>OV121135.1:48606181-53406181 GCA_921294245.1 Brassicogethes aeneus
CAAAAATGTTTTTGTTATTTTAGGACATGTATCATTCAATAGCAAATGTTGGTACACTGCTTTTGCAGTTAGGTGACGTCGGAAAACAGTTTTTCATTAACAGAGATGAATCAGAAGACAGTTTAGTTAATGCAGCTACCGCCTGTGGGTCTGGTACTCTCTCTGACTGCGTAAGCTAACCTTACTTTGTTATTATTAATAATTTTCTAATAAAAATTTTAGTCCCCAGACAAAAATGGAAACCCCTCCACTCCGAAAACGGAAATTCAATGGTACATCACGATACAACAGTTTTTGGCTTCAATTTTGAATGCCGAGCCGCTGGTAAACTTTTTCTCGCAAAGATCCTCGATAAGCGAAGACATCAACAAATTAAAAAGTCGAAGATTTCAAAGAATTAACTCGTTGTATGATGACGTGAAAGTTTAAATTTTTTTGCATTTAGGCGTTCTCTAATTGAATTTTGAAAGCGTTTATTTTTATTGTTTTTTATATATTTGCAAATCATAATTCTTTTATCACTTTTTACTAAGTCAGCACTATACATAAATTTTATTAAATCTTGGAATTGTAAAAAACACCATTAAATTTTTACAAATAACAAGTCTGTTGTTTATTGTTTTAAGTATAAGTAGGTATAAATATTTAAAAATGTGATAGTGATTTGTAAAACTTTATAACCCATATGTCCCAAGTATTTTTTAGATACAAATTGTTTATTTTATGCAATTGGAACATATTTTTTATATTAAACTAACGTAATTTCATATGTGCAATATTATGGTTAGCAATTCTAAGTTCAGTTTATTAATAAATTTATTAAGCACATTTTTCTCATCTTGGGCTGTTTTTTATTTTATTTTTTCTATATCCTGAAATTAGAACACTATTTTTTTACATCATTTGAAAGCTCATTTTAATAGAAATTCAAACTGAAATGCAGTTTTTAATTATTTTAATTTGGTACGTTAAAGAAATAAACCATGTTTAAAAAAATCCGAATTAAAAAATATTTTAATTTTTGTTCTTATTTAATTTTTTTAATTTTCCTTGTTTAAAAAAAAATGATGCAAAGAAAAAATTTTTATTTGAGTTTTTTCAATTATTTTTAGCCCCAATCCTGAAATAAAACATTGGCACTTTATCTACTTTTTTATTTCAAAAATACCTTAACATTAACAAAAAACAATCTTTAAATTTAAATTAATTTACAGTCTATATACAAGTTTACAGCTTAAAATAAACGCCCCAAGCATTAACAAAAATATTTATTTTCGATGGGGAATTTAGCATTTACATAATTAAAAAAGTATGTACAAATTAAGGTAAAAAAAAAGTCGCCATAATTTTAATAAAAAATAAATTAGTTACGTAATAAATAAGTAATCAACAATAAGGTCTAATAATAGGAGGTACAAAATAATTAAAGTAATGCATCAAACAATAATGGATCATGTTCAATGGAATGGGTTTTAAACATAAAAGTGATTTTCGAAGGCGTGGGTACTTCTCTATAATATAAATTATATAACAATGCATAATTAAATTATGTATAATACTGTATGTTGTTTATACAAGTTATGGGTGATGTTAAATATTTATTAATAAAATAAAATTATCCATTGTAAATTTGCATGTTGAATGTAAACTTATAATGGATTGTAGGGCAGTAAAAAATTAAGGGCGCCAAATTTTGGTTGAAATCTTATTAAAGACTAGAATGTACAAAAATATTTTTGGTTAAATTTGTCACGTTAGTTTATATTTTTGAGCGAAAAGTACCCACATAATAATTTAGCACCGCCAGTCCACCACTGTACAACAGATTCTCGACAAAAATAAATGTTTCGTTTTTTTTTAAGAATGATTAGTTTTTCGAATAAAGTGTTAATTTAAACTGGAAATGGCTCAAAATGTACTCTTTTTGAAAACCCTACACAAGGTGTTTCTATTCAAACTCAAATAGAGGTTGTAGACTGCAATATTAAAATTTTCAAAAAAATTGTCTCCGTATTATCTGTAGTACGAATTGTAAAAAAATTTCCGAATATTTAGAAAAAATGTTTCATATTATCCCTGCTAAAAATACTACAAATACGAAAAATATGCAAAAGTTAATTTTTACGCAAATTTACCAATTTTTTCGTTTAAAGGGCTTGCAGTAAAAAATATTTTCTGCAAGATTCGAAAAAATTTATGTCAAAAAACAAATATCTTAAAAAATGTTTTTATAATGAAATATTTGTATTTTTAAATATAAAAAAAATCAATTTTTCCCAAAACAAAGACAATTTTTCCGGCCCGAGAAAAAACAAAAAAAGCAGTTTAATATACTCTTTACTATACTTTTTTGTTTTTTTTTGTTCGACGCTTTTAAACGCTAATCAAGACTTTTTTAAATATTTTTTATTTGAGCTTCTGTTTTTGAATTATGGACCTTCTTTTGTTTTTATATAAACCTCTTTATTTTTGTTGGACGATATTTTTGAGGAAATTAAATAGACAATTCCAAAATACGACCATAAACAGCGGAGATAAAAGGTATATGTAAAAACAAAAGAAGGTCGATAAACTGAAAGTTCAAATAAAAAATGAGTAGAAACTTGGTTTATAACTTTTTTAAAATCCAATTTTTCAAAAAAAAATATTTTTTCCATACCTTGCAGAAAAGCATTTTATACAGAAAATTAAAAAATGTGCTAAATTCAATTTTTCTGCAAATTCTCCGTTTAAAATGCTTGTCATGTTTTAAAGGCTTATTAAGACTTTTAAACAAATATTTTTTATTTGAGCTTCTGTTTTTGAATTATCGACCTTCTTTTGTTTTTATATAAACCTCTTTATTTTTGTTGGTCGATATTTTTCTGGATTTTAAAAAGACAATTCCAAAATACGACCATAAATAGCGGAGATAAAAAGGTTTGTGTAAAAACAAAAGAAGATCGATAATCTGAAAACGAAAGCTCAAATAAAAAATGAGTAGAAACTTGGTTTATAACTTTTTTAAAATCCATTTTTCCGGACCTTGCAGAAAAGCATTTCATACAGAAAATTAAATTAAATTGTGCTAAATACAATTATTCTGTAAATTTTTCATTTTCTCCGTTTAAAATGCTTGTCATGTTTTAAAGGCTCGGAAAATTTTCTAAATTTTTTGTTTTTTTCGAAAATTTTAAACACTGCATACAAAATAAATTTTTATCACTTAATATTGACGAGTCTAAGAATTTCTAAATTTCAATCTTTATTATAAGTTTAATAAAAATTTAAATTTCAAGGTTAGAATCGACGATATTTAATTATAAAAATAATGTTAACGTCAAAATTAACGCGTAGCAAGTAAAAAATCCAACTCTAAAACGCCTTTACAAATGTTTATAATTATAAAATTTTGGATAAAAATACTTCAACTTATATCTCAGTTTACATGTTTAAGGGTTTTTCTGGAAAATATTCTTAAAGCCTTTTTATTTAATAATAAAAAACGCTCAAAAAAAACTTATATAGGGAATTTTTTTAAGAAAATAAAAAATATGCTGTGAAAGACCGTATTTTTGTTAGTATACCCTGAAAATGTACGAATCAAACGAACAGTGACGAAAATACTGCGCTTCAAAGTCGTCAAAATTGACCACTTTTTCAGCAAAATAATCGAAAGGGGGTCGTTTTTACCGACTTTGAAGCGATGTATCTTCGTTACTGTTCGTTTGATTTGTACAAAATTTTCATGGTATACAAACAAAAATACGGTGTTTAACAGCATATTTTTTATTTACTTAAAAAAATCCCTAAAAGTTATTTTTAAAACGTTTTTTTATTATTAAATGAAAGGGCTTTACAAATATTTTCTCGAAAAACCATTGAAAACGTTAACTGAGATGTAAGTATTTTTATACAAAATTTCATAAATATTGGTAAAGGCGTTTTAGAGTTTTTATGCGTTAATTTTGACGCGCAGTGAATTTCACCCGAGATTTTTTATATAAGCTTATATAAAAAATCTGTAAAAAAGAATTAATTCTATACGTATTTTTGCATTTAACCGCAATCTTTAAGAAATAGTATTTTCCTGTTTTGTACCCGGACAACAATCGGGATTTCCTGGTGAAGTCATGATGATATCACAACGTGATTTTTTTTTATTACGCTGAGTGCATACACATGCTTCATCACAGTGATATCATGTATAACTCACGGTGTGATATTTGCGAATATTTTCTTGGATTTAAATTAACTATATATAGTTAATTTAAAGCCAAGAAAATATTGAATGTTAAACTGTTGATTCAATTGTTAACATACTATTTCTTTAAATGTACAAATGTTTCGCAAAAATGAATATCCAAACACCGATGGCATAAAAAATCATGTCGTGATTTTTTATAACCAAACACTGATGGAATAAAAAATCATGTCGTGATTTTGTATGCCATCGGTGTTTGGATATTTATTTTTGCGCCACAGTCGTACATTGAGAGAAAAAGTATACCTACATATATGGATATTGAATCAACAGTTTTTGTGGTTAAATACATTCAATATTTTTGTGGATTTAAATGAATAGTTAATTTACATCCAAGAAAATATTAAATGTATTTAACCGCAAAAACTGTTAATTCAATTGTTAACATACTTTTTCTTTCAATGTACGAATTTGGCGCAAAAATAAATATCCAAACATGTCGGTGCACCGATGGCATAAAAAAAATTTTTTATGCCCAAACACCGATAGCCTAAAAAATCATGTCGTGATTTTTTATGTCATCGGTGTTTGGATATTTATTTTTGCGCCACATTCGCAGAGAAAAAGTATACCCACATATATATTGAATCAACAGTTTTTGTGGTTAAATACATTCAATATTTTCTTGGATTTAAATTAACTATATATAGTTAATTTAAATCCAAGAAAATATTAAATGTAATTAACCGCAAAAACTGTTGATTCAACATAATTTTTCTCTTAGTATACGAACGTGGCGCAAAAATGATTATCCAAACACCGTTGACATAAAAAATCACGACATGATTTTTTAGGCCATCGGTCAATCGCAAACAGCGATGGCATAAAAAATCACGATATGATTTTCATTTCTCACGCAGTGACTTCCTATGATATCAGTACGAATAAAATTTGTGAAAATCACGACATGATGTTCGTAAGAATATCACGAATGTTGTCCGGGTAGTTATTGAAGTCATTGATTAAAATAAAAAAACACTGTCCCAAAATAATTTATTTTGGCCATTTCCCAAAGAAAACACTTTTTTTTTTGAAAAAGAATCACCAAAAAAATCGCTCCAGCTTCCGAGCTACCCTGTACGTTCACCCGCACTACGCGCACTCTTGGACAGTCAAACCACATCGTTCGAATGGCCGTTGTCTCTGTCTTTGAAGAAGCCCTTCTCCGTCTTGCACTCGCGGATGGTGACCGTCTTGAGGTTGACGGTGACGTCGGTGATGAAGACCTGGTCGGCGACGGGGTTCCGCGCGATCCAGTACTCCGAGCCCGGGCTCGTGACCGCGGCAGGTACGTTGTTGTTGTGGTGCCCGTTGACGGGCGGCTTGTCGGCCTGCTTCGCCTCGGCGGCCGCTTTCGCCTTGTCGGCGCGCTTCTCGTCGGTGCGCGAGGCCACCGGCTTCGGCGACGCCGGCTCCTTGACCGACGAGTGCGGCAACGTCGCGTCCGTCGACGGCGGCGGCCGCTTGTCGGCGCTGGTGCGCGCCGCCGTCGCCGTCAGCACGGCGGGGCTCGAGGCCGACGGGATCGTCGACGAGGTCGTGTCCTCTTCCGCTTTTTGTCGGCCGTTCACCCGGCTCGGTGCGGCCGATTTGGACACTTTCGGGGTCTGGAAGGAAACAATTATTTTTTTTGCAACATTTCTACTTCCAAATGAAACTCAAACTCAATGTGATGCTATGTGAAAGTGGTAGTGCAACTACAGGGCGATAGATGGCGTTTACATGAATAATACCATACGGTCCCTAGATTTGGGACCTTAGAATACCAAAATGTCAAAAGTCAGAGTATGATGCACCGCCAAAAGTATGTTTTTAGCCATTTTTAAAGAAATTTTCAGCTATAAAACCCATCTAAAGTAAGTCTCTGTTATATATATTATTATTTTATGTATCCAACATAGTATATTCTGTTTTAATATATAATTAATAATAATCGTATTTACCTCTCTAACAGCTGTTAAAGGTAACAATAGTTATTTATGTCATTAGGTTAAGAAGTAAGGCTTTTTGTGCTAAGCTCAAGGTTTGAAGACCGACGCGTAGCGGAGGCCTACAATTGAGCGATGCACAAAAAGGCACTTCTTGGCCGAATGGCATACAACATTTTATCTTCAAAGCACTTTATATAGGTCAATTTAATTCAAATCAAAGCGGCCTAACCTCACTTTTTTAGAATCTCATTTATTTATTAGCTAAAGATTAGATTTAATGTACAATAATTATTATTGCTTTTAGAAGCAGTAATAGTTTGACAATACGTAGCAACATGATTTAAGTAGAAATGGATTTTTGCTATTACATTGAAGTCAATTAATTGTTTAATAAATAGGTAGGTATCTAATTTCAATTTCCCAGATAGCACCATTCGTCCAATGGACGTCCGTTTAAGATCCATTTTAAGTACATTGGTCCACGGACTAAAAATGGATGTACTATGTACGTCCATATATTTAGATCCTTTGTACGATTTTAATGGACGTCCATATAGTGTCCATTTTACGTCCATAATTATTATTACAGAAATGCAAGTTAAAACGTATTGTTGGCTGCATAACAACAGTTATGATCAATCTCACTGACATTCAAGCAAGCGCGTGCTATAAAGGACTTAAGCTATCAATGAAATGTTAAACACTTGCAAATGTAATGTTCCTGAGTCGAATACAAGGATTTCCTGCAATGTTCAACATTGAATGTTGTAACTTTTAACAACTTTTAGAATATTTATATTCCTAGTGGGATTGTTACTGAGCCAGACAAAAGGCATTTCAGTCATGTTGTAGAAAATTTTCTGCAACATCGCAATGATAATACAGTCGCAGAAAACAGTTAAAGTAAGCAAAAAAGCAGGTCCTGGATGCTGGAGGAATGGTTCAAACACCTTATAGACGTCCATCGGTGGACGACTTATGGATGTCCAAAGTTGTGACATCTGGACTCTAAACGGATGTCCATGGGACGTCCACAGAAAAAAAATGGACATCCTATGTACATACAGACGTCCACGAGCATACGTCCATTGGACGTCCATGTATACCTTTGTGCTATCTGGGTTGTTTGGATTTTTATTTAAAAAATAGGTAGTTTGGAATGTTTAAGCTGTGTTTAACATTTAATTTCACTGAAAACTTAAAGCAAATTAAAACTTAATTTAAATTGTAGAAAAAGAATCGTGCGTTTTCTTGGTTGCCTAACCTTACTTTTTGTTTTATTATTCATATTTAATTTTACAATAATTTAATGAAAAATATTAAACATTAACAGTAAAACAAACAAATTAGTGCGTATTATAAATAAATTAAACCAGTTGAGTACGTTAATTTCTTAGAAAAGGATTAATTTGTCAAAACAATACCCCTAGCGAGAAAAAATCGAACTAATTACTTGCCTCATAAAAATTTTTATCGGCCTAGGCCATAACAAGGTATTTCTATCGAATGTTGACAACAATAAAGTTTAAATTATAGACCGCGTGGAGATAAATGTCCATTATTATCCCGTTCTGCCTCAAAATAGCGTATTAAGGATGATACCAACTCTTGACTCCGACTATTTAAATGCTTCGGCATTTTAAATATAGGAAAAACAAAAAACGATATATAACAAACACAAAAACGGCAATGAAAACTTAAACGATATAAAATAACACAAACAACAAACAAAATAAACGAAATTATACACGAATTAAATGAAATATTCCAAAAACACAAGTGACAGCTTCGAAATTCTAAAACGTCAATTTCTTTTTCTATGCGTCATTTTATTAAGCAAAATTTTAATCTAAATATGACAACATTGCAATTGCTGCCAACTAAAGTTGTTTAAAATGCATTAAAAAATTCAATTTCAGACTTCGTTTTATACATTTAGTGTTGGTACCAGTGCGCAAAATTATGACGTCGTCAATGACGTGTACATCGTTTCCTTTTAAATTTACTATATGCCTTTTAAATTTACTATATAGTAAATTTAAAAGGTAACGACGTACACGTCATCGATGACGTCATAATTTTGCGCACTGGTACCAACACTAAATGTATAGCAATGTCTGTAATTGAATATTTTAATGCATTTTAAACTACTTTAGTTGGCAACAATTGCAATGTTGTCATGTTTGGATTAGAATTTTGCTTAATAAAATGACGCATAGAAAAATAAATTGACATTTTAGAATTTTGAAGACGTCAGTTGTGTTTTTGAATATTTCTTATAATTCGTGTATAATTCGTTTACTTTGTTTGTGTTATTTTATATCGTTTTCATTGCCGTTTTTGTGTTTGTTATATATCGTTTTTTTGTTTTTCCTATATTTAAAATGCCGATGCATTTAAATAGTCGGAGTCAAGGGTTGGTATCATCCTTAAAACGCTATTTTGAGGCAGAACGGGATAACTTTTAACAGCTGTTAGAGAGGAAATAGGATTATTATTAATTATACAAGGTCCTAAGCGTATTGGCATAAATTTAGGAAAAGATTGAGCAAGTCAAAATAAGATGAAAACCCAAATAAATATTTTTTCTAATTACTTAAGTTTCCAAGATACAGGGTGATAAAGTGTTACTTATTATATCAGTTTTTTTAATATAACCTCTACTATGGTAGTCTTGGAAAGGTGATATTTTGCAAACAGTCACTTACTACCAAAGCACATATTCACACATAATTATAATTGTTTGAGTGAACACAGTGTCGTAGAAACGGGGGTTGCTTTAAGCTTATTGTCACATACAAAATTTGAGGTTGAGTTTTTATAACATTTGATGCAATTTTTCGATTACTCAGTTCGGCTACCATTAAAAAGGTGTACCTCTCAAACTTCTATAAAATAAATCGTTTCCGAGATAAATCGCATTATTTAAAAGGATTAACAAATTTTATTTTTTAATCTCAAATATCTCGGAGTTATCGAAGTTTGAGAGGTACACATTTTTAATAGTAGCCGAACTGAGTATTCGAAAAATTGCATCAAATGGTATAAAAACCCCTGTTTCTACGACAATGTGTTCACTAAAACAATTATAAGTACGTGTGAATATGTTTTGGTGGTAAGTGACTGTTCGTAAAATATCACCTTTCCAAGTCTACCATAGTAGAAGTTATATTAAAAAAACTGATATGATAAGTAACACTTTATCACCCTGTATCTTTTAAACATACGTAATTAGGAAAAATATTTATTTAGATTTTCGTCTTATTTTGACTTTTGCTTAATCTGCTCCTAAATTTATGCCACTAAGTTTAGGGACACCTTAATTATTAATATATTTAACAAAATATATGTTGGATACATAAAATAAAAATATATATATATATACCAGAGACTGGCTTTAGATGGCTAAATTTCTGGGTTTTATAGCTGAAAATGTCTTTAAAATGGCTAAAAACATACTTTTGGCGGTGCATCATATAGGGTTTAAAACTCTGACTTTTGACATTTTGGTATTCTAAGGTCCCAAATCTAGGGACCCTATGGTATTATTCCTGTAAACGCTATCTATCGCCCTGTAGTTGCACTACCACTTTCACTTGATGCAATTATTTTAGCATCACATTGACAATCGTGTGTACGTCGTTTCCTTTTAAATTTACTATATAATATATTATCTTAAATTACTTGTGCAGTAAGTTAATTTTGTATTTAAAAAAGTACTACTAAGAATATGTTAAAAAAGTAAAAAAAATGCATTCGACTGTCGAATTTCGACATAAACAATAAATTGGAATTTTATTTCTCAAAAGCCGCCGAAAAATTGTACTTTTTGGCCGCTTTCTTTATTGAGGCGCCATCTAGTGATGATACTCAAAAGCTGCCGAAAAAAATACCACTTTTTCGGCCGCTTTTATTACTTTGCTTTTTATTTATAATTATATAAATATATGTAGATCTATAAATAATTAATAAAACAATTATCATGAAGGTAAAATTGTGTGTGCACCACTGCCAAAAAGTGTTGTTTTGTCCAAAAATAGTAAAAAAAATCAAAATAAGTTTTAAAAAATCAAAAAAAGTACAATAATAATAATAATAAATTTATTTATCAAAATACTACATATTTTACAACGAAAAAGTAGAAAATGTCAAAATAGTTAAATAAATAATTAAACTAAAGTAAAGTAACAAAAAAGTAAAACGAAATAATAAAAGTAAAAAAATAAAATAAAAAAGTAATAAAAGTAAAGTATAAAAAGATCAGTATGAAATGTCAAAACTAAGTAAGAAAATAAAAAATGTGAGATGTAAACAAAATTAAGTTATAAAATAGTCCAAAGAAGATTGTCAAAAAGGTATGAAGAAGGAGAAAATGTCAAAAAAGTTAAATAAAAAAAGTAAAACAAAATAGTAAAAAGTACAAAAAGTTTAAAAAAGTAAATAAATAAAATAAACTATTTAGGTAGTTCTAAAAAATTACCTAATAAAAAAAGTATAAAATGCTCAAAAAAGGACAGAAAAGTAAAATAAAATAAGAAAAGTTAAGAAAATAATCAAACAAAAATTCAAAAAAGTCAAAAAACAATGCCTAAAAAGTAAAAAGGAAAAATATAAAAAAGTAAAGTAAAAATAAATGTCCAAAAAAGGAACGAAAAAAGTCAAAAAGCAGCAACAAAATGTCGACAAAAAATAATTAAATAAATAAATAAAAACATAAAAAAAGTAAAAAACGAACAGAAAAAAAAATTAAAAAGACAAAAAAGTAACAAAAAACCAAAGGACGTCAAAAAATAGTTAAAAGTTATAAAAAACTAAAAAAGTCAGTAAAAAAGCAACTAAGAAATGCCAAAAAATAATAGTCAAACAAAATAAAAGTTGAAAAAAACAAAAGTCAGTCAAAAAAGTATAAAACAGAAAAAGCCATAAAAGGAATTATCAAAAGTCAGTCAAAAAGCAACAAAGAAAAGAAAAAGTACCTAATAAAAAAGTATAAGAAACTCAAAAAAATACAAAAGAAAAAATAATATAAGAAAAGTACCTACTGAAAATAATCCACAAAGTGAAAAAAAGAGACAAAAGTGAGAAAATAAAAATTGTCACAAAAATTCATAACAAAATAAAAATTACAAAAAAAGAGTCAAAAGAAGTTTTAAAAAAATTAAAAACAAAAAAGTACCTAGTTAAAAAAAGTAAAAAACAAAATAATGTCAAAAAAGTAAGTAAAAAAGCAACAAAGAAAAACACAAAAAAATCAAATTTAAAAAAGCGGAAACAGAAATGTCCAAAAGTAGTCAAAAAAGGAATAAAAAAAGTCAAAAAGCAACAAAAAAGGTCGTCAAAAAATAATTAAATAAATAATTAAAAAGAGTAAAAAACGAACAGAAAAAAGGTACCTATAATAAAAAGCCAAAAAGTAAAGTAACATCTTAAAACTATAACCAAATTCAGAAACAACCCTAGTCCTTTAAATGCAATGATATATCAATTAAATTGAACTTTCAATGATGCAGTATGTTCCACAATCAAAATATTATTTTTAGAAAATAAGACAAAATAATGGGATTCACTTCCTTATTCAAACGTCAATGTTTTTGCTTTTAAGACTAGAGGTGTTTCCGAAATCAGTATTCCTCAAGGGTCGCAATCCTCTTACCTTTGCAGGCGGCGGACTGGAGCTAGTAGGACTACTGGTCGTGATAGTTACCCCGATTTTTCCGCTCTCCTTCGACAGTACCTCGGCCTTCCGCTTGGTCCCCGCCACGTCGATCCTCGACAGCAAAGGCCTCCTGTCCTCGCTGCTCGAGCTGTTCGAGTTGTCGTTGTCCCCCGAAGTCTTCTCCTCCGAACCGGCTCGGGCGTCTTCGTCCTCCTTCGGGGATTTTTCCCTTTTGCCCGGTTTCAGAGGCGGCGGCCCCTCGTCCTGGCTCTCTTCGCCGCTCTTTTGGCTCTCGTCCTCGGTCTCCACGAGCGCCGCTGGCGCTGTGGGCCGTTCTTTCTTCTTCGGGCCCCTTTTGTGCGGCCCATCACTTTTCTGGCTTTTTTCGTACAGCTCGATTAACCGCCCGTCGAGGATGTTTTCTTCCGGTTCCCAGGTGTTGTGTTTTTGGCTCCAGCCTTTCCACTTTACGTAGTATTCAACGACGCCCTAAAAAAGCCATAATGCGCATTTAGATTTTTTCGAGGATTTTGCAAAAAAATTGTTATAACTATAGTTTAATAGTTTATCTTGAGGATGATCAAAAGTTTTTGTTTTTTAAATTTCGAAAAATGTCGGCTTCTGGTATTTTTCTATGATTTTGTTAGTAAAAAATAGAAAATTTGGTTAAATTTTTTTTACCAATATATGCTTTTTTTGTTGGTACCTATAATAAATGCTTGAACCAAGTAAAATTTAGCAGTTGATCAGTGCAATTGATCAGTGCAATTTTGGACCAACGCTTCTGAATCTTTTTCGAACATTTTAAAAGACGCCGAGATACGTCAAAATCTTACGCTTAGATACCACCTTATCTTTGCCAAAGGAAAAAATCGAACATTTTAAAAATCATTTTTTCTTTTGTTTTAATTAAGAAATAAACGAACTAATTACTAACCTCGGAAGTTTTTATGTGCCTAGGCCATAATCAATTACTTTAGTGTCAAGTGTTAACGACGACAAAGTTTAATTTATAGACCGCTAGAAGATAAAACAAAATTTGCCCATATTTATAAGGATACATCCATTAATTACGTGAGATAAAAATAGGGGGGGGGTCTAGCAAAATCTCACCAAATCATGTTAAGGGTCATTTAAAATCTCACGTCAACGTTTGGGTTCAAAGAATATAATTATTACCTATAATTCAAATTTGTCAAAAAAAAGTAGGTAATCAATTTTTTTTGGCTTTATCATGTTGTCCGCAATGAAAGATAATGGCTAGAATCTCACGTGAGGGATAGGGGGGGTACCACATCTCGTCAAATCTTACCAATGGGGAGGGAGGGGTCCAAATTATCAGAAAAATGCCTCACGTAATTAATGGATGTCCACTAGTATGTACTTTTTTAAGGTAGTAGGTATTTGTGGAGATTATTAGTATATTATGTATCAAGTTTTATAAACGCAATTTTAGTTACGAGTTTTATTAAGCACGAGCAAAACTTGCGAGCGAGTGTTTAATAAAAACGAGTGTCTAGAGAAGTTTATAATACGAGTTGCATACTATAATTTATCCACGACGAACATAAATAAGAATTTAAAGCCATGGCAAGTGATAAACGCTATGGCAAGGGATAAACGCCATTTAATTCATTAAATTAATAAGTGTCTAGAAAAGTTTATAAACGACTTGCATACTATACTTTTTCTACGACTAGTACTTATTATTATCTAAAAATGATTTAAATTAAGTATTTGTAGAGAGCGCCATCTATAAAACAATAGGGGAATCTGTGTTACCGTCCAATATCAAATTTGGATGTGTTATAAACATAGATAAATCAAAATGTATCCTTGAAAATGGATTAAACAACAGTGTTTCACAGTGAAAGTGAAGAAAATATTTTATAAGCATTTCACGGTGGAGTTTTAGCCTGACTTTAAGTTATATAGATCTAGTTTACTGCAGTTGAAATTAAAAGGTCAGTACAATGTTCATATAAACTTTTTAAGTATTGGCGTTGAGAAACTATTTACTAGTTTTGTATTTTTCTATTTGGATAATAAAATAATTTTAACATTTAATATTATTTTACAAGAAGGGCACTTTATTTTAACGATTGTAGGACATTTGACAACTGTCAACTAACTTAAAGCTAACTTCAGCCCGTGACTAAAAACCTGTTGCTAACTTCAGCCCGTGACTAAAGCGCCGTAAAGCCACAACTTGTCAATGTGTAGGTATTTAAAAGGTCACTTAGTGTCATGGAAACATGGATGATTAAGGGCGTTTTAAAGGTGGAAATAGAAACCATTTTAATCACGAGTCTTATTAGGCAGGAGCGAAGCTTGCGAGCGAGTGTTTAATGAAAATCCCGTGACTAAAACTCTATAAAGTTAATGAGGGAGTACATAAAATACACAACAGTAGGCCGTGACAGCAAATTCAGCGGTGCCAATGTAATAAAAATAAAACGTTGTATTTTAATTAACAAATTAATACTTTTTACTACAAATTAAAGTATAATTAAAAACCAAAAACAACCTAAAAAAGTAAATAAGTACCTAACATTATAAATTTGTTGTTATGATGGCAAAATTAAGATTTAAAAGGTCATATTTTTGTGTTTCTTAAGTTGGCAGTACGAAATTTAAAATGACAACTTAAAAAAGGGCAAAATAATACTTAGTTTTATATGGAAACTCTTCAAATGGATAAATCTGATAAAAAGTTAAGTTAATTTAATCATGCTCACATTTAAAATATACCTGCAATAGGTATAACTCACCCCTATTAATACCTACAACACCCTTCCTTAAATAATTTTAAAAGCAGACAAGTAGGTAAGTGTTCAGTTTTGGCATAGCATTCATTAAATAACCCCGTGAATCACCCCATTGCCTATAAAAATTCTAGGAATAGATATTTAGTGTTCCCAGATATTTATACATAATTCCTAGAAATTATATCTCTATAGACAATTTAATTTAAAAATAAAATCGATTTAAGTAGGTAAGTAATTATGAAAAACCTTTGAACGCAAATTTGCATAAAGAATCTTCCTGGAATTAGAGGTTTTGTTTACAATGGTTTGGTTCAAGGGAAATTATAATTCTAAGAATATAAACACAACACGGACAGGAAACAAAACAACTAAAAATGCAAATGCCACAAGGCTCTATATTGTTATTAAAAATGCAACTTAAGGTCTTGAACCTACCCCAACCAAAAGAACTTTCTAGGTTATTTAAGTAATTTTTGGTAATAATTTAGAGTGCATTATGGCTAGGCAAGCTGTTTTTAGGTGGGTTGAAACAGCGTTTGATAGCGAAAACCTCGAATTTGCTTGTAAAAATGCCGATTTACTTACTCTTCGAACCCGTTTTTTCATAATACGTTCGGCGGCGTAAACACGGTCACCAAGCTCCATTGTCGCGGGAATTCGGTCGTCAGTCAAACAAAAACCTTTCAAATTCAACCAACCACTAGGTTTTTAACACTCCACGTCAATTGTTTTAAAATTTTGCACATGTTACGCGTAAAAAACAATTTATTTACGTACAACACAACTCTTTTCACATTGTTCCAAACGCAGTGGAATTTTCGGCCGCCCTGTTGGTCACACTGCCTAGTTGCTACAACAGCGATGCAAACGGCTTTACTTTGGTTTTATACGGCGAAAATGTGGCGTTCACCGATTGTTTTTTACACGAAATCACCCGTTTTTCACACGATATCAGTGATAATTCACTCGAAACACTGGATTTTACTTTCATAAAGGTTTCTTTCAACTGTTTGGCGTAGATACCAACTACCTCACCCCTCCGTTTAAAATGGACTGGTCTTATCGTGGAAAAGACGAGAACACACGATATCGCTCCCGAATGAATTTGTCTGCACGTCAGGCCTATTCGTTGCGGGTAATTACTTTATGACGGTATTAGAGCCGAATGTAAACACTTTCAATAAAGATGTTGAAGTCTATAAATTATAACCGCGGCTTATGATTTATGAAGTTAATGCCATCGACGCGTCCGGTTTACAAGATCTCGAATTTATGAAATTACCTACCTGCGATTAATCGACGATAAATAAGCAAACAAATACCTACTTATCAATTAAAATTGTTTCTATTAAATACCTAGGTAAGTATGTAACGTATGTTTAATTAAACCCTTAACCCTATAAGGGTTGTTTTCAGTAACTTTTAAGATACCATGTCCCTGGGGTATTAAAACTAAAACCTTTATATTAGCCATCATTTTTTTTTACATTTTACTAGACAGGCATATTTTTTATCGATTCATAATAACAAAAGTTCAATATCCTATGAATTTATATTTTAATTTTGGTTTTAAAACTCCTGTTTCACATGACCGTCGTACCTATGTCCCTCGAGCAAAATCCAATATTTGCGATCTTCTCAAAATTTAATTCAACTTTTAAGTAGCCAAAGAAAATGTTATTGAACAAATCTTGGGTTTTTTTGTGTTGTAAAATTGTCTTAAAGCCATTATTGTTAATGTTTAGGCTAAAATTAATAACTGAACGTTGTCCCGACGTTTTCTTCACATGACCGTAGAAGGACTTTTAGGTCGTCTATTTGCCGCTAGATGGTACTGCATGTGTGATTTAAAATATTTTATTTTTGCAAACGGCGACAGTTAATTGTGCAGTTCAGTTAGCGATATATTTACAGTTCCTGTCGTGTATTTTGATATAGAAACGACAAGTTAAAGTTCTTTGTATTTTTTTTATTAACATGACCGTCTTTAGTGATAAAATAGCAACATAAATAGTTATAAATTGCTCGCTATGTTTTTTAGTTGTCGGTTGTTTACCGGTGAAAACTCTAACCTAAAATTCACAACATGGGGATACTTTTAATTTTGAGCAAATAAAAATGTGTGAAATCACATGAAAAAAAAAGTATGCGACGGTCATGTTAAAAATTCGTTTATTTTTTATTTAAAACCCTTCTAAGTTTTATTTGTATGCACATAAAGCACTTTCTTCCTCATTCTGGCATATTTGACCAAGTTACCTAAGAGAAAAAAGTAAGTTGAACTAAATCCGAACATTTTTTTTTTTCAAAATTAAACCAAAATCTTAACACACTTAATACACGCGAGTTGGGTCTATTGCGCCATGTGTATGATTTTGTATAAACGCACAATAAAATTATTTTAGCCATGCGTATGTAAAGAAGGATGCATAATTATGTTAACATGGGTTTTATATATACATATATGTTAGAAATTCTAACTTAGAATGATCGTCGTGGAGTTGATGTACACCGGTAGAGACTTAGCCGACATTTTTTGTTTAACATTTTTAAGATGACAAACCCTTCATTCAAAAGTATGTTTGTCAAACATCGAGCCAAAAATTAAGTTTGTGCGTATACGCCGATGAGAAAAATGATGAAAAGATTTTATTTCCATCAAGTCAATGAAAAAATAACAAAATAATGCTGGACAAAAAATGGTAATAGTAACAAATGTTTATTTCTTTTATGTTATGTTGTGGGTTGCACGGGGGTAGAAGGGGGTAAAATAAAATAAAAAATTGAGCTAATGTATTATACAAATTGTGGAATTTTTTATTGAGAATTAAAAGCTAAAAACATGGTGGCCCAGCGGACCATACTTTTAAAAAACTATTGGCAGTTAACGTGTTAAAAGATTCTGAAAAGCACCCATAAAGATAATTTTATGGAGACAGAATTTACGTTGTTATAGGTTATAGTACTATAGTATACTATGTATTATACATACATAATGTATACATAGCTATCTGGGCTTCGTGTTTGTTGGTTTTAAAATTTTTATATATTTAAGTACCTACCTCAGATCTTTACCAAATATTTGCAGTCCTTTTACCTACATGTACCTATATTAATATTAAATACGTCATTTTGTCTTTTTCTTTCCTCAAAATTATTAAAATGTAGGTAAAGAGTGCGAGTTATATAGGTACATTTTTATTAATTTGCCATGGCTCGTGCGACTGTTTCGTTTGCTCAACATTATTATTTTAATAATCCATATGGGTATTATCAACACTTTTTGTTTTCTGCTCGAAAAAAACAGCATAGGGGCGATTTCATGATTACTAACGGGACAAACAAAAACAAGACAAAATAATAATAATTTTATAATACTTATTTTTTATTACTTAATTTCATTGCTGAGGACTGGCATAAAATTATTATTATAGAAACAATACATCTTAAAAAAATTCGTTTTTTTTTTATTGTCACGTTCTTTTATTGTCACGTTAGTAATCATGGAATTGCCCATAGGCCTTGAACTTCCGGTTTCGCCGAAAATTATATCACTTTCGATTTTTAAATGGAACGCCCTATATATTTTTACATATTTAGAATCCTGAGAAAATTCTTAGTCGGACAGCATCCTCAAATTGACCTTTCGACGTTTCGTCATCAGAAAATGCATCATCATAAAGATCAATCTAGAGTGTTTTGAACTATTTGAGAAAAAACGAATTTTAACAAGTTTAGACTGCTGGGAATATCTGAATAACAACTTTCCAAGGAAGTTCCATTTTTCAGGCATTGTGTGAATCCATTAGAAGAAGATAAGATAGTTCAAAGCACTCTAGATTGATCTTTATGATGATACATTTTCTGATGACGAAACGTCAAAAGGTTAATTTGAGGATGTTGTCTGACTCAGAATTTCCCCAGGATTCCAAATATGTAAAAATATATAGGGCATTCCATTTAAAAATCGAAAGTTGGTATCGTTTCCGGCGAAACCGGAAGTTCAAAAAATTAATTTTTTACCCGTATAAGGGGAATTTTATATCCTAATTAACCATGCAATTTCATGTGTCTATCTTTATAAATAAAAAAGTAACAGGGGTGCGCCTATTCTCAGATTTTTTTTTCTTGAAAAGATTATGAATAAAAATAGTATACCTTGTAAATTTAGTTGTTATTGCTGGATCATCTAAAAAAATGTAATAACTGAATAAGTAATACTGATCGAGAGATATTCGCTTATACATTTTAGTAAATTGACGATTTTGGGGAAATCCTGATATGCAAAATGGTTACCTAACTAAAAGCGTTAACCCCAGATACGTTTTTTAAAATAAGGCTTTATCATTTCTCTTATAAGAGAACACCTATAGGTGTATACAGTGAAAGCCTTCACCGTGCATCTATCACCAATTGCTGAATGTTGCAGTAACTTTTTTTAGGTTGTAGATTTTTTTTCGTCGCCTCAGAAAATATATAAATTTCACTTGAAAGTCGGCGTTTGGCTGCTTTTGGCTGCGATTTTGACTACTTTTTAGGCTGACCTTTTGACGCTTTGTCGGTTCCTGTGGCTTTGCAACACTAGTGTTGCAAAAGGAACTGGAATAAAACCAAATTTTAAAAGGTTTAACTCTATTATACTACAAACCCACTTTGACATTTTAATGAAAAATGTAGCCCTATGGGGCTACATTTTTCATTAAAATGTCATGCATGGGTTATGCATATTTAAGGTTATGTATCTGTCCGTTAAAGGCTTATTTTGTCTTCTTTTCTATTTTTTGTGTGAAAAGGTCTTTATTTAGAACACAAAATGTACATATCAAATCGAATAAAAAAATTGAGTTTACCCAAGTAGCACAACTGGTTAAATTAACGTTAAATTTACGTTATGTCTGGTTAATTCATTTAAGTAATATTGTACTACAACGTTAAATTAACCTTAAATTAACGTTATTTTGTAATAAGTGGGGAATTCAATTATGGTAAAATTAACGTTATGTTAGTTAAATGTAACTTCTTGGTTAATATACCTTTTGGTTAACAAGAAGTTAATATTTGGTAGTTTTTGGTTTATTTTACCCTTTTTTAACTACTTTTTAACTCTTAAGTTCACTTAAACTATAATGAACTGGTTTAAGTTTATTTAAACTTTTTAATTATTAAATATGGTTATGTATATCTATAGATATGACTAACAGATCCTTAAAATAAAATGTCGCCCCTAAATATTAATACTCATATATATATATACGTATATGTATATATTAATTGATGTCTTAAAGAGAAAGTTCAAAGGGAAAAACCAATTGGGCATTTTTTTTTCTTGATGAAGTAGTACATGATACTTTCATATTTTAAATGCGCTTTGAAAAAAATAAGAAATAAAGAAAATAAAAATGTAAAACAAATATATTTTTTGCCCAATTTTTCTTTATTTTGTTTGAAATTAATTTAAAATACTTTTAAACATAAAATAATATTATGTTTTATTATTGGTTTGTTTAAATTACCTTATTTTTGGAATAAAACAAATTATTAAAATTATTGGCATTTGCTTTTGTTAAAATGGACAGCAAACAATATGGCGATTTTAGTATGCTTTTACTTATTGGTTATATAACCAATATAAATTAACCTGCAAGTTTATTTAAACCATTTGGTTATTTTATTGTGTTTAATTTAACTACTTTATTTACCTATCGGTAATTTATAACTCTTTGGTTTAGGTTTAAATTTGGTTAATGTAACACATTATAGTTATTAATTACCAAAATTAGTTAAATTTAAATAACTTGTTATTTTTAAAATAACTAACCTAAAAAAATTCACGCCGATCTTACGTTCTGATTTTAGTTGCAGCACTGCTTTATTAAAACGCATCTGTTCTTTGATAAAAGTTTTATCATAAAACCAATAGATGCTTACCAAATTAATTAAATGTGAGGGGATTGTTTTAAGATTTGCAGATAAATAATGAAGAAAGTCTATCTTTTTTTAAATTATTTCTTTTAGGCTCCATTATCACACAAAACTCACAACCTATAGGTTTATATATAAAGCTGTATAAAGAATTATTTTTCTATGCAGGTAACAATAAGAACTGCAAAACCATCACTTTTTTAAGTTTATTAATTAACGTTAATTTACCAGCAAGTTAATATATATTTGGTAAAATATAACTTGTTGGTTAAAAAAATATATCCAAATTAACCAAAGCTGTGGTTAATTTACCAAAAAGTTAAATCAAAAGTTAAACTAAACCAAAATATGTCTAAAAAAATAACTACTCTTAACTATTTTCAATGGTTAAAATAAGCAGTTAATATAACAATATCTAACTTCTAAAATAACCTACCTTTTATCTTATAAGTAATATTACCAACTAGTTAAATATTTGGTTTATTTATAGTCAATTTAAACTCTTGAAAAACTTAAATTTACTTAAAGGTAAATTTAAGTTATTTGAAGAGTTTCAATTGACTATAAATAAACCAAATAATTAACTAGTTGGTAACATTACCAATAGGTTTCTTTTATTAGGTAAATTATACTAAAAAATAACCTTTAAATTTACCTTAAGGTTATAGCAACCGGTTGGTAAATTTAAAGGGCTATTTTTTAGTCCATAGTAACCTTAAAAAAATGTTAATGGTTAAATACAACTAATTGGTTAAAAAACAAGTTTAAAAAAACG
Organism: Brassicogethes aeneus; assembly: GCA_921294245.1. Classification (NCBI taxonomy): domain Eukaryota; kingdom Metazoa; phylum Arthropoda; class Insecta; order Coleoptera; family Nitidulidae; genus Brassicogethes; species Brassicogethes aeneus. The sequence continues at coordinate 48,627,477 of OV121135.1, forward strand.
TTATTTTACTTAGATTTTGGTTAATTTACTTAGAATGCTAGTTATTTAACTAGTTGTGCTACTTGGGTATGTTTTACAAGGTTAAGTACCTACCTACATATATGTGGTTTTTCGTTAATATTTTAAATATCATTTACCCAATTTTGTTGTTATTTAAATAGTTAAATCAGCTTCTTAACACTGCCAATTGGCAGTGTTAAGAAGCTAATTTAACTCTAACTTCGCTGGTTTGGTGCAAGACTATCCTAAGTCCATTTTCAAAGAGTTGGAGAAAAACACTATTAAACATTCCTATTTATTGTAACTAAATTGTTTTTTTGCGTCATTCTTTTAAAAATTGTAAGGTTTTACAAGAATGACGCAAAAAACAATTTAATTACAATAAATAGAAATGTTTAATAGCGTTTTTCTCCAATTTTTTGAAAATGGACTTAGGATAGTCTTGCACCAAACCAGCGACTTGATTAAATTTATCAAGTCCAGTGGCGTACCGAGACAACTTTTATGTCTATTTTGTTTTCGAGAAAGAAATAAAGTCCCCTTAATTGTATATCCCTGTACCAGACAAGATATGCATTTAAGTGGATTTTATTTTTTTTTTGTCGAAAACTAAGCATAATACAGAAAAAATTCAAAAAACAAAAAAGTTTGAATTTTAGTTGCTTAATCCAAAAAATATAAAAAATTACAAAAGTACATTTTTTTTGTCAAAAATATTCGTTAAGGTTTATCAAAGTTTAAAACCCTGTGTCTTAAAAACGAAGCATTTGCGGACCCCTGTTTATATGAACTTTTTGTCTTAAAATCACCCAAATAATCGTCTGTTAAATTTATTGTACATACTTGAGTAATACCCTGTTTATTATTTTTTTCATAAAATAAAAATAAATTAGCGTTAACAGATAAATACCCTATATTATTAGTATTCAAGTGTCAAAGTGGGACTTCTGGATGTGGAGCATAAATGCTATACTACATTTGACATGTCAAATATAGTATATATATATATATAGCACACCGTCACGAAAGCATTACTGATACTGTGAAGTTCGTCACCTAACGAGAGGTGATCGTGAGTTCGATTTCATAACGAATTCGTAGACGAAATAGTGGCCAAACCGCTCTTACTTTAAGCTTCGTTTTCGTATCAAAAACTTAACTGAAGTACGTGGTAAAATCGAGACGAAATCCTTACAAAAGTCGATACGAAATATTGAGTAAGCCGTGACGGAATTTTCAATAATTTTGTACGTATTCTCAACGTGATAGTGACTATAAAGTAAAGTTTTATTGACATATTTAACAATTTTGGCGTGTTTAAATTGTAACGCAATTGTAACAAACGCGTTACCTTTTCTATATAAAAATTACTTAAAATCGTTAGGTTCACGGTAAGTTTAAGATCACCATTTCAAGCTATAGCTTGAAATGGTGATCTTAAACTCACCGTGAACCTAACGATTTTAAGTATACTTTCCGCCCTGTGCAAAGAAAAAATGTTTTATGCAATGCAATAAAATATTATCCACCCACATTAAAGGCTTTGGTTTGGCTAATCAAAATACGTGGCTGAAATGGTAGGTAATGAATTGCACCAAACTTGCTTTGCAAATAGGGAAAAATTAGCCCTTATTCCAGCAGCACCTAAGGAAAAAAAATAGGTTAACAAACTTTACTTTTACAAGAATATATTAAAAAATAAAAATAAAAAACAAAATTCTAACAAAAACAAAATTCTTTGGCTTTGTGGGGTTGGTCATTCATAATATTAATCATCTCCCTCCATTTATTCCGTCTGCTTACTTTTTGCCTAAAAATATAAATGAAAAGGTTGTTTTTAGTGACAAATCCCTATAATAGAAATAATTTCATATTGATTTTCGACATCATGTCCAAACTCCATTACAAAATAATGCAGACCAGACTCTGGTGAACACATTAATTTAAAACATTGGATTAAGAAAAACCGGTCAAAATTTAGTCAATAAATAAAATATGTATACCAATAAAACGAAAAAAATAAGACATCTCCCTCGTAAAAAATCATACAAACTCTAGATTTTTTATTTCTGGCGCAAAGGCTATTTTTTATCTAACTAAATATCCTCAAAAATATATCTCATTAGAAAATTTTATCGGTAGCCTCATCGTTAGCTTTCAAACTAACCTCAAATTAAAAGAGACATGCTTCTCATTCTTACCTTTATTTTTAATTATAATATGGCACTCACTAAACACTTTAGTTTTTTTTAATTGTGGTATCACACACTTATTTTTACTATTCGTCAAGCCACCCGAATAAAATAACCTGGCCTGTAAAACCGGTAAAAGCTACAAAAAAATGGCAGAGCAGATGAAGTGGGGTACCTAATTCAAATTTGAAAACAACGAAATTGTGAAGTTTTCGTTTACAAAATCAGTATGTTTTTCTCCAAGAAAATGCATAACGATATTTAAATCTACGTTATAATTTCGTGACAGATGCTTTTAGAGTTCTGCAGCAATTTTAATTACGAAAACCTAACGACTGCGTAAAGTAAAGTCTCTTTTTCGTCACGTTATATCGTGAAAATTTCTTTAGCTTTTTATCGTCTCTAAAACGTAAAGATTTCGTTTAATTTGGCGTTAATCCAAAAAATTAGGGTCACTTTTTCGTGACATTATGATCTGCAGAAAATTATCGTCACGTTGTGCTACCTGTTCTTGAAGACTGCATATATATATGCAGTCTTCAAGAACAGGTAAGTACCTACCAAACACTTTTTAAAATTTTTAAACCATACATAACTTAAGTGTTAGCTTAGAAGTCTTTTCTTAAAATTTTAAGAGTGTTAGTCAGCAGCCATTTTTTTGAAGGGTAAACATTAACTTTTCTAGGGTAATAAATTTGAGCAGACCAATATTTTGCCTACGAAAAAGACTTGTATCTTTTTAAAACTTATTTTGAAAATCAGAATTTAATTCTCGAAAAACTTAGAACATTACCTAACTTTTATGGTCCAAGTAATGGACCAAGTGAGCTCGCATTCGTAGCTACAGAAAACTTAACTATAGGTAGTTGTCTCGGCGAATGTTTCAAATTGCGTCATCAAATTCTGAACCAAGCACAAAGATTACAGTTATTGTTGTTTTCTTTTACGTATATAATCCAAGGAACCGCTATAGGTTAACCGTATGTCCAGAAATCGGTTTTTGACATTCTACATTGATGACGCAATTTGAAACATTCGCCGCAACAACTATTTTTTCCACAAAAGTGCACTTATTTTTTCAAAAATGAGGCTGGGGCTCGCGTTACAGTCAATATCCAACATCCAATAGGCAGTAATTTCTTCTTCGATAATATGAACAATATTGATCCGGACAATATGTGGTTTCAGCAATTTGGAGCTGCCCACAAATTTAAATCTCAAAAGAGTCACTTTGCAAACTAAGCCTTAGATAGTTCAACATGATAATTATGGTGACGGTGCTGTATCAGAAGGAAAGTAATGAATCAATGGTGTGCTATGGAAAAAGTTGAGCAGCGTAGGTACGCATTGCTGAGGAACTAAACAAATATCACCGAACAAATTGGAATTAATTCCAATTTGTTCGGTAATTATTTGCATATGGTCTGAATTTCAAATGTTCATCTTGTAAATTGCACCATTAGACCATTATTAGTGTAGGTATTACGGACGGACGAGCATTTTGTTTCACAAAATGAAAAAATAAACATTCCAAAAATATTATATTAGAAAATTAAATCCGCGGAGTCTTTGGATGTGATCCATTCATAAATTCAAGGAAAATAAATTGGAAAACGACAAAAACCCGTTTCAAAACATTTCCGTAAATTACGCGGGCAACGTGTTTCTGCGTCCAGGAAAAAAACGACTCCTGATAACTAGATCAACATAGCCATGGAGATATGAGTTAGACCAATAAAATCTCTCCGCGCAGTAAAAGGTGGGAGGGGCCTAATCGGCAGATGGACGATCATGGCGTGTGGGAAAATAAAGTCGAGGCGACGTTGTAATGTGTACGCGTTCCGTTGTCGACAGTCGACTGTGTTTTCATCAAACAACTCCATGATTGGTTAGATTTGGAGTTTCGACGAACACGCATTGGCGACTTATGACATTTGTGAGGAATTCATTTATTCATTACCTTGATACTAAATTTGGGAGATCGACATGATTCAATGAATTCTTTAACGCGTATAAAATTATATTATGTAATGAATTTTGAAATACATTTAAATTTGCTCGAAAGCTGAACTACCAGAAGAAACAAGGCTAAATTCATGGTTTTGAAAATAAATTCAGCAAGACTATACAAAAATAGTTATAAGCAAAAAAGCAAGCACTGATGGTTTAAAATTCTTTACTTGATGAAATAGACAAAGATAAAGGAATAACACGATCTAGGCGGCTAATTAATTAAACCATTTTCCGAAAATACTAATAATACCTAATAACTAACTTTTATCGTACAAAAAATTCTGAATCTGTAATTATTATATGCTAACATTAATATTTCACTAACAAAAAGTTAATAATACAAAAATGATGACTTTAGACGCATGTAACTTTTAGAATATTGACGATACAAAAAGTTCGCCTAAAACTTTTTTGTGGTCCATCAGACAATTGCTAGCTAGCTAAAAAATTGCCATTTGACTTTTTCGTCTAACTTCAATAGTTTAGCTGAAAAAGGCAAAAAACCTAAAATTTTAAATTTAAAGCTCTGTAAAAAATCAAATAATGTAAATAGAAATTCGGCTTAATAAGATTTTTTTGTCCAAATTTAATGCTTTGTAAGATTCAGTCATGGATTTTATGAAAAAAAATTCTTCCTATAGGTTGCAAGAATAAATAAGGTAAAAAAGTCAGTTTTCTGTGCTATTTAAGCGGCAAAACTTCAGAATCTTAAAATTAAAATTATGAGCTCCGCTTTTAACAGAATATTTGTTCGGACATATTCTACGATATTTTGGGTGGAGAGCAAGAAAACAAAAATATCGAGTTTTTTTGGCACACCCTAATATATACTTATAAGTTATAGGTATATCGAAATGCGAATTTCGATAAATTCAGATCAACTGGATATAAGTATATTTTATAAAAAACGCAGAATAAAAGTTACGACAATAATTAAATTCGTTATATCCTACTAATATTGTTATTAAATTATAGTTAATATAATAATAATATTAAGATAAATTCGAAAGTTTGTGGTTTTTCAGCTTCATCACGTGACGTAATTTTTGCAAAGAAAAATGCTTGTGTCGGAGCTTGACAAAGGTACTTGTTTACCCAGGGCCGGATTTAGCATGGGGCCAGCGGGGCCACGGCCCCAGGGCCCCCACCATTTAGGGGCCCCCACCAATGCAATATGTATAGCTTTTTAATTAAACAAATATGAAAAAATTGGCGAAAAAACAAAAAAATAGGTCGGTTATACCGCGCGAATCTTGTAATTTTCAATTAATTTTTCGCGGATTTTTTATCGCTTATCCGCTTGCAAATCAGAATGTAAATTATCACACTCAAAATTTTGGCGTGCGAAGAAGTTTTTATATAGTCTATTGTCGTTAGTTATGACTCATAACAATTTTAAGCAGTTGCTCCTTTAGTGCTTGTCGTAACGTTTTTGTAAATACAGCCTAGGCAAACAGTAAATTACTTATAATCTAATATTTAAGTTAGTTTTTGTCCCAGATTTTTATTGGTATATTGGAGTGTTGTGGAATATTTTCCGGTGTTTCCGAAATACTGTTTTGTGCTTTCTTTCGACAAAAGACAAATAATAGGTACGACTTTTGATGCACTTTTTTTCAGTTTGCGGTAAGTATTAAAAATACAAACAAAACATAGATAGATCAATTTATATTTTACTTAAGTAAAATGTTTATAAGGGTATGTTCGTATTATTCAAAATATAAAAAATATAAAGTAGGTATATAAAAACACTTTAATTCACAATTCTATTATACTTTCTACGTTTTTATAGTTTTGCATATGAATTTATAATTTCTCAGACTTGGGTAAAATGTACATATATAAGGTTATGTTCGAATTATTCATATATACAGGGTGATTCAAACTTGTGGTGACAAAAGCTCAGGGGAAATTCCTCTCATCAAAATATGAAAAAAGTTCCTATAAACACGTGTCCGAAAATGCTTCATTTATAGCTTAAAAACGCTTTGGCCGATTTTATTAAAATTTATATGGTTTATTAAATAATAAATGATTCAAAGATAATAAAAAATTACGTAAAGTTCCTCTAGCTTAAAAATTAACCATGAGTTTTAATTTCCCAAGTGTCAAAATTTTAAGAAATATTGAGGGCCCCCACCAAATGTCGGCCCCAGGGCCTCAAAACTCTTAATCCGGGCCTGTGTTTACCCTATCATGACCTATAATTGCAAAATACGTACCTAGGTAAAACGCATAATGCAACATCCACGTGTAATATAAATTGTAGCGTAATATTAATTAACAATTTAAATTAACATTCAGCATCAATAATAAATATCTGGAAATATAAAAAAATACTGAGATAAATCAATGCGACCAGATAATTGCCAATTAACCTACAGTTTTACATCAATTAGTTTATTTCTATTTATATTATCTCTGCAGAGATAAAATTGGATCGTTTTGGTTGTTTTTTTAATTTGTCTTCTTTGTATTTTAAATTTATATTTATTGGCAGGCAATTTGACGACGTTAAAAAATTGACAAATTCAAGGGACCATAAATTTAAAATTGGCTGCATTGCGTAAAACAAAATTATTTATTGGATTTTTGCAGCACAAATTAATTATTTCTGAAAATGCTGTTTTTAAAATTTCTTTGCGTTTAACTTTTTCTGTTATCTTTGGCATTGTCAATTATCATTCCAACATATAAATAAAAATGTAAAATTAACTCATTTTAAATATTAAAAATAACAAAGTATATTAATATACAGGGTATTTTACATTCGTGGTCCATTAAAAGTTTGTGGGGAACGAAAATTTTAAAAGCGTTTATAATCTATTTAAGTCAATTTTTCTAAAATATTTTGAACAAAATTCCACTTCCCGTTTAACCGCAAGTGACATCAACTTTGTTATTTCAGACATTTTTTAATTCTACATAAAATTCTCACTAAAAGTATTATACCATGTCCTATACCTACTTAAAGTGAATAGTTTTCGAGTTATTAATTTTTTTCGTTAAAATTTAACAAATGCGCGTAAATAAAAAATAGCCTATACATTTTTTGTTATTAGGTTTGCGAATATGGGAGTGAAATTTTTTAGTATAACTAGTTCCAAAACGCTCTAAATCCACCTTAACATTTTATTGAGGAAACGCAAAAGTTTGCTGCTGGTCATGAAATAAGGTTACTAGAATTTTGAACATAAAAATTGATAGGCAGTAGCATAATAAACAAGAAAGCTTAAGTGGAAAAATTCCCTTTTAATGTTTTTTTGGAAAACTTAAGAAACTTAGCTGGATTTAGCTGTTGTGTGAAAATTACTTTAGTTTTAGTGGATTTTGGTTTAAAATTTGCATGCTCTTTTAAATTGAATCAGTGGAATTTCACTGATTTTTCAGTGGATCCCACAGTAAAATCTGAATTTCACTGATTGAATCAGTACTTAAATATTAATGCATTACAATAGTGAAATAAATAGAATCAACCGGTTCAATCAGTAAAAAAACTAAAATTTTACTGGTTTACCAGTGAACATTTTACTCACTGGTCGAATCAGTAAAAATCCACTGATTCATTTTTAAAAGAGTATGCTTTCGGAAGTTTAGAGTTTATTAGCGTAAAGACAATTTTAACAAAACTTTAAAAAAACTTTAAAAAATCAAAAAGTTAAAAAAATCAAATTAAGGTTTTATTATAAAAAATAAATTTTGTAGAAAAAACACATTATACGAGGTGTGTTCATAAAATAACGGGAATTTTCTTTTTTTGAATTAAATATTTATTTATTCGTCTACATTAATGTTGTCGCCTTCAAAATAGTCCCCATTGGATATTATGCACATGTGCCAGATCTTCTTCCAATGCTCGAAACACTTCTAAAACTCGGGAACTTTGGGATAGCCTTTAGTTCTTTCAGCGATGCGCTTTTAATGTCTTCTATGCTTGCAAAACGACGGCCCTTTAAGTTTCTCTTTATTTTTGGGAATAGGAAAAAGTCAGACAGAGGCATGTCTGGCGAATATGAAGGCTGGGGCATCATTACAGTATGTTGTTCAAAATTTAACAATTTTAGAACAAATTTTGCTGCCACGCGTTTCATACCAAAAACATTTTAAAAAATTTCATGGGATGAGCCAATCGATATACCAACATCATCAGCGACTTCTCTGATGGTTTATAACCATTTCTTCCACTTTTTCCATGTTTTTATCGGTTGTTAATGTGCTTGTGCGTTCGGAGCGTTCGTCATCTTCAACGTCTTCACGGCCAACTTGAAAACTCTTATACCACTTGTTTTACTTATAGCAGACTTACTATAGGCCTTTGTTAACATTTCACAGAATGTATTTAATTTTTTAAGCAAAATTGGAAACAAATTCTTTGATCCATTTCTTTTAACGAACGAAAAATCGCCGAGCTCATAAAACACGTCTAACCTTAGCGGCTGCCACAGACAAAGTAAACAATGAAAAAAGCTAAAGTTTTTATCATACTTCGGGGCATGTATACCAACATAATAAAGAAAATTTTATGACAACCGGACCCTCCGAACCCGCGAAATTTAACAATTCCCGTTATTTTCTGAACACACCTCGTACAACGCATTCCTGAAAGTCACATCTCTTGCATAGTCCTTCCTCCTCTCCATCGTCAATATTTTTATTTTCTACTGCTTCATTGACTGCAGATCTTGTTGCAATGCTTTTGTAATACAATAGTTATTTGTTTTACAAGTGTTGAAAAGCGACTTTTTCGTGCAAGTGTTTAAGTTGCTTACGAGGCCGTCAGGCCGAGTGTGCATTAACACGAGCTTGAAGAAGTGTTTCTCACAAGTAAAAGTTTTTACTGTAAAACACAATGTTTGTCTACGACCCTTTTATTGTTTATTACAACACAAAACAACCTAAAAACGTTTTTAACAGCTGTTAAATTATTTTCTTCTCATTCTTTTAATTTTTAAGGTATAAGTTACTTAAAATCAATAAACTTACCCAATCTAAATAAAGGCACCAAAAATTAGAATTTATTAAACAAACACAATTAATTGTGTTCTAAATGATATTTAGACATACATATACAAATAAAATACAAATTTTAAAACGAATTTCAAACGATGCTGTCAATTTCTTTTCAAACAGACCTGCCGCTTTTCACACAGAAATGTCACTTTACATTCGTGTTTTGCCTTGCCAATGAAAAGATTCACTTTCTAAACAACGATGCCATTGCAAAATGTGACTTTTCATAGTGGTCGCAGAAAAAAGATTTTCTTGTTCAGCTTTTTTTTTTTGACAGTCATTTCCAAAAGGCGCCAAATTGTATCCAATTCGATTTAGTGGGTTTTGTTTATGATTTTCTGGGTGCATGTTTAATTTCATTTGGATTTAGTAAGTTTTTGTTATTTAATGGATTTAGCGCGATGTTTGAATATCACTAACATATGGATTTAGGGGATTTTGAATCTAACCTTGGATTTCTACAGTGATTTAAACCAGGATTAACTTATTTATCATCTAAAAATGTAATTTAGACCTCCCGCATGAAGATGACATACCAAGTTCGATTTTTAATAAAAGTGGATTAAGTGGGTTTTGGAACTAGGCGACTCAAATATTTTTGGTCAATTCTTTAACGTTTTTCAACAAAATACCTGAGAAAACCCAGGGCAAATTAGGCTAACTTGAAAAGTTAAAAACTTTCTTATTTTAAATGTAACACCCGGTATGTTTTTACATAATCATATATGATTATATTATATATATATATTAGGGTGTCCCTTATTTTTTATTTTTTTTACGCATACCCTCTAATTATATTTATTACGTGTTTATATACTCCCAGTAAAAATTTTAGCTCATTCTATAAACGGGAACCCGTGCCGACTTGCATCTGAACCCTCCATTAGCCAACGTTAGGCGCGCGGTATTTTGAAACACGGTTGGCCGCTAGGTCTTCGATCGTAAGTCATTTTGTGTTTGTTATTATGTGACCCTTATATTATAAATTATTAAAAAATGTTAAAATATAGTTTTATTTATGTGTATACTTTAATAAAAATGAATATTTTTACAGGAATTGGCTAGTTACCCGGAAGTGTCGGGTGAATGGGCCGTAAAACTAATTACCCGAAACTCTTTTTTTTATTATATCTGAATGACAGCTAAAAAATAACCAAAAAAAAATTAGTTGATTTTATCCCTTAAATATATTAATATACTAATTAGTATTGCTAAAATATACTGTTATATGAAATTTCAGCTTTTTATAAGCATTTCTTTTCTTGATGTCCTCCCAAAAATATTTCAGACAGTTTTCGGTAGTCATCTCTCACAATAGACTCTTTTAGTTATTTAGAGTAAATCCCATTAAGTTTATCAATTTCAGAGTTTACGGCATATTCACTAGACCCTTCCGGGTAACTGTCCACTCCCTGTGAAAATATACATTTTTATCAAAGTATACAAAATTTGATGAACATATACTTGGACCGAGTTATTATGTGACCCTTATAATATAAATTATTGACAAATGTTAAAATATAGTTTTATTTATTTGTATTACAAATAAATAAAACTATATTTTAACATTTGTCAATAATTTATATTATAAGGGTCACATAATAACTCGGTCCAAGTATATGTTCATCTCACCATTCCGCAAGTATAGCTAATTTTCATTCAAGGATTGATTTATTCTTAATTGTAATATAAATTAATACTTATTTACTTATACTTATTTTATATATATATATATATATATATATATATATATATTTCTTAAAGTGTAGATCTTGGTAAACTGTATTTTTGGAGCAAAATACACCATATTAGTACAAAATGCAAGGCCTACTATGTCAGTTTTTTAGAGTAAATTTTTAATAATTTTTTAAACAAAATCTAAGCAAGTAAAAGTACCATGTTACTATTAGTTTAATTTTATTTAAATGTTTTTTCATGGATAACTTACAGAATAAAATTTTGTAGTTATTATTGTGCATTTTTCTACTTTAAATTTTTCAATTAAATTTAATATAGGGTAGTTTTGAGGGGTGGTGAATTCAGTGCCGTGCTTAGATTTTGTTTAAAAAATCGCCAATTTAAATTCTTAATAATTTACTCTTAAAATCTGACATGGTAGGCCTTGTATTTTGTACAAATATGGCGTTTTTTGCTCCAAAAATACAGTTTATCAAGATCTACACTTTAAAACAAATCCGGTTAAAATCGCACAATAAATAAAGATTTTACAGGGTTGAGTCGCAAACAAATGGGTCACTGTATATATCTATAATTTTTGTGTTAAATATTTGCAACAAAAATATCAACCAATAAGTACCTATTTATAAAAAGGTTTCTTATTTAAGTTTTTATTTTCAAAACGTCTTTAGAAAATAACACAAATTAAATTCAATTTTTAAACCCTAATTACTCAAAATGGTGCGTAATTTTTGGAAACTATAATCGAAATTACATTATTTGATTTTTAATAAAATAATAAATAACAAATATATGTATAATTAAGAAATTCGTCACCCTTAACGTAATATGTTTATCGCGCAGGTCTGACTCACTCTCTTTTTTGGTTGTTTTTGTTAATAAGAAATAATTATAATCCCTACAACGTAATCAAGCCTTCAGTTGTAGTTTGGCTTTGATGGGACGAACATGCTCATTTATTACTTTTATATATGTACATCAACAAATTGCTAGGTATTATTAAAATTCTAACGCATTTATTAGGTCAAATAATACTACGAATATTTTTGATTTTTAAAAAAATAAAAAACATAAAAGTTGCAGTCCTTAAATGGTCTAATTGTATTTTTTTTCCAGGACCAACATGTTAAAGCCATGGCTATTAAGCCAATGAATATTAAGAAATAAGACAACCAATATATAAGGATAATGGGATTTAACCAGAACTCATCAATAAATTTGGCAAGTACCTTTAAAAGTCGCACAATAAATAAAGATTTTACAGTGGTGAGTCGCAAACAAATGGGTCACACATCTATAATTTTTGAGTTAAATATTTTCAACAAAAATATCAACCATGGTTGCAATAAGTATAAAAAGTATACATATAAAAATGATTCTTATTCAAGTTTTTATTTTCAAAACAACAAATTAAATTAAATTTTTAAACCCTAATAACTCAAAATGGTGCGTAATTTTTGGGAAACTGTATAATCGAAATAAGATTATTTGAGTCAGAGTGGGGCAAATTGTATTCGATTATGATTATGATTATTATTTATGAAATGTAATCATGAATAATGATTACAACAAAGTAATCATAAATCATTCACATGAATAACGAATATTATTTATTATTTACGTTTTGAGTGGTTATAAATACTGAAATCGTCAATTATCGGAAAGGAATAATGATTAATAATTGTAGTCATTGTATATTATTAATCCCGGCGAAATTATATAACAACGACGTAATGAATTTTCTTAGTTACATTGTTCTCACTTTAAATTCCTTAAGCAAGGATTAAAGACACCAGTGTTATTTCTAGATATTATTTTTTTTTATTATACATATTATTATAATAATTATAATATATAGTCCTAAGACTTTTTCTTTTAATTGGCATTTTAGTTTAATATTTTGTCGAATTTCGATCAAAAATTTCGTAAGCTAGGCATTGTTTTTTTAAATAACTTTTAAAATATTTTTTCTAACGATCAGAAAATAAAAAATATTTCAATTTTTTTTACAAAAATGTGGTATTTTGTTAAAATTAAAATTTTATCAATAAAATGTGTGTTTTGTGGATTATTTACCAAAGTAATTATACAGAATGATTATAATTACATAATTTATTCTTTAATTCTGATTATGAATATTAATTATAATAATACTTTCATAAATAACGTTATTCATGATTACAACGTAAAATTTGATTATAAATAATGAATATTATTCAAGTAAAGTATTCATGAATAATGACTACATAAATAATCATTAATCACCAAAATAATTACTATTTATATTCATGATTACAATTTTATTCGATTACTGCCCTACTCTGATTTGAGTATTAATAAAATAATAAATAACAAATATATCTATAATTAAAATTTGTCACCCTTAACGTAATATGTTTATCGCGCAAGTCTGACACACCCTTTTTTTGTTTTTGCTGATAAAAATAATTATAATCCTACAACGTAATCAACCATTTAGTTGTAATTTGGCTTTGATACGACAAACATGCTCATATATTACTTTGATCTACATCTATAGATGAATTTGTATACAATGGTACCTACCTATATATGTATTATTAGAATTCTAACGCATCTATTATCTCAAATATTACTACGATTTTTTTTTTGATATTTAAAAAAATAAAAACATAAAAGTTTCAGCCCTTAAATCGTCTAATTGTATTTTTTTCTAGGTTCAACATGTTATAGCATTAACCCATGGATAATAAGAAATAAGACAACCATATAAGGATAATTCGATTTAACCAGAACTCATCAAGGAATTTGGCAAGTACCTACCAATTAATTATTTTTAATTTTTTTGACTAAAACTTTTGATTATCGAAATTTCTTTAAATATCTTTTCGTCTGGTCAAATATTGTTTAAGTTGGAGATAGAACTAATTCTTTATTTAAAGATAAGTTCTTTTAGTTCGTTTTGTTAGGGATCGTAGGTCAAAATTTTGTGATTCTTTTTGTCAGGTCAAATCTTGTTTAAGTGGGTTAAGTTGGAAATAAAACTTATTCTTTACTTAAAGATTAGTTCTTTTTTGTGAAGGGGTCGTGCTTCAAATTTTATTTTAGATTTTTTAACAGGTCAAATCGTGTTTATTGGGATATTTTTAAAGATCAGTTCTTTTTTTTGTCAGGGGTCGTAAATCAAAACTTTTTTAGATTCCTTTTGTTAGGGCAAATCTTGTTTAAGTTGGAGATGAAAATAATTCTTTATTTAAAGATAAGTTCTTTTAGTTCGTTTTTGTTAGGGGTCGTTAGTCAAATTTTCATTAGTTTATTTAAGTTGGATATGAAACTTATTCTTTTTTTACAGATCAGTTCTTATTCTTTTTTTTTTTGTTAGGGGTCCTAAGTCAAAACTTTTTTAGATTCTTTTTTTTTTAGGGCAAATCTGGTTTAAGTTGGATATGGAACTTATTCTTTTTTTAAAGATCAGTTCTTTTTTTTGTTAGGTCAAATCTTGTTTAAGTTGGTTAAGTTGGAAATGAAACTTATTCTTTACTTAAAGATTAGTTATTTTTTGTGAAGGGGTCGTGCTTCAAAATTTATTTTAGATTTTTTTATCAGGTCAAATTGTGTTTATTATGATATTTTTAAAGATCAGTTCTTTTTTTGTCAGGGGTCGTAAATCAAAACTTTTTTAGATTCGTTTTGTTAGGGCAAATCTTGTTAAAGTTGGAGATGAAAATAATTCTTTATTTAAAGATAAGTTCTTTTAGTTCGTTTTTGTTAGGGGTCGTTAGTCAAATTTTCATTAGTTTCTTTAAGTTGGATAAGGAACTTATTCTTTTTTTAAAGATCAGTTCTTTTTCTTTTTTTTTTGTTAGGGGTCTTAAGTCAAAACTTTTTTAGATTCTTTTTGTTAGGGCAAATCTTGTTTAAGTTGGAGATGGAAATAATTCTTTATTTAAAAATAATTTCTTTTAGTTCGTTTTTGTTTAGGGTGGTAAGTCAAATTGTCATTAGTTTCTTTAAGTTGGATATGAAACTTATTCTTTTTTAAAGATCAATTATTTTTCTTTTTTTTTTGTTAGTGGTCGTAAGTAAAAACTTGTTTAGATTCTTTTTGTTAGGGCAAATCTTGTTTAAGTTGGAGATAGAACTAATTCTTTATTTAAACATAAGTTCTTTTAGTTTGTTTTTGTTTAGGGTGGTAAGTCAAATTGTCTTTATTTTTTGTAAGTTGGATATAAAACTTATTCATTTTTTAAAGATCAGTTCTTATTCTTTTTTTTTGTTAGAGGTCTCAAGTCAAAACTATTTTAGATTCTTTTTGTTAGGGCAAATCTTGTTTAAGTTGGAGATGGAACTAATTCTTTATTTAAAGATCCGTTTTTTTAGTTCGTTTTTGTTAGGGGTTGTAAGTTGGATATGGAACTTATCCTTTTTTTAAAGATCAGTTCTTTTTTTTGTTAGGGGTTGGATATGGACCTAATTCTTTATTTAAAGATAAGTTCTTTTTGTTCGTTTTTGTTAGGGGTCGTAAGTCAAATTTTTATTAGATTCTTTAAGTTGGAGATGGAACCTATTCTTTTTTAAAGATCAGTTCTTTTTCTTTTTTTTATGTTAGGGGTATAGATTTGAACTGACAAAAAGAATCTAAAGAAGTTTTGACTTACTATAGTAAGTCAAAACTTCTTTAGATTCTTTTTGTCAGTTCAAATCTTGTTCCTTGGTGATATGTTACCGAAACAAAACACAAAGTGCTTAAAGTACTGTTCGCCAACAATGTTGGCATCTTCAGAAGCGAAGTGTTAAATCTAAATGCTAAATCTACCAAATATATACTAATTATTATAGTTTACTAAACCCTGGACCGTCATCGCTTCAGTGAACACGTAAAGGGAAACTAACAAACTCTAGTTGGGTACCGCGGTCCGTTATCGATTTAAACATTTATTTCTATTCTTATAGATGTATAAACTTTTATAACTATCTAGTAGGCATAAGTTTAAGGTTGCCAAATCCTATTCTATGACCATCATCAAGTATGTGTTGGGCAACACTCGATTTCTCTGTCCTATCAAATCTAGCACTTGGCCCATGCTAGATTTGGTAGTACAGAGAAACCGAATGTTGCTCAACATCCGCTCGTTTTCTCTGTGCTACAAAATCTAGCACTTGGCCAATGCTAGATTTGGTAGGACAGAGAAATCGAGTATTGCCCAACATATACTTGATGATGGTCATAGAATAGAATTTGACAACCTTAAACTTATTAAGGAAGTTAAGAACCAAGTCTGCTAGATAGTTATGAAGGTTTATACATCTATAAGAATAGAAATAAATCTTTGAATAGCAATAACGGACCGGTACCCTAGTCTAGTTTGTTTAAATTAGGTAGTTTGTTAGTTTCTGTTTACATGTTCACTGAAGCAATTACGGTCCAGTGTCCGTTTACGGTTCAGTCAACCTTAACTTATAATTAATATAAATATGGTAGATTTAGCATTTGAATTTAATTACACTTCGCTTCTGAAGATGCCAACATCATTGGCGGAAAGTACTTTAAGCAATTTGTGTTTTGTTTTGGGGAATATTTCTAATATTTGTTTAGGTCAAATTTTGTTTAAGTTGGAGAAGAAACTTATTCTTTATTTAAAGATTAGTTCTTTGACTTCGTTTATGATAGGGGTATTCTTTTTTAAAGATCAGTTCTTTTTTTTTGTTGGGGGTCGAAACTCAAAACTTGTTTAGATTCTTTTTGTTAGGGCAAATCTTGTTTAAGTTGGAGATGGAACTAATTCTTTATTTAAAGATAAGTTCTTTTAGTTTGTTTTTGTTAGGGGTCGTAAGTCAAATTGTCATTAGTTTTTTAAGTTGGATATGGAACTTATTCTTTTTTAAAGATCAGTTAATTTTTTTGTTAGGGGTCGTAAATCAAATCTTTTTTAGATTCTTTTTGTTAGGGCAAATCTTGTTTAAGTTGGATATGGAACTAATTCTTTATTTCAAGTTAAGTTCTTTTAGTTCGTTTTTGGTAGGGGTCGTAAGTCAAATTGTCAATAGTGTTTTTTTTAAGATAAATATGGAACATATTCTTTTTTAAAGATCAGTTCTTTTTTTTTCTTAGGGGTCGTAAATCAAATTTCTTTTAGATTTTTTTGTCAGCGCAAATCTTGTTTAAGTTGGAGATGGAACTAATTCTTTATTTAAAGTTAAGTTCTTTTAGTTCGTTTTTGGTAGGGGTCGTAAGTCAAATTGTCATTAGTTTTTTTAATTTGGATATGGAACTTATTGTTTTTTAAAGATCAGTTCTTTTTTTTTGTTAGGGGTCGTAAAACTTTTTTAGATTATATTTGTTAGGGCAAATCTTGTTTAAGTTGTAGATGAAATTAATTCTTTATTTAAAGTTATTTTAGTTTGTTTTTGTAAGGGGTCGTAAGTCAAATTGTCATAAGTTTTTTTTTTAAGTTAAATATGAAACTTATTCTTTTTTAAAGATCAGTTCTTTTTTTTATGGGTCGTAAATCAAAATTTTTTTAGATTCTTTTTGTCAGCGCAAATCTTGTTTAAGTTGGAGATGGAACTAATTCTTTATTTAAAGTTAAGTTCTTTTAGTTCGTTTTTGTTAGACCCGGGTCTTAAGTCAAATTGTCATTAATTTTTTTTAAGTTGGATATGAAAATTATTCTTTTTTTAAAGATTAGTTGTTATACTTTGTTTTTGTAGGGATTGTAGATCAAAATTTTGTTTAGATTCTTTTTGTTAGGGCAAATATGGAACTAATTCTTTATTTAAAGATCAGTTCTTTTAGTTCGTTTTTGTTAGGGGGTCGTAAGTCAAATTGTTATTAGATTCTTTAAGTTGAATATGGAACTTATTCTTTTTTTAAAGATCAGTTCTTTTACTTCGTTTTTGTAGAGATCATAGGTCAAAATTTTGTTTAAATTCTTTTCGTCAGGTCAAATTTCAAGTTAGAGATGAAACTAATTCTTTATTTGTTCGCTTTTGGGTAGGACACATATTTTTTAAATTCTTTTAGTCGTTGTAGTCTGTTTTAGATAGTGATTATCCTATGGAACCAGGCGCCCAGGAGTTTCCTATAAAACCCTCATTTTTATTCCTTCCATTTAGACCCATTTTAGTTCAATTTCACAATCTTCAGGTTGTTTAATTAAATTAATATGGTAGATGGGTCTTGAAAGTACTTTTTGGATTTTGTCTCGGAACATCGGTAATCCGTGCTAACCCGTTTTTAACGTGGAGCATGTTGTTGCGCACCGGCGCTAATCTATTTGTAACTTAATTATCTGTCGTTTTCCTTTTCTACCCTTCCCATTATCCTAATTCCTTCATTTGGACCTGACATGGACTTCTTGGAACTTCAGGGTGCGAGTGAATCTTATATGGGAGTATGTATACAACCAGTTAATTTGTTTTTTGCGTGTTTTTGTTTATTTAAATACTTTATCTGTTTTAGGAAATTTTAGGTACATAATATGATAAGGAGGGTGGAGGGTAACTCCGCCAGGTATTTTTAACCTGCCGGTCCCAAGCCCGGCTAAAGGAGGAGGGCCCTCACTCTTTTTTCTATTTTTTTTAGATTGTTTTCGTCGGGTCAAATCTTGTTTAGGTTGTAGATGGAACTTAGGTGGTTTTTGTCAGGTTGGAACTTTTTCTTTTTTAAAGATCAGTTCTTTTGGTATGAACTTAATACTATAAAGTACATAAGTCAAATCTCTTTTAAACAGGGTTAAACCTGATGATGATATCATTAAAAATTTGTTTATTTGCCCTGAAAAAATCTAAATATAATATTAAACTTACAACTTACAACAGAACCATATTTTTTTATTAACTTTAATACCCTGTATCTTGAAAACAAAGCTTTAGAGCTTACTAGTTCTTATACCTACATTTTTCTTCCTATTTAAGTTCGATTACAAAATTTTTAAGAATAAAATCTGAGAGACACCCTATAAACATGTATACAGGTACAATTTATTATTATATTATTGTCGTGCCGCCAATTTTAAATTAAGCGGCACGGCAGTGATGACGTTTTTTATCTATTACGTCACTAGCGTGCCCGTAAAAAATAAATTGCAGGCACTCTAACGTGCACCTAGTCACTTCGTTGTTTATTTTGTTATTTTTATGGTTTTTTGTTAACAATAGCCAGGACCGGCTCAAAATTTAATTAAACTTGGAAGGCCTATAACTCTTATTTTTGAGTTTTGATAAAAAAGTTACTTAAAATATTTACTTGTTTATCTGATTTCTACACGCTGTTAAAAGGAACGCGTCAACTTAAAACTCACCCTGTACTAGTTTATTTTTTAAGAAAATTTCGTGAGATACAAAATAAAAAATGACTTAATAAAAACAAATGTAACTTTAAAAATTATTTTCTTGGAATCTGTGCTGTATAAAAATATGAAATTATTTGTGAATGTGCCTGATGCCTTACAAAATCATGTACCTATTAAATTTTGAAGACATTCTATGGGAACTCTTTAAATAAAGATCCCTTAATAATACAAATACTTTTTGTGTTAAAAAAAATATCGGAGGCATTGGCCTTATGGCAACACCTTGAGGCCGTCCATAAATCTTGTGACGCTAAAAATGATCAAAATTGACGAATTATTATCAAACGCCGATTCTCCTTGAAAGAATGGCACCTAAATCAAATAATTACCAAGAAAAAGCAGGTTTGGTTAAGTTGTATTAACTTATTTTTTAATTATACAGGGTGTTTCAATAAAAACTCCCAGGCCAATTATTTCGAAAACTAAAAGTGACATTTAAATTCTGTAAACGCCAGTTTTTAGTCTCTATGATTAGCTTCACAAGTGTGTAAAAAAATTGTTTGAATAATACAAGATGTAGGTGGCGCCACTGTGCAAAGAATTTTTTCGATGGCAGGAACTTTTAAATTAATTTTTGATCAAATTATGTCCCATACAAATTTTTGATAAATCCAACATGAAAGGAGATATTTGGGGTTAAGTTTTTTTTTTAATAATTTTAACGAGTATTTTAATTATAAATATTTTAATATGCTTTAGCGGATGATCATTTAATTCTGGTAATCATAATTATAGTGATAAAACGCTTGTGTAGCGCTAACTAGATTAAAATTATTACGTCCAGTGACGCCTCAGGGGGCCCCTTAACAAATAACATTGGCAAAAAATAATACGCCACTGAGTTTTTGGTAATTTTTATATTTTTTTCGGATTAATCAACTAAAAATATCCTTTTTTTGTCTGTTAAATTGTTTTCATATCTTGCTTCGTTTTCGAGAAATACAAATAAAACTATTTGGAAAACAAAAATCATTAAGAAACAAAACCATAAATTATTAATACGCTATATTTTTTGCTGTTTAAAAACAAAGGTGAAACATTAAAACATTATAAAATAAAATTAAAGGATGTTTTAAATTTTATGAAAAAGTGGTAAGAAATTATAAAAAAATATTAAAGAAAATTAGAACAATACCAAAAACTAACTAATAAGGTCGAATAAGGTGTTCAAAATTATTGCCGTTTTTATACACACATATCAAATCGAAGGTGAAACATTAAAACATAATAAAATAAAATTAAAGGATGTTTTAAATTTTATGAAAAAGTGGTAAGAAATTATAAAAAAATATTAAAGAAAATTATTGCCGTTTTTATACACAAATATCAAATCGATATAATAATTCAGTTCTGCAAACTTTCAATAGTGTATTTTGATTAATAGCGGCTATAGTAACATATATTTTGTTGTACAGGTCAGCCATGTCTTCTATTGGTTCCTTGTAGACTTCATTTTGTAAGCCGCCCCATAAATAAAAGTCAGGGGACCTTGCTGACTATCTAAGATCCCCATTTGTGCTGATCACTTTTCCTGAAAACGTCATTTAGATGATTTATAACGATAATGCTCTTGTGTGCTGGGGCACCGTCTTGATGAAACCACATAGTATTAACGTCAATTTCCAAATTTTGTAACAGCAAAGTGAGATCGTTTTGCAGAAATTGTAAATAACGAACTGAAGTTAAATGTTCATGGTACAAATAGGGCCTGAATATGTACAATACCGCACCAAACATTTACCCCAAATCGTGTTTAAAATTTAGTCTGTCGTATCCAGTTAGGATTTTCCTGGGACCAATAGCGACAATTATGTTTATTAATTACTCCATTATTGTAAAACCGGGATTCGTCACTCCACATAATTTGGTTTAATAAATTTGGATTTTCTTCCAAAAGAATATGAAAATGTGTCAAAAAGTTTAATCTGCGCTGGTTATCTCCTTATTGTAGATGATGTACTAGATGAACTTTGTATGGAAGAAACATATTTCCTTTTATGAACTTACTGAAATATTGGTTTCATCTTTTAATATTGAAATATTAGTTTCATCTTTTAATTTTCGTAATGACGATGGTGGGTTATTTTTTACTGATTGGAGGACTAAACCTACATTTTCGTCAGTCGTATCCCTCTTCCTTCTTGGAAACATTTCCTTTTTAAAGCTACCATATGTAGCTAAGTTGGTACACAAAGCTACAAAAGATTTGCGATCTGGCGTTGTTCTCGATAGCAGCGCACAGCTTCTGAAGCATTTTGATGTCATTCTCCATAAACTAAAACCATGTATGTTTAATTTGTCTTGATTTGTATGGTGAACCATTTTTATTTTAGAAATGTAGAAATTGCAAATTCTTACACTGACACTAAGTAAAGAAAAATTTACTTGATGTTTCTAAAATTCATTTGTTTTTATTTAATGATTATTGTTTTCCAGAGATATGCAGTGAAATGGTTTTATTTTTATTTCTCGAAAACGAAGATATGAAAACAATTCAACAGACAAAAAAGGATATTTTTAGTTGAATAATCCAAAAAATATATAAAAACTACCAGACACTCAGTTGCGTATTATTTTTTGCCAATATTATTTGTTAAGGGGCCCCCTGAGGCTTCACTGGATGTAATAATTTTAATCTAGTTAGCGCTATACGAGCGTTTTATCACTAAAATTATCATTACCAGAATTAAATGAACTCTGCTAAAGGATATTAAAAATATTTATAATTAAAATACTCGTTAAAATTATTAAAAAACTTAACCCCAAATATCTTCGTTCATGTCGAATTTATCAAAAATTTGTATGGGACATAATTTGATCAAAAATTAATTTAAAAGTAGCTGCCATCGAAAAAATTCTTTGCATTGTGGCGCCACCTACATCTTGTATTATTGAAAAACATTTTTCACACAGATGTGAAGCCAATCATAGAGGCTAAAAACTGACGTTTACAGAATTTAAATGTCACTTTTAGTTTTCGAAATAATTGGCCTGGGAGTTTTTATTGAAACACCCTGTATACAAAAAAAAATAGCTTAATAAAAATAACTTGTACATAAAATGTTACTGCACAAATGCAGTAACTTCATCTATTATATTTTTAAATTTATCTGCCTTAAATATCAAAACTCTTCTAAAGGGTGTTACTTGCTTATCTTCTGACAGCCATTTTCCAGCCAGACCTGAATCAGCTTCATTTTCTACGTTAAATTCAAAGTTAATAATTGATTTTTTCGCGAAGATTTCTTCTTCAGCATTTGTAAAGGTTTCTTCACCATCTAAAAATATAAATTGTATTAAATGTTGTTTTCATGTTTTTTTTTTACCTTTTTCTCCCTTCGGTTTGTATGTTTTACAAATCATAACAAAATACTGGAAATTATAGGACTGATCTTTTTTCTTGAATCTTTCAATTTCGTCGTGTAAAGACGTCAACATAACCGTAGAAATTTTGGCTGGAATATTAACAAATCTCTCATTTATTAAAAATCCAAGCCTATTCGAAGATTGCAAGATTTTCTTGATATTCTCTTGAACTTCATTGCTCGAATGCTTCCCACTAACTTCCTCCAACAGTTTATACAGTTGTACCACACAGGGTGTTTCCCTGTGGGATGTCAAGTTTAAGACACTCGTTATTCCAAACACATCGGATTCCTCGACCATGTCCACATCCTCTTCGTCGTCGCTATCGTTGTAGCTTTGTTTGAGGACGGAACCAACGCCGTTTTGTTGGATTAACATGTCGCTGATTTGAGATAAGTCGATGTGTGCTTTTAAAAATAATTGAACAAGTAACTGCTTGATGCCGTGGAAATCTTGCCCCTCTGGGTTACGCCCTTCAAAAGTCGCCTGAACTTCCTACAAAAACATTATTTTAGATGAATTTTATATTAAAACACGTGTGTTTGTATGTCGTTAACCTCAACAAACAAAAAACATACATTTTGTCCATGGTAAGTGCCCTCCTCACTTTCTTCATCTTCGCTCATAACTTCCTCTTCGGATTCTTCCTTTTCGGTCGGTTTAGTTTTTTTCGTGGGTCCTGCCATTATTTTTAACAATATAAAACACCTAAACCGACACACAAGCAATTTTGAAGTATTGAGGTTAGGTTCGTATGCGCTGAAGTGTTGCCAACTTAGGGATTTTTCTCTAGTTAGGGATTTAAAAAAAGTAATAATGGGTTTGTTCCTACCGAGCATTTGGACCATAGAGCCATAAAGAAGCTCGACTCTTTAGCCTCATTCAGAACCTCGTAATTAGTGGAATAAATTAGTGGTTTTAATTAACGTAAAAGTTTGTCTTATGAATATACACAGTGTTGTTCACAACCAAATAATTAGTGGTAGTACTTTTCAATTAGTGGAAAAAGTTTGCAAACTTCTAACTTTTACCACTAATTATATTTGGAAAGCGGCTTTGCGCATGTGCGCGGATATTTTATGTCAAAACCAAAAAGTTTGAAGATTAGCCAGTAAAGGTACTTACCTTAACCTTATGTTCTGTGCCTTAAGGTTATATAAATATTATTGTATTGGTTGTAAAAAATATTATTTTAATATAATTAATATTGTTTATGTCAGGTTAAGAAAAATGGACAATCTTTTAGCAAATTTCCTTAATTTTAGATGCTAATTTTGCGCATTGTGAATGATCGTTTTGTGTTAATTATAAGTATAATTGAAACCACTAATTTTTTCCACTAATTACGAGGCTTTTTCCTGTAAAAGGTTTTTTTGGAATTCTTAAAGATCCTGAAAACTGTGTTCTTGTTTTAGTGATTTAAAACGTAATTCTTGAGGCGGCAATCAGTTTCCAATTTAAATGATAAATTGCGATAATTAATAGTAAATTGTTTGTGGTAAATCACTACCCAATTTCTTAATTATTTGTATATTTTTTACACAGAATGTGTAATTGAGACGACAAATCAAATATCTATCGGTAATATTGATATTAAATAAAAAATACTGGATTATTTTATTTTAATATTGAAAGAATATTTGTAAGAATAACATAATGAAGTTTTTATTTATACTCCTACTTTTTATAGGCATTAATGCAAAATTTAATTTTACAAAAAATATTGCCAATAAAGGTGAATTTGGTTCGGAAATGAAGAAATTTATAAAAGAAATGGTTAGACAAACTTATAAAGAGAAAAATGGATTTTTAATTCAAAGAATCAATGAAGTAGATGAAGAAAAATTTGAATGTTTTTTGAGCGAATTAAGAAAAATGAATGTTCCTGGCATTATTCTTAGCTATGCCAAAATTCTTAATAGCAGAAAAGATACCATATTGAATTGGGTAAGTAAATTTTTAATGTGCAATATTGCTACCGTTGGACGGTAGATGGCGCTGAGAGTTCATTCACTGAGTTGCCACCGCTGTTGCCCTAGCTTGCTACTATAAAACAGCGGTAGGCGTCTTGTTCGGATGTGCTTTGCGCCACCTGGCTACCCGACACTGATGAGGGCCAAAAGATCGAAACAAACTGTGTGTCGGTGCGTGGAGCAAATAATTAATTTAAATCCATTTCAGTACGAGACCTTTCCTCTGAAATTCATTATGCTGGATCCAACAAAAAACTATGAAGACGCGCAGCCATTTTTTAACCGGTTAAAAAACTTGCGCTTCAAATTAGTTTTATTATTCACCAAAAATCCATACGAATTAATCGTAAGCTACACGATAAGATTGTACGCTTCTATAAAATATACCAACCTAATTATATCGTACGAAGATGACAATGGAAAAGTTAGAATCCATACTGTTAATCCTTTTTTGCGCTCACCTGAGGTGCAACTTTCTCTGAAAGATGATTTTTTTGCTGAAAAAGCCAGGCATTTACATGGATATACCATAAATGCCCTAGTGACAAACTTGGATGTTACCAAAGTTAAATTTCAAGAAATGGATGGCGTTAAAAGATATTTTGAAAAAGACGTTACAACCATTCAAACCATTGTAAGTTTTCTTGGAGGAAAACTAAACATTTTAAATATCGACGATGTAAAATTGAATCGGGATGAAAATCCTTGGAGCAAGGCTTCGCTCATACAAAACAGTACAGATGAAAAAGAAAAAATTGTGAAGGAGTTTGATGTATCCATTTTAATTAATTCTGAAATGTTCGCCTCTGGTGATTCTGTTTTTGAGAATATTTATCCCCATACAACAAATAATTTGCATATTGTTTCCAGAAAGGCTAACTCTTTAACGAGCTATCAGAATGTTGTTAACTCTTTTTCTGTTGGTTTATCCATTATTATATTCCTTATGCCATTAGGTAAGATTATTGCACAGAACTCCTATTATTTAGAAGATAGGTCTAAGGTCTAAAATAAGACTAAGATGGATCTAAGATAGGTCCAAGATAGATCTAAGATCAAATTGGAACAAGGTTTTCATAACAATTGTAGATCTGTATCTTCTAAAATACAGGAAGATTTTGATTAAATTATTTAATATTTATTTTTTTAGCAATTTCTTTAATAATAATCGTTACAACAAGGAAGAGGAGTTTTCTTTTTATCCGCAACATAGTTTTTGATTTTTACAGAATATTCTTAACAAACATTTCCTTCAATAAATTGATAAACCAACACCAAAGAATCATTGTCGTATCGTTTATGGCTTATACATACATTTTAAGTACTATAATACAAACTAAACTGACCAGCGTTTTCAGTATTAAACCGCAATCAACGGATATAAACACCATGGAACAATTATCACGACATTTGATGCCTATTTATACTTACAAACCCTATTTGGATGAAATTAAAAAATATAATGAATCCAGCTTATCTTCAATCATCGATCAGATTCATCTTTATAAAAAAGACTATTTAAGTGGAACCACGGATGATATAATTTATTATTTCAATAATTTTGCCGAAATGTATTCATTGGATGATTATGATTCGGCTCTATATGTGCAGAGATCTAGGAGAAATTTTGTAAATGGTAATAATCACTCAATGATTTTAAAAGGGGCACACTTTATTTATTTTTAGGACGACCAATGTATCATTTGATGCGCGAAAGCATAATGCCGTCCTTTCAATCCTTCAAAATACGATATGGTTCACCCATAATCCCAATGGTGAATTCAGTTCTTCGTCGACTTAGCGAAGGGGGTCTCATAGATTTATGGAAACGACAAACTATTTTCGAGGCTGTCATTAAAAAAGATTTATATCCTGAATATTCAGAAAGTTACGATACTGTCGATCCTTTAAATATTAATGATGTTCTATTCGGTTTCGAGGCTTTGATGTTAGGATGTTTTTTTTCTTTAGTGGTTTTTATTGGAGAAGTTTCACTAAATTTGTATCTTTCAAGAAGAACATTCGAATGTTTTACAGGATTTTATTAGTTTTTATAAACAAAAATAATCTACGAAAAATTTAACAACATTGAAACATCTACGGTCTTTATTTCTGCCTAAAGTGTTAAAGTAATAACTATAGTGTAAAATTTCAAAAATAATTTATTCTAGCATTACATACCTATTGTATAATAAACAATGTATATATATCGGGTCAAATAAATGTATTATTTAATTCTGTACCTATAGTTTATAATAGTATAATACCAACCCAATTATAACGTACGAAGATGAAAATGGAAAAGTTAGAATCCATACTGTTAATCCTTTTTTGCGCTCACCTGAGATGCAACTTTCTCTTAAAGATGAATTTTTTGCTGAATAAGCTAGGCATTTACATGGATATACCATAAATGCCCTAGTGAAAAACTTGGATGTTACCAAAGTTAAATTTCAAGAAATTGATGGCGTTAAAAGATATTTTGGAAAAGACGTGACAGCGATTCAAACCATTGTGAGTTTTCTTGGAGAAAAACTAAACATTTTAAATATCGACGATGTAAAATTAAATCGGAATGAAAATCCTTGAAGCAAGGCTTCGCTCATACAAAACAGTACAGACGAAAAAGAAAAAAATGTGAAGGAGTTTGATGTATCCATTTTAATTAATTCTGAAATGTTCGCCTCTGGTGATTCTGTTTTTGGGAATATTTATCCTCATACCACAAATAATTTGCATATTGTTTCCAGAAAGGCTAACTCTTTAACGAGCTATCAGAATGTTGTTAACTCTTTTTCTGTTGGTTTATCCATTATTATATTCCTTATGCCATTAGGTAAGATTATTGTACAGGACTCCTATTATTTAGAAGATAGGTCTTAGGTCTAAAATAAGACTAAGATGGATCTAAGTTAGGTCCAAGATAGATCTAAGATCAAATTGGAACAAGGTTTCCATAACAAATGTAGACCTGTATCTTCTAAAATACAGGAAGATTTTGATTAAATTATTTAATACTTCTTTTTTTAGCAATTTCTTTAATAATAATCATTACAACAAGGAAGAGGAGTTTTCTTTTTATCCACAACATAATTTTTGATTTTTACAGAATAGTATTGACAAACATTTCCTTCAATAAATTGATAAACCAACATCAAAGAATCATTGTCGTATCTTTTATGGCTTACACATACATTTTGAAAATGGAAAAGTTAGAATCCATACTGTTAATCCTTTTTTGCGCTCACCTGAGATGCAACTTTCTCTTAAAGATGAATTTTTTGCTGAATAAGCTAGGCATTTACATGGATATACCATAAATGCCCTAGTGAAAAACTTGGATGTTACCAAAGTTAAATTTCAAGAAATTGATGGCGTTAAAAGATATTTTGGAAAAGACGTGACAGCGATTCAAACCATTGTGAGTTTTCTTGGAGGAAAACTAAACATTTTAAATATCGACGATGTAAAATTAAATCGGGATGAAAATCCTTGGAGCAAGGCTTCGCTCATACAAAACAGTACAGACGAAAAAGAAAAAATTGTGAAGGAGTTTGATGTATCCATTTTAATTAATTCTGAAATGTTCGCCTCTGGTGATTCTGTTTTTGAGAATATTTATCCTCATACCACAAATAATTTGCATATTGTTTCCAGAAAGGCTAACTCTTTAACGAGCTATCAGAATGTTGTTAACTCTTTTTCTGTTGGTTTATCCATTATTATATTCCTTATGCCATTAGGTAAGATTATTGTACAGGACTCCTATTATTTAGAAGATAGGTCTAAGGTAGGGTTGCCATAAGCGGATCATCGGTCACCGGGACATTTTTGTAAAAATGACCATAACAATCGACAAATAAGTTAGGATTAGTGAAAATATATAATAATGGTGGGTTCGAAAAAGTTTAGTTTTGTTTTGACATAAAATGTGAAAAAAATACTCAACTAATTAATTTTTTTTGTTAAATAATAAGAAACTTAAAAAATTACCAAACTCTTTGGTTTAAAAAAAATCTCACTAATCATTTTTCTTTCGCATGCCAATCTTTTTTTTCAGATTTGCTTACTTGCCTTAGTAGTTCCGGTTGACTTTTCACATACCTACTTATAAAATTCTGAACAGGTGATGTTATAATTTACTTTGCAAAACATTATACTTTCAACAGTTTTTGGTCCACTGTGAAACTAACAAAGAGAAAATTCTGTCAACACCTGCATTATGGCCAGGAACATATCTAATCTAATCCAATCTATTTATATTGGCACATCAAAAGTAAATTTGCCTTTTGCTCTTTAATACCAGTTTGCTGAAAAAAGAACAACCATTTATCATGCATAGATTTAGCATTCCAGACCGGATCATGTTCTAATTTAGTAATGAAATCTTTCAAGTACAATACTTCTTCAAAACAACAATCATTGATGGTTATACCTTTTTCTTGTAAATGGGATATAGTTTTTTCAACTTCTTCCCATTCTGGTCATCCATGAAATAACATTGACTTTGACGAGAGGAGCACTCCACTGTCGTAAATATTCCAATGCTGTTTTATAATAATCCTTAATTTCACCGTCAAATAATTTTATGGTATCAGTAAATTGAGGGTCTCTTTTAATTTTGTCGTAAAGTAAAAAATAACCAACAATCTGATAGCTCTGTTTAACAAAGCGTCTTATGTTCTGTGCGCTCTCGTTTATCTTCCACTACTCGCTTCACAACAATGAGTAATTGCAAAAAAAAGTTCTAGAATTTTGATATATTATGAAGTTAGGTAGCTGGTGGCATCAGACCGGGACATTTGAAGCCCGAACCGGGACACCGGGACAAAGCTCTTGATACTGGTGACATGTCCCGGTGTACCGGGACGTATGGCAACCCTAGTCTAAGGTCTAAAATAAGACTAAGATGGATCTAAGATAGATCCAAGATAGATCTAAGATCAAATTGGAACAAGGTTTCCAGAACAAATATAGATCTGTATCTTCTAAAATACAGGAAGATTTTGATTAAATTATTTTATATTTATTTTTTTAGCAATTTCTTTAATAATAATCGTTACAACAAAGAAGAGGAGTTTTCTTTTTATCCACAACATAATTTTTGATTTTTACAGAATATTATTAACAAATATTTCCTTCAATAAATTGATAAACCAACACCAAAGAATCATTGTTGTATCCTTTATGGCTTACGCATACATTTTAAGTACTATAATTCAAACTAAACTGACCAGCGTTTTCAGTATCAAACCGCAATCAACGGATATAAACACCATGGAAGAATTATCACGACATTTAATGCCTATTTATACTTACAAACCCTATTTGGATGAAATTAAAAAATATAATGAATCCAGCTTATCTTCAATCATCGATCAGATTCATCTTTATAAAAACGACAATTTAAGTGGAACCACGGATGATATAATTTATTATTTCAATAATTTTGCAGAAATGTATTCATTGGATGATTATGATTCGGCTCTATATGTGCAGAGATCCAGGAGAAATTTTGTAAATGGTAATAATCACTCAATGATTTTAAAAGGTGCACACTTTATTTATTTTTAGGACGACCAATGTATCATTTGATGCGCGAAAGCATAATGCCGTCCTTTCAATCCTTCAAAATACGATATGGTTCACCCATAATCCCAATGGTAAATTCAGTTCTTCGTCGACTTAGCGAAGGGGGTCTCATAGATTTATGGAAACGACAAACTATTTTCGAGGCTGTCATTAAAGAAGATTTATATCCTGAATATTCAGAAAGTTACGATACTGTCGATCCTTTAAATATTAATGATGTTCTGTTCGGTTTCGAGGCTTTGATGTTAGGATGTTTTTTTTTCATTAGTAGTTTTTATTGGGGAAGTTTCACTAAATTGGTAAGAACAACAGGATTTTATTAATTTTTATAAACAAAAATAATCGACGAAAAATAAAACAACATTGAAACATCTACGGTCTTTATTTGTGCCTAAAGTGTCAAAGTATTAACTAGTGTAAAATTTCAAAAATAATTTATTCTAGCATTATATACTGTATAATATACAATGTAAATCTATCGGATCAAATAAATTAATTATTTAATTCTGTATAGTTTATATAGGGGTGTGTCATTATCTGTAACATGTCATTCTTTTTCATTAGCTCCTATTTAGTATAATTTGCAACTACCCTGTATATTTTATTATGTTTTTTTATTGGAATATCCAAAATACTATTTTAAGTTTAAAAACACATCCCGTATATATTCTATAAAGCATTTAATATTTTGTTAATAAACTATTTTTTAATTTTGTTTACGTCCTTTTTGATTACTTTTCTACACAGAATTTTATTTTTGATTTACATAGTTCTAATTTATTTTTTTATCTTCCCATCTTTTTAAACACAAATTAATAATGAAAACAAATAAAATACACGTTACAATACACCAAATTGATAAATAATTAACTTTATACAATATACACATAATAAAATACTGACGTTCTAAAGAAGAGTGGCAACCTATTTTTGAGCCGACCAGAGAAATTTAATCAAACGTTTTAAAATTAAACTCAAACAAAACAAACGTATGTGATTTCGGCCTCAACTCCTGGAAAACGTGTAGATACGGATAGGCTTTTGTAGATAGGTACCCACTCAGGAAGGCAGAATAACAAAAATTCTATTTACAGGTAATAAGTAGATATTTTATCAACAAAAATATAGACACTTTTCTACCTAAATAAGTACATTTAACAACTTGAGAGGGACAAAATGTAATAATATTATTTAAATTTATCACAAATAAAAAAAATATTGCACATAATACTTGTTAATTTTCCTAATATTATTTTTTAAAATTGAGTAATTTTTATTAGAACGGACTTTCTGGACGAATTTGTACCTACTAATTTTTAAACTTAATCACATGAAAGATACCTTTAAATAAAAAAAAATATCCCTGCGCATTCGCCATTTTTTAAAATGTAGAATAAGTAGAAGAAATATTGAATTGTTATTTTACTAGATCTATTTAAAAGTTCAAAATATAAGACAATAAAAATATTAAGATTCTTTATACAGGGTACACGAAGTATACTTCTATATACAAGGTCGGTTAAATTATAGAAAAATTAGAAAAAATGTCAGCGATTCTAAAAAAATTTAAAAAAACTCAAAACCTTAAAAGAAATCGTTTTAATTTCGTCAATTCTGGGAATTTTGAATAAAGTAAGTTTTACATGTAAAAATTCGCATTAATCTAAATTTTCATCAAATTTACTATATTTTGAGTTACCATCACATTCTTTTGTTTTTATAATGGCCGCCATAACTTATGTTGTTTGATACACAGTTGGATTGCTTGATTTTTTTTTACCTTACATGGTTTCAAGGTAGCAAAAACAAAAGATGGTGGTGGTAACTCAGAATCTAGCGAAAAAAATCACTAATTGGATAAGAATGTAGTTAAATGTGTATGTGTAGGTACGATTTTTGGTTTGAAAAGGTTTTAATTTTTCTCCAAATTATTTAAAAACGATTTTTTTAAATTTTAAAGTGCTATTTTACATAGAAGTAGGGTTTTAAAATTTCAGGAAAAAACCGGTTTTTTTTTGTAAAAATCGGAAAAATTGGGAAATTTTCAGAAAAAATGACTTGGCATTTTTTTCATTTTATTCAAAGGGTAATACGAAAAAATGCAAAAGACAAATTTTCTAAAAATTTACAAATTTTTCTGATACCTACTATCCGTATCATAATAATTATTCCTTTTATTTTAATTCAGAATATTCTAACAGGTCGCAAAAAAACATATTCGGTGCTGTATTAACATAACTTTCGTTTTATTTGACACTTCGATTTATAAAATTATAATTTTGTAATTTATAAATCAATCATTATTTTGTAATTTGATATTTTCAAAGGACTCCTTTTTGCAAAAAAGGCCCCACAATGTTTAATTTTATTTTTTTTTCTGGCAATTTTTCCAATGCCTAAAAAACAGTTTTCCCCCCAATTTTTCCGTTTTTTTTTCGACCCTTTTAAACCCTACATAGAAGGATACTTGGTGCAGCCTGTATTGTTGTCAATAATTTTGGGGTTGCGGTCTTAACAAATTATAACACTAAATATATTTTTTTAAATTTTATCAAAGTATTTTGGATATTTTTTCATATAAACTGCGCACCACTCAATGTGTCGCGACCAAAAAGTTCGTCCTTTTTCAAAACGATATAACTTTTTTGTTTCTTGAACGATTTTATTTTGGTCTGTCATGTCTGCTAGCCCTATCCTCTGGCGATTCATGCTATAGATATAAAGCTCACGGTTCTTCAAGTAAATTTCGTACAGGGTGATATGTAAAACGCTCAAAAATTTCAATAACTTCATCCAAGCCCTGTTTGTAAAAAAATAATTTTTTCCCCGTTTTTACTTTGAAATATTGAAGTATTATGTCTAGGGATGGGATATTTAGGTACTAAAAACTGAAAAATAGGTAACTAAAAAGGTACTAAAAAAAAGCATTTTAGGTTAAAAAACAGCATTTTAGGTAAAAAAAATCATTAAAAGTTTAAGTTTCGTTTATAATTTTGTTTAGCCGCATACCCAAACACAGAACATACCCACAATAAACTATTTCTATGCAATAAACTGTGTTTTACTGAGTGACACTCACTACACAGAAGTTCTATGACAGAACATAATCTCACTAGTAGTGAGTAACTACAAAGAAGGTAACTGTAAAGAAAGTTACTGTTACAGTCTGTAACCATAAGAAAAAATTCTATACAGTTGAGTTACACGCCCTGGATAAAATATTGGCGCAAATTTTAAAAAGAACAAAAAAAAAATAAGTAAAAATACGTAAAAATAGGTAACAAATATGTGAAAATAAACTGACAAATTAAAAAATATGTAACAAAAGTATAAAAAGGTAGTTTAAAGCAAAAACCTCCAAAAAAGGTAAAAAAGGTGAAAAAAAGTTAAAAAATAGGTAACAAAAGTATAAAAAAGGTAGTTAAAAGCAAAAACCTTCAAAAAAGGTAAAAAAGGTGAAAACAAGTTAGGTTCATATAAAAGAAAATCTTTTAAAACACATTTTGGCATTATTGGTTTTCAAATAGTTACATCGGTTAAAAAAAGGTAAAATAACTAAAATCCCATCCCTAATTATGTCTTACCTTGAAAAGGGTTTCAAAAGAGTACATTTAAGGCTTTTTGGCAGGCAATACACTCAGTCCTTTTAAGAACAAGGAGATTAGGTGGTGAAAGATTGTTCCTTGAATAATTCTGAACAAGCGACAAGCAACAAATCATTATTTTCAGAGGGGCCTAAGCAAAGACCACTTTTTCAAAATGATATGTTGGTGAAAATTTGCGAAAACTAATCCTAACCCGATATTTACGTTCGTGACATGTTTTCTTTATAATTTTGACCTCCTGATTGTGATTCAGTTGTCAAATTTAAGTTTCACATAAAACCAAAATCACTAAGAATCAAAATTCTAAAACAATTCCCGGCTGTTAAATTGCCTACAAAAAAATTTTAAATGTACTCTTTTGTAAAAAAAAATCATATTTTCGTTGCTAAGATTCCAATTCCAAAAATTTGAAAATGTTTCAAGACATAATACTTCATTATTTCAAAGTAAAAACGAGAAAAAAATTATTTTTTTACAAACGGGGCTTGGATGAAGTTATTGAAATTTTTCACAGTTTAACATATCACCCTGTAGGAAATTTACTTGAAGAACCTTAAGCTTCATATATATATCATGAATTGCCAGAGGATGGGGCTAAGAGACATCATAGACCAAAATAAAATCGTTCAAGAAACGAAAAAGTTATGTCGTTTTGAAATAGAACGAACTTTTTGGTAGCGACACATTGAGTGGTGCGCAGTTTAGATAACATACTCCTTTGCTTCCGCCTTGCAGACTTTTACGCATCTGCTTCTGCTTTCGTTATGCATACACATTTTGAACCATCACATTGCAAGAACTTGGCCTGAAATTCGGTAAAACTGAATAATCTGAGTAATAATATTTATATGAAAAAAATGTCCAGAATTAAGGTAGTTGTCGTGCTGTAAGCATACCATCAGAAAATTTTAAATTTTTGTATACATATTAAGGACATGACAATACAATTATCCTTAAAATTTGAAGTCGATTGACCGTCTATAACCCGAGATAAATTCAATTAAAAATTGGATAATTAATATGGATTGTATACGCTTTCTGTAGTTCTGTACCAGTTTTTTAGTTATAACAAAAAAACTAACTGTCAGAAGCTTTAAAAAAACTAACAGTCTTTTAATGTATTTTTGCTGAGTTTAAAAAAAAATAATTAAAAATTTTTGACCGTCCAATTGTTTATAAATAACCGTTTAAATTTCAACAATTTGTAACAAGTATACATCACTAGTGTCAGATAAAAACAACTTGGCAACGCTGTACGCGAGTATAGATATTATTTCCGCAGTAAATTCAAACACTGATTAAGTATCCAATATATCTATTGGTTGAGCATAAGCGACGTTGCCGGATTAAAACTTATGAAAATATTTGAAAGTATTACGTAAAGGTAAAGTCTCCAGGGTACAGTCTTGCGAATAAATTATGAATCACTTAGCTACAAGCTCGTATACTTTTACGGTGCGTATAATCTAAAAAGTTTTGACAATATTGTACCACGACAACTACCTTAAAAACAAAATAATATATTAAAAATAGTTTTTTGTTATAAATTGTTTAAAACTGCTCACCATTATGAGCTACCCGATATTTTTAGTGTCTAATTTGATTTTGTTATCTACATCTAATTGTTTTTCTAAATCTGTTTGCTGGTAAAAATACTACAAAATTGTATAATACTTATTTAAAATAAGTTTTCAAATACTTACCTACTATACGTAAATAATTTACATTTTTTGTAGAGTAGAGTACTAATTTTTAATACGTTTTAGTTTTATATAATTTTTTATACATATAACTACAATTTTATAATGGTTATTTAATTTAAATTTTTAAATCAAATGGGCAAAAATGAATATGAGATTCTAGAATTTAAAAATGGAAGAAAACCAAAAGAATCACCAAAAAATGGATCAGACTTATAAGTTATAAGGTTAATACCATCTAAACGCCTAAAACAATTTTAACTTCCATATGGAGATTGGCCTTTGAAAAACTGTTACCTGACCTTGTTCCTTCCCGCCCATGATATAAACATACAGCGGAACAAAAGGCTCAACGTTGCAAGTAAAACTTCTTTCCAACTTCTTCTCGACCCTGCTGGCACTTTGGGCTCTGTGCTTACCCACAACAGCTCTATTATTCTTGCAGTCCAACGCCAAGGTTTTTGGAGGTCTGTTAACTCTACAGGAGTGC
This sequence comes from Brassicogethes aeneus, assembly GCA_921294245.1. Classification (NCBI taxonomy): domain Eukaryota; kingdom Metazoa; phylum Arthropoda; class Insecta; order Coleoptera; family Nitidulidae; genus Brassicogethes; species Brassicogethes aeneus. The sequence goes on from OV121135.1 coordinate 48,663,449, forward strand.
CTGAAGAACACCTTCGTGTTCTTGTCTATGACTCCGTTAACATTTTGCAGTTCTAAAACGTCATCTTCTACAGTACGTTCGTTGCAGTCCAAGGATTTCGTCGTGAGCAATTTTTTCACCATCTTCTTCTCTTTGGTATCGTTCGAGAGAATCGATTTTATATCTGGGCCCATGTAGTTCGGGTTGCAGAAGCCGAATGGGCCGGCTTTGTCCTTCTGCCTGTTCTTCAGGTTTTCCTCTTGCGGCGTTGCCGTTTTGACGCTGTAATTACTCGCTGAAGACAACCTGTTGACAGTTTCTATGCTAGCGTAGTCGGATGTGGACGAAACGTTCTCCTCATTCTCCGTCATTTTGATCATTTCGTGGTACAAAGGGTTATCAGCGTACGCCAGATGCGAACTATAACTCTCGCCCCTTCTGAGCTTAAACGAATCAAAGTTGTCCATCTCGAAGTTCTCCTCGTAGACGTTGTCCTTTTCGTAGATAATCAATCCATGATCTAAAGGTTCTACTTCTACGGTTTCTACTTCCACTTCATCCCTCTTCCTTTCGTCGCTATCACAATCGTTTTCTTCATCAGTCAGGTAAACTAATTTGGTCGCTTCTACAGGCGTCAATACTGGCGTGGCCAAGTTCAAAATGCTAAAATTTGGCACTGATATTGGTTCCCTAGTTATTTTCTTTATGTTCGGATCGAAGTCGACCCTTTTCTTCGACGGCGCGTCCGGGGATATGTCCACTTGATATTTCTTCTTGATGACATGCGCCGACTTCGATTTCACCATGGTGCCTCTCGACGGGGTCGAAAACTCCTCCAACTCCAAGTTCAAGTCTTTCTCGTGGGCCTGAGGGCTTGCGTGTTGCCGCAGCAAGCTTTCCGTGCTGTCGGAAGTGTTTGAACCGGTTAACACGGTGTAGCTGCATTTATTGCTTATTTTGGAGATGTTCAGCTGCGACAGCTTACTAATTTCATGTAAAAAACTCCTGGAAGAACGGTTGTTCACCTCAGAATAATGATCTGCTAACTCACTGTAAAATAATTTTATTGTTATTATCAGTAAAAGATTGATATACACTAGGGTGGGCCAAAAAAACTTTTAATTTTCTTTTCTTTGGCTACCATGAAAATATCCAAGATGACGAAAAACAAATTCTGATAAAGTTTGAGCTCTTAATATCAATATTAAGAGGTGGCTCATCGCGATTTTTTATTTTCCATTTAAATAACACGGGAAAAATACATTTTTTTGTTTGGAACTTTATTGCGTTTTAACGAATCAGTGAGTTGTAGAAATAAATACATATTCTTGTAGGGACTTGAACGATCTACAAAAAAGATCTGATATGATTTTTTGCATAGTCGACTCTTTTAAAAATTATTTAAGGTTAAAGTTCAACTTCAAATAGTAAATGATGACTTTTATAGTTTTTCATACATCACGAAATATTGTCTCAAAAACATGAAATATCATATTTTTCGTGTTTATCGAGTGTTCTTCGGTAAAACAATACAATTTTTACGAAATATCAATAATCGTGAAAAAACCGGTTTTTTCCTATACCTACCTACTTAATTTTTTGTTATATTCGATTTTTTTTCTTTATCTGATTAATGACAAAAAAATTAATCATTTTCTTAAAAAATAATAAATATTCTATTTACACTTGACTATTAAGCCTCGTACAGACTTGAGCATTGAGCCGAACAACAAGCCGAACAACGAACCGAACGGCAAACAGAACACTAATTTGGACGGGGCTGCGAACGCGTTTGCGAACATGTTCGCGAATCCTGACCGTTCGGCGAACGGTTCGCCCCGTTCCCATCACTTGTCGGTTTTTCCTTCGACATCAAAGGAAATGCTCGCCAATGCGTTCGGAGGTTTGGACGGATCAAAACAAAACGGCGAACAGACCAGTGAATTGTTCTCATTTAAGTGTTTATTTGTCTCCTCCTTTAAGTGACTTTGTTTATTTAAGGGTTACTGCTAATATATCTTGACTTGATATTTGCTTTTCTTAGGACAGTGTTATGTTTTTCAATTTTCGGGACTATTTTGTTTAATAAATACTCAAAGTCGGTAGGTGCCATCCTCGTAAAATTTTGAAACTTTTGAAACTTGAAACTTTAATTCACTTACTAAATTGAAATTTGTCGTACTTCTTTGTGTATAAAAATGGGTTTGCCACCATCTTCTTGTTTTTCGCGATTTTTTCTTTTGATTTAATAATGAATGAATATACAGGGTGGCCGATTTATCTGAAGACATTGAAATATTTCGAAAACTATGCATCGGATCAAAAAAAGTTTTGAATAAAATTTGTTCGCCTGGAAGGGGGACATCCAATGATACCAAAGTCGACCCCTCACCACCACCCCATGGGGTGGGGGTGGGGGCAACTTTAATATTCTAAATAGGAACCCCCATTTTTTATTGCAGATTCGGATTTACTATTAAAAAATAAGTAACTTTTATGGAAAAACTTTTTTTAAATTCCTGATAGATGGCGCTGTAATCGCGATTTTTGGGAATATCTTGAAAAATTGCAGATTCGGATTTCCCATTCTTGGGTAATTTTAAAAATAGATGTTAACTTATTGATATACGAATAAAATCCAAAAATTAAACAAGTTTTTCTTTTTTTCGATCCGATGTGTAATTTTTTAAGATATTCCCAAAAATCGGGTTTCTTGCGATTACAGCGCCATCTATCAGGAATTTAAAAAAAGTTTTTCCATAAAAGTTACTTATTTTTTAATAGTAAATCCGAATCTGCAATAAAAAATGGGGGTTCCTATTTAGAATATTAAAGTTGCCCCCACCCCCACCCCATGGGGTGGTGGTGAGGGGTCGACTTTGGTATCATTGGATGTCCCCCTTCCAGGCGAACAAATTTTATTCAAAACTTTTTTTGATCCGATGCGTAGTTTTCGAAATATTTCAATGTCTTCAGATAAATCGGCCACCCTGTATATATAAGCTGCTGCTGCTACACTTTTTTCCATCTTTAGTAAAACTTTAACTGAGATTTACTACGAGCATTTATGGGAACAGCACGAACGTTCCGTTTGTTGTTCGGATCGTCGAAATCAAAAAAGGCCATTTGCCGTTCTGTTTGCCGTACGGTTCGTTGTTCTGCTTGTTGTTCGGCTCAATGTTCAGGTCTGTACGAAGCTTTAGGTAATGTAGAGTAATAAAAGCCATGTTTTAATAATTTTTCAATTAAAATAAAAAATGTTATTCCATAACTTGTACTTTTTCACTATCTCTCTTTTTAACTACTTGCAATAAGTATGAAATATATATTATATATATATATATATATATATATATATACAGGGTGGTCCAGGTTATAGTAGCAATAATTCACCATTCGATAGTCCATCGAAAAATAAGTCGACATGCATGGTAATTTTTTTCTCCAAAACCCCTCCTAAGGGAGATACAGCCCTTCAAAGTTGAGTTTTAAAAATCTTTTTTTTGTCATAACTCTCAGGAAATAAAAGCGTTTTTGACCAAATTTGGTACAAGTACTTATGAAATAGGTACTCGTCACCTGACGTAAGTAACTTTTGTCAAAATTGTCCAGTGACGTAGATACAGGGGGGTTGTTTCACTTTTTCCACCCCATTTTTTACGCCACTGGATATTGGTTTAAATTGACCTATTTTTCTAATTCCTTGTTCAATTTTGAGAAAAAAAGCCACTCTTGTCAAATTTTGATTTAAGGCTTTGTTTACGAGATAATTGAGTTTAAAAAAACATACAGTCCTGCAAAGTTCAGTTTTTATGTACTGAGCTTAAGTACGTTTCCTTGAAAACTAATCCATGAAAACATTTTCCGTATGCGAATTTGGTTGACTGGATTTTGGTGCAACAGGAACGTTCTTCAATAAACACAACTTAATAAAATTAGATGTATTTATTTTAATACAGAGATGGTACTCGGTTAAATGCTAATGAATAACTGCTTGAAAATAACAAGAGCAGACTGCCACTCTTACAGAGAAAACTAAGTAGTCAGCCCTTTTTAAATATAAGAAAAAATATGACGCAGTTCTCAGTTTCTTGTGTGATCTTTGAAAGCACCAAGAAACTTGTATACGTCGCATTTCCTCTTGGTAACATTTTGTTTATAGTATCTAAATATTGTAAATATTGTTTTATAAAACACATTAAATTGACAGTGTTTTATTGCACTACACATGAAAATAAAAACGTATCATTATATAATAAAAATAAGTAAAGGTAAAAATAACGCCGAATTGAACGTGTTCGTTCATACTCCCCCCCTTGAGAGAGTAACGATCAAGTTTAAGTAACATACTATTAATAGGTTTAAGTAACAAAATATAAATAAGTTTAAGTAACATAATAGTAATAAGTTTAAGTAACATAACATTAATGTCATTGTGTATTAACATTGCACAATGTTTAAATTTAATTGATTTTACAATATTTGGTTAACGAGGAAAAATAAAACATTATCGACTTTAGATCGGAAGGATCGCTAATTTTGAAGAGGGCCTTTTGAAAATACTAGTTTTGGTATGTACTGTGGCCGCTCTTACAATTGTATCTGACCTAGATGTACTTCTTCTATTCGTCCTAAGTTCCATTGCATGCTTTGTAAATTATCTTTGACTAGTAAATATCTTTTTTTTGTCATAACTCTAACTCTAAGATCGCTAAAGCGTTTTTCAGCAACTTTGATACAAGTACTTATGAAGTAGGTACTCGTTACTTGACCCAAGTAACTTTTGTCAAAATTGTCCATTGGCGTACATACAGGGGTTGTTTCACTTTTTCCGCCCAGGATTTCACTGAAAAATAACTCGACATGCATTGTTTTATTTTCTTCAAAACTTCCTCAGAAAAGACATAAAGCCCTTCACACCTGTGCCCACAAGGGAAGAGCTTCTCCAAATAATCCAGAATGCGTGTGCAGAAATTAATCGCAATGTGCTATTAAGCTTAAACCAGAACATCATTAGACGTAGCCAATTGTGCATACAGCAGAACGGTTCGAATTTTGAACAATTGTTAAATTAATTTATTTTTAAATGTTAGATAAGTTTGAATTCGTTATTAAAATGTTATTATGATTTATTTAGTACGTATCGTTTTTTATTATCATAATCAATAATTATCACATTGATCCGTTTCTAAAAGTAGTATGCCACTTGATAATTTTAACTAAAAATACGTCAAGTGTTGATTACCTATTTTAAATACCAAATTTAATCAAATATTCTTATACGAAAAGATAAATCTTAAAATTGAATTTTGAAGGGCTTTATGTCTATTCTGAGGAAGTTTTGAAGAAAATAAAACAATGCATGTCGAGTTATTTTTCAGTGAAATCCTGGGCGGAAAAAGTGAAACAACCCCTGTATGTACGCCAATGGACAATTTTGACAAAAGTTACTTGGGTCAAGTAACGAGTATCTACTTCATAAGTACTTGTATCAAAGTTGGTGAAAAACGCTTTAGCGATCTTAGATTTAGAGTTATGACAAAAAAAAGATATTTAAAACTGAACTTTGCAGGACTGTATGTTTTTTTAAACTCAATTATCTCGTAAACAAAGCCTTAAATCAAAATTTGACAAGAGTGGCTTTTTTTCTCAAAATTGAACAAGGAATTAGAAAAATAGGTCAATTTAAACCAATATCCAGTGGCGTAAAAAATGGGGTGGAAAAAGTGAAACAACCCCCCTGTATCTACGTCACTGGACAATTTTGACAAAAGGTACTTACGTCAGGTGACGAGTACCTATTTCATAAGTACTTGTACCAAATTTGGTCAAAAACGCTTTTATTTCCTGAGAGTTATGACAAAAAAAATATTTTTAAAACTCAACTTTGAAGGGCTGTATCTCCCTTAGGAGGGGTTTTGGAGAAAAAAATTACCATGCATGTCGACTTATTTTCGATGGACTATCGAATGGTGAATTATTGCTACTATAACCTGGACCACCCTGTATATATTTAATATACTTGATTTACCCATTGACTTTATCCATAAGAATGTAGAATTTTGGACACAATGAAAGCTATTAAGATAATCTAGTATTTTTCAAACGTCTTAGCGTTCTCAATGATGTAGCAGAAAGAAGAGTTGCATTAATAGAAGAGTACAATAAATGTTTGATTCTAAGATAGTGAAAAAAGTACAAGTTATGGAATAACATTTTTTATTTTAACTGATAAATTATTGAAACATGGCTTTTATTACCTAATAGTCAAGTGTAAATAGAATATTTATTATTTTTTGAGAAAATGATTAATTTTTGTGTCATTAATTATGTAAGGAAAAATATTCGATTTTTTTTTAAAATCAACAAGAGAAAAAAACGCGATTATTGTTATTTAGTAAAAATTTTATTGTTTTACCGAAGAACACTCGATAAACTTCACCAAAAATATGATATTTCATGTTTTTGAGCCAATATTTCCTAATAGAGTATGAAAAACTATAAATGTCATCATTTACTATTTGAGGTTGAATTTTAACCTCAAATAACTTTTAAACGAGTCGACTAAGCAAAAAATCATATCAGATCTTTTTTGTAGATCGTTCAATTCCCTACAAGAATATGTATTGATTTCTACAACTCACTGATTCCTTAAAACGCAATAAAATTACAAACAAAAAAATGTTTTTTTCCCGTGTTAATATTAATATTAAGGCCTTTTGATTGTTGTTATTTTTATAATTATGATAATCAATAAATAACTATTATTATTATTAAGAGCTCAAACTTTATCAGATTTTTCTTTCGTCATCTTGGAGGATATTTTTATGGTAACTAAAGAAAAAAAATGAAAAGTTTTTTTTGGCCCACCCTAATATACACGATGGTTACCTTTTAATATCACTACCATCACTATAATTCCTATTATTAGGTTGGAAAACGTAGGTTTTTTCTTTAGGCGCTATTCTATTATTTGGCATGTACGAAGAATGTCTGTTGCCGCGGTCAGAAGAGTTGCTGGTCCTTTGTCTAATTTTTAGGGCTTTAGATTCTAAGGAGGTTTGGGAAGGGTCATTGAGGAGCAACTCTGATACTGTAAACGCTATAGTTTCGGCTCTTGGTTGCGGTTTCAAGCCTGAAATGGTGATCTTTTCCCAGGATTCAGTAGCTAAAAAATGCAACATTATTTTTTTCTATTAAGGTTTAAATAATTCTTACAAAAGTTAAATTTCCAAAGGTCATTAACAGTTTGTCCGCTTCGTTCACCTCCAAAAATCAACATCGACGAAGGCATTTTGCAGGCCGCGTGGCTATGAAGAGGCCCCGGATGTATTTTGCCCTTTATATTCGTCCAAGTCCTTAAAAAAATACACTCCAGCAATTTGCATCCCAAGATCGGTTTAGTTTAGCAAAAAAGTTAAATTAAACTCAAAGTGAAAATCCTTCTGTCCAATAGAATTTATTTCTTGTTTCAAAATAAGTTTGGGGTTTAAACCTATCTTGAATGAATTCCTATTGAACTGGATGAACATTTAAGTCATTAACCAACTTTTGTTGATCAAAAATTGACAGTTAGAGGAGAAACCCAGAGAACCATGGTTTTGGAAAAAAATTAGTCAACTTTATCTATAATTTAAAATTGAATAAATTTCTGTAATATTTCGATTTTTTAAATAAAATTTTAAATTTGTCGATAAATATAGTAGATAATAAATTGCACCACTTTAATTTGAATTATCTCAAATGGGGGGGCCTGGAGGCGGGTGAGGCAACAGGAAAAACTAACTTTTTTTCGCAAACTTCAATTTAAATTCTGTTTTCGCCGAACTTGTTTATTTAATGTCATTATAAACTATTATAAATTTGGTGTGGGTCCCATGTCTAATAACTGAGATATTGGTATACGTATAAAGGTATTTTTGTTCAAATATTCACCAATATCATGTAATTTCAATTTTTCAAAGGCCTAATATTTGCCCAAATAAACATAAAAAAATTATCATCGTTTTTCCATGCCCAAGCATTCCCAAAATTAAACCAACCAATTTGATCATTTATTGTTGACCATCACGATTGCACAAAAATCATAGGAATATTAAGTCCTATATTGTACATATAAAAGGAAAATTTATGGTCAAGTTTTAACCTGATAATGAGAACGGAAAATATTGGTCATTTGATGATTTGATCAATAACAATAATTGATCATATTATTTTATTATTTCTAATTTGTCTCACTTTGCAAGTAGAAGTATAAGCCTACGTATGTGGATCAATAATGGATTTTAAAATTTCTATTTTTAATTGAAGGTAATTTGCTCTTAACTCTTGTTTGTTTTAATAAATCAATAGTTCAAGCTCTAGCTACAGTCCGGTTTCATAGCATATAGGTACCTATGCCAATCAATAATATTAAATCAAATTTACATTTATTATTCAAATATATTCCATCACTTTCATATTTACGTTAATGTTTTAATTAGTTAAAAGCTTTTTACCTATGTGTTGCATCCCATTTCCACAAGTCGGATCTTTCTTGTAAATCCGTCATGCCTCCGTAAATCCAAATGGCGTCTTGGTGTAAAACAGCTGAATGTTTGTGTCGAGGGGGTGGGAGTTGGTCGCTATTCTTCGAAGGGGTTGATGACAGGAGATGCCATGATTCGGTTTCTAATGAAAATAAACTTTATTCATTTAATCAGAACGCTAAAGTCATAAACACAAAGGAGATAAAACTTGCTCAACCAAAATTTACCACGAAACCGTTTTTAGTGTTAATTTATGTAAAAAGTCCAAAATCGTTATTTGATACAGAATCTCACTATTAGTGGTCTCAGGTGTTTCAGCAAAGTTTCCAACTCCAAACTGAATTTGTTAGGGAAATGTATGGCTTTAGCATTTAATGATGTTTTAACAGAAATTTACAAAATTAAATTTTTTTAAACTCAAAACAGTTGATGGTCAACAATATTTTAAATATAAAATGCAACTTTAAAACTTTAAGCATAAAAATATTGATTTTTAAAAATTTTGGTACAAATATTTTATTCTACAAAATCATCGGTTTAAATTTGTTAAATGAACATTTTTAATACAAAAATTGTTTGCAGAGGCGAAAGCCGAGGCAAATAACCACGTGCGTGATAAAAAATGACTTTAATGCCGAGGTGCATATTAAATTTTATCCGAAATCACATTTAATAATACTAATAACTAATATTGATGATTAAATCAAATGTCATTTGAATGTAGGAAGTGTCTACGTATACTGTTTGTTGCGACGGTTATGATATATTTGCTCGCCGCGGCGATTTTTTAATCTAATTAATAAAATTAACTTATTATTTTTATTAAACAATATTTTATGAAAGGATCCAATCGACCTCCGCGACGGTGCTTTTTTTAAAATATTATTTAGTTGCTGCTGAGTAGCAATAGATACATCTTAAAATGTATAAAGGGTTGCATACAATACTCGTATTAAATCGGCAGTAAAGTTCTACTTTACTGCCGATTTCTTTTACAAATTTAAACCAAAGTTATAAATTTTGTGTTAAAAATGTATCAATTTAAAATTGTTAAAAATAATAGGTTTCGGTTTAAATTTGTAAAAAATCATTTAAATGATAGTCGATTAATTTTTAATCCAAAATTTACCACTTTAATATTTAAATGTGATGTTATAATTTTTGTATTAAAAATTTATCGACTTTGATTTAAATAACTCTCTACAAATTTAAACCAATAATTTTGTGGAATATAATATTAAAACTACATTTTTTAAAAACCAATATTTTAAACTTAAACTTTTTAGTACAGTCATCTTAGTCAAAAAAAGGGATCAACCTAGGAATCTAACGGAATAAGCTTAATTTTTGTGACAACCTTTATTTTAGCATTACAAATGTTGTCTCAAAAGTCACATATGCCAACGCGTGAGCGGCCTTAGATATTCAAGGTCAAAGGTCGCAAAAATCAGTTTTTTGAGAATATCTTGTTTTCTCTGCCTCCTATCGTATTTGCATTTATTATAAAAGTTGTAGAGAATTTTGTTAACAAAATTTTTTTATACGTTGAACCGTTTTTGAGATAGAGTTTGAGATAGAGGGCGCAGAGTGTGGAGCGCTCAGCCATATATGGCTATACGTCCCTTTAGCGCAAGGTTTTTTAATTAATTATATAATAAATATTACAAAAAAAAAAATTAATACCTCGTTTAATACCTTATACTTATATTAATATTTATTTTAAATCAAATATATTTTATCTTCATATATATCTTATATTTTAATTTAATTTTAATGAAGGATAATTGGATCGGAGTAGGAAAAAATGTTTTTATTTATATCAATATTATTATTATTATTATTATTAATCTTTATCTTCTTCATCCTCGTCAGGTTGGCCAGCAATTTCAGACTCATTGTCATCATCACTCTCCTCGTTATCATTGACATTGTCATATCTTCAAAAACTTACTTATAACGCGTTTGTACTTTGCAGATTTTTTTGCCTTTGTTGCCTCATATGCGAATTCACCACAAAATAAGCACAATATTTTAAAATCAAACACATCATTCCCTTTTTTACGAGGTACAGTTGATGACGTTGAAGGTCCAGTCTCTTCAAAGCGACGTTTTGCTGCTGCAATTTTACTATAGTACGCTACAGCGTACAATTTTCGACACTCAATATGAACGTTCACAGAAGTCAAAGTATTTAGGTAGTTTATGTTTATTTCTCTCAGGTAATTTATGTTTATTTCTCTCAATAATTGCTTCTTTTAAAGTCGCAACAAAAGTCACAGAATCACCTTTAGAAAGTAACTTATTACAAATAAAACACAAATCAGCCATGTTAACCTTTAAAATATTACGAATATTACCTGTCACAACCCTAGACCTATAACTAGGGTCACAACTTGCTTTAAATATAGATATACCTAACCTTTTTATTTATAGCAAGCCCACCATAGTATTTCCAGGTCTGTTATTTAAAAAGCAATATCTGGATCCAAGAGATGCATTTATCATTCATGATTCACTTCGTTATTTAATTATTTGTATGTCAAAAGTAAGTAATGACTATTTGTTTAAAAAAAATATATAAAAATAAATATAAGGTATTAAATTGTTATTTAAGTAATATTTAATAAATAATTAATTAAAAAAACGGTATAATAGATTGGGATTCATGATTTACCTTGCGCTAAAGGTACGTATGGCTGAGCGGTCCACACTCTGCGCCCTCTATCTCAAAAACGATTAGACGTATAAAAAAATGTTTTAAACAAAATTTGTAGATAATTTTATTCTCTACAACTTGTATAATAAATGCAAATACGATAGGAGGCAGAGAAAAGGAGATATTCTCAAAAACTTGATTTTTGCGACCTTTGACCTTGAATATATAAGGCCGCTCACACGTTGGCATATGTGACTTTTGAGACAACATTTGCAATGCTAAAATAAAGGTTTGTACAAAAATTCAGCTTATTCCGTTAGATTCCGAGGTGAAATGCCTAGATGACTGGACTATTTGAATTAACTTAAGTTTAAATGTTTTATATGTGTTTTTATTTTAAATGTCTCGACATTATTTTTAAATACCAAAAAATTTAACTTTACCAATTTAATCTAAAAAAATTTATTAAATGTTTATTTAAGATTTAAAAACTTCTGCCCAAACAAATTATTTTTATTAAAAAATATGTTTATAAATTTTTGCAAAAATTGATAGGAAATAATATCGTTTAATACAGAAGTGAATTCTTAGTAAATTTTGTCCTTCAATACATGATAGTTGAAAATATTTTAACTTTATAAATGTAAACCTAAAATTTTGGAATATTGTAACCCAATAAAATTTTAAATTAAAAAATTATTTAATAAATGGTAAAACGGCGTGCCGTAGAAATGAGAGTTGTTTTTATTTGTACAATTTTACCGATCCAGTTTTAGATAAAATTTATATTTAATATTTAAATCAAAATAATATTTGTTATGGATAATTACCAAAATGGAAGGCCCAAAGTTCACTTGAAGATCCTTTTAGATCCTGATATCCACCGTATATTAACATGGAGCCTTTGTAAACCAACGCTGTATGTCCTCGTCTTCCTTTGGGAGTCGATACACCTTCAAAACATCATTAATTTTAATATCATGAATGCAGGTCGGATCAATCACAAATTTTTACTTCTTGACTACTTTGGATTTCCAAAAGATTGTTTAAAACAATACTTTGCAAAATAACCAAGGGAAATTTGTAATCATATACTATATGACATATAGGAGCTATCGCAGATCCCAACAGTCAAATAAAATATTCAAGCAAAATTTTTTACCTTTCTTTGACCGAACTTTTTTCCAGCTGTTTGCCTTGATGTCGTAGACCCACAAAGGGGTCTCTGTATCTGCTGAAAAACTGACTTCCCCGCCGAATACGTAAATATTCTCTTTGTGAGCCACCGCGGTGTGTTCCTGAAGACAGGGGAGACGCTCCCCTATCGGCTTGAGCTGCTGCCATTTTCCAGTGACTAGACAACAAGAAAAAATTAGACTGCATTCGATTTATTTCGATGTCGATGCAGGAAATATAATGTTTTGTGTTCAGGGGGCGGGCTTTATCCAGTTATATTTTGACTGCAAAATTATCATTATTTTTATGAAAATAAATTGTTAATTTTTGAAAAAATGTGATTTTATTGTATTATTAAAAAAGTAAAAATTATTGAAAATAGATAAGTGAAAATTATTGACAAGAGATTCGGATAAATTAAAAATTTGTTATTACATTAAAAGAATCTGGTACTAGTTTTACTCAAATTTAGTACGATTACTTTTTTTACATAATCTTTTTATTTCTGTAAAATTTTACAAAATTTTATACGATTTTATAAAATATTATACAATAAAAAATTTCAGCTGTAGCTAATGACGTAGAAATTTTCTTAACAATTATTTTTACGAAAAAATAAAATTTGTAGTTACGCATGTATGATTTAGTACTTTGACCACAGAAGGCAGAAGTCGCACTTCACAGATTTCGTGTCGCAAAGTTGAAGTTTGAAGTAGGTCAATCACCCATCGTCTGTGGCATCTTTTATATAATAGTATAGGTACTAAAAACTATCAAGTTTTATAAACGCCATTTTAGTTACGAGTTTTATTAGGCACGAGTGGAGATGTAAAAAACGGTTTTTTTTGTTTTTTTTTCAAAATGAAATTTTTAGTAAAATATATATTAATAATAAAGTGAAATGTAGAATATATTAAATTTTTCATTATTGAAAATTTTGACCGAGACTAAAAAATCTGATTTCTTATTATTTGGTAGTTTCCACATTAGAAACCAGTAGCAATGTAAAACTTCTTCACCAATACAAAAAATTAAAGGATAAAAAAAATTGTTTTGCGATTCTTCGGATAGCTGTATCTTTGTTAAAAATAGTCGTATTTATTGTTCAATTCGGTGGTAGTGGCGCGTGCATAGCGCGAGACTGTATTTACATTTACTAATTGTCATTTAGTGGCTAATTTTAGTCCATGAAACCTAAAAAATTAGGCAAAGGGGACTAATCTTGAAAAAAAAACCTAAAATGTGAAAAAAAAACCATTTGAAAAAAAAACAATGAAAAAAAAACTGAAAAAAAACAAAAAAAACGGACCGTTTTTTTTCAAGTCTAGATAAGTTTATAAAACGAGTTGCATACTAGGTATACTTTATCTACGACGAACACAAAAAAGAATTTAAAGCCAATTATATTTGTTAAACGGAATTAACCTCACTTTTTGGTTTAGCGAAAATGTCTGCATCTTATACTCAAGACCACGTATGCGTAACTACGAATTTTATTTTGCCGTAAAAATTATTATTAAAAGAATTTCTACGTCATTAGCTGTACTGAAGGAAAACTTTTTATTGTAAAATATTTTATAAAATCGTATAAAATTTTGTAGAATGTCACAGAAATAAAAAGATTATGTAAAAAAGTAATCGTACTAAAATTGAGAAAAACTATGTAGTAGAGTAGTACCAGATTCGTTTAATTTAATAAAAAAAAAATTCTATTTTTTCAATAATACAATAAAATCACATATTTTCAAAAATAAACAATTCATTTTTATAAAAATAGTTATAATTTTATTTTATTTTTATTTTTTTTTAGCTTTAAGATTTAGACCATTTAAGATTTAAGCTGTAGACCATAAAAATCATTTTTTTTTATATATATTTAAGAATAAATCGCTTATGTAAACCTGGATATTGGATTCTTTTGTATTTTTTGTGGGAAATAATAATGATTGATAGCAGACATCTGAGGTAGAATTCAAAATAAATTGATATCGTGATAAAAATAGTCAATTTAAAAAGTACAATTATAACGGAATTAACCTCACTTTTTCGTTTAGCGAAAATGTCTACATCTTATACTCAAGACCACGTATGCGTAACTACGAATTTTATTTTGCCGTAAAAATAATTATTAAAAGAATTTCTACGTCATTAGCTGTACTGAAGGAAAACTTTTTATTGTAAAATATTTTATAAAATCGTATAAAATTTTGTAGAATGTCACAGAAATAAAAAGATTATGTAAAAAAGTAATCGTACTAAAATTGAGAAAAACTATGTAGTACCAGATTCGTTTAATTTAATAAAAAAAATTCTATTTTTTCAATAATACAATAAAATCACATATTTTCAAAAATAAACAATTCATTTTCATAAAAATAGTTATAATTTTATTTTATTTTATTTTTATTTTTTTAGCTTTAAGCTTTAGACCATTTAAGATTTAAGCTGTAGACCATAAAAATCAATTTTTTTGATATATATTTAAAAATAAATCGCTTATGTAAACCTGTATATTGGATTCTTTTGTATTTTTTGTGGGAAATAATAATGATTGATAGCAGACATCTGAGGTAGAATTCAAAATAAATTGATATCGTGATAAAAATAGTCAATTTAAAAAGTACACTTATAAATGGTGTTTATGTTTTATTTATAACTTTATATAAGAGCCATATACGAGGTGTGTTTAGAAAATATCGGTAATTTTCGTTTTTTGAAACAAATATTTATTTATTCGTCTACATTAATGTTGTCGCCTTCAAAATAGTCCCCATTGAATATTATGCACATGTGCCAGCTCTTCCAATACTCGAAACACTTCTAAAACTCGATCTTTGGGATAGCCTTTAGTTCTTTCAGCGATGCGCTTTTAATGTCATCTATGCTTACAAAACGACGGCCCTTTAAGGTTCTCTTTATTTTTGGGAATAGGAAAAAGTCAGACAGAGGCATGTCTGGCGAATATGGAGGCTGGGGTATCATTACAGTATTGTTTTTGGCCAAAAATTTTGTTCAAAATTTAACAATTTTAGAACAAATTTTGCTGCCACGCGTTTCATACCCAAAAAATTCGAAAAAATTTCATGGGATGAGCCAATCGATATACCAACATCATCAGCGACTTCTCTGATGGTTTATAACCATTTCTTCCACTTTTTCCATGTTTTCATCGGTTGTTAATGTGTTTGTGCGTTCAGGGCGTTCGTCATCTTCAACGTCTTCACGGCCATCTTGGAAACTCCTATACCACTTGTTAACTCTTGTTTTACTTATAGCAGACTCACTATAGGCCTGTGTTAACATTTCACAGAATTTATTTCATTTTTTAAGCAAGATTGGATAAAAATTCTTTGATCCATTTCTTTTAACGAACGAAAAATGGCCGAGCTCATAAAACACGTCTAACCTTAGCGGCTGCCACAGACAAAGTAAACAATGAAAACAGCTAAAGTTTTTATCATACTTCGGGGGCATCTATACCAACATAATAAAGAAAATTTTATGACAACCCGCGAAATTTAACAGTTTCCGATATTTTCTTAACACACCTCGTATGGATCATTTTCTGTAAACATTTTTTAATGGTAAGGATAAATTTCATAAATTGTATTCCTTTTATGTATTTTGGGCATAATATTCCAGTTCTTTGCAATTCTAATATCATATTTTTATAACTTTTTTACTTAATATTGTTGATAGAAGATTTCGACTTAACAGAACCAAAAACCATTAATATCTTTAGGAAGAGAGCTTTAAGCTATGATAGACTATGTAAACCAATTTTTTTTATATATTTAAAAATAAATCGCTTATGTTACGTATTAAACCTGGATATTGGATTCTTTTGTATTTTTTGTTAGAAATAATAATGATTGATAGCAGACATCTGAGGTAGAATTCAAAATAAATTGATATCGTGATAAAAATAGTCAATTTAAAAAGTACAATGATAAATGGTGTTTATGTTTTATTTATAGCTTTATATATAAGAGCCATATATGGATCATTTACTGTAAACAATCTTTAATTTAATGGTAAGGATAAATTTCACAAATTGTATTCCTTTTATCTATTTTGAACTGGACATAATATTCCAGTTTATTGCAATTCTGATTTCATATTTTATTAACTGTTTTACTTAATATTGTTAATAGAAGATTTCGACTTAACAGAACCAAAAACCATTAATATTTCTTACATTCTTTCGAATTGTGTCGAAAGCCATATTAACACTTATTCGTTCCCTGGGTAATTGTTCTTTTAATTCAACATCTAGTTAGGGGAAAGATTTCTCTTGGGGAGCAAGGAATTAATTTCATTAATTTATCAGATAATCACCGAGTTTCCCGTTTTCAAGAAATAGGTATTCTGCAATTTGTATACAAATAAAAAAATAAAAAACTTTTTTTGTAATATTAAGGACATATCATATTAATTATTTTGTAATATTAAGGACATATCATATTAAAGCATTTCTGTTTCAATATCTCATCAATCAATTTTCACTTTTTGGCTTGTTTCATATTAAAACTTGCACCATAAATCCTCTGGTATCTTTAACGGAATATAATTCAACCAGTTTATCGATATTTTGGCAATTTATTGGCAAACTTTTTGACGTTGCGCAAGTTTTAATCTCACATCTGCAACATAAAATCATTCATCAATTTAGGCTTCAGTTTAAACGCGTTATTATCGAATTTGAAAAGATTCAAAAGTGAGATAAAACATGATTTTTAAGAGATCATGTAATAAGTTTGGTTGGTTTGGTCAAGCAAAAAAAATCATTAAATCATATTATACAAACACTGTTATAAAAATCAAAATCAAAAAACGTTTGTAGTTTGTTAATTTTATTTTGAAAAATTTGTAATTATATTAACAAAGGAAAATATTTTACCGAAAGTTTGGTAAAAGGTAATATGCAATTTTGTAAGCATATTGTTAATTTTAAAGGTTACAGATTATTTTGTTGATGTTTAACAAATTATTTAATTAAAAATTACACGTGATTTCAGGCAGTCAATCAAAAAATTTCCCACTGACAAGTTTAACTTCAGCGTCTGCAACTTATGTTTCTGCTTACTTTATTCTAATTCGTAACGGGTCCAAAGTGTTTATAATGTATTACCAGAAATCTATTATTATTGTTATTCGGATTTCTTATACGGGTGATTCTACAAAAGTTGGACAACTTGATGTCAATAGAGTAAGTATTTTAATATTTTTTGTAAATATTTTAGTATATTACAGAAGATCCAGGTTTTTTAACTTGTCCACCCAATTTTAAAGTATTTTTTCAAAAGCACGTTTGAAAATCTTTGTACTCACTTTTACCCGTCAGTTCTGTGTCCAACTTTAAAATTCAAAATTCCTGCGAAATATTGAAGTTTAAACGTCAATTCCTCGTTTTAACTCAAGTGTTGGTAAAAAATTACCTACAGAGGCCTTTGCACGACAGTCATCTTGAAAACACTGCAAGCGGCGAAGTTGTGGTGAATGCAAGTATAGTTCCAGTCAAAATTTCAGTACTGTGGTGAGTTGTTATTTTCTTACGTATATATATTTCATTGTAATTTATATAAGGCTATATGTGATTTGTTGATAAGTAGCATCCACTAATAAAAAATATCAGTAAAATACTTAATTGCAAATTATAATCTCAAATTTGTATCCCATTCATCAGTACCGTGTCGTCAGTTCCATGTTCGATGTTTCGGTTATCTTTTTTTCGCAAACTTCAATTTAAATTGTTTATTTAATGTCATTATGTTTTCTTATAAATTTGGTGTGGGTCCCATATCTCATAATTGAGATATCGCTATACCCAAAATCCACCAGCCGCCACTGATGTGTGGTATTATTTGATTGATATTGAATGTATAATATGCTCAAAGTTGCAATAAATCTTATATTTTCCAATAAATTATGTATCTAATTAGTTCCCTGGTATACTAGTCACTTCCCTTGCATTCAAATTTAGAAAACACAGATATTTCAGAAACTGTTTGAAAAAGTGACAGGCCCGGTCTGAAACAGCATATTTATTATATTATCTATGTTCTCATAACAAAATACTGTTTAATTTTCTCCGATAACTATATAAACAAAATGAGGTCAAATTTTGACCAACTTTTGTAGAATCACCCATACCTTAAAATAGTGTACGAAGTTAGAAGTATCCGAATAAAGATACTATCACTGGTTTTTAAACTAAAATTAGGGAATACAGTAAAGTAGGGTAAACTTACGAAATACATCAGTACATGTTGTAGTTGTACTCATAATTATATTTTACCAAATTTCTTTATAATTTAATGATTTCGGAATGTTGCATTATTTAATTGTGTGTACAAAATTCTTTTCATTTAAGTTCCCCAATGTCCAACAAATACTGGGTTACTGGGTTTGTAAAAATAAGGTGAATATTACAAGAATAGTGGTTAAATTATTGACAGAATTCTGTTATTAAATCTACAAAATGTTTGTTATAATTACAAACTAATCATTCAATAAGTTAACAGATTACAGTTGGTTGTAAACAACATAAAGTTATGTGGACCTGGATTAACCTAAAATTTGGTTAGTATTTGGTTAAAATTAACAAATATTTTTTTACTGTGTAGCAAAATATTTTTATCAGAATATTGAACATATTGAAACAAATATAAAAAATCTGCAACAAAGGCCATGCCGCACAATAACAATCTCTTTTTTCCTCCTACTTCATCATGCACTTTCCCTGATACATTTTTTATTCATCGTTCATTTTCATTTATGATCCAATTTCCGCGTATGAACAAGGGGTGCTGCTACATTATCGCGCATTTGTGACAATGACTGCATTTTTCCTAAAGTACTTTTTCCCCCATCGGTGTTGTATATCATCATCTCTATTGACGGCGTATGCTTTGTGTCATGATCCCCACATTGTTGTACATAATTTTAATATATGCTTCAGGTATTTTTAAACACTTTTGTTTACAGGTTTAAACGCATGGGTTTTTTGCCAAAACAATAAAACTTTAGAGGATTCAATTACCGAGGGTTTGGTCAAATAATTTTGCACAATGAGTTCATTTTATACGAAATGTTATAAAAATCAGATTTGTTAACATGAGTTTGTAGTTTGTTAATTTTATTTTGCACAATTTCAAAGGTTACAGATTATTTTGTTAATGTGTGACAAATTATTTTGTTGAAAAGTACACGTGATTTCAGGCAGTCAATCAAAACATTTCCCACTGACAATACGCATCAACAAGTTCGACTTCAGCGCCTACAACTTATGTTTCTGCTTATTTAATTCTAATTCGTAACGTGTTCGTAAAAACTATCAAGTGTTTATTATATATTAATAATTACCAGAAATCTGTTATTATTGTTTTTCCTTATACCTATTTTACGAGAGAAAAAAGATGCCATCACTGGTTTTCAAACTGAAATTGGGGATACACCGAAATGGGTTAAAGTTACAAAATACATCAGCAAGTTTTGTAGTAGTACCTACTAATAATTATATTGTACCAACTTTATTTATAATTTGATGATTTCAGAATGGTGTATTATTTAATTGTGTGTAGGGTAAACCACATAGTTATTGGACAGTTTTTGTTTTAAAGATTTTAGTTGTTTTCCTATATATATATATATATATATAAAAAGGATAATTTGTTAGTTTAAAACTTTATTTACGTTTACTTAAAAATAAGAATAATTCAATTTTTAATAATAGTTTTATAAAAACTACAATTTTTATATAAACACAACAACTTTACATCAAATAACAAAAATTGTTAAATATTTTCTAAAGATAAATTGCTGTTTTAGGTAATTTTTTTTTATTTCGTTTTTGTAAATATCATATAATTCATATATTTCTTTCTCGGATTGCTCATCCCTTTTCTGGATTCTAAAGGTAACTACTAATTCCTTGGTCTGACTTCTGAAATAGTTTGTTGCAAATATCATTAAGTGTGGTATCTCTATAGAGATACCACACTTAATGATATTTGCAACAAACTATAGTTTGTGAAGCATTTATAATGTTTAAGTCGGAACAGGATGATTTATAATATAAATCTTGCAGAATAACAGTGATTTAAATACAGTGCATGATAGAGAACATACTAATGGCAACAAAATTAATAAATTCGGAAAATACTTTTAACATACCACCCGAAAATATTATATATCTAATATTTTTCGGGTGGTATGTTAAAAGTATTTTCCGAATTTATTAATTTTGTTGCCATTAGTATGTTCTCTATCATGCACTGTATTTAAATCACTGTTATTCTGCAAGATGTCCTGTGACGAAGAAATCACTATACTACTTACTCTCTAAAAATGAATTATTCAAAAATGTCATAGCGAAAAAGCAGCCACTAATAATTCTCGTCAACAGCAATTTGTATCCAGGACATTTAGCAGTCAATTCCTATGAAATATTATTCGCTGAATCCGAAAATGTCGTCAAAAGTTGTAAAAGTAGAACAGTTTTTGAAATACATCAATTTTATATATAACATGGAATTGACTATATCTCAAAAACTGCTTAACTTTTATAGTTTTTGACGGTCTTTTCGGATTCAGGGGACAATTTTACATAAGAATTGGCTGGTAAATGTCCGGGATATAAAAAGAGTATGATATTGGACATATGTCCAATAATAGAAATTTACATTTTTTACCAACCAGTAATTGGACACTGGCCATTTTACTGTTTGTTTTCAGAATTAAAATTAAAACGCATTAAAGTGACAATGTTTAAACCATGAGGAACACATTTATACCACACACTGATCTGTACACTTTTTAGAAATATTTTTCATTGTAATTTAAACACAGCCCTGCTCTTAACAAAAAACAAAAATCTTACCACCAAAGTAACGTGCGAACTTTTTTGTCCTATATTATACCCAAAATAAAGTAGTTCTATATTATTACCGAGAGATAGTTATAATTGTATACAACGTCATCTAATGATTTGACTTTAAGGTAACTATTTATAGAACTCTTGTTTTTGCAGTATTAATATTAATTGTCCAATAACTATAAAGTGTCCGATAACTGTCTACTTTACTTTATAGGATTTTGTTATTCAATCAACAAAATGTTTGTTATAATTAGTATCTACTTATTCAATTAGTTAACAGATTACAGTTGGTTGTAAACATAAAATAAAGTTATGTGGATCTGGATAAACATAAAATCTGGTTAATACACTCACAGGCAAAATAATCGATCCACACAAATATTCGATGAATTTCAATCGCAAATAACTTTTTTATTTGATTTCGGATTTAAACAAATATTAAAGAATATTGTAGATACATTAATGGAGAATCGCTCACATTTTAAAAAATACTAAAAAATACACGTACTTTTATAATATACAGGTTTAAACAAAAAGATGTTTTTTATCATAAGTTTAAGACACTCTGTAGAGTAGCAAAACCTTATATTGTTCTAAATTAAGTTTTAATTATCAAGTCACATCTACTTTTAACAGTTTTGTTTTTGCTTGATATATTTATTTTTGTGGAATATGGATTTTTAAAAAAAAACATTGCAATTTCCAATATTTTTCCTGTATAAAGAACTAAGGTTGCTATGGTCCATCCATAGCCTATGGAGGATGACAGTGACAGTTTTGTTGAATCATCCCATACTCATACTTGGACATGCCATATACGGCTTTCAAAAGCTATCAAATTGTTTTTTCTAAATTATTGTGTTAATTTTGAGGTGTCTTCTTACTTTTACAAATGTCTCCGACTGATGTTGCCCTTAGTACTTTACTTCTTGTGACGTTTAAAACACTTGCCACGTAATACTGTGACCGTCCATCCTGGATTAAATTAATGGCTCTGGCAACATCAGTCGGAGACATATCCATTTTTTAGTAAGTAAGTAAGAAGACACCTCAAAATTTAAACATTAATTTGCAAAAAACAATTTGATAGCTTTTAAAAGCCGTGTATGACATGTCCAAGTATGGGATGATTCAACAAAACCGTCACTGTCATTCTCCATAGCCTATGGATGGACCATAGCAACCTTAGTTCTTCATACAGAAAAATATTGGAAATTGTTTTTCTTAAAAATCCATATTTTCCACAAAAATAAATATATCGAGGTGAACCAAAAACAAAACTGTTAAAAATAGATGTGACTTAATAAATAAATAATTTAGAACAATATACGGTTTTGCCACTCTACAGAGTGTCGTAAACTTATGGTAAAAAATATCTTTTTGTTTAAACCTGTATATTATAAACGTACGTCTATATTTAAGTATTTTTAATATTCGTTTAAATCCGACATCAAATAAAAAAGTTATTAGCGATTGAAATTAATCGAAAATTTGTGTGGATCGATTATTTTGCCTGTGAGTGTACTTGGTTAAAATTAACAAATATTTTTTTACTGTGTAATCATAATAATTATATCCAAAATACCTAAATTATATTTCCAGAAGTCCTTTGTTGGTAGGTTTCCATTTCTCCCTCCCAGAAGGTAGACATGGTCTCCTATGACGGTGGCACTGTGCTTTGATCTTGCCGACGGCGCCGCGCTTTTGACGTCGTCAGGCGCCACGGCGCTCCACATCTCATATGGACGTCACCTTACTCGACCCCCAAACGCGTAATACACTTCCACGATCCTTCGCAATGTCTCTGGAAAAGATAAACAAGAGCATACATTTTTGTTTTATGGTTACTGAGCAAATAAATGTGACCTAGGGCAAGGATATCGGCCTTAGCAACAAGAAAATTGCTACAAAAAGTAAATAGTTGTGTCGAAATTGTATTCTCTGTTTCTGTATCACATATGTTTTTAAAAGATACCTTATAGGTACACAACAAATTACGTCGTCAATAATTAAAATTATTGTGGTTATATGCTTGATAATAATAATAATATATATACGTATAATAGGCAAACTCTATAAATAAATTCTATTTCAATTTTTTATGTGTAAATCGGAATGTATCTCTTGAAAATGGTCTAACCACCCGTTAAATTCCATATAGAAGCAGTTTTTCATAATGAAAATGAAGATAATGTTTTATGGTAGAGTCTCCACCCGAAATTTTGAACGGTTAATCAGTTAAATCTAGTTTACTGCCGGCAAAATCAAAAGGTCAGTACAAGTGCATTTAAACTTTTCAAATATTGGCGTTAAAAACTATTTAAAACTTTGTTTTTTTTTGTATTGAGATAATAAAATAATTTTCACTATTCGTATACGAATAGTGAAAATTATATAATATATTATTTCACAAGATTTTAACGATTGTATGACATTTGACAACTGTCAACCAACTTAAAACTAACTTTAGCCCGTAACTAAAAACCTGTTGCTAACTTCAGCCCATGACTAAAACGCCATAAAGCCATAACTTGTCACCCAAGTAACATTTTTAGTTTTATTATGGTCTTCAAGAACGCTTTAAAACAAAAAATAAATTCCTTTATTAAAACGCTTTACTCTTATAGACCTCCTGAAGATATCCTCGCAACCTTAATAAGCTAAAAAAGGCGCATCTTATTAAGGTTCTCGCATCTCCTATTTTAAAACCAAAAAATATTTTTAAAAATTAGCCTAGAGTAGTCTTAAAGGTAACTTAAAAAGTCAAAATAGGTTTAAAGCTTACTTAAAGAAAGCTTTAAGACTACAACAAAACCAATTAGTTTTAAGATATACTTTTAAATGACCACATTAAAACCAGGTTTTTTGGTATAAGTCTACGAAGACTTAAAAAGGTACTCAGGGCTTCTATAAAACTTATGTGAAGATAATATTAAATCCTTTTTAAGACAAAATTTAATGCAATAAGAGGAACTACACTTAAAGATGGATTATATTGGTTTTAATAATTATAGTATAATGTATACTTATTTTATTAATGTCTTATGCAGGTATTATAATATATTATATTTGTATGACCTTAAGTTATTGTCTACGACGATCTGTTGTTTAAGATTTATAATATAATATTATGTTAGTTATTATATTTAATAGTACGAGTATTAGTCTGGCCAAAATATTAAACGCAATTTTTTTTATTGACTAAACACTATAAAATAGCTTCAAAATATACATGCGCTTTACAGTTAACGTAAATTAAAAAAACAAAAACATTTTTATTATTATTTATTTTATTATATATTTTAAGCTGATTCCGTTACATGCACTGTGGGATAAAATAGTTTTAATATGTTTTGCGATAGAAACAAAATTACTAAAACAAACTTTGACCCGATAATAAAAATTTAACAACTCAGATATCTTGGGTGTATATATCGATGGGTTTAAGGCAAAACGGCACAAGCGCCAAACTTTTCGAAAATTTGTAGGAAGTACAGGTCGATAGAGAATTAAATTCTCTATCGACCTGTACTTCAACAAATTTTCGAAAATTTTGGCGCTTGTGCCGTTTTGCCTTAAACCCATCGATATATATATATATATATAACCGGATGGTCGTTACATGCGGTTGTTGTTTAGTGTTGAATACAAGGTCATTTTTTTAAATATACCTAAAAGCTATATAGGAATAGTTCGTTATAACCGCGTTGTCGTCATATACGGTTGTTGTATAGGGTTTTATATAAAGTAAGATTGTTTTAATATACTTAAAATCTATAAATATGGATTTTTGGTGTATATTAAAACAATCTTACCCTATATTAAACCCCATCAACAACCTAATATAACGAACTATTTATATATAAATTTTAGGTATATTAAAACCAACTAACCTTATATTAGTGACCAACACCAACAACCGGATATAACGACCACCCGGTTATAACGAATTATTTATATTTAGATTTTAGGTAGGTATATTAAAACAATCTGACATTATATTAAACTCTAAACAACCGGATATAACGACCACCCGGTTATAACGAACTATTCATATTTAGATTTTAGGTATGTTAAAAAAATATAGATTTAAGGTATATTATAATAAACTAACCTTATATTGAACATAAAACAACAACCGGATATAACGACCATCCGTTTATAACAAACCATTTATATTTAGATTTTAGGTATATTAAAACAATCTGACATTATAATAAACACTAAACAACCGGATATAACGAGCACCCGGTTATAACGATCTATTCATATATAGATTGTAGCCTACATATAATATAAGGTTAGTTTATTTTATTATAGGTACCTACAATTTGTAGGTATATTAAAATAAACTAACCTTAGTTAGTTTAAGTTGACTTTAGATTTTATATATTTCTATTTTGAACATACATACATGTAAATATTTTAGTATGTTCAAAACAAAAGTCTATAAATTCTAAAATCAACAAAAACGAATTTTGACTCGATATTAAACACTAGCTAAAAATAATGACAATTGCCATTAAGTTTCATTAAGGTCATGGTAAGTTTCTCCACATTAATAAAATTATCTAAAACTAATAAAAATATTAGGTATAATAGATATCTTATACCTGGTATTATAATAGGTATATTTTACCTAGTATAACACAACCATCTGAAAACCTAGTGAATTTTTAATAAATAAAATATTTCCTATAATAAAAATATTTTATTCCACCGTGCAACATATTCGGCCATTTTAATCTACTAAAATAATAGTAATTGATAAAACCAAAACTGTCAATAATAAAACCATTAGACTTTATTTCCTACCTGAGAAGAGCAACTTTACTTAGTTAAAACCATTTTTCTTTAATAAGGACTTAAAAAGGTTTTTATTTAAATTTCATATATCTTCATAAAACCTTTTTAAGTCAAAGGGGTTTTATTCTTCGCGCCAATATACCTAACCTTATTTACTATTGTTAGAGCCAGAGAGTTAAATTAAATAGGTATTTAAGATGGTTTTTAAAATAGTTCAAACTTTTTTTATTATTATTATTGTGAAGATGGACATGTGCTTGTCTATCGTTCTGAGTGAATGGGAATAGCGTGCAATGTTGTTCTGGCCAAAGAATAAAGTTTTGGTCGCAAAAAAAATAGAAACCTCTATTTTCTATAAAAATGTCCACTTCTTGTTTTACAAAAAAAATCGTCTATGAATGTAGACATTTTACAATACGTACGTACGACACTACGACAATCGTGGAACTAATAGTTTATAAATTATAGTTCCAGCTGTTTAAAGACTTATAAGGGTTTTATTCAAATAAAAAAAGTTTTATTAAGTATTTAAAAATTTAAAAGCAAGAGCATTATAAGACAGAGCTTTAATAAGGGTTCCTTAAAAGCAAGATAGTTTTAAAAGTACCTTGCTTAAGCTGACTACAAGAACGCTTTAAAACTAAAAATTAAAGCAATCATAAAACAAAGTTGCTTTTATTTGTCAATCATAAAACAATAATAAAACAATACTGCTTTTAGAAGTATCTTAAGATAATTTAACCTTATTAAGGTTAAACTTAAGTCCAAATAAAGTCATTTTAAAGAGTAAATACTCTTGAAAGCCATAAGGTTTTAAATAGGAGTTCTTTAAGATAGCTATAAAACCTTTATTTTAAGAATATCTTCTCCCAAGTATAATTGGCATTTATGAGAACCTTTTTAAAACTGTTTGCATTATTTCCGCTATAATAAAACCTTTTTAAAACCAATTCAAGTCAATTTTGCATTTAAAATGTTACTTGGGCAATGTGTATTTAAAAGGTGACCTAGTGTCATGGAAATATGTATAGAAAATAGTATATTATGTATCAAGTTTGATAAACGCCATTTAAGTCAGGAACTTAAATTAGGAACGAGCAGGATTGCGAGCGAGTGTTTAATTAAATGAGTGTCTAGAAAAGTTTATAAACGAGTTGCATAATATACTTTATCTATTTTGCGTTCATAATGACTTCTTTGTAACACCGCTTTCGGTGCTGTAATGAGGTACTTTACCCCACCCAATTTTTTTGATTTTAAACGTTGACTACTTTAAACAGCATACTAGTAAAATAATATTTTGCCTATTGTTTATAATATTTTTATGATTTTTCTAGTTTGTACTTTGTTTAGCACCAAGGAAAATCCTTTTTTTCTTCTTTAACATTAACAGCCGCTTATTGTAAATAAGTAAATTAAGGACGCCATGGCGAATCGATTTTGACATTAACCCTTTAAACCAATGACTGTGATACCAACTATCTGTAGATGTTTTATAAAGTAAAATTCGACCAAATTAAATATAAGACCTTATACCTGTATAAAATTATTTTTTTTTTAAATTTTGGCAAAATAGATAAAATAGCATAAAGAACTCATGTCATAAGACCTTTTGTCGCATTCGTCCATTACAAATTGTCTTGACGTCTTATGACATTAGTACATTTTCTACGACAAATACTTAATATTATCTAAAAAATGATTTTAAATTAAATATTTGTATAAAGCGACAACTATACTAAAATAAAGTAACCATCCCAATAAAGATTTTTGACGTAATTGTTACCATTAACATTGCCAGTTATTAATTTTAATTAAACTTAACAATAATTGTTGATAAAATTGATACTTTAAAATATTAAAATAACTTCAAAATATGATTATGTTAAGAAAATATTTTATCATTTGATTTTTTTTATTACTATAATTGCAAAATATTATCACAAAGTATTAAAAATTCTTACACGGGAAATGTTAAAGGTTGCGTTGAAATGTAAAATTTTTCTGTTTAAATAAAAATTTATCCTTTGAAAATGGACGATATAAGTAAAAGTAAAGAAAATGTTTTATGGGCACTGCAAGCAAAATTTTTACGTTCATATAATCTTTCCAAATATTGGCATCAATAAACTATTTAATACTCTTGTATTTTTGTATTGAGATAATAAAATATTCACATTTAGTATTATTCACAATCCACACAATGGATTGTGGTATTATTTCACAAGAAAGGTACCTACTTTATTTTACCGATTATGACATTTGACAACTGTCAACTAACTTAAAACCAACTTCAGCCCGTGACTAAAAACCTGTTGCTAATTTCAGCCCATGTCTAAAACGCCATAAAGCCGCAACTTGTCAATGTTGCCAAAATTCGTGTTGTGCTGTAACACGAAAATTTTTTGTCTGATTTAAATAAAATTTACAAAAGTTTGTAGCTTTATTTATCTACTTTATTGTGTTAAAATGTTCACGCAATTTAATAAAAGTTGGCAAAATAGAACTCACATTATGCGAGAATGATATTATCGTGACTATTTCCCTCGTCTTAATTTCCACCAATCACAACGCGCAATTTTGAATTACAAATGGTTTCTAGGTGAAAAAACTGTGTGACAGCACCTGTCAGCAGTTTATTCGAGTTTACCCGCGGCAAAACTTGACAGCTGTTATCACCAAAAATTGCAATTTATATTTTAATTGTTAACTGTTACTCATGAAATAGTCTTGTCAAATACCATTCGGGCATCTAATTTTTCCTGTGAAAAAAATCGAAAAAACACAATGCTAAGTAATATTTTTTAACAAAATGCATTCGTGCAGGTGCAAAAATCCTCCTCTTCGACTCGGATTTTTGTTGCCACCAGCACTCATGCTTTTTGTTAAAACATTACTTAGCAACGTGTTTTTTCGATTTTTTTCGGAAAAATTGATGCCCTTATGATATAACTTACGATAAAACGATAGGTCCTTTCGATTAGATACTGCTTGACACGATTCTTATTTAAAAATCTTGGAAATAAAACCATTAAAATTCGATCTATAAATTAATGAATTTGAAATTAAACAGCGTAATCATTTTTTAAATTAAAAAACTCATTTGTAAGGCACATGAATTTAACTAAAATTTGGGGTAGCTTTGCGGCAATGTAGTTAATTTTAATGGTCGCTTTTGGGTTAATGAAGTTAAAATTAAATTATAAAAAATTTGGATTAACAAATTATGCCTACCCAGGTGTATTTTTAATTTAAATTGAATCGTTTAAGGAAACGAAAGCAACAAATGGATTATGGATCGGTTTTTACTGCTGCATTTAAATTTGATTTAAATCGACATGATTTAGTTTTAAAGGGGATCTTTCTTAATATATCCTATATATTATCGATCAAATAGATATAAATCATTATAAAATTGGTCGTCACCTGATCCCCCAGTACAGTAATCAGAAGTACAAGTATAGTGAGAAAACCAAAGGAAAACATGGTGTTTCTATTTCGTCTGTAAAATTCCCCTGGGTGTCGTATACGTATCTCCCCCTTTTACTTATACATCACTGCCCCACGATTATGACTGCTGGCGACGACGTAACCGAAGTTTAACCTTGTGTGAAACGTTTTAGAGCATTTCACGTAATAACTTTGCATATTATATTATATTATATTAAATTAACCCTTACTTAACTGTATAAAAAATAATGTTGTTTTGGCTAATTTAATTTGTTTACAATTTGCATATTGAGTCATTTGTTTGGCTGAAGGATATAAAAACTAGGGTTGTGCAAACAATTTCTTGTACCATTTTTTTTGTCCCTATACTTCGACCGAGCGCTTACCCACAACCAACCCCTTGAACCATTTTTATCATGCCATTTTACAATTTGCATAAAAGTCAGGTCTTTATTAAATAAATAATCCCGGCGCATTCGCCATTTTTTAAAATAAAAAGTGTTGTTAACTAAAAGATTTTATAACATACTTATTTAAAGCAACAAGCTATTTAGTGACATTTGGGGTGTCGTTATGTAGATCACGTGATAAATAAAATACAATTTGTTTGGTTTCTGCTTTAACAAAATAATATTACCTATATTATTATACTAGTTATGAGCCAGATTATGTCAAGTGGACCCCCCATTTTCCACTTGGTAATAGAATTTAAATTTTAATACATCAATCGTTAGATATCATTATTAATTATATTCCATTAAAATATATTTAATATTAATTATTATTAAATTAATATTCAGTACATGTAACCATGAAAAAAAAACTTGATTATTTGCTAGAGACTTTATCAAAATTTTGAATTGTATATTTCAATTATCAAAAAAAGTATAAAAAAAAGTTTTTTATTTGTTTATAAAAATACATATATTAGCCTATATATGTAAGTCCTGAAAATTTCACTACGAAACCTTCAACAGTTTTTTCACAATTAATTTTTTAATAAAAAGTGAGAAACATCTTTGTTACAAAAAACTCTGTTAAAATAAAAATAAAAAAAATATTTTAAGGAAATATTGTTACTAACTCTAACTTACTACTAACGATTGATGTATTAAAAGTGTATTAAAATTTAAATTCTTTTACCAAGTGGAAAATGGGGGGTCCACTTGACGTGATCTGGCTCTATACTCTCTAAAAATTAATTAGTCGAAAATGACTCGTTACTTCAGTTATTAGTGGCCGCTTTTTTACTTACCTACTATAGCAAGTATATATTACTGTTTTTATTCAAAAAACATACAACATAAGAAATATGAATTATAGTTTATAAATCAAGTATGCGTTATTTAATTAAACTAACAATTTTGGCGAAAAATTTTAAGACATAAGGCTGATATTAGATATATATAAAAAACAACCGTACTCTCTAAAAATTATTTAGTAAAGAATGACTAGTTCACGGTGTCCCTTAATAACTTTTAATTGAAAGGTTCAGACGTATCCGATTTTTTTTCATATTTTGATAAAAAATCACTTACAAGACAATTTTTTTTCAGGATAAACTCAATTCGCTTGGCACTTTTTTAGAAAAATCAATTTTTATAAAAACATTAATTTTTTTGAGATGTTTAATCAGTGAACTACAAATAATGACCAACTCCAAATAATGACTAACAGCTTTTAATGTATTTGTTACATAAAATGTGCAATTTATTAGACTAGTGACATATGTCACTTGTCACATGTCGAAATCGTGATCTTTTATCAAAATATGAAAAAAAATCGGATACGTCTGAATCTTTCAATTAAAAGTTATTAAGGGACACCGTGAACTAGTCATTTTTTACTAAATAATTTTTAGAGAGTACGGTTGTTTTTAATCATTAATGTTTTTATAAAAATTGATTTTTCTAAAAAAGTGCCAAGCGAATTGAGTTTATCCTGAAAAAAAATTGTCTTTTAATTAATTTTTTATCAAAATATGAAAAAAAATCGGATACGTCTGAACCTTTCAATTAAAAGTTATTCAGGGACACCGTGAGTTACTACAATTATTAGTGGCTGCTTTTTCATTTATACCATGCTTAACCATGGGATACCATGGTATCCCCATAATTTAACAGCCAATTCTTTCGTAAAATTGTCTCCTGAATCCGAAAATACCGCCAAAAATTATAAAAGTAGGGCAGTTTTTGAGATATAGTCAATTCCATATTATATGGAAAATTGACTACATGTCTCAAAAACTGTTGCACTATTATACCTTTTGACATTTTTAGATTCAGGGGACAATTTTACATGGAGATTGACTGCTAATTAGCAATTTTTGGGATACAAATTGCTACACTGAGAAAACAGTTTGTTTTTTATAAAGCAGTTTTATTTATATATAATAAATGCTTTATTGCATATAGGGTTAATAAACATCCCATTTAAATGTAATAAAGCGTTTGTTTTTGTATGTTTCTTAATAAATAATATATTTATTTTTTACTACGATCTTAAAATATTAATAATTAAAATACATTTATTAAAAGTAAAAAAATTATTTATTTAAAACAAATTTATACCATATTGCATAAAAATAAAACCTGTTAATAATAAACAAATTTAAAGCAATAAAAATTGAATATTTATTTATTGTAAAACAATGAATTTGTTAATAAATAACAAATTTTAAATAATAAAAAATGTTTCAATATTTATAATAATAATGTATATAGTTGTTCTTCTAAATACGCCAATGTTATTTGTGTTTCCTGTCTTTAAGATCGGTCATTTGATTTTGTACAAAATGACTATTCAATTTCATGACTTAAAGTTGGTTCGTTTAAAGGGTTTGCTAATTAACGTTTGGAGTATGGACAACATTGGTTGGCCATCTTCATTTATTGTAAACAGCAGGTTGGTAGGAATCTTCTGTTAAAAAAACAACTGACGCCTCTTCTATTCTAAAATAAAAATTTGGAAATAAACAAAAAAATATATATAGCGAAGATCTCTTTAACTAAGAATATCACAACAGAATGTAATCATTGCAATGATGCATTAAAAATCACATTTTAGTTGCTACTTTGGAAGTTTGAACCTGATGGTAAATATTCCGTCATAAAGCTTTTCATTTATTAAAATCATTGTTAACATTTTAAAGAAGAAAAAAACTGTTATAAATTACCTTTAAAATTGGACACAAAATCACTTAAACCGAGATCGATAAGAAAGTCCTTTAAATCCATTTTTTACAGGTACTTCACTACTTCACAACATAAAACTAAAACTAATGATGCTTACGCGAGGGCGTGAAATAAGTAAATAACGTATTTTAGGGCATATTTAGCAAATTTTACAAAATATATTTATTAATAAAAAATGATTTATTATTTTTTACTTAACACAGCTTTATTGTAAACAAAACGTGTAACATTTAATAAAGAAAACATATTCAACAATAAACATGTATTTCTTACAAATGCATTATTTATTAATTAAAATTGTATCATTTGTTTTATGGAAGTTGGACAAAATATATTTATTTATTTAAAAATATGATTTATTTTTAATTAATAGATATATCTATGTTTTAAATGTATTAATCCGTTTGGTTTTTATAAAGAAATATTTATTTCTTTTAAGCAAACTCATTAAAACAATTGGCATATTAAATAAAAATATATTAATTTTGCCGTATTGAAATAATAAACAAATATTTGTTATTCAGAAACAATATTTTTTAATTATAACTGAAAACTACCAAATATATGATTTGTTTATTATAATAGTATGATTTCTCTCAGTGTATGGACGAGAAATATTAGTGGCTGCTTTTTCGCTAAGACAATTAGTCATTTTTGACTAATTCATTTTTAGAGAGTAATGTGCATATTCTTGAGTGTAATACTATACTTTATCTACTAAGTAGATAATTAAATGATTTTCAAAAATAAATAAATAAAGAAAATCAGACATCTGTCAAATGGTTAACCTCATTTTTTATCACTTTTAAATGTTATTATAGTCGCCTTCTCCCAATTTGAAACCTGATTGGTTCAAATCACAGTAAATTTTGAAATCTGCCAAACATTATAATAAAAGTATAAAGCTTTTTATATTTTTTTAATGTTTCAAGAGCACATCTATAATATTAGATAAATAATAAAGATAATGCTACATTTTTACTATTAATTTATTCAGTAATTCGTTTATTATTATTTAATTAGGTATTGTTTGGTTTTTACCTTTTGATGATACTAATTATATCCTGCACTATTTATAAAGGACAAAACTGCTTGCATCGAAAAAATTAATTAACCGTTTTTCTGACACAGTGCCTTTTTTATCTTACAAAAGCGCCAGTTAAGGTATACCAACAGACTTGATAATTAATTTCGTTTGTTTCCTTACACTGTAAACCCATAAAAGTATGATTAATTGGTTCAATTAAAACTTTATAGGTACGGTGTTATTAAATCAACATCTTACGAATTACGGTCTTTTTATGGGTTCGGTTTTGTAAATACAAAGAAAACGCATTCATTAAATCCTGTTATACGGCGTGTTAGTAAGTTTAAAATCGTTTTATTTACTTTTTACCTACTTTCGAACTTGCTGCGTGTATTATCCTGAATCAAAACACCGTCGTAATTGATTGTTTATCCTTAAGTGGCGCACTAGATCTCAGCCACCGCACACTTTAACTCATTCTTTGCACCTTTTTTCTTTCGAGAGTTCACTAAACTTCGGTTTCACGTTTTCTGTCCCAAACGCATGGTGTCGGTGAAAAGTGCACTGTCCCAGCGCGACAGCGGCAACGGGGCGCCTGCGCAGCAGCAGGACGAAACAATGCCGGGAAACTCTTGCAGGATACTCCTGCCGAAGGCTTCGAGATATTGATTCGGGTTTCCACCGCGGTGTTGACAGGTTGTGCGCGATTTTCTGCTGCGCCAGGAATTTTCTAGATATGAGTACATTAGATGCACAACTCTGCATTTGCAGGATAAGTGATTTTAAGAAAAACATGAAAACCCGCTCAGATCATTTTAAAAAAAAACTGCAAAAAATGTATAGACGTGCTTTTGCATCATTTTTATTCAAAAAAGTAAAAAAAAAATCCTTTCAAATTATAATTTGATATACCTAATACCTATAGGTATTTTACTAAATAATTGTAATCAAAAGTTTTAAAAACATAGTTTTCCATCTTCCTCGTTCAAAGACCAAGTTTTGCAAGTAAAAAGTGCAAATACCAAAAAATAACAATTCGTCACCAAATTCACGAAGTGGCGTATATGAAGATTTAAGTTATGCAAAAAAGCAAGCAATAAAAGTTTAGCATACTAAACACTTATTCCAGAAATTTGCTTTTTTGCATAACACAAATCTTCCGATACGGGTGTTTGAAGTTTTGTGTTATGCAAAAAAAAAACAATTTTCTGGAATAAACGTTTAAAATGCTAAACGTTTATTTCAGAAAATTGCTTTTTTGTATAACTTAAATCTTCATATACGCCACTTCGTGAATTTGGGGACGAATTAATCAGGTGATTGTTATGTCGTCACGTAATGCGTATACTACACTGAGAAAACAGTTTATTTTTTATAAAGCAGTTTTATTTATATTTAATAAAGATCCCATTTAAATGTAATAAAGCGTTTGTTTTTGTATGTTTCTTAATAAATAATATATTTATTTTTTACTACGATCTTAAAATATTAATAATTAAAATACATTTATTAAAAGTAAAAAATTAATTTATTTAAAAACAAATTTATACCATATTGCATAAAAATAAAACCTTTGTTAATAATAAACAAATTTAAAGCAATAAAAATTGAATATTTATTTATTGCAAAAGTTTGTTTTTTACACAAAGCAATGAATTTGTTAATAAATAACAAATTTTAAATAATAAAAAATTTTTCAATATTTATAATATATAGTTGTTATTTGTGTTTCCTGTCTTTAAGATCGATCATTTGATTTTGTACAAAATGACTATTCAATGTCATGACTTAAAGTTGGTTCTTTTAAAGTGTCGATATTGCTAATTAACGTTTGGAGTATGGACAACACTGGTTGGCCATCCTCATTTTAAATGAGTCATTTATTGTAAACAGCAGGTTGATAGGAATCTTCTGTTAAAAAAACAACTGACGCACCTTCTTTTCTAAAATAAAAATTTGGATATAAACAAAAAAATATATATAGCGAAGATCTCTTTAACTAAGAATATCACAACAGAATGTAATCATTGCAATGATGCATTAAAAATCACATTTTAGTTGCTACTTTAGAAGTTTGAACCTGATGGTTCATAAAGCTTTTCATTTATTAAAATCATTGTTAACATTTTAAAGAAGAAAAAAACTGTTATAAATTACCTTTACAATTGGACACAACATCACTTAAACCGAGATCGATAAGAAAGTCCTTTAAATCCATTTTTTACAGGTACTTCACTACTTCACAACATAAAACTAAAACTGATGATGCTTACGCGAGGGCGCGAAATAAGTAAATAACGTATTTTAGGGCATATTTAGCCAATTTTGCAAAATATATTTATTAATAAAAAAATGATTTATTATTTTTTACTTAACACAGCTTTATTGCAAACAAAACGTGTAACATTTAATAAAGAAAACATATTCAACAATAAACATGTATTTCTTACAAATGCATTATTTATTAATTAAAATTGTATCTTTTGTTTTATGGAAGTTTGACAAAATATATTTATTTATTAAAAAATATGATTTATTTTTAATTAATAGATATGTCTATGTTTTAAATGTATTAATCCGTTTGGTTTTTATAAAGAAATATTTATTTCTTTAAAGCAAACTCAATAAAACAATTGGCATATTAAATAAAAATATATTAATTTTGCCTTATTGAAATAATAAATAAATATTTGTTATTCAGAAACAATATTTTTTAATTATAACTGAAAACTACCAAATATATGATTTGTTTATTAAAATAGCATGATTTCTCTCAGTGTAGCGACGTAATTGGTTCATATGCTGGGGACAGTCACGGATTGGACATTTACTATATTTGAAGGTAATTTTAATAAATTTTCAATACCTTATTGGGAGATTTTGTACATAATTTAAAGAGCCCAAGGATTGCTTTATCAGGTCTATTCTTTACATTTCATTTTATTTACGAAAATATTCTAACCTCAGGACAGCAAGTGGCCAACTTTTTAAAATATACCCATCTGCGTAGACAGGTTGTTTTAATTTTTTAATATTTTCAGAGTTAAACGCGCCTTTTTAGACGAATCCAATGATTAAAAAACTCGAAAGGCAACAGGTTAAAGTTCGCAAGGAACTTTAGATCGTACATTTATCTTGTTCAGGAGTTACTTATTGCTATTTCTCGAGAAATTTATTACCTACTTTGGTATTTCAAAGAATGTACCTAATAAATTTCCTTCAATGCGAAAAGAGAAATATATATATAGCAGGTAAAGCAAAGTTTAAAACTCCAATATGTCAAAATTTTCGGCTATAGCACGTATCTATTAAAATTCAATACCAATAAACTGAAAAGTTCCGAAACAGCGGTATTTTATACTTTTTGATTTTTTAATATAATTTAGAAAAATATATGTAAAAGGTTTCGTATAAGGGAACAAGAACATATGGAACACATGACCCATATTACCTTGGATATTGTTTCGGAAAAGTTATTGGAAACAAATGTTGCGTCCTGAATCCTTATTAAATAAACGCCCAAACCCCGCAGGGGTTGCTGGATAAACTTTAATCCTTGCGGTTTGTCCACGTGTCCGGAATACTCGTGCGGTAATTTAACACCTCTGTTTACATTCCTGATGGGCGTGTAATTAGGAAGGTCGGAAAAAAATCAGCATTTTTTTTAATTACAGCTATTTTGCCACAAGGTGCCCAACCACTTTTCCAGGGTAAAGTTAGTCCCCTAAAAACCTATTTTTAACAATTTTTTTTAGGTTGTCGTAGGAGTTCCTATAAAAATCATGTGAACTAAATTAACATGCCACACGACCTCTGGTAGGTGATCATTACAGAAATGCACGTATTTTTCCCCCGGTTTTCTTATGCTTACACTGAGAAAAAGAAATATTTATTTACTAATTATATACTAATTATAATTATTATTATAATAATTATTATAACATTGTCCGGTGATTGTGTTTCAGACAAATAAAGGATAAAGTTGTCTTAGAACTGTGATATATTAACAGTTAATATACCTAAATTCGAATAATAATAAATCGTTTTAACATTAAATGTTGTCAACAATTTTGTCAACATAATTTTAAATGCAATATGCGCAAGCATGTGACATTGCCGTAGTTTTTTACAAGAACTTCAAGAAAGGCGGGATTAATTTGATAAAAACGGAGCATTTATAAAAAGCACGATAGTTTTATAGTATTTTTAATTTCCATGTAATTAGGTAAATCAAAATATTATTTTTCCTGCTTCGCGCGAGAGATTGAATTTAAGGCAAATTCAAGAATACTTTACAAAATATTTGCTGGTATCATTTTAAAACTATAGCCAACACATTTTATTTAATATGAAAAAAAGCCATTTGAGAAAAATACAAAAATAATGATTGCAAATATTCTCAAAACATTGAGCGGAATTTCGATATATTAACAGTTAATAAAGGGTGGGCCATGTTTATGTTGAATTATAAAATAGCAATGAGAACAAGAACACCTGATTTTTTTTCAAAGAATTTTGCTTTATTTGATACAATGTTTCTTCCGATTAAGTATGGAAAATGATTTTATTTAAGTGGCCACCTCAGCTGGCTCGGCAGTAGCCCATCCTGGAACACCAATTTTCGAGCACTTTGTCAAAAGTTTAGGCAATTTAAGCTTGAATGTTTTGTTTTAAATGGTGAATAGGCTTTGTTACTGCGACGTGTGGATTTTCCGTGGCCCAAATCCTACAGTTTTGCTTGTTTACATAACCTCCGAGGTAAAAATGCGCCTCATCCGAAAAGATAATTTTTTTTTGCAAAATTAGGGTCATCGTTCAACTGGTTTAAAGCCCACTCAGCAAAGCGAAAACGTTGTGGATGGTCAACTTGCTTTAACTCCTGAACAAGCTGGACTTTGTACGCAAACATACCGAGGTCTTTGTGCAGAATCATCCTCAGAGTGGTACGGGAAAGGCCGAGTTGATGTTGACGCGTTCATGCGTACATTTTCGGCCACAGCAGCGATTGCTTCAAGTGTACGTCTAGGACGAGCATGCGAAACATGTTTTATGTCCACCAGCAATTTTTTGATCAAATTTGTAATACTTTGGTTTGACGGCGCCTCATTTCTTCCAAACGCAATTTTCTTGCCGTCTCTGCGATCACAGTCACATTCAAAGTAAGTTTTGAGTATTTCGAAACGTTGATCCAAATTTATTCGGTGCATATTTTGTAATCGGAAGGTTAAAACTAAACCACTGTCAACAATTCATAGCGCTTGAGTTGAAAGCTTCATTAATAGCACGTAGTTTAAAATTCAACTTATAGATGGCCCACCCTTTATATCTACATTTGCTAATACGTTATGAGCTTCTTTAATTCAACTTAACCAGTTCTTAGACCCAAATTAATATTTCTTTCGCCATATCCAACTCAACGATATGTTAATAGTTAACGTGCCTCGTTATTAACAAATATTTCTTTCTCTCAGTGTATGCTTATTTATTTCGATATCTACAAGAAGATATTTATTTAGTGGCAAACTTGTGTTTATTTGACTTTTTTAACTGATATTTAGTTAATACAACTTGTATTAACTTGTATTATACAAGTAAATATCTAGTTGACTTTTTATCTCAGGTTTAGTAGAAGCTTATTTAAGAAACAAAACCTACATCCAAACAATTTAATAAAATGCTCTAAATAAATATTTCTTTACAATTAAATTAATTAATCACAACAATAAGTTGTTTTCAAGAAACTTATGATTTACAACCAAATAATAATATTTTCTTATTGTAAACAACAAGTTACTACGAATAAGAAAATTTTACTTCATACAAGAAAACGTGTTTCAAATAAATGCATTTTTTTAAATCAAGAGATTACTATTCTCTGTGTATAGGTTCACAGAGAAAAGTTTACTGACTGCTGGAAAAATATTGTTTCTCCAGTCATAAGTATAATATATTTTATTTAATTTAACTCTATAGAGTTATTAACTAATTTTTGTTTAAAAAAGAACCTAAAACATTTTGGTGACAAGCATTTTAGTTGATGTCCCTTAATATACCTCTTTTTGTATATATATTTTTTTAATAATATTAGGACTTATTTTAATTTCTTGTATGTAATTGTTCTGTAAATGGATTTTATATCTGTTGGACAATAAACGTTATTATTAATATTATTATTATTATTAATTTAAAATGTCCAATCCGTGACGTCATTTTCACACAATATAATATTCACAACACATTTCTGTGACACTTGCTAGAGTATCAGTTTCTTTCACCAATTTCTTTAGATTGTAATCCATGATACAAAGATTCAAAGTTTTCTTTGTATCATGATTGTAATCCATTCTGAGTAGTTTATCCTAAAGCTAAAGATCGCAAAACATGTTCTTGCATCAAACATGGAAATTTTGGTTTTATTACCCAAAAACTATATTTCGAAAAAATTTTAAACACGCAGAATGAAGATAAAATCGTTAAAGGAATTTTTCAAATTAATCTTAAATGTCAACAGTAGAAAATAATCATCGAAGAAAGGATAATAAAAAAATTAAATAAAAAAATTAAATTAATATTTGTAATTCCCTTTATTTTGGCGTCACGGAAAAGACAACATTTATCCTCCCTACAATGAAAATTCGTAAAAAAATATAATCTAGTTCGTATCATGTATGACAAGCATAAAATATTCAATATTTCATTAATATTCTATAGAAATAATATGTAATATATCTAATTAATAATAATTATAATTTTTTTAATATATTTCCTATTTTTGCCAAATTTTGGAAAATACTCAGATACGTTTTCAGGCATATTGACGGTCAATAATTGACCCCACGCTCAATCAAGTTGCAGCAGCACATCAATCTCCCTACGTCATACATTTGGCAACAGCAGTCACAACGTTATCAAACACCGGGACGCGCGTTACTATAGCTACCTAACAAGGGACGTTTGCGTCTGTCGAAAATTAAATTTGCCTAATACACTGAATTTTCACAGATTTCCCTCCTTAAATTGGCGGGATGTCGCAAATTAACGCGATGACGTCATCGCGCACTCTCAGGGGTACCTAACCTGTGTTAAATGCTGAAGTGCTTGCTTCTGAAGTAGATAACCACCTGAGTTTTAAGTGCTTATTGTTAGGGGAAGGCTAAATTGGAGAATTACTGGCTAATTGATAATGGTTTTTTTTTGTTGAATTTAAATTAGTATACAAGGCTTACCCAGAAATACAAGTGAACCTTAAATATAAAGGCCACTACACTAAATGAAAAAATAAAATAATGAATAATTTTTACCCATTTAAATAATTTAAGTGGGTTGATAACAAATTTGGTTAAATTAAAATATAAATTTCAAGCCTAATCGGGTTGCTTGGTATTCCGTTTCCATTCAAAGTTTTGTCTGAATGTAGGCAACCCAGATTACACGTGGATGTAATACTGATTGAAATTGTGCACTTTTTTAGGATTAAAAGTAGCAAAAGATCACGTCGATCCGTTGCATCGTGAAAGAATAACAAACTAATAAACAAACTTTCGCATTTAGAATATAATATTGATGAGGATTTTCAGTCTGGCAACACTGAAATATTTACCCTCTTTTAGAGGAATTTAAATGGACTAATTAAAATTTATAGCACGCATTGCAACCCTCTCTCATATTGTCCATTATTAAATATTGGCCATAGAACTTAAATATTTACGGCAACATACGTTGAATAAAATATTAGAATTAGATTGAACCTTAATTAACACATCAATTAATTAATCCAATTACTACAAAAATCTGTGGGGTGAACACAGTTAAAAAAAGAAAAATACCTGTGGTTTATTTTATTTAGTTTTTTTATTCAATAAATTACATAGACAAAAACTGACTACACATTATTAAAAATATATATAAAAGAATAAAATTCAACGAGTGTATAACTATAAAGTATAGCGAATACAAAATTTTGCATTTCTTAGAACCATTTCGACTTGAACATACAAGACTTTCCTTTATAACAGCAACAAAAATAACTTTCTTTCAACATTATTTTTTGGCAAATGTGCGTAAAATAATAATTTCATCGTTTCAATCACAGTTTACAGTTCAAATATTGTAGGTAAGGTCAATATCAACGAATCTACTAAATCTATGTTTCTACCACATTCATTTAATTTAAATCTGTTAGCCAGAATCAACTTTAACCTTTCTAAATGCAAAATAGAATTTTTCTCAATCCAGGAAAACTAAATATTGACAATATCGCAAATAAACCCAAGCACTTTAACGTCAACAAAACTTAAAATTATTTGTCGCGATGCATTATAGTTTAAAATCATATCACAATAATGTTAACAACATTTACAAGGGTGTCAATTAGTCAATCTAATTTTTCGGAAAAAATGAACAAGGTTATTTCGCATGAACCGTTTGGGACTGCGTACCCAAGAAGTTTTATAAATATATATCGTGTGGAATTTGTCAAAAAAATTTTTTTGCGACGGATTGACTATACTTTAACGGTATTACAAGCCACATCACACTATAGTAACATTATATTCTGCCTTGGTTACGCTAAAAACAAAACTTGTAGTTTGTAAGACCGATATTTGGCAAAAATAAAAAGTATTTTAAATACTTTAATTCTATATGAGCAAATTTGGTCCATAAAATAATACATACTTTGGCGTCATTTTATTTTGGTAAAAATACTCGTATTAATAAATTGTGCGGCAAATATAAAACTCGCATTTGAGCAAAATGTAGGTATCAATAAAATCCGCACAAATAATAATAATAATACATAAAGGTGTAGAACGAAAATTGTGGCACCATACATATAACATTAAACACTGAATAATATAACATCATAAAGCCATTATCATTATTAGGCCAATAATAAAATATTTAAGCGTTAAAAATATAAAGTTTTG
The DNA here is from genome assembly GCA_921294245.1 of Brassicogethes aeneus. NCBI lineage: Eukaryota > Metazoa > Arthropoda > Insecta > Coleoptera > Nitidulidae > Brassicogethes > Brassicogethes aeneus. Next base: position 48,706,070 of record OV121135.1, read on the forward strand.
AAATCAGAGGATTGAGCATTTACCCAATTTTTTAAACTTCTTCTTTCGCCTTCGTTCGTTACCTGGGTTTGGCTGGTTTCTAATTATACGCACAACCTGAAATCAAAACATAGTCCCACCTATCTTATGCGATGTTGCTACTTAATGGTTAACTTACCTCGTGAAACGTGGCATCAATGTTTAATGGAGGATCTTTGGCACTAGTCTCAATGTATGGCATGCCCAGTTTATGAGCCAAATCTCTGCCTTGTTCCTCTGTTACCTTTCTTAAGTGCACCAAATCGACTTTGTTAGCTACCAACAACATAGGGTAGGTGTCCCTAAAATTATATAAAATTTTTGTGAAATTCCACTATGACGTTTTTGTTTTATATACCTATCCTTGACCCTTAAAATTTGCGTGTGAAAATGTATAATGTTTTCAAAGCTATTTTTATCAGTTACCGAATAAACAAGCAGGAAACCATCGCCTTTCCTCATATATTGTTCGCGCATGGCGCTGAATTCTTCCTGACCGGCAGTGTCAAGAACTGAAACGATTAACAATATTAATTGCGGCTGTCATAGCAAAACCCACAATCTCCACTTTTGGTCAAAAATTAGATTTTTGGCGGAGACTATACTTCAACTAATTATCTACAAGATGATAAAGTTTATGTGCTGCAAAAGGAGCTAAATCCTGCCTAAAATCCTATTTTAAATATGACATTTAGTGCAAAGTCGACAATCTCCACTGATAAATTTGCAGCAAAGTATACAATCTCCAATTCCACCATTGGAAATTAGTAATTTGTGTCACCTGATAACCCAACATTTGATGTTATAACGTATTTTAGAGATTTAATTTTGGGTTTTTTACTGGTACATACTGTTAAGTTCTATTAAAAAATATATTTAAAATAGGTAAATCTAAGTTTTATTGTTTTAAGAATTATAAAAAAAGTTATCTTGTTTACTTTGTGCTATTATACCATAATAAGACGAAAAGGTAAAGCAAGAAAAGGCTGATAATGTCAAAACATTGCAAGTAAAACATTATGGGGCAAAGTGGAAAGGATCTGATGAGTTGTTGTACTATACAAATTTTTTTGCTCAAGGCAACCTGGTCCCAGATTTAGAAGAAACTCCAGATTTATGTGGTCCAGTTCAGAATTTTCCCACATTGATTGTATAGTTAAATTTTATAACCATTAAAGGGAGAAAATACAATAATTGTAATAATATTATTGTAATTATTATTATTTTTTTGTTTATTTTTCTAAATCTCCTTAAACGTTTACAACAAAATGAGCAATCTCCAGCAATTTATATCAAAGTCAGCAATCTCAAATTTATAATTATAGATTTCACCTATACTATGCATCCTGGAGACCTTGTAGTTGGCTACTAGACTAACAACAACAATATTTCAATATAATATAAAAAAATTACAAATCTAGAATAGTAGTAAATATATTTATTGGAAAAACCAAAAGGCTATCGACCGAAGTCTTTCTGCCTTAAATCTAAAATATAAAATACCAAAATCAAATATCTCAATTTACTCAGTTTTAGTATGACGGGAGATTGTTGACTTTGCTCTGACAGGCCTAAATTTTAGGAGATTCAAAAAATGACAAACTACTGAAATCGCTTCCTTTTATTAAATTGGCTTGTTCAACCAAAAAAACCGTTTAGAGACTGTAATAGAGTTCTTACCATCAAGCATGCACCATTGCCCATCGACTTCGACATGCTGGAGGTAGCTGTCCTCTATCGTGGGATCGTAGTCGGTAACGAATAGCTTTTGAAAAAATTGTATGGTGATGGCGCTTTTGCCGACGCCACCGTCACCGACCACCACCAGTTTTACTGTCGGAAGGTTTTCGTTGTTTGGCGGTCTCGTCATCGTTCCTCTCATATGAAAGAAAACTACTTATGAGAAATGGAATCTGGAACAAACCCAAATTATTTCCAAACAAAAATAATAAAAAAATTATTAAATATATACAGTTCATTTTTTTTTATTTGGACTCGTGTTTTTTATTAAGTTGGTAGCGTGTGCCAGTTTGATTCAGTATTTTTAGTATTTAAAAAATGGTACTGCTGAAGACCTTAATAATTATTATAATCTGTCAAATTGGCAGTAATATTTATTATTGATAATTTACTTGTTAATAATTATTATTATATAATATTATATTATATCGTTATAAAAAGATAACTATACCAAAAATAATATCAGATTCCAGTAGTAAAAAAACTTTTAAGGGCAAAACTTCATTTCGATGAAGTATATCGCCTTATGGACATTTTTGGAATAAAAAAGTAACGTTTTTTGGTTTTACAAATATTAAATCACAAATTATTTTCAGCTAAGCAGATCAAAAATTTTTGAAATTTTAAAAAATAAGACAATTGTCTTAAGCAATAATCACGAAACTTTTTCTTCTTTCTATTTACAAGTTACTGATAATTAATAGTCCTGGACAATACCCAGCAAGCACAAACATCCTCAGGACGTCCTTGGACCAGCCTAAATGTCCCAGAATGGGATGATCCTATAAGGACTTCCTGAGGACGTCCATAGGTTGACCTTATCGGACATTAGATCTTTTTTAGGTCCCATTTTGGGATATCCTAGGAACGTCATTTAAGGATGGCGTTAGGACCTAATAATATCCTAATTAAAGCCTAAAATGGGCTGATCATAGGACTAATCCCAGAGACATCCTCAGAATGTCCCGTTAGGTTTTGGTAAACATTTGGTATGCACATTTTTCTATAAGAATATTTTATCTATATAATTAATAATACCTACATTTTTTTACATAACTTATTTTGCATCGGCACATCTCAAAAATGTCAATCAATATAATTATAATATTATATTATACAGATTTTTTTAAGCTTATAAACGACTTGCATACTATATTTTTTCTACGACAATCACAAAAATTAAATAGCTTTCAACAATTATATATAAATAATTATTTATAAAATCTGACATCGACCAGTCTATTCTAACCTCACTTTTTAGACCCTTTATTTTAATGGTCATTGTTTCGCAGTTGACAACTGCAATTAACTTCAACCCATGACTAAAATGTCCGAATGCCATTGCTGCCAACTTCAGCCCGTGACTAAAACGTCATAAAGCCACAACTTGTCAATGTTTATTTAAAATATCATGGAAACATGTACGATAATCGGCGTTTTAAAGGCGGGAGTTTAAAAACAATATTATATTTTGTGTATTTGTTATATGACCACAAAATATATTTTGTATACAACTGGATAGCAGCCAACTTAATACGCATGCGCAGAAATGACGACTGGTAATTAATAATTGTTCAAACACCTTGTTTGTAAGGTATTGATACATTTAGAGTTTTATAAATAATAAATAAGGTAGTAAGCGTCAGTTAACCTTAACCATACGTTATGGTGGTAACTATTGTCTATGGTGGTAACACTGGATGGAGAGAAAGCTAAGATGACGTATAGCGTCCTTTAGTTGTTTGACGCCTTTTTGTTAGAAAGAATCATAGATAACACTGTGAAAGGAATTCTTTGTCTGCGCCGTGAATTCTTTTTCTGTGTCGTGAACCTGGTTTAAGGCCGTGAATCTCGTGTTCTCCAAGTGTGTTTGTTATAATATAATATTATTATAGTGTTGGATATTTCAACAACAATCAGAAAGTTCCAGTGCTTATTAATTGTTTATTTTTAAGTTTAGTGTAGTTTCTATAATAATTTTTTGTAACCTGATGTTCAATTGTTATTCTGTCTTAACCATTTTAATCAGAAAAAAAAATGCCACTAATTCGCTAATTTAACCGACTTTGTAGCTGCAATAATAATGGAGTTAAAATGGTGAGCAGATAACTTTGGACACTGTGTATATATAAATAATATAACTATTATATTTATTTAGAAATATTATTTATTTTACTTTTATAATAGGTGTTTATTTTTAATTTTATATAATTGGCTGTGTAAAATTATATATATGTATACAGAATTAAAATAATATATTTTATAAAGTAATAAAATGGCATTTGATTGTTTAAAATGTATCCCCAACAAATAACAAGGCCATTCAGAGGATGTCCTCAGGACATCCCATTCCTGGACCTACATATACCCATGGGACTTTCAGGGGACATCCTTAGGATGTCCTATTCCTGGACCTATATGGACCTAGGGATATCCCTAGGATATCCTAAAGGCCATTTGCGGGACGTCTGTAGGCTGGCCTTTTTTGCACCACTCGGCCATGGTTGGGATGTCCTGAGGAGGTCTGAGGACGTCCTAGGATATCCTTGGGATATCCCAATATCCTGTAAGGCTTTCCTTAGGACGTCCTTAGGACAGACTTGTGCTAGCTGGGTATATACATTATAATTTTTATCAAGCTACTACAAGTATTAACGTCCAGTGGCTTTAACAAAATACCCATTCACCATTGGGGTCCAATGATTGGACAACATTCACGTGTGTTCACATAAAATTTTAATTTCTTATATAAAAATCTTTTCAAAGTAATACTTTGTCTCTCCTGGGCCTTAGTCACCTATATTTAACTACTTTTTTTATGTGATTTTACTCATCTAAGCACCACCAAAGCCAAATTAATTGCATTTTTAACTACGAATTTTGACAACTCAACTTGACTCAACGTGACAACCGTTCAATGTAACCTACAATAATTTAACAAACTGGCTATTTATACGTCCGACGTATACAAAATTTGGTATACGTCTTGTGCTTTCATTGGCTAGTTTGAAAAAGTTAATCTAACCTATAAACTTCAAAATGAAAATTGTCAGATATTCAAACTGCTGAATTTTATAATAATAACGTTAAAAATATATAAAAATGAAGTAATTTACAAAAATTATGTAAGCAAAATTAAGTATTTGATAAATAAGTATAAAAATGGCTAAATATGAGGCAAAAACTTCTTCCTACAAAATAGGCCTCTATTCCTCTATGGGGCGGGGGGCCCAATGGGGCGGGGTCGGTTGGGTTGGGTTGTTGAGTTTGGGTTGGTTTGGGTTGGTTTCGCTCACTTTTGCCCATTTAAGTTGATTGACAGTGAGCGAAACCAACCCAAACTCAACAATGAAAGCTCAAGACGTATACCAAATTTTGTATACGTCGGACGTATAAATAGCCACTTCGATAATTTAAACATAACCACAATTACATTATAATTACATTTATAACTAGTTTAGTTTTAATCAATGCAACCAATTTTGGTTCCGTATTTACCAACCAAACCCCTAAATTTGCAACGTTGCCGCAGCCCAGATAAAAAAAATTAACTTTATATTTATATTTATTTAATATATACAGGGTGATTCATCTAACTAAATTAAAAGTTTACGGAGAAGGGAAAATAGATATCGATTTGAAATTTGCATAGCAATTATAAGGCAATGTAAAGCAATGTAAACTATTTTTAAAAATTATTTTTCATGCGTTCCAGTTAAACCAGAAGTCATATCAACTTTGGTCTTTCAAATGGAACCATACTTGTAAAAATTATTGCATTTTTAAATTCTACGTAAAATTCTAGAAAAACTAAAATTTTATTATATTTTGTATTTTTAACAGTTTTTGAGATATTTAATTTTTTTTTAAATTTTGACAGATAATATGTCTGTATTACCTACCACTAATTAATTTTTGGTATTCCTGTTAAATATATTCTTCTTATAAGAAGCACTTATAAGAAGCACTTTATTGAAAGCCATTAATGGGATTAGAAAATTTTATACAGGGTGTCTGGTATTTACGTTTACTTTTTTGTCACTTTAAATTTGATATCAACAACTTTCTTAGGTTTGTTTTCACATTGGTTTGAAACTTGTTTGTGACGTTTGGAGTGTGCGCATAAGGTTTTTTGTGTTCGCACATTGGTTTGCAACTGATTTCAAACCACTAGTCGGTTGTTTCCACATCGTTTCCTGACAGTTTGTCGACAGTCCGAACAGTTTGAGGATTATCTTCCAGCAGATTGTTGGCACATATGCGCATAATACAAATTAATAGCCTTGATTTACAACTTTAGTTGTGAACTTGTGTGTTTGTTTTGAGGTTATTTTCTATTGTAAAAATATTGTAAAAAGTATTATAAAAATGTATTCTTCTGATTAATCTGAATATCCAATGTCAGCAGAAACTTGACGATTCCGATTTGGACATTCTTTTAGAAAAAAGAATAAGACCAAAAAACCTGAGATTTTTATGAAGTAATGTCAAAGAGACAAAAAAGTCAACGTAAATACCAGACACCCTGTATAAAATTTTCTAATACTATTAATGACTTTTGATGAAGTGCTCCTTATAACTATAGTTAATAGGTACACCATAAATTAACATTACAACTAATCGTAATTTTTGAAAAAAATCAAAAACCTTAAAAACTGTTTAAAATAAAAAATAATTAAATTTTAATATTTCTATAATTTTACTTAAGATTTAAAAATGCAATAATATTTTAATGGTTCCATTTAAAAAATCAAAGTTGGTATCACTTCCGGTTTAACCGGAAGTGATAACGCATTAAAAATAATTTAATAAAATAGATTACATTGCCTTATAATTGCTATACAAATTTAACTTTTTCCGTTCTCTGTAAACTTCTAATAAATAAGTTTGGTGAATCATCCTGTATATACATATAGTTTATTTCCAGTAAAAATTTACGGGTTAAAAAAACATGATTGTAACTAACAAATCTAACAAAAATAAGTGATTCATACTCCTATATCAATTCATATCAATATTCACTGTGATTTTAACCAATTAAATTGGGAGAAGTAGATATATCTACTATAGTAATGTGAATCCACAATACACTCGAGATAATGCGCATTATCTCTCGTATAATTTATACGGTATAATAATATATTTTTTTTACTCCTATTGCATATTATTGACATTATTTGGGTTTTTCGTAAATAATTGTAACCAATATAACCGCCCGGCCTAATAACGGGAATATTGAACTCATTATTCACGTTGTTAGGCATCAGTGATTGGTCGATTTCAATTTTTACTGTTATTTGAACCAATCGGGTTTTAAATTGGGAAAAAGTAAGGTTAACGGATGTCAGATTTGTTTATATATACGAGGGGCGACTATAATGATCTTAAAATCGGTAAATTGTATTACACTCAAAATAATGCGCTTTACTCGGATGATTTACGTCTCTAGGATGACGACTCTAGATGCAAACCTCATCCTTATTATAATATTATACTATTTGGTTGTTTTTAGTTTTTATGATAAACCGTTTTATTTTTACTACACTGGCACCACTGAATATAGTGCCACGGCCTTATGTTCTGTGGGCCTATTGTTATTTATTAAATATTTATCAAATGGAGCTAGGTAACTTAAATTACTTAATATAAGTAGGTACTTACTTGATAATTATCTATTACTTGAATTCAAACAGGTATTAAAATAAGCCCTTTTTTTAATGTTTTAACTATTAATTTTTCTTTTTCATAATGTTAACAATTTAAAATTAGGGTTTTAAATTGTTAATAATTGTTATAAATTACATAAAGGAAAGGGCATGGGATTACCACTTAAATTACTTAATTAAAAGTAGACACTTACTTTTTATGCAACCTATTTACATCAGAGACCACTATAGTTGTAAAAATAGCAAAACATTATGTAATTTCTTAAATTAAATACTATAAAAATCAATTTAACAATAACCAAAAACAAATATCGTATGCATTGAAGAAGAAACTGACAGTTTACGCACAGTGTTGCCTAGTTTGCTTGATCTGGGATTCCCAACCCGCAAGCGATTTGATGCGTGCGGCAAAACAAATCACCGAAACTGCGAGGGAACAGTGGAAGCGGCAACGCCGATTTAATGATACGCGTACTTCGTGGCATTGCCAACCTTGAATTTAAAATCGATAATTTCCAAAATTATTAATTTTGAACATGATAAATTGCATTACTAATTTACCACGTTAATTTTTAGTTTAAAGTTGTTTTTTATGTTGTATTGTTATTTTTTATGTGTCTTCTTAATTTTTTTTTATAATGTAGTGGTTGAAGAAAATTTTAAGATACCTAGGCATGAATGTAAAAAGCAATTCCTAAACGACTCTTATCGTGTAAGTAGGTAAATTATGTATTTCCGCATCAAACGTTATCGTGAGAGAAAATCGGGTGGAGGTGATAAAAATCGCGCAAAACAATACAAGAAGTGACTCATAAAATAACCTAAACAACGTGAAGTAGGTTACAGAACAAGGCGTAGCTGGAAACAGTGATTCAATTGTTTTTAGTGACTAGCAGAGATAGATGGTGACTAGATTTTTTAGCACAAAGTAAACATCCAACAAGTAATTTTTACATTATATCGTAACAGGACAAATAGGTAAGTTTTGTGTTCAAAACTTCAAAAAAAATTTAGGTCGTTGACTTAAAAACCTCAAATTGGACACGCCTATTGAAATTTGTAGAATAAACCAAAACCATGGCTAAAAAACCAGCGGTGCAAACAGCTTTACATAAAGTTATCATGGTTGGAAGTGGTGGTGTGGGAAAATCAGCCCTGACATTGCAATTCATGTATGATGAGTTTGTCGAGAACTATGAACCCACAAAGGCTGACTCGTACAGGAAGAAAGTGCTGCTTGATGGAGAGGACGTTCAAATTGATATTTTAGATACTGCCGGGCAGGAGGACTATGCCGCTATCAGGGATAATTACTTCAGAAGTGGCGAAGGGTTTCTGTGTATATTCTCCATAACAGAAGATGAGAGTTTTCAAGCCACACAGGAATTCAGGTTGGTGGTCTATCTTATTTGTAATAAACATTTGTGGTATGTTTTTATTTTTTAGAGAGCAAATATTGAGGGTTAAAAACGACGAAAATATACCGTTCTTATTAGTAGGGAATAAAAGTGATCTTCAAGATAAAAGAAAAGTTACATTCCAAGAAGCCAGTGATCGGGCTAACAAATGGGGGGTTCCTTATGTTGAAACATCTGCTAAGACAAGAGAACACGTTGATAAGGTATGTAAACGTTATATAGTTTTTACTTGGAAAATTAAGAATGCCAAAATTTAAAATATTTTATTTATATTTTGCCTATTTTACAAAATTTAAGAAATTATTTTATCAACTCCTACATTTAATTCACTAGGTAATAATTTACTTGGAAATAAGCGAGATTAAAACCATTTGACAGATATCAGCTTTTGAAAAAGTGAGGTTAAACCATTCTGATGTTAGATAAGTGAGGTTAAAACTGCTTGACAGTTGTCAAATAAAATATCAAATAAAAACAATACATATAATCCTTTGTTATTTATTACTTAATATTCACGGTGCTGCATGTGGCACCCTTAGAATTATTGTTTAATAAACATCCAATTAAAACAAAATTAACCGTCAAATTTTTTTTATTTTGCTCTTAAAATTTTATTTATGACCTAATTAACAAGAATATAAAAAAAAATTAGGTTTCACAGAAAGTCCAAAAATCACCTCTCAGAACAGCACCGTGTATTGTATAAAGGTCAGCCTTGTCTAATTTGTTTGTTGATAATGACAAGCATATTTTTAAATATTGCTGAAGTCAGTGATGCCAGCTTTTTTCCCCTAGTTTTAGAAATGTTTAACAAAATTTTAAGATTTTGTTTTATTCGTTTCGTCGTTTATTTTTATAATATTAATATAGTATATTAATTTTGTACAATTATTGTTCTTGCTCCTGATCAATCTTAACACTATGTTTAAGGGTAATGGCCTTTAGCTTACTTGAAAGCCTTTTGGCCAGCTCATTGTGTTTAAAAAAAAATTGTATGATCAATGGTCTCAAATAAGGGAATTTAACCATCCCTGGATTCATTCATTTTCACCACTATCACTTTATTTGTTTCCACATTTAGTAGATTTGTATGTAAATTTATGTCCAATTTCTATCACTATCCTTTAAATACAATTCTTCTGACTGTTTTGGCCTTTTCCTTTCCCTTCCAGGATTTAGCCAGCTCTATTTTAAAATTTTCTTTATTATGATCAAGGGTCTTATTTAAAAGAATCTGAGATTAACCTATCCCTTGAATCATTTATATGGGTATTCTTAAATATTTATTAATTTTTATAGAACCATGTCATCTTTTTGTTTAACTATGTACACATGGCTTCATATACAGAATTTTCTAATTATCTTTAATCTTCAATCATCCAATCCATATATTTTAACAAATTCTTCATTAATACCAGTCTGTTTCTACACTGGGAGTCCGATTTTGCCTCTCCTGGGTCAAGAAGTCACTTATATTTCAAATACTTTTTCATAGAGCTACCAGACAACACGAGACTTTAAACTAGGAAATTCTTGGGATTTTTAAATCGACCATGTTGGCAACACTGGCTACCAAATGTGCGGTTTTAATTAAAATTTATTGTTTACTTTAGATAATAAATATGCTAATTAGGTATTTCTTTACAATTTGAAAATAATTTGTTTTTGCTCAGGTGTTTTACGATTTAATGCGGGAAATAAGGGCAAGAAAAATGGAGGAAAACAAAACAAACAACGGCAGAGGGAAGGATAAGAACAAGAAGAAAAAGCTTAAATGTGTAATTCTTTAAAAATTAATGTTTTAATAAATGTTTTTTAAGTAAGCTTTACATTTCTGGCTTAAAATCTATGTTGCAAATTTTTTGGTAAACCTATATTTGCATTACAATACAAATAAAAATGTTTTGCATTTATTGGGTTGTTTTTGAATCTTTTTTATGAAAAAAAATCAAATTTGTTTATCTATTTTGCCAGTTATTCTTTACAGAACCACCTTGTGTTTCTTGATGTCTGATTTTCTTTCTTAAATAATTGTATAATGATTTAGATATATATGTATAATTTTATAGTTTTTTATTTTATTATAAGAATATTAGTAAGTATTTCAACTTGACACTCCAATACACTTCTGGCATAACCAATAAGCTTTAATACTGAAACCACACTTTTAAATATATCATTTGCAGATATTTCATTGACTTTTGACCTACATGTATAAAATCTTTCCCTCAGGACGAATATTGGATGTGTTACATTGAATAAATAAGCCAATGTAAAACATAGTTTTAAGTATTTATTGTTAATAATTTTGTTTTAATTTCGATCATTTAAAATAGACCAAAAAAAAATTATTTAGTTATAAATCAAAACAAATACTCACAGACTTGGTGAAACATCACTAATCACAAAATTCGGCACTTGATTGTTATTTTTATTTCTTATTGTTGCTTAAACTAAGTTTCGTTTTTTATAATGCAGTAATTGTTACAATAGGGACATTATTGTGAAAGGTATACAACAAAGTTTTTATAAACAAGAAGTACTATTTTGGCTAACTTTTTTTTATCGTCGTATTTGTACTGCCAAGGCAAATAAAATAAAAGTTTTATTCACAATATAGTATTTTTTTTAAACTTTTCTTATGATTTATACCTAGCGAAGAGTGACCAAATATACTTTTGTTTCTTTTACGAAAAAGAAAATTGTTACAATACTAGGTTTGCGCCCGTGTCTACTGAAAATTACTGTGCTGGAAGGTTGGCCATCGCTACCGATAGTTATCGATAGTTTTTTGTTTATAACGAAATATGCGAACATTGTGTGTTAAGTAAAGTAAGTAGTTACAAATTATTTGTCCCACTGTGCGTAAGCCTTAGCTTTATATCAGTAAAGACTTAGATGTGTGTTGGCATGTTTATTGTTGTTGTCTAGGTGACTGCATTTGACTTTTTGTTTATGTTAACGTCTATTGCGTATCACGGCTGTTCGTTTAGTTTTGGTAATAGATAATAAATCTTGTTTATGTTTTGTACAGATTTATATTGCGTTTTCTGTCCTGTGGGAATTCTCTTTTTCTTGTTTGGCTGTTTTGTTTTGGTGCGTTGAACACGCTTTTAAGCGTTAAAACCTCTTCGAGAAATTGCAAGATAACTTTTTTAGTAGGGAATGCATGTTAAATCTTGCGGATTGAAGCTATTGAACTTATCTTTTGTTGCTACTGTCCACTTAACCCTACCTTTGGTTCGTTCGGGAGACTGGTACATTGATTTCAACTGCACAGGTAGTGTAACTGATTTCATACATTCTTCCCTTGTATTGCACTCCTCTACTGTATTAGCGCTTTGCTGATTCTGTAAGACAACGGAAGACAGGTACCTTGAGTTACATGTACATATATATTTATTATATATTTTATAGGAATATTTGAGTATTATTAAGTACCTACTACAAAAACCAATAATTGTTTTATATATTTTGTGAAGTCACGAATAGAGTAATTGCATCAAAAATGAAAATCCCTAAAAACCTTTTTAATGTAATCTAGAGGTAAAAACACATTGCGAAAATATTTTTTTATATTCCAAAAGTTCAACCCGGCCCCAAAATATCAAATTGAAAAAAAGGTACTTTTCAAACGTTCCCGAACTCCCGCCATATTGCATGACCTCATAAACCTACACCAGTGTCAGAAATCAAGATGTCAACAATTCGCCACCTGAGAATTAGATTGTTCTATCTCCCAAAATTGAAAGAGGAACAAATAGCAGTTTAAAGTTTAATTTATATACAAATGAAATTTTAAAAAGCTGTTTTTCCGTTTTTAAGTTTTGGGAGATTCTATCTTTCAAAAATCTGACACGGAAAAACAGCTTTTTAAAATTTCATTTGTATATAAATTAAACTTTAAACTGCTATTTGTTCCTCTTTAAATTTTGGGAGATAGAACAATCTAATTCTCAGGTGGCGAATTGTATTTAAATAATAAACACCGATAAAGTTTATGTTAAACATGGAAAACGCGAAAACAAAAATTGGTTGTAAATATTGTTTTGTGCCTTGTTGTACAAATACAACCTGGAAAACTCCTGGGAAAAGGTTTATCACCGTGCCAAAAGGGAAAATAAGGATAAAGTGGATTAAAATAGCTCGGCGCGATATCAAAACATTGTCACCGCAGTCAACATTTTATTGCTGCGAGGATCATTTTAATGAAAGTAAAATATAATGTCGTTTACTAGGTATATGGTTGGAATAGGTATGTTAAATAATAATAAACTCAAGAAAATACGGCTGAGCCGTAACGGCGCTCAGTGTAGGGTCATAAACTTTGCTTTTGATAATTGAAGGGACAACTTTTCCAGGAGTTTTCCAGGTTGTATTTGTACAACAAGGCACAAAACAATATTTACAACCAATTTTTGTTTTTGCGTTTTTCATGTTAAACATGTTAAACTTTATCGGTGTTTATTATTTGTTGACATCTTGATTTCTGACACTGGTGTAGGTTTTTGACGTCATGCAATATGGCGGGAGTTCGGGAACGTTTGAAAAGTACCTTTTTTCAATGTGATATTTTGGGGCAGGGTTGAACTTTTGGAATATAAAAAAATATTTTCGCAATGTGTTTTTACCTCTAGATTACATTAAAAAGGTTTTTAGGGATTTTCATTTTTGATGCAATTACTCTATTCTTAATATATTTGAGTCCAGGTTCCAAGTATTAGAGAACCCTTTTTTTATTTTGACAATTTCAGAGTTCTTCAAACACTACGTTCGTTAGACGGTAGATGGAGCTGATTAATTGCACTGTGACAATTTTCGGGTCATCGAAATAAAACCTCACCAGACTATTTTTTTCTGGAAATATACCTGAGTATTGTATATATCCAATAGCAAAACCCTTGCTGGGTTTGTAATAGTTAGCTAAATTTTTTATGGCCTTTTGTATTTTCAAGCTTTATATGCCCCAATTTAGACTTTTTTCGCATATATTCGATTTATATAAAAGATGAGTATTTTTAAAAATCTTGTTCAAACATTGTTTTCCTGCAAATAAACAAACTTAAGTTTAGTTTAGTGTGCGTATTTTATAAATTATAATAAAAGTATACTTCTTCTGGCAAAAATGTTGTAAAATAAAATCATATGATTTTACAACATTTTTGCCAGAAGAAGAATATTATCGAAAAATCGAAAAAAATGTAATTTTTCGAATATTTGTTTCCAAAAATTGGGTTTTGGGGTACCTATATGTAGGTTGTTCACAAAATGGGTTTATTTGTTAAGTAACTACATTTCTACAAAAAATCTTGACGATGTATCGTCATATCTCTAGGAATGAATCAGATGACTCAATGTTTTGATATGAAAAAGTTTGTTGATAATAAAACTAATACAAAAAAATCAATCTCTGTACTTTTCTACAATTCTATACTATCTATTCAATTTTTTCCTACAGATTTTACAAAGATTTCGGCAAAAATTTTGGTGTTGAGTGTGAAAAGATGAAAATTTTGGAAAATCTTGTTCAAACATTGTTGTCCAGCAAATAAGCAAACTTAAAAATCAGTTTAGTGTGCGTATTTTATAAATTACTTCTATTGCATTTTACAACTTTTTTGTCAGAAGAAGTAGCCAGAAATTTTGAATATTATAAAAAATTGAAGAAAAAAATGCAATTTTTCGAATATTTGGTCCCAAAAATTGGGTTTTGATATAGGTTGATCACAAAATGGGTTTATTTGTTCAGTAGCTACATTTCTACAAAAAATCTTAACCATATAAATCGAATATATGCGAAAAAATGATTTATAACTCTAAATTGGGGTATATGAAGCTCGAAAATACTAACGGTCATAACTTTTACAAACCCAGCGAGGGTTTTGCTATTGGATAGGTATATTTTCAGAAAAAAAAATAGTCTGGTGCGGTTTGATTTTTGGTGTTGCACAGTGTTACCTTGGGCTCACCTCCCGGCACTGTGAGGTCCGAAAGACCGAAACTGTCTGTCGATGGAGTACATTTGAAACAAAAGCACGGTGGTGGGGTAAAAGGTCATTTATTGAAAATATCTGAAAGGAGAAGCAAGTAAAAGCCTGGGCATAATATAACTTTTTAATAAATTAAATCTTTCGTGATATATATACAGTATACGATGTTCGGTCAAAGCGATATAAAAAATATCAGCCAAACTCGCAGGAGTGTCCACAACCAGTGGGACATTTCTTGTTGGTGGCAAACCACTGTTTCAAATGCGCAACGTGGCCCCCATGCGAACAGCCTTGGCACCAAGAGTACAACCCTTTGGAAACTTGGTGACAAATGCAACATAGAGCCGGTTCAGAGGAGTGACACCTGTCGCACAGCCACCCAGTTCTTTGCAGGGGTTTCGAGCACTTGGTGCAGTTCGTGTTTATCCTCGTGCTTTGCTGATTAAGGGAGTACACAGACGGCAACCACGCCAACTTAATCACTCGCGCCGCTTCGTTCCACAGCTTGTACCGGTTGAGTTGCTCTATGTAGCCCAACAGCCAAACTTCCTGCACGTGCTTCTTCAAACCTTCGAGTTTTTTCCTGTTCTCCCCTATCACAATGAGTATGCACGCCGCTGATTGCACGTCGCCCATGTCGGCGTGGAACTTCAACGCGTCTATCACCAAACTGGAAGGATCCCATACGGATTTCTTCTTCGGTTTCTTGACGCACAGCGTGTGCATCGACAGCGGTTCCTCTATAATGGTCGCTATGGGTTCTTCCGGCAGTTCCGGCGATATTCGGTTCGGGAATTGCTCCGGCGGAGGCGACCGGTCCCGGATTTCGTGGCGTATCGGGAAAGCCTCGCTCGGAAATGCGCAATAGTCTGCGTCTTTTAGCTCCTGAGGGGTTATTTGATTGTAGCTTTTAAAACCGTTGTGATATTCTGAAAAAGAGCCTACGGATATTTTTAGTTTAAAGAAAAGACAAAGCGAACGTTGTGTTATAAAGTTAAAAGTGCAGGGCTCCCACGGATGAATTACAAATTTTATTTAGGAATTTAGGAGGTTATGTGTAGAATTTTAGGAGAAATAAAGTATGCAAATGAATTTATTTAATTAAATAAAAACAACTCTACCCTGTACTTAAAAAATAAATAATTCTTTTTAACAAAAATATAATAAATATCACTTCTTTTGTTAAAATAGGTTACATTCAGGGTTTTAACATTTCCGGAAAAATTGAGCCGGCGAAAAAAAAGAATATTTTTTTCCGAAAAAAATTGAAAAAATTGCATTTTTTCATTTTTAAAGGGTAATTAATACGAAAAATTGCAAGTAAATTTTTCAAAAAGTTTGCAAATTATCCAATACTATCCGTACATTAATATCGATATTATGATAATTATTCCTTTTATTTTAACCTACTAAGAATATTCCACCGGGTCGCAAAAAATACACAACTTTTGTTCTATTTGACACTTTTGATTAAGAAACCCAACGCTTAAATGCTTATATAGTTACGTTAGCACACTAGTGTGTGTATTTTATCTAAGGAATCATGGTGAATTATTGTGTTTTTTATTGTAAATAAAATTCAAGAAGTAAATCGTTGCATTTTCATGTTTTGCCAAAGGATGCAATTCGGTAAGTACATTTGTTGGTGCAGAATCAACTAATGATAACTTTACCTAATATAATTTATATTTAGGTTTGGACATTTTTAAGAAATTACTAAAAAATAATTTTTGCACAAACATAACCTTAAAATCAGCCATTTGAGTTATCTAAAAAACGCCGAAAACTGCAAAATATACCTACGAATTCATGGAAACAAAATATTATATAATATAATGGTATTTTACCGTTCAGTGGAGACTAAAGAATTCTAAATCAATGCTTTTAATAATGCTAAATGCTGTTTAAATCTAGACGACTTATTTGTTTTGGACGATTTTTACTGAATTGAAATGTTTACACTTTTCACGTTAATCATTACTAAAATGTGTATTTATTGTATCTAATAGATACAATTTATATTTACTGTATGAAATTTATATCTTCATTCAGATTAACACTGTTTATTGGAAAACCGATAAAAAATTAACCCAGGATTTCCTCTCGAAATACACCCAACAACACAACAAATCGTGACACACTTTGCAAAAAAGACCCAACTCAATATTTAATGTTTTTTGTGTCTTTAGTTTTTTTTTAAATGTTTATAAAATCCCAAAACAGACAATTTTTTCAAGGCCTGGAAAAAAAGAAAAAAAATCAGATTTCCCCAATTTTTCCGTTTTTTTACGACACTTTAAAACCCTAGTTACATTGACTTGTTTTTTATCCAAATTGCTCTACAAGTTTTTTTAATAAAATAAAAAGTGAGGTAAAATTTTTTATATATCTCAAGTAGAAATTTCATTATTTTTAATTTTATTAAAAAAAACGCGTCGATAAATATGGCTAAAAACTAGGCCCAAGTCAAATGATGTTATATTTATATTTTGAGAAAAAAAATGTTAACCGTTAACCGCTAAAAAATCTCATAATAGAACAAATATAAAGCTTACTTAATACAGCAAAACATTCTTTGGATTATTTACTATTTTAGTTATCATTTAAAAGAAAATTAAAAATCTTTTTGTTTGATATATAACACGGTATATTTTGGTCGAAAAAAAACGTAATATGACAATTTTGTAGAAGTCTAGGAGCTACTACATGGATTTTGTTTTTAAGGTAGGTATATTTTGTTGTTTTTTAAGAAAAATGTAGGTTGTGATATATCATTTTAAAAATAATTTAATAAACTAGAACCTAAAAATATATATTTAATAAATTTCTTTAAAAAAAAAATTCTTTAGCACAACTAATTTTTTTAAACGCAGTCAAGTTGGCCTGCTTATATTTAATTTTTAGGAGTTTTAGGAGATTGATGGCAATTTTAGGAGTTTTTAAGATTTAAGCCAAATTTTAGGAGTTTTAGGAGGTGTGAGCCCTGAAAGTGCATCAAGGTCTTCAATTGTGCTTTCACTGCAAAAAAAAATAATTTAAACCAACCTGTGCTGATGCCGTCGATTTCCATATCGAGCTCATTTTCGCCGAAGGAAAAGTCTCCCTTGGGCAAACAGGACCTAAAATTGATATAATTGTAGATCCCTATGTGGTCCACCTGGTCTTCGTTCTCGGTTTCGCCGCTTTCATCTCCGCCACTGAACTGGGCCAGTGGCGTATCGCCACACAACGAAAGTTGGTCGTATTCTTCTTCCAGTTCCAATATTGGCGTTTGCGGTTTGTTTTTATCGTTTCTATTGTCCTCCTCAGGAGACTCTTCGTCTTCTTCTTTGAAGTCAGGTTCGTAGCAGTCGGTGAAGTTTGAATTTTGTATGAATTCCTCTCCGTACATCGTTTTTATTATCTTCCATATTACATACATCTTTAAAAAATATGGGTCGTATGTCAGTGGATGCCTCCATCCCACGGTCTTATATACAGGTCTTGCAACTTTAAGCTTCGAGGTGGCTTCCTTAACGTGCCAAGCCGCTAGGTGACGCTAAGATCGAAGGGTGAAGTCAATTAAATGAACTACTTAGTTAAATGTGGAACTACTGCATAACCATAACCTAACTTTTTAAATTCTTTTTCTATGTTTTGTTTACATTTTCAAAAATTTAATATTTGTGAGTTTGTTTCGGATAAATTACGTTAACAAAATAGGACAACAAAGTCTATACTCTATGCACAAAGTCCTCGGCCGCACACATGCCCAGACCAAACATGTAAGTAAAAAATGTTAATGTATAAAATACATATGTATATCATATATATGTTACGGCTAATGTGTAAACATGGATAGTTTATAAAGTAGCTGGGTAGTTTATAAACTAGCCAAACTGTCAGCTATTTTAATCTATTTTAATCTAATTAATAAGTAAAAATTCCCTGTAACAAAATACACAAGCTTGTTTATAAAAATGTAGGTTATGTTTCTTAACACAGAACATAAGTAGGTAGTTCATTTGACCTTTTATTTAAGGACTTAGAGCCGGTTTTACAATCGTTAGATTAAGTTAGCTTATTTGGCGGATAACTTTCATAGAAACCTTCTATCTAAGAAAATTATCCACCAGAGAGCTTATCTAACGATTGTAAAACCCAAAGATAAAGAAGGTAAAAACGACCTTTAAACATCTATAGTTCACCCACAACTCGATGCGCCATCTGGTGGGTGTCTCATTAGAGAGGTCACTTTTCCTATTGAAATTGGGCGAAGTTGCAAGACCTGTATATAAGACCGTGCTCCATCCTAATAAAATATACTCCTGTAAAATTACTTACGTATGATTTTCCATATTCCCGTGCCACAGCCGCATTGTGATCGCATACTTCAGACACACTCCTGCCTTGCAAAACGTATTTCTTCGCCAAATTGACGAACAATTCGCTATCGGCATCGTGCGGTTGCGTACTACCTTTATTGATACCAGTGAATTCTTGCAAAGTACTTGATGCTTGATGAAAAGTATCAAACGATTGGGTATTTGATATTTTCCTCATCATACTGGTGGCTTTGGTTATGGGATTCGAGGTAACAGTACTAGTGACAACTATAGGAACTTTTTGGGCGAAGAGAACTTCACCTTTGTTGTTAAAACAAACACTTTGGGGGTTAGCTTTGCTAGCAGGCCTGTTGGCATCATTAAAGTTGTGTTGGTATAAAGTACAATCCTATAAAATCCACAATTATAACCAATCAAAAATTACCAACAAACTCACCCTAGAACTGCTCAAAAAGCAATGTGGTTCTCCTTTCCAAGCCACTCTACTCGCAATATCTCTGTGCTCGTTGAACGTCGCCAATGGGATGTATGGCCTCCTAACGTCCCAGATATTAATACTGCAGTCCACCACGAGAGCGCAACTGGATATGTGGAATTTCCTTTGAGGGCGCCACTTTACGTGACCTATTGAAGCTATTGTGTGTATCGTGTATTCTAATGTAGGTTTGTTTGTTTGCAAATCCCAAACCTTAAAAGGTTTCAATTTTAATATACCGGTTTTAGTCATAATGCCTGGACAGGAGTTAAAAAAAAGATGCGCCAACAACTTTCTAAGAAATGTACTAAATTGTTTTAGTTCTGAAAATTGAAAAAAGATCTTTTCTACCTTTGCATTATTTATCGTAACAAAACCTCGTAAGCGACAAATGCCAAAACCTCGGAAGTGAAAAATGTACAAATGTCGTTTGTTGCCAAAACGTCGTAAGTGACAAATGACAAGACCTCGTAAGTGACAAATGACAAGACCTCGTAAGCGACAAATGCCAAAACGTCATAACTGAAAAATTTCCAAACTGACAATGGCAAAACCTTGAAAGTGACAAATGCCAAAACCTCGTAAGTGATAAATCGTAAAACCTTGTAAGCGACGAATGCCGAAACCTCGTAAGTGACAAATGTTAAAACCTCGTAAGTGACAAATGTCAAAACCTTGTTAGCGACAAAATCTCTTAACTGACAAATGCAAAAACTTGAAAGTGACAAATGCCAAAACCTCGTGAGTGAGAAATCGTAAAACCTCGTAAGAGACAAATGCTAAAACCTCGTATGTGAAAAATGTTAAAACCTCGTAAGTGACAAATGTCAAAACCTTGTTAGCGACAAAATCTCTTAACTGACAAATGCAAAACTTGAAAGTGACAAATGCCAAAACCGCGTGAGTGAGAAATAGTAAAACCTCGTAAGAGACAAATGCTTAAACCTCGTGTGTGAAAAATGTCCAAATCTCGTAAGCAACAAATGCCTAAACCTCGTAAGTGACAAATGTTAAAACCTTGTATGTGACAAATCGTAAAACATCGCAGATAAGCGACAAATGCCTAAACCTCGTAAATGACAAATGTTAAAACCTCGTAAGTGAAAAATGTCAAAACCTTGTCAGCGACAAATGCCAAAAACCTCGTCAGTGAAAAATGTATGTGAAAAATGTCCAAATCTTGTAGATAAGTGACAAATAGCAAAACCTCGTAAATGACAAATGTCAAAACCTCGTGACTAATGGCATTAGTTCTGAAAATTGCAAAAAGATCTTTTCTACCCTTTGCATTATTTATTGTAACAAAACCTCGTAAGCAACAAATGCCAAAACCTCGGAAGTGAAAAATGTCCAAATCTCGTTTGTTACAAATGCCAAAACGTCGTAAGTGACAAATGACAAGACCTCGTAAGCGACAAATGCCAAAACGTCATAAATGAAAAATGTCTAAACTGACAAATGCAAAACCTTGAAAGTGACAAATGCCAAAACCTCGTAAGTGACAAATCGTAAAACCTTGTAAGAGATGAATGCCGAAACCTAGTAATTGACAAATGTTAAAACCTCGTAAGTGACAAATGTCAAAACCTCGTTAGCGACAAATAATAAATAAATAAATAACCAACCCAAGCAGCATTTTAAGTTTAAATAACCACAAATTTACTACTAAGTCAACTTTAAAGTATTTTCCGGTTAACCAAAACGGTTTTATAACGGTATTGATACGAAAAATTACCAAATTTGGGGAATGGTATATTTCGTAATTTAACCTACATAATAAAGTTTTTGATCTAAGAGAATTACGTAATAAAAACAATATAAATACCAAAAATTTACGTAAAAATAACGCTATAATTACTAACTGTTTGCTTTCTCTTTCTAAAACATTGACATTCGTAATTTATATTTTAGAAAATGGTAGGTAAGTAGGTACTTATAAAGTAATAAAGGCCACCCTAGAGTAAAATTTAAAAAACTAATATACCTACCTACCTAATAATATTATAATAATAATATTTTGCATTAAAACTTAAACTCACATTATTTTATTAATAAAAATAGGCATGATTCATCTTAAAAATTATATGCCCTCTAAATATTTTACCGTTTTAAGTAAAATTGCTTGGGTAAAAATTCAACAAAACTTAGGTTTTCCAAAAAATAATCACCCTTTTCTGTTATGTATATTATTAGGTATGTACTTACTTTTATAGTTCTGTCTCTACTGGCAGTAGCAAGCCAAGATGCTTCTGGATGCCAGTCACAAGCAAATACTGGTCCACTGTGGGCGGTAAATTGCTGTTGCAACCTGTCGGGTTTTCTGATATCCCATAACTGTACACTGCCATTGTCTGACACAGCAGCAAAGGCAAAAGGGTTGTGTGGACTGAATTGCACGTCTCTAACACTCTCAGTATTACTGTAAGAAAAATTAATTGTTAAATCAAGAATTTAATCAAATTAAGTTAAGTAAGTAGGTACCTGATAAAAACAGACACAGCACTGTTAACTCTAATGTCAAAATATCTCATTGTGCCATCCTGAGAACCAGATATCAGTTTAAATGGTTCTGTGGCATGAAAATTAACCTTGTTCACAGTACGTCTGTGATCTTGGTAGTCTTGTTCTTGCATGGCTTTCCCGCTTTTCATGAGATTCCATACACAAACATGTCCATTTGTTGCCGCAGTGGCCAAATATTGGTCTAAAAGAAAATAAAGTTACGTATCTATTAAAAAAATAACATGCAATTGTTTTTTACCATCCAGGGCACTCCAAGATATGTCATTGCATGAAAAGCCTTGATTCAGATGTTTTGAGGCTCTCAAGTTGATTATTTCTTTAAATTTATTTTCTTCTATACTATACACCTTAAAAACTAAACAAAAACAAGTTGGTGGGTATGTTCGTTTTGTTGTTTAATTAAAAATTACCGTTTCTGCCTCCTACAGCAACCTGTGTATTGTCCCTATTTAAAGCTAAAGCGCTTAGAGGCCCCTCTTGTTGAACATAAAAAGTACCCATTTTAATTTATTATTAAAACTACACACTTTGTGTATGTACTTAAATTGTTTATGATTTTGTAATATCACTGGCACTATAGTTATAACTAAAGTTTATAACCTATAGGTAATTTATACATGTTGCTTTGGTGGTTTACCCAAGTATTGTGGAAACAAAACACATTTTAAGGTTAGCACACGGTTGTTAAATGTCACTTCTTAAATATGGATCTCGAAGGAGAATTTAAAAAAATCTCCAGGGTTGCATCGTTTGGAAACATCAGAGATCTTCCATCGTAAGTATGCCACCTGTTCAATTGTTTTTACATGGGATTACGAAATTAAACACTTGACAATCGATAACAGAACATAACCTACAAGTTTGTTTACAAAGTTTTTAAATAACTTGTGATATTTCAGGCATGTAAACATGTCTGGAAAACTGGAAATACAGTGGTCTCCGATACCGAACAGATTTATAACGTGGGGGTCAGATGTCACCCTGTACGAGGTTCAACCCCTAAGAGATTCTTACACACAAGGTTGGTGTTGTTTTTTTATTGTTATTGTTTTAAACAAATAAAAATTATTGTAGTTTCTGGGGTAACTAAGATATCGAATAAATCATGCGCGCATATTATTGCGACAAACCCTAACCACCTATATGTTAAAAGTATTGATATTTACCCAAAACCCCATTCCGATGTGTTAATGGCAATAGGCATTTCCAATGGTAAAGTATTGCTGTCCACTTTTGGGCCTTCGGAATACGATTTATACGGATACCCCGGCAAAGAATTAGGTAGTATTTGGTGTGCCCCAAGGTTCCAACATGGGACCCTTATTAATATTATTTTTAGTTCCTAGACATGGCAGGCAATGTAATGTAGTGTCCTTTAACCCCAATGAGCCCAACTTGATAGCAGCAGGGCTGGATAAACACAGACAAGATAATTCTGTACTGATCTGGGATATTTCAAAGCTAGCTCATGAACCAAACTCCTCAAAAATTGCATTTCATCCTGTATCCAGCGATTATGTACGACCGGTTGCCGAATTTGGAAACGCAGAATTCGCGCACAGTTTGTCTTGGTTCAGAACTAATAGCAAGTTAATTGCTTGTGGGATGAATTTGAAGCATTTGAGGATATATGACATAAGAGGTAAAAGGCAAAATGTTAAAAAAATTACCTACCAAATAAAATATTTCGTTTTCAAGTGTTTGAAAGTTATTATTATTATTGTAAGGGTCATAAAATGATTTAAGGTGGATTTAGCCACCGTTTAATATAATCAGGGCTCCCACACCTAAAACTCATAAAATTCCTAAAATTTAGCTTAAATCTTGAAAACTTTTTTTTTAAATTAAGTATGCCATCTTGACTGCGTTTAAATAAATTAGTTGTGCTAAAAAATTCTTTTTTAAAAAGTAATTTAAAAGATATATATTTTTAGGTTCTACTTTGTTAAATTCTTTTTAAAATGATATATCACAACCTAAATTTTTCTTAAAAAACAACAAAATATACATAACAAAACAAAATCCATTTAGTAGCTCCTGGACTTACAAAATTGTCATTTTTAGCCATATTTCGTTTGTTTTCGACAAAAATATACCGTGTTATATATCAAACAAAATAATTTTTAATTTTCTTTTAAATGATTGCTAAAATAGTAAATAATCTAAAGAATGTTTTGCTGTATTAAGCAAACTTCATATTTTTTCTATTATGAGATTTTTTAGTAACAAGATCCCCATTACAATTATTGTTAATTATTAAACGGTTAATATTTTTTTCCTTAAAATATAGGTAATAAAATTAAAAGTGTTGAAATTTCTACTTACCTCAGATATATAAAAAGTAGTAATTTTACCTTACATTTTATTTTATTAAAAAAGAAACTTGTCGAGCGATTTGGCTAAAAAACTAGGGTTTTAAAGGGTCGTAAAAAACCGGAAAAATTGGGAAAAACCTGTTTTCTTTTGTGATTTTATAAACATTTGAAAATAAGTGGCAATCAACAACGTAATATTATTTTAATTAAAAAAAACTAAAGAAACAAAAAAACACTAAATATTTAACTATTCGAAATCATTGAATATTTATTAAATATTAAATACATAAATTACCTTACGTTACATTACATTATATTAAATGCAGGCTAAATCCACCTTAATTATTATTTTTCAAAGCTAATGTTTTCCAGATCACTCCAAAAACGTGGTATCCACCCCCACTAAGGCGGTGTATGGCGTTTGTTTAAATCCTAGGGATGACAGGCAAATAGCCTCATTTTTCGATAACCAAATTTCGGTTTGGGACACCAGAAATTTCGAAAAACCTGTCCTGGTTATAACACCTCTAAAACCCATAGTAAAAATAGCTTGGTGTCCAACAAAGTAAAAAAACACCACTTCATTATTATTATTATATTTAATTGTTTTTGTATTGAAGGATAAACATGGTTGCCGCAGTTCAGAAAGAAAGCTCCGTTGTCAATTTGTATGATATACAACAAACCACTGTTTCCAATGAGGATGTGGAACCTGTTATTTTGGAGAGGGTTGTAACTCCTGGCAGTTATCATAACATTGCGTCAATTTCATGGCACCCTACTGACGAAAATAGATTTCTATCTATTGCATCCAATGGTAAGATGATTGTAATGTTGTAGATTTTAATATAATAAAAAATTGTAGGTGTGATTTCTGATTACACCGTTTATGACCGAATAACACTTAACTGGTCGCCCATATCTAATGTTATGTGGACGTATGGTAGAAAAGCTTTAAAATACGTAAAAGAGTTTGAAATTGACGATATTTCTTACAAAATTCGCCAGAGAGCTAAAAATAACTACGAACTAGAGGTTACAAAAGCATTTTTTTAAAATTACATTTGCTAATTTTCTCCAATGTAGGATCAACTCGATAAAAACGATTTGGCGATAGACAATAACGATATGTTGGCGAGCGTGTGGAATTGGTTGCATTTGAGCAACAAGTTGGCGGAAGATGGCGCTATAAGGCGCACAAATATTAAACACCCTGGTGTGCAAACCATCCTTAAAATTGACCCAGAAAATAATAAATCTGAAACGGTTATTGAGAGTTGGATAGATTTGGGCAATCCCAATTGTAAAGGTTCCGCCAAATACTACAAGTAAGTAATTTTAATGTCATTTTGCACACTTTCCCCAGCAAACACAACCGTAGAGGAAAGTCGCCTAATTTCAGATACCTTTTTTTTAATGCTTTATCTATTGGCTAGTATCAATGCATTGCAAAGAAACAAATTTTAATATCAAAACATTTTTTTTACAAAAAATGAGGTTTTTGTAGTAATTGCAAATTTTACAAATTTAAAATTGGGCTCCCAATTTCGGACACCCTATCCGAAATTAAAAAAATTTTTTTAGTAACAACATATTTATTAGCCCATGCATAAGTCACATATATAAACATTATATTCCTTAGGCGACTCTAAATGTTGGAATATGTTTAGTTGATAATTTTGGATTCCTAATTTCGGATAGGTGGAATTGAGAAACGTCAACCATCCGAAATTAGGCAACTTTATACTTTTTGCGTTAAGTTTTTTTAAATTATTGAAAAAATTTCGTAGTTTTCTCTTAAACAAACATTTACCTTGTCCAGGTAAAAAATACAAATTTTTCCAACCAATATTTATAAAAAAAACACGGCTTAAACTATGACAACAAAAAACTACAAAACGTGGTTCCGATGTTTACCGCTGCCATCTAATGGAGAGTGATTAGTATCATCTAAATAACACTGGATATGCTTGTTTGAACTTTTTAGATTGCATTAAAGTCAGTTTGCGTTTAATGATTTGATTAGTTTCAAACATACACCACTATCCAAAATTACGCGCCTACTTGAAATTACTCGACTTTCCTCTAAAGGCTATATAATGGCCCTTCATAAACGTGGTTTTAACGAACTAAGGGCCCTATAAAGGCTAACCATTGACTAAGGAATCTTACTCAATGGTTTAATACAGAAGTGAACTGTAAATTTTGTCTTTCAATACATGATAGTTGAAAATATTTTAAATTTTAAATGTAAACCTAAAATTCTTAAAATTTTTTAAAATTTTAAACCAATAAAATTTTAAAATAAAATATTATTTAATAAATGTTAAAACGGCGCACTATGTCGTAAACAGAGTGATTAGGTGACCAAAAACATTTTTGTTGAAAAACATATTAAAAATGCTTTTTTGTTATACAAAAAGATAATTTTTAATAAATTTAACCATTAGTTAGAATTAAAAGAAGCTAAGTACAGGGTGAACCACGTAAGATAACCCATATAACAACTGTAGTCATGAAAAATTTGTAGGGAACAAAAATATTTGAATTAATACATATTTTTTAATGTTGTAATTTAATTTATACAGGGTGTTCAATTTTTTCTGGGACGATACCAATTTTATTATTTTCGATTTTAACTTTTTATTCTACGTACTTTTTTATGTTTTTAATGGCCTTTTGCAAAGCTAAAAGAGATTCCGCACTTGTACTCTTATCCTTTTAAAGTTTTCTGTTTAGATACCTCATCTGCCATTCATTTTTCTCAAATCCGTTAGATTGCTAAATTTGGGTATTTGAAATGGATGTTGTTAGCAAGAAAGTTAAGAAGTTATTTTTATAGCCAATTGGCTATAAAAATTAGTTTTAAATTAATATATATTTATTATTTTTATGTTTTTAATTAATTTTAAGGCACCAGATTTAAAAAAAACTCGGAAAATAAAGACAAAAGTTTAAAAAAATCAGCTCTAATACACATTTTTTGACATAAAATCAAGTGTAGCCAAGTTTCTCAACATTTCCCGTCAAAATCCTTAATAATGACCATTATTCATATATTAACAAACACTTCCACACACAAAAGAAATTGGGGCAACCTGGGGCACCATTACTATTTGCAAAAAGTTTGGTTGAATGCACGTTAAAAAAATGACAAAATTTGGACGGCTATTACTATACATAAAATAAAATATTTTTTTAATTTTTAACGTTATACCTAGAGATGGGAATCGGAAAGTTTCCATTTTAAGGAAACTTTCCGTTTTGGAAAGTTTCCAATTGGGAATTTATTTTCATTTTGAAAGTTTCTTTTAAGCTACCGGAAACATTCCTTGAAAACATTCCTTGGAAACTTTCCTTGTTTTTTTCATTTAAATGTCAATTGTTTAACCGCTGATTTTCGTTAAGGCCATGATACAAGGCCAAGAAACTTTGAATAAGAATTTAATGTGTGTTAATTTAAAGCAGAAGTATAAATAATGTAAGTTATGTTACATAACCTCAATGAAGCCGGATTATTCAGCATCATCACAAAAAACTTTTTTAAAAAAAGGCAAAGAAAATAAAAACAATAAACAAAGTTAAAATCATTCTTACATTTTGTTGTTTATTTATAGGCATAGCACAATGCCAAGAGAAAAATCTAGTGTTTGGAATTATTACAAAATAGTGCAAAAAAACAAAAATTTTATCAGTCAGAACTGCAATACTATTTTTAGTATCTTTTACTTTTCAATATTCCTATATATTAGTTACTTTGTCCATTTTAATTTTTTTTGTAATATCTAGGATTTATTAGCAGTGAATTTCTAATAGTAAACATTTTATTTTTATTTTGTAGGTTTCAGTATACAATACAATACAATATAAAAATACTAAAAATAGTATTGCAGTTACATTCTTATAAATATTTTTTTCTTAATAAAATTCGACAAAAAGTTAATGTGGTATATATTTTTGCAAATCCCTGGCATAAAAAAAAAATATTTTCGCAATAAAAAATTTTTTTTTTGAAACTTTCGGAAAATTTCGGGAATTTTCGATGGAAAGTTTCCGGAAATTTTCGTCAAATGGGAATTTTCCCATCTCTAGTTATACCTTAAAAGACATTTATTTTAAAGCAATCTACCAAATATAACTTCTGTTAATTATAATTTATAGTTTTAATCGCATATTTACCAAGCGCGAGTTATTTATATAAAAAAATGTGTTTGTGCATTGTTTTAAAATTTTATACGTCACGGTCCTTATTAATATTTTATAAATAAACAAATGGTTGTACATTGTCAAGAAAAGCATAATGATCAATTTTATGTATATTTTTTTGCTGTAAGGGCAACTTCAGAAATCGACTTTTGGTCACCTATACAGGTCAAATACGACACAGTGCGGCGTGCCATAGTAACGGCAGTCAATAAAGGCACTTACAAGAACCATTCCGCTAAAGGGTTGATATGGCAGGTTAAGGGTACAAATGTGGCAGTATCTGATATGGGATTCTATAGAGGTTATGGTGGATTAAATGTGGTAGGTAAATATTTGTTAGATAAGAATATTCCACGATAATGAGAAATTGTTATCCCTACCGTCACAATACAATTTCTGACGGTCGCGACAAATTAAATTTAACAACCATTAGGTATTATTATTATTTTTGTATGTGGTTTAACACACTATTAAAAATATAGGAATTACACTGAGGGTCATTTTTAAAATATAGGTAATATAAGGGTAATTAAAGGTTTAGTAAGTTTTATATACAGAAAACACTTGTCACTTTAATGGTTTTTTAATGTCCCATTAACTTGATACTGAAAATTGCCATATATGAGTCTTGTATGGTAAAATATACAAATATTAGTCTGAAAATGGCCATTGCAAGATCTTAGCCTTTTATCAAAATTATTATTTTTATTAAAACATTCCTGTAAAGACCCAGTATGGTTAAAAATGACATTATTAAGCCATGAAACTATCTAATGGGCCATTACATAATCAAACTTGCTGTGTCAGTTTACTTACGCACTTTATATTACAAATCTACTTCCACGCAACCGATTGAGCTGGAATTTTGCACACACTTGGTGAAAATACAATCTAGAATACCCACTGGAAAAAAATCGTTGAAGTAATGTAACTTTTTAGACATGAAGATAGGGAACAAGCAATTCGGCTTTGCGGATGGCCGGTAGATTTCCTTCCGGAGTACCTTAAAAGTCTGGAGAAGGAGAACGAGTTCACGAGAGCCGCAGCCATATCGGTTTTTAACCTTAAAATAAAGGCGGCCATTGAATTGCTCACCAGGGTTCCAGACGCTTCCGAATATTCGTCCAGCCTCAACATAGTAGCGATGGCGTTGGCTGGATTTTCCGATGATAAGAGTAGCGTTTGGAAGCAGTTTTGTACTAATTCCAGAAGTAAAATAACCGATCCCTATTTGAAAGCGATGTTTGCTTTTTTGACTGACGAGAACAATAATTATGACGATATTTTGGTATGTTCAAAAGACGAAAAAAAAATACAATAACAAAACGTGTTTTTTTAGAATGAAAGAGGTATGTCAGTAGGCGATAGAGTGGCGTTTGCTTGCATGTTCTTGCCAGATAATAAATTACTGGAGTACTTACAATCCACCACTGAGAAACTCACTGAAGAAGGGAACTTGGATGGTCTTTTGTTAACAGGTGAGGGCCACCCACTATAGTGGTATACCCTGGCGAAAATGAAATGTGCAAAATTATTTGAGAACAATGTGCCAACAATGTGCAATCTTTTAAAAAAATGATGTGCGGAGGGTGGGAAATGGAACATGAAACAATGTGCAAAACCAAAAATTTAAAAGTGTGAATAATCACTGGACAATGTTCTTAAGGGAACTCCTTTTGATTTTTCACATTGTTTGCACACTGTTTTTTGCCACCTGTGTGCCTATTACAAAAACAGATTCTTTTTGGTGACCTATAAAGTCTTTTAAATTTACACATAATTGAAATATAAATATCCTTATAATAATATTAATCAAATAAATATTTTTTTCAAAAAAAAAAGAAAATACCCACAATGTAGGTCCACATACTGTATTTTATTAAGAAAAATACCTGCACTGTCAACTCCACGAAGGGGATTGCTTTGATCTTAGCAATAGGCCGAGAAGCGATACATAAGATGGAATCTACCTCACCTTTTAAATAATTGTGTACCCCAACTCAAGCGAGATATATCTAAAATATGCTTAAACTGTTGAGTGATCGCTAAAACTGTACAAACAATGTGCTATAAAAAGGTGTAATATACGCGTCATAAATGAGAAATATTAAGGCGTGCTAACAGTGTGTATAAAATGTGACATGCGTAAGATAGACTGAAGCTTTGCAAAATGTCTTTAAACAATGTACTAACACTAATGTAAGCGTGACATATGACAAATAAAAAGTGTGATGTCAATGTACATAAAGAGTGAAAAAACTTAATTATTTAAGAAAGTGTGAAATTACCACAAAGTAGCGTGTATGCACATTGTTATAAAGACTTGCACTCCAAATACACACTTATTGCACACTATTTATTTACGCTTTATTTTCGCCAGGGTAGATTCCCCAAGGTTCTATATTGGGGTATTTTTCTTATAGGTAACGATACGGAGGGTTTAATTCTTCTACAAAAATATCTTGACACTACAGCTGATATTCAATCAACAGCTCTTATAGCTATGCGAGCTTTTTATACAGAACTGGGAAATGAAACTGTTAAGTTGTGGATCGAAAGGTGCTTAAAAATAATTTTAAGGGGAACAGTTTGGTAATAATCAATTTTTTACAGTTATAGAAATTTGTTGGACACCTGGAAGTTGTGGCACGAAAGAGCGCAATTCGATATAAAACTGGCTCTTTTCAGACCGCAAGAAAAACCGCCTCAACAAGTGTTCGTGTCTTGTAATTTCTGCGGTAAAAGTATTTCGGCCTATTTGCACGGCCTGAATAGGGGTCGAACGCCTTTTAGATTGGGGAGCACAACCGGAAACACAGTGAAGATTTCCTCGTGTCCTAATTGTCGAAAACCGTTGCCAAGATGCGCGATTTGTCTGATGTACATGGGAACCACAACCGGGGAAATTGAAAAATCCAAAATGGTTGATTTTGACAGCTGGTTCACTTGGTGCCAAACCTGCAGGCATGGCGGACATGCCGAGCACATGCTGCAGTGGTTTAAGTAATTAAATTTATAATAGAATTTTATAGTTTGTTTTTTTGGTTGAAATTGGGTTCAATAATACCAAAAAACAGCCCAGTGCATTTCAATATATATTTTACATTATTTTTTATTCCAGGGAACACCAAGATTGTCCAGTGACTGGTTGTAGTTGTAGATGTTATGCTATTGATGCTGGAAACACGTAATGTTTTGTAAATATGTAGGTATATTTTTATTTTAATAAAAACATCGCTTTTAAATATATTTTTTATTATTTATTCGCCTGCGCCAACTAAATAAAATGAAATTTGATGGTAAAATCTGGATGAGTATATGGGTGGTTTTCAGTAACTTTGAAGATACCATGACCCTGGAGTATTAAAACTAAAACCTTTATATTAGCCATATTTTTTGTTACTTTTTACTATATAGGATAAAAAATATGTTATCGATTTATAATAGCAAAATTTATTTTTTAATTTTGGTTTTAAAACTCCTGTTTCACATGACCGTCGTATGTCCCTCGAGCAAAATCCAATATTTGCGATCTTCTAAAAATTCATTTTAAATTGGACGCCTTTCTGCAGAAAGGAACCAACCCACAAAACCAAAAAAATCGAGATATTTAGCCTATGAACTAATTAAGTATGTATAATTTATCTGCAAAATAGGTCATAGCCAAAATGCAAGTGTAGTGAAATCTATTAATCATTGAACCAACCAACATTCAATAATAGTGTGGATTACTAATCCAGAATTAGAATCTGTAGAATATCTGCAAGTGGGTTGGATCTTTTTTGAAAAAAAGCAGGCTGGTAGACCCACTACCAAAGTCTTTAAAGATTTCCTGCTTCTGCAAAATATAAAGTCTAGATGCATTTTTTTGGTAACTTACAAGATGAGGTGGGGTTGGAAGATGATGTGGACGAATTTCAAATAGAATCAAAATTAATTCATTTTACCATTATAATAGTAATATCAGTTGTATTTTGTTTGGAAATAAATAATTGTCGCTTTTCTTTAAATACATACATACATCAGATAGTAGTTTTCATAAATTGCAGAAAGGAACCAACCAACAAAAGCCCATTTTTTTCGTCACCCTTACACATAACATCACAAAATCCACCTAATGAAATTATTAAATTATATCCCTTAAACCTCCGTAAGTCCAAAATCGGCATAAAATTAACAGGTAATTTTAAAATTATTAAAATCTTTGATAGCTTTTTTCTCAGTTTCATCATGGTGTGGGTTGGTTCCATTCTGCAGAAAGCCGTCCAATTTTAAGTAGCCAAAGAAAATGATATTGAACAAATGTTGGGCTTTTTGTGGTATAAAATTGTCTTAAATAGCCATTATTGTTAATGTTGTTTAATTTTGAGCAAATAAAAATGTGTGAAATCACATGAAAAAAAGTATGCGACGGTCATGTTAAAAATTTGTATATTTTTTATTTAAAACTCTTTTAAGTTTTATTTTTATACACTTAAAGCACTTTATTTATCATTCTGGCATATTTGACCAAGTTACCTAAAAGAAATAAGTCAGTTGAACAATTTTATTAAAAAAATGGCACTAATTTAAAAATAATAGAGGAAAAACTTAAAGGATGACACCCTGTAAATATTTCGTTTTTCATAATAAATAAAATGCAAATAATTTTTAGATAATTTAATTTACATAAGATGTTATTACAATACATTTATTTAATATAGGCTATATTTGGCATTTTATTCTCAACGTAATGAATTTACGTTTGAGAATTTATGTTACACATACGCAATTTCAACAACATTCATCAAAAATACAGATGAACACTATTCTACCTGTTAAAATAATTTATACAACTCTCAAAAAATAAAACATTTTATACAAAAATTAGTAAATAATTTTCAAATTTTAACTACCTATATGTATATCTGAGAAATATGGTGCAACAAAAGTTTATAAAGTGTTATGTACATAATTATTTTAAGTTAATATCACAGACTTAACGTAAATAGAACCTATAGGTACACATGCAGTTGTTTTATACAGGGTGTCTATTTAAGGACGAGCAATGCTATATAAGTTTGGACCTAAAAAATATATCAAAAATGTCTCAAAACAGTTTTGAGAAATTTCTGATATCTTTTTTAGGTCCACACGTATAGAGCATTGCTGGTTTTTACATAAATACTCTGTATATATGAAAGCTGTCTTATATAAAAGTTTACAAAAAGATTACATTGATATGCTTACACAATATTAAATTTACATAAAACAGCGTTCGCTTTGGTCAGTAAATTAAAAGGTACCTAATACACGATTTCAAAAGATTTTATGGGCTCAAAGAATGAAATCTTTTGAGAAACATTGTATACGACAACCAAATATAATTTATTTACACTGGGAAGTGAAGAGTCATCAACGATACAAGCTTACCTATATATTACACAGTACAACACGATTTCCCTCCCATGAAAAATTTTAGCAGATTTTGAAAATAGAGGTAAAAAAAACGTACCCGTGTCTCACAGTTTCACGAGATCACGTCATAAAAAAATTTTAAGCCGTCATTCCTATTATTTATGCTTATACAGTTTGTACATTTTTTACTCGGTTAAAAATATATTTTTTTGTAAATATTGTATGTTTTTACACAATACAAAAAACAAATATAAAAAAAGTTTATATTTTGATTTTTTTTAAATAATTTTTTTTTATTTTTTTTAATGAAACACATTTTTGTATTTATCTTATATTCAATACATGTTGGAATAAAATCTTGGTCGTTTAGTTTGACGATTATACAGCTCGTTCAGACTAAAACCGAATATATCTATATATATATATATGGGGCGTGGCCTCGCCTCCCTCCAACGCGCGACACAGTAGCTAAGCAAATAGACTGCATCGCTAATGAGATTTTTTGCATTATTATCTTTTAATTTTTTAAGTCCTTACCTGCTCGACCTTTCGTCATGTCGTTTATCACACCAGCAACTGTGACGCGCCTTGGAGGGAGGCGAGGCCACGCCCCATATATATATATATATATAGATATATTCGGTTTTATTCTGAACAGGCTGTATATTGCTTCAGAATCTCGAACAATTGACCAGCAATATTCACCCAGCAAATGCCTGACGTCTTTTCCCTTGAAGCGTTTTTCAATTGTTAAAATGTCTTGGTGAAAACGTTCGCCATGTTCGTCACTAAAATCGCCCAAATTTGGTGGAAAATAGTCCAAATGAGCATGGAGAAAATGTATTTTCAGTGACATATGTACTTTCATGTCCTGTGTTATAAAATGTACTTTATAACCCGAACTACAGGAAATAAATTCAGATTCCATCTCGGAAAAAATGGTTGTACTGGGTGTTAAAGGTCTTTTACTTTTATCCTCACATATGTTTTCTGAAGGAGCAGTTGGATAATCTTCAGATCGCACTCTTGCGAGAATGACGGATTCTACATCGGCGTAATCAATTTTCTCTCTAGAATTGTACCGAAATCCAAAACTTTTTAATTTTGACATGCAGAAATAACACTGGTCAGATGCCTGTTCGGTACGTCGCGACGGGTCGAAGCCAAATTGTTGGTGCAACATATTTCATACTGTGTGTTTTATCTTGCAATCCATGCAAACAACGGTAACAATAATCGCATAAAACCTCTGGTACATACCATAAGTTTGGTATATACGTCACCAAAAAATAGTCTTCAAAAGCTGTTACTACACTTTTTGTAATATTTCGCATATGGCTTGGAGGTGCAAATAAACCACATACATAACAAAAATTATTTCGATTCGGACACTGCATTTTTACTTTGATTTCAAATGGATGGTTAACTCAACAATCAAAATTAATATGAAAAATTTATCGATTTATCGCTGCAATAATGTTTTTATTTAACATTTAAAAAAAAAGTATTACCCTCGTATAAAGATTGTTTTGAAAACAATGCTTTTTATGTATAAATGCCGCAGATGTGTAAATTTTTTGTTTTTTTGCTGTTTCAATTGACTTCGTATACTTAAATACTTTTTTTTACTTAAATTAAATATGTTTTCTTACTACCTCGACTCAAAATACGTTGTTTCGTCCCCGATTTCACGGCAGAAAGTTTACGTTTCTTGCATTGGTCAAGCTATACGCGCACACTTCAATAGCGGGAGTAAAAATTTTTTAGTCGTGTGCTTAACATTCAAATTTCGTACTGCCAACATGAGAAACACAAAAATATGACAGTTTTAAACCATAATTTTGCAATTATAACAACAAATAAACAATTTTTGTTTTTACTTTTTTACTTTTTATGTTGTTTTAAGTGTTTAATGGTACTTTTATTTGTTAAAAAGTAGTAATTTGTTAATTAAAATACAACGTTTTATTTTTACTGTATTGGCACCGCTGAATTCACGGCCTACTGTTATTTATTTATCAAGCTCTTCAAATGGAGATAGGTACATAAATACACATTTAATTTTTTCCCGTATTTTCGGCCGGGTTGTATTTTCGGCCGAGGTAGTAAGAAAAATAGTATACACTACACGGGCAGAAAGTGTGAGAGTCCTGAACTGCGCGCCATGATGCCCTCGGCTTCGCCTCGGGCATCATGGCGCGCAGTGCAGGAATCTCACACTTTCTGCCCTTGTAGTGTAATATACTATTTAGTTACACTTGCTTTAAGACTTAAATCAATTCATTTAAATATCTTTTAATTTTTTTTAAAAATGTTAATTCAACAAAGCTCAATTTTTACAAAAAATTGAATAAATAAAAATTGTAATCACCCGACTTTAAAGCATTTTGATTGGCTTAAAATTGAAATATTTTGTTACTTGGTTTAAAAATAAACCGTTTGATATATATATATAAAAATGTGCAAAACTCTGTATAAGATTAAAATAATTTTAAAATGCATCTATAATGGTTGCCTATCCATTTAGTAAATATATATATTTTTAACTATGCAGTCCAGCTGTTATCGAGTCTATTAAATTATGTCGCGAATAGTGTGAATAACATTTTATTGGATAGCCCTTAAAAAAAAATTATGACGTGATGTGCAAAAACGCCGAGACACGGGTATCATTTTTTTAACTCTATTTTTAGAATCTGTAGAAATTTTTCATGGGAGGGACCAAAAATCAAATTTTGTCGTACTGTGTTATAATACTAGCACATGTAAACGTATACTATACATTTTAATATTGACAAAACTATTCTAAAAATGTACCCTGCATATTTGCTATGCTTTATTTTTTTATAAATAATACAACTTTTGATTGCATAAACATTTAGGTAACATAACATTCCCGAATCGCTATTTTAAATTTTACAAACAATTTTGGTTTTATTATTTGATTAAATTTGTTTCGTTGCTATTATGATTTTTAATATCCAGGCATATATCTATCATATCGAAAATTTTGGTTTTATAATTTTTCCATTGTATTAATTTTAAATATATTGTATAAATGGTCCACACATTCTGTTTTTTTTTGTTCCAATATTGTAACATTTAACCATAAAACCAAAATTAATTTTTTATATAAATAACTACCTAAAACGAAATTATAGACTGGTTGGTTGGGAAATGACCACCCCATTTTTATTGGTATACCTTTGCAATCGTTCCCTGCTATCCCCTAAACAAGTGGCATTGTTTGTTCTACTGGTCATGGTAATGGAAGTGGAAGCGTCTCCTTTATTCATCAATGGCCCAACGTCGCACTCTTCATCATTATTGGGACAAAGAGAGGTGGCCCTGGTCGGTCTAAACCTTAAAAAAGAATTACTTAATTATCCAATTAATGGTACCATAGAATAAAGGGATGAGAAAATATACAACAAGTCTGTCATCTATCTAACATTTAAATACACTCGGTTTCAAGTCTTGCACCACTTTGTAATTCCTTCTATAAGTTAGCGCATTTAATAGTAACAAACTATCCTCTTTTTATTAGGATATTGACTGTTTTTATATCATAAAAAAGTTTGTTGATACTTACCCAATTAGAAGATAGGGGGCAAAAAGAAACAATGCGAATTTTTTTTAACACTTTATTTTTTTAGTACCTTATATTTCAACTCCTGCACTGTAACAATGCATGAACTCGTCTGGGCATGCCTATAAGGTTAGGGGACATCCATTAAATACGTGAGGCATTGTTCTGATAATTTGGACCCCTCCCACCCCCTTGGTGAGTCTCACCAAGTGAGATGTGGTAGACCACCTCCTATCCCTCACGTGAGATTCTAGCCATTAACTTTCATTGCGGACAACATGATAAACCCAAAAAAAAATTGATTACTTTTTTTTGACAAATTTGAATCATAATACTTCTATTCTTTGAACCCAAAAGCTGACGTGAGATTTTAAAAGACCCCCTCCATTAACATGAGATTTGGTGAGATTTTGATAAGAATAAGAATAAGTTTATTTACCTTCAAGGTTTACAAAGCACGTCATACAAAATACAATTTAATAAATTGTACCAAGCAGCATTTTTGGTTCCAAAAACCATTACTAAACAGCAACTTTAATTTCTTGGGGGCAACCAAGTTTTACTTAAATGTTTATTACTCTATAGTAACCATTTAAGGAAAGAATTAAATTTCTGTTACAAATATTGCTATTTAAAAGTTAGAATTACTTTTAAGTAAAAATTAAAGTAGCTGTTTAGTATACTTAACTAATTTAAAGTTATCACCACTTTGGTAATGGTTTTTGGAACCAAGAATGCTGCTTGGGTTGTTTTGTGACCAGTGTTGGTGTGATCCTATAAGATTTTTAAATTTTTGTAGACATAAATTTATGTTAACAAGACAGGTAAGTATAAAACAGCAGATATGGTGAGTATTTTAAACTTTTTAATGAGTAGGAAACAAGATGTTTGGCGA
This sequence comes from Brassicogethes aeneus, assembly GCA_921294245.1. Lineage (NCBI taxonomy): Eukaryota > Metazoa > Arthropoda > Insecta > Coleoptera > Nitidulidae > Brassicogethes > Brassicogethes aeneus. The sequence continues at coordinate 48,744,627 of OV121135.1, forward strand.
CTTCCTTTGGCGATTGCTCTTATTGCCCTTTTTTGCAGGAATATTTTGATTGCTTCTGAAGATCCACCCAATTTTAAAATCCCATAGGAAGCCTTGCTATGAAAGTGGGCGTAATAAGTAGTTACTGCCGCGTCTTCATTAACAATACTTTGTATTCTTCTTACACAATAGATAGCCGATTACAGTTTTTTCGATAGTTCTTCAATATGTACAGACCATGGTCTGTATTACCTGCAGGTAAATATATTGTCCATGATTATGCCTAGAATTTTAACGTTTTGTTTTTCAATGAATCTAGTGGTACCTACAGGTGAGTTTTTGAGTTTTTTGTATATTAAGTTGCAATCCATTTCATTTGAACCAGATGTCCCCCTTATTTAGGCATTCTTAAGAAATGTCAATATTTATACTACTGGTATTCAATTTTTATATTATACTTGGTGGTGCAAGACTTTTGAAACTGACTGTATAATGTACAGTGTACATACATGTAGATACTGGTTTGAACTTGTAAACAAATTTACTGGACCGACTCTCTCTTTCTACTTTAAAATCTACGTAATAAAGTTACTGATATTACCTTTCCGAGTTGTGCTTAGTTTTACGCGGGAAAACGCTGTTTTCTAAATGAAGCTGCGCATTGACATCCTTCGCTGCGCAGGTGCATGCTTTAAGAAAGCTTTTCTTGAAGTTATCGCTCAGAAAAGCATACAGGATTGGGTTCACAGCCGAGTTTGAATAACTCAGGCATGACGCTAGTAGATGAAGAGTTATTGCAAATCTGAAGAAGAAAAAAATATGAATTGGATAAGTTTGTATTGCAAAAAAAAACTTACGTAGATACATCTTCACCCTTGCTGGCCAACTGCATAATCCAATACGGAAGCCAAAAAATGACGTAGACTGTGACAACGGTCAAAACCAAATTGGTGACTTTCCTGTGCGATCTCTTCTTCTCCTTGGACTTGTTCTTCGGTCCGACGTGCTTCAGTTTCTTGACGACTTCGAAGTAAAAAACGAGTATCAAACTCAGCGGCACCGCGAAGCTGCATATGAAGGTGTACATGCTGTAGATGGTTTCTTGCGGTATACCGTCGGCTTCCGAGCTATTGAAGTAGGAGTAATTTTGGGGGTTGCCCCAGCTGATCACGCAGGATTTGTGGCCGCCTTGGTCCAGCTCTTTGGCGTGCTGTATGATCGGTATGATCAGCAGTATGCTCGTTGTCCACGCCAAGAGCGACACAATTTTCGAGATGAAAGGAGTCCGCCATCTTGGCGAAGAAATCGGGTGACACACGGCGATGTATCGGTCCGCAGACATGATGCAAAGGAAGATGCTGCTGGTGAATTGGTTGATGCTCGTGCTGATCATGTAGGCCTTGCAGGCCATGTGCCCGAATATCCAGTGCTCCTTGATCATGGTGACGATTAAAAACGGCAGACCAATCAGGAAGCATTCGTCGGCGATTGCTAGATTCACTATGTACATGTTCGTCACTGTCTGCATTTTGGAGAATCTGATTACCACGTAGATTACCAGAGTGTTGCCCACCAGCCCAACTAGGCATACTATGGAGAATAAAACTATTTGGATGACTAGAACGTAGATTCCGAAGGAGTGGAATCCCTCCTCGCTTGTAGTTTCATTCATTTTGAAGAGCTTTGTGGTGATTAAGTTTCAGGCATAGCCACCCATTGAAGAATTCTGCATCTAAAACAAGTTATATTATTTTTTTACTTGTTAGATAGCAAACATAATATATTAAAAGATGTGAAAGGTAACATGTGGTGTTTTTATTTGTAAATGCATTTACATATTTAAAACAAAGAATGTGACATAAGAAATGGGAGACATAAATGGAACTACACTTACAGTACATTATTTAAGTAGTTTACGACGATATTTCTTTTGTCCTGGCCAGCCGAAAAAGTAATAAAAGCTTGTGGCTTCGAGTTTTAAAATTCAGAAAAATAAACCAATGATAAATGCGATACACCCAGCTGCATTTATTTAAATATTTATTAAAATTGTTCGCCAACTTCTTACTAATAAAGTGTAAAGTAGGTTAAAATAAACTTAAATTTATATTATGCCTGGTTAATTAATTTAATTAATATTGTACTACAACGTTAAATTAACGTTATTTTGTAATAACGTTATGTTGGTTAAATTAAAATTCTTGGTTAATGTACCTTTTGATTAAAAAGAAGGTAATATTTGGTACTTTTGAGTTTCTTTTACCCTTTTTTAACTAATTTTTAATTTAAACTATAATTATTTTAACTCTACATAATTACAATTTACCAAATATTGTTATGTAGGTTTAGATATGACCCTGAATATTAATACTTATATAATAATAACGTGAACTTGACACGAAAAAAACCCTTGCTATTTCGAAATTCCTCGGCAATTTTTTCTTGGGTTCCCTGACTCAAAATAAATATTCAATTTTAGTTTTAGAACTGTTTATCAAATATATATATCATCGATCATAACTTTGGTTCCAATTGGGCGATTCCGACGAATTTTTTTAAAGTTCTATAGTTTTATAGTTCTATTAGATCGTGGCTATCAAAAAATTAATAATTTTTCGGAACTTAAAATTTTAATAATTTTGATTTTTTCCATTTTCGGACATTTTGTAATATCAAAAATGATTTTTATATTCAATCTTTTTATATTTAGCCCTTTTAACTACACTCACAGGCAAAATAATCGATCCACACAAATTTTCGATTAATTTCAATCGCAAATAAATTGTTTATTTGATGTCGGATTTAAACGAATATTAAAGAATATTGTAGATAAATTAATGGAAAATCGCAAATATTTTAAAAAATTACTAAAAATAGACGTACGTTTATAATATACAGTAAGGGTGATTCAAAAAAAGCCTTTTTTTAAAAATGAACCCGCACTGGCCTAAATTATAAAGATTACATTAAAACGAAAAGATTAATACCAAAAAATCCAAATTCGATGAATATTTAGAGGTCGCTCAAATCGATTTTCGTATTTTTGCACATTCGAGCCGCAAAATTATTACTGCGCAAAATAGTAAATAACTCCGTTAGTTTTTATTCGATATTATTAAAAATTTAAGGGTTACCTAGTGTTTTAATACCCTCTGAGATAGTGAATTGAACTTTACGAAAAAAAACATTTTTTTATGAAAAAAAAATAATTTGTTAATAAAAACGTATCATCTTATAAAATAAGCAACAATTGGAATCGCACTATGGTGGTACCGTAAAAAAACTAAAAAAATAACACTTAAATTATTTAGCATACATAAAACCTGCCGAAAGAAATATTTTATTTGATTTATATAAAACATAACCTAATAATAATTTAGTTATCCAAATTTTTCCCATTTTCATACGATTTTATAAATAATTTATATCCGTTTTATTAATTATAACGTATTTTTATAAAATTTCTTTATTTTTGATACCATATTTAATTAATTACACTAAGTAGTTATTAATTTATGTCCTTTTTATAATTAAAATAAAAAAAATCCACTGCTCTACATCTTTTTCTTTGCAATGATTGTTTCTAATGTTAATTTTTTCAAGCATTTTTTCTTTTGTTTGAGTAGGTACTCTTATCAAAAAATGACAAACAAATTAGCTCTTCTATTTGCAAATCTATATTTTTGTAAACATGAAGTTCATGAAGTGTTTTCAAATCATTTTTGGGTGCGCAAGTTGCATTTGGAGCTTGGAACCAGGCAAATATGTAAACGAAATAATAAAAATACAAATTCTACGCAATGACTTATTTTCATTGTTAGTGAGTTTAAATTGATCCCGAAATAACAAAATCTTTAGAAAGTATATAGCTTTGTTCATCCATCGGGCATGCTATCTATCTCCACCAAGGTATAAGATGTTTTTCTTTAATTTCTCAACAAATTAGTTTTGGTACTTAAACGCTTTTGAATAAAGTAAATAATATATAGGTATATATATATATATATATATATATATATTTATAAAATTTATCAACTACCTGGTAGTAGGTCCTACTATCAAAATTTAAGAATAATAATTATTATTGTGGTATGTCAATTTAGCAACATCTAGACAGAATCAAATAATTTTGGTATCAAAAATAAAGAAATATTATAAAAATACGTCATAATTAATAAAACGGATATAAATTATTTATAAAATCGTTTGAAAATGGGAAAAATCTAAATTACTTAATTATTTTTAGGTTATATTTTATATAAATCAAATAAAATATTTCTTTCGGCAGGTTTTTTGTATACTAAATAATTTAAGTGTTATTTTCTTAGTTTTTTTACGGTACCATCATGGTGCGATTCCAATTGTTGCTTATTTTATAAGATGATACGTTTTTATTAACAAACTATTTTTTTTTCATGAAAAAAAAAGTTTTTTCTGTAAAGTTCAATACACTGTCTCAGAGGGTATTAAAAAACTAGGTAACCCTTAAATTTTTAATAATATCGATTAAAAACTAACGGAGTTATTTACTATTTTGTGCAGTAATAATTTCGCGGCTCGAATGTGCAAAAATACGAAAATTGATTTGAGCGACCTCTAAATATTCATCGAATTTGGATTTTTTGGTATCAATATTTTAGTTTTAATGTAATCTTTATAATTTAGGCCAGTGCGGGTTCATTTTTTAAAAAAGGCTTTTTTTGAATCACCCTAATATACAGGTTTAAACAAAAATATGTTTTTTACCATAAGTATACTCTGTAGAGTGGCAAAACCGTTTATTGTTCTAAATTAAGTGTTATTTATCAAGTCACATCTATTCTTAATAATTTTGTTTTTGGTTCACCTCGGTATATTTATTTTTATGAAAAATATGGATTTTTTAAAAAAAACATTGCAATTTCCAATATTTTTCTGTATGAAGAACTAAGGTTGCTATGGTCCATCCATAGGCTATGGAGAATGACAGTGACAGTTTTGTTGAATCATCCCATACTTGGACATGTCATGCACGGCTTTCAAAAGCTATCAAATTGTTTTTTGCAAATTAATGTTTAAATTTTGAGGTGTCTTTTTACTTTAAAAAATGGATATGTCACCGACTGATGTTGTCAGAGCCATTAATTTAATCCAGGATGGACGGTCACAGTATTATAATACATATACGTGGCAAGTGTTTTAAACGTCACAAGAAGTTAAGTACAAAGGGCAACATCAGTCGAAGACATTTTTAAAAGTATGAAGACACCTTAAAATTAACACATTAATTTACAAAAAACAATTTGATAGCTTTTGAAAGATTTATATGACATGTCCAAGTATGGGATGATTCAACAAAACTGTCACTGTGATCCTTCATAGGCTATGGATGGACCATAGCAACCTTAGTTCTTCATACAGGAAAAATATTGGAAATTGCAATGTTTTTTAACAAAAATCCATATTTTTTACAAAAATAAATATATCAAGGTGAACCAAAAATACAACTTTTAAAAAAAGATGTGACTTGATAATTAAAACTTAATTTAGAACAATATACGGTTTTGCCAATCTACAGTGTTTTAAACTTATGGTAAAAAACATCTTTTTGTTTAAACCTGGGTATTATAAACGTATACGTGTATTTTTTAGTAATTTTTAAAATGTGAGCAATTCTCCATTAATGTATCTACAATATTCCTTAATATTTATTTAAATCCGAAATCAAATAAAAAAGTTATTTGCGATTGAAATTCATCGAAAATTTGTCTGGATCGACTATTTTGCCTGTGAGTGTATTAAAATTGTTAAAAAAAATTAAAGAGTATACTGCCAGTATTTTGAAGTTTTAAATGAATTAGTGACTCGACTTGAAAACACTTATCCTGTTCCCGCTACGCACAAAATCCACGTCATCATTCCTATAAGTGAACATGAAAATTTCATGATTAAATTGATGTCAAGCAATTCTCTAATTCTGAAAAGTATGATGCATTCAAAGTTGTTCGTTCAAGCAAGAGAAAGAATATAAATCTTTAGTACACAGAAAAAAATAATTACATATTATCAATGTATGCCAAACATTGACCAATATTTTATTAAATTAATGTAGTTATACATAAATAAAATGTATAAATACATTAATAGAATGTTTAAATTTTATAAGCTTATGACCACGTACATTGATATTATGTATAGCATACATTAATATAATGTACAATTTTACATAATATCAATGTATTAATACATTAAATTCATGTAAAAATACATTTAACTAAAGTATATATACATTAACTTTAGCCAAATCATTAAAAAAAAACGTACATTATATTAATGTATAAATACATTAACCAATTTTTCAGGTTTATTAATTGATGTTTTTAATACATTATATCAATGTATAAATTCATTAATCAAGGTAGATTGTTCATTATTCAATAAATTAATACATTGCATTGATGTGCAAAGTTATAAAACGCCTACAGAGTATTAATTATATAGCTTCCCGCTTTACTAGTCAACAGTGCAAGGACGTATTTGCTTCTGTTCCAGAGCCCACACCCTAAGAAAAAATTGAAATTATTATTCTTTTGTGTTTGTGAGTCGAATCAGGTGGTTATTGTGAAAGTAAAAAGCAGATAAATAGAAAAAAAAGGTAAGAATTATCACTTATTAATGTAAAAAAGTAATATAATATAGGAAAATAACACTTTACGTTAAATGAGTCGCCGATGAAGGTATTACAATTATTGTCAAGTATTGACTACAACCATTGTTTTTAGAGGTTGGGTTGGTAGGTACCACTAAAAACAAAAAACTAAAATTATCTTTTCCTACACATAACAGAAATTCAATTTTTATACAATATAATTAATCATAAGCCTAATAAAAACGGCTCTAACACAGCTATACACTATTATTATAAAAGTGTATTAGCTGTGAATCTAACATTATTTTAACTCAACTTCTTATCTATTAGATAAAAACTCTACACAAAAAATATAATTTTTAATTATAACTTTTTATTTTTAAAATTAGGATACACACTTTTTATCGAAATTACCTTAGATGCTTGTGAAATAATATTATGTTACTATTGTTTCAGATGCACGAGATGCAACAATTTTTCTGGTAATCCATGGCAATCCAACTGGCAAAATAGTCAAAAAAGATAACACAGAAAAAAACGTGACAACTAAATTTACGATAAAGGATTCACAAGACGCATTTCTGTACCTCTCACCCACTTTAGAGGAGTTCGAGAAGCATCTTGATCATTTAAAAAAAAGCAAGTCAATGCACAGCCGTTTTATTTATTTTTTGGATAGGAAAGGATAAGGTAAACATTAAAGAAATTTATCTTTATTTTGATGGTGTCCGATATAAATTTTTTAGTGTATTAAGGGCAGTAGATATTTGCTTTAAATGTATTAATTTGTTTAATTTAGATTTTCCGCCCGAATCAGTAATGATTTACGACAACAAATTTTGGTGAAGTTCATTTATTAAAAGAGTATTTAAATAAAAAATCTAATATGTATAAAAATGTGTTTTTTTCCTCATCCAAAAACACCCTATACAGTGCGTTTCACAAAAGATTGGCGGTCTTAGGAATGTGATGCAATTCTTCATTTCTGTATAACGGCCAACTCTTTATTGATATCTGAATAGGGTTTATTGCATACGTTTGCCTGCAACGGCTGCAAAACCCTAGCATTATTATTATAATTAAAAGTTGGCCGTTATATAGAAATTAAGGATTGCATCACATTCCGCCAATCTTTCGTGTAACGGACAGTCAATTATAACAATATATAGTTATATCAATGTACATGGTACATTATATCAATGTACAGGGTGCATTATATCAATGTAGAGGGTACATTATATCAATGTACAGGGTACATTATATCAATGTACAAGGTGCATTATATCAATGTACAGGGTGCATAATATCAATGTACAGGGTACATTATATTAATGAATAAGGTACATACTATAAATGTATGACATACATTGACCAATGTATACTGTTACATTATATCAATGTACTCTTCATTGTTCAATGTAATTTGTCATGCATTAATGTAACATTTACATTATAATAATGTATTTGTGCATCGGCTCTATTTTAATGTGCGCATACATTGTCACAATATTAAAATACATTAATATTATGTACTTTTTTTTTCTGTGTACACAAATAAAAATAAATTTATTAATTGAGGCCTAGCTGAAAAAAATGGCATCTTTTGTTTTTATCTTAAAATATTCCTTGGATGGGCTTATCAAGTAAACAAGCCCAACAAAGTGTATGTTAATATACAAAGAAGTAATTATAGTATACTTTATATATTAACACACTTGGTTCACTCGATAAGCGCATCCAAGAAATATTTTAAGAAAAACATAGATGCCAATTTTTTAAGTTGGGACGGTGTCTTAATTGTAAAAAGTATGCCTAGAAAGTTTTATTATCCCCACAATTATCATACTTATACTTATAACACAGTACAACACGATTTCCCTCCCATGAAAAATTTTAGCAGATTTTGTAAATAGAGGTAAAAAAACGTACCCGTGTCTCAAAGTTTTGCGAGATCACGTCATAAAAAAAATTTAAGCCCTCATTCCTATTATTTATGCTTATACAGATTGTACATTTTTTACTCGGTTAAAAATATATTTTTTTGTAAATATTGTATGTTTTTACACAATACAAAAAACAAATATAAAAAAAGTTTATATTTTGATTTTTTTTAAATAATTTTTTTTTTTTTTAATGAAACACTTTTGTATTTATCTTATATTCAATACATGTTGGAATAAAATCTTGGTCGTTTAGTTTGACGATTATATATTGCTTCAGAATCTCGAACAATTGACCAGCAATATTCACTCAGCAAATAGCTGGCCATACACAGACGTTATTGCGCGCGGTTTATCGTGTTATCTGCAAAAACATATGGAAAATCATGTACGTGAGTGAGTATCGCCGCGCGAAATGATAGAACGGGAAGGGATTTCAGACGTGCTTTTCTCTGGAGTGTGGCGAAATTTCACGTTGAAAATTTGTACATGATCACATGCAGTTTCAAACGACTCGATAAATGACACTTTTTGCCCACTCACATACGATTTTTCCTTTGAAACTGATATACCACGGGCAATCACTTGCTAAATCATTTGAATACTTTATCAAGTGTATGGAACATGACGCTTTTTTTGCCATGCCGTTCTTTCGTGCATACTAACCGCTACATCCCAACACGCCACGATAAACCGCGTTAAATAACGCCTGTGTATGGCCAGCTAATGCCTGACGTCTTTTCCCTTGAAGCGTTTTTCAATTGTTAAAATGTCTTGGTGAAAACGTTCGCCATGTTCGTCACTAAAATCGCCCAAATTTGGTGGAAAATGGTCCAAATGAGCATGGAGAAAATGTATTTTCAGTGACATATGTACTTTCATGTCCTGAAAAGCAGAAATCATTTCTGCAACAATTTCTTTGTAGTGGTCTGCTTTTTTGTTTTCCAAAAATAAAGATTGTTTTGAAAACAATGCTTTTTATGTATAAATGCCGCAGATGTGTAAATTTTTTGTTTTTTGGCTGTTTCAATTGACTTCGTATACTTAAATAATTTTTTTACTTAAATTAAATATGTTTTAGGTACACTTGCTTTAAGACTTAAATCAATTTATTTAAATATCTTTTAATTTTTAGTATTAAAAATGTTAATTCAACAAAGCTCAATTTTTACAAAAAATTTAATAAATAAAAACTTTAATCACCCGACTTTAAAGCATTTTGATTGGCTTAAAATTGAAACATTTTGTTACTTGGTTTAAAAGTAAACCGTTTGATATATTTCTTAAATGTGCAAAACTCTGTATAAGATTAAAATAATTTTAAAATGCATCTATAATGGTTGCCTATCCATTTAGTAAATATATATATTTTTAACTATGCAGTCTAGCTGTTATCGAGTCTATTAAAATATGTCGCGAATAGTGTGAATAACATTTTATTGGATAGCCCTTAAAAAAAAATATGACGTGATGTAAAAAAACGCCGAGACACGGGTATCATTTTTTTAACTCTATTTTTAGAATCTGTAAAAATTTTTCATGGGAGGGACCAAAAATCAAATTTTGTCGTACTGTGTAATATACTTAAATTGATCATTACGAAATTTATAATTATTTTAAGATTGAAAATCAATTAATCAATATATTTTACTATACAAGGTGTCCCTAAACTTATTGGCATAAATTTAGGAAAAGATTGAGCAAGTCAAAATAAGACGAAAACCCAAATAAATATTTTTCCTAATCACTTATGTTTCCACGATACAGGGTGATAAAGTGTTACTTATCATATCAGTTCTTTTAATATAACCTCTACTATGGTAGTCTAGGAAAGGTGATATTTTGCGAACAGTCACTTACTACCAAAACACATATTCACACATAATTATAATTGTTTGAGTGAACACAGTGTCGTAGAAACGGGAGTTGCTTTAAGCTTATTGTCCGATACAAACTTTGAGGTTAGGTTTTTATAGCATATGATGCTATGATTTTTAAATTACACAATTTGGCTACCATTAAGAAGGTGTACCTCTCAAACTTCGATAAAAAAAACCGTTTCCGAGATATTCGAGATTACAATAATTGTTATATCGCATTATTTAAAAGGATTAAAAGGTATATGATTTATTTTGTATTGAAAAAACTAAAAAGAGCATACCATGAGCCTCAGGACTTTTTGCCCTGACCGTCACATTAAAAAAATTGTAGTTTTTTCAATTAAAAAATTTGTTATCATATACCTTCTATAGTCCTTAAATGCGATGTAACAATTATTGAAATCTCGAATATCTCGGAAACGGTTTATTTTATCGAAGTTTTAGAGGTGCATTTTTTAATAGTAGTTAAACTGAGTAATCGAAAAATTGCATCAAATGGTATAAAAACCTAATCTCAAAGTTTGTATGGGACAATAAGCTTAAGCAAGCCCTGTTTCTACGACGCTGTGTTCACTCGAACAATTGTAATTATGTGTGAATATGTGTTTTGGTAGTAAGTTCGCAAAATATCACCTTTCCAAGTCTACCACAGTAGAAGTTATATTAAAAAAACTGATATGATAAGTAATACTTTATCACCCTGTATCTTTTAAAAATTATTAATTTTTTGATAGCCACGATCTAATATAGATAAAAACTTGTATTCGCTTAAAGATTAAAAATAAAAAAAATATAAAAATTAAGAAGAAAATACAGCGTAGAAAATGTATTTTTAGTTTTCGAATAAAAAAATCACAGTGTGCCGATATGCCATAGCATCAAAAATATTTATTTCAAAAATGATTGGTCGTCAATTGAAACCAAAGTTATGATCGATGATATATTGGCAAAATCGTTATAATTATAAAAATTTTAAAAATCATATCTCCAAAAACAATTGATGAACCGTGCTAAAATTAAAATTGAGTCAGGGAATCCATGAAAAAATTGCCAAGGAATTTCAAAATGGCAAGGATTTTTTTCGTGTCGAATTCACTTGGAATTCCCCATATACATATATCAATTGATACCTATTTTAAAGAATTTGAAGCGAAAAACCAATAGGACATTTTTCTAATGAAGTAGTACATAATACTTTCATATTTTAAAAAAATTGGAAAAAAATTAAATAAAATTGTAGGTATATATTTTTTCTTTATTTTTTTAAATTGATTTAAAATACTTTAAAACATAAAATAATATTATGTTTTGTTATTGGTTTGTTGAAATTACCTTATTTTTGGAATAAAACAAATTAGTAAAATTTCCTTTTTTTTAGAATTGACAGCAAACAACATGGCAATTTTAGAATGCTTTTACTTGTTGATTATATAAGCAATTTAAATTAACCTGCAAATGTATTTAACTAATTTTGGTAATTATTGTCAGAATTTAAACCAAAACCAAAGAGTTATAAATTTTAGATAGGTAAATAAAGCTTTAAAGTAGTTAAATTAAAAACAATAAAATAACCAAATGGTACCATTGTTTTTAATTTAACTACTTTAAAGCTTTATTTACCTATCTAAAATTTATAACTCTTTGGTTTTGGTTTAAATTCTGACAATAATTACCAAAATTAGTTAAATTAAACTAACTTGTTATTTTTAAAATATCTAAATTAAAAAAATTCCCACTGATCTTACGTTCTGATTTTAGTTGCAGTCCTGCTTTATTTTTATAAAACGCATATGTTATGTGATAAAACGTATATATGCTTACCAAATTAATTAAATGGGAGGAGACTGTTTTAAGATTTGTAGATAAATAATAATTTACAACTTTGTTAACTTCTATAGTAAGTTAAAGAAAATCTATATTTTTTTAAATTATTTCTTTTAGGCTCCATTATCACACTAATCTCACAACATATAGGTTTATGTACGAGGTGTGTTCAGAAAATAACGGGAATTGTTAAATTTCGCGGGTTCGGTTGTCATAAAATTTTCTTTATTATGTTGGTATACCTGCCCCCGAAGTATGATAAAAACTTTAGCTGTTTTCATTGTTTACTTTGTCTGTGGCAGCCGCTAAGGTTAAGAAATTTGTATCCAATTTTGCTTAAAAAATGAAATAAATTATAGTATAGTGAGTCTGCTATAAGTAAAACAAGAGTTTACAAGTGGTATAAAAGTTTCCAAGATGGCCGTGAAGATGACGAACGCCCCGAACGCCCAAGCACATTAACAACCGATAAAAACATGGAAAAAGTGGAAAAAATGGTTATAAACCATCAGAGAAGTCGCTGATGATGTTGGTATATCGATTGGGTCATCCCATGAAATTTTTTCGAATGTTTTGGGTATGAAACGCGTGGCAGCAAAATTTGTTCCAAAATTGTTAAATTAAAACAAAATTTTTCATATTCGCCAGACATGCCTCTGTCTTTTTCCTATTCCCAAAAATAAAGATAACCTTAAGGGGCCTCCTATATAGCTGTATTAGGACTAATTTTTATATGCAGGTAACAATTAAAACTGCAAAACCATCACTTTTAACCAGGCTATTAATTAATGTTAATTTACCAGCGAGTTAATATATATTTGGTAAAAAATTGGTAAAATTTACCCAAAAGTAATATAAAAAATTAAACTAAACCAAAATATGGCTAAAAACCATTTTCAAAGGTTAAAATTGGAAGTTAATATAACGTAATGTAACTTCTAAAATAACCTACTTAATAACTTATAAACAATACTACCAACTAGTGAAATATTTGGTTTATTAATTAATACTCTTGAAATAACGTTAATTTACCCAGGTAAATTTAGGTTATTAGTTAGTAAATATTACCAATATGCTTCTTTTATTAGTTAAATTATACTAGAAAATAACCTTTAAATTTACTTAAAGATTATAAAAACAGGTTTAACCAATTGTGCCACTTGGCTACTAATGAGTTTTCTTAAATCCAAATACATATTATTTGGATTTAAGAAAACTCATTAAAACATTATTTTTGAAAAATCTTTTTAAATTTGTTTTTTATTTAGGTATGTATATTATACGAAAATGTATAATTTTATTTTAACAATGCACACATAAACATATTTAAATTTTATAAGATGACAAAAGGAATATTTTCTTTTGTCGAAAAGAATAACTTTAGGAAAATTGAATTTTCCGGGCAACTGGCTATAAAAAGTCACTAAACGACAAATTCAGTAAAAAGATTGAAGCTTTTAAAGTAAAGTAAAAAAGCTTTTGCTAATTTACATATATAGTGGATGGGTGTAACATATAAAGTACTGACCTAGCTAAAGCTAATCTGAAGGTGAATTTTTCAACCTTTAAGCGTTTTACATTCGTGTTTTTATTTATTTTATACCTTTAAGTGCACTGGTCATATGAAAATTTAATGCAAATACAAATTTAATAAACCTTCAACAACTTGGGGTACATAAACGGAATTTCGAAATTATCGAAGCGTTTCTATAGTTTGCTTACTTCTCTTTTGCACATTTATTAGAAAATCAGCATTTCAAAGGAAAACTATGCATCATGATTATTTACAAAATTAAACGAGGAACCTAGTTGGGAAATTCTTCATTCGAGATAAACTGTATTTGTATATTGCCTATTCTAACCTTTGTTATTTGAGAATATATGATTGTTCATAATAAAATGTATACGTTAATAAATTAAAAATATTGTACATGAGTTGATTTTAAATGCATGTTTTCATAAACAAACAATAAAATTTTGTGTAAAATTGATTTGCTTAAACGATTTGTTATAACTATTAATTTAGAGCCAACTGAATTGTAAATATCGGAATTTCGGTTTTCATTAATTGTTCTTTTGTTCATTTTCAAATACACAATGTGAGCTTTTTAATTATACGTTTTATTGAAAGTTTTATGTCGAAACGAGTTTAATTTACCTACATGCTTCATTTAATTAATGGTAAAAACACTTCAATTGACAAATAGAGTGAAATTTAATTATTTAAGCCTGGTTGAAAACAACAATTTTGGTAATAAATAATGTTTGTGTTTAATTATAATTATAGTTAAAAATGCCTTTTGAAAAAATATATACGGTGACAATATTAGGTATAAGAACATCATACGTCAACTTAACGTTATATTCTATATTATTATTATTATTATTATTAATTTAAATCCCATTTACGTTCTTCTCATTTCAAAGTATTTTTAAGAGTATTTAAAAACACTACCAAATAAAGGTGAAACATGACGTAATTTACTTTTACGATTGTACTTAGTTAGCTGTCATGTGTAGGTACATCCTACTGTGAGTGTTGTATGCCACTCGAACTAATGCATTTTTTTTACACGACTGCGATATATGAGGGTCATTTTTATTTTTAAATCGGTATCAATTATTTAAACAAAAAACCTACTGAATATACTTTGTCGGCTAAATCCATTTTAGGGAGGGAGATATTGGGTATCTACATTGCAGTGGCGGCTCACCCTTTGTATTTAGCCTTTTACCTATTGCAAGATGTGGTGGATGGCAGTTCGTGTTACAGTGGGCGTAGAGCGGGTGTTTTTGTTTTTAATAGTTAAAATAAAAAAAAAATTAACTATTAGGTATATTAAATATCTAATTTTTTTGTAGTTTGCCTGAAGATGGTATTTTATTAAAAACTAGTCGCAAATAAAAAAGCAATGGAATATACATTTATTTAAATTCATAAAAATTCAATATATTTTAAAGATTTAAAAAACGAATTTGCTTTGCTATTGATTGCTTTGATATTCTCTTTGTTTGTTTTTTGATTTATAATTTATAGTAGGGCTATCGCGATATATCGGGCCAATTAAAAAAGGTCAACGCGTCGCAGAATAATGGGCAAATTTTCGTTAAATGTACTGTCCCCAGCTAATTTTATTTTTATTTTTGACCTTTGTTGATAAGTTTTGTATTTATTATATTTAAATACCCCCTTCCTGTTAGGACCCATCGTATTTTTTAAATTACTTTGTGTTTCTATATATGGCAGAAAAACTAGGTGAAATGTTCTGTAACCTAACTGTCCCCAGAGGCGATTTTTTAATTTAAATTATTATATTCTTCTTCTTTGCAGCTTTCATCTGAAAAAATAAATTATTTTTGAACAATGGAAAGTTCTTTTATTCGTATATAAAACTATAATAGTTTTCTACAAAGTAGTTTAAACAGAAAAAAATATTAAAGTTGACATTGACAAAACCTTGTCTTTTTTCTAACGTCGTCTTCTATGCCGACTGCTTCGAAATAGAGACACGAGAGATACTAGCGTTTTATTTCTAGAGGGCATCCAGTTTGATAGTTCGGCAACAACAAGTGAGCACGTGTAAAGTGTGTGAATTTTTTTTTAAATATTTTAAAGGTAAGATTTTTTTGCGAACACTTTTTGGTGTCTTTTACAAAACGCTATATACTACTCTTGTTTTAGAAGTTAACCCTATAGGGTTATATATAAGTTTTATTTCTATAACGTTTATTTTTGTTATTTATAAACTAGAATTTTTTTGCACTCCATTTCACTGTTCTATCACAAAGGAAAACAATT
Source organism: Brassicogethes aeneus (assembly GCA_921294245.1). Classification (NCBI taxonomy): domain Eukaryota; kingdom Metazoa; phylum Arthropoda; class Insecta; order Coleoptera; family Nitidulidae; genus Brassicogethes; species Brassicogethes aeneus. The sequence goes on from OV121135.1 coordinate 48,760,677, forward strand.
GATCAAATTGACCTGCCTGGACAAAATATATATACAAAATGTTTATTTAACGAAAATTCGCCCTAATACCTCCCAGGTGACGTGGAATTTATTTGTATTTAGACAAAATTAACCTCATGTCACCTCACTCCTATACACCCACGAGCCGCCACTGCTACATTGTATACTGTACAATGTAAAGTGGGATTCTCACCACAGAACAAACCATAAATAAAATTCGTTATTTCTTTTATTTTTTATTTTAACTTGTATAATTTTAAATTTTTTGTGTTTTTAAATTCCCTGTGCCATAGAAAAAAGTCTAGAGGTGTTAGATCTGGTGATATCGCTGGCCATTCTATGAAACCTCGTATTACGATCCACCTGTGTGAAAAGGTGTTATTTAAATAATTATGCACAGGAAGAGCTTAGTGGTGTGGTGCACCTTGTTAAAGCCATATCCTTTCGTGGACAGATAAGGTTCCAATGAATTTGAAAACCACTCTGCTAAAGTTGGGACAACTCTTACCATTTCCAGATATCTTGCCCCGTTAAGATTTTCAATGAAAATTTTCTGAGGACGTTTTGTCGCATGTAGTAGGGGTGTTCTTCTGCCCAGTATCTGGAAATCTGCCTAATTTTTGCCATTTACACTGAGAAAAATGCAGTTCTTATGTCAAATAAATGTGGCTTTCAAAACCATAATGTTGGCAAAAATCTATTTTTATTTCAGTAAAATAACATTTCTTTTCAACGATGCAACTGCTTTATTTCTCATTACGGAATCCTTTATTTAAGGTAATTGTTTTGAAACAAGAGCATTTCATTTGATTCAACTTAATGTTAGGTTATGAGTGGATCCATTCTATATTGAACCAAATAAAGTTTGGTTTGATAATAACAATATTATAATCCAATATTCACAACACTGCCTTTATTTGGTACAACCAAATCTTATTTCCTTGTAAGAATAGTATATTCTGTAACAAGTTTGGAATACAGCATATTCCGCTCGAGTGAAAAGTTTGTCACACGAGCCGAAGGCGAGTGTGACGGTTTCACGAGAGCGGAATATGCAATTCCAAACGTGTTTCAGACTATACTTTTTCTACGCTTATAAAAAATACCAGAGAAATAATTTAATTGGAAAAAAGTTAGGTTATCTTTTGACAGATGTTAGATTTTATGATGGTAGTAAATAAGATAATTTTTAAATAAGCTTATAAAAACTACTTACATAATTTTGCAGAACCTAAATTAGGAAGTATAAAGAAGAAATAGACAAATTGTAAGGAATGACAAATAAGTTATTATTTGAATTTCAAATTTTGAATTAACTAATGACAGACGTAAACAATTAACCAGTGCTGCCATCTATTTGGGACTAAGTCAAACCTAAATATTCTAATAGAATCCTACTAAATCGGCCAAACAGAATTACAACTAGCTTGTAAAGAAGACATATTTTGGTTATTTTTATTAACGCAAACTGTTTTAAATCCTATTGTATACTACCGATTAATATTTTTTACCGGGCCTTTCTGAAAAAACTAGATTTGGTAGGAATACAAGTGAGTTATAAAATAAACATAGAGATGTCGCCCCCAGTGCTCATTCCATCATTAAAACCTGTGCGGAATAATTATTCTGTAACACTTTATGGAATATACGTAATTCCAGATTAAAAAGTCATATAAGAACTGTCAAATTCCGTAATAAGCGTAGAAAAATATGCTTACGTGATTAAGGCAGTGAATGCGTTACTTAGTTTAGTTGTGGCACAAGCGTCGTCGCGGTTAAATCAGAAGGGATATTTTAGTGAGTTTATTATTTCTGATTATTATCTACCTATATACCTATAGGTATCAGTACCGCCAGAAGCTAACGGAATGGGGATTAACCGAGTTTATTTCCATATTTCGAAGGTAGGTAAATTTTACATACATTTTCTTTGAGCATTAGAATGTTGCATATTGGTAAATTAGGGCCTACAGCGTGCTTTGGTCGTGGGGGTTGATAATTATAATAGGTACAATCACAATCCACACATCAAGGTCTGTTCCATCTCGTGAAAATGCGAACGAAAACCCAAACTGTTTTGCGCACCACGTGAGATATCGCCGGCCATATTTGATTTAAAGTTGTTGTAAATATTACAGTAATATTTAATTGATACTGTTTTAGGATTAATTTAAATAATTACTTATAACTTTTAAACGAATATCCAACACCTTGTCCTAGGTTATGATTACAATCGAAGATTCGTACATAGATATATCTACAGTCAATATAAGGCATAACAAACTTGTTATCTTGTTATAACAACTTTCTTTGTGGCGATATTGGTAATATACTTAATATAGAATGTTATTATTATTTTTACTTAAATAAAGTTAGTTTTTTTTAACTTGCAGTTTTTATACATATCCCTTGACATAATATAATTTCGTATTTGACAAACAAATCTGTACCTATAGGTGTGTATATCACATTAGACATTTTCCCGAAAAAAATACCTTTATATATAATTGAATATGAAGGAAAATGTGGAAAAAATCTGGAAAATGTCTAATTTTTTTCATTATAATAATTAGTAGTAAACATAATTTTGAAACAAACATGTCAATTAAACATTTATTTGGAATTATTTGAACGAAGTATTTAATATTTTTGATACAAAATATAGATTAATTTAAAGCAACTCTATACATTTTTCAGAAAATATTTTATTTATTTGTGTGAAATATATCAATCTTTGGTGTAAATATATTGTATAATCCATCTCTTTGTTACAAAGAAAAATTGGGTTGTACTAAAGTGTAACTATATTGTGGTAAATATATCATTTAGTTATAATAAACAAACATAGTTGATTCAACTATTTAACTATATTACCTGAAATATCTCAATAACTTATAATAAATACACATTAAATTAAATCAAATATATTGTTCAAATAAACGGTTTATTTAATTGAAATACTTTCTTTATTTCGCCATATTCAATTCAAGTATTTGCTTGATACAAATGAATTTGAAGTTATATGAAATAAATCTTTTTCTCTGTGTAGAAGAAATGTTGATTAATTAAAAAAAAATAATATCTGCAGAAGAAATAACATTCCTGTTTAACATATCCAGCATTTGCTTGCAAATTGTAATCTTCTATCAGAATCACCGCCAATCAATTATTGTTGTTGTTGTAGTTTATATGGATGCATTTTTTCGGATTTTACACCTCTTAAAACGGTCTCTAAAAAGCTAATAAAATATCGACTTTCACATTTCAGTTTAAAACTTTTCTAGTAAAATCCTACGCAACAAGCCTTGGCGGTTCCCTTCTATAAATTAAAATAAGTTATTTAGGATTCAAATTTCAAAAGGCGACTTTAAATTGAAACAGGCATAGTTTGAAACAAATTTGGTAGAGACAATTAATGCTAGCCGGCATATATAAAAGCTTATACATGGATAATAGTAATGCTATAGAACTTTGCGAAGTTCAATTAAAAGTAGTTGAAAATTACCCACACACCTCCACAATTTATTTAACTACACAGTAACAAATTTATATGTACATTTAACATAATTCTTGTGTCCCAGAAAGTCCACTCAAATTTTTTAGTTTTTTTTATTTTTATTACTTACTCGTATGTTAATTTTTAACACAATGTGTAAAAGAAAATTAATATATGTTATTTTTTTTACATAACTGCAAAGTTAATTTAACAAATCGGGTTGTGTCAAGCTTATTTTTTTTAAATGGTTATTTTTACCTAAACTAATAACACTGTGCTCGAATCGGAAACTTTTTTTTTCTAACAAAACTGGCTTCTGGGTGGTTAATGTATTTGGGGCATGCTAAATTCAGTGGTGGAATCCGTTTTTCTAAGTTAGGTCATTTTTTCGAGATATTTAAATTTAAAGATTTGACATAAGAGTACATAAAATTGCTATGGGGGGAATTCGATCAAATATCCATTAGGGTGTTTCATTTAAACCGAAATTTTTTTTTTCTTGCTGACACATGAAAATTTTGTTTTTTAGGTTGAAAAAAAAAATTCCCTGAAAATTTGAGCCCTTAACTTTTATTCTAAGTAGGTACTTCCTTTTTAATTTAGTAGTTTTTCCATATAAAAAGCATGTATTTTTAATCATTTTTACTTTAAATTTCTATATTTTGGCTGGGTTTTGAATTATAATTTTTATCACCATAATTTCCTACATAGTATTCACGGTTTTTGAAAGGCCCTGCATCAATTTTGTTTTTGATTTATTTAAGTTGATTGTAGTAGCTCCAAAAGTCGTTTTTTTCACTTTTTCTCACATATTTTTGAGAAAATAGAGCGAATGACTGGTTTTACCGAAAAATTTCAAATAAAATTTCATTTCTGACAAAAAAGGTTTTTACGTTCATATCACTAAAGTGCTTTGTTTAAGAGATATAAGCAATTCAATAATCAAAAACAAAGAAAAAATAGGTTGTATTGAAATTTATGTAATTTGATTAAACAACTATATATTGCTTATATCTCTTTAACAAAGCACTTTGGTGAAATGAACGTAAAAACCTTTTTTGTCAAAAATTAAATTTTCTACAACTTTTTTATTTGAACTTTTTCGGTAAAACCAGTCATTCGCTCGATTTTCTCAAAAATATGTGAAAAGAGTGAAAAAACGACTTTTGGAGCTACTACAATCAACGTAAATAAATCAAAAACAAAATTGATGCAGGGCCTTTCAAACCGTAAATACTATGCCGAAAATTATAGTGATAAAAATTATAATTTAAAACCCGGCCAAAATATAGAAATTTAAAGTAAAAAGATTAAAAATACATGCTTTTTATATATAAATATATGGAAAAACTACAAAATTAAAAAGGAAGTACTTAAAATCAAAATTAAGGGCTCAAATTTTCAGGGAATTTTTTTTTCAACCTAAAAACTAAAATTTTGTGTCAGCAAGAAAAAAAATTTTCGTTTTAAATGAAACACCCTAATATCCATTTTTCTTTTAAATATACACTGTATAAGACTTTTTTATGATTTTTCGATTTTTTTTAATAAATATCATTTTTTTCCCACCTTAAAACAGTTTTTATTTAATTATATTTTTTTAACATTTTATTTAAATACATTTAAAACAGTTTTAATGTTCAAATTGTTATTTACGCAAAATAATACGAAAATTAGGGGTACTGAGCAAAACTATATTTTTTAAAAATAAAATATGACATCTATATTTTATTCTATTTTTGTAAAATATGAATATACGATTAAATTGCACCAACGTTAGTTCAATAAAAGATTAACATTTAAGCGAATTGAAGCACTTAACGTCAAATGTTTAACATAAAATATTTCGAAAAAATGACCTAACTTTAAAAAATGGATTTCACCACTGAATTCAGAACACCCCAAATATGTTAAATACCCAGGTCCCATTTTTGTTAGATTTTTCAACTAGCACAGTGTAATTAATATGATTTAAAATCTGTATAACTTTAACATAATTAAATATGTTAAATTTATTTATATTTTATTTATTTTACACAAAAAAGTGTTACGTTTTTAAATTTGTAATTTTAACAATATTTTTTAATTAATTTTTACATTAATAATTGTTTATTTTTATTTATTTTATTAAAATATTTAAATTAGTATAAAAATATTGCAATATTGCAGAGAAATCATACTATTGTAATAACCAAATCATATATTTGGTAGTTTTCAGTTATAATTAAAAAATATTGTTTCTGAATAACAAATATTTGTTTCAATACGGCAAAATTAATATATTTTTATTTAATATGCCAATTGTTTATATATTTCTATATAAAACCAAACGGATTAATAAATTTAAAACATAGATATATCTATTAATTAAAAATAAATCATATTTTTTAATAAATAAATATATTTTGTTAAACTTCCCTAAAACAAATGATATAATGTTAATTAATAATGTATTTGTAAGAAATACATGTTTATTGTTGAATATGTTTTCTTTATTAAATGTTACACGTTTTGTTTCTAAAAATAATCATTTAATTATATAAAACTTACATTTTACAATAAAGCTGTGTTAAGTAAAAAATAATAAATCATTTTTTAATATAGTAAATATATTTTGCAAAACTTGCTAAATATGGCCCCGATGCCCTAAAATACGTTATTTACTTATTTCGCGCCCTCGCGTAAGCATCATTAGTTTTAGTTTTATGTTGTGAAGTAGTGAAGAACCTGTAAAAAATGGATTTAAAGGACTTTCTTATTGATCTCGGTTTAAGTGATGTTGTGTCCAATTGTGAAGGTAATTTATAAGTTTTTTCTTCTTTAAAATGTCAGCAATGATTTTAATGAACGAAAAGCTTTATGACGGAATATTCACCATCACACCGAAAAAAAAAATAATTGTATTAAATAAAAATATACTTGAACCAAGTAAATATATGTTTGATATAAGCCAATCATTTATAAAATTGAATCAACTACACAAAATAATTACTAGAAAATACAAATATAGTAACCTCAATTATATATCGGCTTCATTCTGCTGTCAGTAGCAACAACTGAAACTTGTGATGTCTTATGGCAAATAAAAATATACTTCAGAAAACCACCGCACGTTGTCAAACCAACCATAGAAATGTTTCAGTAAATAACTTAAGTATTTCTTATATATTTGAGAAATAATTTGTTTAAATGTTTCACGGTTTGATTCAAATGTATCTCTAATTTTTCCTAAATACGTGGATGTTTCAATAAACAACCCATATATTCAATTCAAATACATCGATAATTTGTGCCAAACATAGAGATACGTAAATAAAATGTTTTATGTATTTAACCTACTCACAAAAATGTTTCCAAAAACCACTTTATGATTCACGTTTATTGTAAAATTAAAGTATAACAGAATAAATTATTCTATAAAAGATATGAATTACTTTTCTATAAAAAGATGGATGAGAAGATAAGTTATAAAGGCGATAAAAATTAAACATTCAAAAAGCTTCTCCATTCGTAAGTTCTAGTCATGTGGTTCTAGTTAATTTCGCATCTTAATATTTCATGTGGAATACCATAATATTTAAATATAACTCGAAAGTTTAAGCATGGCTTGTTTAAGAAAAACACCATTTATATTTTAAAGTGTAAAAATATATATTTGACATTCAAATACATTATATTAATAGCTGTCCCTTAAAACTTACCGTCGAATATTTCTTTTAAATGCACTAATTTATTTACATTTATGAATTCATCCATTATTCAGGCTGATAAGTCACAATTTAGTAAATTGAATTTACACATAAGCACAGAGGAGCACATTAGGACCAAAGAGTATTAGGACACCAACGCATAAAATGGAGCCAGTGCACTGCAGTACCACTGCAGCACTGCTGCAGCAGCAGTGGTCGGATATTTAAAACCGTGTCGACTGTCGATTATGGAGGCTCCATAATGGAGCACGCACATACACCATAAACTAAACGACGCGTCCTGTGCTTTGTAAACATCACCGGCGCATGCGTTGCGGGCATATTAAAATCGTACGCCAAGTACGAAAAAACTTGTAACAAACATTTATTTTATTCGTTTAGCTTTTGAAATTATTGATGCAAATATTTTAACTTTAAAGGTGCTACAAGTTTTGTAGACTTCAGCTAATAATAGACGCATTTAAGCCAAATGATCATAAATTGATTAATATAAATTATTTGATTTAAGAAACTCGTCTTTTTCATTCAAAAATGTATTATTCAAACATGTGATAGATGGATAACAAATATGCGAAAATAGTTAATTCAAATAAATCGTGATAAATTTAATTATACAGGTATTTTAGTCAATTAAACATAGGTCAACTACACTATATATTTGACTTAGTATGATGCAATTTTTTTTAAAGTAGAAACTTAAATGTGATTTTTAATGCATCATTGCAATGATTAAATTCTGTTGTAATATTCTTAGTTTAAGAGATCTTCGCTATCTATAGATATTCAATTCCACCAATAATTTTTTTGTTTATATCCAAATTTTTATTATTTTCAATAGAGGCGAGATTTAAGAACATCACGTGATCCACACCGCCTTTGCCGCGATCGGTACTCACTATGCAACCAGTAATGCACGGCAAATTGTTTTAATCGTTTTAACAGAGTGCTTTAGGTTGAAAAAACTCTTATTTTACAATTTTACAAACAACATATTTAGTAAACTGAACCATACAGCGGGTTGGTTTGACTAAAGTTTTGTAGGTTAATTTACCCAATTAAAAAAAAAATTAAATAACTATCTGGTTTAGTAAATAAATACTTATGGGTCAACTAAATTAATATAGTTAAATGAAATATTCCTTTTTTTCTGTGTAGATGCACTTCTCAAATATTTTTAGATAAACACCGTTTTGGTGTTTGCTGTATATAACATTTTTAACCATAATTCATGGTGTTTAATTAACACCACTTGGTGTTGGACTTTGACACTATTTTAAGATTTTATAACGAAGAGTGACATGGGCTTCCTTTTATCCCGAAAAAATGCACCCTGCATAAATCTGGAGCGTAAATATCTTTGAGTTTTTAGGCTAAAACGGTCTTAAAGTAACACAAGCGATTTGTTATTAAAAAATGTGGATAACTAAATAACTTCTTAATAAAAAAGCTTCGTTCAATTTTTTTAAATAAAATTTATTATGATCCCCCAAATTAAAACGGCGCGCCGCGGCGTGGGGGAATTTCAACGAAAAAAACATCCATCACACTTGACACAAGAGTTTTCTTCCGAACTTGTATAATTGTTGCGGAGCTGCTTTATAGCAGCAATAAAAAATAAACGAAGTCACTTTAGGGAGCTTCTAAGTGGATTTTTAAAGAAATATACATAGTATAATTTACGTGAATCAGGCAAGCATAGCAAGCGACGAGACGGTATACAAATGGCCTTTATATACTAACAAAGGCAAGGTGATTGAAATGTAACACACCATTTCAATCTGATATGTTCTCAATCTATTTTGGTTCTGAGCTTTACATTATCCTAAATAAGCAACCAAAAAACGTTATTCAAACAATTAATTTACTCGAGAATATCATAGAACTTTTTGCCTTGTCGATTATTATTATTTACCCCTGGTTAAAAGCTCTGCTTTAAGCCATAATTCCCTTTTTTGTCGCCGGGTCTAATTACTGCAATTAATTAGGATATATTACCATCCAGTCCTTCACTTTTTTTTTGTTTCGACCTACCCACTTAAATTTATAGCAGCACCCACTGAAGTGTTTAAAATGTATTTTATACTTTTTTACATACAGAGCTTTCAATTAGAAACTAACCCTTAATAACACTAGTTTACATATTCGAAAAAAAAAAAAATAATTTTCCCATGTATTTTGACCCACTAAACATGAAAATCACACTCAATTTTTGATCCATTGAAGTTAAAAAATTAAAATCCGATTACGGATTTAAATAAAACAAAGAACCCCATAAAAAATTATTTTAAATTTTTGCGTGTGCTCCATTGTAAAATTGATTAAAATATTTCATAGGAATTGACTGCTAAATGTCCTGGATACAAGTTGCTGTTGGCGAGAATTATTAGTTGCTGCTTTTTCGCTATGACATTTTTGACTAATTCATTTTTAGAGAGTAAGTAATTTAGTGATTTTTTCGTCACAGGACATTTTGCAGAATAACAGTGATTTAAATACAGTGCATGATAGAGAATAAATAAAAAACTAATGGCAACAAAATTAATAAATTCGGAAAATACTTATAACATACCACCCGAAAAAAAATTAGATATACATATATAAATCATCCTGTTCCGGCCTAAACATTATAAATACTTCACAAACTAGAGATACCACACTTAATGATATTTGCAACAAACTATTTCAGAAGTCAGACCAAGTAATTAGTAGTTACCTTCAGAATCCAGAAACGCCAAAGGTAATTTATAAGAACAAAACTAAAATCTTTAAAACAACGGCATATATAAATTTTAAATAAATAATATTCCTTCATAACTTTGTGGTTTACCCTACAAATATTTTAACAAAAACTTGTAACAACTTTGCTAAAGGTAAATTAAAACGAAGCACATAAAGCAGTTTTTTTATATATTTTTGTATGGAATTCTTTGTTTTATTTATATGTATGTTTTGCTTTTAAACCATTGTGCGTTGCTAGTTTTACCATATTAATTAATATCTAAAAACTATGCAAATGAAAGCCCTTATAACAAACTATTAACATATTTGGAACGAACAATGTTAATAAATTATTCTGATTTACAGAATATTAAGTGAATATGGAATTTGCAAATTAACGTCAAACTAAAATTAACCGTTTTACATAATGCTCGATAAAATTTTACTGCGCATATTAATAAATTCTTGTTACAATAAAAATTCGTAAAGGGTTTTGCTTAAACAAGTCATTTCAAAATTACACAATAAAGTCCCTTTGATTGTTGAATGATCATAAACTCTGACCCTGAGTAATAAAAAACGTAACCGAAGGGTTGAAATGAGTTTTATCATCATAAAGTATTAAATACGATTTTCGATACGATACGAAATGAAACAAGGATAAGTTATGGCAGGGTTTATTTTAAAAATTACATTTTTGTTTTATGTGTATACTGTGGTTTAATATAATAAAGAATTAGAACTGTAAATTATTGATAAACATCGTATTTATGCTCCAATAAAGTTTTAAAGATTAAACAAAAATTATTATATTTTTATAAAGTTTAGTATGTAGGTATTGGTTTAAAAGATTTATAATCCTGATATAAATGTAGGGTAAAGTAGACAGTTATTGGACAACTAATACTGTAAAACCAAGAGTTCTATAAATAGTTACCTTAAAGTCAAATCATTAGATGACGCTGTATACAATTATAACTATCTATGTCGGTAATAATATATAACTACTTTATTTTGGGTCCAATATAGGACAAAAAAGTTCGCACGTTACTTTGGTGGTAAGATTTTTGTTTTTTTGTTAAGAGCAGGGCTGTGTTTAAATTACAATAAAACATATTTCTAAAAAGTGTACAGATTAGTGTGTGGTATAAATGTTTAAACATTTTCACTTGAATTAGTTTTAATTTTAATTCTGAAAACAAACAGTAAAATGGTCAATGTCCAATTACTGGTTGGTAAAAAATGTAAATTTCTATTATTGGACATTTGTCAAATATCATACCCTATTTGAATCCCGGACATTTACAAGTCAATTTTTATGTAAAATTGTCCCCTGAATCCGAAAAGATCGTCAAAAACTATAAAAGTTAAGCAGTTTTTGAGATGTAGTCAGTTCCATATTAAATGTAAAATTGATTATATTTCAAAAACTGTTTTACTTTTATAAATTTGACGAAATTTTCGGATTCAGCGAATAATATTTCATAGGAATTGACTACAGGACATTTAGCAGGCTACTATAGTAATTGGACAAATGGACCATAGGTATTGGACATACAATTTTTATATAAACATGACAACTTTACAAATACCATACATATACCTATAGGTATATAATATGTCCAATTATAACAACTATACTTGTTTGCATGTTTTTATAAAACTATCATTAAAAATTCATATATTCTTATTTTTAAGTAAACGTAAATAAAGTTTAAACAAACAAACTATCCTTTTTATATATTTATAAGAAAAAAACTAAAATCTTTAAAACAACGGCATATATAAATTTTAAATAAATAATATTCCTTAAGTGTCCAATAGCTATGTGGTTTACCCTATATGGTATATTTTTAATTTTTTTTATTATTTCTTTTGTTTTTTGCGATGTTTCCAAATCTCCAAACATTCCCAGTATCTGGGTTTTGCGATGTTGTCAAATTTCCAAAAATTCCCAGAACCTGGTAATTTTTGAAAATTTTCAGGATACTTATGCATGTTACAAGATTTATTTATCAAGGCACTATTAAACGTAATATTTTAGATAAATTAAAGGTCCTGTTATATGAAGTTACTAGATGTAGGTAACCCGCGATATCGGCATGGAATTATTACTTTAGATTAGCTATGATCAAGGGTAAGTCAAAGGACAAAGCTCAACCGTAAAAAAAGTAAAAGAGGAACAAACAGGACAGTCTTTCGCATTTATATTACGTATGTACAGTGAGGCACATTTAAGATGGAAACACCCCGGTAACTTTTTTATTTGTTACTCGATTTTAATGAACAAAGGCTCAAAATATAGAGAATAAAAAACTTTATCTAAGCTATAAAAAATATTATCAATGTTACTTGACAATTGCCTACTATAACATTTTTCTATGTCAAAATTCGGATGTTTAGGAGAAAAATAAGTACGCCACTGAAATTAACTATTAATAACTATTTCAGACAAGTTTATTTTACCACGTTATAAACATAAATTGATACAAAACAAAAACTAAGATAGCCATGCTGAAAATTTATGTTTATAACGTGGTAAAATAAACTTTTCTGAAATAGTAATTAATAAAAGTTGTATACCCATTCTGAAGTATGCCGATTTATTTATTATTTATTATAATATTAAAATAGTTAATAATTGTTCGATTTAGATGAAAATTGGTTTGTACCCATTCAGTGGCGTATTTTTTTTGTTGTTGAAAAAACGACCATATGTAATAATTTTTTCCGAATTTTGACATGGAAAAAATTTAATAGTAGGCATATGTCAAGTGACAAAAAATATTTAAAAAAGATTGATTACTCTAACCGTTGAGAAGATATTCGTATTATTACGCTTTTAAAACAAACTTCCTTATTAACTCAACAAACTTAATTTTTACTTCTAAATTTTTACAGCGGCGTGGGTTTAATTAATTATCAATTTTAGCGCAGTTCTAAAGTTATTAAGTTCAAAAACATAATTAAATCCAGATTAAATATTGATTGAAATCTTTAAAACTTTTTTCTCTTTAAAACTTAATTTTATAAACCCACCTTTAAACGCGGTTTAAATAAATAATGAAACATCCTTGATGGGAAGTTTTCCAATAAGCGTCTTATGTTTTTCATAATTTTTTTTCAACTTAGGCCTGCCAATAATAATTTTAAAGTTTTATGTACTCACTTGCGCAAGTAAAAAATATTATTTCAAGAGTTTTTTACCGGCCAATATAAAAGTTTTACTTTATTTTGTATGAAACATTTCAGGTTTAAAGAAATCTTTTAAAACTTAGTTTAACCTTACACCAAATCAGTTTTTAATTTTCAGTTAAAAGTGGTTATAATAAACATACATTTTCATTATTTTTTTTATTAGAATTGCCATTAAGATACTAAAACTATTTTTTTAAACGCCACTTGGGCTGTTTTGCTTTTCACCCCTCTAATTCTTAAAATGAAAATTTGCTTTTCACTCCTTTAATTTTTAAAATGAAAATTTGTATCTTGTTTTAATATACTCATTAAATAATAAATTTAATGTTATATAGCGTTCAAGTGTCTAAAATTGCGAGTGAAACATCGAACAATAAAATGTAATTATGAAGTTCGAAACGAAGTTAATTTAAGTTTTAATTAAATTAATTAAAGATACGGTTTATACCCAATGTAATAAATATAGAAGCCCAATAATGATTTACTTATTATAATTAGTAATACTATTTGTAGCAGAGTAAACAGTTTTTTATACTTCAATATTTATAACCCATTATATATAATAGTACATGTTTTCATGACACTTAGTTATCTTTTAAATATACCCTTTGATTTCACCGGCAGTAAACTAGTATTTGCCGAAAAAACATTACAAATTTCGGGCGGGCACCCATAAAACATCCTCTTTACAAAGTACAAAATTTATATGTATATTTAACATATTTCTTGTGTCCCAGAAAGTCCACTCAAATTTTTTTGTTTTTTTTATTTTTATTACTTTTTAACACAACAGAATGGGTAAAAGAAAAAAAAATTTTTTTATTTTTTTTAAATGGTTATTTTAACCTAAATTAATAATTAAGATGATTTTAAATTTATTTATATTTTACACAAAAAAGTCTTACTTTCTATTGATTTTACACAAATAGTAGGTCTTCATTTAATTATTTTAATATGTTATTTTAACAGTATTTTTGAATTAATTTTTACATTATTAATTTTTATATGTTTATTTTTTTTAATAAAATATTTAAATAAATATAAGAATATTGGGGTTTGGACAAAAAATAAAACATGTAAGTATGTAATAATAATGATTTAGTATACATAATTTTAAAATAAGGCCAGCAATGAAGCATTGGAATTCACTAAAATTGCGCAGTCCAGTCCTTTTTTTTGTATTCCAAAATAAAATACAAATCCATGCCATAGGGTAAACGGTCTTCACAACATTTCTGGGCATACAAACGTTATGTAAGTAAAAAAAACATTATCATAGCAAACTTACCTTTATATTTTGTTAAACACACGCTATATAAAAGCACACTTAACCTTACAATTAGGAACCTAATCCAATTAACTATCATCAACCGACTAAACGAGGTTAAAAGACAAAGGGCCTTGCAGGGTACCGATTTTAATCGAAAGAAGGCGAAAATTAGTGAATTAGAAGAATAACAATTATATTTAAGTTGAATTGAATAAAAAATACTATATTGTTTTAATTTGATTAAAAATATTCTGTATTCAAATATTTAACAAATATTTTTGAGTTGGATTAACTCTTGTTTAGGAGTTATTTAAACTAATGTATTATATTGAAATTAACATAATTTTCTCGCAACATTAACTATATTAGTATACTAAAATGTACAAAAAAATATTATTTAACATGTAAAATGTATTCAAATATTTAACAAATATTTTTGAGTTGGATTAACCCTTGTTTAGGAGTTATTTAAACTAATGTATTATATTGAAATTAACATAATTTTCTCGCATTAACTATATTAGTATACTACAATGAACAAAAAAACATTATTTAACATTCTTATTTGTGTATGACCTTTTAACGCATTAATGTTAGTTATTTTTTTTTGAAATTTTAAGATTTTAATTATTACAATTTTTGTATCAAGTAACATAAATCATTTATGTTATAAACACTAGGAAGTTAATGTAAATTTTTACATTTTTTATTTAACACGCATTATTTTTAACACAAATTTTATAAATTTTTATCTGTGTACTTGGATTTAAATTGTTGTTAGTCCATTTTAAAGCCGGTAAATTAGATTCCTAACATCAATTTTATTACTCTTTCTTTGTATAGATGGCGCTCTATACAAATATTTAAATTAATTAGTAATAAATTATTTTTATAGGTAGGTACCCAATAATATTTGTCGGAGAAAAAGTATAGTATACAACTCGTTTTATATATAAAACGAGTTGTATACTATACTTTTATAAACTTCTCTAGACTCTCGTTTGCTTTTTTATTTTGAAACTTAAAAAGTTTCTTCAGGTCTACTTTAAAATATGGCGGACGCGCGGGAATCGGTATACCGATCCCTGAAATCTCGTTTTTAGAAGTATTTATGTCTTCTGCATGTTAAACGATCTTTTAAGGCGTGTATTAAAATGACCCATATTAAAGTCAGGCACTCGGATATTATAAATAAGTGGTATCATCCACCAACGCCTAGACCCTAATAAAAAAGATTAGAAGCTGAAATGGGCTGATTTAAAATTTAAGGGGACAGAAAATTTTATATATTGTCGACTTGACATGCTAAATAAGCCTTTTAATGTTTAAAAGGTTTGTGGCTTGGTTTGTAATTTTAAAATAAGTACCTATTTTTTATACCTTGATATTTTTTTAAAACTTTTGAACACGCCAGAGCACGTGGACAACTACTATTGGTCAATCTGTGATAAAAGGCGTGGCTTCCTAATATAATATTTAAATTTTGATGTAGGTATCATATATTTTTTTTAATTTCAACTTTATAGCCATTCTTATTGTGTTATGGATATTGTGTGTTATGGATAAAAATTTCTATAATAAAAACGTGTCATAAACTACAGGAAAATATGGATATTTCTATAGGTAAGTAATGTTCTTTTGTGATGCTTGGATCCACAATTTAAATCTAAAATATCTCGAAAACAAGAGCTAACCTAAAAAAGCGACTAGTACAATTGGATTAAGCGTATTCGAATTAGGTAATCCCCCTGGGTGCCATGCTTGTTAGAAAAAAAATTTCAATTAGAGCACAGTGCTATCAATACAGGGCCCGATATAGGTGTTATTTCGTTAAAGGATATAGTGCTGTTATGATACTAATAACATATAGAACATGAAGAATTTAATAAAAAGTACTTTATTCGGAATAGCTTTGGTAATGTATAGCATACAATAATAATTATTTAAATTTTATATTAAAAATTATTAAATCATAAATTATGCATTCTATTAAAAATAAATGTTCATTTATTACTGCTATAAAGGGAAAAGCTTAATCATTAATTATTTATCACTGCTATAAAGGTAAAAGCTTAATCAAATTTTTTAACATAAAGCGGGCCATTATAAACAAACCAGTGCTCATAAATTTTTATCTAAATGCAGAGAGAATATTTTATCAGCCCGTTACATAGTTTTAAAAAGAACACTTTTAAAGCAATACGACCATTCGGTATTGTATATTTATTCAGTGAAATTTGCACTGATATTGCATTCAGTGTAAATAACTACCCTATAAAGGAAACGATTAAATAAATTACACTGGAAAGCACGAAAAAAGTTTCGCTGACATATTTAAACCAAAAATAGTTTTTTAAATTTTGACAGAATTTTCTAAATTTATTTTATTCGCTTTTTAAAACTTTAAAATATATATCTGGAACTTAAAAATATACACATAAAACAAATAAAATATCAGAGCAATCGAAACACATCCCTGAACTCCAATTGTTTTTGACATGGTCAAATGAAATACAATTCCAACAGAATAAGCTTTGTTTATAAATACTTTCGCATACCCACTTATAAGTTTCGTAACAAGATATTTGAAAAGTTTGTGAATATTGCTTACCCTGCCTCTTATCGTTTCTTTAGCTGTTTTCATTGTTTACTTTGTCTGTGGCAGCCGCTAAGGTTAGACGTGTTTTATGAGCTCGGCGATTTATCGTTCGTTAAAAGAAATGGATCAAAGAATTTGTATACAATTTTGCTTAAAAAATGAAATAAATTCTGTGAAATGTTAACAAAGGCCTATAGTGAGTCTGCTATAAGTAAAACAAGAGTTTACAAGTGGCATAAGAGTTTCCAAGATGGCCGTGAAGACGTTGAAGATGACGAACGCCCCGAACGCACAAGCACATTAACAACCGATAAAACCATGGAAAAAGTGGAAGAAATGGTTATAAACCATCAGAGAAGTCGCTGATGATGTTGGTATATCGATTGGCTTATCCCATGAAATTTTTTCGACTGTTTTGGGTATGAAACGCGTGACAAAAAATTTGTTCTAAAATTGTTAAATTTTGAACAACATTTTTGGCCAAAAACAATACTGTAATGATGCCCCAGCCTCCATATTCGCCAGAAATGCCTCTGCCTGACTTTTTCCTATTCCCAAAAATAAAGAGAACCTTAAAGGGCCGTCGTTTTGCAAGCATAGATGACATTAAAAGCGCATCGCTGAAAGAACTAAAGGCTGTCCCAAAGATCGAGTTTTAGAAGTGTTTCGAGTATTGGAAGAAGAGCTGGCACATGTGCATAATATCCAATGGGGACTATTTTGAAGGCGACAACATTAATGTAGACGAATAAATAAATGTTTGTTTTAAAAACGAAAATTCCGATATTTTCCGAACACACCTCTTAGACGCGAACTCGCCTGAAATATTAGTGGGTAAATAGTTTCATTTTGAGGGTGAGGCCTCAGAGGCCTACCCTGACGAGCCGCCACTGGTTTTAATGTATTTCAATGTAAATAATAACTGTCACAACAATGGTAACTAAATTATTATTATTAAAACGCGATATATACTTGGTAACATAATATTATTTTCTGCGCTTCAGTGTAAAAATTTGCGTGGTGTGCATTTGCTCTTCCGGGATTTCCGACTAGGGTCGAGAATTTACAGGGGATAGTGGTTGGTTGCATTATTGTTAAGCACAGTAATAAACTTAGTCGAAAATACTGGGATGTTAAAACTTAAATCGACGTGTTTAATTTAATAAATCCAGGGGATTTCAAAGAAACCGTTAAAATGAGATTAAAAGAGAAACGTATACGATATTTTTTGAAAGAACTCCTTTTAAAGTATTTTTAAGTACCTACACTGTTATAAAAATTAGATTTGTTGTCATAAGTTTGTAGTTATTTTGTAAAATTTAAAAATACTTAATGTTTTGTATAAAACAAGGGTTTGTTATTATTTTAACAATGAAAAAAAGTTTTGTAAAGGTAATATGCAATTTTATAAGCATTTTGTTAATTTCCAAAGGGACAGATTATTTTATTAATATTTAACAAATTATTTAGTTGAAAAAGTACGTGATTTTAGGCAGCCAATCAAAACACTGACTTTTTTATTGTCATACATCCAGCTTTAGCACAACAAGTTCAACTGACTTCAGCGTCTGCAACTTATGTTTCTGCTTACTTTATTCTAATTCGTAACGTATTCGTTACAAATGCTCAGAGTTTTTTAATATATTACCAGAAATCTGTTATTATTGTTATTCTGATTTCTTATACCCATTTAAAAAGTGTACGAAGTGCGAAGTATCCGAAAAAAGATGCTATCACTGGTTTTTAAACTAAAATTTTTGGATACAGTGGAGTTGAAGTTACGAAATACATCAGTAAGTGTTGTAGTAGTACTAATAGTTAAATTGAACTAAATTTCTTTAGAATTAAATGATTTTATTGTTGTTTAATTTATTATGTGGTTGTTATTTTTGTGGTTAAATATTTTTTGTTTTGAAAATTAATTAATGAAGCAACATTTCTTATCATAATTCTTTTTATTTAAGTTCCCAAATTTCAAACTACTTTATTTTGGGTCCAATAGAGGAAACAAAAGTTCGCACGTTACTTTGTTAAGAGCAGGGCTGTGTTTAAATTACAATAAAAAATATTTCTAAAAAGTGTACAGATCAGTGTGTGTTATAAATGTGTTCCTCATGGTTTAAACATTGTCACTTTAATGCGTTTTAATTTTAATTCTGAAAACAAACAGTTAAATGGCCAGTGGTTACTGGTTGGTAAAAAATGTAAATTTTTATTTACCAGCCAATTCTTATGTAAAATTGTCCCCTGAATCCGAAAAGACCGTCAAAAACTATAAAAGTTAAGCAGTTTTTAAGATATAGTAAATTCCATATTATATGTAAAATTGATTATATTTTAAAAACTGTTCTACTTTTATAACTTTTGACGACATTTTCGGATTCAGCGAATAATATTTCATAGGAATTGACTGCTAAATGTCCTGGATACAAATTGATGTTGACGAGAATTATTAGTGGCTGCTTTTTCGCTATGACATTTTTGACTAATTCATTTTTAGAAAGTATTAATATAGTGATTTCTTTGTCACAGGACATCTTGCAGAATAACAGTGATTTAAAAACAGTGCATAATAATCATAAAAAACTAATGGCAACAAAATTAATACATACTTTTAACATACCACCCGAAAAAATATTAGATATAATATATATATATATATATTTATATATTATATAAATCATTCTGTTCCGGCCTAAACATTACAAATGCTTAACAAACAATGATATTTTCAACAAACTATTTCAGAAGTCAGACCAAGGAATTAGTAGTTACCTTCAGAATCCAGAAACCTGATGAGGAATTCGAAAAAGAATTATATGATATTTACAAATACGAAATAAAAACAATTACCTAAAACAGCCATTTATCATTAAAAAATATTTAACAATTTATGTTATTTGATGTAAAGTTGTTATGTCATATAAAAATTGTATGTCCAATAACTATGGTCCATGTGTCCAATTACTGTATAAAATGTCCAATTACTATACTTTATTGCATGTTTTTATAAAACTATTATTTAAAATTTAAATATTTCTATTTTTAAGTAAACGTAAATAAACTTTAAACAAACAAACTATCCTTTTTATATATTTATAAGAAAAAAACTAAAATCTTTAAAACAACGGCATTTATAAATTTTAAATAAATAATATTCCTTAAGCGTCCAATAACTATGTGGTATATAGTTAAATTATTGACATAGAATTTTAAAATAAACAAATATTTTTTTTACTGCACATGTGTATACATAGTTTATTTTAAATTTATTACATATGCAGTATGTATATAGTATGGCTACGGATTAAGCTACAATAAGATATATTTTTAAAAAAATTTGCCCTTGATGGAATTTGGACAAAATATTTATTATTTAAAATGAGTTTTAGTGTTTGAAGACAAGCATTAAGGGAATTTTTTCTGATAAATCAAAAATAACTGTCCACTTATTTTTCCAATGCACTCCCTTGATTTGTCGAGTAAGTACACAATAGTTTTTATGTCCACTATAAGAAAATAGGTATGAAAAAACTTGGTAAGCGACATAAAATACATTTGAACAAATTGCCTCACTTAAACTGATCCACCTCGGGAATTGCTTGTTTTATTTGTTCTCATCAGTTATCGTGCTACAAAATTCGTCTTGAAAACTTTTTTGGGTAAATGACAAATTCGATGTAAGAGCAATACAAACTTTTCCTAAAAGTTTAATTTTGTTTATTTTATCCCCGACGATAATACAAAAGGCTAATTTAATTCATAGAATTTTCTAAAATATGCAAAAATTATTTCCTTAATTTTGATCACACTTTGTATATTTACTTAACTAAGAAAAAACTGGCACACTAAATGTACAAATTTTGTATAAAGCTTTTATTATAAAAGAAATCGTCATATCGATAACTCTTTTATGCATATTATATGTACTTTCTTAAAAGGTCTCCTTTAAACATTTCAAATCATGAATGAAGGAATAAAAATATTCTCAATTTAAATTTTGAAAGTATAATAGGTACCTCTAAAGATTTCTACCTCAAACTATTCGGTTTAAAAATATAATTTGGGTCAAATAACTTTAACCCAAATTATGTAATTTAGGGTAGCAAAAACTTTTATTAATTAAAACTTTTTGATTAACATATGCCATAAAGTCAGGTTGAGCCACTTAGTTTATAAGATACAAAACACCTGCCCGTGGCATTAAAATCATCTTAGACAACATGTCTAAGACCCTAAATCTTTGCTATAAAACTTTACACAAACAGCAAAAGCTGCCCATGCTATCATAAAAAAGGCCTTAACATATTGATTAGCTATAGAAGTATTTATAAAGGGTGTCTATTTAAAAACAAGCAATGTCTTAGCAGGAATTTTGGTAGATGGTATTATTTATTGACCAAAATTTGGATGCTCAAATTTATTTTGAAATGTTAGATAAAACAATACAGCTACTTTTAATAAAAGAAATATAAAATCAAAGAGGAAAGGAGAATGAATTGGCTTTGGATGAAAATGTATTACATTTTCAACAAGATAGGGTACCACCTCATTAAGAAAAATGTACATGAACTGATAATGAAAATAATTTTGTAAGCGATTAATAAAATAATATTATTTACCTTAAATTTAAAATTGTACCACCTAAGGTACATTTTTTATTAAATTTTCAGTGTCTTATTGGGACAAAAACCTAAGATTTTTCAAAGTTATGAGATTATTTTTTAATTACATTTCATTTACAATAATGAAGCAACAATGTTGAGCTTTTATAAAAAACTGTTCAATTGCGCTTACATAAAGTAATGCGCGTTGTTATAGTAAAATTTGTTTATTTTACTATGGCATATTTGTCTTTTTTAAATTAATATTTTTGTAATTCAAAGTGACCTTTTAAATACACATTGACATTGGCTTTATGGCGCTTTAGTCACGGGCCGAAGTTAGCAACAGGTTTTTAGTCACGGGCTGAAGTTAGTTTTAAGTTAGTTGACAGGTGTCAAATGTCATACAATCGTTAAAATAAAGTGCCTTTCTTGTAAAATAATATATTACTAAATGTGAAAATTATTTTATTATCTCAATACAAAAATACAAAAGTATTAAATAGTTTCTCAACGCCAATATTTGAAAAGTTTATATGAACATTGTACTGACCTTTTAATTTCGCCAGCAGTAAACTATAACTTAAATTCGGGCACGGACTCCACTGTAAAGTGCTCATAAAACATTTTCTTTACTTTCACTGTGAAAAACTGTCAATTTTCAAGAAATACATTTCGATTTATTTAAAAATTTGACATTTGACGGTGACACACAGATTCCCCTATTGTTTCATAGATGGCGCTCAATACAAATTTTTGATTTTAATCATTTTAAGATAATAATAAGTATTTTCCGTAGAAAAAGTATAGTATGCACCTCGGTCCTCGTTTATAAACTTTTCTATACACTCATTAATTTAAGCACTCGCTCGCAAGCTCGCTCGTGCCTAAATTAAATTCGTGTATAAAATAGCTTGATACATAATATACTATTAATGCCTTGAAATTATTTAAAAAAAACTACCCAATACCCAACAGTAGGTTGAAAATGTGATCATTATTACAATGAAAATAGTTTATTGAATTAACAATTGAATTAAAGTTTTATTTTAAACGAAAAAGGATTTGTAAAATTTACAAAATTTCTATAAATAATACCATTAGGGTTACATTTATACTACAAAACGGTATAGAACTGTTTTTTGGACAAATAAAAATAATAGGTAATAAAAATATTTATCAATTCCTTTCTGCATCTGGAAGAGTTTTATTTTTATAAACATAACCTAAATTTACTTTATAATTGATGCAAATGCTATAGCAGCGTTTGTAAATAAATAATTTTTATAAATATGATCTTTTTGCCGTAACAAAAACAATTCTTGGGCGAATACTTTATTAAGACAAACTACTTTTTTTGTTATATTTATTAAACAATTTTCTGGGTGTAGCTGTTAGGGCTTGTCTGGATCAGAATTATCCAGAACAGTGCTTTGGTAGAAGAGGACCAATGGAATGGCATCCCAGATCTTCAGATTTGACCCCATTAGATTTTTTATACAAAATCATTATATTAAAGATCTGCAACAACGAATAGTTCAAAAATGTTTGTACGACAAAAAAACCCAATCTAATTTAATATTTATAACGAGAAATTGAAATAAATAATTATAAAAATTATTTTGCTTATTTTTAAAAAATTAAACTATTAAAAATCATTTTGTTTAGTACTATTTAATAGCAATTTTCAAAAGTATAACAAAGTGGGAGTTGCCATTTAAAAAATTGAGTTGGAGTTGTTACAGCCCCAGGGGTTGCCTATTAAACGTCTTTTTTGTGGTACTGAGTTTTTTTAATAAAATTTAAATTTAAGCTGTAGTCATGGCAATTTTTTCTGCTCTTACGATAAAAATATTCGATTATAAAAGTCGTCTCGGCAAGAAATGTGATGTAGGTATATTATTATGTAAAATCTGGAAATAATTTAATTTAGACTGTCGTTTAAGGACTCGAAAATTACAGGTCCCAAAACGTGTTTAGCATTAAACCTGCAGGGACTCCTGACAAGTTATTGCTATTTATTCATCGTAAACCAACTTCTGAATCGAACCAATCACAATATTTAATTTGCAGATTCTATGGGAAAATTTGATTTAACTTACCATTACAATATAAAGTATTAGCTCTATATTCCCCCGTAACATGTAACCTTAAAATTATGTTTTTATTGCCTTTTTTAATTAAAAATGTACATACTTTTATAATTTTACTGCTTTTGCAACAAGTTGTAAACGAAATAAAATTCATAAAAACTCCTAATACGATGAAAATTAAATACAATGTTCTATTTTGTAATACATATTCTAATAAGAGTATGTATACATAAGTACAATGTACAAGGTGTGTTCAGAAAATAAAGGGAATTGTTAAATTTCGCGGGTTCGGAGGGTCCGGTTGTCATAAAATTTTCTTTATTATGTTGGTATACAATGAAAACAGCTAAAGTTTTTATCATACTTCGGGGGCATGTATACTATACATGCCCCCGAAGTATGATAAAAACTTTAGCTGTTTTCATTGTTTACTGTGTCTCGCTAAGGTTAGACGTGTTTTATGAGCTCGGCGATTTTCGTTCGTTAAAAGAAATGGTCTTCCATTTGTATCCAATTTTGCATAAAAAATGAAACAAATTCTGTGAAATGTTAACAGAGGCCTATAGTGAGTCTGCTATAAGTAAAACAAGAGTTTACAAGTGGTATAAAAGTTTCCAAGATGGCCGTGAAGACGTTGAAGATGACGAACGCCCCGAACGCACAAGCACATTAACAACCGATAAAAACATGGAGAAAGTGGAAGAAATGGTTATAAACCATCAGAAAAGTCGCTGATGATGTTGGTATATTAATTGGCTCATCCCATAAAATTTTTTCAAATGTTTTGGGTATGAAACGCGTGATAGCAAAATTTGTTCTAAAATTGTTAAATTTTGAACAAAATTTTCGGCCAAAAACAATACTGTAATGATGCCCCAGCCTCCATATTCGCCAGACAAGCCTCTGTCTGACTTTTTCCTAATCCCAAAAATAAAGACAACCTTAAAGGGCCGTCGTTTTGCAAGCATAGATGACATTAAAAGCGCATCGCTGAAAGAACTAAAGGCTATCCAAAGATCGACTTTTAGAAGTGTTTCGAGTATTGGAAGAAGAGCTGACACATGTGCATAATATCCAATGGGGACTATTTTGAAGGCGACAACATTAATGTACACCAATAAATAAATATTTGTTTCAAAAAACGAAAATTCCCGATATTTTCTGAACACACCTCGTACATAAGTACAATGTATAGTAGGGTGTCTCACAAGTTCTTTATTTTATGACATTTTGGAATCGTAAAATATTTAATATGTCGCCCATAAATAAACGTATGTATATTTTAGGAAAATTGATAATATGAAACACTAAAATCATACAAAAAAATATTGTATAATTTTATTTATTATTTATTATAATTTATGAGCAAAGGGGTGAATAAAGCATTACATTATATCTGAGGGGATTCAGAAAACTGACGTTAACATAAATTTGAGATTATCCTGCTTAGTATTCTAAAGGGTTTAGTATTACATGGAAACTCAGGTAATTAATCAAACAAACTTGACTAATTAATTTATTTATTTTATAAATAGATCTCCTATACTTAGTATAGCATTTAAAATTATTTAAATATTTAATTTAAAATTATATAGTATCAAAATCCATTTAAATTAACTATAATTAATAAAATTTATCAGTGTATAAAATATTTCCAAAAAATGATAATTTTAATATTCTTACTAATTTATTATTGATATGGTATATAAATAAAAATAGTCCATATGTTGTTTTTGGCAAATTTAATAATTTTAAGTAATCATTTTTCACCGAAGTTGATATACAGGGTGTCCGGGAAAAGGAAGTCAATCCGTTAACCATATATTCTTTGAGTTAAAACAATAAGACTTTCATAATACCATTTTTCAATTTAGAGCTTCATGTTCGATATACAGGGCGACAAAGTTTGAAATTTAAAACTGATTTTTTTTAATAATTCGAGTAATTGATAAGATATTAAGTTCAAATTCGGTACACTACTTCAACATAAATAGTTACTCACTGACTCCCCCTATTTTTAGTACGTGCGCCAATGACTTCCAAACGGTATTTTTTCAGGTAATCATTTATTGTTAAAAAAAATTTGCCTCTTATAAAATTTTGATAAAATGATTTGTTTTAGAGATAATTTGTAAAGTATGGATCAGTCCATATCAAATCAACCAAAGGTTCTTCCCCCACCATCTCCGATTTTGATAATTTTTGGTAAATTTGTTTACCTCACTAAAAAACTCAAAAATCCCATATATGAATTTTTTTCGATGGGTGGTTTTTGTTTTATTGATTTTTGAAAATCAAAAAATTTCGATAAATTTGGGTTTTGCAAGTACTTACAAAAATAGCGATATCTCGTAACTATTAAAAGTATACTTTTAATAAAATTTAGGTCATGTGATATATCATGTGATATATCATAAAAAGGTCTCTAATAGGCCTTTAAAATAAGCCATCACTCACATTTCCATAGAAATGTGAGTGATGGCTTATTTTAAAGGCCTATTAGAGACCTTTTTATGATATATCACATGACCTAAATTTTTTCAAAAAAAAAATTAAATTTTAAAAATTTGATATGGATTGACCCATACTTTACAAATTATCTCTAAAACAAATCATTTTATCAAAATTTTATAAGATACAAAAAATTTTAAACAATAAATGATTACCTGAAAAAATACCGTTTGGAAGTCATTGGCGCACGTACTAAAAAATAGGGGAAGTCAGTGAGTACTGGACCCCCCTATTTTGATTATTTGACAATTGTTTTTTGTTTTGTTGGTCTCAAAAAATGTAACTATTTATGTTGAAGTAGTGTACCAAATTTAAACTTAATATCTTATCAATTAGTTGAATTATTAAAAAAAATCAGTTTTAAATTACAAACTTTGTCGCCCTGTATATCGAACATGAAGCTCTAAATTGAAAAATGGTATTATGAAAGTCTTATTGTTTTAACTCAAAGAATATATGGTTTAACGGATTGACCTCCTTTTCCCGGACACCCTGTATTATTCTTGGAAAAACATTTTTGTTCTGTGTAATGTAAATTTATTTATTTTTATGTTTTTTTAAATAAAATAACAAGCGTGTAAAACAAAATAAAATATTTTTATTTCTTGGTAATAAAAGTGTAAACAATATTTTTTCTACTCCCACCTTTAAACGTACATGTTTCCACTAAGTGACCTTTTAAATACACATTGACAAGTTGTGGATTTATGGCGTTTTAGTCACGGGCTGAAGTTAGCTTTAAGTTAGTTGACAGTTGTCAAATTTCAAACAATCGTTAAAATAAAGTGCCCTTCTTGTGAAATAATACTTATTTCGAAAAGTACTGTGTTATCTCAATTCAAAAATACAGAAGTATTAAAAAGTTTCTCAACGCCAATATTTAAAAAGTTTATATGTATTTTTTGATTTTGCCGCCAGCACATAAGAATGTGAATACTTCACCGTGGATTGTCCATAAAACTTTCTCTTTACTTTTAGTGTGAAAAACTGGTTCTATATCGGATTTAAACTGTTGTTAGTCCATTTTCAAGGGATATTTTGGTTTACAAAGAATCATTTGACATTTGCCGCCGGTAATACAGATTTCCATTCTTACGGTTACTCTATTTTTGTATAGATATCGCTCTTTACAAATATTTAATTTAAATAATTTTTATATAATCATAAGAATTTGTTGTAGAAAAAGTATAGTATGAAACTCGTTTATAAACTTCTCTAGACACTCGTTTTTATTAAACACTCGCTCGCAAGCCTAGTTAAACTCGTAACTAAAATAACGTTTATCAGAAATCGACAGTAAAGTAGTCAACAATCGGCAGCAAAGTAAAAGAAATCGGCAATAAAGTATAACTTTACTGCCGATTTAATACGAGTATTGTATGCAACCCATTAAACATTTTAAGATGTGTCTACTGCTCCTCAGCAGCAACTAAATAATATTTTTAAAAAAGCACCGTCGCAGAGGTCGATTGGACACTTTCATAAAATGTTGTTTAATAAAAATAAACAGTTAATTTTATTAATTAGATTAAAAAATTACCGCGGAGGGCAAATATATAATAACTAAACAGTATACGTAGACACTTCCTACATTCAAATGACTTTTGATTTGATCAACAAATAACATTTGATTTAATCATCAATATTAATTATTAGTATTATTAAATGTGATTTCTAATAAAATTTAATATGCATCTAGGCATTAGTCATTTTTTATCACTCACGGGGATATTTGCCTCGGCTTTCGCCTCGGCAAATAATTTCCACATTCGTGATAAAACATACGACTTTACTGCTTTGATACATAAATAACTATTATAAAAAGGTAAAATTTTCTTGGTTTTTCAGAGAAAAATTTATTAGTGTTACCATAGTTTTATATCTAAAAACCATTCCTATAAATTTGTCAGAGAAAATTACTTTAAAGTCGTCTTTTTATTGGCCCAAAAACCAGCCTAAATAAATAATTCAGAAGGTGAATAGCTTCGAGACGGTTGTTTAACGAGAAATTTCGTGTTTTTCCTTTCGTATAGTGGAGATAAAAGTCGAATGGAAATGCAGACAGCAGGTATCGGAAATATGGCTTTGATTGCGGCAATTTTCAAAGAAGAAAGCAATTGAAAGCAACAAGCAGAAAATCAAATACTCTCTGCCAACTTTTCGATACAGTGGATGCAAACGAGTGAAGAGTTTTTGTCACCTTGGGCTACTCAATGCCACATAAGATAAAAATAGCAACTACACGAGTCTGCACTGTGAACAATTTCAAAATTCTACAAATTTCTAAAATTTTCAAATTATGAAATAAAATTGTTTTAGAGGTCAACAAAAATGGAGGAAATTATGTTTAAAAATGTATGTGGGCTTTTAATGACTCCAACTAGACATGCTTAAACTCTTACATTTAGATTAACAAGCCAGTTGAGAAATCTTAAAGAAACAAAATCCCTTAAAGAAATTAATTTAATACGAAAAAATATAAAAAAAATTATATTGTATATTATATTTCGGGTTTTTAAGTCAAAATAAGTATATGTTGAAAAGGAGTTTATCAAATTAGTGACTCGTTTAAAAAAGAGATAAGCTCAGATAAATAACAGTGCATCAATAATAGTTGGCTGCTCGAGTTGAATGGTGTTTCTGGCTTTCATGAATGTCAAGTCAGAAATAAGTTCAAAAGAATTGTGTTAAACTTGAACAAAAGGATTTAATATATTAATAGGTGAGTAACTTAATTAATTTATTATTTAATGATGAATTGGTGTAAAAGTAAAATACCAACTAATAATTCCTTTATTACCTACATACAAGGATTTCAATTAAAAACTAGCCACCTTGACCAAAATATTTGTGAAGAAACATCTGTTGAGCACGTCACTTTAATTTGAATTATAAAGAATTCCCGCCTTGACCACGAAGTGGGGAAAAGTTTTAAAAAAAGTTTCGATGATGTCCGGGGTGTGCAGTTAAGCTTTTACCTAACCCCAATGAACGTACAAGTTAGAAAAAACCCTGCTACAACGCAAATGTATGTTAATGTCATGTCAAACGAATAAAATTTTATTAATAAAGTGATAATTAAAAACAGTTAACTAACCCGTGTACATTATTTTCCAACGGGAAAATACGACAAGAAAAATAAACCATCTGAATCGCAAATGTTCAGAAAAACACAAATTCAACAATATCAAACTACCTAAATATTAAAAAAATGGTGTATACTTTAGCAGAAAGAACCGAATTAATTTCTGCTCCCAATTTATTAAAAAATATTTGTTTTCGCGTTGAATCTAAATTGATTTGCAAATAAACTTAGGTAGGTACAGACAATAAAAATCCACATGTTTTTTTAGGGGATCATACTCAGTATCCATGGGCGCCGCTACATAGGGGCAGGGGGGACCCGCCCCCCCCCCTGGAAATTCATACCAAGAAATTCCGGTACTCCATAATTTGTATAATATTATAAATAACCATAATACCTAATAGGCGTGTTGCAAAACAAAAAATAAGACGTATTACACACAAAAATTGCTTATAATTATCCTGTTATTACTACTCTATGTCATGCTATAGCATAACATCGATATGTATTACCTAAAAAAGTCGCTACAGTGCAACCACATTTTTTTAAGTTTTTGTTATTGTTATAACTTATTTTTAAAATATTACTCATGTTTGTATTTAATTTTTTTGTTATATTTTAATTTATCATAATTTGTATAGCGTATACATAAGACGGCTGTACTACTAGAGGAGATTCCTCGGCGATACAATTTTTTTAAATTTATATATTTACCAAAAAACTGTGATGTATTTTTTTCAATATGTACCAATATAAATAAATAGGTAAATATACATATAAAGATGATATTTTATTTGACTTAAGTTTAATGTGAACTTCTACAGTACAACTTGATTATAAGTAACATCTATCAAAATTATAAAAAACTTTAAGCCCCCCCCCTAGACGAATTCCTTCCGGCGCCCATGTCAGTATCCTCAAAAAATCAATGTATTCCAGTATTCTTTTCAACGAAATAATTGAACCCCTTTTTATCGAAAAAAACTTGACTGGACAATTATATCTTGATCATCTTAAAAATGTTATAGACCCACTTATTACCCAATCATTAAAAAATCAGACGGACGAACAAGAAAACATATTGCTTCATGTAGGACTGAAAGATGGAGCTCCTCCTCACTATGCTTTAGCAGTCGGAAAATGGTGGAACCAAAGGTTTCCCTAGAAATGCATTGGTAGAAGAGGTGCTTAAGAATGGCTGGCAAGATCTTCAGATTTAACGCCACTTGATTTTTTTCTTTGGGGTCATTAAAAAACACCAACCTGAGAACATTCAAGAATAATTCAAGAATGTAGGCAAATAAATAAATCAAATCAAATAACTAAGCACATTTTCAACATTTAAAATAATTTTTTTTTATGAAATTCTTTGTTTTGTTTATATCCTTGATCGGATTTTAATTTTTTTAACTTCGATGGATCAGAATTTAAATTTTCTTTAAAATTATGTAAATGATAAAAGTTATTAAGGGTGGCTAGTTTTTAATTAAGTCCGGTTTATAATAGTATTAATAATAATAATGTGTTTAATATTTACAGTTGAATGTTACAGGCATTTTCTGAAAATTGTTTGTATAATAATTATAAAAAACTTTTTTAAATATTGAATTTTAAACATTGTATATAAATTTTTATTATTTATAAGCAAGTTTTGTGCAAATATTACTCACCTGTTTTATCCATATTTTTACAAATCAGTGATGACCTCGGTGATGAGTCATCTTTTGTAAAAAATGGTAATATTTGAAATTTTTTAATTTTCAAATCTTATATAAACTGCGCACCACTTAATGTATCGCGACCAAAAAGTTCGTCCTTTTTCAAAACGACATAACTTTTTTGTTTCTTTAACGATTTTATTTTGGTCTGTGATGCCTGCTAGCCCCATCCTCTGGCAATTCATGCTATAGATATAAAGCTTACGGTTCTTCAAGTAAATTTTCTACAGAGTGATATATTAAACGGTGAAAAATTTCAATAATTTCATCCAAGCCCCGTTTGAAAAAAGAAATATTTTTTCTAGTTTTTACTTTGAAATAATGAATTGAATTGAATTATGTCTTACCTTGAAACGGTTTTCAAATTTTCCCTATTTTGGTTTAATAGTAATTAATTGAGCAAATAACAATTTAGATTGCTTCAATTTTAATGCATTCAATGACAGCGCTGTTCTTCGTACTATGTTAGATTTTTTTCTGTGCATTTAAACTTAAAATGATTAAAATGCAATTGCCGTTCTTTGCTGCAGCTACGGGAATTAACATCCCCAAATCAACGGTAAATTTTAATGGAAGTAACCTGGGTAAGATATGGGTAGGTATATATGTAGGTAGGTAGGTAAAACTTAACGAACACAGTAAAAAAACAGTAAAAACCAGCAATCGTATTTTATTGAGACATTTAACAGCCGGCAATTGTTTTCGAATCTTGATTCTTGATGATTTTGGTTTTATCTGAAACTTAAATTTGACAACTGAATCACAATCAGGAGGACAAAATTATGAAGAAAACGTAACGAACGTAAATATCGGTTTAGGTTTAGTTTTCGCAAATTTTTACCAAAATGTTAGTTTGAAAAAGTGTTCTTTGCTTAGGCCCTCTAAAAATAATGGAATTTTGTTGCTTGTCGCTTGTTCAGAATTATTTAAGGAACAATCTTTCACCCATCTTATCTTCTTGTTCCTAAAAAAAATAAGTATATTGCCTACAAAAAAGCCTTAAATGTACTCTTTTGGAAAAAAATCATACTTTCGTTGCTAAGATTCCAATTCGAAAAATTTGAAAAACGTTTTAAGGTAAGACATAATACTTCATTATTTCAAAGTAAAAACGAGAAAAAAATTATGTTTTTACAAACGGGGCTGGGATGAAGTTATTAAATTTTTTTACCGTATAACATATCACCCTGTAGGAAATTTACTTAAAGAACCGTGAGCTTCATATCTATAGCATGAATTGCCAAAGGCTAGCAGACATCACAGACCAAAATAAAATCGTTCAAGAAACAAACAAGTTATGTTGTTTTGAAAAAGAACGAACTTTTTGGTTAAGACACATTGAGTGGTGCGCAGTTTAGATTAAATTTATAATAAAGATTAATTTTTTTTAATTGACACAAAAAGTGTTACTTTAGCTCCTTATAAAGGACAATAATTAATTTTGTAGTTATTAAATGTTTTTTTATGTTTTATTATTGTGTGTTTGTTGCAGGAGTGACTATAGTGAGTAGTTTCTAGACAGTTAAAATTAAGGAACGTTTTTTAGCGTTTTGGAAAATTTAATATTTCAAAATTTTTTTTAGGTACCAACCAAATGAATATATCGGAAAAAAACTTTACAGAAGCGATAGACGATCCTATCGAAGATGTCTACGAAACCGAAACTGTGGTCAAATACATACACTATATTTTTCTTATATGCACCTTAGTGACGTTTGTATGTGCTTTAGCTGCCAAAATTTTTCTTGTAGTTACAATTTTAAGATTTAAAGAATTAAGAACAAGAATCAACATGTATATATTTAATGCGGTAGTTATAAAATCGCTAGCTTATTTATTAACATTTTTAATATATTTTAATAGATTTTATACTATAATTTACACTGTGTATGAAGCTTTCAGTATTTTATTCCTTATGCTATTATTCACTATGGTCTTGGACTGGTTGTTGATGACGTTTACAAGTAATTGGACTTTGAAAACCCAAACACTGTACCCGCTTATCTTCGTAGTTTTATTCGTTCTGAGCTTCATACTAAATTTTATGCACAAAATGGGAAGTCCATTACACATACCTTACGTAGTAATTTACGTTGCAGGTGTTATCTTCTTACTTGCCGTTAATATTTATATTTATAAGACCAATTTGCCCTATGAGGCAACTAAAACAGTGTATTGCCTTACCGTAGCGAATATTTTTGTTTTGTCTTGGTTGCCTCATTTTGTGTTGCATTATTTTTTGCTCATCGGCTTCCACGCGCAGTGGCATGTTACACTATTAATTGCGGGGCTTTTTGGTTATGCGAGTCCCGTCGTTGTGGTTTGGATTCTGGGCCGAAAAAACAAACACTTTAAAATGGCGTACGATCGAAGCTTCAAGAGATCATTATCAATCTACCAAAATGGAAATTTGGATGTATCGGATGACGAAGAGTGCAAAACTGAAGATCAAATTGTTAGAGTACACATGAATGCAGAAGATGTATCTATTTATTAGGTTTTCTGTTTTTTTTTTTATTTTGTTGATTTTTTTCTTAAAGAATTTGTTACTTAATATAGTTATATGTTTATAACTCAAATATTTAAATACATATTTGTTTAATAAAGTTGTTATCTTACCAAATGCAATTTTACTGTAAACAAGTTATAGTCCAGTCAAACGGTAGCAACACATTTAATTAATATTATATTCGAAAATGATAACCAGAGCATGTAGTGAGGGTCAACGATACACTTCACACAGTTTTAACGTTAAGGATAACATTGAGTACAATTTTGATGCTCACTGTTAAAAATGTTTGTAAAATTACTACATTTTTACTAAGCAGTTGCATAGTAAAATTACAACATGTTGTATTGTATTGCAATTTTAATACGCATTTGTTGTAATATTACATTTTGTTAAAGCCAAAGTACTACAGGTTCCCATTTTATAATATTTTGGTTTTTGTTAGATACTTATAGTAATTTTACAATTCTGTATTGTAGAATTGAATTGGAAATGTATACATATTCGGAATTTAATTTTACTAAGATAATCAATAAAATTACTTACCAAACCTTGCTATTTGAATTACAATAAGTGTTTGGAAATAAACAATTAATTATTTATTTTATACAACTTCTGTTTGCAGTTTAATTATGTAGACTGTTAAAATTGTTTGTAAAATTACAATTGTTTTGCAAAACAAAGGATGAGTAAAATTACAAATCAGTGTATACGAGGTGTGTTCAGAAAATAACGGGAATTGTTAAATTTCGCGGGTTCGGAGGGTCCGGTTAACATAAAATTTTCCTTATTATATTGGTATACATGCCCCCGAAGTATGATAAAAACTTTAGCTGTTTTCATTGTTTACTTTGTCTGTGGCAGCCGCTAAGGTTAGACGTGTTTTATGAGCTCGGCGATTTTTCGTTTGTTAAAAGAAATGGATAAAAGAATTTGTATCCAATTTTGCTTAAAAAATGAAATAAATTCTGTGAAATGTTAACAAAGGCCTATAGTGAGTCTGCTATATGTAAAACAAGAGTTTACAAGTGGTTTAAGAGTTTCCAGGATGGCCGTGAAGACGTTGAAGATGACGAACGCACAAGCACATTAACAACCGATAAAAACATGGAAAAAGTGGAAGAAATGGTTATAAACCATCAGAGAAGTCGCTGATGATGTTGGTATATCGATTGCCTCATCCCATGAAATTTTTTCGAATGTTTTGGGTATGAAACGCGTGGCAGCAAAATTTGTTCTAAAATTGTTAAATTTTGAACAAAATTTTTGGCCAAAAACAATACTGTAATACATATTCGCCAGACATGCCTCTGTCTGACAAGCGCATCGCTGAAAGACCTAAAGGCTATCCCAAAGATCGAGTTTTAGAAGTGTTTCGAGTATTGAAAGAAGAGCTGGCACATGTGCATAATATCTAATGGGGACTATTTTGAAGGCGACAACATTAATGTAGACGAATAAATAAATATTTGTTTCAAAAAACGAAAATTCCCGATATTTTCTGAACACACCTCTTATACCAATACAAAATTATAATACAATTTGAGTAATCTTCCGAGACATGTTGGGAAATCTACTAAGATAAGTTGTAATTTTACAAACTATATGTATAAATCCTACACGCATTAATACTTTTTATTAGAAACTGTCAAACTGTTTAGTTAAGTTAACATTGTTGGCATCTTCATTAGTTACACTTCGCTTCTAAGGATGCCAACATCGTTGGCGAAAAGTAACTTTAAGCACTTTGTGTTTTGTTTTGGTGTTGGGGAATATTTTTAATATTTGTTTAACATATCAGCAAAGTTGTGATCACCAATATTTGGCTGCAAATCTGAGAATCCCAGAAATTAAACTTAACTTTTGGGAATTTCCCCATAAGATCTGTACACAATTTAATGTGGCGTAGCAGTTTTAGCATTTTTAAAACTCGTATATCAATTGATTTTTATTTTGCAGATAAAATGGCTGTAAACATCACTGACAACACCACCCACGAAACAATTTTGGATCCCTTTAATGAAGAAGCACCAGCAATGCCAGCTGTATGGTCTGCCATAGTTATATTAATCTTACTTCTTAAATTTATTGTAGGAATTGTCGGTTTGGCCACAAATATATTTTTGGTTATAACAATTCTAAGGTTTAAGAAACTTAAAACAAGAATAAATTCATTTATATTAAGCATAACCATACTCAATATAATTCAATACATTGCAACGCCAATTTCTGAAATTGTCTTTATTTTTGTTAAAGATTACGATATTGCTTTGAATGTTTTTATATTGTTAGATTTTTTGGAAGTCACCTGCATTTTCTTTACTTATGTGATTGCTGTAGCCATGGCTTTAGATTGGTTTATGATGACTTTCAAACAAAACTGGATATTGAGGACGAAACCACTTTATAAATACGAACTTTTGATTTTACATATGCTTGCATTATTATGGTGGGCAATTCAAATATATCTTCATTATGAATTCAATATATATATTGAAATTATTACATACATAATTGGATATTGCATAATAGTATTTATATTATTGTTTATTAATATCTATATTAAACTACACGAAATTCCTTATGAATGTACCAAAACTAAATACTCGATCACAGTAGCTAATATTTTATTACTATGTTACCTACCAGAATTTATAAAATGTTTACTACTAATTAAAGGTTTTAATAGTATAATAATAATGTTTCGATGTATTGAAGCCATTTCCATTTTAAGTGTATACGCAAGTCCTATTATTTTAGTTTCTTACTTAGGATGTAGCAATAAGTATTTCAAAATGGCTTTCGATAAAAGTTTTAAGAAAAATGTTCAGACCTATGATACTGATAACTTAGATGATCCAGAAGATTCGGAAAGATGTTGACCTTAATGTTTATGTGATATAAAATTAGACTTGCTTGTTATGCTAATGATGACACTGGCAAAATCAATTTTTTGCCTTAATATATTATTATTTTATAAAATGTAATTTTTACTTAAGGAGATTCGGGCATTACATTGCATTTTGTAATTATTTTGTATTTTAAAATTAAAGGCACCATATACATATATAT
Organism: Brassicogethes aeneus; assembly: GCA_921294245.1. Lineage (NCBI taxonomy): Eukaryota > Metazoa > Arthropoda > Insecta > Coleoptera > Nitidulidae > Brassicogethes > Brassicogethes aeneus. Next base: position 48,797,260 of record OV121135.1, read on the forward strand.
TTTAACACAGGAACGAAAAAAATACAATTTGAACGCGAGTTGTTTATAGTTGGTTTCTATGGTAACGCTTTTAGCTTTTGACAGTTGCAGTGACATTTCTTTATGCAGTGCTATGTAAAATCTTAAAATGAGTTGCGAAAACGAATTATTATGTTCTGTGTCCACTACAAAGAAAAAATTATTAAAAAAAGGTATTGGAACCAAAAAAGCAACAGAGCAGTATGAGCAGAAAACAAATATAAGACAACTATAAAAGCATTGCCTAATTATTTAAAAAATAATAACAAAACAATTGTGTTTTTTTTAATAATTTCCTTTATAAACGAAATTATGGTAGTCAGCAAATAATTCAAACCAAATGTCTCTAGATAATCACGTGTTTGTAATGCAATGTTGCCGGATCATCTAGACGAAAATGACAAATTAATAATTTTTGTTGGACACATTCAACATTATCGTTTATTATTAGTGCATTAATTTTTTAATTTCACGTTAGAAGATATGCATTAATTGATTAATATGAATTTAATTAACTTATATCTTATAACATGACAACAAGAAATTGATAATTTTTTTTATAGTATGCACTTTTAGCTGTAGAATTAGCATACACATTTTTGCCAACATTCACAACACAGTTTAGCAATAATAAACGATAACATCCTGTGTAGTCTTAGCAACTTTAATAATTTTTTACTCTGAAACCAGACGGTCAGTTTCTAAAACTTTGTGAATGTATTCTAAGTATACTCTACTACAACCTAAATTTTTTTTAACATATACATTAATATCGTGCCCAAATCTCCTAAGTAGTTGAAGATGTTAAAATTATAAAATAAAAATTATTAATTAATTCATAAATTATATTTAAATTAGGACCCTATACCCATGTGATTGTTTTTTATATTTATTATAACTTTATTTTGAAAATTTGTTTTTTTACCCAATTATTTTCTAATAGGAATAAAAAAAAATTATGTCGACAATTTTTAATATTATTTAACATTTTCAGTGTAAAATATTTCAAATGTCACATAAGTGATTTGGACATTTTGAAGTGCCTACATGTCCGGTCTTTAAATATCATTCACAATAATTTAAGGACCTTACCTTATATCTTTGACTTTGAAGTATCGCTGAAAGTTTGGGGCGTAGTTGTTTAAAATAATAAATTTTTACCGGGGCTTACATAACTTTTACTAGACTAGAAAAGGCGGTTCTAACGATGTATCAAATTACTTTTGGAACAAACTCATGAATACATTATGTAGTCTGCCACCCACCTACTCGTGAAATTATTTGTTAATAGTTGCCGAATCTTTGGATCTTCTTGTCAAAGGTAGGATATATTATTTATTAATTAATTAATTTTTTCTACTCCCACCTTTAAAACGCATATTATCGTACATGTTTCCATTACACCAAGTGACCTTTGTAATACACATTGACAAGTTGTGGCTTTATGGCGCTTTAGTCATGGGTTTAAGTTAGTTTGAAGTTAGTTGACAGTTGTCAAATGTCATACAATCGTTAAAATAAAGTGATTTTTTTTTAAAATAGTAGTAAATGTAAAAATTATATTATTATCTCAATAAAAAACTACAATAGTTATTTGTTTTACAAGTGTTGAAAAGCGACTTTTTCATGCGAGTGTTTAAGTTGCACACAAGGCCTTCAGGCCGGGTGTGCATTAACACGAGCTTGAAGAAAGCTTTTCTTACAAGTAAAACACAATGTTTTTTCTACGACCATTTTATTTTTTATTATATTCAAATACAAAACAAAATAACCTAAAAACGTGTTTAACAGCTGTTAAAATTACTTTCATCTTATTCTTTTAATTTTTAAGGTATAAGTTACTTAAAATCAATAAACTTACCTTCTCAAATTAAATAAAGGCACTAAAAATTAGAATTTATTATACAAACACAATTAATTGTGTTCTAAATTATATTTAAACATAAATATACAAATACAATACAAATTTTGAAACGAATGTCACGATGCTGCCAATTTCTTTTCATACAGACCTGTCACTTTTCACACAGAAATGTCACTTTACATTCGTGTTTTGCCTTGCCAATGAAAAGATTCATTTTCTAAGCAACGATGCCAATACGAAATGTGACTTTTACATAGTGGTCGTAGAAAAAAGTATTAAATAGTTTCTTGACACCAATATTTGAAAAGTTTATATGAACGTTTATACTGACCTTCGCCGTAGTAGTGCAGTTAACTAGATTTACCTAATAAAGCGTTAAAAATTTTGCGCACAGTGCCCATAAAACATTCTCTTCTCTTTTACTGTGAAAAAGGATTCTTAGTCTATTTTTAAGGAATAAATTTTGATTTAAACAAAAAAATGTAAGATTTTAACGCTGGTAGATTCCCAAGTTAGAAATTCTAACGGGAATTCCAATAAATACAACTGTCACTTTTTGTACCTTTAACATTTCCCGTGTATGAACTTTTAATACTTTGTGATAATAATTTGCAATTATAGTAATAAAAAAATCAAAGGATAACATATATTCTTAACATAATTATATTTTAAAGTATCAATAATTGTAAGGTTTAATTAAAATAATAACGGGCAATGTTAATGTTGAAAATTACGTCAAAAATGTTTGTTGGAAAGGTTAATTTATTGTCGAATAGATGTCGTTTTATACAAATATTTAACTTAAATTATTTTTTAGATATTATTAATTATTTGTTGTAGAAAAAGTATATTATTAATTAAATTAAATTCGTGACTAAAATGGCGTTTATCAAACTTAATACATAATATACTATTATAGCAATGATATAATATCATTATTATATATTTAGAATATTCATTCCGATACTCATAAAACATCATAAGAGCTAACATTAATGTTTTATACTTCGACTATTTGTTAAAGCTTCGTATCTAGTTAGTTTCTAAAAATAATGTTATTAAAGATAACGGTAAATAATCAGCAGCCACTTGTGACTTATAGACCAAACACTGGGTTTAATATTAAAGTGGCGTATCATACGTTTAACAATTAATATAAAAAGAATATTATTTGTGTCAAATTTTAACAATTATTACCAAAATTATACCTAAAACACATTTTTTGGGTTAATTTTTTTATTTAGTCTTCTTTTAGATAAAGCGTTTCTGAACTTTTACTATAAGTTAAAAAACTATGGAGTCCTACTACGACTATGATACTTCAACATTAAGGTTAGTTATACTTAACATATAGGATAAATAAATATACATTTTTTTAGTAATTTGGAAGACTACTACGAAGAACAAAACTATACTTTAGTAAATGAAGATCCTTTCGAGAACTGGTATCCTAATCATCACTACTTTACAGTCATGAACGTAATGGAGTTTATTTTGAAAGTTGCTACATTTTTCATCAACATTTTTATTGTTGGTTGCTTCTTTAAATATTCGGCTTTGAGGACTAGAGAGTTAATGTTTATACTAAATTTTACTATATTAAATATATTGTATATTTCGTATGAATTTATATTAACTGATATATCGAGCTCGTGGTATCCATACTATTGTGAAATCAGCCATATTTCTTTCTACTTGTTTTTAATGAATTATTTAATGTTAGGATTGGTAAATGTACATTGGTATATTGTGAATTTTAAGGAAAATTTGATAACAAAGTACAGCAGGGTATACCAACATTTTTTTGCAATAATATACGGTATATCCTTTATAATATTTGCGGGAACTTTTTCTATTTGTTATAGTAATATTGCGTATGTTATAGGTTTACAAATAATTTTGTGGTTTATTGCAATAACATCAGTAGCTATACATTATATAGGAAGAAACAAGTTATCACTAAAGAATTCATACATACCAAGAGCTTCAATTATTGCAATGTCATTATGGTTACCAATGTTAATTAACCATATTCTTATACAGATTTTACACACTAAACATTTTCTCCTCAACTTTGCAATTCATATGGCATACTTTACCAATAATTTATTCATTTGTAGCCCACTTGTCATAATTTATTTTTTGACCAAGCACAATAAGTATTTTAATAATGCCCTTACAACTTTTTGTGGAATACGTAAGAAAGAAGGAGAGGTTCTGGAAAACGAAGATGATTACGAAGAAGTTATGATTCAAACCCCACAGTTCAATGGAAATGTTTAGTTAAGTATTCTGCCGTTTGTTTTAAAAAGTGTTTTCATTCGTATGCACGTAATGATGTACCTAGTAGCTACTTATGTATAATGATGAAAATTATTTGGTCTATAATTAAGAAATTGTGCAATTATACAACTCAGATACAAAACAAGTAGAATGTAATCGTGTTTGTAAAATACAAGTTCATCTTAATTTATGTATTTTTTATTTTTTAATACCTAATGGTCGTTAATATAAATTAAATTTGAAAATTTGAGAAGGTAAGTTTAATTTACTTTATATATTTTGCGTTCATAATGACTTCATTGTAACACCGCTTTTGGTGCAGAAATAAGGTACTTTACCCCACCCAAAATTTTGATTTTATAGGTTGGCTACTTTAAACAGCATACTAGTAAAATAATATTTTGCATATTGGTTATAATATATTTATGATTTTTATAGTACTTACGCGACTTTTCTGATAATAAATTTTGTTTAACACCAAAGAAAATCCTTTGTTTTTCTTTAATTAATATTAGCTTATTGTAAATAAGTAAATTAAGGACGCCATGGCGAATCGATTTTGACATTAACCCTTCAAACCAATGACTGTGATACCAACTATCTAAAGTAAAATTCGACCAAATTAAATATAAGCTATAAAATTAATTTTTTTATAGAGTTTTTGCAAAATAGATAAAATAGCACAAAGAACTCCTGTCATAAGACCTTTTGACGCACGAGGACAATTTATAAAACGAGCGAGTTTTGTAATGGACAAAATGACGTCTTATGACATTAGTTCTTTAACATACTATTATTTATTTTATTTATTAATATAAATTTACTGAATATTTCACTTGTTTTTGCACTGATAAAAGTAACACTAAATTAACCTCACTTAGTTTGACAGTTTGCAATTACCTAAGGTACACTGTTTTATGACCACTTGCACCGTAAGTTTAACAGTGGTTTTATTTTTAACAGAGGTTTATTTTGTATAACTGGCTTTTACCGTAAATTAATCCTTGTTTAAATACCTCTAAACTATTGTTAAAATAAACCCCCAATTTCGGTGGTTTAAATTACTTTAATCCACCGTTAAAGATTTATAACCTTAAAAGTACTAGTAATCGGTATTCAAGATCTTTTTTTTCAAAGATATTCTTTATTGACATATTTAGCAAATCCAATAACTATAGTTATAGGTATAGAGGTCAGCAACTCTATAATGAGTCACTACTAAGAACCAGAAATATAATAGAAAGAGTATTTGGAATTTGGAAAAAAGGTTTCCAGTGTTGGCATATGGCTTAAGATTAAAACTAGATACAGTTTTGTCCATTATTCCAACTGCAGCTGTACTACATAATATTGCTAGAGACATGAATAAACCAGAGCCGCCATTGCCTGATGATATTAATGCCATGGAGTACCCTGTTGTTACTCATCTACAAGATGTTTCAAAATCAATTAATACAAGATTATGTTGCGAATTTATTTAGTTTATACTTTATTGATTGTTTCGCTACACGGTAGCTTCTTCAGAATTGGTACAAAACGACAACTAAACATTTTCTTGAATTTTATAAATAACTTACACCCGAACATTAAATTCACAATGGAAGAAGAAATAAATAACTCTCTTAATTATTTAGATCTAACAATCCAAAAAAATAATAGACACCACACATTCAAAATTTTTCACAAACCCAGCTACACTGATATAGATATACATAAAAGTTCTTCTCACCCCTTTTCACATAAAATAGCCGCATTTAACTCTATGGTCCACAGACTCTTAAACGTTCCATTATCAGAAAAATATTATAATTACGAAAAAAAAAACAAAAAATAGCTATCAACAACGTTTTTCCAACATCTAAGATTACCATGAATACATATAATAGTTGTACATATCTAGGTGCTAAGATGAGACATGTATCTAATATCTTTAATAAAATCAATAGTAATTTAGCATTTAAAACCAACAACAATCTTAGTAAGTTTATCAAAAACAACAAAGATAAAACATCAAAATCTTCAAAATCCGGCGTTTACCAACTAACCTGCAGAGACTGTCCGAAAACATATATAGGCCAAACGGGTAGAAATTTTAATACACGAATTAAAGAACACAAGATATCCTATATAAACCTTAAACAGGATTTTTCATACGCTAACCATTTAATACAAGAAAACCACACATTTGATGATAACTTTAAAATATTACATGTAGTCAATAAAGGTACCAAACTAAGTCTTTGGAAATTAATAAACTAAAGAAAAAATCTGATATTGTTCTTAATGACCAAATTAAAACTAACAGCTCGCCTCTGTTAAATTTATTTTAGAGTGAATACTTGTAGTACTAAAAAATAATATTTATTAATACCTATTATAATATTATATTAGATTGGACTTTCCAAACCCTTAGTTTTTCCAAAATTATGTAAGTTTTATTAATACCTTCAGGTATAATGTTTATACAACATTTATTTTCTCAAATTACCTGCCATTTGTTAATATAAATACCGCCACTTGATAAAATATGTACCAATTCTGAAGAAGCTACTGTGCATAGACTATGCTACTGTGTAGCGAAACAATTGTTAATCATTAAAAACATAAATAAATTAGTGAAACTTTAAAACAGTGTTGTTTTTATTCATATATTATTTTATACTTATTTAAAATTAAAATAAATTAAAATTTTTTAATCCGAAAAAGTAATTTCTTTTTCATCATTTTTATTGTTAATTTCCTGCTCTAATTGTTTTAGCCCTATCTTTGTTTTCAATAATACCCTTGTATCCACAAGATTAATTAAATGATTTTTTTCATTTTCTGAAAAATTTGAGACGCGCCCCATTTTTTTTCATTTTCTGAAAAATTTGAGACGCGCCCCATTTTTTTTCAGGTTCTGTATCCATATTATTCTCTCTTACCATCAACTGAATCGGTCGTACATGAAATGGAATCGAAGCACAGATTATAAAGAATCGAACTCTTAACGTCAAAATATATTTGCGTCACAAATAAGTGTGAAGTTACTTATTAGCACCAATCTTTTCCATTTTTTAGTCAAATTCCCTAGATCACTAGTAAAATTATTTTAAACCATATTAAAAAAATCAAGGTGCAAGATTTTGGACACTAATCTCCTGTTACCTTTTAACTTGTCAGTTTATTTAACTGATCAGTTTTAGAAAAAGGTGCAAGTGGCCATTAAAGGCAGAAATGTTCACAAATTTTAGGAACTTCTTTAATTTTGCACCCTGTATATGTTAAAATAAAAATGTCTACCATAGCACATGTCAAAAAAATCATCAAAATGAAATGTATATTTAGGTGGTACAAAATAATTATGTATTATATTTTTAAGATGGATTTGGATGATCAGTCAAACTTGGTGCTGCCGGAAAAAGAAATACACAGAATTCTACTGGACGCCCTGGGATTTATTTTAAGAGCCATTACGTGCCTTGCTGATATATTTATTATTTATACATTTTTAATTTATTCTTCTGTACGAAAACGATTGCTCTTATACATTTTAAATTATGCCATACTTAATTTAATGTATATTACATATCATTCTTTGGCTACAGAATTTTTGATTTCATTAAGCAAGAGTTCTGAATATATTTGTATTTTAGCTAAATTATCAAATTATTTTTTGATTATGAGCCTACTAATGTTGTTTATAATGAATATAAATTGGTACCTGCTAAATTTTCAAAAAACATTAATTTCGTCCTATAAAAATATATACAAATATATATTTATTATTATGTACGGAGTATCAATGATTATTTGGCCATTTTCAACAGCGTTGTGTTATTATAATTTTGACATAAAAAAAATCGCATTTAAAATCACAATGGCAACCATATTCATCAACACAATAATATTCTACTTTAAAGGAAAAAAGAGATCTGTGAACTCAATAAAATATCCGTACATACTAAAAATATCGACATGCAATTTGTCATGGGTGCCCATTTTTATTCATCAAAATGTTTTGGATATTTGTGAAGGGTTTGGTTTTAATCAATGTCATCAAGTTTTAATGAGTTATGTATATGTTTCCCTGAACCTGACATACTTAAACTCTTTAATTGCTGTTTATTATTTAATAAAATATAATAAATATTTTAAAACGGCTCTTAAAAAGATTATAGGAAAGTAGGGATGTAGAAAGATATTAAACAGTTTTTTACTTTTTATTAAATACCATACAACATATATTTTTTTCTACTCCCACCTTTAAAACGCCATTTATCGTACATGTTTCCATGACACCAAGTGACCTTTTAAATACACATTGACAAGTTGTGGCTTTATGGCGCTTTAGTCACGGGCTGAAGTTAGCAACAGGTTTTTAGTCACGGGCTGAAGTTAGTTTTAAGTTAGTTGACAGTTGTCAAATGTCATACAATCGTTAAAATAAAGTGCCTTTCTTGTAAAATAATACTAAATGTGAAAATTATTTTATTACCTCAATACAAAAGTATTAAATAGTTTCTCAACGCCAATATTTGGAAAGTTTATATGAACATTGTACTGACCTTTTAATTTCGCCGGCAAACTATAACTTAAATTCGAGCACAGTCTCCACTGTAAAGTGCTCATAAAACATTTTCTTTACTTTCACTGTGAAAAACTGTCAATTTTCAAGAAATAGATTTTGATTTATAACCTTTATAATCTGTGTTTATAAATTTAAACATTTGACATTTGACGGTGACACACAGATTCCCCTATTGTTTCATAGATGGCGCTCTATACAAATTTTTGATTTAAATCATTTTAAGATAATAATAAGTATTTGTCGTAGAAAAAGTATAGTATGCACCTCGTTTATAAACTTTTCTATACACTCATTAATTTAAGCACTCGCTCGCAAGCTCGCTCGTGCCTAAATTAAATTCGTGTATAAAATGGCGTTTATCAAACTTGATACATAATATACTATTGTCTACAGTGTGATTAAAAATGTCGGACCATCGCCCAGTGTAACCATTGATCACAAAACACTAACTCTGATGCCCAGAATACTAATTCTCAATGGTACCGACAATCCACACAACAAGCTCTGTTCTATCTCCTTTCGCGCATACTAAAAATCACCAAATTAGGCAACCCACTGAAGACTCTAACGGCGGCCATTTTTACGTTTACAATTTTTGTGCTTTGGGTTTGTGCTGTTTATAAAGATTAATATGTCATCGTTTTAAAGCCTTAAAGTGCTAAGGGCAACTGTAATGGTTTGGGTCACAGAGTGCCATTTGTAAACGATACTGGACTTCGCATATGGGTGATTCTACAAAAGTTGGGCAAATTTTGACCTCATTTTGTTTATATAGTTTTCGAAGAAAATTAAACGGTATTTTGTTATGAGAACATAGATAATATATTAAATATTCTATTCCAGACCTGGCCAGTCACTTTTTCAAACAGTTTCCGAAATATCTGTGTTTTCTAAATTTGAATGCAAGGGAAGTGACGAGTATACCAAGGTACTAATTAAATACATAATTTATTGGAAAATATAAGATTTATTGCAACTTTGAGCATATTATGCATTAAATATCTTAAAATCTGTGGGGACTGGATTTCCCACTCTTGTCTGTCAGTACAATTTAAGTGATTTTTATAATAATTTTTATTTATTTTATTTTTATTGCTATGTATTTCGAATTATTATTAGTCAGTAATTATGTTTAAACTTTTAAGGTAGTAGGTTGTAAATAGTGTATTGCAGAGAGCGTGTGTTTGTTACCTGGAGCCTTGTAAAACATTGGAGTTTCCTGTCATCGGTAAACATCCTTTACGATTGCTTACTTACCTCTCCGGTTTCTTTACCCAAAGTAATTTATTTAATTTTATTTTTATTACCCTTTTATAGATGCGCTTTGATTTTTCCAAATGTTTCCTACCTATCCCCTACCACGATTAGGGGTGGGTGGCCAAAGGGCTCTTGGAAAATGTCTTGGTCTATCACCAGACATAACGTACTGACTCCCCGTTTTGAGTACATCGGCTCCGGGTGACAACACATTTAAATTATAAATTCTGTTTGTGTATATATGTGTATTGTATTGTATATTGTGTATACGTAGTGTAATAAAGTTAAGTTTGTAAATACCTCGCCGTCGATCAATTTGCACACAACTACCCGCACCAAAGCAGTCGCTAAAGCTTGCGACCCAACGATACGTCTGGCCCTCAATTAAATCGGACTGTCGTCAGTGGGCACGAAGCTGCGTGGAATGTCAGCGATCGAAGATATCTCGCCATGTCTCAGCGCCAGTGGGCTCGTTTGCGCCACCATCAGCAAGACTCGACCACGTACACCTTGACCTGATCATCATGCCACACTGCGATGGGTATCGTTATTGTTTGACTATGATCGATAGATTCTCTCGCTGGCCCGAGGCCCTCCCACTTGTCAACCAGGAAGCAACCACTGTTGCAGAAGCATTTTTCAACCACTGGATAGCTCGTTTTGGCGTCCCGCTGCGAGTCACGACAGACCAAGGAAGACAATTCGAATCCAACCTGTTCAAGCATTTGAATCGCTTGACAGGTACGACTCACATACGGACAACCGCATACCACCCAGCATCCAACGGTATGGTCGAGCGCTTTCACCGTCAACTTAAAGCAGCCATCCGTTGTCATCAAAGCCGCTGGACAGAGGCGCTTCCAGCGGTGCTATTGGGGATCCGTTCGGCGTGGAAGGACGATATAAATGCCACCACTGCAGAAATGCTATATGGCCAACCGTTGCGACTTCCAGGAGAGCTGTTGACACCCCGAATTCGTGAGGAGGACGACATCAACGCGGAGACTTTCGTTAAACAGCTGAGGCAGCGATTGCAGGACATAAGACCAGCAGTCATCAACCGTCATGGTGACAAGAAGATTTTTATCTTTAAAGACCTTGCAACAACGGGGCAAGTTTTCGTCCGCCACGACGGCCCTAAAAGACCTCTCCAACATCCATACGATGGGCCGTACCGAGTGGTTAGCCGTTCCGACAAGTTCTTCATAGTAAACGTCAAGGGCAAGAACATTACAATTTCAATTGATCGGCTAAAACCGGCATACACGATACTTGACAACATAGAACAACCCGAACAAGAGCCAGAACAACTTGGCGGATACGTTATTACCACAGCTCCGTTAAAGCCTGACCCACAACCCGAGCCACCAGCAGCGCTTAACGCACCAGACGTCCCACCAGCACGCGTCTCGGCTGGTTCGGGAAATACAACCACCAGAATTCATCGGCAGACGAGATCGGGCAGACAGGTTCGGTTTCCCGATCGCTTCCAATCCGGACTCTCGTGATCTTCATCACTGGCAGGGGAGTGATGTGGGGACTGGATTTCCCACTCTTGTCTGTCAGTACAATTTAAGTGATTTTTATAATAATTTTTATTTATTTTATTTTTATTGCTATGTATTTCGAATTATTATTAGTCAGTAATTATGTTTAAACTTTTCAGGTAGTAGGTTGTAAATAGTGTATTGCAGAGAGCGTGTGTTTGTTACCTGAAGCCTTGTAAAACATTGGAGTTCCCTGTCATCGGTAAACATCCTTTACGATTGCTTACTTACCTCTCCGGTTTCTTTACCCAAAGTAATTTATTTAATTTTATTTTTATTACCCTTTTATAGATGCGCTTTGATTTTTCCAAATGTTTAAACTTTTCAGGTAGTAGGTTGTAAATAGTGTATTGCAGAGAGCGTGTGTTTGTTACCTGGAGCCTTGTAAAACATTGGAGTTCCCTGTCATCGGTAAACATCCTTTACGATTGCTTACTTACCTCTCCGGTTTCTTTACCCAAAGTAATTTATTTAATTTTATTTTTATTACCCTTTTATAGATGCGCTTTGATTTTTCCAAATGTTCCTACCTATCCCCTACCACGATTAGGGGTGGGTGGCCAAAGGGCTCTTGGAAAATGTCTTGGTCTATCACCAGACATAACGTACTGACTCCCCGTTTTGAGTACATCGGCTCCGGGTGACAACACATTTAAATTATAAATTCTGTTTGTGTATATATGTGTATTGTATTGTATATTGTGTATACGTAGTGTAATAAAGTTAAGTTTGTAAATACCTCGCCGTCGATCAATTTGCACACAACTACCCGCACCAAAGCAGTCGCTAAAAATCAAATAATACCTACCACACATCAGTGGCGGCTGGTGGATTTTGGGTATACCGATATCTCAATTATTAGATATGGGACCCACACCAAATTTATATGAGTTTATAATGACATTAAATAAAGAAGTTCTGCGCAAGCAGAATTTAAATTGAAGTTTGCGAAAAAAAGATAACCAAAACATCAAACATGGAACTGACGATACGGTACTGATGAATGGGATACAAATTTGAGATTATAATTCGGAATTAAGTATTTTACTGATATTTTTTATTAGTGGATGCTTTTTTTCAACAAATCACATATATAAATTACAATGAAATATATATGTATACGTAAGAAAATAACTACTCACCACAGTACTGAAATTTTGACTGGAACTCTACGTGCATTCACCACAATTTCGCCGCTTGCATTGTTTTCAAGATGACTGTCGTGCAAAGGGTTGGGTTGGGTTGGGTAATTTTTTACCAACACTTGAGTTAAAACGAGGACTTGAAGTTTAAACTTCAATATTTCGCAGGAATTTTGAATTTTAACATTTGACATAGAACTGACGGGTAAAAGTGAGTACAAAGATTATCATTTTTTTTAAAATTGCTATTATTCGAATCTATGATAAAATATGAAAAATACATTATTTAATAATTTATAGTTTGTAGTGAAATTGAAAAATTTTAGAAAAATTGAATATATTTTAAAATAAAATCACTTAAATATTTGATTCAGGAGTTGTGACACGCTAAGGTACTGATGTTTTGAATATTTATTATGTTTTTCTACAAAGGTGCTTTTGAAAAAATACATTAAAATTGGGTGGACAAGTTAAAAAAAACAGGATCTTTTCTAATAGGTATACTAAAACATTTACAAAAAATATTAAAATACCTACTCTATTGACTGATGACATCAAGTTGTCCAACTTTTGTAAAATCACCCATATGAGTCTATATTGTGTAATGGATTAACGCGCAATTCTGTTAACTCATTTAGAAATTTGTTTTTTTTTTTGCAAATATAAGTTCAAATGGACAGTAGGTACTTATGTACCGTTGATGGTGTTGTGTTATAAAAATAAGTGAAATACTTAGTCCCCCAGATAGCACAAAGAAGTACTGGAAACGTCCTGAGAATATCTTGTATCAGACATTAGTAAGTCCCGAGTACGTCCGAATCAGGTCCTGAACCTTCCCCAGGACGTACCAGGGACATCCGATGTTACCAAATCGTCGGTCCCCAGAACGTCCTAAGTAAGACATCCTCTGGCCGTCCTGAAATACTTTATTGGGGATTATTGGACAAGCTCTACAGAATTGAAGAGTGGTATTCCCAAAGGGTCTAAGTGACAAAAATAAAATTGTGACTTATCATAGAAAAACAAATATTTTGAACATATAGGTAAATGTTGGAATATTTTTTAAGTAATTCTGCATGACACAAGTTATTTTTAAATGATAATATATTATTTAGCAAACTTGACACTTGGACTATTTGGAAATACCATGCTTTAATTGCTAAAAAAAGACAAAAATTACGTCCTTGAGACGTACCGAGTATATCCGCTTTAATTTTCCCAAATAAGTAAGAGACTGGACGTACCCAAAACTTCCGATATAGGTCTGGGACGTTCGGACCTATGTGGGACCCGAAATGGACGTCCTGGGTACCTCTTGTGCTATCTGGGCCACTCGTCCCAATCGCTTTTATTGTCGTTTACGTAAGATTAAAGGTATTCATTGATTACTCTATGAATTCGTTCCATTCTCCCGACTGTTTGTGGCCTATAATGTGTTAAAGTACAATTTTTAATTTGAAATAATTTTGTAATTTCTTCTATAGTCTCATTGCCATACTCCGTACATACCCATATCTCTCTCCTATATTGATCCGTAAACTAAAATGAAATTTTCAAAAATAGCGCCAGAAAGGGTTTTAGCCTCCTTATTTGGAATATAAACTGCTACGAGATAATTTGTTAAATCGCATTCTATCGTGACTAAATGCGCATTCCCCGATGAGGAACGTGGTAATGGGCCTACCGTATCAATTATTATAATATCAAAGGCTTTATTTAAATGGAGTGGAAGTAATTTGTACACGGCTCCGAATTTTGAATTTTTGATTTATTAAGTTGATACTGGGGCACTTTTTGACAAACTGAGATATACGATTTTTCATGTTTTTTCAAAAATAGTACGCTTTCAGTTTTTCTAAAAGTCGCTTTTGACCACAATGACCAAAAATGACCAAAAAACAAACCTCTTTTGTAAAAAATAAACCTTATTAACCTATCAGGTCTCGAACTGTCAAATGTCAATTTTAAGGTTAATTTGTGGGTATGGTAAATTTGTGGGTCATGGTAAATTATCCTTAAAATTGACATTTGACAGTTAAATGACAGACATAGAATAAGGTTTATATTTTACAAAAGAGATTTTTTTAATAAATAAATAGGGTAAACCACATAGTTATTAGACACTTAAGTAATATTATTTATTTAAAATTTATATATACCACTGTTTTAAAGATTTTAGTTTTTTTATGAATATATAAAAAGGATAGTTTTTTTGTTAAAACTTTATCTACGTTTAATTAAAAATAAGAATATTTGAATTTTTAATAATAGTTTTATAAAAACATGCAAAAAAGTATAGTAATTTGATATTTTATAGTTATAGTAATTGGACACATGGACCATAGTTATTGAATATACAATTTTTATATAAACATAACAACTTTACATCAAATAATAGAAACTGTTAAATATTTTTTAAAATTAAATTGCTGTTTTAGGTAATTTTTTTGTTTCGTTTTTATAAATATCATATAATTCATATATTTCTTTCTCGGATTCCTCATCCCTTTTCTGGATTCTGAAGGTAACTACTAATTCCTTGGTCTGACTTTTGAAATAGTTTGTTGCAAAAATCATTAAGTGTGGTGTCTCTACTTTGTTTGTCGTTGTTTACGGAACAGGATAATTTATATATATCTAATATTTTTTCGGGTGGTATGATAAAAGTATTTTTCGAATTTATTAATTTTCTTGCCATTAGTTTTTTATGTTCTCTACCATGCACTGTATTTAAATCACTGTTATTCTGCAAGATGTCCTGTGACGAAGAAATCACTATATTACTTACTCTCTAAAAATGAATTAGTCAAAAATGTCATAGCGAAAAAGCAAACACTAATTATTCTCGTTAACAGCAATTTGTATCCAGGATATTTAGCAGTCAATTCCTATGAAATATTCGCTGAATCCGAAAATGTCGTCAAAAGTTATATTTAAAAGTAGAATAGTTTTTGAAATATAATCAATTTTACAAATAATATGGAATTGACTATATCTCAAAAACTGCTTAACTTTTATAGTTTTTGAATTCAGGGGACAATTTTACATAAGAATTGGCTGGTAAATGCCCGGGATACATATGTCCAATAATAGAAATTTACATTTTTTACCAACCAGTAATTAGACACTGTTTTTAGAATTAAAATTAAAACGCATTAAAGTGACAATGTTTAAACCATGAGAAACACATTTATACCACACACTGCAGTGTATGATCTGTACACTTTTTAGAAATATTTTTTGTTGTAATTTAAACACAGCCCTGTTCTTAACAAAAACAAATCTTACCACCAAAGTAACGTGCGAACTTTTTTGTTCTTTATTGGACCCGAAATAAAGTAGTTCTATATTATTACCAACTGAGGTAGTTATAATTTTATACAGCGTCATCTAAGGTTTTGACTTTAAGGTAACTATATTTATAGAACTCTTGTTTTTAGAG
This sequence comes from Brassicogethes aeneus, assembly GCA_921294245.1. NCBI lineage: Eukaryota > Metazoa > Arthropoda > Insecta > Coleoptera > Nitidulidae > Brassicogethes > Brassicogethes aeneus. The sequence goes on from OV121135.1 coordinate 48,813,383, forward strand.
TAATAATGTGAATTGTCCAATAACTATAAAGTGTCCGATAACTGTTCACTTTACTCTATAATAAACCTATATTTAAGTATTTAAAACCATAGCAATGGTCTTTAAATGTATCTGCTGTTTAAAAGACAAGGCGACCTATGTACACGGTCCTTAATTTGTAAATTGCGCAATTTCGTCCGACTTCCTTTCGAACGAACACTAAACTCACAACAAGTTAAGTTCTTGTTATTTAAAATCTCGTCGTAAATTTTTTATAGGCTTTGGGATTGTCCATTTTTTTAAACAAAACTTAATGATACAGAAATGTTTAAGATGTTTTTTGTATTGCTACGAATTGTGCTTAGTGGGGAGAAATTAGGATTCGCTGGGGACTACTGAAGAAACTTTTGTTTTATTCCACCGTTTCGCTTTTTGCTGTACTTGTACAGTAATTGTGAATACTGCCCAGGTAAGTTTAAAGGAAAGTTTAATTGGAGATTTAACTTTAAAATTAAATTAAATCCGTGGTTAACTATGATTTATTTAAAATGGTAATGTTTACTTGATTATAATAAATTTTTGAAAAATATAAAGTAACTCTGTATGCAGACGTCGCGCACCATCTTAAAAGTGTATCATCTACGGACCCCACGAAATCCCAGAAAATTGGCAAAAATATACCTTCGTTATTTAAAAATATACAGGGCGACTTTAAAAAAAAGGTCCGTTTTTTTTGTTTTTTTTTCAGTTTTTTTTTCATTGTTTTTTCAAATGGTTTTTTTTTAACATTTAGGTTTTTTTTCAAGATTAGTCCCATTTGCCTAATTTTTTATGTTTCCATGGACTAAAATTAGCCACTAAATGACAATTAGTAAATGTAAATACCCAAGCAACACAGAATGGTATATTAAACGTTTAAAACGATCTACTACCATCCGTCACTTCGTTGTATATGTGAAACGTATTATAAACTGCAAAATGTCCGCGACTTCAACGTATATATACAGATTTCTATATTCATTTCATTAACGTATATACATATATGATTTTTTTATGAAATGGTAAACGTATATTAGCAGTTTACATTTACAGGTTTTATACGTATACCAAATACGTGTATTAAATGTTATTTTTCCTTATTCATTTATACGTATAATGAAAGGGTTATTTTTCTTTACAGGATGTTTCGTAACCTTTTAGACAAAAAAAGAAGGTAAATTCTCACCTAATTTTTTTCGAAAAATACATTAAGTGAGAATTCACCTCCTTCTTTTTGTCAGAGAGGTTAGGAAACACTCTGTATAAACTATAAAATGTATTAGTCCTTAAGTGACCTAAAATAATTAAAAAGTTTGTTCTTACTGCACGGTACTGAAATAATAACTCGTATACAAAAAAACAAAACATATATTCTTTAAATAAACAAATTTGTTGCACAAATGTGACAAGGAAACAAAGTTATAACTTATAATAAAAATAAGGTATCTACGGGTATTACATTTTTTCTCAGTTATACAGATGCCGGTGTTTGTTTAATTTCAGCCAGTCTTTTATCGCTTGGGATATTACAAAATCGTTCAAATCAAGAGGTTCTCTTCCTAAATATGAAAGTTTTACAGCTTCTAAAAAATGGAAAAAGAATATATTTAATAGGTAAATAATTAGTAGGTATATATGTATGTAGTACTTGCTATAATAACTTTTGTATACAAAAGAAAGTATACTTTATACATATTATATAGTTTATATTTAAAATTAATAAGACAATTAATTATTTAAAGGTTTATTACAAAGACGTTTAAAAAAGTAAACTTTTTAAAATATTTTTGTAAATTTACCTTAACAAGAAGATGAACAAAATTATTTCTAGACTTAATAAAATTTTCAATTTCGATATGACATATTACGAACAAATATTAGTTTACATTGTAAACTAATATTTGTTTGTAATTTAATTTTGAAATGGGGTAAATATTTAAAACATAAATTATATTAAGATTCTAAATTTTAGAACAATAAAAATTATACGGTAAAAAAATTAATTATCATTTTTTATTTACTATATCATATTTTTATTGTTTTAAAATTTAAATATTATAATTATTTTTAATATTCTAAAACTTAATATTTTTTTATTTTAAAAATAAATAAATAAAAAAGATAAAAGTTTTATGGTCTGGCACTTTCAAAACATTATCTTAATTTAAAAAAAAAATAAAAAAAACAGTTTTTCTATTTTCCGGCACCCAAATTTTTCGGAAATTTTGAATCTCTACTAAAGAAAACTAAAATTTCCTGCATCAGGTCATACAGGCAGTATGTAAACGGTATACAGTATACAGTATATATACGTATACGAAACCTTTACTTGACACTAAAAAATCTTTTAATTTATTTGACTTGACAAATTTTAACATATAAAGATAAAAGTACCTACATGAATGCATTCATGTGAAGTTAAACAAAAGATAAATTAAAAACTTACCCTCAACTCCTTTTCCAAAAGATAAAAAGAACTAACCCTCAAAATTGTTATCCACGTGTAGTAAGATACTTGCTTTCTTTTTTCTTCTGTAATCGAATAAAACCATGTATAAAAAAATCAATTGAATACAGCAAATCTTTTTTAAATTATTTAGGCACACTTACCTAGGTAATTATAATTACTTAGCAATGCCTGGAGCCCGGCGTTTTCACTTCACAACAGGCTTTTCTTACAAGATGACGCCACGGGCGGAACCTGTAGCTGTTTGGGTTAAGACGCGACGTCATTGGGTAAATTTAATCATGTGACAAAATTTTGCAGTGTTCAATATAGGTTTTGTACACGTATACTATATACCGTTTATATACCAGATTGTGTAGTGTGGAAAATAGGTATACTGTATACCATTTAAGTACAAAATTTAAACGCGTGTTATATACGTTTTTAAAATTTTTTTTAATAATTTCTTAATTACAGCTCAAATTTATGCGATATTCACCAAAAAAAGTTTTGTAAGGGCCTATCATACTTTTCGAGTCAGAACCATTAAAAAATTAGGATTTTATTTGACTTCGTGTCAAAAATGGATTATTATATACATATAATATATGTTTCTAATATACGTTAAAAAAAGTAATATATTTTTTGCTATAATATACGTATATGTTACGATAAATTCATCAGTTAACTGAAGATAAAGTCCTATAATATCCGTATATTATACGTTTCGTATAAAAAAGTAATATGAAAAACGTATATTATTTATACCTTTAAAATGTTATACGCTTTTTATACGAACAATACGTTTAATAAACGTATATACTACAGAGCCGTGTTGCTTGGGTACAGTCTCGCGCTATGCACGCGCCACCACCACCGAATTGACCAATAAGGGCCGCGCTTGTTTTGATTTGGTCCTAAAAAAAGTAACTACATATAATATTTTTGATTCAGCGCTTGATTTTTCAAAAAGCTACCAAAAGCACTTTTTTCATGATTTTTCAAATTCATGTAGAGTATGGAAATTTTTTTTTCAAACAATAGCAAATTCTTGTAGAACATTTATTCATTGGTGGTTAAGTCAGAACATTCCGTGTACCAAAAAAGAAAGCAAAAAAAAATCGTTTTTTTTATTACGGTACTCGTTAGGATTGAGCGTTGCACGTTTTTCATCTAAAAATCTCAAAACTAGAAACTTCAAATTGCTTTTTTTACGGCTCCAATACGACCATTTTTAACAATCCGAAAAATCGCAAATTTTTTTTTTATCCTTTAATTTTTTGTATTAGTGTAGAAGTTTTACATTGCTATTGGTTTCCAGAAATCAGATTTTTTAGTCTCGGTCAAAATTTTCAATAATGAAAAATGTAATATATTCTACATTTCACTTTATTATTAATATAAATTTTAGTCAAAATTTAATTTTGAAAAAAAAAAACAAAAAGAACCGTTTTTTAGGTTTTTTTTCACATCTGAAAAAAAAAAACGTTTTTTTACATCTCTAATTGCGTATACTTATAAATTATTAGATTTATTCTTAATCATCATGACAACAAGCAACAGTAAAATTATCAAATTCGTTAATTTTCTTGAAGGTTATTTATTTTACGTGTGACTTGACAGAAGCAAATACAGGGAGTGCCTATCAGGAACGAATGAAACCATAAAAAACTAAACAAATATAAACATTACATTGACACACATACAGGCAAAATAACCTGGTATATATTAAGCATTCTCCAAACACAACATACATATCACAATACATACAATCTATTAAATATTTAAACGTTTGTATATACATAAAAAACATACTAAGATAGTTTCCTACTCGCCTCATAATTGTTGATATTTTATTCATTATTAACAAAGAATGACTTTTAAAGCTTAAGTTATCGTCTATATTTACTCCAAGATATCATGCACTTTTTCAATTAATTTTAACATCCTGTAAAATATTTCCAAATTTTGAAATAGAATATTTTTTACCTATCAACATATATTTGGATTTATTAAAATCTAAACATAAATTACTATCACAGAGCCAAGAATACAATAGTTTAAGATCATCATTAATACATTGAAGCATATAATCTAAATTATCACCTGTTATATACATCATTGTATCATCTGCAAACATATGCAATTTACAAACCTTTACACATTGAATCATATCATTGATGTATAAGTTGAAAAGTATAGGACCAAGTACAGTGCCCTGAGGCACACCATCAATAAAACGGCTACCAATTACTTGAAATGAGTCCTTAATAATTCTTGTACTTACTAAATCTTCAATATTTGTTGTGTTTTTTAATTTCATTATAATTGTTCTTAATTCATACATTGTTATATTTTGAATTGCTGTCATTTAATTTTTTTTTCTCAATTTTGTCCAATATTACTTTATATTAATTTTTTATTTTAATTGATTGCACTATTTCAGTTATGCTTTCTAAAAAATAATTATTAAATTTTGATGCGATTAGTTGTGAATCCGAACTTTCCAAATCTACATTATTTTTTAAGTTTTAAATAATAAAGGTACAATCTTTGTAACAATTCAAGGTGGTACGCGGCTTTTGGGACACCATGTATATATAAAGAGTTCTTTATAAATAAAATAAAATTGTTAATTTTAAAGTTTTATAATTACCTTGCAGTTTTAAACTTTTTAATGCAAAGCTGGTACATGATTTAAAAATTATATTTCCCTATTCTTTTGATAAATTGGCTTATACATTCCAATTAGTGAATTATATAAATCCTCCTTAGCAAATTTTTTAAAGGATTTAAAGTTGTCAACCAATTTAAAATTGCATTACCAGCCATGTTTCTTTGTTACAGAATATCTATACGACTTAGAACATGGCTTCTCCGGAAAATTTTACAAACATTGAGGAAGATCCTTTCGGCGAGCTAAGAGAACATGGATTTCGAAATCTCGCTGACCCACCCTACGTCGTTTTAGACCACCTGGTGCCAATTTTTTCCGCTATAAAAATCGTTCTTTACATCGCTTCAATTGCGTCGGATTCGTTTTTAATTTACCTGATAAACTTTAGATTTAAAAAACTAAAAACGAAAATTAATAAATACGTAACGCATTACTGCATAACGAACGCAGCGTACTTTGCTTACGTTATTTTGCAGCTTTTTATTAAAAAGTGGGGGTACGATGTGTTTGTTTTTTGCGTGGTCTTCGAAATGGACGATGCGTGCTTATTTTTGTCTTTCGTGATGATCAATTTACTGGCAGTTGATTGGTTTATTACGTCCTTTAGGCCCGAATTAATTCCGCAGTACGAGAACGTGGGAAAATATATCATTTTAGTTTTATATTTAACCGGGGTTTTAACATTTTTTATAACGAGCGTCAGTTGTTTCGTACCGCAGGTTTTATTAATTCGTTACAATTTATTAAATTTCATCTACTTTTTAATTTTATTGTTTAACATTTTTCTTCTTGTACTAAAGTGTTGCAGAAATGTACCCAACGAGCCAAACAAAAATTCACCCACTCTTTTCATCTCAAATTTTGTAGTATTTTCCTGGATGCCAAGCTTTATTTACCATTATCTTATGATCGCTTTTATAAATCACGAGACATTTTCTTTGGTTCTTTTTTACACGAAAATTTTGACGGAAATATTAGCGTACAGCACCTCCATATCTTTAATCTTCTTACTAAGAAAATTAAATGTGGATATTAAGAAGTCCATACATGCCTTTTTTGAAGGCACAAATTTGGCAGACGATAGGTTTAATTTGAATTTAAATTCAAATGAAAATATAACGCGTTAAGGATTTTGTTTAACAGGTTTAAAAACTAAAAATACGGCTGCTTTTATTAGGTATTAAACGTGTCGATTGTGATAGGTATCTTTAATAAATTTGGAAACAATATGGACTTTTATTTCATGATTTAATTTTAAATAAAAAAATCATGGAAATCATTAAATTGTATGAAATATAGGCAGGCATATTTTTATTTCACAAATAAATAATTAATAAATATGGATATTAAGAAGTCCATACATGCCTTTTTTGAAGGCACAAATTTGGCAGACGATAGGTTTAATTTGAATTTAAATTCAAATGAAAATATAACGCGTTAAGGATTTCGTTTAACAGGTTTAAAAACAAAAAATACAGCTGCTTTTATTAGGTATTAAACGTGTCGATTGTGATAGGTATCTTTAATAAATTTGGAAACAATATGGACTTTTATTTCATGATTTAATTTTTTATAAAAAAAATCATTTAAATCATTAAATTGTATGAAATATACTCGGCAGATTTTTATTTCACAAATAAATCCAAGGTTAGTTAAATCAAACTTATTATTAAAAAAAATCGCATGTAGTAAAAAGAAATAAATATTTTTTAGCACCATACAAATAAACAACAATTTAAATAAATCTTTAATAATGTTGTTTATAAAAACAGTCCAAATCAAGTTTATCTAATAATAGATAAAGAGGTTAATACTTTTTTATTCAATATTTAGGTAAACAAAGTGAGTACATGCAAATTATTTAAATATAAGTAATATGTACTTGATATTAAGTACACAGCGCTGCTTTAATTCAAGTAAATTTGTATCTCTAGAAAAAAACAATGAATAAATAAATAACAATTGGTGCGCTAATGCATGGAAAAGGTTTACAGGGTGGAAACCTGAACTATAATACATTTTGTATTTTGAAAATATCTTAGTTTGTAATTATACAAAATTTTTTGTAGATTTAATAACAAAATAGTAAGTCAATAGTTCAACCATAATTTTTAATTTTCAAATAGGACCTTATTTTTAAAAACCTGTTTGTAGACCCAGTAACAAAAGTATTTGTTGGAAATTGGGAAAATAAATCAAGAGAATTTTGATAAGAAATGTGAATTTATTAATGAATTTCCTCAACAAAAAATTAAAACATAGGTACTTACATAAATGAACACAAAAATAACATACACACAATTAAATAACTCACCATTCTGAAATAAGTAAATTATAAAGAAATTTGGTACAATACGAGGTGTGTTCAGAAAATATCGGGAATTTTCGTTTTTTGAAACAAATATTTATTTATTCGTCTACATTAATATAGTCGCCTTCAAAATAGTCCCCATTGTATATTATGCACATGTGCCAGCTCTTCTTCCAATACTCGAAACACTTCTAAAACTCGATCTTTGGGATAGCCTTTAGTTCTTTCAGCGATGCGCTTTTAATGTCATTTATGCTTGCAAAACGACGGCCCTTTAAGGTTCTCTTAATTTTTGGGAATAGGAAAAAGTCAGACAGACAAAAATGTTGTTCAAAATTTAACAATTTTGTAACAAATTTTGCTGCCACGCGTTTCATATTCAAAATATTCGAAAAAATTTCATGGGATGAGCCAATCGATATACCAACATCATCAGCGACTTCTCTGATGGTTTATAACCATTTCTTCCACTTTTTTTATGTTTTTATCGGTGGTTAATGTGCTTGTGCGTTCGGGGCGTTCGTCATCTTCAACGTCTTCACGGAAACTCTTATACCACTTGTAAACTCTTGTTTTACTTATAGCAGACTTACTATAGGCCTTTGTTAAGATTTCACAGAATTTATTTCATTTTTTAAGCAAAATTGGATACAAATTCTTTGATCCATTTTTTTTAACGAACGAAAATCGCCGAGCTCATAAAACACGTCTAACCTTAGCGGCTGCCACTGACAAAGTAAACAATGAAAACAGCTAAAGTTTTTATCATACTTCGGGGGCATGTATACCAACATAATAAAGAAAATTTTATGACAACCGGACCCTCCGAAGCCGCTAAATTTAACAATTCCCGTTATTTTCTAAACACAGCTCGTATAATTACAGCCACACAAAAAAAAAATTTGATTTGGGGGTCTGGCCATATTTATTATATATTTTTGGAGTCGCTGAAACCGAATCTGAGGTCTATTTAACCTAATCACATCAGGATTTTGCCATAACCTCAAAAAATCTATAATTTATTAAACGCATATAACCATAAACATTAAGTTGTTGTCTAAAAACCCAAGCTTCTAAACCTTATAACCCTAAAACTAACTTAACCCCATAATCTATTTAAACATACACGGAAAAAAATCCCTTACTAGGTTTAAGAATAGTTCTATACTTCATGTTAGGAACTTGATTTAAGTATATTTATTATTTCTATCAGATTAGCGTACATTTAAACTAAGTAATGGGATATACTTAATTTTTAAGAAAAACTGTTACTTGATTTGAGATGAGTATTCTTGGATTGAGTTTAAAGGTATTTTATTTTAAAGAAAATTGGTATACTTAAATCAAATATACAATAATGCTTGGATGAAAGATCTCTAGTTTTTTACTCAAAGCGGAATATTGCCACTTATTTTAAGTATTCTGTATATTTGTATGAAATTTCGGTATACTTTATTTAAATATATGTATATTTAATACAATAATGCTTATACTTCAATTTAAGTATAAGACCTCTAGAACAAAGAATACACTATACTGTATTTAAGTATAGCTATTATTAAAACAAATACCTAATTCTTCGCTTAAGTAAATACCGTCCACCCTCTAAAGGTGCGATTTCGTTGCGACGTTCAGACGTTGCGGCCCGCCGCGACGTCTGGCAGTGACGGCTAGCCGTTGCGTTCCCATGTTTTAGTGCGGTTTCGTTGCGACGTCCAGCGTTCGCGGCCGTCTACATTAAAATTATCTAAAATTATAGCAGTCGTTTGTGGATCCGAAAACATTGGCATTATTTTTGCTTGAAGATGAAGAAGATTATGATTTCATAATCTTCTTCCTATGTTATTAACGTCCAGAAGAAAAGAAACTGACGAATTATACACTTCCAAAAGCCAAAAAGGATATTATAAAGTTCTAAAACCATCTTGAAGCAGATAATGAAAAGTTCTGTGGATTTTTTTGACTTAATAAAGAGCAATTGGATTTTGTTTTAACTCTTATTTGTAAAGATTTAAAAAAGCAGTCCACAAATAGCACAGCATAAATGCTGTGCAAATAGTGTAAAAATTCCAATTTGCCCGAAGAAAAAAATTGATTTAACACTTATATTAATATTTCGTCATCAACATTAGTACAATTTTTGGACATTTTCACTAATAAATTTACTATTATAACATTTATTTCTCTCTCCATAAATTTAACCTGAAAAAACTTGGTTAGCGTTCGCGTCCCGACTTGTTTTTGAGCAGTCGAGACGTAGCCGTCGACGGCGGGCTGCTGCGTCTTCCAGACGAGCCGCGTTAACGAAATCGCTGCCATTGCAATGCATTATAGCAGTGCTCGACGGCTGGACGCCGCGGCGGGCCGCGAACGCTGGACGTCGCAACGAAATCGCACCTTAAGACCGCTTCGCTAAAAGAAAAGACGCAGTTTCTGTGTTCAGTTCTGTCGTGTGTTCTATGGTGGTAGCGTGTGTACGTGTCGGCGCCGGCAGTTCGTTTTTCCTTTTTTGGTCTGGATGTTATTTTTAATAAAAAATAATGGAAAAGAAACTTTAAAATTGGGGCTTAGAATGTTTACTAGACACATTTTTGGGTAAGTAAATAATATTTTATTAATTTAAAGTAATTAACTAGGCATGATCGTAAAAATGTATTGTAAAATGAATAGGTAAACTGTAGTGTAAAATGGATAGCATACGACAGGTAATAGACAATAGCACATAAACAGCAGAAAGGCTATAGCCTCCAATTCAGCTATATTATTTTTGTTTTAGAAAACGAGATAGATCTCGATATTACGGTAAACCTAAGCGAGGAGAATTTAAAGGAATTAATTCCAAAAATAGGATTGAGGATCAAGTGTAGACAAAAAACTGAAGAATTAACACCAAACCATCTACGATGATAATGGTAGCCTTCTTAGAGACTCATTTTACAAATTATTTAGCTGGAGATAAATACCTACTTAAAAAAATAATTGATTGATTGATTAAAAACCTTACCTTTACATATAGCACCAAAAATGTGATACCTAGGTACTTAAAAAAATAAAATGTAAAATATGGTATCTATGTTAATTAACCATGAAAGAATGAATTTAAATAAATCGACAGTACTTTTTCTAACACCTCTAAGACTGTAATAAACCTATTGTGATATCAGTGCCTATTATACTTAGTACTTTAGTACACTGAAAGAAATATATACTAAAGTTAAATAAAAAAATAATTAGGGCAAATATATTTTATGTTTCATATATAGACTACCACATACATTGCTAAAACAAATATATTCGTTTGGTTAGCAGCCTATTGCTGCCCTAGCAATATAAATGGTGTTTCTAGCAATATTTTTTTGCTGTAATTCACTTATAGTTTACATTTTATAGTAAGGGTAAGTTTATTTTTATTTAGATCTAACATATCTTCTTTACAATAAATGTATTACAAAATTTACCATATATTCATAATAAACAGTAGTATAAATGTGTAAAGCACTAGTATAAAATTTTTAGTATAAATTTGTATTTACTTTTAGCAACAAATTTCTTTCAGTGTACATTAAAATAATATGCCAAAAATACTGTTAAATTACTGTCATAACGATTATATTTTCACTTTCACTTGTATTTTCCGTAGTGGTAGGATAATTAATACAAATATTTTTCAGGTTCACGAATGTTTTTTTTTGTAAAAATTATTCCGAGTCGCTAGACAAGGTTTTTTTTTTTCTAATCAACCACTTTCTTTAAGAATAGTATAGAGTTATTTTAAATATATACTATACTTTTATCAAATATAAAAAAAGGAAAAGTAAGAATACAAGCATTTTATGCAAGTAAAGCGTGTACTTACAATAAGTATAAATAAATAAATTTTAAAGAAAGTATATTCTTAAAACAAGAATACTGTAAAGATTTTACAAAGAAACTATACTTTGATGAAGTACATACTAACGTTACAACAAGAATACCGTAGTCTTCATTAAAGACAAATTTGTATACTTAGCTCAAAATTAGTGTGTTTCTTATTTTTAGTATAGCAGTAATCTTAGATTAAACCGAAGCTATCTTTATTTTATAAGAATATGAGGATACTTGAAACAAGTATAAATTTACTTGCGGAATAGGGAAACTAAGCTATACTTGGATAGAGTTTAATTTTCTTGGAATCAGTATAGATTTTTTTCCGTGTATAATCCTTAGGAAGAAATTGTAATCTGAAAACCCAAGCTATTAAACCCAATAACCCTTTTAACCCCATAACCCCATAAACCACTTAATTTGGTTTATGGGGTTATGGGAAAATGTACAATGACTTGAAGTTATGAGGTTAAATGGGTTAGGTGAGTTATGAAGGATTTTTATATTAAAATCACAGGGTTATATGCATTTAATGGCTTAAATTATGGGTTTCACAGCCACACAAAATTTATAAAATTATCCCTAGTGCCAGTTTTCTTGTAAACTGTTTAAGGGTTAGAAATAAAGCTCTTCTAAAAAAAAAAAAAACTACAAACTCATGTTAACAAATCTGATTTTTATAACATTGTACAAACAGATAAATCTATTGGGCCGTTTACATGTTGCCTTTTTAAATAAGTTGTGTCGAAATTTGTCAATTATAATATTTAGACTGGCTTGTGTCATTTTAAATAACCATTGTTAATTATATTAATCCCCATAGTATTGCATAAACTCCGCCTATGGTAAGTTTGGTTTAACCTTCAGTATTGTGTAGCCAGATTTGAAATAATCGTTCATTGCAGTGGCTAGCACTCGTTTCAAGAGAATCGAGCAACATAAGTTTGTTTATATATTTTTTTATGCATTGTTAACTTATCGACAGCGTTATTGTTTTAAAATGTGACAAAATTGTAATTCGACCAGTTAGTTATTTGTGATTTCGCTTTAAAAGGAATAACATGGATCACGGTCATGGTAATATGGACGAATTAAATTTAAGTAATGTAAGTAGATTTTTTTGTACGTTTGTGAAATAATATGTTTGTTTATTTGTTTGATGCAGATAAGTTTATTTTTAGATATCTAGGGAATAATTTCATAGAAATAAATATAACCCACATCTTTTAATACAATTGCTAAATTAGCGAATTTTATTATAAAAACCTAGCTTTTGAAATTATGTCTGCAAATCTACAAACCTTAAGAACTGAAAATAACAAATTTAGGTTTCTTAATCGTTTATCATGGTTAAAGACTTAAAATTATCATTTACCGCTGAAATCAATGAAATTTCTTCGTCCTCTATCATAAGGTCTATATGAAATACTTAGCCAGTTTATTTTAGGGTCAAGGTACCCATACCTTTTTGGGATTTTTAATTTACATTTTGACGCGGAAAAAACTGGTTTCAGTTATACCAAAAATATTTTACAGGAGATATTTTAGGTATAAAAAAATTCCAAGTAGTTTTTTTAACAAACTATCGAGCATGTCAACAACAGTGTTGCCATATTTAATTGTTTCCATAGCAATCTTTTTCAGATGTGTAGTATTTTAGCTCTCTTTAACAAGAATTTAAAAAAAATATGCCTACACTGAAAAAAATAATTTGTTTAAGCAACTAAAAAAAAGTTGCGCCAACAAATTTTATTTGTAGCTATAGCCTCAACTAAAATCTTTGTTACAACAACAAATTTTTTTTGTTGAGACATAATATGTTACTGTAACTAATATTTTTTGTTGACAAAACTATGGCGTCTTGTTTAAAGTAACTAATATTATTGATATCTCATACAATAATATTTTGTTGTTAAAACAGTTTACATTTGTTTTAGGTAATAATTTATTTGTTTCTATAACTTTTTGCATTTGTTTTCATTATAAATCTATTTGTTGGAAAAGCTATGGTAATGAGTAACTACAACATTGTTGCTTTGTTGTTATAACATTTGGTAGTTCTTTTAATAACCAAAAAATAATTTTTGTTAAAAGAACTTAAACAATATTAACCTATGCCTACACAATATTGTTAAAGCACCTCTTTCAGTATGTAATACTAATTAATAAAAAGAGTTGCATTAACAATATTGTGTAGGTATAGTTTAATATTGTTTGATTTTTTTTAACAAAAATTATTTTGGTACCTTTAAAAGTATTTTCTAATGAAGAAAATCCCCACTAGGTTAATATTTGGTTTACTTCTTCATCCATAACGCCCAATGCACAAAAATTAATTAACTCGAACCTGCTTCCTCTAGCATTTGCACAAAAATTTTTTGACAGTGACAAATTATTTTTTTATTATTCAATCACTATGACACCAAGACTTAACTTTAACCATGGCACCAAGTCGGTCAACTTTATAAAATAAATTTCAATGTCACATCATGTCAATTTTGGGCGAAAATTGACAACAAAAACATATTTGTTATGTTTACTAAGGATACCTATTAGCGGCGACGCATATTGTCAGTAGAGTAAACTAATTCTTTCCAACAAATTCATTTTTGTTGCAAATACTAATGTATTAAACACTTTACTTGGGTTAACAAATTTTTTATTAGGACCAACAAAAACAATTTCAACAAAAAATTTATTGGTTGATAGAACAGATTTGTTTTTTCAGTGTAGTTATTCTTCGTTCTTGAATGTTTAGGTGGTGTTTTGTACACTTGTGTTTTTAAATGACCCTATAGAAAAAAATCAAGTGGCGTCAAATCTGGAGATCTTGCCGGCCATTGTTAAGAACCTCTTTTACCAATCCATTTCTCGGGATACCTACCTGGTTCAACCATTCTCTGACTGGTAAAGCATAAATCTTGTTGTACAAAAATCCTTCATCAATCAACATGTTTCCTTCTTCGTCCATCTGATATGTATGGGTGAATATATTGAGGTAGTGAAAATGATTATTTTTTATTTTTGGTTGTGTCACTGTTAGTCTAGAATGGGGTTTTTGGGAATCCACCAGGTCTAGTAATAACATAACATAAGTGGTTCTGCACTAATGCAAGAATTTTAAGAAATCATACATTTTAAATATTAGAGCTTCACGGAAGATAGCTTCACGGAAGATAGCTTCACGGAGGTTAGGTTTTCGTATGTTTTTTGTATATTTGAAATAAGTTATTGTATCTTTTGACACCTTAATATTTTTTAAAAATACAATTGTACAGACATAAAATATTTATAAAAAAAAATCTACTTACTGAGATATTACCCTTCACGGTGGATAGGTTTTTAAATAGAAAATTAATGAACTTAAACTTTTGAATTATAAAACAGCAACACTCTCATCTGCATATAAATTCTAACTGACCTTCAGGAATCACATGCATCTATAATGTCGTAAACAGAGGTTTTTGCTTATTTAAAATGATTAAAGCGCCATCCGTTACATAAAATTTAAAGCAAAAACAGATTCACGGAGGATAGAATTAATTTTTGTAACACCTACATAAATGGTTATAAAAATTGCTTCTTTTAATTTTTAATAATATTTAATATTTTATTCGATTGCTTTGGATGTGTTTAATTTACTTAGTGAACTGATATTTTTAGTATGCTTTTACTACCTTAGATATTTGAAAACATAGGTTAACCTAGACAGAGTAACAGTCACAGAGGATAGGTTTTAGACTTTTAAAACATTGTAAAAAATAATTAATTGCGATTAAAAATCTGGAACCCAAGCTGTAATATCTACTTAATTATGAAAGATCAAAACACAATAAAACAAACTTATTTAGTTTTATTGAATACCATCGGGGGACATTTAAAAAAAAAATGGTGTTCGATATTTAGACCTGTTTTTGCTCAATATCACATTTACTATATTATTAAGTCAAAAGTTATTAAGGGTGTCTAGTTTTGAATTGAAATCCCTGTATAATATTAATGCATAATCAGTTTATTTTCGTTTGAAATAGCAAATATTTTTTAAAATATGATATTGACAAAGCCAATTTGACCCTGTTTATTCAGTTGATAACCTTTTTAAAAGTAATCAATTTTGGATTTTTAGTAACTAAATATTGCATCAGTTTTTGTTATAAATTAATTTTTTTAATAAATGTAATTTTCCGTATTTTTTTTAAATATTAAATTTTTTTAACTAATTTTACTTTAATAAATCTATTGTCAAACAATATATAATAAAAATGCCTTATTATGCTTATTTACAACTTAATAACAATAATAACAAAAAGAAAAAAACCAACATAATTTGATTAAAAAATGCGATTAGTATGACCTTGTTTTATTTTTATTATGAAAAAGGATGAAAACATTAATTTGAGTTGACCGCAAATTATGTTTTATTGGAATTACTAAAGTAAAATCATACCGAAAAAACTTAAATTAAATTGTATTTTACTGAATTGCAAAACTAATAAATTTAACATTAAAATTACTAATAATTGTAACATGTAGGTAATGCAATTATTTTATAAAGCACATGTTCAAGGATGCAAATAAATTTCACCTTGCAATATTTATATATTTTTATAATATACAGTGTGACCCATTTGTTTGCGACTCACCCCTGTAAAATTTTAATTATTATGCGATTTTAACTGGATTTGTTTTTAAGTGTAGATCTTGATAAACTGTATTTTTGGAGCAAAAAACGCCATATTTTTACAAAATACAAGGCCTACTATGTCAGTTTTAAGAGTAATTTTTTAAGAATTCATATTAGCGATTTGTTTAAACAAAATCTAAGCACGGCACTGGATTCACCACCCCACAAAACGACCCTATTCTAAATGTTATTGAAAAATTTTAAGTAGAAAAATGCACAATAATAACTACAAAAATTTATTCTGTAAAACTATCCATGAAAAAAACATTGAAATAAAATTAAACTAATAGTAACATGGTAGTTTTACTATAAGTTTAATTTTATTTCAATGTTTTTTTATGGATAACTTGACGAAATAAATTTTTTGCATTTTTCTACTTAAAATTTTTCAATAAAATTTAGTATAATAATTTTGAGGGGTGGTGAATTCAGTGCCGTGCCTAAACTTTATTTACAAAAATCGCTAATATAAATTCTTAAAAATTAACTCTTAAAAACTGACATAGCAGGCCTTGTATTTTGTACAAAAATGGCGTTTTTTGCTCCAAAAATACAATTTATAAAGATCTACACTTTAAAACAAATCCGGTTAAAATCGCATAATAAACTAAAATTTTACAGGTGTGAGTCGCAAACAAATGGGCCACACTGTAGAAATGCACCGAAAAATTTTAAGGGGTACAAACAGCATAAAATATGAAAAAAAGTTTTTAAGAACGTAACTAAAAAAAATTAAACGGGGGCGATGCGCTATAGGGCATTGCATCACAGTAAAAAATATTTGTTAAATTAAACCAAATAATAACCAGATTTTATGTTAATCCAGGTCCACATAACTTTTTGTTAAGTTTACAACCAACTGTAATCTGTTAACTAACTGAATTAGTAGTTTGTAATTATTACAGATATTTTGTAGATTTAATTACAAAATTCCATGTCAATTTTAACCACAATTCTTGTATTTTTTACTAACTTTTATGTAGACCCAGTATCAAGTTTTTGTTGTAAATTGGGAACTTTTAAAAAGAGAATTTGTTATAAGAAATGTTGCTTTATTAAACAATTTTCCAAATAAAACATAATTAACACATACCTAGATAAATGAAAACAAAAATAACATACACAAAATTAAATAACACACCATTCTGAAATCATCTGATTATATAGAAATACAATAACTATCAGTACTACTAAAACACTGATTTACTTTAACTTCACTATATCGCCTAATTTTAATTTGAAAACCAATAATGATATAAAAACTCCTGTCACCGTTAAATATTATAAACACCCGTTGACACTGACACAATTTGTTGATAAGTGTGGTGTGCTTGGAAATGTTTTGATTGGCTGCCTGAAATCACGTGTACTTTTTCAACGGAATAATTTGTTAAACATTAACAAAATAATCTGTAACCTTTGAAATTAACAAAATGCTTACAAATTTGCATTTTACCTTTACAAAACTCGGTAAAATATTTTCCGTTGTTAAAATAATTATACAAAAAATTTTGTAAAAATTTTACAAAATAAAATTAACTAACTACAAACTCATGTTAACAAATCTTATTTTTATAACAGTGTATGACCCCACTATTTTTAAGATATTATTATTTCCTTTTAAAAGTTTTGGATAGAATTTGGGGACACCCTGTATACATAAACTCATAATAATTATTAGGTATTACATTTGAAAGTTTGCGATAGATTACCGGAAATATAAAAATTTCCGTCGTGCTTTTTAGATAATTCTTAGTCATTATTTAACAAAAATTTGTGGGTGGGTGATAATAAGAGATTTTTTTATATTATATTTTAAGTATTTAAATTAAAAAAAGTACAAAATGTAAATTCCATTATTTTCTTTAGTTTAGGACCTTGCATTATTGGTCAAGTTTAAGATTAATTGTTTAATTTTTATTAACGACTTGACCCTGAAAATGACTATTCCAGACGGTACATTTTTAAACGGCAGATCGATGAAATGGAATATTGACTTATTAAATTACTTGATTAGGTACATTTAATACAGCAGTACACTAGTATACAGCTGTAGCAGTGGTGATGGTGGAAATGTAATGTTTTGTTTATAAGGGTCTTTATAAGAGGTATGTTAATAATACGATTGGTTTGATGCATGCCTACTAACATTTGCTTCACATTTACACGTACTAAAATGTATGTCAAAAAATTATCATCCATTTTGCCTGAAACCGATAAAGTAAACATTATTCAAAGAAATAAAAATAGTCATTAACATTTTGCAAATTAAATGAGCCCTTGACCAAAGAAATATGTATAAATATAATATATGAATCACAGTAAATTAATTGCCATTTAAAATTGTTGCTTTAAACATTTCCCTTGACGGTGTTAAATGTAATTACGTTAACATACCTGGACAAAAACAAATCAGTCAGGTCATCAAAAAGTCCCACCTTAACATTTAAACACAAATAACACTAGTTTACAAAATCGAAAAGAAATTCTGCCCACCATATCCCATTATAATTTCCCCATGTATTTTGACCCAATAAACCCGAAAGTCACACTCAATTTTTTTGAAATATGAATTTCAATTGTTTTTTTTCAATTTTCGGAGGTGTTTTGACGTTTTTGAGTATAGCTTAAAATCTAATTCATCGATTTGGTCAAACAAGCCCTTAAATTGAAGGTATTTGAGCCCCCTAAAACTTTCTTTTACATACTTTTGATATCGGATAAGTATTTTGACGCTAGCGATTTTAATAACTTAAAAAAATAGTTTTAATAGCAAATTGAGGTCGAAAACTTACATATCATCCTGGGAAAGGTTTCAATCAAACAGATAACTCCAGTTTGAATTTTTTTTTCGTGAACCTGACATTTTTACAAAAGAAACAAGCTAATGTTGATAAAAATACATGAAAACATGGCGAAGATATAAATTTTTATTGGAAGACCGAAATTCAGCTTTTTGAGGATTTTTATTTTATTTTTTTTATTTTATTTTATAAATATTAATTCTTTAATTAAAACCTAAATAAAGTGCATGATTGGAATTTTTTGAGTTTATTACGTTATTTTTTCACCGAAAACATTATTCAAAATTTAAATTTGACATGACTCCACAAACGTGAATTCTTTTGTTTCTAGTGTTGTCATAGTGACATTTTAATGATATTTTTTGATATTTAACAAGGTATTTTTATCATGGTTTTATTTAGTTAATAAAAAGTGTAAAATGAGTAAAAGAAGTAGAGAGTTCGAGTGCGTAAATAACCCGCACAATCTGGGCGACGTAAGTGATGAGCGCGGAGAACGTTTTCACCAGCAAATGAATATATTTATAATAAAAATCAATGTTCAATATTAAATTTTATATAATTCAATAAAATGAAGAAAAAACGTGAAAATTCTCTAAAAACTGAAATTTGCTCTTCCACTGAAATATTCATAACTTCGCCATTTATCCATAAATTTTTATAAACAGCAGCTTATTTTTGTGCTTTAAGTATAATCTATACGTAAAATAAATCAAACTGGAATTATCCTTTCAACTACTATCTTACCCAGAAAGATATGTAAATTTAAGACCTCGATTTTTTAAAAAAAGGACTTTTTCAACTTCATAAAATCGCCAGTATCGAACTGCTGAGCCGATACCAAAACTATACAAGAGAAAGTTGTAGAGGGCTCAATTATCTTTGATTTAAGTGCTTGTTTGGTCAAAACGATCAATTAGAACTCAAAGTATACCCTAAAACGTCAAAACACTTTAGAAAATTTAAAAAAAAATGTGATTCTCGCGTTTAGTGAGCCAAACTACACAAGAAAATCATAGTGAGACATGGTGGGCAAAATGGCTGTAAACTAGTATAATTAAGGTTATCTATCTGTCAGTTAAACGCTATTTTCGTCCTATTTTTTGAAAATAATACAAGTAATGAATTTGGTCATATTCATCTGACCCAAATAATGTTCGGTATGGGGGGTTATCACGATATTTAAAAAAATTAAAAAAACATTGGAAAAAACATACATTTTTAAAACATATAATTTATTATTTTTTAGATGGAACTCGACAACGAAACCCTGACTGACACTATAGCTGAGTACATTCCAGAAGATTCGAGCACCATACAGGTCTATCTCACCGTACTATTCATAACATCGATACTGTCACTAATCTCGAATGGGATCATATCGCTGGTAATATTAAACTTCAAAAGACTGAGAGTAAAAACATCAAACAAAATCATACTGCATTGGACCATTGTGACAGCGGTATACCTGATCATTGAGCCGAGCACCATAAGGCTGGGCTTGGACTGGGTGGAAACTGGAGTACCGCAAACCACTTTTCGCATCATCGAGGAGGTTGAAAATGCTTTGATATTGCTGACTATATTTTTTGTTATTCTCTTGACAAAGTATTGGTATTACGATTATTACAACAAGGAGAGACTTGAAAAACTCGAGAAGAATTTCAATTACATTTTATGCTATATTTATGGGGTAACCGGGTTTTTCTTGGTGGTATTTATAGAAAGCTGTTTTAGTAGAAGAACCGCGGAAGGGTTATCGAACGTTATTACAGTCTTCATGTTTATGTTCTTTATAATATTTATGTTGATTATCAACATCATTCACCAGCTGAAAAAGAGGATTATATACACTTCAAACAATACGCAACCGAAGACGTCTTCGAGTTTCATCCTCGCTAACGTATTTTTTGTATCCTACGTCCCAATATTGATTGGGGCCATAATGGTGTCGATATACGAAACGTCGGACGTTGTGTTGTTTATTTTTGGACTGATAAGCTCATGCAACTCGATCTACAATCTATTTATTCTGTACAACTACGACGGGGATTTTAATCTTTTCTCCAAGCATATCCTAAAGTGCAAGGCTGATAATTATCCCGAAGAATTTCAGCCCGAACTGGATGACGTTAGGGTCAGATACTAGGTTGTGATAAATTAGGTTGTTTAGTTTAAGGAAGTATTGTAAGACCAAAGAGTGTGATTCATTAGCCGGCTGAAATTTAATTTAAGTTTGTTAAATCGTTTTTTGCCTACTTTTTAAGGGATTGTTACCTTATACAATAGTTCTACAGTTGTAGGTATGTTGACTTTATTTAGAAATTGAATTGTTTGACTTTATTAATTTACTTTAATATGCCTTCTACAAGAGTTTATAAATTAAAAAAATTACGTTGTATAAAATAATTTAAGTTAAAAGTATCTTTACTTAAATAATTTTAGGTTTTTAATTAATAAAACTCGTAAAGCCATATTTATTTTTTTGGATTAAAAAAATGAAATTACATTATAATTTCATTACTTACTATAAAATTTGCTTTATTAATGTATAAAATTTGTAAAACAAAATGTGATAAATAAGTATTTTGCACCTAAAATATTATATACTTAATAAAATTGTTACCATTTATTGAGTTTTTTAATTTTTTTTTTGAACTTACTATACATACAGGGTATAAGAAGGATAGTTTGTTTGTTTAAACTTTATTTACGTTTTCTTAAAAATAAGAATATTTGAATTTTTAATAATAGTTTTATAAAAACATGCAAAAAAGTATAGTAATTGGACATCTTATATAGTAATTGGACACATGAACCATAGTTATTGGACATACAATTTTTATATAAACATAACTTTACATCAAATAACATAAATTGTTAAATATTTTTTAAAGATAAATTGCTGTTTTAGGTAATTTTTTTTTTATTTCGTTTTTGTAAATATCATATAATTCATAAATTTCTTACTCGAATTCCTCATCCCTTTTCTGGATTCTGTAGGTAACTAATAATTCCTTGGTCTGACTTCTGAAATAGTTTGTTGCAAATATCATTAAGTTTGGCACCTCTAGTTTGTGAAGCATTTATAATATTTCGGCCGGAACAGGATGATTTATATATATCTAATATTTTTTCGGGTGGTATGTTAAAAGTATTTTCCGAATTTATTAATTTTGTTGCCATAAGTTTTTTATGTTCTCTATCATGCACTGTATTTAAATCACTGTTATTCTGCAAGATGTCCTGTGACGAAGAAATCACTATATTACTTACTCTCTAAAAATGAATTAGTAAAAAATGTCATAGCGAAAAAGCAGCCACTAATAATTCTCGTCAACAGCAATTTGTATCCAGGACATTTAGCAGTCAATTCCTATGAAATATTATACGCTGAATCCGAAAATGTCGTCAAAAGTTATAAAAGTAGAACAGTTTTTGAAATATAATCAATTTTAAATATAGTATGAAATTGACTATATCTCAAAAACTTTTATAGTTTTTGACGGTCTTCGGACTCAGGGGACAATTTTACATTAGAATTGGCTGGTAAATGCCCGGGATATAAATAGAGTATGATATTGGACGTATGTCCAATAATAGAAAATTACATTTTTACCAACCAGAAATTGGACACTGGTCATTTTACTGTTTGTTTTCAGAATTAAAATTAAAACGCATTAAAGTGATAATGTTTAAACCATGAGGAACACATTTATACCACACACTGATCTGTACACTTTTTAGAAATATTTTTTATTGTAATTTAAACACAGCCCTGCTCTTAACAAAAAAACAAAAATCTTACCACCCAAGTAACGTGCAAACTTTTTTGTACTATATTGGACCCAAAATAAAGTAGTTCTATATTATTACCGACTGAGATAGTTATAATTGTATACAGCGTCATCTAATGATTTAACTTTAAGGTAATTATTTATAGAACTATTGTTTTTACAATATTAATGTTCATCGTCCAATAACTTTACGTACTTGAAAATTAAAATTATCTAAGGCAAATGATAAGCTAGATAAGAATAAAGAGCGATAGACAATCCCAATAGATGGCCATAGGGAATTGTATAAATTGCTAGGATACTTAGGATGCATTGTTGATGTTATAATATGTCAAATATTTGGTCGACCGAAATACACTGTCATTATTTATCATTTTAAGTTATGGTTTCTTCCTCTGATTATGCCGAAATAATGATTATTTCCCAGCGCTTTTCCAAACGTCTATTTTCAATGCCTTTGATGCAAATAGTAGGAAGAGCATAAGAAAAGTTGCACGCGAATTTTCCTTTCAAAATTTCGCGGTTCAGACGTTCATTTTACGCGAGTGCTGCACCTGCAGCCGAAAGATAATCCCGCTAGAGTGGAATTCTTTAGTGGCTGCTAGAGATTTTGGCTCTAAGGTACAGAACTAGTTGGTTAATTTTTACTTTAAAACATTGGCGTCTTGAAGTATAACATTCCTTTTTGAAAGGTTAGTACTTTTCGCTCTCATTTCCCTCTAAAAATGAACTAGTCAAAACACAGCGAAAAAGCGGCCACTAATAATTCTCGTCAAAAGCAATGTGTATCCCGAACATTTAGCAGCCAAATTTCATGTAAAATTGTCCCCTGAATCCGAAAATGTCGTCAAAAGTTAGAAAAGTAGAACAGTTTTTGAGATATTTTCCATATAATATGGAATTGACTATATCTCAAAAAATGCTCTACTTTCATAATTTTTGACGGTATTTTCGGATTCAGGGGGCCATTTTACATAAGAATTGGCTATTATATCGGGGATACAATGATATCCCATGGTATACCTAGAAATTTTTCATTTTTAAATTTGGCATCTTTATTGCTATCAGCACTCCCCCTTTGTCTCTGTGGCGCGCGTTCTGGGTCACCTAAGAAAAAACGATAATTATACTCTGGAAAACAAAATTCCACGTCCGTGGATACAGATTACACACGACAAGTTTAGCCACTTCACTTTCGTGAGGTAGCATTATGAAAGAAATAAACACAGGTGCGATTCTCGTCACGTCAAGTGTTTTTAGTCGAATTCTTTTTATTTATGAGTTTAATATATATATTTTTAAATTTTAGGCGGAAACAACTACAGAAAACTGGATGA
The DNA here is from genome assembly GCA_921294245.1 of Brassicogethes aeneus. Classification (NCBI taxonomy): domain Eukaryota; kingdom Metazoa; phylum Arthropoda; class Insecta; order Coleoptera; family Nitidulidae; genus Brassicogethes; species Brassicogethes aeneus. Next base: position 48,837,321 of record OV121135.1, read on the forward strand.
ATGGCAGTGAATACGACTCGGGCAACTCAACCAACCAAACATACAGCTACCACGATCCGTTGCTAACCCGAATAGCCTTGGAAACGTACTTCATTTTATCCTTGATATGCATAGCGGCAGATATACTTATAATTTACGTAACTCTTAAATACAGAAGACTGAGACAAAAAGAATCAAACATTATAATCCTGCATTGGTGCATATCCAATGCCTTGTTTTTGTTTCTGTCACCCATGTCTTTAAGGTTGATAGTGGATTTCGAATACGGTTTCATTATGTACAATGCCCTATGTGTTGTGGAGGAAGTGAGTTACTCCTTGTTTCTATCCAACACGTTATTTATTATTTTGCTCACCATGTACTGGTATTACACGAGACACGACCCAGTTAAAATCGAAAAATTTAGAAGGAATATATTGTTTTTTATCATTATGGTATACTGTAACCTATTATTCCTCACGGGTGTCCATCTTTATTCTTGCTTGGGTAATGGTTATTATTTAATGGGGATGTCTTCCGCGATCCTGGTTATTGGATTTTTAATATATGTGGTATTTACAATAGTTATAAACATTGTAAGCTTAGTCAGGCAAAAGCTTTCCAGAAACAACCCCACCGACAATAAATACCAACTTAATTTCATAATAACAAACACCTTTTTCCTATCTTATATTCCGACAATTTTGTCCATGATATTCGTGCCAATCTTTAGGATCCACTACATGGTCATATTTTTCTTAATGTTCCTGGGCCTAGCAAATCCCATATATAATTTTATCATTTTGTATATACTTGATAATGATTACAAAACCTACATACGGCATGTTTTAAAATGCGGTTGTAGAGAATATTCCAAAGAATTGATTGAGGATCCAATAGTTTTCAATGGAGATGAAGTAACCACAAACATTGAAAATAGAGAAGAAGGAATTAACCATTTTTAATGAAAAATGCATTAAAATTAAATTTGTTTCATTGCTAAACTATTGTATATATAATAATAAACAATAAATATATATGTTATGTAAATTTTATGAGTCCATGAATCATGGACCATGATATTTTTTGAAACAAAACCTCTAATGATTTTAAGTTTATACAGTGACCGGAAAAAGTATGGAATAAATTCATTTAAAAATTCAACAATTTTTTTGGAGATTCGAATAGATTATGAAATTGTAATTTTAGCAATATCCACATTTATTCCTTTTGGGCTTATTTTTTGGAGATATTAATTAGGTATTAAAAGTGGAAATATTACATTAGGTACATTAAATTACATTTATGTTTTAATGTTTTATAGTTTTTATAAAAAGATTTTTTAATGGGGTTTTGATAAAATTAAAAAGTGTATATAGAAGGAATGTAAAAATTTTCTCAAAATATTTCGTTTCAAGGTCAAACCTTTTCAGTTTATAATTGTTTTTTGTTATTCCACAAACAGCAAGTGCCGAAATATGAAAGTTTTTTATTTTATATTTCTTTGTTAGCATTTAATTTAAAACAAATATTCATTACGAGATGTTAAAACTTTTAGTTGAGCGTTCAGGGAAATATCTGTCTCCAAATATTTGGAAGTATTTAAATATGAGCTATTTCACGGAAACACAGATAATTGAAGTTTTAATTCTCATGGGATATGGCAATAAAACCAGAACACAACAAGAAATTTTTAATTTATTTAATGCAAAGTACCCAGATCGACCTATTACTAGTGCTACGGTTAGTAAAATTAAACGGAAATTCAGATAGAAAGGACATGTCAAAGATATTCCAAAACCTGGCCGTCCGAGTATTAGTGAACAAGTTGACATTTTGTTACGTGTGAAAGAAGATCCTCAAATTGCTTCTAGCCTAGTAGCAGCTAAAAGTCAAGTCAGCCAATGCTTAGTATTAACGTCTTATGCACGGTGGTCAAAACTTAAGTATAGGACGGAAAAAATGCCAACCAAAACTGATAGCATATTTTGATTATAGATAGACCCTTTTGGTAACACTAACATGTATTTATCAAAATCCCAGCTGATCCTATTTTAAAGTTTGGCAAAATTTTTTGTTTTTCTATTTCTATATATTATTTTGCAATTATTGTACTAAAACTACCTATACAATTTTAATAAAATGAAGCAAAATAATAAACTTTGTATTATTTAAATTACTTTACTCCCCAGTATTAATTTATTGAGTCACCTATTATTTTTCCACTCAAAACACAACATAACAAAAAAAACGAAGATTTATATCTTAAATATTTTTTATAACAAAATATACTGGAAGTTTGTCTATGAAATAATTACAACAATATTTAAGGTGGATATGAAAAAAATTGCTATACGTTATAACGCAAGTGACATTTTGCTTTAGTTGTTTATTTAATGTATACTTTATAAAGTTAAAAATAGTATTTTAAAATGAAAATTAAACCGAAATTCAAGTTAAGCCATGAAGAAAATCAAAAGAAGGTATGTGCTGGCTGTGGAGACAAAATTGTTTTTGGTAATCGAAAAATTCAGAGTTTAGGGTTTCTGAGAAAATATAGAAATTACTGCAGACTTTTTCAAACGAACTCTTTAACCTAAGTGATTCAAAATTACCTACTTTAATATGGTAAAAACGGTATTTTTGCATAGCCACAATTGCCAAATTTTAAAAATTTAGAAATTGCTAGAGAATTTCGCGGCAGCCAAGAATGTATGAGCTTTATCTGCAAAATGGCAAGATATAAAGGCATACAAAATTATTAAGGGAAGAGGACGGACGAACGAACTAAAGTTTTGATATGCTCTTCCTTTCTAGGGGATATCGCTATATGTAAGAATCATGTTTGTACAGAGACTGAAGAATTTAAAAATACTGTTTCCATGTTAAAAACAATTCCATGTAAAACCCAAGAAAAAGTTTTACTGAAAATTTAAGGCAAGCAATAATCGATTTTGCTTCAAAGCATCTTTAGTTATTTATTAGTTTTGTATTAGGTACCTTAAAACAATAAATAAGATATTGCAAACTGTATTTTACATTATTTTGTATTTATAATGCAATTTATCCATATTTCAGTCATGTATCTGCCATATTTTTAAAAATATTTGTTAATGGTACTAGAGTATTTTATCGAAATGGCATAAACAATTTTAAAATACTAAGAAATATGCAAAACTTTAATAAAGAATCAGCTGGGTTTTTTATAAATACATTTTTGTGTTACCAAAATAGTATATAATCAGATTATGCTATCAGTTTTGGTTGGCATTTTTGTTCGTCCTATACTTTAGTTTTGACCACATATGAAGAAAGAAAAGTACCAACCATATCTACAAAATTAGACTAGAGCAGGAACTTAACAAAGATGATCCGGGCCGTAGACTACAATTCTGTGAACTACGATAAATTTATCTAACAATAATCCTCAATTTCCTCGTAAAATACTTATTTCGTACAAAGCTACCTTCTGTTTGAATGGTACAGTCAACCGTTAAAATTGTAGATACTGGAGCAGAGAAAAAGGTCTACATCAAATTTCTGAAGTATCCCAGTGAGCATTTTTTTGTCGCATTTGGGGAAAACTTCCGAAGTTGTGACATAGCTAGTGTCAATTTGCACACACTTGTTTCGAAACGACGACTGCTGTATGACAAATACGTTTCGAAACTGAAGCACCGTGACACAACACATCAAGGGATATACCTAGGAATTGTGTGTCCGACTGGGTCAACGACTGTTTAGTAATCAGTACTCAATTCCTATACTTTGACGTACACAATGCCCATCTAATGACGTATACGTGTTTAACACAATTCCCAAATTATTACTGCTAAGTCACAGTATACAGTATAAAGTAAAAGAAGACACAAAGTGGTAAATATAATATTAATTGTAACAGCTTTAACTTTATAAAACACAAAGTGTACAACTATGGTAACAATAATATTAATAATGATATTCTTTTAACTTTAATGTTTCTATTTCATGGATGCATCACCATACTAAAGTATATACATATATAAATTTATTATAATGCAATAAATAAACTTAATAATTTAAAATGCCTAAAACAGTCGGAAAACCCAATTTTTCTTGCGACAAAAATTTTTTCCTGTAGTTTTTTGATGCTCTAATGAAATAGAGAGCACCCCTTTGTAAAAATAATAAATAACGAAAAAAAAAAATATTTTTTTACCCATATGTTTGTTATTATAGTTTTTTTGGGGTGGTTTATCAAAAAGGATGGTTATTTGTTAATAATTTCTTAATTTCGTTGTAAATATATGAGTTTAAGTATTTATTAAGTAATGGCTCTGATCATAGAATAATAAAGATGGCTACAGGAAACAAGATTCCCTGTTTGTGCCCTATTTGTGAAACCACACGCAGAGGAGGTATTGTGTGACCCATAAACTACTTCGTTGCAAACATGTTCTACCATTTGTCAATTATAACACAAATAAGACATTGTTTTAGTAAATGTGTCAATTATAGCGCAAAACAGGAATTGTTTCACGCAATACCGTGTTTACGCGCATGGCAATACATAATCTATATTAAAAACAATTGTTAACGTTAACGCAGTTTAGTTTTTCTATGGTTTAAAAACATGTTTACGCTGGTCACTACTTAAAACCTTTGAAAAGATAGTGTAATTTATGTTATATTAACTTTACAAATAAGGAATCGCACATCACACAATTACTACAATGTGTTATAAAATTATTTCTTGCGACTACACAGTGTTTTAACAGTTAAAATGCCTATATTGTTTCACAAACAAATCGTAGGTTTCAATCTGGGAAAATTTTAGGTTTAATTCCTACTTTATTTCATACCAAAGTTACCTGTGTGGCTATATGAACACAATGCCTACAGTTTGTTACACTTTACTTTCCACAGATCCCTTTTTGCGACCATGATGGACACATATATGTGTATACACATTAAGGTAACAGTTTTACACAAATCCTTGGTTGCGTCATACATCAAATGGTCGTAAGGAACTGCGACTCGTGTGTATACACAAGTCCTATATTGTGTACTCTATACACAATTCCTCTCCGGTGTCAGGAAGTCATGGTGTCATGACGTCACTGTGTATTTTTTAACACAAAACAAGGTCTCTGCGACGTAACAGCAATGTCGCAATAGACACATTTCCATTTTAGGAATAAAATGCTCACTGGGATGTTGCTGTTCTCAGAGAATTTTCGAATTGCATCAAGAAACCAACGGGGAGCAATTCGAACATTTAATTGGTTTATGTATCCATTAAAAGCATTTTTTAAAGCATTTTTTAAATTTTAGTTAAAAATATTTTTTTGGAAATAATAGTTTTTTAAATCACAAACTTTTAAATTTAAAAAAACGGCCGATGACGTCATAGCTTCTACAAAATGGCGGAATTTAAAATACTTGGCTTAACTTCACTAACATAATGTATGGAACAAATTGTAAAAAAATTGTTTAACATAATTATGGGTATACCCGTATACGAGAACTTGTTTGTTTTTTTTATTTTCCACTAATTCTTCGCATTTTTTAAACAAATCCCGTTAACATCAAGGCTATAAAACTAGTTTTTTAATATTTAAAATATATTTTTTCCCTATTAAAACTATCAATTGGACTATCCACTATACGTTAATACTTCATCCAGTTCGGATCATTAGACTGCGTGATATCAGCAAGAAGTACTTGTTATGAATAAAACTTACGTACTGGATACTTTTATCTGTGTTTTTATAGTTTCGATAAGTAGACCTCATTTGGCCCGAGTTGCCTTCGGTTGTATATGAATAATTAACAAAAACTTTGTTTCTGCTAAGTGCATTCTGTTGTATTGTTTTGTTTTGTGTTGTGGTATTGAGGTAAGTACAAATATACAGGTTGTCACATAACACTAGGCAACAAATTTTAACTTAAAAAAAAGGTCCTGGTTAAAAATAGAATTTTTCGATCGTTCATGACTGAAATAGATCTAAAATGTTTTTTAAAAAAATTTCTGAAGTCGTAAATAAAAATAGGAGCACAGTATTATGGTACCATTTATTGCATAGATACACCATTTGAAAATTTTGACGTTACTTTTAACTTATATTTCAGCATTCCATGAACAACATATCTGTACATATTGTAAAAATTTAAGGCATGTTTTTTTGATGTTTACTCTTTTTTATCGTTCAAATTATTTTGTTTATTTATTTTTATCGTTATTATTTAACAATTTTTCTTTGTATCATGGTGCTGCCCGTATCGTCTAAACGAGACTTTGGAAAATTTTTTGGTCGCCGGATTTGCGTCGAGCAGGTGAAAATGTATAGGACTGTGCTATTTTTATTACCGACCTTTTTTTATTGTTTACTAGTGTAATCATAGTCACAAAATTGAATGGTGGATTCCTTAGTAAGTTTAAAAAATTAAATAAATAGTTTCTAGAAAGAACTATTATAAAAATAAAAATACATTATATGTATATAGATTTTTAATTAAAGATTCAATTATATATATATATATATATATATATATATATATATATAATTGAATCTTTAATTAAAAATCTACCATTTATAACTTAATATTCTTTTCAAGGTTGATATAGTTTTTGATTGGGTTTGATTTAATTTTTTACTGCAATTTTATTGATATTTATGTTAATAATTTTCATGATAAATAATTAACATAATTTATTGAACGTTTTTTAAAGCATATTTGTGTTTATTTATATATTTTGAGTAAGTATAAGATTTAATGAAGGTTTTTTACTTATTTTAATTAATTTGGAACATTTTAATACAACAACTTTCGAATTACAGATTTTTTTTAATTGATTTTTACTAATTACTTATTGATTATCTCTACTCATAATAATATTTTGTAATGGGAAATTTAACGTTTATGGATATATTTACAGGGTGATTAACAACTTATTTGAAATTTTTAAAGCAATTATAAGGCAATTTAAACTATTTTTTTAAATTATTTTTTATACGTTATCACTTCCGTTTAAACCGGAAGTGATATTAAGTTTGGTTTTTAAAACCATGTAAATATTATTGCATTTTACTCTCTAAAAATGAATTAGTCAAAAATGACTAATTTAATGGTTATAAGTGGCTGCTTTTTCACTTGTACCATCGTTAACCATGGAATACCATGGTATCCCAAAATTAATTAGCCAATTCTTATGTAAAATTGTCCCCTAAATCCGAAAATAACGTCAAAAATTATAAAAGTGGAGCAGTTTTTGAGATATAGTCAATTCCATATTAAATGGAAAATTGAGTAGGTATATCTCAAAAACTGTTCTACTTTTTTTAAACTTTTAACGACATTTTTGGATTCAGGAGACAATTTTACATAAGAATTGGCTGTTAAATTTTGGAATACCATGGTATTCCATGGTTAACAATGATACAAGTGAAACTAAACTGTAATAACTATTAAATTAGTCATTTTTGACTAATTAATTTTTAGAGAGTACGTCAAATTCCAGAAGTACTAAAGTTTGGTTATTTTTTTAACAGTTTTTGAAATATTTGTTTTTTTTAAATTTTTTTACAGAAACAGATATGTCTGTATAACCACTAATTCTAATGTTAAAAAGCTAATTTTAGCAAATATATATATCGTATTTCCTATTTCAAATAAAACACCCTGTATATTATTAAATTTTTGGAATATTCAGAAAATTGTAGACATATTTTATGTACAATTTTCTATACCTATCTTCAACTGTTTCGGAAATATAAAGAACGATACTTATTTGATTACAGAAATTCGCAACATCACACTGAAAAACTATTAAGTAATACTGTTTATTATTTATATGTAATAAACAAAAAAATTTAATGTAGTGATCATGTGTGTTGTATCGAATTTCTCTAATCAAATATTTGGGTCTTTTTGATGACTAAATATCGGTTCCTTTGGATAAATTTTACATTTAATGAAATAATACATATACCGGGTGTATCTGAGAATAGGCGCACCCCTGTAACTTTTTTATTTATAAAGATAGACCCATGAAATTTAGCAAGGTTAATTAGGATATAAAATGCCACCTATAAGAGTACAAAATCAATTTTTTTAACTTCCGGTTTTGCCGGAAATGATATCAACTTTCGATTTTTAAATGGAACGCCCTATATATTTTTACATATTTAGAATCCTGAGTAAATTCTAAGTCTAACAGCATCCTCAAATTGACCTTTCGATGTTTCGTCATCAGAAAATGCATCATCATAAAGATCAAAAATATAATACACCCCTGCAAGAAGTCACTATATAACATTTTATTATTAAGTTTAAAGATAAAATAAATAAGTAACATGACAGGAACATGAAGCTAAAAAAGTATCGCGCTAGTAGCGCCACCACTCGGTTGTTATCATCGTAACTTTTAATAATCAGCTGTCAAACGCTTATGTTACAAACGAGTGTTTTGGAGAAAAAAGCCGGAAAATGTTAAAATTAAAAAAAAAAAAACGTGGCTCGATTTGTTGTGTTGTTGGGTGTATTTCGAGAGGAAATCCTGGGTTGAGTTTTTACCGGTTTTCCAATAAACAGTGTTAATCTGAATGTAGAAATAAATTGCATACAGTCTCTGTAAATATAAATTGTACCTATTAGATACAATAAATACACATTTTAGTAGTGATTAACGTGAAAAGTTTAAACATTTCAATGCAGTAAAAGTCGTCTAAATTTAAACAGCATTTAGCATTATTAAAATCCTTGATTAATAAAGTCTCCTCTCAACGGTAAAATACCATTATATTATGTATTATATATAATATTATATGCAATGAATTAGTAGGTATATTTTGTTGTTTAAAATGCAGTTGTCGGCGGTTTTTAGAAAATCAAACATAAAAATGGTTGATTTTAAGGTTATGTTTCTGCAAAAATTATTTTTTACTAATTTCTTAAAAATGCCAAACTAAAATATAAATTATATTAGGTAAAGTTATCATTAGTTAATTCTGAATCAACAAATGTACTTACCGAATTGGATCCTTTGGCAAAACATGAAAATGCAACGATTTAGTTCTTGAATTTTATTTACAATTAAAAACACAATAATTCACCATGATTCCTTTGATAAATTTAAGCGTTGAGTTTCTTATTCAGTAAAATCGAGTACTAAAAAAGTTTTTTAATTTTTTTCTTGCAACGTAAAACACAAATAACGTGCGCGATTTAGCTGTGCAATTGAACAAAATTTGTCTCTTTTGTAAAAAAACTACCTATTTATTTAAAAATTATATATAATCCGTGCTTTAAATTTATTGTTGACAATTCTTAAATTCACGCAATGCATTCGAAGTCCACCAGATGGCGCGCGCGTTGCGAAAACCCGAAATTTTATGTTTTGTTTTTTATTAAAGTAAATTTAGTTAAATCGCATTATTTCGGTCTTAGTTTTAATTTAAATCAGTAAAATCATAAAAAATATTATAATCTCTATTTCTATATCTTGATACATTTATATCTTCTTATGTATGAATAATCACAATTTTACTGACCGGAAATATATTATAATAAAGTTTGTTTATTTTTAGAATGGAAGCCCATTTCCACAATCTCACCCACGTATTCGAAAAAGTGGAGTATCACATCAGAAATGGAACATTCGTTGTTGCCGATCAAACGACCGAAACCATGGTGACCCAAGCAATAATTTTAATTGCAGCATTCCTCAGCTTCACGTCGAATCTGGTGATAATTTTTTCAACGATAAAAAACTCCAACACGTTGAACAGTAATTTGGACACTCTAATTCTCCACATCTCGATTTTTGGTAATTTCATCATCATACTTCAGTGCGCGCTTGTGTTCGATGACGCGAAATATCTGGTGAAAAATATATCAGAAACCCTATACTGTTTCTTGGACGACTTGTGGGGCGTTCTGATGCAGGGCATTATTTTCTTTATGATTTTAATAAAGATTTATTGGTTCTCGAGAATATACGCGCCGGATAAGAACGCTTGGCTTCAGAAGTACTTCCAGAGCGTTATTAAAGCGGTTTATATTTTATTGGGACTGTTGATTCTGCTACATTTGGAAGCTTGTGTGAATTGGAGATTATACCAGCTACCAATAAGTCTGCTAATACTATTTACAGGCATTTACGCTGCCTTTATAGTGGGGTTAGATGTAATTCATGTTTTTAAAAGGAAGAGCTACAAAAAGTATATTACTTACGATATAAGTTTTATTGTTCCCAATTTATTTTTGCTTGCCTGGATGCCTTTACTACTGAATATACTTTTTGCCTTTTATTATTTTAGATTTATAAATGTTTCTAAGATTGTAGGCATGCTGTATCCAGTTTATGTATGTTTTGTACTGTTTTTGTACGATGAGCATTATAATTTAGCTTTTAAAAATTTCTTTAGGTGTAGAAGGAAGTTGGATCACGTTATTGTTAATACTCAAGAAAATGTATGATTTCGTACTTTAATTGTGAATTTGTGTAATTATTTATAATTAACGCACGTATGATAATAAACGCATGTACTTAGTAGTAGTGTTTACAACTACAACTAAAACTTTAAATATGCATTCATTATCAATACTATGGCGACAATATAATTCATTAATATGCCAGTATTCCATAGTGACGTATTTTATCACAGCGGCAATATTTTTTATCATCTTGTTTACACGTTACTATGAATTTTGACGTTTTTTTGATTTGACATTTGTTGTCATTTCAATTCTATTTTTGATATATATCAATAAAATAATGAATTATAAACTCTAAAAGATCGATGGGTTGGTGTAAACGATAATGAAATTAAGGTAAGTTTGAATAAATAAAGTCTTTTTATATTTTAAAGCACATTTTAATTTCAAATATCAAACTAAAAATTCGTTAAATCCTAAAATTCATTATATTTTCTCACTAAATATAACTCGTGGTATGATTAATAAATTATTAATTATTAATAATAATCGAAGATATTTACTCATTGAAACCGAAGATGCACATTTCACTCGTCCTGCGGACTCGTGAAATCTGCAGCTACGTTTTAATTCGAAAATATCATCGATGATAATCATACCACTTGATAATAATAATAATAATATAATATCAACAGTTTTGTTTGAAGTGAAGTATGTGTAGTAGGGTGATTCATTTCCGCAAAGTTTTTGTTTTGATTCGGTGCTCAAGCAAAATATTAATCTGCATATAGGAAAAAACATTCTCACCAAGTTTGAGCTCTTAATATTAATTTTAAGTACTTACTATTTAAATTTAAAGTTTTACTGTTTAAAATGCATGTAAAAAATATATATATTTTTTCAAATTTCTAATGCTTACCCACCTTTGACAATATTGCAAATCGGTTTAATACACATATGGGGAATTTCACGCTCTTTAAAATTGCTTTTGAGTTTTTTTTGTAACTCGCATTGGTTCACCAGTAGGAGTCGTCAAAGACAGTTTTTGAAAAAAATCGTTTTTTTTTTAATTTTTTCTAACAAACCGCAGAAAGTAGGGAGAAAAAAGGGCACGAAGAATGGAAGAAGAAGATAGGACATAATGCGTTTTTTTAAACTTGATATTGAAACTTGTAGTTTAAGAGTTGGTGTTTTAAATTAAAATTATAGTCACTGTCTAGAAAATGTTTAAAGAAAACAGTAGCGGTCTTAACGTTAATATTGTCCATTATAATATAACTACGAAAATTTTGTTTTTTGTCATAAACCAAGGTTATGTATACAAAATACTTTTTAACTTAACTAAAAAAAGACGTAAAATCCCCTGTCACAAAGTTTTTATTTGTCGAGATCAAAAAGAAATAAAAAATTCTTTGTTAAAACTTTTAATCTGATTATTTAACAGGCTTAAGGCTTTATGTTATAGTTGCAGTGTACAACCCACGTCTTTTAATTGAAAACATTATTCCATTAAAAAGTTTGTCATCTTTTAATAGAATAATACATTTATACAGTTAGTTTATGTTCGAACGCTTTTAGCGTAATAAATTTGTGATAATATTCTAAAAAACACATTTTAAGGTAAGAATTGTACTTTTAAATAACGAATTTTGTATATTTAACCATTTAAACACTCTTCTAGTAAATTTAAGTTTTAGTTTTTACCCCAGGTTTGTAATTGTAAATATTTTATATACATATACAAGGTGTGTTCAGAAAATATCGGGAATTTTCGTTTTTTGAAACAAATATTTATTTATTCGTCTACAATAACGTTGTCGCCTTTAAAATAATCCCCATTGGATATTATGCACATGTGCCAGCTCTTCTTCCAATACTCGAAACACTTCTAAAACTCGATCTTTGGGATAGCCTTTACTTCTTTCAGCGATGCGCTTTTAATGTCATCTATGCTTCAAAACGACGGCCCTTTAAGGTTCTCTTTATTTTTGGGAATAGAAAAAAGTCTGACAGAGGCATGTCTGGCGAATATGGAGGCTGGGGCATCATTACAGTATTGTTTTTGGCCAAAAATTTTGTTCAAAATTTAACAATTTTGGAACAAATTTTGCTGCCACGCGTTTCATACCCAAAACATTTGTTTCATGGGATGAGCCAATCGATATACCAACATCATCAGCGACTTATTTGATGGTTTATAACCATTTCTTCCACTTTTTCCATGTTTTTATCGGTTGTTAATGTGCTTGTGCGTTCGGGGCGTTCGTCATCTTCAACGTCTTCACGGCCATCTTGGAAACTCTTATACCACTTGGTAATCTTTTTTTACTTGTAGCAGACCCAGTATAGGTCTTTATTAACATTTCACAGAATTTATTTCATTTTTTAAGCAAAATTGGATACAAATTCTTTGATTCATTTCTTTTAACGAACGAAAAATCGCCGAGCTCATAAAACACGTCTAACCTTAGCGGCTGCCACAGACAAAGTAAACAATGAAAACAGCTAAATTTTTTATCATACTTCGGGGGCATGTATACCACATAATAAAGAAAATTTTATGACAACCGGACCCTCCGAACCCGCGAAATTTAACAATTCCCGTTATTTTCTGAACACACCTCGTACATATATTAAGGAGGTTCGGGCACGATATAATTCGCTTTGAGAAAATGTTAAAAAAATTAGGTTGTGGTAGTCTATTTAAAAAATATTTACAAAGTTTTAAAAAAATTGACAATCTGGTCTCCGAGTAACAATTATTTTTATTGCTAAACTGTGTTGTGAATATTAAAATTTATTTTTCACTTCTAGGTAATTGATTATCTAGATATATTTGGTTAAAAAACACAATTTTATTAAATTATTTACTTTTCGTACATATTTAGAAAATATTCGTTCTATCTTCTATGGTTTCTTGCTCTTCTCTTTAGACTTTCGCTGCATTTAACAAACTGCTGATGTTTTCAGTTGTTTTAATTTTTGTTCCTGTACACTGAAAAAAATAAGCTGTTGAAACAACAAAAAAAAATATTAATTCAACTCTTTATGCACTTTAAATACAAGCAATGGTTTTTGCACGTTTACTTAACCATCTAAAAATGTCAAATTGTATTGTTTAATTGAACAACAAATAACAGTCAAATGAACAAAATAAGAATATTTGTTCTAATCTGCTAATTTGGTTAATTTAACATTCTTAGGGTGTTAAGGTAAATTTCTTGAAATGTCCAGGTAACCTTTTTAGCATATTCACTTAACACCAATAAAATGTTAAATTAACATTCTGAAAATGTAAAATTCTTTAAAGGTTGGTATCCAAAACAAAATTATGGAAATAATATATTATTATATATAAATAGAAAGAATTGAACCTTCACCTCGCCCAGAGTTTTTGTTTTGAGCGTGTTCCACCCATGATACATCTTTGTATCATGTGTTCCACCTACTTCAAATACCGACAGACTGTTTCGCCCTGTATTGAGGGTCTTAACAGTGTCGGGCAATATGGTGTAGTGAAAGTTCTACTGTGGAACACACCTTAAACAAACAGATATCTCATCTTATATACACCTAATCGTAAGCTAACTAAGGCGAGATGTAAGAAAACGTCATTGTCTAATGACGTGGCGTGAGTGTTCGAAGCGCCATTCTCGGCAATTTTATGAATGCAAATTTTACATTTTAAATTTTAAAGTAACATTTTAAATTTGTTAAATGAACAAATTTAAAGTTTTGGATTAAAGAGCAACTAAACGTTAATTTAATAGTTTTTTTAGGTAATCCTAAAAATTTCAGTAGTTGATTCAACAAATTCCAGCTATTAAATCAAAGTACGATAAACATTTTAATTCAAAATATTAGTTTATGTTAAATTAATATTTAAACTGTCAAATGAACAAATAAACTTTGACAAACTCTGACTTTTGCTTTAACACCAAAATATAGATTAATCCAATAGGTTTTTTGTTGAAACAACATTTTTAAAAATGACATTTAGGCAAATGTTAACTCAACTACATTATTTTTTTCGGTGTACCTTTTTTAAACAACTTATTTTTAGATTTTAAATAACACTGCATATAATTAGAACTATCAACAACTCGCAATGATTTTTAATTTACCTTTCTGTGTTACCATATTTATGTATACACACAACCAAACTTATATGGAATCACCCAGTAATTACTAGGGGTGGGCAAAATAATCGAATATTAATCGATTATCAAACCGTTGATTATTTTTTGTAATAATCGATTGATCGATTATATGATTAATCGATTAATAACTAATCGATTGTTAGAATAATTAATTATTATTATACATTATGCCCAATATTTAATTGCCATACCTAATTATTTAATCCTAATAATTATTATAATTAATTAATTAATTGTAATAATTAAAAAATTATAATATGTAAATATAAATAATATGACCAATTGAGCATATTTTTTTAAACAAAACAAAATAAAAATAGTGATTTTTCTGAAAACGCATTTTTATGATTTATGCTGGGTGATGCTAATCACCATACATCATACTTAAGTATTAAAAAAAAGACAATTAATAATTTTTTCATGGAAGCGATATGAATTTTTAATTGTTTTTTTATTTTCTGAGGTGTTTTGACGTTTTAGAGTATACTTCAAGTTTTAATTGTTCAATTTAACCAAACAAGCACTTAAATCAAAGGTAATCTACAACTTTCCTGTGTAGTTTTGGTATCGGCCCAGTAGTTCGATGCTAGCGATGTTATTAAGTTAAAAATGTTTTTTTTTTTTACAAAAATCGAGGTCGAACACTTACAACTTTCTGAGAAAGATAGAAATTGAAAAGAAAAGTCCCGTTTGATTTGTTTTACGTATGGGTGATATTTAAAGAAAAAAAATAAGCTGCTGTTGATAAAAATCCAAATTATGAAATTTTCAGTGGAAGATCAAAATTTAACTTTTCGAAAATTTATACATTTTTTCTTTATTTTATTAAATTATATAAAATTTAAAATTGAACATTGATTTTTATATTAAACATTTAATATTAAAATTAAATTCTATTTTGAATATTGAACATTGAAGATATTGAAAGTTTTATTTTGTTGTAATAAACATAGACCGCTCCATGGAGGCTATGCATAGCCTTCTTTTCCTGGTGAAAACGTTCTCCGTGCTCATCACTTACGTTGCCCAGATTGTCCGGTTTATTTACGCATTTGTACTCTCTTCATCTTTTACTCATTTTACACTTTTTATTAACTAAATAAACCATGATAAAAATACCTTGTTGAAATGTCAAAAAATAACAGTAAAAAAACTAATAATCGTCAAAAAGCTGTATTTTGGTCTTTCACTAAAAAATTTATAACTTCGCCATTTATCCATGGATTTTTATCAACATTAGCTTGTTTTTTTGGTAAAAATGTAAGATTTATAAAAAAAATTAAACTATATAGAGTTATCTGTTTGATTTAAACCTTTCCCCAGGACGATATGTAAATTTTCGACCTTAATTTTTGCCATAAAAGTTATAAAAATCGCTAGCATTAAAATACTTTTATGATATCAAAAGTATGTAAAAGAAAGTTTTAGTGGGCTTAAATACCTTTAATTTAAGGACTTGTTTGGCCAAATCGATCAGGATTTCAAGCTTTACTAAAAAACGTCAAAACACCTTCAAAAATTAAAAAAAAAAACAATTGAAAAGTCATATCTAAAAACGCTTCCATAAAAAAATTGAGTGGGATTTTCGTTTTTATTGGGTCATAATTAAAGATGGGATATTTAGGTACTAAAAACTAAAAAAAGCATTTTAGGTTAAGTAAACAGCATTTTAGGTAAAAAAAAAACATTAAAAGTTCACGTTTCGTTTATAATTTTGTTTAGCCGCATACCCAAATACAGAACATACCCACAATAAACTATTTCTATGCAATAAACTGGATTTCACTGAGTGACACTCACTATACTGAAGTTCTATAACAGAACATAAGCTCACTACAAAGTAAAGAAAGTTACTGTTACAGTCTGTGACCATAAGAAAAAAATGTATACCGTTGAGTTGCCCGCTCTGGATAAAATATTGGGGCAAAAGTTAAAAAGAACACAAAAAAATAAAATAAGTAAAAATACGTAATAATAGGTAACAAATAGGTGAAAATACACTGAAAAATTAAAAAATATGTAACAAAAGTATAAAAAGGTAGTTTAAAGCAAAAAAAGGTAAAAAAGGTTAAAAAAAGTAAAAAAAATAGGTAACAATAGTATAAAAAAGGCAGTTTAAAGCAAAAACCTCCAAAAAAGGTAAAAAAGGTGAAAACAAGTTTGGTTCATATAAAAGAAAATCTTTTAAAACACATTTTGGCATTATTAGTTTTCAAATAGTTACATCGGTTGAAAAAAGGTAAAATAACTAAAATCCCATCCCTAGTCATAATACATGGGAAAATTATAATGGGATATGGTGGGCAAAAATTGGGATTTTGTAAACTAGTGTTTAATTAACAGAATCCTATTATTTCGTCTTAAATTCTAATTTACCGTAAAGTTTTTTCTCAGAGAAATTGACATTTTTTGTTATTTATTCAATATAAAATTTGTTTTAATATTTTTTCTCTTTTTGTAATAAAATTGGTTAGGATAAGGTAATTTTTATTTTTAATTTAATTTTTTGTCAAGCAAAATATTGTTTCTCGTAATTACTGGGTGATTCCATAAAGATTGTTTGTGTGTATATTTTGTATTAAAATAAAAAATAATTATAAAATCAGTTGGAAAATTGGCTGTTTTTTAAATCAAATGTAATAAAATGACAATATAAGCTGGTATATGTATATATACATTAGGGTGGCCCAAAAAAAATAATATATTTTTTTCTCGTCTCTCGCAAAAATATGTTAGTTTATCATGCTGTAAGAGCCCTGTAAAAATATCAGCTCGATTAAAAAACTTTTAGGGTCGAGATTTTTTAAAATTTTCAAAATCGTCAAAAATTGAATTTTTGTTTTATTTTAATTTTTTTTCTCGTCTCGATATTATTTTTTTGGTTGAAAATAATAAATATTCTGTAAATTTCAAATCAAAATTTTGATTTCCAAAGGTCGCTAAAAGTTCGTTGATATTTATATTCAGAGGTCGCTCGTTAAAAAAATCTTGAGCGACCTTTAGAAATCAAAATAATATTTTGATTTCTAAAGGATATTATCCATTTGAAATTTTCAGAATCATTATTATTTTTAAATTAAAAAATAATATCGGAACGAGAAAAAAAATTAAAATAAAAAAAGTCCAATTTTTGACGATTTTGGAAATTTTTAAAAATCTTGAGCGACCCCTAAAAATTTTTTAATGGAGTTGATCTTTTGACAGGGCTCTTAAAACCTAACAAACCAACATATTTTCACAAGAGACAAGAGAAAAAAGTATATACATTTTTTTGGGCCACCCTAATATACATATATATAAATATAATATATATTATATATGCATTAAGTATAAAAGCAACTTCCCCCCACTGTACTGTCCGAACCTTCTTAGGTAATTTTTTTTAAGTTTTACTCGGATGTATAAAACCAATATTTTTAATTTCAGATTATATTTTTTTTTATAAAAATGGATTTGGATATCACGAACTTGACGCAAAATGCAACTTTCGATCCAGACGAGATGTACACGGGATATGACCAGAATCGCTATTTTAAAATTCCTATTCTCATAGTAGGCTTTCTGTCAATGATTTGCGATCTCATCATAATATTTGTTTTGCTACGATACCAAATAATGAAAACCCACGTAAACCTCTACATACTCAACTTCTGCATTGGAAATTTATTT
The DNA here is from genome assembly GCA_921294245.1 of Brassicogethes aeneus. Classification (NCBI taxonomy): domain Eukaryota; kingdom Metazoa; phylum Arthropoda; class Insecta; order Coleoptera; family Nitidulidae; genus Brassicogethes; species Brassicogethes aeneus. The sequence goes on from OV121135.1 coordinate 48,855,548, forward strand.
ACTTTGATAGTTTTTCCAATTTTCGCGGATTTTTACGATATAGCTTCCGACATAACGTACGAATCAGCCTGCCTTTGGAACGAAAGCCTTTTTGTTTTAATGACTGGTAACTTACTGTTTATTGTTGTGGCACTAATGGACTGGTATCTTATGATATATGGCGGGCAAAATTATTTTATAAAGTGTAAAAAATCCGCCAGATTTATAACTTTTACAGTGTGGATCGTCACTATTGCTGTTGGTTTCTTATCCATAAGTTTCTGCCTTCAAGAACTCAGTTTCCCCCTATCGGTGATTATGTTCTTTTTCACTTATGTTATAGCTTTTATTATAATTATTTTTACACACATATTAAGGTTGATCAAGCTCAAAACTTCAAGCATTGTAATAGAAAAAAATAATTTTGTATTAGTGTTAGTTACCGCTTACTTTTTGTGCTGGTTTTTTAACTGGATTATGCTTTGTTTAATGGTATTGTTTAAATCGCCTGTAATTAACAAATATTGCATGTACATGGAAGGTTTAGGTTATGTATTAGGTTTTGGATATTCAACGGTAATGTTTTACCTTTATTATAAATATGATGAAAATTTTAAAAAATGTTTTAAAAAAATGTTTGGCTGTAATGATGATACTGTTGGTATAAGAAAAGAGTCGTTTGATACAATATTGTTATAAAGAGTTAATAAAACTCTACAAATTAATACGCTTAGTAAAACAATTTATTTCGGATGTGCATTTTTATTTTGTTTTGGAGACTTTTTTTACAGGCACTTGCTGATTAGAAGAGCGGTGGGTAAGTAAAACTTTTATATAAAAGAATAAATACATTTCAACGTTTGCACTGGTAAAAGTATAAAATTCTTTTCGTACTTTTATGTGTTTTTAATGCACAAACAAAAAAAAATTACAAAGCTCTAAAGTTGAGTGTGGGGGTTCGGTAACCTCATTATTAAAATTATTTCATTTACATAGCACAAAGCAAATTTTATTTATGCAAAGTATGCAGGAAAGAATCTTAAACTGACTCAAAATTTCGATTGGGAATCTTTTCTTAACCGTAAAATAAAATTTAAATACATTCAATGTTTATCATTTTCATGTTGCATATCATTGGTTCTTTAGTAGTCACGAAGTAAAAAATATTTTTAAAATATTATATTTTCATTTATACAGGGTGTTCGGTTTTCCTTGGGACGATACCAACTTTCTTATTTTCAATGCAACACCCTATATTTTTTTGCATTTTTTGAATCTACACACTCTTTTAGGTATACTTTGTAAATATATTAATTAAGAAAATGTTAATACTTTTTGAGTAAAATGAGGATTTATTAAAATTTTTCTAAATGTAGACATTCGCTAAAAGTTTAAAATAACCAACTAAAAGTTATTATTTTTTATATTATGTAGCATTCATCTCTTTAATAATAAGTAAGCTATAAGTTAATTAATTTATTTTTTGGAAAATATTATACAGGGTGTTTTCTTTGAATAATGAAAATTTAACTAAGGTAATTGGAAAAAAGCTACTAATTGTGAAAAATGCGAATATTTTTTTTTCTGTTAGGTTTAGGTATAGGACATATATATATAAAATAAAAGGTAATTACTTATTCTATCCAATTATGCAAAAATATATAGGGTGTTCCATTGAAGAAAAACAAGATTTTAAACTTTTAAAATCGCTATTTTCAACGGGACATAGAAAACACCCTGTATGATATTTTCCAAAAAATATAATAATTAACTTATAGCTTACTTATTATTAAAGAGATGGAGACTACATAATATAAAAAATAATAACTTTTAGTTGGTTATTTTTAACTTTTAGCGAGTGTCTACATTTAGAGAAATTTTAATAAATTTTAATTTTACTCAAAAAGTATTAACATTTTCTTATTTAATATATTTACAAAATATACCTAAAAAAGTGGAAAGAATCCAAAAATGCAAAAAAATACAGGGTGTTCCATTGAAAATAAGAAAGTTGGTATCGTCCCAAGGAAAACCGAGCACCCTGTATAATATTTTAAAAATATTTTTTACTTCGTGAATATTTGTTCCTTACAAATTTTTTGTGACTCCAGTAGTTTCTGAGATAAGTATATGGGTCACCTTACGTGGACCACCCTGTACATTGCAGTGCGTTGCTTTTATACTTAATGCATAAATATTTTTAAACATTTCTAACTAATTTAATAATTATTTTTTATTTAAATACTTAAGGCATTATATACTACATACATTAGACTGGGCCAAAAAATCACCTATTTTTTTTTGAAAAGTATATCGTAAATATGGTTTGGGGTGAAAAAAAAGTTTGTGTCCATAATATTAAAATTAGGAAGTAAATCATGGCAATAATTTTTTTTTCCTCAGCAAGTTTTTGTCTGAGAACTTCCAACTATTGAGCTTAACAAAATTGACTCAGAAATATTTTTTTAAGTAAATTAAATGCTCTACAAAAAAGGTTCAAATGAAATTTTCCGCCAGATGAACCGTTTCCTTAAAATCTTGCCTTAAAAATTGGTATAGTTTTACATTTTGATCTTTTAACTTTGGAATTTTGTAATTTAATGTAAAAATCAGTACCCAGAAAAAAAAACCGATGAATATTATGGGAAATCAAATGCTTTACAAAAAAAGCCTCTTAACATTTTTGGCTAAATTCACTCAATCAAAAGTTATTCAAGGTTAAAGTTGAAGTCAAAACGAAATTCTTGTTTTTTCATCTGTAGATTTGTTTATTATGGGTGATAATTTAATTATTTTCTTTATAAATGTGTATTACATAACTAATTAACAATTTGCAATAAAAAAACAACATGATTTTTATTATTTAACAGTGAAAATAATATTTTCTAAAGAAAATAGCTTCTTAAAGCGAAAAAACTCTGTGTTATTTATTTTTAATTTTTAGTAATTTTATCAATAACATAAAGATGATCATCGATAAAAGAATTCAAGTTTTTAACTGACTGAAAAAACAAGAATTTCGTTTTGACTTCAAATTTAACCTTGAATAACTTTTGATGAAGTGAATTTAGCCAAAAATGTTAAGAGACTTTTTTTGTAGAGCATTTGATTTTCGATAAGAATATTCATCGATTTTTTCTGGGTACTGATTTTTACATGCATTACAAAATTCCAAAGTTAAAAGATCAAATTGTAAAACTATACCAATTTTTAAGGCATGATTGTAAGAAAATGGTTCATCTGACGGGAAATTCCAATCAAACCTTTTTTGTAGAACAACTCAATGGTTTGGGAGTTCTGAGACAAAAACTCGCTCAGGAAAAAAAATCTAAAATTGCGATGATAGGCGATATACTTTACAAAAAAAATAGTCGATTTTTTTGGCCCAGCCTAATATACATATATATTGTAACACAGGATAGTGAATTAAAAAACGTAAAAAATAGTTGATAGTTGGTTTCTATGTTAACGCTTTTTGTTATTGACAGTTGCAGTGACATTTCTTTATGCAGTGTTCTTTAAAATCTTAAAATGAGTTGTGAAATCAAAAAGAAAAAAATATTGAAAAAAGTATGGGAAACAAAAATAAAGCAACATAAAACATTTTTTCTTGAGAAGGCAAGAAAACAAAGGTGAAAGGATTGTCTAATTATAATTATTAAAAAAAAACTTATAATAAATAACAAAACAATTTTTTTTTTAATAATTTATTTTAAAAACGAAATTATAAAACCAAATATTCCTAGATAATCACGTGTTCGTAATCCAGTATTGCCAGATCTTCTATACGAAAATGACAGATAGATAATTTTGGTTGGACACAGTAAATATTATCGTTTATTATTGCAAAACTGTGCATTGAAAAAAAAAATTATATGTGACTTTTACAGGCATACGAGAAAAAAATCATTAATTTTGTAATGTCACGTTAGAAGATATGCATTAATTAAATAAATAGGCTGTGTATAGGAGATGTATTTAATTTAAGCATATTTTGTAACATGACTATAAGAAATCGGCCATTTCAAGCGGATGGACGGGACAAATCACAAAACTGTTTTTATAAAAAAAATTGTAGGTAATTTATTATATATTATATTTGCATCAAAATTGTCAAATATATTCTTCTATTATTAGGCTATACATTAAATAAAAAAAAATCGCAAGAAATATTTTATAAAAGTAGAGATAATTTCAATAATTGACAGTGGATGGACGGGACAAGATAAATCTTTTTTTTTGTCCCGTCCACACCTTTCAATTATTAAAATTATATCTACTTTTATAAAATATTTCTTGCGTTTTTTTTTTATTTAATGTATAACCTAATAAAAGAAGAATATTTTTGACAATTTTGATGCCAATATATTATATAATAAATAATCTACAATTTTTTTTGTAAAAACAGTTTTGTAATTCGTGCGTTTCGCGCGCTTGAAATGGCCGAAATCGCAAAGAATTGGCAACTTTGTAAATATGTTTTAAGTAAACTTTACTACAAGTAAATTTGTCCTTTATTACTTAATATCCTATTGTGATAAAATGTTTTATTATATTAAAATAAGTTTTACCGCCAAAACAAACTAAATATACAGGGTGATGATGTACAATTAACATTACAACAATTATTCTAATCATTAAGTTTAATTTTATACAAAAAAAAATTAAAAAATAAATAAAAATAAAATAGGTAACATGCAAAAAATAGGCTATAGAAGTAAACACCTTAATAATTACAACCAGTATATATTATACAAATCCGTAAGATAATAATTATCAAAATCATTTATTTGTTTTATTTTACTTGTTATCAGCAATTAAAAAATTTGAATATCATCACAAACTCGTTTGTAAAAAGATTAAGGGATTTAAAAAACGAATAAATTCATTAAATTTTCAATGGATCATCATAGAAACAAGTAAATCTCAAAGTGCACAATATGAAATTATTAGTTGTTTTTTGTTTGATAGCAGGGGAATTTTGCGGGACCCTTAGTTTATTTGAAAGTAAAACATCGTTAATATAAATAATACAAATTTTAACAATTATTTTATAGATATTTGTCCACAATCGGACACACCGATTTATTTACGAAATGAATACAATTGTAGTGAGTTTTACCAGTGTGCTTCGGGAAAACTAGTTTTACTAAGCTGTCCAGGAATACTTCATTTCAATGTTAAATTGGACGTTTGTGATCGACCTGAAAATGCAAAATGTGTTCCCACAACTGACCCAGCTGACAAAATCACTGAAACTCCAATGACAACTGAAAAAACAACGGACAAAACCACAACACTGCCCTTGCCTGATTTTACCCTATGTTCATGGAGAGATCAAGACTATTACACGGACTATCTAAATGACTGCACAAAGGGTATATGGTGTGAACACGGAGTACCTTACATACAATATTGCGAAGAGGGATATTGGTGGGACAATAACCATATATCTTGCATTCCTAAAGAAGATGCTGATTGTCCATGGGCATAAAAACATAATTATTAATAATTAAAAATACAACAATATTTGTGCAGAACCTGTTAAAAAGGAACGACAGTGTAGGTATATACAATTTATAATATAAATAAAACAAAAATTTTTTTTTGAGCCTTGTATACATTTTTTACTAACATAAAAACTCTAACTAACAAAATCACAAACCCTCAACCTCAAATACCGCATAAAATCACCGATAGGCAACCCGCTTGATGATCGGTTGGCCGCGATTTGTTATTAATGTAATCGTGGCCTGCTCTGTAAAACTCTGGTGGCTTTAAAGTTAATTAAACCAAATTAAATAGAGTTACCTATAAATTCAATTGGTTATACAGACTTTTATTATTTAGGTCTTTCAATACCATTTGTCTGGGGTATTTACTATTCACTTCGTTTTCTATTTGGTCATATATTTTTACAACTCTCGCATTTTATTTCTTATGGATTGTGCATCCAGACGAGACCTTTCAATAAATACTCTGGGATTTTTCAAGCAAAGTTGGCAAAAAAATAAAACCGACTGTTAAAAGAACTTTTAATTAATTAATTAAAAAATAACATTTTTTACAAATACATTTTTTTGTAATAAAATAACCTATTTCATGTAATAATAAAAAACATATTTTACACGTGAGAAAATTTTTAATATGTACCGTTTGTTAAACACCCTCTGGTGTCTTTATTATGTTCGACATAACGTAAAGAAACTTTTTAAAGCTATTCACTTGCAAATTTCTGCTTTATTTAACATTTGTCTGGGTTCATTTGATGGCAATAACTTTAACTTTAACCCGTAGGACTTGTACGACTCTGAAAGGTAAATTGTTTAGAAAAAGCTGGCAACATTTTTGTTTACAGTGGTGAAGTGGTCAAGGTTCATTTCGGGGGTTAAAAGGTGGGGGGAGAAATTTAAAACATCAGTTTTAATTAAATTTGAAATTTAGAACAAATTATCGTATTATTGTCTTCTACATTTTGCTCAAATTATGCATTTTTCACCCCTATCGGTGGTTGAAGATTTAAAATCGATTTCCAGGATAACTTTTGCAATTTTTTTTAATATTCACTTTTAATTTTTGTGAAACGAACCCTGCACTGATATTTTAAAAGATTCTTTTTTTCCTTTCCCATATGTTTCGTGTTTCCATGCACTTGAAGTGTTTAAAATAATGTACCTATTACAAAAATAAACGAATCACTGTAATGCATCCTAAGTGTATTGTTTTTATTAAAATATAACAAAGTAAAATACGCCAATATATAGCAATTTATATTTTAAGAAAACCAAATAACCTATTGAAGTTTTATTTTGGAAACAAACTTCTGAGAACATACTCAATAACTGTCTATTCTTATCACATCCAATATAAGCTAGAAGCATCTTATACCACTAACTTACTAATTTATATTCTATAAAATGCAATGCATTGCAATTCAAATCAATATATCATGCTATTCAAAAGCAAATACTTTTATAGATAAAGTTAAAGATTACATAAAGTTTCTGTATCTAAACAAAGGATTTTTTCATTAAGAAACTTTTCTTATACTTTACACGTTTACACAGGAAAGCAATACAGACAAAAAATAATATAGCTATTAATTTTTCCAGCATAAAGTTATAACTTATTGTTCTTTTAACAATAAAAGCAAATTATTTTTATACAACAGGAAATCGTTAAAAAGGACTTTGATTCCTTTATTGGGTGTTTTTGGAATAAAGGTTGTATAATAATAAATAAATTCTTACTTACCAAATATTAAATATCATTCTATGTATGAATTTCAACCAAATTGTGTTAGTACAACTAAAACAAAAAAAAATAATTAATAAATAGAACATTGATAACATATTATTTTACCAAATAATTTGTTAACAAATGAAAATTATACTGATAAAAAGTATTTAGAATATATCACAAAAATAATTTGCAATTCTTTATGAATTATGTTTTTTTTACTTAACTTTTATTTTTAGAATTTAGAGAAACATAATATTCAGTTACCACGAAAATTCGCGTAATATTATTTTTGTTATTGTTAGTGTTTCTTACCCTCAAAAGAATATATATTAATAGTTTCCTTATACATGCTTATACAAGGTGTCCCTAAACTTATTGGCATAAATTTAGGAAAAGATTAAAGAAGTCAAAATAAGACGAACACCCAAATAAATATTTTTCCTAATTACTCATGTTTCCAAGATACAGGGTGATAAAGTGTTACTTATATCAGTTTTTTAATATAACCTCTACTATGGTAGTATTAGAAAGGTGATATTTTGCGAACAGTCACTTACTACCAAAACACATATTCACACATAATTATAATTGTTTGAGTAAACACAGTGTCGTAGAAACGGGGGTTGCTTTGAGCTTATTGTCCCATACAAACTTTGAAGTTGGGTTTTTATAACATTTGATGCAATTTTTAGATTACACAGTTCGGCTACCATTAAAAAGGTGTACCTCTCAAACTTCGATAAAATAAACCGTTTCCGAGATATTCGAGATTACAATAATTGTTATATTGCATTATTTGAAAGGATTAAAAGGTATACCTATCATAACAAATTTTATTTTTTAATTGAAAAAACTAAAAAGGGCATTCCATGAGCCTCGAGACTCTTTGCCCTGACCGTCACATTTAAAGTGTAGTTTTTTCAATTAAAAAATTTGTTATCATACCTTAAGGTAATTTTATTCTTTAATGCGAAATAACAATTATTGTTATCTCGAATATATCGGAAACGGTTTATTTTATGGAAGTTTGAGAGGTACACCTTTTGAATAGTAGCCGAACTGAGTAATCGAAAAATTACATCAAATTATATAGACACCTAACCTCAAAGATTGTATGGGACAATAAGTTTAGGCAACCCCTGTTTCTACGACACTGTGTTCACTCGAACAACTAAGAAGCATCCGTGCAAAACCGGCTAAATCCATTTTATTCAGTTTTTGTTTTTTTTTCTGATTTCGCATCTTTGGGTTCATTTCTATCGACAACCAAGATAATTCTGTTTAAATCTGACAATATCCATGTTAAAATTACATTTAAAAGGTAGCTTTAGGAGCAATAATGTCCAAATCCACGTTTTTATAGCAAACCCGGCTATATCCAATAAATAATAATGATGATGAGCATGTGGCTTGGATATGTCGATACTACTACTAAAATTTGTTTTGTTTTTTCTTGTTTGCACCAAATTTATTTTGTTAATATTTTTGAATATTAAAGGTTTTTTTTACATTCGGTTTTTGAGCAAAACCGGCTATATACTATATATATATGTCTTATAAATCAAGTACCACAAAGCCCACAAAACTCAAGTTTGCTTTTACTTTTATCTGTAAAGGCCAGGAAACCGAGAGTTTTTGCCATTTTCCCAACAAAAGTGGATATAGCCGGTTTTGCACGGATGCTCCTTAATTGTAATTATGTGTGAATATGTGTTTTGGTAGTTAGTGACTGTTCGCAAAATATCACTTCCAAGTCTACCATAGTAGAAGTTATATTAAATTAACTGATATGATAAGTAACACTTTATCACCGTGTATCTTTTAAACATACACAGAAAAAAATATCGTACCTGATATTAATGTTCTACGATCATTAAGTGCAAAATCATTACGATAATGTCCTTTTCATAGTATTAATGTAATCAAGTAATTATGATAATGCTTAAAAAATATGAGTTAATGTATTATTGGATTGTCACAATGTCTGGCAGACATTGTGACAATCCAATAATACATTAACTCATATTTTTTAAGCATTATCATAATTACTTGATTACATTGTCTGCCTGGTCATTATCCTAGTGCAGGAATTTTATTATTTTTTAGCCAAAATACATTAAGACAATGATATTTTACATTAATACGATGATTATTTACATCAATCAATCAATAACCTAGAGTACATTAGTTAATCATTGCTCAGTGATAAAATTAATGTCAAGGCTTAATAGATTAATACTCTAAATGGTATAATTTCATAATCTAAAATTATTACATTAATGACTATGTAGACATCAACTTAGGTACCTTAGCATGAATATAATGCTCTAACATATTAAATAATACAACAAATCATAACTCTATCGCCAAATACGTTGAGCCAATGTCTAAATACATTAATATTAGGCCCTGTTGTTTCCCACCACCTAAAAATGCAAGTAAGAAAACAATTTAACAACAGTTTAGTATTCCTGTTAATCCTGTTGCGACGTGCTTGCCAGCCCATCCCGATTGTTGTGCGTTTATGTTTATTATTATATGAAATATAAAAAAGTGCAAGTATTTTTAACCTTTATTTCCCAGAAGAATGTGTCATGGTCTGGTCATACATATATTGAAAAAAACTTTTTTTAAATGAAGCATTCTAATACATTTTCCAAAATCCATGTATTATGTGACTTTTTAGAATGTAAGTAAGACAATGTTAAAAAGTTAAGGTTTATTTATGTTTCATAAATTTTTTGTAATAAAAATAAGGATTTTAAATTACCAAGGGTTTTTATTATTTTTTTATATTAATCTTTAGTTTCATAATATTTACAAAAAGGACTAGAAATATGTAGTTCCAGTTCCAGTTTTGCGGTGGCCCGGACATAAACCCTGTAGAAAATGTTTGGGAACTTCTTTAAAGGGAAAGGGAACTGGCTAAAGAGAACATTACATAAGTAATATTAATAGTAATAATTACTAATATATTTTTTTACATATTTCTAACTCTTTTTGTTAACTGATCAACAAAAAAATTGATTTAATGTTAAAACTTAAGGTAAGTGTAATAATTTATCTACATATATACAGGGTATCTCAAAAGTTAAGGACAGCAGAAAAGGGGTGGATAGAGGATGGGATTCTAAGTCAAATGGTCTTTGCCGTTTTTCAATCGACTTAAAATTCCATCCTCTATCCACCCCTTTTCTGCTGTCCTTGACTTTTGAAATACCCCATATTTATATATATCGATCCATTCCGGTATACCGATATCGATATATCGATTTATCGATTTATCGATATATCGATTTATCGATATTTTTCCATCCCTTATTTCAGGCCTACTATTAATGCTTCTTTGCATTATGATAATGCTAACAGATCATTAATTAATGTATATTAGGTGATTGGGATAATGTTCTTTAATTGTTAATTGATTAAAAATTTATTAATTGGTTGATGTTTACTGGGCATAGAATTAATGTACTAGGACATTAATCCATGTCAATGGTCATTAATATCAGTACTTTTATTTGAGATCTTCCTGATTAAAATCAATGTCCGCCAAGCATTAATATTACGTCCTTGTACATTGAGTAATACTTTAAAAGCATTGTGGTAATGATTTTGAGCATCGGAGCAAAATTAATGTAAAAAATCATTGCGTTAATGTTTTTTTTTATTAATATTACGTACGTTTTTCGTTGTGTGTACGTAATTAGGAATAGTACATTCTGTAACAAGTTTGGAATACAGCATATTCAGCTCGAGGAAAAATTTGACACACGAGCCGAAGGCGAGTGTGACGGTTTTTGCGAGAGTGGAATATGCTATTCCAAACGTGTTTTAGACATTATTTTCTCTACGACTACGTAAGAATAGTAACGCTTATATAATTTTAAACAGAAAAAAAACCAAGCAGTTTTTGACATTTAAGTTTTTTGTATTGTCAAACCATTTTGTGCTGTCACAATTTTATAATGTAAATTATAATAAATTTAAACAAATGGTATGCCTAAATCTTTATTATAATTAAAAATAGTTATTTACACTAACTAATAAAAAAAATAACATTACAAGTAATCTATGTCAACATCTATTCTTTTTCTACATTTTAAAGGTCTTTTTTTAAACTTTTTGAATCTGTCAAAACTTCAAAGCCGGTATGGTAGGTAACTGGTTTATCATTTTAATATCAAATTTATTATAATTTTGATTTGTATATTTAAAAAACAATAAATATAAATAATTTTTTGTGCCTAACCTTAATTATACAACTGCTATTATTTTTTAATTAATAAATAATACAGTAATATTTAAATATTTTTAAATTTTTTACGTTTAGTAAACAGCCAGGAGATGTCGTTACTTGTGACCATTCTTAAACAAGAGTAGGAATATTCTCGCACAGTATTGCAGAAAAACATCCTTTCTATGATCAAAAATTACACTAGAATGTTACTATTCTTAAGTAGCCGTAGAGAAAAATATTTATTTAGATTTTCGTCTTATTTTGACTTGCTTAATATGCTCCTAAGTTTAGGGACACCTTGTATAATTAATTGCTCGTAGCAGGTTTATTGCTCAAACACAAATTCAAATTCGTAGCCGAAGTGAGCAGGAATAAAGCTTAAAATTAAATTTTATCGTGGCCTTGAACAATGACATTGACATAAATTATTTATGGAATGATCTCGAAAGGGTAATCGACTATCGGGCAAATGACATGTAAAATATATTAAAGGAGATGAGTTCGTATCGCGTTGGGATCATTTTTGGTTGTTGTCATAAAGATTAATTGTTGTAAAGCTGCGTGCTTTTAAATGATACCCGTTATACCAAAGCTCTAATTAACTTTGCAATCAATATTACAGCATAATGAAACTTGTTTTAACGATGCGATATTTATTGTTAGAAATAAAAAATACGAAAATCAAAATACACATCAGTTTAATTTTGCAATTACTCCCGGTGCATTCGCCATTTTTGCAAATACTGTTTTTAATCACAATAGGAAATGGCGTCACTTATTTTTCAGATTCTGTGTACAAGGTAAATCCAAAATTATGACAAAAAAAATTGTTTTTATGAGTACAATTTTCAACATTTAACAATTTTATTTTGGATATTTGGAATTATAGTAGGTATTTAATACCTAACCATAGGTTTTTGACATGTGAGTATTAAAAAACCAAAAGGCGCCGTACTTCGAAAAGTCACATTAACAAAATATACAAAGTGATGTGACATATCATTTAAAAGGTCTTTGGAAGCTTGTAACTACTTGTACAGGATGGAATAAAAAAAATGAGACTTTTTTTTCGCCAAAAATTAGTCTAATAAAAGTAAAATACTAAAATTTAAAAGTTCTAAAAGGAGTCATTACAAAAAAACACGTTTTAAATGTAAATCTTATGTTGATAATTTTCTACAACCCTGTATGGAATCTCAAAAATTATGTCAAAATGTCTAGTTTATCCTAAAATATCCAATTTAATATTGTGGGTTTTGCCTTATAGGATAATTATTTTTAAAATTATTAGAAAGTTTATAAATTAGTTATTGTAAGCATTGACTAGTTTTTATAAAGGGTGTTTCACATTCGTGGTCCATTAGAACTTCTAATTTATAAGTTTCTGGGGAACAAAAAATATATCTATTTTAAATTTTAAAAGCGTTTATAATCCATTTAAGTCTATTTTTCTACTCCCACCTTTAAAACGCCCTTTATCGTACATGTTTCCATGACCCTAAGTGACTTTTTAAATACACATTGACAAGTTGTGGCTTTATGGCGCTTTAGTCACGGGCTGAAGTTAGCAACAGGTTTTTAGTCACGGGCTGAAGTTAGTTTTAAGCTAGTTGACAGTTGTCAAATGTCATACAATCGTTAAAATAAAGTGCCTTTCCTGTAAAATAATACTAAATGTGAAAATTATTTTATTATCTCAATACAAAAATACAAAAGTATTAAATAGTTTCTCAACGACAATATTTGAAAAGTTTATAAGAACATTGTACTGACCTTTTAATTTCGCCGGCAGAAAACTAACTTAAATTCGGGCACGGACTCCACTGTAAAGTCCTCATAAAACATTTTCTTTACTTTCACTGAGAAAAACTGTCAATTTTCAAGAAATACATTTCGATTTATGACCTTTATAATCTGTGTTTATAAAATGTAAAAATGTGACATTTGACGGTGACACACACATTCCCCTATTGTTTCATAGATGGCGCTCTATACAAATTTCTGATATAAATCATTTTAAGATAATAAGAATTTGTCGTAGAAAAAGTATAGTATGCACCTCGATTATAACCTTTTCAATACACTCATTAATTTAAGCACTCGCTCGCAAGCTCGCTCGTGCCAAAATTAAATTCGTGTATAAAATGGCGTTTATCAAACTTGATACATAATATACTATTTTCTACAATAATTTGAACAACATGACACTTCCGGTTTAACCGGAAGTGGCATCAACTTTATTATTTTAAATAAAACACCCCAAATATTTTTAAATTTTTAAATTCCAAATAAAATTATGAGTAAAATACCATTTCCTATACCTAATGTGAATAGTTTTCGAGTTTAATTAATTTTTTAAATTTGATAAATGTGCGTCAATCAAAAATAGCCTATAACTTTTTTGTTATTAGGTTGGCGAATATGCATGGGGGTGGAATTTTTGGAATCATAAAACATTGCTTAAAAGATTCCTTATCAATTGTTTAACATTTTTTAACAAATTACCTGAGAAAACCCAGGGCAAATTAGGGTAACTTTGAAAGTTAATTATAAATAAGTAAATTAAATAACCTTTTGATTGATGTAACTATTTTCTATACTTAAAGTTTATAATTTAAGAGATATTTAATAATTTCTAAAATTTTAAACAACATTTTGTATCCAGAAACTTTTGACAATAAAATATAAAATTTATTTTATGAAATATTTTAATAAAAAAAAATGCGTAACTGTAACAATTTAATAAACCAACAATAGTTTAGTCAAGAAGAGCAACGTCTAATGTAGAAGTAAGAATTAAGAAATGCTTGAATGGAAATGGAGGACACTTTAAACATTTAGTAATAAAAATTGTACTCAAAATTTTATGTAGAATTTAAGAATGATCGATATCTTTTTTCGTTCCCCAGAAACTTTCAATGGATCACGAATGTAAAACACCTTGTATAATAATAATAATAATAATATAAAGCTTAGTGAATTAAAACTTTTTATAGTTAAGTAAAAATTATGGTAATTATAAACAATTCATAATAAAATCTAGACATAATTAAATAAGGTAAAAGTTTAAGCAATAAAATAAATATTTCCTGAAAAAGATTTGCAGTATTCTTTCCATTTTACCTATTAATTTACTTAAAAACTTTTAATTGCACTTTGTTGAGTTTTTTTAAGAAGTTCCATTTAACTTTCTTTAGAAGAGTTTTTTAGATTCCTAACTGAGATTTTGTATACAGGGTGTCAAAAATTATTTTTTTATTCAAATGGTAAATATAAAACAAACATTTACGGAATATTTTCAAATTTGAAACAGCATGTTTGTATTAGACCCATGTATAACAAATTTTGATTACTACCCGAAAACTCCTCGGTTTAGTTTTCGTTAGACCACCCTGTATAAGAACTATATATTTTTAAATGTTACCCTAAAGCACTAAAAAAGTTTAATTTTGTTTACCGGTGTAATTTACTTCCAGTGGAATCTTCGACGCGCAACCCAGATGCATTAAAAAGCTTCTGTAAATAAAAATATACACACAGTCCAAATGAAAACATAAATTTTTATTTCCCTGAAACGTTTAATTTATATGTGAGACAAATTATATTTTATTAAAATTTATATTTATGTATTTTGTTTATTAATTACTCTGCCAGATTAACAAAGGGTTGGTACAAATCGGTGTAATCCGTTTTGGGTAATAAAATAAAGCAAATATTTTATTTGGGATTCTCAAATAAATTTATACTAATCCTTTTATAGCTTGAAACAATACTGGATTAATTTTACAATTTATTTGTTAGTATTTTATTTTGGGCTTTACATGACGGTTATATTAATTAATATTTATTAAAGGTATTTAAGGATTTTATAATTTTCCGTCCATATAAAAGATAAAGGTTTAGTTTATGTAATTGACAAAATTTACAAAAGGGTATTTCCATTTATCGGGTGCCACACTAAAACTGCGTTTTTTCATGATAATAAAGTGTTTGTTCATATATATCAAAATACGATAATATAAAAAAAATAGTATGAAAAATTAGGTATTTAAATCAAACAAAATTTCAATAAAAGCTTGTATAGAAAACCTTTTATAATGTCATGAATAGCGTGACGGGCGCGACCTTAGAAAATCGGAAAAGTTAATAATTTTTTGTGTAAAACTTGAATAGTAACCTTAAATAAGCACGTATTTTAAATGCACAAAAATTGCATACTTTATTTTCTAAAATTTTCTTAAAATGTAACGGGTGCGACATTTGAACATTTTATCGAGTATTGAAACTCTTCCGTGTTTATTCTTATTAACATTAAGAATTTCTTAATGTTAGCTTCTTAGCATCACAATGTACGAATATTTTAAGGTTATAAATTACGTCGCAATTAAACTATTTGACTTCAGATATAGTTGTTATTTTGTTAAATAACACATCTGATTTTTTGTCAGGGTGGGGTAAGTTTTCGTGGAAATACCCAAAAGCGATTTTTTGTAGTCTCAAAAATTTTATTGAATTTAAAAGGGTGGTTCATAAAAAAGATAATTATTTTTACCACTTCAAAAATCTATATCTCGTCCTAATAATATTTGATAAGTCCACAAACGTGAATCTTTTCTAACATTCGAAGGGTTCCGCCCATAGACAAGTCCAGGAGATTTATAGACCCAGTCTGAATCTGATAAACACATAATTGTAGATAGTGCGAATAAATCGCAAAAAGCGCTTTTAACTTTTTTCGCCATTCAGACGTTTAATTCGTCTGAAATATG
Source organism: Brassicogethes aeneus (assembly GCA_921294245.1). Lineage (NCBI taxonomy): Eukaryota > Metazoa > Arthropoda > Insecta > Coleoptera > Nitidulidae > Brassicogethes > Brassicogethes aeneus. Next base: position 48,871,778 of record OV121135.1, read on the forward strand.
TGTGTGTGTTGTGTTCTTTTACATGAGGGACGAACGAAAGAAAAAAACTAGAAAAAAAGTTAAGCGATATTCTTTAATCCGCCGGGATACGGAAAAGAGAAAATATATACTTCGTTCGTATTTAAATGTGCTTTTATAGACTGTATATTATTTTTCTGAAGTTTAATTTCAACATATATATTATATATATTTTGCATATTGCGAGCTTTTTGGATTAGATACATTTAAAACATGTATTTGTCATATATTATAACATTTACACCAATAAATTATTCATGGGAAAGTTTTAAAACACCCTTGTCATATTAAGAGATAGGTATCCTAACCACTAGACCATACGGGATATACTTTATACTAAACAAAACTTATTATTACGCCTGCGCGATTTTAAAAAATATTTGCGTTTTGTTTTTATTAACTTTAACTATTATATTGGCTTAGAAAATATTGTAAAACAGTTTGATCCATAATTAAAATTATATTTTTGCACTGATAAATTTTTGCTTGAGTTTTGCAAATAAACTGTCGTTAAATAGGTTAAGTGGAGGAACGTAAAATCAGTTTGAACACGTACAACTTTTTAACCAAGGTAATTTTTAAAGACTTTTCCCGAATGAAAACTAATAAACAATGGCAACCTACTAAAAAGTTGCAAACAATTCTTTTGTATGACCATTGTTGATTAATTTTTATTGGAAATGTTTGGATTTTATGGCTGAAATTGATTAATTTATTACTGACAACCAAATTGTTTTATGTTTATTTTGTTTAAATTTTAGGTTTAATTTTAATTAAATGCTAAATTAAAATTAAAAATATTTATTATTGTATAATTACATAAATAACGGACAAACATTTTGAATTAAATGGAATATAAATTAACTTATGCATTAATAAACATTTGTTACATAACATAAAATTTAACTAGAAACCATTAATAATTTTATTTTCATTGTACTGTAATAAATATTACCACAATGCTATTAAATGAAAGGAGTAGATAACAATAATAATAATAATATACAAACATGTATTGTGCAAAAGATAATAATTACTAATTATTAATTAGTGACTTGATACAGTTACTTTAAACTTTATTTTGTGTAAGATATTTTATCTACGCCAGTAAGATAAGAACTTCTTATCCCAGTCATTTTGAGTGAGATAAGTTCATTGACGCACGCGTTTTTCTCTGCTTTTAACCAATCAAATAAAAAAGTCAAAATGTCAAAATAACCCTAAATTAAGTCTTAGACAAAAATAATTACCGTTTATTTTTTCATTATTAATACAGTACGATAATAAATGTCGCTGAAAAATGTTCACTTTGTCATTACCGCTGTTTTTGTAGCTTGTTGCGCAATATGGCTACCCGGAACTAATGAGGTGTCAAACTAAACATAATCGAATCGCCGACCAATGCAATATTAATGAATCGCTTGAGTTGTAAAATGGGCTATAAGATTAGAAAAAAATAAGATTACAACATCTTCGAATAAATATCGTCGAAATTTGACCATTTTCGGTTTGTCAACAATCCATTTAAATCATACGAACGGCACATTATTTTTAAATAAATAAGCAGTTTTTTTACATAATGGAGGAAGAAAGAAGTCTTACTCGACAAATTTAGTTCGCAAAGTTTCAGTTGCACAGCTAAATCGCGCACGTTATATGTGTTTCGCGTTGTTAAAACTTCAAAACTTTTGTTTAGTACTTGATTTCAATTTATTATACCTTATTTCATTGATTAAGAAACTCCACGCTTATATGCTTATATAGTTACGTTAGTGTGTGTATTTTATCTAAGTGATCGTTGTGAATTATTGTGTTTTTAATTGTAAATGTAATTCAATAATTAAATCGTTGCATTTTCATGTTTTGCCAAGGGATCCAATTCGGTTCGTATATTTGTTGGTGCAGAATTAACCAATGATAACTTTAGGAAATATAATTTATATTTAAGTTTGGACATTTTTAAGAAATCTAACAAAAAAATAATAGTTGTACAAATATAACCTTAAAATCAAAAATTTTTATATGTTAGATATATTTAATAATACATAACGCTGTTTAAATTTAGACGACTTATTTATTTTATAAAACTGTTTTCTTTATTGTATTGTGACGGATAACACATCTGCTACTGTAGTAGTATAGTATAGAAATTAAGATGTTCCCATCTTATTCAACTTAATAAGACTTATCTTTTCATCTTTGATTTAATAATCGTCAAGAAATTGGTATTTGTTCTTTTATTTTACATTACATTTTTGGTCAAATTTTTTGTACTAATATATTATTTATAAATTCTAAATAAGCACAAAATTTGCAATGCAATACATTTATTTAGCTACTAAAGCTTTTGCAGATTTACAGGAGCTAATCTTTAAGTGCCTATAAAAAGTAAGCATCAGCGTTTAATCTTTAGCTCAATGGTAAACAATTTTAATAGAAAACCAATTCGATTGTCTAAAAGCTTAGATTCAAAGCCGTATATCAGATGATGGAGCAGTACGTTACATAAAATTTGTTTGCATTAGCGGGAGAATAGCAATTTTATACCAACATAAATATTTGAAAATAAAATTGTATATCTATTACATTTTATACTCCAATGATAAATTGAATTTAATCTTAAAATAAAAACATTCACAAAAAGTAAACAGCCAATTTATTAGGAAAATAAGAGCTTCTCAGGGGCGCTTTTAAAACATGTTCTAAGCATAGTACGATACGCATTTGAGTTTTATTTATAATTTATAATTCGATTTTTTCTTAAAAGTTTTACAAATTGAAAAAAATTATAAAGAACTACAGTTCATAAACTAGCTCAAAATAATTAATTTCAAGGTCAACATTTTCAGTGTCGATATATGGGTGATTCTACAAAAGTTGGTAAACTTTTGACCTCATTTTGTTTATATAGTTTTCGAAAAAAACAGTATTTTGTTATGAGAACATAGATAATATAATAAATATACTGTTCCAGACCGGACCAGTCACTTTTTCAAACAGTTTCTGAAATATCTGTGTTTTCTAAATTTGAATGCAAGGGAAGTGACGAGTATACCAGGGTACTAATTAAATACGTAATTTATTGAATAATATAAGATTTATTGCAACTATGAGCATATTATACATTAAATATCTTAAAATCAAATAATATCACACCTCAGTGGCGGCTGGTGGATTTTGTGTATACCGACATCTCAATTATTAGACATGGGACCCACACTAAATTTATATGAGTTTATAATGACATGAAATAAACAAGTTCTGCGCAAGCAGAATTTAAATTGAAGTTTGCGAAAAAAAGATGACCGAAACATCGAACATGGAACTGACGACATGGTACTGATAAATGGGATACAAATTTGAGATTATAATTCGGAATTAAATATTTTACTGATATTTTTTATTAGTTGCTACTTATCAACAAATCACATATAGCCTTATATAAATTACAATGAAATATATATTCGTAAGAAAATAACTATAGTTACTCACCACAGTACTAAAACTTTGACTGGAACTATACGTGCATTCACCACAACTTCGCCGTTTGCATTATTTTCAAGATGACTCGTGCATAGGGCGGGCTCTTTAGGTAATTTTGAACACTTGAGTTAAAACGAGGACTTGACGTTTAAACTTCAATATTTCGCATGAATTTTGAATTTTAACATTTGACACAGAACTGACGGGTACAAGTGAGTACAAAGATTATGAATTTTTTAAAAATTGCTGTTATTCGAATCTATGATAAAATATGAAAAATACTTTATTTAATGTTTTATAATTTGTAGTGAAATTGAAAAATTTAAGATAAATTGAATATATTTTAAAATAAAATCACTCAAATATTTGATTCAGGAGTTGTGACACGCCAAGGTACTGATGTTTTAAATATTTATTATGTTTTTCTACAAACGTGCTTTTGAAAAAATACATTAAAATTGGGTGGACAAGTTAAAAAAACCTGGATCTTTTTTAATATACTAAAATATTTACAAAAAATACTAAAGTACCTACTCTATTAACAAGTTGTCCAACTTTTGTAGAATCACCCATATGCAGTGGCGGCCCGTGACATTTCATTTTGGTGAGGCAGAGGCAGGGTTTCGCCCTCATTTAAAAGCGAAGAAATTTTTTTAAACCCAACTTAAAAAAAACTGACGTCACAGTTCACAACCTATACTTAAAACTAAGTAAAAAACTTGGACTGTGGGGAAGGAATCCTCTACTTTGTTAATGAAATATATTTTATCTACTCCACCATTGATAAGCTGTGACTTTATGGCGTTTTAGTCAAGGGCTGAAGTTAACAACAGTGGCTTTTGGTCATTTTAGTCACGGGCTGAAGTTAGCTTTAATATTAATTGGGAAAAAGTGAGGTTAAATCCGTTGACAGTTGACGATGTCAAATGTTTAAGAAATAAAATTGGCTTTAAAATCTTATTTATGTTCGTCGTAGATAAAGTATAGGTAGTTTGCAACTCGTTTTATAAATTTCTTTAGACGCTCGTTTTTATTAAAAACTCGCTCGCAAGCTTCGCTCGTTCTTAATTAAACTCGTAACTAAAATGGCGTTTACAAAACTTGATACATAATATACTATTATTGTAAAAATTACGTTTATTTTAAATAAACCTCATTTTTGTCTAATTAATATTTCATTGTTCAGCAAGAACCACGTGAAGGTCAATAATATGGGTACAATTTTTCAACGTAATATCCATAATGACTAAATTCACATAAATCACCAAGTTCAATTAACTTAACCCACAGAATAAACCACTTACAAAAGAATCATAAAATAGACAAACTCATAAAAAAGAATAAACAAAATATTGCGTAAATAACCACAGATTTGTTCTTTAAACAGTTCAGAATTTTATAACCAAAACAAACCTAAAGAAGGAATCTGTATTTATTTTATTGGTTACTGTGATGGCTACAAGATTGAGATAGCTTTAAAATATGTTTATTTTAGAATAGAAATATAATTTCGATTAAATCGAATTATTATAAGAAAAATAATACTATTTATTATTGAATTTTGAAAAACGTGAGGTATAATTTTTCTGAAATTCCGCAACAGTGTTGCCACAAGACCTGCTTATTTCCTTGGATGTAGGCGTGCCTGCCTCGCGTATATATATATATATATATATATATATATATATATATATATATATATATAGCATATATGCTAATAGGAGAGAAGGAGACAACTATGATTTCGCATTGTAATAGAACGAGACAACAAGGCTAACGCCAATCGTGATTCTAAATTAGTTCAGGCATGCTTCTGAGCCAATCATCCAGCTATAAATATTAGTTTAAATTGCGGTCGTTTCAAATTCAAAAATAATTTAAATGTTGCTGGGTATTCCTCGTATAAAATCAATCAATTTTATTGACTATTTCACAATTCATGTAATCCAAATATTAAACATTTATAGTACCGTAAATACGGGTGACTTTGCACCCCGCGGGTGACTTTAACCCATTTATGAAAAATCTTTTCGCGCTCGATAAAATTAACATTTATAATTTGTTGGTCTAAACCTGTCAATTGAGCGATTCTATTGAGTTTATATTACAGGAAAATCAGTGTTTTAAAGAAAGAAATGGGATTTATTACACTTAAAAATTGTATATATCGTATCAGTGCAAAACTCTAGAAATACACGCGTTAAAATTTCTATATTATGCGCAATCCATTGGAATGATGATCCTTAGTTAACTACAGGTCGATTCTTTATTTTTTTTATTGGTAATCCCTTGCAATAGATATATGTCGCTGCTAACACGTGTCTAATAAAAATAAAATATAATATTACATTCATTTTATACTGAAAAAACACTGTGAGACAAAGTAACCCGCAACCAGGGGGTAACTTTGCACACCCAGTTTTTAATGTTTATTTTTGAAACTCAGCCCTATGTTATATTATAACATAGTTATTATGAAAGAGCAACTCAAGACTCAAATTTTGGTATACAAAATTTAATGTTTATGATTGTTAAAACCACAAAAATTTTAAGCTGAAGTTTGAAAGTGAGCCAAAGCCACCCGTGTTTACGGTATATTATAGAAAGTAAAATATTTAAATTATACTTAATTTTTTAATTCTCTATGATGAGGCACTGCCTCACCTGCCTCCCCTGACGGGCCGCCACTGCCCATATGAAAGTTTTAGATGTAAACACTTGGTTGTGAGTTTTAATTCTTATAGGATTTGACAATAAAACTAGAACACAACAAGAAGTTTTCAATTTATTTAAAGCAAAGTATCCAACTTTTACTTGATACGGTTAGTAAAATTGAACGGAAATTTGGGGAGACTGGACATGTAAAAGATATTCCAAAACCAAAATCAAAAAGCAAAATCGATGTGTTCAAGGAATTTTTTGGGGGGAAAGGCACACTTTTTAATAATTTTTTCCATACTTTTGGGGGTCAATGTAGTAGCTTAAATAAAAAAAAATCGTGGTCAGCTAAAATCATTTTTTTTTTCCTAAAATCTTTCTCGTAAAGAAAATTAATTATTATTTACGTCACTTTCTATTAAGTCGCGGTTTTGGTCTAAAAACCTGTAGAATAGGCTTCTTAATTAATTAATGAAAATAACCATTGTAAATAAAATAAAAAAATCATCATTATTATGTTGTGGACTTTGCTTAAAAGCTTTTGTATGTTTTTGTAAAGTATCATATCTTTTTAGTTATTTTAATGTAAAATATTCATAAACCAGGGAGGACCAAAAGTTTCCAGGTATAATTAATAATGAAAGAAAAAGTCTGAATAATTTTATTTAACGAGATTTTCCAGAGAATAAATTATCATTATAATTGTGTGTATTTTTACACTTGCCTGCCCTTCTTTTAATTTATTTTTCCTTTTTTATAAAATTAATTATAGGTACATAAATGTTTTATAAATTTTATACCCAAATAAGGATTTTTTTAAAATTTGATTTAAACATACAGGCCAGGTTATAGTAAGTAGCAATTGGACAAAAATAAAATTATACATGTAGAACTATTTTTTAATGTATCATCACAAAACTTCTTAAAATAAGAAATACAACAAAAAATTTAAAATTAAAGCAAAAAGTGTTGCGTAAAAAATGTATGAATTGTCCATTTGCAGATTAAAGCTTATCCAATGCTTCACAAAGTGCTTGTAAAAAATGGCGATTGCATCTCGTAAATAATTTGTACGCCCTTTATTCAATTTACAAATTTACTTTATTTTAGTAATTGTATTTTAAACAAAAAGATAACACAAACCCAAGAGATTTTTCGCGGTTGTTGGTATCATTTGCACGCTACTGAACTAATTCGAGTTTACGTGACTTGAAATCTAAAATGCTTAACCTTCAAACTTTGGATTCTTTTTCTTGCGTAAAAAGTCGAAAAACAAGTTAAAAGTATTATTGATATAAAATAAGTTAAGGTTCAAATCAATTTAGGTGGGTATCTAATATCGTTTAGTTATACTATTTCACGTATCAAGGCAAACTCTTTCACAAAAACGCAGACGAAATACGAAAATAATGGGGGTAAAAATCTGCGTTGGTCCTACGTTTCATAACGTATATAACACAGTACAACACGATTTTCCTCCCATGAACAATTTTAACAGATTTAAAAAATAAAGGTTAAAAAAACGTGCCCATGTTTCACCGTTTCACGAAATCAGGACATTTAATTTTTTTACACAGCCATTCTTAGTATTTTAACCTAAACAGATTTTTAATTCTCTATTTTGTTATAAATCATTTTTTTGTTTAAATATGTTATGTTTTTACATAATACAAAAATTATACTTTTTTAAGTAAAAAAATATTTCGGGTTTTAATTTTTTGAAACAACAGATTTGTATTTATCTTATATTAAATATATGTTGGAAACAAATCTTGATCTTTTAGTTTGACGATTATATATTGCTTTCGAATCTATAGTGGTATCACAACCTAAAAACACCACCTGAAATACATGGTGTTTCACATTCGTCACGAATGATTCGTGGTCCATTGGAAGTTTCTGGAGAACGGAAAAAATATAGATTTGAAGTTTAAAAGCGTTTATAATCCAATAAGTCTTTTAAGCTTTTAACCAATCAAATAAAAAAGTCAAAATGTCAAAATGTCAAAATAACCCTAAATTAAGTCTCAGACAAAAATAATTACCGTTTATTTTTTCATTTAGAGGCGTAGATAAAAATTTGTACAATAACTATTATAGTATAATACCATGTCCTATACCTAAAGTGAATAGTTTTCTAGATATTTGCTATTAGGTTTACGGATATGGGGGTAAAATGTTTGAAATCTTAAAACATTGTTAGAAAATTCCATTTCAATTTTTAACATTTTTCAACAAATTACCCGAGAAACCCCAGGGCAAATTGGGCTAACTTGAAACGTTAATATCTTTTTTATTTTAAATTTTAACTCCCGGTATGTTAAAAAATTGACATGGAATCTTTTAAACAATGTTTTAAAATTCCAAAAATTCCACCCCGATTTCAGCAAACCTAATAGCAAGAAAGATAGCCTATTGACGCGCATTTGTCATATTTTAACGGAAAAAATTAATAACTCCAAAACTATTTACTTTAGGTATAGGACATTGTACAGTAATTTTACTCAAAATTTTATGTAGAATTTAAAAATGTAAAAATATATGGGGTGTTCCATTCAAAATAACAAAGTTGATGTCACTTCCGATCAAGCCGAAAGTGGCATTTTGTTTAAAATATTTTAGAAAAATAGGCTTAATTGGATTATAAACGCTTGAAAAATTTCAAATCGATATCTTTTGCCGTTCCTCAGAAACTCTGAATGGACCACGAACGTGACGTATTTCGTAAATGTGCAACACCCTGTATATAATAAAAATAATTTTGAAATAAATAAATAATCTTAATGGTTGTCCATTTATTCAGTGAGTAAATTTTTCATAGAAATATACTTCCTAGCTGTTATCGAATCTGCAGACATGTTATATTATGTGCCGAATACCGTAACAATTTATTGGATCGCACTTAAAAAAAAATGACGAGAACTGAAAAAACGCCGAGACATTTTTTTAAGTCTATCTTCAAAATCTATAGAAATTTTTCGTGGGAGGGAAAAAATCAAATTTTTTCGTACTGTGTTATTTCATTTTGTGTTAGTAATAAAGACTGTTTGAAAGCAAATGCTGTAAAAGTTTACCAGGTGGTAGAATTTTGCAACTAAAAATACCCATCGACGTCCCCGAGTGTTTTTTGTAGTAAGCCCCCATTTATTTATTATCGAATTTATTCAATTTGGCTGATACACACTGTATATGTAAACCTAAATATGCAACATACATTTTTGTGGCAAATAAAACTTTAACTACTTATATGCTATTAAATAAGTTTTATTAATTTAATCCAAAACTAAGAATTTATTTGTTTGGCAGAGTGCTTAATGTCTTGAGAAAAAAGAGAATTGTGTAAAAGCTTTAAGGAGATAAACAAAAAACAGGCGTTGGTTCCTAATTTGGCAAGCATTAAGATATCGGAAAGCTTTTGTAAATAATTCAAAGAAAAAAATAAATCTTTGTAGAAAAATAAAACTGTTGTCTTCCTTAACCATTTTTTTCCGACAACCGACTATTTTATTTGTTTATAAACTTATTATAATAACTTTCTCTTTATTTTACATCATTTAGAGTAAAAACAGACGTTTAGAGCGTCCAATAAGGAAATTTATTTTCGGATTTAATATTATTTAATTAATGTTGTCCTCGCAAAGATAAATATACAAATTTCCCGATTTGAGTACTTTTAATACTAATATAGAATTTAAATCAGATGGTTCTCTAAGGTAACGTATTTGAGCCAAAAGTGTAAAGGTAATACGGTAATAATAGGGTTAAAATTGTTCGGTGATCTGAGATGCCTAATTTGCACAATAAATCCTTTTGACGCCATTTAACCACGCATGACCAAACTTAAAAATAAATTAATTACTTAATAATCCTCTCTCTTTAGATGATGTTCTCACTGCTAGACTTTGTTTGAGGTATATTTTTAGGACAATATATATATTTCATTTATTCATTTCATGTTATCAGAATATACATAATATGGGTGATTCTACAAAAGTTGGACAACTTGATGTCATCAGTCAATAGATTAGGTATTTTAATATTTTTTGTAAATATTTTAGTATATTACAAAAGATCCAGGTTTTTTTAACTTGTCCACCCATTTTTAATGTATTTTTTCAAAATTATAATCTTTGTACTCACTTCTACCCGTCAGTTCTGTGTCCAATGTTAAAATTCAAAATTCCTGCGAAATATTGAAGTTTAAACGTCAAGTCCTCGTTTTAACTCAAGTGTTGGTAAAAAATTACCTACAGAGCCCGCCCTTTGCACGACAGTCATCTTGAAAACAATGCAAGCGGCGAAGTTGTGGTGAATGCACGTATAGTTCCAGTCAAAATTTCAGTACTGTGGTGAGTAGTTGTTTTCTTACGTATATATATATATATATATATTTCATTATAATTTATATAAGGCTATATGTGATTTGTTGATAAGTAGTATCCACTAATAAAAAATATCAGTAAAATACTTAATTCCGAATTATAATCTTAAATTTGTATCCCATTCATCAGTACCGTGTCGTCAGTTCCATGTTCGATGTTTCCCAGCCAACAAAGTCAAGGTAGTGCTACTAGTAGCAGAGGGTAGCGCTACCCTCTGCTACTAGTAGCACTACCTTGACTTTGTTGGCTGGGTTCGGTTATCTTTTTTTCGCAAACTTCAATTTAAATTCAGCTTGCGCAGAACTTGTTTATTTAATGTCATTATAAACTCATATAAATTTGGTGTGGGTCCCATATCTAATAATTGAGATATTGGTATACCCAAAATCCACCAGCCGCCACTGATGTGTGGTATTATTTGATTTTAAGATATTTAATGTATAATATGCTTAAAGTTGCAATAAATTATTTATTTAATTAGTACCCTGGTATACTCGTCACTTCACTTGCATTCAAATTTAGAAAAACCAGATATTTCAGAAACTGTTTGAAAAAGTGACTGACCCGGTCTGTTCTCATAACAAAATACTGTTTAGTTTTCTCCGAAAAGTATATAAACAAAATGAGGTCAAACAATGCCCAACATTTGTAGAATCGCCCATATAGTAAAAATAAAAACTTTTACGAGAAACTTAAATCAAAATGATCTAGACTTACCACACTGTTATAAAAATCAGATTTGTTAACATGAGTATGTAGTTTGTTAATTTTATTTTCGAAAATTTTAACACAATTTTTTGTAGGAAACCATGGTTTCTAATTATTTTAACAAAGGAAAATATTTTACCGAAAGTTTTGTAAAGGTAATATTATATATATGCAATTTTGTAAGCATTTTGTTAATTTCAAGCAAGTTCAACTGACTTCAGCATCTGCAACTTATGTTTCTGCTTACTTTATTATAATTCGTAACGTGTTCGTAACAACTGTCCAGAGTGGTTATAATATACGAGGTGTGTTCAGAAAATAACGGTAATTGTTAAATTTCGCTGCTTCGGAGGGTCCGGTTGTCATAAAATTTTATTTATTATATTGGTAAACATGCCCCCGAAGTATGATAAAAACTTTAGCTGTTTTCATTGTTTACTTTGTCTGTGGCAGCCGCTAAGGTTAGACGTGTTTTATGAGCTCGGCGATTTTCGTTCGTTAAAAGAAATGTTTATTGATCCATTTGTATCCAATTTTGCTTAAAAAATGAAATAAATTCTGGTAAATGTTAACAAAGGCCTATAGTGAGTCTGCTATAAGTAAAACAAGAGTTTACAAGTGGTATAACAGTTTTCAAGACGTTGAAGATGACGAACGCCCCGAACGCACAAGCACATTAACAACTGATAAAAACATGGAAAAAGTGGAAGAAATGGTTATAAACCATTAGAGAAGTCGCTGATAATGTTGGTACATCGATTGGCTCATCCCATGAAATTTTTTCAAATGTTTTGGGTATGAAACGTGTGGCAGCAAAATTTGTTCCAAAATTGTAAAATTTTGAACAAAATTTTTGGCCAAAAACAATACTGTAATGATGCCCCATCCTCTATATTCGCCAGACATGCCTCTGTCTGACTTTTTCCTATTCCCAAAAATAAAGAGATCCTTAAAGGGCCGTCGTTTTGCAAGCATAGATGACATTAAAAGCGCATTGCTGAAAGAACTAAAGGCTATCTCAAAGATCGAGTTTTAGAAGTGTTTCAAGTATTGGAAGAAGAGCTGGTACATGTGCATAATATTCAATGGGGACTATTTTGAAGGCGACAACATTAATGTAGACGAATAAATAAATATTTGTTTCAAAAAACGAAAATTCCCGATATTTTCTGAACACACCTCGTATAACCAGAAATCTGTTATTATTGTTATTCGGATTCCTTATATATATTTAACGAGTGTGCCAAGTGCGAAGTATCCGAAAAAAGATGCCATTACTGGTTTTTCAAACTGAAATTAGGGGATGCATTGAAGTGGGTTAAAATTACGAAATACATCACTAAGTTTTGTAGTAGTATACTGATAATTATATTGTACCACATTTCTTCATAATTTGATGATTTCTGAATGGTGTGTTATTTAATTGTGTGTATTTTATTTTTGTGTTTATTTATGTAGGTATGTGTTAATTTTTTGTTTAGGAAATTAATTAATAAAGTAACATTTGTAATAAACATTCTTTTCATTTAAGTTCCCAATTTCCAACAAAACTTTTGTTACTGGGTCTACAAAAAGGTTTGTAAAATAAGGTCTAATTAATATATATATAATTATTATAATAATTATTAAAAACTACTTATTCAATTAGTTACCAGTTTACAGTTAGTTGTAAACTTAACATAAAGTTATGTGGACCTAGATTAACATAAAATCTGGTTAATATTTGGTTAAAATTAACAAATATTTTTTTATGTGTATTACTTTCAAAGAATTTATTTCAGTTAAGATTTCCACCCTGTATATCACCAAGAAGTAATAATTTCTTAACAAAATAAGGAAGTAAGGGAGAGCTCGAAACGGTAAATGAAATAAACAAAAAACAAGCGTTGGTTTCTAATTTGGCAAGCATCAGGATATCGAAAAGCTTTGTGTAAATCATTCGAAAGAAAAAATAAATCGAATTGCGAAAAAAGTGCTCTGTTCCTGAAAGACTTTCATTTTCTTTTTTTTCGGCTGCCAATATTTTTTATTTGTTTAATAAGTCTCTGTTACACATTATCTACATTAAAATCAAGGACAATGGGTATTTACGATGTTCAGTAATAAAGTTTACCTATTTAATTTGTATCGTTTACATTTACGATTATTTTCATTGAAATAAGAAAACAAGATATCATTACAAACATTCATTTTCCGAATTTCGGGAATGAGTCCTGTGACCCAATAAATATTATGATATAAATAGTTATAATTAATTATAAAGTAAGTTTAATCGAGACACGTGTCCACTTATTGGTAATAGAACTAATACAGATATAATTGGTAAACTAATATATTATGTAGTTAACGTGTTGAACATAAATTAAACTTTGCCAATAATTTGAATTTTACTGATCTGTGAATTTTATTTGATAAACGATACGATATACCATATATTTTGCACATAATATCCAATAAAATAAATTGATTTAAGAAATTATGATCATGAACCTAAAATTTGAATTATCAAGGTTTATTTATATCATTACTCAGCTTTTATATTACGGTCAATATACAAGAGGTGTATTAAAATTTATATATGCAAAAGATAAAAATTTAAAATTACCACAGAACCTTATTTTTCAAAGAAAGTAACATAAATTATGGCCCATTATTCATAACACAAACATAAACTTCTGGGTAATAAATTTGAGTGTAATAATTATTCATTCGGTAAAATTTATTTTAGCGGATATTTAAAAAATGAGCTATCTATCTATATGTCTTTTTGTGGCTGGAATGTTTAATTTATATTTATTTGAAATAAAGAATGCAATTTTGTTAAAATTGAGTTCTTGGTATTGCACTGTTTAATTTAACTTTTCTATTTATGAATTTTAATATTACAATTTTGTTATATGTACTTAGTATGGAAATAAAAGTTGCTTTTAATAAAAATGCAGTTTGGTTATGTTAAAAGAAAAATTTAACTGCATATTGGTATACACAGTAAAAAAACATCAACTCTAAACAACACTAATTATAATTCTAACTCTAATTAGAGTTAATTTGTAGTGTAATTTTCCCCAAGTAAGCAAGTATTATTTAACACTATAGCACTGAGGATAAAGTAATTTTATACTGTATTAAAAAGTGTTAATTTACCTAAAATCGTGCACTTCTACACTTCCTGGGTAAAATCCCACTTTTGTTCAGTGTAAATTAACACTACTTTGGAAAAGTTCTAATTTTTGAAAGGTACTTTTACTCTTTTAGTGCAAACTTCTAGAGTAAATTAACACCATTATTTGAGTAAAACCTATTGGTGGTAGTGAATAAAACGAAAAGGTAAATAAAGAGAAACATTTATTTATAACAAAAATCCATGACAATCATCAAAATCGGTGCCTTTTAAAATATAATTTTTTATTTGAGTCGTATGGCTGGCTTAAGCAAAATGGTTCCTTAAAACGTAAAAGTTTTAGATCAATGCAATGTTTTACTGGATGTCAACTTGTAAGAAATGAATTATCTTGAGAGTTCATCAGTAATACATTTTTCTGTTATAAAAAATGGGTGATCCCATTGGTAGAGAGGCGTCAGGCGGCTGTATGTCGGGGATAATAATAATGTAGGTATAGGTTAATAGAACAACCATTAGGCTTGAAAATAAAAAGTAAATCAAGTGTGTATGTATTTATATTATTAAAGTTACAAGTACCCGACCTACTGCCGTAAATTACTGATATATAATATAGGTATTTATTGAGTATTAAGGCTTAAAGAAAAAGGAAGTATAATACTTACCAAAAAATAAGAATGCCCCCTTATGGATTCACCTTAATTAAAATCTAACTGAACAAAAATCCACAACGCGGTATCTCTGGATATGCACTGCAACCAAACATTTTAAAACGCATTACGGTTATTACCAGTTTTTCAGTCTATTTTGCCACTATTGGTGTAATTTAACTTTAATTGTGATACAATGTGCACTAGTAGTGTACATTTTGTCATTATTTAACACATTAAGTTTTTCTACCTTTTTGATTTATTTTAATAATAAATAGTGTGAATGTACCAATGAATAATGTTCATATTCTTTAAATGTGTTTAATAAAGTTAATAAGCACTAAATGCTACCTAGTGTATTTTGCACTTACAAATCAACTCTAATATTTTTACCCCTACACTAAAAAATTTACACAGGCAAAATTTTTTACTGGGTAAATTAGGAAAACTAGCTTTCTAATAATGATTTTTTAAGTATTTTTGGTAATATTTGTGGCCTTCAAACTTTTTATTTTTCATCAAAGTGGAATTTTATTATCGGCAATAAAGTTCTTGTAGTTAATTTATCAACGTCAAAATGTCTGCTTATTCAGGAGTTTGCTAATGTAAAAGTGAAAGCCCAAGTCTTGCCTGATCAAATTATAGTTCCAGGAACGTCTGTCTGGGATAAAGGATTTTTTTGCTAGACCCGAAAAATATTTTGATTTTGTTATTATAATTTATGCCTACTAAATATTATGCATACTTAAATATTAATAGACCTAAAGTGCTTTAAAAAAATACTGAAGAAGTTTTATTTAATTATGATATTATTAAGGGAAAACTTAAGGCTATCTTGCAAGAAAATATAAAACACGGATGTTATTTTAATAAAAAAAGATTTTTAGTTTCTTTATATTATAATTAAAATAAAAATCAAAATGAAAAACTTTTTTAATTTTAAATATTATAAAATAATTAGGCATCTTTTTAAGGGTATTTATTAAAAAGTTTAAACAAGATCACTCGACGCTCAAGAGCTGATGAAGAAGGTCAAGTTTCTATCATAGTTACAGAACATTGAGTTTGCAGTTCTTTTGCTGAATCATTTAATTTTTTCGTCGTGGGATCAATAGAAGTAAGACATCACGTCGTTCAATACGGAACGGAAATTACTTCAAGTGGTTAAGTTTAAAAGAAACTCTCCTCTTGAGAACTAGAGTAAATATTTGAAAAAGATTATTTACAGGTTTGGCGGCTGTCTGTTGCCGTTTTTATACTTTGTGAGAACAATTATTCTAACCCACTTAAGGTATATTTTTTCAGAAATAAATCGACCTAAAAAATTACCTTTATTTTTTGCAAATATTTTTGTGGGTAGATTTTAATTAATTACTTAAAATTTAAAATAATAAAAAATAAAAAAATAATAGTGGAACAAAGTTTATTAATCTATTAACAAACATGAGTAGGAAACCACGGTTTGTAATTATTTTAACAAAGGAAAATATTTTACCGATTATTTTTTGACGTTTCTAAAAGCCAATAGAAATTTTCAATGTCAATTTTAGTCATATGTGTACGTTTAAGCCAATCAAAAGATTATTATATCGGAAAGTATGTCTACTAGAATTTATTTTCGCGAAAATTTTATGACCTGTAAGATGACAGATATTTGTCATCAGTATCATAAAATGAATAGCAAAAGGTTTAGTTCAACCCTAGACCAAACCAATAGATAAATATCTTATGTCGGATGTCGGGACAGTATTATAATATTTAGCCAAGCCAAGAGAGGGCGCGGATTTTTTAATTTTTTTACGTTTTTGACCTTTTTGACGTTTAATTATATCCTTGGTTATCGCATTTTTGTGTATTTGTGTGTTTTTATTGTGTATTGTTTCTAAGGTTTGTATTATAATAATAATTTATAAACGACACTTTGACCGAATCATAATCTTTCAGATGGTAGGCATGTATTGTTTTTTTCAATTTCAAAATAATCATTAATGAGACAGTTACTTTTGGTAGACTATCATAAATAACAAAAACAACTTTTCTTACCATATATGAATGGTACTTTTGGGAATAAGTATGATAAATTATCATTGATAATGATTCAACGAGTTTTACAATTTAAAAAAATCACATATTTTACAAATGAATACTAAATACACTTGTTTTACATTTACATACATTTGTTTTCCTCATTGCTTCTCCATAAATCCGCAAATTTCTTTAGTTTATAAAAGTTGCTTGAGAATTACTAAACAGCATGGCAACTGTTGCCTGTAAACACGTAATTTAATTTTTAGCCAAGTTCAGAGAGGGCGCTTCATTTGGCTCCAAACTATATACTCTTTAAGATAGTCATCTATTGGTTTGGTTTAGGAGTTTAACATCGGAGGATAAAATAAACTCTCAAATTAGACAAAATACATCAAAAAATACTCAAACGAGCAATAAATCAATTTGGAAACAATTTCAAACGTTTAATAGTGAAAAAGGATACACCCTTGAAGAAACTACACCTATTACAAAACTGGCATACATTTTGAAAGATTGGGGATATAACATGAAACGGTGTAATGGAACAGATTATAAAGAATTGGTTATAAAAATTATGTGGAATAAAACCGCCAAATTAATGCAAGCATTTTATTATAACGAATTTAACAATATTACAAAAGGAACCTGAAAAAAGAAAACAAAGTTCGGTAACTTTAACAAAAGAAGAACTTATCGATATGATAAAATGTTACGATGAAGACACGCCGTATGGCTTGCAAAAAAAGTTCTATCATATTGCTTCATATGAATTGGCATGGCGTGGAGGAGAAGCATAGCAATGTTTAGTATATTATTTTAAAGAAGAATGCGGCAATGCTGGTTTAAAAAGTGGAAGATTTGAATATAATCCAGTATTTTCCAAAACATCTCAAAGTGGAGCACAAAGATGTGCTAATAGTAAAAGGTTAATACCAAACCCTGAAAATCCTAATATTTGTCCTGTACGATTGCTCAAAAAATTGTTAAGCAAGCGAAACAAAAATATTACTACCGACAGGCTATTTTTAACAGTAAACATTACTTGGAACAACATAAAATCTTTAGGATGGTACAAAAATATGCCAATTGGCATAAACACAATTTCAAAATGGATGAAAGAATCTGCAGAAATGATTGGCCTGGATACTAAAAAAATAAAATTACTAATCACTCTGCAAGATCAACTGCAGTATCTCATCTAGCTAAAGAAGGTGTAAATGAGCAGGAAATAATACAAATAACAGGCCATAGTTCATCTAGCTCATTAAAACCTTATCTGCAACTGGATAATGAACACCATTTAAATTTAATTAGCAACCTAAGAGGTGATGTTATGAATGTTAGTAAAACCGAACGAAACAATGTTTCTAAGTACACCAGTAATGGACAAAACATTTATAATAATTGTATTTTTAATATACAGAATTTCCATTCTAATTAATTTTGATATAAGTACCTAGTAGTTTAATTTAGATAGTAATTTATTAACTTTTGTAATAAAAAAATTAAAACCCATGCCATTTTGCAAGCTCTATATCGTCAAAAAATAATCTTTCGAATACAACCCGAGACATCAATTATTTTGTTAATGTTTGACAAATTATTTTGTTAAAAAAGTACACGTGATTTTAGGCAGCCAATCAAAACACTGACAATACGCATCAAAAAGTTCGACTGACTTCAGCGTCTGCAACTTATGTTCCTGCTTACTTACTCGTAACGTGTTCGTAACAAGTGTCCAGAGTGTTAATAATATATTACCAAAAATCTGTTATTATTGTTATTCGGATTCCTCATACCTATTTAACGAGTGTGTGAAGTGCGAAGTATCCGAAAAAAGATGATATCACTGGTTTTAAACTAAAATTGTAGATGATACAGGTTAAAGTTACGAAATACATCAGTAAGTGTTGTAGTAGTAGGTACTGATAATTATATTGTACCACATTTCTTTATAATTTGATGACTTCAGAAAGGTTGGTTCAGAAAGGTTGTTTTTTAATTGTATGTATCTTATTTTTTTTTCATTTATGTAGGAATTTGTTAATTTTTTTGCTTAGGAAATTGATTAATAAAGCAACATTTCTTTTTATTTATGTTTCCAAATTCCAACAAATAGTTTTGTTCCTGGGGCTACAAAAAGGTTTGTATAAAGATAAAATTACAAGAAATATGGTTGAATTATGGACATACCATTTTCTTATTAAATCTTCAAAATGTCTGTTATAATTACAAACTACTTATTAAGTTAGTTGGTTGTAAACTTAAACTACAGTTATTTGGACCTGGATTAACATTAACATCTGGTTAATTTTTGGTTAAAATTAACAAATATTTTTTACTGTGTATCCCAGACGTTGTCGCAACTCTTGTAGATTTTACGTTTTAAATGACCCCGCACAAATAAGTCCAAGGGAGTTAAATCTGGCGATCTGGCCGGCCAATTCAGAGCTCCTCTCCGTCCAATCCATTGTATTCTTTCTGACTAGAAGTTTAAGTTCAGGTCCAAAGGTCCGTTTTTTGTCCGCTCTGTTGTTTGGAACTTCGCCAACAACTCCAATACGAACATGCCACATACCTTTTTAGATTGTGTTCATTATTTATTAGGTTTACGAATTTTTTATTTTGTATAAATGATTTAAGTTTTCTATATTCTGGATTATTCTGTAGAATTGATAAATATAATTTTGTTGCGTTGGATTTGATACACCGCAGATGATTAATCCTTAAAGACTACCCATATTTCAACTCAGTGAATTTTATTTTCTATATTTGGATGTTGTATAAGAGATTGATAAAACGGAATTAATAAACTGGGAAATCAGTAGTAAACTTAAGGAAAACTTTGTGTGTATGTAGGTTGTTTAAATATATATGTTTTATATAAATGTTATTGAGAAATATTGACACATTAAAAAATATTCGATACTAACAACTGCACGGAGAGAAAAGTATAATACTGATTATCACAATAATATAATATATAATATAATACCGTTTACTTTAATTTATTTTACTATTTAGGACAACTATCTTGTATATTGCTAGATATTATGCATATTTAGTACTTTTTAAATATCCTTTAATGTTAAACCTTAAGGTAAAATAATATTATAATCAACCATAGTATTATACTGTTTTTCTATTCTTATTATAATTAGATTTTTTCCATTACTAATAAGTATAGTAAATTTTAAAATATTATGTTGCCATTTTAAATTTAAATATTTTAAAATCGAATATTTTTATATGTTAACAATTAAAAATTGTAAAATATTTATTGTACTTTTTAATATACAAAAATGTTATGAGAAAGAATTGAACCTACACCTCGCCAAAGTTTTTTGTTTGAGTTCATTTCATCAACTTCAAATACCGACAGACAGGTGTTTTAACCTATATTGGGTATCATCAATGTCGACGACACTGTCAAGCAACTTGTAGTAGTGGAACACACCCAAAACAAAAAAATACCTGAGCTTATATAATATGGTTGCTAAGCCAACAGAGGCGAGATGTAAGAACATCACGTGATCCACACTGTCTAACGACGCGTCGCGACGTGGCCTTTGCCGCAATCGGTACATACTATGCAACCAAGTAGGTTCAATTCTTTCTTATAAGTATTACCAGTAATGGGTCAAGAAAGTTTATTGAAGAAACTAAGAAAATTGAATGTTTAAAATGTTACTATATTGTATATTATTTTTAAATATATTTTTTATTTACCTTAAACATAAGAGTATCTTTATTTTTACTGTATTTTTTATTAATGTGTAATATATTATAATATTAGATGAACACCTTACATTTGATTAAATCATATATTAAATATTACTATTTGTAGATAGTAAAATCAATTTACTATACGAACATATTATAAATTAAAATATATATTATACATTTATGATTTAGTAATATTGGTGTTGTAATCTTTACTAAAATTGTATAATAAAAAATAGTATTTTGTATTACAATCTTAATATCGTATTGACGAATATATAATATGGTTACCCTAAAAATTTGTTAAAGTAAATTTAACTATATTTTTTTTAATATCTAAAATTTACTATACATTTCTCTCCGTGTGTGAAACTGATATTCCAACGACAATTGTTGTTGTTTAGTTTGGGTTTTGTAAATATAATTTACTGCATTTCAAATTTAATAACGAAAACACTGTACACGTTGAAGTTTGATTGAGATAGGCAGTTATTACATTTGAACAATGCTTAAATTAACCATCAATCCTTTTTATTAAAATTTCAACTGCTGTATAAAACCCTAATAAATCTGAGCCTTTTCAATGTCACCTGTGGTCGTAAAATAACCCTTGTTAGAGTGAACTGATGTAAATTTTGAATGCACATTTAGAAGAATAATTACAGTGTAATAAAAAATATATTACAATTTTTAAGGTACACGGAGAGAAATGTATAGTAAATTTTACTTTAACAAATTTTTAGGGTAACAATATTTGTCAATACAATATTAAGATTGTAATAGAAAATACTATTTTTTTTATACAATTTTAGTAAAGATTTCAACACTAATATTACTAAATCATAAATGTATAATATATATTTTAATTTTTAGTATGTTCGTATAGTAAATTGATTTTACTATCTACAAATAGTAATATTTACACATTAATAAAAAATATAGTAAAAATAAAGATACTTTCATAAATAAACAATATATTTAAATATAATATACAATATAGTAACTCATGACATTTCAAACATTCAATGTTCTTAGTTTCTTAAATAAATTTTCTTGACCCATTACTGGTAATACTTATAAGAAAGAATTGAACCTACTTGGTTGCATAGTATGTTCTGATTGCGGCATCTCGCCTCTGTTAGCTTACCAACCATGTTATATAAGCTCAGGTATTTCTTTGTTTTGGGTGTGTTCCACTACTACATGTTGCTCGACAGTGTCGTGTCGACACTGATGATACCCAATATAGGTCAAAACACCTGTCTGTGGGTATTTGAAGTTGATGGAACGCACTCAAAACAAAAAACTTTGGCGAGGTGTAGGTTCAATTCTTTCTCATAACATTTTTGTATATTAAAAAGTACAATATATATAAACATTCAATTTTCTTAGTTTCTTTAAGAAACTTTCTTGACCCATCACTGGTAATACCTATTCATAAGAAAAAATTGAACCTACACCTCGCCAAAGTTTTTTGTTTTGAATGCGTTCCACCAACTTCAAATACCGACAGACAGCTGTTTCGACCTTTATTGGGTCTCATCAGTGTCGGGCAACTTGGTGTAGTGGAACACAATCAAAACAAATTACTCCCTAAGCTTATATGCTCGGTTGTTAAGTCAACAGAGGCGAGATGTAAGAACATGAGGTGATCCACACCGTCAAACGACGTGGCCTTTGCCGCAATCGGTACATACTATGCAACCGGGACTGCACACAGCAATTGTATCACAGATACTAATATGGCCTAAAGGAATCTAGAATTAACCCAACCGGGCTAAACATTAAGGTAAACATTCAATTTTCTTAGTTTCTTTAAGAAACTTTCTTGACCCATCACTGGTAATACCTATTCATAAGAAAAAATTGAACCTACACCTCGCCAAAGTTTTTTGTTTTGAATGCGTTCCACCAACTTCAAATACCGACAGACAGCTGTTTCGACCTTTATTGGGTCTCATCAGTGTCGGGCAACTTGGTGTAGTGGAACACAATCAAAACAAATTACTCCCTAAGCTTATATGCTCGGTTGTTAAGTCAAGTATGTACCGATTGCGGCAAAGGCCACGTCGTTTGACGGTGTGGATCACCTCATGTTCTTACATCTCGCCTCTGTTGACTTAACAACCGAGCATATAAGCTTAGGGAGTAATTTGTTTTGATTGTGTTCCACTACACCAAGTTGCCCGACACTGATGAGACCCAATAAAGGTCGAAACAGCTGTCTGTCGGTATTTGAAGTTGGTGGAACGCATTCAAAACAAAAAACTTTGGCGAGGTGTAGGTTCAATTTTTTCTTATGAATAGGTATTACCAGTGATGGGTCAAGAAAGTTTCTTAAAGAAACTAAGAAAATTGAATGTTTACCTTAATGTTTAGCCCGGTTGGGTTAATTCTAGATTCCTTTAGGCCATATTAGTATCTGTGATACAATTGCTGTGTGCAGTCCCGGTTGCATAGTATGTACCGATTGCGGCAAAGGCCACGTCGTTTGACGGTGTGGATCACCTCATGTTCTTACATCTCGCCTCTGTTGACTTAACAACCGAGCATATAAGCTTAGGGAGTAATTTGTTTTGATTGTGTTCCACTACACCAAGTTGCCCGACACTGATGAGACCCAATAAAGGTCGAAACAGCTGTCTGTCGGTATTTGAAGTTGGTGGAACGCATTCAAAACAAAAAACTTTGGCGAGGTGTAGGTTCAATTTTTACAATATATATGTTACAATTTTTAATTGTTAACATATAAAAATATTCGATTTTAAAATATTTTATATTTAAAATGGCAACATAATATTTTAAAGTTTACTTTATTAGTAATGGAAAAAATCTTATTATAATAAGAATTAAAAACAAAATTGGTTGAGAATAATAATATTTTACCTTAAGGTTTAACATACATGTATATTTAAAAATTACTAAATATGCGTAGTATCTGGCAATATACAAGATAGTTGTCCCAAATAGTAATATAAATTATAGTAAAGGGTATTATAATTATGGTTATCAGCATTATACTTTTCTCTCCGTGTAAGTTAAATAAGAAGGATCCATTTAAATTTCGTATTGAAACAATAGTTGCTAAAACGTGGTTTTTGATAAATTGTAAAATCGTTTTTATAACCCAG
Organism: Brassicogethes aeneus; assembly: GCA_921294245.1. Lineage (NCBI taxonomy): Eukaryota > Metazoa > Arthropoda > Insecta > Coleoptera > Nitidulidae > Brassicogethes > Brassicogethes aeneus. The sequence goes on from OV121135.1 coordinate 48,895,680, forward strand.
ATAAAGCCATCTCGACTAAAACAATAAATGAAAATTTTTATACAAAACCCATTCACACTATTTATATTTTAGTATCAGTTGGGCATAATGCCATTTAATAAATCGAAAGCTTTTTCCACATTGTCTTTTTTCTAATGTCTTCGTGGTGGATTGTTGGTGATAACAATTCGGCCTTAAATAACGTTTTTAACTGGATCAAATATCGGATTTACTGGGTCAGTTAACTCTCTAAAGTTTTGCAGAGATGTATAAACAATGGATTTATTTTAATATCTGCTAGTGAACGGAGCTATAAAATCTTTCTTCAATAGATGTGTTTTGTTTAGCGTGAAAGATAAGTTCAAATTATTATATTTTGAGGTAAGGAAGGTACTGAAAGCTGAAGCGCTGAAAGCATTGTTTGTTGAGCGAATACAGCTTTGTACACGGGATTGTGGATTAAAGATAAGTTATTGTTTTTTAAAGTAGAATTTGACGACAAAAATAGTTTCGTTTTGACCTGTTTATCTAGAATGAGCTTTGGTCATAAATAATTAGATGTTTTACAAAATATAATCATTTTTTATATTTATTTATCATTTTTTTTAGAAAATGGATCAAACTTGGAATTTATTGAAGATATATGTCCTTGATTTCTTGCTGCTAATATTCCACTCAATAAGTTCAATGCTGAAAGAAACTTTATTTCAAACGTGTTGTGCTGCTTCGGTTTTAATGACTAAATATCATCGATTTCACTAGTTAATAAAATCTAAAAAAATTCTGCCCACCATATCCCATTATAATTTTTCCATGTACACTCACAGGCAAAATAATCGATCCACACAAATTTTCGATGAATTTCAATCGCAAATAACTTTTTTTATTTGATTTCGGATTTAAACAAATATTAAATAATATTGTAGATACATTAGGAGAATCGATTACATTTTAAAAATTACTAAAAAATATACGTACGTTTATAATATACAGGTTTAAACAAGAAGATGTTTTTTACCATTAGTTTAAGACACTATGTAGAGTGGAAAACCGTATATTGTTCTAAATTAAGTTTTAATTATCAAGTCACATCTATTTTTAACAGTTTTGTTTTTGGTTCACCTTGATAGGTATATTTATTTTTGTGGAAAATATGGATTTTTTTAAAAAAACATTGCAATTTCCAATATTTTTCCTGTATGAAGAACTCAGGTTGCTATGGTCCATACATAGCCTATGGAGGATGACAGTGACAGTTTTTTTTGAATCATCCCATACTTGGACATGTCATATACAGCTTTCAAAAGCTATCAAATTATTTTTTGTAAATTAATGTGTTAATTTTAAGGTGTCTTCTTACTTTTAAAAATGTCTCCGATTGATGTTGCCCTTTGTACTGTGTTGGCCCGACTTTTGATACTCGTAAGGAAAAAAGTGACAACCAACTATACGCACTTAGTTAAAGTCATATTGACAGAATGAGATGACATTGACAAATTAATTTCCATCAGCTGTGTTAAAAAAAAGTTTAAAAGTTTATTAAATTATATCGAGTCTTAGCGTGAAAGATTGTTAGTTTGAGTACAGCAAGTTTGGGATATTACCAAACCAGTATTAAAAGTAAAGTTGGTAATAAAAAATGGTCTCCTAGAGTAACAAGGTTGTTGATGGTAGAATGATTTTGAAAAAATAGAGATATTGATGATTTTTCCAACAAGAAATTGTAGGTATTTGTGAGTCTAAACATACAAGGTATGATATAAATATTATATTAATCAATTAAATTAATTATTTAAAATGGTTGTAAAGCTTTGACCAAGTTTATTATTTTAATGTGGATTCCTAAGGTTTTAACTCTGATATTTATTTATCTAGTTCAGGAGACGTTATAATTCATCTATTTTGTATCATAAGTCGATATCATTATATTAAATAAATTAAACCTTAATATTCCTTATTTTTCATATTACATACATATTATTACTATATGCCTTATTTTGATTATTACGTTGATATTATTATCTACTCTATTATTATTATTATTATTATTCTTACTATATTTTCTATGATTACTATATTGTATATTATTACTGTTTCTCTATTTATTGCGCCATGTAATGGGATTAATAAGAATGAAGGTTTTGCTGTATAAAATTGAATTGTATCTCTGTTTCGACTGTTTATACAAAATGAGCTGATATATTGTGACTGATGATCATTATTATAAATTTAGTTGATATTACATTTGGCTTGGTAATACTTACGAATCTGCATTTATTAAACCTTGGAAATAAAACCCTTTAACCTATAAACTTGTATATATATTTCTATAAATCTACCGTATTAAACTAGTAAATCTAAATCCCCTAAAGTGACAAAAAGCTATAACTGAAACTAATAATCTGAAAACGTTTGATAAAACCTATTGTTAAAACTAATATTCAAATATAATGAATATAAAGCTGACAACCATTATTTGTGTGTTTTATTACTTAATCTAATTTCCTCTCTCTGGCATCCTTCCTATCTAGAAGCGAATTCAAATAACACAACGTAGGTACCTTTCCGACTAGACTAGATGATCACACCGTTTTTGGCCACATTGCGAAGGTGTTGAGGTTATGTTTGAATTCGCGAGATTCTTAAAATCTCCTTGGGTTACTGCCGTTTTCATGAGTATGGGGTACCCCATGCCGTGACCATCACAGTACTTTACTTCTTGTGACGTTTAAAACACCTGGCAAGTAATACTGTGACCGTCCATCCTGGATTAAATTAATGGCTCTGGCAACATCAGTCGGAGACATATCCATTTTTTAAAGTAAGAAGACACCTCAAAATTACATTAATTTACAAAAAACAATTTGATAGCTTTTGAAAGCCGTGTATGACATGTCCAAGTATGGAATGATTCAACAAAACTGTCACTGTCATTCTCCATAGCCTATGGATGGACCATAGCAACCTTAGTTTTTCATACAGAAAAATATTGGAAATTGCAATGTTTTTTAAAAAAATTCATATTTTTCACAAAAATAAATATATCAAGGTGAACCAAAAACAAAACTGTTAAGAATAGATGTGACTTGATAAATAAAACTTAATTTAGAACAATCGGTTCTGCCACCCTACAGAGTGTCTTAAACTTATGGTAAAAAACATCTATTTGTTTAAACCTGTATATTATAAACGAAAGTCTATTTTTTCGTAATTTTTTAAAATGTGAGCTGTCCATTAATTTATCCACAATATTATTATTAAATCAAACAGATAACTTCAGTTTTTTTTTCATGAAGCTGACATTTAACAAAATAAACAAGCTAATGTTGATAAAAATACATGAAAAAATGGCGAAGTTATGAATTTTTTAGTGGAAGACCAAAATTCAGCTTTTTGACGATTTTTATTTTATTTTGTTTTTTTATTTTTTAATATGTTTATTATTTAATGAAAACCTAAGTAAAGTGCATGATTGGATTTTTTTTAATTTTTACGTACTTTTTTCACCGAAAACTTTTAAATTTAATTTTGACATGACTCCGCAAACGTGAGTTCTTTTGTTTCTCGTGTTGGCACAGTGAAATTTTACTGCTATTTTTTGATATTTGAACAAGGTATTTTTATCATTGTTTTATATATTTCATAAAAAGTGTAAAATGAGTAAAAAAGTAGAGAGTTCGAGTGCTTAAATAACCCGGACAATCTAGGTGACGTATAACTAGTGATGAGCACGGAGAACGTTTCACCAGCAAATGAAGGTATGGAGCGGCGGTATCACGGCTTCTGGGATGCAGCCATGATGAGTGATTACATTTGGTCCCTCATACGAGAAACGGAATACGAAAGCAACAAAAAACAAAGGAGCCAGATTTTTTTTAAACCTATGCTTATTAAAACAAAATAAAACTTTCAATATCTTCAATTAGTGATGCCGCGAGACGAGACGAGACGAGAAAAGTCCTTCTCTCGTCTCGTCTCGTGCAGCGAGAGAAAATGGGTCTCTCGTCTCGTCGAGAATACTCTTTTCTCGCTCGAGAGTTAGAAAATCAAATGGAATGACCCGATTTTTTCACAGACTTTGGTAGTACATAAAGAAATGAAAAACTTTTATTTGAAACTTTTTTTCAATTTATCAACAAATGGCTGTAATTCAAAATTTAAGAAAATTGGGTTTCCTTGTAAAATGTTTTATTTGAAACGTTTGAAAAACACATTTTTGAATGCGGGTAATGAATTCTGGCTCCACCATGTCCTCCCGAGTTGTAGGAATTGCAGCGTAAACTTTTTCTTTCAAGTAACCCCACAGGAAGAAGTCTAGCAGATCGTTTTCTAGAAAATTCCGGTAATTTTCACCATTTAATGCCGTTCGCCAAAGGTACCGCACCAAACGTTTACCGACCAGGGACGCTGGTGCTCCACTTGGTGTCGAAATGGAAGGATGACATTTTGAACATTTGTTATAAATTGTTTTCAGAGCCGACTATTGTTGATTTAATGTTAATTTTTGTTTTTCAAACGTTTCAAATAATACATTTTACAGGGAAACCCATTTTTCATAAATTTTGAATTACAGCGCCATCTGTTAATAAATTGAAAAAAGTTTTAAATAAAAGTTATTAATTTTTTTATGTACTACCAAAATCTGTAAAAAAAGGGTTATCCCATTTGACTCTCCAAAGTTACCCCCCGTTTCACCCTTAAGGAGTGGTAGGGGGTGGCTAGCGGTAGCACCAAATAATGTCCCCTTTGGTCACATTAACCTTTTATTTAAAACATTTTTCCGTGAAATGCGTATTTCTCGAGATATTGAGCTGTCTCAAGTTAAAAGAAACAGCCTGTATCGGCGCAGTAGTTTTCAATGGATCAAATCATTTGATCCATCCATCTGAAAACTACTGCGCATATATGATGTAACTACTCCACATAGATCCAACCATCTTGTACCTACTGCGCATGTCCGTCATTTTGAATCCGCAATTTTGTTTTTTTTTAATGGATATCAAATTCTGAATCAGGGACCCCATAAATATCTGAATACTAAATTTTACCCAAACCATTAAAGCCGAACGACGAATTTTCGTCATATTGGATCAGCCATTTTATTTAAAAAAAAATGGATATCAAATTTGTAATCGGGCCCTCAAAAACCACATGTTGTTGATAAGTTTATTGAATAAGCAATGCTTATTAAGCATACGCAAACCGGCGGGTTTTTTTAATAGTATAAGCAGTGCCATAGATGTGCTTATAAAGGGTAAATTTTAAAAATTATTATTTTATCAGTAATTTTTTCTTGGTTAACGTTAAGTTGTGTTATAAAATAATACAACGTTAACCAGGAACAAATTTTGTTTATTATGAAATGCGAATAATGTTCTCATTGGTCCAAATAAATATAGTCATTTATGTGCAAAATTATAATTTTTATGTAAAAAAAAAATTGTTTTTTATAATCGAGAGAACGAGAGAGATCGAGAGAAACGAGAAATTCTCGAGCGAGAGAGGGCATTCTCTCGTCTCGTCTCGAGCTTTTTTTCGAGAGAAAATCGCTCTCTCGTCTCGTCGAGACGAGACGAGACGAGACGAGAGGCGAGAATCTCTCGTATCGGCGGCATGATGAGTGATTACATTTGGTCCCTCATACGAGAAACGGAATACGAAAGCAACAAAAAACAAAGGAGCCAGATTTTTTTTAAACCTATGCTTATTAAAACAAAATAAAACTTTCAATATCTTCAATGTTCAATATTTATTGTTCAATATTCAATATATAACTTAATTTCAATATTTAATGTTTCAACTTCATAAAATCGCCAGTATCGAACTACTAGCATATACCAAAACTACACAAAAGAAAGTTGTAGAGGGCTCAATTACCTTTGATTTAAGTATACTCTTAAACGTCAAAACACCTCAGAAAATTTAAAAAAACAATTGAAAATTCATATCTCGAAAACGCTTCCATGAAAAAGTGTGATTTTCGCGTTTAGTGAGCCGGACTACACAAGAAAATCATAGTGAGACATGGTGAGCAAAATGGCTATAAACTAGTAACATACCTATAATAAATAAAATGTCTATGATCATACCCCGAGTTATATTTATTGTCACTTTGACATTTAAAAGTAAAATACAAATAGACTTAAATAAATTTTATTTATTTAAACTTGCCTTAATTTTATTATCGTTTACACCAACCCATCGTTCTTTTACAGTTTATAATTTATTGTTTTAATCATATACCAAACACAGGATTTAAATGCCAAGAAATGTTAAATCAAGAAAAGTGTTCAAATTCTTAGTAACGTGTAAACAAGGTGATAAAAAATATTGTCGCTGTGATAAAAGCGTAACTATGGAATACTGGCATTTTATTGGTACAAATATTCATTATTATATCCCACTATTTTTTTCCAATTTTTAAGTTCTGATGTTTGTAAGGAAATATAATATGACAAATTTTTTACTTTTGAAATGCATAAAAATCCCAGCCCTGGTAATAATAATATTATTTTAATTTTAATTTTAATATTAAATTTATAATTTATTTTTTATTTAATTAAAGCCGATTTTAATGAATTTAATCGTATTGTTTGTAAAGCCAAAGCTTTGCACTCAGGATTGTATTTTGAACATTGGTTAGAAAATTTATTTATCCAAAACGAGCTTTGTTAATAAATTATTTTGAGAAAATATGATTTTGTTCTTATTGTGTAACAAAAGTAAGTACCTATGTATAAGTATTTTAGATACATATTTTATCATTATTTTTTTAATTAAAATTTTATTTTCCTAAAAATCGTTTTTATTTATAAAATCTGTTTTAGTTTATAGAAGCATTTTTGTGAAATTTTACAAAATATGGCCTTTAAAATGTATCGACATAATATCCTAGACAAAATTAAAAAAATAGTTTAATGCGCGTTACAAAAAGTTTACTGAAACAATTATTTATTTAATACAAGAGAGTACTCAAAGTGATTTCATCAAATAAAACACTAGGTGGGTGTTTTACTAAAAGTTTGTAGCTTTTTTTTCGGTTTCGCTTTGAGCTCTAATTTCCTTTTAACACTTCTACCTTAATGAAAACTTTTCAAGCCAAAACCTTTGTCTTTGATGTGATTTAAAATGTTAATTTTTCAGTTTTAAACTCATGTTGAGTTTACTGAATTTTCGGGAAATTTCAGCGATTTATAAACATTTTGATGAATAACCAATTTTTTACAAAATAATTACTACATTTTTTTCTTTGTATTTCTTCTTAGATGTTTTCTTAATGAAAGAAAATTATCTTTTTGAACCATCATAGGCTTTGTGATTACCGTATTGTATTTTTTAACATCCCAAATGTATCGAAAACAATAGAACAAAGCAAAAGACAGACCTTTATATTTTACTGTTGCCAATTTTAATTAAACCGATTGATATTTGTGCTCTTTCATAATAAACTGTCTTGTTTTTGTATCCATTGTAAAAATATATACCTGTTGGGTTAATGCACAAACTAAATTTCATATAAGCGCTTTTGTATTATCAACGTTTTGTTTTGCAACCAAGGGAATACGTGTCTGGAATATAGACTTTCAACTGTCATATCTAAGCCAACTCCATTCGGCTTACATTGCTATACATTCTAGCTGCTTTTTTGTTTTATTTGGTTATAATGTTTTTAAATATTTTAATTTAAAGTTATGCATTTTGAAAACGTTCTTCTTGAAAAATAAAAGTTTTGAGACAAGCAAATATAGCTTTAAATCTAAATTTATATTGGGTAAAAATTAATATTGTGGCAATTATTACAACAGTAGGATTGATTTGTTTATTTATTTCGCAGGTATTATTAAATTTTTCCACAATTCCTTTACGTGACTTTTATATAAAATTGCAAGAAGGTCCTTTTGTAAAGTATTTATTAAACCATGTCCATACCCGATCAAATTTCACAATTACATTATTTTCTTTTTAAAAACTTCACTTAGTGCGCTCTAAGAAACATTTTCTATTTGGCACAAAAGATTTACTTTTATAATGTAAAGGAAAAGTCGTGTATTTTATTATGTTAGTAAACTATACTTTAAATTAAAATTAGTAAATGAAGGTATAACTTTAATTTTGACTTTCTATTTTTGAAACGTGATCAAAAAAGTGTTATCTGTCCTTTTAAAACCCTATTTCGTAGATTGACGTTTTTAGGACACCTGTATATATTTTTAAATTAGTGGATCGGCCTTTACTTAAAATCATGTTATAATTTAATAATAATAAAAATAATAATATAATAGATTGTTCTACAAGTAAAGAAAAGTGAAAGTTTTCCAGTGAGTGAAACTGGTTGGGTTTTTTTCACGGGCTGGAAAACGAACTTTTCTTACGAGTTGTTTTTTTTTGTATTCTTAATGAAATGAATGAATATTTTAACAAAAATTGTTTTTTTACAATGTTGTTTATGAAAAGTAAACCGTAGCAACGCATGACAACAAATTAAATAAAAACAGAATTTTGTCGGAAGATGATCTGCTTATAGATATCTAAGCCAAAAGAAAAATAGTCAATCCAAATAAAAACACAAAAAATGAATTTAAAAGTGCGCTGCATGATTTTTACTTTAATGAAAAAATTTGAGAATGATCTTTTAGGTATCATATATGAAAAACCGTTGCTGTTTTAATTTTTAGTTGCTTTATTTTTAATCGGCACCCTTTAGAAACCTGAAATCGTGTCATTTTCTTACTCTTTTATAAGAGAAGATTTTTTGGTTTTTGCTTATTTTTAACAATTTAAAACTTGAATATTTTTTATGAGAAAGAGGTTCAAAATTATCATATGTTCTTGCATTTTTAATTGCAATTAAATTCATGAATCTCGAACACTCCGTCATTTATTACACTTGCAAACTTGCAAACTTTTTAAAATCACAATTTAAATACGCACAAATAATATTTATGAAATATTTTTGACAGTTCTGACATTTCTCTACCAAACATGAATTGACTAAGTCAAAGCCATCTAAATTTTAAATTATAAATAAAACTAACAATATCGCTTCTTAACTGCATTAAAAAAAATAATATATCTTTTACATGCATAAAAATAACAAAAAAAGACTGAAAAGATAAAGGTTGGGACTATATTTCCTGAAAATGATAATCTAGAACCTTAAAATAATAGTTAGGTTTTGTATTGTATATAAGTACTTGATACCTGAAAAAAAATAACTTTCTAGTTTTAGTAGAATAGGCACAGGAGCTAGACAAAAATTACATAAATTGGCAAATTATCATGAATCTTTAGTGGTTTACCATTCTTTTATGAGATTAACTAATTGCATAATAATAATTTATATCGAAAACACACTAACTGAACAATAAAAAAAATTAAAATCATTTCAATATTTGTCACAGAAAAAAAGTTCTGGACCACTATAAGAGAGTTAGAAATTGACACGATTTCAGATTTCTAAGGGGTGCCAATTAAAAGTAAATAATCCAAAAATTAAAACAGCAACGGATTTTCATATTTGATACCTAAAAGATCATCTTCAATTTTTTTTATCAAAATAAAAAATCAAGCAGCGCACCCCAATTGGTGTTTTTATTTGGAATCACTCATATGATAAAACTTTTGAACAATTCTGTCAATGGAGAAACAATCAAGGGGTTACCCCTTAGGGGTACAAGGTGTCAGTGAAAATGTTAGACTAGTGTTTTTTTGGAAAAAGAAAGAAGCGAATGCATTATTCGTTTTAAAAAATAAATTTTCTAATTTTTTCTTGTATTTTTAGTCAAAAAATTTGAAGGTATCGTTACTGTGGTCAAAATATTCGATGCTGAATAGTACGTTGCAAATATATAAATGCAGTAACATTTTAAATTTAAATTTAAATATGAACCTAAAAAGTCAAAAGTGTTGTCAATTGAACAAATTATAAAGTTTCTAAATGACGCTTTGAATGAATCGTAGCACAGTGCATTTACCATTCCGGTAACAAACGAAAAATCTGGAATGATTCGTGTTTTGTGGCAGTAATTAACGATACTTTCGATACAACTCAATTCCGTTCGCTTTCGAAGTTATGGTAAAACTCGCTTCTTTTTCGTTTTTGTATTACGTAGTGTTACGATAATAACTGATTCATTCTCTTCTATATCGTTAATTGTTGGTGTTCATTATTCTTCTCCTCGCGTAGGGGAATCAATACATTTTATAGTTTGCCGAGAAAAATTGCTCAATATTTGAAGCTTCCTGATTCCAATAGCTACACAGGGGATTATATGCTAAGGAGTGCAGCTACCATGTTGATAATGTTGATCAGTAACATCTTCTGCTAACGGTTATATGGGTCATTTTCAAGAAACACCCGCTTTCAGGAAAATGAAGATCAAAATATTTTGTTTGCTTAAATTGACTTGGTTGGATTTTTATAAATGTTTAGAGTTTTGTTTACGACAGGCAGTGCACTTTTTAATTTTTTTTACCGTTTTTTCAAAAAAAATGTGTTTAGCTAGCTTTATATTACCAATTTGAAATCCAAAATTTAATTCAATAAAAATAATTTGAAATAAAATGTACTTAGTTCAAAAACTTTTGACTCCAATTTTTTATTTTATTTTTTATTAAAAATGGTATGTTTTTTTATAAACATGTACACCGAAAAAAATAATGTAGTTGAGTTAACATTTGCCTAAATGTCATTTTTAAAAATGTTGTTTCAACAAAAAACCTATTGGATTAATCTATATTTTGGTGTTAAAGCAAAAGTCAGAGTTTGTCAAAGTTTATTTGTTCATTTGACAGTTTAAATATTAATTTAACATAAACTAATATTTTGAATTAAAATGTTTATCGTACTTTGATTTAATAGCTGGAATTTGTTGAATCAACTACTGAAATTTTTAGGATTACCTAAAAAAACTATTAAATTAACGTTTAGTTGCTCTTTAATCCAAAACTTTAAATTTGTTCATTTAACAAATTTAAAATGTTACTTTAAAATTTAAAATGTAAAATTTGCATTCATAAAATTGCCGAGAATGGCGCTTCGAACACTCACGCCACGTCATTAGACAATGACGTTTTCTTACATCTCGCCTTAGTTAGCTTACGATTAGGTGTATATAAGATGAGATATCTGTTTGTTTAAGGTGTGTTCCACAGTAGAACTTTCACTACACCATATTGCCCGACACTGTTAAGACCCTCAATACAGGGCGAAACAGTCTGTCGGTATTTGAAGTAGGTGGAACACATGATACAAAGATGTATCATGGGTGGAACACGCTCAAAACAAAAACTCTGGGCGAGGTGAAGGTTCAATTCTTTCTATTTATATATAATAATATATTATTTCCATAATTTTGTTTTGGATACCAACCTTTAAAGAATTTTACATTTTCAGAATGTTAATTTAACATTTTATTGGTGTTAAGTGAATATGCTAAAAAGGTTACCTGGACATTTCAAGAAATTTACCTTAACACCCTAAGAATGTTAAATTAACCAAATTAGCAGATTAGAACAAATATTCTTATTTTGTTCATTTGACTGTTATTTGTTGTTCAATTAAACAATACAATTTGACATTTTTAGATGGTTAAGTAAACGTGCAAAAACCATTGCTTGTATTTAAAGTGCATAAAGAGTTGAATTAATATTTTTTTTGTTGTTTCAACAGCTTATTTTTTTCAGTGTATGTTCGTTAAGTTACTTTAAAAAAAAACAATACCATTAATATTTTCTTTTAGTCACTGTATTAGTGAATTTATAAACACGTATTATAGTGTATAAAAATTATTTTAAGTATTTTTTTTTAACAAAAACTAAAAAAAGTAACGAAATAGACACTGGTATCACAACGGACTGGGGTACACAAAGGACTTAATCAGATAACGTAAAAAAGAAACTATATAGGGTGGTACGATTTTAGAGTAATGCATAAACAAAATCCCTTGTAGTGGTGCTCACTTGCAGAATAACAACTTAGATTTAAATACTGTGTTATACTGTTAACAAACATATTCGCCAATAGATTTATATCTGAATTATCATTACATGTAAAGCTGGTGAAGGTCCCTTTTAGTACTTTTATATTGCGTGTAATTTTTCCTTGGATGTAATCTATATCATGAGTTGTAATTACAAATAATTTTAAATTGGTTGATCATGAACTACTTTTAATAAAAGCGACGGTAAATATCCACTTTGTTGTTGAAAAATTCTATTGGGTCACCCTAAATTCCATTGCGTTACCATAAGGTGGACTCGGTAACGCAGTGGACAAAGGTATGTAAAACCATATTTAAAAATTAATAATAATACATTACAGTCATTAATTACTCTCAATGAGCTTTAGTGCTCTAAAATAAACATAAACCTGAAAAATAGTATTTTTTCTTACCTTATTTTTATTATTTTTTTTGAGTAACTTAGCGGACATTTATTACATTCGCGTTACCCGCACCTGTTTTAAACGATATCTTCTTCCTGATTGAATAAATAAATTCAGCTGAGTAATGTGTGCGTTCGAACATCATTTGTTGATCACGTGAGAACCAAAAAAGTTGCCATATATGTTTTTTTAATATTCTATCGGTAACGCGACGGACGTAACGCAACGGAAAAAATGCCTGGGACATGAGTCAAATTTAAAAAAAGTAAATTAAAATTAAATATTTTATATATAAATTGTTTAATGTATTAACTAAGGATGTTAAGGATTGCTATACAGCAACACAAAGTTCTGGTTATTCAATATTCACATGTATGTAAGTTTTATAAAATGCTAATGGGACATGCGAAAATGTGTGTTTCACTGTTTTCAAAATTAAAAAAAATACTCTGAAATAACTAAACAAAAATTTTCTAAAAGAGTTTACTAAGGGCTTGTTAGGCTTTTACTTGGTTTTTAAATCAATAAGATCCGATAATTTTTAACAAAGTTATTGGAATTCAAACTTACGGACAGCGGAAGGCGGGTGTTTTTTGAAAACGACCCATATGGGAGAAAGCATTCAAAATAAAATTCAAACATCGAAAAAATTTTTTAGAGGCTCCAATCAACAGGAAGCTTCAAAGGATGACTCTTGGCAGCACCTATCCTCATCAAGTTCAACTATCATGAATATTTCATTAAACCAAAAGTACAAATGGAATTTCACTCCAAAATATATCTAATTGTACATTTAATATTTATGAACATAAGAATTGTGAATAATTTTATTCGTTAAATGTCAGATTTGTGTGTATGGTCGTGTTGCTAACGAGTCAAATGTTGCTTACTATTAAAGTGTTGCTAATTAGTAAAATAAAACATTTTTATATTGAATTCTAATTATTAAAATAAAATTCCTGTTTCCCATTAAGGATACAAAAAAGGATTATGTATTATTTAGTTTTTATTTTTTTAAACTGATTATTTTTTAATTATAAGTTGTTGGTCAACGTTTTACAGAAAACCCTTAAAATATGTTGTGGTTTGCATTTTGTATCCATCCTTAGTGTAAGGATGTAGGCCATTACCACCCTCATCTATTTTAAACCAAATAACATGGGCATCTGCTGCGCCTCCAATGGCGTGCAGATCGACCATTAATAATCCTTTTTCGGAAAAGTATATAAGAAAATTCCGAGAAGAATAGATTTTAATTAATTTTCCGACACTGAATTGAGTTCGCTTTTGATATACGATACAAGCTGCGTGCTGGTGACATACTTTTAGATAACATTCGATAATAAAACTTCTGTGAAAATTAACTATTAAGAAAAATTTTATGACCTTGTTAATGTTTTATAAAATGTATGAATAAATTACTCCAAAATTAAAAAAAAATAAAATATAAAATACATTTTTAAAACTGATAGTTATGTGGTTTATTAAAATTAAAAAAAAAATTTATCTTAATAATTAATTATTAGCGTAAAAACAAATTAAAATTAAATATCGTCAATATCCCTGCGCATTCGCCATTTTTGCAACTTACAATAATAAGCAAATAATTATTTTAAAGTAACACCTTTTTATTATTGTGCAGACCAGGGTCCCCCTTACATTATACTTTTTATTATTTAAAAAAAAATAAACATAAAAAGTAGCCATTCAATGTTGCTACAATTATTTATTTGGTATATCAGTAAAATTTTTTGAATTATCCAATATTCCCAATCCGACAGATAATTATTGGATTCTTTGATCAAAGAAATTAAAACTTAATTTTTGGATAAAAATTTTGTGCCATATCAGACGTAAATTAGAAAACTTTATTATTTATTTACTTTAAACAAGGATAATGGGGTAGTTAAATATTTTCTGACCTATACTTTTTATGGTTTTATTCAAGGCGTTTTGTAATTTTAAACATTTCTGTGAAATCGGAATTTCAATTGAGTTTACCGTTTTCGAGATATTTACAAAAAAAAATCTCCTAATTACGTCACTAGGCTATTGACAACGTTGCCAGCTTTTTCTATGGTTGCCAGTGTGTTTAGTTTAAGATTCTTACGATAGATGGCGCCACGTTATAATATTTTAGTTTTAAAACCACTTGAACTATAATTTTAATTAAGAAGAAGAAGAATTAAATTTTTGACGTTTCTTTTTTTCGGGTTATGTTCTTTTTAAATTTAGATAGTTCTTTATATTCTTTTAGATATATCTTGGACTCTAAAATTTCAAACAGTAATATGATACCTCGTAATAAGGAAGATAGGTACTTAATGAATTTGGTGACCATCTGTTTGAATAATTTTAATCAAAATGTCTATTTGTAGACCCTGCACTATCTTTACCTACCATGTACGTTATTGCAGCAATATTTAAACCAGAATTGTCGAAAAGTACAAAAATGTACTCTAGAGCGTAGTATCTTCCAACACTCCAAAAGTTTGTCATACATTTTTTTAATCTTACAAAAGGTTTTGATGCTCATCATCAGGGATGCAATTATTTTTTGTAAATTTATTTCATTCATTTTCAGCTTTATTTTGCCACTTTTTTCTATGAAATATATTAAACTCTGCTTTAGACAGTTATTAGGTACCTTTTTATTACATTTTATTAGGTTTCACACGGTGTTTCAATGTGTAAACCTATCAATAAAACTTTTAATTTCAGAATTTTCTTTAACCTCCTCTTCTTCTTCTTTCACTCAACTGACAGTGACAGTATTTGTACATAACCTCTTCGGGTATTTTCTGACATAACCAAATGAAAAGACAACTTGACAACAGGGTAATTTTCAACCAATAGAAATCTTAGAATGTTGGTCACATGGCGAGGTTTGTGACGTCATAAAAATTTATATTTTTTGTAAATATCTCGAAAACGGTAAACTCAATTGAAATTCTGATTTCACAGAAATGTTTAATATTACAAAACGCCTTGAATAAAACCATAAAAAGTATAGGTCAGTCAGTCATTATTTAACTAAAAAAATAACTTATATACATATTTCTTAACAAAACTATGTCCGATTTTAATAAAATTTACCCTAAAATCCACGAAAGAAAACACTCTGAACTTTTTCCAAATATTTTCTTTCTACTAGCTTAGATGAAATAGTATATTACACTACAAGGGCCGAAAGTTGAATTTTCGGCCCTGCCGAGGGCATCATGTCGTGCAGGACCGAGATTTCAATGTTTGGCCCGTGTGGTATATACTATTTTTATTCATACATAGGTCGAAAGTACTTACTTTCGTCCCTACAGAGAGAAAAGTAATCCCTTGATTTAAGAAAATGCCTTTATTTGAAACAGGTTTTCTTGTATGAAGTAAAATTTTCTTATTCGTAGTAACTTGTTGTTTACAATAAGAAAATACTATTATTTGGTTGTAAATCATAAGTTTCTTGAAAACAACTTATTGTTCTGATTAATTCTAAAGAAATATTTATTTAGAGTAATTAATTAAATTGTTTGGATGTAGGTTTTATGGAATGATCAAAATAATAGAATTGATACACACTGAAAGAAATATATGTTTGTTTTAGCAATGTTTGTGGTTCATATATGGACTACCACATACATTGCTAAAACAAACATATATTATATTTAGTTTTAACATAATATGTTAAAACTAAATATAAAAATGGTTAAGGTAAATATATTATATGTTTGTTTTAGCAATGTATGTGGTAGTCCATATATGAAACATAAATTTCTTTCAGTGCAATGTATGTCGTATAATTAACGAAAATACGTCTTGTTTGTTTCAAAAATACATTTACTTGAAGCCAATACATATTTATAAGCTTTTATGTCCACGTGACTCGCGGAGCCAATTAGAGCATTTTTCTCCAAAGACAAAGACACTTGCCCGGCTGCCGGCAAGCCTTGCCGGCCTGCACTCGCATCACAAGACAAACCTATATCCTTTTTCTATGGGACAAACTCGCAGAACGTTGAGTGAAGGACGTTATTTATCAATCAACGGTTATAGTTTTGTTTACAGTTAAGTGCTAATGTCTTATATTATGGAAGAATTCTTGAAAGGAAATAATTTAATTCATTTTTGTTGGTAAGTAAAAGTGATTTAATTAAAATTTCGGGTAATTAGGAATTTTGCAAACTACAAAGTTATATACAGTTATATTTTTGGTTTATAAAACATATGTGATTATATGTTTTTTAAGGTTAATTTTATATTGTGTTTTTATACACTGCGCGTCAAAATTAAGGCATTCGAGAAAATATTTTTAAAGCCCTTTTATTTAATATTAAAAAAACGCTCGAAAAAAAACTTTTATATGAAATATGCTGTTAAAGACCGTATTTTTGTTAGTATACCCTGAAAATTTTGTACAAATCAAACGAACAGTAACGAAGATACAGCGATTCAAAGTCGGTAAAAATGACACTTTTTTGATTATTTTGCTGAAAAGTGGTAATTTTTCCGACTTTGAAGCGTTGTATCTTCGTTATTGTTTGTTTGATTTGTACAAAATTTTCAGGGTATACTAACAAAAATACGGTCTTTCACAGCATATTTTTTATTTACTTGAAAAAAATTTCCTCATAATATTTTTTTTTTCGAACGTTTTTTATTATTAAATAAAAGGGTTTTAAGGATATTTTCTCAAAAAACCCTAAAACACGTAAACTGAGATATAAGTTAAAGTATTTTTATTCAAAATTTTATAAAGATTGGTAAAGGCGTTTTAGAGTTAGAATTTTTTTACTTTATGCGTTAATTTTGACGGGCAGTGTAGATAATGTTTTATAATACCTAATGTTTATTACATTACATTACATTGTATACACTTAGTGTATTTTCTTAATGCCGTGCGTTAATATTTACACTAAAGTATTTTTTTGTTTTATAATAGATAAACATAATAATATTATATTATATGTTTTGTTTAATGTTAATTTTATATTGTTTTTTTTTTAAGTAATGTTTTTTGTAAATGTTTTATAATAATCTTTATTATAATGTATTTTATACCCTTGTATACATATGTTTTTTAATTTAATTTCCCCCCCCAAGTATCAAGTAAATACCATCAGAGTATTAAAAAAAGCAAACATTTGTTTGGTTAAATCACTATATAATTATAATTATATTATATTATTATAATTATAATATTAAAAGGTACTAATTATTTGTCTGAAATAAATTTTTTTCTTTATATAAGTAAATATTTTGTTTCTTTAAGTAAGCATCACATTTAAAGTAAAAAAAAAGAATTACTTACTCCAAGTAAAGTTTTGTTTCTTTAAGTAAGCTTCTACTAAATCTGAGATAAAAAGTCAACTAGATATTTACTTGTATTAACCAAATATCAGTTTAAAAAGTCAAATAAACCCAAGTTTTCCACTAAATAAATATCTTCTTGTAGATATGGAAATAAATAATTTATTTGAGCTAAGCCAAATATAGTAAAATAAAAAGATTACTTTTCTCTGTGTAATAGCAGGGACGTAAGTTAACCTCAGTCGAAAGTATATATATATTAAATTAAACAATGATAAGTAATTATTATGTTTTTTTTATAAATGTAAGCGCGCACGCGGAATAATAATCCAAAAGGCTTGGATACCGGAATACTTCTTTAAAAATGAATATTTTAAAATAAAATTTCAGAACAAAATGTGAAATAGTTTAAAGCCTATTTTAATTAATAAGAAAGAACACACATTTATAAAAATATTTAAAAAATCGAAGTAAACTTAATATTTTTTATGATACCTAGTTATTAAAAAAAGGTAAAGTTGAACTTTAGTTGCGATTATATTTAAAACGCTTACATTTATCAAAAAAATAAAGAAATCAGTTAATTTCCAAAAAAATTTAAACTACCTATTCAAAATCTATAAAATTTTGTCCCGATATCTTTTGTCTGGTTTACAAAAAAAATCATATATGCTATAGCATAGCTTTTTTATAGAGCATTCGATTCCCTATCAAAATGTTTATTGGGCTTAGCTTGATAGTCATTTGTTAGTGAGATACATTTATAAAATGGAAAATTGCAATGAGGAGAATCTTACTCTTAATAGTAAAAGCTTATACGTAGATAGGCTTTTTTGCGGTGCCCAGCAACCAATGTTTTGATATCATAAGTCAAAAAAAAAAATAGATTTTTTGAATCATCCTAATATATATTATATACATATATAATTATACCTAAAAAATAACCAAGAAAAGGTACATCACCTTAAAGGATTATCATTATGTTTTTATCACTGTAAACTATTTTTACCTTAAGGTAGTAAAATGTAATGACTTGTTTTAAGAAACTATACATTTATTAAAAACAAAGAAAATGGTCATAACAAAATGTATTATTAAATGATTTTATATGTAATATTAAAAAATTAACAATTTATCGTATATTTATCATAGTTAAGATTATAACAGCGCTTTAAGAAGAGCGCAATCTATAGCTGTTTAACAATTTTAAATACAATATTCATAGAGCGCGGCCTTTTATAAACCACTACTATACTATACTTTACAAGTTATTATAT
The DNA here is from genome assembly GCA_921294245.1 of Brassicogethes aeneus. Lineage (NCBI taxonomy): Eukaryota > Metazoa > Arthropoda > Insecta > Coleoptera > Nitidulidae > Brassicogethes > Brassicogethes aeneus. The sequence goes on from OV121135.1 coordinate 48,914,622, forward strand.
TATTTAATATATATATAACTAAGTACAATTAATAAAATAATATTTTTTACGACCACTATGTAAAATCCACATTTAGTAATGGCATCGTTGCTTAGAAAATGAATCTTTTCTTTGGCAAGGCAAAATACGGACGTAAAGTAACAGCATCGTTGACATTCGTTTCAAAATTTGTATTGTATTTGTATATGTATGTCTAAATATAATTTAGAACACAATTAATTGAAGGGGTTAGAATAGAAAGGGTATAAGTGCAATTTCTTTAATTTAGGAGATAAGTTCGTTTTGTGAAAGATAAGGTTCCGACGTATCGAAATGAAAAGGATTTAAGTAATTTTCATACTTCTAGGGACCTCTATTATCCAGTAGAAAAACATTACTAAACAAAATTCTTCACTTTTTTATGGTAACATAACTTTAACTTCAAATATCTCCAAAAAATGAAAATGTTACTTATACCCTTTTTATTCTAACCCCTTCAATTGTGTTTGTATAATAATTTTTAATTTTTAGTGCCTTTATTTAAATTGAGAAGGTAAGTTTATTGATTTTAACTTAATACCTTAAAAATTAAAGAATAAGATGAAAGTAATTTTAGTGTTTAACTTGTGAGAAAAGCTTTCTTCAAGCTCGTGTTAATGCACACTCGGCCTAACGGCCTCGTGAGCAACTTAAACACTCGCATGAAAAAGTCGCCTTTCAACACTTGTAAAACAAATAACTATTACAAAACACACAATATTGTATTACACACATCTTTAATTTCAACCATATTTTTTTGTGTATTAGAAGTAACAGCGCCTTAAAGGTAGAGGCGAGCTATGGAGGATTCCACTAAGGGATCCTCCCGCTTGGAACTCAAATTCATCAAGTCGGGCCTTGTCGACCCGGGCTGGTACTTGGTATCGGCTAGGGACGACACCTCGATGCGTTGGCTGCTGGAGAGCTGGTCTTCTCTGACTGTTGAGGGGGTGGTTTTCACTTCGGTGAAGGCCGCCGAAGCTCCATGGCCAGTGAAGATTGGTTTCTGGCTTAGGCAGGAAAAGGTGGACCTGGCAGAGGTCACAAGGATGCTTGATCTCCAGAACCACTCCCTTAACGTGGGGAATTGGAAACATCTGGAGACCACAGGGGGACCAGGAGCATGGCATCTAGTCTTCTTGGTTAGCCAAGAGGTTGTGAAGCGCCTGGAGGAGTCTGGGTGGGCCCTCTACTTCGAGTTGGTGACCCTCTCTGTAAAGAGGGTCTCGGCTTGGAGTAGCGTGGTGCGCCAGGGCTCGTCTGGTGCTGGAACCTCGAAGCAGACTGAAGAAAACTAGGTGCTGAGGCCGTACCATGATACACTCCGTCATGGACACCATACGGGTAAGCCAAATCAACCTACATCACTGCAAGGACGCTGCTGGGGAACTGGCAAGCGTCTTGGCAGGGAGGGAGGGCGAGATTGTCCTGGTACAGGAACCGTATGTTTACAGGAAAGGGGTTAGAGGAATGGGTGCCACTGGCCTAAACATCATGGTTGGCACTGAGGAGGAGAGCAGCAGAACATGCATACTGACGTCCAAGGAACTCAATGTGCTACCACTTCCACAATTGGGGGCTAGGGATGTCACGGCGGTTCTGCTGGAATATAAGGTAAGAGGCATTAGAAATAGGATTATATTAGGAAGCGTCTATTTACCGTACGAGGGACCGTGCCCTACTCCGGAGCTAACTCGATTAATCAAGTTCGCGAGTGACAAGTGCATACCCCTCGTGCTAGGATGTGATTCCAACGCCCACCACTACGTGTGGGGCAGTACCAACACCAATAGTAGGGGAGAATCTCTGCTAGGGTATTTGGCATCAACAGACTTGGAGGTAATAAACAGAGGCAAAGAACCAACGTTTGTTATTTGCAACCGGAAGGAAGTAATAGACATAACGTTGGCATCAAGGTCAGTATATGAAGATGAGTGGAGAGTGACCAACGATATAACGATGTCTGATCACAGGATGATCAGATTTGAGTTAAATGTCGACAAGGTCACTCCTAACCCAAGGAGGAATCCAAGGGCTACAGATTGGGAGAAATATCTCACCAATCTAAAAAGTCAAACTTGGGAACCTCCTGTGGACATTACCACCAAAGAACAGTTAGAGAAGGAAGTTAACCACCTAAATAGTACGATTGCCACAGCCTACGAGACTGCTTGTCCGGCCAAGGTGGCTAAGGGCCGAAAGGTCCCGTGGTGGAGTGACGTGCTTGACGACCTTCGAAAGAAGGCAAGGCGCGCATTCAACCGGGCTATCAAGGATGGGCTGCAATCCACGTGGGATACGTACAGGGAGGCCAGAAAGTCTTACAAAAAAGAGTTAAGGCGCAGCAAGGATATCAGCTGGAAGACATACTGTGGAACTGTAGAGTCACTTCAGGAGTCAACCAGGCTGATGAAGATCCTTAGCTGTGAGTCAAAAAGGAATGTAGGAATCCTAAGAAGGTTGGATGGATCGTGGACGAACACCAGTGAAGAGTCCCTAAGACATCTCCTGGAAACGCACTTCCCCGGCGAAACTCCTTCCCACACGTCAACAACGGAGGGGCCAGAGACCCTTACCTGGGACTTAGGCCTTGCCAAAGACGTCGTGAAGGAGGGATCGGTGGAATGGGCAGTAAATGCGTTCGATCCATACAAGGCAGCAGGACCGGATGGAATATTCCCAGCATTGCTACAGAGAGGCTTGGAGATTCTTCTCCCAAGAATAGAACGAATATTCCGAGCCAGTCTGGCACTGGGATATGTCCCAAGAGCCTGGAGGGCAGCTAAAGTGGTCTTTATACCCAAAGCAGGGAAAAAAGACTACTCGGCTGCAAAGTCCTTCAGGCCAATAAGCCTAACATCCTTTCTTTTTAAAACATTAGAAAGGATCGTGGACCGGTACCTGCAAGAAGGGGTGCTGAAAAGGTACCCATTCCATAAGAATCAACATGCCTATAGAAATGGAAGGTCGACCGAAACGGCTCTTCATTCTATAGTGCATAGAGTCGAAAAGGCACTGCACTACAAGGAAATGGCACTAGCTGTTTTCTTTGATGTAGAGGGGGCTTTTGATAAGGCGAGGACATCTACAATCTGTGAAGCGCTACAAGCCAGAGGCACTCCCCCAGTCCTGGTTAGTTGGGTTAAATCTTCACTGGAGGAGAGGCAGGTCAGTGCATCTCTGGGAGACTGCCATTTGGACATCGGTGTGAGGGGCGGCTGCCCGCAAGGCGGCTGCCTATCACCCCACCTATGGTGTTTAATAATGGATGGACTTCTGGAGAGACTGACGGCCGAAGGGCTGTATGCACAAGCATATGCAGATGATGGTACAGTCCTAATCAGAGGAGGCATTCTAGGTGTAGTCTGCGACAGAATGCAGACAGCATGCAGAATAATAGAAAATTGGTCCAAAGAAAACGGTCTGTCGGTTAACCCAACAAAAACTGACATGATTCTTTTTACCAAACGAAGGAAGATACAGGACTTCAGGGCACCAGCCATGTATGGAAGACCTCTTGAGATTACTGAAGAGGTCAAGTACCTAGGTGTTACCCTAGATAGGAAGTTAAGTTGGAAATCACACGTTGACAGAGTTGTTGACAAATCGATTGCAACTTTCTGGCAGCTGCGCCGGGTGGTGGGAAAACGCTGGGGAGTAAATCCCAAAGTCCTTCACTGGATTTATACTGCTGTCATCAGACCGCGGATACATTATGGATCAGTGGTCTGGTGGCGCAGTGTGAGCAAAACCACCATCGCTCAAAAATTGAGCAAGATACAGAGACTGGCATGTCTCGGTATCACAGGCGCAATGAGGACTACTCCAACGACGGCATTAGAGGCCTTGCTGAGCTTGCCTAATCTTTCCCTCTGGATAAAGAGAGAAGCAATGGCGAGCCATTTAAGGATGAGGGATGCCAACAATTGGTTAGGAAAAGGAATAACTTATGGTCATGAGGGCATCGCGGATATGGCTGAGAGGGAGGTCCCAATTAGCAGTATTAGAACGATGCCAGCAAAAGACCGCCTAAGTTTAAAAAAGAAGTTTTCCCTCACGATACCAACAAGAGAGCAGTGGGAGAAAAAGGATGTACACTTTGCACAAAATGCACTAGTGTGCTACACTGATGGCTCTCGTATGGCGAGTACACTGTCTTCAGGGGCAGGTTTCTGCGTGGAGGACAGGGATATCCAAAGGAGCTACCCGCTCGGAGGATATACCACTGTCTTTCAAGCGGAAGTGTTTGCCATACTTGAGGTTGCAAACTGTGAGGATATAAGAACAGGGAGTGAGACAGATATATACATCTGCTCAGATAGCCAAGCAGCTCTGAAAGCGCTTTGGGCAGCGAGAACCACATCGAAGTTGGTTCAAGAGTGTGAGGAAGCGCTGGAAAAGCTAGCAAGTACAAAAAGAGTGCATCTCGTATGGGTACCAGGTCATAGTGGGGTTGAGGGTAACGAACGGGCTGATGAGTTGGCCAGATTGGGATCTGAAACCCCCTGTGTAGGACCCGAACCAATTTTTGGAATCACGAGAAAGCAGGTCAAATCAGCCCTAAATAATTGGGCTGATAAAAGAGCGAATGAAAGCTGGAGAAGAAGCGGTGGCTGTAGGCAGACCAGGGATTTTCTGGTCACCCTAAGCAAACCCAAATCCATCTGGCTTCTAGGTAGAAGCCGAACCTCCTTGGGCCCACTTGTGAATATACTCACAGGTCATGGCCTAAGGAAACACCTCACAAGAATAGGGGCTGAAACCAGCCCCTCCTGTACCCAGTGCGGAAGGGAGGATGAAACCTCCTTTCACTTCCTGGGACAATGTGAGGCCCTCGGCAGACTAAGGTATAAAATCTTTGGAGTGATGACACTCCAAAGGGAAGAGTTGGCCTCTCTTGCCTGGCAGGATATCCTGACCTTTATAAGAAGGTCTGGAAGATTCGAAAGGGCTGGTATGGGCGAAGAGGAAGATGAGGAGTAGTCTGGTTGGTTTAGGAGGGGCAGATAAAAAGGACCATGGAGTCTAATTGTCAGGCTTCGAGCCTACCCAACCGTACTACTACTACTACTAAAGGTAGAGAAAATTTCGTTCAAATCTAAAATCTGTAAATTGTCTTGAAATGTCTTTAAAACCGTTAAAAGGTAGTATAAAAAACTATATAATACTTTAGGAGGAAAATATGTTTTCTCCTATTTAAACTATTCGCGAGAGTAAAAGCACTATTTTCTCCTCCAATGATATGTAAATAGCTATTTCGTGTATACTAGTGTAATATGTCAAACAATCTATAGTTTATTTAATTCCTTATAAATGTCATTAGTTTAGTTTTTTATTACGAAATATCACAGGGTGTTTTAGTTTAATTTTTAATTGCACAATTTTTTAACAAAATTTACCGTCTAATATTATTGGATTGTAATAAAAAAACTGTATCCAAGTCATCAATTTGTTTTTTTAATTTATTAATTATTCTCCTCTTTTAAAGATAACAATGCACTGCATCCTGTGATGTTGCTCATCTATTAAATAAATGCACTTTTCAGTCACATAACAGTAAACTGTATTTTTTTAAGAAGCTCATTTGCTTTAATTAAAGCTTCGTTAAAGGGCGAAGAAGCTTACAAAGCAATTAAATCCTTTAAAGGTTTTTACTTTGATTACGAAATCTGCTTGATTAAAGTCCTGCTTCAAAAAGCAGGATTACATTACTATAATTGATAATATTGCATTACCTGCTTTGTTTTCAAATTAGGGTTATGAAAAATAAACACGATGTCTGTATGTGTGCGTGACTGAAATTATAAAAACGTTCGGAATATGGAAAAATAACAAAAAAGCCTTGTTATGCTTGAGGTTTTTATATTTGCAATTCCCTGTTGTTGATTTAACAATATTTTATATTGGCATAATAATTTATCCTGAAACAAAAACTTTTGGGAACAAACAACCAAGGTATTAAAATGAATTGTTTGGTTTTTATAAAAGAATAACTAACTAACTGAAATGCTCAACTAGATCATTTAATAGGAATCATTTGTCTGTGTAAAAATTGCATAAAATAGGTGTCGTTTATAATAAGCATAGAATATGTAAGCAAGCTAAAATTGCACTAGACTGTAAAATTTAAATTATTCCTTCATTTTGTGTTTTTATGGACTTAATGCATAAACGATAACAATGCTAAAGCACGAAGGGCTGCTCTACGTAGTAATACCTTTAAAATATGTATATGTAGAAAATTTAGTATCACGGTGATATAGTTTGCATTTTTTTATATTTATTATGTAAAATGTTAAATTACAATAAATTTCAATATTTTCAAAACCTTAAATGCACTGCACAGGCATACATTTCATTGACTATATATACTTCAACCTAATTTATAAATTTATACTTAATGAATTTATGAATAAATAAATTGTTTTAAATTATATAAACTATAAATAATTTTAAAAGAAGTAAAATAAGTATTTAGGGGATTTATATCTTTATTACCTGTCATAACAATATTAAATAATGTTTTTGAAAGGTTAAGAGTAAGTAAATAACAAAGTAGGTAAAAGATTTTTAGCAATACAGCTAGGTAAGATTTTAACCAAAATAATTAATAGGTAACAATATAAAGTATAAATAAAATTGTTCGTATGTAATCTTCATCATTTAGATTTATCAAAACTAAGATAAAATGGACGATTTATTTAAGTTCTTAGACGGTCAACTAAGGATTTTTAAACATAAGGAAGAACGATTGAAAATATTGGCGAAAAGAAGAATTAATCAAACTGGAATATCGAATAATCCTATAAGTAAGTATCAACTCAAACCTATACAAAAAGAAGACAAGAATATTTATCAAGACCACAAAGGCACAACTCAAAACATTGAAGATACCAAAGAAGTTTTACCAACAGAGTGTGAAAAGAAGATCGAAACACCGTTAGACCCAAACAACAGCGGTTTTAAGTTAACAGCAGAACGATTGAAAATATTGGCAAAAAGAAGAATTAATCAAACTGGAATATCAAATAACCCTATAAGTAAGAATCAAATCAAACCTGTACAAAAAGAAAACAAGAATTTTTATCAAGACCACAAAGGCACAACTCAAAACCTTGAAGATACCAAAGAAGTTTTACCAACAGAGTGTGAAAAGAAGATCGAAACACCGTTAGACACAACAATTAGTGGTTTTAAGTTATCAGCAGAATGCGAGATGAAATTTGACAAACTTTTCAAAATGCTGGAAAGTCACATAGACAAAAAACGTTTAAAAGAACAGCAAGAAATTTGCGAAATGGTGAGAAACCGCAAACGGTCAGTCCCTGAAAAGAATGTTGATATTTGTCGAAAATTTAAATCCAGGAAAATTTCCAGCAGGCCAGCTCAACCAAAACGGTCAGAACCTGAAAAAGATGTTGATATTTGTCCAACATTTGAATCCTGGAAAATTACGAGCAGGCCAGCTCCACCAAAACATTTTAAGAATAAATGTTGGGTTAACCCCAATTTAGTGAGAAAACAACCGTACTAAAATAATTGTTATTTATTTAATAAAACTTAGCTAAACTGAAAAATCTTCTCAACCTTTACCAAATAAGCAACTCAATTTTGTTTGGTAACGGTATTATACATTACTACAATTACTACAATTGTTAATATTGCATTACCTGCTTAGTTTTCAGATTAGGTTTATGAAAAATAAACACGATGTATATATGTGTGCATGACTAAAATTATAAAAACGTTCGGATATGAAAAAATAATAAAAAAGCCTTGTTATGCAATTCCCTGTTGTTAATTTAACAATATTTTATATTTAAATAATATAATAATATATCCCGAAACAAAAACTTTTGGGAACAAACAACCAAGGTATTAAAATGAATTGTTTGGTTTTTATAAAAGAATAACTAACTAACTGAAATGCTCAACTAGATCATTTAATAGGAATCATTTGTTTGTGTAAAAATTGCATATTAGGGTTATAAAAAATAAACACGATGTATATATGTGTGCATGACTGAAATTATAAAAACGTTCGGAATATACAAAAAAGCCTTAAGCCTTGTTATGCTTGAGGTCTTTATATTTGCAATTCCCTGTTGTTAATTTAACAATATTTTATATTGGCATAATAATATATCCCGAAACAAAAACTTTTGGGAACAAACAACCAAGGCATTAAAATTAATTGTTTGAGAATAACTAACTAACTGAAATGCTCAACTATAGATCATTTAATAGGAATTATTTGTCTGTGTAAAAATTGCATAAAAAAAGTGTCATTTATAATAAGCATAGAATATGTGAGCAAGCTTAAATTGCACTAGCCTGTAAAATTTAAATTATTCCTTCATTTTGTGTTTTTATGGACTTAATGCATAAACGGTAACAATGCTAAAGCACGAAGGGCTGTTCTACGTAGTAATACCTTTAAAATATGTAGAAAATTTAGTATCACGGTGATATATTTTGCATTTTTTATATTTATTATGTAAAATGTTAAATTACAATAAATTTTTATTACACTATGTAAAATCCACATTTAGTAATGGCATCGTTGCTTAGAAAATGAATCTTTTCTTTGGCAAGGCAAAATACGGACGTAAAGTAACAGCATCGTTGACATTCGTTTCAAAATTTGTATTGTATTTGTATATGTATGTCTAAATATAATTTAGAACACAATTAATTGAAGGGGTTAGAATAGAAAGGGTATAAGTGCAATTTCTTTAATTTAGGAGATAAGTTCGTTTTGTGAAAGATAAGGTTCCGACGTATCGAAATGAAAAGGATTTAAGTAATTTTCATACTTCTAGGGACCTCTATTATCCAGTAGAAAAACATTACTAAACAAAATTCTTCACTTTTTTATGGTAACATAACTTTAACTTCAAATATCTCCAAAAAATGAAAATGTTACTTATACCCTTTTTATTCTAACCCCTTCAATTGTGTTTGTATAATAATTTTTAATTTTTAGTGCCTTTATTTAAATTGAGAAGGTAAGTTTATTGATTTTAACTTAATACCTTAAAAATTAAAGAATAAGATGAAAGTAATTTTAGTGTTTAACTTGTGAGAAAAGCTTTCTTCAAGCTCGTGTTAATGCACACTCGGCCTAACGGCCTCGTGAGCTACTTAAACACTCGCATGAAAAAGTCGCCTTTCAACACTTGTAAAACAAATAACTATTACAAAACACACAATATTGTATTACACACATCTTTAATTTCAATCATATTTTTTTGTGTATTAGAAGTAACAGCGCCTTAAAGGTAGAGAAAATTTCGTTCAAATCTAAAATCTGTAAATTGTCTTGAAATGTCTTTAAAACCGTTAAAAGGTAGTATAAAAAACTATATAATACTTTAGGAGGAAAATATGTTTTCTCCTATTTAAACTATTCGCGAGAGTAAAAGCACTATTTTCTCCTCCAATGATATGTAAATAGCTATTTCGTGTATACTAGTGTAATATGTCAAACAATCTATAGTTTATTTAATTCCTTATAAATGTCATTAGTTTAGTTTTTTATTACGAAATATCACAGGGTGTTTTAGTTTAATTTTTAATTGCACAATTTTTTAACAAAATTTACCGTCTAATATTATTGGATTGTAATAAAAAAACTGTATCCAAGTCATCAATTTGTTTTTTTAATTTATTAATTATTCTCCTCTTTTAAAGATAACAATGCACTGCATCCTGTGATGTTGCTCATCTATTAAATAAATGCACTTTTCAGTCACATAACAGTAAACTGTATTTTTTTAAGAAGCTCATTTGCTTTAATTAAAGCTTCGTTAAAGGGCGAAGAAGCTTACAAAGCAATTAAATCCTTTAAAGGTTTTTACTTTGATTACGAAATCTGCTTGATTAAAGTCCTGCTTCAAAAAGCAGGATTACATTACTATAATTGATAATATTGCATTACCTGCTTTGTTTTCAAATTAGGGTTATGAAAAATAAACACGATGTCTGTATGTGTGCGTGACTGAAATTATAAAAACGTTCGGAATATGGAAAAATAACAAAAAAGCCTTGTTATGCTTGAGGTTTTTATATTTGCAATTCCCTGTTGTTGATTTAACAATATTTTATATTGGCATAATAATTTATCCTGAAACAAAAACTTTTGGGAACAAACAACCAAGGTATTAAAATGACTGTTTGGTTTTTATAAAAGAATAACTAACTAACTGAAATGCTCAACTAGATCATTTAATAGGAATCATTTGTCTGTGTAAAAATTGCATAAAAGAGGTGTCGTTTATAATAAGCATAGAATATGTAAGCAAGCTAAAATTGCACTAGACTGTAAAATTTAAATTATTCCTTCATTTTGTGTTTTTATGGACTTAATGCATAAACGATAACAATGCTAAAGCACGAAGGGCTGCTCTACGTAGTAATACCTTTAAAATATGTATATGTAGAAAATTTAGTATCACGGTGATATAGTTTGCATTTTTTTATATTTATTATGTAAAATGTTAAATTACAATAAATTTCAATATTTTCAAAACCTTAAATGCACAGGCATACACTTCATTGACTATATATATTTCAGCATAATTTATAAATTCATGCTAAATGAATTTATGAATAAATAAATTGTTTTAAATAAGATAAACTAACTATAAATAATTTTAGAAGAAAAACAATAAGTATTTAGGGGATTTATAACTTTATTACCTGCCATGACAATATTAAATAATGTTTTTAAAAGGTTAAGATTAAGTAAATAACAAAGTAGGTAAGATTTTACCAAAATAATTAATAGGTAACAATATAAAGTATAAATAAAATTGTTCGTATGTAATCTTCATCATTTAGATTTATCAAAACTAAGATAAAATGGACGATTTATTTAAGTTCTTAGACGGTCAACTAAGGATTTTTAAACATAAGGAGGAACGATTGAAAATCTTGGCGAAAAGAAGAATTAATCAAACTGGAATATCGAATAATCCTATAAGTAAGTATCAACTCAAACCTATACAAAAAGAAGACAAGAATATTTATCAAGACCACAAAGGCACAACTCAAAACCTTGAAGATACCAAAGAAGTTTTACCAAAAGAGTGTGAAAAGAAGATCGAAACACCGTTAGACCCAAACAACAGCGGTTTTAAGTTAACAGCAGAACGATTGAAAATATTGGCAAAAAGAAGAATTAATCAAACTGGAATATCAAATAACCCTATAAGTAAGAATCAAATCAAACCTGTACAAAAAGAAAACAAGAATTTTTATCAAGACCACAAAGGCACAACTCAAAACCTTGAAGATACCAAAGAAGTTTTACCAACAGAGTGTGAAAAGATGATCGAAACACCGTTAGACACAACAATCAGTGGTTTTAAGTTATCAGCAGAATGCGAGATGAAATTTGACAAACTTTTCAAAATGCTGGAAAGTCACATAGACAAAAAACGTTTAAAAGAACAGCAAGAAATTTGCGAAATGGTGAGAAACCGCAAACGGTCAGTCCCTGAAAAGAATGTTGATATTTGTCGAAAATTTAAATCCAGGAAAATTTCCAGCAGGCCAGCTCAACCAAAACGGTCAGTCCCTGAAAAAGATGTTGATAATTGTCCAACATTTGAATCCAGGAAAATTACGAGCAGGCCAGCTCCACCAAAATTTTTTAAGAATAAATGTTGGATTAACCCCAATTTAGTGAGAAAACAACCGTACTAAAATATAAATTGTAATTTATTTAATAAAAGTTAGCTAAACTGAAACTGATCTTTTCATCAAGAGTGTTTTGATTGCTCAACCTTTACCAAATAAGCAACTCAATTTTGTTTGGTAATGATATTTCCATTACATTACTATAATTGTTAATATTGCATTACCTGCTTAGTTTTCAGATTAGGGTTATGAAAAATAAACACGATGTATATATGTGTGCATGACTTATTGTAAAAACGTTCGGAATATGTAAAAATAAAAAAAAGCCTTGTTAAGCTTGAGGTCTTTATATTTGCAATTCCCTGTTGTTAATTTAACACAATTTAATTTTATATTGGCATAATAATATATCCCGAAACAAAAACTTTTGGGAACAAACAACCAAGGTATTAAAATGAATTGTTTGGTTTTTATAAAAGAATAACTAACTGAAATTCTCAACTAGATCATTTAATAAGAATCATTTGTCTGTCTAAAAATTGCATAAAAGAGGTGTCGTTTAAAATAAGCATAGAATATGTGAGCAAGCTAAAATTGCACTAGACTGTAAAATTTAAATTATTCCTTCATTTTGTGTTTTTATGGACTTAATGCATAAACGGTGACAATGCTAAAGCACGAAGGGCTGCTCTACCTAGTAATACCTTTAAAATATGTATATGTAGAAAATTTAGTATCATGGTGATATATTTTGCATTTTTTACATTTTTAGAAGGTAATCCTATTTATTATGTAAAATGTTAAACTACAATAAATTTCAATATTTTCAAAACCTTAAATGCACAGGCATACACTTCATTGACTATATATACTTTAGCATAATTTATAAATTTATACTTAATGAATTTATGAATAAATAAATTGTTTTAAATTAAACCTATACAAAAAGAAGACAAGAATATTTATCAGAACCACAAGGACACAACTAAAAATGTTGAAGATATCAAACAAGTTTTACCAACAGAGTGTGAAGAGAAGATCGAAACCCCGTTAGACACAACAATCAGCGGTTTTAAGTTATCAGCAGAATGCGAGATGAAATTTGACAAACTTTTCAAAATGCTGGAAAGTCACATAGACAAAAAACGTTTAAAAGAACAGCAAGAAATTTGCGAAATTGTGAGAAAACGCAAACGGTCAGTCCCTGAAAAGAATGTTGATATTTGTCGAAAATTTAAATCCAGGAAAATTTCCAGCAGGCCAGCTCAACCAAAACGGTCAGAACCTGAAAAGGATGTTGATATTTGTCCAACATTTGAATCCAGGAAAATTACGAGCAGGCCAGCTCCACCAAAATTTTTTAAGAATAAATGTTGGGTTAACCCCAATTTAGTGAGAAAACAACTGTACTAAAATAATTGTTATTTATTTAATAAAACTTAGCTAAACTGAAAAATCTTTTCATTGCTCAACCTTTACCAAATAAGCAACTCAATTTTGTTTGGTAACGGTATTTCCATTACATTACTACAATTGAATATATGTGTGCATGACTAAAATTATAAAAACGTCCGGATATGAAAAAATAATAAAAAAGCCTTGTTATGCTTGAGGTCTTTATATTTGCAATTCCCTGTTGTTAATTTAACAATATTTTATATTTAAATAATATAATAATATATCCCGAAACAAAAACTTTTGGGAACAAACAACCAAGGTATTAAAATTAATTGTTTGGTTTTTTTAAAAGAATAACTAACTAACTGAAATTCTCAACTAGATCATTTAATAGGAATCATTTGTCTGTGTAAAAATTGCATAAAAGAGGTGTCATTTATAATAAGCATAGAATATGTGAGCAAGCTAAAATTGCACTAGACTGTAAAATTTAAATTATTCCTTATTTTGTGTTTTTATGGACTTAATGCATAAACGGTAACAATGCTAAAGCACAAAGGGCTGCTCTACGTAGTAATACCTTTAAAATATGTAGAAAATTTAGTATCACGGTGATATATTTTGCATTTTTTTATATTTATTATGTAGAATGTTAAATTAAACCTTAAATGCGCAAGCATACACTTTATTGACTATTTATACTTCAACATGATTTATAAATTAATACTTAATGAATTTATGAATAAATAAATTGTTTTAAATTAGATAAACTAACTATAAATAATTTTAAAAGAAATACAATAAGTATTTAGGGGATTTATATTTTTATTACCTGGCCTAACAATATTAAATAATGTTTTTGAAAGGTTAAGATTAAGTAAATAACAAAGTAGGTAAGATTTTACCAAAATAATTAATAGGTAACAATATAAAGTGTAAATAAAATTGTTCGTATGTAATCTTCATCATTTAGATTTATCAAAACTAAGATAAAATGGACGATTTATTTAAGTTTTTAGACGGTCAACTAAGGATTTTTAAACATAAGGAAGAACGATTGAAAATATTGGCGAAAAGAAGAATTAATCAAACTGGAAAATCGAATAATCCCATAAGTAAGTATCAACTCAAACCTATACAAAAAGAAGACAAGAATTTTTATCAAGACCACAAAGAAAACAATAATATTTATCAAAACCACAAGGACACAACTAAAAATGTTGAAGATATCAAACAAGTTTTACCAACAGAGTGTGAAAAGAAGATCGAAACACCGTTAGACACAACAATCAGCGGATTTAAGTTATCAGCAGGATGCGAGATGAAATTTGACAAACTTTTCAAAATGCTGGAAAGTCACATAGACAAAAAACGTTTAAAAGAACAGCAAGAAATTTGCGAAATGGTGAGAAACCTCAAACGGTCAGTCCCTGAAAAGAATGTTGATATTTGTCGAAAATTTAAATCCAGGAAAATTTCCAGCAGGCCAGCTCAACCAAAACGGTCGGTCCCTGAAAAGGATGTTGATATTTGTCAGACATTTGAATCCAGGAAAATTTCGAGCAGGCCAGGTCAACCAATTTTTTTTAAGAATAAATGTTGGATTAACCCCAATTTAGTGAGAAAACAACCGTACTAAAATAATTGTAATTTATTTAATAAAAGTTAGCTAAACTGAAAAATCTTTTCATCAAGAATGTTTTGATTAATTAACCTTTACCAAATAAGCGACTCAATTTTGTTTGGTAACGATATTTAAGGAAGTCATTTATTTCATTTCCCCTTAATATTGCCTCAACCAAAACCAATTAGTCCAGAAATTGCCTACCCCTGCAGCCAATCAAGTTTGAGTTAATTATCTTCAATGTATATACATAGGGTGAGCGAAGCCACTATGAAAGGCATAATTTACCAGAAAACAATGTTTATTTATTCAATATTTTATGTTTGTTGTTGTTTATCCTAATACTTGCAAATTTTACCAAGGCTCAAAACCATTTTTACATATTTACATATGTAAGTGTGTTAAATGAAATTATGTGTAAAAAATATCTAGATAAACGATTTAGCAATTCTGTATGAAATTATTAATGTTCAATATTTTTTCGGCATTGTTTTAACTAAACTACTCCACTAAATTTTTTGAATTGGTCTATTACATAATTCCAATTATACCAAATAAAGTTCTTGAGGAGAATCTTACTTTTAATAGGTAAACCACATAGTAATTGGACACTTAAGGAATATTATTTATTTAAAATTTATATATGCCGTTGTTTTATAGATTTTAGTTTTTTTCTTATAAATATATATATATATATTAAATTTTATAGTTTCATTTAGAAAAATAAGTTTTATTGTTATTTTTAATGATACTTATTTACATAAAATATATAATTAACTATAGAATTGTTATTATTATTATTATTTATATTGTCCGATTTTAGTGATCAATTATAATTATATAGTTGCCAATTGCCAGTAAATGGCAGTTAACTGGCAATTTAAATCAGTTTTGGCAATTAATTAATTAAATCGGGTATATAAATGAAACCTCTTTGCAGTATTTTAATTATTTATTTTCATTTCATATTAGTTTTTGCTCCCCAAAACAAAAGGGCAGACAGCTTAGCGAAAATAATTTTCACTTAATTGTGCTTTTTAATGGCAATTAAAAATGACAGTGATAAAAGTAAATTTACTGACGCCTTAAATCTTTTTGGTTTAATTTACAGTACAGTCGTTAAAGATTGTAATATAATATATCTCAATTTTTATTAAAGTAAACACAAATAAATAATAATAAAATTAAAAAAATATTGCTTACAAGGATCAGGTGGTCTCGTTAAAGAAGAGCTAATTTTTTTAAAAATAGCTAGCATGTTTAGACTTTTATGTCCTTTGGCAAAATTTATTTTTATATTACTAATGAAAGTTTGATTTTTGGATTTAAAAATATAATATGATACAGTTTAATAGAATTTTGTACTCAATTTTAGGGCTTTTATTTAAATTTAAATTAATTAAAGCACATTGTTTATAAAATTTTTAAGTATAATAATAAAAATCGTGAAAGCCAATTTAAGGTTAAAACGCAATAAAAATTGAAATTATATTATCCCGAACTAATTTTTAAATAAAATTAGATGATTGTATTACTGATGTAAAAGCAATTTTAAATTAATTTATAAAAACAATTTTCCATAAATAAAATTTAAATACATAAATTTTAATTGTAATTCATAATCATTAATTTATAAATTTATAAATAAATAAATAAATGGTTTTAAATTGTATAAACTAATTTTAAGCAATATATATAATTTTAAAAGAAGTACAACAAGTATTTAGGAGATTTATATCTTCATTACCTGTCATAACAGTAGTAAGTAAATAATAAAATAGGTACAAGATTTTTAGCAATACAGCTAGGTAAGATTTTAACCAAAATAAATAATAGGTAACAATATAAAATATAGATAAAATTGTACTCAAATTGTATGATTGTGAATTATACGCAAAGTGCTTTTATTCAAATTTAAATTAAATAAAGCTATAATCAATGTTTATTAAATTTTAAGTATAATATTAAAAAATTACAATACAATACAAATTTTAATTATACACTGTTATAAAAATCAGATTTGTTAAAATGAGTTTGTTGTTTGTTAAATTTTTGTAAAATTTAAAAAAATATTTGTAGAGATCCTGGGTTTGTATTTATTTTAACAAACTAAAATATTTTACCGACAATTTTGTAAAGGTAATATGCAATTTTGTAAGCATTTTGATAATTAGGTTATAAAGGTTACAGATTATTTTGTTAATGATTAACAAATTATTTCTTTGAAAAATTACACGTGATATCAGGCAGTCAATCAAAACATTTTTCACTGACTATTTCCCTCGTCTTAATTTCCACCAATCACAAACGCGCAATTTTGAATTACAAATGGTTTCTAGGTGAAAAAACTTTTCGAGTTTACCCGCAGCAAAACTTGACAGCTGTTGTCATCAAAAATTGCAATTTATATTTTAATTGTTAACTGTTACTCATGAAATAGTCTTGTCAAATACCATTCGGGCATCTAATTTTTCCTGTGAAAAAAATGCATTCGTGCAGATGCAAAAATCCTCCTCTTCGACTCGGATTTTTGTTGCCACCAGCACTCATGCTTCTTGTTAAAATATTACTTAGCAACGTGTTTTTTTTCGGATAAATTAGATACCCGAATGGTATTTGACAAGACTATTTCATGAGTAACAGTTAACAATTAAAATATAAATTGCAATTTTTGGTGACAACAGCTGTCAAGTTTTGCTGCGGGTAAACTCAAAAAAACTGCGACTATTTCCCTCGTCTTAATTTAAACCAATCACAAACGCGCAATTTTGAGTTACAAATGGTTTCTAGGTGGAAAAACTGTATGACACCACCTGTCAGCACTTTTTTCGAGTTTACCCGCGGCAAAACTTGACAGCTGTTGTCATCAAAATTGCAATTTATATTTTAATTGTACCATAAATAATTAAGTTTGTAGTATTTTGTGATTAAATAAATTACCTATTTTACAGTATTCAAATTAATACCTACAATGTAGGTATACCTACAATGTAGGTCCTACATATTTACTATGTTTGCATGTATAATAGGTAGTATGTTTTGTAAGCTATGTGTATGCAGAATAACTGTTACTCATGAAATAGTCTTATCAAATACCATTCGGGCATCTAATTTTTCCTGTGAAAAAAATCGAAAAAACACAATGCCAAGTAGTATTTTTTAACAAAATGCATTCGTGCAGGTGCAAAAATCCTCGTCTTCGACTCGTATTTTTGTTGCCACCAGCACTCATGCTTCTTGTTAAAATATTACTTAGCAACGTGTTTTTCGGAAAAATTAGATGCCCTTATGATATTCAACTGACTTCAGCGTATGCAACTTATGTTTTTTCTTATTATTTAAGTTCCCAATTTCCAATAGGTAAATACTTTTGTTACTGGGTCTACAAAAAAGTTTGTAAAGATCCTTTTTAAAAATTACAAGAATTTTGGTTGAATTATTGAAAGGATTTTGTTATTAAATCTACAATATGGTTATTATAACTATATGAACTACTTATTCAATTAGTTAACAAATTACAGTTTTAAACTTAACATAAAGTTATATGGACCTGGATTAACATAAAATATGGTTAATATTTGGTTAAAATTAACAAATATTTTTTTACTGTGTAATATTCCGAATCACCTAATTTTTGAATTAATTTACAAAAACAATTTTCCATACATAAAATTTAACTACATAAATTTTAATTTGGACAATTAAATATTAATATTATTATTGAAAAAAGTTACAGAACTAAACAAAATGTACAGGGTGGTCCACGTAAGGTGACCCATATATTTATCTCAGAAACTACTGGAGTCACAAAAAATTTGTAAGAAACAAATATTCACGAAGTAAAAAATATTTTTAAAATATTATATTTTCATTTATACAGGGTGTTCGGTTTTCCTTGGGACGATACCAACTTTCTTATTTTCAATGGAACACCCTGTATTTTTTGCATTTTTGGATTCTACCCACTCTTTTAGGTATACTTTGTAAATATATTAATTAAGAAAATGTTAATACTTTTTAAGTAAAATTAAGATTTATTAAAATTTCTCTAAATGTAGACACTCGCTAAAAGTTAAAAATAATCAACTAAAAGTTATTATTTTTTATATTATGTAGTATCCATCTCTTTAATAATAAGTAAGCTATAAGTTAATTATTATATTTTTTGGAAAATATCATACAGGGTGTTTTCTATGTCCCGTTAAAAATAGCGATTTTAAAAGTTTAAAATCTTGTTTTTCTTCAATGGAACACCCTATATATTTTTGCATAATTGGATAGAATAAGTAATTACCTTTTATTTTATATATATATGTCCTATACCTAAACCTAACAGAAAAAAAAATATTCGCATTTTTCACAATTAGTAGCTTTTTTCCAATTACCTTAGTTAAATTTTCATTATTCAAATAAATAAATTTCAATAACAACAAATAAAAATGCTTTTATATATAAATATATATTACTATAATAATTACCATAAGCGCAAAGCTACTAATTTTGTAAAATGCGAATATTTTTTTTAGGTGATCCACGTAAGGTGACCCATATACTTATCTCAGAAACTACTGGAGTCACAAAAAATTTGTAAGAAACAAATATTCACGAAGTAAAAAATATTTTTAAAATATTATATTTTCATTTATACAGGGTGTTCGGTTTTCCTTGGGACGATACCAACTTTCTTATTTTTAATGGAACACCCTATATTTTTTTGCATTTTTGGATTCTACACACTCTTTTAGGTATACTTTGTAAATATATTAATTAAAAAAATGTTAATACTTTTTGAGTAAAATGAGGATTTATTAAAATTTCTCTTAATGTAGACATTCGCTAAAAGTTAAAAATAACCAACTAAAAGTTATTATTTTTTATATTATGTAGCATTCATCTCTTAGAGTAAGCTATAAGTTAATTAATTTATTTTTTGGAAAATATTATACAGGGTGTTTTCTTTGAATAATGAAAATTTAACTAAGGTAATTGAAAAAAAGCTACTAATTGTGAAAAATGCGAATATTTTTTTTCCTGTTAGGTTTAGGTATAGGACATATATATATATATAAAATGAAAGGTAATTACTTATTCTATCCAATTATGCAAAAATATATAGGGTGTTCCATTGAATAAAAACAAGATTTTAAACTTTTAAAATCGCTATTTTCAACGGGACATAGAAAACACCCTGTATGATATTTTCCAAAAAATATAATAATTAACTTATAGCTTACTTATTAATAAAGAGATGAATACTACATAATATAAAAAATAATAACTTTTAGTTGGTTATTTTTAACTTTTAGCGAGTGTCTACATTTAGAGAAATTTTAATAAATCCTAATTTTACTCAAAAAGTATTAACATTTTCTTATTTAATATATTTACAAAGTATACCTAAAAGAGTGGGAAGAATCCAAAAATGCAAAAAAATACAGGGTGTTCCATTGAAAATAAGAAAGTTGGTATCGTCCCAAGGAAAACCGAACACCCTGTATAAATGAAAATATAATATTTTAAAAATATTTTTTACTTCGTGAATATTTGTTCCTTACAATTTTTTTGTGACTCCAGTAGTTTCTGAGATAAGTATATGGGTCACCTTACGTGGACCACCCTGTACCTGCACACCTTGGCTTCTAGGAGCATCAAATTTAATTGTGTTTAAGTCCCAAAAACCTATTATTTAAAGGTCGCTTCGAGTATCCCCTTTCAGTTATTATTTCCAAATGCATTTTCTGACCCGTCGCGTCAACAGCAAGCCGTTACACAACTCCGGGTGTAATCCGGAGATTGCGTCGATTCTCAAAAGGTTGTTGATCCACTTAACCTTAATGACCGTGATGACCACAACACGACGTGAAGGAGCTTCCTTCTTATTTACTCTGTCTTATGACCAAAGATTACATATATATATATATATATATATATATATATATATATATATATATATATATATATATATATATATATATATATACATACAGGGTAAGTCTTTTAACTTGAAACTTTGAAATATCTCAGGAAATTGGCATTTTACAAAAAATGTTTAAAATAAAAATTAAATGATTCGAGGGGGAAAATAAATTAGTACCAAAATTATTCCCCATACTCTTATTACCCCATTCTTACTGTATTAGAATCAATTTTGTTCGATTTCTCCTTTGTATACCATACTTGGAAATAATTATGTTATTAAATTAAATCTGTTTTTTGTTTTATAAAGTAATGTCCAGTTTTTATACAATATTTTATTTAATCAAGATTAATCAGTTTAAAACTCGTGTAATTTTTTTATTCTTGTTTCTGTTTGTTATTTTTTGTTATCCTCGTGTTGAGACTAAAAAGAGTCCGGCTTCAAGGCGCACCTTGCCATGGCTACTTTTTTCCTAGGGTGCAAAAAAACGAAACAAATAAAATAAATTTTATTTAGTTCGAAGATTGGTCCAAGGTTGGTCCTATATTGGCATATTATTTTACGCCATATTATTAACTATTATAACTATAATAGTCAACGATGCTTTCGGATTTCTAAAAGTAATATGTTATGACACACGTTTGTTTCTAGGATATGTTCATACCTACTAGTGGCGCAGGAACAGTTTTAAGTTGGGGGGTGGCGCAACCGACTTCCATCCTTATATATCCTTATACTAATCAAGGGGTAAACCACTTTAAAATCTTAGAGACAACCGTTCAATGTTAGTGGACGTTGTGTTGAGATTTTTTTCCTTATCAGTCGTTATCAATAAAGAAAACTTGCTTAATCGGTGCTTAATCAGTGCTTAGCGACGCGTTGTACATGACTACCCTTGTTATTGTTATCCTTAGCCGTTAATTCGTAAGCGATTTTTAATTTTAAAAAATCAGTGGTTTACCCCTCGTTTATAATAAAGGCCATTCTTGCTTATTACCGTAAGAATAACCAGGGTTATATGCGATTTCTTGTCTTATTAGCAATAAAATTCGTTATAACGTTAATAAAGCTCATCGTAATTAAGAATAACACATAACGACTTGTTTTATTGGTAGATTTTTTCAAAGAACTTGGAGGGCACATTTTATATCAAGTAACCCCCCTCGTACCCCCCCCCCCGCTTCTACGCCCCTAAGTATCATAAACATTTCCTGAAAACAAACGTTAGTCGACACGATCGTGACATCATTTTTAGAAATCCTACTACGTAGTAACTAGGTGGCTATCTTTTTTTCTTTTAATTTCTCTCAACTTTCCTAGTATATAATGTAAAACAACTTCGGGCCAATGCGGATTTCCAATATCGGTTATATAATGTCAAACAACTTCGGGCCAATGTTGGGTTTCAATATTGGACCATGCTAGAAAAAATCTGACGAAAGATATATTGGCCCAATATTATTACGAATATCTTTGTGCTACTGGGGATGTTTGTAATAAATAAAATGATAAATGTTAGGTATCGGTAATTTAAGTAGAAGGATGTAATTGCATATTAAAACATAGTTTTTAATTTCGAACAACTTTTCATAATTAGAGTTTTCGATATTGTCACAAATATGGGTACCTACTTTACTCTTGTACCAAATTCATATTTTTTATCAAACCTAGTATATGACTAAAAAAATTTGATATCTGATTATTTTATTTTAGATTTTGGAACGTGCAGAACTTTTTATAAAGAATAACTTTTCTTCGTAAAATTAATAATAAGAAAGTTTCCCATATGTTGCCAACTTAAGTAGACACACTGTATGACTTTGCTGTGCTCTGTATTTGACAGTATGACCGTTATGGAATAGAAAATAATACGAGGTGTGTTGAGAAAATAACGGGAATTGTTAAATTTCGCGGCTTCGGAGGGTCCGGTTGTCATAAAATTTTCTTTATTATGTTGGTATACATGCCCCCGAATTATGATAAAAACTTTAGCTGTTTTCATTGTTTACTTTGTCTGTGGCAGCCGCTAAGGTTAGACGTGTTTTATGAGCTTGGCGATTTTCGTTCGTTAAAAGAAATGGATCAAAGAGAATTTGTATCCAATTTTGCTTAAAAAATGAAATTAATTCTGTGAAATGTTAACAAAGGCCTATAGTGAGTCTACTATAAGTAAAACAAGAGTTAACAAGTGGTATAAGAGTTTCCAAGATGGCCGTGAAGATGTTGAAGATGACGAACACCCCGAACGCACAAGCACATTAACAACCGATAAAAACATGGAAAAAGTGGAAGAAATGGTTATAAACTATCAGAGAAGTCACTGATGATGTTGGTATATCGATTGGCTCATCCCATGAAATTTTTTCAAATGTTTTGGGTATGAAACGCGTGGCAGCAAAATTTGTTCCAAAATTGTTAAATTTTGAACAAAATTTTTGGCCAAAAACAATACTGTAATGATGCCCCAGCCTCCATATTCGCCAGACATGCCTCTGTCTGACTTTTTCCTATTCCCAAAAATAAAGAGAACCTTAAAGGACCGTCGTTTTGCAAGCATAGATGACATTAAAAGCGCATCGCTGAAAGAACTAAAGGCTATCTCAAAGATCGAGTTCTAGAAGTGTTTCGAGTATTGGAAGAAGAGCTGGTATATGTGCATAATATCCAATAAGGACTATTTTGAAGGCGACAACATTAATGTAGACGAATAAATAAATATTTGTTTCAAAAAACGAAAATTCCCGATATTTTCTGAACACACCTCGTAAACAAAATTGGAAAAGAGGATGAGCGGGTTTTACCTTTAGAAAAATAGTAAAATTTAATTGCAGCGATATAAACAATGACATCATCTATTCCCTCATTAACCCAGTAATTGAGTATCTAATAATAGTATCAGAATTCCAATTTGGACCGTTTCCTTTTCGTTCCTTTCGAGGCGGCCTTGATCCTCGTCGCTTTCCTTCCAGCATCACCTTGTTTCAATTAATACCGACATCCTCCTCGAGCACTGGTTTGTTTGATTCGGATCCTGAACGTACTTCCGCTTAATATTGGTCAGATGCTGCCTCTGGTGAGCGAAATTAAAACCAATCTCCCTCACATCCGGTCGACGGTTTCCGGCTCGCCCGAGGCGGTCTAAAGGCAGCCAACAAAAAAACAATGCAATCGACGCGATTCGTTGGAATAATTAAAACGGTTTAATTTGCGGCGCAATCAGCTGTCGAAGTGGTTGTTGTTTTTCTATTAACATTGAGTCATTTATTTAATTTGTTTCTATGGAAAAAGCTAATACAAATTTGTACTTTTGTATTATTTTTTTTTTCTGAAATTCTATCTTGTGATCACGTTTTAATTCTTAAAAAACATGTAACAATGGTCTATTTCTAAAATAATTTAATACTTTAATTACACTGGTTCACAGCTAAAATGTACATTCAATACTACTATATTGTTTCAAAAATCATGTGGAGAAATGTATAGTAAATTTTAGATAGTAAAAAAATATGGTAAAATTTACTTTAACAAATTTTTAGGGTAGTAGTTAGTAAAGATTACAACACCAATATTACTAAATCATAAATGTATAATATATATTTTAATTTTTAATATGTTCGTATAGTAAATTGAACAATATATTTAAATATAATATGCAATATAGTAACTCATGACATTTTAAACATTCAATTTTCATAGTTTCTTCAATAAACTTTCTGGACCCATTACTGGTAATACTTATAAGAAAGAATTGAACCTACTTGGTTGCATAGTATGTACCGATTGCGGCAAAGGCCACGTCGCGACGCGTCGTTAGACGGTGTGGATCACGTGATGTTATTACATCTCGCCTCTGTTGGCTTACCAACCATGTTATATAAGCTCAGGTATTTCTTTGTTTTGGGTGTGTTCCACTACTACAAGTTGCTCGACAGTGTCGTGTCGACACTAATGATACATACCCAATATAGGTCAACACCTGTCTGTCGGTATTTGAAATTGATGGAACGCACTCAAAACAAAAAACTTTGGCGAGGTGTAGGTTCAATTCTTTCTCATAAAATTTTTGTATATTAAAAAGTACAATAAATATATTACAAATTTTTAATATAAAAATATTCGATTTTAAAATTTACTATACTTATTAGTACTGGAAAAAATCTAATTATTATAAGAATTAAAATCAAAATTGGTTGAGAATAATAATATTTTAACTTAAGGTTTAGCATACATGGATATTTTAAAATTACTAAATATGCATAGTATCTGGCAATATACAAGATGAAAACAACAATATGAAAATGAAAACAACAATATATTGTCCCAAATAGTAATATAAATTATAGTAAAAGGTATTATAATTATGGTAATCATCATAATACTTTTCTCTCCGTGCACTTTTATAAAAATCAGATTTGTTAATTTTATTTTGTAAAAGTTTAACATAATTTTTTGTAGAAAACCAGGGTTTATAATTATTTTAACAAAGGAAAAGGTAATATGCAATTTTGTAACCATTTTGTTAATTTCAAAGATTACAGATTATCACTGAAAATATGCATCAACAAATTTAACTGACTTCAGCGTCTGCAACTTATGTTTCCGATTATTTTATTCTAATTCGTAACATGTTCGCAAAAACTGTCCAGAGTGTTTATAATTTATACCAGAAATCTGTTATTACATATTGTTGTTAGGATTCCTTATACCTATTTAACGAGTGTGCGAAGTGCGAAGTATCCGAAAAAAGATGCCATCACTGGATTTCAAACTGAAATTAGGAGATACATTGAAGTGGGTTAAAGTTACGAAATACACCAATAAGGGACGTATGCAGAAACGTTGATTTATTTATATCAACTGATTTAGCATAGGTTTTTGCACGACATGGCAACCCAGTAATTTTCTTAAAAAACTGGTGTTTTATAAAATAAACTGGGTAATTATCTTTCAACCGTTATATTTTCCATAAAAAAAGTCGATTTCTATATATAGACATTTTAAATTAGACTTAAAACAATTAAAATTTAATTAAGATTTATTTGACATTTGCTTTTAACCATAGAAAATAATTTTGCTAATATAAGTCATGGTTTACTAGATTTGTTTTTTGGCCAATAAAATCATGAAAAATTTTAATCGGTTATCAGTCGTTAGCGACTGATTTAAAATATGAATAAAAATAGACAGTATTTTTGCTTATATATGAAAAAATAAATTCAGAAGGTAAACATACCTATAACAAAGATATAAGTAAAAAATAACATTTTACTACCATGTTAGTTATTTTAAACATCTTTGCTGTTTTTTTGTCTGATTGAAAAGGAGAATATTTATATATTATTTATTTATTTATATATTTATTGATTTATTTTTTTAAATTAAAAAAACATAAATGTTTACTTTTTAATATAATACCTATATTATAGATAATTAAAAAAATACTATTTATTAAATAATAAAGATTATAAAATAAAACCAAAATTGTGTTTAAAAACACAATTTTGGTTTTTATTTTTTAAATATGTACTTTTGAAGAATTCTAAATTTTAGACCATGCATTTTCAACTTATTTTCTGATTTTAAATTTTTAAATTATGTGCTTGCTCTTAGAAATAGAAACAGTAGTTTTTTGGTAAAGGGCTTAACAAGGTAGAGGGGCCTTTTTTCTGAGAGGAAATTTACATGTGCACTATTTATTTTTGGGCCCAGAAATATACTATTAAACATAGAAGAAAATGAAATGGAGGGACAAAAGGCAACATGGGTATTTCAAATTGAATATACATATTATAATATTATTAACAATTTTTGCCAATAATACAAGTTTAAAAGGCATTATATAGGAAAATAAAAAATACACCCTGTAGGTAAAACCAAAGGCAGTTTATTTATGTATGTATTATTTCTAATACTTATTTGAAAAATAATTAAAAATATGCTCTGAAATAATATTTTTAATTTTAAAATAAAATACACAGGGCAAAAAAATCTGGACTAGAACGCAACAATTTTTAAAATTTTCTTTATAACAGTAACAGTTTTTAAAATTTGTGTACATATATTTTTTAATATAATATAAATTATTTAAAAATCAAAGTATTAAACTTTTAGAAAATCAGGGATTCTTGCCCCATTTCCAGCAAGGGTGTAGCCAGGATTTTGTTCGGGGGGGCAGGCAAGGGTAACCTATATGCATGCTACAAAAAGTTTCGAGACTCCACCTCCCACCAATTTTCTAGCACAAATTTTCTGGACATGCAATTTTTGAGTATAGTAATTTATTTATATCAAGCATTAACTAATAATTAATATGCTATCCTCCTGTATTATTTAATTCTGTGTATAATAGTTTTGTGTTCATTTATGTATGTGTCTGTTATTTTTTTTTAGGAAATTGATTAGTAAAGCAACATTTCTTATCAAAATTCTTTTTATTTAAGTTCCCAATTTTCAACAAAAAGGTTTTTAAAAATAAGGTCCTCATTGAAAATTACATGAATAAAGGTTGAATTATTGATGTAGGATTTTGTTATTAAATCTAAAAAATGGTTGTTATAATTACAAACTATTTATTCAATTAGTTAACAGATTACAGTTGGTTGTAAACTTAACAAAAAGTTATGTGGACCTGAATTAACATAAAATCTGGTTAATATTTGGTTAAAATTGTCAAATATTTTTTTATTGTGTCAGTATAATTTAAAGAAAGATTTACAGTTTTAAACTGTTTAAAAAACACTTAATTAGTGGACTAAAATAAGAAGAAATTTCCAGGTTTGGATAAAAATTGTGAAAGTCATTATAACTTACTTTTTTCTAAAAAATAATTAAATTACCTAATAAATTTTTAATCTTTAAAATGTTCTGTAAAATTGTTAAATATGAGACTCGTCCTTATGTAAAACTATGCATCTACATTTTGAATCCATGAAAATATATCTTACTGCTCAGTGGGGAAGTTATCAGCAAACTTTTTAATTAATTGAATGAACAAACTGATAAACCATCGTGGAAAGTTCGTAACGGAGTGTCTCGTTTGCAGCGTTGAAGGGAAACGTTCCGGTACCTGATGATATTTAGATTTAAACTTCCTTTAATTTATTCAGGGAAATGGCAGAGAACGTAAAATATTAATTAAGACACCTTTACGTCTTCGTCGAGTAACAAGGAATTCTCAAATTGGAAACGAGATAGGCTTACTATAAAATCATTGGAGCCTTCTGATTCTTATTGTTTGATATCATATTAGAAATATTCCCCAATACCAAAACAAAACACAAAGTGCTTAAAATACTTTTCGCCATCTTCAGAAGCGAAGTAAATCTAAATCTAAATGCTAAATCTACCATATTTAATAAATATTATTTATACTAATTATAAGATATGGTTGACTGAACCGTAAACGGACACAGTTTATTAAAACGTGGACCGTAATCGCTTCAGTAAACACGTAAAGAGAAACAGAAACAAACTAGTTGGGTACCGGTCCGTTATCGCTATTTAAATAATAATAAATAATCTTTTAAAGGTTTTTGAGTTGTCAGCGTATGCGTTTGTTTACTCCCATATTTGCAATCTTATACAGTTCATTTTTTTTATCCGACTTAATATTCTTATGTATTTAAAAATTGTAATTAAATACTTTGACACTGTCAAATTGACAATAATATTTAATATTGATAATTTAGTTGTTAATTATAAATAAAAAGATAATTATGCCAAAAATACAACGAATTCGAATGTAAAAGCCCTTTTGAGGGCAAAACTTCATTTTAATGAAATTATGCCAAATGCCACAATGGAAGAAAAAGTACATCGCCTTATGGAAATTTTTGGAGTAAAAAAGTAACGAATTTGCTTTTATAAATATTACATCACACATTATTTTCACATTATTCACCATTGGACAACATTTACGTTCACAACAAATTTTAATTTCTTTTATGTAAATTCTTTTCAAAGCGAAGATTATTATCCGCTAGGAATACTTTCTCCTCTGGGCCGTAAAGCAACCTATATTTAACTACTTTTTTATATGCTTTTACTTATCCAAGCACCACCAAAGCCAAATTAATTGCATTTTTAACTACGAATTTCGACAACTCAACTTGACAACTGCACAATGTAACCTACAATAATTTATATATAACCACAATTAGATTTATAACTAGCTTAGTTTGTTTTAATCAATGCAACCAACTTGACAACTGTATTTACCAACCAAAACCCTAAATTTACAACGTTGCCGCAGTCCAGATAAAAAAAATGAACTTTAACTCCATATCAACATGTATTTGCAAGATCGCGATCTACAGTTACAAACTTAACCTGTTTAACACATTACATATGTATACAGTATACATATGCATACAGTCAGGGGCAGGTTGATGTGGTGTACACGCGAAGGCTATCGACAAAATTGACCATCGAGTAATATTAAGTAAGCTGAAGACATTTGGATTTACCGATAATTTAATATGTTTTTTAAATTCATACTTAAAAAGACGAAGGCAATATGTTAGCTACAATGGGTATTTATCAACGAGATTTTTTGCTACCTCGGGAGTTCCTCAGGGCTCGAATTTGGGCCCATTGCTTTTTCTATTGTTTGTCAATGATTTTGTAGACAAATTGAATGTGAAAACCTTATGTTTGCTGATGATTCTAAATTATTTAGTACTATAGCAACCCAAAAAGATTGTAATTTTATACAGGAACAATTGGTGAAACTGGATAGGTAATTGGTTTCAGCGAAATCTTTTGCATTTAAATATTGAAAAATGTCAAGTTATAAGGTTCAGCCGGAAAAAAGAGATTATCGAATTTGATTATACCATTAGAAACCTAAATATCAAAAGAAAAATAGATGTTTAAGACTTTGGTATTCATTTTGACCAGAGATTCTTGTTCGATACCAACATAAATAATATTTGTTGCTCTGCGTATCGTATGTCAGGATTTATAAAGTGCAGTGGCTTTAGTAATTATCTTTCACTTTATAAAGTCACAGTCTATAGTTTCTTTGTTGTTTCAAAACTAGAATATGGATCGCTTGTTTGGCACCCTTTCTATTCTACTTACTAAACTAAAATTGAGAAGGTCCAGCGAAAATTTATAAAATGTATATACTTTCACCCTCGGTGCTTTAGTAGTTAGCACTGCGGACTACAAACCGAGAGGTCGTGGGTTCGAATCCCACCAGGGGTATGGCTGTTTATTTGTGTTTGTCATTGTGTACTTCTGTAATTGGGCCTGGTGCCTGTTGAAGGCACATTAAAAAAATAATAAAATAAAATAAAAATAAAACTCATCCTAAAAAAGAATTTAATAGGTACTGCTGGATATGTTTAACTTTGCAAGTCTGGAGAATAGAAGTGTGGTCTATTCCATAAGGTTTGGGAGCATGCTGGATATATGATATGTTAGAGAAATGACTCACTTGTCTTGACGAATTCTGTACTTATCTTACTAATATTTTTGTAACATTAAAATATCCCTAATTGAATATTAATATTTAATTACAACTTTGGGCTTTTACTTATAGGCAACTGTTATACAGTTGTGCGTTGTTGGTTTTATAATCATTACTATTTTTTTTTAAATGTAATGATTGGGTTTAGAAGATTATTGCGAATTATCTAGTTATCGTAAATAGGGTACTTAATTAATATTTGAAGTAAACTTTAAGTTCTACGATGCGCATGCATACAGAAGCTTCTACTGTTTTTGGACGAGTCCATTATTTGATAATGGTGGGAAGGAGGCTCGAAAAAGGTTTTTCGATTGAATTATTAGGGTGTGTTGGCTGTTGGTGACTGCACACGGTAGTCGAAGGTTGAAAAGGCAACAGAACTTCAAAAAGAATAGTGGGATCTTCGTGCATTGTGGAGAAGAATATAGAGGTTGGTCTTTGATATTATTTATACTACATATTTTGTTGTAAATGATTGTTTTACATGTTTTAATTTCTCCAACGGCTGCCATTACACAATGCTTGTAGTCATATACCTCAAAAAAATGCCTATTTTTCTCAATTATTTATTATTTAGCAAAATATTGAATTAACAATTAATTTATATTTTAAATACTATAATAAACATACGTTTACAAATATTACAAATTATTAGAATACCTTATTTTAAACCTTATTATGAAATTATTAAATTACCCACTCTAAATTTGTATCAATTTCATTATTATTATTGTGATTGGTCCAGTTTTAAAGTTTAATTAATATCTGTGTTTTCAATTGACTTATCGAGATAAGTGAAAAATAACACTATTTATTATTAGGGTTTAAGGTCCTTTGAGGTATATGATTTGACCATGCTCCTTGAAGATTAAATATAAAAATTACAACAAATGTTGCCTAAATGGCACAATAAGAAATGTGTCACTTAAGTGTCACAATTAAAAGTATATTACCTAAAGGGTTGGGTACTACCCAATAAGTTGTTAACACCGTCGTTATTTTTATCAACGAAGTTCAGGGTCTCAGTATATATTCTTGGTTGACCACCCTACCTGCACGGTATAATTATAATGATTTTGACTAGGTACTATTAGGTTTTGGATCAGGGCCTCTACGGATTGACCATAATCCTAACCTTATTTTATCTATACGAATTGCAGACATTTCGATCTTGTTTCGAGCATTGATTGAGTTGCAGTAAAATAATTTATTTAACTACTGGACCAAATAAATATTCAAAATTACTTCTATGTTCATACAAGTGTACAATATTGACAAGATTACAAATGAAATTAATTAACTCTTTACTTAATGTTTACCGGGTTTTTGGCTAGAGAAATAGTGGCACCTCTGACCTTATAATTAAATAACCCATAAAATGAATATGCTTGTGTTTTATTTAATTTTTATTTAAACAATTCCTGACAATAAGTAAGTATGTATACCTTGAAAAACAACTGTAGGGTTTTAGTTAAACATTTCACAATGAGACGATAACAGCTATTTGGCCAATAAAATTATTATTATTATTATTAATATTTTATTTTGTGTGCTTCCAACAGGCACCAGGCCCAATTACAGGAGTACACACACAAATACAAATAAACAGCCATACCCCTGGTGGGATTCGAACCCACGACCTCTCGGCTTGTAGTCAGCAGTGCTGACTACTACACCACCGAGGGCGGTATCCTAACTTGGATGGATCGTTTAATTTTTCCAACATATTTCTTGTCTCAATGTTGACAATTTATTTCGTAGGTCCCCGACTTTTCAATTTTCAATACGAAATAAACTGTCAAGATTGTGACAAGAAATATATTGGACAAACTAGACGATCCATTTCTGGTTTAAGACACTGTGTTTAAAATATTGTAATTTAATTTAAACATCTACATATCTACTTTGGATCAACACTGTATAAATTGGCAAATGTTTCTCGCCATATAAAATTTAATGAAATCCTGTTTTTCTAAATTTGTATTTTATTGGGTCGAATACGTGTGCGAGTGGTTTGGGCAGCTCCGGTTTCAATGACCAACAAAAAGGATTCCCCTCCTTGAATCCCTGTACCCCAAACCCACCAAATTAATTTTTAAAAGCCCTTTCGCCTTAGACCTTTAGAATTAACCAAAGAATGAATTGCATGGGCGTTTAAGCATCGAGTAAATTAAGGTTTTTTTAATGTTAAATTATAAAAAATATCATTCAACATTTAATGAGATTTTACCAACAATGTGGTATATTTTAATTTGGAGATATTTTTTCTTTTAAGTTTAGGTAAAACAACTTTTGTAGGGATTTTAAATATTTACGAAGGCACGTAGAAATATTAAATTTGGAAACATTTAACACATTCCTACTGAAAATCATACTGACAAAGACATTAAAATAGAAAATAAAACTAAAACGCTCAACAATTATTAAAATGACTTTTCACGAAATTTTCCCAATTGTGGCTTAAACGTAATAATTACGGTGGCATATGGAAAGCTCTATTATCAGTCCGAGTGCAAATTAGGATTAAATTGCCCGTTTATGCAGGAGTAATTGTATGGGTCGTTTCTAAACTAACATTTTAATATAATAGTTGCTATTATAGAATAATTATTTTACGGACTCAGCATATAAATTTGATTTTACAACTATGTATAATTAATGTAATTCTAGGTTTAGTTCCCACTTAAAAGCTATTTACATTTTTGCTGTAAAATGCATTTTTAAAGTAAATAGAATACATATACATATACATATATATATATATATATATATATATATATACAGGGTGGCCGATTTATCTGAAGACATTGAAATATTTCGAAAACTATGCATCGGATCAAAAAAAGTTTTGAATAAAATTTGTTCGCCTGGAAGGGGGACATCCAATGATACCAAAGTCGACCCCTCACCACCACCCCATGGGGTGGGGGTGGGGGCAACTTTAATATTCTAAATAGGAACCCCCATTTTTTATTGCAGATTCGGATTTACTATTAAAAAATAAGTAACTTTTATGGAAAAACTTTTTTTAAATTCCTGATAGATGGCGCTGTAATCGCAATTTTTGGGAATATCTTGAAAAATTGCAGATTCGGATTTCCCATTCTTGGGTAATTTTAAAAATAGATGTTAACTTATTGATATACGAATAAAATCCAAAAATTAAACAAGTTTTTCTTTTTTTCGATCCGATGTGTAATTTTTTAAGATATTCCCAAAAATCGGGTTTCTTGCGATTACAGCGCCATCTATCAGGAATTTAAAAAAAGTTTTTCCATAAAAGTTACTTATTTTTTAATAGTAAATCCGAATCTGCAATAAAAAATGGGGGTTCCTATTTAGAATATTAAAGTTGCCCCCACCCCCACCCCATGGGGTGGTGGTGAGGGGTCGACTTTGGTATCATTGGATGTCCCCCTTCCAGGCGAACAAATTTTATTCAAAACTTTTTTTGATCCGATGCGTAGTTTTCGAAATATTTCAATGTCTTCAGATAAATCGGCCACCCTGTATATACAGGGTGTCCGGGAAAAGGAGGTCAATCCGTTAACCATATATTCCTTAAGTTAAAACAATAAGACTTTCATAATACCATTTTTCAATTTAGAGCTTCATGTTCGATATACAGGGCGACAAAGTTTGAAATTTAAAACTGATTTTTTTTAATAATTCGAGTAATTGATAAGATATTAAGTTCAAATTCGGTACACTACTTCAATATAAATAGTTACATTTTTTGAGACCAACAAAACAAAAAACAATTGTCAAATAATCAAAATAGGGGGGTCCAGTACTCACTGACTCCCCCTATTTTTTAGTACGTGCGCCAATGACTTCCAAACGGTATTTTTTCAGATAATCATTTATTGTTAAAAAAAATTTGTCTCTTATAAAATTTTGATAACATGATTTGTTTTAGAAATAATTTGTAAAGTATGGGTCAGTTCATATCAAATCAACCAAAGGTTCTTTCCCCACCATCTCCGATTTTGATAATTTTTGGTAAATTTGTTTACCTCACTTAAAAACTCAAAAATCCCATATATGAATTTTTTTCGATAGATGGTTTTTGTTTTATTGATTTTTGAAAATGAAAAAAATCCGATAAATTTGGGTCTTGCAAGTACTTACAAAAATAGCTATATCTCGTAAACTATTAAAAGTAGAAAGGTGAGTGATGGCTTATTTTAAAGGCCTATTAGAGACATTTTTTATGATATATCACATGACCTAAATTTTTTCCAAAAAAAAAATTAAATTTCGAAAATTTGATATGGACTGACCCATACTTTACAAATTATCTCTAAAACAAATCATTTTATCAAAATTTTATAGGAGACAAAAAATTTTCAACAATAAATGATTACCTGAAAAAATACTGTTTGAAAGTCATTGGCGCACGTACTAAAAAATAGGGGGAGCCAGTGAGTACTGGACCCCCCTATTTTGATTATTTGACAATTGTTTTTTGTTTTGTTGGTCTCAAAAAATGTAACTATTTATGTTGAAGTAGTGTACCAAATTTAAACTTAATATCTTATCAATTACTTGAATTATTAAAAAAAATCAGTTTTAAATTTCAAACTTTGTCGCCCTGTATATCAAACATGAAGCTCTAAATTGAAAAATGGTATTATGAAAGTCTTATTGTTTTAACTCAAGGAATATATGGTTAACGGATTGACCTCCTTTTCCCGGACACCCTGTATATATATATATATATATACAGGGTGACCCAGTGCTCTGTGATCGGTCCATATTTTTTTTGCTATTAAAGATATCGATATGAAATTTTTATAGAAGATATGATCGAACTAAACCTATTTTCCAAAATTATTTTGAACAAAATTCCACTTCCGGTTTCACCGGAAGTGACATCAACATTGTTATTTCAAATGGAATACCCTGTATATTTTTTTATTTTTAAATTTTATATGTAATTCCTGATAAAATTTCTATAACATTCCCTATACCTAAACTCAATAGTTTTCGAGATATTAATTTTTTTCGTAAAAATTTGACAGTTGCGCCTTCAACAAAAATAGCCTATAACTTCTTTGTTATTAGGTCTATT
Source organism: Brassicogethes aeneus (assembly GCA_921294245.1). Lineage (NCBI taxonomy): Eukaryota > Metazoa > Arthropoda > Insecta > Coleoptera > Nitidulidae > Brassicogethes > Brassicogethes aeneus. Next base: position 48,949,768 of record OV121135.1, read on the forward strand.
CGTATGCGGTTTGGATTTTTGGAATCTTGAAACATTGTTTTAAATATCCCGTGTCAAACTTTGCCATATTTCTAACCAATTACTTGATAAAAATTAGGGTGAATTTGGCAAACTTTAAACGTTAATAACTTTCTTATTTTTAATGGAACGCTATGTATATTTTTGCAGAATTAAATTTCTTATTAAATTATCTTTTGATTGGTATAATCATTCCCTATACCTAAAGTTAATAATAACAAAGATATTTCACAATTTTGTAATAATTTAGGTATCAACACAACTGAAAAATCGACAAGCGAGTTATTTTGACGTATCCATGGATACCAATAACAAAAATTGTTTAAAATCTAATTGTTACACTTTTTCTCGTATTTGTTCACTTAAAATGGATTTTACGCGACAAGAAATGATAAATATGGTTTATTGTATTGGAGAAGCGGATCGAAATGTTCTGCTAGCTAGTAGAATTTATCATCAAAAATATCCAGACTCAAGATTGCCCCGAGTAATTTCATTTCAAAAATTGAGGGATAGATTTGAATTGACGGGTAATATTTCTTACAAAAAACTAGAATTGATTGGACGGAGAATTGATGAAGACCATGAATTAGAAGTTCTTTTGACGATAGAGGAAAATCATTTTTTGAGTACTCGGGAGATCGCAAGAGAAACTGGTCTATCGCAAAGCAGTGTGAATCGCATAATTTTAAACCATAAATTTCACCCGTACCATATGGAACTTCATCAGGAACTTTATGATAACGATTTTTGGCATCGAGTAGATTTTTCAAATAGAATGCTTGAAATTGTGCGTGCTAATGGCAACTTCTTAAACGGCATTTTATTTTCGGATGAATCTACTTTCAAGAGTAATGGATCTGTTAATAGGCACAATTTGCACTATTATGCGACTCATAACCCCCATTGGCTGAGAACCATGGATCACCAAAATAGGTGGTCATTGAACGTTTGGGGAGGTATTATTGGAGGCCGTGTTGTCGGTCCATTCTTTTTTGACGGTGTCTTGAATGGTGAGAGATACTTGGAATTTCTTCAAGCCGATCTCCCATTGCTTCTCGAAGACGTAGACTTACATACAAGAGCGAACATGTGGATTCAGCATGATGGAGCTATTGCTTGGCCAGCTCGCTCCCCAGATCTGACACCCATTGATTTTTTCCTTTGGGGGTATGTAAAGGAAAAAGTTTATAGAGAACGACCAACCACAGCTGAGGATATGATGCAGCGAATAACCGATGCATTTCATTCTATTAACGAGGATATGCTAACCCGCGTGAAGCAATCTTTTCTTCATAGACTGAATGTGTGTGTTCAGCAGAATGGCCGTATATTTGAGCATTTATTATAATTATTAATTAAGTATTTCGGTAAATTAAATTTTTTATTCTGATTTAACTGATTTTTGTGCTTCTATTATAACAATAAATAATAATACAATTCAACGAAAGAAATTATTAATAATTATGAATAAGCATTAATTTCTCTCTGTATAACGTTTAATTGTATTATTTAGAATAACTGGTGGATTATGTGATATGTACTCATTTTTACCAAAATGATAATGTCACACTTGAAACAATTAGATTTTAAACAATTTTTGTTATTGGTATCCATGGATACGTCAAAATAACTCGCTTGTCGATTTCTCAGGTGTGTTGATACCTAAATTATTACAAAATTGTGAAATATCTTTGTTATTATTAACTTTAGGTATAGGGAATGGTTATACCAATCAAAAGGTAATTTAATAAGAAATTTAATTCTGCAAAAATATACATAGCGTTCCATTAAAAATAAGAAAGTTATTAACGTTTAAAGTTTGCCAAATTCACCCTAATTTTTATCAAGTAATTGGTTAGAAATATGGCAAAGTTTGACACGGAATATTTAAAACAATGTTTTAAGATTCCAAAAATCCAAACCGCATACGAATAGACCTAATAACAAAGAAGTTATAGGCTATTTTTGTTGAAGGCGCAACTGTCAAATTTTTACGAAAAAAATTAATATCTCGAAAACTATTGAGTTTAGGTATAGGGAATGTTATGGAAATTTTATCAGGAATTACAAATGAAATTTAAAAATCAAAAAATATACAGGGTATTCTATTTGAAATAACAATGTTGATGTCACTTCCGGTGAAACCGGAAATGAAATTTTGTTCAAAATAATTTTGGAAAATAGGTTTAGTTGGATCATATTCTCTATAAAAATTTCATATCGATATCTTTAATAGCAAAAAAAATATGGACCGATCACAGAGCACTGGGTCACCCTGTATATATATATATATATATATACAAACAGGCGTTAAGGCACCAAATTCGGATATATATGGGCCAAGTGGCACCTATATAATCGTTGTGGCACCATTTCAAGGTGCCAGAACGTTTTATTTCATATATAAACTCTAATGTGTCATAGTATTATCCCTACAAAATTTCCAGATGGTGCCACTTGGACTATATATATAGAAAAGTACAATTTTAGTTGAACCATATAATCTACAGAGGGCGCTAACTACGTAAGTAAACTATACAACGTAGCGGCACCATGATAGAATATATACAATAGGACGTTGCGGCACCATGTATTTCTTGAGTCTAGATTCTAGACGTTTTCCGATATTTAAGATTTAATTTAATTTACTATTAAGTAGTATCTATTTGGCTCCTTAGTCTTAGTATTCTTTTTTTTAAATAAAATTTATTCATTAAATAAAATTTTTCAAAAACTATACATTTAGCTGTTATTGAAGCCGTGATCTGAAAACATGCCGAGACACGGGTATCATTTTTTAAGTCTATTTTCAAAATCTGTAATCTTGAGAAAATAATTTAAATTTTGTCGTACTACTAAAATAATAGAAAAATAATAACATATTTTTATAACATACAAAGATAACTAGCAATCTAAGCAATCTTACAATGTTGCCATAATTTTTAAGCGTCGCGTCACGTTTTTCGTCTTGCGGATAATACAATGGAAATAAGTTTTTTAATGTTTTGGGGCAATTATAGGCTGGGCCCCCACAAGGATTTTATTTTTATGTCATTTCATAGCTGGTTTGCCACAACGGTTGCACCCAAAAATGGGTAAAATTGATAATTTTATAAAGACATATTAGTAAATGATAATTGAACGGGCAAGAGGATGATAATTTTTTTATAATAAAGGGCAAACAAAATTGTTATTGCAATACCAAATTTATTTTAATTTATAATCACAATATTGTTTTTTTTCTACTTTAATAAAAAAAAATTACTTTACCCCTTGAATAAGATCACATGTCTCAATATGCAGGCCCTGTATAATAATGTAAATTAAATTTAAAAAACTCGGTATGCCAAAATTATTATTGTCACAATTTATATTCGTGAAAAAACAGCAATCACATGAATTGTGTAAAAATGGATTTTTTGTTTTGGACACCCAAAAACGAACTTTATGTAAATATTGTAATTTAGTAGTAGTTTTATATATTTTACAAATTTATTTTAGAATAAATTTGAAATTTCTAAATTATCGTGTTAAAGGCAAAAAGTTTTGCAAAAGTGGTAAAAAGGGACACTTAGGTAAAGGAATTACAGGTTTTTCGAACTTTGCCTAAAAATCTGGCGTCCGGATGATTCCAGAAACGATGGTCCAGGTACACGAATCGAGTAAAGGGAAGCAAAAAACAGGCAGAAAGTATTTGGAAGTGTTAGCGAACGGATCGTTTCTTGTAAATTTTTGCTAAAACGAAATTTATTGCAAATTTCTATTTAAATTATTGTTACGACTGTTTGTGTATTCTCCAAGGTTAGTTTTTAATTTAGAATATTTAAAACGAAAAGTAAAATAAATGTGATGACAATAAGTATTTTATTCGAAACATCTATTTCGACAAAGGACTTCCTAAAGCGAGCAATATTTTAGTTTTACTTTTATAAACACTGACTTTCAAATAAAGGTATTATATATCTGTATAGTGTCAGAACGCATATATACTTAAAAAATATATAAGGTGCCATTAATTCACATTAAGCGCAAAAAATATTGGGTGCGGGAACGTCCATGTAGTTTTTGGTGTCACTTGGTACTTTTACGCGTATATATATATATATCTAATTATATATAAAGGGTGTCCCATTAAGACCGCCTATTTTAAAATTTAAAAAAAATGCTGTGTTTATTTAAAAAGTTAAGATATTTTTATTGCAATAAAGAGGGAAGACATGGAGGTTAAATATGGAACACAATATCCGATAAATGGGCGCCTCGTGACTGACGGCACACGTTGATTCTTTTGACAAAATTTTCGATTACATTTTGGCATAGTGCCGGCTCAATTTCATCAATGACCCGTCGAATCTCATGTTTTAGTTAAGGAACTGTTCTTGGGTTATTAGCATAAACCTTTTCCTTCAAAAAACCCCAAAGAAAGAAATCTAACGGCGTCAAATCGCATGATCGGCCTGGCCACATCAAATCCTCGCGACGCGAGATAACTTTGCCTTCAAATTTGTCCTCAATAATTCCATGGTTTCGTTGCTGTGCATGGTCTGCTGTCTTTAAATATTGTGTCAACCGAGTCTTGTTCGCATGAAAATGCAGGTCTTTGGCCAAAATTCGCTGTAACTGCTTCGAGAGAGTCTCAATTGCTGGGAACGGTGGCGAATCGAGGTGGAAGAATTTTGTTCAACACTTTCACTAACTGCTGCAATATTTTCAGCAGACCGAGCTGCACGGACATGTCTCTTTTTGGTTTGAATTGACCCAATCGTTTCAAATTGCTCGATTAATCGGACCACAGTACGGCGAGAAGGTTCTTTATGGTGACCGAAAAATCCACGATATCTTCAAACCGTTTCCGAAAAATTTCGATAGTGGATTTTTACAATTTCTATGCGTTGTGCGTCCGTGTAAATCTCCATGACTTAACCTCAATGTTCACACATGACCACTGTCCAACAACAACGCTGTACGATTGACACAAAAAAAATGACAGTAAATTTAAAATAGGCGGTCTTAATGGGACACCCTTTATATATATCTAATTATAAGCCAAAATTCATATTATGTAATTATTTATTTATCTGAACGAACAAAATGTTGGCTTAATGAAAACAGATTTTAGATGTTATTTAAAGAAAGAAAATTCCATTAAAAAAGTATAAATTTGTGATTTAAAATTACAACAAAATTTTTCCCTTGAACTCAAAAGCGAGAAAAATTATTTTATTTAACTTTTTTTGTATTAATTGTTCCTCTCCCTAAAAAGGAAATGCTTTTGACATCCGACATCAATACAAAACTTTTATTAAAAGAATTTAAGAGGAAATGTACTGCTCGCTACATTTAAAATCCGTGCAAAAAGGTCTTTGTTTGACTCATAAGTTTTATTACTTTTAATGAAGAATAGGTACCAAATATGAAATACCTAGGAAAATGTAAAACCTATAAACAAAATTACACCTTTTTAAGGTGTAAATATTAAAATTTTAAGCGCGAATTTTAAGTGAAATCTATAGCAGAATATCACTGCTTACCCTCTAAAAACTTCTCTGTTTCGTTTTCGTTGGGCCACCCGGTATGTTGCCATTATACCAACTTAACAAAGTAACTTACTTAGTGTAATATAATATTTAATGTTGATATCTTCGCACTCAGGCAAGCGTAAATGTCAAATCCACATAATAACCGGATAATGTTTCGATGAATATGGATTAAAGTGGATGGTTATATAACCAGTCCCCATTTGCACCAAACTTAGATATAATATATTATATTACCAACTTATGAAGTTGCAACTATGAACGGTTATATTTTATGTTTGTATACTAATAAACATTTTATATTCCTAATGTCAAATTAGAATTTTCAGTAGTAAATAGTTAACTGCATAACTATAGATCTTTTGAGTCTATTTAAAAAATAACATTAAAAAGCAGAGATTTAATTTCAACTTAATCTTTGGATGATTATTATATTAAAAATGCAACATTTTCAAAAATAAGTTTCTGCTGCTTTGTATATTATCAAAAAGAGATTTTCTAAAATCTCCCCTAAAGTCTACTTTAAATTGGGGTTATACCTAAATAAAAAGGGGGAGATTAAAATATTCTTAGGAAGGTAAAATGCCATCTACCAGACCTTAAGTAATTATTTTGGCATATGAAACATAAATCATAAAGCAACATTACTCTTTTGACGATAAAACATGTCTACCTTAGCTCTAAAAGTCTGGTATGGTTTGAAACGCGATTTATACCTACCGTTCATATTTTTTCAGTAGCAGTATTTACATTTTCTATTTAAACGAAGAATAAAATAACACACCTGTTACCCAGCCTCGGGAAAACATAATGTAAGAGTTTAACACACCATTAAATAGGTTCGGGCGTTGTAAATCATGTGAACATTGTTTTTGTAATGCTCGAAAAATAACTAAAACCGTTTTGTTCGATGTCCATAAATACAATTTTATACCGGTTGTGATAGAATTTTCGATCTGGCTATAAATTTTGGGACAAGGATATTGGAAATCTTCTGTTCTTTTTTTCACGTTCTTTATGAATGTTTATTGGTTTTGTGAAAAACAAACTACGTTCTAATAATAAATGACTATATTTTTTGTGTATCTTTTATTATAATCATACTGACAAAGATATTAAAAAATGGAAAAAATCCTAAAATGCTCAACAATTATAAAAATGACTTTTGAAATTTTGCCAATAATTATTGTGGCTTAAACGTAATAATTACGGTGGCATATGGAAAGCTCTATTACCGGTCCGAGTGCTAAGTAGGATTAAATTGCCCGATTATTCAGAAGGAATTGTATGGGTCGTTTCTGAACTAACATTTAAATTTAATAGTTGGTATTATAAAATAGTTATTTTACGGACTAATATCAATTTGAGTTTACATCTATGTATAATTAATGTAATTCTAGGTTTAGTTCTTACTTAAAAGGTATTTACATTTTTGCTGTGAAAGCATTTTTAAATTAAATAGCATTCATATATCTAATTATAAGCCAAAATTGAATAATGATTTTCAATAATCAGAGTCATATTATGTAATTATTTATTTACTTAAATAAATAAAATGTTGGTTTAATGAAGACAGATTTTAGATTTTATTTAAAATATTTAAAGAAAAAAAAATCCATTAAAAACGTTCAAATTTGTAATTTAAAAGTACATCGAATTTTTGACCGAGGCTAGAAAAATGCTTCTATTTAACCTTTTTTTTATTAATTGTTTCTCTCCCTAAAAAGAAAAATGCAAAACTTTTAATAAAAGAATTTAAGAGGAAATGTACTGCTCGCTTTATTTAAAAATCCGTGCAAAAAGGTCTTTGTATGAATCATAAGTTTTATTACTTTAATGAAAAATATGTGCCTAATATGAAGTACCTAGTAAAATGTAGAACCTATAAAAAGATTTTTTTAAATTACACGTTTTTAAGGTCTTCATATTAAAATTTTAGGGGTGACTATTGCGCGAATTTCAAGTGAAATCTATAAATAGCAGAAGATCACTGCCTCACTCTGAAAACTTCGGTTTCGTTTTTGTTGGACCACTGGGTATATTGACATTATATCAACTTAAAAAAATTAACATACTTGGTGTTATATAATCATTAATGTTGATATCTTCGCACCCAGACCAGTTAGGCAAGCGTAAATGTCAAATCCCCATAATAATCGGATAATGTTTCGATAAATATGGATTAAAGTGGATGGTTATTACTACAAGTCCCCATTTGAACCAATCTTAGATATATATATTACCAACTTATGAAGTTGCAACTATAAACGGTTATATTTTAAAATGTCAAATTAGAATTTGCAGTAGTAAACTGCATAACTATAGATCTTTTGGGTCTTTTTCAAAAATCACATTAAACAGCAGAGATTTAATTTTAACTTATTCTTTGGATGATTATTAAATTAAAAATGCAACATTTTCAAAAATAAGTTTTTGCTTTGTGTATTAACAAAAAGAGATTTTTTGAAATCTCCCCCAAAGTTTACTTTGAATTGGGGTTATACCTAAATAAAAAGTGGAAGATTTAAATATTCTTAGGAAGGAAATTGCAATCTACCAGACCTTAAGTAATTATTTTGGTTTATGAAACATAAATCATAAAGCAACATTTACTCTTTTGACGATAAAACAAGTCTGGTATGGTCTGAAACGAGATTTATACCTACCGTCCATATTTTTTCAGAAGGAGTATTTACATTTCCGATTTAAACGAAGAATAAAATAACACACCTGTTACCCAGCCTCGGGGAAAAATAATGTAAGAGTTTAACACACCATTAAATAGGTTCGGGCGTTGTAAATCATGTGAACATTGTTTTTGTAATACTCGAAAAATAACTAAAACCATTTTGTTCGGTGTCCATAAATACAATTTTATACCGGTTGTGATAGAATTTTCGATCTGGCTATAAATTTTGGGACAAGGATATTGGAAATCTTCTGTTCTTTTTTCGCGTTCTTTATAAATGTTTATTGGTTTTGTGAAAAACAAACTACGTTCTAATAAAAAATGGCCACATTTATTTGTGTATACTGTAGTAGAATGTTAACATTAACTGAAATTACAAAAAATAACTAATAAATTTCAACAATGGAATGACAATTTTCTTTTGTTGTTTTGAACAAATGAGATTAGAATTATGCGATATTTTACACAATTGCATTTTTCATAAAATTTGAATTATTTGCATAAGTATACATCAAGTATAACAACCATAGGTATAACTACGAAAGAACTTAAAAATGATTAAAATTTGCCAATTAAAACTGCAATTATTGAAATTTATCAGGTTTGTGCGCTGTTCGAAGTGGACAGAATTTGTATATCATTGTTTCCGCTCTTATCTCGCTGCAAATACGGATTTATGGCTCCTCATTTTTGCCATATCGTTCTTATTTATTGCAAGATGACTCACAAGTGTTGCTAGGTGAGAGTGGTTGCTGAATTTTTTGCTGTTGAGACCTGTTTTTTCGCAAGCATCTTTGTCCATTAATAGATCTCCCTATAGAAAGTACGTTTAATTAAAAAAAAACTGAAAATGGGGATTAATCTTCCAAGGAGACAAACATATTCGCTAACAGTATTTATTATTAACAACTTGATGTCGGTCATGTTGCGACTTCCTTCTTGATACGTCTTTAAAAAAGTTGAATTACATTCAATTTCATTTATAGGTATTTCATCATGAACCCCAGTAGCACAAAATATTGTTCCTTTATGGGGCGCGTCTATGCCCAATATTTTATCTGAAGCCAATATTGGATCAATGTTAGAGCTATATTGTCATAAAATGATAATTTAATATATCATTGCCAATGTTTATCCAAGGTCGGTCCTATATTGGCATATTATTTTACGCCAATATATCATTAACTATAGTCAACGATGCTTTTGGATTTCTAAAAGTGATATGTAACGACACCACCCGTTTGTTTCCAGAATATGTCCATACTAGTGGCGCAGGAACGGTTTAAGTTGAGGGTGGCGCAACCGACTACCATCGTCATTGTTTAGCACCAAATGGGTGAAAATAATAAAGGCCATTCTTGCATACTACCGTATGAATATCAAGGGTAATATGCGATTTCTTGTCTTATTAGCAATAAAATTCGTTATTACTTTAATAAAGCTCAAGCTGATCATTTTAGCACACGATACAAACGATTTTAACATTTCATCGTAATTAAGAATAACATCGACGGTACACGACTTGTCTTATTGGTAGATTTTTTCAAAGAATTTGGAGGGTAGGTACATTTGGGTGGGCATTGTCCCCTAAGTATCATAAAGATTTCCTAAAAACAAACGTTTGTCGACACCACGGTCTTATATACAGGTCTTGCAACTTCGCCCAATTCAATAGGAAAAGTGACCTCTCTAATGAGACACCCACCAGATGGCGCATCGAGTTGTGGGTGAACCATAGATGTTTAAAGGTCGTTTTTACCTTCTTTATCTTTGGGTTTCACAATCGTTAGATAAGCTCTCTGGTGGATAATTTTCTTAGATAGAAGGTTTCTATGAAAGTTATTCGCCAAATAAGCTAACTTAATCTAACGATTGTAAAACCGGCTCTAACTCCTTAAAGTCTATGGGATAAAAGGTCAAATGAACTACCTTCTGTGTTAAGAAACATAACCTACATTTTTATAAACAAGCTTGTTTTTTTTTTACAGGGAGTTTTTACTTATTAATTAGATTAAAATAGATTAAAATAGCTGACAGTTTGGTTAGTTTATAAACTACCCAGCTACTTTATAAACTATCCATGTTTACTTTACACATTAGCCGTAACATATATATGATATACGTATGTATTTTATACATTAACATGTTTTACTTACATGTTTGGTCTGGGCATGTGACGGCCGAGGACTTTGTGCATATTGTCCTATTTTGTTAACGTAAATTATCCGAAACAAACTCACAAATATTAAATTTTTGAAAATGTAAACAAAACATAGAAAAAGAATTTAAAAAGTTAGGTTATGGTTATGCAGTAGTTCCACATTTAACTAAGTAGTCATTTAATTGACTTCACCCTTCGATCTTAGCGCCACCTAGCGGCTTGGCACGTTAAGGAAGCCACATCGAAGCTTAAAGTTGCAAGACCTGTATATAAGACCGTGGTCGACATGATCGTGACATATCATTTTTAGAATGCCTACTACGTAGTAAGTACTAGGAGGCTATCTTTTTTTTCTTTCAATTTCTCCCTCTTCCTAGAATATAATGTAAAACATCTTCGGGCCAATGCGGATTTCCAATATCGGTTATATAATGTCAAACAACTTCGGGCCAATGTTGGGTTTCAATATTGGATCATGGTAGAAAAAATCTGACGAAAGATATATTGGCCCAATATTATTACAAATATTGGGCCAATATCTTTGTGCTACTGGGGAAGCTTTTCTTCCTTGAAAAAGTCGATCATATATAACATAACTTTAACTACTATAACCATAACTTTCTTTATGAGACCAACTGGGGTGTTTTTATTATAGATCTTCTAGAAATCTTGGCTTTTGAAAGCTAGGTCGCAGATTTTGGTGATTTAAATTGTTTATATTAAACAGATGCCATAGTCATTGTGATACTTTTTTGACTGGGTTTTGCTGTTAAATTTCACATTACTTCAAAAGCCACCTTTTTTAAAATTATCCATCTTCCTTGCGTAGCCCTTCAGAATAAATTCAATCTTCTCCACTACAAAACGTTGAAACAGAATTCTTGAAATATTTTCCAAACCGATTTTTATGGCATAAAATCGTCAATATTATTATCTATATCTGCAGCGATAATACCAGAAAACTACTGTATTTAAAAAAAATTCTAAAACTAAAATATTGAATTCATTGAAGTAGCTACTATAACTAGAGTGACCAGTTGACATAATTTCCTAGTTAAGTTTAAAAACTGTTGTATTTACAAACTTAACTTAACTCCACAATCCTTAAAAACTTGAGCCCATTCACTTATAAATCCTATATCCCTGCATGGTTTGAAGCATGGCGTGTTTTTATTGAGCTAGAGTTTAAAGCTTTTAAGCGTAAAATAAGTGGATTCGTATAACTGTTTTAGCGAAAAAATATTTAAATTAGTCCGTATAAAATATTAAGATAAATTCCCAGTCTGTGGTTGCTTTGAATTGCTAATAAAAAGTCGAGAATGATGAAGATCACAATGTATCATGTTTTTGCTCGCCATAAATATGGATCGAAAAACAAATGAAAATCGTTAATAACTTTTTTATCAGGCATACACAATGGCATAAAAAAATCTTTTTAATCAACGGGATATGTTAATCATTAATCTATGTCAATGAAAACAAAAATCTTTGTAAAGATTTTAATAAGTTGACGTTAAACGGAATTAATGCTGCTCTATTGGTTAATAAAAACGTATATTAAATTATTTATCAAGGATGTAAGGGTACAAACCCCCCCAGCAAATAATCTGAAAAAGTTACACCCTGAGTGATAAAATGAAATATAATACCATGGCAAATGTTACAATAAGTTACGACAAAAAAATAAAATAAATACTTACGATAATACCGCTCATTAATTTAGTAACCCAAGGCACTTTGCAGGTGTTGAATTCATGGGAAAAGTATTCAAAGGAAAATAATAAATACAGTAAATAAAAGACAATTAACCACGTTTTAAGTTAGGTCCAAGACCTGGAAGGCTGCCGTTTATTTATATATAATTATCTCTTATAAAACCTTCCAAAATGAGGGATTATGGTAGTGATTTAATCGTACAAAACACTAATGTAATTTATTGGATAAAGCAACAACAGTAACCAAAACCCAAACGACATTTAGCTTATTTTCTGAAAGGAAACTCTGAAAAAAAGGAACATCCTATAAACCCTTAAAACCACACAATGTCTCCATACTGCGACCACAACCCAGATATAAAATAAATAAATAAATAAATAAAAGAATAAAAATACATCGTAACCATGAGATGAAAGAACCGTACAAAGTTTTTATATTTATTAAATGTTGAATTTAACTTAACTGTTACATGATTATTCATGTATTATTTATTAGAGTTTAAACTCAATCAACTGTTAGAATAAGGAGTTAATAAATAATCGGCTTTGAGATCGTTCCAATTGAGGGTTCGCAATTGTCTATTATGCCTCAATTGTCGGTAAACTTAAATAAATTAATAATTACCATAAAATAATAGGTAATAATAATGGCAGTCAGTCTCTACTTACGCACCTCTTAAAATTTACAGGAAAGTAAGTCAACATGGGTTTCTTATGTCATGAGACCACGGCCAGTGGTCATAAATTAAATGTCGCTAATACCAAATATTTTATTTTATTTATTTATTTATTTTATTTTATTATTTTTAATGTGCCTTCAACAGGCACCAGGCCCAATTACAGAAGTACACAATGACAAACACAAATACAAATACACAGCCATACCCCTGGTGGGATTCGAACCCACGACCTCTCGGCTTGTAGTCCGCAGTGCTAACTACTACACCACCGAGGGCGGTAAATTAAATATGACTGGTAAAATTACTAACTAATTACGGGACATAAATGTGAATCTGCGAGTAAAATTTAATAAATCCCATATTTAGGAAATTCAAATATCAAGTACATTTAATTTACGCAGCGTTTATGGTAAATCCGCTTTAAGAAATATTTATTAAAATATTTAGATAAAACCAAGTACAACCCTAACATTTAGTTAAATAAAATTACAACCCTTACATTTTATTTTTTGAATTTTATTTTCCATTTTAGCAGTAGTAGTATTATAGAGGTGTAATAATAATGCACTTCTCTGCTTTTGTATTTATTTTAAGTTCCCGACTGGTTTCGGCTAAGGCCATCTTCAGGGGGCTCTACAATTAATACATTTGATTTTTATTTTATTTTTTTTTTAACTTTTTAGAGGTTAATTAACTAAATAAAAGAAAATTATATTACATTACATTACATTACATAAAATATTTATCACTCACTATATTATGTCTAAAATTCATTGTTATATATTTCTTTAAAATTAACTTGCTTAAGTTCATGCAAGATAAACTATTAAATGTCATGTTAGTTGTGAAGTTGCTTATACTTTCAGGGCCGGGTTAATGAAAACGCCGTAACCAACAATTGTGCGATTTTTGTTTTACGGCATTTTCTACTAGAACAATTCATCCTGCGTCTATCCCCGGTACTCAAATAACCGTATATATATAGATACGTAAAACAAAAATCGCACAATTGTTGGTTACGGCGTTTTCATTAAGCACGGCAGTATATGAGTAATACTCATTGACTATACATTTACCTTTTTGCTATTATTTAGATATAATTGAGTAGTTAAATTACTGGAGAATGCATGGCGTACATAAATTTAAAAAACATGTACAATTTACCTTGAAAATTCGGGATTAGGAAGTACAACTACCAAGAAATTAGCAAATATAACAAACAACCAAACACTACCCCATCCAGAGATATCCCATACACTTACATCAATCGGCGTCACCAGAAATACCGATTAATCAGTTGATCACATTTAACTATACGCACGAAAGCGATTGCAGGTTGCCGATGCGTGGTGTGGCAGGGGATGCCCTGGCGCGTTTGTATGAATTTTAGCAATCATTAAATTGAATATAGGCCGCATTGAAAAAATCGGAATGATAATTGGGCAAATAGGAAGTATTTTTCACGACAGTGAAAACATTGGTATTCACTGTAAGACAGTATTAACTTACTTAACCTTAGTTTCCATTGGAATAAAAATCATAAACATTAAAAGAAACAAAGACTATTCTTATTTCATTTGTTTTTAATTTAATATAATAAATCAATATTATATTTACGAGGGTTGCCTTTTATATTTCGGGAATGGCCGAACCTGCTGATGCTATCGGACAACAGATGTCTGTATCGATAAGTTCGACCTTTTAGACGGTGTTCTTACTTAACACGTTTTGACGTGCGGGCGCAATTAGTATTATTAACAGTCACTTGAAAAATTAATGTCGGCCAAAAAAATGGAATTGACCCGTGAACATTTTCGTGCTATTATTTTTACAACTTTAACGTGGATTATCCCAACAATAATGCATCGATGAACTTAATTTGACTTTTGGCGACAAAGTGCCATAAAAAACAAGTGAATATCGGTGGTGTTCAGAATTTAATCGTGGCCGTGGTTCGCTCACCGACGAATTTTGTGAAGGTTGTCCAAAATCACTCGTTCTTGCAAAAAACATTGATGCTGTGCGTGAACTGGTAATGCAAGATCATCATATGACATATCGTGAGATTGGGTCATCCTTGGGCATTAGTGGGACCAGCATACATTCAATATTAAATGAACATTTGGCCTTCAGAAAAAATTGTTACCGTTGGATCCCACATAATTTGAGAATCGATCAAAAAAGGTCTCGGGTCTAGTGGTCAAAAGAAATGCTTAAAAAATACGATGGCGGTGCTTCAAAACATGTTCATGACATTGTAACAGGTGACGACTCATGGATCTATGCGTATGAACCTGAAAGTAAACAGCAGTCGACTGTGTGGGTCTTTGGAAGCGATTGATGCGTTCAAAATGCATGTTTTGGAGGTGCCTCAATCGGAGTGAAAAAAATGCTTCGAAAATTGGTTCAAGTGCATGCAAAAGTGTGTCGATCTTCATGGAGAATATTTTAAAAAACAATAAAGCCATGTACGATGATTAATTGTTGTTTGTTTTCTCTATTCCCGAAATATAAAAGGCAACCCTCGTAATTAAATATTGCTAATTTTACCTTAATCAGATAAACTTTGAATGCTATCATTCCTAAAGTGTTCAAGGAAGTTTTTTCTGTGTATTAGGTATTATTCGAACAAATAAAGGCATTCTATTATACTATTCATTTTTGGTTTTCCCCCTTCTTTTTATCTCTTGGCATTCTACGCCAAGCGCTCGGCACCCTACGTCAATTGCATTACCAACCTTAAAATGCCAAGTACCCTGCTTACCGCTAGATTTAAATGTTGGTTTATTTAAATGACTTTATAAATACATTTTTAAACAATTAGGATCCTAATAACCCACAGATTGTTTAGAAGGGGGGTATATTAATTATGTATAAAAATTAAATATGTATTATACAGGGTATAGCACAAATCATAAATATAAAAAACTTTTATTGATACGAGCTGTCATAGAGAAAAATATATATATATATGTTAATGTTTTGAAATAGGTAAGTAGTAATGAATTAAAATATTTATAATGTTATGATAGACGATGTTAGTTGTTAATCTAAAAATATCCATTAGTTGGCCATCGATAGATGGATTAAGTGTTGACTTTTAAAGGCCAATATGTTTAAAATATAACAAATCACCTGCAAAGTCCTAAAGAAAATATTCCCTTTGACATT
Organism: Brassicogethes aeneus; assembly: GCA_921294245.1. Classification (NCBI taxonomy): domain Eukaryota; kingdom Metazoa; phylum Arthropoda; class Insecta; order Coleoptera; family Nitidulidae; genus Brassicogethes; species Brassicogethes aeneus. The sequence continues at coordinate 48,965,742 of OV121135.1, forward strand.
ATAAATACAAAATCCAGTGGAGCTATTAGTTTCTGTCAGTGTCATCAATCACGCCTTTCAGGACGGCACACACAGTTGACTTATACAAGACAGGACGACATCCAAAACCATTATGTAACAGTAGCAGGAAGCTTTTCGCTCCTGTAGTTTTTCTTATCGGGACATTATCGATCTTTGTCGCGACCCCACTGATACTAGATTACATTCAAAAACGTTATTTGAAAACCGTTGACAAAAAGATTTGAAATGCTATCAGGAACTTATTAAACAACGGCGGAATGTATTGGATTCTTATTTTATTTTTGAGTCTTTTTTCATTTTCTTTATTTTTAATTCTTTTATATTTCTTAATATAGACTATAAATAAAAATATCCTTCTTCACAATTACTTTGTGTAACGTGTAAGTTAAAAAAATGTATCAGGAACAAGACTTTTATTTTATTTTTGATTGATATTTTTTTCATTTTCTTTATTTTTAATACTTTTATATTTTTTAATATAATAAAAATCTTTTCCTTCACAATAAATTTTATATATTTTAAGTTTTATATAAAGCACTGCAAAAATAAGTTTTGCATTTCTTTTAAATTCTACATTTTAGTCACGTGCTCCGTACAACTGACCTTTGTGTAACGTGACAAGTTAAAAAAATTTTAGTTTTTATTTTATTGGATTTTATTCTTCTATTAGAAGTCTTCTAACCACATTTTTATGATGTTGCCTTAACCATTTCAAACAAATACGAAATTTCACACTAAATATAAAATATTAAACAATTTACCTAATGTATTAAATTGCGGAAACATGTTGTTTTACAAAAAAAGGCTTAATAATAATGGTATATCCTGTGGGACATTGAAATTAAAAAGGTAATGTTCCAATTAATCCATTTTAAAATAAAAAAAAGTAATTATTTTTTTCTGTTCCCACCTTTAACCCGTCCATTATCGTACATGTTTCCATGACAAGTGATCTTTTAAATACACACTGACAAGTTGTGGCTTTATGTCGTTTTAGTTACGGGCTAAAGTTAACAACCGGTTTTTAGTCACGGGCTGAAGTTAGTTTTAAGTTAGTTGACAGTTGTCAAATGTCATACAATCGTTAAAATAAAGTGCCTTTCTTGTAAAATAATACTACACGCCAATATTTAAACATTGTACTGACCTTTTAATTTTGCAGGCAGTATAACTAGATATAACTTAAATTCGGGCTTGGACTCCATTGTGACGTGCTCATTTTCTACACTTTCACTGTAAAAAACTGTTGTTAATCCATTTTCAAGGGATACATTTCAATTTATAACACATAAAAATGTGACATTTGACGGTTACACAGATTCTCCTATTGTTTTATAGATAAAAATTTAATTTAAATAATTTTTAGATAATAATAAGTATTTGTCGTAGAAAAAGTGTGGTTTGCAACTCGTTTATAAACTTTTCTAGACACTCATTAATTTAAGCAGTCGATCGCAAGCTCGCTTGTAACTAAATTAAATTCTTGTCTAAAATGGCGTTTTTTAAAATTAATACATAATATACTATTATTATCTTAATACAAAATTACAAAAGTATTAAATAGTTTCTCAACCCTATTCAATACCTAAATGAAAAGTTTATATGTACGTTTGCACTCTCTAAAAATGAATTAGTCAAAAATTTAATAGTTATTAGTGGCCGCTTTTTCACTTGTACCATGGTTAACAATGGAATACCATGGTATCCCAAAATTTAACAGCCAATTCTAATGTAAAATTGTCCCCTGAATCCGAAAATACCGTAAAAAATTATGAAAGTGGAGCAGTTTTTGAGATATAGTCAATTCCATATAAATTGGAAAATTGACTATATCTTAAAAACTGTATTACTTTTTTAACTTTTTACGACATTTTTGGATTCATGGGTCAATTTTACATAAGAATTGTCTGTTAAATTTTGGGATACCATGGTATTCCATGGTTAACCATAGTACAAGTGAAAAAGCAGCCACTAATAACTATTAAATTAGTCATTTTTGACTAATTCATTTTTAGAGAGCACTGACCTTGTGATTTCGTAGGCAGTAAACAAGATTTAACTGATAACGCATTAAAAATTTCTGGTGGAGAGTACCCATAAAACTTCTCTTCACTTTCAGTGTAAAAGACTGCTTTGATATCAGATTTAAACGATTATTAGTCCATTTTAAAGTGACACATTTAGATTTATACATAAAAAATTGACATTTTGGTAATACAGATTACCAAGTTAGAAATTCTTACGCGAATTACTCTATTTTTGTAAAGATGTCGCTATATAGTATTTGTAATAGAAAAAGTTTAGTATGCTTGCAAGCTGTCTCGTGCCTAATTCAAATTCGTGACTAAAATGGCGTATTTTACATTTTAAAGTAAACACTCATTTTTAATTGTAATAAATTTTCCTATAAGAATAAACGCAAATGATTTGCATTTCATTACACTAAGTAATTTTAAATTAAAGTGAATATTTCTAAAATCATTTTGTATAATATTTTTTATCACTTCAATTTAAAATGGGCCATTACGTCCAAATCTAACAATAACTTTTTTGTGGTAAACTTTTTATTAAAAATATCTGAAAATGAAAATGTTTGCTTTAAAATTGTAGAATAGATGTTTTGGAGCAACCGTTATTTAAGAGATTCATTAATAAATAAACAGGTACAAAATCCCACCCTTAACAATTTTGCCTGTGCATTTTTTTTTACCTGAGCATTTGCGCCCTTATCCTATTTTAGTACTATGAAATATATGACTGTATACACACAACGTGCCTTTAAATTAAATTTCACTAAAATGCAAAAACATGAGGAACCGGACAAAAAACGTTTGAAAAGCCTTGAAGATACCGTCGAACAACTTAGATCTACAGTAAAAACAGTGGAAAGTGAATTGGACTCCGTGAAAAGCAACTTGCAGCTGTCCAGTGAAGTTATACACAAGTTGGTGAAGGAAAAAAATGTCGGCGACAACAGTTACGCAGTCCTAGGAAAATTCGTTGAGGACAACTTGAAAAGTATGTCGAAGGAAAACGGTGAAAAAGCAGTCATAGATATTATTGATGTTATCTACAAGTACAGGAATAAGGAACAATAGGATAGGTGTTTTATTTATTATTTAAGTGTTTTATTCAGTTTTAATACAATGTTTTGTTATTTAATTGTTTTTTTCTTCTATAATATGGTTATAACGTATGAATCAAAGGTGAGTTATTCAATTTTCTTCTTTGGTATTTAATAAACGACTATTAATATTAATTTCAAGAAGAATTTAATTATTATTTCAGTAGATTTATTGCCTCGGAATAGTTATTAGATGTAAAAACCTATTAAAAAAATTTAATAAGGCCGCAAACAACTTTGTATGGAAATATTAAAATCTTTTCTCGAGCGGTTTACTTCAAAATAAATTTCAAGAAATTTAATATTTGCGCTTTATAAGTGTTTACCAAATCGATTTCAATTTATTCAGCGTGAGAAACATAACTTCATTTATTAATTTACTGTCATTATGGGGTGAATAACTTGTACGTATGTCGTGTGAAACTTTGTTTAAAGAGATCGTTAAAAATTTATAAAACTCACATTATAAACAATAATTATGCTTATAATTTGATACTTTATTTTTCAATAAACTTTTTAACAAATAGACATACAGCAATACCAGAAAAAACAGTTTTGTAGGAAAAGTTGTATGCAATATTTTCGTAAAACCACCCATTAACGTTAAACGATATCGGAGATCAAAGTTTAAAATAAGAAAAATAAGGTAAAAAGTAATCTTTTTATTATTATTAAACTTGACAACCTACCTTTTTTTAAATTTAATTATCTCTGCCTAAAAGAACCCAAAAATTAAATTTTGTAAAAAAACGTTTGTTTTTATTTAATAAACTCAAATTAGTTATTTGTTTTACAAGTGTTAAAACGCGACTTTTTCATGCGATGTTTAAGTTGTTCACGAGGCCGTCAGGCCGAGTGTGCATTAACACGAGCTTGAAGAAAGCTTTTCTCACAAGTGTAACACAATGTTTTTTCTACGACTCCTTTATTTCTTATACAAAATACAAAACAAAATAACCTAAAAACTGTTCAAATTAATTCCATCTTATTCTTTTAATTTTTAAGGTATGAGTTAATTAAAATCAATAAACTTACCTTCTCAGTTTAAATAAAGGCACTAAAATTGGAATTTATTATTCAAACACAATTATTTGTGTTCTAAATAATATTTAGATATACCTATACATATAATATAAATTTTAAAACGAATGTCAAACGATGCTGTCAATTTCTTTTCACACTGATCTGTTACTTTTCACACAGCAATTACGAAATGTGACTTTTACATACAGTTCATTTTTTTTATCTGGACTCGTGTTTTTTTGTTAGGTTGGTGGCTTATGCCAGTTTGACTTAGTATTTTTAGTATTTAAAAATGGTACTTCTGCGAAAGAATTTAATTAAATACTTTGATACTGTCAAATTGACAATAATATTTATTATTGATAATTTACTTGTCAATTATAAATAAAAAGATAATTATGCCAAAAATAATAGCAACGAATTTAAATGTAAAAGGCCTTTTGAGGGCAAAACTTAATTTTGATGAAATTATGCCAAATGCTACAATGGAAGAAAAAGTACATCGCCTTTTGGACATTTTTGGAGTAAAAAAGTAACGAATTTGGTTTTATAAATTTTACATCAAACAATATTTTCACATTATTTACCATTGGACAACATTTACGTTCACAAAAAATTTTAATTTCTTTTATATAAATTCTTTTCAAAGCGAATATTATTATCCGCTAGGAATACTTTCTCTTCTGGGCCGTAAAGCAACCTATATTTAACTACTTTTTTATATGATTTTACTCATCCAAGCACCACCAAAGCCAAATTAATTGCACTTTTAACTACGAATTTCGACAACTCAACTTGACAACTGCACAATGTAACCTACAATAATTTATACATAACCACAATTAGAATTATAACTAGCTTAGTTTGTTTTAATCAATGCGACCAACTTGACATTTGTATTTACCAACCAAAACCCTAAATTTGCAACGTTGCTGCTGTCCAAATAAAAAAAATGAACTTTAGTGGTCGTAGAAAATAGTTATTTGTTTTACAAGTGTTGAAAAGCGACTTTTTCATGCGAGTTTTTAAGTTGCCCACGAGGCCGTTAGGCCGAGTGTGCATTAACACGAGCTTGAAGAAAGCTTTTCTCACAAGTATAACACAATGTTTTTTCTGCGACCCTTTTATTTTTATTATTTTTAAATACAAAACAAAATAACCTAAAAACTTTTTTGACAGCTGAATGTCAAACGATGCTTTCCGGTTCTTTTCACACAGACCTGTCACTTTTCACACAGAAATGTCACTTTACATTCGTGTTTTGCCTTGCCAATAAAAAGATTCATTTTCTAAGCAACGATGCCATCATGAAAAGTGACTTTTACCGTGTATCTTTGTTATTATCAAATTTTGTATAGAAGTAAATTTGGTTAGAAATATCATTTTGTTTGAGCATTTCAGGAACCCCTTTTATAAGAACATTTGACATTAATTTTCTTTAAAAAGGTTTTTATCAAAACTATAAATCAACCTTGTGTAAAGCACAACTTTAAATATATACTATATTTATATACAGGGTAAGTCTTAAATTAAAAATATCTCAGTAAATAGGCATTTTACGAAAAAAGGAACAGAGGATAACAAAAAATAACTAAAACAAGAATAAACAAAATTACACGAGTTTTATATGTAAAACGAATTTAACTTTATTAAATGCAATAATGTATAAAACTTTAACATTAGGAAAGTTGGATATTAGTAAAAAAATCGTACTTTATAAAAAAAAAAATGAATTTAATTTAATAAGATAATTATTTCCAATAAAAAAGTGATTTATCACTTTTATATTTTTATTGAAAACTTATTGCAGCATCGAACAAAATTGATTTTTTTGTCACGCCATCTTTACAAATATAAACGAATGTTTTGGATAAAATCTACCTATTTTTAGTCGATCTGGTTTCTAGGTGGAAAAACTGTAGTTTTTTCGAGTTTGCACGCGGCAAAACTTGACAGCTGCTCTCACCAAAAATTGCAATTTATATTTTAATTGTACCATAAATAATTAAGTTTGTAGTATTTTGTAATTAAATTATTTTTCAGTTTTCAAATTAATACCTACATATTTATTATGTATGCATGTATAATAGGTAGTATGTTTTGTAAGCTATGTGTATGCAGAATAACTGTTACTCATGAAATAATCTTGTCAAATACCATTCGGGCATCTAATTTTTCCTGTGAAAAAAATCGAAAAAACACAATGCTAAGTAATATTTTTTAACAAAATGCATTCGTGCAGGTGCAAAAATCCTCGTCTTCCACTCGGATTTTTGTTGTCACCAGCACTCATGCTTCCTGTTAAAATATTACTTAGCAACGTGTTTTTTCGATTTTTTTCGAAAAAATTAGATGCCCTTATGATATTACTTACAATAATACATAAATGTGGGCGTACTCCAAAAAACGATCGGATCCATCGAGTGGTATTTTTAGTTGCGCATTTTTTTCAACAAAAACTTTTTGTACAGGGTGTGTTATGTAGCAGTGGCCAATATCATATTACAATAGTATATTATTCAATTTTTGAAATGTTCTAAAACTTGTAGACATATTTTATGTACAATGTTCTGTACCAATCTTTAACTCTTTCGGAAATATTTAAAAATAACATTAAACTTCCTTTTTCTAACATTGAGTAATCCGGCCTAGTTTAACTAATTTTGTCCCCTGATTTCAAAAATGTCACTACTTTTGCTATAGGACGTCTAGGATTTAAAATAAATGCGTAATAAAATGCTCGGCTTCAAAATGTAGTTTTTTTGTTAATATTTTAATTATATATTAAATTAATTTGCCTTAATTATTCTTGATTATACTGAAGTAATCGGTTTACGTCAAATAGATAATATTTAACTTAACGGTATTTTAAATATTAAAAATAAAATTATAATGTATTTTATTTACTCCTACATTAACGAGCTATGCCTTAATGTCATTTTAGTCACGGGCTGAAGTTAGCTTTATAATAATAATAATAATAATAATAATAATAATAATAATAATGTCAATCTCAAATATTTATGAGTTAAAATTGGCTTTAAATTCGTCGTAGATAAAGTATAGTATGCAACTCGTTTTATAAACTTCTCTAGACACTAGTTTTTAATAAACACTTGCTCGCAAGCTTCGCTAAAACTCGTAACTGAAATGACTTCTATAAAACTTAATACTTAATATACTATTATGTAAAAAATAACTATTATTTGACATTTTATTTTAATTAGGTTTCGGTATAAAAATTATCTTCGCCAATTGAAATCCTGTTAATTTAAACCTATTAAAAACTGTCAAAAATACGATTTGGTGACGGATAAAAAGGAAGAAATAGAAATGCAAGTGACCAAAATTGGCGAATATTTTTTTATTTACCTTTTCCATACTATAGTACCATTTGATGTTCGATTGAGCAGGACATTTTTTGGAGTTTTAACTCAAAATTGGTGGTTTGTTAATTTGACTAGGAAATTTGGGCAAATTAACATCAATTCTTTTAAAAGCGGAGAGCATTTCTTCAATAAATAGGCGCCAATTTTTGGCCTGATATATTAAGATTTAATAAATTCAAAAAAAAAAAAAGATTTTTCTTGTCCCATCCACACTTGTCAATAATTAAAATTATTTCTACTTTTATAAAATAAATCTTGCGTTTTTTTATTTAATGTATATCCTAATAAAAGAAAAATATATTTGACAATTTATATGCAAAAATAATATAAAATAAATTACAGGGACTCGTAACATCCAAAATAGATTTAAGGCAAAATAATTTAATTTAATTTTTAATAATTTTAAAGTACTGTAGGTTATCAAAATATTAACTAAAAAACTTACATTTTAAGATAATTGGACAGAGCATTTCATTACTCAATTCGAATCTCAGACGTCCCGGAGCAAAATAAGTGGCATTTTTTAAATCAGCACCAAAATTAGGTAATATAGGTGGGTGTACTCAATGTTAGTAATTAGAACTATCATAGGGTAATTATTTGATTACAGAACCTATCTACAACACATATGATAATGTGTCCAAATCAATGCCGGGAGTACCTCAACCAAATATTTCCAAATCGGTGGATAGGGAGGCGAGAATCGATGTAATGGCCAGCACGATCCCCTGATCTGACGTCATTATCCTTCTTCCTAGGGGGATATGTCACAAGTTTTGTATAAATACCCAAGCCCCTCGATTTAGCTGACTTAAGAAGACGGTTAACGCTGGTGATTAGATCGATGTTGAGTAACGTTAGAAGTTATTTCTATTTATGATTAGGATGTTGCCAAGTCGTTCACGGCGAGCATTTTGAACGTTTTCTACATTGACATTAATTTTTGTTTTGTTTATTACATTATCAAGAAATTTACAGTATAACTTAGTTTTTTAGTGTTGTAGCAAATTTATGAAATCAAATAATTATAATTATCGTTAATGTTAATTTTTTTTATTTCCGAATACTGTACCCACTTAGTAAAAAAAACTGTATATAAGGTACTTAGTAAAAAAAACTACTCGTGAAAATCCGGAAGACCGCTTTTAATTTACAAATAAATAAAATTGTGTAGGTCATACTTTTAATAATTAAAAAAAAATCTGATAACGGGACAACACCCTCCTTTTTTTCATAATTTCTGTATTTATATAATATTTTATTTCAGATAAGACTTATAAAAGTTGTTTTATATTAAAACCAAATACAGTATTGTGCGAATTAATGTGAATTTCTATATTATTTTAACTTCGAATACTGCTGTGACAATTCTGACAGGTGTTTCTTGACATATGCCATAACGGACATTAATCCTATTAAGAATTTGTGGGCTATATGCAAGTCCAGGTTGCTGAAAATGAATTATACAACAAAAACTAAGATGATTTAGGCTGTCATTCAGGTATGGTTTCGAGATGACCAAATAAAGGAAAATTTCAAGACATTGATTAATTCTATGCCAAAACGAGTTGAAGCTTTAATGAAGGCCAAAAGGGGACATATTCCCTATTAAATAATATTAAATAATATTTAACGTAAATCTATTTGTGATCACATTAATTCCCACAATATTGTATCTGTTAAATATACAAATTTTAAGGTGTATTGGTATTATGTTTAAGTGATTGTTGTTGTTTAAATATATTTGAAATCCTCTAATTAGCTTCTGGCTGAAAATACGAGCTTCAAAGTTTTGATTTTGTTTGTTGGCATAAATTTGCGCATTGCAATGTGTTGTCGCGCGTAAACTTTATTATTCAAATCACGAAGGATGTTCCGGGTGGTGTCTAGCCTTTCTTCCCTTTTCTCTATCATCCACAATACGTAACACTAGTTTTCCGGAACGTAGGCAGATGCGCTGCACTAAGTTTTGAATGGTTGCTGAGGAAAATTGCTGTGAAAATTCCACTGCTATTGATAAAACAAAAATCGAGCCAACTAAGTCTGTTTTATTGAGATTTTATTTCTTTTATGAATTTCCAAAGTTAAATTGAGTTTATTAAGGATATTACGTGCTTTTAGAAACATTATTTTCTTACCATACTGACGTATTGATTTAATGAAGAGAAAGAGGCTCTTTCAAAGAGCATACAATTGGCTACAAAAGTCGTATACTGGGTCCTGAAACAATTAAAAAAAAACAATATCAAATTTTTTGATTTTATGTACACTGCATTTGGGTGATTGTGATTTAGAATAGATATCAAAATACATTCAGTTTAAAAAATGGCGAATGCACCGGGATTAAATTTAATTTCTTATTAAAAAATCTCTGTATCAAAGAAGCAGAATTTTAATAAAAAACAAAATCTTTAAATAAATTTTTTGTAATGCATTTTCCCAAACTTTGTATTATAACAAGATTTTTTCACAAAAAAAAAATTTAAAAATCTTTCTAAATAAAATCTGGTTGAAGGCCTAATTCAACATACATAAGGGGATGTGGTAAAATCTAAGGTGGCATTTCTGTATAGCATTCCATAATGCGAAAACTCCCATATGTATGTACAAAAGCGCAGTTATGTTAACCGTGTTCAAAATAGGAAGAAATAAGATTTTATTATTCACCATTCTCTATTGTGTGGTATTCTTAGGCAATTTACCGAAACCCTATTTAATACGCCATAACGTAAATGTTTTTATACTTACACTTAATGGAAACTTTTTTGTGTTTAATATAATAGCATATTTTTATTTTACTTTTATTTTTTTTGTGAATTTTTATTTAATAATAATTAACAATATTTGTTTTGTTAATACTCTTATACTCGTAAACATAAATAATATTAACTTTTATTTTCACATTTAACAAAGTAATAAAAGAAGTTTTAGTGTACCTACAATTAAAGTAATTTTAAAATACAGGGTGTCACCTAATACTGTATTTATAATAAAACAAATATGATATCATCATCGTTTTTACCTCTACAAAACAATGATATTATTCATCCAAGCAAAAAAGAAACAGGTATGGGCGAATCTCACGAAATGTCCCCCGATGGTGTTACCCCGTGATTTTTAATAAAACTAAATGAGTTTGACCTACACTTTTATTGTGTTTTGATCTTTCATAATTAAGAAGATATTGCAGCTCAGGTCCCAGATTTTTAACCGTAATTAATTATTTTTTATAATGTTTTAAAAGTCTAAAACCTATCCTCCGTGACTATATTTTTTCAAATATCTGAGGTAGTAAAAACATACTAAAATTATCAGTAAGTAAATTAAACACATCCAAAGCAATCGAATCAAATATAAAAAAATATTAAAAATTAAAAAAAATAATTTTTATAACCATTTACATAGGTGTTACAAAAATTGATTCTATCCTCCGTGAATCTGTTTTTGGTTTAAATTTTATGCAACGGATGGCGCTTTAATCATTTTAAATAAGCAAAAACTTCTGTTTACGACATTATAGATGCATGTGATTCCTGAAGATCAGTTAGAATTTATATGCAGATGAGAGTGTTGCTGTTTTATAATTCAAAAGTTTAAGTTCATTAATTTTCTATTTAAAAACCTATTCACCGTGAAGAGTAATACTCAGTAAGTAGATTTTTTTATTTTATTTTATTTAAAATATACAAAGGGATGTTTAAAAAAACAAACGAAATCCTAACTTCCGTGAAGCTATCTTCTGTGAAGCTCTAATATTCAAAATGTATGATTTCTTAAAATTCTTGCATTAGTGCAGAACCACTTATGTTATGTTATTACTAGACCTGGTGACTTCCCAAAAACCCCATTCTAGACTAACAGTGAAACAACCAAAAATAAAAAATTATTATTCACAGTTTAGTTTACCAAAGCAAAGTTGACAAATTAGAACAACTCCTAGAACTTCGAGAAACCCTGACAATAAAAAGTAAGTACTTAAAAATAGCTGAGTATGCAAAACAAAAAACAGTTATCAACAAAGTAATCACACAAATGCAAATTTTTATGGAATGTATATTTTTGTCCACTGTGTAAGCATATTTTACGTCAATTGTCATAGGTCAGGAATAACTAAAATTTATACTTTACTTATAAACACATTAATTATTTTTTTATTAAAAATAAATGGCATTTATGTAAACATGATAAAGAATGACAACTTATTTGGTGACACCCTGTATAAGACATAATTTACATTTCTAAAATTATTTTTGTGTTCGGTTATAATTTTAATTGAAATTACTGTGCGGTATGTTCAATATATTTATAAATAGATTCAGCAAGAAGCTTAAAATTTTTCTGAAGCAAATTAGAAATTCAAATTGAAAGGCGCATTTCAGTAATTGTGGTAATTACCATTAAGTAAGTAACTCAATATATCTCGTGGAAAATGACTTGGCGATTTCATTTACAAGCCTTCGTTTATTTTCCGAGTTATTCAGTGATAAATTTTGCAAATAAAAACGACATTTATTCGAGCCAGATTAAATAAAAAAGACCCCAAGTCCGGGCTGTAAGTTGTTTGTGCATACTAGGGTGTCCGTTATTTGGGCGATGTGCGAATTTTTTTGCTCGCACCCCCCCAAAAAGTTGTAGTTTGGGAAAAAAAAATGTTTGGTAATTTTTTTAGATTTTTATTTTTTAATTAACCCGTGCCGCAAGAGGGTTAAAGATTTAATTATTGTTAAAATATGATTAAATTTTGCCTTTCACTATAGGCTTACCACTCCACGATTTTTCAATGAAAAAAGTCTGTCGAGTGGTTTTCTTATAGTTAAAACACCGCTGAACCCGAATCTGAAATTCGTTTTTTTTTCATTAATCGTTTTTTTAGAATAGCCTGTGTCGGGAGTAGGTAAAATCGCAAATCGGATGAAAAATGGGATTAGGCTCTTTTCACATTCAAAGTCCTGTAACGTCGCCAGTTTTCTATAAAAAAATCTGAAAATTGGTATACTTATGGTTTTGACATCGCTGAACTCGAATCTGACATTTTCATTGATGACCGCTGTCAAAATAGCTGTCAAAAATCCCAAAAACGATTTTTTATTAAAAATGCCCATTTGCCCCTGTAAAATTATGTTTGGAACTTGAAATTTGACAGTTCAATCATTTGTACATTTTATTGAGTGATTTGGATTTCGGTTTTATGAAAATAAATAATTCAAAGTGCATCAAATTCAGATTCAGCGCATGAAATAACCATAAAATGGGCATTTTTAATAAAAAAACCGTTTTTTGGGATTTTTGACAGCTATTTTGACAGCTGTCATCAATGAAAATGTCAGATTCGAGTTCAGCGATGTCAAAACCATAAGTATACCAATTTTCAGATTTTTTTATTGAAAACTGGCGACGTTACAGGACTTTGAATGTGAAAAGAGCCTAATCCCATTTTTCATCCGATTTGCGATTTTACCTACTCCCGACACAGGCTATTCTAAAAAAACGATTAATGAAAAAAAAAAACGAATTTCAGATTCGGGTTCAGCGGTGTTTGAACTATAAGAAAAACCACTCGACAGACTTTTTTCATTGAAAAATCGTGGAGTGGTAAGCCTATAGTGAAAGGCAAAATTTAATCATATTTTAACAATAATTAAATCTTTAACCCTCTTGCGGCACGGGTTAATTAAAAAATAAAAATCTAAAAAAATTACCAAAAATTTTTTTTTCCCAAACTACAACTTTTTGGGGGGTGCGAGCAAAAAAATTCGCACATCGCCCAAATAACGGACACCCTAGTGCATACAGAGTAAATATTTTTCTCGATTTTTATGTAAGAATGTCATATTCTCGCACGCAAAATCGTTGAAGAATGAAGCTCATTCTTAAACGATTTTTGGTAACATTTAGTTTTTAAGTATTGGTACCCCCAAAATGTCAAACTGATTAATAACCTCAAATTCATTACTTTTATTGAAAATGAAGCCTTTATTATTGTTTTGTAATATTAAGTTTGCTCCAACAATGCATTTTAATGCAAAATTTTAAGTTTAATGTAAAAAAGTGCAGTTCAGGTTGTACTTGTGCAGGATAACAAATATTGTCATTTTGTGTTGCCAACTGCCATTTTGCGAGAAAAATCCCCTAACTAACAACGACCACAAAACAATTAAAAAAACCTAAATAAAAGTTAAAATCGAGAAAATAGTATAAATCACACGTTGCAGAAGGCTATTCTGGCACTCATTCGTTCGTCCACTCGCTCCTTCGTCGCTCGAGGCCAAATTTCGAATTCGTGCGAGAATATGTGGCCTTCTGCAACTTGTACTTTAATATACTATTCTTCTTTCTGTGTTGACTGATGTGTCACTTTTATGTTTGGTTTTAAAATATACGTGTTAATCTTTTTGCAGTAAAATCGATAACCACATGTATTTTATTAATTGGTTTAAATTGCCTATAATTTAATTTTATCTCGATTTTAAATATGGGTGATTCTACAAAAGTTGGACAACTTGATGTCATCAGTCAATAGAGTAGGTATTTTAATATTTTTTGTAAATATTTTAGTATATTACAAAAGATCAAGGTTTTTTAACTTGTCCACACCCAATTTTAATGTATTTTTTTACAAAGCACGTTTGTAGAAAAACATAATAAATATTCAAAATATCTGTACCTTGGCGTGTCACAATTCCTGAATCAAATATTTGAGTGATTTTTATTTTAAAATACATTCAATTCATCTTAAATTTTTTAATTTCACTACAAAAGTTTGTAGTTCTATAGTTCTATAAAACATTAAATAGTGTATTTTTTATATTTTATCATAGATTCAAAAATTGCAATTTTTAAAAAATTGATAAACATTGTACTTACTTTTACCCGTCAGTTCTGTGTCCAATGTTAAAATTCAAAATTCCTGCAAAAGATTGTCGTCAAGTCCTCGTTTTAACTCAAGTGTTGGTAAAAAATTACCTTACAGAGCCCGCGACAGTCATCTTGAAAACAATGCAAGAGGAGAAGTTGTGGTGAATGCACGTATAGTTCCAGCCAAAATATCAGTACTGTGGTGAGTAGTTATTTTCCGACGAATATATATGAGGCATTCCATGTCAACTCGGCCACCCCCTCCTGTGCAAAATTGACTAAAGTTTTTCGAAACGTGCAAATGTAAAATTTTTAGCTTATCGTCTTAACTTTCAAATGCCGAGTGGTATTTTGCAAGCAATATACATCACTTTAAAAAAACCGTATTAGGTAGGTAGTTTACATTAACTAACAGCGTTATAAAATTAAAAATTGAATTTGATTGTATGCACTAATCTACATATTATCAGTGATTCTATGTTCTTTTTACCGCTGATTACACAATGGTTTGCCCCTAACCCCAAAAAATAACTTAAAAAGCAGTTTTGTGAAACTTACAGCCCCTAAATGCATTTTTTGATACATATTTTTGCATTTGTTTTTTGTATTTCTCATTGCCTAATATAAATATGGCCTTACCTCAGAGTCGACATAAAACTGTATGTTCCTAACCTAAAATAACTCTCAAAAAATGTATTTTACCTTCTTTATAGCTGTTTAAAGCATTTTAAAAGATTGGCATGAGGTTAAATTTTTATACTTTTTATCGCCAAGTACGTAAATAATCCAACTATAAATTGCAGACTAAGCAGTTTACCCCTAACCTTAAAAATATTTTCTAAAAATTAATTTTCTGCAGATACACATGCTGAAGAAAATTGAAATATGGGATGTATAGATTTATTTCCACACTTTTTATCGCTAAATACGATTATAATCTTTCTTTGACGGCAATTCTTCGTTAACCTATAAAACTTTGCATAAATCGTATTTTAAAAATATTTTTTAAAGTAAAAATGTACTCTTAAAAAAGTATTCGAATGTACTCCAAATGGCTCCGAATTTAATTATCGTTAGAATCCGAATTTAATTATCGTTAGAATCTTATAGATAATTACAAATTCAGCATATTGTTATGTAATAACTACTATATAGTAAATATTTTTAACATATCATTTAAACCTCATTTTTATTGCATGGGTAGGATGCAAAGTTTTTTTAGGTTAACAAAGAACTGCCATCAAAGGATCATAAACATTTTTAGCGATGAAAGTGTGGAAATAAATCTATAAATCCCATATTTCAATTTTCTTTAGCGTCTGTATACTGCAGAAAACTAATTTGTAGAGAATATTTTAAGGTTAGGGGGTAAACTGCTTTTGTGTGCAGTAAATAGTTGGATTATTTACGTACTTGGCGATAAAAAGTATAAAAATGTAACCTTATGCCAATCTTTAAAATGCTTTTAAACAGCTGTAAAGAAGGTAAAAAATACATTTTTTGAGAGTTCTTTTAGGTTAGGAAGGTACAGTTTTATGTCGATTCTGAGGTAAGGCCATATTTATATTAGGCAATGAGAAATACAAAAAAACAAATGCTAAAACCATCTATCAAAAATGCATTAGGCGGGAGTAAATTACGAGAAACTGTTTTTTAAGTATTTTTTGAGGTTAGGGGCGAACCATTGTGTAATCAGCGGTAAAAAATACATAGAATTACTGATAATAGATCAGTGCATTAAATAAATTTCAATTTTTAATTTTATAAAGTTGTAGTTAATGTAAAACTACGTATTACGGATTTTTTAAAGTGATGTCTATTGCTTGCAGTCGCTATATTGACACCGCCATTTTGAAATTTTACAAAATACCACTCGGCATTTAAAAGTTAAGACGATAAGCTAAAAATTCATCACTTGCACGTTTCGAAAAACTTTAGTCAATTTTGCACAGGAGGGGGTGGCCGAGTTGACATGGAATGCCTCAATATATTATTAGGGTGTGTTTCAAAAAAAATCGACTTTTTCTTTTTCTCTTCAAATGGTCAGCAAATTCTTTCAGAGGATGTCAAAACAAAGACCTCGTTAAAATTTGAGCTTTTAATTGAAGATTTAGAGGTCGCGGATCGCAATTTTCTATTTCCCATTTAAATAACATAGGAAATTTTTTTTTTTAACTTTGGAATTTTATACGTCTATATCGAATCAACTTATGGCAAGGAACATCTTAGATTTTTATAGTAAATTTAACGCTCTATAAAAAATGTCTCTTATAATTTTTCTATAAATTGATTTCTTCCAGAGTTATTCGAGGCCAAAGTTTGATTTCCATCGAATTTTCTCGTTTTTTCAACTTTTAGCATCATGTAGTAAAAAAATCACATATTTATATCTGAAACATATGAAGTGTTGTAAAAAAAACAAAAAAAACAAAAAAACGTCACTTTTTTCCAAAGCCTACTACAAAGTTTTAATGAAAATATGAGATGTGTATAATATGCAAAGTAATTTATTTATAAATGCATTTTTCTCGAAAATGGTGCATCTGAGCAATTCAAATCAAGAGTACCTATTTTTCGTAAAAAACTATAAATTCTCATAATTTCATAAAAAAAATTAAATTATTAACCCTTAAAAAAGTTGGGGCTATTTTTGTAACTTTGCCCCCTCCAAATGTTACGCCTATAATTAAATTTTAACAGTTTTGATCATAGATCTAGATTCAGCATGTCAAAATTACCAAAGTACCTACCGAAAATTCATTTGTTCATGTTCAACCCTCTAGGAATAGTTTTAAAAAAAATATCCTCTTAGGCTCCTATTCAGGGGGCCGTAGCTCCTTTAGGGAGCATTTTTTGATACATGTTTATTAAACAAAAAGTGTTATTTTTATACGAATAATGCACTGTTTAAGTTTGGCCACCCGTATAATGATAATTGTACCATAAATGTTAAAAAAACGCGAAAATTCGATTGAATAACTCTGGAAGGAATCAATTTATAGAAAAATGATAGGAGACCTTTTTTGTAGAGCGTTAAATTTACTATGAAAATCTAAGATGATCCTACATAAGTTGATTTGATTCAGACGTATAAAATTTCAAAGTTAAAAAAAAAAAATTCCCATGTTATTTAAATGGGAAATAGAAAATTGCGATCCGCGACCTCTAAATCTTGACGAGGTCTTTGTGTTGACATCCTCTGAAAGAATTTGCCGACCATTTAAAGAAAAAGAAAAAGTCGATTTTTTTGAAACACCCTAATATATATATATATATATATATATATATATATTTATATTTCATTGTAATTTAAATAAGGCTATATGTGATTTGTTGATAAGTAGCATCCACTAATAAAAAATTTCAGTAAAATACTTAAATCTGAATTATAATCTCAAATTTGTATCACATTCATCAGTACCGTGTCGTCAGTCAATTTAAATTCTGCTTGCACAGGACTCATATAAATTTGATGTGGGTCCCATATCTAATAATTGAGATATCGGTATACCCAAAATCCACCAGCCGCCACTGATGTGTGGTATTATTTGATTTTAAGATATTTAATGTATAATATGCTCAAAGTTGCAATAAATCTTATATTTTCCAATAAGCTATGTATTTAATTAGTACCCTGGTATACTCGTAACTTCCCTTGCATTCAAATTTAGAAAACACAGATATTTCAGACACCGTTTGAACAAGTGACTGGCCCGGTCTGGAACAGTATATTTATTATATTATCTATGTTCTCATAACAAAATACTGTTTAATTTTCTCCGAAAACCACTCTCTAAAAATAAATTAGTAAAAAATTACTAATTTAATAGTTATTAGTGGCTGCTTTTTCACTTGTACCATGGTTAACCATGGAATACAATGGTATTTCAAAATTTAACAGCCAATTCTTATATAAAATTGTTCCCTAAATCCGAAAATGTAAGTCAAAAGTAAAAAAAGGAAAACAGTTTTTGAGATATAGTCAATTTTCCATTTAATATTGAATTGACTATATCTCAAAAACTGCTCCACTTTTAAAATTTTTGACGGTATTTTCGGATTCAGGTGACAATTTTACATAAGAATTGGCTGTTAAATTTTGAAATACCATTGTATTCCATGGTTAACCATGCTACAAGTGAAAAAGCAGCCACTAATAACTATAAAATTAGTCATTTTTTACTAATTTATTTTTAGAATCACCCATGTATAGAAAAATAAAAATATAATTTAAATATGATTTAACATTTCTTTCTTGCTAACCTTTCTCGTTAATTCTTTGGGAAAGTCCTTAATTTGTCATCCCACGTTACTTGTTTTATTTCTGTCCCATTGCGCTTGTCTCGCTCGTTCCACGTGCCGTGTTCTAAAAAGGACAATGCAAGATGGCACATATAAGACAAACTTAACTAACGCGACCGGAAATAACTTTAACTTGATTAAGCAACCCGTACATCCTTAAGTTTATTAGTGCCCTATAAATATAAAAGCCGAAACGATCTCTTTTATCAAAGTAGGCCACACTATTTAATCTTCTATCAATATTTGTGTTTGTCGTGTAATAATATGCATTCGTTTATTGTCTTACCTATTGTCGTTCGTTTAATATTAATCGTATGTATTTAAAAAAAAAATTATTTATTTGTAAATTGTAATTGTGTAATAATTATATATCGCCATACTACTAATGAAAATACATTAAAAGAAAATCAGAATAATGGTTCCATCTATGGCATTTAATTGGA
Organism: Brassicogethes aeneus; assembly: GCA_921294245.1. Taxonomy (NCBI): domain Eukaryota; kingdom Metazoa; phylum Arthropoda; class Insecta; order Coleoptera; family Nitidulidae; genus Brassicogethes; species Brassicogethes aeneus. Next base: position 48,984,899 of record OV121135.1, read on the forward strand.
AATTAGTGTAGGTACACAGTGAAAAAATATTTGTTAATTTTAACCAAATATTAACAGGATTTTATGTCAATCCAGGTCCACATAACTTTATATTAAGTTTACAACCAACTGTAAACTGTTAACCAATTGAATTGAAGTAGTTTGCAATTATAACATACATTTTGTAGATTCAATAACAAAATCCTATAGGATTAGTCAAAAATAACTAATTATAAGTCATATTTGACTAATTGTCATAGCAAAAAAGCAGTCACTAATAATTAGTCAAATTCTACTGAAGGAAATAGTCAAATTAGGAGATTTAAATTTAAAAAAAGTTTTGACCCAGCCGGGGATTGAACTCAGGTCTGTCACTTGTCAAGCTTGTCAAGCTGTTGTCATAACCTATTTGGCTATCAGCCGCTCTTATAAAAATCAATTTTATTTATCAATAAATATTGTTCATAATATTGTAAAGTTGAATATATTATTTGTGTTGCTGTTTTGAGCTAAACTTTTTGCATCTTTCTTTGTTTATATGGGTCATTTAACCATGGAGCTTAGGTATATGCATTTAATTCAAATAATACTTTGTTGTTGGCCGCAAACGATTAAAGAAATTAGTTACTTTTAACTTTCAGAAATAGTCAAAGATGGTGACTAATCTTAAATTAGTCAAACTTTAGTAAAAAATAACTATTTAAAAGTATTAGTAAAAAAATGCTGGAACTAATTCAAATAGTAGAATTTTGACTATTTTATTTTTAGAGAGTATGTTAATAATTTAACCATAATATTTGTAATTTTTAAGAACCACCTTATTTTTACAAATCTTTTTGTAGACCCAGTAACAAAAGTATTTGTTCGAAATTGGGAATTTAAAAGAAAAGAATTTTAATAATAAATGTTGCTTAAATTATCAATTTCCTAAACAAAAAATAACACAAAGGTACTTACATAAATGGACACAAAAATAACATACATACAATTAAATAACACAGCATTCTGAAATTATCAAATTATTAAAAAATTTGGCACAATATATTATCAGTACTACTACAGAAAATTTTAATAATAAATATAACAAAAAAGTAGTTTGTACTAATAAAGTAAAGATCCCTATTTGTCCAACAATTTCTTTTGTTACGGCAAAAAGATCATTTTTATGAAAATTATTTATCTACAACCGCTGCTTTCAGTAATATAATTTGCATTAATTATAAAGTAAAGTAACATTATGTTTATAAAAATAACACTCTTCCAGATGCAGAAACGCATTGATAAATATAGTTATTATTATTTGTCCAAAAAAAAAACAGTTCTATACTGTTTACAAAAACGTTTTGGAGAATGCAACCCTAATGATATTATTCAAAGAAATTTTGTAAATTTTACAAATCCCTTTTCGTTTAAAATAAAACTTTTTTTGATAATATGAAATTTATTTAACAAGAAATGAATTGTAAATTCAATAAACTATTTTCATTCTAAATGTTCAACCTACTGTTGGGTGTTGGGTAGTTTTTTTTAAATAATTAATTATTTTAACAAAAAAATTAACTCATATTATATGATGTACAAAAAAAAAATGAACTTACTTTTTAAACAACAAGTCTTCTTCGTTTATTGAATAGACCTTAAATATTTCTTTTAGAAAACGTCGAAATTTTAATTTTCTTACACTGAAAGAAATATATACTAAAGTTAAATAAAAAAATAATTAGGGCAAATATATTTTATGTTTCATATATAGACTACCACATACATTGCTAAAACAAATATATTCGTTTGGTTAGCAGCCTATTGCTGCCCTAGCAATATAAATGGTGTTTCTAGCAATATTTTTTTGCTGTAATTCACTTATAGTTTACATTTTATAGTAAGGGTAAGTTTATTTTTATTTAGATCTAACATATCTTCTTTACAATAAATGTATTACAAAATTTACCATACATTCATAATAAACAGTAGTATAAATGTGTAAAGCACTAGTATAAAATTTTTAGTATAAATTTGTATTTACTTTTAGCAACAAATTTCTTTCAGTGTAGTGATCTTTTTGATATGTTTATCATGCTAGATTTTACCACACTCGCACAAGTGAAATCAATAAAATTATAACACAGACTGTGGATTATAAAGTTATGTTCACCAAGGAGAGCGCTGACCCTTTCTCCCTCTTTTAAAGGGAAATAACAAAAATGTTACCATTGCAAAATAGTAAATATTAAAAAAATCTTTTTAGGAGTAAAATATTTTTGTTCTTAACGTAACAAAGATTTACTAACTGAAATAAAATTAATTTGAATAACAACGATAGTAATTTAAAAAAGACAAATATGCTATAGTAAAATGAACAAATTTTACTATTACAACTGCGAATTACTTTATGTAAGCGCAATTCACACACAACTATATATTTAACAAAAACATTTTAAGTTCGACAACGATTTAATATAAACATAAAGTATTTCTTATTGCCATGACAGTATGATAACAACTATTACTTTGTTGGATAAAATTTTTTTTATAAAAGACCAATATTGCTGCTTCATTATAGTAAACGAGAATTTTATTAACAGTAAAAAAAGTTTGTTCTTTAAATAAAAATAATCTCAATACTTTGACAAATCGTAGGTTTTTGTCCCAGACACTGAAAATTTAATAAAAAAGGTACATAACTGGAACTTAACCAGATATTGATAAACCAGCCCTTACTGATGTATTTTGTAACTAACCCACTTCACTGTATTCCCTAATTTCAGTTTACTAAAATTAGGGAAGTAGGTTTACTGGTTTGATGGCATCTTTTAATAATAACAGATTTCTGGATAAATATTATACTCTGGACAGTTGATAAAAACACGATACAAATTAGAATAAATTAAGCAAAAACATAAGTTGCAGACGCAGAAGTAAAAAAATGCTTACAAAATTGCATATTACCTTTACAAAACTTTCAGTAAATTAGTTTCCTTTGTTAATACAATTACAAACCCTGGTTTTCTACAAAAAAATATTTTAAAATTAAAATAAAATTAAGAAACCACAAACTCATGTTAACAAATCTGATTTATATAACATTGCAACTGTAAAATTACAGGTCACTGTAAAATAAAAACATCCTCATAACATTTAATTCCGAACGTCAACAATATTATCTGTGCAAACGGTTTATACCACTTTTTGATTTATAAGGAAAAGTAATTTAAATCATTTGTACCGGTTTTAATCTTAGGTAAATATCAATTGTTTAAATTTGTTAATTAAATGACAAACTCTTGCAAAGTGAGATTTATTAGGTGAGTGCACCTGCGAAATGCAGATTTTGTTTAAGGTCATTTATTATTCAGGAGAAAATCTACCCAAAAAGTTAAACTTCTCGCAAGATTAAACTAAAACATGTCCCGAGTAAAAATTTAGATCGTAATTTAAACTTAATAAGTCTGAACAATTTCCGTCTTGAACGGTTTTATTTTCGCCTAAAGATAACCAACTTAAAACATGGCAGATAAGTCCATTGTCCCGATTTTTAATAAAAGCGCGACAATATTTGAATATAAATATATCGTTGCTGCGCCTGAAAAAACATCTATGTGCATTTTAACAAATGTTACAGGAGAAGGAAAAGACCTTTTACTACCAGATAAAACTTTGATGAAAGTATTTCCTTACACTGTTCAGTATAATTCAATATTAAAATAATATTAAGGAATGCATACTTTCATAAAAGTGTTATCTAGTAGTGAAATGTTTTTTCTTTTCCTCTAAAATTTGTTAAAATGCGCAAAGAGGTTCTTGCAAACGCAGCGACGATATATAAATAATTCTTTGGAACCTGTAAATCAAACTGACCTTGAATAAAAATTTTGCATTTGTAGACATTTTATTTATATATTATTTAATTGGTTTAACAAATATTAAAAATTTTCCCCAACACCAAAACAAAAAACAAAGTGCTTAAAATACTTATCGCCTTTCGCGTCTTCAGAAGCGAAGTGTAAGTAACGAAATCTCAAGATTTACATCTGAAGATTTACATCGTTGGCGAAAAGTACTTTAAGCACTTTGTGTTTTTAAGAAAGAATTGAACCAACAATCGCCAAAGTTTTTTGTTTTGAGTGCGTTCCACCAACTTTAAATACCGAGACAGCTGTTTCGACCTATATTGGGTCTCATCAGTGTCGGGCAACTTGGTGTAGTGGAACACACCCAAAAGAAAAGACTCCCTAAGCTTATATATATGTTTATGTTTTGGGTGTGTTCCACTACACCAAGTTGCCCGACACTGATGAGACCATATAGGTCGAAACAGCTGTCGGTATTTGAAGTTGGTTGAACGCACTCAAAACAAAAGAATTTGGCGATGTGTAGGTTCAATTCTATATATATTTGGTGTTGGGGAATATTTCTAATAGTTCTTTTTTAAGTATCAGCACGATATACAAATAATTAAAATTTACATAATGAATTCTTTACATTAATTATTTGCAGTAAAATTAAAAACTGAAATTTATAAATGGTAAAATTTTATTTTGAAATAAAATAATTTATTTGGTTTATAATCCAAAAATTTTATAAGAAATCGGTTCAAATTAAGAATGATTCGGTTGTTTTAGTGATAAATTGGAGTTAACAGGATAAACAGGTTTTAAATCAGTTTTTGTGGGTCAAAGCAGTGGCGGCTCGTGACCATTCATGAAGGTAAGGCCCATGGCACCGCAGGCAATTTTGTTTGAAATTTTCAAGGTCTCGCGTTTTTGAAGCACTTCAGAATCTAAATAAAAAATATATAATATTTAAAAATATGTTCTTTTACGAGAAGAAGTTTCAAAATTTAGCTAGAATAATACAAAAAGTGCGGGATGAGGTGGGATTTTTATTTATTCCTTCAGCAGGTTTCCACATTACCTAGGAGGTAGGTACTGCTCATTTTTACCTATCTTACAAAAAATATTTTTAGATTAATAAAGGCACAACCGCACAACAACAAAATGTACAAGCACAGTAGGTATATGAAACTCAACGATGTAACATTGAACTATAAAAAAACATGAATATTTTTATTTATATTTTTAGTGAGTTTTACCGTGGTATTTGTGTGTTAATATGATAGTATATTAAAATAAAAATGATATTTTATAATTATTTGAATTATTTTTACATGAATTCACAACGCAATAATGTATTTTACGCTTGCATTTTTATCACCATTTTCCATTTTAACGCTAAGGCAAATACTAAACAGAAATAAGAAACTATAAACACGCATACTGCCCTACTATGGAGAAAAGCAGTAACTGTTAAACAAGAAATTTGTGGAAAATTAGCATAAACTATATTTTTATAAAAAGCAGTGGGTATATAATTGATTTTTTTAACTTATGAGATATTTGACTGCATTTCTGTGTTGAATTCGGTTACAAAATGTCCATAGCTTTACCCTAGCACAAGAAAACGCATTTTGCATTTTTTTGCAGTTACTGCCTTTCTTCATAGTAGGGCAGCATAGATCTAATTAATAAGCTTTGTTTACTATAACATTCTACGCCCCGCCCAGCCTTTTACAACGGCTGATAAGCGAGCCGCACAGATCTCGGGACTGACTCTGACGTCTTCCATATACTGTGGTACAAGCCCAACTTTGTGGGCCTCAATGTCTACAAAAATTCGCGTATTATCCCCGCCTTGCGGGTGTGCCGGCGGCACCGTGCAGCGGTGGGGAGCATGATGTTGCATCGGCAATGTGTGACGTATTTGAATCGCAAATTTTTGGGATTACTATTTTCCCATTATGCGGTCGGGCAATGATTTAAGCGTTTAGAATTAAAGTTGGAAGGGGTGCGCGCTAAATTTAAAGGAAATATTTTAAACTTTGACGGTTATTCGATGTTTTGATACTTTTAAAGTAGGTTTAAATTACGATCCAAATTTTGACTCGGGGTGAGTAAAACAATCAACCTAAATATCAAAGTTTAAATTGAAGATAACCGTAGAGATTAGATTCATAAGAGTTCAAATAAAAATTTGTTTTTATTCAAAAAGGATAATTTCCTTATTATAGTAAAAAACAATTTCCGATCCATTCATAAATAAATTAGGGAGTATAAATCGACACATATTTAATATAAATTATAAGGATGTATGTTGAAGTAAACATCGTTATCCATCTGTTTTTTGTTTCTTAAAATAAACATATCAATTCCATTATACATTTTTTAGGTCGTAGTTAATTATGTTTACGAGTCGACATACAGTTAATCTCCATTTGTTTCTTTTTTTTGCTGAAATCTATCCGACATTTCGTTGATGTTGTGTCGATCTAATTGAAATTCTGTGCTGGAAAAATAAAACAAAAAACAAACCCTCCCTGCCTCCGAGGTCAATAGTCCACCCTTAGAATCGTACATCATTTTTGACAGCGATTTACACGGAAAATAAAAGACAAAAACATACCATTAAGGAAAATCCTGTTTAGTTTAAAATTATAGAATATTTCTCCACAAATGAAGAATAATAAATTTGATTTATACCGCGTCAAAAATTATTTATTTTTTAAGTTGGAGCAAATACCTTTTTATTTGTAAAAAGTTGTTAAAACTAATTTTTTTGCCTTTCTGTTTCAAAAAGTTATTTTTTTTACAATTTCGTTTTGATTCTACACGACTTATTTAAAAACCATTACAATAACTTTTACTTATTTGACTCATATAATACCTTTTTAATAAAGTCATTTTAAAGAAATATACTTCAAAACTAATTAGGTTTTTTTGGGTAAATTATACATTTATTAATCCAACCCAAATAAATCATCGTGCAACCGGATAAGTATTTGCGGAAATGGTTCCACAAACCGGCCACAATTTCCAATAACTTTTATCGTCATCAGTAATAAAGTTACCGCATATTTCACTGAATGATTGAGTTATTTTTAAGCGCTGAAACAAAAAATTACCATAATTTTTTGCATATTGGCAATTGAGTGACGATTTTATTTAAAATAAAATGGACAGTTCATATGGGATATTTGAATAATACGTAAAAAACGTCTTACATCCACGTCGAATCTGGGTTGCCTACATTCAAAAACTTTATGCCTGGGTAACTACACAGTAAAAAAATATTTATTAATTTTAACCAAAATTTAACTAGATTTTATGTTAATCCAGGTCAAAATAACCAACTGTAATTGAATAGTAGTTTGTAATTATAACATTTTGAAGATTTAATAAGAAAACCCTATGTCAATAATTCCACCATAATTCTTGTAATTTTCAAAAAGGACCTTATTTTTACAAACCTTTTAACCCAGTAACAAAAGTATTTGTTGAAAATTGGGAACTTAAATGAAAATAACTTTTATAAGAAATGTTGCTTTATTAATCAATGACCTAAACAAAAAAATTAAAATATACCTACATAATAGAACACAAAAATAACAAATACACGATTAAATAACACATCATTCTAAATTCATCAAATTATAAAGAAATTTGCTACAATATAATTATCACTACCACGAAATACATCAGTAAGTGTTTTTACTGATGTATTTCGTAACTTTAACCCACTTCACTGTATCCCCTAATTTCAGTTTGAAAACCAGTGATGGCATCTTTTTTCGGATACTTCGCACACTCGTGTTAAATAGGTATAAGAAATCAAAATAACAATAATAACAGATTTCTGGTAATATATTATACACTCTAGACAGTTGTTACAAACACGTTACGAATTAGAATAAAGTAGGCAGAAACATAAGTTACAGACACTGAAGTCAGTTGTCAGTGGAAAATGTTTTGTTTGACTGGCTAAAATTACGTGTACTTTTTTAACGAAATAATTTGTCAAACGTTAACAAAATAATCTGTAACCTTTAAAATTAACCAAATTCTTACAAAATTGCATATTACCTATACAAAACTTTCGGTAAAATATTTTCCTTTGCTAAAATAATTACAAACCCTGGTTTTCTACAAAAAAAATATGTTAAAATTTTACAAAATAAAATTAACAAACTACAAGCTCATGTTAACAAATCTTATTTTTATAATACACACAAATATGGCATTAGAGGCTGGGCATATAAGTGGCTTCTTAGTTTTTTAATTGGCAGAAGGCAGTATGTTTCTATAAAACACAAAAGTAACACAATGTTATCAAATATAGTTTCAGAATCTTTAAAAGTAAATAGAGGAGTACCACAGGGTTCAATTTTTGGCCCTGTGTTGTTTATTCTCTATATTAATGATCTAGAGTTTCATTTAAAAGATAACTGCCCAACAACTTTTTATGCAGATGATACATCATTAATCGTATCTCATAAAAATATTAATATCCTTGAAAAAGAATGCAATGACAACCTACAAAGATTGTCCATATGGTTCAATAACAATTCTTTGTATTTAAATACTGAGAAAACCAATTTTATTAGGTTTCACAACCAGGGACATGGTAGAACAGATTCTCTTGATTTGTATTTGGAAATAGATGGGCGAAACATAAGAAGAGAGACTAACGTTAAATTTTTGGGAGTCATAATTGATGAAAATTTAACCTGGAAAAGTCACTGTGACTTTCTAAAAACAAAATTAAGTTCGATTGTTTACCTTTTTAAAAATCTAATCTTAACGCTTGAAAAGTTATTGAATTTATATCATGCCCAAGTTAGTTCCCGACTTTCTTATGGAATATGCTATTGGAAATCTTCCACTAATTGTATTAATGTATTTGTAAGTCAGAAAAGAATTGTACGATGTATTGCCGAAATACCGCAAATCTACTCATGCAAGTCTCTTTTTAAGCAGTATAGCATACTTCCATTGCCATGTGTTGTAATTTTTGAATTGGGTGTATATGTATTTTTAAACTCGTATAAGGAATAATTTAAGAGTACCATTTGATAAATATAAAAATAAATTCTCCCAATAACCATTTTTAACAGGCTTCCAGAGAAATGTTGAAAAAGTTTTTAAATTTCAATCTCTTTTAAAGTCGTTTCTATTATTTAATTGTTTTTATAGCATAAATCATTTATGATAAATGAGTTTTTAGGTAATTAGCATTAGTTGTAAATATATATATATGTATATTATTTCTTGTATGTAATTTTTATTTTACGTTTAGGTATATATTTTTATTGCTTGTGTACTTTAAACTGTTTTAGATTTTAAATTTTAACTATTTTTATACCTTATCCACCTAAGGTTTTCTATACATGTACCTATTGTCTACAGAAAATAAATATATTATTATTAATACACTAAGATTGATTTTTTTCCCTGAAACAAAGTTATTACCGGTTCTTGCGGTAGAAATGTTGGCGGCTTGGAATTATGGCGGCCATCCCATTGAAATGCTTTACCCTTATATTTCACTTAACAATATACGTTGGGAAGGATGTAGCCAACAAGGACCCAATCCTTTCCACGGCCAAACAACAAATTCCGACCTAACGACTCTTGTATGGTTTCCGAGGGCAATAAACGGGAATGTGCAACGAGATTTTGAATTTTATACGTTAACGCCTCTTCTCAGTCACTATAGGTAGGTAGGTACGAGGTGTGTTCAGAAAATAACGGGAATTGTTAAATTTCGCGGGTTTGGAGGGTCCGGTTGTCATAAAATTTTCTTTATTATGCCCCCGAAGTATGATAAAAACTTTAGCTGTTTTCACTGTTTACTTTGCCTGTGGCAGCCGCTAAGGTTAGACGTGTTTTATGAGCTCGGCGATTTTTCGTTCGTTAAAAGAAATGGATCAAAGAATTTGTATCCAATTTTGCTTAAAAAATGAAATAAATTCTGTGAAATGTTAACAAAGGCCTATAGTGAGTCTGCTATAAGTAAAACAAGAGTTTACAAGTGGTTTAAGAGTTTCCAAGATGGCCGTGAAGACGTTGAAGATGATGAACGCCCCGAACGCACAAGCACATTAACAACCGATAAAAACATGAAAAAAGTGGAAGAAATGGTTATAAACCATCAGAGAAGTCGCTGATGATGTTGGTATATTGATTGGCTCATCCCATGAAATTTTTTCGAATGTTTTTGGTATGAAACGCTTGGCAGCAAAATTTGTTCAAAAATTGTTACATTTTGAACATAACTTTTGGCCAAAAACAATACTGTAATGATGCCCCAGCCTCCATATTCGCCAGACATGCCTCTGTCTGACTTTTTCCTATTCCCAAAATTAAAAAGAACCTTAAAGGGCCGTCGTTTTGCAAGCATAGATGACATTAAAAGCGCATCGTTGAAAGAACTAAAGGCTATCTCAAAGATCGAGTTCTAGAAGTGTTTCGAGTATTGGAAGAAGAGCTGGCACATGTGCATAATATCCAATGGGGACTATTTTGAAGGTGACAACATTAATGTAGACGAATAAATAAATATTTGTTTCAAAAAACGAAAACTCCCGATATTTTCTGAACACACCTCGTATATTAAAATAAGTATTTTTTATTAAACGGATTGGTTATGAACTTTTTTAACAATGGTTGACCAAACAATTTAAAAATTTAAATTTGGTAATAATAACAAGTTTTAATGTTTCGACACATATGTCAATCATGCTAACTTTACCTTTGTTGTTTATTTTATTTGCATAACAATTTTTTTCAGATATATTATAAATCGGAAATACTCAGAGTTGTCGAGTTTTGACAATGACATTTTAAAAGCCAATAAAACAGATTTCTGCAATGTTGCTTACTTTATGTTTGTATAGATGTCACCGCATACAAATATTAAAATGAATTAGAAATACAAATAATAAAAAACAAAACAAGCTGGTATAAAAATATAAAAAATATATCATGCCATTTGTAAGTAAATAAAAAGTTTTATATTTCTATGAAGTAACTCTATTTTATATAATTTTTTTATTAAACATAAAAAGTTTAATTTTATATTTCTTTTTACTTCAGTTATGCAACTAATGATTTAGTCTGAACATTTTATGATAAAAAGTCTTAAAACTTTCAGGCCATTTAAAACATGCTTTTGTGACATGCTTTAAACGATACCGAAAAAACTAAATGATTCTGTCAATGTATTAAATAAATTAAACAAAATTGAAAGCTTTCAATTTGTTTAAAACCCTTGGGTTTTCCATTTATTGCTTTTTAATTTTTAATTACTTCAAGCCATCAAGGCAATGTGTCAATTTGGAAGTCAATTTTCAACTTCTATTAAAAACCTGATTATTTTATACAGGGTGGAAATCTCAACGTAAATAAATAATGTATTTGGAAAACAAATTATTTTTTTTTAATTCCAAAAAAACGTCCATTTTAATTTTTATGGCTAAATTATGTTAATGCATTTAAAAAATCACTCAATAAGGGTGCAACCAACCCTAACTTTTAATCAAATGTTTTGGTACATTTAAAAAAAACCTTTATTTTATGATAAATATGGGTTTACTAGAAAAGATGTTTGGTGTCTGATAATAAGGTCTTCAATATTATTTGGTTAGGTAACCCCACAGAAAAAAGTTATTTTTAAGATAAACAATTTATTTTATTTAAGGTTTTCACCCTGTGTGTTTTACATTAATAATAATAATAATAACAATAATAGCTTTATTGTAGGAACGGAAAAAAAAATTGATTTAAAATTTTAAAAGCGTTTATAATCCACCGGAAGTGACATCCAATTTGTTATTTCAAATTTTCAATTACCCCATATATTTTACATTTTTAAATTTACATAAAATTCTGAGTAAAATTACTACCTATACCTCACAGGGGTCTGGAACGAGTCAACGGAAAGAGTGACAAATAAAAAAATGACAACAAAAACTAACCATGGCGGGATGCCAAGGACCATTCATGAGTTATAAAACAGTTTCAAGTTAAATCCCAGCAGATCCTTTTTTAAGTTATTGGCTCAAAATTTCTCAAGTTTTCCACTTCAAAATTGATGGTCTCATTTTTTATTGATTAATATGGTTTTATTACTACCTCGACTCAAAATACATTGTTTCGTCCCCGATTCCACGGCAGAAAGTTTACGTTTTATGCATTGGTAAAGCTATACGCGCACACTCTAATAGCGGGAGTAAAATTTTTTTAGTCGTGTGCTTAACATTCAAATTTCGTACTGCCAACATGAGAAACACAAAAATATGACAGTTTTAAACCATAATTTTGCAATTATAACAACAAATAAACAATTTATGTTTTTACTTTTTTACTTTTTATGTTGTTTTAAGTGTTTAATGGTACTTTTATTTGTTATAAAGTAGTAAATTGTTAATTAAAATACAACGTTTTATTTTTTACTGTATTGGCACCACTGAATTCACGGCCTACTGTTATTTATTTATCAAGCTCTTCAAATGGAGATAGGTACATAAATACACATTTAATTTTTTCCCGTATTTTCGGCCGGGTTGTATTTTCGGCCGAGGTAGTAAGAAAAATAGTATACACTACACGGGCAGAAAGTGTGAGAGTCCTGAACTGCAGTGCAGGAATCTCACACTTTCTGCCCTTGTAGAGTAATATACTATTTTAATCGGTTTAGAGGTCAAAACAACTTTCCTAAAATAGGTTTGTAAAAAATCGATTTTTACAATAATAACATTTTTTGTGGATTTTTTTTTCAAAAATTGATTACTCCCGAACGATTCATCAAAACTTAACATTTATTTTTGATATCAAAATTTTTGTTGAAAAATATACTTTAAGATAAAAAATTTGTTGTTAGGGGAAAACCTTTAAAAAAATAAAACTATTTTTTTAAAACACTTGAAAATTATTAAAACTCCTCCTGCACCTGCGAGGAAATTTTTTCACATTTTATCTGATTTTACAATTCCTTAAGAAGATTTTGTCCAGCGCTAGAGATCGGAGCTAGGTCACAAAAACATTTATAACTTTTGACCTATTACAAAATAATAACTTTTTTTTACCAACATTTTTGTAATTATTAAAAAATAGCAACTTTTTTTATAATATTATAGGTTACTAAACTTGCTCATACTGCTTTATTTCATTGGAAGAACTCACTGCGACTTTAAAAACAGTTACGAAAAATTTGAATCTTTAAATAAAGACAAAAACAAGCCAAATTTTGCAACAACGTTATTAACATGCATTTTTTAAAGAACATGTGCGCATTGCAGAAATATTTTCTTCCAGAATTGCATATAATGCAAGGTGTAGTAAATCACGTCTTTTGGAATAGTTTAGTACCTGTTTTGGGAAGAGAGCAAGCATTGGCATGGCCAAAAAATTAAATAATCGAGGGCAACGCATGTCGTATGATGCTGAAAAATATTAACATTTTATTATCCAAAGATATCCTTAAAGAAAAAACTCAGTAATGCGTTTTATTTTATTTTTCAAATCATTGAACAAATTAATCCAAATGTACTTTTCAACAAATACACCTGACCTTTTTTAAAAGGTCAGGTGTATTTGTTGAAAAGTATGAAAATATTTTAAAAAACGATATAGAAGAATTCAAAAAAATGTTTTTAGCTACAAAAGTTCCTTAAAATTCACGTGCTAATTAACCATTTAACCTTTATTACGTACACTCCTTAGGAACCTGGTCTGAAGAAGCAGGGGAGTCCATTCATTGTGAATTTATTAAGTATTGGAATAAATATAAGGTCAGTTGCAGTGATTTGAATTTAAATTTGATGAAAAATTTTAAAAAACTGTTGTTGACTTTTCCTCCAAAAATATTTAAATTAATACAGTTGGTTTAGGACTTTATGATGTTTAATAAATATTTTCATAAATTATTTCTGTTGTGTCATTTTACGTGTAATTTTGAATAAAAATTAAGTGAAGACAATGAAACATCATATAAAAAAATAGAAAAAAAATTAAAACCAAAAAGGTCTTCTTTTTAAATTATCATTGTAGGTACCTTAAAATTTTGTCTTAATCCCAATATTAAAAAAATATATAGAAAAAGTATAGAATAGATTTTATTTGTTCAAAGAAATTGCTACAAGTACAATATAGAACACGTCAAAACAAAGTAAACATTAAAAAACTATAAACATACAAAAAACTCTTAACTAAAATAAAAAATCATTAACACAGTAATCACATCTGTTTACAAGATATGCTCTTAAGCAACGTTTAAACTCCTTTTGATTTTGATTTTTTATAGTTGTTGGTAATTTATTAAATAAAATCATGGCTTTGTTTCTAGTAGAATACGAATGTTCTCTACTAGTGTTACTAAAAAGAGAATATTTTTTGTAGAAAAGTAGCGTTTTAAATATATAAATATCTGGCAATGTAAGTAAATTGTTCTTTATAAATGTTTGTTTACCTGATTCGTTGAATTCCAAATTAAAAATACACGTTACAATTCTTTTCTGGAAAACAAATAAATCCTTTGTATGAGAATAATTGCCCCAGGAAATTAGGCCATATATAAAATATATTATTATATTATAGTAACGCATTAAAAACAAAAAAGTAGCGAATTGGTGCTGTATTTTTATTTATACCATACAAAAAAACGAAAATTATTAAAAATAATACAAAAAATCTCAAAAACATGAAAAAGTCAGGAAAGGGATCAGATCCCAATCAGCAATGGTCGTACAATGTACGTACATTTTTGATCCATAATATATTATGTCCCTACGTCCAGGGACCTAATTTGTACGTACTACTAATGTACATGTATACATGCACAGTAAAAAAATTTGCCCGTGTAAATTTTTTAGTGTAGAGGTAAAAATATTAGAGTTGATTTGTAAGTGTAAAACTTACACTACAAAATACTTTATTAAACACATTTAAAGAATATAAACATTATTCATTGGTACATTCACACTATTTATTATTAAAATAAATCAAAAGGGTAGAAAAACTTAATGCGAGTGTTTATTACCCCTTAATGTGTTAAATAGTGACAAAGTGTACACTACAGTGCATGCCAATTTCTTTGTCTGTTTTGATGTTACTAAGAGCTCTTTTTTCTTTACACTACTAGTGCACATTGTATCACAATTAAAGTTAAATTACACCAATAGTGGCAAAATAGACTAAAAAAACTGGTAATAACCGAAATGCGTTTTAAAATGTTTGGTTGATACCTATCTACCTAGTGCATATCCGGAGAGACCGCGTTGTGGAAGTGTGGCATTTTTGTTGTTAGATTTTAATTACGGTGAATCCATAAGGGGACATTCTTATTTTTTGGTAAGTATTATACTTCCTTTTTCTTTAAGCCTTAAAACTCAATAAATGCCAATATGTTAAAAGGATGTCCGTACCCGACCTATATTATATACCTACCAATAATTTACGGCAGTAGGTCGGGTACTTGTAACATTAATAATATAAATACATACACAATTGATTTACTTTTTATTTTCAAGCGTAATGGTTGTTATATTAACCTATCCCTACATTTTTATTAATATTATGGAAAATGTGTACACTTGTGGTAAATCCCCGACATACAGCCGCCTGAAGCCTCTCTACCAATGGGATCACCCATTTTTTATAACAGAAAAATGTATTACTGATGAATTCTCAAGATAATTCATTGCTTACAAGTTGACAACCAGTAAAACATTGCATTGATCTAAAACTTTTACGTTTTAAGAAACCATTTTGCTTAAGCCAGCCATACGACTCAAATATAAAATTATATTTTAAAAGGCACCGATTTTGATAATTGTCATAGATTTTTGTTCCAAATAAATGTTTCTCTTTATTTACCTTTTCGTTTTATTCACTACACGCTCTACGTACGTACATTTTTGGATTATATTATGTTCCTACATCCAGGGATCTAATTTGTATGTACTAAGTACGTACATCACGTTATCACAAAATCCCTAAAATCATAATTTTTTATAATAAGTATTAAAATAAAATACAAAATTTGCAATAAAACATTTTGATTAAATCGTTGATAGGTACCGTGTACGTCCAAAAAAGTGGAAAACGTACGTAATATGTATGAACCTTACGTTGTCCAGGTACGAACATTGGACGTACAATGTATGTATAATTGTTGATTGGAATGGGATTTATGTAAAAGGTGTTTATTAATGCGGGGGTTATCTCTAACAATACCCTACTGTTAGTTTATGTTTTTTATTTTTTTCTAACGTTTGACCCGTTTTGGACCCCTGTGACCTAAAGTGAATAGTTTTCGTGTTATTAATTTTTGTTAAAATTTGACAAATACGCGTCAATCAAAAATAGCCTATAACTTTTTTGTTATTAGGTTTGCGAATATGATGGTTGGAGTCTTAAAACATTGTTTAAAATATTCTTTGTCAATTCTTTAACATTTTTCAACACATTACCTGAGAAAATCCAGGTTGTACGCTATTTATAATTGACGCGCATTTGTCAAATTTTAACGAAAAAAATTACGAACATAAAACTATTCGCTTTTAAATTAGGTCCATAACGGGTCCAGAAACTACACTTTAAATATAGTAATTTTGATTAACATGTAAAATTTAAAAATGTAAAAATATATGGGGTGATCTATTTGAAATAATAAAATTGTTTAAAATATTTTATAAAAATAGACTTAAATGGATTATAAACGATTTTAAAATTTCAAATCAATATCTTTTTTCTTTTCCCAAAAACTTCTAATGGACCACAAATGTAAAACACCCTGTATAAACAAAGAGTTTAAAATCAGTGTTTTGCCGCTAGACGCTCCAAATATTTTCATCAGTTTCGTGCAACAATGCAAGATTGTAAAATTAATGCGGTATCAATATCGATTGGAAATAGTTTGCAATAGTTGGCAATAAATCACCATCGATATGCTTGAACTGCGAGAATTTACTTTTAATTGGTAAGATATCCGCTACGGCCATAGATCTTCGCAAACGGTTCCCAGAAATAGTTTCTCAATGACTTGACCCAAGTGCACATTCATAGAACAAAAGCAAATTTATTATCCAATTTGTCAGGCTTATTAAAGGATTTTCGACATTGACAGCATACTGCTACTCCGAAAAGCCATCCTTAAAGAGAAGTCCTGTCGCATTCATAACGAACACAATTAATACGATACAGTAAATACTATAGTATTTACATATATGTATGCAGAAGTGTGGAATTGTGGATTTAAATGTTCAAAATCTTATTATGTAGCCTTTCAAATGTCATTCTAAGGCACTGGTGTTAAAAGTACTTTAATTTTAGCACTGAGCCTTCTTACAGTAGTTATTTATTATAGTTAAGTGTTGAAAAGAGAGTGTTTAAGTTGCATTAACACAAGCTTAAAAAAAGCTTTTCTCACAAGTGAAATACAATGTTTTTTGTACGACTCTTTTATTTTTTATTATTTTCAAATACAAAACAAAATAATTAATTTCTTTTTACACAGACCTGTCACTTTTCACACATAACTTTTACTTTTAAAACAGAAATATCACTTTACATTTAAATAAATTACTTACTTATATCATAAATAACTTTTTCTACTCCCACCTTTAAAACGCCCTTTATCATACATGTTTCCATGACACTAAGTGACCTTTTAAAAACACATTGACAAGTTGTGGCTTTACGGCGCTTTAGTCACGGGCTGAAGTTAGCAACAGGTTTTTAGTCACGGGCTGAAGTTAGTTTTAAGTTAGTTGACAGTTGTCAAATGTCATACAATCCTTAAAATAGAGTGCCTTTCTTGTGAAATAATACTAAATGTGAAAATTATTTTATTATCTCAATACAAAAATACAAAAGTAATAAATAGTTTCTCAACGCCAATATTTCAAAAGTTTATATGTACATTGTACTGACCTTTTAATTCTTTGCCGGCAGTAAACTATAACTTAAATTTGGGCACGGACTCCACTGTAAAGTGCTCATAAAACATTTTCTTTACTTTCACTGTAAAAAACTGTCAATTTTCAAGATATACATTTCGATGTATAAGGTTAGAAAGTATAACCTTTATAATCTGTGTTTATAAAATAAAAAAATGTGGCATTTGTTTCATAGTTGGCGCTATATACAAATTTTTGATTTAAATCGTTTTAAGATAATAATAAGTATTTGTCGTAGAAAAAGTATAGTATGCACCTCGTTTATAAACTTTTCTATACACTCATTAATTTAAGCACTCGCTCGCAAGCTCGCTCGTGCCTAAATTAAATTCGTGTATAAAATGGCGTTTATCAAACTTGATACATAATATACTATTTTCTACCTCCACCTTTGAAACGCCCATTATTGTGCATGTTTCCATGACACTAAGTGACCTTTTAAATACCTACACATTTTAAGTTGGCTTTATTATAAATTGGGAAAAAGTAAGCTTAAATCCATTGAAAATTGACAGATGTAAAATATTTAAGAACTAACATTGGATTTAAATTTTTATTTTTGTTCGTCGTAGATAAAGAATAGTATGCAACTCGTTTCCATAGACACTCATTTTTATTAAACACTCGCTCGCAAGCTTCGCTCCGGCCTAATAAAACTAAGATGGAGTTTAGACAACTTAGGGTAATCGGGCCCACCGGGTAATCAGGCCCACCGTATTATTATGGCTGTTGAGATATGTTTTAGATAACAGTGAAGCCATCTAAAGAATGGTGTATTTAGTCTCTGTAGTCAGTTTTATCGATAGTTAAAGTTGTACGTCTTCTTTTATTATTTAGGGCGTTTCGATCTTATTAAACAGTTATATTAATACAGGGGAAAATTGATCTAAAAATACAATTTTATTTTATCTTTTGCTTGCAGATTAATATTTAATACTTTTTCTTATCAAAATCATCATTTATAAAACGACAGAAATATCTTTGATGTTTTTATGAAGATTTTGTTTTTTACACATAATTTGGGGTAATAAGGCCCATCTGGTTCTTATTGCCTCAAAGTAAAAAAAATATTTTTTTTTTATAAAAAATACTTTACTCCAGCATTAACTATAACTCCTTTTCCTCTTGACTAAAGAAGCTGTAGCAGATGCAGCGTCAAATGTGAACGACGATGCATCTAGAAGATACAGATGTGTAATGTGACTTGACTCAAGATTCAAAACTCTTGAGTGGACGTAATACTATGCCAAATGCTCAGGTGCAAGGAATTTCTGTAAATAGAGAGCAGGTTTACTTTGGGGTCAATTCCCGACGCGGCGGATAATAAGGCCCTTTCGACTTTTTTTTATATTTTTATTTTTTGTTCCTTCTGTTATTAATAAAATAAATTTTTCAACGATTTGTGTTTGTTAATAATTAATAAAAGCTTAAAACATAAACCTAAATAATTTCGAAAAAATAACCAAAATATGAGCCCCTAATTTATAATATTATTTTCTACTTCCACCTTTAAAACGCCCATTATCGTACATGTTTCCATGACACTAAGTGATCTTTTACATTATACAATAGTTAAAATAAAGTGCCCTTCTTGTGAAATAATACTAAATGTGAAACTTATTGTATTATCTTAATACACAAATATAAAAGTATTTAATAGTTTTACATAAGACTGTAGCTGTAACTAGATAAAGAATTAAAAATTTCGCATGAAGACACCACCACCATTTTCTTTACTTTTAATTTAAAAAACTGCTTCTACGAGGTGTGTTCAGAAAATATCGGGAATTTTCGTTTTTTGAAACAAATATTTATTTATTCGTCTACATTAATGGTGTCGCCTTCAAAATAGTCCCCATTGGATATTATGCACATGTGCCAGTTCTTCTCCAATACTCGAAACACTTCTAAAACTCGATCTTTGAGATAGCCTTTAGTTCTTTCAGCGATGCGCTTTTAATGTAATCTATGCTTGCAAAACGACGGCCCTTTAGGTTCTGTTTATTTTTGGGAATAGGAAAAAGTCAGACAGAGGCATGTCTGGCGAATATGGAGGCTGGGGCATCATTACAGTATTGTTTGTTCCAAATTTAACAATTTTGGAACAAGTTTTGCTGCCACGCGTTTCATACCCAAAACATTTGAAAAAATTTCATGGGATGAGCCAATCGATATACCAACATCATCAGCGACTTCTCTGATGGTTTATAACCATTTCTTCCACGTTTTCCGTGTTTTTATTGGTTGTTAATGTGCGTTCGGGGCGTTCGTCATCTTCAACGTCTTCACGGCTATCTTGGAAACTCTTATACTTGTAAACTCTTGTTTTACTTAGCAGACTTACTATAGGCCTTTGTTAACATTTCACAGAATTTATTTTATTTTTTAAGCAAAATTGGATACAAATTCTCTTTGATCCATTTCTTTTAACGAACGAAAATCGCCGAGCTCATAAAACACGTCTAACCTTAGCGGCTGCCACAGACAAAGTAAACAATGAAAACAGCTAAAGTTTTTATCATACTTCGGGGGCATGTATACCAACATAATAAATAAAATTTTATGACAATCGGACCCTCCGAAGCCGCGAAATTTAACAATTCCCGTTATTTTCTGAACATACCTCGTATATCGGATTTAAACGGCTGTTAGTCCATGTTCAATGAATAAATTTTGATTTACAGAAAAAAATTTGACATCTGCCGCCGGTAATACAGATTTCCATTCCTACGGTTACTCTTTTTGATTATAGATGTTGCTTTATATTTACATTGGCCATTTTTGTGATATAAATTACTGTGCTCTAAAAACGCTTATTAGTACTGCCGAAAATTTCTTTTGAATTATAGAAATCTTTATTTTTTTACTATCTTACATTATTTTATTATTGTTATTACATCATATTTGAACTTTGAATTATTGAATTACATCATATTTGAATTCTGTTGGGCATAAATAAATAAATTATTATTATTATTATTATTATTAAATCATTTCTAGACATCGTTACTTAAATTAAAATTATTTAATTAAACACTCGCTCGCAAGCTTACTTGTGCCTTCATTAAATTCGTGACTAAAATGAACTTGATATACTTGAAACGGAAAAAAATAATTTATTTTTAATTACAACAGTAATTGGATAAATATCTTATCTGACATATGTTCCTGTAGCTTTATTATTTTCTATCATGCATACGGTCGGCGATAGAAATATTTATTAATAGATTAGTAATTTATTGTAGTTTTTATAAATACTTTTTTAGGTATTTTTTGTAATTATTAATTAGTGATATTTCACGTAATTATTATGCACATAAAAAATGTATGGGTGAAATATTAGTATTATATTATCATTTCATAGCAAATTAGACCGCAGACTATGAATTTCTGGATAAATTTATAGCTCATAAACATTGTTTCGAAAATTGTGTACATATTTGCAGTATACATTTCGAGGGTTGGGTTTATATTTGAACTAGCTGAATACTCTGGGCTTGCTCCTGGGGTTTCAAGGAAAAAATAGGGAACATATATACATATAAATAAAATCGAAGTATCTGGCTGTGATCTGTGCAGTTTTTATCCCGTGCAGGTTGTATTACGTAAAAATAGTAAAAAAAGTTAAAAAACATAACATAAAGGTAAAAATAATATTCAGTACAATTCCGAATAACTAACTTATCTGTACTCAAAGCAAATATCTTTAGAAAGTAGTTTCGCAAAATAAACACAAACAAAATTTATGTGCTCCGTCTGACCCATATAGGTAAACAAAATCTCCCCAAGTTAAATATGTAGGTTATGAATATTCGCTTATTCGTGAAATCTAGAAAAAAGTTACGATTTAAGTCGTATAAATAAAAGTTATTGTTTTAGGGGGAAAAGAAAGATTTTCTACAATTTATGATGATTGAGTTTTATTCCATAGTTTTTTCAAAGTTATCAAGCCTGATTTAGTTTTATTCCTGCGCACGAGATGCACAACAGTTTTTTAATAATAATTATTATACATGATTAAAAAATAACATACAGGGTGTCTGGAAATAACGTTAATATATTTTATGCACGATGACATTATAATATGACAATTATAACAAAAATTCTTTGACGTAAACGTCTTTTTATAGCCCGCGGGCGTTATTATGACCCAGCGGGCTATAATGAAACGTCAAAAATTAAAAACAACAATGTTACACCATTTGATATATTCGAAGTAAGTTTTTTCGTATAAAGATTTTGATTTTTCCGGCAGCAGGCCGCAATTTTTCGCCTTTTTAGCTGCTTCCTCAATTTCATTCATCTTTAAACTTTACTGATGTCAGTTGACATTATAATATGACAATTATAACAAAAATTCTTTGACGTAAACGTATTTACAAACAATGATATATTAAAAAAATAATATATTAATCGTGCATAAAGTTTTGTACAAAGAAAAAACACTAGCATAGCATGAATGGGTGAGCCATTAAACCAATGGGATCTTGTAATCCGTATTCCTGAATAACAGTTCCTATAATACCAATAGGTAGTTAGCACTTGGTTTATAATCGTTTACTGTTTTTAAATTAACAACAAAAGTTATCGCTCCTAAATCTATTGATATTCATATTGATATTTATTTGTTAAAATGGTAGAATGTTATTGCATTAAATATTAATTTGATTTATTTAATAACTTAACTATTGTATGTATACTATGTATACATTTAACGCAATAAATTCTTTGACATTTAGGCAAAATATTTCCCTATTTTGGTTTAATAGTAATCAATTGAGCAAATAACAATTTAGATTGCTTCAATTTTAATGCATTCAATGACAGCGCTGTTCTTGGTACTATAGTACCAAGAACAGCGTATATAGTATATATAACAGCATATATAGTATATATAACAGCATATATAGTACATATATGTTAGATTTTTTTCTGTGTATGCATTGCTGGCATAACTGGTTTTTATGGTCCTACGACGCTTTTCTAGCCCTAGCGCTAACGCGCGAAATAGCGCCTGGGACCATAAAAACCTTATTATGTCCTTAATACATAAATAACTATTATCTCCACGCGGTCTATAATTTAAACTTTATTGTTGTCAACATTCGATAAAGAAATACCTTGTTATGGCCTAGGCCGATAAAAATTTTTATGAGGCAAGTAATTAGTTCGATTTTTTCTCGCTAGGGGTATTGTTTTGACAAATTAATCCTTTTCTAAGAAATTAACGTACTAAACTGGTTTAATTTATTTATAATAAGCACTAATTTGTTTGTTTTACTGTTATAACATTATAATGTTTAATATTTTTCATTAAATTATTGTAAAATTAAATATGAATAATAAAATAAAAAGTGTGGTTAGGACATTGCAATTTGACGTTTCTGTGGATTTCACAGTTGTTTTCTACGATTTAAATTATCTTTAAATTTTAATTTGCTTTAAATTTTCAGTGAAATTAAATGTTAAACACAGCGTAAACATTCCAAACTACCTATTTTTTTAATAAAAATCCAAACAAATTGAAATTAGATACCTATTTATTAAACAATGAATTGAATTCAATGTAATAGCAAGAGGGTTTTCTTACAAAAATCCATTTCTACTTAAATCATGTAGCTAGGTCAGAGATAGGTATTGTCAAACTATTACTGCTTCTAAAAGGAATAATAATTATTGTACATTTAATGTAATCTTTAGCTAATAAATAAATGAGGTTCTAAAAAAGTGAGGTTAGGGCGATTTCATGTTGAATTAAATTGACCTATATAAAGTGCTTTGAAGATAAAATGTTGTATGCCATTCGGCCAAGAAGTGCCTTTTTGTGCTTCGCTCAATTGTAGGCCTCCGCTACGCGTCGGCCTTCAAACCTTGAGCTTAGCACAAAAAGCCTTACTTCTTAACCTAATGACATAAATAACTATTAGGGTGTGATTTTACACGTACGAATAAAAGAAAAAGTTTTTATAAGCAGATGCCGAAAACGCCTCCTGGGTTTCTAGAATTTATGAATTTTTGTCATTTTAATAGGGTTTTTCTAAAAAACGGTTGGCTCCATTACTTTGTAAGAAGAGCAGCTTTTTTACGTAAGTTAAAAAAAAATCGGATTTTCTTTCTTTTCATTCTTTTTTCATTAAAAAGACTATAACTTTTGAATCGTTTGAGATAAAAATTTTTACGTCGCGGATACTTGTAGAGCATAAAATTTCCCAAAGAATCTATACCAGGATTATTTTTTTTATTCAAAAATTCGTATGTTTGAAAGCTTTGAAAAGTGTAAAAAATCACTAAAACTGCAGTTTTAGGGATTTTTTACACTTTTCAAAGCTTTCAAACATACGAATTTTTGAATTAAAAAAAATAATCCTGGTATAGATTCTTTGGGAAATTTTATGCTCTACAAGAATCCGCGAAGTAAAAATTTTTATCTCAAACGGTTCAAAAGTTATGGTATTTTTAATGAAAAAAAGATTTTTTTACGTGTTATTTCAATGGAAAACTTAGAATGCTCACCGACACCTTTTAAAATTGAGCAAAAAATTTTGCCTTGCAGGGAAATTTTTTGCTCGGTATGTAGGTTCATTTTAACACATAAATCCGATAGGTTAGTTTTTTTGGCTCACCCTATATATATATTGATATTTTTTTTGTAGGGGGGCATTTTTAGTAGCGTTTTCCTCGAAAACGGTTGAAGAATTGTATTTCAAGATAAAGAATGAAAAAAAAATTATGAGGATTTTTTTCCTGAGTAGCACCTGGTTCTTCATTTATCAGATGATTTCTTTCTCAAAAATTACCCCAGAAATAAAGCCATAATATAATAATGGAAGGAATATGGAAGGAAATTTAAACGAAAACAAATCTAAAATAAAAATTAAATGATTCAAGGGGGGAAATAAATTAGAACCAAAATTATTCCCCATACTATCATCCTTATAGGGAGGAATGGGGTAACTTTAAATTTTTTATTAAAACCCTATTTTTATTGCAGATTCGGATCATTTGACTAAAAAACATTTTTTCATATTTGTAATAGATAGCGCTGTAGTAAAAAAATCAGTTTTGTTCGATTTTTCTTCTCTATACGATACTGAAATAATTTTACAATAATACTTGTTGATTGTTATTATTAATAATACAAATTTAGCTTAAAAAAAAATATTTTTTGAATTTTTACTAAAGTAAAATGGGACAATGCACTTATTAATTCGGATTTTAAATGAGTCTACACAAGTAAGTAGCGTATCTGCTGGAATTTCGGCACAAGCATTTCTAATTCCCTCAATCATATTTTCCCGGGTTGTTGGTACTTGTTGATACACACGGTCTTAAAGAAATCCGTAGAAGTAAGATCAGGTGTAGCAACAACGCTAAAACATTAATTTCATTATTTTCACCAGTTACTGTTGCTCGACGAACTCGTTTTTTTTTTGTTGAACATTTCCGTTTCTAGTTAACTGCTTAACTGTACATTGAAATGAAGCACACGATCAATTTTTTTCCGGAAAACGCTGAGCGTAGATATGAACAGCATCATCAAGATTTCCGTCTGCTTCTCCATAAATCAAAACCATTTCTATTTTTTCTGTTAAAAAATCCATTATAAATACCTAACTGCTCAACGAAATCAGGTATTTTTGTTTGCAAATTAATCTTCGAACTTAATGAAATATATGTTAGTTGTTTTTAAAGGTTATTTGGTTTTTTTCACTCTAGGGCGCCTGACTCTTTTTAGTCTCTTTATGAAGATAACAAAAAATTTATAATAATGTATAAAACTTTAACTTAGATATTAGTAAAAAAAATAGTTTTAATTAATAATTATTTTCATGATAAAGTGATATATCACTTTTATATTTTTATTGAAAAATTATTGCAGAATGATATACAGGAGGAGGAGAAATCGAAAAAAAATATTTTTTTATTACAGCGCTATCTTTTACAAATATGAAAAAAGTTTCAGACAAAATTTACCTATTTTTAGACAAATGATCGGAATCTGCAATAAAAAAGGGTATTCCATTGGAAATTTTATTCCCCCCTCGAATCATTTAATTTTTATTTTAAACATTTTTTCGTAAAATGCCTATTTACTGAGATATGTAATAAAACAACAAAACTTCTATGAAAATGCAATTATTCTTTTGGTTTAAACTTGAAAGGAAAGCTTACAAAGTGACAAGTTGACAAATTCAGTTAAAACTTTTTGATTACCGGCGACAAAACGTTCAAAGGAATTATAGTCGGTTTTGTTGTCCACTCGTCCGTTTTAAGCATAAGTGAGCAAATAGGTCGTTTTACAGTAAAGCTCAAGTTGCCTTAAAAGTTCGGGATAGTTTCGACCAAATTATTTAGGCTTAAAATTAATGCATTGTGGCCATTTTAACTATATTAAATTATCACACAAATAATAAATCAACAACACTTCAACTACTTATTGATTCGACACGGTAGTCACTAAAATAATAGCCAAATTTTAAAATTCCAAAACTATTGCAGATTCTGCCTGTTAAATTATCTGTTTGTGTGATTTACAACTTTGTTTAAGTAATATTATTTGCCACTTCATAAATAAGGTTCTTCCGACGCCATGGCGTTTACTATTTATCAAGTTTCTAACCATGTTATATAAACATTATCCGAAAAGCCTTGAGAACAATTATAACTGCAGTAGATAGGAGAATGAATCATTTTTTAATATTGATGAATGTTTGTTGGCAACTGTTGTTTTTCACTTCAGCAATCTGCTAAATTAGAATTTCCAAAAACAATCATTTAACTGTATGTAATTAGTTAAAACATTTAGTATGTGAACTAGAAACGAATTCGTATAACCACCGATTTTGCTAGAACAAATACTAGTAAATAATTTATCTATCAACATATAATGTTATATTAGGATTTGATTAAATTCGTGATCTAGAATAAATTTAAACATAATTATAAATATGTAAACCTACTAGGGTGCTTCAAAAAATAAAATTTATTTTTTTCGCTCTTACCCTCTCAAATATTTCTATTTAATATAAAAAAAATCTTCACCAAATATGGGCGCTCCAGCTCAACTCTAAGAGGACCGCTGTTTTTATTTTAGTTTCCCATTTAATTAACATGGGAAAATATAATTTTATGTTTGCAATTTTATACCTCTGTATCAAAGTAACTTATGGCAATGATCATTGCAGTTTCTTATATAAAATGTAACGCTCTACAAAAAATGTCTCTAATTATTTTTCAATAAATTGTTTTCTTCTAGAGTTATTCGTTTATTAACATCAAATTTTCTGTTTTTTTTAATTTTATGGTACAATTAGCAGACGGGAGGTGAAAGGGGGCAAAACAAGGCAGCGGGAGGGGGCAAAATAGTTTGTCTTTCTCTGTCTGAGTACGCCATTTTTACTTATTAAACAAGACATATTGACATAATGTCACTATAGTAATTAATTTTCAATAAAAAGTTTGGTATACTGAGGCTTCTTGATTTTTAACAGTTTAAAAAAACATTTAATGATAACATTTCGAATGCAAATATTTCAGTAACGGTTGAATTTAGGTATATTTTTTGTTATATGAATTATGCTCTTCAGAATTTTACAAGAAATCGAAAAATAAATTCATATATAGGGTGATCCATTAAAAAAAATAAACTTTTTGTTTTTCCCTGTATATTGATCAATTTTCCTTTTTTTATACGTGGAAAAAAGTATTTTTTAGTACCCACATAACCCCACTTTTAAATTTTTTGGAATATTTAAAATAAAAAAGTTAAAGGGGAAAAACATTATAGGGGACCACCATGTACATATCGAGAACAAAATTGTCTTAAAGTTTTATTTTGATTTTAAAGTTTTCCATTGAAATAATTTTTTTTTTCAATTTACTCTAGGTTGGCGTTTACATTACTACAATTTATACAGATGCTATTTTAAACTAGTTGCAACCATTTTACTAGAATTCATATATTTAGATCTCTATACGTCACCGAACTCATATTTTTAATAAAAAAAAACAATATTTTTGCATCTTATAGGTTAAAAGTAAGACTTATAAAAAATTAACTTATTTTGTTGTTTTACGGCACAGAGCTTAAAGTTACAGCTAAAATGAATAAAATAATTTTATAGAAAATTTAATTTCCTACAAAAATAGCATTTTGCATATATGTATAAAATGTATAGTTTAAAAGATATAGAGCATTTAATAAATTATACTGTCGACTTTTAGTTTTATAAATATTTGTATTGCATTAATGTAAATAATCCTTTTAAAATTTTATTTTTAAGTAAGCCCAATTTGCCCTGAACTTTCTTGGGTAGTTTGTAAAAAAATGTTAAAGAATTAAATCTTTTAAACAATGTTTTAAGATACCAAAAATTCCACCCCTATATGCGCAAACCTAATAGGAAAAAAGTTGTGGGATATTTTTGATTGATGCGCATTTGTCAAATTTTAACAAAAAAATTAATAACGTAACTATTTACTTCAGGTATAGGACATGGTATAGAAATTTTACTCAGAATTTTACGTTAAATTTAAAAATATATGGGGTGTTCTATTTAAAATAACAACGTCTTCAGGTCAAACCAGATGTAGCATTTTTTTTAAATTTAAATATTTTGGAAAAATAGACTTAAATGATATCTTTTTCTGTTCCCCAGAAACTTCCAATGGACCACGAATGTAAAACACTCTGTATATCAAGTGGTGTTTTTTAGGTTTTGATCCACTTTGACCACTATAGATTCTAAAGCAATGTATAATCGTCAAACTAAAAGACCAAGATTTGTTTCCAACATATATTGAATATAAGATAAATACAAAACTGTTTTATTTAAAAAAATAATCACAAATTAAAAATTAGAAATTATTTTTTTAATTTAAAAAAAATTAAAATTAATATTGTATAATTTTTGTATCATGTAAAAACATACAATATTTATAGTGTATATTAGACTGGGCCAAAAAAATCGACTATTTTTTTTTGTAAAGTATATCGAAAATATTGTTTGGGGTGACAACAAAAAATTATGGTGAGATTTTGAGTCCATAATATTAATATTAAGAGGTCTATCATCGCAATTTTAGATTTTTTTCCTGAGCGAGTTTTTGTCTCATAACTCCCAAATCATTGACTTTAACAAAATTGACTTAAGAATATTTTTTGAATAAAATTTAATGCTCTACAAAAAATGTTAAATTGGAATTTCCCGTCAGATGAACAGTTTTCTTACAATCATGCCTTAAAAATTGGTATAGTTTTACAATTTGATCTTTTAACTTTGGAATTTTGTAATTCATGTAAAAATCAGTACGTACCCTGAAAAAAACCGATAAATATTCTTATGGGAAATCAAATGCTCTACAAAAAAAGTCTTTTATCTTTTTTGGCTAAATTCACTCCATTAAAAGTTATTCAAGGTTAAATTTGAAGTCAAAACGAAATTTTAACATTGAATAACTTTTGATTGAGTGAATTTAGCCAAAAATATTGAGAGGCTTTTTTGTAGAGCATTTAATTTTCTTAAAAAAAATATTTTTAAGTCAATTTTGTTAAACTCAATGGTTTGGGAGTTCTGAGAAAAAAACTTGCTGAGGAAAAAAAAATAAAATTGCGATGATAGACCTCTTAATATTAATATTATGGACCCAAACTTTCACAATAATTTTTTTTGTTACCACAAAAATAGTTGATTTTTTTGGCCGTCTAGTGTATATGTATCAAATTTTATAAACGCTATATAAATATATTTTAGTTAAGAGTTTAATTAAGCACGAGCAAAGCTTGCGATCGAGTGTTTAATAAAAACGAGTGTCTAGAGAAGTTTATAAACGAGTTGAATACTATACTTTATAAATCGACAAATACTAAACAAAATTTAAAGCCAACATTTGTTATTTTAGATAAATGAATAAAATCAAAATTAGGTTTTGGTAAAAAAATTTTTGTGGGTTGTAGTATTGTTATTGTATAATGTTTTCCTAAAACAAAAAACAATATTTTATTAAAATGCATTTATGCATGTGACATACGTTTTTCATGTTTCAATTGTTTAAAATTTTGTGTGTGTGTACCAATATTATTGCGTTCAGTCATGAATAAAAATTCGTGTTTGCATTTATAAAGGTAAAATTTCATGTGGTAAACAATAAATTATTTGTATGCCTATTCTGAACGTTCAATTATTAATTAATTATATAAGTAATAAATTAATTAATTACACACTGTTATGAAAATCAGATTTGTTAAAATGAGTTTGTAGTTTGTTAATTTTATTTTGTAAAAGTTTAACATAATTTTTTGTAAAAAACAGGGTTTTTAATTATTTTAACAAAGGAAAATATTTTTTCTACGGCCACTATGTATAAGTCCAATTTCGTAATAGCTTCGTTGCTTAGAAAATGAATCTTGACAGGTCTGTGTTAAAAGAAATTGACAGTTTCGTTTGACATTCGTTTTAAATTTTGTATTGTATACAATATATTTGTATTTATATATCTAAATATCATTTAGAACACAATTAATTATGTTTGTATACTAATTTCTAATTTTTAGTGCCTTTATTTAAATGAGAAGGTAAGTTTATTAATTTTATTTTGTATTTTAAAATAATAAAAAATAAAAGGGCCGTAGAAAAAACATTGTGTTTCACTTGTGAGAAAAGCTTTCTTCAAGCTCGTGTAAATGCACACTCGGCCTGACGGCCTCGTAAGAAACTTAAACACTCGCATAAAAAAGTCGCTTTTCAACACTTGTAAAACAAATAACTATTACAGAAAGTATTGTAAAGGTAATTTGCAGTTTTGTAATCATTTTGATAATTTCAAAGGTTCAATTTCGTTGAATAAGTCAATATAGTCAATAAAAACTGCAAGGTATCTGAAAAAAAAATCACTGGTTTTCAAACTGAAATTAGGGGATTCAGTGAAGTGGGTTAAAGTTACGAAATACATCAGTTAGTGTTGTAATAGTACCTACTAATAATTATTTTGTACCAAATTTCTTTACATATTAAATGGAAATTTGACTATATCTTAAAAACGGTTCTACATTTTTAACTTTTGACGATATTTTCAGATTCAGGGGACAATTTTACATAAGAATTTGCTATTAAGTTTTGGGATACCATGGTATTCCATGGTTAACCATGGTACAGTTGAAAAAGCAGCCACTAATAACTATTAAATTAGTCATTTTTGACTAATTCATTTTTAGAAAGTATGATATTTTTGTGTTCATTAATAAAGCAACATTTCTTATCAAAATTCTTTTCATTTAAGTTCCCGATTTCCAACGAATACTTACCTGGTCTACACTTAAACTACACTACACAGTGTAGTCTACACCACACTAAACTTAAAATAAAGTTATGTGGGCCTAAATTAACATAAAATCTAGTTAATATTTTGGATAAGATTAACAAATATTTTTTTACTGTGCAGTAGTATAAATTATTATTTATTTAATTAAGTTGCGATCTCATTACTTAATTGCTTTGTTGTTTTTAAAAGTATTCTCTTAAAGACAATTTAGGAGAACTATTAAGAAAAATATGATTTTTTTTATTTAGTTTTGTAATTACCACTTTCTAGTCAAGGTATAATAATTATTGCCAAACATCGCTCATATCTCGATAACTACTAGTCATACTTAAATTTTGTAGAAAACTATTATTATGCAGATTTATCCGAGGAACAAATTGTATATTTAAAAAAATCTACGTAAAATCGACATTTAACCAGATAATCGAAAAAAAACAATGCACTACTAGGGCAAATTGGAAGAAACTGCATAAACCTCATAATAAATTTGACGTAGCGTACGTTTAGTTTAAACTCGGCTTAAACGAACTTCAATTAATTATAATTTGTATTCAACCATAACCGTTCTTCTTCGTACATCAAAGTGTCAATTAAGTTTTGCAAACGTCGTGAATGCCGAACAAGACGCAAAATATTGATTACGAGTCGTAGGAATTAGAGTTTTGTGAAATTAATTATGTAGGATTAAATTAAAAGTTTTGTTTCTTAGATCTTCTGATAAAGTTTTAATGCTTTACCACAGCATACAGTAGGATGACGCGAAATTATATTTATTTTATTTATATTTAAAGAATTCAATAAAAAAATTAAATCTAGTTTAAAAATAGCTTGGTTAGTTTATTTTAATATTTTTTTACTTTTAATATATCTATAGTTAAATGTAACTATATTAAAAGTATATCATATCGTCCTAATTGAATTATATTCTGCCAATAACTGATGGTATAATATGTAATTAAGTGATCCTCAAACTAATTGGAAAACATTATACCTGTAGGTGTAGTATATACACTAGAATTTGAGATCTTGCTCTCTCGTCAAATTATGTATTTATTACAAGTTAATGCTGCCATAGTAACTCTCTTGAGATTCAAAAGCATAAAGCAAATCAAAACTTAATAATTAAATAATCTATAAATGTATCGACCTTATAATATGAAAAGAATTTAGGTACCTAATGAGAGCATAATTACAGCATTAAGCCATCATGCTGCTTAAAGCTGTGCAACAAAATGCAAATTTTCATTGCCCACACGCAAAGTTTATTACTTGGAGTAGTATGGCCATCCTGGGTAAATTTTACCCCTAATTGGACCATTCGGTGTCAGTGGTTTACCCACCACAACAGCACCCCTAGCGACAGGTATAATTACTATAATATAATTACAGGTTTTTATTTATAAGTAAAGTACTTACTGGGAGTAGCCCTGCCTCTCTTTACATGTAGTGCATACGTAAAATTCGATAAAAATAAAACATTTTATATAGGTTATGTACATAATTTTATTATACAGATTCGATAGATGGCACCACCCTTCATATGTAGCTTCAATGTATTTTCATTATTGTACGGCGGTGTATAATAATTTGATTTTTAAGCTGCCTAGAAACGTTGAGTGAATCAATGTTACAAATATGAAGTCTTTCTATAACCAAATAAGTTGTTATCCTTTAAGGGTTTGATAGGACACGCCAAAATGAGAAAGTTTTTTCTCCATCATTTTTGCATTAGTGTAAAGCATAAATTATGGGCCGCCACTGGTTTTTCTGACCTGTGACAACTGACGCAAAATATGCTTGCACAGTGGGCAATAATCTACATTCAATAAAAAATTACATTTGTTATCATTGATTAATTTGTTGATAATTGTTTTTTGTTTTGCATACACAGTAGGGTGGCCCAAAAAAAAGAATATTTTTCTTCTCGTCTCTTGTAAAATTATGTTGGTTTGTCATGTTTTAAGAGCCCTGTCAAAAGATCAGCACCATTAAAAATTTTTTAGGGGTCGCTCAAGATTTTTAAAAATTACCAAAATCGTCAAAAATTGGATTTTTTTTATTTTAATTTTTTTTCTCGTTCCGATATTATTTTTTAATTTAAAAATAATAATGATACTGAAAATTTCAAATCGATATTTTAATTTCTAAAGGTCGCTCAAGATTTTTTTAACTTTCAAAGTAGAGTTTTTTGAATGTTTTCTGTTATGTTTATTGTGTTATAGACCAGTGCCGAAGCCTTTAAAAATGGTAAAAAGTGAAAAAAAATTACAGTAGGATGAAACCCATTGGAAAAGGAGGAGAATATAATAAAAAAGAAAGAAAAAATAAATTACGGGCGATCTGACTTCGGGAAGTGGGAGGGGGGGGGTTTTAAGGGTAAAAAATGGTTTATCTCGATTTCCGGCAAAAATACAAGTCCTATGGAAAAAAGTTAAATGGCAAAGTTGTAGGTAATAAAAAGATCTACAACTTTTCTATTTACAATTTTTTCACATAACATCAAAATTTATGTGAAAAATTCAAATAACCATGTTTTTGGTTTTTTATTTTTATCTTTTTCAAAAAAAATTTTTTTTCCACGAAATTTGGTGAAAACTTGCCTTTTTATGTCCCAAATACACTGTAATTTATTTGATTTGAAATATTTATTATTTCACCTTATTTTGACTTAATATCAAAAAAACACCCTTATATTCAATCGAAAATTCTCGCGTCAAAATATCAGCTTTTTTCAAAAAGTCGGTGTGCTTTTTGTTCGTTGAAATCTCTACTTTCTGATGGTGTAAAAAAATATACATTACTATGGTAAATGTTCTCAGAAAATGCAAAAAATATTATAATGAAAAACGAAAAAAACTCGAATTCGAAAATTTATTTTAATTATTATGTACAATTTCATCAAAAAAATGTGATTGTTGCAATTTTTTTTAGTTAAAAAGTTTATTTATTAAATTCTAATAACATTTATGTCAGAAAATCGCATAAAATATAAAAATACATGTAAATCATACTATTGAATTTAGATACTTCATTCTGATACGTTATTCATTATAATATTTTTTGTATTTTCTGAGAACATTTACCATAGTAATCTATATTTTTTTACACCATTAGAAAGTAGAGAGTTCATCGAACAAAAAGCACACCGACTTTTTGAAAAAAGCTGATATTTTGACGCGAGAATTTTCGATTGAAAATCAGGGTGCTTTTTTGATATTAAGTCAAAATAAGGCGAAATAATAAATATTTCAAATCAAATAAATTACAGTGTATTTGGGACATAAAAAGGTAAGTTTTCACCAAATTTCGTGGAAAAAATTTTTTTTTTGAAAAAGATAAAAATAAAAAACCAAAAACTTGGTTATTTGAATTTTTCACATAAATTTTGAGGTTATGTGAAAAAATTGTAAAAATATAAAAGTTGTAGATCTTTTTATTACCTACAACTTTGCTATTTAACTTTTTTCCATAGGACTTGTATTTTTGCCGGAAATCGAGATAAACCATTTTTTACCCTTAAAGCCTCCCCCCTCCCACTTCCCGAAGTCAGATCGCCCGTAATTTATTTTTTCTTTCTTTTTTATTATATTCTCCTCCTTTTCCAATGGGTTTCATTCTACTGTAATTTTTTTTTGTTTCAAAAATTATCGACCCTGGTCTATTATATCAATAGTAGTTATTAGTTCCTTTATGTAAGCCGTGTGGCATTACTGTTTTAGTGTCAGCTCTAGTCTGGTTGATATTTAATATCAACGAACTTTTAGCGACCTTTAGAAATCAAAATATTGATTTGAAATTTACAGAATTTTTATTATTTTCAACCTAAAAAATAATATCGAGACGAGAAAAAGAATTAAAATAAAACAAAAATTCAAATTCAATTTTTGACGATTTTGAAATTTTTAAAAATCTTGAGCGACCCCTACAAAATTTTTAATCGAGCTGATATTTTGAAAGGGCTCTTAAAACATGACAAACCAACATATTTTCACAAGAGACGAGAAGAAAAAAAATATTAATTTTTTTGGGCCACCCTAATACACAGTATAAAATTTCTGGTAAAAACAACACCAAAAGTGGTCTATATAGGTCCACACTAGAAATGGTATATATAACCAGATACAATTTCATAAATTTTACCCTTTTTAGTTGGTTAATAACACCGCCCAACAGCATGTCTGTTGCATGGAATATTTTATATGATTCTGTGCAAATTTTTGACGCTGATTTTAAATATGTTATTAGTTTTTCTGTATCAGCTCTAGTTTTTCAATTATAAGGAAGGGTGTTTTTCGAGAAAAAGATGCATTTACCGTACAAAAATATTTAATTATAATAAAACTATACACTCTGGAATTTTCTTTTATATGATTTTCTACTGTTTATGAATGATGAAGCAGTACTTGTTATGTGTTTCCAATGGGAAACCAAAACATTCCAAATACGCTTGTTTCACAAAGTCTGACACACTCAAACGAAATTTTTTAAAAACATATTCACCACAAATGTTACAAAAACAATTTGGATCGTTAATGCAGAGCCTTCTTGATAAAGACATGATGGAAATTACAAATATTTATATAAAACTCGTATGTAATAGATAGTTTATGTAAACAGACTTAATATGAAGGCAGTAGCTGTACCTGAAAAACTCGAGCTGCTACAAAAAAACTGACGGTCGATTTGAAATCAGTGACCTTGAATTAGTAAACAACCGCTTAAATACTTCATGCAACAGGAAAAAACTTTGATTTTGTTGTGTTGTGTAATCTACACGTACTATTCGTACAAAAAACTTGTAACAGTGTTAAAATCATCAAATATAATACACTCTTAGGGGTAAAAGCAATACGCACTATTGGTAAAAGAACTCCATTCAAGAATAGAAAATGCTCAATTTGGTGTAATTTACTACAGGTGTTAAAATGGTGGGTGTTTTAATATTAAACACAGCATTTAATGTAAAATAAAGTATATTTTATATTACTTACAAACTATTAGATATGAATACAAATAGGCTTTGGCTATACCTAAGAAGTGTTAATAATTAATTTAAATTGAATGAAAAGTAGTAATATTTGTGCAAAACCATATTTAGCTTATATAGGTATATAAGTTGAATATGATTTTTCACTAGCTTAAAAAACTTAAAATATTACTAAATTTCATATTTCACTTAAAAATAACAGGTAAAAAAAACATGTTTTATCACAAACATAAGTTGCATCCACTGTCACATTGCACCAATTCACCAGACCACTGAATTTTAATTTAAAAACCATGGTCTTAAATTAAAATAGCATGCATGGGTACACTACCATCAACTGCACTCGGAATACTGATCGAAGTATTGTGACTGGGGTAGGTAAATATTAACTCACACAAATTAACATTTAAGTTAAATTAACATTAAGTTATCATTAAATTGATTTAGATTAAACACAATAGTCATAAATGCACAGATGTTAAAATTGTGGAAAGAGTCTATTATTTGCAAATTTAGGGGCGGTCGTTATTACTCATGTATTTTTACCGTAAATTGAAATTAGTCGTGATTTTACTAGATAATTTTCTAGTAAAATCATACTTAAGTCGGCTCGATAAGATACATTTGTTATGGTTATAGACCTATTCAACAAGACCTTAAGATGGTGTACGTATTGTAAATTAGTATTTCGAGAACACTCTCATTATACCAGGTGCGTTAAAAATACCGGATTTTTTTATCAAATTTCAGCCCAGCGATATTCTACAATAAAATTTTTTGAAATTAAACTGTTGAACAACAAAGCCGGCTGAAAACAAGCTTTTTAAGCCATTTTTTTTTATAACTGATAGGGTTTTTCGAAAAATTAGCCTATTTTTCATCGTTTAACAAATTTCTTTTTTGTGTTTTAAAAGCAGCTACAACCTTTAAACACCCTGTATTCATGTTGCAGTTAACGTTAAAGGAACGTTTAATAAATACGTTGTAAAAACAAGTATTTGTGAAGTTTTATTTATTATAGAACTAACGTTAGAAAGGACATTAATATGAATTTTAATATAACGTATAGATAAACATTATAAATCTTTAATTTACGTTAATAATAGACATATATTAAACGTTTTAAATGTAACATTTCGAAACGTGTAAAGATCGTTTTCTTAACGCCAAAATGAAACGTTTATTTATTAGTATTTTTAAACGTTATAATCTGCGACATTTTAAAGTTAATTGTACGTTAAGAATATATGTAGAAACAAAATGGTGTTACGGGTTAAAAAAACGTTTAATTTAAGTATGTGTGTTTACTGGAATAATACACTGTGCGCATACCGGTTTATTTTTTGCTTGGATGGATAATATTGTTTTTAGAGGTAAAAATTATTATAAGGTAAAAGAACTAATTTTTAATATTTTTTTAATTTTAATCAAGCAAATATTTGGGAAGATGATGAAGATTTAATTTTTAATTAAAAACCGGTGTGAAAATGTCTGGAGAATTTACCTTTTTCCAAGTCGTATAAATACCCAAGTAAATAAAACAATATGTCATTAAATTGAAATGCAAGATGTGTTTATTATTCCCGTAACGAATATAAAGTTGAGAAATTAAGTTTATTCTTTACATTTTGTATTTTATCAGGGAAATTTATGTGCTGACATAGACATGCAAGGAGCAGGTTAAAAAAACAATAAATATTATTATCTCGACATCACCTTCTTCAAATGAAAATTAAATATTAAAAAAATGTTTTTTTATAATTTATATAAAATATAATTAAATTACATATTTGTAATGGATGAAGTATTTTGACTGAAAGGCACGTTTCCTAGTGGACTTCTTAAAGTATAAGTTGCATAATAATGAGTTTTGCATACATTAAAATGTTATGCATAAATAGAGCAACACTACCAGGCTTGTTTAAATTTTTGAGCTATGCTTCTAAACGCAGGCTTTGAGAAGTGGATTTAGCACAGAAAAACGGACCGACCGACATGAGACGGAATCGACGTCATCCAGCGCACGGTGGGCTGGGCATGGCCAAAAAGTCAACTTCTGATCAAAAAAATAATACACCAATGTAAAGAAACACCCTTAATTTGTAAGATTCCGAAAGAAAAAGTTAAACAACATTTTATTTAAAAAGATATAGCTGTTTGAATTAAAGCAATACGAATAAAATTCAGATTTTAGATTTGAACGGAATTTTTTTTGCCTTTAAGGCGGTGTTACTTCTTATATATATATAAAAATAAATATATGTATATATATATATATATATATATATATACAGCCCGTTCAGAGTAAAACCGAATATAGGGAAACGTTTCGGGCGTGGCCTCGCCTTCCCCCAACGCGCGTCACAGTAGCTTGCGTGATAAACGACATGTGCGTAGTACGATATTCTATGTTTTGAAAAATTATTTTATTAATTGTACTTATAAAGTTATTTATATTAAATAATGTAATAGGTACATTGTTAAATCATAAAATTTGACAATTAGCTAGAGATAAGCTATGCGGCCCAAGATGGTCCAGAAAAATTTGACACATTTTTTGACACATCAGAAAGTTATAGTGGTTTATAAAAGACCGCGCGCTAAAAATTTTGTATTTAATAGTATATTATGTATCAAGTTTGATAAACGCCATTTTATACACGAATTTAATCTAGGCACGAGCGAGCTTGCGAGCGAGTGCTTAAATTAATGAGTGTATAGAAAAGTTTATAAACGAGTTGCATACTATACTTTTTCTACGAAAAATACTTATTATTATCTTAAAATGATTTAAATCAAAAATTTGTAGAGCG
The DNA here is from genome assembly GCA_921294245.1 of Brassicogethes aeneus. Classification (NCBI taxonomy): domain Eukaryota; kingdom Metazoa; phylum Arthropoda; class Insecta; order Coleoptera; family Nitidulidae; genus Brassicogethes; species Brassicogethes aeneus. The sequence goes on from OV121135.1 coordinate 49,023,786, forward strand.
CCATTTATGAAACAATAGGGGAATCTGTGTGTCACCGTCAAATGTCAAATTTTTATAATAAGTCGAAATGTATTTCTTGAAAATTGACAGTTTTTCACAGTGAAAGTAAAGAAAATGTTTTATGAGCACTTTACAGTGTCCGTGCCAGAATTTAAGTTATAGTTTACTGCCTGCGAAATTTAAAGGTCAGTATAAGGTTCATATAAACTTTTCAAATATTGGCGTTGAATAACTATTTAATACTTTTGTATTTTTGTATTGTAATAATAAAATAATTTTCACATTTAGTATTATTTTACAAGAAAGGCACTTTATTTTAACGATTGTATGACTTTTGACAACTGTCAACTAACTTAAAACTAACTTCAGCTCGTGACTAAAAACCTGTTGCTAACTTCAGCCCGTGACTAAAGCACCATAAAGCCACAACTTGTCACTTAGTATCATGGAAACATGTACGATAAAGGGCGTTTTAAAGGTGGGAGTAGAAAAAATTGTTTAACAGCTATAGATTGCGCTCTTCTTAAAGCGCTCTTATAATCTTAACAATAATAAATATATGATCTATTGTTAATTTTTTAATATTACATATGAAATCATTTTGTTGTGAACATGTCCTTTGTTTTAAATAAATAATTAGTTTCTTGAAACAAATCATAGCTATTTGTAATACTTTACGTTTAACTACCTCAAGGTAAAAATAGTTTAGTCATAAAAACCTTTACCTTTATAGTATATTTGTATGTATATTTTGTATCTCACTAACAAAGCCCCAAATTTTCATAGGGTTTCGAATGCTCTATAAAAAAGGCATCCTATGATTTTTTTCGTAAACCAACACATTCAAAAGATATCTTAGGACAAAATTTTATAGATTTTGAAAATTTAAAATGTTATCACTCCTGTTATGTTATCCTGAATATATTAATATAGTAAGGATTTTAAAATAAGTAGTATAAATTTTTGTTGGAAATTAATTAATTAACTCCGTTAACTTATCTACAAAAAAGGTTTTTGTAGTTTTTTGATAAATATAAGCGTTTTAAATATAATCGCAACAATACTTTTTATAATAACTAGGTGCCGTAAAAAATATTAATTTTACTTCGATTTTTAAATATTTTTATAAATTAGTGTTTTTTTAACTATTTAACATTTTGTTCTGAAATTTTATTTCAAAATATTCATTTTTAAAAAGTATTTCGGTATCCAAGCCTTTTGGATGATACATTTAAAACAAATTTCAGTAGGTACCTGTAAGTATGACAAACCCGCACGTTAGGATAAATTTTAAAATGTTGGGACAAAATTTACAAAATGACGTGTTGTTAATTTTATCAGAAATATTACACAATTACTGTAGAAAATACTATTTTAAATAAAGCCCAATTATTTTCATCATACCTAATTTATTGATTCTATTCCGAAGTTTGTTATATAAATACCATTTCTTAAACAAATAATTCGTCTTCTATTTTATGATATTTTAGTTATTTATGAAATCGTTATTAATAACACTAACGCTTTGATTGAATATAAAACTGTTTACATAGTTTGATACTGCATTTGATATACCACAGTTATGTTTACATTTTAAATAGATGTATCACAAATCTTCTTAGCATAAAGTGCTTAACTTTGTTTAAAATTATTAGAATTAATATTATTAGTTTTCTTTCCTGATATATTTATGGAATGAAATCACGTCGTTTACACATTTTATTTGGCCAGAAATCTTAAATTATTTTATGTTTAAAGCATTTAACGATTATAGCCATTATAAAGTTTTTTTAATTGGTTTTTGGTCGGTAAATTATACTTTAATAAAGCCATTGTTGGCTGTAGAATTGAAATATTAATTAGAAATATCAGTTTTGTGTTAATTTGTAACGTACAATATTGTTATGTAAGCAGATGGTTTATGAACCGCAAACACTATATAAAGTTATTAAAAAGTGGGTTTATGCCAATTTTAATTCAATTTTTTTTTGTTTGAAGGGTTTGTTTCAAACAAATATTTTAGGATATCACATGAACAAGAAAAGGTAAATTTTATGTAAGAATTCAGTCGACCTGTTGTTATGCCTTGTCACGAACAGATATTTTTTTAAATATATTTCAGTTTATCTTGGTTACATAAAAAAATAAATGTTTTAGGCAGACATAAGAAAATTCTTATTATAACGATCTTTTGGTAACGATAAAATGCTTTATATTATAGCAATATTTATTAAAAACCTGTATCGTAAAAATAAACAAAACTTGATGTATGTGGCAAATACCTTTATTATTTTTATTTTCCAAAGTACGACTCTAAAAGTATTTTATATATCTAGTTTAAATAACGCCATCTTAGACACGCGAGTGCTTAATTAAATGAGTGTCTAGAAAAGTTTATAAACGAGTTACACTATACTTTTTCTACGACAAATACTTATGAATTATGATGATATACCTAGAAGCAGTTTCTCACAGTAAAAGTAAAGGGAGTTTATGTTTTGATTCAGATTAAATGTTATGCATCTGTGTGTCACCGTCAAATGTCAAATTTTTATAATAAGTCGAAATGTATTTCTTGAAAATTGACAGTTTTTCACAGTGAAAGTAAAGAAAATGTTTTATGAGCACTTTACAGTGGAGTCCGTGCCAGAATTTAAGTTATAGTTTACTGCCTGCGAAATTTAAAGGTCAGTATAAGGTTCATATAAACTTTTCAAATATTGGCGTTGAATAACTATTTAATACTTTTGTATTTTTGTATTGAAATAATAAAATAATTTTCACATTTAGTATTATTTTACAAGAAAGGCACTTTATTTTAACGATTGTATGACTTTTGACAACTGTCAACTAACTTAAAACTAACTTCAGCTCGTGACTAAAAACCTGTTGCTAACTTCAGCCCGTGACTAAAGCACCATAAAGCCACAACTTGTCACTTAGTGTCATGGAAACATGTACGATAAAGGGCGTTTTAAAGTTGGGAGTAGAAAAAATTGTTTAACAGCTATAGATTGCGCTCTTCTTAAAGCGCTCTTATAATCTTAACAATAATAAATATATCGTCGTTTATCTGACAAAGAGGCGTATCTCATTTTTAAACAAAACGGTGTGAATTGAATTACGCCAGTTTGTACGGCACACAAAATGCAAAAATATTAGTTACGCCGAAACTGATTTATGCTAAAACTTTATTTGTACCTATTTATTATAGAGCTACGCCAGTTTGTGAGATTATAAAGTCGATTTTGGTGATCATTCTGGTATAACTCAAAAACGATTTTTTTTGAGTTACGCCTCTTTGTCAGATAAACGACGATATGATCTATTGTTAATTTTTTAATATTACATATGAAATCATTTTGTTGTGAACATGTCCTTTGTTTTAAATAAATTATTAGTTTCTTGAAACAAATCATAGCTATTTGTAATACTTTACGTTTAACTACCTCAAGGTAAAAATAGTTTAGTAATAAAAACCTTTACCTTTAAGGTATATTTGTATGTATATTTTGTATCTCACTAACAAAGCCCTATACAAATTTTCATAGGGAATCGAATGCTCTTTAAAAAAGGTATCTTATGATTTTTTTCGTAAACCAACACATTCAAAAGATATCTTAGGACAAAAATTTTATAGATTTTGAAATTTTAAAATGTTATCACTCCTGTTATGTTATAAAAAAAAGTTTTCTTTAGTTTTTTGATAAATATAAGCGTTTTAAATATAATCGCAACAATACTTTTTATAATAACTAGGTGCCGTAAAAAATATTAATTTTACTTCGATTTTTAAATATTTTTATAAATTAGTGTTTTTTTATTAATTAAAATAAGCTTTTAAGTATTTAACATTTTGTTCTGAAATTTTATTTTAAAATATTCATTTCGGTATCCAAGCCTCTAGAGGCTTGGATTATACATTTAAAACAAATTTCAGTAGGTAGGTACCTGTAAGTATGATAAAACCCGCACATTAGGATAAATTTTAAAATGTTGGGACAAAATTTCCAAAATGACGTGTTGTTAATTTTATCAGAAATATTAGACAATTAGAAAATACTATTTTAAATAAAGCCAAATTATTTTCATCATACCTAATTTATTGATTCTATTCCGAAGTTTGTTATATAAATACCATTTCTTAAACAAATAATTCGTCTTCTATTTTATGATATTTTAGTTATTTATGAAATCGTTATTAATAACACTAACGCTTTGATTGAATATAAAACTGTTTACATAGTTTGATACTGCATTTGATATACCACAGTCGTGTTTACATTTTAAATAGATGAATCACAAATCTTCTTAGCATGAAGTGCTTAACTTTGTTTAAAATTATTAGGATTAATATTATTAGTTTTCTTTCCTGATATATTTATGGAATGAAATCACGTCGTTTACACATTTTATTTGGCCAGAAATCTTAAATTATTTTATGTTTAAAGCATTTAACGATTATAGCGATTATAAAGTTTTTTTAATTGGTTTTTGGTCGGTAAATTATACTTTAATAAAGCCATTGTTGGCTGTAGAATTGAAATATTAATTAGAAATATCAGTTTTGTGTTAATTTGTAACGTACAATATTGTTATGTAAGCAGATGGTTTATGAACCGCAAACACTATACGAGCCCTAACCACATAATGTTCGGACACTTCATAATTTATACAGAAATTTTTTTCGTGAATACTATCTCAAAATTATTAGAAGTTATGAAAAATTCAGCTTATTTTGGCATATACCCCTCGAAGCGATTTTTATTTTTAAAAAGTTTACCTTTTATTTTTAGCTTTTAAAAAAAGGCTAACTTTTTAACTTTTTTTTGCATGAGTAAAAAAAGTTATAAATGGGCCCATTAAAAAGAACATAAAATATTATACAAACCCTGAAAATTTGGTAAAAATTGTATAAATAATAAGAAAGTTATAGCGATATATATATCTGCAAAATCTCCCGTTTCCTAAGAAAATTGCAAAAACTCTTTAAAAATAGCATTTTTAAATTACTTATACTTTTTTATAACTTATTTATTTTTTACCAAATTTTCAGGGTTTGTATAATATTTTATGCTCTTTTTAATGGGTCCATTTATAACTTTTTTTACTCATACAAAAAAAAGTTAAAAAGTTAGCCTTTTTTTAAAAGCTAAAAATAAAAGGTAAACTTTTTAAAAATAAAAATCGCTTCGAGGGGTATATGCCAAAATAAGCTGAATTTTTCATAACTTCTAATAATTTTCTGTATAAATTATGAAGTGTCCGAACATTATGTGGTTAGGGCTCGTATAAAGTTATTAAAAAGTGGGTTTATGCCAATTTTAATTCAATTTTTTTTGTTTGAAGGGTTTGTTTCAAACAAATATTTTAGGATATCACATGAACAAGAAAAGGTAAATTTTATGTAAGAATTCAGTCGACCTGTTGTTATGCCTTGTCACGAACAGATATTTTTTTTAAATATATTTCAGTTTATCTTGGTTACATAAAAAAATAAATGTTTTAGGCAGACATAAGAAAATTCTTATTATAACGATCTTTTGGTAACGATAAAATGCTTTATATTATAGCAATATTTATTAAAAACCTGTATCGTAAAAATAAACAAAACTTAATGTATGTGGCAAATACCTTTATTATTTTTATTTTCCAAAGTACGACTCTAAAAGTATTTTATATATCTAGTTTAAATAACGCCATCTTAGACACGCGAGTGCTTAATTAAATGAGTGTCTAGAAAAGTTTATAAACGAGTTACACTATACTTTTTCTACGACAAATACTTATGAATTATGATGATATACCTAGAAGCAGTTTCTCACAGTAAAAGTAAAGGGAGTTTATGTTTTGATTCAGATTAAATTATTTAAAACTGTTGTCTGATTTTTATACTTTTTGTCTCGATTAGTAAAATTTTTTATTTTTTCTACTCCCACCTTTAAAACGCCCATTATTGTATACATATTTCCATGACACTTAGTGACCTTTTAAATACACATTGACAAGTTGTGCCTTTATGGTGCTTTAGTCACGGGCTGAAGTTAGCAACAGGTTTTTAGTCACTGGCTGAAGTTAGTTTTAAGTTAGTTGACAGTTGTCAAATGTCATACAATCGTTAAAATAAAGTGCCTTTCTTGTAAAATAATACTAAATGTGAAACTTATTTTATTATCTCAATACAAAAATACAAAAGTATTAAATAGTTTCTCAACGCCAATATTTAAAAATATAAACATTTTAATTTCGCCAACAGTAAACTAAAGTCCTCATAAAACATTTTCTTTACTTTCCCTGTGAAAAACTGTAAATTTCCAAGAAATACATTTCGATTTATAACCTTTATAATCTGTGTTTATAAAATATAAAAATGTGACATTTGACGGTGACACACAGATTCCCCTATTGTTTTATAGATGGCGCTCTATACAAATTTTTGATTTAAATCATTTTAAGATAATAATAAGTATTTATCGTAGAAAAAGTATAGTATGAACCTCGTTTATAAACTTTTCTATACCATCATTAATTTAAGCACTCGCTCGCAAGCTCGCTCGTGCCTAAATTAAATTCGTGTATAAAAAGTCGTTTAACAAACTTGATACATAATTATAATTATCTATTATTATTGTGGTGCACAGGTTAAATTAGCAGTTTTTATTAAGCAACAAGTAGTATTGAGTTTTAATTAGTTAGGTTTTCAAAATACCTGTAAGTTTTCTTTAGTTAAATATTTTTGTTTTTTGAAATGAATCCTGTTCATGACATTGTTTTAATGATTGAAAAGCCTTTTCTAAGGAAAAATAAAACTGAAAAAAGACAGCTATTGGGCAGTCGTCCAACGCCAAAATTTCATCAATATTTAACAACAAGGGGCTGGGTAAGCAATATTCACGAACTTTTCAAATGTTTTGGTACGAAACCTATAAGTGGTTATGCGAAGATATTTATAAACAAACCTTATTTTGTTGGAATTGTATTTCATTTGACCGCATCAAAAACAATTGGAGTTCAGGGGGTGGGTATTCCGATTGCTCTGATATTTTATTTGTTATATTTGTTATACAGGCCCGGATCTAGGGGGGGCAAGCCGGGGCACTTGCCCCGGGCGGCAACTTAGGGGGGCGGCAAAATGAACCTCTTGATAATATAAATTTTTAGTTTTACATTCCCATTTGTATTTATAAAAAAATACTTATGTACTTACTACATTTAAAAATCTATTTGGGTTCCCTTTATATAGGGTTTGAACACAAAAGTGGTTGTACACCTTTTAAATTTCGCGGTGGTTTAGAGAGCCGAAACGACGGTGGCGACCGGTCGGCCCAAAAAGTGCGATAGTTCGATAGTACGGGTGTAATTCGCCATACAAAACGAGGTTATCGAGCTCACAATCCACACAACAAGGTCTGTTCTTTAGCAGTTCGCGCAGACTGAAAATCACAAAATACTTGCCGCCATATTGTTTGTTTACGTTTTAAGCGGGTAGATTTTGATTTGGTTTAATTTTGTGCCTTATTTGCCTCAATACAGACTTATAAACGTTGTTAGGTGTTTGAACCAGTTATTTAGTTGTTTATTTGTGTTTTGACTGTACTAGTGTACCTTTCTGAACCTCAATTGTGCAAATCTTGTGTTTAACCAGTAAGTAAATTCTAATTCTAAAATATTAGGACGTTTTTTATAACTCTTGGTATAAAAAGTAAAAAAAGGGCAAGTAAAAACCTTAAAAAAGTTTAAATTAACTGGTAAAATACATAAATATATATTTTTAATTTTGACAGATTGGAGGTTATAATTTGTTCCATAATTTGTTTCTATACCTAATAAACCATAGAACCTATGAACAAACAAACTATATAATAATAATAATATAATAACTATAATTTCGGGAAATTTAAACTACGATAACGGCCGGTATCAAACTTTTATTTCGGGGATTTTAAAATACCCGCGACAAGATGGCGGCAAGTGTTTGATGACGTAGGTGCGCACAACTGCACCGATTTTGGTTTAAATTTTTAAGCTAAAGAACAGACCTTGTTGTGTGGATTGTGATCGAGCTATTGGGTGACGCGTGCAGAGACCATTTTTTCCAAAAAATTAAGGAAGCAAAATATTTTACCATCATGTTTGACTGTACACCTCACACACCGAGCAAATGAGTCAAGTAATTCGGTATGTCGAAATTGATACTGAAAGTTGTTCAATTAAAGAAACCTTCATTGACTTTATCGAGGTAGAGGGAAAGACACGAATATTTGACCAGTAAAATTCTGGAGAAGTTGAGAAACGATGGGTTAGATATTCAGCAGTGCCGTGGCTAATCTTATGATAATGGCTAAACATGGCGTAAAGGCGTTGAAGCAAGAATTTTGCAACAGAATGAACTGGCCGAATTTGTGCCTTGTATTGCGCATTCGTTAAACCTTGTGGGAATGCATGCCGCGTTAGCCTCTACAGAAGCTGTAAAATTTTTTGGAGTGGTCCAGTCAATTTTTAACTTTTCGACAAGTCGATGGTGTCTTTTAAAGGAATGCACCAAGACAAAGCTGCAGGGCTCTAGCCAAACCAGGTGGTCTGCAAAGTATCAGGCCGTAACAGCTCTTACCAACAACCTTATAGATATTGTTGGAATATTGGAAAAACCTAAATTCGATTGACCTAATGGATGGGCTAATTCGAACATTAAATCGAATGCGGAAGACACCGATTGAAAATTGGGAAAAGGAGTAAAAGTTAATTAAAGAAAAAATTAATATGGAACCGGTTTTGCTATCCAACGTGTACCCAAAAGAAAAAGAATATTTGATGAGGGTTCAGAAGATGAATCAAGGATGTTAACTGTAGATCAGAATTTTACGAAAGATCTAAATTTAGTATTTGACAGACTGGTAACTAAAATTTTTACCAGAATTAAGAGTGCCAAGACTCTTAATTCCTACTTGTCATTCTTGAATGGAAAAGAACTTTCAGAGGAACTGAAAAAACATGGTCTCGATCTTGCTTTAAAATACAGCAAAGATTTAAATTTTTGTCAGGAGCTGGTTGTCTTTCAGGACCAATTTTTAAATATATTTAAAAATGCCAATATAACTACAGAAATAAGTGGTTTAAGTTTGTTGCCGAGGATTTATGCAAATAATTTGGAAGAAGCATTTCCAAATATTTGTATTGCGTTGCGCATATATTGTACACTCCCAACAACTTCCGCCAGTTATGAAAGAAGTTTTAGCAAGTTAAAGCTAATAAAAAAATATTTGCGTTCTTCTATGAGCAACGAAAGATTATTAGGACTTGCAATATTGGCAATTGAAAATACCTTTGCACAATCAATAAATTTTGAGAAGATTGTAGATGCTTTTCAGAAAAAAAAGCACGCAAAATTAGTTTTTAATGTTGTGTAGGTATATTAAAATAAAGTGTACTTTTTATTTGTTCAATCTTACAATTGAGTTTTATTTTAATAATCTCCAAAATGCAATAAAAAATAAATATTTATATATATAATTATAATTGGTTTATCATCATTGTTTTAAAAAATTCAAAGGGGGCGGAAATTTGACTTTTGCCCCCCATTTAAAAACTTCTAGATCCGGGCCTGTTGTTATATGTATATATATTTTTATCCATCCGTATAAATATATTTATAAGTTTCAGATATATATTTTAAAGTTTTAAAAACGAATGTATGTTTTTGAGTTTGCAGTTTAGGTTAAGATTGCTTTGATATTTTCTTTGTTTTTTTTTAGTTTATTTTTTTTATTTATAATGGTTTAATAGGGCTATCGGCCATTTAAAAAAAAAATAGGATTTAGTCAAAATTAACCTCATGTAGCCTCACCCTCCTACTTCAGCCCGTGACTAAAAACCTGTTGCTAAGTTCAGCCCGTGACTAAAAGGCTGGAAACATGTACGATAATGAACGTAGAAAAAACATTTTAATTGCATACAAAAAATTTTATTTCATTTTTGTATTATATCCTTACTTAATAAATAAATAAAAACATGAAACCTTACTTAACTCACTTAAAAATGTTTACGGTTGACACTGTACGGTAGCGAATCCTACTAATACATGGGGATGTATTTTTAGAAGTTTTCCGTGGTAAGCTTAATTTTACTCGTAACAATGGATCCAATTATACAGTATTTTTTTCTTTTTCAGAGCATCCGTATGTATCATTTTTTGTAATAAAGGCATTGTTATTTTTTGTTTTTCTCAGTAAGATGGCAAATTGAATTTTTTTAAATTTCCTTTTTCATGTTGCCTGGGTACACGAAAAAAATTAAACAGTAACTAAGTTTTAATTTAATATACACTCACAGGCAAAATAATCGATCCACACAAATTTTAGATGAATTTCAATCGCAAATAACTTTTTTATTTGGTTTCGGATTTATACAAATATTAAAGAATATTGTAGATACATTAATGGAGAATCGCTCACTTTTTAAAAATTACTAAAAAATACACGTACGTTTATAATATACAGGTTTAAACAAAAATATGTTTTTTACCATAAGTTTAAGACACTTTGTAGAGTGGCAAAACCGTATATTGTTTTAATTATCAAGTCACATCTATTTTTAACAGTTTTGTTTTTGGTTCACCTCGACATATTTATTTTTGTGAAAAATATGGATGTTTTTAAAAAAATATTGCAATTTCCAATATTTTTCCTGTATGAAGATGTAAGGTTGCTATGGTCCATCCATAGCCTATGGAGGATGACAGTGACAGTTTTGTTGAATCATCCCATCCTTGGACATGTCATATACATCTTTCAAAAGCTATCAAATTGTTTTTTGTAAATTAATGTGTTAATTTTGAGGTGTCTTTTTACTTTTAAAAATGTCTCCGACTGATGTTGCCCTTTGTACTTTACTTCTTGTGACGTTTAAAACACTTGCCACGTAATACTGTGACCGTCCATCCTGGATTAAATTAATGGCTCTGGCAACATCAGTCGGAGACATATCCATTTTTTAAAGTAAGAAGACACCTCAAAATTTAAACATTAATTTGCAAAAAACAATTTGATAGCTTTTGAAAGCCGTGTATGACATGTCCAAGTATGGGATGATTCAACAAAACTGTCACTGTCATTCTTAATAGCCTATGGATGGACCATAGCAACCTTAGTTCTTCATACAGAAAAATATTGGAAATTGCAATGTTTTTTTTTTTAAATCCATATTTTCCACAAAAATAAATTTATCGAGGTGAACCAAAAACAAAACTGTTAAAAATAGATGTGACTTGATAAATAAAACTTAATTTAGAACAATATACTGTTTTGCCACTCTACAGAGTGTCTTAAACTTATGGTAAAAAACATCTTTTTGTTTAAACCTGTATATTATAAACGTACGTCTATTTTTTAGTAATTTTTTAAAATGTGAGCGATTGTCCATTAATTTATCTACAATATTCTTTAATATTATTTTAAATCCGACATCAAATAAAAAAGTTATTTGCGATTGAATTTCATCTAAAATTTATGTGGATCGATTATTTTGCCTGTGAGTGTAGTATTAAAACGAAGATCTATCCTTTATTGGTAACTCCGCCGGTTCTTTTGAACTTGCCGGTCCCAAGCCCGAATGAAGGAGGAGGGTCCTCACTATTTTCCTACCCATAGATTAAAGATATATCTAGCTAAGCTATAGCTAAAAATTTAATAAAAATTGAAATCAGTGGCGGCTCGTCAGGGAACAAAAGTTACTATTGTTGTTGTTAGAAATTGTATGATTTCGAATAGTAAAGTGAATGCATTACTGATGGTAACTTACTGTTTTGCTTTCTAGGTTATTTTAACCATAATTTAAAAAAACAAAAAATTAGGCAACAATAAAAAACTAAAAAAGAAGATTTATTATTTTTTTTTAGTACATCGGTTAACTACATTTTAGCGCTTATTTTATAACTTTGATTTAAACCCAACAAATAAAATCAAACTCAATTAATCCACAGTTTCTACTTTACATACCGATATTTTGCCTAATAGGGATTCAGTTAACAACATTGATGTTTAGGTGCTTGACCCAAATTTGTCAAACCCTAATGTGGAAGCGATAGACGGTTTCAGCTAGGCTTAATTTCGTTATCATCATTTGAGTGACTACAGATATTCGAATTATAATATGCAATAACAGGAAAATTATGTTTTTATTGACCTTTTATGTAAATTGTATTATTTTTGTTTAAAATTTACAAAAAATTACAACATTAAATCAAAAACAACTAAAAATAAACATAATAATACTTTTATATACTTTAAATATTATATTTGTAAATTTGGCACCCACACATTTAAATCTCCCATTGTAGATGTAAAAGTTGCGTCAAGGGAAAGTTAGGAAAACATTTTAAAAATACATTTACTTTATACCTCTCTAAAAAAAGCGTTTCCATATTTACTGTATCATATAAGATCAAAGAATTCGCTCATACGCCCTTAAAATGATATATTTTAAATAAATAATTTTTTTATAAAATCAAGTAAACCTATATATAAGTTTAAAAAAACATTCTAAAATTGTTATCGGAAAATACTTAAAAAGCCGCTAAGGATATGAGGTTTTCAATAAAAGCTACAATTATCCATTGTGTAAACTCTAAAAATCTACATTCTAAATTTAGAAAGCTCCAAATGTTGCTTTGTGTTGTTTTTCCAGTAAAATCAACATAAAGCAGGCATCCTAAATTACGATTTGTTATTAATTTCTACCGCTATGTCAAGTAATTAACAATTCGGCATCAAAGAGGTTTGAAATTAATCTTAAAATTAATATTGTACGTAAATTGTAAATTGACAAAATGAAACCTTTTGTACGCTACAAGGTGGACAATATCTTTTCTAAAAATATCCATATTATTTTAATTTATTGCTTCTCACAGAATTTATTTAGGGAGTCGTACAAACGCTTGCACGGAGAGAAATGTATAGTAAATTTTAGATAGTAAAAAAATATACAGTAAAATTTACTTTAACAAATTTTTAGGGTAACAATATTATATATTCGTCAATACAATATTAAGATTGTAATACAAAATAGTATTTTTTATTATACAATTTTAGTAAAGATTACAACACCAATATTACTAAATCATAAATGTATAATATATATTTTAATTTTTAATATGTTCGTATAGTAAATTGATTTTACTATCTACAAATAGTAATATTTACTATATGACTTAATCAAATGTAAGGTGTACATCTAATATTATAATATATTACATATTAATAAAAATATATTAAAAATAAAGATACTTTTATGTTTAAGGTAAATAAACAATATATTTAAATATAATATACAATATAGTAACTCAGGACATTTTAAACATTCAATTTTCTTAGTTTCTTCAATAAACTTTCTTGACCCATTACTGGTAATACTTATAAGAAAGAATTGAACCTACTTGGTTACATAGTATGTACCGATTTCGGCAAAGGCCACGTCGCGACGTTCGTTAGACGGTGTGGATCACGTGATGTTCTTACACCTCGCCTCTGTTGGCTTACCAACCATGTTATATAAGCTCAGGTATTTCTTTGCTTTGGGTGTGTTCCACTACTACAAGTTGCTCGACAGTGTCGTGTCGACACTGATGGTCCAATATAGGTCAAAACACCTGTCTGTTGGTATTTGAAGTTGATGGAACGCACTCAAAACAAAAAACTTTGGCGAGGTGTAGGTTCAATTCTTTCTCATAACATTTTTGTATGTTAGAAAGTACAATAAATATGTTACAATTTTTAATTGTTAACATATAAAAATATTCTATTTTAAAATAATTTATATTTGAAATGGCAACATAATATTTTAAAATTTACAATCCTTATTAGTAATGGAAAAAATCTAATTATAATAAGAATTTAAAAAAAATTGAGAATAATAATATTTTACCTTAAGGTTTAACATACATGGATATTTAAAAATTACTAAATATGCATAGTATCTGTCAATATACAAGATAGTTGTCCCAAATGGTAATATAAATTATAGCAAAGGGTATTATAATTATTATCAGCATTATACTTTTCTCTCCGTGTGATAGTTAAAAATTTGTAAATTTCATAAAAAAATACATAAATTGTTCATGTTACAGCACTTTAAAATTTGAAAGCTGTCCAATTTAAATTAAAAAACGATTTTATTTCGTTAAAAACTACTTTTAAGAGGAAAAACTGTATGAATGTGTATGATTTATTTATTTTTATTTTACAAAGTTGTTGGCTATCATGTGGCAAAATTGCTCTCGACCAGTCTAATCCTTTTGACCCTGTAGCCTTTTTGTACCTATTTTGTCCTTTTTAGATTTTAATTACATAAAAATTTGCCTTCTAAATTATCGATTTAATTTTTTTAATTTTGTTTATTATTTTCTAAAAGCTAAGCACCTATTTCAAATAAAAGTAATAGTGTGTCTAAAATAAATATAACATATAACGTATACATCATATTACATTTTACAAATTGATTATTTATATAATACAATATATATTATGTAATAGGTATCTTAGTTTTCTATAAATTGTCCACGTGTAAAAATATTTTTTTCCAGCTCGATATTCATGTATAGATAAGGAGACAAGGTTTAATTAAAAAAGGTCAATAAAATATTAAACAGGGTAATTTACCTGATTTACTGATTCATTAGATGCTTATAGAAAACTAAAAGAGACATTTTTAATCCGCTGTCACTTCCGTTACTTTGTTTTTTTTAATTGAATAGGTAGGTACTATAAAAATTATTGCAATTTAAAATTCGTCCTAAAAAAACCTAAATATCAAATTTTATGCGCTTGATTTTAATAACATTATAAACAAACTTTTAACTTTGACAACCTGTCTTGGTTATTTTCAACTTTTCTACACTGTTTAAAATTTCATGACCATTTTAACACAAAATTAACACTATACATGGTCTATATCGATACAAACCAAAATGGTGTTAAATATGGTTCGTTGGTCCAGTGTAAATTCAAATATTAAAATGGTGTAAATTTAACTTTCACACAGTATTAAAATAAATTTTACCTGGTGTAAATTGTACTCCTTTTAAGTGTTAATATTATGTGTTTTTGGTCAAATTAAATCATACTATACAGAAAAAAAGGAAACAGGAAGTTCCTTGATGCATTACAAGTATATAACCAGTGGTATTATTCCGGGAAATTGAACCTTTAACCTATTTAAGGTCTCTTTAGTATCGAACAACTTGTAGTGTCACACCAAAGCAAAGGACTACCTGAGCTTATATATTCTTTATGTATGTCAACAGAGGCGAGAATTAAGAACATCTCGTGATCCACACCGCCTTTGCAGCGATCGGTACACACTATGCAACCATGGTTGCATAGTGTGTACCGATCCTGCAGGAATGCACGGCAAATTATTTTAATCGTTTTAACAGAGTGCTTTAGGTTGAAGTAACTCTTATTTTACAAACAACATATTTAGTAAACTGAACCATACATCGGGTTGGTTTCACTAAATAACTATCTGATTTAGTACCGTCAAACTAATCTTTGTTAATATTATATTTATCCTTCCACAGTTGATTTAATGAACTATTCCTTTTTTTGTGTAGGTGCACTTCTCAAATATTTTTCGATAAACACCGTTTTGGTGTTTGCTGTATATAACATTTTCAACCATAATTCATGGTGTTGGATTTTGACACCATTTTAAGATTACTCTTTACACCTCAGATATTACATAACATTATAGTGTATAGAGGTAAATTTAGTTATATGGTCAATTCTCATATAACTTGTTCCGATGCTGTATCCACTTATTTTTGTGAAAACTAATTCTCGCTCAAGGTTTTTTTTAGTGTAATAAGCATGTAGCATTTCAAGGTAATGGGAACTTAAATTATGACAACCCTAATCTATTAATTTTTTCCTAAAATGCAGGCTTTATGTTGCAAATGTCACATAAGTTACCGGTCACCAACTGCAATATCCTAACATCGATGAATATTTCAACAAAATGACCGTTCAAACAACTAATGTTAGTGCTTGATTAACTAAAAATAGACTTAAGATTGACAAAAAATTATTTTATCCGAAATCGGCAGTAAAGTAGTCAACAATCGTAAATTAAAATAAATCGGCAGTAAAGTTCTACTTTACTGCCGATTTCGGATAAAAGAATTTTTCGTCAATCTTAATTAAGTCTATATTGAGTTAATCAAGCACTAACATTAGTTGTTTCAACAGCCATTTTGTTAAAATATTCATCAATGTTAGGATATTGCAGTTGGTGACCGGTAACTTATGTGACATTTGCAACATAAAGCCTGCATTTTAGGAAAAAATTAATAGATTAGGGTTGTCATAATTTAAGTTCCCATTACCTTAAAATGCTACTTGCTCATTACACTAAAAAAAACCTTGAGCGAGAATTAGTTTTCACAAAAATAAGTGGATACAGCATCGAAACAAGTTATATGAGAATTTACCATATGGCATTATGCTGGTAGATCGGACTACAGTATAATTTTAATTGTCATCTGTTTTTTTAAAGGTTGCTTAGCAAAATATTAATTAATTTTAGTTTAAGCATACATCCTTATAAGCAAGTTAAATATAATAAATATAAGATTAAATTGTTTCTAGGAAGTTTTTTAAGTCTAAGAATATTTTGTTAAAATTTTGATTGAATTTTAAATATGTGATTTACCTTAGTTAAAACTTTATTTAAAAGTATAATAAATATATTTATGTATATATTATATATAAGACTGGAATTACTGACAAAAATTGTTTGTGTATATTTTTATCACAAAATAGTAATTAATTTTTTTGTTATTTTATTTCCAAAATTATTGAAATTTACACTTAAATAGTTTTTTATCCTGAATTTGTCATCTGGTGCAGTTTCTTCAATTGCTAAAATATGAACTAACTTCTTCCTTTTAGATAAAACTATTTGCATTTTTTATGAATAATTAAATGTTTTAATCAAACAATAAATAAAAATTTCAATTAACTTTAAAAGTCATCATATGTTTCCATTTGATGCCCTTCATAAAATTTTTACGTAAAATTTTAATAGAATTTTAATATAATCGTTGAATGTTATGTAATGTAATAAAACTTTTTATTGGGGCTAATTTATATATAGCTTTTGGGCAAAATTAACGTTTCAAAAAGGTTTATTTTAAAAACATTAATCAGGTTATGGCGCTTGAAGTTAAATTACAACAGCGTATTGAAATTTACAAATACATAACGGATTTTGTTTACTGTGCAACTTTTTTTATGTATATTTGTTTAAAACGATAAAAATGTACATATACATTATTTGTTTTTAATTTTACTAGTATTAATTAAATATAGCATTAATTAATTGGTTTTTGTTTAACACTAATAAAATTTGTATTTTATAAATAAATATAATTAGTTTTTACATAAAAAATAATTATATATAAATATTGGGGTAATGCCTTATTAATTTAACAATTATTTTTTTCTACCTTTTTGGCAGTTATTGCATTTTTCTTGAAACTAGTTTTTTGTAACATGTCCGCTTTTAATTAGACATAATGTAATATGTAATATATTTAGATAGTTTTACTAGTATTTATTAAATAGTAGATTAGCAACAAGTTGTTATCGATTGTTTTATTACTGATATACAGATCCTTATAACAATTAGGTAGTATTAAGTTTACAATAAAAATATATTATAGAAATGGCATTCAAGTAATAAAAACGAACATCTAAGCACGTTGTCAAAATTTTAGCCTTACCTTTTCAGCTCCAATCCAAATTAGAAACCCAATTGCAGCCGCATGCTGAAAGACAGCGAAACAACCTTAAAAAAATTGTCTTTTTCGAAAAAACAACAGGAGGAAAAAATTCGACTACGATGGTGCGAGCGTAATATAGAACGCGGGCGTCTGGGATCCGCTGCCGTTACGTCCGGTTGCGTAAGCGTTTCTTTCGCGACTGTGCGATTTTGTATGGGGGATAACTCGACGCGTCGCGACGGTACAACAGTTTTACGGTTCGTGCGAAGTTTGAGGACATGCGCCTGCAGAAGAGACCGCTGGATATGATTTGTTGCTTGCGGAGCGACGTCTTTACGAGGCGGCTGTTGTTTTATTTCTTGAAGCGTTGGGTATCATCTTTTGGGTCTTTCGTGTTAAGTGTTAAGATTGCCACAACATCAAGTCGATAATAACACTTTGTTACACACTTTGTTTTGCTTTATTGATGACTTCTCAAAAAATAAATATGAACGAGCTTAGCACAGATTTATTTGGGATGCTTACCTACATTTTCTTTACCCGAAATCACGTAAGAGTAAGAAAGTAATAAAAGCCTATCATTAACAATAAATTGGTCACAGTATAGTTAAGTTTGTTAGGCAATTATAAGTATATAGTATATACAGTATGAAATTAGAGGCCAGAGCCACTACCTGTGCAGTTAAATCAAAGTACATGTCTCCCGATGTCTTACAGAATCAGCAAAGCGCTAATACAGTAGTGCAGTGCAATACAACAAGTGAAGAATGTAAGAAATCAGTTACACTACCTGTGCAGGTAAATTCAATGTACCAGTCTCCCAAAGGAAACAAAAAGAGGGTCAAGTGGACAGTAGCAACAAAAGTTCAAAGTTCAATAGCTTTAATCCGCATGATTTAACTTGCATTATCTACTAAGAAAGTAATCTTGCATTTTCTCGAAGAGGTTAAGCTTCTTCAACGCATCAAAACCAGAAAAACAAAACAGCCAAATAAGAATAAGAAAATTCCTACAGGAAAGCAAACGTAATTATTCGTAATATAAATCGGTACAAAACATAAACAATTACCAAAACTAAACAAACAGACGTGATACGCAATAGACGTTAACATAAACTAAAAGTCAAGTGCAGTCACCTAGACAACAATATAATTGGGTAAATATATTGAGATGTCCCCCAAGTGAAAATGATTATTTTTTATTTTTGGTTGTTTCACTGTTAGTCTAGAATGAGGTTTTTGGAAAGCCACCAGGTCTAGTAATAACATAACATAATTGGTTCTGCATTAATGCAAGAATTTTAAGAAATCATATATTTTGAATATTAGAGCTTCACGGAGGTTAGGATTTCGTATGTTTTTAACTGACCTTCAGGAATCACATGCATCTATAATGTCGTAAACAGAGGTTTTTGCTTATTTAAAATGATTTACGTTGCATAAAATTAAAGACAGATTCACGGAGGATAGAATCAATTTTTGTAACACCTACATAAATGGTTATAAAAATTATTTCTTTTAATTTTCAATAATATTTTATATTTAATATGATTGCTTTCGATGTGTTTAATTTACTTAGGGCCGGTTTTTCAATTAGGGTTTAAACCTTAGTTGAGGGGAACTTAGATCAGTTAATGAACTCAGTTCACAGTCAAATGAGTTTTTCAATGTCGACTCAACAGCAGTTTTGTTGAACTTAGATCAGCGGTGTCAACGTTAAGTTGGTACAACCGAATTTAGTATACGCCTACATTAATGGTAGTTAAAACTGTCATTTTGACAAAAGGATTTTGTGTTTACTTTTGGAGTTTTGTTTATCTGTGCTGTTTTAAAAAGTTATAATCTGTGCGAAAGGGTGCTTTAAAACAATTTGCTATTGTTAAAGAACAATAATTATTATTTATTATGGATAAAAATCGTGCTTCCAACTTTACATACCTCTTTTAAGGAGGAATTATTTGTATGTATTTCGTTTTATTTTTTAAAATGAATTTGTCGTTTTTTGTTACATGTGATGAATTTTACTAAAATCTATTACCTATTCAGTAATTATTTTTATAACTAACCTATTGGTCGGATTTGCAATAACTGGTCTAATTAAATCCACTATCCTACGTAGGTACAAAAGGTTTGGAAAACCGAAATCTGGCAAAAAATTCATCATTAATCCACCTTTCAAAATGATTCGGTCTTACCCGTGGCCTGTGCACACGAAGTTGAATATTATTTAGGAATTCGCCAATTTCCTCATCATCCTCACTAACTACCTCAAACATATCCATTGGTTTATTATAATAGCAGATTACAAAACAAGAAATAAACAACATAATACACAATAAAGCAGAGAAAAATTAAGTTATGTCAAGTTGAACTTCGTTTAAACGGCCAACAGTGACAGTTCATCTTTTGATTTAGTTTAAACCAAATTCAAGCTTGAACTTTGATTGAGAAACGGTATATTTTGTTTGAACCAAGTTCAAATGCTGAACCAAGTTTAAACTATGATTGAAAAACCGGCCCTTAGTGTAACAAATTATATTGAGTCAATGCAATATTTAGTACATTGGACCAAATATATAGTTGTAAAATATAACTAAATGCGGTTGTTAAAATAACTAAATGTTTGGTTGGTTAAATGAAACAACAGTTGGGCTAACTAAACCTTTTTTTCTGTGTACGCAATAGACGTTAACATAAACTAAAAGTCAAGTGCAGTCACCTAGACAACAACAATATTCATGCCAACTCACTTTAAGTCTTTACTAAAATAAAGCTAAGGCTCACGCACTGGGACAAATTATTTGTATGTACTTACTTTCCTATAGATATTTTTTCGTATAATTCGTTATAAACAAACAAAACTATTGATATCTATCACATTGTCGACTACCAAAAATTATCTATCGATGGTTGTCGACCCTAGACTGAAGAAATGGTTTCGCACAGTGGGGCAAACAATTGCGGACTGCAGTGCCCGAACTTTCAGCAGAAACAAACGCAAACGAACAGGTCCAAGCAGCGAACTAACCACCCAAACATCATTCATGTACCCCAATTAAATGGGGGTAGTACTAAATCCCTGGTTTAGGGGGATTCCGAACTGTACTTAGTTTTGGGTCAGTCCAATGTCCCCCAAAAACCAAGATGTTTTTCCTCCTGGTCTCGCACTCCACTAGCCTAAATCGGGCGTATGTGGGGCAAAATTTGCCAAGTGTACCAGGTGAAAAAAATTTTGTCACCGATTTTGTTTAAACTTTACTTATTTGTTGTTCTTATAACGAAGAATCATAGCATAAATATTTTTTGCTCTAGGATTGTTCATTCAAGAGTTATGGATTATTGAAATTTATCGATTTTTTACTTTTTGGTGAAATCGCTTTTTATTTAAAAATTCATAACTTCTGTTCATCTCTTTATTAAATATTTCAATTTAACCACCTTAAATGATTTTTTCCGTACTTTTCAATGGGCTATACCGTTTTTGCAAAAAAATAAAAATTGCAATTTTTTTTGAAATTTTGCAAAATTTTGCATTTTTTGAAACAATGTGTATTTTTTAATTTTTTTTAAAATAGCATAAAATTCAAGTTTATTATGTTACCTTTGAATAAAAAAAAATTTAGAGTGGGCCCGACATGTAGAAGGGAAGTTTTTCATATTTGAATGCCGCACGGTCTAGCTATCGAATAGCTACTACACTGCCGTATGCGTTTATACCTAGTAGATGCGAGTAAACGAATACAAAATGATAATTTAAAATGTAAAATTATGTTTGAGTAGTCAATGATGTATTTTAAATATTTACACTGCCGCACGATATAGTTTTTTTATTGTGTATTAGTCCTTCGGAGGGGACTTTAAGCCCGCGGTCCGTTCCTACCCCTAACCCGCACAAGCCATTCAGCTGGCTTAGGGGACTTCTTAAGAAGTAAGGGTGGAACTAAAAGAGCACTTTTGTATATAAACTGTACTTTTTTGCACAAATTGTTTAAGCATGGGTCTACATAGATTTCGCAAGGAGGGTCTATGATATTAAATAAAAAAATGTATTGTTATAACCGTAAAGGCGCCATTCAGCTTATAGGCAAGCCGTTACGGTTATAACAATAAATTTTTTATTTAATATCATCGATCCTCCTTGCGAAATCTATGTAGACCCATGCTTAAACAATTTGTGCAAAAAAATACAGTTAAAAAACTATATCGTGCGGCAGTGTAAATATTTAAAATACATCATTGACTACTCAAACATAATTTTACATTTTAAATTATCATTTTGTATTCGTTTACTCGCATCTACTAGGTATAAACGCATACGGCAGTGTAGTAGCTATTCGATGGCTAGACCGTGCGGCATTCAAATATGAAAAACTTCCCTTCTACATGTCGGGCCCACTCTAAATTTTTTTTTTATTCAAAGGTAACATAATAAACTTGGATTTTATGCTATTTTAAAAAAAAATAAAAAATACACATTGTTTCAAAAAATGCAAAATTTTGCAAAATTTCCCAAAAAAATTGCCATTTTTATTTTTTTGCAAAAACGGTATAGCCCATTGAAAAGTACGGAAAAAATCATTTAAGATGGTTAAATTGAAATATTTAATAAAGAGATGAAGAGAAGTTATGAATTTTTAAATAAAAAGGGATTTCACCAAAAAGTAAAAAATCGATAAATTTCAATAATCCATAACTCTTGAATAAACAATCCTAGAGCAAAAAAAATTTATGCTGTGATTCTTCGTTATAAGAACAACAAATAAGTAAAGTTTAAACAAAATCGGTGACAAAAATTTTTTCACCTGGTACACTTGGTAAATTTTGCCCCATGTATGTATTAACAAAATTCCGGGAGGAGCCTTAACCATCGAAGATGTCATCCACGCATCAGCTGGGGTGAAAATTCGGAACCACCAAACACAGGTAATGCTGGGCAGTTGCGGGAGAAAGTTCCGTTCTTATTCTCATACTAATAATCCCGGCGCATTCGCCATAATTGAAAAGTTTCATTTAACAATATTTTGCACAGTTCTCCAAAATAAATAACATTTTTTATCAATACAGTGGGTCAATAGTTTTTTTTATTAATAATTTCGGACTTAACAATTTCTTTTTAATTATTGACCCTTTACTATAAAATTATTAATAAAAAAACTATTGACCCACTGTATTGATAAAAAATGTTATTTATTTTGGAGAACTGTGCAAAATATTTTCTAATATAAGTAATGTAGGGAAAAAACATACAAGTTTATTTCCTTATAAAATGTTCACCATCTGTTAAGACCGTAGGTATATTCGTCGGAAAAAAATTTACGAGCATCAAACGTAAAATAAAATAAACAACCCATATTTAAAGAGCCTACTCGATTTGGTCGGAATGGTTTTAATTGCTTTGCAAGTAATAGAAAGCTTAATTAAATTTAGGTGAACGTGCAGATGTTGCCTTAATAAGGGCTGTTGCTTATAGGCGTCGAACTGAGAACGTGGGAGCCAGACAACATCATTATACATTGATTTTTGTCGTCGGTAGGCGAATTTTCGTGTTAAAATCAAGGTAGAAAAACAACTTTAACAAACGTTAAAAATAGACAAAAAACATTTATTGCCTTTTTTTAAGTTTACAAACTTTTAAAGGTTCTCCTGGTAACTTGTAATAATACTACATTATGTATCCAGTTTGATAAACGCCATTTTAAATGAGTGTTTAGAGTAGTTGCATACTATACTTTTTCTACAACAAATACCTACTTAATATTATCTAAAAATTATTTAAATTAAACATGTGTATAGAGCGACATCTATAAAACACTAAAGTAACCATTGTTGGGAATCTGTATTACCAGGACGGTGAAAATGTCGAATTTGTATGTGTAAATCGATGTGTATCCCGTAAAAATGGACTAACCACCGTTTAAATCCGATATAGAAGCAGTTTTTCACAGTGAAAGTGAAGAAAATGTTTTATGGGCACTCAACAGTGGAGTTTCCACTTTTTTGTATTTTTGTATAAATTTTCACATTTAGTATTGCCCACAATCCACACAACAAGGTCTGTTCTATCTCGTACTAAAAATACAAAAAATCACTGCAAAACTGCACAGTTTAACGGCGGCCATTTTTGTTGTTTACAATTTTTATGCTTTGGGTTTGTCCTCTGTTTATACAGATTATTAATTGTTTTAAACGTTGTGTTTCTCATAGTAAGCCTTAAAAGAGTCCTTAAAGTGCTAAGAACAACCATGTTACTCCTCTATTGTAAAAAATAAACTTCTATCAGGGCTGTCATAAAACTGTCTAATGTCAATTTTAAGGTTAAATTATAACCCACAAATTAACCTTCAAATTGTCATTTGACAGCCCTGATAGAATAAGGTATATTTATTATAAAAGAGGAGTAAAATGGTTGTCCTTAGCACTTAAAGGCCTTATTTGAGGCTTACAAGTGCTTCTGTAAGAAACACAACGTTTAAAACAATTATTAAACAGCACAAACTCAAAGCACAAGAATTGTAAACAACAAAAATGGCCGCCGTTATCTATGGTTAAACTCTGTGCAGTGTTGCAGTGACTTTTAGTATTTTTAGCATGAGAAAGAACAGACCTTGTTGTGTGGATTGTGGTATTGCCCATGACTAAAACGCCATAAAGCCCACATATCATGGAAACATGTACTATAATGGACGTTTTGAAGGTGGGAGTAGAAAATAGTATATTATGTATCAAGTTTGATAAACGCCATTTTATACACGAATTTAATTTAGGCACGAGCGAGCTTGCGAGCGAGTTCTTAAATTAATGAGTGTATGGAAAAGTTTATAAAAGAGGTGCATACTATACTTTTTCTACGACAAATACTTATTATTATCCTAAAATGATTTAAATCAAATATTTTTATAGAGCGCCATCTATGAAACAATAAGGGAATCTGTGTGTCACCGTCAAAAGTCAAATTTTTATATTTTATAAACAGATTATAAAGGTTATAAATCGTAATGTATTTCTTGAAAATGGACATTTTTTTATAAGAGTAGTAAGAAAGTAAAGAAAATGTTTTATGAGCACTTTACAGTGGAGTCCAAATTTAAGTTATAGTTTACTGCCGGCGAAATTAAAAGGTCAGTACAATGTTCATATAAACTTTTCAAATATTGGCGTTGAGAAACTATTTAATACTTTTGTATTGAGATAATAAAATAATTTTTAGATTTAGTATTATTTTACATGAAAGGTACTTTATTTAATAAATTGTATGACATTTGACAACTGTCAACTAACCTAAAACTAACTTTAGCCCGTGACTAAAAACATGTTGCTAACTTCAGCCCGTGACTAAAACGCCGTAAAGCCACAACTTGTCAATGTGTATTTAAAAGGTCACTTAGTGTTATGGAAACATGTACGATAATGGTCGTTTTAAAGGTGGGAGTAAAAAAAGTTTATTAACCCTTAACTACTCGCGCCAATTTTTGTAACATAAGTGGTCGCGCGGTGCACTAAGTGCTCCGCTCCTTAAAATGGCTATATTGCTGAATGTTTTCAATTTTAATATTACTTTTGCTTATATTCGGATGAATTAACTCTATTTTAATTAAAACACAATATTTATTTTAAAAAGAAACAAAAAGCAAATAACAAAAAATAAAACAAACAAAAAAGTTATTACTTCTACTCAGAAAAGAAAAAATCAGAATGAAATTTAGCCGTTCTATTTTTATTTGTGTATTCTTAGAAAAATGTATACCTTAAAAACCATAAGGTTTTAAATTCCATATTTTGTTGATTTAGAAATATTTTACATTGCAAAAATTGAAATTTAGTTACGTTTTAGTATTTCTAAATCAATCTCAAGTTTTCTGTCCATAACTTTGAAATTAGTAGTTTAAACTGAATATGCCGTCGACAGTGCATGGTAGACAAATCAGTCATAGGTTACATGGAAAGGGCATTTAATTCCAAGAAAACGACAAAAAGTTATAGAGGTTTTAATAAAAACGGAGCACTCGGTGCACCTGCGCGACTAGTTAAGGGTTAAATGATTTGTTATCATTAGATTTAAAATACATTAGATTTTCCAATTATCTTTACAGTTTACACCGCTGTAACAATAAAGTGTTTTCACCTATCGGACTGTATCAAAATCCTTTGTCTACCCAGTAAAATTTGCATGCAAATTTGTTTTAAAGGTTTTATAGAATTTACTAGGATATATTGATTTAATTAAAAACTTAATTAGTGTAAACAAATTACAAGACTCAACAAATTGAACGTGGGTTATTTTAGGAATATTTTAATCACTCAAAATATGTTTAAGAAGAAGTAAGAAATAATTCAATAAAACAATGATCGATATCTATAAATACACAGCAAAGAACGTGTTATTAGTAAATTTCATCAAATTTGATTCACATAAACAACAAAAGATAATACCACAAAACGTGTGATTGTGACATTAAATGTCACTCAAGTTGTGCATAATGTATATTATTTTACCATTACAGTTGCATATTAGCCCTCGAAGTTTGATAAAACTTTTCGTATTAATTATTACATATCTATATGTAATTAAAGCACAATAACATACATACGCGTGACGTTAAATTATAAATCAATTGATAAAATACACTGTATACCTATGTTGATTATAATCACAGTAGTGCACCTAGTAATAAATATAAGGTTTCTAAATTATAGACATTCAATATTCTACACCAAAGTATACGTTTACAAAGTACTTTTATAATTTATGGTATCGTCAAATTTTTTTTAGAGTTCACTTTTTAATTTTCCTTCAATTAAAGGGACATTCATTAGCTACATTTTGCTTGTTTAGAGCTAAATATCATTTATTTATACAGTTGGTAGTTTTCTCACATAATTTACATTTTTGATTTTTGAACACCCCTTAACATTATAAATTTAAATTAAATAAACTTTTGCGCACGCATTTCCTGTAACAACATACTTGCCCAATATGGATTAATCTATACGCATTAATTTTTCAATGAAAACTGGTAAGATATGCAACCTTGCTGGTTATTTTTAAGTATTTAACTCTTCTTTTTTTATTTTAAAAAACAATTATTATAATTTTAAGAATAACAAGGTTTTAAATTTTAACTCATGACCTTGATCTGTTACATTTTGATACAGTGTTTCTGTGCAAGAAAACTTGTTTTATACATTAACTATAAATATATACGTAGTTTTAAACGAGTGAAGCTTTCGAGCGAGTGTTTAATAAAAACGATTGTCTAGAGAAGTTAATAAAACATAACATAGTTTAATATACAAATTTGTTAATTTTAACCAAACCAGATTTTATGTTAATCCAGTACTACATACCTTTATGTTAAGTTTACAACCAACAGTAATCTGTTAAAGAATTGAATAAGTAGTTTGTCATTATAACAAACATTTTGTAGATTTAATTAAAAAAACAACACACAATTCTGAAATCATCAAATTACACAGTAAAATATTTTGCCCGTGTAAATTTTTTAGTGTAGGGGTAAAAATATTAGAGTTGATTTGTAAGTGTAAAAGTTACACTACAAAATACACTAGGTAGCATTTAGTGCTTATTAACTTTATTAAACACATTTAAAGAATATGAACATTATTCATTGGTACATTCACACTATTTAGAAAGGGTAGAAAAACTTAATGCGTATTTATTACCCCTTAATGTGTTAAATAATGACAAAATGTGCATGCCAATTTCTTTGTCTGTTTTGATGTTACTAAGAGCTCTTTTTTCTTTACACTACTAGTGCACATTGTATCACAATTAAAGTTAAATTACACCAATAGTAGCAAAATAGACTGAAAAAACTGGTAATAACCGAAATGCGTTTTAAAATGTTTGGTTGGTACCTATCTACCTACGCAGTGCATATCCGGAGATACCGCGTTGAGGAAGTGTGGCATTTTTGTTCAGTTAGATTTTAATTACGGTGAATCCATAAGGGGACATTCTTATTTTTTGGTAAGTATTATACTTCCTTTTTCTTTAAGTCTTAATCCTCAATAAATACCAATATGTTAAAAGGATGTCCATACCCGACCTATATTATATATCAAATATTTACGGCAGTAGGTCGGGTACTTGTAACATTAATAATATAAATACATACGCACTTGAATTAGTTTTTATTTTCAAGCGTAATGATTGTTATATTTACCTATAGGTACCTACATTTTTTTAATTATGGAAAATTTGTACACGTGTGGTAAATCCCCGACATACAGCCGCCTGACGCATCTCTACCAATGGGATCACCCATTTTTTATAACAGAAAAATGGATTACTGATGAATTCTCAAGATAATTCATTTCTTACAAGTTGACAGCCTGTATAACATTTCATTGATCTAAAACTTTTACGTTTTAAGGAACCATTTTGCTTAAGCCAGCCATACGACTCAAATATAAAATTATATTTTAAAAGGCACCGACTTTGATAATTGTCATAGATTTTTGTTCCAAATAAATGTTTCTCTTTATTTACCTTTTTGTCTTATTGACTACCACCAATAGGTTTTACTTAAATAATAGTGTTAATTTACACTAGAAGTTTGCACTAAAAGAGTAAAAGTACCTTTCTAAAATTAGAACTTTGCCAAAGTAGTGTTAATTTACATTGAACAAAAGTGGGATTTTATCAAGGAAGTGTAGAAGTACACGATTTTAGGTAAATTAACACTTTTTAATACAGTGTAAAATTACTTTATCCTCAGTGCTATAGCATATATATATATATATATATATATATATAGTGTTAATCATACTTGCTTACTTGGGAAAAATTACACTACAAATTAACTCTAATTGTAGTGTTGTAAAACAACACTAGTTAGTATGGACCTGTGTGAACTCTAATTAGTGTTGCTTAGAGTTTTAGATTTTTTTTACTGTGTATAAAGAAATTTATCAATACTACTACAATAGTTATTTCGTAACTTTAACCATGTTTTTTCGGATACTTCACACAATCGTTAAATAGATATAAAAATCCGAATAACAATAATAACAGATTGCTGGAAATATGTTATAAACACTCTGGACAGTTGTTACGAACACGTTACGAATTAGAATAAAGTAAGCAGAAACATAAGTTACAGACACTGAAGTCAGTTGAACTTGTTGATGCGTATTGTCAGTGGGAAATGTTTTGATTGACTGCCTGAAATCACGTGTACTTTTTTATCGAAATAATGTGCTAAACATTAATCTGTAACCTTTGAAATTAACAAAATGCTTAGAAAAATTGCATATTACCTTTACAAAACTTTCAGTAAAATATTTTCCTTTGTTAAAATAATTACAAACCCTGGTTTTCTACAAAAAGTTATGTTAAAATTTTACAAAATAAAATTAACAAACTACAAACTCATGTTAACAAATTTTTATAACAGTGTACTTTATCTTCTACGAACACTAAAAAGACAGTTCTGACAACTGACAGACGGATTTAACCTCACAAGTTCACACCGTGACTAAAAAGCCATAGGTCAATGTCAATGTGGGAGTAGATAAGGTATTTTATCTACTCGTACATGGACGAGCTGTCACTTTATGGCGTTTTATTGACGGGCTGAAGTTAACAACAGTGGCTTTTCGACATTTTACGTCACGGGCTGAAGTTAGCTTTATTATAAATTGGGAAAAAGTGAGGTTAAATTCGGGTGACAGTTGACAGATGTCAAAATTTTAACAAATAAAATTGGCTTTAAATTCTGTTTTGTGGCATTTATAAAACTTGATACATAATATACTATTATCTTTATGTTCTACACCTATATTCCACTTAAATTTCTTTAGAATATCTTAAAATAATGAAGGTTTTATAATGAAACAACAATTTCAAATTATTTTATTTTTCATTAATTTTTGGTTTAAAATCCTTTTTTAATAAAATCAGAAACTACCTCTCCGATGAGAACACAGTTGGCGACTAAATGGGCTCTTACAGGAAACGGAAACACTGACGCGTCAGCCACTCTCAGATTCTTGACACCGAAAACTTTTAATCTACCATCGACAACAGCTCCAGACTCTGCGCTTCCACCCATCGCACATGTGCCCATCGGATGAAAAATCGTAATCGTTAACTGCTTTATGATGCATAACCAATGTTTTTTGGAATCCTTTTTGTGTCCATTGCAGGCTTTAAAGTTTTGAGTTACCACTTTCGCGTCGATTTTCCTAAACGCTTCGGTTTTGGTTAGGTTTTTTACTAGGTTTACAAGGTAGTACATTTTTTCTAAATCTTCATTTTCTGTGAGTAGGTTTGGGTTTATTAAAGGGTAATCATATGGCGAGTTGCTCTTTAACTTTATGGTTCCCTTTGATTTGGGATCTAAAAGTACTCCAGCAATTTTAAATGATTTTCCTTCCGAAAAGGATCGCTTTAAATCCTTCGAAGTTTGACTTGTAGGCTTCAGAAATCTTGAAAATAGGCTTGGTAGGGGTCGTTTTATATTCGGTTGTACGATATATTCCAGGTCTGGGTAGTCATCGAAATTTGTAGAACAGAAAACAACACCATCTGAACCACAGGAAGTGAATAAACCTTTGTCCAATAAATAGTTCCTTATTGCAGTATCTAAATCCAGATCAGGATCTGTTGTGTTTTGTGTAATGTAAATGAAAAACAGCGGGTGATCTATCAAATTTTCCCCAACGCGTAAGTTACTGATTACTGGAATTTTAAGTCTATTTAATTCGGATAATCTGCCAATACCTGAAAGTTGTAATATTTGGGGTGAATTATAAGTACCAGCTGAAAGAATAATTTCTGATCTGGCTTTAGCCCTATAAAGAAATCCATTTTTGGTGAAAAGAACACCTGTAGCTTCTTTGGTTTCTGTATCAATTTCTATTTTAATCACGAAACTTTCAAGGGACACCACAAGGTTGCTTCTATTTGCAATGGGATTCAAAAATGCTGATCCGGTATCAGCCCTTTTTCCATGATTTTTCGTAACTTGTATGTATGATAGCCCCTCCTCAATATCACTACTATAATCCGTATTATTTAAACCATACTCCAAATTTGCTTTCATAAAATTGTCAATTTTAGGATTCCTCATAACTTGCAAGTCCACCGTTTCGATGTTCCACAATCCATTCTTGCCATGAAAGTCTAGGTCGACAGTTGCAATCGGGTTTATATTGGTGAAGTTTTCAGACTTTTTGAAGTATTTTAGTATGTTGTCATAAGCCCAATCTGGAATTGTTAGATTTGCAATGCGGTCGAAATCTTTTGGGTTTGCTCGGGAATATATCGCATTATTTATTAATGAGGTTCCTCCAGGTCCCCTACCTCTCGCAGCGGGACATGCTCTATTGATGTAACCTTAAATAAATAGTAAATTGTTAGTACTATAACTGCTGAAAGTAAAAGAAGCAAGAATAGGAATAGACAGGTGCTTTGTCGCCCAATCCATTAATATGTAATGGAAAACAAGATGGCCTTGGAAGAATCTGAGCGAGATATAAAGAACTAAACATTCTAACAAGTGCATGGTATGAAAACCAAATCAATGCTCGTAAGTAAAATGCACTCTCTAAAAATGAATTAGTCAAAAATGACTAATTACTACAGTTATTTACATTTATACCATGCTTAACCATGGTGTCCCCAACATTTAACAGCCCATTCTTGTGTAAAATTGTCTCCTGAATCCGAAAATCCTTAAAAAATTATTAAAGTAGAGCAGTTTTTGAGATATAGTCAATTCCATATAATATGGAAAATTAACTTTATCTCAAAAACAGTACTAATTTTCTAACTTTTGACGACCTTTTCGGATTCAGGGGACAATTTTAGATGGAAATTGACTGCTAAATGTTCGGGATACAAATTGCTATTGACGAGAATTATTAGTGGCTGCTATTTCGCTATGACAATTAGTCATTTTTAACTAATTCATTTTGAAAGAAATATATATATATAAAACAAGGAATACAGGGCTAAAACTAGTCCAAGAATTCTGCTACCTTGGAAGAATGAGAATAGCATTAATATATAGTAAAAAAAATATTAAGACATATACTAAGAGTGTATTGACATATGGCAGCGATAGAAAAAAAGATAGATAATCTGGAAGCAGTAGAGATGAGGATGAGGATAGAGATGTAAAAAAACGGTTTTTTTTGTTTTTTTTTTCAAATTGAAATTTATATTAATTATAAAGTGAAATGTAGAATATATTACATTTTTCATTATTGAAAATTTTGACCGAGGACTAAAAAATCTGATTTCTTATTATTTGGTAGTTTCCACATTAGAAACCAATAGCAATGTAAAACTTCTACACTAATACAAAAAAATAAAGGATAAAATTTTTTTTGAAGTTTCTAATTTTAAGATTTTAGATGAAAAATGTGCAACGCTCAATCCTAACGAATACCGTAATAAAAGAAATCGATTTTTTTTGGATTTCTGGTTCACGGAATGTTCTGACTTAACCACCAATGAATAAATGTTCTACAAGAATTTGCTATTGTTTTATAAAAAAATGCCATACTCTACATGAATTTGAAAAATCATGAAAAAAGTGCTTTTGGTAGCTTTTTGAAAAATCAAGCGCTGAATCAAAAATATTATAGGTAGTTACTTTTTTTAGGACCATATCAAAACAACCGCGGCCCTTATTGGTCAATTCGGTGGTGGTGGCGCGTGCATAGCGCGATACTGTATTTACATTTACTAATTGTCATTTAGTGGCTAATTTTAGTCCATGAACTGGATTGGAAACATAAAAAATTAGGCAAATGGGACTAATCTTGAAAAAAAACCTAAAATGTGAAAAAAACCATTTAAAAAAAAACAATAAAAAAAACCTGAAAAAAACAAAAAAAAGGACCGTTTTTTTTCAAGTCGCATCTCTAGATGAGGAGAAGAATGACAAAGGCAAGATGGATAGAAAGAAAAAGCAATAAGCGAGTGCGAAGTAGGTACTAGAGAAAATACACAAGAGCACAGAAATTGGGGACTTCATAACCAACATCTTTTAAGGAAAAATCAAGAGGACGCCCTAGAAAACAATATTTCTAACACAATCAAGAACTCATCAACTGTCTTTATGATGATAGAATCGGATAGAGACAAAGGCATTTTAAATAGGAAACTTTGCCAATTTCCAAACAAATAATAATTATAATAATAATAATAAACGTCTTTATTGAAATAAGGAAATACACTATTCCAAATGGCGGAATTTGAATTTAAACATTAAAAATGTTATATGTAAATATGTAAATGTAATGTGACCATTTCAACATATTACACCATAAATTAATTGGGAAGCCATTAACGATGCTAGGAAGGATATAAAAAAGACCTTTTATATAATTCAGTATGATGAATCGGTACTGTTATGGCGTTTTTAAATCTAATATTTATAGTATGAATATTAGTACGGTACAAAACTTTTTGATTTAAGTAACCTGGTGCCTTAGTTTTAAGAAGGTTCTGAAAGAAACAAATTGAATGCATTTTGCGCCTGTTTTCCGTATTCAACCATTTGTTATTTATTAGGGTGTAACTAATTCTATCATACTTCCTTATGCCAAATATTATCCCTTCTGATGATGAGGAAATTTAAATAAACCAACTGATTTAAACTAATTTAGATCCGTTTTTATTAGGAAGATTTTAATAATGACGCAAGACCTAAAATTGTTGGAAAGAATTTGGGTATCTACTAAAATCCTGAACAATAAGTTAATATAAGACTAAATAAAACCTGCACTTTTCAATCGGTGCAAAAAAATTGCAATTTTAAATTACAATATTTAACTTAAATGACACACAAATCATTATCTATAGATAATTGTAAATTTAAATAACAAATTCCCCATTAAATTTAAATAACAAATATTTTCACCATTCCAAATATTTTGTAATTTACCTTGGCATCCAGCTTTCTGTGGGGTCGTATAATAACCCCAATTTGCATCGGTTAATGGGGCCTCATTGCAAAATATCGGTATTTCAGTTAATACATTTGGTTCTCCCCCTGCTTCTAAAAGTAAAACCCTAATATTTTTTGTCTCTGAAAGTCGATTTGCTATAACAGATCCGGTCGTTCCACCCCCAATTATGATGTAGTCAAAATCTCCAAATTCTGAAATAAGGTAATCATTTTTATGGTTGTCAAATAAGTCTCAAAAATACTGGTGACTTGTTAACTTAAGTTAGTTTATTCAAAATTGTTTGGTGAAATCCTGATAAACAAAGCGGGTACCAACAAATTTTCTACCGCATCCACCCATATTCCAGGATTTCAGGATGATAGTTATAAACAACAAAAATGATATTTTGTCCCTTAATACTTTTAAAAATTGAATATACTGCATTTTAGAGTTGTAAGGCTACCCAATTTCTTTATCAAGACAGAGGTTTTTATATACA
This sequence comes from Brassicogethes aeneus, assembly GCA_921294245.1. Taxonomy (NCBI): domain Eukaryota; kingdom Metazoa; phylum Arthropoda; class Insecta; order Coleoptera; family Nitidulidae; genus Brassicogethes; species Brassicogethes aeneus. The sequence continues at coordinate 49,057,981 of OV121135.1, forward strand.
TTACCTTTTATTTCATCACTGTTATTTGGTTTATACTTATAAGCGTCTGTATCAAATTTATATTTTTTAGCATCCTCAAAAGCTTTGTTAATTTTATTTTTATAATCTTGAATTACCTCGTTTAAATCTTGACCAGACACATATTTTAATATAAGCATAAAATAAGTAAACTTAACAATAAACATTTTAATTTTGCTGTAATTTACCTGAGAACCAAATGTAATATGCTTGGCAATAAGGAATTGTTATGTTAAATAGAATTACTTTATCTATATATTTTTGTTATTATACTTAAATATTCTTAAACCGTATATCCTTAATTTTTTAAATATCATAACTAGTTACACTATCTGAAAATAAAATTAAGTTTTAAAAATAGAAAAAATACAATACGGATATTTTAAAGAAAAACACAGTGCTGCATAAAATGTTATGTTTTGTTTTTTAAGAGTTTTTGGTGCTACTTTTTAGTGCTTAATCTAAGCCCGTTGGATCTTTTTTCTACCACGTATAGTTTTTAATGCACATCGGTCATACCTTGTTTTGACCTACTAGCACGAAATTACTATAGAATTTTAAAATTTTAAGAAAAAAATAGTAATCCTTTTTGATATCAGCAACGTCGTGTATTTGACAATAAATGTGTTAAGCAGTGTACCTTGTGTATTTGTTTATATTAAAATAATATGCAAACCTTATCTAAAAATTTGCATTGAATTATTAGTTTTGTATAGGGTAATTCCAAATACAATCAACAGCTCCAAGGATTTGGTAACGAATTTCGATTTTTAATGACTTTTAATCCTTTTTTGTCACAGGTCTAATCATTACCAAAAGTATGTAAAATAAAGGGTGGAAAAGGGATTTTTTTTCTTTCTATGCCGAAAGTTATGCGAAACACATACTTGAAAATTAAAATTATCTAACGCAAAGGATAAGCGAGATAAGAATAAAAAACGATACCCAATTCCAATACATGGCCATAGGAAATTCTTTAAATTGCTAGGATACTAATGTGCAATGTTGATATTATAATATGTGAAATATTTGGTTGTCTAGAATCCACTTCATTGTGACGTATTAGAACAGCGGAAAATAAAAAAGCTATTTGATGCAAATAGTAGGAAGAGCATAAGGGAAGTTACACGCGAATTTCCCGTTCACAGTTCAACGGGTTATGAAGGACGCTCATTTTACGCGAGTAGTGGTTGCTAGAGATTTTCTCTCTAGGGTACTGAACTAGTTGTTTAATTTTTATTTTAAAACATTGGCGTCCTAAAGACTTCAGGCTGAAGTATTACATTCCTTTTTGAAAGGTTAGTAAACAGTCTCACTCTTGACGAAATAAAATAAATATACCTGCAAATAAATAGACTCTTGTACGGTAGTGATATATAAATAATTATTAGTTAAGTGATTATTTAGTTTTATAGTTTCTTATTGTTTTAAGTTATAAAATAAATAGTTTAGTTCGTGTTTTGTGACCAGTGCGTGTTTTAATTCACACCTCGAACTGTTCAAACGTGTAACTTTTTCGAAAAATACTCTAAAGTAGAATAAAACTCCTTTATGCTCTCTTCTCTCACTTATACAGGGTGGCTTATTGTCAGGGCCGGCTTAAGGCAATCAAGCGCCTTAGGCACTTAAAAATTTGGCGCCTATTACTGGAAATATACTTATACTATACAATCTGGTAGCTTAAGGGCGCCCGGGCATACTTACCTTATTATCCCTTTTAAATTAAAATATTTTTTATAAAAAATACATATAAAACATAATTTAAAAATGTTTAAGATGAGTTATTGTTTTAGACATATTTTGATTTAGTCTGTAAGTAATATCTATAGATATACTCTCTTAAAATGAATAAGTCAAAAATGACTAATTATAAGTCCTATTTGAATTATTGTCATAGCGACAAAGCAGTCACTAATAATTATTAGCAGTCACTAATTATAATTAGTCAAATTCTACGGAATGAAACAGTCAAATTACTAGACGCACCACTGCTACTTATTAAATTTATGATATCTGTCAATAAATATTGTTTATAATATTGTTAAAGTTGAATATATTTTTTTTTGTTGGAGCTAAACTTTTTGCATCTTTATTTTTATGGACCATGGAGCCTATATGCATTTAACGCCGCAAGAATTAAAAACGATTAAAGGAATCAGTTACTCTCAGTACCAGTAAAATATGGCGACTTATCTTAAATTAGTCAAACTTTAACAAATTAAGTATACTATAGTAAAAAATAAATATTTAAAAGTAAAAACGACTATTTAATTAGTAAACAATTCCGATACTAATTCAAATAGTAGAATTTTTACTATTTCATTTCAAGAGAGTAAATAACCATATTTGGTAAATTATAATTATATATAAACTGCGCACCACTCAATGTGTCGCGACCAAAAATATCGTCCTTTTTCAAAACGACATAACTTTTTTGTTTCTTAAACGATTTTATTTTGGTTTGTGTTGTCTACTAGCCCCATTCTCTGGCAATTCATGCAATAGATATGAATCTCACGGTTCTTTAAGTAAATTAACTACAGGGTGATATGTAAAACAGTGAAAAATTTCAATAACTTCATCCAAGCCCCGTTTGTAAAATAAATATTTTTTTCAAAAATAAACAAATAAATTTTGTATTTAACTTTATTACCAATTAGGTAGGTACTTATCAGTAATAAGTTATCACTAGTGCGCAATATAAATGTAATTTACGTAACATTAACCACTCAAACAAAAAATGAATCCCCAAATGGTATTGGCAAAGGCATGCTATTGAGACATTTAACACCGGGAATTGTGTTCGAATTTTGATTCTTGGTGATTTTGGTTTCATCTAAAACTTAAATTTGACAACTGAATCACATCAGGAGGTCAAAATTATAAAGCAAACATGTCACGAACGTAAATATCGGTACAGGTTTAGTTTTCGCAAATTTTCTCCAAAATGTCATTTTGAAAAAGTGGTCTTTGCTTAGGTCCCTCTGAAAATAATGGAAGTTTGTTGCTTGTCGCTTGTTCAGAATTATTCAAGGAATAATATTTCACCATCTTATCTTTTTTATCTTAAAAATGCTCAGTGTATTGCTTACAAAAAAGCATCAAATGTACTCTTTTGAAAAAAAAATCATATTTTTGTTGCTAAGATTCCAATTCCAGAAATTTGAAAAACGGTTTAAGGTAAGACATAATACTTCATTATTTCAAAGTAAAAACGAGAAAAAAATATTTTTTTTACAAACGGGGCTTGGATGAAGTTATTGAAATTTTTCACCGTTTTACATATCACCCTGTAGGAAATTTACTTAAAGAACCGTGACCTTCATATCTATAGCATGAATTTCCAGAGAATGGGGCTAGCAGACATCACAAACCAAAATAAAATCGTTTAAGAAACAAAAAAGTTATGTCGTTTAGAAAAAGGAGGAAATTTTTGGTCGCGACACATTGACTGGTGCGCAGTTTATATATATACAGGGTGTTTCATAATATATGCGCAGGACTTCAGGATTTGATAGCTCATCCAAAAAGATGAAAAAAGTCGCTATTAACTTACGCTATAAAATGCACAATTTTCGAGATACAGGGTGTTGAAATTTTAGAAAAAAAATAGTTTTTTTCGAATATCTCCGGAACCGTTTATCGTACAAAAAACAGCTTTTGTAAGCATTTTCTACTCAAAATAAGCTATGTTTTGTGCAAGAAAAAAAATTTTTTTCCCCATAATTGGTGGAGATTTTGAAGGGGTAGCGGGTGTTTTTCTCCTTAACTTCTACGCCCCTGAACAAATAACGGTTTTGAGATGCCCATTCGAACCGCCAATGTTTTATACACAAAAAAGGTACTCTTGGTCATAAGCTCTGAACTTGACCGTTTTCGAGAAAAATCAACTTTTATGTTTAAAAACATGGTCAATTAAAAAAATAATAATTTTTTTTTCACTAATTAAACAAAATTTATTTTAACATTAGAACAAGAAACAAAACCAAACCATAATTGCAAAATAAAAAATGATTCAAAAGTTGTCTTTGCTAAATTCTACAAACCGTAAAGGTAACGCATTTCGCACATTTCAGCATTTGTGTAAAAAATCATTTTTTATTATTTTTTTTAATTTTGCAATTATCGTTTGGTTTTGTTACTTTTTCTAACGTTAAAAGAAATTTTGTTTAATTAGTAATAAAATTTTTTTTTCAAAAAATTGACCATGTTTTTAAACATAAAAGTTGATTTTTCTCGAAAACGGCCAACTTTAGAGCTTATGACCAAGAGTACCTTTTTTGTGTAGAAAACATTGGCGGTTCGAATGGGCCTCTCGAAACCGTACTTTTTTCAGGGGCGTAGAAGTTGAGGAGAAAAACACCCGCTACCCCTTCAAAATCTCCACCAATTATGAGGAAAAAAAAATTTTTTCTGGCACAAAACATAGCTTATTATGAGTAGAAAATGCTTACAAAAGCTGTTTTTTGTACGAAAAACGGTTCCAGAGATAATCGAAAAAAACGATTTTTTTTTCTAAAATTTCAACACCCTGTATCTCGAAAATTGTGCATTTTAGAGGGTAAGTTAATAGCGACTTTTTTCATCTTTTTGGTTGAGCTATCACATCCTGAAGTCCTGCGCATATATTATGAAACACCCTGTATATATAGGTAGTTTAAATAAATTTAAATTGACTTAAGAGTTTTTACCATAATTAAATTCCCCACTTATTACAAAATAACGTTAATTTAACCAGTGGTGCTACTTGGGCAGTAAGTATTTAAAAAATGTAAAACAGGTTTAATTCCCTGTAGTTTTATGTAAGGCTTTACACCGCGTTACAAAGGAAGTCGCTGTTTTATAAAATAATAAAAACAGTAAAGAATATTCGGTGCTCTACCGTTCTCATAATTGTATATAGTTTATTTGCTTTATTTTTTGGAAAAATAAACCATTTGGTAACAATTTTTTTAAGTTGGTTGGGGACAATGCGCCTATTTTTTTGTGGCGCCTAAGGCAATTGCCTTGCCTGCCTAATGGGTAATATGGTAATAAGTTATTGTATCACGGTTTTTAAAACGTATGTCTTAAAATATGAGTGATGTTGGGGGCATACAAAATTGCTTAAATTACACTGTGCGGCAGTTAATTTATAAGCAAAAATTTATATTTTTTTAAAAGATTACCTTAATTAATCGAATGTACGGGGTGTTTAAAAATTAAGTAAACATAAAGAACCTTGTACATTTGATTTCAAATTATAACATGGGAATTAAAAGAAGCACGAATTTTGATGAAGATTGATTTTCTTATACACAGTAAAAATTTTGCCTGTGTAAATTTTTTAGTGTAGGGGTAAAAATATTAGAGTTGATTTGTAAGTGTAAAAGTTACACTACAAAATACACTAGGTAACATTTAGTGCTTTTTAACTTTATTAAACACATTTAAAGAATATGAACATTATTTATTGGTACATTCACACTATTTATTATTAAAATAAATCAAAAGGGTAGAAAAACTTAATGCGAGTGTTTATTACCCCTTAATGTGTTAAATAGTGACAAAATGTACACTACAGTGCATGCCAATTTCTTTGTCTGTTTTGATGTTACTATAGTAAGAGTTACTATAAGAGCTCTTTTTTCTTTACACTACCAGTGCACATTGTATCACAATTATAGTTAAATTACACCAATAGTGGCATAATACACTGAAAAAACTGGTAATAACCGAAATGCGTTTTAAAATGTTTGGTTGGTACCTATCTACCTACGCAGTGCATATCCGGAGATACCGCGTTGTGGAAGTGTGGCATTTTTGTTCAGTTAGATTTTAATTACGGTGAATCCATAAGGGGGCATTCTTATTTTTTGGTTAGTATTATACTTCTTTTTTCTTTAAGCCTTAATACTCAATAAATACCAATATGTTAAAAGGATGTCCATACCCGACCTAAATTATATATCAATATATTTTTATTAATATTAGGGAAAATTTGTACACTTGTGGTAAATCCCCGACATACAGCCGCCTGACGCCTCTCTACCAATGGGATCACCCATTTTTTATAACAGAAAAATGGATTACTGATGAATTCTCAAGATAATTCATTGCTTACAAGTTGACAGCCAGTAAAACATTGCATTGATCTAAAACTTTTACGTTTTAAGGAACCATTTTGCTTAAGCCTGCCATATGACTCAAATATTAAATTATATTTTAAAAGGCACCGATTTTGATAATTGTCGTAGATTTTTGTTCCAAATAAATGTTTCTCTTTATTTACCTTTTCGTTTTATTCACTACCACCAATAGGTTTTACTCAAATATTAGTGTTAATTTACACTAGAAGTTTGCACTAAAAGAGTAAAAGTACACCGAAAAAAATTATGTAGTTGAGTTAACATTTGCCTAAATGTCATTTTTAAAAATGTTGTTTCAACAAAAAACCTATTGGATTAATCTTTATTTTGGTGTTAAAGCAAAAGTCAGAGTTTGTCAAAGTTTATTTGTTCATTTGACAGTTTAAATATTAATTTAACATAAACTAATATTTTGAATTAAAATGTTTATCGTACTTTGATTTAATAGCTGGAATTTGTTGAATCAACTACTGAAATTTTTAGGATTACCTAAAAAAACTATTAAATTAACGTTTAGTTGCTCTTTAATCCAAAACTTTAAATTTGTTCATTTAACAAATTTAAAATGTTACTTTAAAATTTAAAATGTAAAATTTGCATTCATAAAATTGCCGAGAATGGCGCTTCGAACACTCACGCCACGTCATTAGACAATGACGTTTTCTTACATCTCGCCTTAGTTAGCTTACGATTAGGTGTATATAAGATGAGATATCTGTTTGTTTAAGGTGTGTTCCACAGTAGAACTTTCACTACACCATATTGCCCGACACTGTTAAGACCCTCAATACAGGGCGAAACAGTCTGTCGGTATTTGAAGTAGGTGGAACACATGATACAAAGATGTATCATGGGTGGAACACGCTCAAAACAAAAACTCTGGGCGAGGTGAAGGTTCAATTCTTTCTATTTATATATAATAATATATTATTTCCATAATTTTGTTTTGGATACCAACCTTTAAAGAATTTTACATTTTCAGAATGTTAATTTAACATTTTATTGGTGTTAAGTGAATATGCTAAAAAGGTTACCTGGACATTTCAAGAAATTTACCTTAACAGCCTAAGAATGTTAAATTAACCAAATTAGCAGATTAGAACAAATATTCTTATTTTGTTCATTTGACTGTTATTTGTTGTTCAATTAAACAATACAATTTGACATTTTTAGATGGTTAAGTAAACGTGCAAAAACCATTGCTTGTATTTAAAGTGCATAAAGAGTTGAATTAATATTTTTTTAGTTGTTTCAACAGCTTATTTTTTTCAGTGTACCTTTCTAAGATTAGAACTTTTCCAAAGTAGTGTTAATTTACACAACAAAAGTGGGATTTTACCCAGGAAGTGTGGAAGTACACGATTTTAGGTAAATTTACACTATTTTATACAAGTAAAATTACTTTATCCTCAGTGCTATAGTGTTAAATCATGCTTACTTGGGAAAAATTACACTACAAATTAACTCTAATTGTAGTGTTATAAAACAACACTATTTAGTGTGGACCTGTGTGAACTCTAATTAGTGTTGCTTGGAGTTGATTCTTTTTACTGTGTACGCATATTAAAAAAAATCCTATTGGCAACCCAATCAGGGGACACACGTGTCCCGTACCGTATATAATTATAGACATTATAACTTAGATATTCAAAGATCAAAGAAAACTAGTCAACGCCAATAATTATTTGTATTCCGAACATTTAACAGTCAATTCCATGTAAAGTTAAACAGTTTTTGGTAAATAATTAAAAAAACATAGAAATTGAGATTTAATGTAATTAATTGCTTCCTAGGTTCATTATCACCTTAAATTTTACCTTGACAATTACATTTAAGATTTAAATTTTAATTTTACCTTGACAACGGGATTCTCTTCCGATACTTTTATACATTTTTAAGGTAATCGTATTTTTTGCCTATTTTATGTTTAGTTTGGCTGAATGGTTGCTGCATTCTTATTTTGTTAAAATAGCCTTTACTTAAAACTTAATTTTTGATTTGCTGTAACATTAAAGTGCATTTACAATTAACCAGATATGTTTAGTTTTTTAAGTTTAGTGTGTGTGTTCTGTTATTTATTTGTTTTAAGTGACGCCAGTCAGTGTGTTAGCACAAATTTAGGGAGTTTAACTACATACGAGGTAAGACATTAAGGGGTTGTATGGGTGTTGAAAGTCAAAAGCTACAAAATTACTCACGTTACATGTATGTTACAGGAACAGGCTGCTTTGTATAATATATCATATAAAATACATTGCTTAATTACCAACGATGGGTATCACTTAAATCTAGTCCAAGTTTATGATAATAAGGCCACTAATGTTGCGTCTAGACAACCTGTTTTACTACAGCATGGCATTGCAGCAGATGCTCTAGCGTTTATATCAAATAGAAATAATTCCCTAGGTAAGTACATTTTAATGAGCATCATTAAATAATTTGTATACCCCACTAAACTAAAACCTCAAATATATGTAGATACAATTGTTTGCTCGTTTCAAATAAAAGGCTTAAGCTCTTTGAGGCTGGAATCAAAATTATTATGTTTGTTGTATTGCAATTAACCATCCATAGTATAATAAAATAAACTAAAAGAAATAAAAATGGCAAAAACTCTTGGTCAAACAATTTCAGACTTTTATACGCAACTTTTTATAGTTATACATATAAATATTTAACGATACCTATGAGCCATTTAAGCCATAACTGATTTGATGTGTTTTTACCGTAATCTATAAATTTTTTCCTCTTATCCGTTAAAAGAACGAGCCCGATAAAAGTAATTTTAGGTGTGATTTTTTTGTTTCATCCAGACCTGTCAATCGAGTTTTCCACTTTGTGGATTAAGTTCTGAACAGCTTTGAGTTTAGCTGACGCTTTTATAAAAAATGATTTACCTACATTGGGACTTATCAAAACGCTATAGAAGCATCGCTTACTTTTAAAAATTAGCTATTAAACGGATGTGTTACGAACAAGTGTTTTTGAGATTAAGGCTGTAGAACGATTTGTTGTGTTGTGTGGTGTTTTTCGAGAGAGGTATGCAAAAAAATATTTTTTTCTCCTATTAATACATGATAACATTATATTTCATGCTCTAAAAACGAAATTTAACATGCAAATGAATACAGCACATATATTTTAAATATTATGTCCATTTAAAAAAATAGGATATTATAGTAACAACAATTACAATAAAGTGAAAAAATCCTATGGCTTAAACTACACATAAAATACTTGTACAAAACTAACCAAAATATTTGATACAGAACGTAAACAATTGCTATAAAAAGACAAGTTTTCTTCTTCTTCTTTTTCTATACTTTTTATTCTATATTTAGAGAGAATTGGACTTGAGCCAATTAGGCTCTTACTGCAGTTACAAGTTTTTCAAATTTCAAATCTTGAAACATCCACTAAATCGATTTCACAAATCACAAAATACCTCGCTTAAAGGTCAAATATTGCGATATTGTCGAGAAATACCGGTATATTTCTATACCGGGAACCCAATTTTATCCCTCCTTCAGACTTTTTCATGGAGCGATGCACAGCACATGAAGGATAAATAATCGAACTCCCACAAGTTTTCAAGTGCTGTATAAGGAAAGTACCGAAAGTGATTTTTATGGTAGTACATATGCGCTTGCGCAGTATTCGCTGTAACTTTATAAAGTTACAGCGATTACTGCGCAAGCGCATATGTACTACCATAAAAATCACTTTCTGTACTTTCCTTTCTTATCTTAGGACTCGCTAAAATCTATTTTGTATGTATATACACTGTTTATAATGTTTACGCAAACAACGAATTAAAAAAAAATTAATTTATGACATTTCGAAAAAAAAATTCATATCACAAAATCTACACGTGATAAAAAAAATCGGTCACATTTATGATGAAATTTTTTGGTTAAGTTTTTATCAGTTTCCAAATAAACAGTGAAAATTAAAATGAAGAAATAAATTGCATAGAGTCCCTGTAAATATGAATTGTACTTAGATACAATAAACACACATTTTAGTAATGACTTACCCACGTAAAAATTGTAAACATTTCAATTCAATAATAAACCTAAAACAAATAAGTCATTTAAATGCAAACAGCGTTATGCATCATTAAAAGCGTTTATTGAGAAAGTCTTTACTCAACGGTAAAATATTAAAACCAGGTATTATATTGTGTATTATATATATTATGTTGCCATAAATTCGTAGATATACCTACTTTGTCGTTAACAATTTTAAAATGTAGTTGCCGGCGTTTTTTAGAAGACTTAAATATAAAAATGTTTGAAATTATCATTAATTCTGCACCTTCAAATATTCGTACCGAATTGGATCCTTTGTCAAAACATGAAAATGCAACGGTTTAGTTCTTGAAGTACATTTGGGCTTTTCCATCTCAAATCGTTATTTTTCAGCGAATTTTTTTTATTATATATATTTTTTGTTTAGAGGACAACTTTCACCAAAAGTCCTGAGTTGGCTAAATTCATCGTTTCAGAATTATTATTTTTTTTATTGAGAATGCGATTTTCTAGTAAATTCGTGGTTAATTACAAAAATTTGGTATTTAATCTAGGCTCAAGAAACTTGGGTGTAATTTAGAACTTTTTGACAAATTTAACATGTTTTTGTTACTTCCGGTTTTACCAGAAATGCTCTTAATTTTTTAATGAAACGCCCTATGCATACATACATATGTCATTTGTCAACTTTTGACAGGTCAAATAATTTTTTGATTAAATTTTATTTCTATATCCAGAGTGCTTTGAATTGGCTTTTCTGCTTCATGTTGGGCAAGTGGTCTGGAAAAAAATACAATTATATTCTTTTTTTGCAATGCTGGATTTAGGAGCTTTTAAAAATTGAAAAACCATATGTATATACTTTATGCCACTACTTTTTTTTTAATAAAAGAGGGTGGTTCGTGGGTCATAAAAAAATCCACTTTTTTTAAATTTGATACCAAATATTTATACATTGTTTAATAGTATCGCTTTCAAACTCTTAAATAAATTTAAATGTTTATTATTCTTTAAAACCTTTGTGTTTAAAAGAAGTATCAGATTTAACAGTTCGTTAGTTTGTTTTGTTTGTAAGTGAATATAACATTTTATTTTACTATAAAAACATATGCTAAATTTTTTATAAGATAAAATAAAAATAATAATTTAGGTGGTTAGAATTAAAGGGGTGTAAGTAATTGCTCAACATTTTTTGGTTTTAAACATATATGAAATCATTAAACTATTTTGAAACAATTATAAAAAGTTATATCTAACCGCCCCATAGTGTGGCCATTGTTGGGAATCTCTGGCAATAAATAAAAAACAAAATATGAAATCAAACAAAAATTTGTTATTGGATCTCTTAGGCTTCATACTTATTTTCCTTTCTGATAGAGCCTCAGTCAAGAAGAATATCTGTTAACCGACCAAAATTTTTCGGAATTGTTTGTGTTCTACATTTCTTTGATATCGCGTTTTTATAAGTTTCTTGTGAATTCGATTTATTACTTTTAGGTATGTTATACGTACTTTTTATTATTTTAACCAAAATGAACTTACGTATCCTTTTTACATCTTTTAACAGTAACACATGTATGCAAAAATATTAAGAATTTACAATTTACTCTAAAATATTTAATAATTTAATTTACTTACTTAAGAGCATTTCCGGTGATACCAGAATTGACAAAAATATGTTAAATATGTCAAAAGTTCCAAATTTCACTTTATAAAGGTCACCCCAGTTTCATGACCCTAGATAAAATACACTACAATACACTAAATAATTTGTTACAAAATGGCTTTTTTATTAAAAAAATAGTTCCGAAACGACGAATTTAGCCAACTCGGGACTTTTGGTAAAAGTTGTTCATATTATCAACTTTAAAAAAAAATATGAAGTAAAAAAAAATGTCACAATGTATATGGGTGATTCCACAAAATTTGGACAACTTGATGTCATCAGTCAATAGAGTAGGTATTTTAATATTTTTTATAAATATTTTAGTATATAACAAAATATCCAGGTTTTTTTAACTTGTCCACCCAATTTTAATGTATTTTTTAAGCACGTTTGTAGAAAAACATAATAAATATTCAAAACATCAGTACCTTGGCGTGTTACAACTCCTGAATAAAATATTTGAGTGATTTTATTTTAAAATATATTCAATTTATCTTAAATTTTTCAATTCCACTACAAACTATAAAGCATTAAATAATGTATTTTTGATATTTTATCATAGATTCGATTAATAGCAATTTAAAAAAAAATTATATTCTTTGTACTTCAAAATTACTGCGAAATATTGAAGTTTAAACATCAAGGCTTCGTTTTAACTCAAGTATTGGTAAAAAAATTACCTACAGAGCCCGCCCTTTGCACGACAGTCATCTTGAAAACAATGCAAGCGGCGAAGTTGTGGTGAATGCACGTATAGTTCCAGTCAAAATTTCAGTACTGTGGTGAGTAGTTATTTTCTTTCGTATATATTTTATTGTAATTTATATAAGGCTATATTTAATTTGTTGATAAGTAGCATCCAATAATAAAAAATATCGGTAAAATACTTAATTCCGAATTATAATCTCAAATTTGTATCCCATTCATCAGTACCGTGTCGTCAGTTCCATGTTTCGGTTATCTTTTTTTCGCAAACTTCAATTTAAATTCTGCTTGCGCAGAACTTGCTTATTTAATGTCATTACACTGTTCAAAATTTCATGACCATTTTAACACCAAATTAACACCAAACATGGTCTATATCGATACAAACCAAAATGGTGTTAAATAAGGTTCGTTGGTCCGGTGTAAATTCAAATACTAAAATGGTGTTAATTTAACTTTCACACAGTATTAAAATAAATTTTACTTGGTGTAAATTGAACTCCTTTTCAGTGTTAAATATTATGTGTTTGTGGACAAATTAAATCATACTATACAGAAAAAAGGAAAAAAAACTCCTTGACGCATTACTAGTATATTACCAGTGGTATTATTCCAGAAAATGGAACCTTCAACTCGCTAAAGATAATGTTTTTAGTGCGTTGCACTAACTTAAAATACTTCATTGACAGCTGTTTCCACCTATTTAAGGTCTCTTTAGCAGGGGCGGACCGCTGACTTTGGGGGCCCTGGGCTATATTTGTATGGGGGCCTATCCAAGTTTGGGCTTTGTCGTAAAGATTTTTTATAATTATCCTGGGTAATTTATCCAGCATTTTTTAAATTATTGTTCTTGGATATATTTATATAAGTAATAATTTTTTGACACACACAAGGCATTTCTTTTATTAACAAACAAAAATAAATTCTTAGATTAAAAAAACAAGAAATATAACTAAAACATACTAGTATTTATACAAGGCATCCCGATAAATTCTGTACCATAGACGCCACATAATATGTATATATACTTTTGTTCAAAATAAGCCATATAGATATAAAAAGTTTAGTTGCTACTAGCAACTTGCTAGAGTTTAAAATTTTCTTTTTAACGATATATCCCTATAACAATAGCTACTAAACAAAACTAACTTTATACAGTTAAATGGACTAAGCCTAAGAATATGGGTTCACATAAAAAATTCTTCGGGGTGCCTTGTATTTTTAATACTTTAAAAACATTAAATTTTAAAGCGTAACTCTTCGGCATTTTTGTTCTGCAAATTCCTTTATCTGTTGATCACAGTGCAGACTTTGAGTGAAATCAGAGTTAATTGAAAGTATTAATAAATAATTTAATCTTTCGTTTTCCATAGTTGTTCTATATTTGTTTTTATATAAGACAACCTAGAGAAGGATCGCTCCGCTTCACAGCTAGTGATAGGCAACGTTAAGAATATTTTAAATATTGTGTATCAATTGGGAAAAACATCTACAAGTTTTTTTTCGTACATTTACATTAGTATATCGGCGCATGGGGTGAATGATTCTGGCTTGGATTGTAAATATGATTTTAACTGAATGCACTCACTAAATGTTCATCTATGTCATCTGAATAATAATTTACAATATTCCGTGCACTTTCCAAATCAATATTTTTAATGTTCTTGTCTTGTAGATCCATCAAAAATTTAAATCTTTTGCAAAACTTTTCATAGATAGACTTCTTTTTTTTAGTTCCACAATTAACCTATCTAATGCAACGTTCAAAGTATCCCTTTTAAATTTTTCTGCTCCATTTATTGAAACTTTATTTGCAGATTTGTCAGAAAATTTTAAAATAATTTGTCTCTTTTTTATATCAGAGTATTCTTTTTCTATATTAATACGGAAAAAGATATAGATTTAAAATTTGTATAGCAATTATAAGGCAATGTAAACTATTTTTAACTATTTAAATGCGTTATCACTTCCGGTTAAACCGGAAGTAATATCAACTTTGGTTTTTCTAAAGGAACAATATAAATATTATTGCATTTTAAATTATACATAAAATTATAGAAATAATAAAATTTGATTATTGTTTTTAGTTTTAACAGTTTTTGAGATTTTTTTTTAAATTTTGACAGATGAATGGTCTTACTATTAGGTATGTCTATATTACCACTAATTGTAATGTTAAAAAGTAAATTTTTTGTGTACCACACTAACAATAACTTAGGTATTTTAATTAAAAATAATAAAGATAAATCTAACAAACATAAGAAGTCAGGAGTTTACCAATTAACATGTTCTGATTGCCCCAAAACCTATATAGGACAAACAGGTCGGAATTTTAAAACTAGAATCAACGAACACAGGAGATCGTTTAATAATAATAAAATAGATTCAGCTTACGCCAACCACTTAATTCAAGAAAACCATACTTTTAATCATAATTTTAAAATTTTACATGTAGAAAGTAAAGGCTTAAAATTAAATTTACTAGAATCACTGGAAATCAATAAATTAAAGAAACAAACTGATATTGTATTAAATGATCAAATCGAAACCAATAATTCACCTCTATTAAATTTATTTTAATTATTCAGGAAAATACTGTACCACAATAAATTAGGTTTTTCCATTATTACTCTCTTTCAATGTATTAAGCAAATATTATTCAGGTAGACCAAAAATTTGTGTACCATAAAACATTGTGTTATATAAACTCACTTAATAATAAGTTATAAATACATTCTGAAGAAGTCACTGTGTGACGAAACAATTGTCATAAGTAAATAAAACACGTGAAACTTTCAAAACATATTTGTTTTTATATCTACATAATAATAATAATATGGAGTTTCATCAAGTAAAGGTCGAAACAATCAAATATTTTTGTGTACCTGTTAACTAATGAGCACTCTATCGAAAGCCATAAATAGTATTTGAAGATTTTATACAGGGTGTCTGCTATTTACGTTGACTTTTTTGCTTCTAAGCTTTTTTTTACTTTAAATACCAATAACTTTCTTATTTCAAACGAAACTACCATATAATTTTCATTTTTATCATTCAATAGAAAATAATGTTTTCTAATAAAATGCTACAGCATTCCCTATACCGCAATCCAAACAACAAGGTCTGTTCGATCTCGTAGTAAAAATACTAAAAATCACTGCAACACTGCACATCATACGATGGCGACCATTTTTGTTGTTTACAATTCTTCTGCTTTGGGTTTAACTGTCTCCTCATACTCTTTTAATTTCTCATCTGATTTTTCTCTTATTTTATGAACAAACACTTCTAATGATTTTATTAATTTTTCACCTTCACATATGTCCAAGCCTGGGGTCTGTACTTTTTTGTTAACTGAATATAATCTTTCTAAAACTTCTTCCCAAAAAACAGTTAAAATTGCATTTTCAATTTTGGCCAATTTATTATATAAACTGTGGTCTTCTCTTCGATATTCAAGCTTTTTGTCTTTATCGTCACTAAACGTTTTTAAAATGTTCATAATCTTGCCGTAATTATTTTTTAGAGCTCTAACAGCATCATAGTGACAAGACCATCTAGTTTGACTTAAACTTTTTAATGAAAAATTTAGTTTTGTTTCGCGATAAAGAAATTCCCACCTATGGGTGGATGCAGAAAAAAAACATAAATTTGTTGTACTACTCCAAAAAAGTTTACAATTTCAGTTGCAATTCTTAGGTTAATGTCATGATACACCAACACTGGTAATAGCAGTCTGGTATTTCAGTGCGCATGTTAGAGCTATCTCTCTCGCACTATTTGACGTCTCGTTGGAATCCAAATTTAAAATCTGTTATGCCATAATAATGTTTTGTTTGGAAACAGAATATTGTATAATAAAGTAGCTATTATAAATGTTATATTTAATTAAAAGACATCTTTTTATAAACAAAATTTACTTTTAAATGCTGTTGTAATTAGTATTTTTGCATGTAGCCACGGCACAACCCGGCATTATGGATTTACAATTCCAATAAAAGTCATAAATAGTTATAAAAACACAAAAACCACACGTAAAATACCTCGAACTATACACGATTACAAGATTTAAAGATCATAACATTTATTTGGCAGTACCTTTTGCAACTAAAGTTAACCATTTTTTATAATACGCTTAATGAAAATTTTAAAAATAAATGCCATTGACCAAAGTCCTTTAACCAAAGAAAATTAAACAAAGTAAATAGATAATTTAAAACTTTTAACTTAAGTTAACAGTTTGTTATAAGTCTAATGATCTAACAAAAAAGTATTACTTAAACTTTTTAAATCTTTACCAAGTAGGGGGCCCTTGATAGGTCGGGGCCCAGGGCTCCAGCCCATAATGCCCATGCCTAAATCCGCCCATGCTCTTTAGTATCGAACAACTTGTAGTGTCACACCAAAGCAAAGGATTACCTGAGTTTATATATTCTTTATGTAAGTCAACAGAGGCGAGATTTAAGAACATCACGTGATCCACACCGCCTTTGCCGCGATCGGTACACATTTTCAACCATAATTCATGGTGTTATATTAACACCACTTGGTGTTGGATTTTGACACCATTTTAAGATTACTTTTTACACCACAGATATAAAGTACATACAGTGTATAAACTCATATAAATAATTGAGATACCCAAAATCCACCAGCCGCCACTGATGTTTGGTATTATTTGATTTTAAGATATTTAATGTATAATATGCTCAAAGTTGCAATAAATCTTATATTTTCCAATAAATTATGTATTTAATTAGTACCCTGGTATACTCGCCACTTCCCTTGCATTCAGATTTAGAAAACACAGATATTTCAGAAACTGTTTGAAAAAGTGACTGCCCGGTCTGGAACAGTATGTTCTCATAAAAAAATACTGCTTAATTTTCTCCAAAAACTTTTGTACAATCACCCATATGATAATATCATAAGAAATAATAAAACGAAATCGAGTACTAAACCAAAGCTCTTTAGTTTTTACTTGCAACGCGAAACGCAAATAACGTGCGCGATTTAGCTGTGCACTTAAAACATTAGCGTATTTGCCCTCAAATTTAACTTAAACAGTTTTAATTTAAGCTTATTTTTTGGTGAGAAATGGATTTAACGTCTGGATTAGCAATGCAAGAGGTTCCAAGTTTTCGAGGTTTCACAATTTCCTCAAACTTAGAGACAACAAATATTGGAATTTCAGGTAAAACATTTTGTAATATTATTTTATTATTAAGTCGCGCACAACCTTGAAGATGGTGAAAATGAAAATAATTAAATTTCTTTATTATTTTAAGCTTTCATGAAATGGGTATGATAGACTTACCTGCCATATTGGAATATATTTACGAGCAAACGACCAAACAAAATAGGATTATTTTTATTGGTCATTCCATGGGTACCAGTATTGCCGGAGTATATTCCTCCACACTAAAAGACCATGCCAAAAAATACCTTAAAAAAATCGTTGTGATCAGTCCTGTCATATTTATGAAGAATACTAGAGGTTTATTACCAACAGTTGCACCTTTAGTTGAATTAATACTTGTAAGTAATTTAAAAAATATATATTTATATGTACAAGGTATCCCGCTTAAATTTGACCCCCCATTATTTTTTTTATTCCCAGAATATTTTTGTCAAAAAAAAACCTTTCTTGATTAATTTTTTGTATATTTTTTTAATATGAGATAAAATTTTAAATGATTTTTTCTACTCCCACCTTTAAAACGCCCTTTATCGTACATGTTTCCATGACACTAAGTGACCTTTTAAATACACATTGACAAGTTGTGGCTTTACGGCGCTTTAGTGAGGGCCTGAAGTTAGCAACAGGTTTTTAGTCACGGGCTGAAGTTAGTTTTAAGTTAGTTGATAGTTGTCAAATGTCATACAATCGTTAAAATAAAGTGTCTTTCTTGTAAAATAATACTAAATGGGAAAATTATTTTATTAACTCAATACAAAAATATTAAATAGTTTCTTAACGCCAATATTTGAAAAGTTTATATGAACATTGTACTGACGTTTTAATTTCGCCGGCAGTAAACTATAACTTAAGTTCGGGCACGGACTCTACTGTAAAGTCCTTATAAAACATTTCCTTTACTTTCACTGTGAAAAACTGTCAATTTTCAAGATACATTTCGATTTATAACCTTTATAATTGTGTTTATAAAATGTAAAAATGTGACATTTGACAGTTTCCCTGTTGTTTTATAGATGGCGCTCTATACAAATGTTTGATTTAAATCATTTTAAGATATTAATAAGTATTTCTCGTAGAAAAAATATAGTATGCACCTCGTTTATAAACTTTTCTATACACTCATTAACTTAAGCACTCGCTCGCAAGCTCACTCGTGCCTAAATTAAATTCGTGTATAAAATGGCGTTTATCAAACTTTATACATAATATACTATTAATTTTTACAGGGCTGTTCAAAAAAAGATTTTTTTTATAGTTCGTTAGATGGTTTCAAAAATATATATAGCACTTAAATATTTACTTCACAAATAACAATTATATTATAAAAACAGTTCGCTTACTATCAGATAAGAATTAAAAAAGAAGCAAGCTATGATTTGCCAGCTACCATGGCAACACAACTCAATTTGCATGCTGTCAAATTCACAAATTTGAAAAATTCGTTTTCTATCAATATGATAAAATGCCTATGCCGCCAGGCGCTTGTTTATTCAAAAGTATCCGCAAAGACCCGTGACTTCGAAAACAACATTTAAAAACATAGATGCAAAATTTAAAAGAGAGAAAAGTGTCGCGGATATCAAAAGAAATCTCCAATTGAGCAAGGATCGCTTTTGCAGAAAAACAGCTAAAATTTAAGTTTCACTTCATTTTGAAGCAAATTTTGTACGCTCTACTAGTTAACAATTAAATCGTTGAGAATAAGAACATGTTCTGCAGTACATGACCAAATGTTTAAATGTTGAGAAAACAAAGTAAACTGTTTATTTTGTTTATTAGGATTTTTTCAGGTTTAAAAGTATAGAAATGCTGTGATGTATGAGTTTAGACGTCCATTAAACTAAAAATATTTTTTTTTACCACGTGCATGCTTTATTATACACAAAAAATAAACTTGGACTTGTACGGTTCTTAATCTCAATAAAATTCTGACACAGAATTCTTATAAAAATGTTTAATAAATAAAACATCACTATGTGGTAAGCATTTTTATTGATAAAGAGCATTTTTTTTTAAAGCATTTTTTTTTAACAAAAATAATTTTTTTTACAAAAAGTTTTTTATTGATCAAAAAGCAATTTATTGAACAAAATAAAAATTTTAATCTAACAAAAATATTAAATAATTAATTTTGTATACCGGCTAGGGTGTGTCATTTTTGAGCAACTTTTTTTTTTCAACTAAAAAACAGACTAAAAACTTTCAGAAATGTGAAAAAAGAAGCCTCTAAAAATTTGAGCTCTTAATAATAACATTAAGTGGTGCCTGTTCCTAACTTTCCATTTTCCATTTAAATAACATGGAAAAAAAATTCTTTTTTCTTATTTTTGTAGCTTGACATTTAAGCATTGTAAAATTAATTTTGGTAGGAAATTAAACGCTCTACAAAAAAGTTCTAATTAATTTTTTCATAGAGTAAGCCGTTCTGAAGGTATTCAAACTTGAAAATGTATGAAATTATGACTTTTATTTTATTAAACTAATACTTTTTTTATGTCTTAAAAGTTATTTTAAGAAAAAATATAATAATATATTTTTTTCGTATAGAAAGAAAATAACACTTACATCTCAATTTTTTTCTATTTTATTTTATTTACTATCAAAAAAAGTTATTTGTGTTCAATAAAGTTCAATAATTATAATAGATTAAATAAAACAATGAATTTGATATTGCATTGAATTTTTAATCTCTCTTTATTTTTTATAATTTAACCTCAACTAAAGTCGATAACTCTGATAAAAGATTATATTGGCTCAGTCGGTATATTACCGTTCGGATTACACAATGACTAGAGGCACGCTAACGTGCCGCGATTCGAAATGTTAAATACTGTAACGTTTTTCACTGTTCGTAGTGTGAATTAAAACACGCACTGGTTAATTAACGAACTAAACTATTTATTTAATAACTTAACTACACTTAAAACACTATAAAACTAACTAAACACTTAACTACTAATTATTTATATCACTGCTAGTTTATTTATTTGCACTTATATTTATTTATTTCGCCGCGAGTACCAAATCTTAACTAACTGCTCTGTGATGCGTCGTTCCTTATATATTACAGCGCCAAGGTCTTCTGGAACATTCCAGCGAGCTCCACACTCTCGATTATTCGAGCGCTGAGTCACCGGCGATGACTCACCGGCAATGACTAATCGGCGATGAGTCATCACTCCGATATCCAGGGCGGTACTCGCTACATTGCCCCCGTCTTAAAACATTTTCGTCCCGAAAATGGTCCTCAGCTCCATGGCGATATTTGCATAGAGATCCAAACTTGCATTGTGACGTCCTATAGAAGTAGCAGTCTACGGTCTTCCTTCCGGTTGTTCTTTTAGGGTTGTGGCAACAGACAAGAATGTGTATGCCACTAAATCTGAAGATAACTTCCACCATACTTCTAATTATTCTCCAGTCCAAACCGTCAAGTCCACAAGCAATCTTTGGTATCGCCAGGTTCATGATGTCCTTGGATAAAAGGGCATCCCTCAATTTATTTAAGGCATTCCATACGTCACGGTAGTTTGGCTTCTGATGGGAGAGCTGCTTCGTTACCAGATAGAAAATACTTCTGTTGCCTTTCTGCTCATTATTCACAATTTCAAGCACCTCTCCAACTTTGGGATTCTGCCTTCGTAGCTCGTCGACCCGTCCAAACTTGTTTTTAAAGACAACCGCTATTCCCCTGGACATCCTTAGGTCTTCTGCAACACAGTGAGCCAAGGAGTAATCGGCCGAAACCGTGAACAGATCTTTTTGCTCTTCTCTAGTGACACCGTAGCGAGCTTTTTTACCGCTCGAATATAAATACATGAAGTCTTCAAAAGGCAAGTCGTCTTCCGGCGGATTAACTCTCCTTACTCTAGCATCGTCTATTTGATCATTGTTTCCAGCGTAAGGGGCCAATCGGTTGAAATGGATCACTTTCGGCTTTCCTCTTGGTTGTTTCCTGATCCTGTAGATGATGTCATTTATTCGATCCATGACTTCGTATGGTCCCTCCCAAGAAGTCTGCAGCTTCGGTGAATAACCACGACGGCGCTGAGGGTTGTATAACCAAACTAGGTCTCCAGGTTGAAATCCTCCATTTTCCGCCTTGATGTCATATGCCTCTTTCATTCTATCACTGGCACTCTGGATGTTTAAACGAACTCGGCTGTGAATGTCGCTCATTTTCCTACGTAAATTGCTAACGTAATCTTCTCCAGCAATATCTTCCCCTGGTAGGCAACCAAACCTCAGGTCACAAGGTAAACGAAGTTCACGTCCCATAACAATGCTAGCGGGTGTCTGGCCGGTTGTATCGTGGATAGAAGAACGGTACGCCAACAGGAACAGATGGAGGAAGCGGTCCCAGTCTCTTTGGTGATCAGAGACTACCTTCGAAAGGTACCTGTTTATCGTTCGATTCATTCGTTCCACCATTCCATCAGACTGCGGATGTAATGCGGTCGTCCTCGTCTTCCGAATGTTAAGAATCTTACACACATTCTGGAACAATATAGATTCAAAGTTCCTGCCTTGGTCTGAATGCATCTCCATTGGCACACCAAAATGACAAATCCACTCCTTAATAAGGGCATCGGCCACTGTGGCAGCTTCCTGGTTTGGCAAGGCGTACGCTTCCGCCCACTTGCTGAAGTAGTCCATTACAACGATGATGTATTTATTTCCAGATTCTGTTTCCGGAAATGGACCCGCCACGTCGATTGCAATTCTCTCAAATGGGCTACCCACATTGTACTGTCGCATTGGGGCTTTTGGGCGCTTCTGGGGTCCATTGCTTGCCGCGCAAACGGCGCACTTCTTGCACCATTCCTTCACATCCCGTTGGCTGTTGACCCAATAAAACCGTTCCCTAAGTCTTCCGAGCGTCCTGGTCACCCCAAGATGTCCTCCAGTAGTTCCATCATGGATTTCCTGCAGCACTTCTGGTATCCTGTTTCTGGGGATTATTATCTGCTTCCGGTCTTCCCCCCCCTTCTGGCATCTCCAAAACGCGCTTTAGAAGCCCGTCACTTAGGATGATGGAATTCCATTGGGCCCAGTACGATTTCACATTCGGCGAATATTGGGCGACTTCCTGCCAAGTTGGTTTACGGTCGTTCTTCTTCCAATCGATGATAAGCTTCAAATCCGGATCCCTTTCCTGGTCTTGTTGAACCTCAGCGGATTGCCAATGATCATCCACGATTGTAGTTCTGCGAACAAACACATCCTTTTCTTCGGCCCTGAGACAATGTTTACAGTCTTCCGGGCACGGTCTTCTTGACAAGGCGTCAGCATTTCTATGGATGGTCCCAGCCCGATGTTCTGTGTCAAAGTCGAACTCCTGTAGTCTCTCAATCCATCTTGCTACCTGTCCTTCAGGATTCTTGAATTGCAAAAGCCATTTTAGGGCAGCATGATCCGTTCTTAGCAAGAATTTTCTTCCATACAGGTACTTGTAAAAGTGTTCGACTGCCTTTACCACTGCCAACAGCTCGCGTCGAGTAACACAGTAATTTCGCTCTGGTTTCGATAGAGTTTTACTGAAGTATCCAATAACTTTCTCTTTTCCTTCTTGAATCTGCGACAAAACAGCTCCCAGGCCCACATTGCTGGCGTCCGTGTCCAAAATAAATTCACCATCTGGAAGTGGATAACTCAGGACTGGTGAGCTGGTCAACGCGTTTTTCAGGTTCTTAAAGGCTTCTTGGCATTCGTCGTCCCATTGGAATCGTCTTTCTCCCTCTGTTAAACGTGTCAAAGGCTTAGCAACCTTTGCGAATCCTGGTACGTACCGACGGTAGTAGGTGCATAATCCAAGAAAGCTTCTTAAGTCATGTTTATTCTTCGGTATTGGCCATTCCCGCACCGTCTTTACCTTCTGTTTATCCACTGCAACTCCTTGACTTGAAACGACATGGCCCAGATACTGCACTTCCCTCTGGAACAAGTGACATTTCTTTGGGCTAAGCTTCAGGCCGGAACTTCTTAAGCGCTGAAAAACTTCCTTCAGGTTCTTCATATGGTCCTCAAATGATTTCCCAACCACAATAATGTCGTCAAGGTACACCAAGCATGTCTTCCAGGATAGTCCCTTCAAAACCATTTCCATGAGCCTTTCAAAAGTTGCAGGGGCATTACATAGTCCAAACGGCATGACAGTAAACTGCCACAGTCCTGCACCCACGGTAAACGCCGTCTTCTCTCTATCTTCTGGTGCCATTTCAACTTGCCAATAACCGCTCTTTAAATCCAAAGTTGAAAATATCTGCGATCCAGCCAATGTATCCAGGGTGTCATCGATCCTAGGTAGAGGGTAGCTGTCCTTCTTCGTCACGTTGTTCAACTGACGAAAATCGACGCAAAATCGAGTTGATCCATCCTTTTTCTTAACTAACACCACTGGGGAAGACCATGGGCTGTTGGATGGTTCGATCACCCCTTCCCTCTCCATTTCTTGCACAATTTTATCAGCTTCCTCTCGCTTGGCAAGTGGTAGCCTTCTTGCCGACTGTCGAATGGGCTGTGCATCACCGGTGTTAATTTTATGTTGGACAATTCTTGTCCTACCCTTCTTTCCTTGTCCGTCGTCAAAGACATCCTGATAATTGTGAATCAGCTCTTTCAGCTTTATCCTTTCATTGGGTTTCAAATCCTTTGAAGAAGTCGACAGAAGATTCGTCAATTCATTGCTAACTTTCTTGGCCGGGACTGCAGACTCACGAATGCCTCTAATAATCGAGGAAACCGAAGAACAGTTTCCTAAAATGATTCCTTTCTTTAGGTTTACAGAGTAACCATTAACATTCAATACTCTTACAGGCACTTCTTCTCCGACACGTATTAAAGTCTTCCCTACTACAACTCCTCGACCAACCTCTTTGTCATCAATTCTCGGCTCCAGAAGCATTATACTTCCATCTTCTGATTTACAATCCAAGAAAGCCTTCAATATCATCTCGCTGTGTTCCGGTATCAAAGCATCTTCTGTTAGCATCACACGAATATTCTTCTCTTTAGATCGATGCAACACGACTTCCTCTCCATTTACTCTCAATATTCCTTGTTGAAAGTTTAATTCAAATCCTATAGAGTTCATAATGTCCATGCCTACAATAACTTCATCTTCAATATCTGCTACTAATGCTCGATGTTTAAATTTAGTGTTTCCTATGACCATCGTGATGTCCACTTCTCCATGAACAGTAGCAGTATCTCCTGTTGCAGTACGTAGTCGCCTATTGGTAGATTTGATCTTGGACATTTCGACAATATCTGGCCTAATAATTGTCTTCGTCGCACCTGTATCCAGCAGCAGCACATGTAATTTTCCATTAATTAAACCATCCACAAAAACACTGCTGGACTGGTGTAGAAGAGATGCAACACGTTCGATATCTTCTGGGGCATGCTGGTTACAGGTCGACGGTGGCCCCTTTTCCTCGACCCTATCTAGTTTTCCGACTGAGACGAAGTCGGCGCCACCTGGCTTTCTCTGCAACGACTTCGTATATGTCCTAGCTTTCCACATCTCCAACACCGGATTTCCTTCTTCTCTGGTAGATTTTCTTTAAAAACTCGCCTGATTGCTTCAATTATTCTGGGTTCCTCCTCTTTCTCTTCATCGACTCTCCTTATTCTAGGCTGGCTCCTGCAGCTCTGCTTTGCCGCCTCGAATTCCAGAGCTCGAGCCAATGCATCAACCAGTTGGCTCGGACGAGCCAGTGTTAGAGCCTGTCTTGTTTCGTTGTCTCGAAGTCCATCCAAAAAGGCTTGAACCGCTAATCGTTCCATAACGGTCGTTGGAGTAGCTGGATATGCTAGCCGGACCAAGCGTGCAATATCAGCCTCGAATTCTTGCAAAGTCTCGTTTGATTTCTGGCAGCGGTTCTTAAGTTGGGAATGGTAGACATGTTCCAAATGTGTCTGGCCATATCGAAGTTCCAGATGTTTCACCAACGCTTCGTAATCTTCTTGTTCGTTGGGAGAAAGCGTCTGCAAGATGTCCGTTGCATCTCCGCGTAAAGCCAGAGTCAATGCTGTAGCTTTTTCTTCCGGTAGCCAGCCATTTGCTTTTGCTGCTGCCTCAAACTGACGGATGTAGTTGGTCCAAGAAGTTTTTCCATCGAACTGAGGTGGTTTCATCCGTACTCGGCTTCCCTCCTGCAATACTCCTGGTTCCGTCAGCATCATAGGTAAATTTACAGCTTTCAGTTTACTATTTATTTCTCTAATTTTGACCTCCAATTTCTCGTTCAATTTTTCTTCTCTCGTATCAAATTCCATCCTTACGTTATTTAATTCCATCCTTACATCGTCAACTTTCTCTTCTAATTCATTGACATTTTCTAGAATCTTCCCTTCCAAATATTCTTTTAGGTTTTTAGAATTTTCTAGCATTTTCTGTTGCAACTCGTTTGAATTTTCCAACATTTTCTGTTGTAAATCATCCTTTAAATCGTTGACATTTTCTAACAATTTCTGTTGTAACTCGTTTGAATTTTCCAACATTTTTTGTTGCAACTCGTTGGAATTTTCCAGAATCTTTTGTTGTAAATCTTTTAAATCGCTAGAATTTTCCAACATTTTCTGTTGTAATTCGTTGGAATTTTCTAGAATGTTTTGTTTTAAATCACCTTTCAAATTTTGCATCAATAAATGCATATCACACGAACCTTCAAATAAATACGTATCTGGATTTTCACCCTCTTGTTCCAATGCTTCTCGAAGCCGCTGCTGCAACACATTCTTTTTTCCAGTTGTTTCACATTCTCTTTCTTCTAGCTCCCGCTTAAGGTCCGCCACTTTTAAGTCCATTAACGAAACCATTTTCGCGAAGTTTCACACTAACCGCACTCCTGACACCAATTGTAACGTTTTTTAACTGTTCGTAGTGTGAATTAAAACACGCACTGGTTAATTAACGAACTAAACTATTTATTTAATAACTTAACTACACTTAAAACACTATAAAACTAACTAAACACTTAACTACTAATTATTTATATCACTGCTAGTTTATTTATTTGCACTTATATTTATTTATTTCGCCGCGAGTACCAAATCTTAACTAACTGCTCTGTGATGCGTCGTTCCTTATATATTACAGCGCCAAGGTCTTCTGGAACATTCCAGCGAGCTCCACACTCTCGATTATTCGAGCGCTGAGTCACCGGCGATGACTCACCGGCAATGACTAATCGGCGATGAGTCATCACTCCGATATCCAGGGCGGTACTCGCTACAATACCTTCAGAACGGCTCACTCTATGAAAAAATATATTGAAACTTTTTTGTAGAGCGTTTAATTTCCTACCTAAATAATTTTTCAGTTCGTTTTTACAATGCTCAAATGTCAAGCTACAAAAATAGGAAAAAAGAAAAAAAAATTTCCATGTTATTTAAATGGAAAATGGAAAGTTAGGAACAGGCACTTAATGTTAATATTAAGAGCTCAAATTTTTTGAGGTTTCTTTTTTCACCTTCCTGAAAGTTTTTAGCCTGTTTTTTAGTTGAAAAAAAAAGTTGCTTAAAAATGACACACCCTAATACCGGCATCATCAGCCGTATTAGTGTTTGGCCAGAATGTTACATGGTGGTAAAACTCTAGATCTTCTCCCTTGATGTACTTCATTATATTTTTTATCATTTATTTTCTTTTCATTACGTGGTGGTCCAGTTCTTTTTTCTTAGACAATTTTTCCAGATGTAGACGTGCAAACTTTCTATTATTAATTTTTCATCTTTCTGGATTCTTCCTAGGTCTTGTGTTATTTTCGCTACTATCAGATGATAACATTGTTGTATTTTACACTTAAGCAGCATAAAATACCAACTGACAGCTTTCATGAGCATGACCACCTTAAACTTTTAGTACGGATATAATGTCCATAATCAACAACAACATTTGTTGGGAATAAGAACAGAACAAGTCCAGGACTTGTACTGTTCTTATTCTCAATGCTTCACAGTTAGCTCTGACAAACACCTTAACAAGCCGATTTTAAAAATGTTCTTTTACTTCTTCGATGCTGCTTAGAATTTAAAACAAAATGGCTATTTCAGATGAAAATGTCAAATTTTGTACTTGTATTGTTCTTATTCTCGCCGATTCAATTATATCCTAGAGATAGAGAAATTAGGATTAATTTTTGCATGTTAGAAATGAACGATTTGGACAATAATTTCTTAAAAAATATACTGTGTACACATAAATCCTCTTTCTCGATCTCTTGATTTTTAAACAGACATAATGTCCATTTGTGGGCAGAAGAGAATCCTAGGGCAGTAAGCAAGTAAGGAAGCAAGGCTGTCAAACTATTAATGTATGGTGTGGAATTTTACGAAGGGGAGTAATTGGACCAATTTTTATCTCTCAAAGAACAAAAGTATTTAGAATAGCTACATGGTGAAATTGAGCAATTTATTGACAACCTACCTCTTAAGCAAAGAAATAGTTTAATTTGAATGCAGGACGGTGCTCCACCACATAACACAAGGGCGGTTCTGGATTTCTTAAATGACAGATATCCCACTTGGCTCGGGAGAAATCAAATTATTTTGTGGCCAGCTCGGAGCCTGGATCTTAAACCATATAATTATTTTATAATTAATTAATTTATACAGGAACCATCTCCAGGAACTAATCGTTAAAGAAAAACATAATTTAAATAGTTTCCAAGAAAAGATTACAATTAATTTTATTAAAGGATGTAATATTTGAATAGAAAATAATGGGGGGTCTATAGAAAACTTGTTATATGTAGCTTTAAGCTATGGTATAATAAGCTATGATAGTAGAATAACAAAATATTATATTGTTACTAAGGGGCCATTCCACGCTTAACGGATAGGACAGTTGCCGTGTTTTGATTTACAAAATAATATTGTTCTATTATATTACCAATGTCAAATTTTTATAAATAGTTCTAAACAAAAGCTGTTTAACAAGGTTTTTATCTGGAAAAATTAGGTATCGTGATTGACTGTTTAATTCCTTAAAAATTAATAATTTAAAGCGTAACGGACGGGACTATTACGTAGTCCCGTCCGTTAAGCTTTAAATTATTAGTTTTTAAGGAATTAAACAGTCAACCACGATACCTAATTTTGCCAAATAAAAACCTTGTTAAACAGCTTTATTTTAAAACTATTTATAAAAATTTGACATTGGTAATATAATAGAACAATATTATTTTGTAAATAAAAACACGGCAACTGTCCTATCCGTTACGCGTGGAATGGCTCTAAGCTACTAGCATAGTAACAATATAATATTTTGTTATTCTACTATCATACCTTATTTTTTTATTCAAGCCAGAGTAACACTATTGGGATATTTATATAACTGTTATATATTTTTGAATTCACCTTGAAACCATCTATCGAAATGTAAAAAATATATAACAATATAATTGTTTTTATTAAAAAAATATTTTTTTTTGAACAGCCCTTTATAAATTAAAATTATTTCAAGTTTAATCTCATATTAAAAAAATATATAAAAAATTAATCAAGAAAGGTTTTTGTTTGACAAAAATATTCTGAGAATAAGGAAAATTATCGGGGGTCAACTTTAAGCCGGACACCTGTATATTCATTATTTTTTGCGTCGACAAAACTAAACCGACTTTCTTTCCAACCCGAATTTAACGTCAAATTTTATTTGCTGGGGTAAAAAACCCAAATCTTTGTTTTCTCCATGATATTTTTATTTAATTGAATCTTTTATGTACAAAGGTTTTATAATTTAAAAAAAATGAATATTTATTATTTTATATGTATGTATATATTTATTCTTTATTTTTATTTTTACACGAAATAAGGTAACAATTTTACGTATAGTCAATTTTTATATCCATCTTGTATAAAGAAAGATATACACATAAAAATACAGCATTTATTCTGCGAAGACATCACCTATAAAAATATTTTATTGGTTTTTGTGGATATTAAATTTTTATTCATCCGAACAAAGTTGCTAAAATATAAATATTTTATTTACTTATAAAGAACATAAATTACTTTATATGTATTTTTTCAATATTCTTGCAGAAAAATACAATATAATTAAAATTGATTTTGGGTGTTTAAATAAAAATTGCATATACGTAAAATATACCTAATTATTTTTAATATGACAAATTTATTTCCTGAATAATCCATAACTTAATTATATTTTTAGCAAAAACTACAAGCCCTAGGACTAAACAGGTTATTTGTGAAAGGTAGTTTGGAAAGAATAATAGTAGAAAATATTTGTGTACGTACAAATAAATTCCTGGGTATTTGTAATGCATTGGTAAACTATTTTAATGGACCTTCAGACCAAAAACCAAGAGTAAGTATTAGGGAGTTAAACATTTCTTAGAATAGGATTTACTTTGAATAGGAGTAATATACCAAAAAGTCGCTGAATTCATCTAATTTGGATAACATATTTTGCATTGAAAATAAGAGCCATATCCCAACTTTCCTTATAATTACACTCTGAAACATTTTCGGAAAAAATTAAGATGATGGGGTTCTAAAAGTATTTTCGGTTTCTACAATTAAAATCATAAATTATAGCGTTTACAGAATGTTTAGATTGATTCTGTTTTTTTTTAATATCAATTTAAAGTTTTAGTAATTCTGGATCCAGAAATATCGTAAAATAATAAATAATTAGTACATAAAAGATAATTATTGGTTTTGTATATTGTTTTATAAAGAAACAACAATCAATAAAGAAAAAAATATTTAAATAAAAAAATAATAAGAACAATAAAATCCAATTTTTTTTAAAAATTGAACCTTTTTCTGGATTTAATATGTTGTAGTGCGATTTCTTAGTTCTTTCGCTTCTATAATAATAATAATTATGGTAATTATTGTTATTATTATATTAATTATTAAAAACATATTCTTTTTAACAAATAGTATGAATCAACATAAAAGATATAACAAACTTTATTTATAATTTTATGCCAAAATTTCCATTGCCATAGACCAACAAAAATCTGCCAACATCGAAAAAAATATGCTGTTAAACAGAATCAAACCTCTTTCCTCTATAACGATTTTCCATTTCCATTATTATTTGATGCTCTTCTGATTCGGTGGACAGCTGATTTTCCTAACAGGTCTAGATGTGCATTGAGCAAATGTAATTTTAGTGACATTTTTACACCCATTTTTAATTTTTGTTTTATTTTTTATTATTTCTTTTTAATTTATTGTTATGACAACAATTTCCTACCAGTTAATTGGTTTAAATTAATAAATAACGGTTTATCGGGTTCCAAAATTAATAAAACTTAAAATCGATATTAAAACAAAACCTGAATCAATCTAAACATTCTGTAAACGCAAAAAGGCATTCTTTGGATAGGATAAACGAAAACCACTTTTAGAATCCCATCTTTTTTTTTGCTGTTGCACTGTGTTATTTAAAAGGTATGGCTCTGATTACATCATTAATTTTGTTTATAACCTTTCAAACTAATATATTTTTGTTTCAGGATTTTTCTAAAGAATTTCTTCGAGAGTGGCCTGATGATGTATCAGTTAAAACCTTAAGGCATTTTGCCCAAACGATTTCGTCTGGAGGAAAAGCTCCCTTATTTAATTATGGAGCTAAATACAACAATTACTTGTATAAAAGTTCTGTGCCACCTGAATATGATATTTCAGGCATACAAATTCCATTTCACATCGTCTATGGCGGAAGAGATTCACTGGCTCCGAAAGAGGTAAATTGTTTTGTGCAAAATAAAAGTTTTGTACTTTATTGTTGTTTTAGGATGCAGAACTTTTGTACAATACCCTGACATCAGAAAAAACTATACATGGAGTTCCACATTTCAATCATGTTGATTTCATGTTCGCGAACAATGTTGTCAATGACTTTTTTGTGTATCTGTTGGAATTGTTAAATAAATAGCTTTATACTTTTATCAAAAATATTTCAATTCGACATTGAGTGCTTTCACGGAGCTTTTAAAAGTATGTGTATTTGTTCGCATTTTGTTTTTATCTTTGTGCGAATAAATAATGAATTTACTCATCGACAATCCCAGGTGTTCGATAACTTTATTTAATTCCCTTTTCAAATTGAATTTGGCACAATATAAACTAAAATGAAATTGTGTAATAATTTTCAATATCGGACAAAACTAAAAACCTTGTTTAATACAAAAAACCTCACAATAATAAATATTATCAATTGAGTATGAGTATGAGTATAAGAAGGTATGGCTGGCCCCATAGGCATCGCCTTACACTGATCTCCCATGGGAGATCAGTGTAAGGCGATGCCTATGGGGCCAGCCATACCTTCTTATACTCAGAGTTGTTTTTATATTAACTTTCAGTTTTCATACGTATCCTGCAACTGCACAGCATTACCTGTGTTTGGTGGATTTTAATTTTCACCCTGGTAAATCTGTCTTAGGAGGTTATGGTATTTTGTCGCCGGGCCGGGCCATACGCCCGATTAAGGGACGTACACAATAATAAATATTATTAATTTATATAAAAAAAACTAAACAAATAATGCAATTTTTAAGCATTCTCCAAACACAATAAACATATCACAATAGTAAGTACTCCTGTAAAAATCACTTGCTGCACATCATGTTAGCAAACGCATGCGTATTGTTAAAGTAAAAATAGTAAAAAAGTGTTTAAAATAAAGGCCTTGAACTTGAGTACCAATTTTAATTATTAAAAATACCAAAGTATATTGACATATAGTACTAACATAATCAATTGTGTCCAATTTTAAACAAAAACAAACAAATATGTAGTATCACTTGTTTTATAACATAACACCCGAAATATTAAAAAGTAATGTATTAATGACACTAATTTAATGTATAAATAAAAAAAGATAAAAAAATTAATTTATCCTTGAAAACATCTTAATCGAATTTTGCAATATATTGTCCCAAATTTTATTTTTCTGTCTAGCCGGTGGATGTGTTTTTATTTTTTAGTTATATAGAATCTAACAAATAACAATTGATTTCATAGCAAACCTTATTTAAAAACAATAATCGCAATGGTTCGGATAAATTTGGGTTCTCTCAGTTTTGTGTTTTTGAATTTTTGTTTTTTAAGTAGTGGCAATAAGTGTTTCAGTACTAATTTACAAAATGTTACGATACACAGTGTAAGATTTTATTTATTAAAAATTTAAAAAATATATATTTACATAAATGTCCTTAAATCCCAGGAGCACGCTGCCAAACATAACATATCATATAAAATACATTGCATTACCACCAAAGATGGATATCACTTAAGTCTTTTTCACGTCTATGACAATACTGCTAACGATGTAGCTTCAAGACAACCAGTTTTAATACAACATGGTCTCGGGGCAAATGCATTAGAATTTACCATTGAAATTAACGACATGATTTCCATGGGTATGTACTTTTTAATTATACCTTCCATTATCGCACCATTATCAAATTTTCGTCAGACTTCAATGTATTTATTATAATTTTTTTAAAGCCTATTATCTGGTAAAAAATGGATTTAATGTCTGGGTGGGCAACGCTAGAGGTTCTCTATTTTCCCAGTCCCATAATTACCTAAGAATAAGCGATAGAAAATTTTGGAATTTCAGGTAAAACATTTTTGCAATATTTTTTTTGTTATTAACACAGTTATTCTCAGTTTTCATGAAATGGGAGTAATTGATGTACCATCTATGTTGGAATCCATATACGAAAAAACTTCTAAACAAAATAAAATTATTTATATTGGACATTCAATGGGAACTAATTTGTTAGGAGTTTATGCCTCTTCATTAAA
Source organism: Brassicogethes aeneus (assembly GCA_921294245.1). Classification (NCBI taxonomy): domain Eukaryota; kingdom Metazoa; phylum Arthropoda; class Insecta; order Coleoptera; family Nitidulidae; genus Brassicogethes; species Brassicogethes aeneus. The sequence continues at coordinate 49,091,527 of OV121135.1, forward strand.
GGACCATGCCAAAAAATTCCTTAAAAGAGCTGTTTTAATTAGTCCTGTCATACTTATGAAGCATACAAAAGTAAAATTATTAAAGGTGCCACAGTTGTTTGAATTTATATTTGTAAGTTTTAAACTTCTTACTTTCCTGAAAATTCTTCTTTTGGTAGAATCTACTATATTATACATATATGTATACTTTTCCATACACATTATTTTTTTAGGCAAAACTACAAGCCTTTGGATTTCACTCATTATTTTCAGAAAAGAGCCTTGAAAAAAGGTTACTTAGAGAATTATGCGTATTTAGAGACAATTTTGATTTTTGTGGGGCACTTCTACAAATCGCTAATGGAAAACCTAGTAAACCACCAAAAGTAAGTGTGAATGCGTTAGTCACTTATTTATATACAGGTATGTATGGGTATATTTGTATACCAGTCATGTATGACTTACTTTTTTCAAAATTCCCAGGAATAACGATTTTTTGTTTAAAAAGTTTTTATTTTTTTTCAAATATTTTAAGGCTTTTACCCAATTTATAAATTTTATTTTACTAGGCTTGTAATTATCCAACTGGTGGAAGATTTATAAATTTATAACAAAACAGCATTCATATATGTTATTTTCAGGACTTCGTGAAAGAATTGTTAATGACTTGGCCTGATCAGGTATCAATTAAAACCTTAAGACATTTTTTACAGACCATAATATCTAGAGGAAAGGCTCCCATGTATAATTACGGACCTAGATACAACAAAATTTTGTATAATAGTGCAGTAGTACCGAAATATGATATTGAGGGTATACAAGTACCATGTCACATTTTTTATGGCGAACAGGATGTACTAGCTCCAAAGGAGGTAATCATTTTATTTAAAACAAGGGGTTTTTAAATGCATTTTTTTTAGGATGCCGAACTTTTGTATAGTACTTTGACTTCAGAAAAAACCATACAGGGTGTATCAAATTTCAATCATATCGATTTTATAATTGGAAAGGATGTCGTGCAGAAGTTTTTTATTTATTTGGTAAAAATATTAAATAAATAGCTCTTTCTAGATTAAATTTCTTATCTTTAAAACCAGAATTTTATATATTAAAAAATTATATTATAAAGATTTATTTTTTGGTCGTATATTAGAAATCCGTGCTTGGTTTACCTGTATCATGTCAAAATTCAAAGATATTTAATTTTATTTAAGTTTTGGAGCATCCCATTAGGAAACACCCCTCATAAATTTAAAAAAAAATCAATTGGGCTAGCCCACACATCAGTTCCAAATTTAAAAAAAAACTTACAAAATTTGAAGTAATTGATTAAAATAACTTTCTAAGTAATTGATTAAAATAACTTTCTCTTTAAAAATGAAAAAAGTCAAAAATGACCAATTGTCATAACAAAAAAGCAGCCACTAATAATTCTCGTCAACAGCAATTTCTATCCCAGACATTTAGCATGTTAATTAATTCAAAATGTAAAACAGTTTTTGAGATATAGTCAATTTTCCAGATAATATGAAATTGACTATATCTTGGAAACTGCTACACTTTCATAATTTTTGACGGTATGTTCAGATTCAGGGGACAATTTTACTTAAGAATTGGTCAAAAATGACTAATTTAATAGTTATTAGCAAAGACCGGATTTTAGGCCCTTAAAAATTGGAAACTAGGACAAATAAAAAGGCAATAAAAACCTATATTTTAGACCGTTTTAGGCCGAAAGTGACTAAAATAGACCTCAACCGCCTAAAATAGGCGATATAAAATAAAAACAACACGATTAAACATAACATTTATTCAGGTCCTATCAATAAAAATAAAACAAAAACTACATATGTCCCTCTTATATATATATTGGCAAAAGATTTGCTTTAAATTTTACAAGTAAGGTTTTCCTTTTCTTTATTCATACGTGCAATTGTTTGCAAGAATTTGTGTTTTTATTTTTATTATTTATTTTATATTAAGAGAGACAAATTATACTACTAAAAACTGTTAAAAAGTCTGAAATTACCATATACATATATGGAAATTACATATATGAAAACCAAGTAAATAATAATGTTCAACCATTATTTTACAAAGTTAATATTATCCATAATTATTTATAATAAATATTTATATAGCAAAAACACAATTACTTTTTTTCTTAGGTTTTCACTAGTTTTGTAATTTGTGGTCGTCGTACGCGCCAAGGGCGTCTAAGCGAAATAAGAGCATGAAAGCAGGGTCTAATTAAAAATGATTTACTTTTCCGCAATGAAAAATATATTTTTTACTAAAAAATTCAAAGAGCCTATTTTAGGCGCATAAAAATGTCCTTTTAGGACAATAAATCAAAATTTCGCCATTTTAGGCCTTTAGGCAAAAACAAAGGGGTGTCAAGCGCTTTATTTTTTTATGTTTAGGATTAATTTCAAGGTCCCAAACAAATGCCTAAAATAGAAACAAAAAGGCATTTTGCCTAAAATCCTGTCCTTGGTTATTAGTGGCTGCTTTTTCATTTGTATCATGGTTAACCATGGAGTACCATGTTATCCCAATATTTAACAGCCAATTCCTATGTAAAATGGTCCTCTGAGTCCAAAAAATTATAAAAGTAGAGCAGTTTTTCAGATATAGTCAATTCCATATTATATGGAAAATTGACTATATCTTAAAAACTGTTCTATTTTTCTAATTTTTGAAGACATTGTCGGACTCAGGGGCAATTTTACATGGAAATTGACTGCTAATTGTTCGGGTTACAAATTGCTTTTGATGAGAATTATTAGTGGCTGCTTTTTCGCTATGACAATTAGTCATTTTTGAATAATTCATTTTTAGAGACTGCTTTTTACTTTAAAAACTAGTCATTATTTGACTAATTCATTTTAAGAGAGGATGAAATTCCACAATTTTTTTGCGGATTTTTTATTGAGTTTAATTGAGGAGCATCCGTGCAAAACCGGCTAAATCCATTTTATTCAGTTTTTGGTTTTTTTTTGATTTCGCATCTTTGAGTTCATTTCTATCGACAACCAAGAAAATTTATTTTAAATCCGACTAAATCCATGTTAAAATCACATTTAAAAGGTAGCTTTAGGAGCAAAACCGGCCAAATCCACGTTTTTATAGCAAACCCGGCTATATCCAATAAATAATTATATGTGGCTTGGATATGTCGATACTACTACTAAAATTTGTTCTGTTTTTTCATGTTTGCACTAAATTTATTTTGTTAATATTTTTGAATAATAAAGGTTTTTTTTCACATTTTATTTGTTTTTTATTCGGTTTTCGAGCAAAACCGGCATATACAAAACATTTTTTGAAATTTGGCCTAAATATAAAGTTTTTGAAAACGAAAGTATGTCTTATAAATCAAGTACCACATAGCTCACAAAACTCAAGTTTACTTTTTCTTTTATCTATAAAGGCCAGGAAACGGAGAGTTTTTGCCATTTTCCCAACATTTTATTAAAGTGGATATAGCTGGTTTTGCATGGATGCTCCTCAATTAAGGATATTATAATATATATATTTAAAATCAAAGACCAAAAAGTATGTTTACGTGTCCGAGCGTTTAGCTGTGATATTTCAAAAGATAAAAATTTACCTGCAGTGTAAATAATAATTATTAATTATATGTAAATATCCGTATACAATAAGTTTATATGTATGTAACTTCAACATGAAATTCAGATATACCGAAATAAAAATTTAATTAAAAAGTTTTTAATTTCAAATTATGTAGTGTATGCCCATAAAACTTTATATTAAAAATGAAAATGGGTTTAAGCTGCACTGGAGTGAGCGGGAGAATGACCGATTAGTCTGCCTGCAGTTTGAGAAAAGCTATATAGCAGGAAAGAATCATCAAGAGTGGCAAGTGCAGAGTGGGTACCCTTAAGGAGGATAATTATAGTGAAATCTCGACTCATCGCTCCTAATTGTTGTGTTATCAAGCGTGCGTCTATTCACCATTGCATTCCTCTTACATCTCTTCAGACACCGACATCATTACGAAGCTGGATAAAATTAGATTCTTAAACGAATAGCCGACTTAATGTTTCGCTTTGTTCTTCTATTTTGTCAGACTTTCTCTGTTTTAAATGAGATGTTAATAAAGACGTCAATCACGAATTTAATACGTTAATGATACATACTAAGGCTGGGAATCGATTACGAATAATTTAAATATTCGAGTATTAATTCGAATATGTTAATTTGTAATTTTAGTTAAAAAAAATCTCATCAAAAATTAGGTGGCTTTCGAATTTTGTTAATATTACAAAAATAATCAAATTCGAATTTAAAATAATATTTTTTTCGCCACAGTAAACTTTTGTACAAACAAAAATTAATGAGTTTTAATCTTAACTTAAAAATAAATTTTTAAATGTTTTCCAGTCATATTAAATTATTTGGTATTACGTTTATAGTGAGTTGTATTGTGCGATAGCGACATTTAATTTATCACCACTGTCCGTGGAGTCCTAATATAAAAAGCCCATTTACCTAGTATTTTGTGGGTTGCGGTTATTGTTGTTGCATTGTCCAAATAAATATCATTATCGTTTATTATAAATTTTAAATGTTTTATACGTTTAACTCTCTCCCATAATCCCTCATTTTGGAAGGTTTTATGAGCGATATTTACATAAAAATAAACGGGAGCCTTCCGGGTGTTTGACCTGTGTTCAAACGTAATTTATTGTCTTTTATTTACTGTATTTATAATTTCCCTTTTAATACTTTTCCCATGAATACAACACTTTAAAAGTACCTTGGGTTACTAAATTAATGAGCTTTATTACCGTAAGTATTTATTTAATTTATTTGTCGTAATTTACTATACCATTTGCCATGGTGTTATATTTCATTTTATCACTTGGGGTGTAACTTTTACAGATTCTTTGCTGGGGGAGGTTCGTAAAAAATTTTGACCAGAAAATCTTTCTACAATTATGTAAGTAAAAATTTTTAACCATTTTTTGAATTTTCAAAATTATTGTGCGACCATTAATTTATTAATTAAACTAATATTTTTTTATAGGAGACTCGAAAAACTAGCCTAGAGATTTAATAAAAACTTTTTATAATAATTATTATTATTATTACAATTTGTTTGATTAGCAAAAAACAGATTCAATATTAAATATTATACGAAGTTTTATTAAATCTCTAGATTGACTCAAACAACTCTAAAACTAGTTAAGCTTCACGAGCTGGTAAATATTTCAATATTCGAATATTTAAAAATTCGATTATTTGAATATTCCAATATGTACTCGATATTCGAATATTCGAATATACGAGTAGGTACATGAATATTCAAATACCCGAATATTTGAATATTCGAATATTTGAGTATAATTTTCAAACAAGTATTTCTAAAGCTAAAAAATATCAGGCTTGTTTATTAGAACTTAAGAAAATGGCGAATGCGCCGGGATATTCTTATTTTTATTATTATTTGTACCTATTTCTATGCTTTTAAATTTACGGTTTACTATATGTATAGTGTAGTTCACTAACGATATACTACGCGATAACGTATAATTTAAGTATAAAAACATTTTTGACGCACAATACACACAACCAAACTTAAAAAAAAATTTTTTAGAGAACAAATTACAAAAAATATAAATTCCTCTGAAAGTAAATTATCAAACTCAAAAATTAAATCCGCTACAAAAACTCTTGAATGTATTTTTAGAAATACAAAAGGTTTTTCTTGTCAATCCCTTAACGTATTATTTTACTTTTACTGGTGTGGTCTCTAATATACACATGTCATATAAAAAACCTTGAAAATATTCAGCGCAAATAAACCTAAAGTTTCTTAATTTTAGAAAATTTAATTTTTATCCACCTCAGGGATTTGATCATTTAATTCTTTTGAATACCTTTAACTTTATATCGTTTGAATTAAGAAGAAAAATTATCTCAATAACCTTTTTATATAAACTGCTTCATGATCAGATTGATTGCATGGATTTGTTGTGTAAATTGAGTTTTAATGTACCTCGTTTAAATGGCCGACACATCGTAACATTTAGAAACCCATTTGCTCGGACAAATACTCTTAAAAAATCTCCAATTTTTGTAATTAGGTACTAGTATTTTTAATAGTACATCAATTTTCTGTGATATTAATTGTTCTTTTTTAAGCTTTTTAATAAACTGTCTATCCTAGTGTTTCTGTAAATATCTGTATTGTAAACCTTTTAATTTTTTTATGTATAAAATTCTATATATTTTATTATATTTTCTATTAATATGTCATAATATTGTACAATCGTTAGAAATGCGACTTGAAGAAAAACGCTCCGTTTTTTTTTTGTTTTTTTTTCAGGTTTTTTTTCATTGTTTTTTTTTTCAAATGGTTTTTTTTCATATTTTAGTTTTTTTCAAGATTAGTTCCATTTGCCTAATTTTTTATGTTTCCAGTCCAGATCATGGACTAAAATTTAGCCACTAAATGACATTTACTAAATGTAAATACAGTCTCGCACTATGCACGCGCCACCACCACCGAATTGACCAATAAGGGCCGCGCTTGTTTTGATTTGGTCCTAAAACTACCTATAATATTTTTGATTCAGCGCTTGATTTTTCAAATTCATGTAGAGTATGGAATTTTTTTTCAAAAAAACAATAGCAAATTCTTGTAGAACATTAAATTTTATTCATTGGTGGTTAAGTCAGAACATTATTACTGTATTCGTTAGGATTGAGCTTTGCACGTTTTTCATCTAAAAATCTCAAAACTATAGTTTCTATAGAAACAATAGCAAATTCTTGTAGAACATTAAATTTTATTCATTGGTGGTTAAGTCAGAACATTATTACTGTATTCGTTAGGATTGAGCTTTGCACGTTTTTCATCTAAAAATCTCAAAACTATAGTTTCTATAGAAACTTCCAGCTTCAAATTGCTTTTTTTACGGCTCCAATACGACCATTTTTAACGAAAATACAGCTATCCGAAAAATCGCAAAAAAAAATTTTTACCCTTTAATTTTTTTTATTAGAGTAGAAGTTTTACATTGCTATTGGTTTCTTATGTGGAAACTACCAAATAATAAGAAATCAGAAAGTCTCGGTCAAAATTTTCAATAATGAAAAATGTAATATATTCTACATTTCACTTTATTATTAATATATTCTACATTTCACTTTATTAATATACATTTTACTCAAAATTTCATTTTGAAAAATTACTCCATTTTTTAAGATTGATGTTATTTATTAACAGAATATGCTTTATTGTAGCGGATTTAAAAAAACAAAAAAAAACGTTTTTTTTTTCTAGTTTTTTTTTCATGTTTTATTCACATTTGAAAAAAACCTTTTTTTACATCTCTAACAATCGTATTTGTTAAATTTTGTGTTTATTCCTTTTATGGTGTACACTAGACGGCCAAAAAAATCAACTATTTTTTTTTGAAAATTATATCGAAAATATGATTTGGGGAGACAAAAAAAATATTGTTAATTCATAATATTAATATTAAGAGGTCTATCATCGCAATTTTAATTTTTTTTCCTCAGCAAGTTTTTATCTTAGAACTCCCAAACCATTGAGTTTAACAAAATTGACATGAAAATATGTTTTTAAGAAAATTAAATGTTCTACAAAAAAGGTTAATAAGAAATTTTTCGTCAAATGAACCGTTTCCTTAAAATCATGCCTTAAAAATTGGTATAGTTTTACATTTTGGAATTTTGTAATTCATGTAAAATCAGTACCCAGAAAAAAACTGATAAATATGGGAAATCAAATGCTTTACAAAAAAAGCCTCCTAACATTTTTGGCTAAATTCACTCAATCAAAAGTTATTCAAGGTTAAAATTGAAGTCAAAACGAAATTCTTGTTTTTTCCTCTGCAGATTTTTTTTTTATGGATGATAATTTGATTTTTTTTTTATAAATGTGTATTATATAACTAATTAACAATTTCCAATAAAAAAACAACATGATTGTTATTATTTATACGATTAAATAGGTAACAGTGAAAATAATATTTTCTAAAGAAAATAGCTTCTTAAAGCGAAAAAATTCTAATGTGGTATTTTTTTTTTAATTTTCAGTAATTTTATCAAAAACATAAAGATTATCATCGATAAAAGAATTCAAGTTTTTAACTGACCCAAAAAAAATCTAGAGCGGAAAAACAAGAATTTCGTTTTGACTTCAAATTTAACCTTGAATAACTTTTGATGGACTGAATTTAGCCAAAAATGTTTGGAGACTTTTTTTGTAGAGCATTTGATTTCCCATAAGAACATCTATCGTTTTTTTTCCGGGTTAAAAGATCAAATTGTAAAACTATACCAATTTTTAAGGCATGATTCTAAGAAAAGGTTAATCTGACGGGAAATTCTAATTAAACCTTTTTTGTAGAGCATTCAATTTTTTTTTAAAAATATTCTTAAGACAATTTTATAAAACTCAATGGTTTGGGAGTTCTGTGAAAAAAACTCGCTCAGGAAAAAAAATTTTAATATTATGGACTCAAACTTCACCATAATTTTTTTGTCACCCCAAACAATATTTTTGATATACTTTTCAAAAAAAATAGTTGATTTTTTTTGGCCCAGTCTAGTGTACACTGTTGGGCAATAAATGCATATTATTATTATTATTATTTAAGAGGGGTAAGGAAATGTTTCTAAAGAAAAAATTCATTATTTAATAGAAAGCATGCCTCATCAAATTAAATTAATTAAATTGATGGTAGAGGTGGCAATACTGATTAAATTAACAAAAACCTTATATTTCTTCTTAAATTCTAATTTACCCTAAAGTTTATTCTCAGAGAAATTCCCATTTTTTGTTATTCGTTTAATATAAAATTTGTTTTAATATTTTTCTTTTATTCGTAATAAAATTGGTTAGGACAAGGTGCTTTTTATTTTTAATTATTTTTTTTTAATTAAAATACTGTTTCTTGTAATTACTGGGTGATTTTATATAAGATTGGTTGTGTGTATTTAGAATAGGTAATCTAAAAATGTTTTTGTAAAAATAACTTAAATTAGTGTTTCACCGGGTGCAAGACCATAAGACAAGATTGCATCTGATTGTCTTATTTCCTTATCCCAATAAATTTATCTCGTTGATCGAAACTCAAATAAAAATACTGTGCAGATGTTCCGTCATATATTTTTAGTTTCTTGACACCGGTCCCATTTGGTATTTCACGCGAGTTTTCCACCCGAGAACTGAACTGCACACTGCAGATTTTCTGCATGAATATCGGAGCTTCATATAAGAGCAGATATGTAGATTTCGTACGGAGCGCTCATTTTTATCCGATCGTTTTCCGCTCTTTTTTCTTTTACTTCAATAATGGCTCAATCTTGCTGCAGCGATAAATGAAATTGCTTATTTGGTAAATGGCCGCTCTATTGGCTTTGGTTTTGCATTGCATTATTAATATACGTGATTTTAAAATTGATTAGGTTTTGACATTTTAAAATAATATTATCATAACTTTAGCTTATAATGATTAGTTGGTTAAAATCAAGATTTATTTTTTATAAATATTTTATTGAAAAAACAACTTTAACTTGTTACTTACTAGAGGGAAGTCAGTATTACATCCACGTGTAATCTAGGTTGCATATATTTGTTTTGTTTTTTCTTAGGATAGGTGGCGCTGTATACCAACATTTATGTAGTTATTTCCTAAGATTCTAGATGGCACTGTAGCCTTTTAAAACCATATACGTACTTTTACACATGTACAAATCATTTCTAACTGAGACTGTTTCTTTTCGTGAAGTAGACAAGGTCATCTACATGGTGTCACAGAATATCGTGCCGAAAGTTATCCGAAACACGTACTTGAAAATTAAAATTATGTAAAGCAAAGGATAAGCAAGATAAGAATAAAGAACCATAGCCAATTCCAATACTTGGCCATAGGGAATTCTTTAAATTGCTAGGATACTAAGGATGCATTGTTTATATTATAATATGTAAAATTTTTGGTCGACTCAAATCCACTTCATTGTAACAGTGCTGTCAATTTTTCTTCCTGTCATTATTTATCTTTCTAACCACCAGCCACGGTTCCCGGTCACTTTCCCGAATGCAATTTCCCGACTGAACAATTTCCCGATAGACCATTTTCCCGACAAACCATTTTCCCGACGACGTTTTTCCCGACAGCACTCTTCCCGACAGACTATGTTCACGACAAAAATCTTATTATCTACTTAAGAAACGTTTTTCCCGATAGCCCTTTTCCCGAAAGATTATGTTCACGACAAAAGTTTTATTATCTAGTAAAGAAAAACATACCTGGTCAAAAATGATTTCGGTATCCGCTTGTTCCTTCTGGAATTCTGTAAGGGCCAATGGGGCGGGGTCGGTTGGGTTGGGTTGTTGGGTTTGGGTTGGTTTTGAAGCGGGCGGACTCGGGACGTTGGTTAAGGAAAAAAGATCTGCTTCTCGTCCTAAGATTGCGTCATTGGATGACGTCACTCTGTTAAAATATATTGTGTCGTTTGTGGTAAAAATTATTTGTCTTAAAAATGACTTGTCGGGAAAATGGCTTGTCAGGAAAATGGCTTGTCGGGAAAACGACTTTCGGGAAAACGACTTTCGGGAAAATGGTGTCGGGAAAAATCTTGTCGGGAAAATGGTGTGTCGGGAAAATGGTCTGTGGGGAAATTGGTCTGTCGGGAAAATGACTTTCGGAAAAGTGACCGGTAATCACCAGCCACACAACTTTAACCATGGTTTCGCGTAAAAATCGAACAAATTTTGGACATTTGTTTGCAAGTGATGCCAGAATTGAATATATGTTTGTAACCTTGTTTCTACATCTAAATGGTGCATTTTTTTTTAAAATGTGTTAAAAATAAATAAATTTCGATATTTTGTAATAATATTTTTATTTAAAAACGTATCGATTTGAAATTAAGACAAAATGTAGACCTTATTAATGGCAATAAATTAACGTATTATTTTTTTTAGATTTTAACATACAGTGCTGGGTACAATTTAATTTTAAATTTTACCATTTTTTAAGGGTTAAAAAGTCCAAAAAGCAACATTGTTGTTATATCATGTTAAAGTACTAATAATTATAATTAACTATAATTTGATATATAAACTTCTACATGCAAATTATGTTTCTACGAGAGACATCATTTTTAATTTAGGTCTTCAAAGGGTATAATACTAACGTGTTTAACAAAGTATATATTTTTTTATCTAGTTTTATAAGATAATGTATTATATATTATATATTACATATAATATATTATAATAACATACAATTATAATAATAATAATAATATTTATTCATCACAGAAGTCTTACAGTGCCTATAGTTATAACTACAAAACTTATTGGACTAGTCAGAATTAAAATAAATATATATATAGGTACTTATTTAAATAACCAAACAAATATACATACAAGTTTTAAATACAAATAACATGAAAGTATATATACATGAATATAAAAACTAAAAATTATCAATAAAAAATTCATCCACTGAATACAAGTTTTAAATACAAATAACATTAAAGTATATATACATGAATATAAAAACTAAAAACTATCATTAAAAAATTCATACACTGAATAATAAACTTTATCCAAGAATATGTTATGTAATCTCTTTTTTAAAATCTTGTTGTTTTTGCAACCTGAAACTATTTTATTTACCTTATTAAAGCATTTTATTCCCATATATATATGTGATGTTTGTGCTATTGAAAGCCTTTGAAAAGGTACCACTAAATTATTATTTGCTCTCGTAAAATAATCATGCATATTATTTTGTTTTAAAAAATCACTTTTATTTTCTGCAATATGTAAAATTAAGTTTAAAATGTAAAGACTAGGCAAAGTTAAAATCTTATACTTTATAAACAATGATTTACAGGAGTATGTTAAATCTTTATTATCCATACACCTTAATATTTTTTTCTGTGTTATAAAAGCTTTATTAAAATAGGCCGAACTTCCCCAAAATATAAGTCCATACACTAAATGTGATTGCACACTGTGCATTGCACAGTGTGCAATGCACAGCTCCAAAGTACAATAATCTCAAAATTGAATATGAAATTGAATTTCTTAGGCCCAGTTGTATAACAGTTGGTTAACAGCTGATTAGCTGATTAACTCTTAAATTTAATTTAATTTAATGTTTAGCGGTGCTCCGTGACAGACAAAGTGTACCACACTTAGATAATAACTAAGTGTAGTACACTTTGTCAGTAACGGAGCACCGCTAAACATTAAATTAAATTAAATTCAAAAGTTAATCAGCTAATCAGCTGTTAACCAACTGTTATACAACTGGGCCTTAAAGATCTAATTAAATAACAAGCAGAACTGACCTTCTTATTCAAATTGTTTACATGCGCTTCCCAAGTTAACTTTCCATCCAAGTGTAATCCCAAAAATCTCATTTGATCCACTGATTGAATGGACTTACCCTCAATCGAGATAAACAGATCATATTTCGGTGTCACATTTTTTGGTAGAAATCTCATATAAAACGTTTTACTTTTGTTTATACAAAGGCAAATCTCTTTACAACATTCACTAAAGTCATTTGAACAAGAGGAGGCCTCTAAAGCTAGTTGGTTTACATTTCTATTTTTTATAATTAAATTTGTGTCGTCTGCATACAGAATTAATTTTTCCCTATCAGTATTACATATATTCAAATCGTTAACAAACAACATAAACAAGAGCGGTCCCACTCTTGAACCCTGAGGAACCCCCAGAGATACTTCGGAACTTGTTGACTTTTCGTTATCTATCATAACAATTTGTGATCTATTGTGTAAATAAGAACCTATCCAATTATTGGAATTTCCTCGTATACCGGCTGTCTCTAGCTTGCTTATTAACAATTTATGGTCTATTGAGTCAAACGCGCGACTTAAATCATAAAACAAACCTATGACGTGTTGTCCTTCATTAAGTGCCTTTAATATAAAATCTAACATATCCGCTATGGCTGTATGAGTGGATTTATTTTTTCTAAATCCATTCTGGAAATTTGACAAAATATTAAATTTATTTAAAAAACATTCTAAACGTGAATAAAATACGGTATCTATAATTTTACTAAATTGGCTTTGCAGACATACTGGTCGATAATTATTTGTATCCGATTTATTACCTTTATTTTTAAAAATGGGAACACATTTTAAAACTTTTAAAGCAGAAGGATACTCTCCATTAATAAAAGACTGATTTATCAAAAGTGTTAAAGGTTCAGCTATAAGATGTTTACAAGCTTTTAAGATTCTACCACTTACCTCATCCAATCCGGGTGTACTTTTTCTCGTTGTTTTTTCAATAATTTTAATAATTTCATTGGGTATTACAGGATATAAATAAAAAGTTTTAGGATTCGCATGCAAAATTTGATTATATTTTGGAGCGGTGCGATTTGGAACTAAACTAAGAAAAGATCTATTAAATTCGTTACAAATGTCTTTAGAGTTTGTTATTTTTTCATCATTTACTATTGTTTCAGAAACGCTTTCATTTTTATGTTTTTTTAATAGAATTTTCGTTGTTAATTATTTTCCAACTATCTTTGCTTATATTTTTTGAATAACTAAGCATTGAATCATTAAATAATTTTTTAGCAATACAAATTTTTTAAGTTTTTATATCTTAAAGTGTAATAAGGATCATTTAAGGTTTTTGAAATTTTAGCCATATCGCACATTTGCGAATGCATATTTTTTAAAGTTGTTGTAAACCATTGTTTAGGTTTTTGTTTGTGAGTTTTTTTAATTAGAGGAAATGATAAGTAGTAGTAAGATAAAAAGATATTATAAAAAGTATTGAAATTATCATTGAAATTAAGCCCATTGTATACCTCATTCCAGGATTCCTGGCTTAATAAGTTTAAAAATTGTATGATATTTTCTTCTCAATAATCTCTTTTTGTTATTACCATATTCTTAGATAGATTTTCAGAATGTAAATTAAATTCATAAATTTGACCCGATAAAAAAGTGTCTTCAACAATTATATTTTCTATATCTAAATTTGTAAACAAATTATCAATACATCTTTTGCTTACATATTTATTTTAAAAAAATTGCCATAGGTAGCTAAAGTTATTTTTATTTTTAAAATTAAAATTTTTTTAAGTTTACTAATTTTGATCATAGTAGGCATCATAGACTTTTCTCTATGGTAACCTACCATTTTAAGCATGAAAGATAATTTGACAGTTCAGTTTATAAGTTGCAAATTACTGATTGCGTTTCAATTCAAAACATTAATTTATTAAAACGTATAAACTAAATAATTATTATAGACATTGTCAGCAAGTTAGAAATTATAACCTAGGTTATAATTTTTAATTTTTAAATTTAAAGTAGCTACTTTAATTTTATTTTTTGCTCCACAAGCTTCAATTTTAATTCCATTGCAAACAGAAAAGTAATATTTACCCAATAAATAAATTAGAATAGACTTTATTTTTTATGTTGCGATCGGCTAATTAGATATATGTAAATTTTTTATTCAGTTGTTTTTTTTTGTAATTATTTATTTTGCATTTTTTATATTTAATATAATTCTATACAGGGTTTTTCTGGAGAAACGCAAACGATATGGATTTGAAATTTTAATAGCATATACAATTTGATTTAGACTATACCTAAAGCCAATAGTTTTCAAGATATTAATTTTTGTCGTTAAAATTTTGTTAAATGCACGTCAATCAAAAATAGCCTCGAATTTTTTTGTTATTATGTTTGCTGACATGTGGTTGGAATTTTTGGAATATTAAAACATTGTTTAAATAATTTAATTTTTTAAAGGTTTTTTTACAAATAGCTTGAGAAAAACCACTTGAAATTAGGCAAACATCAAACAATAATAACGCTTTTATTATAAATGTAAAACATACTCAAATAGAAAATTAAAGAATCTTTCGATTGATATTATAATAACTGTTTCCTAAAGTTAAAATTTCAGAAACATTTAACAATTTCTAATATTTTTAATACTATTTTGTATCAACAAACCTATGAAATTCTAACAAGGGTTAATGTGACAGTATCCATGGTTACCACTTAATCTGTAATTGTTTAAAATTAATTAAAATATTTGATTGAAAAATTAATATCTTGAAAAATATTGACTTTAGGTATAGGATATGGTGAAGCCATTTTACTCAGAATTTTATGTATAATTCAAAAATGTAAAAATATATGAGGTGTCCTGTTTAAAATAACAAATTAAAGACAGAAGTATTATTTTGTTCAAAATAATTTAGGAAAAAAGTACACTATTAAAATTTAAATTGATGTCTTTTGCGATTCCCTAGAAACTTCTTACGGACTACGTCATTTATGTGTTATGCTATACTTAATTATTAATAGAAGATACAAAAATATTTGTACACAAATGACAAAATGTACTAAACTAAACATTTATGCTACTGCTAGGGTTGGGAAAATTTTACTTTTTGCTTGTACTTGAAATTTCACTTGAAATTTTCATGACATTTATGAAATTTATTAAAATTTCCTAAATTTCATAAATTTCATAAAATTTATTAAATTTATTGAAACTTTCAATAAATTTCAATCACTTTAAGTGTAATATATTATATATATTGAAATAAGCCCACTCGGGGACCATGGCAAATTGCCTCTCTTACCTCCTACCCCTCTGTGGGCCCCTGCACCAATAATATAAACAGTAATACCTATGTTTACCACAAATTTCTTGAGATTTCGTTTTAAAATATTTTTAAAGATACTAAAATTAAAAGAGATATAGCACTTTTTGGTAAGCTTATGAGATTGTGCCACTTTAATTGTTTTATATTTATATATATTTATTATTTTTAAATATTTTAATGAAATTTTACGAAAATTAAAGAAACTTCATCAAAATTTTATGAGCCAAAGGCATTTTTTATCCGTTTTCCGATGCAATTATAGCAAAAGTAAAAGTTTAAATTAATCATGACTTTTAAATAATTTTAAAGTCTGATTTAATTTACAAATTAAATAGGTAACTGAATTAAATTATTTAAATTAATGTATGCATATAAGTAACAATAATTACTTATAGTGTATTCAAATCCAAGCCAAACTAAACAAAAACGCCCAGACGCTTGATAACTCGTTCTTATTGGTCGATTCGGAATCTGTTGTAAATTATTATTAAAGCTCCCAGGGGAGGCCGCATGTGAAATTTATGCGAAATTTTTAGTGGATTGCGAAACTTTCAATGAAATTTCTGAAACTTTCACAGGCAATGTTGAAATTCTCGGATTGAAAATTTCATTTGAAATTTTTAAAAATTTCACTTTTCCAACTAAATGAAATATTTCAAGTTTGAAACTTTCAAAGTTGAAATTATCATTTGAAAATTTCAACTGTCCCAACCCTAGCTACTGCTAATTCAAAACTGATCCTGGCCAAAGAAGCATCATTTGCATAAAAATGTTTTTATATTAAATAATAGTCCAATATTAATACTTTAACGTGTTATACTCAAATTTATAAAACAAAGTTGCTTCTTCGATTATAATTATAAATAATTATTTACCCTTTAAAAACTATAAAGTTTAAATTAAATTATCACCACCGCCCCCACCACGTTAAAATCTAAACAAATTTTTTTCATGGATTAATTGTCATTAGTAAGATCTACATTTTGTCCAAATTTCAAATCGATACGTTTTGAAATAAAAAAAGTTATTTAAAAAAATAAAACCGTAGTTAAATTATATTTTCCTCTGATTATGCCGAAATGATGATTATTTATAGGGAGTATATATGGATGCAATGCTGGGGAAGCAGCACGAGTTTTTTCCCAGCGCTTTCCCGATCGTCCCCTGGATTGTTAAGTTGTTTGGCGTTGTAATGAAATTGAAGGTGCTCCCTAACGTATCAGAACACAAAAAATAAAGAAGCTATTTTCAATGCCTTTGATGCAAACAGTAGAAAGAGCATAAGGGAAGTCGCACGCGAATTTCCCGTTCACAGTTCAGCGTGTTATGAAGGACCTGCAACCGGAAGATAAAGTAGAATTCTGTAGTGGTTGCTAGAGACTTTGGCTCTGGGGTACAGAACTAATTGTATAATTTTTACTTTAAAACATTGTCATTCTGAAGTATGACATTCCTTTTTGAAAGGTTAGTAATAAGCGGTATATGGCTGGAAGTATATATATATTCTTAAAACTTATGGGTCGTTTTCAAAAAACACCCGCCTTCCGCTGTCCGTAAGTTTGAATTCCAATAACTTATCGGATCTTATTGATTTAACAACCAAGTGAAAGCCTAACAAGCCCTTAGTAAACTCTTTCAAAAAATGTTTGTTTTTTAACTATAGTTATTTCAGAATAATTTTTTTTTAATTTTGAAACTTGTGAAACACATTTTCGCATGTCCCATTAGCGTTTTATAAAACTTACATACATGTTTTTTTTTAAATATTGAATAACCAGAACTTTGTGTTGCTTTATAGCAATCCATAACATCCTTAGTTAATACAGTAAACAATTTATATTTAAAATAATTAATTTTAACATACTTTTTTTAAATATGACTCATGTCCCAGACATTTTTTCCGTTGCGTTACGTCCGTAGCGTTACCGATAGAATATTAAAAAAACATATATATGGCAACTTTTTTGGCACTCACGACGGAAGAAGATTTCGGTTGAAACAGGTGCGGGTAACGCGAATGTAATAATTGTTTGTCCGGTAAGTTACTCGAAAAAATAATAAAAATAAGGTAAGAAAAAATACTTTTTTTATGTTTATGTTTATTTTAGAGCAACTAAAGCTCATTGAGAGTAATTAATGACTGTAATGTCTTATTATTATTTTTTAAATATGGTTTCACAAAACTTTTTCCACTGCGTTACCGAGTCCATTATGTTACCTTATGGTAGCGCAATGGAATTTAAGGTAACGCAATAGAATTTTTACCGTCGCTTTTATTAGAAGTAGTTTATGATAAACCAATTTAAAATTATTTGTGATTACAACTCATGATATAGATTACACCCAAGGGAAAATTCCACGCAATATACAAGTACTCAAAGAAAAAGGGTGTCTACAATTTAGAAATCTAAGTTGTTATTTTGCAAGTGAGCACCACTACAAGGGATTTTGTTTATGCATTACTCTAAAATCGTACCACTCTTTATAGTTTCTTTTTTACGTTATCTGATTAAGCCCTCCAGTCCGTTGTTATACCAATGTCTATTTCGTTACTTTTTTTTGTTAAAAAAATACTTAAAATGATTTTTATACACTATTACTTGGTAATACGTGTTTATAAATTAGAGTTTAACTCACTAATACCGTGACTACAAGAAAATATTAATGGTATTGTTTTTTTAACAAAGAATCGGAATGGTTTCTTTTAAAAGGTAACTTAAAGAACATACATATTTAAAAAAAGCATACAATTTTTAATAAAAAATAAAATAAAAAATTGGAGTCAAAAGTTTGTGAACTAAGTACATTTTATTTCAAAATATTTTTATAACAACTTTTTTTATTGAATTAAATTTTGGATTTCATAAAGATATATAAAGCTAGCTAAACACATTTTTCTGAAAAAAAAACGTAAAAAAAATTAAAAACTGCCTGTCTTAAATGTAAGTAAACAAAACTCTAAACATTTATAAAAATACAACCAAAAGTCAATTTAAGCAAAAAAATTTTGATCTTCATTTTCCTGAAAGAGGGTGTTTTTTGAAAATGACCCATATAATCTACCTAAATTTTTTTAGTTAAATATTAAACTGATTTTACTTATTCTATTTATTGTTCTAGCATTTTTTTAACTTTGATTTTCTTTTTATAATAAAATTCTAAAATTTCAAAAAGTATGTTATCAGGAATACTTTAAATTATTATAAGGTTTTAAAAAATACTAATAATTATTGTCTACAGGTCCAATTTAAGTTAAAATAATTATTATGTACATATATTATCTTTTTTAAATTTGGTTGTTATTAATATTTAACTAAATTCTATAAACCCATAGTTTATTTATATATGCAATAATTTTGACCTTTAAAGTTTGAATATATAAAATGTACGTTAAAAACCAGTTAGAGGAAGTAACGATTTTTTTGGTAAAAAATTTAATTAATTAGGTAATACATAATTAAATACATTTTAGTTATTAATAAAACACATAAGTTGTACTTAAAATGTATGTTTTTTGCTGTTAACTAGTAATTTAAGAGTCAAAAGTAAATTACATTTTGTAGGACATTTAGTAGTAGTCTTCTACAAAAAATTACAAAGAGTCGAGCCTCTAATCCTAATATTTTAAATTAGATTTATAAATATACAGGGGGCCAAGGAAGTTTCCACCCCGGTTTTCTTATATAATAAGGGTCAGAATACTTTTAAGATTGTGTTTTAAATGAACCCAGATAGAAAAGTCTACGGGAGTTAAACCTTGCAATCTTGCCGGCCAATCCATTGTACAGGAAACACTCTGCACAGCATATTATGAAGGTGTTGGAACATTAAATGTAAATAATAAATACATAATTATTATCCGTTTTTTATACTTTTTGCAGACAATTATAACAATGGGACCCGTCATTTAACAAAATAACATTAAAAACATAAAAAACGATGTGCAATACACTTAAGTATAAGCGAAATCCTTGAAAAGGCAAATATTTAAAAATGCCGGCTAAAGATTCACTACGTATTTGAGCCGGGGAATTCAATGTCAAAAAACCAATACACTTACCTGTCTTTAATTTATAATTTACTTTGAAACGACCGATTTCGAAACCGAGTCCATTTATGGAACTCGAATTGTTATTTTTCCAATAAAGTGACTTAATTGATGTAATAGTTAATTCAATAAAAAACTATGTTAAGCATGTACAAAGTGTTTGTGATCGGTTTTTTTGCTGTCTGTTCTGGAAATAATTTTTCTGGCAACAGAAATAATGTGTGCAGAACATTTAAGGACTATGCCACTATATCGACTAATCCTAACTGTTTTTACAATCCCGACGTTGGAGCAC
This sequence comes from Brassicogethes aeneus, assembly GCA_921294245.1. NCBI lineage: Eukaryota > Metazoa > Arthropoda > Insecta > Coleoptera > Nitidulidae > Brassicogethes > Brassicogethes aeneus. The sequence goes on from OV121135.1 coordinate 49,111,547, forward strand.
ATCCAGTAAGTACCAGTTTTTTTTACTTTTATAAATATTTCGTTTATTCATTTTATTCAAAAGCCAGCTTAAAAATGTTTTTTTATTATTAAATATTTTTTTGTAATATTTTTAATAATTATATATAAAATGATCTAAATATATTTATTTTTAAAAGGTGATATTACAATTTGCTTTTTAAATTTTTGACCTATTTTTAACATCAAACTCTTAATAAACCTATAATATATTTTTTCTATTCTCACCTTTAGAACGCCCTTTATCGTACATGTTTCCATGACATTTTAAATACACATTGACAAGTTGTGGCTTTATGGCGCTTTAGTCACGGGCTGAAGTTAGCAACAGGTTTTTAGTCACGGGATGAAGTTAGTCATACAATCGTTAAAATAAATTGCCTTTCTTGTAAAATAATACTAAATGTGCAAATTATTTTATTATCTCAATACAAAAATACATAAGTTTTAAATAGTTTCTCAACGCCAATATTTGAAAAGTTTATATGAACACTGTAAAGTGCTCATAAAACATTTTCTTTACTTTCAATGTGAAAAACTGTCAATTTTCAAGAAATACATTTCGATTTATAAAGTTTATAATTGTGTTTATAAAATGTAAAAATTTGACATTTGACGGTGACACACAGATTCCCCTATTGTTTCATAGATGGCGCTCTATACAAATTTTTGATTTAAATCATTTTAAGATAATAATAAGTATTTGCCGTAGAAAAAGTATAGTATGCACCTCGTTTATAAACTTTTCTATACACTCATTAATTTAAGCACTCGCTCGCAAGCTCGCTCGTGCCTAAATTAAATTCGTGTATAAAATGGCGTTTATCAAACTTGATACATAATATACTATTATCCTCCTACATTGACAAGCTGCGTTTTAGTCACGGGCTGAAGTTAGCTTTATTATAAATTTTCTGTTCGTCGTAGATAAAGTATAGTATGCCTTGTTTTATAAACTTCTCTAGACACTCGTTTTTATTAAACACTCGCTCGCACTCGTGCCTAATAAAAGTCGTAACTAAAATGAGGTTTTTTAAACTTACATACATAATATACTATTATCTACTCCAACATTGACAAGCTGTGGCCTTATAGCGTTTTAGTTCCGGGCTGCAGTTAGCAACAGTGGCTTTTGGGCACTTTAGTCATGGGCTGAAGTTAGCTGTATTATAAATTGCGAAAAAGTGAGGGTAAATATTAAATACACTAGTAAACAATAAAAAAGGTCGGTAATAAAAATAGCTCAGTCCTATAGATTTTGACCTGCTCGACGCAAATCCGGCGCCCAAAAAATTTTCCGAAGTCTCGTTTAGACGATACGGGCAGGACCATGATACAAAGAAAAATTGTTAAATAATAACTATAAAAATTAGTAAATAAAAAAGGTCGGTAATAAAAATAGCACACTCCTATAGATTTTCACATGCTCGACGCAAATCCGGCGACCAAAAAATTTTCCAAAGTCTCGTTTAGACGATACGGGCAGGACCATGATACAAAGAAAAATTGTTAAATAATAACGATAAAAATAAGTAAATAAAAAAGGTCGGTAATAAAAATAGCACAGTCCTATAGATTTTGACCTGCTCGACGCAAATCCGGCGACCAAAAAATTTTCCAAAGTCTCGTTTAGACGATACGGGCAGCACCATGATACAAAGAAAAATTGTTAAATAATAACGATAAAAATAAGTAAACAAAATAATTCGAACGATAAAAAACAGTAAACATCAAAAAAACATGCCTTAAATTTTTACAATATGTACAGATATGTTGTTCATGGAATGCTGAAATATAAGTTAAAAGTAACGTCATCCTAAAATTTTCGAATCTATGCTATAAATGGTACCAAAATACTGTGCTCCTATTTTTTATTTCCGACTTCAGATTTTTTTTTTTTAAACATTTTGGATCTATTTCAGTCATAAACAATCGAACAATTCTATTTTTAACCAGGACCTTTTTTTAAGTTAAAATTTGTTGCCTAGTGATATTTATAAATTAAAATTGGCTTTAAATCTTATTTCTATTCGTCGTAGATAAAGTATAGTATGCCTTGTTTTATAAACTTCTCTAGACACTCGTTTTTGTTAAAAACTCGCTCGCAAGCTTCGCTTTTGCCTAATAAAACTCGTAACTAAAATGGCGTTTATAAAACTTGAAACATAATATACTACTATAATAGTATATTATGTATCAAGTTTGATAAACGCCATTTTATACACGAATTTAATTTAAGCACGAGCGAGCTTGCGAGCGAGTGCTTAAATTAATAAGTGTATAGAAAAGTTTATAAACGAGGTGCATACTAAACTTTTTCTACGACAAATACTTATTATTATCTTAAAATGATTTAAATCAAAAATTTGTATAGAGCGCCATCTATGAAACAATAGGGGAATCTGTCCGTCAAATGTCAAATTTTTACATTTTATAAACACAATTATAAAGGTTATAAATCGAAGTATTTCTTGAAAATTGACAGTTTTTCACAGTGAAAAAAAAAATGTTTTATGAGAACGTTACAGTGGAGTTCGTGCCCGAATTTAAGTTATAGTTTACTGCCGGCGAAATTAAAAGGTCAGTACAATGTTCATATAAACTTTTCAAATATTGGCGTTTTGAAACTATTTAATACCTATTTTTGTATTTTTGTATTGAAATAATAAAATATTTTTCACATTTAGTATGATTTTACAAGAAAGGCACTTTATTTTAACTTCAGCCCGTGACTAAAAACCTGTTGCTAACTTCAGCTCGTGACTAAAGCGCCGTAAAGCCACAACTTGTCAATGTGTATTTAAAAGGTCACTTAGTGTCATGGAAACATGTACGATAAAGGGCGTTTTAAAGGCGGGAGTAGAAAATAGTATATTCTGTAACAAGTTTTATAAACGCCATTTTATTTATTTAAATTAATGAGTTAATAGAAAATTTTATAAACGAGGTGCATACTAAACTTTTTCTACGACAAATACTTATTATTATCTTAAAATGATTTAAATCAAAAATTTGTATAAAGCGCCATCTATGAAACAATAGGGGAATCTGTCCGTCAATTGTCAAATTTTTACATTTTATAAACACAATTATAAAGGTTATAAATCGAAATTTATTTCTTGAAAATTGACAGTTTTTCACAGTAAAAGTAAAGAAAATGTTTTATGAGCACTTTACAGTGGAGTCCGTGCCCGAATTTAAGTTATAGTTTACTGTACGCGAAATTAAAAGGTCAGTACAATGTTCATATAAACTTTTCAAATATTGGCGTTGAGAAACTATTTAATACTTTTGTATTTTTGTATTGAGATAATAAAATAATTCTCACATTTAGTATTATTTTACAAGGCAATTTATTTTAACGATTGTATGACATTTTACAACTGTCAACTAACTTAAAACTAACTTCAGCCCGTGACTAAAAACCTGTTGCTAACTTCAGCCCGTGACTAAAGCGTCATAAAGCCACAACTTGTCAATGTGTATTTAAAAGGTCACTTAGTGTCATTGAAACATGTACGATAAAGGGCGTTTTAAAGGTGGGAGTAGAAAAAATTATTTAAATCAGAAATACAAATTGAAGGGTTGAAAGCAAAAGTGAGGAGTAAATAAAAATTGTTAATAGTTTTAGTATCTTAAATAGCAGTTTTGTAAAATCTCCCAACAAAATATTTTTTTCATTTGAGTGGTTTTGCTTTTTATCCCTTAATATTGTTAAAAAATAAATAATATCATTATAGACTAATTAATAGTATCAATACCCAGTGCAAATGCTAGTTTTTTATATTAATTAAAAATAATAGTTTTTTGTATTAATTAAAAATAATCATAAACTTTTAATGAGAGTTAATATGTATTAAATTTATAATAGTTACCACACTATGATATAGACTAATTAAAAATTAGTTTCAATTAAATTGTTATTTAATGTCTTTAGAAAATCTAGGATATTAGGCTTATAGTTAATTTGATTAAATAGCAAAGTCTCTATATCGAATATTTTAAGTTTAGCGAATTTGCCAAATAACGCTGGTCGACAAAATCAAATTGGACTGCTACATGATCCTAGGTTAAAGTATTTTCTACTCTCACCTTTAAAATGCCAATTATCTTTTATGGCGTTTTAGTCACGGGCAGAAGTAAGCAATAGGTTTTTAGTCATGGGCTGAAATTAGTTTTAAGTTAGTTGACAGTTGTCAAATGTCATTCAATCGTTAAAATAAAGTACCCTTCTTTTAGAATAATAATGTTTGTACGGAAATTTTAATTTTGCCTGCAGTAAACTAAATTTAACTGAAAGCATTAAAAATTTTGGGTGGAGACTCCACCGTGAAGTGCCTATAAAACATTCTCTTAACTTTCACTCTAAAAAACTGCTTCTATATCATTTAAACGGTTGTAAATCCATTTTCAAGGGATAAATTTCTATTTACACAGACAAATTTGACATTTTGACTGGCGCGAGTTACTCTATTTTTATAGATGTCATTCTCTACAAATATTAAATTAAAATAATTTTTAGTATTTGTCGTAGAAAAAGTACCTATAGTATGCAACTCGTTTGTATACAATTATAATCTGTTCTAGACGCTCATTTAATTAAACACTCGCTCGCAAGCTCGCTCCTGCCTAATTAAATTCGTGACTAAAATGACGTTTATCAAACTTTAAACATAACAACCAAAAAAAAAATGTTTGCATATTGAAAAAAAAGGTTTTTAGGTACAATGGTTTTTAGGTACAATTGCTTGTTAGGCAAAATTATGGTTATTTTTGGAATTAGCGCACACAAATTACCCTAAAAAATTTGTTGGCCACCTTGTGGCAAAATGGCTGTTGACCAGTGCCATCTAAGCTTTCAAAATCTGATATTTTACCCATTATGTTACCCATTTTTATGTTAAAAATTATTTTCTTTTGATAGTATATATACAGAATGGGCAATGGTGTTCAAAGACGAAAATCTGACGCTTAAATAGTTATTGGTTAAATAAAGTGGCCAATCAGAGGCGCTTTATCAGCTTGGGTTCCCCACCCCTCCAGCAGTTCTCCTACTTATTCTACCAAAGCGGGACTTTTTTGTCTTACTTAACTATCCACCCCTTTTCTGCTTGTCATAATTTTTCTGACACTGTTGTATATTTAAAAGATTGTTCATAAAAAGTTCATTTTTTTATCTGGACTGCGGCAACGTTGCAAATTTAGGGTTTTGGTTGGTAAATATCTTTGGCAAGTTGGTCGCATTGATTAAAACAAACCAAGCTAGTTATAAATCTAATTTTGGTTATGTATAAACTATTGTAGGTTACATTGTGCAGTTTTCAAGTTGAGTTGTCGAAATTCGTAGTAAAAATTAATTAATTTGGCTTTGGTGGTGCTTGGATGAGTAAAATCATACAAAAAAAATAGTTAAATATATGTTGCTTTACGGCCCAGAAGAGAAAGTATTCCTGATAATAATCTTCGCTTTGAAAAGAATTTATATAAAAGAAATTAAAATTTTTTGTGAACGTTAATGTTGTCCAATGGTGAATAATGTGAAAATAATGTGTGATGTAATATTTATAAAACCAAATTCTTTACTTTTGTACTCCAAAAATGTCCATAAGGCGATGTACTTTTTCTTCCATTGTGGCATTTGGCATAATTTCATTAAAATGAAGTTTTGCTCTCAAAAGAGCTTCTACATTCGAATTCGTTGCTATTATTTTTGGCATAATTATCTTATTTATAATTGACAAGTAAATTATCAATAATAAATATTATTGTCAATTTGACAGTGTCAAAGTATTTAATTAAATTCTTTAGCAGAATTAGGTACCAGATAAAAAAAAATTAACTGTATCAGATTTGGCAAGCGCAAAGAGTCATCACTACTTATAGTGATGTCAGCAATATTCTTAAAGTTTTTGAAATATATTTTTCATTAACTTTTGATTGTTTTTAACTTTACTAATGAAAATATTTTCAAACCATGTAAACATCAAATTAAAATTAATATAATAGTATTAAACAGTGCGTGCTATGCATATCCACTTAGTTTAAAATGCAATGGACATGGAACTATTTATTAATTTTGTAAACGAGAAATAATATTTTATTTTTAATTTTAAATTAAACCTCTTTAATTTTTATTATTTTGCTCTGCTTTTTTATTTGCTAAAATATAAGAATAAAATTATCTTGAAATGTGCAAAATTAATAAGGGAAATAAATAAATAATTCGGTTGTAATATATTGTAGACAATAAAATTGTACATCTTAAGAATAGTAAATATGTTCCTGGTATGTTTGTACTCAAGATGAATATTAATTAGTTTTTATATATTGTATTATTAAATTATTGCTTTATATACCCACTCTTAAAGAATGTCATTTAAAGATTTACTAACTAAATTCGCCTTTAATCATACACTACACTTCTAGTTTTAAATCACTTTAAAAAACAATACAACAAAATAAATTTTTCTTTCCACACCATGATAAACGTGAATTTTACCGTCTCCATGGGAACAAAAAGTAAGCGTTTCTACGGCTAGCCTTGCAAAACACCCACAAATGGCTAAGCAGTAAAATTATTTTGTACCAACTAAGTAAAAATAACGGGTTATTTTTTATAGCCTAGGAAGTTAAAATTAATATTTTACTACATAAGACCTCAATAAAAAAATCGACTCCTGTCAGATTTATCCAACCTTACTTTCTAATTTTACTAATTGTACGTTTTTTTGTATCGTTTAACAAAATTGTGCCTTGAAGATAAAATGTTGTAGGTCATTCAGCCAAGAAGTGTTTTTTGGCCCTATAACAAAAATGTATTGTTTTGTATATCTAATATTACACATATTTAATTATTTGGAAATAATTTAAACTAATAGTATTTTAATTTGGTGCATAACTATTTTCTTTTAAATTTAGAGGATACAATTATAATTAAATTATAATAATTTAATCATTATAATAATTTCATAATTATTATAATTACAGTGACAGCATACTTAAATTATCCCTTTTAGTTTGCGGCCTCGCACTCTCAATTTTACCATAAATCAATGTAAATAAATGCGAAATATTGAAGAATTTAATACAAAAATATTTTAAGGACTAAATTTAAATAATACTTAGAAGGTAGGTTTTTGTTATTTACCCTTGTCAATATAATATTACTTAATTATATTTAAAAACCGAAACACCTAAATTATTTAAATTAATTTACTCTTGGCATTGAACTTTATATTTCATTTTAAGGAAGCAGATTAAATCTTACTTTTTAGGATGTTTTTTTGTTTTATCATATTGGTTTAATTTATGCTAATTTTAATTAATTGCACTTCCTTAAAATTGTATGTTACGTTGAAAATAATTAACTATTAATAATATTAACTAATTATATTAATTGTTACTTAAATTACTTACTAAAAACTATGTGTGTATTAGGGTGTTTTTAATTCTATTACATTTAAATGAGTAGTATACAAAACTTGTTTGGAACCGAATAATATGTAGAGGTTGCCCATTATTAAACGTATATATTAACGTAACGTAATTAATTTGATATTTATAACAAGAAATTAATAATTAATATTAATTATAAAAATTATTTTGCTTAATTTTTAAAAATTAAACTATTAAAACGTAAAACAAATATCAGTTACATTTCGCTTCTAAAGATGCCAAAATCGTTGGCAAAAAGTACTTTAAGCACTTTGTGTTTTGTTTTGGTGGAATATGGGGAATATAGGGGAATATTTCTATTACTTATTTGTTTAACATATCACCAAAGTTGTCCTTTTTCAAGTGTTAAAAAGTATTTTGTTTAGCAATATTCATGAGTTGGTTATTTCTCGTTTTTAAATAAACACCCTGTATATTAGGAAAATTAACAATAAGAAACACTAAAATCAAAAATACCACATATATATTTATACTTTATTGTAGCAAGGCATTCCCAATAGTTTTAATGATTTTTGCCTTGATGGTCTTATTTAAATAACATTTACTTACGTAAAGTAACCCTTTTAAAATAATTACATTAATGACAGTATACATGGCGGTGTTTTTATTGGCATATTAACTTACTTATAAATTCAATAACAAAGCCAATAATGGTAATTAAATTTGATAAACATATTTTGTTTATTAATTAATTAATTAATTACTATTTATAGAAAAATGTACTACAAATTACGTAACAATCATTACTATAAAATGAATTGTGAAATTTAATTAAATATTTACTCTCCAAATAAATGCTTAATAATATGGTAAAATAATTTAATCGAACCGTTTTATAAATATCAAGGAGTGTTTGCCTAATTTTAATACTTCTAATAGTTTTGTATTTGTCATTAGGTATAACAATTGATGATTATCACCTTGCCAATATGTTTCGACATATAAATTTGAATTATTAAGATAAAATCAAGGCTATATTTATATAACATGCAGAAAAATTTGAAAAATTTTAAAAACAATTACTGAAATTTTAGATCGCAATACAGTAAAACCGGTGGTGAACTGTAACACTATAGCACCAAAACTGTAATCCTAATTAGGTACCTACTTAAGAAGCTATTTCCTAAAGGGTGTTTTTATCCTTTAGCACAAAGGAAGTAATTATTATATCCAGGTGCAAGTTTACTAACTAATTTTTGTTATTTACAGTCTATAATAGCACAGAGATATGGCTATCCATTTGAAAAATACAAAGTTGTGAGTAAAGATGGGTATATAACAAGTATGTACAGAATACCAAATAACAATAAGGATTTAAGTAAAAAAAGGATACCTGTGATATTACAACATGGAATAGCAATCACATCTGCAGCCTGGATGCTTAATGGAAAAAAATCTATAGGTAATATATATTCATAAACATACATATTATACATATACAGTTATCTGCTCACTATAATGGTTGCTAACTCCCTTATTATTGGAGCTACAAATTTGGTTAAATTGGCAAATTTGTGGCATTTGTTCTTCCGATTAAAATGGTGAATACAAAAAACAATGGAACGTTTTTGTTTAATGGGACACCCTGTATACATATTTTTACATGTCTTGAAAGACAATTTAATTTGGAACAAACATTGAAATTGCATTAATAACATAAACTTAAAAATAACCAAGGGCTTATTAATTGCTTACCCAAATATAAATATTCCAAGACAATAATTATTATATTATGTATTTATTATAAAAACGAGAATCGCACTGGTTTCTTTCTCCCTTTACACGAAAGGGAAGTGGATAATTATAATCTGGAAACACTGCTAATGTATGCCAAGCTTAAAATAAAGCCACTATTATTCTGATTAAAAATAAAAAAAATTTAATAATTATTTTTTAAATGAGTATCTAATTCATTAATGATTTCTATTATTTTAAGAAATCAAGATACCTTTTTATCAGGCGTCATATTTTCCATAATTATTTCATTCGATTAATAAATTGTTTTGCAGAAAAAATATTATTTAAGTAAAATTTACTACAATTTTTCTTATATACAGGGTGATTGATGGTCGATGGTACGTTAGACGTTTACGGAGGATGGGATGGGATAGGAATGATCTGAAAATTTGGTTTCTTAAGTAATTGCTCCTGATCTATCGATCTAAAATATTTTTAACGATGCGACGTTGCCGCATTATTGCATTAATTAATTAAAATACAGGGTGTTCCGTTTAAAAAAATGCACTTTTCACCAATTTTGTTTCTAGCGGTAAAGTTACTCATTTTTACCAGCCCTGTATAATGTAGATCAAATTTTCTTACTCAGAAATAATACACAGGACCTTCCTAAACTACGCCCAAAATTTCAAATTTCTACGAATCCCAGTGCCTTAGTAAAAATAAATTAATTGGAGCTATGTTTTCAAGAAAAAAATAATAAAATTAATTTATATTTCGAAAACCACTAAAGTTAGGTATAGGGAAGTTTATACGAAAATATTCAAAATTCAATAACGGATCAAAAAATGCAATAACATATAGGGAATCCCATTTAAAATATCACCGGTGATAATACTTTTTTGTATACGCGGCAACTTCCCATCGTTAAAAATATTTTAGATCCATAGATCAGGAGCAATAACTTAAGTAACCAAATTTTCAGATCATTCCTATCCCATCCCATATCCCATCCTCCGTAAAAGTTTAACGTACCATCGACCATCAATCACCCTATATATACTTTAAAATATAAGTTTTATATAAGTTGATACGATTAAAAAATATATATATATTGAATTTTATATATAATAAACTTAAATACCCACCTATCATTAATCGATGAACGACTGTAATTACAGCCGTATAATTTACAAATCAACCACCATTATCTAAAAAATACGAGTGCAAATAATGAATTTTTATTTTGAATTATGCAACATATTAATGCAACACACCATACACACACAAAAATCATGAACGCCATCGCTCGGGGACTTTTCAAACTTAAAATTTTTTATTTCGAACTTTGCATGGTGCTAAATTCAATACATATATATTTTTAATCAACTAATTTTACTTATACAGTGTGATCCATTTGTTTGCGACTCACCCCTGTAAAATCTTTATTTATTGTGCGATTTTAACCGGATTTGTTTTAAAGTGTGGATCTTGATAAACTTTATTTTTGAAGCAAAAAACGCCATATTTTTACAAAGTACAAGGGGTACTATGTCAGTTTTTTAGAGTAAATTTTTAAGAATTCATATTGGCGATTTTTTAAACCAAATCTAATCATGGCAATGGATTCAACACCCCTCAAAACGACCCTAAAAATTTTAAGAAAAAAAATGCACAATAATTACCACAAAAATTTATTTTGTCAAGTTATGCATGAAAAAAATATTGAAATAAAATTAAACTAATAGTAATGGTACTATTACTACAAGTTCAATTTTATTTCAATGTTTTTTTATGGGTAACTTGACAAAATAAATTTTTGTGGTTTTTATTTTGCATTTTTTTCTTAAAATTTTTCAATAATATTTAGCATCGGGTCATTTTGAGGGGTGGTCGTGCTTAGATTTTGTTTAAAAAAATCGCTAATATGAATTCTTAAAAATTTACTCTTAAAAACTGACATAGTAGGACTTGTATTTTGTACTAATATGGAGTCTTTTGCTCCAAAAATACAGTTTATCAAGATCTAAACTTTAAAAAAAATCCGGTTAAAATCGCACAATAAATAAAGATTTTTAAGAGGTGAGTCGCAAACAAATGGGTCACACTGTATATAATTTTTTCTGCAAAACATATTATATATCGAATGAAATAATTATGGAACATATGGCGCCTCATACGTTCTCAACTATCTATACATAAAGAAAAATCTAAAGACCTTTCTTTAACGGTGTGATTCGATACAAGAAATGTTTAAATTGTTGGCGTTTTGTTTATAAAAAATAATCGTTTTGTAAAGTATACTTTACTACTTTAATTAATTACGTATCGATGTATCAAGTCCAGTTTCAAGGAAATTACTGTAATAAACACCTCCCATGATGTCAATGTCATCAAGGTATAGCAAGTAGCATTGACATACTGGAAGATATTGCCGTTATGCGTTAGCCTTTTTTAAATAATTTAAAATGTTTTTTTTTATAAAAAAAAATATAAATATAAGCAGGTATAAAAGTTTATGTTTTGATATCTCAAAATCCAAATCTGTTACGACATTTTTCATATAAGTTTCCTGAAAACAGTTTTTGCATAATGCATAATTGCATAAGTTACACAGTAATAGATCAGGAGAATACGGCGGTTGATGGTTAAAATAAAATTTTTGTTAAAAAATGTGGCTCCATAGGAAAGTGCTTTTTTAAATCCTTTTTACATTGAAACGCACCTCGTAGTATATAAATCGTTTTTAAATATATTTGTTTATTTTAGCATTTTACTTATCAGACCAGGGATTTGATGTTTGGTTGCCAAATGGCAGAGGAACTGAATTTTCTACAGAACATGTTAACTTAACCACACAAAGTCCAAAGTACTGGGATTTTAGGTAAATATTGTACTTATAATAATAATTGGTATTAAGGAGGTTCGGGCTATGAGGAAAGGTTGAAAAAATTGTAGGTTGTAGTACTTGTAGTACTGTAGTCTTTAAAAAGACATTTGCAGAGTTTTGGAAAGATTGAGCGCCTGGTTTCATAGTAAAAAATATTTATAGTTGACTATCGTTTATTATTGCTAAACTGTGTTGGGAATGCGTATATTTTAACGTGACATTTGAGGATATTTGGTTTGATTTATTAGATGACAACCATTATTAAGTTTTTAAAGTTTACAAAAACTTAATTAGTCAACAAATTGAATATAAGAACCTGAAAAATGTACGCCATTAAATTTTGACCAATGACAGATTACGTGGTAACCATAGATACCGTCAATTCAAGGTTTTTTGATACAAAATAATATTTAAAATTTTAAAAATTGTTAATTAAATATCTCTAAAATTATAAACTAAGTAGGTACTCATATGGAATCTTTAAAATAATAAGATTACAAAAATTTCACCGCCATATCCGCAAACCTAATAACAAAAAAGTTATAGGCTATCTATGATTAACGCGCATTTGTCAAATTTTAACGAAAAAAAATTAATAACTCGAACTATTTACTTTAGGTATAGGACATGCTATAGTAATTTTACCCAGATTTAAAAATTTAAAAATATATGGGGTGTTCTATTTGAAATAAAAAAGTTGATGTCATTTCCGGTTAAACCGAAAGTGAAATTTTGTTTAAAATATTTAAGAAAATAGACTTAAATGGATTATAAAAGCTTTTAAAATTTCAATTCGATTTCTTTTTTGTTACCCAAAAACTTCTAATGGATACCAATGTGAAACACCCTGTATAGTGTATTTTGTACTAAAATATAAAATAAATATAAAATAATTTAGAAAATTGACTGTTTTTTGAAATGATGAAATGTTATAATATCAAAAAAAAAAAAAAAGTTGGTATCGCTACTTACCCCTTTTCCCGCAATGTACTGGCCGAACCTCCTTCAGTGAAGGCAACCTGTTTTTTATTTCTCTTTTTAAATTCTTATTATTTACGAGGTGTGTTCAGAAAATAACGAGAATTGTTAAATTTCGCGGGTTCGGAGGGTCCGGTTGTCATAAAATTTTCTTTATTATGTTGGTGCACATGCCCCCGAAGAATGATAAAAACTTTAGCTGTTTTCATTGTTTAATTTGTCCGTGGCAGCCGCTAAGGTTAGACGTGTTTTATGAGCTCGGCGATTTTTCGTTCGTTAAAAGAAATGGATCAAAGAATTTGTATCCAATTTTGCTTAAAAATTAAATAAATTCTGTGAAATGTTAACAAAGGCCTATAGTGAGTCTGCTATAAGTAAAACAAGAGTTTACAAGTGGTATAAGAGTTTCCAAGATGGCCGTGAAGACGTTGAAGATGACGAACTCCCAGAACGCACAAGCACATTAACAACCGATAAAAACATGGAAAAAGTGGAAGAAATGGTTATAAACCATCAGAGAAGTCGCTGATGATGTTGGTATATCGATTTGCTCATACCATGAAATTTTTTCGAATGTTTTGGGTATGAAACGCGTGGCAGCAAAATTTGTTCTAAAATTGTTAAATTTTGAACAAAATTTTTGGCCAAAAACAATACTGTTGTGATGCCCCAACCATCATATTCGCCAGACATATCTCTATCTGACTTTTTCCTATTCCCAAAAATAAAGAGAACCTTGAAGGGCCCTAGTTTTGCAAGCATAGATGACATTAAAAGCGCATCGCTGAAAGAACTAAAGGCTATCCCAAAGATCGAGTTTTAGAAGTGTTTCGAGAATTGAAAGAAGAGCTGGCACATGTGCATAATATTCAATAAGGACTATTTTCAAGGCGACAACATTAATGTAGACGAATAAATAAATATTTGTTTCAAGAAACGAAAATTCCCGATCTTTTCTGAACACACCTCGTATATTATATTTAATATTCTTCCTGACTTTTTAGTTTCCACGAAATGGGTATCTATGACTTACCGGCAATAATAGACTTTGTAGCACAAAATACAGGACAAAAAGGCAATATTATATACATAGGACATTCTATGGGTACAACTATGTCTTTTGTGTATGCTTCCCTACTGCCTGATCACGCCAAAGAAAACTTAAAGGGTATAATTTCTTTGGCTCCAATAGCATACCTTAGGAACATAAGAAGTGTGGTTAAGTTTGTTGTACCCTTTGCGGATATTATTGGCGTAAGTATATTTAAACTTAAGAAAAAATTAACAAAAAAATTTACATTTTTAAAATAAAAGTTATTGATCAAGTTTATAACAAAAATTAATGTTATTTTAACGTTTTCATTACTCCAAACTTAATAAAGGTTTCTTTTGGTATATTTTTAGAGCCTTTTTCTTATTATTTTCTTTTAATTACTATTAAACAATACGTACTTATTTACAGTGAAAAATTACAATTTCCTTCTAACAAAACTAACTCTGGTAGGTTGAATTTTCTTTAACATTTGGGGTAAGTATATAATAAATAAAATGCTTTTTAAAATTATGGTTTAAATTGTAAAGTTTATTTTTATACGAGCTTTTGTTGGTTGATTAGTATTTGAATTTTTAATGAATGGCTTCATTGCTTAAAGTACTTTTTTAAAACGGTATAAAAATAAAATGGCGACGTGCCCCGATAAAAAATGATTCGATACAATTGTATCAAATTGTATCAAATTCTATACGATTGGATACGATTATATACAAAATTTGTATATGCCCTTTTACAATTTGATATAATCATATAGAATTACATACAAACGTATATGACCAATTGTATAGAATTGTATACAATAACATACACTTCTATATAATCACATACTATTATATACGGTCATATACGATTATATATAATAATATAGAACACGTTTTATCCCATTCTATATAATCGTATCGAATTCTGTACAATCGTATATACTTGTATATGCTCATACAGAGTAATATATGTTCTTCTTGTTGGTATTTTATACGATTCTATATAATTGTATACGAACATATATTATGGTGTAACGTTACAAATAGTAACGCTACATGATTTATGTATTAGAAATAAGTTAAGCACTGTATAAGTATAATTTAGTTTATTGAGTACACACTTGTTCACACTGTATATCGCATATCGGCTTAAGAGTATTGTATTTTTATGTTTTGGTTATTATTTTGGGGTCTTTAGGTCGCTGGCTTCATGGTGTTGACTTGCCATGCCTAAAAGAGTACGTTTATTTTAGTTTTATTGATAACCAGGAAAATATTGGTACATATTTTAGGTTACGACTGAATTTACCTTTTAGTTATTGTTTCGATATGTATGATGTGTGATAAGTATGAATGGTTAAGTGAGTGAGTGTAGGTGAATGATGTGGGTGCTCCTGGGTCTCCTTTATGGTATATATGTGTTTTAAGTTTATCTGGGGCCCTGGTAATCCTACAACATTTGTGTACTTTAGAATAGGTTAAAAGGGGTTAGTATAGGTTAGTTATAATTATTATTTTTATAAAAAAACGTTACTTACTTTTATTTTATGTAGGGTTTCATATTCGTAAGGTTTGTTTGTCAATTTTGGTAGTTGGATTATTTCATATTGTTTTGACGTTTATCCGGTTTAGGGACTTTTGGTATTTGGCAACTGTTTCTTGGGAATGCATTCACGAAGGGCCATGGCTCTAAAGTTGGTTTAAGTTTGTTTGTATTCACTGCGTTGCTCATTAATTCTTTAATTTTTTATATATTGCTAAAGTGCGCTTTTCCTTAAGAAAATTACAATAATTAAATTGTACGTTGGTAGCATTGGGTTGGTGATATTGCGTATAAGGAGTTTTGTTCGGGAGAGGGGAGAATCAACAGGTAGACCACAGAACATAATAGAACTAAAAGTTCCTATTCTAATATTGGCAACAACGATTTTACAAGAGGTGGTCACGCTCTGGCCTACTTGATCTTAAGTTTTTCGATGCGGTTCCGTAGCCCGCGAAATTTGAATAGGTTATTATTTAAAAATACTTATTTTTGATTTAAAAAATACAAAATTATTTAAAATAAACATTTATTGGTACATATATACATAAATAGAAGGGCAATATAACCTAAATTAATGGTTTATTACACATAATGTAGTTAATTAACTACATTACATACTTTATATAAATTTGCCTGTTTAGATTTTATTGTAGTAAAATAAATAAGTTATTTTTAGATTTTCTGTAACAAAAATGAGATTTAATAATTACTTGAAGATAATATAAGTATTATATTAGTATATTTTAATACAATAAAACCTAAAGAGCCGAATTTCAACACATAAACTATTAATTGTTTAAAACAATTTGTTTTATACATTATAAAGACATTCAGTAACCTTTGAATAAAAATACATTGTAAGATATTATAAGTTTTTAAATAGGTACTTACTTAATTAGTATCAGGTAATATAATTTGATCATCGTTTGTGCACATTCATCAAAGAGTCTCTGATATAATGCTAAAAAAATACTTAATTAACATTTACAACAGTCAATTTTCTTAGTGACAAAAAATCTTATTTAATACATTTTTAATACCTTGTATATATTACACAAAAATAGCAACATTACAGTTAAATCTATTAACATAGGTTATATGTTATATATAAATAAGTATTTTGTTAGACTAAAAAGTGGAATCTCACATAAAAATATACTTAAAATAAACAATTGGGATCATCCATAAAGTATATCACACCTTTTTGGAGAATTTCAGACTCCCTCCCCTCATGTCCCACATAATTTCATTATTATGTTATCTTAATCAATGATGTTATAATATTTTCAGTCTTGACCCTGGTGGCAGGTCTGCCTTTCCCCTAAACATGTGACCTACTTTATGGACAACCCCTTGTTAATAACATATGCTAAAAACTAAAATAAGTACAAATAAATAAAAATATATATTAATACCTAGTTAAAATAAATATAAATTTATATTTATTTAAACCAATTATGAAGAATAATGATATATGAATTTGATTAGCATCTGCTACATTTTTCTATATTGTGGATCAAAAGTTAGAAAGTAAGCTGGATAGTTTTTAAGCAGGACCCCTCTGGCAAAACATTGACCAAAATATGGATAGTTTCATTCCAGAATAATTTCATTGGATATAACCTATAAAAATCTTATTTTAAAAACAATTTTAAATTTTAAAAATAAAATTTACCTTATTTATGTTTTAAGTGACGAGTTTACTCAATCCTTGTATCCTGTTTCTTCTTGGTTAGTCCTTAAACCATTTATTAAGGTGTGTTTCTTCACTCAACGCTTAAACAATTTCCAAATAAAATTAACCATCATTTAATAACTATTAAAAGTAATGTTTAGTTAAGTATGTATACCCAAAGATATTATTATTATCTTTGTGTATACCTACTTAACTAAACATTACTTTTAGCAAATGCGGTCTAATTTAGCAAAAGCCTGTTGTATTATGTGAACACTAGTGTAAAATAATATTAATAAATAAATAAAAACAGGCATAAATATTAAAATATGAACTCATTAACATGGAACAAATGTATGGTTCGATTTGAGCAAATAATCATACCTATTTGCAAAATTATAAGATGGATATGAAAGAAAAAATACTAATAAAACTGTTAATGAGAGGACAAGTTGCTCAAATCAAAGCCGGATTAACGCAAATATGACAAAACTACATTTATATAAATATACATGCATAGGTATGAAAACAAAAAACAAAGCATTAATTAAGTAATTTACGATTCAACAATTTGTTTCTATAACTAACTGAATGGTTTATTTAGTTTAGAAATTCAAAACTGGAGTTTTATAAAAGTTTATCACCTACCACAATAATTAAACTTACCTTAAAAAAACCAAAACAACACACAATTTCAAACAACAACATCGGCCATTGTTGAAAACTACATAACACACATAACAAACTGTCAAACTTTACGATGAGTCACACCGACAAGAATGATACGCGCATGAGCAAGATGGCAAAAGATAGATGTCGCTCAAAAATTTGTTGCCAATTTCCTTTAAAAAGCTGGCCCCCCATGAGGTAGACGCTGATGTTCTGCAGGTAGACAGGTGCGAATGGCCGGTTCTCAAGTTAGATAATTTGTTAAATCTAACTAAAGTGTAATTACGATTCGTTTAGTAATTAACTAGTTGTTTGCCTATCATACCAAGTTAGCGCAAATAGATAGAACAGTGGTTGCCGTGGTCTCCTGAACAATTGAGTTTTTCGTAATCGAGCAGCGTGGTGAGTGCAATCAAATGTTATTCCAACTTTTTCTAAGTCATCCTATTTCCTAGTTTGCTAAATAGCCATCTAAAGTACCTGGGAATTATTCCATCGACCTGGGAAGGTCCTATTTTTAGAAATTCATCGAAAAAACCGGAGAAACTCCGTAAGTATTTTTTTGTTGTGGTTTCCCATTTTTTATTCGAAGTATTATTTATTCATTTAGGGTTTTTTCTTGGGGCATATTTTTTCTGGAGAGGTTATCCTGGTCTTCGCTTGAAACTGTAGTGAAATATTCTATGGAGGAGTTCCTGATGGAACGGTCGACCTGGCGGTCTCAACGATCGATTTTATGACAGTACCCGTGGAGCACGAATGGCCCCATGCATCCAGGAGCCTGATCCAGCCCTTTGAATGAGTATACCAGACGTCCAGAAACCCTAATCGGGATACAGGTTTTTTATCATCATTATTAATTTTTTTTATTGCGCAAAACTGCGTTGCAGTAAATTATGAAACATTATTTTTTATTTTAACCATTTTTAACCTAGTGTAAACCAATAGCTATTCGGTACTGATTTTAAAATCCTAAATATTGAATTTAATATAATTTTCATTTAAAATATAAAGTAAGTAACTAAACCTTGAGTTTAACTTAATGACCACAACCTTAGGTTATTGTACTCTTTAAAGTTGTGGTGGCGCCCAAGCAAAGTGTAAGTATGAGAAATAAAAACCCACAGACCCATGCTCCCAAACACGAGAGCTGCCGGAGCATATAACCCCAAGTTGGTTATAATGGTATATGGTCATATATTATTGTATATAGTTATACAGAATAACAGTTTTTCTATTTTGACTGTTATATAAGATTCTATATGGTTATATACAATCGTATATACTTGTATATCATTGTATAGGTTTGTATAGAGTTATATTTTTATTTCTCTTAGGTGTTATTTACGATTCTATACAATTATATATAATTATATACGATCGTATAGTATTATATATGGAGTTGTATAGAATAGCAGTTTTTTCTTTTTTAGGTTTTACTTAAGATTTTATATGTATGGTTATAATTTTTATAAAAAATCAAATAAATATTTTAATTTATATCCAAATGTATATAATTTTATTTAAGCATATATAATCCTATCCAATTTTTCTAGAATTGTATAAATGCATATAGAATTGCATACAATCGTATACAAACGTATAGGAACGCGTAATTGCATACTATTTTATACAACTATATACATTTGTATACAACTATATACCATTGTATACAACTATATAAGATTATATACGATTATATAAAACTCTATCGTTTCAATTTTTGTATCCAATTGGATACAGACAAATTGTATATAATCGTATACAATTCTATCCAATTATTTTTTATCGGGGCTTTATGAAGTAACATGCAAAAAATGTATTTATTTTAAAATTAAAATAAAAAAATGACGATTGTACATTTTTTTAAATAATACAGGGTGATTCATACCAGAGCTGGCCAAGTACTGAGTACTTTTACTCGTATTTCAATTACGAGTACTTTTTTACTCATAAGTATTTTTCATTTAAAATACTTATTACTTGTTCTTACAAACCAAATTCAATGTACTCGTAAAAAATACTCAATACTGGAATTCACGAGTAATATATACGAGTATTTTTGTTTATTATATGGATGACTTTTTGCCAATATATCGTAAGAATCAAAAAAAAAATTTAAATTATATAATATATAGTATAAAATAATATATTATAGCCTATTGGTTTAATAACTATTTAAGAATTGTTATTATTTTATGTACACAATGTTTAAAATAAATAATTTTATAAATTTGTATTTGTATTTTTATAGCTCAGGATCAAAGTATACTTATACATATATGTATAGTGTACACTCTCTAAAAATGAATTAGTCAAAAATGACTAATTACCACAGTTATTAATGGAAATAAGTGAAAATACCGTCAAAAATTATGAAAGTGGAGACTTTTTGAGATATAGACAATTCCATATTATATGGAAAATGGACTATATCTCAAAAACTATTCTACTTTTCTTTTGATGACATTTTCGGATTCAGGGAACAATTTTAGATGGAAATTGACTGCTAAATGTTAAAAATACAAATTGCTATAGACGAGAATTATTAGTGGCTGCTTTTTCGCTATGACAATTAGTCATTTTTGACTAACCCATTTTTAGAGAGTAAAGAATAATCAATTATATTAACTAACTTATTTTTTTCAAAAGTACTCGTTCTCTTTACTCGTGTTTTCACGATTACTACTCGTAACCGTAACCTCTCTTTACAAATGTACTTACGTGTAAAGTACTTACGAGTAAATATTTTAAGTACTCGTACTTAAAATTTAACGAATACTTTTTTTAGTACTCGTGCCCAGCTCTGATTCATACCCTATATAAAAAACTTTATTATTTAATAGTTCAAATGCAAAGCCAAAATAACTTTCTCGTATGGTCGAAAATTAATATTGCTTTAATAAAAATCTAATATTGCTTTAATAAAAATCTAATTTTTATTTTACACACGTTTTGTTATATTTTTACTTTAAAATATATACATTTTTTATTAAATATAATTTTAATAAAGCGTAGGTACGTAGATTTAAAAAAAAATAAAAGATTCCTCCCAATCAAGCTTTAAAGAAACCTCATTACAATGCTGAAATTGGTACCCTGGTAATATCCTGTAAATAAAAGGTGGTGTCAAATTATTATTATTATTATTATCAATGCATTTACTTTTAGAATCTATTGGAAAGCTTGGGCCTACATTCAGTAGGAAACGTTTATTCTTTGTCCAGGCAACTTGTGTCATCTGCCTGTATTATGTACCCTCTGATAATCCCTTGTGAAATATCAAATATTTTTTTGACAGGACTATCATTTGGCCAAGTATCACCGGTAACGTATTACAATCCCCAAAAAAAAAATAAACAAATTTGATATTTTTAGGAGACGATTCCTGTTATTTTGAGCCACTACCCCACAGGCACTTCAATAAAAACATTAAAGCACTTCGCGCAACTTTATAATTCACATGGAAAATTTAGGTTGTTTAATTATCAACGGCAAGGAAATTTAAATCATTACAATAGCGAACTTCCTCCCGATTATCCTGTTGAGCAAATCAAGGTGCCTGTAACGCTTTTCGTGGGTCGAAGCGATTTTCTATCGAGTGTAGATGTAAGTGTTTCATTAAATGTAACATTTATATACAAGGTTTACTGCTTTGTAAATTTCTAAAATTTTAAACTTTTCTCCCATCATTTTTTATATTTATACTACTGTGCAAGTTTGTTCTATCTACAGGTAACGTTAATTGTAATTTGTTTATTGCTTTTTATATAGGCCATTTTCTATATAAAGTAAGGTCGAAAATTCAAAAAACACTCCCAGTAATATTTTAAAGATGTGCTCATTTCAAAAACATACAGGGCTTGGCTGGATCGGAATTATCCAGAACAGTAGAAGAGGACCAATCGAATGGCCTCCCAGATCGCCAGATCTAACACCATTAGAGTTTTTCTCACTTAAAATATGTGGTCTAAAAAACTTATTCTTAGCCTCATTTTATTGAAGATATGCGACAACGAATAGTTCAAGAATTTCGGACAAACATTTTAAAATGTTTGAAGGGAATTTAAAAATAGGTTACAAAATATTGGGAGTCATTTTGAGTATTTAATTTAAAAAGCTAAAAATTAAGTGTTGAACAATTTATTTATTTATGCTTTTTTAGTTTATTAGTTTTGTTCTAAGAAAGAAAATTTGTCTTGCTACAAAAGCATATACTGTGATTTTAGAGCAAATAGTATGTATTGCTTTATTCAAAAGCTTCTGATCTTTACTGAAACTACCAGCGTTTTTAGTATTTAAGCTTAAATTTCTCTCACCACATAGGCCTTTTGATTTTGATTATTAAAACATGCATTTAACAATTAAAATCAAGGACCTTCGTAGTGAGGGATTGGCAGTGTTGAAAACTGGAAGATTAAATGCAAAAAATAGTTTACAAAAAAAGGACATTTATTGTAATACCTTACTTTCAGAAACAAAAACAAATTAATTAAATTTTTTTTCAAAAAAGAGTTTTAATGATCCGAATGTGAAAGTACATACAACACGCCATAACACAACACAACCGGCAACATGTAGGTATATTAGAAATACCTATAATAGAATTATAATATTATATCACTGCCCGCAAAAGGTGTGCATTTTGCATCCCCTCCAATGTTTCAGAAGCTACAAGATTTTGTTAGAAAATTAACATGTTATTGGAATAATTGTGATTTATCCTAAATGAATTGCGTAAATATAAATAATTTCCATAGCTTTTCAACTATACTTCTTCTATACCAAGAACCAACAACTTTTTTCTTCAATAATACGAGGTGTGTTCAGAAAATAACGGGAATTGTTAAATTTCACGGGTTCGGAAGGTCCGGTTGTCATAAAATTTTCTTTATTATGTTGGTATATATGCCCCCGAAGTATGATAAAAACTTTAGCGTTTTCATTGTTTACTTTGTCTGTGGCAGCCGCTAAGGTTAGACGTGTTTAATGAACTCGGCGATTTTTCGTTCGTTTAAAGAAATGGATCAAAGAATTTGTATCCAATTTTGCTTAAAAAATGAAATTAATTCTGTGAAATGTTAACAAAGGCCTATATTGAGTCTGCTATAAGTAAAACAAGAGTTTACAAGTGGTATAAGAGTTTCCAAGATGGCCGTGAAGACGTTGAAGATGACGAAAGCGCCGACGCACAAGCACATTAACAACCGATAAAAACATGGAATAAGTGGAAGAAATGGTTATAAACCATCGGAGAAGTCGCTGATGATGTTGGTATATCGATTGGCTCATCCCATGAAATTTTTTCGAATGTTTTGGGTATGAAACGCGTGGCAGCAAAATTTGTTATAAAATTGTTAAATTTTGAACAAAATTTTTGGCCAAAAACAATATTGTAATGATGCCCCAGCCTCCATATTCGAAAGACATGCCTCTGTCTGACTTTTTCCTATTCCCAAAAATAAAGAGAACATTAAAGGGCCGTCGTTTTGCAAGCATAGATGACATTAAAAGCGCATCCCTGAAAGAACAAAAGGATATCCCAAAGATCGAGTTTTAGAAGTGTTTCGAGTAATGGAAGAAGAGCTGGCACATGTGCATAATATCCAATGGGGACTATTTTGAAGGCGGCAACATTAATGTAGACGAATAAATACAAAAGTCCTCTTTTAGTTCCACCCTTACTTCTTAAGAAGTCCCATAAGCCAACTGAATGGCTTGTGCGGGTTAGGGGTAGAAACGGACCGCGGGTTTAAAGTCCCCTCCGAAGGACTATTAGAGAATAGGACAAACACAAATAAACAGTCATACCCCTTGTGGGATTCGAACCCACGACCTCCGGCTTGTAGTCAGCAGCACTAACCACTAGACCACCGTCGGCGATAAATATTTGTTTCAAAAAACTAAAAATCCCGATATTTTCTGAACACACCTCGTTATGCTAAAATATTGTTTCTTGCCGCTAATAATTCTTTATCAGAGTTGACTACCTTAGTTTAAGGGAACCTTTTTTTCAGGGTACAGTGTACAGTAACAATGTCTAATTTATTATTGTTTTATTTCAAGGATGTTCAAGTTTTATTTAATCGACTTCGAGGTCCTAAAAGTATGCAAGTAATGAACGAAAATGGAAAATATGAATATGCTCATAATGACTACGTTATAGGTCGACAAACTACTTTATTCAGAAAGGATTTGCTAAATACGTTAAGAAATATCTAAGTTTCAATATAAATTTTAATTTTAATACTCACTCTGTACGCTTGTAATTTTATTTTAAATTCATAAGTGTTTTCTTTGTATATAGTTGTTAAATAGTTATTAAATATTTATTGTTATGTTGGTGTTTTAGTTTAACCACCTAGGTACCTATTTTTTAGATATTTAATAAATTTTCAATTTGGAAAAAAAATTAAAAATGTATTTTTAAATATTAAAATCAATGGTGTTTTTTCTGAATTTAGTTGTAAAAGATTTCGTTCGAAATCTTAAGTACACTCCATGTATTTGTATACAATATTTAGAGTGATCACTGTTTATGAACTATTTTTATACTACACTGTATTTAAATATTCACTTCAATAGTCTTTTGAAAACAATAAATCAAAAAACATCCTCCCGGAAGATTTCTTATGTTCCTTAAACTCTTTGAAGTCCTAAAAAGGATGGAAGGCTTAGATAGAAACAAGTTTGACGGATAATGAGAGATAATTAAAATGTCTATATTTTTTTTAGAAACTACTAAAATCCATAGGAGTCTACGCGTTATCTCCTACCCCTCTCCAGAAATCTTTATTGGAAAGATCATGTAACACATTTCCATTAATAGTAAAATGTGAAGTATTTGTTTCGGCATTTAGTGGATTATCAGTGGAGCAAATAGCACCAGTAAGAAAAAATCCTACATTATAAATTTACAGGACGATGCATCTCACCTCTTGTACAGCAAAATAATGGGGCAGTTATTTTTGACTTTTTTTTCAAAAAATTTTGACGTCAAAATAACCCACATAAGTAAAAATATTCTCCTAACAGCACATTAGAATATAAGTGAATTCTTTAAAAACTTATATTATAAACACCAACTATTTTTAGGAAGCTCTTCCGGTTTTCCTAAGTCATTACCCAACCGGAACTTCGCTTAAATCAATGCTACATTACGCCCAATTAATGGCCAGTGGTGGCTTCAAATTTTTTGACTATGAAGCCAGCAAAAATAAAATTTTATACGATACCACGACCCCACCTGAATATCCTCTAGAAAAAATAACAATTCCTATTAATTTGTTTGAAGGCAAAAAAGATTATATTTCTGATATATCGGTAAGTAAACCAATTGACCATATGCAAGGAATGCGGTCGATGTTGCCAATGGTAAAAAAATAATATTCCCTATTGGGAACATTCAATTATATTACGTTGGCTACATTGAAAATTTGAATTTCCCGCACAAACTAAATTAATTTCCATCTTTTTTTTTTTAATAATAATAAATAATAATAATTCCCACATTTGAAATTCGCACCTTAATTTATTATACAACATTGGAACTACCTTCTTTATCTCTGGGAACTACTAGAATGTATGTCAGTTTGTGCGGGAAATTCAAAATTTCAGTGTAGCCAACGTAATATAATTGAATGTTCCCAATAGGGAATTTTATTTTTTTACCATTGGCAACATCCACCGCATTCCTTGCATATGGTCAATTATACCAAAACATACAAGTTATATAACTTGTTATTTTAGGATGTTAAATTGCTGTTTGACAAATTAATTATCACAAAAAATACAACACTTATTGATGAATTTGGAAGATATGACTATACTCATATTGATTACCTTACAGGACGACATACAAAGATGTTATTAGGAGAAATTAACAATGCTATAAACTACTTTTTCAATAAAACCCTATGAAAGCATTATTAAACTATTTTTTCTACGACCACTATGTAAAAGTCACATTTCGTATTGGCATCCTTGCTGTAAAGTGACATTTATGTGTAAAAAGTGACAGGTCTGTGTGAAAATAAATTGACAGCATCGTTTGACATTCGTTTCAAAATTTGTATTGTATTTGTATATTTATGTCTAAATATCATTTAGAAGGTAAGTTTATTGATTTTAAGTAACGTATACCTTAAAAATTAAAAGAATAAGATGAAAGTAACTTTAACAGCTGTCAAACACGTTTTTTTATAATAAAAAATAAAATGGTCTTAGAAAAAACATTGTGTTTCACTTGTGAGAAAAGCTTTCTTCAAGCTCGTGTTAATGCCTGACGGCCTTGTGAGCAACTTAAACACTCGCATGAAACAAAGAATAAAACAAATAACTATTTTATGCATAACCCATACATTTGTAATTTATTTATTTATTCTTTAAAGGAGAAAAAAAAATGTTATACTTTATCCGTTTTTCAATAAAATCGTTCGACAAGTGTTCTAATTTTCATGCATCTGTTTTTTAATGACGTTTAACGGATTGATTTGGCGACAAATAGAAATTAAGTGCCAGTATATTCACTTCACTAAATTTACCTAATGCTTAATTGTCATAGTTACAATTACGTATGTCAACAATTGTAACTTTAACAGTTATCTGTCTAATATATGTAAGGGTAGGTAAATATATCATATAAAAAGAATATACTAACCTTAATATACATTAAAATGTATACTCGGAAAAAATACATTTCTATATCCAAAAATAGTTCTATACTTTATATTTAAACCAATAATTATTATTATAATTATTATAATAATTTACTTAGTAAAATAATACTTTATTATTCATTAAATTATTTGCTTAATGTTTATTTTTTACACTTTTAATATTCATTTTAAGTATTTTTTATTTAAACAAAAAATAAAAAATATATTTTATTAAAAGGATTGTTCTTAAGTTAAGTGAAAATGTTTTCTCTTTTGAAATCCATATAATTTTTAAAAACTCAAATAAGATTTCAATTTAAAGTCCATGTCTGACGGTGCAACTTCTCGCGGCGACTTTGTTGCGGCGACTAGGTCGCCGCGATTTTTTGGTGGTCACACGATGCAACTAATCAGCTGATCTAACCTGTCCTAAAATAGAACATGTTCTATTTTCATGCAATAAAATCGCCGCGACTTGGTAACTTTTTTAGGGATTTACGAATTTTCACTAAATTTTTTGGTTGGTACTCAATATTTATCAGCTGTGGAATGACAGATGTGATTTGCGTGTGCTTTAATCCGAGTGTTTTTATTTATTTACAAATTGTGATAATGAACCAAATAGGCTCTCAGGGATTTACGTGGGATAAAATAAAACCGATTTAAATAAACATTAAATTTGTTTAGGTATTTTTATTTTTCAACTAAGAAATTTTCGGTTATGTTGGCAATCCTAGTAGAAAATAACGTCAGTTTGGTTGCACCGTGTGAACACCCTAGAGGCGAGAAAGTCGCTGCAACTAGTCGCCGCAACAAAGTCGCCGCGAGAAATTGCACCGTCAGACATGGACTTAATATATTAACTATTGCAATACCACTAAATTAACTTATAATTATTATAAAATTAGATTACTTTGAGCCAAGTACCATTTTAATTAACAAAAAGCAATTGATCTTTGCAAAAATAACATTATTTTTGAAGAGAGTATAATTCTTCTTAAATAAAATGCAAACCTTAAGTAATTTGTTGTACATAAAGGAAATGGGGTCTGGGAGTCCCAGTTTAGCACTGGAAGAAGCGAAGCGACCATTTTGCTGGTTAATACGTGACCACAACGTGCGTTTTTGACTTTTGTGTGCTAAAGACAACATGGATCTTTTATTAAAAGAATGGAATTTGGAATTATTAATTTCAATATTTGAAGGTGTTTCATTTTTCCTATTTAATAATGACGGGCAAGGGGAATAAACAAGGAAAAATAACGAGAAAAATGCAAAAAATAATTCATCACTATTTGCATGGATATACCCAGTATTTACACTTGATATGTGAAATAAGGTATACCTTATTTCACATATCAAGTGTAAATACTGATTAAATTAACATTAGTACAATTATGCATGTATTTGAATAAAAAATTAATTACATTTTATTTAAAATAAATTTTACCCTTATATAGGTATATTTAAAAGGAACGACCTACTACTTAAAGCAAGTAAACCCCTAAATTAAAATCAAATTAAATGTAAACTAATTTTAGTAAGAGTATTGCTTACATTGAAGCTACAATATTTTT
This sequence comes from Brassicogethes aeneus, assembly GCA_921294245.1. NCBI lineage: Eukaryota > Metazoa > Arthropoda > Insecta > Coleoptera > Nitidulidae > Brassicogethes > Brassicogethes aeneus. The sequence continues at coordinate 49,139,720 of OV121135.1, forward strand.
GAAACAAAAATAAAACATACTTCAGAGTAGTATTAGTAGTTATTAAAAAAATCAGGGGATATTTTTGAAATAAGTATAAAAAATATTTGGAAATAAATTGTAGTTTTCCCAATAATGTTAAGTAGTTTTTAGTGAAACTTACCTAAATTCTTCAGAATAAGGCTATATTATAATCAAATATTACACTATGTAACAAAATTTGATTTTTGTTTTGTTTATTGGATTTTTTTGTTAAATTATCAATATTTGTGTGCCAAAAAACTATTCTAACTTAATTTAAAAAATTTAGTGATAAGTTTTTATTTTTTAAGGGGTATTTAATAAATACTATTTATATAATATAATCAAACCCAGTTTTATTAAAAACAAAAAAAATATTGACAAGAAATGGCAAGATATTCAACTCAGAATTATTATTTTAACAAAACAAACAATCTTGAAAAATATTTTCTTAACATAGATTTTAAATCTTGGCTCATTTTAATACGACTTTTTCTTTTATATGATGCATTTTCTTCCCGAAGTAGATTCCAAACATAGTCACCCATCATTGTCGCATCCCACCTTCCTTGTTATCACTTTTCCATTGCATATCTTGATGGAATCTTTCTCCATGTTCTTCGCTGACATCTCCCAGATTTTCACGGAAAAAGTCAAGATGCGAATGCAAATAGTGTAGGTACTTCCAACGACATGCGGCATCTCATTTCTTTAAAACTTCCTAATAAAACTTTGACAAGGTCAGTATAATTTTCTCTTTTGTGGTTACCAAGGAAACCTTTCATTCAAAATCTCACGTTAACTTTTGAGTTTAAAAAATATGTATTATAATCCAATTTTGTTAAAAAAAATTATTAATTTTGTTTACATTACAAGTTTAATGGCCAAAATCTTACGTGAGGGATAAGGGGGTCTACCACATCTCACCAAATCTCACCAAGGGGGAGGGAGGGGTCTAAATTATCAGAAAAATGCCTCACGTAATTAATGGATGTCCCCTAATGACACTCAAAGCCATCAACACGATTTGACGGCTGTCGTTGAAAATTTGACAGTTTGAAAAAAAAATGTATGTTACGTAATCAGGGGCATAGCCTACTACGATTTGTGTAATAAAATCCAGACAAACAAATATCATGTTACATAGTGTTATGTTTTCTTGTGGACTAGTGAAACGAGTATATTCTTGGGCAAACTATTCAATAATAAGGTGCTGATTTTTTCCGTGTAGTTTTGAAAAACCAGGTTCTTTTAGTTTTTGGTTTTAATATTTTTTTGTTTGTCTGTCTCCAATCAAAAAAGCTGAATTTTGTATTCCCTATATCTCCAAATTGCGGACCTAAGTTAACTTTTTTCCTTAAAATCTTCCAAGGATTGAGTTCATTTAATATCAGCATCAAATTAAGAAACAAACTGTATTGTTGCTTTCTTTAATGTTATTTTTATGATTTATTTGTTTTTTATTATCTGGCTTTGCTTTTGTATAATTGCCTTTCTCGGTTTTGTACGATAATATTTTCTACAAATTATCTCTTTCCTTTATTAAATTTATACACTTATATATTTTATAAATTTTACCCAATTATAAATCAGTCTTTAGGAGCTAATTTGGATGAGTGAGTTCATATATTAATAGAGTTAAGCCCTTCCCTAATTTTTGTTTAAGAAGTTTAATAATTAATGCATTTTCACGTGATCGAGACAACAAGGACCAAAAGTTCGTGGTAAGAGAATGCCCGAAGGATTAAAGTTTTAAGCGAAATTCTGACCAATAGCGACTCTAATGTCATTAATGAAGACACTAACCGCTACTTTTCCCTTAAGTCTCCAATTATAAGAACCATACAGCAGTTGTTAGTGTTTACTCTTATCCTTCAAAATTATTTTAATTATTTTAACATTTAACAATAAATTTAAAAACAAACAACTAAATTGAAAAGACTATAATTATGCAAAATCCATATTAAAATTTTAATTAATGATTGGTAAATTAATTAAATAACAAAACATGCAATCAAAAATCGGTTCGTTTAGGCTCGTGAAACAATTCACTGATTTTCTATAATTAATCACTAATTAATAAACAAAATATTAAATTAATCAGCGTAAACAAATTTAAAAATACATATCTGGAGTACACATGAATTGAGTCGGCATTATTTAAACTCATAATTAATTGGCACAAAATCAAAAGTTTAAAAGTTTGCAGTGATTATATTTGTTGCACAAGTAACATTTTAAGTGGTGTCCGGTGTCACTAAAACAGGTTTTCAAAACAAATCATTCACTTAAATGCTGAATTAATGCAAAAAATGAATAGGATGTCTTGACAATCTAAAAAAATATTAAAATTTTTGTTAGCATAAATTTATAAAAAAACTTTCTTACATTCACAAAAGTTGACAGAGTCAAAGGCCCAAAATTGCCAATGGTGAAACAAACCGGTTTCTTCAGGATCAGCATAGTAAAAATTATACCATATTTGAATTTTTTACTCATTGCAATCCAATTCGACCTCCAAATAAACATACACAACTCATCGGCCTAAAAAAATATTTTAAGTAATTTTTAGATATCTTGTATAAAATACTTTTAAGGTGACTTCGTTTCCGAACCAACAGAAAAGAAAAACCTGAATTCCCATTGCCAATAAGTAAAATGCCTCTGCGAAAAATTCCTCACTCAACAAAGGTTTCTAAAAAAATTAAATAAATTCTGAGATTTTTTCCACCAAATTTTTTACCGTTGAGACCATATATAGACAGGTACAAAGAATAAACAAAGTTGCTATTGCTTGGGAAAATATAAGGTAGCGTTGGATGTATTCTAATTCCTCACAAATTCTAAAAAAAAACGGCGTACACACTGTTTAAAATATCTGTGGTGTAAAGAGTACTCTTTAAATGGTGTCAAAATCCAACACCAAGTGGTGTTAATATAAAGACCATGAATTATGGTTGAAAATCATAAACACCAAAACGGTGTTTATCTAAAAATATTTGAGAAGTGCACCTACACAGAAAAAAAGGAATAGTTCATTTAACTATATTAATTTAGTTGACAAAGATTAGTTTGACGGTACTAAACCAGATAGTTATTTTATTTTTTTTAAATTGGTTGAATTAACTCAGAAAACTTTAGTGAAACCAACCCGTAAAATAAGAGTTACTTCAACCTAAAGCACTCTGTTAAAACGATTAAAACAATTTGCCGTGCATTCCTGGTTGCATAGTGTGTACCGATCGCGGCAAAAGCGGTGTGGACACGTGATGTTCTTAAATCTCGCCTCTGTTAACTTACATGAAGAGTATATAAGCTCAGGTAGTCCTTTGCTTTGGTGTGACACTACAAGTTGTTCGATACTAAAGAGACCTTAAATAGGTGGAAACAGCTGTCAATACTTGAAGTATTTTAAGTTGGTGGAACGCACTAAAAACATTATCTCTAGCGAGTTGAAGGTTCAATTTTCTGGAATAATACCACTGGTAATATACTTGTAATGCGTCAAGGAACTTCCTGTTTCCTTTTTTTCTGTGTAGTATGATTTAATTTAACCAAAAACACATAATATTTAACTCCTGAATAGGAGTTCAATTTACACCAGGTAAAATTTATTTTAATACTATGTGAAAGTTAAATTTACACCATTTTAGTATTTGAATTTACACTGGACCAACGAACCATATTTAACACCATTTTGGTTTGTATCGATATAAAGTCCATGTATGGTGTTAATTTGGTGTTAAAATGGTGATGAAATTTTGAACAGTGCAAAAAGGTACTTTTACTCTAGATACTAACCCTAATATTTTCTGTACTTGTTTGCACATCTCCTTCATCTCTTTCTCCATCATTGTATGTTCTTCAGGAGTTAAGTTTTGTAAATAAAAACGTCTTTGTAACTTTCTTTGAGTAATTTTTAAAAAGGCTTGTTGAATCAAAGTAAAATGATAGGCAATAAAATTCATGAGGTTCATTATTAACGAATCCAGACCCACAACATTTTGAGCCGTTGAAAGCATGGCGACAGCTTGGTATATTAGAGCTACCAAATACATTTTAGGGGTGTCATAATTAAAAGGGATCCAGGAGTAATATGGGAGCGGTTGACGTTCAAATTCATCATTTGTGTTGAGTACTTTTACAGTCGAAAATATCGGAGGTACGTACGAAGCGGCCCAAGTCAAGTAACAAAGAATCAAAAAGGCCCCTGTTGTTTTAACCCCGAAAATTTTGTAGCTGTAAAAAATCTCCTCCGGGTTAAAATCTTCACACCTATCGTACTGAAATTGATCTTTCTCCAATCTTTTTATAATCCCTTGCAGTTTATTTATGTTGACATACCAAAATACAACTTTTCCTGTGGCCAATAAATCGGTTAAACCACAGCTTAAGTTTTTTGTAAAATCATCCAAGTCGCTGTATGTATAAAGTAGACTTACAAATTCGGTCATAACGAAAAAGTAGTAAATTGATATAAATACAGTTAAAGCATATATCTTGTAAAGAAGCTGCACATACCAGTTTTTATTATCGGGCAACCACAATCCAGCAACTTTTAAGATCCACCGGTTAAAGAAGAAAAAATCGTTTTCACTCCTAAACCCGTTGTTTTTTAACATCTTTTGCAACATTATCATCCAATTTATTGGACTATTATAAATAACTTTGCTTTTTTACAAATTAGTTAATTATGCAAATTGAGGGAAGTATCACAGATGTATTTTCGTAAGCAATTATAATCCTGATAAAATATGTAATTATGAATTTGAATTATAAAATTATTGGTTGAAATAATTATTACATTGCGCTTCTAAACTGGGGGGGTTTAACCATGCCTTACTAATAAAACTTTACAATGCACAAGAGAAATTTTTGTAGAAAATTTTACGATATAGAAAAAAGTCTTTAACTTTTTTTAGCATACAAATTATTATTGCGAAAAATTGACCAGAATAACATAAAGAAAAACATAACATAAATTATTTACTTATATTTAATTAATCGGTAATCAATTTTTTGGTAGGCCTCCTCAATATTTAGAGCATATAAAAAGTCCTCATGTGCCCATTTATTGGAATTATTTTTTGGTAACTTGGCTATAGTTTTTCTATTTTTCGGCAAAAGACCATACAAATGTTCAACATCCTAAAAAATATTGTCTATTGCATAAATTATATATATGGAATAAAATTCGTTATTGGATTAAAATTTTATTTATGAAAAACGCTCGGACACGTAAACTTTAGTTTTTTATTTAAAATCTCATAATTATATTTTTTGGTCCCACTATTTTTCCCAACACGTGCAAAAAATGATTGACAGTGATTCTGATATCAGAGATTCTGATATTAGAGATTGTAATTTTGGCAAATGATTTATCAGAAATATCTGTAGATCATACAGATATTTCTGATAAATCACCATTTCTTTTAAATGACGAAGTAAATAGGCTGAATTGCAGATACTGGGCGGAAGAAACCCTCACTGGATGGGACACTTAACGGGGCAAGATATCTGAAAATGCAAAGAGAACAAGTTGTCCCAACTTTAGCAGAGTTGTTTCCAAATCCATTGGAACCTAATCTTCCCACTGTTTAAAATATCTGTGGTGTAAAGAGTAATCTTAAAGTGGTGTCAAAATCTAACACCAAGTGGTGTTAATATAAACACCATGAATTATGGTTAAAAATGTTATAAACATCAAACACCAAAAAAATACTTGAGAAGTGCACCTGGGTCGTTTTTAAAAAACACCCGCCTTCCGCTGTCCGTAAGTTTGAATTCCAGTAACTTTGTTAAAAATGAAAAAAAGTGAAAGCCTAACAAGCCCTTAATAAACTCTTTCAGAAAATGTTTGTTTAGTTATTTCAGAATAATTTTTTTTTAATTTTGAAACTTGTGAAACACACATTTTCGCATGTCCCATTAGCGTTTTATAAAACTTCATACCTACATGTTTTTTTTTTAAATATTGAATAACCATAACTTTGTGTTGCTTTATAGCAATCCATAGTTAATACAGTAAACCATTTATATATAAAATAATTAATTTTAATATACTTTTTTTTAAATTTAACTCATGTCCCAGACATTTTTTCCGTTGCGTTACGTCCGTCGCGTTACCGATAAAATATTTAAAAAGACATATATATGGCAACTTTTTTGGCACTCACGTGACCCACAAATGATGTTCGGACATTAACCAGCTGAATTTAATTATTCAATCAGGAAGAAAATATCGGTTGAATCAGGTGCGGGTAACGCGAATGTAATAATTGTTTGTCCGCTAAGTTATTCAAAAAAATAATAAAAATAAGGTAAAAAAAAATACTATTTTTCATGATTATGTTTATTTTAGGGCACCAAAGCTCTTTGAGAGTAATTAATGACTGTAATGTCTTATTATTATTTTTTAAATATGGTTTCACAAAACTATGTCCACTGCGTTACCGAGTCCACTGTGTTACCTTATGGTAACGCATTGGAATTTAGGGTAACGCAATATAATTTTTCGACAACAAAGTGGATATTTACCGTCGCTTTTATTAAAAGTACTTTATGATAAACCAATTTAAAATTATTTGTGATTACAACTCACGATATAGATTACATCCAAGGGAAAATTTCACGCAATATACAAGTACTAAAAGGGACCTTCACTAGCTTATAGTCAAAGAAAAAGGGTGTCTACAATTTAGAAATATAAGTTGTTATTTTGCAAGTGAGCACCACTACATGGGATTTTGTTTATGCATTACTCTAAAATCGAACCACCCTATATAGTTATCTGATTAAGTTCTTTGTGTACCCCAGTCCGTTGTGATACCAATGTCTATTGCGTTACTTTTTTAGTTTTTGTTAAAAAATACTTAAAATGATTTTTATACACTATCACTTGGTAATACGTGTTTATAAATTAGGGTTTAACTCACTAATATACTGACTAAAAGAAAATATTACTGGTATTGTTTTTTAACAAAGAATCGGAATGGTTTCTTTTAAAAAGTAACTTAACGAACATAAATATTTAAAAAAATCTTACAATTTTTAATAAAAAAATAAAATAAAAAATTGGAGTCAAAAGTTTGTGAACTAAGTACATTTTATTTCAAATTATTTTTATAACAACTTTTTTAATTGAATTAAATTTTGGATTTCAAATTGTAACACAGTGGAGATATATAAAGATAGCTAAACACATTTTTCTGAAAAAAAAAACGTAAAAAAATAAAAAGTGCACTGCCTGTCTTAAATGTAAGTAAACAAAACTCAAACATTAATAAAATCCAATTAAAATTCAATTTAAGCAAAAAAAAAATTTTGATATTCATTTTCCTGAAAGCGGGTGTTTCTTGAAAATGACCTACACAGAAAAAAAGAAATAATTCATTTAACTATATTAATTTAGTTGACCCATAAGTATTTATTTAAATTAACTGTGAGAAGGTTAATATAAACAAAGATTAGTTTGACGGTACTAAACCAGATAGTTATTTTATTTTTTTTAATTTAACCCAGAAAACTTTAGTGAAACCAACTCGCTGTATGGTTCAGTTTACTAAATATGTTGTTTGTAAAATAAGAGTTACTTCAACCTAAAGCACACTGTTAAAATAATTAAAACAATTTGCCGTGCATTACTGGTTACATAGTGTGTACCGATCGCGGCAAAGGCGGTGAGGATCACGTGATGTTCTTAAATCTCGCCTCTGTTGACTTACATGAAGAGTATATAAGCTCAGGTAGTCCTTTGCTTTGGGTGACACTACAAGTTGTGTGGGTAAAAAGCATAAGGGGATAATTCAAAAAAAGCAATTTTTCAATAGAGCCTTTAACGTGTTCGCATTAATTCAGGAAATATATTTATGTTTAGCTTTGTTAGCATATGACATGTACTTACAAAAGGGTATACCCGCTAACCATAAATATGTTTCCTGAATTAATGCGAATACGATTAAGGCTCTACTGATAAATTGCTTTTTTAGACTTATCCCCTTATGGCTTTTACCCACAGAGTTGTTCGATACTAAAGAGATCTTAAATAGGTGGAAACAGTTGTCAATACTTGAAGTATTTTATTTTCTGGAATAATACCACTGGTAATATACTAGTAATGCGTCAAGGAACTTCCCGTTTCCTTGTTTTCCTTTTTTTCTTTGTAGTATGATTTAATTAATAAACACATAATATTTAACACTAAAAAGGAGTTCAATTTACACCAGGTAAAATTTATTTTAATACTGTGTAAAAGTTAAATTTACACTATTTTAGTACTTGAATTTACACCGGACCAAGGAACCATATTTAACACCATTTTGTTTGTATTGATATAAACCATGTATGGTGTTAATTTGGTGTTAAAATGGTCATGAAATTTTGAACAGTGCAGTGATATGGCTTCAACAAGTCGCACAGTAGGCTAAAGCGCGCTTCCAGTGTGAAGAAATTCAAAATAAGTAAGTGTTTTATTTTGACCAAATTTAGAGAATTTTGAATTCTTTAATATCTGTAGATAATGAAACATTTTTAAACCACCTTCAAATCTGTTGGATTTTTATGCTTCTCTTGCAATGTTTATTATTTATTGATGCATTTCAATATAAAATTAGTTTTAAATTACTTAGTAAACTACCCATTTACAAAAATAGATGTATCTCGGAAAAAAACTTAATTCAAAATTTTTTTTAATGTAGAAAAACGCTGGAAGCCCAGAAGAAATTGTATTAAATATTGTCATACGTTGGTGGTGGAAACCATCAATTAAAAAGCTACTAATAACAATAAATAATTTTGAATTAATTACTGATAACTATTTGTGAATATTAAACATTTTTGCCACCACCGAATTCTTTAATATCTGTAGCAAATCAAATAATGTTATCACCTTCAAATCTGTTGAATTTTTATCAGGTAACTAGTCAAAGTTTAAGAATTATAATTATAATTAATTGCTTTGTGTTTGTAAATTGCGCGTGAAGGTTTTGCTTCTCTTACAATGTTAATTCCTAATTTATTTTTAATTTTTGACCATTATTGTATTCAATACTGTCATATTTTATGGCTGGAACAAATAATGGTAATTTTTTATAATTATTGTGCTGTCCCTACGTCAATAAAGAAAGAGCTGGATATTTTTGATGTATATATGAACAATACTAAGGTTTAACACTCTGTGTTAAGTGTTTTTAATAGCTTACTGTTCTGTCTTTTAAATAAATCTAAAATCAAGTGCTAGTAGGCTCCACAAATATTTTTTGTTTGAAGCAATTTAATAGAAAGTTGGTTTTAAACTACTTAGTAGACTGCATTTACAAAAATAAATGTATTTCGGATTATAAAAACGCTGAATGCCCAGAAGTAATATTATTGTATAAAATAGTGTCATACGTAACAATTAGGTTTTATTTTATAAATGTTCAGTTATATTTTTGTAATTTACTCATTAAAACTATAGATCTTAATTTTACCATCACACAAATATACTTGTGTTGTTAAAGTATTAATTGTGGATTTGTTTTTCTATTGGTAGTAAAAGTAATTTTTATTAAAATTTAATCAATAAGACCAAAAAAAATAACATTTACTAAGAATTACTTAACCAAATAATTTCTGCGCGTTAAATTGGCTCTCAAGCCCCCTGTGAGATGGTGTAAAACCGTCCTGTATGGAATTTAAATGACACTTTTCCACACAGTTGGATCGGAAGAAGAGGTTTCATAGAATGAACAACAAGATTACCAGATCTAACACCTCTAGACATTTTCCTATGCATGGGGTAATCTAAAAAACATGGTATTTAAAACACAACCTGCTAATTTAGAACTTAGATGAACTTAGATTAAGTTAAGATTAAATTTAGATTAAGTAAAAGAATAACTGCAGAAACATAACATAGTGCGGGAACAATTTCACAGTAGATTACTTAAGATTGAAGAATAGTTTATTTTTGAATTTATAATTAATTTTAAAATAAAAAGTTTAGTTTTTAATTCATCATTACTTTTTCACCCTATATTAAAAATTATAATTATAAGATTTGAAATAAAAAACTGAAGTTAACGTTCATTTCTTATAAAAATATTTTCTCATCGAATATCGATATCCATAAGTTAGAACACTGTTTTAAAAATATTTACCTTTTGAACTCCTAACAAGTCACTGTTTCCATAAATAAGGTCTACGTTTACTGGAATATTTTTTAAGTCGTAGTATGGGGGTTCCGGCGATCCATATAATTCCTGATTTTTTGATTTTCCATGGTCATATTTTCTAAATTTACCTTTACTACTTACTATTTGGCCATAGTGTACTAATGTATCTAAAGAAATAGGACAATCTACATAGGCACTAAAAATCGGTAGTATTTTCTAAAATTATAATTATTTAAATAATTTATTATTTATCCTTAAGTATTTATTCATACTGGATACTTATTTGGCCTACTAAATCCACTAAAGAGTTGAATAATAAACTCACATGGCCCCACAAATGGAAAATGGGGACACAATTGAAACAAGTAGATTGGATTTATATAGTTGTATCCCAAAAGTTGTACCAAAGTCTAAAGTAAGAAAAAGTCTATTTTTAGAATATACATAACAGTTATTTTAATAAACACAAGTCCTCGTTTTAACTCAACTGTTGGTAAAAAATTACCTACAGAGCCCGCCCTTTGCACGACAGTCATCTTGAAAACAATGCAAGCGGCGAAAATTTCAGTACTGTGGTGAGTAGTTATTTTCTTACGTATATATATTTCATTGTAATTTATTTAAGGCTATATTTGATTTGTTGATAAGTAGCATCCACTAATAAAAAATATCAGTAAAATACGTAATTCCGAATTATAATCTCAAATTTGTATCCCATTTATCAGTACCGTGTCGTCAGTTCCATGTTCGATGTTTCGGTTATCTTTTTTCCGCAAACTTCAATTTAAATTCTGCTTGCGCAGAACATGTTTATTTAATGTCATTATAAACTCATATAAATTTGGTATGGGTCCCATATCTAATAATAGAGATATCGGTATACCCAAAATCCACCAGCCGCCACTGATGTGTGGTATTATTTGATTTTAAGATATTTAATGTATAATATGCTCAAAGTTGTAGGAAATCTTATATTTTCCAATAAATTATGTATTTAATTAGTACCCTGGTATACTCGTCACTTCCCTTGCATTCAAATTTAGAAAACACAGATATTTCAGAAACTGTTTGAAAAAGTGACTGGCCCGATCTGGAACAGTATATTTATTATATTATCTATGTTCTCATAACAAAATACTGTTTAATTTTCTCCGAAAACTATATAAACAAAATGAGGTCAAAAGTTGGCCAAATTTTGTAGAATAACCCATATATATATATATATATATATATATATATATATATATATATATATATATATATATATATATATATATATACCCATTGTTGTATATTTTATGTAAAACATGCCATGTAAGCAGTACTGTCAGTGTCAACTTTAAAAATTTATTTTTTAAAATACAATGGTGGTTTTATTTCCAATGAACTAGTTACACGTTTACTTCCTTTTATTGTCTAAGGTCAAGACCGAAATCCGATTTAAAACAACGTATCTACGCAGATACGTTTTAAGCTCGTTTAAGTTCCACTTTAAAATGAATTAAATGCATTTTATTTTACATATGATCAAAATTACTGATGTGGAGGCAGATAGGTGGCAGGTCTTGCCTCATATGAGGAGCTACATGACCAGTATATTTTGGCCTCTAAGGCTATATGATTTTCAATTTCTGTTCGGAAATAGAAATTAAGCTTTTGGTAGTACTGAATATTGCAAGAAAAATATTTCAATTCTCACAGTTACCTTTAATGCTTCTTTATTTGCTGCTAGCAAATGCACTCCTGGAACAGATATGTAATTTAAATTTGCTATCGGTGCCAAAGCTATGAGAGCTCGTATATTATTTTTGGCGTGGGTTTGATTAACTGAAGTATAAACAAATCCAATCGAAGTGCCCATAGAGTGACCTATATAAATTATTTTTCCAGCTTGTTGGGTTATTTCGACAATTTTGTCAATTATAGCTGGTGCATCAATTGTGCCCATTTCATTAAAACTGTAAAAACTTGATTTGAACAACCAAAAAACTAAGATTAAAAAATACCTGTAGCTCCAAAATTCTTTGGTTTTCTTCGAATATTTGATGTGTCTGGAATATATAGTTCCTCTTGCATTAGCAAGCCAAACATCATAACCCTTATCAACATAATAAAAAGCTTAAACCAAAATTAGTTTTTATAATATTAAAGAATAAATGAATTAATAAATAAGTAGACGAAAATGAAATGAAAATTGAGTTAATTTCAGCAAATTCAACGATTTTGGAGATTGGGTATTCTGCCCTACTATGGAGAAAGGCAGTAACTACAAAAACTATAAAATTCTTAATGCGTTTTCTTGTGCTATGATAAAGCTATGGACATTTTGTATCTTAATCTACTGATTTTTTATAAAAATTTAGTTTATGCCAATTTTCCACAGATTTATTGTTAAGCAGTTACTGCCTTTTTCCATAGTTGGGCAGTATTACCCAGGATACATACGAATAGATTTTTCCCCAACTAGCAGAAAACATTTTGCGTCCCTATTAATTCCATGAAAAAACAATAAAGGTTGTTTCGTTTCATTGCTGGTGCTATTTTTTCTCGATGGCAGTCTAAAAATATCCAATATATAACCATCCCATGTTTGAACCGAATATTTGACCACATTAAAGCCATGATGAGAAGCTATACTTTCCTAAAAATATGTATGCTGATGATACCGAAACATGTGTAAAAAATCGAAGATTAAATGAGGTCTTAGTTGCAATCTAAATGAATTAAGAAACTAGGTTTTACACTTTTTAATTACCACATCGCCGAGAACATCAGGATCATACCAGCATTTTTTATTGTGAGAAATGGTTGCATAGTCCCAATTAGTGGGACATACATTGTTTTTTTCATCCTGGCCTAAACAAAATGATAGTCCAAATAATAAAAGAATAAACTTCATTTCTTTAAAACAAATAAGCAACTATTGATATGGTAACCTTAGTATCGTTTATTGTTAAAATAAAACTTGCAATTAGTATTTGTTAAAATATATTTTAATTGCGTGGAATTTTTTAATTATTTGTTGATAACACAGGTAATAACAAAAACTGAATGCTTTAAAAATACAACATTTATTGTTATACAGGGTGTTATGTAATTAATATACTGAATACCTTTTGACATAAGGAGTAAAGAAAAAATATTTAAAAAAATATTTTTCCAAAGATAAAGAAAAAACATGCATTAGAAGTTTTTTATTTTTTTTTGTGATACGCCACTGGTTACACACTTGGTTTATCTCTGCACACTTGTGTTCTGTGAGTACATAGATATCAACCAACAAAGAAGCTGCGCGTTGTTACTAAAAATTTTTCTTGCAAAAAATAAATAAAATCCCAATAAATACAAAAGTTTTATGCCCTTAAAGCTCTAATACCCTTCTGTATTTGTTTACTCATCCAGCTATTAGCTTAAGCAATGATTAAATTTAGTACCTATTTTAAAAAATCCATATCCACAAAATTAATTTTTTCATCGGTTTTTTCTTTCTGTTTACTTAGATGAAATTGGGACCAGTTCACAGGTTAAACTTTAAACATTTAATTTTTGTAAATAAATCCAAAAGCACTTCCCTTAGTTAAGATATTTACAATTTGAGCACATAACCTAAAATTTGAAAGAAATGCACTAGATTCTGTCATAAAAGTTGGCAGATTTTGTTTGAATGTACCTTCAGTACAAAAATGACATAACCAACAATTAATAAAAACGCCAAATTGACAATTTGCATTGTTAATTTTGTCATTTTTGTAATTAAGCTAAATTTAAACAATATTTGTCAACTTTTTTGGGAGAATTTGTAAACGCTGTTGTTACCAACCATAACATAATAAATTAAATTAGGCAACCAGATTAGCCTAAAGTTCCTAGTCGATCAGTGGCGTACTTTTTGGTAGGATATAGGTTATTATAAATTATTTTTAGTCTTTGGAATTTAGAAAAAATTTTAGGTGCTTCTTTATGGACCCTAAGGAACAACACATTTTAATATATAACATTAATTACATAACACCCTGTATAAAAAAATAAATAAATGATTGTAAAGATTTGATGTAACTTACCACGTGCATCCTAAATAATATGCGATATCGATATCAATATCGTATCGAAACAATCCTTGCTATAGCTATAGAGAAGCTTACTTTATATAAATCTAAACTTAATTAAGATCTTAAGATTCTGAAGCACAAAGATAACGTCCATGTTTGTACATTAGGGTGTCCCCGAAATGTGAACGATTTTTGGTTGTCATGGTTTTTTCATAAAATTCATTAATTTATTCCTGGCTTCGGCCAGTGGTGTTACAAATCGAGGGGAGAATACTTAGAATAAGAAGAATATCATAAATCGTTCTATTTTTTTTAATAATATTTTAACAAAAATTAATATAAACAATATTACAAATAAATTAACTTCAATTTGGTTTTGTACAACAATATTAACAAGTAGGCAAATAAAAAATAAACATAACATATTGCTCAAGAAAATTAGTCTTTAAGTGAAATAGCTGCAGATATGTCTTCCCAAAAACTTTCAACAGCATTCCGTAGTTTATTTCGGTTTGCTGACCTTCCGTTGATAAGATTTTGTAACTATAAAACCCCGCAAGTTTTTAATGGGGTTTAAGTCGGGACTTCTAGCTGGCCATGGCAAAACAGTTATGTAGTTGTTGATTGCCCACTCTGTAACCACGCGAGCTGTGTGAACTGGTGCATTGTCCTGTAATATAATATTTATTAGAATCATTTTTGTATACTAAACAGTTTTCTAACATGTTGGAATATAATATTTTCTGGAAACACATGTCCAACTGAAGGTGGCATAACGTTGTCCAAAATCGTCGAATAGTGCTCAGCCGTTAATCTACCATTAATTTCCCAACATATTCCCGCACCATGGACGCTTATCCACGCCCAAACATTTATGGAAAAGTGTCCACTATTTAAGGTTCTTAAGGTGTAGTTCTCAAATCTTGCGTCTCTTGGACGATATACACGCAGCCTTCCATTATTGCAAGATTGAAACGTTTTTTTATCAGAAAATAAAACATTAATCCATAATTTAGATAGTCATTGGCGAACTGGATTCTCCTGCTCATATTTTCGTCAGTTAAAAAAACCTTATGAGCAGCAGCAGTTTTTTAAGCCAGCTTGTTTCAATATTTTTTTATCTGTTCGAAGAGTACTGGAAATTGGGTATCTTCTCGGGCCTTAACTGCGCTTTTGAAAGGATTTTGCCTATAGGCAAAAATTATAATATGTGCGACAAGAGCATCGTGTTCATTTTCGTTGGAGATTTTACTTACACCTTGCCTGATAGGTGTTCTCAATCTTTGTTGTTCTTGCCAACGTTTCTTGATATAAAATAGGCAGCTTTTACTGACATTTAAATCTGCAGCCACTTCACTTAAAGACCAATTTTCTTCTAGTTTGGCTATTGCCTTGGTCCTCTGAGCCTCAGTTAATTGGGGTGGCATTTTTGATATTGCAATTGACAACTATTATCAAATTTGACAACTACCGACGATGCTGATGCAAAGCCCATATTACACGATTAAATTTTGCCATTCACATTTCGGGGACGCCAATTGTACGTTATTTACCAAGTTGGCTGTTTTCACTTGGGTATCATTTAAATTGTTAGTTTAAAGCACAATCCACACAACAAGGTCTGTTCGATCTCGTATTAAAAATACTAAAAATTTCTACACATTCACATTTTAAATTAGATATAAAACAATTAAAATTTCTTCAAGATCAGGGCCGGATTAAGACAATGTTTAAATAACCTAAAAGAGAATTTTACCTATAACATTTCGTCCTTGATACTGCAAAAGGTCACTTTGACGCACAGACCACCAAAACAAATGGACGGATTTGTTTACGTTTATACCGTCAGATATTCGTCTATTTGGTTTGGTTTAGGAGTAAAGCATAGTTTCACATTCTAAACACCGTCGAAAGAAACACGGCTTCCAACGTTGTCAGAAGTATAATAAACATTAATAATTACCAGTAATTCGTTTGAATAATAAAAAGGATTTGTTCATCATTTTCTTTAGATATTTTTCTCTATTTAATAATTATTAAAATTAAATATTAACAACGTTGGTAAATTCGTCATATTTGACAGCATAGAAAAAGGTTATGTTCTGTGGGTTGACAGCTTGTTGTTTTGTGTTTTCGTTTGTTTATTTCTATCGTGTTTAAGTTAATTATGGAGTTTAAATACATTATTTTTTACTAAAAATAACAATACATGGAAATATCGTTTGTAAGTACCTACCTACTTATTATTTTTTTAATCACAATACGTCACTGGAAGAAAACATAAAATTCTATCTCTAATTTGACGCTTAGACTGTGACCGTTTGTTGACGTCACTGGAAGAAAACATAAAATTCTATCTCCAATTTGACGCTTAGACTGTGACAGTTTGTTGACCGCAAACAAATCATTGTTATTGAATGGCAATGCGCCGTCCATTTGTTTTGGTGGTCTGTGCTTTGACGCCTTTCTGCACAAGGGAACCAACCCACAAAAATAAAAAAAAAACGAGATAAATTTCTCTTCTGCAGAAAGGCGTTCAAGTGACACGACCTTTTGCATTATCAACGACGATTTACAATTTTTTTTCCTGCATTTAAAATCGGGAAATATTCAAAATTTATTTTATTGACTTCTTCTACTTCTATAGATAAAAGAGCTAGATTCGCAGTCTTCTCGTCTACTATAGTACTATAGGCAACTGCTTTTAAAATAAAAAAGGGTATTACACGTTTGATAATTGTAATTATTTATTTTAATTGATTATTTCCCTCATTATAATATGAACCAATCAAAAGCCTTAAATTTTCGAATAAATTTCGTTTAAATAAGCGATTAAATCACTAGAACTATTTAACAGCGATTAAATTTTAGCCTCCTTATTGAATTTTTGTTTACGATTTTATGGTGTTAATTACAAGTTTTAACAAACATTAAAAAAAAAAACTATAAAAAATAAGTTATCTAGTTTACGAAATATCAATTATTACTTATTACATACCTTAAATTAATAGAATTTAAAAAAAAATATTTATAAATTTTGACACATACGTCAGATTTTATGAATTGTCAAATAGTTTCCTTTAATTCGAGAAATAATCTAGACGTATATCACTCAACCTATAAATTAAATCTGTCAAACTATGCTCAGTAAGTTTTTTATTTGATTTTTCTTTTTGGAAAAACCAAACAAAAAACTACTGAGCCTAGTTTAACCGATTAAATTCATAGTTCTCGTGATATAATATATGATTAATTTTAATATTCAACCTACTTAAAAAAAATTGAGCCTTCTGCCTGGGCGCCTATTGGCTTTGCGGCGCCCTAGGCCATGGCCTAGGTTGGCCTATAGGTTAATCCAGCACTGAAAAAAAAATAAATTTTTGTTTTAAAATTATCATTAATTTTTTGAACAATTATTAAGAGCGTATGATAAAAAAAAATTACATTACATACAGAATAAATATCGGAAAATTAAACAAAATTATTGGTAAAAACGGTATAAATGAATTTTGATCAAAATTTACGAAATAAATTTTTGACGCCAATATCAAAGTTTCTTTATCCAAAGGGATCAGAATAGAAGTAGAATCAACAATATTTGGTATGGTATATTAAATATAATAAACAAGAAAAAAATCAATTTCCAAAAAGTTTTTTTCTTGTTTAAAATTCTTTTTAGGCTATAAACTAACAATTTAAACGATACCTAAGTGAACACTGCCAACTTGTAATAATAATAATAATTATTATTATCCTTATTATTATAATCCTTTATTTATGCTTAAAAACAATACAAAATTGTGTGCACAAGTCGGGAACATAAATTAATAAATATATAATTATCAACTACACTAATTATAAATAAAAGAATAAATACAACAAAACTCGTTGCATAATAAAATAAAGAATACAACAAATATCTATAAACAAGCAAATAAAAGAATTAATAAAAAACATTAATAAATACAATACATTACTATCACAATATTCCAAAAACTCTTTCGTGCTATAAAAACAATGCTCTAACAAAAACAATTTCAAAGAAGATTTCAATTTTTTTAGAGAATATTTTTTCCAACTAGGTGGAATCTTGTTGTAAAATATCACCGATTGGTATTTAAAAGACTGCTGCATTTTAGAAAGCCTGCATTTTGGCAGAGCTATCAAGCCTCTATTTCTAGTATCATGACCATGATGATCCCCCTGGCACTGATAGTCCTCAGAATGAGCATACAAGATACAGTCCAAGATATACTGACCACTAAAGGTCAAAATCTTCAGATCTTTAAAAATTGGCCTACAGTGATCAGTATATCCAGCACCATAAATAGTTCTCACAGCTTGCTTCTGCAAAAGGAAAACTTTGTAAGCATTAGAAGAATTTCCCCATGCCAAAGTAGCATAAGATAAATGGCTATGAAAAACTGCAAAATATGTCATTCTGAGTACACTTCTCGATAATAGACTACGAAGTTGTCTGAGCAAAAAGATGCTTTTTGACAACTTACTTAGTAAACTTAAAACATGTGCCTTAAAGTCCATTGTCCATTGTATATACGACAGTCATTGTAAAAAATGCGAATCCACACAAAAATTAAATTTGAATATATTAAAAATTAAATTTGAATATATTCCTATAGGGAACTAAATAAAATTCAAAAAAATTATTTAATTTATTGGGGGTTAATATGTTAATATAGTAATATTAAATAAAAACAATTTACAAGTTTATATAATTTGCCAAAATATTATCTATAGGATCAAATACACAATGCTTCATATTTGAACACATGAAAAGGTCCAAGTGAGCCACTTTACCGTGACAGCCGCTATTGTTCGGCAATATGGTGTATGATTTTTCAGTTTCAAGCATATTAAATGTTGTTTTTGCATCCTTAAAAACACAAAAATTTGGTTATGCAGATCTATATTAATAATAATACGGTATTACCTCGCATGAACAAACATAATCATTAATACCACAAAAAATATCAACCCTTATATTGATATTTTTTAGGTTAAAGGCAGGTGGGTTAATTTTTCCATACACCTGTAAATTTTTTAACGGTCCATAACTATAATCAGCAAAGTATCCCTTTTGTTGAATCATTTGTAAATAGTTTATAAATACTTGACTGCTAATGGGTTCGTTACCTCTTCCGGTAAACTTTGGAAGACTATACTAAAAAATAAAAATAGTTTTTAAACCCTAAAACAATGACAAAAGTTTTTTATATTATGAACTCGAGACATGAAAAAAATTCAAGCTATGCGAAAACTGCATAAATATATGGTTCAACCATGATTTAATTCTGATGAAATTAATTGGACCATGTGAAAATTAAAAACTTACCTTTAAATTAATGTTATCACTTTTTCCAAATAGGCTGTTAATCAATAATTCACAAAATGGTTCGACTAACTTATATTGACACGCCGTCTCGAGACTACTGTCGATATAATTTATTTTAAATAAACCAAAGTTAGTCTAAAAAAACCTTTAGAAAACATTTCAAAATTATATATATTTAGTTATATTTACCCTCACCAGATCTGGGATGTTGGATAAAATGGATAAGTAAATTGTTTTGGTATGGTACAAGTTAATTGCAGGTGCATGGGCAATAATGCCTTTTAAATTTTTTGAAGCATCTTCTGGATATGCAGAGGCATACACAAACAATGCACTTGTCCCCAAAGAATGTCCCATGGTGATTAGTTTTTGCCCAGTTTTCTCCACTATCATCTCCACCACTGCTTTAACATCGTTTTTTCCTATTTTACCATAGCTTAAAATATATTAATGACATATGAAAATAGTATTCTAAAAATTTGGAAAGACCAAGTTTTATTTATTCCAAAACGGCATGTCCTATACTGAATACTACAACAAATATCCTACCTAAAGTCCCAATATTCCGCATCATTTGGTGTCAAACTTATATGACTGGAGAATACAGTACCTCGTACATTTGGAAGCCAAACATCATAGCCAGCATCAGCATAATAAAATGCTACAAAATAACTGCATGAAAAATGTAATGCGCTCGTTGTGGTTAATATACCCAGAGAATCTTTTTCATTAACAACAAAGCATCTAGCGTTTCTATCAAATGCGTGCCATATGACCAACGGAGGTCCAGTAATATTTTGCATATTAGTTCCAACGCGCGAAATTCTAAAATTTTGTAGTATGTATCCATCATCAGTTTGAACCGTAATATTTTCCATTTGGTATCCATATCTTTTTACTATTGATTCCTTAAAAAATAATTTTTTTTAAACATAACATTATTTTGATCAAAATTCTTACAAAGGAATCGCAAATATCTGGATCATTAGAACATTGGAGTTCTTGGAAAAAAAATATCACGACGCACAATATAGTAATTGAGATTTTTACAAACATTTTAACCTGCACACAAAATGTCAATTATTTCTTACAATGTCTACAATGCAATTATGAAATGTAGGATATGAATAACAATATGATATTGTTTTAAATGTTAAGGTAGAACCGTAAACAATTGTTAATATAATTAGTGATATTGGCGACATTTTATGGCAAAAACAGAAAAACAATCGGGTTTCGGAAATATTCATAAAAAAAACATTATTTTTTAAATGTGACACCGCGGTGCACCGTGCATATTTTGAAAAACAATTTAGTTTGGAACAAAAAATTATTATTCCACAACTACCCCAAACCTAAAAACAAACTTGAACTTTATGATTGTTGTTATCAATGGTGAGTAAATAACTTTGGACACGGTGTATATCTTGGATATATTAAAAAATGAACTAACAATTAAATCATCAACGTCTAGATCTTCATTACATCTTGAATTTTGTATAAGAAATAAAAAAAAGCATAAACTCAAAATTTTACCAAGCATTTTGATCGAATATAAGTAATTTATAATATTTAACTTAATATTTATACCTAAATACATATATAGCTTTTATAGTAAAAAAAATTATTTATAACATACATTTTAAGTGGGGCTATTTGAATTTTAAAAATTATATTAGATTTTTTTACATAAGGTTACTTTTTGTATGCCTACAAGTTTTTAAAATTGTGTTAAGTAGTAAATTAGAACTCACACAGTAACGATGCATGTTTTAAATACATAAATATAATTATATAAATTTTATACATTCATAAAATTTTTAATTGGACATAAAAAATAAAAACCCTTTTTTATACTCCCACATTTAAAACACCCATTTGTTCTCATGACCTTTCTTATACAATTTTATAGGTACATAGGTAATAAACTATATTAAGCTATTTAATCTATGCACTAAAACAATTTAGATAAGTTATAATGTTAAATTATTTTTTAAAAGGATTGTTGCGCGTACCAGGTGGTACCTTCTTTTTTGAATATTACACAGTACAACACGATTTTCCTCTCATGATAAATTTTAAAAGATTTTAAAAATAAAGGTTAAAAAAACGTACCCGTGTCTCACCGTTTCTCGAAATTACGTCATTTATTTTATTTACACAGCCATTCTTATTATTTTAACCTAAACAGATTTTTAATTCTCTATTTTGTTATAAATAATTTTTTTTCTTCAGATATTTTATGTTTTTACGTAATACAAAAAAATTATACTCAAAGAAAATAACAATTTTATTTTTTTTAAGTAAAAAAAATATTTCTGGTTTTAATTCTTGATTTTTTTTTTAATAAAACAACAGATTTGTTTTTATCTTATATTAAATATATGTTGGAAACAAATCTTGACCTTTTGCTTTCGAATCTATAGTGGTATCACAACCTAAAAATACCACTTGATATACAGGATGTTTCACATTCGGGGTCCATTGGAAGTTTCTGGAGAACGGAAAAAATATAGATTTGAAATTTAAAAGCTTTATAATCCATTAAGTCTATTTTTTTAAATATTTTGAACAAAATGCAACTTCCGGTTTGACCGGAAGTGACATCAACTTTGTTATTTCAAATAGAACCTCCATATATTTTTACATTTTGAAATTCTACATAAAATTCTGAGTAAAATTACTATAAAATGTCCTATACCTAGTCTATTTTCAAAATCTGTAGAAATTTTTCATGGGAGGGAAAATAATCAAATTTTGTCGTACTGTGTTATATGTCTTAGTCTATGCATTTCTAAAAAACCATGTCACGAGGGTGGTGAAGAAATTTAATCCACCATCTTGGGGCGTCTGCCATATTCAATTTAAAATAATTTTACTTAAAAAACCCTTTCATTTGATTCCTATGACAAGGAGGCTGTGAAGAAATAGGTAATCCACTGTCTTAGAGCGGCGGCCATTTTAAACAAATTACAATATTTAGTATAGTGGATTGTATTTTTTGGGGTGAAAGTACTGGGGTGAAAGAATATTTTTGTTACCGTTTTAATAGGTTTCAATATATATAAAAGGCTGTTTAATTTAATTAGAAGAAACTTATACCACATCCAATTAATTTTAATTTTAAATAATATAAATAAAAGACTTGATGATTTAATTTGATAGTAATCATATTGTTATTACACTAATGCTAAATAAAAACAATTTACAAGTTTATATAATTTGTCAAAATATTATCTATAGGATCAAATACACAGTGCTTCATATTTGAACACATGAAAAGGTCCAAGTGACCAACTTTACCCTGACAGTCGCTATTGTTCGGCAATATGGTGTATGATTTTTTAGTTTCAAGCATATTATATGTTGTTTTTGCATAATTTTGTTCGTAATATCAATAAACACTATTTATCGAAATTTATTTATTAGAACAATGAATATAATCGTTAAGTCAATTATTAGGGGTTCTTGGATGATTAACAGGGTTATTGGTTTAACGAATTACTGTTCATTACTTTTTTCCTACGAAGTCAGTAACTTTTTTTACTGACCCAATGAATCGTGTTCATTGGGCCAATAAACATAGTACATCAAGCGCGTTTACGTAAATTGATAAACAAAATTCGTTAGATTAATGAATACTGGGCATTAATCAATGAATGCATTCGTTATATCAATGAATCAGTTCGATAAATAAATGAACGTGTACATTGGTTTAAAGAAATATTTTGATTGATATTACAAACAATTGTACGCCAGGACAATGAATTCAATTATTAACTGATATAAGGGTTTTTCTAAGCAAATAAATGCATTTATTGACTCAATGAACATTTATTGACTGATGAATACATTCGTTGGGCCAATAAATGCGTTTATTAAGCTGATAAACAGTACATAAAATATAAGAGATTTTATTGGTTAAAACAAAAATTGCCGGGACATAGGTAAATTTCACAAAAGACACTATAAGATTTATCCAGTCTAGTCCCTAATTACCTAGGCGAAGGAAGGTCTCGTCGCAAAGGATATAGAGGTTCCCTCGCGATACTTATTATTTACGCAAATCAATTTCTTTGGGTTTTATATAAAGGTGAAGTTTAAGTTGATATTCTGGTTTAAAATTCCAAAGGGTAAGTACATTTCAATTTACATATTTCACTGCTTTTTTGTCATAATCGTTTTGCACTTTCGTTAGGGATTAGACATTTTAAGCGCCAAAAGGTTGTTTGTTAATCGTTGCAAAATCTATGTAAGGATACAATTTTGATAGCGGAGACGAATTATTCTGTTGAATCTCAACTATCCAGTTCAAATACCATTATAGGGTATTTTAAATCAATTGATCAACCAACTAAAAATATTCCTATTATTGCTCACCAGATCGACAAGAACATCTTAAATGATGAATCTAAAAAACCCGGTACCTTCATCATAGATGAATATCAAAAAAATATTGATAAATTTGTCTTGGCCTTACACAATAACAATATTTTTTCTCGAAAGGATGTGTTCAATATTCTTAAAAACTTGGATTCTTTTTTGATCAAAACTTTTAGAAAACTTTTGTTAAATCAATATAAATTTGTAGTTCCGGAAACTGACGGAGAAGCATGCCTAAGGGCATGATAACTATTGGAAGACATGGTACAGATTAAACGATCTAGAAATGGCAGAAAACTGTTGACAAATCTTGAAAAAATTGTCTCAATACAAAATTCTAAAGGGATATCGATTGGTACGAAGTATGAATTAAAAATCGAATGTTTAGTAATATTACGAGATGATTTATTTTAGATTGATATGGATTTTGAAGGAGCATTTTCCAAGAGCGACTGCTTACTTAGCCATTGGGAGGAATGCTTTTAGAGGATTTTTGATTTTTTGAAAGTTCCAGGTAACCTTAAAGAAAAGACTACAAAATGTTTGCTGGACAACATTGAGGGTGAAAGTCATTTCAATATTTTCAGATGGGTGTTATGCGGCAGTATTATGGGCCCTACAACACTACAAATTAGTGTATAAAAATATGTAATGGTATATTTTCACCAACTGTTCATCTTTTCCATTCCATAAACAAGGCAAACATGTTAAATGCATAGTTTTTGACAATAAATGTTTATTTATTTTTAATGTATTCTTTTATTAAGTAGTGTAGTGTATTAAGTAGTGTAAATAGTGTCGTTAGATTAATGAACGAGTTGACTGAATGATTGAGCTAATGAATGTGTTCATTGGATCAATAAACCCGTTTATTAGATCAATGAATACGTTCGTTGATTTTATGAACAAAAATAATTGAACTTATGAATGTGTTCATAGATTAATAAACCCGTTTATTGGATCAATAAATATTTTCATATAATCAATAAACCTGTTAATTGAATGAACGAATATCTTGATTGCATCAATAAATAAGTTCATTGATTCTACAAACATATCCATCAATTTGATAATAATATTTATTAAATCAATGAATATTTTTATTAACCCAATTAAAAAAGTTAATTAAGTGATAAAATTATAAACATCGACTAATGTACAAGTATTCGTTGGCCCAATTAACTCGTTTATCGGACGAAAAACGATAAACAGAGTTCGTTAAGCCAATAACATTTTTATTAATATTACGTACCTTTTTGGTTCAGTGTACCACATCCAATTAATTTTAATTTTAAATAATATAAATAAAAGACTTGATGATTTAATTTGATAGTAATCATATTGTTATTACACTAATGCTAAATAAAAACAATTTACAAGTTTATATAATTTGTCAAAATATTATCTATAGGATCAAATACACAGTGCTTCATATTTGAACACATGAAAAGGTCCAAGTGACCAACTTTACCCTGACAGTCGCTATTGTTCGGCAATATGGTGTATGATTTTTCAGTTTCAAGCATATTATATGTTGTTTTTGCATCCTTAAAAACACAAAAATTAGGTTATGCAGATCTATATTAATAATAATACGGTATTACCTCGCATGAACAAACATAATCATTAATGCCACAAAAAAGATCAACTCTTATATTAATATTTTTAAGGTTAAAGGCAGGTGGGTTAATTTTTCCATACACCAGTAAATTTTGTAATGGTCCATAACTATAATCAGCAAAGTATCCCTTTTGATGAATCATTTGTAAATAATTTATAACTACTTGACTGCTAATGGGTTCGTTACCTCTTCCGGTAAACTTTGGAAGACTATACTAAAAAATAAAAATAATAACAAAAGTTTTTTACATTTTGAACTCGAGACATGAAAAAAATACAAGCTATGCGAAAACTGTATAAATATATGCTATGCCATGTTAAAATTAAAAAACTTACCTTTAAATCGATGTTATCACTTTTTCCAAATAAGCTGTTAATCAATAATTCACAAAATGGTTCAACCAACTTATACTGACACACCGTCTCAAGAGTTGTATCGATATAATTTATTTTAAATAAACCCAAGCCAGTCTAAAAAACGTTTAGAAAACATTTCAAATTTATATATATTTAGTTATATTTACCCTAACAAGATCTGGGATTTTGGATAAAATGGATAAGTAAATTGTTTTAGTATGGTACAAGTTAATTGCAGGTGCATGGGCAATAATGCCTTTTAAATTTTTTGAAGCATCTTCTGGATATGCAGAGGCATACACAAACAATGCACTTGTCCCCAAAGAATGTCCCATGGTGATTAGTTTTTGCCCAGTTTTCTCCACTATCATCTCCACCACTGCTTTAACATCCTTTTTTCCTATTTTACCATAGCTTAAAATATATTAATGACCTATGAAAATATAATTCTGAAAATTTGCACAGATGGAAAGATTAAGTTTTATTTAGACCTTTAACGGCATGTCCTATACATTTAACAGACTACAAAAAATATCCTACCTAAAGTCCCAATATTTCGCATCATTGGGTGTCAAACTTATATGACTGGAGAATACAGTACCTCGTATATTTGGAAGCCAAACATCATAGCCAGCATCAGCATAATAAAATGCTACAAAATAACAGCATGAAAAATGTAATGCGCTCGTTGTGGTTAATATACCTAGAGAATCTTTTCCATTAACAACAAAGCATCTAGCGTTTCTATCAAATGCGTGCCATATGACCAACGGAGGTCCAGTAATATTTTGCATATTAGTTCCAACGCGGGAAATTCTAAAATTTTGTAGTATGTATCCATCATCAGTTTGAACCGTAATATTTTCCATTTGGTAACCATATCTTTTAACTATTGATTCCTTAAAGTTTATTTTGTTTTAAACATAATAACATTTATATCTGGATCATTAGAACACTGGAGTTCTTGAAAAAAAATATCACCAGGCACAATATAGTAATAGAGAAAATAAACAATAATTGTTAATTATTAATAAGCACTTGAATTTTATAATTGTTGTTAAAATAAAGTAATTTGGTTGGCAATGGTGAGCAAATAACTTTGGACACGGTGTTAATCTAAGATACATGTATTTAAAAATTTACTTACAATTGAATCATCGACGTCGGGATCTTCATTACATTTTGAATTTTTTATTAGAAATAAAAAAAGGCATAAACTCAAAATTTTGCCAAGCATTTTGTTTGAATATAAGTAAATTATTAAAAAGCACCTAAATGTATATATAGCTTTATTAGTAAAAAAATGTATAATTTATAAATATATAAATTTTAAGTGGGTCCATTTGAATTTTAAAGATTAGATTAGATTTTATTACATAAGGTTACGTTTCTATGCCTATAAGTATTTAAAAATTTGTAATTGTAGTAAATAGGTACTCACACAGTAAGGATGCATTGTTTAAATATTTTAAACTCATTCATAAAATTTTTAATTTTACATACCCTAAAAAATAAAATCCCTTTTTAAATTAAATGTTTTTAAAAGGCTTCTTTCAGGTGGTACATACTTTTTTTAATAATATACGTATTAGTCTTATGCATTTCTAAATAAAATATGTCACAAGGGTGGTGAAGAAATTTAATCCTACATCTTGGAGCGGCTGCCATTTTAAAAAAATTACAATATTATAGAGTAATAGTATATTATTATATGAGAGATAATGCAGGCTATTATTCACAAGGATGAGGTTTGCATTTCCAGTAAATAATGAGCATTATTTCGAGTGTAATACCATGCTATTTTACTCCAATTAAGTAATTTTTATTGATAACAAAATTTATTATATTACTATTTTCCGATTTTAAAGATCATTATAGTCGCCCCTCGTATATATAAACAATCTGTTAACGTTAGTTTTTCCCAATTGAAAACCCGATTGGTTTAAATAACAGTGAATATTGAAATAAGCCAATCACTAAACTCTAGCAACGTGAGTAATGTGTTCAATATTACCGTTGTTAGGCCGGGCGGTTACATAATATGCAATAGTAGAAAAGTGGTATTTTTTGGAGTCAAAGTACAAGACTATTTTTATTACCCTTTTAATAGGTTGTCAATATATTAAAAAGGCTGATTTTATTTATTCATTTATAAAAATTATAATAGTTTAATATTAAAAAAAAGTTAGCAACTTACATTTACATTAGAAAACATTCTTTGACTATTTTTCTAGAGTCACACTCTTTTAGGATTTATTTTTATATTTAATGTATTTTTTTACTTTTATGACACATTGTGAAATTTTCAGGTCGTAGTATTCTGCCCTACTATGGAGAAAGGCAGTAACTGCTAAACAAGAAATTTGTGGAAAATTAGCATAAACTACATTTTTATAAAAAACAGTAGGGATTTAATTGATTTTTTTTAATTCATGAGATATTTGACTGCATTTCTGTGTTGAATTCGGTTACAAAATGTCCATAGCTTTAACACAGCACAAGAAAACGCATTTTGCATTTTTTTGCAGTTACTGCCTTTCTCCATAGTACAGCAATATTTAAGTTTATGTTTTAAAGTTTGATAAGTGGAGTCAAAATGGAAATTTAATTTTTCAAGGACAAAACAATTTGAATTTTATCAAATTTGTTTCATAATTTAAAAATGTATAATTTTAAGTTAGTTTTCCATAAACAAATATAATAAATATTCCTTAACACCAAAACAAAACACAAGTGCTTAAAGTACTTCAGAAGCGAAGTGTAGGTAACTGTTACTGTTTATTCTAAAGAAGCTACGGTTTAGCGAAATAATTTTCAAAATGTTATAAATTAGGGGAGACCGGGGTAGAACGGGGTACCGGGGCAGAACGGTGTTTTATTTAAATTTCCCGCTGCAGACGATCGATAGTACTATCGTCCTTTGTTATCATTTACTAGAAGGCCAACACGTCAGTTAGTAATGACAAACAGGTTACTACAAACCTTTTAGTGTGTTTTAGACTAAACATGGTGAAATTTTGTTTAGTTTTATAACTTTTCGATATACATTTATTGTATATACCCATTTTCACTTTCATTTGAGGGTTGGATTTTATGCACACAGTGCCAAAAGTGGGCTCACAATTCGTGTGCGGGGATAGAGTGTAATGTCCACGATGCAGAACTTGTCTGTGAATTCTGTAAGCCCGATAACCCCATTCCACATTGTGGGCGGAATGGAGTAAAGGACACTTTTTTTAATAGGATAATAAAAAAAATTGTTAAGCATTTATGTTAATTTTTTTTGTATTTTGTTTATAATATTTTAATAAATCGTTCTGCTTTTTTTTTAAATTTGTACCACGTCTCTACGCTACTAAAAATAATTTTTAAACGTTAGAGTCCCCATTCCCCCCGGTCTCCCCTACGTAAAACTTTCAAAACATGTTTCATCAACATAAAGTTTCATCAAGTAAAGGTCGAAACAATTAATAATTGTTTAATTTATCACCAAAGTTGCCCCCTTTTTAAGTTACCCATGTTAACATTTATTTACATTTTCATGATATTAAGTTACCACCACCATCTTTTGTTTTTTGTATGACCGCCATTTTGAAATGAAACTATGTATCCCATTCGTCAGTACCGTGTCGTCAGTTCCATGTTCGATGTTTCGATTTCTATTTTTCGCAAACTTCAATTTAAATTCTGCTTGCGCAGAACTTGCTTATTTAATGTCATTATAAACTCATATAAATTTGGTGTGGGTCCCATATCTAATAATTGAGATATCGGTATACCCAAAATCCACCAGCCGCCACTGATGTGTGGTATTATTTGATTTTAAGATATTTAATGTATAATATGCTCAAAGTTGCAATAAATCTTCCAATAAATTATGTATTTAATTAGTACCCTGGTATACTCGTCACTTCCCTTGCGTTCAAATTTAGAAAACACAGATATTTCAGAAACTGTTTGAAAAAGTGACCGGTCTGGAACAGTATATTTATTTTATTATTTATGCATTTATGCTCTCATAACAAAATACTGTTTAATTTTCTCCAAAAACTATACAAACAAAATGAAGTCAAAAGTTGACCAACTTTTGTAGAATCACCCATATGATGGTGTATTTGTTTACATGTGAAACTAAATTTAAATTATAATGTAACTGTAATGGGCTTGTTATTACTCCTAATTTACCGCCCTTATAAAAAAATACTAATAGAAGTATACAATAGATGTATCCTTGTATCCCTGTATATAAAAAAATTAATCCATATCTATACATTTGGGTGTCCGTTATTCCGTTGTTTTTTTTTACTTGGGTATCATTTAAATTTTTTTCGGATGTCCTTTAACTGTGTTTTTTTGTCAGAAGACGATGTACTCAAAAAAGTATTTTGTTACGAAATCCTATTCTTTACCATTGCTCCTTAAGGAGCAATGGTAAAGAATAGGATTTCGACAATTGTCTCGTTATCATAGCTAGTACTTAAGTAGTAGTAGTAAGTACTTGAGTACATTATCTAAAAACATTTAATTTTTTGTATCTAAAGTGGTATTTAAAAATAGTATACTTTAACAAAATTTTACTGCAATACCTACGTAATCAACTTTATATTAGCTAAAAAGTGAGTCAAAATTTGAAAAAATGCCTTTTTTATTGCGGTAATATTTTAAATACATTTATATTATTGAATTTGTAACTTTTTGGTTCCAAGTTAAATTTTTATTAAATAAATACAACATATGCTGCCATCTAGCGTAAGATACAGGCATTAATATAAGGAAAATGTAGATAAATTTATAAGTATTTTACTTCCTAAAGAAAATGTTATTAAATTTAAGTGTTTTACCAATGAAACGCAAGAGCTTTTCTGGTATATGGGTATTTTCTATATTTTCTTTACAGTGTGTCCACGGATGGACTTAACTATACTTGTAAAAATATTTATTTTCAATTTTTCGAAGAAAAGTCACTTTTCATAATTTCTTTTGCTTGATAGGTATATATATAAATACGATGAGAAACTTCTATTTTGTTATACAGGGTGCGCAAAAAAAACAATTGTAGATTTTGCAAAATTAAAAATTGTTAAATATTTTTTTGAAGGTCTAATATAAAGAGCTTGTAAGGAGAAACCAAAAAGCCAAATCAAGTTTTTTCATGTTGTTACTAAGATATTTGTTATAAAAAATAAATTCAATTCAGGTCCTAACTTGCGTGGTCCTATTATTTTAAAGAAACTGACTGCTTTCTCATTTTGTGATCATGAATCAAGGTTTTTGCTTTCAACTGACATGTCTAGAATTATGTTTAATTGTTAAATCAATAAGAGCAGTAGTAGGTAAGTTATGTTGTTTATAGAATAAAAGGCACTTCTCTGCTGGTTTGATTTATTTTAAAAACAGACTAGTTTCGCCTTTGATGCATCATCAGGGTTTCTAAAAGAAATTATATTAGATTTTTTAAATATAGTTATAAGTATGTAAAAATAAAAGTAAAAAGACTTAAAAGTCAATGTTAAAAATCCCAATATATACACATTAAAATTATACAATTTGGTTATTTAAATAAATAAACACTTATTAAAATTTAAAAATTAAAATTACACTTTATTGTTATATTAAAATATTAAAACAATTAGGTTATATTATAATTATAGTCCGGTCAAATTAGACCAACAAATAACAGTAAAGGTACATAAATTTACAACAAGCTGAAAATCAGTAAAATTGTTCAGAATATAATTATAAATAAAATTTTAAAGTTCCCCATCATTCCCCTGTATGGAAATTTTTTTATTCAAGTTCAAAGGTCAAAAAAATTAGTTTTTCGCGATTTTTATCAAAACGGTAAGTTTTATCATAAAAATACCCCAAACAAAATTGTAGATCATAAAATTATCTATAAAAAATGTATTGATACTTTTTTTCCTACGAGCCACCGTTTCTGAGATATAACGATTCGAAAAGTTGTAAAAGTTGTAATCGTCATAATATGCACGCCACGTATCTCTAGAGTTGTAATATATATTAAAATATTTTTCTATAGGTCATTTTAACTTACACTTAAAATCTGTCACCTGTCATCTGTCACCTGTCATCTGTCACCTGTCATCTGTCACCTGTCATCTGTCACCTGTCATCTGTCACCTGTCATCTGTCACCTGTCATCTGTCATTTGTCCCTGTCATATGCCACCTGTCATTTGCCACCTTATCGATTTGATTTCGAGGATTTTAATTGGTTAACTTTTTTAAATACCCAACAAAAATTAAACGGGCTTCTGGCCGATTAGTTTTTATTCGATGAAGCTCATCTTTTAGTAGGTATGTCAAACTTTGGTCTTTTTCCCGTCGATTCGTGTATTTCGTTCGGCCAATTTCGAAAATTTCTCTCGACCTAAAAAACGTTTGAAAATTTTTCGAAAAAAATAAAAAAAGAACGCTGTTCGAAAAGTTGCCGGCGTATCCGGCCCGTTTGCAATATTTATTTTTTCCATTGTCTGTATATCCTCTTTTTCTAAGCGCCGTAGCTCGGAGGCCGTTGAAGGTTGAAATTTGCATCCTTTTTTTCTGCCCACGAGACCTATCCGCGGACCAAATTTTTCCGATGTCGAAAAGGTCCAAGTCCACTTTTTTACGATTTTTCCGTCAAATTTGGCACGTTCCGTTGTCTTCGCTTAACTTTCGAACGAGCCGAGATTTTTCGTCCAAACTCGAGGAAAAGGGTCTTCGGGACAAGAAGTTATCGGCATTAAATTTCTTCTTTCTATATACGAAGCTCCTAAAAAAACTACTTGCTTTGATAAGTATCGATATGCATGTTTCGTTAAAAATTCTAAAAGTAAAAAACAAGTTCAATTAGCTTGTCTTCCTCCAACCTCAGTTGCTGCTCATCAACATCTTTTTCGGGTATATTACCATGTTCAATTGTGGCTTGGTTATCAGCTAGACCTTACAGACTAGGGTTGGAAGTTGGTCAACAACACATTAGAACCAGTTCAAACTTTACTCCCACCTGCGCCGGAAAAACTGTTGAACACAATTTTTTGCAACTGCAAAAAGGGATGCAGTGCTAAATGAGGTTGTAAAAAAGTCGGACTGTTTTATTCTCTGGCATGTACGAATTGTCAAGGCGGGTTGTGCTCTAATGTTGAATCACCAACAGTGGAGGATTCATTTAATTCCAACAAGGTGAGATGCGATACATCGCTATTGACGCAATTTACTTGAACCCAGGATGAAGATGAAGAAGAAGAACAACAAGAAGAAGAACAAGAACAAGAAGAAGTTCAAGAAGAACAAGAAAAAGAATTTAAATGTTACGAATCAGACGAATAAACTTCAGTACATTTTTTAAATTTACATCGCTATTATCTTTTCCAATCATTGCTAATTTCCGTTATTCTGCAATAGTTTCAAATTAAACAGGATCACAAGTGACCCGTGAAATAGGCCTACTGGGAAAACCACGTTTAAAAACGCGCTTAGTAAACTACCTCATAGGTGGCGTGGAAACGTGTGCATATTATGGCGATTATAACTTTTACAACTTTTCGAATCGTTATATCTCAGAAACGGTGGCTCGTAGAAAAAAAGTATTGAAACATTTTTTATAGATTATTTTATGATCTACAATTTTTGTCTTGTTTATTTTTATGATAAAACTTACCGTTTTGCTGAAAATCGCGAAAAATCATTTTTTTGACCTTTGACCTTGAATAAAAATTTTTTCATACAGGGGAATGATGGGGAACTTTAAAATTTTATTAATAATTATATTCTGAAAAATTTTACTGATTTTCAGCTTGTTGTAAATTTATGTACCTTCGAATGTCTAGATTGACCGGACTATTAGGGTTGTGACATTGTTCCACCTTTAGGTTAAATGTTTAAAGATTGGTGTATTAAATAGATTAGCTTGTTCGTTTAAGCATTGGATATTGTTCTTTTCAATTTGTTTATGAATTTCGTACGCTTCTAACAGAGTTAATTTGTGACTTTTTTCTTGTATGTGTAGAATTGTTGTATTATTTTCTATGTTAAAGTGGTGTCCTGTTTCTTCTAAATGATTTCCAAAATTTGAATTATGATTGTTGTTGTTTATGTGTTCTTTTATTCGGGTATTGAATGTTTCTCCTATGTAAGTAGAGGATTCTTCTGTATTGATATGTTTCATTATTATTTTCCATATTTATTAATTTTAGTATATTTTTCCATTTCATTCGTTTCTGTATTTTGCTAATGGTGTTTTTATTAAATTGATTTTCTTTGGCTATTTGTTGGATTATACTCTGTTCTTTCTGGTATTCGTCTTTAGAAAGGGGAGTGTTGTTAAGTATGTGTATAAAACTATAAAAAGCGGAGTATTTCTGTTGGTAGCAATGAAATGAATTGTATGGGATAATAGCACTGGTTGTAGTTAGTTTTCTATGGATGCTAAAATTATATGCTGTGTCATGACGTTGTATTATTGGATCTAAAAATGCTATTTGTCTTTCATTTTCTTTTTCTATGGTGAATTTTAATTTTTTGTGTTGATTGTAGATGTATATGTGAAAATTTGTTAATTCTTCGTCTGTTCCAGTCCAGATTCATAATGTGTCGTCTACATAGCGTTTCCATAATTTTATATTTTTTATATGGTAATTTTTTTTGTTTAATATACAAGGCCTACTATGTCAGTTATGAAGAGTACCCAAATTTTTAAGAATTCATATCGACGATTTTTTTAAACAAAATCTAAGCACGGCACTGGATTCACCACACCTCAAAACGACCCTATACTAATTTTTATTGAAAAATTTTAAGTAGAAAAGTGCACAATAATAACTCAGCCATTCCACGCTACTCGGGAATTTTTGTAGCGTCCGTTACAATTAAAAATTGTGATTAAAAGCTACTGTAATTAAATTAAATATTGTTTCAACAGTTAATATTGCAAACATGTTTATTATGCTTGTAATAATTAGGCTTAAACTTATAAGCATAATAATTACGGTAGTTTTACTCACAATTTTTGATTGTTTGTTTTCATGGATAACTTGACGGAATAAATTTTTGTACTCATTATTGTGCATTTTTCTACTTCAAATTTTTCAATAAAATTTAGTAAAGATTTTGTTTAAAAATCGCTAACATGAATTCTTAAAAATTTACTCTTAAAAACTGACATAGTAGGCCTCGTACAAATATGGCGTTTTTTGCTCCAAAAATACAGTTTATCAAGATCTACACTATAAAACAAATCCGGTTAAAATCGCACAATAAATAAAGATTTTACAGGGGTACAAATGGGTCACACTGTTTATATTCAAAATAAAACAGACATGTGCTTGTTCAAAAAATGCAGTTGGGCCTTTTGAAATAATTTTTTTCTGGTCAATTCTCAAAAATACAGTTTGTAAAATTTCCATCTGATGCTTCGTTTATGACGAGCGCAGAATGATATTTTTTTAAGAAATAATTAATAATACTTTTAAAATTATATTTTTTATTTTAAAGAAACAAGCACATTTTCCATAACAGAGAACACGTGTTCTTTGATATTCTTTCCAAACAGAAAATCTCCATGGGCCAATTTGATATTTTTATTCCGGGGAATTTTTGTTAAAGATTTCGTTGACCGTATTTCTCTAAATAATTGGCGAACATCCTAAAACACATAATAATTGTAAGAAATAAAAATAAAAAACCTTATGCTTACCTCCTCAGGTGAGAAATAATCATTGTTCGAGTAAATTAAATGGACAGGGACATCTATTTTACTAAAATTATAAGTAGGTGGAACTTTTGAGTTATACATTTCTATATTTTTTTGGGAGCCATAATCAAATCTTTTAAAAGTGCCTTTGTTGTTTACTGTTTGTGATATATGAGCCAAAATTTTGGTCGATATAAAAGCGTTCCCCCTTTTCGTAAAAATTGGAATTATTTCCTAAAATCAAGGGTATTAGTAACCTGCAACGGAAGTGTTATAACAGAAGCAGAAGTCAATTTTTGCGGAAGCGAAAACAGAAGCAAATGTGAAAGTATTAATAATATAAAAAATAGAATTAAAAATGCAAAAGCAGGTGTAAAAAAGTGTGCAGAACTTCAGCAGTTGTGGTATGGTATTTACACAGTAAAAAATTTTGCCCGTGTAAATTTTTTAGTGTAGGGGTAAAAATATTAGAGTTGATTTGTAAGTGTAAAAGTAACACTACAAAATACAATAGGTAGCATTTAGTGCTTATTAACTTTATTAAACACATTTAAAGAATATGAACATTATTCATTGGTACATTCACACTATTTATTATTAAAATAAATCAAAAGGGTAGACAAACTTAATGCGAGTTTATTACCCCTAAATGTGTTAAATAGTGACAAAATCTACACTACAGTGCATGCCAATTTCTTTGTCTGTTTTGATGTTACTAAGAGCTCTTTTTTCTTTACACTACTAGTGCACATTGTATCACAATTAAAGTTAAATTACACCAATAGTGGCAAAATAGACTGAAAAACTGGTAATAACCGAAATGCGTTTTAAAAAGTTTGGTTGGTACCTATCTACCTACGCAGTGCAAATCCAGAGATACCGCGTTGTGGAAGTGCATGCGGATTTCTTTGTCTGTTTTGATGTTACTAAGAGCTCTTTTTTCTTTACACTACTAGTGCACATTGTATCACAATTAAAGTTAAATTACACCAATAGTGGCAAAATAGACTGAAAAACTGGTAATAACCGAAATGCGTTTTAAAAAGTTTGGTTGGTACCTATCTACCTACGCAGTGCAAATCCAGAGATACCGCGTTGTGGAAGTGTGGCATTTTTGTTCAGTTAGATTTTAATTACGGTGAATCCATAAGGGGACATTCTTATTTTTTGGTAAGTATTATACTTCCTTTTTCTTTAAGTCTTAATACTCAATAAAAACCAATATGTTAAAAGGATGTCCATACCCGACCTATATTATATATCAAATATTTACGGCAGTAGGTCGGGTACTTGTAACATTAATAATATAAATACATACACACTTGATTTACTTTTTATTTTCAAGCCCAATGGTTATTATATTGTTCTATATCTACATTTTTATTAATATTATAGAAAATTTGTACACTTTTACGTTTTAAGGAACCATTAAATTTTGCTTAAGCCAGCCATACGACTCAAATATAAAATTATATTTTAAAAGGCAAAAGGGGATAATTGTCATAGATTTTTGTTCCAAATAAATGTTTCTCTTTATTTACCTTTTCGTTTTATTGACTACCACCAATAGGTTTTACTCAAATAATAGTGTTAATTTACACTAGAAGTTTGCACTAAAAGAGTAAAAGTATCCTTTTTTTAGAAAGGTATACCTTTCTAAAATTAGAACTTTTCCAAAGTAGTGTTAATTTACACTAAACAAAAGTGGGATTTTACCCAGGAAGTGTAGAAGTACACGATTTTAGGTAAATTAACACTTTTTAATACAGTGTAAAATTAATTAATCCTCAGTGCTATAGTGTTAATCATACTTGCTTACTTGGGGAAAATTACACTACAAATTAACTCTAATTGTAGTGTTATAAAACAACACTATTTAGGGTGGACCTGTGTGAACTCTAATTAGTGTTGCTTAGAGTTGATTTTTTTTACTGTGTATGGTTAACCCAAAATTTACTGGATAAATGTGTTCACTGCTCTGGCCACTGCAGGATTCAATAAGTTCCTTACAAACTAAGTTTCCAGGATAATATCCACAGTTGTTAAAGATAAACGATAAATTTAAAACATGGGTATTGATTTTTTGAAGTATTTTCTAAAACAAAAAAAAATTAAGATTATATAAAGTTGAACAATCAAGATTTAAAAAAAATTACCAAAATTTGGGCACTGAGATATGATAACGGTTGTATTCCAGGAAATTTCATCCTATCCATTTTTGCAACAGGTGCCAATGCAATGATTCCCTTAATGTTTTCTTTAAAGTGTTCAGGTCTTGATATTGCATGGACAAAAGCAGTGGTGGTGCCCAATGAATGACCAACGTAGATTATATTACCTTTTTGATGGGTCTTTTCAGCAATAAAATCCACTATAGCTGCAGAGTCATAATAACCCAAAGAATGAATACTAAAAATCCTCCATTATTTTTTTTTATACCAAAATAATAAAAAAATATTACTCGAAATCCCAATATTTAGGATTATCTGCTGTTAGATAGACATGTTTAATTGAAAATCTGGTTCCTCTTGTATTTGCTAGCCATACATCATATCCTCGCTTGGCAAAATAAATAGCTAAAATATTATATTTAAAATTTATTAAAGAAAAAAATTTACTACCTGGAGAGAGTGCACCTCTCAGTAAAAAACAACGACTATCTCTATTCAGTCCATGGTAAAACAACATGGGTTTTCTAGTTTGCATACACCAATTGAATTTTATTGGAGAAGGGATTCTAAATATTTTTAAAATATATCCATCATGAGTGGTTAGGTTGTAATGCTCAAATCGTAATCCATATCTTGTTACAATTTGCTCCTATAATTATTATTTATTAAATAAAAGTAACAAGCTAAAAATAAATCTATTTGTTATGAATTTTTGTGGTTTAACTAATATATTAATACTAACTTACCTCTGTACTATCCACGTCAGCATCATACCAACAGTTTCTGCTTGTTACAATGTTTCTATAGTCCTTAAAGGTTTTGCAGACATTATTTGGATACGCAAATACCCTATTTATAAATAAAATCGTTAATAAGAATTTTAACATTTTAACTCTCATAACAGAAGGCATTTTAAAAAGTTTCCTTTAGTAAGGTATTATTTTTATAGTTAAATAACAATAATTTTGGATGAAAAAAATTCTGACACTAACAATTTTATAACCATAATTTTGATTCTATATATATTTTTGACATTTATTGTGAAGAGAAAACTACAAAATTTGTTTATATTTTTTAATAAACAGGGTTATTCATTAATATTTAAAAACAAATATATTTATTTTAAATATTTATTCTTCTAGTAGAAAAATAATCTAATTATTTAAGGAATTTAAAATATTTCTAGATAGTTGTATATTTCGCCATCTAGTGAATTCGTTTAAAAGTTTCATTTTAAATGGTTAGGAATCTGTTTTAAAGTGGCAATAAATGTAGTTACATATAAATTTATTGTTAAAAACACCACGCGATGAAGAATTATTATTAAACATTAAAAAATATTTGTTAATTTTAACCAGATTTTATTTTAATAGAGGTCCAGATAACTTTATGTTAAGTTTACAACTGTAATTTGTTAACTAATTGAATAAGTAGTTTGTAATAATTAATAGTTTGTAATAATTAATATAACATTGTTATAATAACAATAAAAATTATTATAACAAACATTTTGTAGATTTAACAAAATCCAATAATAATAATTCAACCATAATTCTTGTAATTTTGATGGAAATTGAGAACTTAAATGAAAAGAATTTTGATAAAAAATGTTGCTTTATTAATCAATTTCCTAAACAAAAAAATTAACTCATATACCTATATAAATGAACACAAAAATAACATACACACAATTAAAAAACACAGCATTTTAAAATATTCAAATTATAAAATTTGGTACAATATAATTATCAGTATTACCACAACACTTACTGATGTATTTCGTAACTTTAACTGTATTCCCCAATTTCAGATTGATTGAGATTTTGGTATTTTGACGAACTTGTTCGCTGTTACGGGGCACCACCACACTATGCATTGCTAGCAAGGGATTATTTAAATCAGGTCTTCCCCAATCGCTGGATAGGTCGAAGGGGTCAAATCGTGTGGCCAACGCGATCGCCCGATTTAACCCCTTTAGACTTTTTATGGGGACACCTTAAAAACCGCGTCTATGTAAACAGGCCTCAAAATTTGAACGACCTAAGACACCGCATTTAAGCCGAGATCCAGATGATCACTCCAGCGGTACTGGCAAACGTAAAACGCTCATTTGTGGACAGGCTGGTCCACTTCCAAATATTTTACGGTGAACACTTTGAGCAATTGCTCTGACTGGCTTCCCAAAAAACATTAAGCAACGTATAGAATGTGTTTAAGTTTGACAAAATACCAAAATATAATTCGGCGGCAAAAACCTGCTTTTCTAAAAAATCTTCAGATGTGGCACATCAATGTAATCAGGACAACGGTAGCTATACTGAAAAAAACTGACTTTGATTGTGGCAGATTTTGGAACAACTACATAGGCTAAAATATTGCTAGAAAAATAACAAAGTTGACGTGTTTTAGCGTTTTTTTGAACAATTTACTGTTTTTAAAATAATCTCATGTTCCGGGACTTTACGGACACACTGTATAGGTATAAGGAATTCAAAAAACAATAAAAACAGATTTCTGGTAGTATATATAATAAACACCTTAATTCAGTTGAACTTGTCGATGCGTATTTTCAGTGGGAAATGTTTTGATTAAATGCCTGAAATCACGTGTTAAAAAAAACGAAATAATTTGTTAAACATTAACAAAATAATTAGCAACCTTTGAAATTAACAAAATGTTACGAAATTGCATATTACCTTTAAAAAACTTTCGATAAAATATTTTTCTTTGTTAAAATAATTACAAACCCTGGTTTTATACAAAAAATTATGTCAAAATTTTACAAAATAAAATTAACAAACTACAAACTCCTGTTAACAAATCTGATTTTTATAATATTTTATGTAAGTATGCACAATTATTTTAAAACTTTTTTCGTTTTTAGGTACGTACTATTGCTATTGTTAAAGTAACCCGTGAGGTTTTATCAGAAATTGTATATTGACTGCATTACTGTTCTGCGCATCAATGGTTACTGCTTTATTTTCTTCGTGTAACTTTAAGCCATGTAAAATTCCAGACATACAAGGTTGCCATATAACCAGTCAATGGCTTAGCATATTTGAGGAGCGTTTATTCAAAAAGGGACATGTCCATTTTAGCGATTTGCAGAAACAAGTCAAAAATAACAGAATTCGTTTGCTTTTGACTTATATCTGAAAATCGCTAAAATGGACATGTCCCTTTTTGAATAAACGCTCCTCATTTGTGCATTTATTTATCTCTGTTCAACAAATATTGAAAATGCAGTAATAAAGTTTTTTGTAAATAAACAATAAACTACATTAAAACAAAATTATTTATTTAAACTCTTGCCCGATTCTTTTTTAA
Source organism: Brassicogethes aeneus (assembly GCA_921294245.1). Taxonomy (NCBI): domain Eukaryota; kingdom Metazoa; phylum Arthropoda; class Insecta; order Coleoptera; family Nitidulidae; genus Brassicogethes; species Brassicogethes aeneus. The sequence continues at coordinate 49,180,830 of OV121135.1, forward strand.
TTTGTTGTTGTCGAGAATAATTACTTTTTAAGTAAAACATGTAAATTTTTTGTTGATGCATTCAAAACCTCAACGTTTTAAAAAAAATCAATTAAAGGTAAAGGTTTATCTTAAATCCAAGCCGTTCCCCTGGGCTTAATTAAAGTTTCTTATTTAAATAACAAACGTTTTTTTTTCTGTGCGAAACTAATTAATCAAAACCTTTAAAACCTGGTCTGTCAATTATTATTAAATTGGTATTTTTATTATAAAATAAACTAATTTATTGGACCCTACACTGTTCAAAATTTTAGCTAATTTTTACCTAAAATATTAGACCATATATATATGGTCCTATAGGTCCTATAGGACCATTGATTTTTTTAAGGCAAACTGCTTGAAATGAATTCAGAGAAATAATCCCCTTTTAAATTAGTGAATTCTTTAACTGGTATTTTTAGAAGAAAATGATACAATTAATTAAGCAAAATTACTTAGGTTTCAAAGATGATACACCTTAGATCGTAAGAAATATTGCCTGAGAATAAAAGAATAAATTTCCTGTTTCTAAGGCAATTTGCTTAAATTTTTATGTAGATTTTAGCTAAGTTTTCAGGCAAATTATATATATTTTTAGTGAAAATCCTCTTATTTTTAACGGTAAATTCACTAATTATCTAGTGAAGTTTTACTAATTTTCTAGTAAAATTCTACTTATTTTCTAGTGAAATTCCACTATTTCATTAGACAAAAATATAAGGGGAACAAGAATTGGGAGAGAAGATATTTGTAATGTCATTTTTATTCTCACGCATTGCTTTGGTAATATACTATTTTGGAAATATACTATTGTAAATCTTAAATATTATTGTAAAAAGTTACCTATAACCTAGTAGTGTTTATCCCTATATCGAGCAATGTAAATGAGAAAAGAATGACATTATAAATCCCCCTTTTAAGTGCTGATAGGTAAAATAAAAAATACATTTATTTTAGTTTAATTGAAAATGTATATTAATAAATATGTATAAATAAAAAAAATAAAAGTATCAAAAACGAATTACGATTATTTTAATAATACCTACCTAATTAATAATTTTAATAATACTTATAGGTATACCTACTTTATAAGTTTAATAAAGTTTCTTTTGGCATAGGAATTTTCTTCCAAGTTATGACTCCTTTATCTTTATGTCCTAGGCGAATTAACAACGGCGGTTCCGGTACTACAGGGTTGGGATTATTTAAAAATAAATAATGGGTCAATGGGAAATTCCATTTAGTTTTGATTACTTAACTATAGCACTTCAAAATGTTCACTTATAGCACAATAATTGTTAACTATGTTGTTATATCAATAGCACACAACGCGGTCTTTACTCTTTCGTTGATTTTTTCATTATGGTGGACAATATAGGCGCGAATAAAACGTCGGTATTAGCGATCGTAGCCAATTGCAAGTAAGTCACTAATATTTAAAGGAATTTACCTAAATTAGTTCAATAATTTGCCAAAATAATTTAGAAGAATTACATAAATTAAAATTTGACAAGTTTATTAAGTAAAGTATGAATATTTATCTAGAAGTTAGTAAATACACCATAGAACAAAGGCATTAGTTTCTGCCTAAATAAACGAGAAGGTAAATTGCTTTACTCGTTTAAGCATATTACCTTATTTTTCCTTAACTAATTCTGATTAGGTATTTCAAAAGGCTTGATTTTGAACAGTGTACAAAGTTGTAAAGCACCAAAAAATCCTGCGCATTTGAACTCCTTTTAATTCCTGCTGGCCGTCGAGGACCTCCTGCTTTAGTTCGTTTCCAACTCTCGCCGGTTCGCGTTTAGTTCCCAACCGAAACGATCGCCACGTGCGCATCTTTAACAACAAAGACGCGAAAACTATTTTCGAACAAAATAAGTAAGTTTTTATTAATAATAAATATTTCTAATAATTTTAGATATGCATGTATTTGCTTTTGATGGGTGGAATTTCAAAATTTTTAATAATTTATAAAATTATTTCGCTTATTTTTAATAATACATTATTTTTTAATTAATTACCAATAAATAAGTCAACAAGGTCATTAGCCTTAAAAATCTTAGATCTAAAAAAATTAAAATGACATAATAAATATAGTATATATACAGGGTGATTAGAAGTGTGTGGAGAACGGAAAAAGATATCGATTTGAAATTTGTATAGCAATTATAAGCCAATGTAAACTATTTTAAATTATTTGTGTTATCACTTTGGTTTTTCAAATGGAACTATATAAATATTATTGCATTTTTAAATTCTACGTAAAATTCTAGAGATTCTAAAATTTGATTATTTTTAACAGTTTTCGGGATAATTTTTTTCCAAATTTTTGACAGATCAATAGTGTTAGTAACACAGTGTTACTAATATGTATGTTTTACCACTAATTGTAATATAAAAAAGTTAATTGGTGTACCTATTAACTGAGGAGCTCTTTATCAAAAGCCTTTAATAGTATGTATTTGAAAATTTTATACCTAGTGTCTGGTATTTACGTGGACTTTTTTGTTACTTTTAATACCAATAACTTTCTTATTTCAAACAAAACTACCATACAATTTACACATCATTCGACACAAAATAATAATTTCTATTGAAATGCATTCCCTATACCTAAAATGAATATTTATAGAGATATGGGTGATTCTACAAAAGTTGGGCAACTTTTGACCTCATTTTGTTTATATAGTTTTCGAAAAAACAATATTTTGTTATAAGAACATAGATAATATAATAAATATACTGTTCCAGACCGGGCCAGTCACTTTTTCAAACAGTTTCTGAAATATCTGTGTTTTCTAAATTTGAATGCAAGGAAAGTGACAAGTATATACCAGGGTACTAATTAAAAACATAATTTAGCATATTATACATTAAATATCTTAAAATCAAATAATACCACACATCAGTGGCGGCTGGTGGATTTTGGGTATACCGATATCTCAAATATTAGATATGGGACCCACACCAAATGTATATAAGTTTATAATGACATTAAATAAACAAGTTTTGCGCAAGCAGGATTTAGATTGAAGTTTGCGAAAAAAGATAACCGAAACATCGAACATGGAACTGACGACAGGGTACTGATGAATGATATACAAATTTGAGATTATTATTCGGAATTAAGTATTTTACTGATATTTTTTATTCGTGGATGCTACTTATCAACAAATCACATATAGACTATATATATATAAATTACAATGAAATATATATACGTTAGAAAATAACTACTCACCACAGTACTGACATTTTGACTGGAACTTTAAGTGCATTCACCACAACTTCGCCGCTTGCATTGTTTTCAAGATGTATGTCGTGCAAAGGGCGGGCTCAGTAGGTAATTTTTTACCAACACGAGTTAAAACGAGGACTTGACGTTTAAACTTCAATATTGCGCAGGAATTTTGAATTTTAACATTGGACACAGAACTGAGTACAAAGATGATCAAAATTGCTATTATTCGAATCTATGATAAAATATGAAAAATGCATTATTTAATATTTTATAGTTTGTAGTGAAATTGAAAAATTTAAGATAAATTGAATATATTTTAAAATAAAATCACTCAAATATTTGATTCAGGAGTCGTGACACGCCAAGGTACTGATATTTTGAATATTTATTATGTATTTCTACAAACGTGCTTTTAAAAAAATACATTTAAATTGGGTGGACAAGTTAAAAAAACCTGGATCTTTTGTAATATACTAAAATATTTACAAAATATATTTAAATACCTACTCTATTGACTTATGACATCAAGTTCTCCAACTTTTGTAGAATCACCCATATTACAAAAAATGTGAAAAAAATCCCTTTTTTTGTAATATTAGTAGTATGCTTTGGATTGTCTTTTATTTCGTATTTATGAAGTAATGTAAGTAATTACTTTAGATTTGTTTTATTTGTTTATTTTTTCAATATAATTTTAGAACTTTAAATTGATAATTTTTTTAACAAAATCAAAATTGTTTTTTCTAAAACTTTTTTGCACTCTCCATAAGTAAAAAACATGTTTATAGTATCTTGATTAGTGTAATTATTATCACAGTTGTCAAAGACTAATATTACAAATAAAAACATTAACATTTACGGTTTTTTACATTTTTGTAATATTTCTGTAAATATTCATTTTAGGTATAGGGAAAAAAAGTCTACGTAAATACCGGACACCAAGTATAAAATTTACTATTACTACTACTATTAATGGCTTTTGATAGAGTGCTCCTCAGTTAACAGGTTAAAAGGTTAATTAATGTATACATTAATTAACATTTTAAAATTAACATTGGTGGTAATACAGACATTAGTATCCATCTGTCAAAATTTTTGAAAAAATCCAAATATCTCAAGAAAACATAATCAAATATTAGTATTTCTATAATTTTACGTGGAATTTAAAATGCAATAATATAAGGTTTTATTTAAAAAAACCAAAGGTTAAAACGGTAAATAATAGAGAGGGGGGACAAATTTAAACATATTTTTAAACCTACTCCCTTTCCCTATTTTAAGGAATGATTTACTTTTTTTAAATTTAAATCTACGAAAAAAACTATGTATGGGTGCAAATTTTTTTTTAATTTGCGCTTTCGGTTACTGAATTATGATATATTATATTATAAAATACTTAAAAATATTAACAATTAAATTTTAACTAATTTATCGTCTGTAATGTTAAAATGTTTCCCTTTAACTTTCAAACACTTTCTCACTCTTTTTCTAAACACTTGATAAATAAATTAAAATTTTTTTTTAGTATTTTATAATTTAATAAATCATCAATCCGTAAGCGGAAGCTCAAAACATTTTTAAGTTTTTAACATAGATTTATTTTTTAGTTTTAAAGTCCAAAGTAACCCCACACCCCTCTAAATAGGCTATATGTCAAAAATATGTCCCCCACCTCTCTATTAGTTTACCAAAATTTCAAAAAAAAATTGTAAATAGTTTTTGAAATATCTTCTTGTAACACTTTAAAAAACTCACCCAGTATATATTTATAATAAAAATGTTAATTTATATAAAATATAAATGATAAAAATTAACATACAGTAGCTGTAAAAATAAGAATTATAAATTTATTTTAATTTGCACAAAAACTAGTTAAAAAAATATGTGATAATTAAAAATTCAAAAAACCTATTTTTAAAACCCGCATTACAACTTAAATACATTACGTATGTACATACAGCAAATTCCTGATAAACTTTGCATATCTAATGCCTTATGTCAAATAGCTCTTTTAAATATTATTATAGTATAATAACACAGTTTTACTATCAGTATCTATGTAGTTTAGATAGTTAAGTCCTAGTTAAGCTCCTAGTCAAAACGTTATCGATAAATTTATTAAATTATTTTTTATGCAAATTTAATCATTTCGAACATTTTTTGTCGTTATTTTGGTAGCTGTTAAATATAAGGTTTATGGCTATAATAAATATTAGTAGCATAATATTTTGTTTTACGCTCATTATCGTAAATATTTTCATGACACTAGTCTAATTATTATCTAGTTTTATATGTAGTTTAAATATCATTATTTGGTATGTTGAAATAAAATGGTTGTTTCGTTATATTAGCAATTTGTTTATTGTAAAACATTTATCAGGACATTATACCTACTATGCGGGTCTTAAAAATAGAATAGAAAATTTCTGATGTGAATACGTAATCAGTTACATATACGGTATTTAAATTCATACAACGTTAACAACCTTAAACTTGTATTTAATATATGAAACGTTGCAAAATAATTTTGCTAAAAATTTAATAATAAACAATTAATATTCGGTGACTGGGTTTAGGCAAATTCGAGTAGCATATTTCAAATAAATTTATTACTCTTTTTATTAAAAAAAATTGCTCATAATTCCTTCATATTACAACATCAAGCGCGAAAGGTTTTAAATTTAATTACTGCAATATTTTACTGAATTTCAAATTAACTTGGGCATTTCATTTATTCCTTTGACTATTTTTTAATAAAATTTTAATATATTAAAATTAAACTATTATTATTCCACTTAAACTCAATGAGTAAATAAAAATATAAATTAATTAATATTAATATACCTATTATGAATTAATTATTAATTAATTTAAAAAAATCAAATTCCAAAGATAAAAACTGAGTGTTTCGATAAAACATTCTACACACAAAAGTTTATTTTATTTTGTTGTCATTTAAAAACAATGTTCACATTTTTTTATTTTCTAATTTTATTTTTTATAATTAAATTTAGTTTTAACTCCGGCGCATTCGCCATTTAAAAAAATTAAAATAAAACCTAAATGATTATACGAATAAAGTTTAAACATATAAAAAAATCTATTTGTGCACATATCTTGCATTAAAAGCATCCATTTTAAAGTTGAAAATGTTTAGTATTTATTTGGTATATAGTATAGTAGTAGAACAAAATCTGGTCGTAAACTTTTGCAAAAAAAAAGTTCGTTCGATTCTGGTTAAAAAATTTCGCATTTTTTTACAAAATATAAAATAAAACCTAAATAAGATTTTACGAATAAAGATTAAACAAATTTCTAATTTTTATGTACAGAAACTAAATAAGAACATAGGTTACCATATTAAAAAAAATCTATTTGTTCAAATAACTTGCATAAAAAAGCATTCATTTTAAAATTGAAAATGTTTAGTACACTCACAGGCAAAATAATCGATCCACACAAATTTTCGATGAATTTTAATCGCAAATAACTTTTTTATTTGATGTCGGATTTAAACGAATATTAAAGAATATTGTAGATAAATTAATGGACAATTGCTCACATTTTCCATAAAAAGGAATATATCGAGGTGAACCAAAAACAAAACTGTTAAAAATAGATGTGACTTGATAATTAAAACTTAATTTAGAACTATATACGGTTTTTCCAATCTACAGAGTGTCTTAAACTTATGGTAAAAACATATTTTTGTTTAAACCTGTATTATAAACGTACGTGTATATTTTAGTAATTTTTAAAATGTGAGCGATTCTCCATTAATGTATCTACAATATTCTTTATTATTTGTTTAAATCCGAAATCAAATAAAAAAGTTATTTTCGATTGAAATTCATCAAAAATTTGTGTGGATCGATTATTTTGCCTGTGAGTGTATGTAGAACGAAATCTTGTCGCACACTTTTGCAAAAAAAGTTCGATCGATTCTGGTTACAAAATTTAAAAAGTATTAAATATTTTCTCCAATATTTGAAAAGGCTATATGAACGTTTGTACTTAATTTTAGATTTCGCCTTAGTATAACTAAGGCGAAATCAAAAATTCAGTACAAACGTACAGTACGCTATAGTGCAGTTAACTAGATTTAACTGATAAAGCGTTACAGTGCCCATTAAACATTCTCTTCTCTTTTACTGTTAATATATCGATTGTTAGTCTATTATTAGTAAAACAGATTACCATTCTTACGATTACTAATAATTTAAATAATTTTTAGAGTGTTTGCAGTAAAAAAAATTATAGTATGCAAGCTCGCAATTCGTGACCAAAATGGCTTTTATCAAACCCGACACATAATATACTATTATGATCAAAAATATTAATTTAATTATGGATGTATTAAATAATTATTATATAAAACCGATATACTAAAAAAAGTATGAAATACATATTTTTGCAGGATAATTAAAAACGAAACTAAACTAAATATCTGGGAAAAAGTGTGACAAATGACGCAACGATTTTTATGCGAAGAGAAACTTGTCGAGTCTTAGAAAAAATACGAACTAATTTTTTTATGCTGTAGGCATGTTTTATGCTTTCTTTAATTTAACTATTCAGACACAAATCAAATTTAATTTTAAAAAATTGCATAATCATAGTAAATTATTTTAAAATGTATTAATAAAATATGTAATTTGTATTATAGTTTAAATGTGTTTAAAATTTAAATAATATATATGCATATATTTTTATACTAAATGTTATCTTAAATTTTAAAACATAAAATCTTTATACGTATATTATTAGGATAAACATATATGTTTTTCTTTGTTTTAACATTAGTATAAGTGTTTTGTACATTTCAAATCAAATTCAGGCAGTAAACTTTTTAGTTGTTTTCTTTTGATACACACGCTGCATTTAACTTTGTCTAGCCTTATTTTTTTGTCGAAGACGAATTTTAGGGAATTGTCATACGAAGCGTAAGTAATAAGAAAACGTGTGGTATTAAAGCAAGATTTTGAACAAATATATTTTTCCAATATACTTTTAAAATCATAAACGATGATATCGTAAAAATACCCCAAACCTAAACATTTCGGCGTCACAGACAGCAGAAAATTAAGAGAGTTTGTCAATTAAAAAAGGGTCGGATAAAAAGTCAATTTTAAACTAGATTGGCAAAGTATAATTATAATATTTCCTATTCTAATAACCTAAAAATATATTTATAAACATACAATGTATTTGAACATTTTATCGCATTGAAAAAGTATCACGTAGAGCCTCTAAGTGGTTGTTAGTAGGTGTCTACCATTACGCCAGATTCCCACAGCTTGCTAACCTTAGACACCACAGAGTTGAGTGTACCATTACTAGTAAAGAGACTATTACCATATTATTATTTAGTTTATGAAGAAAGTGGATATCTACAATTTAAGTCGATCGATTACCGTAAACACGGGTGGCTTTGGCTCACTTTCAAACTTAAGCTTAAAATTTTTGTGGTTTTAACAATCATAAACATTAAATTTTGTATACCAAAATTTGAGTCTTGAGTTGCTCTTTCATAATAACTATGTTATAATATTACATAGGGCTGAGTTTCAAAAATTAAAATTAAAAACTGGGTGTGCAAAGTTACCCCCTGGTTGCGGGTTACTTTGTCTCACAGTGTATTTTCCGTATAAAATTAATTCAATATTATATTTTATTTTTATTAGACACGTGTTAGCAGCGACATATATCTATTGCAAGTGATTACCAATAAAAAAAAATAGAAAATCGACCTGTAGTTAACCAAGGATCATTATTCCAATAGATTGCGCATAATATAGAAATTGTAACGTATTTCTAAGAGTTTTGCACTGATGCGATATATACAATTTTAAAGTGTAATAAATCCGATTTCTTTCTTTAAAACTGATTTTCCTGTAATATAAACTCAATAGAATCGATCAATTGACAGGTTTAGACCAACAAATTATAAATGTTAATTTTATCGAGCGCGAAAAGATTTTTCATAAATGGGTTAAAGTCACCCGCGGGGTGCAAAGTCACCCGTGTTTACGGTACCTGATCTTTCGGTCGGTTTAAAAACTGAAAATCTTTAATTATTTTATTTTGGTACAATTCTCGACAAAATGCTAGAATATTATAAAAATCATTTTTCATGTAAGGGATACGACAATGACGAGCACGGAAATGATGATTTTAAGGTTAGAGTGTTTTACAATGTTTATTCGAAATTGTAATGAAATTTTCAAGTTACCATTTGCTTTTGTTAATGCAAGACTCCTTTGTATTAATGTAAATATTTTGTATGTCCATAAACTTAGAAATGGACGCCTTTCTGCAGAAAGGAACCAACCCACAAAACCAAAAAAATCGAGATATTTAGCCTATGAACTAATTAAGCATGTATAATTTATCTGCAAAATAGTTCATAGCCAAAATTCAAGTGTAGTGAAATCTATTAATCATTGAACCAACCAACATTCAATAATAGTGTGGATTACTAATCCAGAATTAGAATCTGTAGAATATCTGCAAGTGGGTTGGATCTTTTTTGTAAAAAAGCAGGCTGGTAGACCCACTACCAAAGTCTTTAAAGATTTCCTGCTTGAAGCAGGCTGCTTCTGCAAAATATAAAGTCTTGATGCATTTTTTTGGTAGCTTACAAGATGAGGTGGGGTTGGAAGATGATGTGGACAAATTTCAAATAGAATCAAAATTAATTCATATTACCATTATAATAGTAATATCAGTTGTATTTTGTTTGGAAATAAATAATTGTCGCTTTTCTTTAAATACATACATACATCAGATAGTAGTTTTCATAAATTGCAGAAAGGAACCAACCAACAAAAGCCCATTTTTTTCGTCACCCTTACACATAACATCACAAAATCCACCTGATAAAATTATTAAATTATATCCCTTAAACCTCCGTAAGTCCAAAATCGGCATAAAATTAACAGGTAATTTTAAAATTATTAAAATCTTTGATAGCTTTTTTCTCAGTTTCATCATGGTGTGGGTTGGTCCCATTCTGCAGAAAGCCGTCCAAATAATACTTACCCCGACAATGACAGACTTAGACGTAACAAGCCGTTTTCGCTTTCATTCGGCGCACGTCACAACTTTATGGTTTGACATATGCTAGGAGTTCGGTTTTGTACGCCGTGGGCTGCGCATCGCTCGATGAAAAGTGTGAAACATAGCTGACTTTGCGAACCGGGGGGTACAAAATTGGATTCCCGGTGTAGAAATATACCTGTATTTTTTAACAATATCGCAAGCTTTGATCTTTTAGTGAGGTATTTTGTGAATTGTATAAATGATTGAATGGATGTTTCAAGATTGAAATTTCCACATTGTCAAACGGCGGAGGTAGTTCTTTCTGAAGCCGTGAGACGTTAAAACAAGCATATGGTCACATGGACTAGATTCCAAGCACCAAGGTTGAAAATACCGAAATTAGAAAGAAAGAAGAAGAAGAAGAAGACATATGCTAGTGGACGTTAGACAGGCAGGATATTTACATATCAGACGTTCGAAAACTTCCGGTATTTTCCGAATGTATCGCGTACTTAAATATGAAATTAGACACATTTTAAGTAGGCACGGCAATGACGCTCATGGGTGTGAACAAAGTTTAAACGGCATTAAAAGAAAAGTTAACATTTTAAAATGCAATTTCTTGCTTGCATTGGATTGGATTTGGATTTGGATTTGGATTTGTTGGGTGGAGGGTAGCCACATTGTGGCTACATGCACTTAGGCCACAGTTGGCCCTTTGTACTGCCCCCGAGATCCATTTCCCCATTTGTGTTTGCTCAAATTTTTTAATCCAGCCATGTTTATTCGAAATTGTAATGAAATTTTCAAGTTACCATTTGCTTTTGTTAATGCAAGACTCCTTTGTATTAATGTAAATATTTTGTATGTCCATAAACTTAGAAATGGACGCCTTTCTGCAGAAAGGAACCAACCCACAAAACCAAAAAAATCGAGATATTTAGCCTATGAACTAATTAAGCATGTATAATTTATCTGCAAAATAGTTCATAGCCAAAATTCAAGTGTAGTGAAATCTATTAATCATTGAACCAACCAACATTCAATAATAGTGTGGATTACTAATCCAGAATTAGAATCTGTAGAATATCTGCAAGTGGGTTGGATCTTTTTTGTAAAAAAGCAGGCTGGTAGACCCACTACCAAAGTCTTTAAAGATTTCCTGCTTGAAGCAGGCTGCTTCTGCAAAATATAAAGTCTTGATGCATTTTTTTGGTAGCTTACAAGATGAGGTGGGGTTGGAAGATGATGTGGACAAATTTCAAATAGAATCAAAATTAATTCATATTACCATTATAATAGTAATATCAGTTGTATTTTGTTTGGAAATAAATAATTGTCGCTTTTCTTTAAATACATACATACATCAGATAGTAGTTTTCATAAATTGCAGAAAGGAACCAACCAACAAAAGCCCATTTTTTTCGTCACCCTTACACATAACATCACAAAATCCACCTGATAAAATTATTAAATTATATCCCTTAAACCTCCGTAAGTCCAAAATCGGCATAAAATTAACAGGTAATTTTAAAATTATTAAAATCTTTGATAGCTTTTTTCTCAGTTTCATCATGGTGTGGGTTGGTCCCATTCTGCAGAAAGCCGTCCAAATAATACTTACCCCGACAATGACAGACTTAGACGTAACAAGCCGTTTTCGCTTTCATTCGGCGCACGTCACAACTTTATGGTTTGACATATGCTAGGAGTTCGGTTTTGTACGCCGTGGGCTGCGCATCGCTCGATGAAAAGTGTGAAACATAGCTGACTTTGCGAACCGGGGGGTACAAAATTGGATTCCCGGTGTAGAAATATACCTGTATTTTTTAACAATATCGCAAGCTTTGATCTTTTAGTGAGGTATTTTGTGAATTGTATAAATGATTGAATGGATGTTTCAAGATTGAAATTTCCACATTGTCAAACGGCGGAGGTAGTTCTTTCTGAAGCCGTGAGACGTTAAAACAAGCATATGGTCACATGGACTAGATTCCAAGCACCAAGGTTGAAAATACCGAAATTAGAAAGAAAGAAGAAGAAGAAGAAGACATATGCTAGTGGACGTTAGACAGGCAGGATATTTACATATCAGACGTTCGAAAACTTCCGGCATTTTCCGAATGTATCGCGTACTTAAATATGAAATTAGACACATTTTAAGTAGGCACGGCAATGACGCTCATGGGTGTGAACAAAGTTTAAACGGCATTAAAAGAAAAGTTAACATTTTAAAATGCAATTTCTTGCTTGCATTGGATTGGATTTGGATTTGGATTTGGATTTGTTGGGTGGAGGGTAGCCACATTGTGGCTACATGCACTTAGGCCACAGTTGGCCCTTTGTACTGCCCCCGAGATCCATTTCCCCATTTGTGTTTGCTCAAATTTTTTAATCCAGCCATCCGAGTTTCCGAAAGAAATCTAGAAAGACGGCTGGAGAGATGGAGCTAATGTTGGTTGCATCAACCCATTCTTCTCCTAAAGTGGATTTTCTGAATTCGAGAAGAGCAGGACATTCACAAATAATGTGTATTACATTCTCTTCGCCCCAGTTACAGGCTCTGCAAAGAGGACTGTCTACTTTTCTTATCGTATGAAGATGTTTGTTTAGTCTACAGTGTCCCGTTATAATTCCGACAAGGTCGGAGAGGTTTTGACGAGATAGCTGTAGACTGTACCTGGCCAGCTTGTCAGATGGATTAGTGATAATATTTTTGGTCTGACGACATGAGCTTAGATTAACCCATCTTCTTAGTTGTTTTTCATGGGTTAGTTTTTTTATCTGGACTTTTAAGGTTGAGTTCGTAAGTGGCAGGACAGGTTCAGGGCCCACTGGCAGCTTTTCCGATCCCTGTCTTGCCAGTTCATCAGCCTTTTCATTTCCTTCATTACCATTATGTCCTTTAACCCATACTAGTTCTAGGACATTATTAATCGTTATCAGCTTCAAAGCAGCAATGCATTCCGCTACCAGTCCCGAGTCAACTATATTGTGACTCAAGGCCAGTAAGGAGGCCCTGCTGTCTGAGGAGATTCTTATTGTTTTTCCATGTATTTGGAGCTCTATTACTTTACGAGCAGCCTCCAGTATGCCTGTGATTTCACACTGGAATATGGTCGCATAGACACCCAATGATATACTGAGGCGTATGGATGGGTTCTGACAATATACTCCAGCTCCAGAGCCTGAGTCGGTTCTGGATCCATCTGTAAAGATAGAAAGATCAGGCGAGGTATTTGGGTGTCCATTTATCCACACCTGATAGGGAGTATTAAAATTATAGCTCCGCACAATCTGGTCGCGCACTGCACTCAGAATAGGTGTCTGTCGGACATTCTTTTTCAGGATGCAGGTGTGACGTTTGCTAGAGATATTTTCTTTCCACATTTTAGTGGTCGAAAGCCTCAGAGATGATCTCAGTGCATCCTCCTCTACGAACAGATCCAAAGAGGGGATGTTCAGGATTGCTTCCATGGCTGCGGTTGGAGTTGTGCGCATGCTGCCTGTAACAGCTAGACATGCAAGCCGTTGCACATGCTCTATTTGTTTTGCTGCAGTAGTTTGTTTGATTTTGGGCCACCAAACGACAGATCCATAGCACAACATTGGTCGAATGACTGCCGTATATAACCATTTTGCTTGCATTGTATTATTTTGTATTTTCTCCGTCTGTGTTAGCCAGGATATTGCAAGATTTAATTTGTAAATAAATGGAAGAAAATAATATGTTGTTGTTCTTCGAATGTGAACAAGGCACGGTAATGACGTTTGCGACACAAAAATTAAAATATATTTTTTACTATGCTCATTTAGACTAAAATCAGTAAGGAATCGAGTAAAAATAGTCAATTAAACTAGGCATCAATTATTTTATTTTCAGTGGGATATTAACTTTTTAAATATTCACCCAGGTATGTGTTAATCTTTTTGTGTAATCTCTAAAAATGAATTAGTCAAAAATAATTAATTTAATAGTTATTAGTGGCTGCTTATAAACTTGTACCATGGTTAACCATATAATATCATGGTATCCCAAAATTTAACAGCCAATTCTTATGTAAAATTGTCCCCTGAATACTAAAAAAGTTTTTTGAGATATAGTCAATTTTCCATTTAATATGGAATTGACTATATCTCAAAATTTTTGACGATATTTTCGGATTCAGGGGACAATTTTACATAAGAATTGGCCGTTAAATTTTGGAATACCATGGTATTACATGGTTAACCATGGTACAAGTGAAAAAGCAGCCACTACCCTGATAGCAAAATTTGATTCTAAGAATCTTCTAAGAAGATACGACTCGGAATAATGGAATATTCTTAGAACCTTCCGTTATTGCTAAGAATGTTCTTAGGGACTTTTAAAACATTCAATAGATACCCTTTTAATGATGCAAGTAGATTCTTAGAAGCTTCTTAAAACCTTCCTAAAAAGCAATCTAAGAACATTTTAAGAATACGTTTTCGGAATGTTCTCAGAAGGTTTCTTATGGAGCTTCTAGGAAGCTTTTGAGAATATTTCCAAATATGTCAGATACCCACGTTCTAATATGTTGGATTCTACATTCGTAAAATTCTTCAGGAGGCGACAAATACGCCTCACTGTCATAATATGAAAGTGAAATGTATTTGTCGTCCCCTTAAAAAAATTTTCGACATTTAATATATATTTATTTAAAAATATTAAATAAACAATTTGACCTCTGAACCATAAGTTGTATGACATTATTTCATAAAAAGTAAAATTGGAAAATTTTGTGGGATAAGTCAGATTAGATTGAAGTTGAAGATATACTATAGTAAGATTATTATACATAAAAATGTTAATTCAGAAATAAAAAATCGGTATACAAATTAATAAATATTTATTTTTAACATAAAATAAAATACCTAAATAGAAAAGTATTTTTGTTATCTAATATTGTTTTAATTTGATAAATAACTATAAAAAATATTTTGGGTTGTTTTTTACTTAGTATTTAATACTAATTACTTTCTCAACATTCTAAGCATAGGTATGTTTAGAGTGGATTAATTTTTACCACAAAACTTTGCACCTTCTAAGAACCTGCCTAGAGGCCAGTGAGAATATTCTTAGGATTATGCTATATTTCTTTTAAGCATGTTCTTTAGAAGAAATATAGGATGATCCTAAGAATATTCTCACTGGAAGGTTTAAAAAACATTCTTAGAACATGCCTAGAAGATATATAGCATGATCCTAAGAATATTCTCACTGGAAGGTTTAAAAAACATTCTTAGAACATGACTAGAAGTAATATAGCATGATCCTAAGAATATTCTCACTGGAAGGTTTAAAAAACATTCTTAGAATAAACTGTGCTATCAGGGTAATAACTATTAAATTAGTCATTTTAATTCATTTTTAGAGAGTACACAAAAAAATTAACACATACCTGGGTAAATATTTCAAAAGTTAATATCCCACTGAAAATAAAATAATTGATGCCTAGTCATTTTTGACTAATTCATTTTTAGAGAGTAGGAAATTGATTAAAAAAACAAAATTTCTTATCAAAATTCTCCAACCAATACTTTTGTTACTGGGTCTACATAAAAGTTTGTAAAAAAAATACAAGAATTATGGTTGA
This sequence comes from Brassicogethes aeneus, assembly GCA_921294245.1. NCBI lineage: Eukaryota > Metazoa > Arthropoda > Insecta > Coleoptera > Nitidulidae > Brassicogethes > Brassicogethes aeneus. The sequence goes on from OV121135.1 coordinate 49,196,751, forward strand.
AATTGACATGGAATTTTGTTATTAAATCTACAAAATGTCTGTAATAATTACAAAGTACTTATTCAATTAGTTAACAGATTACAGTTGGTTGTAAACTTAACAAAAAGTTATGTTTACCTGGATTAACATATAATCTGGTTAATATTTGGTTAAAATTAACAAACATTTTTTACTGTGCACACATTTACATTTTCTGTCTCTCCAATATCTACAATTTTAGAATTTAGAATCTTCACACTTTAAAAATAAAAAATAATACCATTTTTAATAGTTTTTGGGCATTGGCACTGCATATCGACGTCCCCATATAGTTGTTGTAATGTAAAGTAAGTGTAATAGAATTTTTCGTCCACTTAAAAGTTCGTGTAAATAGTTTCCCGGTTTATTTAAATTTGCTGCGATTTTCAACAAGCAGTTTGCAAGACATCGAATGAGATCTTGCATCGTCAAAATTAATTTACTGTAAAGAAAACGAACTGCTCTAAAATTAATGGACCTTATTTTGCAACCAGTGGCTTAGTTTTAATTAATGCTATGTGGACAATCTACACGTTCGTTGAACAAAATGAATAACCTGAACTTGTTATACAAAATATTTATTTTGGAATAAGAAGATTTAATTTAGCCTAAAACAGTGTTTTTCATGTAAAACTTAACAAACTTGGTCGAATTTAATGAACAATAAATGTTTTAGTAGCGTGTGCTAAAGGAAAATTTGTAAGTAGCTTAAAAGGCTTTAAAACTTTATTATTATAGACTTTTAAATTATATGATTCAACAGAAAGTAAAAAGTAATAACTCAAATCAAATTATTTTTATTATGCTTTAAACACCTCCTGAAAAGTATGATGTTTTTCTACACCCACTCGCTTGCAAGCTTCGCTCATGTCTAACTAAAATTCGTGACAAAAACTTGACACAATATTTATTTTCATATTTATTAAAATACGAGGTGTGTTCAGAAAATAACGGGAATTGTTAAATTTCGCGGGTTCGGAGGGTCCGGTTGTCATAATATTTTTTTTATTATGTTGGTATACATGCCCCCGAAGTATGATAAAAACTTTAGCTGTTTTCATTGTTTACTTTGTCTGTGGCAGCCGCTAAGATTAGACGTGTTTTATGAGCTCGGCGATTTGTCGTTCGTTAAAAGAAATGGATCAAAGAATTTGTATCCAATTTTGCTTAAAAAATGAAATAAATTCTGTGAAATGTTAACAAAGGCTTATAGTGAGTCTGCTATAAGTAAAACCAGAGTTTACAAGTGGTATAAGAGTTTCCAAGATGGCCGTGAAGACGTTGAAGATTACGAACGCCCCGAATGCACAAGCACATTAACAACCGATAAAATCATGGAAAAAGTGGAAGAAATGGTTATAAACCATCAGAGAAGTCGCTGATGATAATGGTATATCGATTGGCTCATCCCATGAAATTTTTTCGAATGTTTTGGGTATGAAACGCGTGGCAGCAAAATTTGTTATAAAATTGTTAAATTTTGAACAAAATTTTTGACCAAAAACAATACTGTAATGATGCCCCAGCCTCCATATTCGCCAGACATGCCTCTGTCTGACTTTTTCCTATTCCCAAAAATAAAGAGACCCTTAAAGGGCCGTCGTTTTTTCAAGCATAGATGACATTAAAAGCGCATCGCTGAAAGAACTAAAGGCTATCCCAAAGATCGAGTTTTAGAAGTGTTTCGAGTATTGGAAGAAGAGCTGGCACATGTGCATAATATCCAATGGGGACTATTTTGAAGGCGACAACATTAATGTAGACGAATAAATAAATATTTGTTTAAAAAAACGAAAATTCCCGATATTTTCTGAACACACCTCGTAAAAACACCTGTTTTAAAATGTGCAATAAAATGTTTGTAGTTAAATAAGATTAAAGTTTAAGTGTAGTTTTGTTTGTGTTTCTGCTTAAAACACCCGCCACTGCAAAAGGCACATTGATAAAGTTGTTGCACTTTGCATCTGACCTCGTTCCATGACAATCATCATATTTGCCATGGAATTGCTCCATCCCAGCGCTCTTCTCAATTTCGAATCTGTGAAAAGATAATGAAACTTCACGGTGTCAGACAAAGCTAATTGTTTTGTCCAATTAAAATACGAGTTTTCCTGATACAAACCTGTATATTAAATAAATTAAAAATGCTAAAAACTTATTCATGTTATTTTTTGTTTTAGTCTTGCGACGATGCTCCTGCTTTCCTGCATAGTACTAATGAACTTCCAGATGACAATAACAGAAACATTTACTTTGGGATATTTAACTGGATCCCAACGCAGAGCAGGGGATTTGGAATATCCCAGACCGGGACTTACGATATCGGGAGCGATTTCTTTGGCTATTGAAGAAGTAAGTACGCAGATGTTTTGCAATTTAAATGTTCTTTTATGTGAGGTTTCGCTTTAAGTTTTAAGCTGCGTGGTTTTAAAATAAGCTCCATTTTCGATTTTCGAGGATCAAAATTCACTTTGATGTCTTCGCCCCCGTGGTTCTAAGGGGAGTTTGAATGTAGGCAACCCAGATTATACGTGGATGTAATACTGGTTACGTTATGCTTTTTTACGTATTTTGTGGTTATGTTATAGGAACCGTGCATTTTTTCGAAATAAAATTACAGTATTGCATTGATCTATAACTAATAGTTATAGTTATATTTATAGATATAGAATATATTATAAAATTGTTATTTCAGCAATATGCACATTTATACCTTTTTATGCTGATAGTTTCGGAGATATTAATTATTAAAAGTGGAAAATTTATAGTTTTTTATATTGTTTTGATGTTTTATAGTTTTTATTAAAAGACTTTTTAATAATGTTTTGATAAAATTAAAGAATGTTTTATAGAAGAAACTTTCTCAAATTATTTCATTTCAAGGTTAAACTTCTTCAAATGTCGATATATGGATGTTTTTTGTTTTATATTTCTTTATAATATAATTTAAAACCAATATTACTAATATATGTAAAAACTTTTAGTTGAGCGTTCAGTGAAGTATTTGTCTCTTAAGCGTTCTTCAAATATTTCGCAGTATTTAAATATGGGCCATTTAAAAGAAACACAGAAAATTAAAGTTTTAATTCTCATAGAATGTGAAAATAAAACTAGAACACAACAAAAACTTTGCAATTTATTAAATGCAAAGTATCCAGCTCGACCTATTACTCGTGCTACGGTTTGTAAAATTGAATGTAAATTTAGACTGGACAAGATATTCCAAAACTTGGCTTTTTGAGTATTATTATCCGACACTAAAATTGACATTTTGTTATGTGTGGAAGAAGATCCTCTCAGTGCTTCTAGCCTAGCCGCAGCTGAAAGTCAAGTCAGCCAACGCTTAGTATTCTTTTTAAAAATAAATTAGTCAAAAAAAGCAGCCACTAATAATTCTTGTCAATAGCAATTTGTATCCCGAACATTTAAAAGTCAATTTTCATGAAAAATTATCCCCTGAATCCAAAAATGTCGTCAAAAGTACAACAGCTTTTAAAATATAGTCAATTTTCCATGTAATATGGAATTGACTATATCCCAAAAACTGCTTTACTTTAATAATTTTTTAAGGTATTTTCGGATTCAGGGGACAATTTTACATTAAATGTTGGGGATACCATGGTATCCCATGGTTAACCATTAGGGTGAGCCAAAAAAACTAACCTATCGGATTTATGGGTTAAAATGAACCTACATACCGAGCAAAAAATTTCCCTGCAAGGCAAAATTTTTTGCTCAATTTTAAAAGGTGTCGGTGAGCATTCTAAGTTTTCCATTGAAATAACACGTAAAAAAATCTTTTTTCATTAAAAAGACCATAACTTTTGAACCGTTTGAGATATAGATTCTTTGGGAAATTTTATGCTCTACAAGAATCCGCGACGTAAAAAATTTGATCTTAAACGGTTCAAAAGTTATAATCTTTTTAATGAAAAAAGATTTTTTTACGTGTTATTTCAATGGAAAACTTAGAATGCTCACCGACACCTTTTAAAATTGAGCAAAAAATTTTGCCTTGCAGGGAAATTTTTTGCTCGGTATGTAGGTTCATTTTAACCCATAAATCCGATAGGTTAGTTTTTTTGGCTCACCCTATTAACCATGGTAATACCATGGTTAATAGGGTGAGCCAAAAAAACTAACCTATCGGATTTATGGGTTAAAATCACAGACCTACAAACAAAATGGACTGGCCTTTCCTATTCAAAATACACAATGTTTTGTTGCCAAGAACTATTTAGATTAGGGGTAAAGGGGTAAGGGGTATTTATAAACAAGTTCCCACACCAGTGGCGTTCTGTTTTTAGGGATAAATAAAAATATTAAATTGTAAATTTTTTATTGTTTTGCAATCATATGTAAAAATTATATTTAATATATATAAATATATATATAGGTATAACAAAATACTAACCTTGTCAGTTAGTGTTCCAGATGATGTAGAATCTGGCTCTTTAAATCTAAAATTTAAGTGAATTCATTTATTTATTCAGTTTCTACGCTCCTGGCAGGGTTTGTTTTGTAAATAAACTAACCTATGAAAAGAAAGTTTTAAATTCTTGGATCCAAGTCTTTTACAAACGTAGCACTGCTTCACCATTTTTATATCACTCACTATTGGTATTTTTCACTATAAAATCAAATAAAAAATTTTAAATGTTGTGGATTCCAAGTATCTTTTACGTAAAATATAGAAACTTCAAAGTCAAATGTGACAACTGAGGGAAAATATTTATTTTTGTTCCTGGCCACTCTTTTCAATGTAAATAAACCGGTCCATCTTGTTTGTAGGTCTGTGGTTAAAATAATAATAATATAATATAATAAGTGAATAACTGTAGTAACTAGTCATTTTGACTCATTTATTTTTAGAGTTAGGTCAGGAAACTAACGAAGATGATGCGGATTGTAGACTGCAAGTTTGTGAAACTATGATGAATTTAGGTAACATTAATCCAGACTTTTCTCGTAAAATACTTTTTACGGACAAAGCTACCTTCAGTTCTCTCTTCTTCCCACATTAGCAGAAATGTTTCCCATTGAGAATGGAGGTCCCGATCTACCAACTGATTTGGTTTTAACAGAACAGGGCACCTCCGCACTATGCGCGTCTTATCCGTACTTTTTTGGATATGTTTTCCTGAGAGGTGGATTGACAGACGAGGACCGATCGAGTGGCCAGCGAAATCTCCAGATCTTACCCCTTACGATTATTTTTTATGGGGCTACCTTAAATCAAAGGTCTTCTTCGAATTTGTAAAGAATGTCGCTTTATTAGTGCTTAAAAGCATTTTCAAAATAATGTTCATGAAGATAAAAACACAATTTCAAAAAACGGCCGATGACGTCATAGCTTCTACAAAAATGGCGGCAAATATGAAAATTTTACACGGAATTAAAAAGCTAAATCGACTTGTTCGGTCACTGTATATTAGGGTGTCCGTTATTTACCAACTTGTTTTTTTTGTTTGCAGCGCCCCCTAAATTTTTAGTTTATAACCTAAAAAAATTTTCCATTTTTAAAAATAACATGGGGTTTCGGCAAGTTTTAAATTTAATTTTTTTTCTCCCGAGCAAGTTAATATACAGTAATAAGAGACAAATATTTTTATAGGAAATTGAACGCTGTACAAAAAAGCTTTCTTATAATTTTTTCATAAATTCACTGATTTAAAAGTTGCTTAACGTTAAAGATAAAATTACCGTAATTTTTTCGATTTTTTTACTTTGACTGCAAAATTATAATTATTTTTATGAAAATGAATTGTTTATTTTTAAAAATATGTGGTTTTATTGTATTAGTGAAAAATTAAAAATTATTGAAAACAAATAAGTAAAAATTATTGACAAGAGATTTCGATAAATTCAATTTTTTTTATTACATTAAACGAATCTGGTACTAGTTTTACTCAATTTTAGTACGATTACTTTTTTACAAAATCTTTTTATTTCTGTGAAATACTACAAATTTTTTTACGATTTTATAAAATATTATACAATAAAAAGTTTTCCTTCAGTACAGCTAATGACGTAGAAATTCTTTTAACAATTATTTTTACGACAAAATAAAATTCATAGTTATGCATACCGTTGTCTTGAGTATAAGATGTATACATTTCCGCTACACCAATTATACTTTTCAAATAAGTTAAATGTATTTATCTACTCCTACATTGACAGGCTGTCACTTTATGGCGTTTTATTGACGGGCTGAAGTTAACAACAGTGGCTTTTCGACATTTTACGTCACGGGCTGAAGTTAGCTTTATTATAAATTGGGAAAAGTGAGGTTAAATTCGAGTGACAGTTGACAGATGTCAAAATTTTAACAAATAAAATTGGCTTTAAATTCTGTTTTGTGTTCGTCGTAGATAAAGTATAGTATGCAACTCGTTTATAAACTTCTCTAGACACTCGTTTTTATTAAACACTCGCTCGCAAGCTTCGCTCGTGCTTAATTAAACTCGTAACTAAAATGGCGTTTATAAAACGATACATAATATACATTGACGAGCTGTGACTTTATGGCGTTTTATTGACGGGCTGAAGTTAACAACAGTGGCTTTTCGACATTTTACGCCACGGGCTGAAGTTAGCTTTATTATAAATTGGGAAAAAGTGAGGTTAAATTCGGGTGACAGTTGACAGATGTCAAAATTTTAACAAATAAAATTGGCTTTAAATTCTGTTTTGTGTTCGTCGTAGATAAAGTATAGTATGCAACTCGTTTATAAACTTCTCTAGACACTCGTTTTTATTAAACACTCGCTCGCAAGCTTCGCTCGTGCTTAATTAAACTCGTAACTAAAATGGCGTTTATAAAACTTGATACATAATATACTATTATCTACTTCTACATTGACGAGCTGTGACTTTATGGCGCTTTAGTCACTGGCTGAAGTTGGCAATAAGTAGTGGCTTTTGGGCATTTTAGTCACGGGCTGAAATTAGCTTTATTATATATTAGAGAAAAGTGAGGTTAATTCCGTTGACATTTGACAGATGTCAAATGTTTAACAAGTATAATTGGCTTTAATTTATTTTTTGTGTTCGTCGTAGATAAAGTATACTTAGTATGCAACTCGTTTCCTATAAAAGTGTGTATCACTTATTGCTGTATATTAACTTGCTCGGGATAAAAAAAATAAATGTAAAACTTCCCGAAACCCCATGTTATTTAAAAATGGAAAATGTATCGTCTTCGTGGCACGGTTTAATATGAATATTTTTTTTTTATTTTTTTTATAAATTTTTTAGGTCATAAACTAAAAATTTAGAGGGCGCTGCGAACAAAAAAAAAACAAGTTGGTAGATAACGGACACCCTACTGTATATGGACCCACTTTACAAATATAGATACAAAGTTCAATGACTGTACTTGTTAATTGTTTAACTTTATTACGACCGGATAATAGAAACTATGTTTTCCGGATTTAAATTGTTTTATTGTTAGCGAATAGTTACAGCTATAGTAGTAAGTTAGGTAAGCCCTTATAAATTGCTTGACTTTATGTTTAAGTTTTAACTTAATAGCGATTAATATTTATTAGTACCTAAACTTGACTAGTTTTAAGATTGAAACAATAAATAAAAATTTCGAACTAATAACTTTAAATGGAGATTTTTCAAATTTAAATAATTTATTTCAGGTTAACAACGGGACGCTAGGCAGGATGGGATACCGTTTGGATTTCATAGTTGCCGAAACGTACGGCGAAGAGATAATAAGCGTACAGAAAACGGCCGACTTGTGGACCAAAAACGTGTCGGTGTATATTGGACCTCAGGAGACCTGCGAGCATGAAGCTTTCATGGCGGCTGCATTTAACGTTCCTATGATATCGTATGTAAGTAAGACAATGATTACAATTCTTTAAATATCTACACAGAGAAAAAGCTTATTTGCAATACCTGAATTACAGCTATAATCAAATGAATGATTGTCTTACTTTTATTTGTGCAAACCTGCTTAAAATTAGTTCAAACATAAGAAGTCATTGAATTAAATTGCGATTCTATTAAATCCGTATTAAAACTTGGTTAGTTAAAACATAAGAAATTATTAAATTAAATTATTATTTAATTGAAGCCACAATAAATCTTAATGAAAAACTATCATTGGCATAAATAAAGTTATGGTTTATAATGAATGGCTACATTAAATGCAATCAAAGCTCTATTTCCTTTAAATATATATATTCTTGTGCAAATATTTGTTGTATAATCCATTAATAAAATGAATTCTGGAAACTGCTTCTAGTAGTCTTGTGTACACAGGTTTTTCGATCCATAAAATGAAATTGTTCTGTTTTCTGTAGGAACTATTATTAACCCACTAGAAGTGTTAATGATATTAGGCTCTAAAAAAGTTGCTGACCCATCAGTAGCAATAGTACTGGATGTGCAGGATCTATCTGCCATGGCACATGGATATTCTAAAACGAAATAGGAATTTCATCTTATGTATTTACTTTCAGGACGCCCTGCAAGGATATCATGATGGTACTAAAAGACTATGAGAAGTTTTTTTATAAATAAATAAAAACTTCGTCCATTTAAACAAAATAAATATTTTAAGGCATGACACCGAATATCCAGATAAACTGTGTCCATTAGGGTGTCCCTTATTTTTTATTTTTTCACGCATACCCTCTAATTATATTTATTACGTGTTTATATACTCCCAGTAAAAATTTTAGCTCATTCTATAAACGGGAACCCGTGCCGACTTGCATCTGAACCCTCCGTTAGCCAACGTTAGGCGCGCGGTATTTTGTAACACGGTTGGTCGCGAGGTTCGATCGTAAGTCATTTTGTGTTTGTTATTATGTGACCCTTATATTATAAATTATTGACAAATGTTAAAATATAGTTTTATTTATATGTATACTTTGATGTATATTTTCACAGGGAGTGGCTAGTTACCCGGAAGGGTCTTAGTACAGTCATCTTAGTCAAAAAAAGGGATCAACCTCGGAATCTAACGGAATAAGCTGAATTTTTGTGAAAACCTTTATTTTAGCATTACAAATGTTGTCTCAAAAGTCACATATGCCAACGTGTGAGCGACCTTAGATATTCAAGGTCAAAGGTCGCAAAAATCAGTTTTTAAGAATATCTCGTTTTCTCTGCCTCCTATCGCATTTGCATGTATTATAAAAGTTGTAGAGAATAAAATTCTCTACAAATTTTGTTTTTAAAATTTTTTTATACGTCGAACCGTTTTTTAGATAGAGGGCGCAGAGTGTGGAGCGTACCTTTAGCGCAAGGTAAATCGTGAATCCCAATCTATTATACCGTTTTTTTAATTAATTATATAATAAATATTACTAAAATAAAAATTTAATACCTTATACTTATATATATATTTCTTTTAAATCAAATATATTTTATCTTCATATATATCTTATATTTTAATTTAATTTTAATAAAGGATAATTGGATCGGAGTAGGAAAAAAGTTTTTATTTATATCAATATTATTTTTATTATTATAATTATTATTATTCTTAATCTTTATCTTCTTCATCCCCGTCTTCTTCAGGTTGGCCAGCAATTTCAGACTCATTCTCATCATCACTCTCCTCGTTATCATTGACATTAATTGTCATATCTTCAAAAACTTACTTATAACGCGTTTGTACTTTGCAGATTTTTTTTGCCTTTGTTGCCTCATTTGCGACTTCACCACAAAATAAGCACAATATTTTAAAATCAAACACATCATTCCCTTTTTTACGAGGTACAGTTGATGACGTTGAAGGTCCAGTCTCTTCAAGGCGACGTTTTGCTGCTGCAATTTTACTATAGTACGCTATAGCGTACAATTTTCGACACTCAATATGAACGTTCACAGAAGTATTTAGGTAGTTTATGTTTATTTCTCTCAATAATTGCTTCTTTTAAAGTCTTTATACCGCGCACAAAAATCACAGAATCACCTTCAGAAAGTAACTTATTACAAATAAAACACAAATCAGCCATGTTAACCTTTAAAATATTACGAATATTTCCTGTCACAACCCTAGACCTATACCTAGGGTCACAACTTGCTTTAAATATAGGTATAACTAACCTTTTTATTTATAGCAAGCCCACTATAGTATTTCCAGGTCTGTTATTTTAAAAGTAAAATCTGGATCCAAGAGATGACCAGAGACATATTCAAGGCAAATTTATTTAATGTATTTTCTTCTTAAAATGCATTTATCATTAATTAGAATAACATTAGAATATATTTAGAATGATTCACTTCATTATTTAATTATTTGTATGTCAAAAGTAAGTAATATTTATTGACTATTTGTTTTAAAAAATATATAAAAATAAATATAATATAATAATAATATAATATAATGTATTAAATTGTTATTTAAGTAATATTTAATAAATAATTAATTTAAAAACGGTATAATAGATTGGGATTCATGATTTACCTTGCGCTAAAGGTACGTATGGCTAAGCGCTCCACACTCTGCGCCCTCTATCTCAAAAACGATTGGACGTATAAAAAAATGTTTTAAACAAATTTTGTAGAGAATTTTATTCTCTACAATTTGTATAATAAATGCAAATACGATAGGAGGCAGAGAAAAGGAGATATTCTCAAAAAATTGATTTTTGCGACCTTTGACCTTGAATATCTAAGGCCGCTCACACGTTGGCATATGTGACTTTTGAGACAACATTTGCAATGCTAAAATAAAGGTTTATACAAAAATTCAGCTTATTCCGTTAGATTCCGAGGTGAAATGCCTAGATGACTGGACTATCTGGTGAATAGGCCGTAAACTCTGAAATTGATAAACTTAATGGGTTTTACTCTAAATACCTAAAAGAGTCTATTTTAAGAGATGACTACCGAAAACTTATTGAACTGTCTGAAATATTTTTGGGAGGACATCAAGAAAAGAAATGCTTATAAAAAGCTGAAATTTTATATAACAGTATATTTTAGCAATACTAATTGGTATATTAATATATTTAAGGGATAAAATCAACTAAATTAGTGAAACAAATGATAGAAACAAAAGCAATAATATTAATTAGTAATTATATTTAATAAAATCATTAGAAAAATACAGTCATGAAATATATCTTCTTTTTAAAGTGTTTTTTTTACAATTAGGATATAGATTTCTGTGCTGTTGCACGCAACGCAGAAGAAATTGTTTCTGCTCTTCATCGGCGGTTAACAAACCGGGAAAGCCCTGCATTAGCTTAGCTCAATAAGTTTTCGGTAGTCATCTCTCACAATAGACTCTTTTAGTTATTTAGAGTAAAACCCATTAAGTTTATCAATTTTAGAGTTTACGGCCTATTCACCCGACACTTCCGGGTAACTAGCCACTTCCAGTAAAAATATTCATTTTTATTAAAGTATACACATTAATAAAACTATATTTTAACATTTTTTAATAATTTATAATATAAGGTTCACATAATAACAAACACAAAATAACTTACGATCAAAATACCGCGCGCCTAACGTTGGCTAACGGAGGGTTCAGATGCAAGTCGGCACGGGTTCCCGTTTATAGAATGAGCTGAAATTTTTACTGGGAGTATATAAACAAGTAATAAATATAATTAGAGGGTATGCGTAAAAAAAATAAAAATAAGGGACACCCTAGTGTCCATGGTATATACCTATATGAGTACACATTTACCTTTTTGTTATTATTTAGATGGACATACAATTAAAAAACATGTACAACTTACTTTAAAAATTCGGGATTAGGAAGTACAACCCCCAAGAAATTAGCAAATATAACAAACAACCAAACACTACCCCATCCAGAGATAACCCATACACTTACATCAATCGGCGTCACCAGAAATACCAATTAATCAGTTGATCACATTTAACTATAGGCATGAAAGCGATTGCAGGTTGCCGATGTGTGGTGTGGCAGGGGACGCCCTGGCGCGTTCGTATGAATTTTAGCAATCATTAAATTGAATATAGGCCGCATTGAAAAAATCGGAATGATAATTAGCAAAGACCGGATTTTAGGCCGTTAAAAATTGGAAATTAGGAGACTTAAATAGGCAATAAAAACGTACATTTTAGGCTGTTTTAGGCCTAAAGTGTCAAAAATAGGCCTCAACCGCCTAAAATAGGATTTTAGGCCGTTAAAAATTGGAAATTAGAACACATAAATAGGCAATAAAAACCTACATTTTGGGCCGTTCTAGGCCCAAAGTGCCAAAAATAGGACAACATTGGCGTAACTAGCCATCTGACCCGGGGGGGCCTAGGGTGGGCCTGTTATTTTGACTAGGAATCTTTAAAAAAAGTCAAACAAATGTTGTCTCCAAAAGGCACAAATAACAATTTTTTTGAACAAACAGTTTCAGTGAGAAAGGAAGTAAGTACTACAATGTGATCTTGAGGACGTGTCCAAATATAATTGATGACCGTTTGTACCGCGCATGACCGTTTGTTCTTATGAAAAGGTACAATTGCTACATACACCTTAAGTGTATGTGCGCATGTTGGGCGGGGCTTAAATACGTCACTTGTTGAGTATTTTAAAATCTTTAATTATCTACTACTAAAATTATTATTTTTGCGATGCTGTTGGATGTTAACTTGCTCTATTTTTTTTTACTTGTTGTTTTTTGCGTTTAGTTAGGTTCGAATTACTTTTCAGTGTTCAAATTATTGTTATTGCGTTGTGTTAACCTGTTCTGTTTGTTTATTATTGTTTTTGTGTTGCGTTAAAACTTGTTTTGTTTGTGTTTTAGTTTATGTCATGCCATTTGCATTTATTAAAATGCGGTGTGGCATATTTGTATGCAATTTGGACAACCAGTCCAAGAAAAACCCTTTAAATAAAAACAAATTTCATCGATTCTCAAAAAACTTTGATTTTTGCAAACAGTGGTTAAATGCCATAAAAAGAATAGACAATATTAACGTTAAGACCGCTTCTGTTTCCTCTAAACATTTTCTGGACAGTGACTATAAGTTTAATTTAAAACACCAACTCTTAAACTACACTCCTAAATGTTATCAAGGACTGAAAGAATCTATTATCCATATTATAACACTTTCTTTAATATTAAGTTTAATAAAAACGCCTTATGTCCAGATATTTCTCTATTTTCTTTGATAATATTACTATTATTCGTGTATTCGCACGGCAACTACTCATCAAGTGACGTCATGCGCGGCACGACCCAAAACTCGTCCACCGGAGCATCCAGCCCGTGTTTTTATTTAAAGAGCTTTTCTTGCATCCAAATATGCCACACCGCATTTTAATAAATGCAAATGGCACGACACAAACTAAAACACAAACAAAACAAATTAATGCAACACAAAAACAATAATAAACAGAACAGGTTAACACAACGTAATACATATATGGAAATTACAATAAAACCTATGAAAACAAAGTAAATAATAATGTTTAACCATTATTTTACAATCTTAATATTATCCATAGTTATTTATAATAAATATTTAGATATAACAAAAACACAATTACGTTTTTCATTAGATTTTCACTAGTTTTGTAATTTGTGGTCCTCGTACTCGCCAAGGCCATTTAGGAGAAATAAGAGCAAGAAAGCAGGGCCTAACTAAAAATAACTTAATTTTTCGCATTGAAAAATATATTTTTTCTGAAAAATTAAAAGAGCCTATTTTAGGCTCATAAAAATTTCCTTTTAGAACCCTAAATCAAAATTTTGCCATTTTAGGCTTTTAGGCAAACGCTTTATTTTTTTAAGTTTAGGATTAATATCAAGGTCCCAAGCAAATGCCTGAAAAAGAAACGAAAAGGCATTTTGCCTAAAATCCGGTCCTTGATAATTAGGTAAATAACAAGTATTTTTCAAGACAGTGAAAACATTGGTATTCACTGTAAGACAGTAATAACTTACTTTACCTTAATTTCCATTGGAATAAAAATCATAAACATTAAAAGAACTATTCTTATTCCATTTGTTTTTAATTTTTGGTTGAAGCATTATAACTTTTAATATAAATCAATGTTATATTTAATTAAATATTGTTAATTTTACCTTGATCAGATAAACTTTGAATACAATCATTTCTAAAATTTTCAAGGAAGTATACATTTCCATTAGATTTAAATATAAAGAGCCATTCACTCTATAACAAGTAATTTTAATTTGATAATATTTTCTTATGGGCTGAATATAATATTTGTAATATCATCAATCCCTTACCCTCAATTGCTCCAAACATATTTGATTCAATAAACTTTAACTTTTATTGAAGAAATGAAAAAACAATCAATTATATATAGCATTGTTATTGACTATATCAAAGCGTTTTTTCTGTGTAGTATAAAAATTAAAAACTTTAAGAAGTAAGCAAAACTGTCGATATATTTTTATACTTGAAGTTAAAGTCAATATCCAATATTCTGTTATCATCTTCGTATTTCTTTTACAATTTTCGACACTTGCTAGCTGATCTCGTATCGGTGTCGTGCTCGATCTATAACAATTTTTACTTTCACCCTCTTTTTTAGCTTTATTGCCTAGTAAGCGTTGCCCTAAAAATTTGGTAAAGATATCTTGATATCTAAAGTTACCAAACACGCACACCTTAACTTAACACGACCTTTATTATTAGTCTTTGATTGTAGGGTCACTGGACAGAACCAAACAATAAAAAATGCAGTGGATTCTAAAAATACCTTTCTTATAATTATTATTATTATTATTATGTTGCCTACAATTTATCCAGTTTTTTTACTAATGTTTTATATCAAAATGATTTAATTTTAAATTTATAACGATATATTAAAATAAATAATTATAAAAATTATTGTTCAAAAAATAAACTATTAAAAATTATTTTAGTAGTGTTAAATGGCAATTTTTAAGACCCTTTCAATGAGTTATCACAGAGGTTGATGCTCCAGGGGTGAAGGTCATTTTTGTGGTCATAATACACATCCTAGAAAAAAAATTTTATATCTTTTTTAGGTCCAGACTTATAGAGCA
Source organism: Brassicogethes aeneus (assembly GCA_921294245.1). NCBI lineage: Eukaryota > Metazoa > Arthropoda > Insecta > Coleoptera > Nitidulidae > Brassicogethes > Brassicogethes aeneus. The sequence goes on from OV121135.1 coordinate 49,211,756, forward strand.
TTGCTTGTTTTTAAATAGACACACAGTATATGAAATCATAAGCCAATTTTCATTTTAACTCAAAGGTAGTTTTTGCATAATCACTGATATACTTGAAACTTGAAACTTTAAAATAGCTCAGTTAGTACACTGTAAAAAATAATGAACACAACTTTACACGCGCCAACACCAAACTGAGTCCACACAAAATCGTGTAAAATTTTAACACAGCAACAGTGTGTTGATTTGTTTTTTATATCGTGTAATAATTTACACGAAGAATAATTAAACTTTAACACATCGGTTGTATAATTTTTACACAACTAGGTATTAAATTTAACACTAAATTGGGTGATAAATAAAAATTACTTTTAAAAAATTATTTTTATTTCAAAAAATATTTTTTCTACTCCCACTTTTAAAACGCCCTTTATCGTACATGTTTCCATGACACTAAGTTACCTTTTAAATACACATTGACAAGTTGTGGCTTTATGGCGCTTTAGTCACGGGCTGAAGTTAGCAACAGGTTTTTAGTCACTGGCTGAAATTAGTTTTAAGTTAGTTGACAGTTGTCAAATGTCATACAATCGTTAAAATAAAGTGCCTTTCATGTAAAATAATACTAAATGTGAAAATTATTTTATTATTAAATAGTTTCTCAACGCCAATATTTGAAAAGTTTATATGAACATTGTACTGACCTTTTAATTTCGCCGGCAGTAAACTATAACTTAAATTCGGACACGGCTCACAAAACATTTTCTTTACTTTCACTGTGAAAAACTGTCTATTTTCAAGAAATACATTTCGACATGCATATATGTCACACATCTCAAATCAAATATAGTAAAATAAAATGATTATCAATAATAATAAAATAAGACAATGTCACAAAAACTCACATCATGGGCCCTACCTAGCATTCATTGTCAAAATGGGTGAATTGATAATTATAAGTCTCCGGGCTCGACCCCCTCGACCGTTACCAAAACCGTTAAATAATAAAAAAAATTCTAACAAGTGTTTGGTGTGGCGAAATTGCAACAAAGCCTCAACATATTAAATAATGAATATCAATTTATCAAATAAATAAAATAAGATAAACTGTACAAAATAAAGTATGTAAATGTTAAATATAAATATGTAGTATGAAATGTAAAATTACATTACAATATAATATGTTAAAGTAAATGTAATAAAAATATAATAATTATAAACATAAAATAATGATTATAATATATTTGTAATTTGGTTGTCCAACCACAACCATAAAGATAAAACAATTCAGCTTATTCCTTCTCTCACAAAGAACAAGTTGAAATAATAATAATAAAATATAGTTTAAATTAAATTTTAAATAATTAACCACTCATTATGATATTTGTGACCTTATAATAACAATTAAATGTAGAAAAGACATACCTATTTAAATGAACAACACTTTCACAAAACTAAATTTATATACAATCAATGTATTATTGGTTAAATTCACTCCCTTACAAAATTAAAGAATTCAACTCGTCCCTTTAAATAGCAAAACGTAACTGTCTAAAATATACTGTATTCTCTAAGTTTTTAACACGCTCTTTTTATGTTTATTTTATCAACGCCAAACAGGCCTATCGATATAGTTCATTTGGAAAGTAAGAACCTAATCCAGTGGCGGCTGGTGGATTTTGGCACACCCATATCTCAGTTATTAGAGATGGGACCCACATTAAATTTATATGAGTTTATAATGACACTCTATAGACAAGTTCTGCGCAAGCAGAATTTAAATTAAAGTTTGCCAAAAAAAGTTAGTTTTTAAGTGCAACCCCCAGCCTCCTGCCCCTCCAAATTAAGATAATTCAAATTAAAGTGGTACAATATTTAATTCACTGAAGTTTATCGACAAATTTCAAATTTTATTAAAAAAATTCAAGAATTATAGGTTCTATACCATTTATATTTTTTTAAATTTAGTTAAAGAAATAATATAGTATAAAACCTGTAATTCTTGAATTTTTTTAATAAAATTTGAAATTTATCAATAAACTTCAGTGAATTAAATATTGTACCACTTTAATTTGAATTATCTTAATTTGGAGGGGTAGCAGGCTGGGGGTTGCACTTAAAAACTAACTTTTTTTCGCAAACTTTAATTTAAATTCTGCTTGCGCAGAACTTGTCTATATAATGTCATTATAAACTCATATTAATTTGATGTGGGTCCCATGTCTAATAACTGAGATATGGGTGTGCCCAAAATCCACCAGCCGCCACTGACCTAATCTATGTACCGATATGGCTCAAACATACATGCGGTTTTGGTAAGTCTCCCTAGTGCATCATGGGATGCTTAAAAACATCAACACGTAGGTCTACAATTAGCGTTCTTTAACTCTTAAATGTCTAGGTTAAATATTGCCCTAATAAATTACATACTCTAAATAAAATGCGTATAAATATTAAGTTACTAATAAACAGTTTATACAATTTTAAGGTAAATATTTAGAACTAGACTAATATTTTGTAGAGTATTAAAGAAATAAATTAAGAAATGTTAAAAATTAACAGCCCCATATATCGTCCCATTACACCACCTAAAAGTTGCTTTTCAGTACTTATTTTTGTAAAATACCTACCTAATTTTTAAATTTTTCACCTAAAACAAGATAAAACTTAACCCATTTAGGCACCTATTTTTATAAATTTGGCAACCTAAAATCCCATCTCTACTGATATAGACATTGATAAAAAATCTTAAATTGTATGAGTTTCTTTTCATTATTTTTATTTCTATAAACCTTCACATTCGGTTTAGTTCTGAGTCTGTGCGACGAAACTTTATGGTTAAATGAAATTGTAATGTAAAACAACCACTGAAAACCTTTGCTAAAATAGAGAATTTTTATTATTACATGGCGGTTTATTGTACATCAAGTGTGGCTTAGAAATATACATTTTCCAGCATTTTAAAGTAGCTTTTGTCGATTTTAAAATTCTCGTTTAGGATGTCGTTGTAAAAATTGCAAACACGGGTTGCACATGCTACACAAGGTAATACAATTTTGTTTTTTGAAAGCAATATGCAGCACGTAGTTTTATTTGAGAACAATATGTCCAATTTTTTTAATTGATGGACGTGACTGCAGCTGCTAATAATTAAACGCGATTAAAAAGGCTGTTTTGAGAATAATTGTAATTTAAATTTATTTTAATAAAGGATTGTCTATAATTGCAGAAACAGTTCAGATTTAATTTTCATCTGCTTTGCACTAAAATCCGTGATTTATTTTGTTATTTTTTACTTGTCTTTAATTTTCATTAAAACTAAGAAACTTATCACGCTGCAATCGAGTTCTACCTAAGAAATTAAAAAACAAAAAATCTAAGAAACTAAGAAACTAAAATACTAAGAAATCTTATTTTTGGTTTTCATACCATTTTTTAATATTTTTAATGTTGTACAAATCAAACGGACAGTAACGAAGATACAGCGCTTCAAAGTCGGTAAAAATGACCCCTTTTTGATTATTTTGCTGAAACGTGGTCATTTTTACCGACTTTGAAGCGCTCTCTTTAACAGCATATTTTTTATTTGCTTAAAAAAAATTCTCTATAAAAGTTTTTTTTTTCGAGCGTTTTTTTTTTAATATTAAATAAAAGGGCTTTAAGGATACTTTTCCAAAAACCCTGAGATATAGAGTTGTGGCTTTATGGCGCTTTAGTTACGGGCTGAAGTTAGCAACAGGTTTTTAGTCACGGGCTGAAGTTAATTTTATAGTTGACAGTTGTCAAATGTCACACAATCGTTAAAATAAAGTGCCTTTCTTGTAAAATAATACTAAATGTGAAAATTATTTTATTATCTCAATACAAAAATACAAAAGTATTAAATTGTTTCTCAACGCCAATATTTGAAAAGTTTAAATGGATATTGTACTGACCTTTTAATTTCGCCGGCAGTAACTACACTGTAAAGTCCTCATTAAACATTTTCTTCACTTTCACTGTGAAAAACTGTCAATTTTCAAGAAATATATTTCGATTTATGACCTTTATAATCTGTTTATAAAATGTAAAAATGTGACATTTGACGGTGACACACAGATTCCCCTATTTTTTAATAGATGACGCTCTATACCAATTTTTGATTTAAATCATTTTAAGATAATAATAAGTATTTGTCGTAGAAAAAGTATAGTAGGCACCTCGTTTATAAACTTTTCTATACACTCATCAGTTTAAGCACTCGCTCGTAAGCTCGCTCGTGCCTAAATTAAATTCGTGTATAAAATGGCGTTTATCAAACTTGATACATAATATACTATTAAAAGAGCACTTTTGTATATAGTGCCTTTAGCTTATTATTAAAATAAAAAATAATTATTAAATCAAATGTAATAAAATGACAAAGTAAATTTTGTATTTGAAAGTAGGTACCTATCGCTATTAATGCGATGTACTGTTCGAACTTTCTTAATAAGCTTACAACCGTTAAATTAGTTTCAGGCTAATTCTTTGAGCACAGTCAATCTGATCAAACGTCCAGTATACACACAATTCCGTGACGTAATTTACCCGGATCAAATTAATGTAATGCTGCTTCTCCGACTGTTGCAACATGTTGGATCAAATTTATTGCAAATTTTATTTTAAGTTCAGAAAAATATATAGTTAATTTTTTATTTCCAGTTTTGTACACACTACGCAACGTCGGATAAAACAAAGTTTCCAACATTTGCGAGAACTAGGCCTCCAGATACCCAAATTTCCAAATCCGTTACGTCTGTATTGGTGGCATTTAATTGGACCCATGTAAGCTACCCAAACTGAAAACACAATTAAAAGACTAATCTGATTTTTTCTTAGGTGGTTTTGCTTTATCTGAAATCCCCGGACTTTGAATTCGGCAACATAGCTAGCATTATTCTGCAATCTCTCAGCATGGCCGGTATAACAGTTATTGCAACTAAATATTGGGACACGCCATATCACCATGGATACATGGAAAATCCATTTCACAAATTGGTGGAGGAAACATACAAGGACTGCAGAAGTGAGTAAATTATATGGCCTATTAACTTTAGCTACTGATACCACCTCGACGTATGATGCATTGAAATTTTAACAAATGCAATAGGATAAACAACATAGTTATTAGACACTTAAGATTTTAGTTTTATTCGTATAAATATATAAAAAGGATAGTTTGTTTGTTTAAACTTTATTTACGTTTACTTAAAAATAAGAATATTTGAAATTTTAACAATAGTTTTATAAAAACATTCAAAAAAATATAGTAATTGGACATTTTATGAAGTAATTGGACACATGGTTATTGGACATAAAATTTTTATATAAACATAACAACTTTACATCAAATATCATAAATTGTTAAATATTTTTTAAAGATAAATTGCTGTTTTAGGTAATTTTTTTTATTTCGTTTTTGTAAATATCATATAGGTAATTCATATATTTCTTTCTCGGATTCCTTATACCTTTTCTAAATTCAGAAGGTAACTAACTAATTCCTTGGTCTGACTTCTGTTGCAAATATCATTAAGTGTGGTATCTCTAGTTTGTGAAGAATTTATAATGTTTAGGCCGAAACAGGATGATTTATAAATATATCTAATATTTTTTCGGGTGGTATGTTAAAAGTATTTTCCGAATTTATTAATTTTGTTGCCGTTAGTTTTTTATGTTCTCTGCCATACACTTTATTTAAATCATTGTTATTCTGCAAGATGTCCTGGGACGAAGAAATCACTATATTACTTACTTTCTAAAATTGAACTAGTCAAAAATGTCATATCGAAAAATCAGCCACTAATAATTCTCGTCAACAGCAATTTTTATACAGGACATTTGGCAGTCAATTCCTATGAAATATTATTCGCTGAATCCGAAAATGTCGTCAAAAGTTATAAAAGTAAATATTACAGTTTTAGAAATATAATCAATTTTACATATAATATGGAATTGACTATATCTCAAAAACTGCTTAACTTTTATAGTTTTCGACGATATTTTCGGATTCAGGGGACAATTTGACATTAGAATTGGATGGTTAATGTCCGGGATACAAATAGAGCATATTAGACATATATCCAATAATAGAAATTTACATTTTTTACCAACCAGTAATTGGACACTGGCCATTTTACTCTTTGTTTTCAGAACTAAAATTAAAACGCATTAAAGTGACAATGTTTAAACCATGAGGAATACATTTATACCACAGACTGATCTGTACACTTTTTAGAAATATTTTTATTGTAATTTAAACACAGCCCTGCTCTTAACAAAAAAACAAAAATCTTACCACCAAAGTAACGTGCGAAATTTTTTGTCCTATATTGAACCCAAAATAAAGTAGTTATATATTATTACCGACTGAGGTAGTTATAATTGTATACAGTCATCCAATTATTTGACTTTAAGGTAACTATTTATAGAACTCTTGTTTTTACAATATTAATTAATTGTCCAATAACTATAAAGTGTCCGATTACTGTCTACTTTACCCTAAAATCCTGTTATATTCAGTACATGTGGTTCAAAACAAACAGGTTTATTTTTGTACATCCATTATAGTGTCAGGATTTATGTGTTCTTAATACCAATTGAACGTAAAGATTTGGCAAAATACACAGCTATGCATGCTTAGGAGTTATCTTAATAGTATGAAAAATAACTTTAATCCCACATCCTCGCAGTACGTTCAACTTTGTCCTATTATAAATAAAAATATAAATCACATACAAAGTGGTCCTGAACTTTATTTTTAAAATCTCTTATAAATCATTGCGTACAAGGAATATTTTATTTTATTTTGTATAATATTATAAAATTAAAACTAAAAAATTTAATATTTTTTTCACGTCTTAACAGTTTCACAGGAATGCAAATTTAATTTATTGTTTTTATCTTTAAATAACAGACAGCGAACAGATAAAAAATGTTCCTATTTCCTTTATTTATCCTTAGGAAAATTGCACCAACTTGCTGAATACGAATTTGGAATTTTAATTTGGTATGCAAAGATCGTTTTTGTTCTATTTAATTTTTTTAATTAGAAAATAGCTTATGTTGTGAAAAATTATATTTCAAGAAAATATTTTAAAGGGGATTTTATTAAATTTTAAAAGTCCGTTGTTACTTTAATTTTAAATGAGGTATCATGCCTATTACACTGTTATAAACATCAGATTGTTGTTGTGCTGTTAATTTTATTTTGTAAAATTTTAACATATTTTTTTGTAGAAAACCAGGGTTTGTTATTTTTTTAACAAAGGAAAATATTGTAAAGGTAATGCAATTTTGTAAGCATTTTGTTAATTTAAAATGTTACAGATTATTTTGTTAATGTTTAACAAATTATTTCGTTGAAAAAGTACACGTGATTTCAGGCATTCAATAAAAACATTTCCCACTGACTTTATTCTAAATCTTAACGTGTTGTAACATTTGTCCAGAGTACTTATAATATACGAGGTGTGTTCAGAAAATTTTCGTTTTTTGAAACAAATATTTATTTATTCGTCTACATTAATGTTGTCGCCTTCAAAATAGTCCTCATTGGATATTATGCATATGTGCCAGCTCTTCTTCCAATTCTCGAAACACTCGATCTTTGGGATAGCCTTTAGTTCTTTCAGCGATGCGCTTTTAATGTCATCTATGCTTGCAAAACGACGACCCTTTAAGGTTCTCTTTATTTTTGGGAATAGGAAAAAGTCAGACAGAGATATGTCTGGCGAATATGGAGGCTAGGGCATCATTACACTATTGTTTTTGGCCAAAAATTTTGTTCAAAATTTAACAATTTTATAACAAATTTTGCTGCCACGCGTTTCACGGCCATCTTGGAAACTCTTATACCACTTGTAAACTCTTATTTTACTTATAGCAGACTCACTATAGGCCTTTAACATTTCACAGAATTTATTTCATTTTTTAAGCAAAATTGGATACAAATTCTTTGATCCATTTCTTTTAACGAACGAAAAATTGCCGAGCTCATAAAACACGTCTAACCTTAGCGGCTGCCACAGACAAAGTAAACAATGAAAACAGCTAAAGTTTTTATCATACTTCAGGGGCATGTATACCAACATAATAAAGAAAATTTTATGACAACCGGACCCTTCGAACCCGCGAAATTTAACAATTCCCGTTATTTTCTGAACACACCTCGTATATTATAATTGTTATTCGGATTCCTAATACCTATTGAACGAGTGTGCGAAGTATCTGAAAAAGATGCCATCACTGGTTTTCAAACTGAAATTATCGGATATAGTGGAGTGAGTTAAAGTTAAGATATACATCAGTGTTGTAGTAGTACTGATAATTATATTGTACCAAATTTCTTTTTTATTTGATGATTTTAGAATAGTGCGTTATTTAATTGAGTGTATGATATTTTTGTGTTTATTTATGTAGGTATGTGTTAATTTTTTTAATATAACTTCTACTATGGTAGTCTTGGAAAGGTGATATTTTGCGAACAGTCACTTACTACCAAAACACATATTCACACATAATTACAATTGTTTGAGTGAACACAGTGTCGTAGAAACGGGGGTTGCTTTAAGCCTATTGTCCCATACAAACTTTGAGGTTAGGTTTTTGTAACATTTGATGGAATTTTTCGATTACACAGTTCGGCTACCATTAAAAAGGTGTACCTCTCAAACTTCGATAAAATAAACCGTTTTCGAGATATTCGAGATTACAATAATTGTTATATGTTGTGTTCGCAAAATATCACCTTTCCAAATCTACCATAGTAAAAGTTATATTAAAAAAACTGATATTATAAGTAACACCCTGTATCTTTTAAACATACTTAATCAGGAAAAATATTTATTTAGATTTTCGTCTTATTTTGCTTAATCTGCTCCTAAATTTATGCCACTAAGTTTAGGGAAACCTTGTATAACCCATGGGTTTTATAACAAGCAAATGGCTATAATTATATGCATGCTATTTACTTGTTATAAAACCTAAAGGTTATAAATTGTTTAAAACAGACTTTAAAACAAAAAATGTTTTCAATCCCCGAAATTTAAGTTATGTTGCTTTGGCAAAAAGTCATCGAAATATTTGTGTAAATAAAAAATACTTATAATTATTATACAGAGTGCATAAAGCTCTAATTCTGTTGCGGATAATATGTGAAATGCGGAAACTTGACTCAATAAATTTTCTTTAATTGTTGCAGTTTTCGTTATTTTGGGTCATCACTACGAGCACTTAGGTCTGATGCTCGCGATGGAGGAAAAGAAGCTTTTCGATAAAGGTTCGTAAGTTGAAATTTATTATTTTTATAGATTCTCGCATCGTCCGACCAGTAACTTTTACAGTTACCGTTTTTAAACGCAGGCATTACGGTTAAATGGGTCAGTATTGTGGTTTATGGGCCAAGGGAAATTGTTGGAATATTCTTTATTACTATACTTTTATTATTCCAGCCAGTTTAAAAGGAAGTCTTAATATCCTAAAGGGCAATGAAACGCTATATTTGCAGTGCTTGTAATTTTGTAGTTTAAGTTATGAACTAACTCTTTAATAAAATAGATATGGAGTACCTACCATTTGAATTTTTAAGACAAAATAATAGTATATTATATTTTAAGTTTGATAAACGCCATTTTAGACATAAATTTAATTTAGGCACGAGCGAGCTTGCGAGGGAGTGCTTAATTAAATGAGTGCCTAGAACAGTTTATGAACAAGTTGCATACTAGCACTGTTTAAAATATCTGTGGTGTAAAGAGTAATCTTAAAATGGTGTCAAAATCCAACACCAAGTAGGTGTTATATACAGCAAACACCAAAACGGTGTTTATCTAAAAATATTTGAGAAGTGCACCTACCCAGAAAAAAAAGGAATAGTTCATTTAACTATATTAATTTAGTTGACCCATAAGTATTTATTTAAATCAACTGTGGGAAGGTTAATATAAACAAAGATTAGTTTGACGGTACTAAACCAGATAGTTATTTAATTTTTTTAAATTGGTTAAATTAACCCAGAAAACTTTAGTAAAACCAACCCGCTGTATGGTTCAGTTTAATAAATATGTTGTTTGTAAAATAAGAGTTACTTCAACCTAAAGCACTCTGTTAAAACGATTAAAACAATTTGCCGTGCATTCCTGGTTGCATAGTGTGTACCGATCGCGGCAAAGGCGGTGTGGATCATGTGATGTTCTTAAATCTCGCCTCTGTTGACTTACATGAAGAGTATATAAGCTCAGGTAGTCCTTTGCTTTGGTGTGATACTACAAGTTGATTGATACTAAAGAGGCCTTAAATAGGTGGAAACAGCTGTCAATACTTGAAGTATTTTAAGTTGGTGGAACGCACTAAAAAGATTATCTTTAGCGAGTTGAAGGTTCAATTTTCTTGAATAATACCACTGGTAATATACTAGTAATGCGTCAAGGAACTTCCTGTTTCCTTTTTTTTTCCTTTTTTTCTGTGTAGTATGATTTAATTTGACCAAAAAACATAATATTTAACACTGAAAAGGAGTTCAATTTACACCAGGTAAAATTTATTTTAATACTGTGAAAGTTAAATTTACACTATTTTAGTATTTGAATGTATGGTGTTAAAATGGTCATGAAATTTTGAACAGTGTACTTTGTCTACGACAAATACCTAATATAATCTAAAAATTGAGAGACATCTATACGAAAATAAAGCAACCATCCCAATAAACATTTTTACCGTGATTTTCACCATTAACATTGCCCGTTATTATATTAATTAAACTTCACAATTATTGATACTTTAAAATATTAAAATAACTTAAATTAAAATATGATTAAGTATGTTAAGAACATATTGTATCCTTTTATTTTTCGTTACTATAATTGCAAAATATTATCACGTATCAAGTATAAAAAAATCTTATACGGGAAATGTTAAAGGTACAAAAAGTGACGGTTGTATTTATTGGAATTCCTGTTAGAATTTTTAAATTGGGAATCTACCGGCGTTAAAATCTTTTCTATGTAAATCAAAATTTATCTCTTAAAAATAGACTAACAATCGATATAGAAGCAGTTATTCACAGTAAAAGAGAAGAGAATGTTTTATGGGCACTGTACGCAAATGCTTTTTTGCACTACGCCGAAATTAAAAAGTTCATATAATCTTTTCAAATATTGGCGTCATTTAATCCTTTTGTATTTTTGTATTGAGATAATAAAATAATTTTCACTTTCAGTATAATTTTACAAGAAAGGCACTTTACTTTAACGATTGTATGACATTTGACAACTGTCAACTATCTTAAAACTAACTTCAGCCCGGGACTAAAAACCTGTTGCTAACTTCAGCCCGTGACTAAAGCGCCATAAAGCCACAACTTGTTAATGTGTATTTAAAAAGTCACTTAGTGTCATGAAAACATGTACGAAATGGGCGTTTTAAAGGTAGGAGTGAAAAAAATTATTTGAACACCCTTATATATGCAATAATAGTAATAATAACAATAATATTTATTAATAGAACCTAAATCCTTCATTAAATAATAAGTGCTTGTGGGAGGAAATAAAAGCGTCATTTATATAAAAAAATAATAAACTGTCTTTCTTTCTCTTTAATCTATCCTTTGTAAATCTATTTATTTTTAATGATTAACGAGCCAAAATCCCCTGTACGCATTTATTTAAACAAAGTGTTATACTGACCGTAACCGATAACACACCAGATTGAGCTTTTCTAGTTGAAAAGCGAGGGATATTGTTCAGAAAAGAGATTGTCGAAAAATAAATTCCACTATTGGCCTACTTTTATAAATTCGGCTGAGATTTCGTTCACAGAAAGGATAAAATTGTCTGCTTCTCTGTTACGCATTAATTTTAAACACCCGTGCGTATTTTAAATAATGTTGCACATACAATGGGTGATTCTACAAAAGTTGGACAACTTGATGTCATCAGTCAATAGAGTAGGTTTTTCAATATTTTTTGTAAATATTTTAGTATATTACAAAAGATCCAGGTTTTTTTAACTTCTCCACCCAATTTTAATGTATTTTTTCAAAAGCACGTTTGTAGAAAAACATAATAAATATTCAAAACATCAGTACCTTGGCGTGTCACAACTTCTAAATCAAATATTTTAGTGGTTTTATTTTAAAATATATTCAATTTATCTTAAATTTTTCAATTTCACTACAAACTATAAAACATTAAATAATGTATTTTTCATATTTTATCATATCAGTTCTGTGCACATGTCCAATGTTAAAATTCAAGATTCCTGCGAAATATTGAAGTTTAAACTTCAAGTCCTCGTTTTAACAAGTGTTGGTAAAAAATTACCTACAGAGCCCGCCCTTTGCACTACAGTCATTTTGAAAACAATGCAAGCGGCGAAGTTGTAGTGAATGCACGTATAGTTCCAGTCAAAATTTCAGTACTGTGGTGAGTAGTTATTTTCTTACGTAAATATATTTCATTGTAATTTAAATAAGGCTATATGTGATTTGTTGATAAGTATACTTATGCTATAGCATCCACTGATAAAAAATATTAGTAAAATACTTAATTCCGAATTATAATCTCAAAGTTGTATCCCATTCATCAGTAGCCAGTCGTCAGTTCCATGTTCGATGTTTCGGTTATCTATTTTTCGCAAACCTCAATTTAAATTCTGCTTGCGCAGAACTTTTTTATTTAATGTCATTATAAAGTCATATAAATTTGGCGTGGGTCCCATATCTAATAATTAAGATATCGGTATAACCAAAATCCACCAGCCGCCACTGATGTGTGGTATTATTTGATTTTAAGATATTTAATGTATAATATGCTCAAAGTTGAAATAAATCTTATATTTTCCAATAAATTATGTATTTAATTAGTACCCTGGTATACTCGTCACTTCCCTTGCATTCAAATTTAGAAAACAGATATTTCAGAAACTGTTTGAAAAAGTGACTGGCCCGGTCTGGAACAGTATATTTATTATATTATCTATGTTCTCATAACAAAATACTGTTTAATTTTCTCCGAAAACTATATAAACAAAATGAGGTCAAAAGTTGCCCAACTTTTGTAGAATCACCCATATTATATGATTATATATATTATATTATAAATATAATATTTTTAATTAAATTGAAAAATTTACATCAAGTTCTTGTTATTTTTGTCAATTCTATATAATATTTTTTTTATTGAAGTAAAAAATGTATAAATAATATTTATTAAATATCAGCAATAAATAATAAGAAATGGTATAAATAATATAATATTATAAATAACAGCAATAAACAATAAAAAAATACATAAGGTTGGATTGTTTTAAGAATTAACATACATCCAAATAAATGTTTACTTTGTATGCAGAAATTTGTCATCAATAATAAAATACCAGATGGGAAACTGTTTCGATAAATTAATAGCTATTCGATTTTCTATCGTATTAATAAAAAAGCGATACGTCACAGTATTCCATTTCATTTATTTTTTCCACTGATAAGACGTGGCATGTGGCGGAACAAAATTTCAAAGCGAAATCCCAAGCAATGAAATAGACAACACATGAAAATTCTTATGCAATACGCAATGTTTTAGGGATTGACAACAAAATGTTTTCCAATTTAAATCATGGCATCAATTTCCTCGATCAATTTTAGGTACATGATAAATAAAACAGATTTAATATTTGTATTTTTTTTTATTAAATAAAAAATAGTACACCCTTTCAATACCAACTTCTAAAAGGGTCTATTTTCTGACAGGAAATTATTATATGTCAACAATGCAATTTATAAAAATGAAAAATACAGACGTTTGGTCTTTTAACTTGAAACTTTAAAATTTGTCTAAAACATTTTTTCATATTTGTAATAAAAGGGGATGTAATAAAAAAAATCATTTGTTATTATTTCTAATACAAATTTAGCTCAAAACAATATTTATTTTTCGAATTTTTATTAATTAGGTGCTCAAAATGGTGGCTTTCGACTTTAATACACTCAATAATTCGGATTTTAAATGAGTCTACACAAGTAAGTAGCGTATTTGCTAGAATTTCGGCACAAGCATTTCTAATTCGCTTAATCATATTTTACGGGTAGTTGGTACTTGTTGATAAAGACTTTGAGATGGGAAATCAGGCGAAGTTAGATCAGTTGATCTAGCAGATAATTCTCGTGTGCTTACATGAGGATTAGCAGCAACGGATGCTAATACATTAATTTCAATATTTTCACCAGTGACTTTTGCTCGAAGAATTTTTTTTTCGGTTGAACATTTCCGTTTGTACTAAGCAGGTATTTTTGTTTGCAAATGTTCGAACTAAATAAAACTTATTTTAGTTATTTCTAAGAGTTATTTTGTTTTTTGGACCCTAGGAAAAAAAGTAGCCAATTGGGCCTTCCAGCCGTACTCTTTTTAGTCTCAAAAAATGTAAATGTATTCTGTATTAAATGAAATAATGTACAAAACTTTAACTTTAGGAAACTTAGACATTAGTAAAAATGTTGTGGTTTATTTTAAAAAAAATCAGATTTAATTTAATAAGATTTTTATTTCCAATGAAAAAGTTATGTATCACTTTTATATTTTTATTGAAAAATTATTGCTGAATGGTATACAGAGAAGAAATCGAACAAAACTAATTTATTTAGCACAGCGCAATCTTTTACAAATATGAAAACATGTTTTAGACGAAATCTACCTATTTTTAGTCGAATAATCTGAATCTGCAATAAAAAATAGGGTGTTACATTGGAAATTTTAAAGTTTACCCATGCCCTCCCTATGAGGATGAAAATATGGGGAATAATTTTATTAATAATTTACTAAAATCATTTAATTAAGATTTTTTTGGTAAAATGCCTCTTTACTGAGATATTTTAAAGTTTCAAGTTAAAATACTCACCCTGTATATAAAAGTATACATCACTTTGATTTAGAAGATTTACAAATAATTTCATTTCATTTCATTTCTGGACCTTTCGTACTTAATTACTTGTTATCCACCAGATATGACCCCGTGTGACTTTTTTATTCCCAAAAATAAAGCGCATTGCTGAAAGAGCTAAAATCTATCCCAAAGATTGAGTACACTGATAAAAAGGATTTCTTCGATATAGAATTTAATTTTTCTTAAACATATTTACTTGAATAGAGTTAATTTGATTTGATTTAAGACCAAATGTTTTAGGACGAGAATGTTCAATTTCTTTTAAATAGTAAATATATTTCTTGAAAAAAACTCTTGGTTCAAGAATTTTTCTTCATTGAAGAAACGCATTGCGTTTATTCAAGTAAAATGTTTCTTATTTTCTAAAAATTACCCTTTTCTTGGGACAAGAAAATCAGGGCTTGTACATTTTATTTAAAGAATATTTATTATAATAGGTATATAATATAATTATATTTATGGTTAAGTGTAAGATTGATTTTTATAATCAAACTTCGCCATTTTGATATATGTATATAAGTATGTATGTCAAATAAAGTCGTTTATTATTATTATTATTATTATTATTATTAAATTTATTGTTCTTGCATTAAAAAAATCTGATCGTTTGACTTTTCGTTTCAAGAATAATTATTAGATAATTTCTTGTATCTACGAACTGTCCTTGAGGAGGGGATAAACTCGTACCCTCATTTGAAAAGTAACCGTGCTTGTGTTTAAATGTTTAAAAATGAGTGATTATTCGAACGATTACAGTGCCGTAGATAATAGGTCTTTAAACCGTCAAAAATGGAAAATTGACTATATCTCAAAAACTGTTCTACTTTTTTAACATTTAACGATATTTTCAGATTCAGGGGACAATTTTACATAAGAATTGGCTGGTAATTTTGGGATACCATGGTATTCCATGATTAACCATGGTACAAGTGAAAAATCAGCCACTAATAACTATTATATTTTTGACTAATTCATTTTTAGAGTACTTTTTTTGACACATATACATTTTTATTTATTTGTAAATAAAAGGTTGTTACCTACAAATTTATCTTTGTGTCAAAAAAGTTGAAAATTGTTTACCCCCACTTCTGCTTCTTAAAAATCCCGAAAGTAGCTTAGTATTAACTATGCTGAAGAAAATTTCAATTACTTTTTTGAAGAAATACTTGCCTTAAATAATATAAATATTATCTTTAACAAAGAATACATTTTATTAACGCAAGA
This sequence comes from Brassicogethes aeneus, assembly GCA_921294245.1. Classification (NCBI taxonomy): domain Eukaryota; kingdom Metazoa; phylum Arthropoda; class Insecta; order Coleoptera; family Nitidulidae; genus Brassicogethes; species Brassicogethes aeneus. The sequence goes on from OV121135.1 coordinate 49,227,914, forward strand.
CACAAAAATGAAAAAATCTTTCTATATATAGAGAAAAGCACGGTTTCATGTCTTGAATGAAGAATAATTACTACTCCACCAAAACTCAATTATTTTTATCTCTTCTTCCTCAAGTAATTTTTTTTTTTACTTAAGAATATTTATTCTTGACCCAAAATGTGCCAATTTTAATATCAAGAGTTTTTATCCTTCGTTTAAGACTGCTTATGTTCTTAAAAAGGAGAAAATATATTCTCCGAGGAAAACATGTAACACAAGAATATTGCTGCTGGCGAAGAGATAGGAATCATTTAGTATCTTGAATAAAGTTAATTTAACTTGGCTGAAGAACCCTTTTTACAGTGCACTGCAGTGTACCAAAACATTTTTTATATACAAATTGTACAACTTTATAATTTGTTTTCAGGCGAATATTTTGTCGTGGGTGTTGATATAGAGCAATACGACAACGAAAACCCAAAAAAATACCTTCATGGCTTGCTGAAGGACGACGTAGATCCAGTTGCGGAAAAAGCTTATCGCAGTTACCTGGGAGTGGTACCGTCAAGTCCAGTAGGCTTCTTAAACTTTACTAATTTAGTGAACTCGTACATGGAGAAGCCTCCGTTCAACTTTCCCAATCCCTTGACGTACTTTGGTGGTGCCAAAAGGGTAATTTGTTAATATTTTTAATTAGAACGGCAAAAACAATTTGTAAAATTATATTTAATAAATAATAAAAAAATATTTTGTTCCAGATTAGAGCAGAAGCGGCGTATTTGTACGATGCAGTCCACGTGTACGCCAATGCTCTGATGAAAGTTTTAAAAAACGATGAAGATCCAAAAAATGGATCTGCAATTATTGAATACATGAAAGAAACGCATTATCAAAGTGCCATGGGGTAAGTTTATTAAATTTATTTAATTATTATTTATTAATTCACGTGGAATCCGTACTTGGCCATGATAAAAGTCAAAGGTCAAAATTAAATAATCTCATCAAGACCTGCTAAAAATATTGTAATTAATTATTTTTTCTTTTACGCATTATATAAATTATTCAACGAAATTAATATTTTAACGTCATTGGAACCGCGTTTCTGTGAATAATAATTTTAGGGGACAAACTCAATGAAGTGATTTAAACTGGAATATTTAGTAATTTGAATAGAAACATGTTAATTGACCATGCTTTGGTCCATGTTGTTTTGTTAATGATGCAAATTGATGTTCATAATAAATTTAACTCCACCAATTACTATAAAACCTGTTATTATGTTACAATTAAAATAATTGCACATGTGCAGTTTTAAACAGTTAAAAACTTATTGAGATATTATATTGGGATAATCGAATTAGTTTTGCTAGATTAGCTCTGTCAAGTTAAATAGGTATTAACTACATTTGGGGTTGTTAATCTAATTTCTAAACTGTCGATAGTTTTGATGTATTATATAAAGTTTAAACCTAATGGTGCGTTTCACGAAATATTACAAGAACAATTTACAAGTGAATATTACAAGGTAAAATAAGCTGTCTTTAAAAAACTTGAATATAACCTATTTCGTTGAAAGTTAAAACCTTTTCACACTGTTATATAAATCAAATTAAAATAAGTTTGTATTTTGTTAATTTTATTTAAACCTTATTTAATTTTTAAATCTAAAACAAATACTTTAAAAATAGGGTCCTTTTTAAAAATTACAAGAATTATGGTTAAATTATTGATTTAGAATTTTTTTATTAAATCTTCAAAATGTTCGTTATATTTACAAACTACTTATATAATTAGTAAACTTAACATAAAGCTATGTGGACATGAATTAACAAAAAATCTTAATTGGTTAAAATTAAAAAATATTTTTTTTATTTTGTGTTTGGCAGTAAAGTAGTCAACAATCGGCAGTAAAGTAAAAGAAATCGACAGTAAAGTAGAACTTTACTGCCGATTTAATACAAGTATTGTATGCAACCCATTACACAGTTTAAGATGTGTTTACTGCTCCTCAGCAGCAACTAAATAATATTTAAAAAAAAGCAGCGTCGTGGAGGTCGATTGGACTCTTTCATAAAATGTTGTTTATTAAAAATAATAAGTTATTTTATTAATTAAATTTAAAAATCGCCGCGGCGGGCAAATATATAACAAACGTTGCAACAAACAGTATACGTAGACACTTCATGAAGTATGCATACATTCAAAATTTATTATTAAATTTATTATTAAATCAAATGTCATTTGATGATCAAACCAATGTCATTTAATGACATTGGTTTGATCATCAAATGACATTTGATTTAATCATATATTATATCACGAGAACTATGAATTTAATCGGTTAAACTAGGCTCAGTAGTATTTTGCATGAAACTATTTCCAAAAAGAAAAATCAAATAAAAAACTTACTGAGCATAGTTTGACAGATTAAATTTATAGGTTAAGTGATATACGTCTAGATTATTTCTCGAATTAAAGGAAACTATTTGACAATTCATAAAATCTGACGTATGTGTCAAAATTTATAAATATTTTTTTAAAGAAAATTCCATTAATTTAAGGTATGTAATAAGTAAAGTGACCAGATTCTGTCAAAAAAAATCGGGACATTTTGTATGAATTTACCTTAATTACAAAATTGACACAATGATACAATGCAAATTGTAAATTTGACGTTACTTAATTATTGTTGATTGTGACATTTTTGTATTTAAGGTTAGTTTACACAAAATTTCCCGTTTTTTTTGACAGAATCTGGTCACTTTAGTAATAAGTAATAATTGATATTTCGTAAACTAGATAACTTATTTTTTATTGTTTTTTAAAAAAAGTTTGTTAAAACTTGTAAATAACACCATAAAATCGTAAACAAAAATCCAATATGGAGGCTAAAATTTAATCATATATTATATCACGAGAACTATGAATTTAATCGGTTAAACTAGGCTCAGGTAGTTTTTTGTTTGGTTTTTGTTGGAAAATGTTGAATGCAAAATAATTTAATAAAATCACGAGACCGCGTAGCGGTCGAGGGGTTTTATTTTTAATTATTTTGCATGAAACTATTTTCCAAAAAGAAAAATCAAATAAAAAACTTATTGAGCATAGTTTGACAGATTAAATTTATAGGTTGAGTCTAGATTATTTCTCGAATTAAAGGAAACTATTTGACAATTCATAAAATCTGACGTATGTGTCAAAATTTATAAATATTTTTTTAAAGAAAATTCCATTAATTTAAGGTATGTAATAAGTAATAATTGATATTTCGTAAACTAAATAACTTATTTTTTATTGTTTTCTAAAAAATGTTTGTTAAAACTTGTAAATAACACCATAAAATCGTAAACAAAAATCCAATATGGTGGCTAAAATTTAATCGCTGTTAAATAGTTCTAGTGATTTAATCGCTTATTTAAACGAAATTTATTCGAAAATTCAAGGCTTTTGATTGGTTCATATTATGAGGGAAATAATCATCAATTTTAATTATTAGTACCTATTATTAAATGTGATTTCGGATAAAATTTAATATGCACCTCGGCATTAGAATCATTTTTATCACTCATGTGGTTATTATTATTAATAATTTCCACATTCGTGATACAAAATACGACTTTACTTCCTTGGTACATAAATAACTATTATTTTAATAAACCATAAAAAGCATGATTCCACAATTTAAAAAAAAATTGGCTTAGTTCTATTCCCATGCCTATTCCCTCCTAATTCTCCCTTCATTGTAATCATCACCACGTAGGTAATTTGTTAATTGCCCGACTAACGTCCAGCCGTTTGAACTGAAATGGGTAGGTAACCGAATAATCCCATTTATAAATGCCGAACGTAAGGTAGCAATTAAATCTATTGGAGGATAAGTTGGTTAATTCGTTTTCAGTTATATGGTCTACATGGACGAGAATTGCGATGCCGAAGGAAACTACACGTTGGTCGCTCGTAAGCGGTCGTCGGAGGAAGAAGATTCAGGCAGCTTTGGAAGCAGAGAAAATTCCGAAGGAAAGTACGGACTCTATCCGGTCGGAGTGTTCGCTCTACGAAGAACCGACTCCAGATTGCCCGTAAGTTTTTTGAACCATTTGACAAAAGCAACACATACCATTCTATATTATATATTATATAAAAACCCTGCATGCAGGAAAGATATTTAAAGGCATGCCTTTAAATATCTTTCCCCTTCCCCTTTGCCAACAGCTATTTTAATTTTTACTTAAAAGTAATTCTAACTTTTAAATAGCAATATTTTGTAACAGAAACTTCATTATTTCCTTAAATGGTTACTATAAAGTAATAAACATTTAAGTAAAACTTGGTTGCCCCCAAGAAGACTTTGCAACTTTAAAAAAAGGTGTTATAAGTAAAAAAAACTTTCAAGTAAATTTAATTTGTAGCAGTTACTTTCGGTTTCTACCTAAATATTACATTATAATTATTTTTACTTTGTAGTCCCTTTGCAAGTTAAAATCTCGAAACTGGAACATGAGTTCAAAACTACAAAGTTAATAACTTAAAAGTTATTATTTTAGTATTTGGAACGTTTATGGTACTAACCAAAACTACCGTAAAGTAAATTAAGGTGGAAAAAAACTTTAAAGTAGCGAAAACTACTTAAAAGGAAAATGATTCTTATCGGCCATTTTTTACTGTACAGTACCACGTGGTAATGTAAATAATAAATTATATAATTGTTTTTAAATTATTGTTTACTTTTTAATAGATAGTAATTTTATTGGTAATAGACGGTATTGATAATTAAATAAAAAATGAATAATAAATATTAAGATTTTTTTATTTATAAACATTATTAAATAAATAATTTGTTTATAAAGGGTGTCCCATTAAGACCGCCTATTTTAAAATTTAAAAAAATGCCGTGTTTATTTAAAAAGTTAAGATATTTTTATTGCAATAAAGAGGGGAGACATGGAGGTTAAATGTGGAACACAATATCCGATAAATGGCCGCCTCGTGACTGACGGCACACGTTGATTCTTTTGACAAAATTTTCGATTACATTTTGGCATAGTGTCGGCTCAATTTCATCAATGACCTGGCGAATCTCATGTTTTAGTTTAGAAACTGTTCTTAGGTTATTAGCATAAAGCTTTTCCTTCAAAAAACTGCAAAGAAAGAAATCTAACGGCGTCAAATCGCATGGTCGGCCTGGCCACATCACATCCTCGAGGCGCGAGATAACTCTGCCTTTAAATTTTGTCCTCAATAATTCCATGGTTTTGTTGCTGTGCATGGTCTGCTGTCTTTAAATATTGTGTCAACCAAATCTTTTACGCATGAAAATGCAGGTCTTTGGCCAAAATTCGCTGTAAACTGCTTCGGGAGAGTCTCAATTGCTGGGAACGGTGGCGAATTTAGGTGGAAGAATTATGTTCAACACTTTTACTAACTGCTGCAATATTTTCAGCAGACCGAGATGCACGAGCACGGACATGTCTCTTTTTGGTTTGAATTGACCCAATCGTTTTAAATTGCTCGATTAATCGGACCACAGTACGGCGAGAAGGTGCGATATGGGGACCGAAAAATTCACGATATCTTCAAACCGTTTCCGAAAAATTCTCACCATTTCGATAGTGGATTTTTACAATTTCTATGCATTGTGCGGCCGTGTAAATCTCCATGACTTAACCTCAATGTTCACACATGACCACTGTACAACAACAACGCTGTACGATTTTCACAAAAAAATGACACTAAATTTAAAATAGGCGGTCTTAATGGGACACCCTTTACTTAAATATTGATAAAGCGCATTAATTTTACAAAAACTAAATTCATAAGTTCAACAGTAAAATTTAAAGGGTTTATAAATTTACCTGCCTAATTAAACATTATATTGTTATTCTGGAAGTTAATAAACTACCAGTACCTACATATTTAATAAACGACGACATTGAAAAGCCAAGTCCGTATTGGTTCCATTTAAAAAAGAAGCTATAGTATAATCTTATATAAGTTTGACAAAGACAGTTAATATAGAAGTAAAAACAAATAAATAAAAGTAATTATAACGTTCTAGCAACGATACTGAAACGTTTCAGTAACGTAGCAGCTACTTTCCAAATAGTAGCAGGGTTTATAGCTAGTGACACACTGAAAAAACAAATCTGTTTTATCAACCAATACTTTTTTTGTTGCAATTGTTCTTGTTGGTCCTAATAAAAAATTTGTTAACCCAAGTAAAGTGTTTAATACATTAGTATTTGCAACAAAAATGAATTTGTTGGAAAGAATTAGTTTACCCTACTGACAATATGCGTCGCCGCTAATAGGTATCCTTAAGTAAACATAACAAATATATTTTTGTTGTCAATTTTCGCCCAAAATTGACATGACGTGACATTGAAATTTATTTTATAAAGTTGACCGACTTGGTGCCATAGTTAAAGTTAAGTCTTGGTGTCATAGTGATTGAATAATAAAAAAATATTTTGTCACTGTCAAAAAGTTTTTGTGCAAATGCTAGAGGAAGCAGGTTCGCGTTAATTAATTTTTGTGCATTGGGCGTTATGGATGAAGGAGTAAACCAAATATTTTCTTCATTAAAAAATACTTTTAAAGGTACCAAAATAATTTGTTAAAAAAAATCAAACAATATTAACCTATAGGTACGTACACAATATTGTTAATGCAACTCTTTTTATTAATTAGTATTACGTACTGAAAGAGGTGCTTTAACAATATTGTGTAGGCATAGGTTAATATTGTTTAAGTTCTTTTAACAAAAATATTTTTTGGTGATTAAAAGAACTACCAAATGTTATAACAACAAAGCAACAATGTTGTAGTTACTCATTACCATAGCTTTTCCAACAAATTATTTTGCTTTAAAAACAAATAGATTTATAATGAAAACAAATGCAAAAAGTTATGGAAACAAATAAATTATTACCTAAAACAAATGTAAACTGTTTTAACAACAAAATATTATTGTATGAGATATCAATAATATTAGTTACTTTAAACAAGACGACATAGTTTTGTCAACAAAAAATATTAGTTACAGTAACATATTATGTCTCAACAAAAAAAATTTGTTGTTGTAACAAAGATTTTAGTTGAGGCTATAGCTACAAATAAAATTTGTTGGCGCAACTTTTTTTTAGTTGCTTAAACAAATTATTTTTTTCAGTGCATATTTGCTACCTTTTTGTAACAATAATTGTTCCCCACTTTAGTCGTAACTTAGTAATGAAAGAGTAATATAAAGAGACCGGCGACTGTCCCAAAACACTTTAAAGTTTCTTCAATAGTCCCATATACGTAACAAATACTTACATTGTTGCTTGGGATACCTAAATGGCTGTAAACATCCCTGAACGAATTCAGTCGGTTTTGTGAATATTTTATTTTTGACTTTGATTTAATATCCTTTCGGTGACAGAATCGACAAGTAGATTTGGCGAATGGTATGCAATACAAGGAGTCCCATTATGTAAATTGCCTGCGAGCTATTCGGAAATCTGTTCGATGTAATACAAAACGCTGCAGCGGGATAAACCACCTACTGCCAATTCTGTTTGTTTTTTTTCTATCGAAATTGGATTGATTACTTGTAAGCAAGATGTTGACAATTGCCTAATTTGCTTTATAGTTTGAGTCCTCTTTTTCAGGAAATAAAGTTTTAAGAAATGTATTTATAGTAAATTTAAAAGGAAACGACGTACACGTCATCGAAGACCTCATAATTTTGCGCACTGGTACCAATACTAAATGTATAAAACGAAGTCTGTAATTGAATATTTTAATGTATTTTAACCAAATTAAGTTGGCAGCAACTGCAATGTTGTCATGTTTAGATTAAAATTTTGCTTAATAAAATTACGCATGAAAAAATAAATTGACGTTTTAGAATTTCGAAGCTGTCAGTTGTGTTTTTGAATATTTCGTTTAATTCGTGTATAATTTCGTTTATTTTGTTTATGTTTGTGTTATTTTATATCGTTTAAGTTTTCATTGCCGTTTTTTTGTTTGTTATATATCGTTTTTTTGTTTTTCCTATATTTAAAATGCCGAAGCATTTAAATAGTCGGAGTTAAGAGTTGATATCATCCTTAATACGCTATTTTGAGGCAGAACGGGATAATAATGGGCCTTTGTTACCTTTAACAGTTGTTAGAGAGGTAAATAAGATTATTATTAATTATATAAGTATTAGAATATTTAACAAAATATATGTTAGATACATAAAATAATAATATATATACCAGAGACTGACTTTGAGGTTATAAAACTCTGACTTTTACATTTTGGTATTCTAAGGTCCCAAATCTATGGACCCTATGGTATTATCACATACTTCCAAGTATGTGGGTATTATCAATGTAAACGCCATCTATTGCCCTGTAGTTGCACTACCACTTTCACTTGATGCAATGATTTTAGCATCACATTGACAACCGATTAGCTGATTCATGACGTGTACGTCGTTTCCTTTTAAATTTACTATACATTGGCATCTGAGTAGAAATTTGCCAAGTGAGCCCAAATAAATTTTATTTAATATTCTGCGTGGTGGAAAGTTTCCAAATTTTTTTTTCGAAAAATACTTATTTGGTTATTTACAATGTATGATTCAAAAAATAAATAGCATTTCATTTAAAAATTAATTTCTTGTAAATTATTTATAATAAATTAATGAAAATTTGTAAGAATGGTAAAAAATAAATGCAATTAACAATAAAAAATTTCAAAAACCTGCTATTATTTTTTTATCTACTTTTTTTTTCTTTTTTAATAAAAAAAATGCTAATTTGACCTTGTTCTGCCTACTAAAATTGAAAAAATAATACGGGAAAGAAGCTCTGAAAGCTTAAGATTAAGGCCACCGTCTAAGCGTCAAGTTAACAGGCGCTTCTTTGCGTACTAAATATTTAATTTAATGCCGTGACAAATAAATATTGAAAATGTCTTTAAACATTCTTAATTTAAACTTTATTGTTACTTTTTTGCCGTTTTTTTTATTTTTAACCAAAATTGTGTATTTTTACATTGATCCACTCGTGTGACTCCAAACCCAAAACTTTTTTGCCTTATCAATTTTGCGCTATCAAAATTGCTTTACCAAAAATTTTTATCGAAAAGCAATACTATTTTAATGCACGTTATAAGTGACACTAGTATAAGACATTTTTAATACCTATTAGGTACACTGATTTTTTATCATCTATAGGTTGGTAGCAATAGAAGGAATTTTTTATTATCAAAACTTGCCCCAACGATCTCTCTTGAATTTTATGTTTTTGCATTAATTATTAATAAAAAACTCTTTAAGGTTTTAAAAAATAATAATATTATATTATTTTGTCGATAAAAAATTGACATAATTTGTAATTTTAGCTTTAAATAAAATAATTGCATTTTATTTTAGGAATTATTTTAATAGCTTAATTTTTTATTACCAGAAATATATGTAACTGAGGCATTTGATGAAAAATACTATGATCGCTCTAAATTTGTTCAATACTGTATAGTCCCACAAACAAATGACTCACGACGCACTATGTGCAAAAAGCAGCGTTTTGCGGAAAAAATTTAATTACTTTTTTATTACAAATAAATATTAATTTTTTAATGTGTTAAATAGGAGTTATTACGAATAATTAACTATATTTTAATCAAAAATTTTAAAGGTTTTTATTTTTTAAATGCGTTTTTAGATTACCATAAGGCTGTTGCAGAAATAATTCACAAACTTTTTTATTAAAAATAAATATCATTTTTTTTCTTTTTTACTGTATTACATAATTATCACGTATAATTAACTATATTTCAATTAAAAAACATAAAGGTTTTTAATTTTTAAATGAGTTTTTAGATGTTCATTACGTATAATTAACTATATTTTAATCGAAAAAAATAACGGTTCTTATTTTTAAAATGCGTTTTGGTCCTAGAGCATCAATTGAAAAATTAATCAAAAAACTTTTTTATTGCAAAGAAATATTTATTTTTAAATGCCTTTTTAGATGTTCGCGGTGAAACGATTGCGAAAATAATTCAATAACTTTTTTATTGTAAATAAATACATATTCTCTTTTCAACCATTCTTCATTTTTAATTTTAAAGTTATTTAAACACCGATGTTGTAACAACCACTTTATCTTAAACTTATATAATAATGTTAATTTTTTCCAACAAGTGTGAATTGATTTTCATCCAAATTTGTAAATATTCTCTTTTAGAAAATGGACATTCGTATTTGTCACTATTTAAAAATAGAAACGCAAAAAGTAATACTCATTTTGAAAAATCACAAAATACAATAGTCTTTAGTTAAAGTTAAATTTGCTTTCGCTATATATGTAAAATATTATTACCTTATAATTGAGCAAATAATAATAATAATAATAATAATTTTACTTAATAGTTTTTACCTTTAAAGATGCAAAACAAGGGATTATTAATTAATTTATAAAAAAATTTCCTTTAAGATACATACAAAGCTAAGGATTATCTATTAATGAATACCTAATAATTTGTTATGAATAAGTTTTAGGAATTTGTTCGATTAAAAGATATAGTTTATTAAATGTGTGCGTAATTTTTAACAAATTTTACTGTTTTAAAAACATTCTACTTTAAGGTGTCATAATATCAAAACATAATTATTTAAAAATAATTTTTTACCAAAATATATTGCTTAAAGATGTTTTTAACAAATTATCGTCATAAAAATACCCATAATAAAAAGTTTTTAAAAATGTATTTTTTCCGACGATAAACCATAGTGCGACGCGGGCTCGGTTCATTTATTTAATTTAAACGTAATTGAAAAAATTTGGGGATAAAAATATAAAAAAGAAAATAGTTTTTAAATGGTACTGCATCGCAGTATAAAAATAAATTTAATTTTACAAATATTTTAAAAGATCAAGCAGGTTTTGGGATTACTGCTCAGTGGAATTTTTTGCGACCTATTGCGGGGCTTTGAAAAAGCGACAACAATAAAAATTACCAGACAATACCATTGCTATAAACCTTTAGATGATAATAGTATATTATGTATCGTTTGATAAACGCCATTTTTTACACGAATTTAATTTAGGCACGAGCGAGCTTGCGAGCGAGTTATTAAATTAATGAGTGTATAGAAAAGTTTATAAATGAGGTGCATACTATACTTTTTCTACGACAAATACTTATTATTATCTTAAAATGATTTAAATAAAAAATTTGTATAGAGCGTCATCTATGAAGCAAAGGGAAAACTGTCAAATGTCACATTTTTACATTTTATAAACACAATTATAAAGGTTATAAATCGAAATGTATATTGTAGAGTCCGTGCCTGAATTTAAGTTATAGTTTACTGCCGGCGAAATTAAAAGGTCAGTACAATGTTCGTATAAACTTTTCAAATATTGGCGTTGAGAAAATATTTAATATTTTTGTATTTTTGTATTGCGATAAAAAAATAATTTTCACATTTATTATTATTTTACAAGAAAGGCACTTTATTTTAACGATTGTATTACATTTGACAACTGTCAACTAACTCAAAACTAACTTCAGCCCGTGACTAAAAACCTGTTGCTAACTTCAGCCCGTGACTAAAGCGCCGTAAAGCCACAACTTCTCAATGTGTATTTAAAAGGTCACTTAGTGTCATGGAAACATGTACAATAAAGGGCGTTTTAAAGGTGGGAGTAGAAAAATATTTTGTGTGGACTTTTGTCGGATGACACAGTTTTTGTTAAAAATGTAATTACAGGAAAAAATAAGAACTAAGTTTAAACTTTAGGTTTATCTTTATTCTGACGTATTCACCATTGATAATTTTGCAATTTTTTAAAGTAATAAATATTTTATTCTTTTTTATAATTTTCATTCCATGTTCTGGGTCTTGTAAAAATAAAACATTGGCAATTATTATTTAAAACTTGTATGTTAATTTTGAACGATATTTGAGTAAATATTGTAGCGAGTACCGCTCTGGATCTCGGAATGAGGCCGGTGAGTCAGCGCTCGAATAATCGAGAGCGGTGTGGAGCTTGCTGGAATATTTGGGAATGCAAGTAGGCACTGAATATATAAGGAACGGCACAGCATGGAGCAGTCAGTCAAGTTTTGGTACCCGCGACGATATAAATAAATATACGTGCAAATAAATAGACTCTAGAACAGTAGTGACATATAAATAATTAGTAGTTAAGTGTTTAGTTAGTTTTATAGTTTCTTAGTGTTTTAAGTGTAATTAAGTTATAAAATAAATAGTTTAGTTTGTTAATAAACCAGTGCGTGTTTTAATTCACACTACGAAAAAAAAATAGCAGGTTTTTGAAAATTTTATTATTAATAATATTTATTTTTACCCTTCTCACAAATTTTCATTATTTTTTTTATAAATAGTTTACAAGAAAATAATTTTTAAATCAAATGCTATAATTTTCAAACATTGTAAATAAACAAATAAAGTTTTTTTTTAAAATTGTACTTGTATCTGGTTACTTATTTACTCATGGCTCACTTGGGAAATTTCTACTTATCTTTAATATTCTATTCTATACTTTAACTTTTGTGCAAGGACTTATTTGATGTACGTTTGTACGATACGTATACCTATACAAAATATCAGCTTGATAGGATAATTAAAAAAATAAAAACAAGTAAGTTAAAACTTTTAATTAGCATTCCAACGCCTTTTTAAGCATCGCATCCATTTTAACTCTGTATCCGTCAAGAATGGTATCGACGCATTCGTTCGCCTCATTTCTAACCTCGATCACCCTCAAGTGGTCCTTCTGGTGGTCCTTCAAAGCCCTCAGGAATATCAATTTAACTGGAACAACGTCAGTATCGATGATACCCTTGTAACAGGAAATTAATTGGAACGCCGGTTTTCGGCTGCAGTCACCCAGAGAGTCCAGCAATTCCTGTCCCTTTTTCAGAGCGACATTCGTCGTGTTTCCCGTTTGAGTCGTGCTTTCGACTATGTCCTCATTAGATCTTAACGCGCATCCTTTTATTAATTCCTTACCCTCTTTGGCTATCTCCCGCATCTTGCCTTTGGGCTCCAAAGAACAGGCTGAATTCGAGAAAGCCGATACACCTAAAAGTGAATATAATTAATTTGTTACCTAATTCATTTTAAAGTTAAAATTTAATTTTACTTTTAAATTAAACAAGATTAAACAAGAGCTTAAAAAGTGAATTAGTCAAAAATAACTAATTATAAGTCGTATTTGACTAATTAGTAGATTTAAATTTATAAAAGTTTTGACCCAGCCGGGGATTGAACTCAGGTATGTCGCTTGCATGATACTACATTATTTAGTATCATGGTCGCTTGTCAAGCTTGCCAAGCTGTTGTCTATAACCAATGAGGCTTATGAAAATCAATTTTATTTGTTAATAAATATTGTTCATAATATTTTAAAGTTGATATATTATTTTTGTTGCTGTTTTAAGCTAAACTTTTTGCATCCTTGTTTGTTTTTATGGGCCATTTAATCGGATATATATACAGGGTGTTATGTAATTAATGTTATATATTAAAATGGGTTGTTCCTTAGGGTCCATAAAGAAGCACCTGAAACTTTTTTTTTCTAAATTCCAAAGACTCCACTGATCGACTAGAAACTTTAGGCTAATCTGGTTGCCTAATTTAATTTATTATGTTATGGTTGGTAACAACAGCGTTTCCAAATTCTGTCAAAAAAGTTGACAAACATTGTTTAAGTTTAGCCTAATTACAAAAATGACAAAATTAACAATGCAAATTGTTAATTTGGCGTTTTTATTAATTGTTGGTTATGTCATTTTTGTACTGAAGGTAAATTCAAACAAAATCTGCCAACTTTTATGACAGAATCTTTCAAATTTTAGGTTATGTGCTCAAATTGTAAATATCTTCACTAAGGGAAGTGCTTTTGGATTTATTTACACAAATTAAATGTTTAAAGTTTAACCTGTGAACTGGTCCCAATTTCATCTAAGTAAACAGAGAAAAAAACCGATGAAAAAATTAATTTTGTGGTTATGGATTTTTTAAAATAGGTACTAAATTTTCTAATCATTGCTTAAGCTAATAGCTGGATGAGTAAATAAATACAGAAGGGTATTAGAGCTTTAAGGGCATAAAACTTTTGTATTTATTGAGTTTTTATTTATTTTTTTGCAAGAAAAATTTTTAGTAACAATTTTTTACATCTGGCAACGCATAGCTTCTTTGTTGGTTGGTATCTATATACTCACAAAATACAGGTGTGCAGAGATAAACAAGTGTGTAACCAGTGGCGTATCACAAAAAATATAAAAAACTTCTAATGCATATTTTTTCTTTATCTTTGGAAATTAAATATTTTTCCTTTATTCCTTATGTCAAAAGGTATTCAGTATTTTAATATATAACATTAATTACATAACACCCTGAATATATATGCTTTAATTCAAATAATACTTTGTTGTTGGCCGCAAACGATTAAAAAATTAGTTACTAGACAAAATAATGATTTTTATGTGCGTACTACAAAAAGTGTTTTTGTTAATGGGCTAAAATTATTTAACAATTTACCAAATGAAATTAAAAACTGTGATACTTTAATTAGTTTTAAGAAATATATGCTATCTTATGTAAAAGAAAAAATTGACCTGTGATATTTCTGATGTTATTACTAATATTTTTATATATATAATGATGAGAAATTGTAAATAGCTTATGCTAATAATAATAGTTATTTGTTTTACAAGTGTTGAAAAGCGACTTTTTCATGCGAGTTTTTAAGTGGCCCACCAGGCCGTCAGGCCGAGTGTGCATTAACACTAGCTTGAAGAAAGCTTTTCTCACAAGTATAACACAATGTTTTTTCTGCGACCCTTTTATTTTTTATTATTTTTAAATACAAAACAAAATAACCTAAAAACTGAATGCCAAACGATGCTTTCCGTTTCTTTTCACACAGACCTGTCACTTTTCACACAGAAATGTCAGTTTACATTCGTGTTTTGCCTTGCCAATGAAAAGATTCATTTTCTAAGCAACGATGCCATCAGGAAAAGTGACTTTTACATAGTGGTTGTAGAAAAAGATATTTATTTACTTTTAACTCTCAGAAATAGTCAAAGATGGTGACTAATCTTAAATTAGTCAAACTTTAACTATTTACTTAGTAAAAAATAACTATTTAAAAGTGAAAACGACTATTTTATTAGTAAAAAATGCTGGTACTAATTCAAATAGTAGAATATTGACTATTTCATTTTAAGAGAGAGGATAAACATTTTTCATAACATTTATATGGGTATTTTTATTAAAAGAACTACAAGCTCGCTTAGAACATATTAAAATGAAATTTATATATTGGAAAAAAGCCAGCGGGTCTTAAAGTATTTTAAATAACCTAACAATCTTTCAAACATAAAAAGAATAACGAATTTATTATTCTTTAGAATTTTAAAAATAAGTAAGTTATTTAGTTTGATACATTGTTGGATTCCTTAATTTTTTTCATGTAAAATTCCAATATGGCGGCTATAGGAAAAACAAGTATGACGGTGAAAACTCAAAATCTAAAATTGGATGAAAATGTAGATAAATAAATATACACTGTTAAAAAAATGTTAACATTTTTTAGAAACCTAGGGTTTGTAATTATTTTAACAAAGGAAATATTTAACGAAAGTTTTGTTGAAGGGAATAGGCAATTTCGTAAGCATTTTGTTATTTTAAAGGTTACAGAATATTTTGTTAATGTTTAACAAATTATTTTGTTAAAAAAGTACACAGTCAATCAAAACATTTTCCACTGACAATACGCAACAACAAGTTCAACTGACTTCAGCGTCTGCAACTTATGTTTCTGCTTACTTTATTCTAATTCGTAACGAGTTTATAACAACTTTCCAAAATATTTAAAATATATTACCAGTTATTATTGTTATTTGAATTCCTTATACCTATTTAATGAGTGTATTCGAGAGTATTCGAAAAAAGATGCAATCACTGCGAGTTAAAGTTACGAAATACATCAGTAAGTGTTGTAGTAGTACTAATAATTATATTGTACCAAATTTCTTTATAATTTGATTATTTCAGAATGGTGTGTTATTTAATTATAAATACTTTTTTTACTGGGTCTACAAAAAGGTTTTTAAAAATAAGGTTATTTTTGTAAATTACAAGAATTATAGTTGAATTATTGACATAGGATTTTGTTATTAAATCTACAAAATGTTTGTTATAATAACAAACTATTTATTTAATTAGTTCACAGATAACAGTTGGTTGTAAACTTAACAAAAAGTTATGTGGACCTGGATTAACAAAAAAATGGTTAATATTTGGTTAAAATTAACAAATATTTTTTACTGTGTATATCGACTATTTTAAAAAAAATTAATTTTTTATAGCTATTTATCTAAACAATGCAACATGGCAAAAATGCGTTTTAAACCCCATTTTAAAAAAAAATAATAATAATAATACATGAGTATTTTGATGGGGATTTTGACTTACGATTTGTTACAAGTTCTACATAAATATCCAAAAATTCTGATCCTCTTCGTATAACTTTTTCTACATCATCTTTAACAGAATCCACCGTCATTTTAGATTCTTCGTTAACCAAAAATTTAATTTCCTCGAATACTTCTTGTACATTGGTCAATAGATTTACTTGTTCTTGTCTGGTTGGAAATGATTTGAAATTTGCTGATTTGGCTAATACCAATTGCTAAAATAATAACATTATTTTATGCTTTATTAAAAATTATTAAATTTGATTAAAATAAATATAAAAAATATAATTATTTAAAATTTATAAACTAATTACTTACAGTAAAAATACCAAAAATAAATAATACACCAAACATTATGATTATATTTGCTACTAATTTTAGTATGTTTTAAAATGTATCCAGTATGTATTAATGCAAATTTAGCATTACTTACTTACTTACTTACTTGGTATTTAAATTGTGCAATAAAGTAAACATTTACTAAACTTCACACTTAACGCATTTAAATAAAATTAAATAAATTATTAATAGGGTCAAAATTTAATTATAATAATTATTGAACTACAATAGTAACCCTTTAATGATGGCTATTAAATGGGGGGTTGCATACATTATAATGTAAAATAATTATTTTTAACAAGTATAAAATTAACCCTTTAATTCTTAAGTGTTTCGTAACTTTTTGCTTATTTTAAGGGAAATACAGTTTATTTTTTTTTATCTGGACTCGTGTTTTTTTGTTTGGTAGGTTGGTAGCTTATGCCAGTTTGACTTGATAATTTAGTTGTCAATTATAAATAAAAAGATAATTATGCCAAAAATAATAGCAACGAATTCGAATGTAAAATCGCTTTTGAGGGCAAAACTTCATTTTGATGAAATTATGCCAAATGCCACAATGGAAGAAAAAGTACATCGCCTTATGGACATATTGGGAGTAAAAAAGTAACGAATTTGGATTTATAAATATTACATCACACATTATTTTCACATTATTCACCATTGGACAACATTTACGTTCACAAAAAATTTTAATTTCTTTTATATAAATTCTTTTCAAAGCGAAGATTATTATCCGCTAGGAATACTTTCTCTTCTGGGCCGTAAAGCAACCTATATTTAACTACTTTTTTTATATGATTTTACTCATCCAAGCACCACCAAAGCCAAATTAATTGTATTTTTAACTACGAATTTCGACAACTCAACTTGAAAAGTGCAAAATGTAACCTACAATAATTTATACATAACCACAATTAGATTTATAACTAGCTTAGTTTGTTTTAATCAATGCGACCAACTTGACAACTGTATTTACCAACCAAAACCCTAAATTTGCAACGTTGCCGCAGTCCAGATAAAAAAAATGAACTTTAAGTTGTTTGCAGCTTTTGGTTAAAAAACTGTATCAAAATAAAAAAATGTATCATAATAAGAATTGAAACAACATTATTATTTGTATTTATATTTATAAACCAATATAGTTCTGTACCAAACTTGTTTCAGGAACTGCTTATGACAGACGAAATAGATTGGATTACAGGAAAACCGCCAATAGCATCACCTTATTGTGGATTTCGAAGTGAAAAATGTATATGTAAGTTTAAAAACGCCTATGAGTAAATAAATAAATAAAACTTGGTTAATTAGTATATTTGCTTAAAAATGTATGCAAAGGAAAATGTTTAGGTTCAATAAAGACTTAATTGTATTTACTTTTTAAACTTTAAATCTCATCATTAAAAAGTTTTCTTTGCTACCAGTTGCATTGATTCCTGCTTAAAACTTTTCAAAAGTGGGTTGAGTTGATTAGTTTTTTATCGAAGTAACTTTACATCGTTCGCTTATTTTGATCAATGGAAAAACTTCGGTTGTAAAATAAGTTTATTTCGGTAATTTTTCGCACATATTCGAATTTCTTTCTCCCTCAAAAAGATACAAACTGCTAATACTTTATTTTCAGCGCATACAATGGAAATTACTTGCGGAATTGCAGGAAGCCTCGGACTTATTGTCCTGGTTATTTCCTTGGTTCTGTACAGGAACTGGCGGTATGAGCAGGAGCTGGACAGTCTATTGTGGAAAGTTGACTTTAAAGACATACAAATAAACGAAGAAGCCAACGTTAACAGTCAAGGAACAAAAATGACAAGAGTAAGGGCAAGTTTTACATTATAAATAGTTTTATAGTTTTTTATTATACTTACGTGTGTTAATAATATTTTATAAATTTATTAACAAAAAGTAGATTGGATTAAAGTAGACAGTTATCGGACACTTTATAGTTATTGGACAATTAACATTAATACTGTAAAAACAAGAGTTCTATAAATAGTTACCTTACTATTAAGAAAGTTAAATAAAATTGGTTTTAACGGAGTGGCATTAAGTTGGTTCGAATCATTTTTAAAAAAATAGAAAGCAGAAAGTTAAGTTTAAAAATAAATTCTCTGAATAAATTAAAAATGAACATGGGGTTCCTCAAGGAACTAAATTAGCTGCCATATTATTTATTTTATACATTAATGATATTGCAAAAGTAATATTAAAATGTAAAATAGTTATGTTTGCGGATGATACCATGTTGTATCTAATTGGTAATACTCAGAGGAAATGAGAAAAGAAATGAACTGTGATCTTCAGAGAATTTAGGCTTTGTGATATGGTAGTTAGTAAGTTTAATAATAATGTAGACCTTAGTATTATAATAAATGGAATAAAATTAGATATAGTTGAAGAAATTAAATACTTGGGAGTTATAATTGACAAACAGTTAAATTTTTTAAGCCATTTTAAGTATGTACAAAACAAGATTAATAAAAAAATATATTTTTTAAGAAGAATTGGAAGAGAATTAAGTATAAATCCTAAAATAACATTATACAAAACACTAATAGCCCCCACTTGGAATATTGCTCTACAATTCTCTTTGGACTTAACAAAAATGAACAAGAAAGACTACAAATTCTACAAAATAAGGTTATGAGAGTAATACTGCAATGTAACAAATACACACCTGTAAATTTAATGTTAAATGTACTAAATTTTATGTCTGTTAGTCAAAGAATAACTTTTAGAACCTTAATCTTTGTTTTTAAAATATTAAACCATATGACTCCCATATACTTAACTAAAAAAATAAAATTAAACTGTGATATTCATAACTATCCAACAAGGCAAGACAAAGATATTTATATAGATAAACCAAGGTCCAGTAAATATAGCAAAAGTATATTTTTTTAAAGGATTTCAATTGTATAATAATTAGGGATGGGATTTTAGTTATTTTACCTTTTTTCAACCGATGTAACTATTTGAAAACCAATAATGCCAAAATGTGTTTTAAAAGATTTTCTATTATATGAACCTAACTTGTTTTCACCTTTTTTACCTTTTTTGGATGTTTTTGCTTTAAACTACCTTTTTTATACTTTTGTTACCTATTTTTTTAACTTGTTTTCGCCTTTTTTACCTTTTTGGAAGTTTTTGCTTTAAACTTCCTTTTTATACTTTTGTTACATATTTTTTAATTTGTCAGTTTATTTTCACATATTTATTATCTATTATTAGGTATTTTTACTTATTTTATTTTTTTGTGTTCTTTTTAAATTTTGCCCCAATATTTTATCCAGGGCGTGCAACTCAACGGTATAAAATTTTTTTTTAACAAAATTATAAACGAAACGTGAACTTTTAATGTTTTTTTTTACCTAAAATGCTGTTTTTTTAACCTAAAATGCTTTTTTTAGTACCTTTTTAGTTACCTATTTTTCAGTTTTTAGTACCTAAATATCCCATCCCTAATAATAATTTACCACATGAAATTAAATACTGTGATAACTTCATTCATTTTAAAAACTTGTTAAAATATTTTGTGATAGAAAAATTGTGATATATGTATTTAAAAAGTTAAAATAATGTAAATGTATACTTCTTTTAATTAGCAGAGGCTAAATAAATATATTATTATTATTATTATTAAAGTCAAATCATTAGATGACGCTGCAGCATACATGTATACAATTATATACAATTATAAATATCTCAGTCGGTAATACAATAGAACTTTAGTATACTTTATTCTGGGCACAATATAGGACAAAAAAGTTAGCACGTAACTTTGGTGGTAAGATTTTTGTTTTTTTGTTAAGAGCATGCCCTGCAGGGCTGTGTTTAAATTACAATAAAAAATATTTCTAAAAAGTGTACAGTATCAGTGTGTGGTATAAATGTGTTCCTCTTGGTTTAAACATTGTCACTTTAATGCGTTTTAATTTTAATTCTGAAAACAAACAGTGAAACGGCCTGTGTCCAATTACTGGTTGGTAAAAAATGTAAATTTATATTATCGGACATATGTACAATATCATACTCTATTTATTTCCCGGGCATTTACCGGCCAATTCTTATGTAAAATTGTCCCCTGAATCCGAAAAGACCATCAAAAACTATATATATATATAGTCAATTCCATATTATATGTAAAATTGATTATATTCCAAAAACTGTTCTACTTTTATAACTTTTGACGACATTTTCGGATTCTGCGAATAATATTTCATAGGAATTGACTGCTAAATGTCCTGGATACAAATTGCTGTTGACGAGAAATATTAGTGGCTGCTTTTTCGCTATGACATTTTCGACTAATTCATTTTTAGAGAGTAAGTAATATATTTTCTTCGTCACAGGACATCTTGCATAAAAAACTAATGGCAACAAAATTAATAAATTTGGAAAATACTTTTAACATACCACTCGAAAAAATATTGGATAAATACAGTGGCGGCTGGTGGATTTTGAATATATCAATATTTCAGTTATTAGAAATCGGACCCACACCAAATTTATAATAGTTATAATGACATTAAATAGACAAGTTCGGCGCAAACAGAATTTAAATTGAAGTTTACGAAAAAAAGTTAGTTTTTCTTGTCGCCTCACCCGCCTCCAGACCCCCCTATTTAAGATAATTCAAATTAAAGTGGTGCAATTTATTATCTACTATAATTTATCGACAAATTTAAAATTTTATTTAAAAAATCCAAATATTACAGGTTTTATACCATTTTAATTAATAAAATAAATGGGTCAGAATTTCTCAAACGGGCCACCTGAATTAGGTCAAAATTAGTTTTTGTTTGTAGATACATTTTTTTGATAGTATTTTACATCCCTAACACAAATCCTAAAGGATTTTGTAAAAAAAAAAATTTCAATTGACATATTCATGATATTAAAAGTCAAAGTTTTTAATAATTAAAAAATAAAAAAATTCATTATGGCTGAACTAATTATCCGATTCCAACGATATAACTAGCGTTGGAATCTTGTTTTGACATAGATTCTTTGTTATTTTTTTCAATTGTCCTATTTTCATTTAGGTCGATTTTTTTTTGTTTTTTTTATACCAAATTCGGAAATAATTGCCTTCTGCGCCAGCTATCGACTCGAGAAAAAAAACACATATACTCCAATCATTTCTCGAAATTATGCTGCTGAGAAAAAAAAATGGCCCGCAGGTTGACAAAAAGTTATTCGTCCTTTTGTGGCCGCGCGCGGTGTCAGCTCACGCTCCGAACCGTGTACGCTGTACGCGCTTGTGACGCGACGTCTTACGGTGGTCTGGAACCTGCGGGCCATTTTTTTTCTCAGCAGCATAATTTCGAAAAATGATTGGAGTATATGTGTTTTTTTTTTCGAGTCGATAGCTGGCGCAGAAGCCAATTATTTCCGAATTTGTTATAAAAAAAAACAAAAAAAAATCGACCTAAATGAAAATTGTACAATTGAAAAAAATAACAAAGAATCTATGTCAAAACAAGATTCCAACGCTAGTTAAATCGTTGGAATCGGATAATTAGTTTAGCCATAATGATTTTTTTTTATTTTTTAATTACTAAAAACTTTTACTTTTAATATCATGAATATGTCAATTGAATTTTTTTTTTTTACAAAATCCTTTAGGATTTGTGTTAGTGATGTAAAATACTATCGAAAAAATGTATCTACAATCAAAAACTAATTTTGACCTAATTCAGGTGGCCCGTTTGAGAAATTCTGACCCAAATAATAAAAATTTAAAATCGAATAAAATCTGTAATATTTGGATTTTTTAAATAAAATTTTAAATTTGTGGATAAATTACAGTAGATAATAAATTGCACCACTTTAATTTGAATTATCTCAAATAGGGGGGCCTGGAGGCGGGCGAGGCGACAGGAAAAACTAACTTTTTTTTGCAAACTTTAATTTAAATTTTGCCTGCGCAGAACTTGTTTATTTAATGTCATTATAAACTCATATAAATTTGGGTCCAATGTCTAATAACTGAGATATTGGTATACATAAAATCCACCAGCCGCCACTGGATAAATATAAATCATCCCGTTCCGGCCTAAACATTATAAATGCTTAATAAACTAGAGATACCACACTTAATGATATTTGCAACAAACTTTTTCAAAAGTCAGTCCAAGGAATTGTTAGACAATTTTTCAGTTGGATTATAATTAATAATGCTTATGTTTTTGAAGGCGCATCATATTTTTTATCACCATCTTGCCCCACAATTGACTGCACTTTTTTTGACAATTCTCCCTTATTTACGATACTTAGTGGAGGATTATCCTTTATAATAACTTAGACCGACTTTTATATACTTAATAAATTTTAACGAAACTAAATATAGCAATATTGGGTGAATGTGCTAAAATCGCTATCTGGACCATAGTGCGCCGTTGCGCTGCACAGTGGGGACTACGGTGGACAAAAATCGAAAAAGGGAGTGTGAATTTGTAATGTTCTAATATTGCAAAAGTATAGATAAAAGGAAAGTTTCCATAATCATAACTAAGTATTACAGTGCTATATACTTACACTATTTAATTGAATAAAATTTTGTAAAATTCAAATCCAGCTTTTTAAATAATTTAATTAAAACTGATATGTTTAGAAAAATACATTATTATAACTTTCACTAAGGTTTAAAAAAAATTCATAATTTTGCACAGACTGGCAAGAACCCTAAATATTAGTCCAATGATTTGGCAAAAAGGTGGCATAAGTATTTTTTGCTACTACACTGTTCAAAATTTCATAACCATTTTAACACCAAATTAACACCACACATGGTCTATATCGATACAAACCAAAATGGTGTTAAATATGGTTCGTTGGTCCAGTGTAAATTCAATTACTAAAATAGTGTAAATTTAACTTTCACAAAGTATTAAAATAAATTTTACCTGGTGTAAATTGAACTCCTTTTCAGTGTTAAATATTATATGTTTGTGGTCAAATTAAATCATACTACACAGAAAAAAGGAAATAGGAAGTTCCTTGACGCATTACTAGTATATTACCAGTGGTATTATTCCAGAAAATGGAACCTTCAACTCGCTAGAGATAATGTTTTTAGTGCGTTCCACTAACTTAAAATACTTCAAGTATTGACAGCTGTTTCCACCTATTTAAGGTCTCTTTAGTATCGAACAACTTATAGTGTCACACCAAAGCAAAGGACTACCTGAGCTTATATATTCTTCATGTAAGTCAACAGAGGCGAGATTTAAGAACATCACGTGATCCACACCGCCTTTTCCGCGATCGGTACACACTATGCAACCAGGAATGCACGGCAAATTGTTTTAATCACAGAGTGCTTTAGGTTGAAGTAACTCTTATTTTACAAACAACATATTTAGTAAACTGAACCATACAGCGGGTTGGTTTCACTAAAGTTTTCTGGGTTAATTTAACCAATTTAAAAAAAATAAAATAACTATCTGGTTTAGTACCGTCATACTAATCTTTGTTTCCCACAGTTGATTAAAATAAATACTTATGGGTCAACTAAATTAATATTGTTAAATGAACTATTCCTTTTTTTCTGTGTATGTGCATTTCTCAAATATTTTTAGATTAACACCGTTTTGGTGTTTGCTGTATATAACATTTTCAACCTTAATTTATGGTGTTTATATTAACACCACTTGTGTTGGATTTTGACACCATTTTAAGATTACTCTTTACACCACAGATATTTTAAACAGTGTAGCTGCTACTTCAGGTGCTGTATTTTTTTTAAATGAGTATTTTTCAGTAATAATACTATAAAATATATTGTAGTTATTCAATAATTTATATGAAATAAAATATTTGTCCAAAAATATTTATACTATCCACACCCCTGTGAACAACCTTTTTTCGGTCGCTAGGAATGCACAAACAAAATTAAATTGAGATATTCAATTACTGCAATAAAAATCCTATTCTATAGTGACATAACCTCCACAAAAAAAATAAGAATAAAATGTAGTTGCGCTGTATACAATTATACTATCTCAGTCGGTAATAATATAGAACTACTTTATTTTGGGTCCAATATAGAACAAAAAAGTTCGCACGTTACTATGGTGCTAGATTTTTGTTTTTTTGTTAAGAGCATGGCTGTGTTTAAATAATAACTGTTACAATAAAAATATTTCTAAAAAGTGTACAATTCAGTGTGTGGTTTAAACATTGTCACTTTAATGCGTTTTAATTTTAATTCTGAAAACAAACAGTAAAATGGCCAGTGTCCAATTACTGGTTGGTAAAAAATATAAATTTCTGTTATTGGACATATCATACTTTATTTATATCCCGGACATTTACCAGCCAATTCTTATGTAAAATTGTCCCTGAATCCGAAAAGACCATCAAAAACCATAAAAGGTAAGCAGTTTTGAGATATAGTAAATTCCATATTACATGTAAAATTGATTATATTTCAAAAACTGTCCTACTTTTATAACTTTTCGGATTCAGCGAATAATATTTCATAGGAATTGACTGCTAAATGTCCTGGGTACAAATTTCTGTTGACGAGAATTATTAAATGCTTCACAAACTAGAGATACCACACGTAATATTTGCAATATTTGCAGACGTCAAACCAAGGAATTAGTAGTTACCTTCAGAATCCGGAAAAGGGATGAGGAACCCAAGAAAAAAATATATGAATTGTATGATATTTACAGAAACGAAATAAAAAAAAATTACCTAAAACAGCAATTTATCTTGAAAAATATTTAACAATTTATGTTATTTGGTGTAAAGTTGTTATGTATACATAAAAATTGTATAACTATGGTCCATGTGTCCAATTACTATCCTTTTTTGCATTTTTTTTATAAAACTATTATTAAAGATTCAAATATTATTATTTTTAAGTAAACGTAAATAAAGTTTAAACAAACAAACTATCCTTTTTATAAAACTAAAATCTTTAAAAAATTGCATATATAAATTTTAAATACATAATGTTCCTTAAGTGTCCAATAACTATGTGGTCTACTTATTTTTTAACCTTTACACTACAATTTACCATTTGCGCTCTTAAAGAAGCATTTTTTGAAAAACAATTTAAATATTGATTTTTGTCCAAAAACTATTTTTATTCGCACTGTGCGCTGTGTGGCGTTTATTTAAACGTTTTTTTTTTGTTTTTCAGTCCATCCACCCTCTGATAAGGACCAGTCAAGTGTCCTTAAGTTCGAATCCTGACGCGGATTTCCGATACTCGACCATATTTACGCAAATTGGAATCTACAAGGGCAGAGTGTTCGCCATCAAAAAGGTGAATAAGAGGTCCATAGACATCACGCGAGAAATGAAGAAGGAATTAAAAATGGTATGTCTTTTTCAAAAAATAATATTTTAAAATTTCATTACATAAAAGAGAGTAAAGAAATTAAAAAATTAAATATCAAATCCACTTAAAAAAGGCTACTTATAGAGCAACTGTTACAAAACAATAATATACTAAAAGTTTATAAACTTTTTAAGAAACTGAATTTGAGCGAAGAGAAAAACATTAAATTATGCCGAGTTCCAGCTCTTAATTCATAATTTAATGGGACTGGAATTTATGGCCTTTGTGGCAATATCTTAATAGTTTTTTTTGTTGAAAAGGTTAATTAACTGAAATTTTGTCGCAAAACTTTTAAGAATATTTAAGAATGTTAATTTTACTTAAATTAAAAAGTGAGGTAGAAATAAGTGCACTAAAAAACCATTATGTTAAAAACTTTTGTTAAATTTATAAAATTCGTAATTTAACTTTAACCGTTTTTTATTAAAATAAAATGGTTTTTACCATCTTCTTCATTATTTTGTATTTAACTTAAATTAAAAATTGCGCTTAGAAAAACTGGTTCAATCAAATTTACTTTTTAAGGACTTAATAAAAAATATTAATTTTATAATATAATTCAAGGTAATTTTTTTGTCACTTT
The DNA here is from genome assembly GCA_921294245.1 of Brassicogethes aeneus. NCBI lineage: Eukaryota > Metazoa > Arthropoda > Insecta > Coleoptera > Nitidulidae > Brassicogethes > Brassicogethes aeneus. The sequence goes on from OV121135.1 coordinate 49,254,667, forward strand.
TTAATTTTAATTTTATCGTAAGACAAAATATTTTTTTAAAGAACCTTACAAGACTTATAAAAGCATACACAGATAGGTAAACTTGTAAGTTTTTTAAAGTTTGTCAAAGTTTTTAATTAAACTTTACGAAATTGTTCTTTATTTCAGATACGGGATTTGAGACACGACAATCTTAATGCTTTCATTGGAGCTTGCACAGACCCGCCAAATATTTGTATTGTGACCGAGTATTGCACCAGAGGGAGTTTAAAAGTAAGTAAACTCTAAAGTTGTTCATTCTATAAATAAACCCACCTAAACATGTTTAAAGTTGAATTAAAGTTTTGTAAATATGAATAAACCTTTTTTATGTGTGTATATTATCGGTATACAATGTATACTATACATATATATGGGTGATTCTACAAAAGTTGGACAACTTGATGTGATCAGTCAATAGAGTAGGTATTTTAATATTTTTTGTAAATATTTTAGTGTATTAAAAGAGATCCAGGTTTTTTTAACTGGTCCACCCACGTTTGTAGAAAAACATAATAAATATTCAAAACATCAGTACCTTGGCGTGTCACAACTCCTGAACCAAATATTTGAGTGATTTTTTTATATAAATATATTCAATTTATCTTAAATTTTTCAATTTCACTACAAACTATAAAACATTAAATAATGTATTTTCATATTTTATCATAGATTCGAAAAAAAGCAATTTTTAAAAAATTGATAATCTTTGTACTCACTTTTATCCGTCAGTTCTGTGTCCAATGTTAAAATTCCAAATTCCTGCGAAATATTGAAGTTTAAACGTCCTCGTTTGAACTCAAGTGTTGGTAAAAAAATTACCTACAGAGCCCGCCCTTTGCACGACAGTCGTCTTGAAAACAATGCAAGCGGCGAAGTTGTGGTGAATGCACGTATACTTCCAGTCAAAATTTCAGTACTGTGGTGAGTAATTATTATCTTACGTATATATATTTCATTGTAATTTATATAAGGCTATATGTGATTTGTTGATAAATAGCATCCACTAATAAAAAATATCAGTAAAATACTTAATTCCGAATTATAATCTAAAATTTGTATCCCATTCATCAGTACCGTGTCGTCAGTTCCATGTTCGATGTTTCGGTTATCTTTTTTTCGCAAACTTCAATTTAAATTCTGTTTGGGCAGAACTTGTTTATTTAATGTCATTATAAACTCATATAAATTTGGTGTGGGTCCCATATCTAATAATTGAGATATCGGTACACCCAAAATCCACCAGCCGCCACTGATGTGTGGTATTACATATTTGATTTTAAGATATTTAATGTATAATATGCTCAAAGTTGCAATAAATCTAATATTTTCCAATAAATTATGTATTTAATTAGTACCCTGGTATACTCGTCACTTCCCTTGCAGTCAAATTTAGAAAACACTGATATTTCAGAAACTGTTTGAAAAAGTGACTGGCCGGGTCTGGAACAGTATATTTATTATATTATCTATGTTCTCATAACAAAATACTGTTTAATTTTCTCCGAAAACTATATAAACAAAATGAGGTCAAAAGTTGCCCAACTTTTGTAGAATCACCCATATGTATGTATTAATAATATGTATCAAGTTTGAGAAAGGCCATTCTAGTCCAAATTTAATTTAGGCACAAACGAGCTTGCAATGAGTGCCTATAGAAAAGTTTATAAACGAGTTGCACACTATATTTTTGTACGACTAATACTTAATATTATCTAAAAAAAGATTTTAATTAATTATTTATGTAAAGCGACTCATATACAAAAATAAAGTAACCATCAAAATAAACATGTTTGACGTTATTTTCACCATTAAAATTGGCCATTATTATTTTTTATTAAACTTAACAATTATTGATAAGTAAATATTAAAATTACTTCAACATATGATTATGTTAAGAATATATTTTATCCTTTTATTTTTTTTAAACTATAATTAAAAAATATTATTACAAAGTATTAAAAATTCTTACACAGGAAAGGTACAAAAAGTGACAGTTGTATTTATTGGAATTGCCGTTAAAATTCCCAACTTGGGAATCTACGGACGTTAAAATATCAAATTTTTCTGTGTAAATCAAAAATCCTTTGAAAATAGACTACTAACTACTACTACGCCGAAATCAAAAGTTCAGTACAAACGTTCATGTAATGTTTTTAAATAATATTTTTTTTAATAATTTTCACATTTAATATTATTTTACAAGAAAGGCACTTTATTTTAACGATTGTATGACATTTTATAAATGTCAACTAACTTAAAACTAAGTTCAGCCCGTGACTAAAAACCTGTTTCCAAGTTTAGCCCGTGACTAAAGCGCCATAAAGCCACAACCTATCAAAGTGAATTTAGTGTCATTGAAACATGTACTATAATGGGCGTTTTAAAGGTGGGAGTAGAAAAAATAATTTAAAACCACATACAAGTTTAACAATTCTCCAGATTAAATTTGAACGTTAATCTTGCATAACTTATGGGTCATTCCAACAAATTTTTTTAGGTGGGACCCCCGCTGTTTTTTTTTAATTTTGTTTTTTCTTTACATTCAGCTAATATTATTAAGTACTTTCATGGTGATGATTTTTCGGATTTTGACGAATTTTTTTTAACTTTTTTGTTAACTTTTTTAAATGTTAATAATTTTTTATATAAATAAACAAAAAAATAAGAAATTTTCACAAAAACACAGTAGTATTTTTATAAAACATTATTTACATTAAAAAAAATATTACACCAAAAAAAAATGTATTTGTCGGAATGACCCATATACATTATTGGCTTTATTACAGGACATTTTGGAAAATGAGGATGTTAAATTGGATAACATGTTTATAGCTTCATTAGTAGGCGATATTTTACGGGTAAGTAAATAATCCATATATTACATTTTGCATTTTGTATAAAAAATATTCATTATGTATGTTTCATTATAATTCTATATATTTTGTTTACACAATTGGAGATCCAATCTATACATATTTATGTTTGGATATAATAAACTTTATTGTAAATATAAATAATGAAAACGATTTTAATGTTTAATTACACAAAATACACATGATAAAAAATTAACTATTAATTAAAAATCATTTGGAAAAAAGAACAGATTTATCTAGAAAATATTTTCCTAATTGATATAAAGCGATGTAAGTAAACTAATAAATCAAACTTCTGGTGTCATTTTCTTTCATCATTTTCTATTGAAACTTGATTACATAAGAAAAATCCAGCTCTGTAATATGTTCACTTGCAATAAAAGATAAGAAAGTCTTCTCGAACTAAATCTTTCACCATTTGGTGGGATCGTATTCAAGATAAGAAGTCTCCTTACAGATTTGAAATGGCATATTACTAGTTTTTATATTAAAACAAAAGTTATTATTTGATATTTGATATTTCTTCGTAGTTTCACTTGGAGATTTATCTTCTAAATAAATAAATTAAACTCAATGAATACTTTAAAGTTAACCTGCAATCAAAGTTGGCCAATTTCCGAACATAGCGCGTGTACGGGCCCAGGTTTTCGATACACTTTCGTGTCTTTAGTCTTTCCGCATATTTTCGGGTACTTTAACACTTCGCCAGTTCATCCTAATGGAACGTTTTAAGCTTTAGTCTCCCCTTACCACTGATGTTCGCCGAATTGAAAGAGCCTTTTGTATCGATTGCTACCTATTGCAAATTAAAATTAATTTCCTTGTAAGTGAAAAGTTCAACAACGTTTATTATAATACACATAAAAGACATTTATTTTGAACAAACCACCATTGTATATTAATACCTTCTTAAAAAACATTATTAAGTTCATCCCGGGGCATTCGCCATTTTTGAAAAAATACATGTATCGTGTTAATATTTAAATTAAAATAATACCATCATTAATTAGTAAAACAAAATTGTGTCTTTATATTTAAAAATATCGGGATTTTCTAAAAAATATTGTTTACGGATTATTTTACATGAAATCACAATCATGATTGCAGTAAACCACCCAATTTTAGTAATATTATATTATATTATAGTATATTATTATTTAAATCCTAAAGGTAAATTAAATAAAATCTCCATAATAAATACATCCTATTAATAAAAATTCACTATATCATATACCGTATGTATGGTGCGTAGGACGTTTATATACCATTTTATGACCAGTTTAATATTAATACTGTTTGGTCATCGATTTTGTATCTTATAGGCACATAAAAAGTTTATCTTTGAAATCACACAAAAAATATTTTCATGTGTAATTATTCACGTTGTAATACAAGCACTAACAAACCGCGGGGATGTAAAATAAATATCAAAAAGTAAAAAAATAAAACAAAACAAAAAAAGTCGTAAAAAGAGTATCCTATGTTACTCTTTAGTCCTTATTATTTCATATGGTTGGCAGTACTGAGTAAACATATATTGCGAACGCGTGCTAAAAAGTTTTAATTATTAGTAAAAATTTTGATATATTAACACGTTCATGGACAGAACTGCAAATGCCGTCGGGCCCAATATGACACGACGGCTATAGCAGTCGCAATTTTCTAGCTGATTTATGACAAGCCTGCATATGCAGGCGCATTAATAATGAGATCCATAGGAAGCTTTGACATATGTGTCCTATGAGACCTCATGTATTTTTGGTTGCAGAATGTAGTTGGTTGCAAATTAATTTTTATCTGTTAAGCGCGATTCTTAACCTAAAATTCGGCCGTTTTTGTGACCGATTGATGTTAGGTGGAGTAAAAATTTGATTGTTGTGAGGTGGAGTAAAATTTTGATGTAACAAAGCTAGAAAGTATAAGTTTTTGAACAATTATATTATTTTTTATCACTATATAACTTCTATAACTATATTTTTATCGTTAAAATGTTTTTTCTCGTCCTAAAAACGCAATTTCTTTTTATAAAATAAATTTTAGGTATATTATTTATAGGTATTTTATAACTTATAAATTATAAGTATTTAAAAATATATAGACTGATGAGATTAAAAATAAATATTGAAATTTGAATCTAGACTTTTTGTCATTATTAAAGTATAATTTGTTTACCAGTGACTTTATATTAGAAATAGAGAAGTAGAAATGAAAAAACATGGACGGTTATTACCGTCATGACCCACCACACCTTTCTTTTTTGAAAAAAAACTCATAGTGGGGCATGACGGCTATAGCCGTCAAACTTTTTTAAAGGCCATATACAGCCCTAAAGGCATCATCAAGTTACCGGTAAAATTTTTTGATGATAGGATAAAAGGTGTATGAATTATTCAAGTGACGCAGCAGGTCCCGCCAAAAATTTGTCTGTGTCCATCAACGTGTTAAAACTGGAAGGTGAATAAAAATGTGATTAAGTGTAGTAAAATACAACTTTTGAACAGTAATAGTGAAAAACTTTAGTTAACATAGTGATAAATTGAATAAGAAATCGTAGATTAAGAGTGACATTAGTTACAAGCTAAGTGTCAGGACACTTGAACTACTCCAGTGGGCAGTGCAAATGCACAACAACAAATATGGTAAACATAACCTGCAATATTTGCAAAATTGACTTTAAAAGGAATGAAAAAAACACACTAAAATGCATAGTATGTAAAGAATCATGTCATAATAAATGTGCTGGAATAAGTGATGAACAATACATGATAATTAATACAAAAGATGTTATTAAATATGTATGTAGAGGGTGTAACATACCTAATCTCGTAGAAGAACTTAACTCCTTAAAGGAAATCACACAACGTTGTTTAAATAGAATTGAAGAACAAAGTAATTACCTAAGGAAGCATGAAGAAACTTTAAAAGAGTTAGTTAATAACAAAAATCATACAAGTAACAAATACTCTTATGCTGAAATGATAAATAATAAACAACATGAATTCTTAGTAGTAAAACCAAATAATAATGAACAAACAACTAATGAGACCAAAAATGAAATAAAATTAAACATAAATCCTAGTAAATTAGCAGTAGGTATTGAAAATATAAAGGGAAGCAAAAATGGAGCAGTAATAATAAAATGTTCTGATACACAATCAAAAGAAAAAATCAAAAATAAGGTGGAAGAAAAGTTAGGAGAAAACTACAAAGTATTAGAGGCAGATACAAAAAGTGTAAAAATAATAGTTAAAGGAATAGAGAATGACATTGCAAAAAGCAGTAATGAGGATATTGTTAAATCTATAGTTGAACAAAACGAACTAATAAATAGTGAAGGAAAAATAAAAATATTAACGAAATGGTCAGTAAAAAATAAAAATGATTACAATAATATTGTTATGGAAGTGGAACCAGATGTTGCAAGAAATATTGAAAAAATGGAAAAAATTAAGGTAGGATGGAGAGTATGCTTTATGGATGAATATTATAATGTAAGAAGATGTTATAAGTGTGCAGGATTCAATCATAAGGCTGAAAAATGTAAACATGAGATATGCTGTTTAAAATGTGCAGGAAAACATATGACAGACAAATGTGAGGCAAATGAAGAAAAATGTGCTAACTGTATATGGGCAGTAAATAAACTAAATTTAAATATAAACACAAATCATCCGGCATATGACAAAAACTGTCCAACGTATAAAAAAATGATCGAAAGAGAAATAAACAGCACTAAATTTAATATATAGCAATTAGAACAAAATATTATGAATTTTAATTGTCAAGGATACATAAACAATAAAACGTTTATAGATGTATTGGTAAAGGACTACAGGCCAAGTATTTTATGTCTAAGTGAAACACATGTAACTGATCTTATTTACAATAAGGAGTTGGAAATTAATGAATATAACAAAGAAATTAACAGAACAACAAATTCAAGAACTGGTGGGGTGAGTATATATATAAAAAAAGAAATTAAATATAAAGTAACAAAAGTTGTAACTGAAAGTTATTTATGGTTAATATCTATTGAATTTAATATTAAGGGAAATAATTATTTACTTACTACAATTTATCATCCCCCAAAAACAAATGACAATTTATTCATAGAATTTTTTGAAAACTACTTTAACAATTTAGAACACAATGGAACAATTTTAATAACTGGAGATTTTAATTTGGATTTTGGAAAAAATGATTTTTATACAAACAAAATAAGGGATTTAATTTATGAAAATGGGTTGTATCAGATGGTGAAAAATTATACAAGAATAACTGCAATAAGTCAAACAATAATAGACTATGTTATCACAAATAAAAAAGACTTACAGATCCAAGTGTTACTTACACCCAAAATTGGAGATCACAATATAATTAATATTAAATTAGATATAAAATTAAAAAGCAAATTTAAGAAAACAATTATAAAAAAAAGATGTTTGAGAAACTACCACAAAGAAACTTTTCAAAATTTTTTAAGCAGTATAGAGTGGAATAATGATATAGGGGACCTAAATTTGTTAAGTGAAACACTTATATCAAACATAAAATTATCGGTGGATGAATTATGTCCAATAAAAAACATTAAAACAAATGATAAATATGTAAATAATAAATGGATAAATAACGAAATACTACAAGCAATAAAGGAAAGAAACAGGTATTTTAAAAAAGCAGTGTATACTAATATGGCAGAGGACTGGTATGCATATAAAAAACAAAGAAATAAAATAATAACAGCGATTAGGAAAGCTAAAGAAAATCATTTTAATGAAACGATTGAATCTAACAGAAAGAACTCTAAAGTACTATGGAAAGAACTTAATAAAATATTACCTGACAAAAATAATAAATGTGGAGAAAGGATAAAGTTTAGGGATGGTGAAGAAAAAGAAGAACAAATAATAAGCGAGAAATTCAACACATATTTCATTGACAGCATTAAAGAAATTGTAAACAATATAAAAAAAGTTAATAATATTGAATATACTTTAACCCTTTCACTACGGGGCTCGCCCGCGCCATGTGGTCCCCCCATACGGGCAAATCCAAGCCTTGCGCAAACGTGCGTTTCCCGCTCTCAGGAACAAACTCAACTTCGTCTTCGTCACTATTATACATATAGCGCCTGCTCCAGCTCTTTTTCAGTAAGGTATATCTTACTCATTGTTGCTAATTTAATATATTTTATAACAAATTATTGCAAATAAACTGCATTTATGCCACCCCGAAATCGTTTTGCGGCAAACTAACCTAAATGTTATTAGAGCGGAAAACGGTTCCGCCAGCGCGACAAAGACCGTCTAATTGTATCGATGTAGACGCAAACGTGTGTTTCCCGTCGTTAATAGTGACTCCACCTAATTGAAAAAATGCGTCTCCCGCGTATCTGTGAGGTCAGTAATTTACGCATTTTTGCGACTCCCGGAGTGAAAGGGTTAAACAATGTTGATTTTATAAAAAAACATTGATAAATTTAAACCAATCACCATGTCAAAATTAAGAAAAGTTATTTATTCATTAAAAACTCAATGGACATAGAACATATAGTCACCACCGCTATAATTAAAGATGCTTTCGAAGTAATAGGACACAGATTTTTAGAAGTTGTTAACACGTCAATATCAAAAGGAACATTTCCATCAAAACTAAAAGTTTCTGTTGTAATTCCTGTACCAAAAGTGCCTAATACTATGTTATGTGAAGAATTTAGACCAGTAAATGTTGTTTCACTTTTTGAAAAAATATTGGAAGATGTGGTAAAAGAACAACTGGTTGAATACTGTGAAAATAATAATGTATTTTGTGAAAACCAATCCGGTTTTAGAAAGAAGCACTCATGTGAAACTACTGTGATAAATATATGTGATGAATGGCAAAAACATAAAGACAATAATTTGAATATATTGGCTGTTTTTCTGGATTTTAAAAGGGCATTTGAAACTATTAATATAAACTTACTATTAAGAAAATTAAATAAAATTGGTTTTAACGGAGTGGCATTAAGTTGGTTTGAATCCTTTTTAAAGAATAGAAAGCAGAAAGTTAAATTTAAAAATAAATTCTCTGAAGAAATTAAAAATGAACATGGGGTTCCTCAAGGAACTAAATTAGCTGCCATATTGTTTATTTTATATATTAATGATATTGCAAAAGTAATATTAAAATGTAAAATAGTTATGTTTGCGGACGACACCATGTTGTATATAATTGGTAATAACCTAGAGGAAATGAGAAAAGAAATGAACAGTGATCTTCAGAGAATTTATACCTGGCTTTGTGATAATAGTTTAAGTATTAATATTCAGAAATCTAAATATATGGTAGTTAGTAAGTTTAATAATAATGTAGACCTTAATATTATAATAAATGGAATAAAATTAGATATAGTTGAAGAAATTAAATACTTGGGAGTTATAATTGACAAACAGTTAAATTTTTTAAGCCATTTTAAGTATGTACAAAACAAGATTAATAAAAAAATATATTTTTTAAGAAGAATTGGAAGAGAATTAAGTAAAAATATTAAAATAACATTATACAAAACACTAATAGCCCCCCACTTTGAATATTGCTCTACAATTCTCTTTGGACTTAACAAAAATGAACAAGGAAGACTACAAATTCTACAAAATAAGGTTATGAGAGTAATACTGCAATGTAACAAATACACACCTGTAAATTTAATGTTAAATGTACTTAATTTTATGTCTGTTAGTCAAAGAATAACTTTTAGAACCTTAATCTTTGTTTTTAAAATATTAAACCATATGACTCCCATATATTTAACTAAAAAAATAAAATTAAACTGTGATATTCATAACTATCCAACAAGGCAAGACAAAGATATTTATATAGATAAACCAACGTCCAGTAAATATAGCAAAAGTATATTTTTTAAAGTATTTCAATTGTATAATAATTTACCACCTGAAATTAAATACTGTGATAACTTCATTCATTTTAAAAACTTGTTAAAATATTTTGTGATAGAAAAATTGTGATATATGTATTTAAAAAGTTAAAATAATGTAAATGTATACTTGTTTTTAAATAGCAGAGGCTAAATAAATATATTATTATTATTATTATTATTATTATTATACATACTTCTTTGTGCAAAAAATCACAAATACAAATAATATAAATACACCATGTTATATTATTCCTATACTTTTACTTTTTTTAATAAATAAAACAACATAAAAGTAGTTTGTCTTAATAAAGTAAAGATTCCTATTCGTCCAACAATTGCTTTTGTTACGGCAAAAAGATCATTTTTATAAAAATTATTTATCTACAAACGCTGCTTTCAGTAATAGCATTTGCATTAATAATTAATATAATAATAATAATAATTATAATAATAATTATTATAAAGTAACTTTACGTTATGTTTATAAAAATAACACTTTTTCAGATGCAGAAAGGCATTGATATAGTTATTATTATTTGTCAAAAAAACCAGTTCTATACCTTTTACAAAAACGTTTTGTAGTATTAATGAAACCCTATAGTATAAATAATATTATAATATTATTTATAAAAAATTTGTAAATTTTACAAATCCCTCTTCATTTAAAATAAAACTTTTTATATAATATTAATAAAATTTATGTAAATTTAACAACAAATTAATTGATTTAATAAACTATTTTTATTGTAACAATGATCACATTTTCAACCTACTGTTGGATATTAGGTAGTTTTTTTTGAATAATTGCAAGGCATTAAAACAAATTATTTCTTATAACAAAAAAATTAACTCATATTATGTGATGTACAAAATAAAAATATATGGACTCACTTTTTAAACAACAAGTCTGCTTTGTTTATATAATACACCTTAAATGTTTCTTTTAGAAAACGTCGAAATTTTAATTTTCTTAGTGATCTTTTTGATATTTGTATCATGCTAAATTTTACCACACTTCACTCGCACAAGTGAAATTAATATGATTATAACACAGACTGTGGATTATAAAGTTATGTTCACCAAGAAGAGCGCTGGCCCTTTCCCCCTCTTTTTAAGGAAAATAACAAAAAAATTTGTAACCATTGCAAAACCATAGTAAATATTAAAAAAGTCTTTTTTATAGCTATAAAATATTTTTGTTATTGTTCTTAACGTATGCTATTAACAAAGATTTTCTAACTGAAATTAATTTGAATTACAACGAAAGTTATTTAAAAAAGACAAATATGCCATAGTAAAATAAACAAATTTTACTATAACAACTGCGCATTATTTTATGTAAGCTCAATTCACACACAACTATAGATTTAACAAAAACATTTTAAGTTCGACAAAGATTTAATATAAACATAAAGTATTTCTTATTGCCATGACAATATGATAACAACTATTACTTTGTTGGATGAATATTTTTTTTATAAAAGCTCAACATTGCTGATTCATTATAGTAAATGAGAATTTCACTAACAGTTTATTCTGTAAATAAAAATAATCTTATTACTTTGACAAATTGTAGGGTTTTGTCCCAATAAGACACTGAAAATTTAATAAAAAAGGTAAATTTTTTATAGCCATTACAATTTTAAATTTAAGTTAATTAATCGCTTACAAAATTAGTTTCATTATCAGTGCATGTGTTGTTATAAATAGTTTTTAATCGTTATTTTATTAGCTAGTAGCTGACAGCTACTGACCACAATAGTATACGTATTATGTATCAAGTTTGATAAACGCCATTTTAGCATGAATTTAATTTAGGCACGAAAGAGCTTGCGAGCGAGTGCTTAATTAAAAGAGTGCCTAGAAAAGTTTATAAATGAGTTGCATACTATACTTTTTCCACGACAAATTCTTAATATTATCTAAAAAATTATTTAAATTAAATATAAAAAATAAAGTAAACATCACAATAAACATATTTTAATTAAACTTTTTCTGTATAAACAAAATTTATCCCTTGACAATAGACTAACAATCGATATAGAGGCAGTTTTTCACAGTTTAAGATAAGAGGATGTTTTATGGTCACTGTACACAATATTTTTAACGCTCTATCAGTTAAATCTAGTTTACTGCACTACTACGGGGAAATTAAACGGTACAAACGATCAAAGAATCTTTTCAAATATTGGCGTTAAGAAACTATTTATGCTGTTGCTTTTTTGTATTGAGATAATAAAATATATTTTACATTTAGTATTATTTTACAAGAAATGCACTTTATTTTAACGATTAATGATATTTGAGAACTGTCAACTAACTTAAAACTAACTTCATCCGGTGACTAAAAACCTGTTGCCAACTTCAGCCCGTGACTAAAACGCTATAAAGCCACAACTTGTCAATGTGTATTTAAAAGGTCACTTAGTGTCATGGAAACATGTACGATAATGGGCGTTTTAGAGGTGGGAGTGGAAAAAATATTATTTTGCTTTGTTCCTAGGGTATGATTTACTTGCACGACTCTCCGGTGAGATTCCACGGGGCCCTGAACACCTCCAACTGCCTGGTGGACTCCAGATGGGTCGTTAAAGTGGCAGACTTTGGTCTTAGAGAATTTAAACGAGGAGCGGAAGACACATCCCTTAAAGAACCACAGAAGATACGGGAAAAGTGTTACAGTAAGTACAAGACCTTTAGTAGTATTCTGTCTTTATCAGAACAAAGGAATTGGTTGCAACCAGTTACTGACCAAGGAGGAAAAACAAATGGAGTATATTCTTCGCCTAGTTGAATATCACCGGAAATACAGTTCATTTTTTTTATCTGTACTCGTGTTTTTTTTGTTAGTTTGGTGGCTTATGCCAGTTTGACTTAGTATTTTTAGTATTTAAAAATGGTACTTCTGCTAAATAATTTCATTAAATACTTTGACTCTGTCAAATTTTCAATACTATTTATTATTGATAATTTACTTCTCAATTATAAATAAAAAGATAATTATGCCAAAAATAATAGCAACGAATTCGAATTAAAAGCCCTTTTGGGGACAAAACTTCATTTTGATGAGATTATGCCAAATTCCACAATAGAAGAAAAAGTACATCGCCTTATGGACATTTTTTGGGCAAAAAAGTAACGAATTTGGTTTTATAAATATTACATCACACATTATTTTCACATTATTCACCATTGGACAACATTTACGTTAAATTTTAATTTCTTTTATATAAATTCTTTTCAAAGCGAATATTATTATCCGCTAGGAATACTTTCTCTTCTGGGCCGTAAAGCAACCTATATTTAACTACTTTTTTTACATGATTTTACTCATCCAAGCACCACCAAAGCCAAATTAATTGCATTTTTAACTACGAATTTCGACAACTCAACTTGACAACTGCACAATGTAACGTACATGGTAACGTACAATAATTTATACATAACCACAATTAGATTTATAACTAGCTTAGTTTGTTTTAATCAATGCGACCAACTTGACAACTGCACTTACCAACCAAAACCCTAAATTTGCAATGTTGCCGCAGTCCAGATAAAAAAATTAACTTTAGTTTCCTAAGCAATTAAAACAACGTTGTATTTTTGAATAAGACTAAGTCTCTATCAGGCAGTATCATCAATAACTCTAATCTTACAACACCTTTTACGATATTCTTAAACCCGGAGTCTGTGGTGGTACTTTTAGAAATACTTTCAGTATTTTTCTTAATAGAATTAATTAAAATAGATACTGACTTTCCTTATAAGGCTTAAAACAAATAAAACTACAATATTCCAAATGTAAACTTATAACCTATAGGTAGTTTAATAAATCTGCAATAAAACAATTTTGCAGGATAATTCAAACAATAAAGTATAAATCTACCTCTTGAATGCATGGTTAGGAGGATAACATACCATAAAGCTTATGAGTGGATGAGTAATTAAGATCGTTTATCACATACACGCTTTATATGAAGGTTAGGCGTTAGTTAGGCCCTGCTGAGACAGAGTTGTATTAATCCAAAATTTGCTATTATTGTGGTGATAATCATATACAGGGTGAGTCGCATAACTTGAAAATTTGAAATATCTCAGTTAGTATGCATTTTACGAAGAAATGTTTAAAATAAAAATTAAATGATTCGATTGTGGAAATCAATCAGTACTAAAATTGGTCCTCATACTATCCTCCTTATAGGGGGAACAGGGGGTAACTTTAAAATTTCCAATGGAACACCCTATTTTTTATTGCAGATTCGGTTCATTCGACTAAAAATAGGTAGATTTTGTCTGTAATGATAAAAAATCAATTTTTCTCCTGTATAATTTTTGAATAAAATAATCGGTTTTATTTTTTAAATTTATTTATTTATTTTTAAAATTTTAATTAAAGTAGGTGCTCAAAATAACAATATTAAATATTTGCTTGACGAACTCTTGTTTTCGGTTGAACACTCCCGTTTGTAGAAAACTGCTTGACTGTACGGTGAAATGAAGTACGTGATCGATTTTTTTCCGGAAAACGCTGAGCGTAGATATTAACAGCATCATCAAGATTCCTGCCTGCTTCTCCATAAATCTAAATCATTTCTATTTTTTTTTCCACTGTTAAAAAAATGAATAACTGCTTAGCGAAAGGAGGTCTTTTTGTTTCCAAATTAATCTTCGAACTAAATTGATTCAATAATGCTAAACCATGTATAAATGGTTTCTTTATAACTCAATAATAATTATTATTTATAGCTAAATACCATTTTTTATACCTCAATTAGAATTAAATTAATTAATTGACAAAATAATGTTTTTTTAACCTTAAATTAGGTATTCTTATTAAAAATACACTCTAAGAAAATATATTGTAATCCCTAACAATATAGATTTGTTATGCAAAATATGGTTCATTTAATTATTACTTATAATTATATTATTATATAATTATATAATTATATTATTATTATTAATTATATTACTCAAATATCTTACTTTACTAAATTTTTATAACAAAATGATTAGAGTACATATAACAAAACTAATTTTACGTATATTGTTATTACAACCATATATGGTTGTAATAACAATATACGTAATAGTATATTACGCAACAAGTGTGGGAAGTGGCAAATTACGCATGAGTGGAAAAAGTTGCGCACGAGCGAAGCGAGTGCGCATTTCCACGAATGCGTAATTTGCCTTCCCACACGAGTTGTGTACTATACTTTTTCTACGACCACACTCTGTTCGCCTTAAAAAAAATAAAAAATAAAAACTCCCAAAAATTTTAATTTATTTATGCTAATGAACCACTTACATTTCTTTATAGTAATTATTAATGGTACACGGAAAAAAAAATTAACAATAATTGCCAGTATTCTGACACAATTTACCAGGATTTCCGACTCATATAGTGACAAAGTGAATATACGACTTATTTTACTAGGATATTCTAGCAGATCATTTACCAGGATTTCCTACAATATTTACAGTTTTTATTAATAAAAAATACATGATTTAAGAACGGTAACGTGTATCAGTATGGCACTGTGTAAAATATATTTACATTATTAATAAAAGCTATTAGATATACCTTTAGAGTTTCTGAAGCATACTTAATATTAATTATTATAAATCTTGTTATTTAGTGATATTCTTAAACTATAAATAAAATAATTGATTTTGACGAAAACATTCAGTAAATACTCGACATTTTTATTAGTACATTATAATATATGTTGTTATTATATTCTGCAAAAGTTAACTTGCAGTAAGGCAATTTTTATTATTTATTTTTTACTATTTAATTAGGGATTACTATAAAATATTATCAAATTATTTAAAAAATTAATACAGGCTATACCAGGAAAGGGGACAAGGGTAAGTAAAACCAACTAAATTTGAAACAAATATTTATTTAAATATATAAAACCATAATTTATAAGAATAATATACAGGGTGTTATGAAAAATACTTTAATAACTCTAGTATATCAATCGGTAAGTCATTTGAAACAACTTTTTTTCTAAAATCAAAAATTCATAAAGCAGCGTGACGTTAAGATAAGACGGTATGTTGCGTGTTTACATGCCGGTTTTTTTTTGAAAATTTATAAAAAGTAAAAATTAAAATTATCAAGTAAAAGCTATTCAAAATGACTTAATTAATATTGTAATTTAAGAATAATTTAAGGAAAATTAAATCATTATAAAAAAGTGGTTCCTAATATTTTTCTGCAAGGCTAAATTTATTTATTAAAGAGTCTCAAAAAAATAAAATCCGCAATAAAAATTGTTAGTATCATTAGTCTCAAGAATTAAAAATCTATTTTTAATAAAAATACTAAATATATAAAACAAAAACAAAATTAAACTTTATACTAGGCAAGTATTTTAATAAATCGATCATTTTAAAATCCTTAACCATGGTGCACTCAGTCCGCCATTCATAGAAAATTAAAAATAAGAAATAAAAAAAACTGAATTTATGAATACATTTTATAATTTTGTTTGAATAAAATTTTTTGGATTTCCGACTTTATTAAAATGATCGATTTAATAAAAAAACATAATTATCTTAATTTGATTAACAAAAATATTCATAAACGCCCAGACTTTCATGAAAAGTAACAGGTTCAATAATATTAATACCCTGACATTTTCCATTTACCTAGGGCCGATATTTCAATTGTTACTTATTTTCCAAATAAACCATTTGACGGATAACTTCCATAGATACCATTGTCTTGACAATAGTATCTAAGGAAATCATCCGGCAAATAGTTTATTTGGAACATACTCTTTTAAAATGAATTAATTAAAAATGACTAATTGTCATGGCGAAAAAGCAGCCACTAATAGGTAACTGTTGTCCAAAGCAATTTGATTCCCGGATATTTAATAGACAATTCATATGTAAAATTGTCCGCTGAATCAGAAAATACCGTGCAAAGATATGAAAGTATAGAATTTTTTGAGATATAGTCAATTTATAATTATTTTTGGTAAGTAAGCTCTAAAAGGCTTGTTTAAAAACGTCATGCTCTGCGAGGACTCCTCGCATCTCAAAATATATAGGTACCTTGTGGCTTTATAGAAAGCTACAAATACTTTTTGCCCCCTAGCCCTTTATTTTACTGAAGAGTAATATGTCGCAGCAATAAAAAACATTGCAATTATTTTTCACAACCGCAGCTATTTTTAAAATTTATTTATTCCTTAGGAGTTTGCCTACCAAAAATAATTAATTACATTCTTTTCGAGGCTTTTTGTTTCAAAACAACTCATATACCTAACTAACCTAGCAGGCATTTTTAATAAATGCCTGCAGCCATGGGTTATTATTTTAGTGCCATGCTCTTCAAATAATGCTAACTTAATAACTAACTTATTGATATGATAATGTTAATTAATTAATAGGTACCTACACCTCTCTTCTAAGATGGGAAATAAATTTGGTAAATTCCACGAGTCCACGATTTCTTTAACTTTGTTCACTTTACTGTCACTATTTAAAACACAGACTGTCTATGATAGACATTCCACTAGTAATGACCTCCAAGATTCTCAACCCACCCCTTCCCAACTGCAATTTTTAGCGGTAACACGTGCACGCGCGAAGTCCCCTTATTGGCGGAACAAATTAGGCCCTGTAGTACGCGATTTCAATCAAAAATTGCCAGGATATCGTAGTATTCAACAATCGGATTCTTGTTTGGTTTACAACAATAGTAATAAACTTAGAAGTTTATTCCGATGTTTTTTAACTTTAAAATAATAGTACGTTTTTCTAAATAAATACAAGAAAGAAGTTCAGTATTCAAATTATTTTTCTTAGAATGCAAATGAATTATTTTACCACACTTGCGATAAGAAATAATGCTATATTGAAGATATAAATTGTTCTTATTTTGAGAAAATTTACAATAATAATCCTTACACAATTATCGTAAGTCATACTATATTAATTATATTTATAAAATGAAATATTACTGCAATACTGAAGAATTATCCTTAACACTTCTAGATAAAAGAATAGTCATATGAATTGTAATAAATACTTTTAAAATTTCTTTCCGTGTTATAACTGTACAATTATTAAACGTAAGGGAAGGATTTGCATTTTCTTTATTACAATTGACAATTATACTATCGTTGTTTACCGACTGGTCCACATTAATAGTTTCAGAATCATTAAATACAGAAGTTTCTCGCCGGATATACATTAGCAGCAGTTTCAGATTTATTAAATATATTTTTTGATAATTCTATGTAGTTTATTACAAAATTTTTGTGTTTCATCGCCGTACACTGACAGTCGTCAAATATTGACAGTTCACAGCAGCTTTACCAACATAACCTTAATAATATAAACAAAAATCCCCAGAAAAAAACAAAATAGACAGAAAAACCCTAAAAGTGTGTTTTTTTATTACCATTACGCACGTGTGCGTAATGACTAACTTTCAGTTATTAAGACTTTTACTGTAATGATCAAATTACATAGTGGTCGTAGAAAAAATTAGTTTTGTTATATGTACTCTAATCATTTTGTTATAAAAATTTAGTAAAGTTAGATATTTGATTAGGCTATTACAACCATCATGTACGGCTAAACTATTAGTACTACGAGGGTGGATCAATAAGTACCCGTGTTAGAAAGGAGGAGACAAGTTTTTTAAAAAAATTTATTTCTATTTTTCAACGTAATCTCTTTTAAGTGCTATACACTTTTCCCAACGTTTCTGCCATTTTTTTAACCCCTTCAAAAAATACGATTTCTCAAACTCAGCAAAATACGCTCCAGTCTCGACGATAACCTCCTCGTTAGAGCTGAATTTTTTTCCTCCGAGCCACGTTTTTATGTTGGGGAATAGAAAAAAGTCGCATGGAGCCAAGTCGGGCGAGTACGGTGGGTGCGGCAGCAATTCGTAGTGCAATTCTTGCAATTTGACCGCGACAATTCTCGATGAATGTGCTGGTGCGTTATCGTGGTGAAACAGCACTTTTTTCTTAGCCAAATGAGGCCGTGTCTCCTTCAATTTTTCATCGAATCGGTCCAATAATTCACTATAGTACTGCCCTGTGATCGTACTTCCTTTCTGCAAAAAGTCCATGAGGATTATTCCCTTGGAATCCCAAAAAATAGTGGCCATGATCTTTCCGGTCGATGGGACCGTCTTTGCTTTCTTCGGAGCAGATTCACCCCGAAAAATCCATTGCTTCGACTGTCTTTTAGTCTCTGGCGTATAATAATGTATCCAGGTTTCATCAACGGTGACGACTCGACGCAAAAACTCCTGCGAATTTCGATTAAAGAGGTCCAAACACTGCTTCGACATTGACAGCCGTATCCGCTTGTTGTCCACCGTAAGCAATCGCGGCACCCATCGGGCAGATACCTTTCTCATGTGTAACTTATCATGCAAAATATTAATTGCCGTTCCGTATGATACGCCTACGGCCTCTGCTACTTCTCGCACTTTCGTTCGGCGATCTGCGACAATCATGTCTTGGACCTTTTTAACGATTTCCTCGGTAACAACGTCTGCCGGGCGACCTGGTCGCTCCTCATCAAAAACAGATGTACGACCACGTTTAAATTCGTTGAACCAATATCTTACGGTTGTCATAGATGGTGAAGGGTCCCCATAGACAGCATCCAACTTCACTTTTATTTCTTCGAATGTTTTTCCATCCAAAAATAAAAAGCGAATTACGGATCGATATTGTTCTTTTTTCATTTTATCGATTAATGCGACACACGTATGGTACAATTGGCTGCCAAATAAAAACCAACCTATGAATCAGTTTGAAATTTAGTATGGTGTCATGTGACAGATGACAGTACACGATGGTAAAGCCAACTTCCCTCAGCAACGCCACCTGTCTTCAAACACGGGTACTTATTGATCCACCCTCGTACACTAGATGGTTAAAATTATAAGATTATCTGGTTACAATAACAATATAATGTTGTCACACATTATTAACAATATGTCGTTGTAGTTTTTACTATACAGAAAGTTTATACATATCATGCGTATAGTATATTTAACCATATAGAGGGTTATAAGGTATTTGCATATGATTATTATAACTAAATAAATTATTGTTTTGTGCAACAACAAAAATATAGTTAAAGTGACAATAAAACTGTTAGAATATAAACATGGTTAACATAACAGTAAATATGGCTGTGCCTATACTAATCAGAATATTTAGTAAAAGTTACTATATATTTGATTAAGATAACCATTGTTTTTTTTTCAGTGAAGTACAATAATCCTTTAAATTAAAGGTTTTATTCCTGGCAGGTAAAAAGTGACCATGGTGCGCAATTGATAATTATCACCGAATAAAATAATGTATAAAACTTAAACCATATTTTTATAGAAAAATTATTGCAGAATCGTATAAAAAAAATCGAACAAAATTGATTTTATTTCATTACTTCGCCATCTATTACAAATATGAAAAAATGTTTTAGACAAAATCTACCTATTTTAGTCGAATGATCCGAATGAGTATGAGTATGAGTATAAGAGACGTATAACCAGCCCCATTTCCTCTTGACTCTCGAACCCCGTACAGGCCTATGTTTACTTACGCCGATTTTTGTTCTTCCCCAGCAACTGCACGGCTTCACCCGTGTTTGCTGGGTGCGAATGTCCATTGCGTTCCGTACTGTCCCCTATTTGGGGCTCGAGAGCGAGAGGCGAATAGTTTTAATAGCCATTCCCGGGTTCGCCGAGCCTATGCTATACGCTCAGTGGGGTATGGAGGAGGGACGGGAGGGTGTTGGTTTTTGGGGGACAATTACGCCGACTTAAAACTAAGTACGACGCGGAATTTCCCTAGACCAGTCGATTAGTATTACTCCAAACATTTGGGTTTACTATTTGGAATTGGGGAGTTGTTATTTCGCTGCAGGGGTGTAGTTTCCTAGTCGAGGTCTTTGTCTTTTTCGTTATTGTCATTGTCCGTGTCCTGGTCAGATAGTTCCTGCACTTGGTAAAGTGTGTCAGTTGTTTTTAATACATTTTGTCCCAAGCACGTTTTGTGATAGAGTTTTGTCTTTTTTTATTAAATTCCAAATTTAAGCATTGCATTTATTTATTAGTTAAACAAATTACAAGCGCGATTATTCTGTTGTCTAATGTTTACAAATCTCGAGTTTGGCTATAGTCACGGCCAAATCTATATGGGTGCACGTCATCAATGAGATATAATGACGTCAGCATTACCAACTTTGAATTGTAAAGTTACTGCCGTTAAATTTGCTTTTTTAAGGCGTAATTCTGATGTGTTATTAAAAAGAAATCATTCATTTGCGTATTGTTTATCAAGAACTGTAACAATTTCCTTGTTTTAAAACCTTTTTTCACGAAATTATCAAAATAAAACCATTCACTTAGTAATTTTTGTGTGTGCCAGTTGGTAATAGCTTAAGGCTGGCGCGCACCGTTCAATATTATTGATGGGTCGCTGTCATTTTATATTTGACGTATTTTTGTAATTGTGACATTTCGTCCGGAAGCATCGTTTGTTGCAAATTATTATAAATAATATTATACATTATGTTTATAAGATTCTATCCCTGGATTGTGCAAACAATGATATAAGGCTTGTTGGCAACTAGCCGTTATTAGATTTCGAAGAGATTGCGCCCTTAATAATAAATTTGGGGAAATAATCAGACTTCAATTCTGACCTGGTTTGCTCTGATGACAAGGACGACTGGTAATTTATTATTTTTGTGTTTCTGATAATTTAGTATTTTTTTGTTATGTGCATATGTAATAAAAATGTAATAAACTCCGTTTGTTTTCTCTTTAAACACATTTAATAATAATTTGCCTGTAACAAACTCCTAATTAGTTAGTGCAGAAGATTATAACAAGGACGTTATAATTCCATCTTAATAACAGCCCCCACCGCTATAAACAGTCAACAATACACGAGCGTTAGATTGTGTCTGGGCACGTATGAATAGACCTTAACGCTGACGTCATATGCCGTTGATGACGTGCACCCATACAGATTTGGCCGTGACTATATTAGGCTTTTTTTTTTAATGTGTTAGAATATATGATTAATGTGTTAGTTTATTCTGTGAGTCTAGTGTTTATTTTCGGTCTCGATTGGGATTGCCTTACGCATTTGTTGTTGACAGATTTATTGCCCCATGCCGTGTGCCTTTTATAGGTTTTAAAGATATCCCAATAAACTTTTTAACGGTACCTATCACCATCAACATTGCCCGTGTAAGAATTTTTAATACTTTTCAATACAATTTTGCAATGATAGTAATTAAAAACAAAACAATTGTTTAAAGAGTAAAATATGTTCTTAACATAATCATATTTTAAAGTTATTTTAACATTTTCAAGTAAAATAAATGTTATGTTTAATAAAATGAATAACGGGCAATGTTAATGGTGACAAATAACGGAAAATGTTTGCTGGGATCTGCCGTATTTAAATTGCAGATTTGTATCAGGTCATGCATATTCTTAAAGTAACTTATCAGCTTTTTTTTTGCGGATGGCCACCTCGCCTCTTGTTTGACCTCCCCTGTCTGTCCAGTGAAAAGCCTCCAATTACAGGTGGCACTTGACTCATTCATATCACTCAACACTCCTCAATGACCGTTACACCATTTTAGTTTGCACTCTATGAAAATGTTTGTTTCACTTATTAGTTTGCACTTTTTTTTTTAATTATTGTTGGTTTTATCTTTAAACTTTTACGTTTCAAGAGCTTTCCCGCACGCGACGTGTCTTCTCAAGCGCTGGAACCTATTTTAGTCGAATGATCCGAATCTGCAATAAAAAATAGTGTGTTCCTTTGGAAATTTTAAAGTTACCCTTTGTTCCCCCTATAAGGACCAATTTTAGTACTGATTGATTTTCCACCTCGAATCATTCAAACATTTTTTCGTAAAATTCATACTAACTGAGATATTTCAAAGTTTCAAGTTAATTGACTTACCCTCTATGCATAGTATGATTATTTATAATATTTATTTCCTTACGGGTATTTTTCATAGTATACTATATATAGGAGATATTAATCTGAATCTAATCTTCATATGTGAATGAACTTAACATGTTTTTACAATTTAACGCATGACTCTAGTGCGGTCCTGATATACACAAAACACTTAACTATGGCATATATAGTCCCGTTGCATTAAATAAAGGGCAAGATAAAATGGATTCAAAATAAATTAGTCTTTATAATACAAAAAAGTATATACAAAATTAATAATTAAATTATTGGTAAGCTAATTTCAATCATTTGTTTGTAGATTAAAAATCCGAATGTAAAATTGGATTGTCAAAAACACAAATCCCATAAATCTAATGAACTTTATGTCAAACTGCTAAATGCAAAACAAGCATTCCATAAATCATGTTCAATTAGTTTATCAGGTCATTTATTTTGGCATTTAAAAATACAATTCTTTATAAAAATCCAATATTTTATATTTTATGTTGACGGATGATATACAATAGTATATTATGTATCAAGTTTGATAAACGCCATTGTATACACGAATTTAATTTAGGCACGAGCGAGCTTGCGAGCGAGTGCTTAAATTAAAAAGTGTATAGAAAAGTTTATAAACGAGGTGCATACTATACTTTTTCTACGAAAAATACTTATTATTATCTTAATAGTATATATATTATGTATCAAGTTTTATAAACGCCATTTTAGTTACGAGTTTAATTAAGCACGAGCAAAGCTTGCAAGCGAGTGTTTAATAAAATCGAGTGTCTAGAGAAGTTTATAAACGAGTTGCATACTATACTTTATCTACTGCCAACACAAAACAGAATTTAAAGCCAATTTTATTTGTTAAAATTTTGACATCTGTCAACTGTCACCCGAATTTATCCTCACTTTTTCCCAATTTATAATAAAGCTAACTTCAGCCCGTGACGTAAAATGTCGAAAAGCCACTGTTGTTAACTTCAGCCCGTCAATAAAACGCCATAAAGTGACAGCTCGTCAATGTAGGAGTAGATAAAATGATTTAAATCAAAAATTTGTATAGAGCGCCATCTATGAAACAATAATGTGTCACCGTCAAATGTCAAATTTTTATAAACACAGATTATAATCGAAATGTATTTCTTGAAAATGGACAGTAAAGAAAAGAAAATTTTTTATGAGCACTTTACAGTGGAGTCCTTGCCCGAATTTAAGTTATAGTTTACTGCCGGCGAAATTAAAAGGTCAGTCCAATGTTCATATAAACTTTTCAAATATTGTCGTTGAGAAACTATTTAATACTTTTGTATTTTTGTATTATATTATATAAATCAAAAATTTGTATAGAGCGCCATCTATGAAACAATAATGTGTCACCGTCAAATGTCAAATTTTTATAAACACAGATTATAATCGAAATGTATTTCTTGAAAATGGACAGTAAAGTAAAGAAAATGTTTTATGAGCACTTTACAGTGGAGTCCTTGCCCGAATTTAAGTTATAGTTTACTGCCGGCGAAATTAAAAGGTCAGTCCAATGTTCATATAAACTTTTCAAATATTGTCGTTGAGAAACTATTTAATACTTTTGTATTTTTGTATTGAGATAATAAAATAATTTTCACATTTAGTATTATTTTACAAGAAATGCACTTTATTTTAACGATTGACTAAAAACCTGTTGCTAAATTCAGCCCGTGACTAAAGCGCCATAAAGCCACAACTTGTCAATGTGTATTTAAAAGGTCACTTAGTGTCATGGAAACATGTACGATAATGGGCGTTTTAAAGGTGGGAGTAGAAAAAGTGTTTTATTTGTTTTATCCACCCTTCCTCTTGAGCTCTGATATCTACAGTTTGAGACAAGCCTAGAAAACAAAACATGTTTGTACAAAATATTTGTTTTAAAAAGGTTTTAATCTTTATAAGTTTATCTTACCTAACCAAATAATATTGAGGACCTTAAAGAGAGTATTTCACACAAAACTCGTTTAATATTACCAGAAATGTTGGAAATAATAAAAATAATTTTTATAATCGTCTAGCATTTTGTCAAGAAACCAGAGGGGCTTATTTTAAACATCTTTTTAAGTTTTTATATTTTTTAATGTACCAAAGAATTTATTTCAGTTAAGGTTTCCATTTTTACCTTGGAACTTTTTTAAGCCATTAATAAAATAAAAAGTACTTCATATAAATCATGGACTATTAAAGTATACTCTACATAAATTATCATATAAACCATAGACATTTTGTTATTTATGTTCTGTGCGCTACTGGAAAAAATAAAGAGAAGTGTCCGTGATTTTCATATTTTTCATTATTTATTGCTACGCTTCCTAGTGAACTTGAATTTGTTCCCAATCGCGAAAGAAATTTATTGCGAAACAGAGTTAAGAGGACAAAAAACAGTTTAAAAAGTTTTCTGTTGTTCCTAATAACTGGCTTTGTATTGGATTTTGATAACACTGATCTAATAAAAATACCTCACATACAAAACATTACCAGTATGTCGGAAAAAATATTCAATAACATTTGTATTTCCGTTTTGTGAAAGTTGTGTAATACATCAAATCATGTGTGCATTAAAGGCACAAGTTCGTGTTACAACTTTGTTCGCCAAGTATTTTGCTTCTTGGAAGTTTTGTTATAAAAAAAAAGAAAAACTTTTTATTAAAGTGTATGAGCTAAATTATGACATAAATAAACATTATTATACAGGGTGGCCCAACGAAAACCAGACAGTACTTAAATTTGGCTTCATTAAGCAATGGTTAACAGTTAAACAAATCCTATAAATATTTCCCAAACACCAAAAAAAACACAAAGAGCTTAAAGTACTTTTCGCCAACGATGTTGGCATCTTCAGAAGCAAATGGTAACTAAATCTAACTATTAAATCTACCATATTTATACTAATTATAAGTCAAGTCAGTACACCCGAGGTTCAGTCAACCTTAACTTATAATCATTATATTATAATAAGTATTAGTATAAATATGGTACTCTCTTAAAATGAATAAGTCAAAAATGACCAAGTATAAGTCATATTTGACTAATTGTCATAGCGAAAAATCAGTCACTAATAACACTGTAGGTAAATTTGCAACTCTTGAAATATCACAGATAAACGCTCGGACACGTAATAGTTATTTATGTCATTAGGTTAAGAAGTAAGGCTTTTTGTGCTAAGCTCAAGGTTTGAAGGCCGACGCGTAGCGGAGGCCTACAATTGAGCGAAGCACAAAAAGGCACTTCTTGGCCGAATGGCATACAACATTTTATCTTCAAAGCACTTTATATAGGTCAATTTAATTCAACATTAAAGAGGCCTAACCTTACTTTTTTAGAATCTCATTTATTTATTAGGTAAAGATTACATTAAATGTACAATAATTATTATTGCTTTTAGAAGCAGTAGGTAATAGTTTGACAATACCTAGCAACATGATTTAAGTAGAAATGGATTTTTGCTATTAGGTACATTGAATTCAATTAATTGTTTAATAAATAGGTAGGTATCTAATTTCAATTTGTTTGAATTTTTATTTAAAAAATAGGTAGTTTGGAATGTTTAAGCTGTGTTTAACATTTAATTTCACTGAAAACTTAAAACAAATTAAAACTTAAAGATAATTTAAATCGTAGAAAAAGAATCGTGCGTTTTCTTGGATGCCTAACCTCACTTTTTGTTTTATATTTAATTTTACAATAATTTAACGAAAAATATTAAACATTAACAGTAAAACAAACAAATTAGTGCTTATTATAAATAAATTAAACCATTTTAGTCGTTAATTTCTTAGAAAAGGATTAATTTGTGAAAAAATACCCCTAGCGAGAAAAAATCGAACTAATTACTTGCCTCATAAAAATTTTTATCGGCCTAGGCCATAACAAGGTATTTCTTTATCGAATGTTGAAAACATTAAAGTTTAAATTATAGACCGCGTGGAGATAAACATATTTTTTGGTCGTAGATTCCAAATCCGTGCTCGGTTTAGCTGTATCAGGACTTAAAAAGTTTTATTATAATTTGTAAAAAAATATAGTTCACCTCTTGTGACAACATTCCTGTGCTTTTTATTTCAATTAATATAATATCCTTAATTATAATTAAAATCACTAAGCTATGATAAATTTAAGACCACCTTAAAAAAATACCTATTAAGTTGTTGTTTTTACTCTGTGGAGGAATATCTAAATACCGTAAAATAAAGCAATGTACCTGTCTACAAGTGTTTTGTATACGTTCTATGTTAGTGCCTTGTATTCTTTCTATGTAATATATTATTATGTATTTTATTATTTATTTATTTCAATGTTGACTTGTCAAAAATGTTTCTGTAAACATAATGTGGCCAATAAAGATTATTATTATTATTATTATTATTATTATTATTATTATAATCAATAAAAAAAATGCAACCAAACATTTTAAATTTCCTAAATTATCTATAAAAGCCCCCCAGGGACCCGTTTTCCTTTTGAACAATTAACTTAAAATTTTGCAAGAATTTGTTTGTTCTTTTAATTTGGGACTGATGTGTAGGTCTAGCCAAATTGATTTTTTTTTAAGTTTATACAGGTTGTTTCCAATATCTTTAAATTTTGACCTGGTACAGCTAAACCAAGCATAGAATTGTAACCTACGACCAAAAATTAAGTTTACGTGTCCTAGCGTTTAGCTGATACTTTCACCTCCCTACAGTGTAATTAGTCAAATTTTACCGAATGAAATAGTCAAATTAGTAGATTTAAATTTAAAAAAGCTTTTTCGGGTCTTTCGATTGTCAAGCTTACGCATAAAGCCTGATTTATGGATTGCCTTCCTTCCTTCCTTCCTTCCTTCCTTCCTTCCTTTCTTCCTTCCTTCCGTAGAAGATGAACAATACAAAAACCGTTGTGCTGTTTAAAGATTCCCGTACTCTCTTCTCTCTTAAAATGAATTAGTCAAATATAACTAATTTTAAGTCATATTTGACTAATTGCCATAGAGAAAAAGCAGTCACTAATAATTAGTCAAATTCTACTGAATGAAATAGTCAAATTAGTAGATTTAAATTTAAAAAAGCTTTGACCCAGCCGAGGATTGAACTGAGGTCTGTCACTTATCAAGCTTGTCAATCTGTTGTCAACGAATGTGGCTATCAGTCACTCTTATAAAAATCAATTTTATTTGTCAATAAATATTGTTCATAATATTTTAAAGTTGAATATATTCTTTGTGTTGCTGTTTTGAGCTAAACTTTGTGTATCTTTGTTTGTTTTTATGGGCCATTTAACCATGGAGCCTATATGCATTTATTTCAAATAATACTTTGTTGTTGGCCGCAAACGATTAAAGAAATTAGTTACTTTTAACTCTCAGAAATAGTCAAAGATGGTGACTAATCTTAAATTAGTCAAACTTTAACTATTTACGTAGTAAAAAATACCTATTTAAAAGTGAAAACGACTATTTTATTGGTAAAAAATGCTGGTTATAATTCAAATAGTAGAATTTTTACTATTTCATTTTAAGAGAGTTATAATGAATTATTCAAAAATGACTAATTACTACAGTTATTAGTGGCTGCTTTTTCACTTATACCATAAACTATAAAATTAAGTTATATTGTTAATAATATTTTAAATTTAAATATATTTTTTGTGTTGCTGTTTTAGGCTAAACTTTTTGCATGTTTGTTTTTATAGGCTATTTAACCCATGGATTCTACATGCATTTAACTTTAACAATAATTCGCTGTTGGCCGCAAGAATTAAAAACGATTAAAAAATTTTGTTACTTTTTACTCTTAGAAACAGTCAAAGTTGGTGACTTATCTTAAATTAGTCAAACTATTTAAGTAGTAAAAAATAACTAAAGTTAATTTTTTTTTATCTTGACTGCGGCAACGTTGCAAATTTAGGGTTTTGGTTGGTAAATACAGTTGTCAAGTTGGTCGCATTGATTAAAAAAAACTAAGCTAGTTATAAATCTAATTGTGGTTATGTATAAATTATTGTAGGTTACATTGTGCAGTTGTCAAGTTGAGTTGTCGAAATTCGTAGTTAAAAATGCAATTAATTTGGCTTTGGTGGTGCTTGGATGAGTAAAATCATATAAAAAAGTAGTTAAATATAGGTTGCCTTACGGTCCAGAAAAGAAAGTATTCCTAACGGATAATAATCTTCGCTTTGAAAAGAATATATATAAAAGAAATTCAAATTTTTTGTGAACGTAAATGTTGTCCAATGGTGAATAATGTGAAAATAATGTTGTGATGTAATATTTATAAAACCAAATTTGTTACTTTTTTACTCCAAAAATGTCCATAAGGCAATGTACTTCCATTGTGTGTTTCATTTGGCATAATTTCATCAAAATAAAGTTTTGCCCTCAAAAGGGCTTTTACATTCGAATTCGTTGCTATTATTTTTGGCATAATTATCTTTTTATTTATAACTGACAAGTAAATTATCAATAATAAATATTATTGTCAATTTGACAGTGTCAAAGTATTTAATTAAATTCTTTAGCTGAAGTAGTCAAACTGGCATAAGCCACCAACCTAATAACAAACACGAGTCCAGATAAAAAAAATGAACTGTATTTAAAAGTGAATACGACTAATTTTTTATTAAAATCTACTAATTAAAATAGTAGAATTTTGTCATTTGGCATAATTTCATCAAAATGAAGTTTTGCCCTCAAAAGGGCTTTTACATTCGAATTCGTTGCTATTATTTTTGGCATAATTATCTTTTTATTTATAAATTATAATTGACAAGTAAATTATCAATAATAAATATTATTGTTAATTTGACAGTGTCAAAGTATTTAATTAAATTCTTTAGCAGGACGTACCATTTTTAAATACTAAAAAAATACTAAGTCAAACTGGCATAAGCCACCAACCTAACCAAAAACACGAGTCCAGATAAAAAAATGAACTGTATTACGACTATTTTTTTAGTAAAAACTACTAATTCAAATAGTAGAATTTTGACTATTTCATTTCAAGAGAGTAGATTTAGTTACCTACCTACTGTTTGCTTCTGAAGATGCCAACATCATCGTCGAAAAGTATTTTAACCACTTTTTGTTTTTTTTGTTGAAAAGTTTTTCTCATATTTGTTTAACATATCACCAAAGTTGTCCTTTTCCAAATAATGGTTTACAGTATTGCGGTACTGCCTGAGTTTTGGATTGAACAAAGAGGATCTCTGGATTGGCCGGCCATATCTCCAGATACAACTCACCCGAACTTTTTATGGGGTGAATTAAATCGGCCCAAATTAATTTCTAAGTAATAACTTCAAATATTTATACAAAGTTCTACATCCCTTATTCTAATTTCAGATTTGTTGTACCGGGCGCCGGAAGTGCTACGTAGTCAGGCCTCGTTTTTGTCCTGCAAAGATTCGTCGACATGCGGTAGCCAGAAGGGCGACGTTTACTCCTTCGGGATCATTTTGTACGAGCTGCACAGCCGTCACGGACCCTTCGGCGATTTGGACCTGTCAGCGGCAGAGATACTGAACCGGGTCATCAACTGCAACAACCCTTTGGCACCCTTTCGGTAAACAAATTCTCTTAAAATGAATTAGTCAAAAATAACTAATTATAAGTCATATTTGACTAATTGTCATAGCGAAAAAGCAGTCACTAATAATTAGTCAAATTCTACTGAATTAAATAGTCAAATTAGTAGATTTAAATTTAAAAAAAGTTTTGGTCCAGCCGGGGATTGAACTCAGGTCTGTCACTTGTTAAGCTGGTCAAGCTGTTGTCATAACCCATTTGGCTATTATAAAATTCAATTTTATTTGTCAATAAATATTGTTCATAATATTTTAAAGTTGAATATATTATTTGTGTTGCCGTTTTGAGCTAAACTTTTCGCATCTTTATTTGTTTTTATGGGTCATTTAACCATGTAGCCTATAGGTATATGCATCTAATTCAAATAATACACGGTTCACCGAACACCGTTTTTAAAGAAAAAAATAGAACAACTTTGAAACATTTTAAAAAATATACTTACCAACTAAGTATCCAAGAAAAAGTAAAATGAAAATCTTCCATGTAGATCTTGGGAAATAGCGATCAATTCTTCGTAATTTATGTGTAGTATTGTATATTGATAATATTTTAACTCTCTCAAAGTTAATATTTTTAATTTGAAAGACTCATACGATAGTAGGAAACTCAAACTTTATTCTTCTGAATGCATTATTCAAAATTATAAACGTAAAAATTGATAAACTTTAACAAAAATGTAAAAAACAACAAAATAAATCTAAGTCTACTATTATATGTACAAAGACATAGAAGCAAGTTCATATTATATTTTTCTAAGTTATATCTGGATAAATTAAAATTCCTGGAAAATATACTGAATGAATGATGAAGTTGCTCCAATACTTGCTCTGAGAAGAAACCAAGTGCTCTTTGCGTTTCTTCAATAAATTGAGGAACATGATAAATGAGGCATGGATGGTGTACATGTAATTTCAGCTTTTGATGATTGTAGTTTAAATTCTTTTATGTAGTCTTTATATTCATCTGCTAAGTTTTGGCCAAAGCAGCCAGAAACTACTTGATTGAACGCTTCAAATACGGGTATATATTCATTGTCTAAAATAGGAATTATAATTCAGTAGGTAGAAAACATCCAAACAAAGCAAAGCTTATTAGTATTAGAAATATATAATATGAACTTGCTTCGATGTCTTTGT
Source organism: Brassicogethes aeneus (assembly GCA_921294245.1). Classification (NCBI taxonomy): domain Eukaryota; kingdom Metazoa; phylum Arthropoda; class Insecta; order Coleoptera; family Nitidulidae; genus Brassicogethes; species Brassicogethes aeneus. The sequence continues at coordinate 49,286,199 of OV121135.1, forward strand.
GCATACAATATATTGTCAACATCTAGTCAACATCTGTAGGCTTAGATTTATTTTGTTGTTTTTTACATTTTTGTTAAAGTTTATCAAGTTTATAATTTTGAATAATGCATTCAGAAGAATAAAGTTTGAGTTTCCTACTATCGTATGAGTCTTTCAAATTAAAAATATTCTACAAATATTAACTTAAATATTATCAATATACGATACTACACATAAATTACGAAGAATTGATCGCTATTTCCCAAGATCTACATGGAAAATTTTCATTTTACTTTTTTTTGAATACTTAGTTGGTAAGTATTTTTTCTTTAAATGTTTTAAAGTTGTTCTATTTTTTTCGTTAAATACGGTGTTCGGTGAACCGTGAATACTTTGTTGTTGGCCGCAAACGATTAAAGAAATTAGTTACTTTTAACTCAGAAATAGTCAAAGATGGAGACTAATCTTAAATTAGTCAAACTTTAACTATTTACGTAGTAAAAAAGAACCATTTAAAAGTGGAAACGACTATTTTATTAGTAAAAAAATGCTGGTACTAATTCAAATAGTAGAATTTTGACTATTTCATTTTTAGAGAGAACACTGACTTATTACAAACCTAAGATTCACTGTTTTTTTTTTGTTTCATTTTATTAGCTTACAATTAATTATAAAGTTAATATCCTGTACCAACAAACCTTCATAAATGAACAATATTTTATCTCCAATTAACAGTAGTTTAAATATTTGCCAGTGGTTTATATTTCAACAAACAAAATTAATTACTTACTCTTATTTTTACGCCACACAGATTTCCATAAATTATGAGTAATAGGATTTTCAACGGTTAAAGCTTTATGAAATTTCGCGAATAGTAAGTAGGTTTAATGGTTTGATGCCATTGATAACGTGATTTAGAATGGCGCTGCTTTTCATCTATCAAGCCAAAAATGAATTTTAAAAAATGCATAATGTGGGTGGTTTTCTTTGTTCAAGTCCGCCATTAGGATCACTGGAAACGAGCTTTGACTTTGTTAGAGACTGCTTAAAAGAATGTTGGACGGAAAATCCAGAGGAACGGCCCGACTTCAAAAGCATACGGACCAAATTGCGACCACTTCGAAAAGGGATGTAAGTCAACATTATGCATAAAAAGTTGTTAAAATAATACCGTATCAAACACTAATTGCCGAACCTAAGCACAAAACTTTTAAGTAAATGTTTAAATTCAAACGTTTGGTTATAACCTAACTAAAGTTAGTTTTAACTATGGTTTCGCGTAATAATCGAACAAATTTTGAACATTAAACAAATTTTGTTTGCAAGTGATGCCAGAATTGAATATATTTTTTTAACCTTGTTTCTACATCTAAATGGTACTTTTTTTTTTAAATTTCATCCATTGACCGCTGTGGTTTTCAAGCCTTAAGTCACTCTATTGTGTTAAAAATAGATAAATTTCGATATTTTGTAATAACATTTTTATTTAAAAAAGTATCGATTTGAAATTAAGTTAAAGACCTTATTAGTGGCAATAAATCCACTTTTTTTAAATTTTAACATAGAGGGGGCGCTGGGGACAATTTAATTTAAAATTTTACCATTTTTAAGGGTTAAAAAGTCGAAGATAATATAATTTTGAGTATATCACGTTAAAGTACTGATAATTAACTATTATTTGATATATAAACTTCTACATGCAAATTATGTTTCTACGAGAGACACCACTTTTAAGTTAGGCCTTCAAAGAGCATAATACTAACGTGTTTTACAAATTATATTTTCTTTTATCTAGTTTTAAAAGATAATGTATTATATATTACATATAAAACATTACAGATTACATATAATATATTATATATAAGATACAATTCTTACATATTTATTTTTAAAAAGTCGCAATAGATGGAGCTAAAATTAGTTTTATTTATAAATTATAAATTTTTCAAGTTTACTCATTGTGATCATAGTAGGCATCATAGACTTTTCTCCATGGTAACCTAGCATTGGAAGCATGAAAGATGACTGATTACGTTTCAATTTATAAGTATACTATAAACTCAAAACATTAATTTATTAAAATGAATAAACTAAATAATAAATATAGACAGTGTCACCAAGTTAGAAATTATAACCTACTTTAATTTTATTTTTGCTCCACAAACAAGCTTCAAATTATTTTTTACCCGATAAGCAAGCTTCAATTTTAATTCCAAACTGAGGAAAGTAATATATTTACCCAATAAATTAGAATAAAGACTTTATCTTTTACGTTGCAATCGGCTATTTAGATATATCTATATTTTTTATTCAGTTGTTTTTCCATTGTTTGTAATTAGTTATTTTGCATTATTTTATATTTAATATAATGCTATACAGGGTGTTTCTGGAGAAACGCAAACGGTATGGATTTGAAATATGAATAGCATATACAATTTTATTTAGACTTTACCTAAAGTCAATAGTTTTCAAGATTTTTAAAATTTTGCTAAATGCACGTTAATCAAAAATAGCCTCTAATTTTTTTGTTATTATGTTTGCTGACATGGGGTTTGGAATTTATGGAATATTAAAACATTATTCAAATAATTTTATTTATTAAATGTTTTTTAACAAATACCTTGAGAAAAACCACTTGAAATTATGCGAGCTTCGAACTTTTTTATTATAAATGTATGTATGTTTTAACATAATCAAATAGAACATTAAATAATCTTTCGTTTGGTATTATAATAACTGTTTCCTAAATTTCAAGACATTTAACAATTTCTAATTTCAATTTCTAATATTTTCAATGCTATTTTGTATCAAAAAACCTGTAAAATTCTACATGTGGTTTAATGTGACAGTATACATAGTTAGCATCAAATCTGTCCTTGTTTAAAATTAATTAAAATATTTCATTGAAAAATTAACTCATAAAATATTGACTTTAGGTATAGAGTCAATCCAAATGAAAACACCAAAAATGAATTTAAAAGTGCGCTGCATGATTTTTTATTATAATGAAAAAATTTGAGGATGATCTTTTAGGTGTCAAATATGAAAATCCGTTGCCGTTTTAATTTTTTGTTGCTTTACTTTTATTTGGCACCCCTTAGAAGTCTGAAATAGTGTCAATTTCTTACTCTCTTATAGTGGGTCAGAACTTTTTTTCTGTGACAAATATTGAAATAATTTTAATTTTGTTTTACTGTTCAGTAAGTGTGTTTTCGATATAAATTATTATTATCCAATTAGTTAATCTCATAAAAGAATGGTAAACCACTAAAGATTCATGATAATTTGCCAATTTTTGTGATTTTTGTCTGGCTCCTGTGCCTATTCTACTGAATTTAGAAAGTTTATTTTTTTCAGGTATAAAGTACTTATACAATAGAAAACGTAACTATTATTTTAAGTTTCTAGACTATCAATTTCTTTATTAAAAAAATTATTGAAAATTGATAATTCTCAAAATTAGCCAATTTTGCCCTCAGAAATCATTATGTTGAGGAAAAAATAAAAATCTGAAACTTTCAGGAAATTTAGTCCCCACCTTCATCTTTTCAGTCCAGTTAGTCTTGTTTTGTTATTTTTATTCCTTTAAAAGATATATTAATTTTTTTAATGCCCGTTTAGTAGCGATATTGTTAGTTTTATTTATAATTTAAAACTTAGATGGCTTTGACTTTGTCAATTCATGTTTGGTAGAGAAATGTCAGATCTGTCAAAAATATTTCATAAATTTTATTTGTGTGTATTTAAATTTTGATTTCAAAAAGTTTGCAAGTTTGCAAGTGTAATAAATGACGGAGTGTTCGAGATTCATGAATTTAATCGCAATTAAAAATGCAAGAACATATCATAATTTTGTACCTCTTTCTTATAGAAAATATTTAAGTTCTGAGAAGTTTTAAATTGTTAAAAATAAGCAAAAACCAAAAAATATTCTAAATAAACCCCTTTATTATAACATGTTTTATTTTAACCAGTTACCTAAAAACTAAAATTTAAAGAAGTATTTACAGATTGTGTAAATTTTTTCCAACAACAACATTTAAAATACATACATTTAACTTTTAACTATTTAGTGCCTTACTAAAGGGATCAAAATAATAGAACAAGACTAACTTGGTTTAAATTGTGAAAGAAACCGACAAAAAACGCATTTTTTATACGTTTAAATTAACTCTTTATTAATTTCACTTATTATACTTAACGATATAAACCATAAGGATCTTAAATATATTTTTTACATTCCTCTTCTTTAAACACCAATTACCCAATTAAATACTTCATTATAATGTATATAATATATAATCATATACATATATATATATATATATATATATATATATATCGATGCCTGTTAAATTGTCACTTCCGTAGTATAAACAGGGCGTCCTAACTTCCACATGAACGAAGGCTTATACAAGCATTTTAAAACTATATATAAGTGAAGGGGAACCTACGTAATCCGAATCTCTAGAGAGGGGAAAGGATTTCGCAAATAAATATTTGTGTACTATGGCCGTGACTTAGTCACTTCCATCATATATAGAGACAATTGCATCGTAGACACTTCCGACAGGGTTGCCAGATTTTCGAGTCTAAAAATATTAGTATCTGCAGGGTGATCCCCTATAATGTCGCCCCCTTTAACTTGATGCAGTATTTTTTTATATTATGTTTTTATTTATACAGGGTATTCGGTTTTTCCTGGAACGACACTAAATTTCTTATTTTCAGTATTTTTTTGCATTTATGAGTTTACACACTTTTTAAGACATATGTACTTTGCAAATATATTTGTAAAAAAATTAGTATCTGCAGGGTGATCCCCTATAATGTCGCCCCCTTTAACTTGATGCAGTATTTTTTTTTTATATTATGTTTTTATTTATACAGGGTATTCGGTTTTTCCTGGAAAGACACTAAATTTCTTATTTTCAGTATTTTTTTGCATTTTTTGAATTTACACACTTTTTAAGACATATATACTTTGCAAATATATTTGTAAAAATTTAAGTATCTGCAGGGTGATCCCCTATAATGTCGGCCCCTTTAACTTGATGCAGTAATTTTTTTTATATTGTTTTTATTTATACAGGGTATTCGGTTTTTCCTGGAACGACACTAAAATTCTTATTTTTAGTATATTTTTGCATTTTTTGAATTTACACACTTTTTAAGACAACTTTAATTTACTGTTCTGTTTTTGTGCTGCAACGCACGTCAAAAAGCACTGTTTTGTATTTTTTTTTGTAAATATTAATTTTTTATTTATAATGTGTTAAATGAGTTATTACGTATAATAAACCATATTTTAATTTTAAAGGTTTTTATTTTTTAAATGCGTTTTTAGATTATCAAAAAGCACTGTTTTATAGAAATAATTCACAAACTTTTTTTATAACAAATAAATATCCATTTTTTTTCTTTTTTACTGCATTATAATGTATAATAATAATAAATAATAAATAAATATCTATTATAATAACCCCATAATTTTTTTATTGCAAAAAAATATTTATTTTTTTATTTGTTAAATAAGACTTATTAGGTATAATTAACTTTATTTTAATTGAAAAATATAACGAATTTTAATTTTTAAATGCGTTTTAGGTGGTCCTAATTAAAGCATCAATTAAGGAAAAAATCAAACTTTTTTATTGCATGAAATATTTATTTTTCTATTTTTAACTGTGTTAAATAAGACTTAATAGGCATTTATTTTTTAAATGCCTTTTTTAAATGTTCGCGGTGAAATGATGGCGAAAATAATTCAATAACTTTTTTATTGTAAATAAATACATATTATACACATACTCAGCACACTTTAAGAAATAAATAAACATAATTTAAATTTTAAAATTTTTTCCTATAATAATTCCTCATATTTTACAAATTTTGTATTTCTCCTAAGTAGCCGTTCTTAGTAACGTTATTAGGGGGTCAGACGATATTAAAAGACGATGAAATATATTTTCGTTTGTTGATTTTCGATTTGTTTTTCTCGAAAATATAATATATTATATAACAATTTTTTAAAATCCTTATGTCTAGATTCTTGAGTTTTCTCAAAAAGATGCAAAACAAGGGATTATTAATTAATTTATAAAATTAAGATAACCTACAAAGCAAAGGATTATCTATTATTTAATTCATAATTTGTTATGAATAGGTTATTAATTATTAATCCTATAAAAAATTTAATACATGTTAAAATATTTATAACAATTAATAAATTCAACTAAAACTTATGAGCATAGATCTGTACGAAAATCTTGAGTGGGTAGACAATGCCTTACTTATGTAAACTACTCAAAACGAATTAAGGACCACTTTTTAAAATACATGTATCTTTTTTAACTTTTAAGCAATTCTCGTATATTTTTATAGGCTTGTACTCATATTATGTATAATTTATTTTATGTAAACAAACATTTTTTGTTTTCATAACTTTTTGTAGAAATGCGATTTGTTTAAAAAACAGTGCATTTTAACATTTATTGTAAGTCATTTTAGTCGTTGTTGTGCATTGTGATAAGTTCAATAATTAATTAAAATGAATGTTGATGCTCTAGGAAGGCCTCTTTATCAAAGGAGGCATTTAAATCAGGTTGAAGTAGTGACAGCGGCTACTTTATTTCAAGAAGGACATTCGGTTAGAAGTATTGCCCGAAGACTTCAAACAAGTCATTCGGTAATTTCTAGACTTCTTAACAGACATAGAGAATTTGGTTTTATCACTAGAAGACCTTATCCGGCAAGAGAAAGAGTCACAAACCCACGTGAGGACCGTAATTTGGTAAGGTTAGCCACCCAAAACCGAGCCAGAACAGCAAGAAACATTGCTGATTTACATTTTGACGCCAGCGAAAGGCGAATATCCACTCAGACAGTTAAAAATAGACTTCATGAAGCCCATCTACGTTCCAGAGTCCGAGCTGTTAGGCCCCAGTTAACCCGTGCGCACCGAAGAGCTCGATTAACTTTTTCTCGAAATCATATCAATTGGGATATGGATCAGTGGGGACACATGCTCTTTTCAGATGAGTCTAGATTTCGACTTAGCCACAACGATGCACGTGTACGAGCATGGAGGCGTAGAGGTGAGCGTTATTTAGATTCAACTGTAACAGAAACTGTTCACTTTGGAGGTGGCTCACTTATGGTCTGGGGAGGTATAACTTTAACGGGGCGTACAGGTTTGCATATCTGTAGGGATGGTGTGGTAAATGCTCATAGGTATTTGGAAGATATTGTAGAACCCTATATAGTCCCATTTGCCGCAGAAGAAGGTCCACAGTTTATTCTACAGCATGACAATGCGAGGCCCCACACTGCTCGTATTGTCCAACAATATCTTGAGGAGAATAATATCGAGGTTTTAGAGTGGCCCGCAAACTCCCCGGATCTAAATCCTATTGAGCATCTCTGGGATGTTCTTCAGAGAAGGATAAGGGATCGTCTGGCACCAGAAAATTTAGAACAGCTTGGAGAAATGCTTCAAGAGGAATGGAACAATATTCCCAGAGAAGTAATTAGAAATTTAGTGGAATCGATGCCTAGACGATGTGAAGAAGTTCGGCTAGCCAGAGGAGGACACACACATTACTAATTTTGTTGAAAATATTATTTATAGTTTATTTAAAAAAAAAAAACATTTGTGAAAAATTAAAGTTTTATTTTCTAAGCGTTTATTTTTTATTTGATTTATAAAATATATACTCCATTTAAAACCCTAATGTTTTTTATAACTAACAGCAGTTACAGAATGTAAAAAAAAGTTTTTGATTTAAAGTTATAAACAAGTTTAAAAGTGGTCCTTAATTCGTTTTGAGTAGTTTATATACGAGCGCTCGCGATTTAGCCATGCAGCGCGATAAATAAAAATTCATAACTTTTCCATATGTGCGTATATGCAGCTAATTTTTTGTGTACTTATAACGTAAAGTTTACTGAACAACTTTATCAACGTGAAAATCAGAGGCAATCGTATTTAAATGCCTATATGAATTTTTTTCTACTAATTTTACTAATGTATCTTTAAAACATTTAAACTTTTAATTTTAATTTTTAAACACGAATTTTTATATATGTAGATTAAGGTCTACTTTAAACTTATTTAAAAAAGATATATTTTGTTCGATTAAAAGATATAGTTTAACTGTTTTAAAAACATTTTACTTTAAGGTAATAAAAACATAATTATTTAAAAATAATTCTTTACCCAAATTTATTGCTTTAAAATGTTTTTAACAAATTATCGTCATAAAAATACCCATAATAAAATGGTTTATAAAAATGTATTTTTTCCGCCGATAAAACATAGTGTGGCGTTTTCAAAACAATTTCGCAGGTTTGCGCTTTGCGTTTTTTAACGCAATGAACAAAGCGTAACTTATATCAAAGTCTCTGCTTGTATCCTTAATTCTTTCGTGCACTTTGCCATGTTGCCACATTTCGGAAGTGACATAGTCGTGCCTATGCTACGGAAGTGACACCGTCGCTATATATGAAATGCATATATCGATGGTGGCGCCAGCGGCATATACCTGAACTAAGTGCCAAACTGAAAAGGTACGAAAGCTACGTAGTCACTTCCACCCGTTTTTTCGGATTTGAGCTCCTTGTGCCCTCTAGTGGCTAAATATGCTGACAACAAGGCGAAACGTTGTCACTTCCATATATACGTTCCCACTTCCAATTTTGGAAGTCACAACGAATGTTACGTACCTATTTCGGAAGTGACTTGGTACATTTCATCAATATATATATATATATATATATATATATATATATATATATATATGATTTTTCAATACATAAAATATAACATAACTACCAAAAATATCAGAACTCTCAAAAATATTTCATAATTATTATTTGTGGTATTCCTTTGGTGATTTTAAAAAGTTTTATATATAACATAATATTACATATTATGTTATATACAAAATTTACCAAAGAAATACGCACAAATAATATTTATGAAATATTTTTAAAAGTTCTGACACTTCTCCACCAAACAGGAAAGCCATCTAAATTTTAAATTATAAATAAAACTAACAATATCGCTACTAAACGGGCATTAAAATAATTAATATATCTTTTAAAGGAATAAAAATAACAAAACAAGACCAACTGGACTGAAAAGATGAAGGTGGGGACTACATTTCCTGAAAGTTTCAGATTTTTATTTTTTCCTCAACATAATGATTTCTGAGGGCAAAATTGGCTAATTTTGAGAATTATCAATTTTCAATAATTTTTTTAATAAAGAAATTGATAGTCTAGAAACTTAAAATAATAGTTACGTTTTCTATTGTATAAGTACTTTATACCTGAAAAAAATGAAACTTCTAAATTCAGTAGAATAGGCACAGGAGCCATACAAAAATCACAAAAATTGGCAAATTATCATGAATCTTTAGTGGTTTACCATTCTTTTATGAGATTAACTAATTGGATAAAAATAATTTATATCGAAAACACACTTACTGGACAGTAAAACAAAATTAAAATTATTTCAATATTTGTCACAGAAAAAAAGTTCTGGCCCACTATAAGAGAGTAAGAAATTGACACTATTTCAGACTTCTAAGGGGTGCCAAATAAAAGTAAAGCAACAAAAAATTAAAACGGCAACGGATTTTCATATTTGACACCTAAAAGATCATCCTCAAATTTTTTCATCAAAATAAAAAATCACTCAGCGCACCCCATTTGGTGTTTTTATTTGGAATGACTCTATAGGATATGGTATAGCCATTTTACTCAGAATTTTATATAGAATTAAAAAATGTAATAATATATGAGGTGTCCTGTTTAAAATAACAAAGTTGTTCAAAATAATTTAGGAAAAAAGTCTTAAGCGAATAATTTACGCTATTAAAATTTTAAATCGATGTCTTTCGCGATTCCCTAGAAACTTCTAACGGACTATGTGCGTGAAACACCCTGTATATTAAACGTCATTTATGTGTTATGCTATACTTAATTATTAATAAAAGATACAGCAATATTTGTATAAAAATGACAAAATGTACTAAACTAAACATTAATGAATACGGCTACTGCTAATTCAAAACTGATCCTGGCCACAGAAACATCGTTTAACGTGTTATACTCAAATTTATAAAACAAAGTTGCTTCTTCGATTATTTATTTACCCTTTAAAAAGTGTTAAATTTTAAACTAAATTAAAATCTAAACAAAATTCATGCATTAATTGTCATTAGTAAGATCTACATTTTGTCCAAATTTCAAATCGATACGTTTTGAAATAAAATGGTATATTATGTATCAAGTTTGATAAACGCCATTTTATACACGAATTTAATTTAGGCACGAGCGAGCTTGCGAGCGAGTTCTTAAATTAATAAGTGTATAAGTGTTTATAAACGAGGTGCATACTATACTTTTTCTACGACAAATACTTATTATTATTTTAAAATGATTTAAATCAAAAATTTGTATAGAGCGCCATCTATGAAGCAACAGGGTAAACTGTCAAATGTCACATTTTTACATTTTATAAACACAATTATAAAGGTTATAAATCGAAATGTATATAGAAAATTGACAGTTTTTCACAGTGAAAGTAAAGGAAATGTTTTATGAGGACTGTACAGTCCGTGCCCGAATTTAAGTTATAGTTTACTGCCGGCGAAATTAAAAGGTCAGTACAATGTTCATATAAACTTTTCAAATATTGGCGTTGAGAAACTATTTAATATTTTTGTATTTTTGTATTGAGATAATAAAATAATTTTCACATTTAGTATTATTTTACAAGAAATGCACTTTATTTTAACGATTGTATGACATTTGACAACTGTCATCTAACTTAAAATTAACTTCAGCCCGTGACTAAAAACCTGTTGCTAACTTCAGCCCGGGACTAAAGCGCCGTAAATCCAAAACTTGTGTATTTAAAAGGTCACTTAGTGTCATGGAAACATGTACGATAAATGGCGTTTTAAAGGTGAGAGTAGAAAAATTAATTAAAGCGCCATCCGTTGCATAAAATTTAAAGAAAAAACAAATTCACGGAGGATAGAATAAATTTTTGTAACACCTTTATAAATGGTTATAAAAATTATTTCTTTTAATTTTTAATAATATTTTTTATTTGATTCGATTGCTTTGGATGTGTTTAATTTACTTAGTGAACTGATATTTTTAGTATGCTTTTACTACCTCAGATATTTGAAAACATATAGGTTAACCTAGAAAGAGTAACCGTCACGAATGATAGGTTTTAAACTTTTAAAACATTGTAAAAAATAATTAATTGCCGTTAAAAATCTGGAACCTGAGCTGTAATATCTACTTAATTATGAAAGATCAAAACACAATAAAAGTGTAGGTCAAACTCATTTAGTTTTATTAAATATCACGGGGTAAAACGGGGGACATTTCGTGAGATTCACCCATTGCTATCAGCATCCCTCTTTTTCTCTGTGGCGCGACTTCTGGGACACCCTGTATAATGACAAACACTACGGATAAACTCTTTAGTAGGTTGTCTTTACACCCTGTATGTTATTCGATATTTTAGAATATAGGCATTTAATTTTATTTTAATAAAAACCTTTCATACTTTTAAATAACTGTATAAACTGGTTTGTTTTTTTAGTTTATTTTTTAAAACCAATTCAATTTAAAATTTAATTTACAAGCTAAAATGTTACTCGGAAAATTTAAATTTAAAAGTAGTTATAAAATAAAATTGCCGAATTGTTTTTAGAGTATATGTTAATTTGTATTAAAAATATTAAAAATTGAAGGTGTGTATTGATAAGACTATATTGGACAAACCAATTTTATCTTTCTTAAGAGACAAAACAATTAGTTGATTGATCTTTGATAAATCATTTGGAGAAGGTTTAAAAGTACTTTTGACACCATATCTTTTTAAATTTACAAACTTACGTAATATCCATTATATTTTTAAAATGAGCAATTTTTGTACTCGTTTCAAATTCATTTTCTTGGTATTATGAATGTTGAGAGGGTATTTTTTACGAGCAAACTTGGAAAATAAAATATAAAAGTAATAAAACCACAAGAAAGAACTATCATAAACAATAGCAATCATCCCTTAAGGGATACATTTTTTTATAATAGTTTATTTTTGCAAATTAAATCAAGCGCTTTTTTGGTATTTAATAAAACAAATGCTTAAATATTGTTTGCCTACCTGTTTTGTGTACGTCCAATAGGTATCACTGCTTAGATGGAAACAATACGCTAAAGAAGTATCGCTAGTAGCGCCACCACTCGGCTGTTATCATCGTAACAAAAGTAGAACTTTTAATAATCAGCTGTCAAACGCTTAGTCACAAACGAGTGTTTTTGAGAATAAAGCCGGAAAATGTTAAAAAATATCGAAAAAAAAAACCGTGGATCGATTTGTTGTGTTGTTGGGTGTATTTCGAGAGGAAATCCTGGGTTGAGTTTTTACCGGTTTTCCAATAAACAGTGTTAATCTGAATGAAGAAATAAATTGCATACAGTCTCTGTAAATATAAATTGTACCTATTAGATACAATAAATACACATTTTAGTAGTGATTAACGTAAAAAGTGTAAACATTTCAATTCAGTAAATTATCAAACAAATAAGTCGTCTAAATTTAAACAGCATTTAGCATTATTAAAAGCGTTGATTAAAAATTCTTTAAAGTCTCCACTCAACGGTAAAATACCATTATATTATGTATTATATATAATATTATGTTGCCATGAATTCGTAGGTATATTTTGTTGTTTAAAATGCAGTTGTCGGCGTTTTTTAGAGAACTCAAATATAAAAATGATTGATTTTAAGGTTATATTTGCGCAAAAATAATTTTTACTAATTTTTTAAAAATGTCCAAACTTAAATATAAATTATATTAGGTGAAGTTATCATTAGTTAATTCTCCACCAACAAATGTACTTACCGAATTGGATCCTTTGGCAAAACATGAAAATGCAACGATTTAGTTCTTGAATTTTATTTACAATTAAAAACACAATAATTCACCATGATCCCTTTGATAAAATACACACACTAACATAACTATATAAGCATTTAAGGGTTGAGTTTCTTAATCAATGATATAAGGAATAATCAATCGAAATCGAGTAGGTACTAAAAAAGTTTTTTAATTTTTTCCTTGCAACGTAAAACACAAATAACGTGCGCGATTTAGCTGTGCAATTGAACAAAATTTGTCGAGTAAGAATTTTGCCTTCCTCTATTTTGTAAAAAAAACTACATATTTATTTAAAAATGATGTATAATCGGTGCTTTAAATTTATTGTTGACAATTCTTAAATTCACGCAATGCTATCGAAGCCCACCAGATGGCACGCGCGTTACGAAAACCCGATACTTCTTTAGCGTATAAATTTCGTCCGCAATAATGTCATATTCGTCAAAATTTTGACGTACATCGACTGTAAATCATACTTATAATCTGTGTTATTGAGGATTAATTATGCGCTCTCTATCTCAGGAAACCCAACATATTCGACAATATGATTGCAATGATGGAAAAATATGCAAACAATTTGGAGGTGCTCGTCGACGAGAGGACTGATCAATTGCAAGAGGAAAAAAAGAAAACAGGTAAGAAAATTAATCCCGGTGCATTCGCCATTTTTCAAACGTAGTAGGGTCATTTTCAAGAAACACCCGCTTTCAGGAAATGAAGATCAAATTTTTGTTTTGATTTTTAACATTTTTTTAAATTTATTTGAAAAGTGAGGTTATGTAGAAAAATAGTTAAAATAAATATTGTAGATCTTTTTATTATTTACAACTTTTATATTTGACTTTTTTTGATCCCAGCTATTGTTTTCTTTTTATTAACAAAAAACCGTTTTTTTATGTGTCGCGCAATATGAATTAATGTTTTAACAATAGTAATAATAAAGGTACCATATTTTGAAAACATGTTTTTTATGTAAAATTTGACGGAGAATACTATAAAAATACATAAAACTTAATACGAGGTGGGGGCCATTGTTAAAAATTGATTTAAACAATGAAATTGCTAATAACAATATGAATTTGTTAATAATATTTATTAAACTTATTTTTTTATCAAAATTCAGTTCTTTAGCTTTAAAATGAAAAAAAAAAAGAAGTTTGTATCTCAAATAGAACCAGTTATAATTTTTTGAAAATGAGTCTCCAAGCCAAAAAACTCGTTATTCTCAAATTTTCGATAGCTTGTATTATCGAAAATATGCGAGAGAAAAAAAATTCCTCGGACACGTATATCTTATTTTTCGACATAGAATTCGTAAAAAAAGTTTCAGCCAAATCTGAGATGTGTCGGTCAAAAGGTGTTCGGTTTGTAAAAGAATTACCCATATATATTAGACTGTGTCTGTTATGGTTATATAGTTATATTATAATCATGCGTTTCCGTGTAAAATAAACTTTGAAATAATTGCTGTGTTGTTTTTCGTTTTAGTTTGTATTTTACATTTATACACAAATCCGCAAAATATCTATAATTAGTGTATTAGTACATTATACAATTTATAACTATTATCTGAAACATTACCTAGATACCTAAAACATATTTTTGCTGCCCACAATTCAAATTTTTCTGCCGGGTGTCGCCCAACTGGAAAGAAAAAGCTGGCGCCGCCACTGATTGCGTGGAATTTTTCCTTGGATGTAATCTATATCATGAGTTGTAATCACAAATAATTTTAAATTGGTTTATCATAAACTACTTTTAATAAAAGCGACGGTAAATATCCACTTTGTTGTCGAAAAATTCTATTGCGTTACCCTAAATTCCATTGCGTTACCATAAGGTAACATAATGGACTCGGTAACGCAGTGGAAAAAGTTTTGTGAAACCATATTTAAAAAATAATAATAATACATTACAGTCATTTATTACTCTCAATGAGCTTTAGTGCCCTAAACTAAACATAAACATGAAAAATAGTATTTTTTCTTACCTTATTTTTAATATTTTTTTGAGTAACTACGTACAAACAATTATTACATTCGCGTTACACGCACCTGTTTCAATCGATATCTTCTTCCTGATTGAATAAATAAATTCAGCTGGGTAATGTGTAGGTCCGAACATCATTTGTTGATCACGTGAGTGCCAAAAAAGTTGCCATAACGGAAAAAATGTCTGGGACATGACGTCACCTGAGAATTATAGTGTTCTATCTGCATTTTCTTTTTTTTATTCAGGTTAGTCTTGTTTTAAGTATTAAAGATGCATATTGTTCTATCTATATATAATTGGGGTAGAAATTGTACAGTTTAAGCCTTAAACTTTACAATTTCTACCCCAATTATATATAGATAGATCAATATCATCTTTAAGACTTAAAACAAGACTAACCTGAATAAAAAAAAGAAAATGTAGATAGAACACTATAATTTTCAGGTGACGATGAGTCAAATTTAAAAAAAGTAGATTAAAATTAATTATTGTATATATAAATTGCCTACTGTATTAACTAAGGATGTTATATAGCAATCCATAAAGCAACACAAAGTTCTGGTTATTCAATATTTAAAAAAAAAACATGTATGTAAGTTTTATAAAACGCTAATGGGACATGCGAAAATGTGTGTTTCACAAGTTTTAAAATTTAAAAAAAATTATTCTGAAATAACTAAACAAAGAGTTTACTAAGGGTTTTTTAGGCTTTCACTTGGTTGTTAAATCAATAAGATCCGATAATTTTTAACAAAGTTATTGGAATTCAAACTTACGGACAGCGGAAGGCGGGTGTTTTTTAAAAACGACCCAGTAATATTAATGAAAATTAAGCAAATAAAGTCCATATTATACAAATATATTATTTTGCAGAACATTTTTTTTATTTCATATACTTTGACATGTTTTAAAAACCACGTTCTCGCAGCAGAACAAATATTTATGGTAAACACGAAATTTTAATCGGGTTTTCCAACTGTATTGACTGGATATTTTACGGAAGCATGTTTTAATTTTAAGTACAACTTTCGTGCACAAAATAACTGCAATTTTTAGCGTGCTTTGACTAAATTATTTAAACAATAAATTCCATAAACTGGTCGCCTCACGAAATATGCTAAGAGATGCACAATATTCCTAAAATTAGAATACATAACAAAACCCTATTTGTAAAACTTGCAGATGAAGAAAACTTGCAATAAAATAAAATTTAAAGCGATATAAAATCGTATAATAACTTTAACATTTATTCCTTTTTAGGTAGGTAATAAAAATTTAAAAATAAAACAGGATATAGAGTTGTTGGCATATTGTATTTTTTTGATCAAAAAATGATTATTTTTACATTGTACAGGACAACAATCTAGTTGAAAGAACTTTATTACAAAAAAATCTGTAATAATTCCAGATAGGTGTTGTTATTCAATAAAGTATGTTTCACATTCGTGATCCATTAGAAGTTTCAATTCTTTAAAAAACTTTAGCTTCTTACTTATTTAAATTTAAAAGTTTTTGATTGATGTTACTATGCACTATACCTAAAATTATTAATTTAAGAGATATTAAACAATTTCTAAATTTTTTAATATTATTTAACTAAATTATTTAAATATCTATGGTTACATTGTTCAAAATTTAATCGCGTAAATTTTTCAGGTTCTTAAAAACAATTTTTTAAATAGTTAAGTGTTGTAAACAATATTACTGATAAAAATAGCAGTCAGTAACTTGGACAAGCCAAAAATTTTAAAAATTTAAAAGTTATACAAACAGTATATGCTTATTTTGAAAAAAAAACTCTACAAAGCTGTAGATGCCAAATAGATAAAGCCCTAGCTCATTTGAGAAGTAAGGATTTTCTTTACTATAATGCTGGGAAGCAACAACACCATTTGTGGTTATGTGCACTCAGAAAATTTTAATAATAAATATAAATATATAACAAAAAAGTAGTTTGTCTTAATAAAGTAAAGATCCCTATTCGTCCAACAATTGCTTTTGTTACGGCAAAAAGATCATTTTTATAAAGTATCAAAGATCATTTCTACAAACGCTGCTTTGAGTAATAGCATTTGCATTAATTATAAAGTAAATTTACGTTATGTTTATAAAAATAACACTCTTCCAGATGCAGAAACGCATTGATAAATATAGTTATTATTATTTGTCCAAAAAAACAGTTCTATACCGTTTACAAAAACGTTTTGTAGTATACCCTAATGGTATATTCATAGAAATTTTGAAAATTTTACAAATTCCTTAAAATAAAACTTTTTTTATAATATTAATAAATTTTATGTAAATTTAACAACAAATTATTTGTTAATTCAATAAACTATTTTCATTGTAACAATGGTCACATTTTCAACCTACTGTTGGTGTTGGGTAGTTTTTTTTAATAATTGCAAGGCATTAAAACAAATTATTTATTATATCAAAAAAATTAACTCATATTGTTCGAATAAAAAAATATGAACTCACTTTTTAAACAAAAAGTCTGCTTCGTTTATAGAATAGACCTTACTTAAATATTTCTTTTAGAAAACGTCGAAATTTTAAATTTCTTAGTGATCTTTTTGATATTTTTATCATGCTAGATTTTACCACACTTCACTCGCACAAGTGAAATCAATAAGATTATAACACAGACTGTGGATTATAAAGTTATGTTCACCAAGGAGAGCGCTGGCCCTTTCCCCCTCTTTTCAAGGGAAATAACAAAAATTTTGTTAGCTTTGCAAAACAATAGTCTTTTTAATGCAATTAAATATTTTTGTTATTATTCTTAACGTAAGTTATTAACAAAGATTTTCTAACTAAAATAAAATTAATTTGAATTACAACTATAGTAATTTAAAAAGACAAATATGCTATAGTAAAATGAACACATTAGGTACTTTATGTAAGCGAAATTCACACACAACTATATATAGTTGTGTGTGAATTGCGCTTACATAAAGTACCTAATGTGCAGTTGTTATAGTAAAATTTGTTCATTTTACTATACCTAGCATATTTGTCTTTTTAAATTACTATCGTTGTAATTCAAATTAATTTTATTTTAGTTAGAAAATCTTTGTTAATAACTTACGTTAAGAATAATAACAAAAATATTTTATTTAACAAAAACATTTTAAGTTCGACAAAGATTTAATATAAACATAAAGTATTTCTTATTGCCATGACAATATGATAACAACTATTACTTTGTTGGATGAACGTTTTTTTTATAAAAGCTTAACATTGCTGCTTCATTATAGTAAATGAGAATTTTATTAACAGTAAAAAAGTTTATTCTGTAAATAAAAATAGTCTCATAACTTTGACAAATCGTAGGTTTTTGTCCCAATAAGACACTGAAAATTTAATAAAAAAGGTACATTTTTTATAGCCATTACAATTTTAAATTTAAGTTAAATAATATTATTTTATTAATCGCTTACAAAATTATTAGTTTTATTAACAGTGCGTGTACATTTTTCTGAGTGTAGTTTCCTTCAAAAAACATTTATATAGGAAAAGTAAACAATTGATAAACCTGATTTTCAGAGGCCCTTCTGTACGAAATGCTGCCGCGTCCGGTGGCCGAGCAGCTGAAAAGAGGGAACAAAGTCGAAGCTGAAAGTTTTGATTGTGTTACGATCTACTTCAGCGACATTGTCGGCTTTACAGCAATGTCGGCTGAAAGCACTCCATTACAGGTAAATTGATTAATCCAGTTTTAATAGTTTTCCAGATGTGATAACCGCAGTGGGTATCTTTAAGAAATGACATCTTTGGCACAAAAAAATGAATATCAATCAAATGCAGCTTGCCTTTTTCAATTTAATAAAGGACGTTTTAAATTTTTATTATTATCTAATAACACAGTGCAACAGTGCAAAAGGGAATGGGATGAAACCAAAAGCAAATGAAAGGTAATAGCTTCTACAAAAAAACCCTATGAGGTTTTTTTTAGATCACGTCTCAGTTTTTTATTATACGCATTTAAAGTTGGTAGATTTTTGGACACCCTATAATAGGAAAAAAATAAGTAAAACAATTTTAATTATTCTGGCAATATAGTCGAGGAATCCATTCCAAGTAAAGAGAATTTTTACTAGAAAATTGGGCATTTTTATAAAAAAAAAATTCTCTTTAATGCTTTAATCAAAACACAATACTTGTATACAAAAACTACATTTTTTTGTGGTAATATATTGTAATATATCGATGGTATTTTTGCAAAAGGGCGAATATGCCATTTTCCTGTTTTGATAAAAACAAAAAATAAGTATTTCGGCGTATTCGCCCTTTTGAAAAAATATTATTACTACAAAAAATTGCAGTTTTTGTAGCAAAAACGAGGTTGTTTAAAGGTAAAATTGATTTGTTTACTTAAAAACACATAATATTATTTACTATATAGTAAATCAGTGACAGCAACATAAAACGTTTTTCTTAATTAATATATTTAATTAAATTATTTTTTTTATTTAAAGGACAATATAATATAAAACAAAACTTATAAGTTATATTGTCTATAGTTCCAAAATATAAAAATGTAAAAAATTGTACCTACAATATTACGGTATACATATAATTAAATATGTTGAAAAGTTTGCAGAAATTTGGTGTTCCAATGTTGTGGTATAATTCAGGTATTTTTTTTATTTTTATACTAAAACATGGTATTTTTGATTATATTAATTATATTTTGCATTTTTATCAATTTTTGGATGAACAGCTGGAACTTCTGGTACTTAAACTCGTGTTACTGCCGGTTACAGCAGTGATAGTTTTTAAATAAAAATAAAATAGCGAATTTAATAATGTTTAGTTAAGAAGTAAAAATGCTATTTTTTCTTAAAAAAAACAAGTTTTCTATACTAATAAATCCAAAATATTAAAAATTGCTTTCGAATATCACCTAGGGTATATTTTACAACAAACGGATGACAAAAATGGATTTCTTACCTTCAAAAATAGTAACAATTTTTTTATAGCGTCCTCTTCTGAGGGTCTTTGGTAAAAATTAACATCACAAATGGATTCCTCGATCAAATTGACAAAATTATTTTGAATAATTAACATAGTTTTACTTATGTTTTTCCTATAGGGTGTCAAAAAATTTACCATCTTTAAATGCGTAGAAAAAAAAACTGAGACGTGATATAAAAAAACCCTGATAGGGTTTTCTTGTGGAAAGTATTAACTTTCATTTGCTTTTGGTTTTATTCCATTCCCTTTCGCAAACCTTAATTTTGTATCACAGTGTAATTAAATAGAAATCATGGTTCAAACTTTTTAATAATTCTTTCCCAGGTAGCACACTGACGTTTGCTGACGTTTATATGACGTCTTCTGACGTTTAAATGACGTAAGCAACGTCATTTCAACGTCATATAGACGTCCGCAGACGTCAGTGTGCTACCTGGGTTCTTTCCATATGCTAGTAATTCATATACGAAAATATTTCAAAGAAAATAATTAGATTAATTGAAGTTGCAAATATATTTGCATATCTTTGAATATAAAATGAAATTTTAATTAAAAAAAGTAGACTTTTTTCCTCCCCAAAAGTAAAAAATCATCCTGTGTTAAATTTATTTATTTTTTTAGGTGGTGGACTTTTTAAATGATCTGTACACTTGCTTTGATTCAATTATCGAGCATTATGATGTTTACAAAGTAGAGACTATTGGAGATGCCTACATGGTGGTAAGTGTTTTAGGAAAAAATAATTTTAATTTACAAACTAAACATTCGGTGATATTTTTGTTGCCTAAAAGTTTATTTACCAATAAATCCTTTCATATAAGTTAAAATTTGTGGGGCTTATCTAAATTCCTATTGAACCCCTTCAATAAAAAATATACACAATCAAAAGTTTATGAAATTCAATTTGTATTCACACAGAATTCCAATAAAAAGATTATATTACCATTTGGATTTCATATCAATAAGACTTTTACTTTCTTAAAAGCACTATTTACAGGCAAAGAAGCAGAAAAATCAGAGAAGCAGAAAATCGTAATTTTCCGACTATTTAATTTTAAATTTATAAAAACACTGTTAAAGCAGATACCTGCTTAAAAAAGGTGATATGTTAAACAAATATTAAATATTATTAAATATTCCCCAACACCAAAATAAAACACAAAGTGCTTAAAGTACTTTCAGAAGCGTAATTGTAAGTGTAACTAAATCTAATTGCCAAATTTTCTAATATTTGTTTAACTGTTAAAGCAATTATACTCACGCTTTGTTAACCTTATAATTTGATCTTTTAGGTAAGTGGTCTCCCCATAAAAAATGGTCATTTACATGCTGCCGAGATAGCCACAATGTCGCTACATTTGCTTTCTGACGTTAAAAATTTTGCAACCAGGCATAGGCCTAAGGAAAAATTGATGTTACGGATTGGAATACATTCGGGTAAAATAATTTCCTAAAATTGTTGTCAGTAGTAATAATAAATAATAATTTCAGGGCCGGTTTGTGCAGGCGTGGTAGGCCTAAAGATGCCGAGATATTGTCTTTTCGGTGATACAGTGAATACTGCTAGCAGGATGGAGTCCACCGGAATTCGTAAGTATAGTAAATTTAAAAGGAAACCACGTACACGTCATCGATGACGTCATAATTTTGCGCACTGGTACCGATACTAAATGTATAAAAGTCTGTATTGAATATTTTAATGCATTTTAACCAAATTCAATTGGCAGCAATTGCAATGTTGTCATGTTTCGATTACAATTTTGCTTAATAAAATGACGCATAGAAAAAGAAATTGACGTTTTAGAATTTCGAAGCTGTCAGTTGTGTTTTTGAATATTTCGTTTAATTCGTGTATTCGTTTATTTTGTTTGTTTTTGTGTTATTTTATATCGTTTAAGTTTTCATTTCCGTTTTTTGTGTTTTTTATATATCATTTTTTGTTTTTTCTATATTTAAAATACCGAAGCAATACCGGAGTCAAGAGTTGGTATCATCCTTAATACACGATTTTGAGGCAGAACGGGATAATAATGGACCTTTGTTACCTTTAACAGCTGTTAGAGAGGTAAATAGGATTATTATTATTCATAAATTATAATATTTAACAAAATATATGTTGGATACATAAAATAATAATATATATATTAGACTGGGCCAAAAAAATGGACTATTTTTTTTTTTGAAAAATATAACGAGAATGTCATTCAGAATGACAAAAAAAATATTTCGTGAAAATTTGAGCCCTTAATATTAATTTTAAGAGGTCTATCATCGCTATTTTTGATTTTTAGTCATAATCTGATGTTTTACGTTAGAACTGTCAAAACATTAAAGTGATAAAAATTCCTTTTCACTTATTTTTATATAAAATTAAATTCTCTACAAAAAAGGTCTGATTGAAAATTTTCGTCAGACGAGCCGTTTCCGAGTAATTGAGCTTAATAAATCGATGTGTTTTTTCGATTTGGCCCTTTTTACTTTGAAATTTTGTAACTAATGAATCAATGAATATTTTAAAAAGCTCACGTCGGATTCTTAAAGGAAATTTAGTGTTCTACAAAAAAGGTCTCTTAACATTTTTGCCTAAATTTAATTCTTCAAAAGTTATTCACGAAGAAAAAATTGAAATTTTAAGTTTTTCTTCGATTTTAATCGTGAATAACTTTTGAAGAATTAAATTTAGGCAAAATTTTAAGAGACCTTTTTTATAGAACATTAAATTTCCTTTAAGAATCCGACGTGAGCTTTTTAAAATATTCATTGATTCATTAGTTACAAAATTTCAAAGTAAAAAGGGCAAATCGAAAAAACACATCGATTTATTGAGCTCAATTACTCGGAAACGGCTCGTCTGACGAAAATTTTCAATCAAACCTTTTTTGTAGAGAATTTAATTTTATATAAAAATAAGTTAAAAGGAATTTTTTTCACTTTAATGTTTTGACAGTTCTAACGTAAAACATCAAATTATGACTAAAAATCAAAAATAGCGATGATAGACCTCTTAAAATTAATATTAGGGGCTCAAATTTTCACGAAATTTTTTATTTGTCATTCTGAATGACATTTTCGATATATTTTTCAAAAAAAAAAATAGTCAATTTTTTTGGCCCAGTCTAATATATATACAAGGTGTCCCTAAAGTGGCATAAATTTAGGAGCAGATTAAGCAAGTCAAAATAAGACAAAAATCTATATAAATATTTTTCCTAATTATGTATGTTTAAAAGATACAAGGTGATAAAGTGTTACTTATCATATCAGTTTTTTTAATATAACTTCTACTATGGTAGACTTGGAAAGGTGATATATTGCGAACAGTCTCTTACTAGCAAAACACATATTCACACATAATTACAATTGTTCGAGTGAACACAGTGTCGTAGAAACAGGAGTTGCTTAAGCTTATTGTCCTATACAAACTTTGAGGTTAGGTTTTTATACCATTTGATGTAATTTTTCGATTACTTAGTTCGGCTACTATTAAAAAGGTGTACCTCTCAAACTTCGATAAAATAAACCGTTTCCGAGATATTTGAGATTACAATAATTGTATTGTTATGGGCAAAAAATCCCGAGGCTCATGGAATCCCCTTTTTAGTTTTTTTAATTAAAAAATAATATTTATCATACACCTTTTAATCCTTTTAAATAATGCGATATAACAATTATTGTAATCTCGAATATCTCGGAATCGGTTTATTTTATCAAAGATTGAGAGGTACACCTTTTTAATGGTAGCCGAACTGTGTAATCGAAAAATTGCATCAAATATTACAAAAACCTAATCACAAAGTTTGTATGGGACAATAAGCTTAAAGCAACCCCCTGTTTCTACGACACACTGTTCACTCAAACAATTGTAATTATGTGTGAATATGTGTTTTGGTAGTAAGTGACTCTTAGCAAAATATCACCTTTCCAAGACTACCATAGTAGAAGTTATATTAAAAAAACTGATATGATAAGTAAAACTTTATCACCCTGTATCTTGGAAACATAAGTAAATATTTATTTAGATTTTCGTCTTATTTTTACTTGCTCAATCTTTTCCTAAATTTATGCCAATAAGTTTAGGGATACCTTGTATACCAGAGACTGAATTTAGATGGCAAAATTTCTGGGTTTTATAGCTAAAAATGTCTAAAAATGTCTAAAAACAAACTTTTGGTTATAAAACTCTGACTTTTGATATTTTGGTATTCTAAGGTCCCAAATCTAGGGACCCTATGGTATTATTCATGTAAACGCCATCTATCGCTCTGTAGTTGCACTTTCACTTTCAATGATTTTAGCATCACATTGACAACCGTGCCCGATCACCTGTTTGATGACATGTACGTCGTTTCCTTTTAAATTTACTATAGCTTCGCTCGTTTGCCGTGGCAACGTAAAACAAATAATTTTCATTTCAGCATTGAAAATCCACTGCAGCAAAGAATGCCGCGAGCTCCTCAACAAGGTAGGCGGCTATCACCTGCTCGAGCGAGGGGTGGTGCAAATGAAAGGCAAAGGCGACCAAAAAACCTACTGGTTGATAGGCGAAGATCACCAGTACCGAAGAATGCGAAAAGAGGACCGCGAGAAGAGGCGAGCAATGCTGGACGGCCGAAAAACCACTCAGGTCGACAGCAACGGCCACTGCATCATCACGAGAAGTTCGTTGAAGAACAAAAACAGCATCGTTAAAAGTCCGTTGCCAAGGTGCTCCTCCTTCGAAAGCCCCAAGCGGTTGAGATTCGCGAGCGGCGATAATTTGGAAAAGAAAAACGATATACAATTCCTCGATGTAATAGCTGATAGTCCTTGCAAAAAATCCGCTTGTTCCCTCATCGAAAGTTCTCTGAACGACTGCAGCGAGCAGTGGAAAACGTCGTCGACATCTTGTCCTTGCATCGAGAACCTGGCCAATTCGGCGGCCACTTTGGCGCACTCCCAACTCTCGGTTCTTTGCAAGGACGAAAAAAGTCAAAAATTATCGAAACCATCTTGTTACAGTGTACCCATGCTGTGCTCCCAGTTGTCTATTCCCCATTTTCCCTTGATACACACCATTTCGGCTCCATCCAGTCCGAGGAAAAAGGATCTTCTCCTTTCCAGGTTTCCTGAATGCGAAGAGGTCATACCATGGGCGGATTCAGCCCCTTTGTTAAAGATCACCAAACCATTAGATTCTGAGTCTTGTGTATGAGGAAGTATACTATAATATTAAACCAATTAAAGAAAAATATGTATAAAGGACAACATTAATTACGTCAGGTTTGCTACTGAATAAATTCTGAATGTGTCCAAATGCTATGGGTACACTAGTCAACATGAATGTTGCGTCTAAGATTAGAGTAAATATATTTCATAAATGTTTAGACAGAAGAACGTTTTGTAATTGTTGATTTTGTTTGTTAAAACATGACACAGCGGATTCTTTTGGTCAGTATATTTTCTCGAGTCTGCAAACGTAATAAAGAATATTCCATATTTTAAAATATTTATGAAAAATAAATTATGTGGTAAAGCATTTATAAATACTTTAATTTTAATTATACAGGTTCACAAATATCGTCAACTTCTGGACTTTTAAATTTTTGACATTTTTCATTCATCCCTTGGTGATATAATTTAAATTTGTATTCATAAAAAGACAATAGACGGCACATGTCAATTTACCCTTAAAATTGCCTTTGCTTGTGTACAAGGCGCCCCTTTATGGCGCTGTTTATGTTTGGGGCCACAAACGATTTGGCCTCCAAGCCCATAATATCTTGGCTATTGTGTTCATAAATTCATATGCGTTGCTTTAAAATTGAGAAAGGCCGCTTTAAATAAGATTGCATTTTTTGTTAAACATGCTGTTTATCAGTTT
Organism: Brassicogethes aeneus; assembly: GCA_921294245.1. NCBI lineage: Eukaryota > Metazoa > Arthropoda > Insecta > Coleoptera > Nitidulidae > Brassicogethes > Brassicogethes aeneus. Next base: position 49,311,983 of record OV121135.1, read on the forward strand.
AATACATTAAATTCCCTGTATCTGACGAAAATGCATTACATAAATGTAATTTTTTTTCCAAATAAAATGGTGAAAAATAAAAACAATTGAACGTCGGGTTTCCGAAATATCCACAAAAATAACGTTTCCAGTATATTTTTACATATTATAAACAACAATTTAATTTGGAAAAATACTACATTTTAGACCAGGCGGAGAAAGCATAAATTTTATCATTATTAAGCTTTCGCCCCCTTTTCCCCTATTGCATAATATTGTTTTTTTCGTGAATAAACATTATAAATTTCCTGCCTAACAACGGGAATAATGAACCCATTATTCACGTTGTTAGGCATCAGTTATTGGACGATTTAATTATTCACTGTAATTTAAACCAATCGGGTTTTAAATGGTGAGAAGGCGACTATATAACATTTAACATTGGTAAAAAGTGAGGTTAAGCATTTGACCGCATTAAATTAAATAACGCATAATTTTAAGATTTGTTATGTTACGATAAAATTAAAACAAACCAACCAACCCAACCCAGCACTTTTTAACAAAGGAACAACAAATTTATAAAATAAACAAATAAAAAAAACTTCGACAACTTCTAGTAGACTCGAACCCGCTACCTACCTCTCGCATGCCAAGCGGCCGCCCTACCACCCTATTAAAAATGTAGAAACACAAAATAAAAATCTATATGGTTATATCTGGTTCAATATAGGAATTTGAAACAGGCATTGCACAGTGCAATGCCTGTTTCAAATTTGCACTATATACATATATACCTACATCAATATTGAACCAGATAGAATTCCATACATGGAAAACCATATAGAAAAGTGATTTCTATATGGATTGCCATATTATATGCCTATAATAGGTTCAGATGTTATGAAAAATTATTACCATATAGATCCATATTTAACCGTATAGGGGAATCTGTATGGTTTAATATGCAATTATCGTTATCGTATTTTAAAATGGAATTCCATATTTAACCATATAGGGAAACCCACAATCCACACATGTGTGGATTGTGGGGAAACCTATATGGAAAGACACATAAAACAGAAACTAGATAAATCCATATAAAAATCCCTAGGTTGTACATATTAAAATGAAATTATATATTAAACCATATATATTCCAGGTCGTTCCATATGGGACATATATCACCATATAAATCCATATTAGTTTCCTTATCTGGATCAGTATGGGTTCTATAGGGCATTTTTAATAGGGCATCTGAGCCATCCAGCTTAACATCAATTTTAAACGCTCGGGGAATAAAAACTGATTTACAGTGTGTAACGTCAGTCGGGATCGAAGTTAAGTCCCGCCTCGGGACGGGAGCCACATCGATTATATTATATAATTGAGATTCTGTAACATTATTTTTAGGTTAGGTTCCACTTGCATGATGACATTTTAGCTTTATTTCTGTATGCAGTTTAATAATAATTTGACCTTTCATTCTATATAAACTTATGAAAATAATTGTCTTTTAAAATATGTAAAAATATACAGGATGTTCCATTAAAAAATATATGTTTGTGAATATTTCGGAAACCCATCGCAGGTTTTTTTGTTTTCACTATTTTAATCAGAAGAAAAAATTCCGCCAAATGTAATAAAAGAAATAATAAAAATTTAAAATGGTATAAAGCCTATAATTCTTGAATTTTTTTAATAAAATTTGAAATTTTTAGATAAACTTCATCACTTTAATTTGAATTATCTTAATTTGGGGGGCAGGAGGCTGGGGGGCATACTTAAAAACTAACTTTTTTTCGCAAATTTTAATTTAAATTCTGCTTGCGCAGAACTTGTCTATATAATGTCATTATAAACTCAAATAAATTTGATGTGGGTCCAATATGGGACATATGTCTAATAACCACAGATGCTAATAACTGAGATATGGGTGTGCCCAAAATCCACCAGCCGCCACTGGTTAACACTAAAATAATTTGATTCAATATAATATATTTTCATTTAAATTAATAAATGTGATTAAAGATCTAGTCAAATTATACATTAAGACCAAATATCTTTACTGGATTTGTAGTAAAATTTGTAGTAAAATATAATTAATTAATTATACTACATTTAAGTAATTTACACTAAGAACATAAATGAATAAATAATTGAATAATTTGATTTAATCAATGTAGGTATTAAATATGTAAGATTATTTATCAAAAGTTTTTAAATATTTTTGTATGGTTTTATTTGGAGTAGGTTTTTTATTTGTAATATTTCGTAGGTATCACTTTTTAAATTTAATTAGTTTGTTTCTTAAAATATAGGTACAACATACTTACACTGTGTAAGTTAGACAACACATATGTTTATGAATTGTTAAATAGGTATTGTATTCTTGTTTGAAAGGCTGTGTATAAAATATTCTATTGCATTTACCTATACTACCTATACGAATATTTATAAATGTGGTATACTCTATGTAAATCATTTTAATTTAAATAAATGTTTACAACACCCAAAATACTTTTTAATCTTTACTTTATTTTTAAATAAAAAACTTAGGTAGTCGAGACGCGCACCAGACGCGTGTAGCTGCTGATAGAGCGGCCTGTAAGGCGTTGTAATATTTACCGACAGATGTAGCTGCTTGTCCACGTGGTGTAAAGCAGTGTTTACATGTTGTTTAGCAAGATGTAGACACCATCTATCATTAACAAATCTTAAGAAATCACATTCAACAGGCTGACAGTACGTTTCAACGTAGTGGTTGCGCGATAAGACTACCACATCTTTTGAAAAAATTCGATCGGAAAGTTCGGTGAGTTTGAAAGTTGTTTCCCGTCGTGTGAAAAAAGTTTTGGCGCAGTTATGTCCGTTTAAGGAACAATGCATGCTTTCGACTATCAAGAAAGTTGAAAAGTTATTTAAAATAATTAAGATACGATAAAATAAAAATAAGTGTGGATCGAGCTATAAAAAATAATAATAAAAACCACAGATAAGTGAACTGAATGTTATTTTAAAAGTGAAATTATAACATCCACGGAATTGTATGTGGGATAGAAAGTGCGAAATTAATAAAGTTTTTGACGATAGTAAATTATTATTACAATGTATGTAGCGGCGTCATTGTGTGAATGTAATGTTAAAATAGTGGTGTAAATAAAACGTTTCTACAGTGTTTTTATCTCTTTAGCAAATAACAAAGTTTAAAAATAGCAACTATTTATTAGTGTTAAATCACGTGAAATAAGAAAGAATAATTAACGCTTAAAATTGGGATTACAATAGGTATATGGTACACACGCTGTGTGCACAATTGGATCTTTAAACACATGGTAAGTTCTAGTTTTAAGTACCTACCTACCTATTTAAATTAGGACCATAGTTTAGTTTATTTTTGTCGCCAAGGTCATTTTGTAAACTCCGGTTTAAACATTATTTTATTGACCTCTCCAATTCCTAACATTTTCAAAATACACGTGTATCAAACCGTCACAGTATTCATTACATAAGTAATTCATGCTAATTGGAAGATTTTTCTTTTAAATGGTTTTAGGTACCAATTGCTAAAATTTGTCAAAACAAAGAAAGGCTTATCATATACCTACCCACTTATTCCATTATACTTGATATGATTGTAATTTTATATTTAGGTATGTAAATCAAAGAATTTTTCTATTTTATTTTACTTAACTTTCGATGATTTTTTGCACCAAGTCTTCTATTTGCCTCTAGGTATATTTTTATTTCAATATACCTCACAAAGGTCTGTAGATCATCAAATAAAAAAGGTTGTGGAATTTTTTAGAAAAAACTCGGAAAAAACTAAACTTTATATTTTAATTAACTAATACAACCTCAATGAAAACAAACTTCAATGTAAAAGACAAGCCCGACTGATTATAATAATTATTAGGGTACCTATTCATATTTTACCTTTGATGTTTCAAAAAGATACCGAATAGGTAGGTACATTTAAAAATTATAATAATTATTGAGTGTTGCGAAACTGGGGCTTACGTAAACTGGGCTTAAAGTATTTATGATTGATTTTTTTGTAAAAATAAAACAGACCACGCAAAATGTCCACAAAACCGATCATATTTTTATGATGTAAAGAAAGGTATTGATAAAATGTCTTATTTTTTTTAATGAATATTATAAAACTCGAAAAAGACATTTTATAATTTTAATTAGGTACAACAATAACGAGATTATAGGATAAGCGTTAAAGTTTGTTTTGTTTGATGGAAACATTAGTTTTCGTAACATAGACGTTATACAATGTAGGTAGGTATTTATTTTTTGGATTCAAACGTCACTGTTTAATTGTGCTTAAACAAATTATGTAGGTACTTAACGAATTATAAGTGCTTTGCCAACAAAGCTATAAAAATGTGTTTGTGTTTGCCGAAATGAAGTAGGTATCATCAAAATTATCGTTTATGTTTTTTGAATTTCTCAGTAACGTTTATTTAATATAAAAACTATCAAGCTATGTATGTATGTATGTATTATTTCAAATAATAATTTATTTGAAAAATTGAAAGTGTATTAAGTATTTTAAAAAATCTATAGGGCAAACTCAAAATTTATTAAAAAGGTTTTACCAAGGGTTTTACTATATTATTAGTTTTAATACTTTAATATATACTAGGTTTCAACTTTGATAAACGCCATTTCAGTCACTAATTTAAACTAGCTTGCGAGCGAGTGTTTTATTAAATGAGTGTTAGCAAAGTTTATAAACGAGTTGCATACTATACTTTTTCTAAAAATGATTTAAATTAAATATTTAACGTGTGTTAACGTCAAAATTTGACGTTACGTTACGTTGACATTTAATGTCAAATTTTTATGTGTTATAAATCGAAATGTATCCCTTGAAAATGGATTAACAACAGTTATTCACAGCCCGAGGTCAGTACAATGTTTTTATAAACTTTTTAAATATTGGCGTTGAGAAACTATTTAATTTCTTTGTATTTTTCGAGGTATTTTTCGAGGTATTTTTGTATTGAGATAATATTAGTATATTAAAGAAATAATGTCATTTTGTCGCACGCGGACAATTTATAAAAAGAGCGACGAAGGAGCGAGTTTTGTAATGAACGAGTGCGACAAAAGGTCTTATGACATGAGTTCTTTATGCTATTTTATCTATTTTTCAAAAATTCTATAAAAAAAATTTATACATACCTTAAATTTAATTTGGTCGAATTTTATTTTAGATAGTTGGTATCACAGTCATTGGTTTGACAGTTAATGTCAAAATCGATTCGCCATGCCGTCCTTAATTTACTTATTTACAATAAGCGGCTGTTAATCTTAAAGAAGAAAAAAAGGATTTTATTTGGTGTTAAACAAAATTTATTGCCAGAAAAGTCTCGTAAGTACTAGAAAAATCATACCAATATGCAAAATATTATTTTACTAGTATGCTGTTTAACTTATAAAATCAAAATTTTGGGTGGGATAAAGTATCTCATTGGACCGAAAGCGGTGTTATTAAATTACCTTAAAACCAGTGGCGGATTTACAGGCGGGCATTTGAGCATTTTGTTAAAATAAAGTAACCCAGAAAGTAATAATTTGGTTATTTCAAGTTGAAATTTTCAACAACCTCTAGAAAGTTCAGGTGCGCATTAATTGTTTATTTTTAAGTTTAGGGTAGTTATGCAATAATAATTTGTTGCTCTAAACTAAATTGTCTTTTAAAATTTGTAAAAATATACAGGGTGACCCGTTAATAAAATGTTATTTTGTGAATATTTCGGAAACCGACGTTCAATGGTTTTTCTGTTTTCACCATTTAAATCGAAAGGAAAAAATGCCACCAATATGCCCTATTTAACCGACAAACAAAACAGTTTCACAAAACACGAATATATTTCAGTGCTTTGGTCGTTGAATCTATTTTCCGCTTTGTAGATTTATTTATAGAGTCGCGATACAGCCATTTACTAAATTCCAAATTGAATTTTGTAGTGTGTTAAGTAAATACACTTAACCGCAATTGCCAACTCCAAATACAAAATTCATCTTGGAATATTTTTTGTTTAAACTCTAAACTTTTTAGGTCGGCTTTTTCCAAGGTTTGAACAGAAAAAGTTTGACGATTTAAACAAAAAGTAATTCTTATAAAAATGTTATTTATAAGCTTATTCTTAGTTATGTGATCTTCTTAACAAAAGTTGTTTCTCAAATATTAACAATTCAAATAAATTCCCCTTTAGTTTATAATCGACTAAGTCAATAATAAGATGTTAAGTTAACAACTTATATATGTTCATATCACAATTGTCGTTCTAAAAATAGAATTAAAACTAACATAAACATTTATTTACATAACATGTGGAGCAATATGCAACATTTTTAACAAAATCCCGACAAAATCCAAAAACATATTTCTTATTGTATCTACTCACTTTACGGGACAATTTCACGTAATGAGACTGCTTGCTGAACTGTTCATTTTAAGGCCTTGTTACTCTTCTTATACATACATACATTTTAATACAATAAATTTTATGAATATTTTAGATAAAATTTAATTTTAGAATACTTTATCAATACCATTATAACATGTGGTAATCCTTCCTGAAAATATAAATCAAACCGATGATTTTTATCTACAGGAAAATAAGTAGCACAAAAATAAGTAGGTAGGTATACCTATACATATTTAATAAATTGTAATGTAATAAAAAAAATCAGTTTCTTTCGTTTCTTTAGTTTCTTTATCTATAGATAGAGTATACCCCTACATTGACGAGCTGTGACTTTATGGCGTTTTATTCACGGACTGCAGTTAAAAACAGTGGCTTCTAAGCTTTTTAGTCACGGGCTAAAGGTTGGCTTTATTACAAATTGAGAAAAATTCGGGTGAAATTTGACATATGTCAAAATTTTAACAAATAAAATTGGCTTTAATAGTATAAGTATTAAATGCTATGCTATTTTATCTATTTTGCAAAAATTCTATAAAAAAAATTATTTGTATACCTTATATTTAATTTGATCGAATTTTACTTTAGATATTTGGTATCACAGTCATTGGTTTGAAGGGTTAATGTCAAAATCGATTCGCCATGGCGTCCTTAATTTACTAATTTGCAATAAGCAGCTGTTAATGTTAAAGAAGAAAAAAATGATTTTTTTTACTCCCTCCTATAAAACGCCCTTTATCGTACATGTTTCCATGACACTAAGTGACCTTTTAAATACACATTGACAAGTTGTGGCTTTATGGCGTTTTAGTCACGGGCTGAAGTTAGCAACAGGTTTTTAGTCATGGGCTGAAGTTAGTTTTAAGTTAGTTGACAGTTGTCAAATGTCACACAATCGTTAAAATAAAGTGCCTTTCTTGTAGAATAATACTAAATGTGAAAATTATTTTATTATCTCAATACAAAAATACAAAAGTATTAAATAGTTTCTCAACGCCAATATTTGAAAAGTTTATATGAACATTGTACTGACCTTTTAATTTCGCCGGCAGTAAACTATAACCTAAATTCGGGCACGGACTACACTGTAAAGTGCTCATAAAACATTTTCTTTACTTTTACTGTGAAAAACTGTCAATTTTCAAGAAATACATTTCGATTTATAACCTTTATAGTCAGTTTATAAAATATAAAAATTTGACATTTGACGGTGACACACAGATTCCCCTATTGTTTCATAGATGGTGCTCTATACAAATTTTTGATTTAAATCATTTTAAGATAATAATAAGTATTTGTTGTAGAAAAAGTATAGTATGCACCTCGTTTATAAACTGTTCTATACACTCATTAATTTAAGCACTCGCTCGCAAGCTCGCTCGTGCCTAAATTAAATTCGTGTATAAAATGGCGTTTATCAAACTTGATACATAATGTACTATTCTTTGGTGTTAAACAAAATTTATTGCCAGAAAAGTCCCATAAGTACTAGAAAAATCATAAAAATATTATAACCAACATGCAAAATATTATTTCACTAGTATGCTGTTTAAAGTAGCCAACCTATAAAATCAAAATTTTGGGTGGGGTAAAGTACCTCATTACAGCACCGAAAGCGGTGTTACAATGAAGTTATTATGAACGCAAAATAGATAAATTCTGTTTGTGTTCGTCGTAGATAAAATATAGTATGCAACTTGTTTGATAAACTTTACTAGACACTTGTTTTTATTAAACACTCGCTCACAAGCTTTGATTGTGCCTAATAAAACTCGTAACTAAACTGGTGTTCAACAGTGGCGGCTGGTGGATTTTGCACTAAAATTTGTATTATCTTTACTAGGGGGGACTATCATTTTTTCGCAAACTTTTATTTAAATTCTGCTTGCTCATATAAATTTAGTGTGGATCCCATGTCTAATTACTGAGATATGGCATATGCAAAATATACTATTAAAAGAAATATCGACATAATATAAATATTAAACAAAATCTAAAATTATAGTTCAGATATTTATAAACAAGCATGTTTGATAAGTAACAATCATGTAGAAACCATTTGCAACAAGAAAAACCTAATTCAAGGTTTCTTTGCTCGCCTTAAAGCATCTAACCATACATTGTAAGTAATTGTAAGTAATTCGAGCATGATATCGATGTAATGCAATGGTAACCGTGGTAAGTGTGAGAAGTGATAGTAAAAAAGGAGGTAGATAGAAATAGGCATGACAGAAGGAGGCGGGCAATCGGAAAATCGCCCCAGGTTCAGCATACTAGACAAACTGGCTCCAGAATCTGACGGAGAACACCTGTGTAGCAAAACGTTGATAGACAGCGCACAGTTAGTTAATTGCTCTCGTTCTGTTTTGCAGGGATTAATTTCATTTTATTTTATGCGAAATTTGAAGTTTTTCAATTCATTTTATTTTATTTTATTTTACCACCTTCATAGGTATATATACAGTAGTGGCCATAATTAGAGCCTTTATTAATCTTTGAGAAATTTTGGATAAAAATACTTCAACTTATATCTCAGTTTACGTGTTTGAGGGTTTTTTGAGAAAAACGTTCGAAAAATAACTTTTTTAGGGATTTTTTTTTTCAAGTAAATAAAAAATATGCTGTTAAAGATCGTATTTTTGTTAGTATACTCTGAAAATTTTGTACAAATCAAATGAACAGTAACGAGGATACAGCGATTCAAAGTCGTCAAAAATGACCACTTTTCAGCAAAATAATCAAAAAGGGGGCATTATTACCGACTTTGAAGCGTAGTATAGTATAGTATACTATACTTTTTCTACGACAAATACTTATTACACTAGTTTACAGCCATTTTGCCCACCATGTCTCACTATGATTTTCTTGTATATATGCAACTCGTTTATAAACTTTTCTAGACACTTATTAATTTAAGCACTCGCTTGCAAGTTCGCCCGTGCCTAAATTAAATTCGTGTCTAAAATGGCATTTATCAAACTTGATACATAATATACTATTATTTATAACTTTTACTTAAAAAACAATTGTATGGGAGCATAAGTTTTATACTGAAAAGAGTCAATTTTTGTTCTTATCTACAATCAAATAACTTCCAACAAACTCATTTCAATAAAAACTTGCCAATGATCTTCGATTAAAGTATAATACAAATTTGAATGTTTGCATACGAATTTGAATGTTTAAAAAAACAAAATTCAAATATTTTTAGTAACTCTACATGTGATAAGCCATGATGTACATTTCTGTTACCTTGAACGGTATTTGCAGTTTATATTTGATTTAGATTTATCTACATTTATATACAAACTAGTCATTAATACCGCTCAAGGTACATTTTGGTAATCACTTTCTGTTGCTACACCACCAATAATAATTTAACGTATATATACGTATACGTATACGTATATTACATAGTAATTATATACAGGGTGTTGCACATTTACGAAATACGGTTTTTTCACGTTCGTACATTTTGGTACATTTTGGTAATCACTTTCTGTTGCTAAACCACCAATAATAAGTTAACGTATATATACGTATACGTATACGTATATTACACAGTAATTATATACAGGGTGTTGCACATTTACGAAATACGGTTGTTTCACGTTCGTGGTCCATTGGGAGTTTCTGAGGAACGGCAAAAGATATTGATTTGAAATTTTTAAAGCGTTTATAATCCAATTAAGCCTATTTTTCTAAAACTTTGTTATTTAAAATGAAACAACCCATATATTTTTACATTTTTAAATTCTACATAAAATTTTGAGTAAAATTACTGTACCATGTCCTTCCTATACCTAAAGTAAATAGTTTTGGAGTTATTATTTTTTCCGTTAAAATATATTTTAACGGAAATATATATATACAAGGTGTGTTCAGAAAATATCGGAAATTTTCGTTTTTTAAAACAAATATTTATTTATTTGTCTACATTAATGTTGCCGCCTTCAAAATAGTCCCCATTGTATTTTATGCACATGTGTTAGCTCTCCTTCCAATACTCGAAACACTTCTAAAACTCGATCTTTGGGATAGCCTTTAGTTCAGTCAGCGATGCGCTTTTAATGTCATCTATGCTTGCAAAAAGACGGCCCTTTAAGGTTCTCTTTATTTTTGGGAATAGGAAAAACTCAGACAGAGGCATGTCTGGCGAATATGGTGGCTGGGGCATCATTACAGAATTGTTTTTGGCCAAAAATTTTGTTCAAAATTTAACAATTTTAGAACAAATTTTGCTGCCTCGCGTTTCATACCCAAAACATTCGAAAAAATTTCATAGGATGAGCCAATCGATATACCAACATCTTCAGCGACTTCTCTTATGGTTTATAACCATTTCTTCTACTTTTTCCATGTTTTTATCGGTTGTTAATGTGCTTGTGCGTTCGGGGCGTTCGTCATCTTCAACGTCTTCACGATCATCTTGGAAACTCTTATACCACTTGTAAACTCTTGATTTACTTATAGAAGACTCACTATAGGCCTTTGTTAACATTTCACAGAATTTATTTAATTTTTTAAGCAAAATTGGATACAAATTCTTTGATCCATTTCGTGTAACGAACGAAAAATCCCGAGCTCATAAAACAAGTCTAACCTTAGCGGCTGTCACAGACAAAGTAAACAATGAAAACAGCTAAAGTTTTTATCATACTTCGGGGGCATGTATACCAACATAATAAAGAAATTTTTATGACAACCGGACCCTCCGAACCCGCGTTATTTTCTGAACACACCTCATATATGACACATATATAACAAATGCGCGTCAATCAAAATTAGCCTATAACTTTCTTGCTATTAGGCAGTGTTACCAGATTCCGTCAAAAAAAGACCGTACGTTTCGTTCGAATTTACCTTAATTACAAAAATGACTCAATGGACAATATTAAATAACGTCAACTTGACATAATTGCATTTATTTGCATTGTTTCATTGTGTCATTTTGTAATTAAGGTAAATTCGAACGAAACGTACGGTCCTTTTTTGACAGAATCTGGTAACACTGCTATTAGGTTTGCAGAAACGAGGGTCGAATTTTTGGAATTATAAAACATTGTTTAAAAGATTCCATGACAATTTCTTAACATACCGGGTGTTACATTTAAAATAAAAAAGTTATTAACGTTTCAAGTTTGCCCTGGGGTTTCTCGGGTAATTTAATGAAAAATGTTAAAAAATTGATATGGAATTTTTTAACAATGTTCCAAACATTTTACCCCCATATCCGAAAACCTAATAGCAAACATCTAGAAAACTATTCACTTTAGGTATAGGACATGGTATTAGTAATTTTACTCAGAATTTTATGTAGAATTTAAAAATGTAAAAATATATGGGGTGTTCTAATTGAAATAACAAAGTTGATGTCACTTCCAATGGACCACGAATGTAAAACACCCTGTATATCAAGTGGTGTTTTTAGGTTGTCATACCACTATAGATTCGAAAGCAATGTATAATCGTCAAACTAAAAGATCAAGATTTGTTTCCAGCATATATTTAATATAAGATAAATACAAATCTGTTGTTTTATTAAAAAAAAAATCAAAATTTAAAACCAGAAATATTTTTTTACTTAAAAAAAATAAAATTGTTATTTTCTTTAGGTATAATTTTTGTATTACCCAAGTAATCTTGCCAAGCACAATTTTTTCGTGTTCAAATTTCTACAGAAAAAAGGTTTCGTACCTATTTTATCCCAAATATTTTTTGTGTTTTAATTTTTTAGCTACTTTTACTGCGAGAGAAACGAGACGAGGCAGAGTATTCTCGTCGAGACGAGGACCCATTTTCTCTCCCTGTACGAGAAGAGACAAAAGAAGGACTTCTCTTCTTTTCTTGTTTCTCTATCGCAATCAAGCTAGCAATCATATCTACAATTCAACCCAATTCAACGAAAATCGTCTCTCAATCCTCACAATCCCATTGCAGTCCTGCAATTACTAATTTCAGGTCGTAATCGTAACAATTTAAAAAGAATTCTCCGAAATCACCGCAATCATGGGATTTCGGTCGCAATCCTCCGAAATCACCGCAATCATTCCGAAATCATGGGATTTCCGCAATACGTGTACATATTTTTTGAAGGTGGTTTCCCCCTCGGTAAAACCATAAAATATTTGAAGAAAAAAAATGATTTATAACAAAATAGAGAATTAAAAATCTGTTTAGGTTAAAACGAGGGTTAAAATAATAAGAATGGCTGTGTAAAAAAATTAAATGACGAGATTTCGGGTTAAAATAATAAGAATGGCTGTGTAAAAAAATTAAATGACGAGATTTCGTGAAACGGTGAGACACGGGTACTTTTTTAACCTTTATTTTTTAAATCTGTTAAAATTTTTCATAGGAGGAAAATCGGGTTGTACTGTGTTATGATATACTTAATAAACAATAAAATAACATAGACATAAAGGATGCTATGGATGGCTAAGAAAACTGTTTACGTTGGTTTGTGACCAGGCTGTCCAAGAATCCAGTTAGTAGTATACACGACTACCTGATGAACACAAATGCATTTGGATATAAACATAGACAACAGATCTTTGTACCTAACACACGTATTCGTATTTTCCTTGATAGAATTAATGAAAACAAATTTTAAAAAAATTATTTTTATTATTACATTGTCTATTTTTGCATTATTTGGCAGCAAGCCGCAATCACAAAATTGTTTCAAAATATTCCTCAGGAAGCGAAAGTGGTTTTAATTGATTTTAGAATTTTTGGCAACCAATTATTATAAAAATAGTACCAATGTATACTAAACAACAGTTTGTATTGGACCCTTCTACGTTGTGTTGTGATAATTATATTATGGATTATTTAAGATTATGTAGCTGGAATAGGACAATCTAAGACAAATCACTCATTGGGTGGACCTAAAATAGAAAAATAACCCAGTAAGGTTTGATAAAAAAATATTAGAAATGCCAACATCGTTGGCGAAAAGTACTTACAGCACTTTGTGTTTTGTTTTTAAGTTGGGGAATATTTCTAATATTTGTTTAGTAAGGTTTGAGTTTAAAGTTGTGAAATATAATTATCAAAATACATAAATAGACAAATTTCTTTCAGTCAGTCATATTAAACTTTACTTGGAGATCAAAGAAATGCAATTAAAAGTTTATATTAGTGTTTTTCACAAACAACCTTAATTAATAATTGCTTATCCCTGGTAAAAAGGATAATGTTAACTGTTATGCTTAGTGTAATTTAAGGCCTTCCTTTTGTTATATTTAGAACGTTTCGGTAATTGAACAAATTTTAATTAAAGGAAACATTGTCGTTTAACAATCATTTAAAAAAATATATGAAATGAAGTACTGTACAGGGTGATTAAAAGTTTTTGGGCAAAAGTAACTTCTACAGGATCTATCTAGGAAATAATAATGTCGTCCAATATTAACAGCTTTATGGGCTTTTCTGTTTACGATAAAATACAACCAATATATCGAATTAAATACCGGAACACCTTGACATAATGAAAATATGTTCTTTTTTCATTTACCATTCTCTGGCACAGACGGCTGACGTTTATACAAGCACCGCGGTAATTTACAGGAGTTATTACTTGTCAATCCAAAGAGAATTGATTATTATTTTTTATCGCACCTTGATTTTTATTTTTATGATATACAAGGTGTCGCTGAAATGCCTGTACAAAATAATAGCACATGGGTGAATATATTGTATGAGTGAAAATTTTTGGTTATTTCACAGTCTAGAATGGGGTTTTTGGGAAGCCACTAGGTCTAGTAATAACATAACATAAGTGGTTCTGCACTAATGCAAGAATTTTAAAAAATCATACATTTTGAATATTAGAGCTTCACGGAAGATAGCTTCTCGGAGGTTAGGATTTCGTGTGTTTTTTATTTGAAATAAGTTTTTGTATATTTTGACACCTTAATATTAAAAAAAAACAATTGTAGGTACATACATAAAATATTTATAAAAAAAATATACTTACCTACTGAGATATTACACTTCACGGTGGATAGGTTTTAAATAGCAAATTAATGAACTTAAACTTTTAAATTATAAAACAGCAACACGCTCATCTGCATATAAATTCTAACTGACCTTCAGGAATCACATGCATCTATAATGTCGTAAACAGAGGTTTTTGCTTATTTAAAATGATTAAAGCGCCATCCGTTGCATAAAGTTTAAACCAAAAACAGATTCACGGAGGATAGAATCAATTTTTGTATCACCTACATAAGTGGTTATAAAAATTATATCTTTTAATGTTTAATAATATTTTATATTTGATTCGATTGCTTTGGATGTGTTTAATTTACTTATTGAACTGATATTTTTAGTATCCTTTTACTACCTCAGATATTTAAAAACATATATGTTAACCTAGAAAGAGTAACAGCCGCGGAGAATAGGTTTTGGACTTTTAAAACATTGTAAAAAATAAATTATTGCGGTTAAAAATCTGGAACCTGAGCTGTAATATCTACTTAATTATGAAAGATCAAAACACAATAAAAGTGTAGGTCAAACTCATTTAGTTTTATTAAATATCATGGGGTAACACCATCGGGGGACATTGAGCAAAATAATACAAAATAATGCAATATAACTAAATTTACCTCTATATAAAAGTGAACACAACCAAACTTATATGAAATCACCCAGTAATTCCGAAAAACATGATTCCATTCCATTCTACTGCTACACTGAAAAAAATTTAGTTCATAATATCAATTAATACAGTTTATTGACTAATTTTTTATTGGGACAACGATTTTTTCATTAATGTAAAGAAATTTTATGTACGGTATTTTATTAACTAATCACGTGGTTCATCATCATGATGAACTAGTAGTTATTGTAATAGTAATTAATTTTACATTAGTCAATGTATAATATTTATTTTGACAACAAATTTTTTATCAGTCCAGTAAACAATTTCATTAAATACATGAATTTGTTGATTAATTTGTATGAACAACTTTTATTAAATTGTTTCGTTATGATAATGTAATAAAGTATTAAATGATAATTTGTCCATTGTGTTCATGTTTGCGATTAATTTCCGCAACGAACAAATAAAATGCTTGATTAAAAGTATACTTTACATTGACGAATGCATTCATTAAAATAATGTACTTGGTTTTAATTATAAAAATCACGGTATTAATGTACAGTATGCATCGATTAATGAAACGCATACTTTATATTAACAAACGCATTCATTGAATAAATGTACTGTCCTAACGATAAAACAATCAATTAATGTACACAGTTAATGTTAATTATATTAACGTACAACCAAACAAATGAAATATAATAAAAATTATTAATATTGTCTCAACGTAGGGATTAAATTGTTTTAATAAATGTTTACGTTGGAACAATAATAAGGACATAAAAATTCTTGACCAGACGAGTTTGGAAAATAGCTATGCTTAGTTTCCTTCATTTGAAAAATAGTGTGGGCATCAACTGCATGAAAGAGGATATTTCTTAGTACAGTGTATTTCTTAGTGACTGGCTTTATTTAAAAAAAGGTAATTATAATTTAGTTTTTAAATATAATTTTGATAAACTGATTTATTAGTATTAGGCTTTACAGGTTTAAAAAACACTTATAGCGTCTTGTCCTAAAGCGTAGGAAAACTAATTTAAATTTCGGATAGTTATAGTCGAAACACGATGTTATGCTTTATTTGCAAATAAAATTAATTTCCTGAAATTACTTATATTGCATTTTAAACGAAATCAAGATCTTACCACAAATTCAGTATTTAGATACCTAATTGTGGTCAAAGTTTTTAAAACTTAAGTAGTTTTAAAAAACATATCAATAGAAAACATTTAAACAATAATTTTTTGAAAAATTTTAATATCCAACTCAACAACGATCCAAACGACGTTCTAAATAGATAGCTTGAAATTAATGTTTTAAAATCTTTGTGTTTGATAATAATTATGAATCCATCAATCCATATTGTATTTCTAATAAAAAATCAGACGATTGTGACATATTTATTTAATATATTAAATGAAACTCCTAAAGGTTCTATGCTTGTGGAATATTACAATACATTTTTAAAATTTCAAGATGAACAGCTAACCTCAAACTTGGTAGCGCAATTTATTAAAGTTAAAGGTGTTCCAATTACCTTAGCAATCAGTTGAGAAAGAGAAATTCTAGACAGATTTCCGACTGAAAAATTGGTATGTTTAGTTATCTTTATTCATTACGCCTTAAAAAGATTGTCACAAAATATTCTCTTTATATTTTAGGAGTACTATCGTTCCACCAAGTTTGTGGTTGGTAAACATGTTGTTGATGTAACAGCAAAAAAAGTCGAATTTAAAAACATTTGATAAGCTGATTCAAATTAAGTACGTTTTATATTTCGTTTATTTATTAATTTTGTGGATATGTGAATAAAATTTGAAGTTGAGTATTGTCTTTTAGAACCCGAAGATGATGCGGGAGCAAGCTTAAGAGCGTTATGGTTTGATAATTATAATTTAACTTCTGAACAATTCAATAACACTTGGAAGGCCTGCAGTAAATATCGTTTAAAAAATTTAAAAAAAATTGGGAATACTGATGCGATAATGGAGAAATGGCCTTTCTATAAAAATCCGATATCAATTGGTAGGTATGCGTTATAATTTAATTTTTTAACAATATTATTTTATACTTACAGATCGATATGGATTTTAATGTTGTCTTCGATAATGCGGATGTGCTATTAATTATTTGGAGCAAGAACTTCGGCAAGTACATACCTTGAATTTTTAAGTAATGAAAATAATGTTAAAGACAAGAATATTAAAGCTTTTTTTGGAAAACCCAAAGACCAATAGTAGTATTTCTAAAAGTAAGTCACATTACCCATTTAAATTTAATTAAAATATACAACCATTTATTTATTGCATAGGTAATGATATATTTTCTACCAAAGAAATTTTTATTTTTTAACAACATTAGATTTAAGTTTTTATGTTTTTAAATATTTTTTGTTTTTAATCTTTGTTTTTTTTTAAGTTTTCCAACTAGAAGAGCACTTAGACTAAGCGAAGTGATAAAGCGAAAAAAAGTTTTTTTAATTTGGAACAGCTCCTCAGAAATGATGTGTGGCAACTTTAATTATAATTATGTGATATATCACATTTAGTTTTTTTCAATAGGTTTAAGTTAAGTTATATTTGTATTATTTAAAAAAAAATAAAAATAAAACAATAAATATAATTTTTTTTATTTTTCCTTTGTAAAAAGTCATTTAAAAAATTATTAGTATTTGCAAGTCTATGAAATTCATGATTAACATTGTCAAATTCACAGCAAAGCGCACATGCGGGAAATGACAGAAAAAATTTGTTAGTGTGGTGATAGAACCCACGTTAAGGTTTTTTCTGTCTTTTCCAAATTGTCTCTAAAAATGAGTTAGTCAAAAATGACTAATTTAAAAGTTATTAGTGGCTGCTTTTTCACTTGTACCATGGATAACCATGAAATACCATGGTATCCCAAAATTTAACGGCCAATCCTTATGTAAAATTGTCCCCTGAATCTGAAAATGTCGTCAAAAGTTGAGGACAGTTTTTGAGATATAGTCAATTTTCCATTTAATATGGAATTGACTATATTTTAAAAACTGCTCCACTTTTATAATTTTTGACGGTTGACAATTTTACATATGAATTGGCTGTTAAATGTTGGGATACCATGGTATACCATGGTTAACCATGGTACAAGTGAAAAAGCAGCCACTAATAACTATTAAATTAGTCATTTTTACTAATTCATTTTTAGAGAGTAGAATTATTGTATCGAAAAATTAAGTTCATTACATTAATAAACTGAATTATTATAACAATTACTAAAATTCATTGTATTGACAATGTCATTTGTTGCATCAGCTACAATAGTTCGTTAAGAGTATGAATATATACATTTGATCTATATTTAACGATTACAGTATCAACGAATAAAATTAATTGTAATAATAATTTTTATTCTTTCTAACTATTACTAATATTGATAAGACTAATAAAACAAATACATATAATTAATAACTAACAATTGTCGAATTAACAAAATATAGTTATTTAAAAAATAAATAGTGTTCGTTACAACAATAACATATTTCATTGAATAAACAAAACTAACATTTTCTTTTCAATGAATTGATTTTTATAAATACAATGAACTATTCGTTGGTTAATAAATTCTATTATCAATTAATGAAATGGATTTCATTGATTTGATAAAATCGGTCGTTGGACCAATTTTAATGATGCATTTTATCTATACAATGAACTTTTTTATTGTATTTACGCTACTTTTTGGTTCAGTGTAGAGGTGGCAATACTGGTCATTTAATTATTTAAAACCTATTATTTATTTTTTAATTCTATTTTACTGTAAAGTTTATTCTCGTAAGTAATATCATAAGGGCATTTAATTTTTCCGAAAATAATCGAAAAAACACGTTGCTAAGTAATATTTTAACAAAAAGCATGAGTGGTGGCAACAAAAATCCGAGTCGAAGAGGAGGATTTTTGCACCTGCACGAATGCATTTTGTTAAAAAATATTACTTAGCATTGTGTTTTTTCGATTTTTTTCACAGGAAAAATTAGATGCCCGAATGGTATTTGACAAGACTATTTCATGAGTAACAGTTAACAATTAAAATATAAATTGCAATTTTTGGTTACAACAGCTGTCAAGTTTTGCCGCGGGTAAACTCGAATAAACTGCTGACAGGTGCTGTCACACAGTTTTTTCACCTGGAAATTACGACGAGGGAAATAGTCAGAGAAATTAGTATTTTTTGATATTTGTTCAATACAAAATTTGTTTTAATATTTTTTAACTTTTTTTTGTAATAAAATTGGTTAGGATAAGGTGCTTTTTATTTTCAATTAATTTTTTTAAAGTAAATACCTTTTTTTAAAGTAAATACTTTTTCTTGTTTCAAAGTTAGTTAACTGTTAATAAAATCGAAAACGAACTTTCAATTTTGACACCATGCATCTTGGTTAATATCAATGATTTATAAAGGGTAAACCAATAAAATAGATATATTTTTACGTTTTTGAAATTTACATCTTAATTTTAATTATTTTAATTATGAATAAACGACTTATAATTTGACAATGATAATTAAAAATAATGCTAGTCCCCACTTATTAACAGCATCGAATAGTTCAAGATTTTTCGAGACACGTGGTTATTTTTGTTATCGGAGACAACAGTTATGGGACAATTAGTGGCCTCACTTAATGCGTTAATTTAAATTCATTATTGTCCACATCTATTTTTAGATCTTGTTTGTTAAATAAAGCGTTTCGGTTTTTTGAATATATTAAACAAATAATTACTAGATAGGAAAAGTTTACGCAATTTTGACTTGCTTTTAAATAAAATAAATACAGGCATATTACAAAAAGATTGCTTACACACATTTCATTCGTAAATGTAACAAAAGTCTGAAACGTAGTAGCCTTCGTGTAAAATGTACATAGTGTAATGACAGGTCGTAACGTTGGTAGTATACGTCTTTTCAGTCGAACAAGTCATAATTACATTTGAGTTATGATGTGTGCTTTGCTCTTTGCTAAAGCTAAGCAAGGCCCAATTTGGTTTTATATTAAAATTACCGCATTTTTGTGGAAATGGAAATGGAACTTCGCTATTTTAAAAATTTGAAATATAATCCATTTAAAATCGAAGAACATAAATTTAATTTTGGGTTGGTATTCATTGTTTATAATTTAATTAAAACATATTAAACTATTATTGACACTTATAAAACAGTTATAATATAATTGGGACATCCCCAAGCTAATTTGATCAATTTTAATTTTATTGAGATCCAAAATAGTAACAATTCAATTTAAATCGATTAATCAAATGGATATCTCGATAATTTAATTAATAATGATTCGCGCTTGTTTTGTTTTAATTATATCATTGATGAAATATTTAGAATCTATTTATTGAGGTTTGGGCCTACAATGTAATTTCGATTGTTTATTGATATTTAATTACCAGAGACCGGACTTTTAGGCACTTAAAAATTATAAAAAGGTTCCTTAAAAGAGCAGACGATCTCCAAAAATTAAGACATTAAGATTTTGAGGACTTTGAGTGTGGACTTCGTGAAAAACAGATGTTGAAAAGCAAATTGTCTACATTAGCTATTAAGTGGATTACTTTTAATAATAAACTGGAAAATTATTTTATATATTCTATAGAATTAATACTTTGCAAGCATTAAAAAACAATCTCTTCAGTAAAACCGTTGAGTGAACCAATGGTAAAACGCTATCTAATGTTTTTATGTAAATAATGCAACAGGCAAAAAAACTGTTATTGTACGGAAATTATGAAGCAATTTATTATAATAAAGCATTCTCCAACCTCCAGTGGCGTATCCAAAGGCAAGAGTTGCCCCCTTCAGGCTAAATTTCGAAACACAAAGCCTATAACATTATTATTATTATTATTATTATTATTAGTAAATGGCGGGAGAAATTCATTTTCTTAACCACTTTCCCCTTAGGAAAATTGTCACTTTTAGAGTGGTATGAAATGCAATTTTTTGGTCAATTTTGTCGTGTTCCTACTAGAATTTTTTTAACTGAATATTTTACTTAAATCTATTCTCATCGATTGATTGTTTTTTATAAACTTTTTATTCGAAAAATTATGATACAATTGCCACTCCCAGAAGCAAATCCCTGATACGCCACTGCACGTTACTCCATATTCAGACTGCCCCGGGACGCGTCCAATGCAAAAATAATAAATATTTTTGTATGGACAAGTGTCTATGTATATATAACTGGTAGGTTTTGTAAAAACGGCCATGAATGTGGTGGGTTCCCGCCTCTATTTATAGCAACACCCTGACCATGAACCAACAAACAGCTTAATAAGAATACAAACATTATGACATCGACGATTTCAGCATTCAGCAATTTGGTGAATTTTGTATTATTATTTTTACTACTTATTTTTTTTAATGCTATTTCCATAAATTGGTAGAAGAGGTGCAGTTGAGTGGCCAGCGCTATATCCAGAACTTACCTGGTTGGATTTTTTGCGGGGTTACCTTAAAAATAAAGTTTATGTCTTCAAACCAAATAATATTGAAGACCTTAAAGACTCTTCTACAAGAAACTCGTTTAATACCAACGAGAAATGTTGGAAAATTTAAAAAATGATTATTAGAATGGTAATTAAAAACTGTACGAATTCTATGGCACGCGGTTTTAGCATTTATTAGATAATAGTTTAAAGATTAAAGTTTAGCACTTTAATAATTTTTTAATAGAAATTTACAAAGTTAAATTTTTTTAAACTAAAAACAATTGATAGTTTAAACATTTTGTAGAATAAAATATTTGAAACTTTTACATTTGCATTTTATATTTGAAATATTTTTTGATTATCAATTGTTTTGATATTAAAAAAATTTAACTTTTTAAACTATTTTGGTAAAAAATGTTTTATATGTGGGTGAATCTCACAAAATGTCCCACGATGGTGTTACTCCGTGATATTTAATAAAACTAAATCAGTTTAACCTACACTTTTATTGTGTTTTGATGTTTCATAATTAAGAAGATATTACAGCTCAGGTTCCAGATTTTTAATCGCAATTAATTATTTTTTATAATGTTTTAAAAGTCTAAAACCTATCCTCCGTTGCTGTTACTCCTTCTAGGTTAACCTATATGTTTTCAAATATCTGAGGTAGTAGAAGCATACTAAAAATATCAGTTCACTAAGTAAATTAAACACATCCAAAGCAATCGAATCAAATTTAAAATATTATTAAAACTTATAATTTTTATAACCATTTATGTAGGTGTTACAAAAATTGATTCTATCCTCCGTGAATCTGTTTTTGCTTTAATTGTATGCAACGGATGGCGCTTTAATCATTTTAAATAAACAAAAACCTCTGTTTACGACATTGTAGATGCATGTGATTCCTGAAGGTCAGTTAGAATTTATATGGAGATGAGAGTGTTGCTGTTTTATAATTCAAAAGTTTAAGTTCATTAATTTGCTATTTAAAAACCTATCCACTATGAAGTGTAATATCTCAGTAAGTACATTTTTTTATAAATATTTTATGTATGTACAATTGTATTTTAAAAAAATATAAAGGTGTCAAAAGATACAATAACTTATTTCAAATATACAAAGGGATGTTTAAAAAAAAACATACGAAATCCTATCTTCCGTGAAACTCTAATATTCAAAATGTATGGTTTCTAAAAATTCTTGCATTAGTGCAGAACCACTTATGTTATGTTATTACTAGACCTGGTAGCTTTTCAAAAACCCCATTCTAGACTAACAGTAAAACAACCAAAAATAAAAAAAAATCATTTTCACTTGGGGGACATCTCAATATTCATCCATGTGTTTTTATTTTAAAGGTCTCGAAATACTAAAAAATTTAACTTTACCAATTTAATCTAATTAATTTTATAAAAAAATTAATTAGGATTTACAAAATTGTGCCAAAATAATTTATACTTAAGAAATTATTTTTATTAAAAAATGATAGATAGATTTTATTTCAAAAATTGATTTGGAAATAATATTGTTTAATAAAGAAGTGAACTGTTAGTACTCTCTAAAAATTAATTAGTCAAAAATTACTTTTAACAGTTATTAGTGGCTGCTTTTTCACTTGTACCATGGTTAACCATGGAATACCATGATATACCAAAATTTAACAGCCAATTCTTATGTAAAATTGTCCCCTGAATCCAAAAATTATAAAAGTGGAGCAGTTTTTGAGATATAGTCAATTCCATATTAAATTGACTATATCTTAAAAGACTGTTCTGCTTGTTTAACTTTTGACGACATTTTCGGATTCAGGGGACAATTTTACATAAGAATTGGCTGTTAATGTTTAGGATACCATGGTATAACAAGTGAAAAAGCAGCCACTATAAAAAATATAAATAATTAGGAATATATAAATATATAAACTATTAACATTTTTGACTAATTTAATTTTAGAAAGTAACTTTTGTCTTTCACTTCATGATAATTGAAAATATTTTAAATTTATATGTGTGAAACTAAATTTTTTTTTAGGAAAATTTTAAACCAATAAATTTTTAAATTCAAAAAGTATGTAATAAACGTTAAAACCGCGCGCGGCGTGCCATAGAATTCCTATTAAAACGAGAAAAAAGTATTTAAATGAAATATCAGGATTTACGAAGGTAATTGGTTTTTAAATCCCAAAAATCCTAGTTTAAAACTACCTACAATTTTTAAAAACCAATTAATATTTAAATATTTAATTAATATTTTAAACTTTTACATTCGCATTTTATATTTGAAATATTTTTTTATTATCAATTGTTTTAAGATTAAAAAAAATTTAACTTTTTAAGCTATTTTGCTAAAAAATGTTTTATATGTGTTTTTATTTTAAATGTCTCGACACTATTTTTAAATAATAAAAAATGTAACTTTACCAATTTAATCTAATTAATTTTATAAAAAAATTATTTAGGATTTACAAAATTGTGCCAAAATAATGTATACTTAAAAAAATATTTTTATTAAAAAATGATAGATAGATATTATTTCAAAAATTGATTGGAAATAATTTTGTTTAATAAAGAATTGAACTGTTAGTAAATTTTGTCTTTCAGTTCATGATAGTTGAAAATATTTTAAATGTATAAATCTGAACATAAAATTTTTATTTAGGAAAATTTGAAAGCAATAAAATTTTAGATTCAAAAATTATGTTATAAATGTTAAAACCGCGCGCGGCGTGCCATAGAATTCCTATTAAAACGAGCAAAAAGAATTTTAATCAAATATCAGGATTTACGAAGGTAATTGGTTTTTTAAATCCCAAAAATCATGGTTCAACATTTTTTGCATATATTTTGTCCTGTCCATTTTGATTGTTTGCATCATGCAGTTTTCATTGACCACTATAAAGTGAACTCAGCTTATTATTATTCCACTGCGCATTCTCATGTCAGATACTATGAACATGAACTTGGTTTTAATATATAAATTGCATCTTAAACTGTATCAAAAAGTGACCCTGCATTTTATCTTTTAGAAGCGGTTAAATGTGCTATTTTAAATTAAATATTTTTATCATACATACAATTCACAAACTACTTATTTGTCTTAACAATAAGGTCAATTTACTCCACTGTTTTATTTATGCTAACACATTTTCTGTGTTTTCTCACTTTTGTTACTCGGAAGATTTTTTTTTATAATTAAAAGCAACACACACGGTTTCATAACTTTATGTTATAAGAAGACTCTCATGGGATATAAGACAAAAATATGAATATGAATGCTTTATTTTGTTTAACATTTAACAGTTTTTTTTATTAATTTAAAAAATGTTTTGTGCTAGAAAAAAATTTTACGTTGTAAACATATTTTCCAGGCACCCTAACCTAAAATCAATTTGCTGGTTGATAACCTTTATAAAAAAGTTTAAAGTTAAAATCGAAATTTCATTTTAAGTAAGTAGGAATTTATTAGAGATAAAATATTACTGAATATAATTTAATACTGTAAATTACAAAAGAGTTTAAAAATAAAGCTTAGTAAAAAGATTTTACTAAAAACCCATCTATTCAAAAAATATTCTATTGTCCGACTTTTAAATGGATTTCATTTATTTTATTTGAAGACTTTATTAAAATTTAATTTAATCCTACAAAAGCTTATCGTATCGCATTGTAGGTAATTGAATTTAGCAGCAGTGGCGTCCAGGCTTTTTAGCCACGGACTGGACGTTAGCTTTAAGTTTGTTAACATTTGTGAAATGTCATACACTCAGAAAAATGTACAAGCACTGATAATGAAACTAATTTTGTAAGCGATTAATAAAATAATATTATTTAACTTAAATTTAAAATTGTAATGACTATAAAAAAAATGTACCACCTAAGGTACCTTTTTTATTAAATTTTCAGTGTCTTATTGGAACAAAAACCTACCATTTGTCAAAGTAATGAGATTATTTTTATTTACAAAATAAACTTTTTTTACTGTTAATAAAATTCTCATTTACTATAAATTGCGCTTACATAAAGTAATGTGCAGTTGTTATAGTAAAATTTGTTCATTTTACTATAATATATTTGTCTTTTTTAAATTACTATCGTTGTAATTCAAATTAATTTTATTTCAGTTAGAAAATCTTTGTTAATAGCTTAAGTTAAGAACAATGACAAAAATATTTTATTGCTATAAAAAGACTTTTTAATATATACTATTGTTTTGCAATGGTAACAAAATTTTTGTTATTTCCCTTAAAAAGAGGGGGAAAGGGCCAGCGCTCTCCTTGGTGAACATAACTTTAAAATCCACAGTCTGTGTTTAACACAGTGTGTTATAATCTTATTGATTTCACTTGTGCAAGTGAAGTGTGGTAAAATCTAGCATGATAATAATATCAAAATTATCACTGAGAAAATTAAAATTTCGACGTTTTATAAAAGAAATGTTTAAGGTCTATTCTATAAACGAAGCTGACTTATTGTTTAAAAAGTGAGTTCATATGTTTTTTTTATTTTGTACATCATATAATATGAGTAAATTTTTTTGTTACAATAAATAATTTGTTTTAATGCCTTGCAGTTATTCAAAAAAAAACTACCCAACACCCAACAGTAGGTTGAAAATGTGACCATTGTTACAATGAAAATAGTATATTGAATTAACAATTAATTTGTTGTTAAATTTACATAAATATTATTAATATTATAAAAAAGTTTTATTTTAAACGAAAAAGGATTTGTAAAATTTACAAAATTTCTATGAATAATACCATTAGGGTTTTATTATAACTACAAAACGTTTTTGTAAACGGTATAGAACTGTTTTTTTAGACAAATAAGAATATATATATATATATATTTATCAATGCGTTTCTGCATCTGGAAGAGTGTTATTTTTATAAACATAACGTAAATTAACTTTATAATTAATGCAAATGCTATGACTGAAAGCAGCGTTTTAAAAATAAAAATAATCTTTTTGCCGTAACAAAAGCAATTGTTGGACGAATAGGGATCTTTACTTTATTAAAACAAACTACTTCTTTTGTTATATTTATTAAAAAAATTTCTGAGTGTACCATCTTTAAAAAGTTTATATGCACGTTTTTGATTTTTTTGGTCCGATAAATCAATAATAATTTCTGTTGGTTTACCCATAAAAACATCCTCTTCAGTTTTACTGTGAAAAACTGCTTCTATATTGGATTTAAACAGTTGTTAGTCCATTTTGAAGGAAGAAATGTCGATTTTTACAGACAAATTTGACATTGACATTTTAAAAGTTCTACGCTAAAGAAGTATCGCTAGTAGCGCCACCACTCGGTTGTTATCATCGTAACAAAAGTATCACTTTTAATAATCAGCTGTCAAACGCTTATGGTGCAAACTAGTGTTTTTGAGAATAAAGCCAGAAAATGTTAAAAAATATCGGAAAAAAACCGTGGCTCGATTTGTTGTGTTGTTGGTTGTATTTCGAGAGAAAATCCTGGGTTGGGTTTTTACCGGTTTTCCAAAAAACAGTGTTAATCTGAATGAAGAAATAAATTGCATACAGTCTCTGTAAATATAAATAGATACAATAAATAGTAGTGATTAACGTGAAAAGTGTAAATATTTCAATTCAGTAAAACTCGTCAAACAAATAAGTCGTCTAAATTTAAACAGCATTTAGCATTATTAAAAGCGCTGATTAAGAAAGTCTCCACTTAACGGTAAAATACCATTATATTATGTATTATATATAATATTATGTTGCCATGAATTCGTAGGCATATTTTGTTGTTTAAAATGCAGTTGTCGGTGTTTTTTAGAAAACTATAAAAAATATAAAAATGGTGGATTTTAAGGTTATGTTTGTGCAAAAATTATTTTTTACTAATTTCTTTAAAATGTCCAAACTTAAATATAAATTATATTAGTTAATTCTGCACCAGCAAATGTACTTACCAAATTGGATCCTTTGGCAAAACATGAAAATGCAACGATTTCGTTATTGAATTTTATTTACAATTAAAAACACAATAATTCCCCATGATCCCTTAGATACACACACTAACGTAACTATAAAAGCATTTCAGCGTTGAGTTTCTTAATCAATGATATAAGGAATAATCAATCAAAATCGAGTACTAAAAAAGTTTTTTTAATTTTTTCCTTGCAACGTAAAACACAAATAACGTGCGCGATTTAGCTGTGCAATTGAACAAAATTTGTCGAGTAAGACTTCTGCCTTCCTCTCTTTTGTAAAAACTACCTATTTATTTAAAAATAATGTATAATCTGTGCTTTAAATGTATTGTTGACAATTCTTAAATTCACGCAATTCTATCGAAGTCCACCAGATGGCGCGCGCGTTGCGAAAACCCGATACTTCTTTAGCGTATATGTCACATCCTAATTTTATAATAACTAAGTTATTGTGTTATTTGAATAAACATTTCTTAAATAATTATATTATTCAACAAAAAACAGCTTATTATTTAGCAATTTCAGTTACACGTGTAATAAAATACAAATAACGATACTGTAATCAGTATTATTTGTGCAATATTTAATGTGTTCTATTTATAGGATCATTTTTATAATACTTTTATTGTCCTGGTATGGGTTCTATTTATACATTATCAGAACCGGATTTTCCACTTAATTTTTTAATATTTTATATTTTTATCAATAAAGTAAAAAAACAAAATTTAATTTTAAAACTGAAAAATTTATAATCTAATAAATACGCGCTAAATTAATCATAAAAACGTGCTTCCAGGGAATCCAAAGTAATTAAAAAGTTTATCAAAAGATTTAGTTTATAACATTTACCTACATGTATAAAATTTCAATAAAATGCATTCTAAATTTTTATCGCGCCTTTAATGAATATAATAAATCCCTTTTCACCCTACCAAAACCAATTCAGAAAGTAATTTGGCAACGTTTTAAACATAAATTTTCTCTTAAGTTTAGAAGATAGATTTAATTTAAAAGGGTTTAATTTATTGCTGTCTTCTAATTCCATTTCTAAATGTTTAATGTAATTTTAAACTAAAATTTAATGACATAATATATTAGCCAATCATATTTACATATATGCACATTGTTGCAAGGGAAATCTATTAAAAATATACCCCACTCAAAACTGTTTTTTTAATAACTGCTTACTACCTGAAAACTCATTTGTTTCGTTTTCGTTGGGCCACCATGTATAGTAAAAGTTTCCTCATTTTAAACGTCGACTTGAAATTTATTAACTAAATCCTTGCTTTGAGCAGCACCTGCGTCTAAATTATTATGTCAAAAAGTTTACAGATAGGTGGTACATTACACTGAAAGAAATTTGTTGCTAAAAGTAAATACAAATTTATACTAAAAATTTTATACTAGTGCTTTACACATTTATACTACTGTTTATTATGAATGTATGGTAAATTTTGTAATACATTTATTGTAAAGAAGATATGTTAGATCTAAATAAAAATAAACTTACCCTTACTATAAAATGTAAACTATAAGTGAATTACAGCAAAAAAATATTGCTAGAAACACCATTTATATTGCTAGGGCAGCAATAGGCTGCTAACCAAACGAATATATTTGTTTTAGCAATGTATGTGGTAGTCTATATATGAAACATAAAATATATTTGCCCTAATTATTTTTTTATTTAACTTTAGTATATATTTCTTTCAGTGTAGTTGCAAACTTATATTACAAATTAATCGTTTTCTAATTTCAATTGCAAAATATAATTATTTTTTATTTTAGGAAAAATAGTGAATCATAAATAGGTTTGTGTGGGTTTAATAATTAGGCTGGGTATCTATAAATTAAAAATTAGCATTGTTTTTTAATTATCATTGTCATTGTTTTTATTAAGTAATTTTATTGAAAATCCTATTATTTTCCCTGAATCACCCATAGAATGGTGTCAAAATTAACATTAGGCATTTGAGTTTTTATTGGTTTCCTAATTAACAGTGGGCATCTGAAGGAATAAATAAATTGCATGCAGTCCTTGTATAAATAAATTGTACCTATTACAATAAATACAAATTTTAATAATGATTTACGTGAAAAGTAAACAATTTAATTCAGTAAAAATAATAAAACGAATATGTCGTCTAAATTCAAACAGCATTATTAAAACCGTTGATTGAGAAAGTCTGCACTCAACGGTAAAATACCAAAAACGGATATTATATTATGTATTATACGAGGTGTGTTCAGAAAATATCGGGAATTTTCGTTTTTTGAAACAAATATTTATTTATTTGTCTACATTAATGTTGTCTCCTTCAAAATAGTCCCCATTGGATATTATGCACATGTGCCAGATCTTCTTCCAATACTCGAAACTCGATCTTTGGGATAGCCTTTAGTTCTTTCAGCGATGCGCTTTTAATGTCATCTATGCTTGCAAAACGACGGCCCTTTAAGGTTCTCTTTATTTTTGGGAATAGGAAAAAGTCAGACAAGGCATGTCTGGCGAATATGGAGGCTGGGGCATCATTACAGTATTGTTTTTGGCCAAAAATTTTGTTCAAAATTTAACAATTTTAGAACAAATTTTGCTGCCACGCGTTTCATACCCAAAACATTCGAAAAAATTTCATGGGATGGGCCAATCGATATACCAACATCATCAGCGACTTCTCTGATGGTTTATAACCATTTCTTCCACTTTTTCCATGTTTTTATCGGTTTTTAATGTGCTTGTGCGTTCGGGACGTCATCTTCAACGTCTTAACGGCCATCTTGGAAACTCTTATACCACTTGTTAACTCCTGTTTTACTTATAGCAGACGCCTTTGTTAACATTTCACAGTATTTATTTAGTTTTTTAAGCAAAATTGGATACAATTTTTTTGATCCATTTCTTTTAACGAACGAAAAATCGCCGAGCTCATAAAACACGTCTAACCTTAGCGGCTGCCACAGACAAAGTAAACAATGAAAACAGCTAAAGTTTTTATCATACCTCAGGGGCATGTATACCAACATAAAAAAGAAAATTTTATAACAACCGGACCCTCCCGCGAAATTTAACAATTCCCGTTATTTTCTGAACACAGCTCGTATGCACATTGTTGCAAGGGAAATCGATTAAAAATATACCCCACTCAAAACTGTTTTTTTAATAACTGCTTACTACCTGAAAACTCCTTTGTTTCGTTTTCGTTGGGCCACCATGTATAGTAAAAGTTTCCTCATTTTAAACGTCGACTTGAAATTTATTAGCTGGCCATACACAGACGTTATTGCGCGCGGTTTATCGTGTTATCTGCAAAAACATATGGAAAATCATGTACGTGAGTGAGTATCGCCGCGCGCAATGATAGAACGGGAAGGGATTTCAGACGTGCTTTCCTCTGGAGTGTGGAGTGTCCACACGCCACATTCCGCGTCACGGTTTACCTTTGCTTGGCAAAATTTTACGTTGAAAATTTGTTCATGATCACATGCAGTTTCAAACGACTCGATAAATGTTACTTTTTGCCCACTCACATACGATTTTTCCTTTGAAACTGATATACCACGGGCAATCACTTGCTAAATCATTTGAATACTTTATCAAGTGTATGGAACATGACGCTTTTTTTGCCATGCCGTTCTTTCGTGCATACTAACCGCTACATCCCAACACGCCACGATAAACCGCGCGAAATAACGCCTGTGTATGGCCAGCTATTAACTAAATCCTTGCTTTGAGCAGCACCTGGATCTAAATTAATATGTCAAAAAGTTTACATTATTTGAAAACTTAAATAAATTAATGGTAAAATGGTTGTCGTTTTCTAATTTCAATTGCAAAGTATAATTATTTTTTATTTTAGAAAAAATAGTGAATCATAAATAGGTTAGATTTGTATGATTCAGTATAAACAGTGGGTTTAATAATTAGGCTGGGTATCTATAAATTAAAAATTAGCATTGTTTTTTAATTGTCATTGTCATTGTTTTTATTGAGTAATTTTATTGAAAATCCTATTATTTTCCCTGAATCACCCATAGAATGGTGTCAAAATTAACATTAGGCATTTGAGTTTTTACCGGTTTCCTAATTAACAGTGGAAATCTGAAGGAAGAAATAAATTGCATGCAGTCCTTGTATACAAATAAATATATATAAATAAATTGTACCTATTACAATAAATACAAATTTTAGTAATGATTTACGTGAAAAGTAAACAATTTAATTCAGTAAAAATCATAAAACGAATATGTCGTCTAAATTCAAACAGCATTATGCATTATTAAAAGCGTTGATTGAGAAAGTCTGCACTCAACGGTAAAATACCAAAAAAGGATATTATATTATGTACAGGGTGTTATGTAATTAATGTTATATATGTATTAAAATGGGTTGTTCCTTAGGGTCCATAAAGAAGCACCTGAACCTTTTTTTTTCTAAATTCCAAAGACTAAAAATAATTTATAATAACCTTTATCCTACCAAAAAGTACGCCACTGATGGACTAGGAATTTTAGGCTAATCTGGTTGCCTAATTTAATTTATTATGTTATGGTTGGTAACAACAGCGTTTCCAAATTCTGTCAAAAAAGTTGCCAAGCATTGTTTAAATTTAGCTTAATTACAAAAATGACAAAATCAACAATGCAAATTGTCAATTTGGCGTTTTTATTAATTGTTGGTTATGTCATTTTTGTACCGAAGGTAAATTCAAACAAAATCTGCCAACTTTTATGACAGAATCTAGTGCATTTCTTTCAAATTTTAGGTTGTGCTCAAATTGTAAATATCTTAACTAAGGAAAGTGCTTTTGGATTTATTTACACAAATTAAATGTTTAAAGTTTAACCTGTGAACTGGTCCCAATTTCATCTGAGTAAACAGAAAGAAAAAAACCGTGGAAAAAATTAATTTTGTGGTTATGGATTTTTTAAAATAGGTACTAAATTTTTTAATCATTGCTTAAGCTAATAGCTGGATGAGTAAATAAATACAGAAGGGTATTAGAGCTTTAAGGGCATAACACTTTTGTATTTATTGAGTTTTTATTTATTTTTTGCAAAAAAAATTTTTAGTAACAATTTTTTACATCTGGCAACGCGCAGCTACTTTGTTTGTTGGTATCTATGTACTCACAGAACACAAGTGTGCAGAGATAAACCAAGTGTGTAACCAGTGGCGTATCATAAAAAATATAAAAAACTTCTAATGCATATTTTTTCTTTATCTTTGGAAAAATATTTTTTTAAATATTTTCCTTTACTCCTTATGTCAAAAGGTATTCAGTATTTTAATATATAACATTAATTACATAACACCCTGTATATAATAATATGTTGCCATAAACTTGTAGATATATTTTGTCGTATACTATTTTAAAATGCATGCAGTTGTCGGCGTTTTTTAGATTACTCAAATTTAAAAGTGTTTAATTTTAAGGTTATGTTTGTACAACAATTATTTGTTAGATTTGTTAAAAATGTCTAAACTTAAAAATAAATTAAATAAGGTAAACTATCATTAGTTAATTCAAAACCAACAATTATGTAATTTGCAAAACATGACAATGCAACAATTTAGTTTTTGAATTACATTTACAATTAAAAACACAATAATTCACCATGATCACTTAGATATACACTAACGTAACTATATAAGCATATAAGCGTTGAGTTTCTTAATAAATGATATAAGCAATAATAAATCGAAATCGAGTTCTAAACCAAAGTTTTTTAGTTTTTACTTGGAATAAGAAACACAAATAACCTGCGCGATTTAGCTGTGCAATTGAAACTTTGCGAACAAAATTTGTCGAGTAAGACTTTTTCTCTTTTGTAAAAAAAATGTATTTAAACCAGATGCTTCTTCAGCGGTAATGTATTTTTTAAATCGTAACCGACTTTTAAAAAAATGTCTCGAATACGGTTACTTACGAAGGCGCAAAAATGATGTGATCATTTTAACGTATGCAAAGTGTCGGAGACAGCGCCATCTACAACCTACATTAATTTTTTTAATTTTCTTGGCCTGAAAAACCCCCAAATATAAAGTTTGCGCAAAAACGATTAATTTTGTCAAAGTTATTTAATACATAATAGGTACAGGGTGGTCCACGTAAGGTGACCCATATACTTATCTCAGAAACTACTGGAGTAACAAAAAATTTGTAGGAAACAAATATTCACGAAGTAAAAAATATTTTTAAAATATTATATTTTCATTTATACAGGGTGTTCGGTTTTCCTTGGGACGATACCAACTTCCTTATTTTCAATGGAACACCCTGTATTTTTTTGCATTTTTGGATTCTACCCACTCTTTTAGATATACTTTGTAAATATATTAATTAAGAAAATGTTAATACTTTTTGAGTAAAATTAAGATTTATTAAAATTTCTCTAAATGTAGACACTCGCTAAAAGTTAAAAATAATCAACTAAAAGTTATTATTTTTTATATTATGTAGTATCCATCTCTTTAATAATAAGTAAGCTATAAGTTAATTATTATATTTTTTGGAAAATATCATACAGGGTGTTTTCTATGTCCCGTTGAAAATAGCGATTTTAAAAGTTTAAAATCTTGTTTTTCTTCAATGGAACACCCTATATATTTTTGCATAATTGGATAGAATAAGTAATTACCTTTCATTTTATATATATATGTCCTATACCTAAACCTAACAGAAAAAAAAATATTCGCATTTTTCACAATTAGTAGCTTTTTTCCAATTACCTTAGTTAAATTTTCATTATTCAAATAAATAAATTTCAATAACAACAAATAAAAATGCTTTTATATATAAATATATATTACTATAATAATTACCATACGCGCAAAGCTACTAATTTTGTAAAATGCGAATATTTTTTTTAGGTGATCCACGTAAGGTGACCCATATACTTATCTCAGAAACTACTGGAGTCACAAAAAATTTGTAAGAAACAAATATTCACGAAGTAAAAAATATTTTTAAAATATTATATTTTCATTTATACAGGGTGTTCGGTTTTCCTTGGGACGATACCAACTTTCTTATTTTCAATGGAACACCCTATATTTTTTTGCATTTTTGGATTCTACACACTCTTTTAGGTATACTTTATAAATATATTAATTAATAAAATGTTAATACTTTTTGAGTAAAATGAGGATTTATTAAAATTTCTCTAAATGTAGACATTCGCTAAAAGTTAAAAATAACCAATTAAAAGTTATTATTTTTTATATTATGTAGCATTCATCTCTTTAATAATAAGTAAGCTATAAGTTAATTAATTTATTTTTTGGAAAATATTATACAGGGTGTTTTCTTTGAATAATGAAAATTTAACTAAGGTAATTGGAAAAAAGCTAGTAATTGTGAAAAATGCGCATATTTTTTTTTCTGTTAGGTTTAGGTATAGGACATATATATATAAAATGAAAGGTAATTACTTATTCTATCCAATTATGCAAAAATATATAGGGTGTTCCATTGAATAAAAACAAGATTTTAAACTTTTAAAATTGCTATTTTCAACGGGACATAGAAAACACCCTGTATGATATTTTCCAAAAAATATAATAATTAACTTATAGCTTACTTATTAATAAAGAGATGGATATTACATAATATAAAAAATAATAACTTTTAGTTGGTTATTTTTAACTTTTAGCGAGTGTCTACATTTAGAGAAATTTTAATAAATCTTAATTTTACTCAAAAAGTATTAACATTTTCTTATTTAATGTATTTACAAAGTATACCTAAAAAAATGGGAAGAATCCAAAAATGCAAAAAAATACAGGGTGTTCCATTGAAAATAAGAAAGTTGGTATCGTCCCAAGGAAAACCGAACACCCTGTATAAATGAAAATATAATATTTTAAAAATATTTTTTACTTCGTGAATATTTGTTCCTTACAAATTTTTTGTGACTCCAGTAGTTTCTGAGATAAGTATATGGGTCACCTTACGTGGACCACCCTGTACATGGTAAAATGTTCGACAACACCGGCATAGTTACCATACGACGCGTCGCACTATGGTTTATCGGCGAAAAATTTATGGCGATAATTTGTTAAAAACATCTTAAAGCAATAGATTTTGGTAAATAAATATTTTTAGATAATTATGTTTTGATTTAAAACAGTAAAATTGGATAAAAATTAGGCACACATTTAATAAACTATATCTTTTAATCGAACAAAAATATGTACATTTTTTTTAAATAACTGTAAAGAACACCTTAATCTGCATATATAAAAATTCCTATTTGAATAAAAAAATAAAAATTAAAAGTTATAACGTTTTAAAGACATTGGTAAAATTAGGAGAAAAAAATTCATATAGGCATTTAACTACGATTGCCTCCGATTCCACGTTGATATCTACATGAGGTTGTTCAGTAAACTTTACTTTATAAGTAACAAATAATTAGCACATATATATACGCACATATCGCGCTGCATGGCTAAATCGCAAGGGCTCGTACCTAACTAAGGCATTGTCTACGCACTCAAGATTTTCGTACCCACAGATCAATGCTAATAAGTTTTAGATGAATGGATGAATTATTATAAATATTTCACCATGTATTATTATTTTTTTAATATTATTTAAAAATATATACAAAGTAAACTTTTCCTAAAGGATTAATCATTAATTACCTATTTATAACAAGATATGCTTTGCTTTGTAGGTATCTATCTATCTATCTAAAAGGAAAAATATTTTATAAATTAATTAATAATCCCTTCTTTTGCATCTTTAAAGGTAAAAACTATTAGGAAAAACATAACTTTCTGAGGAAGCTCAAGAATCTAAAAATAAGGATTTTAAAAAATTTCGATATATGGTTTCGAGAAAAACAAATCGAAAATCAACAGAGGATATATTTCATCGTGTTTTAATATCGTCTGACCACCTAATAAAGTTACTTAAAAGAAATACAACATTTGTAAAATATATGCTTGATGAAGAAGTTAAGGAATTATTAATGCAATAAATGTTAAAATTCAAATTATGTTTATTTATTTCTTAAAGTGTGGTTAAGATAGTTAAG
Source organism: Brassicogethes aeneus (assembly GCA_921294245.1). Classification (NCBI taxonomy): domain Eukaryota; kingdom Metazoa; phylum Arthropoda; class Insecta; order Coleoptera; family Nitidulidae; genus Brassicogethes; species Brassicogethes aeneus. The sequence goes on from OV121135.1 coordinate 49,348,500, forward strand.
TATTTATTTACAATAAAAAAGTTATTGAACTATGTTCGCAATTGTTTCACCGCGAACATCTAAAAAAGGCATTAAAAAAATAAAGACCTTTATTTTATTTTACTAAAATATAGTTAATTATACCTATTAAGTCCTATTTAACATAGTAAAAAATAAAAAAATAAATATTTTTTTGCAATAAAAAAATTATTGGGATATTTCCGCAATTGACGCTCTATGAACATCTATAGATTTAAAAATACGCATTTAAAAATTAAAAACCTTTATGGTTTTTATTAAAATATGGTTAATTATACGTAATAATTCTTATATAATACAGTCAAAAAGAAAAAAATTGGTATTTATTTTTAATAAAATAGTAACTATTTTATTTCACAAACTGTTTGTGAACTATTTCTGCAAAACAGTGATAATAATAACCTAAAAACGCATTTAAAAAATAAAAAACTCTTAAATTTTTGACTAAAATTTAACACATTAAAAAAAATTAATATTTATTTGTAATAAAAAAGTTATTAAATTTTTTCCGCAAAACGCTGCTTTTTGACCATAGTGCGTCGTGTCCTTGCTTTTAAAATTTAAATCTATTTATAGAACTTGCCCAATTAATACACAATAATATAATTTTACTTCTAAAAATAGCGATTATAGTATAAATTAATTATAGAAAATAGTTTTGAAATTTGTAAATTTAGGAAATAAAAAAGTATAGGTACTTAAACAAATTAATCGCGTATCGCTTAATCTGATAAAGTTAATCCAATGATTTACAATGTATTACCGCTTACAATAATTAATCTAGTAAACAGAGTTCGCCATAAACCTAATTTACCCGAAATATTAAACATGTCAACATTATAATAATTATTGTATTTAGGGAATAAATAGTAAAAAATCAAGGGGGTGGTGGGCCAGGCGAAGACAAGCATTTTTGGTCTCAGGAAAACGCCCCCCTACCGAGCTATAGGCGTCAAAAATGTTATAATATGGGTGATTCTACAAAAGTTGGGCAACTTTTGACCTCATTTTGTTTATATAGTTTTCGGAGAAAATTAAACAGTATTTTGTTATAAGAACATAGATAATATAACAAATATACAGACCGGGCCACTCACTTTTTCAAACAGGTTCTGAAATATCTGTTTTTTCTAAATTTGAATGCAAGGGAAGTGACGAGTATTATACTACTCGGAGTATACCAGGGTACTAATTAAATACCATAATTTATTGGAAAATATAAGATTTATTGCAATTATTTATTTGAGCATATTATACATTAAATATCTTAAAACCAAATAATACCACACATCAGTGGCGGCTGGTGGATTTTGGGTATACCGATATCTCAATTGAGTCGTATAGATTCAAAATCCGCCAAATCCATTTATTGAAAATAAAGGACAGAAGACATGTTTCCATAACAACATAATTAATATGTATTGCAAACATATCTACTGTCCTTTATTTTCAATAAATGGATTTGGCGGGTTTTGAATCTATACGACTCAATTATTAGATATGGGACCCACACCAAATTTATGACATTAAATAAACAAGTTCTGCGCAAGCAGAATTTAAATTGAAGTTTGCGAAAAAAAGATAACCGAAACATCGAACATGGAACTGACGACACGGTACTGATGAATGGGATACAAATTTGAGATTATAATTCGGAATTAAGTATTTTATCCACTCCTACATTGACGAGCTGTGACTTTATGGCGTTCTATTGACGGGCTGAAGTTAACAACAGTGGCTTTTCGACATTTTACGCCACGGACTGAAGTTAGCTTTATTATAAATTGGGAAAAAGTGAGGTTAAATTCGGGTGACAGTTGACAGATGTCAAAATTTTAACAAATAAAATTGGCTTTAAATTCTGTTTTGTGTTCGTCGTAGATAAAGTATAGTATGCAACTCGTTTATAAACTTCTCTAGACACTCGTTTTTATTAAACACTCGCTCGCAAGCTTCGCTCGTGCTTAATTAAACTCGTAACTAAAATGGCGTTTATAAAACTTGATACAAAAAAAACTATTACTGATATTTTTTATTAGTGGATGCTACTTATCAACAAATCACATATAGCCTTATTATAATAATTTTTTACCAACACTTGAGTTAAAACGAGGACTTGACGTTTAAACTTCAATATATCGCAGGAATTTTGAATTTTAACATTGGACACAGAACTGACGGGTAAACGTGAGTACAAAGATTATCAATTTTTTAAAAATTGATATTATTCGAATCGATGATAAAATATGAAAAATACGTTATTTAATGTTTTATAGTTTGTAGTGAAAAAATTTAAGATAAATTGAATATATTTTAAAATAAAATCACTCAAATATTTGATTCAGGAGTTGTGACACGCCAAGGTACTGACGTTTTGAATATTTATTACGTTTTTCTACAAACGTGCTTTTGAAAAAATACATTAAATTTGGTGGACAAGTTAAAAAAATATTAAAATACCTACTCTATTGACTGATGACATCAAGTTGTCCAACTTTTGTAGAATCACCCATATGGAGAGGAAAATAAATTTTTTTAATTCAAAAGTTAAATTTATAATAAAAACTTTAACAGGAAAAATTGTCCATTTAAAAAATAAAATATAAACATTTTTAAAGTAATATATTACATGTATATTATATTAAGAAGATAAAAACTATAGTTTTTATCTCCAAGTAAAGTTTTTTACTTCTTAATCTGTAAAAAACCATTTCAAACAAAATTTGACTACCGTCAGATCTACTTAACCTCTTTTTCTAGGTTTAATAATTAATAATATTAAAGTATGCATACATGTTTAACATATTTAATGTATCTTTTAACTAATAAAAGGGTAGACACAAACTGTGTTGTTTCTTGCAATTTGATTCTACTCTCAGACCTGTGGTCTGTGATTCTACTACATATAAGCTTGTAATGGTTAATTAATTATGAGAGTAAGCAACTAAAATAATATGTTCTGAATTTAACCGGTCGCAAATAGTTTTTAGTGTACCGTAAAATGCGTGGCAAGCCAAAAGCAAACCGAAGCGATCAAAAATGCGTTTGCATGGCGATTCTATTTTTAGAACGCGCTGTATGATTTTTACCGAGCAGCGTGCAAGTTAGTCCCACTTGTTGTTTTGATTCGATCAAGAAAGCTGCTTTATCTTAATCTCGCTCACTAGATTTTTATAAATTGTCATTATAATAGACACTTTTTTTTTCAAAGTAAGTTTAATTTTAAGAAGGTTTCGGGCACGATATTAGTCGCTATAAGAAAATGTTGAAAAAATTCTAGGTTGTAGTAGAGTCTACTTAAAAGATGTTTACAAAGTTTTAGGAAGATTGACTGTCTGGTTTTCGAGTAAAATTTTATTAAAGTTTCTAACGTGACATTGAATAATTAATGTTAACTTTAACCGTACAGTTTTGCAATAATAAACGATAATTTTGACTGTACCCAACCAAAATTATCAATCTGGCATTTTCGTCTAGACAACACTGGATTACGAACACTTGATTATCTGGGGATATTTTTTGTGATTTAATTGGATTGTTCTTTATTATAAGTTATTTTTTTATTTATTAGACAATCCTTCTAGCTTTTATGGTTCTCTTATCTTTGTTTTCTGCTCTTCTCGAGACTGTTGCTTAAGTTTACATTAATAATATAACAAAACAGTTATATTTGAAAAGTATCATCAATTTAAGTTCATAAGGTAAAACCTATACTATCCAGACATGCATATGTGTCGCACATGTCAACAATATAAATAATACAACAAAATCAAAGTAATCAATATGAATATAATCAATTATATTATTAAATTGCTGAGATAATTCACCTACACGGACGGTATAGAAAATCAAATACAAATTGATATAATTATCAATGTTCCCTCAAGAAACAACAATAATATGAAACATAAGTATAATATAACTTGGGTCACAAACAACAATAATAAATGGCGGTGGTAAATAATAGTATATTATGTATCAAGTTTTATAAATGCTATTTTAGTTACGAGCTTTATTAGGCACGAGCGAAGCTTGCAAGCGAGTGTTTAATAAAAACAAGTGTCTAGAGAAGTTTATAAAACGAGTTGCATACTTTACTTTATCTACGACGCACACGAAGAAGAATTTAAAGCCAATTTTATTTAAACTGACATCTGTCAAACTTTTAACGGATTTAACATCACTTTTCCCCTATTTTATAATAAAACTAACTTCAGCCCGTGACTAAAATGCTAAAAAGCCACTGTTGCTAACTTCAGCCCGTGACTAAAACGCCATAAAGTCGCAGGTCGTCACTGTAGGAGTAGATAAAATATATAAATAACAAATGGTACAGTAGTGGACAACGGTAATGCAATTTAATTGTACAGTCATAAATAAAAAATACAATCAGATATAATAAAGTAATAAAAACATGTCAGTGCAAATCAAATATAGCAAAATAATATGATTATTAGGGCTGTACAATTTAGCCGGTTAAGCCGGCTAAAAAAGTTAGCTAAGTTAATTAGCTAGCTAACTGATCAGCTTAGCTAATTTAACCGGTTAACTAAATTAGCTTAGCTAATTAGCTGGCGGCTTAACCGGTTAATTTAGCTTAGCTTTAGCTTTAGATTAACCGGTTTAGCCGCTAGCTAATTAGCAAAGCTAATTCAGTTAACCTGTTAAATTAGCTAAGCTGATCAGTTAGCTAGCTAATTAACTTAGCTAACTTTTTTAGCCGGCTTAAACGGCAAAATTGTATAGCCCTTATGATTATCAATATTAATAAAATAAAACAATAACTTCATATCAATAACCGTAGCTATAGCTACGGTTATTGATATATCATATAAGAAGTTGTTGTTGGATATAACCATTATTTGTCGATCTAAATTGGTTAATTGGTAGTTATTGGCAATTGGGTGCGCCTGTCAAAGTAAAGCTGTATCCGCCGACCTTACCAGAAACCGTTAACAAAGTTCTCTAACTAAATAACTCATTTGATATACAGAACTTAAAACAAAGTCTCAACATATTAATTAATGAATATAAATTTATCAGATAAATAAAATTAGATAAACTGTACAACAAAATGATACATTACATTACAATATAATATGTAAATTTAATATAAATATAATAATTATCAATGGCCTTTTGATTGTTATTGTTATACAGGGTGTTATGTAATTAATGTTATATATTAAAATGGGTTGTTCCTTAGGGTCCATAAAGAAGCACCTGAAACTTTTTTTTTCTAAATTCCAAAGTCTAAAAATAATTTATAATAACCTTTATCCTACCAAAAAGTACGCCACTGATCGACTAGGAACTTTAGGTTAATCTGGTGGATTTATTATGTTATGGTTGGTAACAACTGTTTCCAAAATCTTTCAAAAAAGTTGCCAAGCATTGTTTAAATTTAGCTTAATTACAAAAATGACAAAATTAACAATGCAAATTGTCAATTTGGCGTTTTTATTAATTGTTGGTTATTTCATTTTTGTACTGAAGGTAAATTCAAACAAAATCTGCCAACTTTTATGACAGAATCTAGTGCATTTCTTTTAAATTTTAGGTTATGTTTTCAAATTGTAAATATCTTAACTAAGGGAAGTGCTTTTGGATTTATTTACACAAATTAAATGTTTAAAGTTTAACCTGTGAACTGGTCCCAATTTCATCTGAGTAAACAGAGAAAAAAATTAATTTTGTGGTTATGGATTTCAAATTTCAAAGGTACTAAATTTTCTAATCATTGCTTAAGCTAATAGCTGGATCAGTAAATAAATACAGAAGGGTATTAGAGCTTTAAGGGCATAAAACTTTTGTATTTATTGAGTTTTTATTTATTTTTTGCAAGAAAAATTTTTAGTAACAATTTTTTACATCTGGCAACCCATAGCTACTTTGTTGGTTGGTATCTATGTACTCACAAAATACAGGTGTGCAGAGATAAACAAGTGTGTAACCAGTGGCGTATCACAAAAAATATAAAAAACTTCTAATGCATATTTTTTCTTTATCTTTGGAAAAATGTTTTTTTAAATATTTTTCCTTTATTCCTTATGTCAAAAGGTATTCAGTATTTTAATATATAACATTAATTACATAACACCCTGTATATTATTGTTATGTATGATGTGAGAGGTCGTGGGTTCGAATCCCACTAGGGGTATGGCTGTTTATTTGTGTTTGTCCTATTGTATATTTGTCCTTCGGAGGGGACTTTAAGCCCGCGGTCCGTTCCTACCCCTAATCCGCTCAAGCCATTCAGTTGGCTTCTGGTAAGTAAGTAAGTAAGTAAGGGTGGAACTAAAAGAGCACTTTTTTTGAATATGGTTTTATTGGATGGGGAGGTATATATGTAATGTACGTCAAATATATTTGACGTACATTTAGAAAATTTTAAAGATTATGCTCGGTGAAGACATAACGTACCCTTCCTATCTAACTTTTAGGGGCACCAATATATTAAACATAAGAAAATTATTCTGTTTAGTTTCATGCCGAACACAATACAAAAGGAAAAACAGTTCACCTATGTTAGAACATCAGTATCATACTCGCCGTAACGATAAGTACCTTTTGCCAAAAATGCAAAAGGTAATCGGCCAAAGATCTGCTTCATACTTGGCTACAAAAGCATTTAATTTTGTTCCAAAATCAATACAGAATATTTTAAATTATAATTCATTCAAGGTGCAATTAAAACATTTTTTGATAAAAACACCAGAAATTTTAATTAATAATTTAATAAATAATCGCAGCTAGGACTAAAATAGGTTTTATTATATTGTGTTTAATTGCTATTTGTCTAAAACATGTAGTGATTTGTTTTATTTTACTGTCGTTGTATTATTATTGTTATTGATATTTAGCTGATACTTTGTTATTTGTTGGCTAATAATTTATTGAGTTTTTAATTTAAATTGTAATGTGCAAGTCCCCAGACAAGTTTATAACTTAAGGGGTTATTTTATTATTTAATTACTAAAAATTATATTTTTAATGTTTTGAATGTATTTCACTTTTTAAAATGGTAATTAAATAAATATTATTATTATTATTATTACACTTTAACTGCCGGCAACGCGGCTACCGCGTTCTTGTGTATTTTACAATATGCCGAGCACGCGGGACCCGCGTTCTGTACGGTGGCATATAGCATGGTTTTTGTCGCTGGGTGCCGCCAACGCGTCTACCGCGTTTGTTTATTTGTTTTTTGTTTTAGTATTTTTTCATATAGAACCTTTCAATAAGAAACGAAAGAAACAACTTTAGTCCATTTTTATCTAAAATTTCTAAAAAAAGCTATCGGCACTGCAATATGGGCGGACTATTACGTCGGCAGTGAACGTGTTAAGAGTTAAATTTACTCCCTTACTTACTTACTATATCAAATCCACCGTCTTATCTAGGTTTTCTACTCGTTTTTTTTATTTTTTATATAGAAACTGTACCAAAACTTGGTTATTTGGTATTTCTGTAATGACCCCTTAAGTGGTCGGCCAAATGAGAATCATATATAACTATAGCATAATACTCGTAAACAAAATAAAGGTTGTATGGAATTTTAAAGTGAAAACTTATACCTAACACTTAATACAAAAACCAAATGGTAAAAATTAACTGCCCCATATATCGTACCTTACAAGATTAAAAGTTGTATACAATTTTTCCAGATGGTTATGAAAAAAATAGAAATATTTTATTAACAAACTTATTAATTAAATTGATCAAAAAAGACCTTTCAGCTAAGACTGGTAGGTAGCTAAAAAACACAAGTGCAAATTGCGCTACCCTGATATACCGGTTGGTATTTTTGTGCGATTTTTGTTCTATAAATAACATTACAAGTATTTCTATAAATAGCTCTCATACATGTATATGACATAACTTGTTTTCTGAATGAGTTAAAAGTCGTATCTTCAAACGGTTACCTGCTAAATTACCTTTGTGGGTATACCCCATCTAAAGGTGTATAGGCAGATGAAAAAACTATTTTTTTTATATCAACATTCCTTATATTGTGGTCGAGGCAAATTAGTGGATACGGTGCATCCACCATTTTTTAAACTTGTTTTTAAAACTTGGTTTATTAATTATTTATTATCTCCATACTATCCAGGTGTCCCAGAGAATTATTTCTTCGTCTAATAATGTGTATACTAGGGTGTCCCAAAAAAAAGAATATTTTTTTTCTTCTCTTCTCTTGTGAAAATATGTTGGTTTGTCATGTTTTAAGAGCCCTGTCAAAAGATCAGCACCATTAAAAAAATTTTAGGGGTCGCTCAAGATTTTTAAAAATTACCAAAATCGTCAAAAATTGGATTTTTTTTTATTTTAATTTTTTTTCTCTTTCCGATATTATTTTTTAATTTAAAAATAATAATGATTCTGAAAATTTTAAATCGATATTTTAATTTCTAAAGGTCGCTCAAGATTTTTTTAACTTTCAAAGTAGAGTATTTTGAATGTTTTCGAGCGACCTCTGAATATAAATATTAACGAACTTTTAGCGACCTTTAGAAATCAAAATATTGATTTGAAATTTACAGAATTTTTATTATTTTCAACCTAAAAAATAATATCGAGACGGGAAAAAGAATTAAAATAAAACAAAAATTCAATTTTTGACCATTTTGAAAATTTTTAAAAATCTTGAGCGACCCCTACAAAATTTTTAATCGAGCTGATATTTTGAAAGGGCTCTCACAGCATGATAAACTAACATATTTTTACAAGAGACAAGAAAAAAAATATATTCTTTTTTTTTGGGACACCCTAGTGTATACATTGTAAAACTATTTTTTAAACTTCATTAAATAAATAAACTTTCTATACATTCCTTGGCTTAGGCATGTTGTTTTTTAATTATACTCCACAATATCGTGTGCATTTATAAAATAGTCTTTGTTTTCCTTTGAATAGATAAAACCCCAGAATTCAGCGAGATCAAATTAAATATCCTTAATGTAATAATAATAATAATAACGCATGGTTTATATATTTGTTTTTAGTTCTTTGTTTGAATGCAAAATAAACTTTATGTTTTACTCTGCCTCTATTAAAGGATTTACGAGGGGAAACAGGGGACTGTACAAAGGTAATAAAAGCGAACGAATCAGAGGGTATAGAAAACGAGTGGTGTTTGACTGTAAATCTCCGATAATTGTTACTGAATTCAAATTCAGGCTGAAGGAAAGCAAATATTTGCTCGAGTATTTGTCCAAGTCTGGTCCTTCTTTATTGCCAATGAGATAAATTACTTTTAATTTCCAACTTTGCGCTGCTGACTATTAACCTCGATCGCATTACGAATAATTCCGACATTTATGCTTTGTTATCGCAGTTTTAATATAATTATAAAATATATAGATAAGATTTATATTTTTTATTATATATTGTTCACCCGATATTTTATTCTGACATGGGTTTAATAGAAACATATTAATTAATATAAAAATATCCTCTGGGTGGAGGTAAAATATGGGCGATTCTACAAAAGTTGGGCAACTTGATGTCATCAGTCAATAGAGTAGGTATTTTAATATGTTTTGTAAATATTTCAGTATATTACAAAAGATCCAGGTTTTTTTAACTTGCCCACCCAATTTTAATATATTTTTTCAAAAGCACGTTTGTAGAAAAACATAATAAATATTCGAAACATCAGTACCTTGGCGTGTCACAACTCCTGAATCAAATATTTGAGTGATTTTATTTTAAAATATATTCAATTTATCTTAAATTTCACTACAAACTATAAAACATTAAATAATGTATTTTTCATATTTTATCATAGATTCGTATAATAGCAATTTTTAAAAAAATTGATCATCTTTGTACTCACTTTTACCCGTCAGTTCTGTGTCCAATGTTAAAATTCAAAATTCCTGCGAAATATTGAAGTTTAAACGTCAAGTCCTTGTTTTAACTCAAGTGTTGGTAAAAAATTACCTACAGAGCCCGCCCTTTGCACGACAATCAGCTTGAAAACAATGCAAGCGGCGAAGTTGTGGTGAATGCACGTATAGTTCCAGTCAAAATTTCAGTACTGTGGTGAGTAGTTATTTTCTTACGTATATACATATATTTCATTGTAATTTATATAAGGCTATATGTGATTTGTTGATTAGCATCCACTAATAAAAAATATCAGTAAAATACTTAATTCCGAATTATAATCTCAAATTTGTATCCCATTCATCAGTACCGTGTCGTCAGTTCCATGTTCGATGTTTCGGTTATCTTTTTTTCGTAAACTTCAATTTAAATTCTGCTTGCGCAGAACTTGTTTATTTAATGTCATTATAAACTCATATAAATTTGGTGTGGGTCCCATATCTAATAATTAAGATATCGGTATACCCAAAATCCACCAGCTGCCACTGATTTGTGGTATTATTTGATTTTAAGATATTTAATTAATACCCTGGTATACTCGTCACTTCCCTTGCATTCAAATTTAGAAAACACAGATATTTCAAAAACTGTTTGAAAAAGTGACTGGCCCGGTCTGGAACAGTATATTTATTATATTATCTATAGATATATACATATATGTTCTCATAAAAAAATATTGTTTAATTTTCTCCGAAAACTATATAAACAAATGAGGTCAAAAGTTGCCCAACTTTTGTAGAATCACCCATATAATGCCATGTTAAAGATCAAATAAGGTAGAAAATGTTGGGCTAATTTATTTTAAATTATAACTTATATTTTATGAAATTGTACGTATTTATTACTGTTAATTTTTTAATAAAGCCTACTGTTTATGTAATGAACGATATAGTAAAATTGAGCTGCCCCAAATAGCAGTTCAATTACATCATGTTGTTTTGTTTGAAACAATGGGCTGTCAAATGGATGACAGGATTTCATCCTTGAACATTTCGGATGGCCATCGCAGCGATTGAAATGTCAGAAACAATCGGCATCGACTGGATAAAAGGAAAACGACAATTTTATAAATCCCAAAAATAAAAGCTTCTTTATAAAATTGTTATTGATAGGACATGATAAGATTTACAGTAAGTATTATTTCACAAGAAGGGTACTTTATTTTAACAAATGTATGATATTTGACAACTGTCAACTAAGTTAAACTAACTTAAAACTAACTTTAGCCCGTGAATAAAGCTCTATAAAGCCACATTTAAAAGGTTACTTAGTGTCATGGAAACATACGATGATGGGCGTTTTAAACGTAGTATTATTATTAAAAAAAAAAGTTATTTGGCATATAAACCTCGTATACCAAATTCTCATACACTGTTATAAAAATTAGATTTGTTATCATGAGTTTGTAGTTTGTTAATTTTATTTTGTAAAATTTTAACATTTTTTGTAGAAAACAAGGGTTTGTAACTATTTTAACAAAAGAAAATATTTTATCGAAAGTTTTGTAAAGGTAATATGAAATTTTGTATATATATATATATATATATATATATATATATATATTAACGGAAGCGACATCAACTTTGTTATTTTAAATGGATCATCACAATTTTTTTTACATTTCTAAGTTCCTACCATTATTCCTTGTAAAATGGCTATACCATGTCCTATACCTAAACTTAATAGTTTTTGAGTTATTAATTTTTTTTTGTAAAATTCGGTCAGTTTCACCCTCAACAAAAAGAGCTTATAACTTTTTTATTATTAGGTTTGCTGATATTCGGTTGGATTTATTGGAATCCTGAAGAATTCTTTTAAAGATTCCATGTAATTTATTTTAATATTTTTAAAAAGATACTTGATAAAAAACAATGTGAATGTAGCTAACTTAAAACAGCAATAACTTTTTTATTTTCAATGGAACGCCCTGTATATTTTTACATAATTAAATATGAAATTATAATACCTTTTCATTGGTATAACTATTTCCTATACCTAAAGTTAAGAATAACAAAGATATTTTACAATTCCTACTATTTATTATGTATTTTAAATATTAGTTTTAAATTAATAAACAAGACAAGTGGAATCTACGAATGAGTTTCAAAAATCATATGACAAAAAATAATATTAATAAGAACAATATTTTTTTGGGTCTTTGTAAATAAAAGCACTCTCTAAAAATGAATTAATCAAAAATGACTAATTTAATAGTTATTAGTGGCTGCTTTTTCACTTGTACCATGGTTAACCATAGTATACCATGGTATCCCAAAATTTAACAGTCAATTCTTACATAATTATGTAAAATTGTCCCCTGAATCCAAAAATTAAAAAAGTAGAACAGTTTTTGAGATATAGAACCTTCATTAAAAGATATATTATTATTTACTAATAAGGTTAGAAATACATTAATTAAATAAAAGTAATGTTTTAAATTAACAAAAATTGTTAATAAAATAGTTAAAATGGAGGAAAATCACTATTCAAATGAAGTTTTTATGAACTTGTTTATTCTTCATTGACAATATGACAAACTTATTGATAGAAAATGCAGAAACTTTTTGTATGTTGTACCTTTAATTTGGTTATCCATTAAGCATACATATTTTCAACTTCTTTTGAGTAGTTATTTTCCTTTATTTTAATAATAATAAATATCGGAAAAGTTTTGTAATTCATACCAAATTAATACACATAAGCAACATTTTTTTAGTTTTTCTTCATGTTATTAGGTTAATTGTAAAATATCTTTCTTAATATTAACTTTAGGTATAGGAAATAGTTATATCAATGAAAAGGTATTATAATTTCATATTAAATTATGTAAAAAGATACAGGGCGTTCCATTGAGAATAAAAAAGTTATTGCTTTTAAGTTAGCTACATTCACATTGTTTTTTTACAAGTATCTTTTAAGAAATATTACAATAATTTACATGGAATCTTTAAAACAGTGCTTTAGGATTTCAATAAATCCAACCGAATATCAACAAACCTTATATTAAAAAAGTTATAAGGTTTTTTTGTTGAGGGTGAAACTGACCAAATTTTACAAGAAAAATTAATAACTCAAAAAGTATTAAGTTTAGGTATAGGACATTATATAGCCATTTTATAAGGAATGATAGATTTTGAAATTGTAAAAAAATTGTGGTGATCCATTTAAAATAACAAAGTTGATATCGCTTCCGTTAAAACCGGAAAAGGAAATTTGTTCAAAATAATTTAGAAAAATAGTTTAAATTATATTATAATTGCTATAAAAATTTTAATTCGATATCTTTTGCCGTTCTCCATAAACGTCCAACCTACCATCGACCGTGATACACCCTGTATATATATTAGGGTGGGTCAAAAAAACCGACTATTTTTTTTTACTTTGTACTCGGTTACTAGACACCTCTAGAGAATTCTCACCAAACATGAGCTCTTAATTTTGATAACAAGGTCCTCCGCTTTACAATTTTCCATTTTTTCCTCAGTATTAGAAACAAAAATTTATATCTTTTCGACAATTTCGTTATTTTAATTCGAGTTCTGTTATTATTTTTATTCGGATTCCTTATACTTATAACGATTGTGCGAAGTATCCGAAAAAAGATGCCATCACTGGTTTTCAAACTGAAATTAGGGGACACTGTGAAGTGGGTTAAAGTTACGAAATAGTGTTGTAGTAGAACTGATAATTATATTGTACTAAATTTCTGTATAATTTTAAAATTTCAGAATGGTGTTATTTAATTGTGTGTAAGTTATTTTTGTGTTAATTTATGTAGGTATGTGTTAATTTTTTTGTTTAGAAAATTGATTAATAAAGCAACAGTTCTTATAAAAATTCTTTTTATTTAAGTTCCAAATTTTCAACAAATACTTTTGCCACTGGATCTACAAAAAGGTTTATAAAAATAAAGTCCTTTTTGAAAATTACAAGAATTATGGTTGAATTATTGATACAGGATTTTCTTATTAAATTTACAAAATGTTATGTATAATTACAACAGATTACAGTTGGTTGTAAACTTAATATAAAGTAATGTAGACTTGAATTTACATAAAATCTGGTTAATATTTGGTTAAAATTAACAAATACATTTTACTGTGTAGTAGGTTTGTAGGTAAACTAAAATTAAATTTCAAAACTATAATTGAGGTAGTTTCTTCTACATAAATAAAAAATGTATGCTTTAATATTTTAAACACTTTACTTATTCAGACATGTAATTTCGAAAAGAAATTTAAAATTCCATGCGACACAATTCGTATATAATTAATAGGATATCGATATTGTTTTTATAGTAGAAATAATAAAATCTAATATTATCTAAGTTGTTTAACGCTTTAACATAAAATGGCCGAAACTTCTTCTTTTAATATGATTTGGCCCCACTCAAAGACTTTTTTTTGCTAATAAAACTTTCCTCGAAACGCATAAAATAAAATTAGCGGCTTTTTTACCATTTCGTAGAAGAACCCAATGAACCAACTTAAACTTAAATTATGCTCATTTAAGGTCCCCATTTAAGGACCACCCTAATTCACTTATTGCTTTTTTAAGAAAAATCAAGTACCTACCTACTTATATAATTTTTATTTATAAAATTTCTTTCTTTTTGAAAATGTTAATTTTAACTTTATTCCATAGTGGTGGCTATAAAAATGAAGAGATTTACGGTGTATATTTCTGAACAGGTCTAATTTTAGAATCAAGGTGATTAATAAGTGATTCTTATGTTAAATTTTGTGGGCGGTTTGCTAGTAGTTCTTAGGTAAGAATTGCTAATTCGAATTACATTATACATTTAGCATTGCTTCCAATAACCAAAATTTCTTTTATAACAAGATTTTTTTATAAACAAAATTTCTTTTATAACTATAAAAATTTATTCTATAACAAAAAAAATATATACATAGTTGCAAAAGACTTTTTCACGTTTTTTTCATTATTTGTTAATGATTTCAAAAAATTAAAATATAGAACAGTTTTTGAGATATAGTCAATTTTCTATTTAATATGGAATTGACTATATCTCAAAAACTGCTCCACTTTCATAAGTTTTGACGGTATTTTCGGATTAAGGGGACAATTTTACATAAGAATTGGCTGTTAAATTTTGGGATACCATGGTATTCCATGGTTAACCATAGTACAAGTGAAAAAGCAGCCACTAATAACTATTAAATTAGTCATTTTTGACTAATTCATTTTTAGAGAGTACCGTGGCACATTTTCAATGAAAACATTCAAATACCAATAGTAAATAATTATATTACCTATTTAAACCACTATTAAATTATTGTATAAATACTGTTCGATTTGCTTATGTATACTTGGCGCGTTCCCAAATCCACATTTTTAAATAAAATATTTAGTGAACAATTTTAACTATTTTAATAAATTAAACTAAGTAGGTATATGGGTCATTTCTCGCCAAATTTTTAGTCCAAATTTAAATTTGCCTAGATTTTGACCACAAAGTTGTTGATTTGGTGGTGAATAAATATAGATTTTAAAAATGAAAAAAACATGCTCAAATTTGAAAAAAATCAGTTTGTTTATAAAATTGAATTGAATGAAATGTATTAAAAAATATCTAATGAGGAAATTAATTAAGATAACATTTTTTCATAACATTGCAAAACTTGTTTGCCTAATATTACTACTGTATTTGTATTTAACTGATATTTCATAAAAATATTTGTTGCAAAAGAGTTAATTTTCAAGACGAAAAAAGTACTTATTCCAAGGCCAACGTGCCCAGAAAAAAATTATAACCACATAAATTTATAACCAATATCTGTGTTTACAAAAAATATATCTTTTAATATTCCATATTTTAGTTTTCCATATTCCATATTTTAGTTTTCCCATTCTCCGGAATAAATTTTGTGCTACGGTTTTCAAATATTTATAAACACATTTCGTGAATTTGTTACAAATAAATAATTCATCTCTAGACCGTTTCTTGTCGATTCCGAAAGCTTTAGCAAATAATGTTTTTTCCTTGACATTTTCCACAAAACCAAATGTGGTATTTAATTCAATTTTCTTTTGTTTTAGGTACGTTATCTACATCCAACCATTTTAGTAGTAAAGGGTACGTAAGTTAATCTCAAAATTTTTTAGAAAAATTTTTATTTGTATATATGTTCTAAGGAAAAATAATGTATTTTTTAATGGAGGCAACCCATATTACACGTGGACGTAATATTGGTTGCGTTATGCTTTTATGCGTATTTTGTACATTCAAATTTAGATTCGTTCTTACAAAAGAAATGGCGAATGGACACGCTGTGGCTTTTTGAAAAGAAAATTGAAATTCTTTACAGGAAAAATCTAATTTCGTCTATAAGGTTAAAGTTCAGATTAAAATGGCCACAAAATACAATTATGGTCTGGAACTAAGCTTTTATATAAATCAAGTCAAGAATCAATGAAGAATATTTTTTGCCGTTATTTGTAACAAAAAGTTTTAAGAACATTAAAAAAATCAATATTTCTAAAGGCGGTTATCTTTGTAAACATTAATTTAAATTCAAAGTAAACCTAATTAGGAATGGCTCTTTCGTAATTAAATAAAATAAAAATAAGAATCTTTGTTTATTAAGTTTAGTCCTTACCTAAGAAAAAAGTCAATTAATTAACAAGTTAATCGTTTGCCTTGCCTTAAGGAATCCAGAATATTTAAAAATCAGAATACGTCAGTAAAATATGGAATCCTTTGTATAGAAAAAAATTAAATTATTCAAGTACCTATTTACTTTTATTTAAATAGTTATCTAAATTGTAGATTGTACTCACTATACAGGGTGTTTCACATTCGTGGTCCTTTTGAAGTTTCTGGGGAACGAAAAAAGCAGAGTTACCGCGAGACGAGATAAGGCCTTGTCTCGTCTCGTCTCGAAATTTCGAGATAACATTTTTCGAGACGAGACGAGACAAGTTCGAGACGAGACGAGACAAGGCCTTATCTCGTCTCGTCTCGTTTTGTCTCGTTTGTCTCGAATTGTTTTGGTTTTTTGGTTTATCTCAATTTAATTTTGAATTATCGGATAAATTCAATAAAAAATGTCTTACTCAAAAAACAAAAAAGATATAAGCTCTTAAAAGTGGGATAAACTAAAATGATAACGCAGTTATTCGCCTCACTCTTAATAGATCCACGTCACAAATTGGAAACCTTTTCAATGACTTTCTGTGGTGCAGAAATGAAAAATAAATCATACCAAAAATTTGAAACCATTTATTGTAAAAATACGCACCGACTAGGCCAATTCCACCTATACAAGAAACTGAAGAAAAATCTGGCTCAGATGAAGACATGGATATTGAATTTTTATTCAAAAAGGCTACTCCTCAATCCGAAACTGAAGCGTTTTGGAAACAAGAACTAAACGCATACTTTTATTCAGAGAGAGCATCAAAAGGGGAAATATTGTTGGAATGGTGGAAAAGAAATGAAGTAAATTATCCACACATTTCAAAGATGGCAAGAGACCTATTAAGTATTACCGCAACAAGCGTTCCTTCAGAACGCCTTTTTTCAAAAGCTGGATTAGTAGTCACTGATTTTCGGAATCGACCTAATGCTGAGTCGGCTCGTTCATTATTATGTCTTAATTCATGGTACACTTGTAGGTACGTTAAAAGATAAGCTAAACTTTGATTAGTGAAACTTACCTATTCCTATACTTACCCCATGCTGTAATACCAAAATATTTTTTAATGATTTAGGATTTTTTTTTAGTTACCTATTAGCGCTTGAGAAGGCACGACGCGTGTGTGAAAGCTCTTAAAACGTAAAAGTTTAAAGATTAAAACCAACAATAATTTTTAAAAAGTGCAAATTAATAAAGTGAAACAAACAATTTTCATAGAGTGCAAACTAAAATGGTGTAACGGTCATTGAGGAGTGAAGTGTTAAGTGATATGAATGAGTTAAGTGCCACCTGTCATTGGACGCTTTTCACTGGACAAACAAAGGAGGTCAAACAAGAGGGGAGGTGGCCATCCGCAAAAAAATTTATAAGTTACCTTAACAATATGCATAACCTAATACAAAATCTGCAATTTAAATACGGCATATACACTGAAAAAAATAAGCTGTTGAAACAACAAAAAAAATATTAATTCAACTCTTTATGCACTTTAAATACAAGCAATGGTTTTTGCACGTTTACTTAACCATCTAAAAATGTCAAATTGTATTGTTTAATTGAACAACAAATAACAGTCAAATGAACAAAATTAGGATATTTGTTCCAATCTGCTAATTTTGTTAATTTAACATTCTTAGAGTGTTAAGGCAACTTTATGAATGCAAATTTAACATTTTAAATTTTAAAATAACATTTACAATTTGTTAAATGAACAAATTTAATGTTGTGGATTAAACAGCAACTAAACGTTAATCTAATAGTTTTTTTAGGTAATCCCAACAATTTTAGTATTTGATTTAACCAATTCCAGCTATTAAATCAAAATAGGATAAAAACTTTAATTCAAACAATTAGTTCATGTAAGATCAATATTTTAAATTGTCAAATGAACAAATAAACTTTGACAAACTCTGACTATTGCTTTGACACCAAAATATAGATTAATCCAATAGGTTTTTTGTTGAAACAACATTTTCAAAAATGACATTTAGGCAAATGTTAACTCAACGAATATATTTTTTTCGGTGTATCTTTAGGGCAATAAATCTGTCAACAACAAATGCGTAATGCAATCCCAAACGAAACCGAAAATAAACACTAGACTCACAGAATAAACTAACACATTAATCACTATAACTCTAACACAGTAAAAAACAAGCCTAATAACCAAACTCTTCTAGAAACATTAGATAACAGAATAATTGCGCTTGTCATTTGTTTAACTAATAAATAAATGCAATACTTAATTTTGGAATTTAAGAAAAAAAGACAAAACAAAATTTATTAAAAACAACTGACATACTTTACCAAGTGCAGGAACTATCTGACCAGGATACGGACAATGACAATAACGAACCAGACAAAGACCTCGACTAGGAAACTACATCCCTGCAGCGAAATAACAACTCCCCAACTCCAAATAGAAATCCCAAATGTTTGGAGTAATACTAATCGACTGGTCTAGGGGGTTTCCGCGTCGTACTTAGTTTTAAGTCGGCGTAATTGTCCCCCAAAAACCAACACCCTCCCGTCCCTCCTCCTATACCCTACTGGGCGTATAGCATCGGCTCGGGGAACCCGAGAATGGCTATTAAAACTATTCGCATCTCGCTCTCGAGCCCCAAATAGGGGACAGTACGGAACGCAATGGACATTCGCACCCAGCAAACACGGGTGAAGCCGTGCAGTTGCTGGGGGCGAACAAAAATCGGCGTAAGTAAACATAGGCCTGTACGGGGTCCGAGAGTGATGATGAAATGGGGATGGTTATACATCTCTTATACTCATATACTCATACTCATACTTACCTATTTCCCTGTAATGTGATATTCGTACTAACAATGTTAATGATATATTTAATATTTATTTTCAGTTTAGAGTTTATTGATTTATTTTGTTTATTATAAAATACATTTATTTGGTTTCTTTTTTACTGTTCATTCTCTATAAGGTATGTATGTATGTCCTCGAAAACACCATGCAGTTTTTGAATAAAGGTTTTATATTTTATTACAAGTTTTATTTTAACAATTTATATGCACGAATTACCAGCTCATACCCTATAATGCTGTTTTTTGCTAATTCTGAAGTTAAAAACAATTATTAAAACTTAAATGCTGTTATTATCATTCGTTTAAAGCGTATTAAGTCATTAAAATATTTCGAATATGTCTCGAATATGTCTCGTCTCGTCTCGCCTTGTCTCGAAGGATGTTATCTCGTCTCGTCTCGTCTCGAAATTCGAGACAAAATGCTCTCGAGACGAGACAAAATGGCTTCGAGACGAGACGAGACGAGACGAGACGTCTCGTGTCTCGTGTCTCGCGGCACCTCTAGAAAAAAGATATCGATTTGAAATTTTAAAAGCGTTTATAATCCATTTAAGACTATTTTTCTAAAATATTTTGAACAAAATGCCTCTTCCGGTTTAACCAGAAGTGACATCAACTTTGTTATTTCAAATAGAACACTTCATATATTTTTATATATTTAAATTTTGTATAAAATTCTGAGTTAAATTACTATACCATATCCTGTCCTGAATAGTTTTTGAGTTATTGAGTTGCAAGAAAAAACAAAAAAACTGGTTTAGTACTCGATTTCGATTCTTTATTCATTGATTAAGAAACTCAACGCTTAAATACTTTATACAGTTACGTTAGTGTGTTTATTTTATCTAAGGGATCATGGTGAATTATTGTGTTTTTAATTGTAAATAAAACTCAAAAACTAAATCGTTGCATTTTCATGTTTTGCCAAAGGATCCAATTCGGTAAGTACATTTGTTGGTGCGGAATTAACTAATGATTACCTAATATAATTTATATTTAAGTTTGGACATTTTTAAGAAAATAGTTTTTGCACAAACATAACCTTAAAATCAACCATTTTTATATTTGAGTTCTCTAAAAAACGCCGACAACTGCATTTTAAACAATAAAATATACCTACGAATTCATGGCAACATAATATTATATATAATATAAAATAATGGTATTTTACCGTTGAGTGGAGACTTTCTTAATCAAAGCTTTTAATAATGCTAAATGCTGTTTAAATTTAGACGACTTATTTGTTTGACGATTATTACTGAATTGAAATGTTTACACTTTTCACGTTAATCACTACTAAAATGTGTATTTATTGTATCTAATAGGTACAATTTATATTTACAGAAACTGTATGCAATTTATTTCTTCATTCAGATTAACACTGTTTATTGGAAAACCGGTAAAAACTTAACCCAGGATTTCCTCTCGAAATACACCTAAGAACACAACAAATCGAGAAACAGTTTTTTCCGATATTTTTTAACATTTTGCGGCTTTATTCACAAAAAAATTCGTTTGTAACATAAGCATGACAGCTGATTATTAAAAGTTTTACTATTGCTATGATGATAACAGCCGAGTGGTGGCGCTACTAGCGATACTTCTTTAGCGTATTAGCACATCTTTTTTTCAAATAATAAACATTAAATAAAATATTTTTTTTTTGAAGGAGGGGCATGTTGTGTCCTCTTTTTTTATTTTAGAAAGTTGGTACCCTTACATAACAGTAATATTGTTAATTAGTCAACAAATTGTTTATTACAACCTGAAAAATTGTACGCCATTAAATTTTGAAAAATGACAGATTACGTGGTAAACATATATACTGTCAACTCACCCGTCACAGGTTTCTTGATACAAAATAATATTTAAAATTTTGGAAATTGTTAAATTTCTTTTAAATTATTAACTTTAGGTATAACGAATAACATCAATCGAAAGGTTTTTTAATTTACTATTTGATCATATAAAAACATACCGGGTGTTATATTTAAAATAAAAAAGTTATTAACCTTTCAAGTTAGCCTAATTGGCCCTGGGTTTTCTCAAGTATTACTTGATTAAATTTGTTTAAAGTGTTAAAAAATTGACATATAATCTTTTAAACAATGTTTTAAGATTCCAAAAATTCCATCGCCATATTCGCATTTGTAAAATTTTAACAAGAAAAAATGAATAACTAGAAAACTATGCACTTTACACTCAGAAAATTGTTTAATAAATATAACAAAAAAATAAGTTTGTCTTAATAAAGTAAACAATTGCTTTTGTTACGGCAAAAAGATCATTTTTATAAAAATTATTTATCTACGCTGCTTTCAGTAATAGCATTTGCATTAATTATAAAGTAAATTTACGTTTTGTTTATAAAAATAACACTCTTCCAGATGCAGAAACGCATTGATAAATATAGTTATTATTATTTGTCAAAAAAAAAAAAACAGTTCTATACCGTTTACAAAAACGTTTTGTAGTATTAATGAAACCCTAATGGTATTATTTATAGAAATTTTGTAAATTTTACAAATCCCTTTTTGTTTAAAATAAAACTTTTTTTATAATATTATCAAAATTTATGTAAATTTAACAACAAATTAATTGTTAATTATTATAAGTATAACAAATTATTTATTATAACAAAACAATTAACTCATATTATATGAAAATAAAAAAATATATGAACTCACTTTTTAAACAACAAGTTCGTTTATAGAATATACCTTAAATATTTCTTTTAGAAAACGTCGAAATTTTAATTTTCTTAGTGATCTTTTGATATTTTTATCATGCTAGATTTTACCACACTTCACTCGCACAAGTGAAATCAATTATATTATAACACAGACTGTGGATTATAAAGTTATGTTCACCAAGAAGAGCGCTGGCCCTTTCCCCCTCTTTTTAAGGGAAATAACAAAAATTTTGTTACCATTACAAAACAATAGTAAATATTAAAAAAGTATTTTTATTGCAATAAAATATTTTTGTTGTTCTTAACGTAAGCTATTAAAGATTTTCTAACTGAAATAAATTTAATTTATCTCCACGAGGTCTATAATTTAAACTTTATTGTTGTCAACATTAGATAATTCCTTGTTATGGCCTAGGCCGATAAAAAATTTTATGAGGCAAGTAATTAGTTCGATTTTTTCTCGCTAGGGGTATTGTTTTGACAAATTAATCCTTTTCTAAGAAATTAACGTACTAAACTGATTTAGTTTATTTATAATAATCACTAATTTGTTTGTTTTACTGTTAATATTTAATATTTTTCATTAAATTATTGTAAAATTAAATATAAATAATAAAACAAAAAGTGAGGTTAGGCAACCAAGAAAACGCACGATTCTTTTTCTACGTTCTAAGTTTTAATTTGCTTTAAGTTTTCAGTGAAACTAAATGTTAAACACAGCTTAAACATTCCAAACTACCTATTTTTTAAATAAAAATCCAAACAAATTGAAATTAGATACCTACCTATTATTATTAAACAATTAATTGAATTCAATGTAATAGCAAAAATCCATTTCTACTTAAATCATGTTGCTAGGTATTGTCAAACTATTACTGCTTCTAAAAGCAATAATAATTATTGTACATTAATTGTAATCTTTAGCTAATAAATAAATGACATTCTAAAAAGTGAGGTTAGGCCGTTTTGATGTTGAATTTAATTGACCTATATAAAGTGCTTTGAAGATAAAATGTTGTATGCCATTCGGCCAAGAAGTGCCTTTTTGTGCTTCGCTCAATTGAGCTTAGCACAAAAAGCCTTACTTCTTAACCTAATGACATAAATAACTATTAAATTACGATAGTAATTTAAAAAAGACAAATATGCTATAGTAAAATAAACAAATTTTACCATAACAACTGCGCATTACTTTATGTAATCGCAATTCACACACAACTATAGATTTAACAAAAACATTTTAAGTTCGACAAAGATTTAATATAAACATAAAGTATTTCTTATTGCCATTACAATATGACAACAACTATTTGTTGGATGAACATTTTTTATATGAAAGCTCAGCATTGCTGCTTCATTAAGGTAAATGAGAATTTAATTAACAGTAAAAAAAGTTTATTCTATAAATAAAAATAATCTCATTACTTTGACAAATCGTATATAGGTTTTTGTCCCAATAAGACCCTGAAAATTTAATAAAAAAGGTACCTTAAGGTAAAAGTACATTTTTTTTAGCCATTACAATTTTAATCGCTTATAAAATTAGTTTTATTATCAGTGCATGTACATTTTTCTGAATGTAGGTAAATGACATGGAATAGTAATTTTACTCAGAATTTTATAGAAAATTTAAAAATGTAAAAATATACAGGGTGTTCCGAAATTAGTGCACCATACTTTAACAGCAGATTCTACGTGCAAAAATAAGAAAAAAGTCCCTATAAATATAGGTCGAGAAATGCCTCCTAAGGGAGCTACAGCCCCTGAAGATGGTTTTTTATCTAATATAAATAAAAAAGTAGAAACACCCTGTCACTTACTACATGAAACTGTCACCTGTCTTGAATTATTCTATTTTTTCCTAAACATGGTAGCCGTATTCCAAGGACCACGCGAGTCCATTTCTATGGTTGTGATTTAATTGTGAATTTTTATGCCATGTAAAATAATTTTCAAATCGATTTTATGCGAAAACGGTGTATATTATCGAAGTTCAACAAGATGACCTTTTTTATGTGCAAAACTCTAAAATTTCATAATCTGACACCAAATTCTGGTACAAGATACGTACAAAAAAGTTAAGGTGGTTTTAACCCTACTTCCTATCAATCTGACCCAAACCTCATAAAAAATTTTAAATTGTTATTGTTACGTCTTATTGGTCATAAAAAGTTTAATTAATTCCCCAAATTTCCCTTTTATATCTTTAACGGTTTTGGAGATATTAAATAAAAAACATCTTCAGGGGCTTTCCTTTTGGGGGCTGTAGCTCCCTTAAGAGGCATTTCTTGACCTATGTTTATAGGGACTTTTTTTCTTATTTTTGCACGTAGAATCTGCTGTTAAAGTATGGTGCACTAATTTCAGGACACCCTGTATGAGGTGTTTTATTTAAAATAACAAAGTTAATGTCACTTTCGGTTAAACCGAATGTGGCATTTTGTTTAAAATATTATGGAAAAATAGACTTAAATGTTTCCCAGAACCTTCTTCTAATGGACCACAATTGTGAAACACCCTCTATTCATGATAACCGAAGCTGATAAAACTTTCTTTGAAGATAATTAAATTAATTCAGATTCTGCCACATTCTATATACAAAGTATTTCACGACAGCCTCATTAGGAAATTTTCAACATTTTCTCAACACGTTGAAAAGCCAAAGGCAAAGCATTTTGAGTGCGGCAAAACAATGTAAAATACTTGTAAAGTATGTGCTGTTTGCAGATGTAGAAAAGATTCATTACTTTAATGGCAAAATTTATGGAGATTGTGCCTCGAATTGTTTCCACAATAAGTCGCTTTCGTGTTACTGCAGTTTTTAATTAAAGTCGGAAGTATAAAATTGCTCCAAACCGGTTATTAAATTTGCAGTTTTTAAAACCATTTTACGCGTCCGGTTTTGGCTTTATTTATGCGTCTATAATATAGACTCTATACAGTGTGACGAAGTGAAAAAGTCTAAACTGCGCACCACTCAATGTGTCGCGACCAAAAATTTCGTCCTTTTTCAAAACGACATAACTTTTTTGTTTCTTGAACGATTTTATTTTGGTTTGTGATGTCTGCTAGCCCCATCCTCTGGCAATTCATGCTATGGATATGAAGGTCACGGTTCTTCAAGAAAATTTACTACAGGGTGATATGTAAAACAGTGAAAAATTTCAATAACTTCATCCAAGCCCCCTTTGTAAAATAAATATTTTTTTCTCGTTTTTACTTTTTAATAATGAAGTATTATGTCTTACCTTGAAACGTTTTTCAAATTTTTCAAATTGAAATCTTAGCAACAAAAATATGATTGTTTTTTTCAATGGAGTACATTTGATGCTTTTTTGTATGGAATACACTCAGCCTTTTTAAGATAAAAAAGATAAGATGGTAAAAGATTGTTCCTTGAATAATTCTGAACAAGCGACAAGCAACAAACTTCCATTAATTTCAGAGGAACCTAAGCAAAGACCACTTGGATGAAATTATTGAAATTTTTCACCGTTTTACATAACACCCTGTAGGAAATTTACTTGAAGAACCGTGAGCTTCATATCTATATCATGAATTTCCAGAGAATGGGGCTAGCAGACATCACAAACCAAAATAAAATCTTTCAAAAAACAAAAAAGTTATGTCGTTTTGAAAAAGAACGAAATTTTTGTTCGCGACACATTGACTGGTGCGCAGTTTATTTAGATAAAATTAAAAATAATAATATGCATTGAAAATTAGAACCTTTCGTTGAACACACTGTATTTACTGAATTTAATACGTAACGCTTGAAATGGTTAAAATGTAAAAACCCAAATAAGTAATAATAAATAATAATAAATAAGTAATAAATCTGCCAATCAACAGGTACGCCAGGGATATGAAATAGCAAATTTCCTATCTGCAAATCTGTCATCGAATTGGATTCATTCCATTTAAATTATTGCAGAATAATTCAGTGGCGGCTCGTGGGTGTGTAGGAGGGTGAGGCTACATGAGGTTAATTTTGTATACAAATTTTGAATACGAATAAATTTCCACGTCACCCGGGAGGTATTATTCTTGGACGCGTTGACCTTTTTTAAAATGGCCGATAGCCCTACTAAACCATTGTAAATAATAAAAATAAACTAAAAAAAAAACAAAGAAAAGAATAAAGCAATCTTAACCCAAATTGCGAAACTCAAAAACATAAATTCGTTTTTTAAACTTTAATAGTAATGTCATAAGACGTCATTTTGTCGCACGCGGACAATTTATGGACGAGTGCGAAAAAAGGTCTTATGACATGAGTTCTTTATGCTATATTATCTATTTTGCAAAACATCCATACAAAAAATTAATTCTATACCTTAAATTTAATTTGGTCGAATTTTACTTTAGATAGTTTGTATCACAGTCATTGGTTTGACAGTTAAATTAACTGAGTTAATGTCAAAATCGATTCGCCATGCCATCCTTAATTTACTTATTTACAATAAGCGGCTGTTAATGTTAAAGAAGAAAAAAAGGATTTTCTTTGGTGTTAAACAAAATTTATTGTCAGAAAAGTCTCGTAAGTACTAGAAAAATCATAAAAATATTATAACCAATATGCAAAATATTAGGTATGCTGTTTAAAGTATAGCAAACCTATAAAATCAAAATTTTGGGTGGGATAAAGTATCTCATTACAGCACCGAAAGCGGTGTTATAATGAAGTAATTATGAACGCAAAATAGATAATATATATATATATATATATACAGGGTGTTTCTTTTAACTTGAGACAGCTCAATATCTCGAGAAATACGCATTTCACGGAAAAATGTCTTAAATAAAAGGTTAATGTGACTAAAGGGGACATTATTTGGTGCTACCGCTAGCCACCCCCTACCCCTCCTTAAGGGTGAAACGGGGGGTAACTTTGGAAAGTCAAATGGAATGACCCGATTTTTTTCATAGAGTTTGGTAGTACATAAAAAAATAAATAACTTTTATTTAAAACTTTTTTCAATTTATCAACAGATGGCGCTGTAATTCAAAATTTAAGAAAAATGAGTTTCCTTGTAAAATGTATTATTTGAAACGTTTGAAAAACAAAAATTAACATTAAAAACAATAGTCGGCTATGAAAACAACTTATTACAAATGTTCGAAATGTCGTCATTCCATTTCAACACATTTTTGAATGCGGGTAATGAATTCTGGCACACAACGCGCCAACATATCGGGCGGTATCGCCGCACAGGCGTTCCTGATCCGCTCCACCATGTCCTCCCAAGTTGTAGGAATTGCAGCGTATACTTTTTCTTTCAAGTAACCCCACTGGATGAAGTCTGGTGGCGTAAGATCAGTTGATCGAGCAGGCCAAATTACTGGACCACGTCTACCGATCCACCGCGGTGCACCGGCCATTGAACTCCCGATCCAACACCTCTCGAGCAACTGTCGAATAATGTGCAGGACAACCATCTTGCTGGTACCACATGTTTTGGAGCCGTGCTAGTGGTACATCCTCCAAAAGGTCCGTCAGATCGTTTTCTAGAAAATTCCGGTACTTTTCGCCATTTAATGCACCGTCAATAAAGAAGGGTCCGATTAATCGTTCGCTTAAGGTACCGCACCAAACGTTTACCGACCAGGGACGCTGGTGCTCCACTTGGTGTCGAAATGGAAGGACGACATTTCGAACATTTGTTATAAATTGTTTTTAGAGCCGACTATTGTTGATTTAATGTTAATTTTTGTTTTTCAAACGTTTCAAATAATACATTTTACAAGGAAACCCCTATTTCTTAAATTTTGAATTACAGCGCCATCTGTTGATAAATTGAAAAAAACTTTCAAGTAAAAGTTATTCATTTTTTTATGTACTACCAAACTCTGTGAAAAAAATCGGGTCATTCCATTTGACTTTCCAAAGTTACCCCCCGTTTCACCCTTAAGGAGGGGTAGGGGGTGGCTAGCGGTAGCACCAAATAATGTCCCCTTTGGTCACATTAACCTTTTATTTAAGACATTTTTCCGTGAAATGCGTATTTCTCGAGATATTGAGCTGTCTCAAGTTAAAAGAAACACCCTGTACATATAGATATATCTAAAACTTAAAAATATATTTATCTATTTTGGCGTTCATAATGACTTCATTATAACACCGCTTTAATGAGATACTTTATACCACCCAATTTTTATTTATATGTTGGCTATACTTTAAACAGCATAATATTTTGCACTTGGGTTATAATTTTTTTATGATTTTTCTAGTACTTACGAGACTTTTCTGGCAATAAATTTTGTTTAACACCAAAGAAAATCCTTTTTTTTTTCTTTAATTAAAGGTTCATGTAAGTTTTATAATGACTTTTTTGAAGTACCTACCTTTAACTTGATACTGAAAATTGCCATATATGGGTCTTTTATTGAAAAATATACAAATATTACCCTGAAAAGGGCCATTGCAAGACCTTATCACGACAGCCTTTTATCAAAATTTATATTTTTACTAAACATGCCTGTAAAGGACCAGTACAAGGAAAGCCTAGTCTAAAAATGCCATTTTTAAGCCATAAATCTTTGTAACAGACCATTACATTAGAAGTTTGTTAAAAGCGTATTAAGATTTTATTATTATATTTTATTAAAAATACTTTATACAATAACGAATCAAGTAATAAGGCCTAATAAAACAACGTTTTATGTTGTTACGCCCCTGATCATTTTATTATTCCAAATATTTTATTATATAATCATTTTCTAAAAACAATTTCTGAGCAGTTTTATTATAAAAACATACCCTCCGGCATACTTGAAGCAAACAAAATCTCAGATTCTTAAAATACCCTTTATATAACATTTTGTTTCCTTGCCTTTAATTAACCATTGCATAAGCTAGTAAGTATTATTAATTAAGTGGGTTGCATCTCTTTAAAAAATATCCATTTTTAATTAAGACAAAAAATACGTGTTTAGATAACATTTTATCTTATAAGAAACTAGTTTTTCCTCACAACATTTCCATGGCGAAAATAAAGCGTACATGAAAAGTGTGCAAGTCTTTATAACGCTATTTTGTGTTAATGTGACACTTTTTAAAATAATTAAGTTTTTTCACTCTATAGGCTCATTGACATCATGCTTTTTATTTGTCATTTGTCACGCTTATATTACACCTTTTTATAGCACATTGTACAGTTTTAGCGATCACTCAATAGCACATTTTAGATATATATCGCTTGTGTTGGGGTAAAACATTAATTTAAAAGATGAGGTAGATTACAACTTATGTATCGCTTCTCTGCCTATGGCTAAGATCAAGGCAATCCCCGTCGTGGAGTTGGCATGTTCCTTTTTGATAATAACAAATTGTTACTAACAAAAAGTGACACATCCAACAGTGCATTTATTTTTCTTAATAAAATACAGTCTGTACCTTCATTATGTGTATTTTTTTAAAGTGTAAATTTAAAAGACTTTAGAGGTTACCAATAAGAATCTGTTTTTGTAGTAGGCACACAGAAGGTGGCAAGAAACAGTGTGCAAACAAAGTGAAAAATTGAAAGGAATTCCCTTTAGAACATTGTCCAGTGATTATTCACACTTTTAAAGTTTTGGTTTTGCACATTGTTTCATGTTCCATTTCCCACCCTCCCCACATCATTTTTTTAAAAGATTGCACATTGTTCTCAAATAATTTTGCACATTTTCGCCAGGGTTCCTTTCAAGTAATCCTCATTTGATACAATAGGTACCTTTTCCAAAGCTAAATCCCCAAAACATCCGAAAAAGGCACTTTTTGAAATTGCCTTCAATCCTTAGATTCCCTTTTTATGTCTTCTACAGGGTGAGTTTTAAGTTGTCGCGTTCCTTTTAACAGTGTGTAGAAATCAGCTAGACAAATAAATATTTTAAGTAACTTTTTTATCAAAACTCAAAAATAAAAAAGTTATAGCCCATCAAAGTTTAATTAAATTTTAAGCCGGTCCTGGCTATTGTTAACGAAAACATAACCATAAAAATATCAAAATAAACAATGCAAAATGTCATATTTGACAACAAACATAACCATTTAAATCAAATTGACATTTTGCAATAAAAAATGTCATTATTTACTTAAGTTGCAGCATTTGCATTTTGACGACACTCTTCATAAATTAGTAACATTTCCACTAATTCATTATTGAGGCACAAAAAAACTGACATTTTTCATTGCTAAATGTCATTTTGATTTAAATGGTTATGTTTGTTGTCATAGATGACATTTTGCATTGTTTATTTTGTTATTTTTATGTTTATGTTATGCTTATGTTATTTGTTAACAATAGCCAGGACCGGCTCAAAATTTAATTAAACTTGGATTTTGGAGTTTTGATAAAAAAGTTACTTAAAATATTTATTTGTTTATCTGATTTCTACACGCTGTTAAAAGGAACGCGTCAACTTAAAACTCACCCTAGACTCTATATTGTCAACTGCTTATAAATGGTCTTTTGAGTTTTGGAAATTGCCAGAAAGCACAAGGTGCTAAATCATGTCCCAGATAGCACAAAGAAGTACTAAAAACTTCCTGAGTATATCTTGTATCAGACATTAGTAAGTTCCGAGTACGTCCGAATCAGGTCCTGAACCTTCCCCAGGACGTTCCAGGGACATCCGATGTTACCAAATCGTCGGTTCCCAGAACGTCCTAAGGAAGACATCCTCTGGCCATCCTGAAATGCTTTATTGGGGACTAATGGACAAGCTTTACAGAATTGAAGAGTGGTATTCCCAAAGGCCCAGGCAGCAATATGACGTCTTAATTAAGTTTTATTTTATTAATTTGTTAAATGGATTTTATTAAAATCATTTATCTACGCCAGTGAGATAAGAACTTCTTATCTCATTCATTTTGAGTGAGATAAGAAGTTCATTAACGCACGCGTTTTTCTCTGCTTTTAACCAATCAAATAAAAAAGTCAAAATGTCAAAATAACCCTAAATTAAGTCTTAGACAAAAATAATTACCGTTTATTTTTTCATTTAGAGGCGTAGATAAAAATTTGAACAATATACGTGTGATAACGCTTTATTAACGTACTTTTGCGATTGCCCAACTCGTGCTACGCACTCGTTGGGCAAATTTCGCATGCGTACGTTAATAAAGCTCTTATCCCACTTATATCGTAAATAACTATTTAATAATTTGCTCGTATTCGCTTATTTTAGGAATTGCGATTACTTCGTCTCACTTTTGTTTAAATTTAAGCGTGCTCTTCACCGGCACCGATAGACGGCCTGTTTCCCTCTTTTGGAGCTCGTCAGTATCGGGTAGCCGTTTACCTAGGTCTAAGACCGTTTGGTATGAAGCACTCTCTAAATTCTACTTCGCCGCTTCTTATATCAAACACAAGCAGTTACAGCGGTGAGAAGAAAGAATCGCATGAAAATGTCATAAATGTGACGTCTCCATGTTGACGTCTTAATAATATGATTTCAGTAAGAAGTAAGAAAAGAGAATACTGTAAGATATCATATAACTAAAGTCTTATTTATGATACCTACCCTTACACTGAGAAAAAACAATGGTTATCTTAATCAAATATATAGTAACTTTTACTAAATATTCTGATTAGTATAGGCACAGCCATATTTACTGTTATGTTAACCATGTTTATATTGTCACTTTAACTATATTTTTGTTGTTGCACAAAACAATAATTTATTTAGTTATAATAATCATATGCAAATACCTTATAACCCTCTAAATGGTTAAATATACTATACGTATGATATGTATAAACTTTCTGTATAGTAAAAACTACAACGACATATTGTTAATAATGTGTGACAACATTATATTGTTATTGTAACCAGATCATCTTAGCCGTACATGATGGTTGTAATAGCCTAATCAAATATCTAACTTTACTAAATTTTTATAACAAAATGATTAGAGTACATATAACAAAACTAATTTTACGTATATTGTTATTACAACCATAAGATATAATTAAATGAACCATATTTTGCATAACAAATCTATATTGTTAGGGATTACAATATATTTTCTTAGAGTGTAGTAGCTTCTAATTTTGATTCCAATAAGAGGTCAGAAAAAAGATACTTTAAGATGTTAAAAAATTTACTTCTTATTTATGAATTCATCAAGAATTCTTAATCTTGAGCTCCTTCTCATTCATTCATTCATTCATGTCATATTGTGAACTTAGTAAGATGTTTTAACAGAATTTGTACAGAAATCTTTCTGAATTGGATGCTGTATGGGGGTCTAAGTTACAAAAATAAAATTGTGAGTTATCAATGAAAAACATGTAAATGTTGAAATGTCTGAAACACGTTTGGAATTGCATATTCCGCTCTCTTGAAACCGTCAAACTCGCCTTCGGCTCGTGTGACAAACTCTTCACTCGAGCGGATATGCTGTATTCCTAACTTGTTACAGAATATACTATTAAGTCATTCTGCATGACACAAACTATTTTAAAATGATAATATATTATTTAACCAACTTGGCACTTACATCCTTTGGAAATACACTGCTTCAATTACGTCCTTGGGACGTACCCAGTATAACCGCTATAATTTTCCCAAATAAGTAAGATACTGGACGTACCCAAAACTTCCGATATAGGTCTAGGACGTTCGGACCTATGTGGGACCCGAAATGGACGTCCTGGGTACCTCTTGTGCTATCTGTTAGCTAACATACGTATGTCTGGGGAACAATATTTTGTGTATGTAGTTATCAAAGACAGTGCTACCAACACATGAATGTTTGTTATATTTCAGATCGTCCTGGAGTTTCGGTGAGGCAGGAGCCTGGCCATGCGCCTCGGCCTGGCTCTGCTGCTGGTCGCGCTGTTGTCAACGTATCGCCGCATACGGTCGCCGTCGCCCGTCGCCGCTCCCCAACGCCTCCACATCCTCTTTAACCTGCTTCCTTCCGTCCTCTTTTTCAGAGCGGTCGACGCGCTCAACGTCACGCAGGCCTTCGACGGAACCGCCGCCGTTCTGCCGGGTCCGACCAGCAGCCACGTGCTACCACCTGTCGTACCAGATCAGTATACAGGTAAGAAGGGTAATTGTAAATATCCCTATTAGACTGGGCCAACAAAATTGACTATTTTTTTTTAAATAAAGGGTGTATCATAAGAGCGCAAGATTTCAAAGTTTAGTAAAACATGGTTTTAAGTATTAAAGCATTGAAATATTTATTGATTTATAAAGTACACATTTGGAAATTATGTATAAAATAACACATCTGGTAAATGGCCACCACGGCTTAACTGGCACAAGCGTATTCTTTTGGCAAAATTTGCAATAACATTATTAAATACATGTGGCGGTATTTCGTTGATAGAGCGTCTAATTTCTGCTTTTAAGGCTTCGATGGTGGCGGGCTTGTTGGCATAAACTTGTGACTTCAAATAACCCCACAGCCAAAAGTCCAAGGGTGTTAAATAGTGGTGAAAATGGGCCTCATCACTGAAAATGATTTTGTCCGCAAAATCGGCATTCACTTCTTGCTGCTCAACGATCCAATTGGTGAACTCTCTTCGCTGTTCATGGTCTTTTGGCTGGAGTTGTTGAGTCAATTGGACTTTGTAGGCATGAAGATGCAAATCTTAAGTAAGAATTCGCTGAAGAGTGGCTTTTGTAATGTCCAATTCTTGTGCACGATGGCAAATCGACGACTCTGGACTCTCGGCCACACTCTTGCGAACTGCTGCGACATTTTGTTCTGAACGTGCTCGTGTCGTGTGTTTCACATCACTAACCGAAGCAGTGCTTTCAAATTTTTCGATTATTCTTTTCACAGTAGATGAATTAGGAACATCATCATCATTTTGATAATAGTGTTTAACAATCAGGACGGGTTGTTCTATCGTGTAATGCTCTATATTTACTAACTTCCATCTGTCTCCTATCAATCTGTCATGTCATTAATCATGTGACATCATGGTTGCCAAACTGAGGCGAAATTCAAATCTTGCGCTCTTATTGATACACCCTTTATATCGAGAATGTCATTCAGAATGACAAAAAAAAATTTTGTGAAAATTTGAGCCCTTAATATTAATTTTAACACGTAGAGTGCCACAATGAAAATGCAGCTTGCGGTCCCTTTTGGCCAACATTTTTTATTTGATATTTTGAATCCATTTTGTTCAATATTTATTTATTTTTATTAGTTTTATTGAAATTAATAACATTTGTGCCCAATTTCGTCAATTTTTGATGACGGACCAAGTTGATCCCCCACGGCATGAACAAAAACGCGCACCGTTCCGGCCAGTGGGGGGTCACACGGAACCATAGATGACCGTCATATATACCAGGAACTAGACCTATTTATTGTTCACTTATGTTTACAATGTTTTTTTTAATTACATACCTATTTCAAACCTGAAATAAAAATTCTTTGGAACAATTTATCAGACTTTTTTTACCTTATCCAAAAATATGTAAAAATCAATTCTATACTAAAACCAAATATACTGCTAAATACATTTCAGATAGACTGCCATATAGTTTGCATTGAAATTTCGCATTAACGTTATGCGACACGGCCACAAGTAATTTCTGGTCCGCCGGTATACGTTAATCCCCCACGGCCAGAATGCCCCCTTTGTAAAAATGTATTAGACTTTTTTGTTGTATCAAAAACTATGTAAAAACCACTTCTATACTAAAACCAAATAAATTTCCATATTGCTTAATACATCTCTAATGGGCTGTCACACAGTTTTATTGAAATGTTGCATCAACGTCATGCAGTGTGGCCACAATAGACCAGTGCAGAAGCCTTTAAAAATGGTAAAAAGAGAAAAAAAATAACAGTAGGATGAAACCCATTGGAAAAGGAGGGGAATTTAATCAAAATTAAAGGAAAAATAAATTACGGGCGATCTGAGTTCGGGAAGTGGGAGGGGGGGGTTTAAGGGTAAAAAATGGTTTATCTCGATTTCCGGCAAAACTACAAGTCCTATGGAAAAAAGTTAAATATCAAAGTTGTAGGTAATAAAAAGATCTACAACTTTTGTATTTACAATTTTTTCTCATAACCTCAAAATTTATGTGAAAAATTCAAAAAACCAAGTTTTTAGTTTTTTATTTTTATCTTTTTCAAAAAAAATTTTTTTTCCACGAAATTTGGTGAAAACTTACCTTTTTATGTCCCAAATACACTGTAATTTATTTGATTTGAAATATTTATTATTTCGCCTTATTTTGACTTAATATCAAAAAAGCACCCTAATTTTCAATCGAAAATTCTCGCGTCAAAATATCAGCTTTTTTCAAAAAGTCGGTGTGCTTTTTGTTCGATGAACTCTCTACTTTCTGATGGTGTAAAAAAAAATATACATTACTATGGTAAATGTTCTCAGAAAATACAAAAAATATTATAATGAATAACGTAATCAGAATGAAGTATCTAAATTCAATAGTATGATTTACATGTATTTTTATATTTTATGAGATTTTCTGACATAAATGTTATTAGAATTAAATAAGTAAACTTTTTAACTAAAAAAAATTGCAACAATCCCATTTTTTTGATGAAATTGTACATAATGACTAAAATAAATTTTCGAATTCGAGTTTTTTTCGTTATTCATTATAATATTTTTTGCATTTTCTGAGAACATTTACCATAGTAATGTATATTTTTTTTACACCATCAGAAA
This sequence comes from Brassicogethes aeneus, assembly GCA_921294245.1. NCBI lineage: Eukaryota > Metazoa > Arthropoda > Insecta > Coleoptera > Nitidulidae > Brassicogethes > Brassicogethes aeneus. The sequence continues at coordinate 49,384,246 of OV121135.1, forward strand.
GTAGAGATTTCAACGAAGAAAAAGCACACCGACTTTTTGAAAAAAGCTGATATTTTGACGCGAGAATTTCCGATTGAAAATTAGGGTGCTTTTTTGATATTAAGTCAAAATAAGGCGAAATAATAAATATTTCAAATCAAATAAATTACAGTGTATTTGGGACATAAAAAGGTAAGTTTTCACCAAATTTCGTGGAAAAAAAATTTTTTTTGAAAAAGATAAAAATAAAAAACCAAAAACTTGGTTTTTTGAATTTTTCACATAAATTTTGAGGTTATGTAAAAAAATTGTAATTACAAAAGTTGTAGATCCTTTTATTACCTACAACTTTGCCATTTAACTTTTTCCATAGGACTTGTAGTTTTGCCGGAAATCGAGATAAACCATTTTTTACCCTTAAAACCCCCCCCTCTCCCACTTCCCGAAGTCAGATCTCCCGTAATTTATTTTTCCTTTCATTTTTATTATATTCTTCTCCTTTTCCAATGGGTTTCATCCTACTGTAATTTTTTTTGGTTTCAAAAATTATCGACCCTGGTCTACAAATAATTTTTGGTCCGTCAGTATACGTTGATCCCCCATGGCACTCTACGTGTTAAGAGGTCTATCATCCCTATTTTTGATTTTTAGTCATAATTTGATGTTTTACGTTAGAACTGTCAAAACATTAAAGTGAAAAAAATTCCTTTTCACTTATTTTTATATAAAATTAAATTCTCTACAAAAAGGTCAGACGAGCCGTTTCCGAGTAATTGAGTTTAATAAATCGATGTGTTTTTTCGATTTGCCCTTTTTACTTTGAAATTTTGTAACTAATGAATCAATGAATATTTGAAAAAGCTTACGTGGGATTCTTAAAGGAAATTTAATGTTCTACAAAAAAGGTCTCTTAACATTTTTGCCTTAATTTAATTCTTCAAAAGTTATTCACGAAGAAAAAATTGAAATTTTAAGTTTTTCTTCGATTTTAATCGTGAATAACTTTTGAAGAATTAAATATAGGCAAAAGTGTTTTTTTGTAGAACATTAAATTTCCTTTAAGAATCCGACGTGAGCTTTTTTAAATATTCATTGATTCATTAGTTACAAAATTTCAAAGTAAAAAGGGCAAATCGAAAAAACACATCGATTTATTAAGCTCAATTACTCGGAAACGGATCGTCTGACAAAAATTTTCAATCAGACTTTTTTTGTAGAGAAATTAATTTTATATAAAAATAAGTGAAAAGGAATTTTTTTCACTTTAATGTTTTGACAGTTCTAACGTAAAAAATCAAATTATGACTAAAAATCAAAAATAACGACGATATACCTTTTAAAATTAATATTAAAGGCTCAAATTTTCACGAATTTTTTTTTGTCATTCTGAATGACATTATCGATATATTTTTCAAAAAAAAAATAGTAATTTTTTTGGCCCAGTCTAATCCCTATTGTAAATGACCGATAGAATCCAATAAAAAATAAGTAATTGGTTTGAATTGGTTTGAAATGTGTTTTGACGCTATGAATCACCAATTCATTCCAGTTGCATTTCTATTGGTAAGTTCCAATGAAGTTAGCGGCTTAAATTGGAATATACCAATCCATGCCTATGCTTGTCTCTATTGGCTAAATCCAATAGAAATGCACCTGGAATGAATTGGTAATTCATAGCGCCAAACCCATTTAAAATTTGAACCAATTTATTTTTTTAAATTTGGATTAAAAATACCAGTTGATTTTTCATTCAAAAATAATTAAGATCCCAGAAGAATAACCGGGTAAATACCAGAATTCATTTTTCACAGAAGAGACAAACAAATTAGTATAACTGAGTAACTTTAATCTTTATTATTTTTTTGTACTAGTGAGAAATGTATTGATACATATAACTTACTAACAAAAAAATTACTCGGTTATAATCATTTTTTTTGTCTTTCTTGCAAATGATGTTTGGCATGGTCGAAATCAATATTATTTATGTCAAATTTTTTTTATTTTGTCCGCTGTAACCACCATTATCACGCCATCGTCCCTAAACCTTAAACATATAAACATTTTTTTAAGGTATAAGTAGACAACTACCACTAGGCACAGAAACCCATTATAAAAGAAACCGACTAATAAAAAAACCCTATTGTAAATGAACAATAGAATCCAATCAAAAATAAGTAATTGGTTTGAATTGGTTTGAAATGGGTTTTGGCGCTATGAATCACCAATTCATTCCAGTTGAATTCCTATTGGTAATTTCCAATGAAGTCAGCGGCTTGAATTGGAAAATACTAGTAGAATACAATAAAAAATAAGTAATTGGTTTGAATTGGTTTGAAATGTGTTTTGGCGCTATGAATCACCAATTCATTCCAGTTGAATTCCTTTTGGTAATTTCCAATGAAGTCAGCAGCTTGAATTGGAAAATACCAATCCATGCCTATGCTTGTCTCTATTGGCTAAATCCAATAGAAATTCACATGGAATGAATTGGTAATTCATAGCGCCAAACCCATTCCAACCAATTAAAACCAATTAATTTTTTAAAATTTGGATTAGAAAATACCTACCAGTTTATTTTTCATTCAAAAATAATTTTAGATCCCAGAAGGATAACCGGGTAAAAACCAGAATTCATTTTTCACAGAAGAGACAAAAATTTTATTTCTTTATTATTTTTTTTGTAATATATGTATGTACCTATTGTTACATATAACTTACTATCACAAAAAAGTAATACAAAATAAATAAAATTACTCGGTTATAATCATTTTTTTGTCTTGCAAAGGATGTTTGTAGGCATGGTCGAAGTCGATATTGTTTATGTCAATTTTTTTTATTTTGTCTGCTGTGACATTCTTACGCCATCGTACCTAAACCTTACACATATAAACATTTTTTTAAATATATAAGTACACCACTAACACTAGTCACTTAACACTGAAATCGACTAATAAAAAAACCGCTAATAAATGGCGTCCAAAGACTTAAGTCTCAACAACAATTGTTGTTGTTTTTTCTTTATGATGGCGTCTCAACGTTGATTTTGCGCAGCTACACGAGAGCCCTCTTGCGATATTTGTATTGTATTGGGAATAACCAATTAGCAGATTTTTTGAATCTTACACTGGGAATGCCCAATTGAATTTAATTGGAAATTACCTATAGCCTATAGGCTATAGGTAGCTTTATCCAATCGAAACCAATACAAACCATTAGAATCCTAATTGGACTTTTCCATCATGGAAAATACCAATAAAAACCAATTTCTGTTTTATATCGTGCCCAATTAAATCCAGTAAGTCCAATTCAGACCTATTGATACCAACCAATACTTCAATTTGTTTCTACAGGAATTAATCGGTCATTTACAATAGGGAACAACATTAAATAGCGTCCAAAGACTTGTTTGTTTCTTTATGATGGCGTCTCAACCATTCGAGCAAGGACTTCGTACGTTGGTTTTGCGCAGTTACACGAGAGCCCTCTTGCGATATTTTAAAGTATTGGGAATAATCAGTTAGCAGATTCCTTTTTAGAATCTCACACTGGAAATGCCCAATTGAATTCAATTGGAAATTGCCTATTGGTATACCAATCGAAACCACTAAAAAACAGTAGAATCCTAATCGGACTTTTCCTTCATGGAAAATACCAGTAAAATCCAATTTCTGTTTTATATCGTAAGTAAGTCCCATTCAGACCTATTGATACCAACCAATACTTCAATTGGTAATTAATCGGTCATTTACAACAGGTAAACAAATACCTAGTAAATATAAACTTCAGTTATTGGAATGACCTGAAAAAATCGAAGACTCAGTAACATATTTTCCAGGCGGTCTCGTTCAACCGACGAAGAATTCCGAAGAAGATGACAGTCGCGAATACTCGTACCCATTGGCGCCCACACTGGAAAGTACCACCAGCGCTATGGAGCTGTACACGGCGACGGCCGAGCCGGCGAAAAACCTCACGTCGAGCAACCTCAAGTCGGAAAACCTGGGAAAGAAAAATCTAACCGTCGGCTATCTAACCGCCGTCAAGGGGTCTTTGACCAGCAGACAGGGCATGCTCGTTTCAGGAGCCATCCAAATGGCACTCGATAAGGTACTGCTTCTTAAATATATTTTTTTAATGTGCAGAATTACACTATTTAACGATTTGTCCGTATTTGGTGCCTAAAGAGGGCTAAATCAATTTTAAAACGTTACACAGTAAAAAAATATTTGTCAATTTTAAACAAATATTAACCAGATTTTATGTTAATCCAGGTCCACATAACTTAAATGAAAAGAATTTTGATAAGAATTGTTGCTTTACCTAGATAGCACAGAGACATCTTAAAGATGTCGGACTCGGACGTTTATGACATCTTTAAGACGTCCAGTTTACGACGTAAGTCATCTTTAAGACGTCTTTAAGATATCTAATGTTACAAAACACATCGTCTTTAAGATGTCGTTTTAACGGCATTATTAAGTCGTTGCTAAACGTCGTTAAGACGTCTTTAAGATGTTAAAGACTACCAATTTAATAACACAATTAAATAACACCATTCTAAAATCATCAATTTATAAAAAAAATAGTACAATATAATTATTAGTACTACTACAACACTTAAGTACTAATGTATTTTGTAACTTTAACCCACTTAACTGTATCCCCTAATTTCGGTTTAAAAACCAGTGATACTTCGCACTCGTTAAATACGTATAGGTATAAGGAATACGAATAAAAGTAATAACAGATTTCTGGTAATATATTATAAACACTGGACAGTTGTTACGAACACGTTACAAATTAGAATAAAGCAAGCAGAAACATAAGTTACACACGCTAAAGTCAGTTGAACTTGTTCATGCGTATTGTCAGTGAAAAATGTCTTGATGTCTGAAATCACGTGTACTTTTTCAACGAAATAATTTGTTAAACATTAACAAAATAATCTGTAACCTTTGAAATTAACAAAATGCTTACAAAATTGCCTTTACAAAACTTTCGGTAAAATATTTTCCCTTGTTAAAAAATTAAAAACCCTGGTTTTCTACAAAAAATTATGTTAAGATTTTACAAAGAAAGATTAACAAACTACAAACTTATGTTAACAAATCGGATTCTTATAACAGTGTAGGATGTTTTATTTGTTTCTTTTTAGGTTAACAGCGATCCGGATTTACTTCCGAATGTCACGTTGGTCTTGAGATGGGTGGATACCAAAGGTGAAACAGTGGTAGCTACTAGAGAAATGACCCATATGATTTGTGATGGCGTTGTAGCATTTTTTGGACCTGAAAGTACTTGTCATGTAGAGGCTATAGTCGCCCAATCCAGAAATATACCAATGATAAGCTATGTAAGTTCCGTAATAAAATTATTTTTTATTAATTACAAACTTTTTTAATTCAAGTTTTACATGGATTATAAGGTATCTCAAGATTTACCTACCTAGTTGTTCCCAAATAATGCAAAATCATTTGACCAAAAATAACATTTATATCATAATTTTACCTTTTTACTACACATTTTATTTTCTTTTTTAGAAATGCTCGGATTCCTCTGCTTCTGATGTTCCAACATTTGCAAGAACAGAACCTCCTGACACTCAGGTAAGAAATTAATATATTTTTATCAGGATAAAATTAAAATTAGTTAAAAATGTACTTACATTGTGTCATATAATTAATATTTCTTACTCGCCATTAATTGGCTTACTCCCATTAGGTTGTAAAATCAGTTGTTTCGCTTATGCTGTACTACAAATGGAACAAATTTGCAATAATCTACGAGGAAGAGTGGTCGACTGTGGCAAAGTCGCTGGTAAAAGAAGCGGAAAAACGAAACATGACTATAAATTATGAGAGGGAAACTGACGCTACTTACAAGTGTTGTTCCGAAAACCGAGATTGTTGTAAAGCAAGCTATTGGTACCAATTCGTTCAAAACTCGAAGAATTTAACGAGAAGTAAAACACGTTTTAGTTACGTTAGTCGTTTTCATAACTGACAATTTTTAGTATATGTGTTTCTGGGAAGCCCCAGCTCTTTGATACACTTTATGGATTCGATGCAGACCCTTAAACTGTTCGAAAACGGGGAGTACATTGTTATATCCGTGGACACAAACATCGCATACGAAAAGGAAATCAACAAGTACCTTTGGGGTTGGTGCAAGTACAATTTAATTTAACGTACACTACTTAACTAATTACTTTTGTCAATTAGAATCCAGTATATTTGATGACTACGAACGATGCGAAGACATTCCCGACTACCAAAGCCATTTAAAAAGAAGCAAGTCATTGTTCATCGTCATTCCCACAGCACCCACTGTAAATTACGAAAATTTTTCCAAAGAAGTAAGAGAGTATGGCTCCAAACAACCCTTCAATTTTATTACATCAGACTATTTAAAAAAATTTGAAAGAGTAAGTATTATGGTATCTGTTATTTCCCAAATTGGCCATGGCTTAAATCAATTGTTTATTACCTAAAAATGACTTTGAAACAAAAAAATTCGCCTAAAAGAATACTGTTTCTTTTAATGAAATGAGAATGAATGTTATAACTCGCCAATGGACATACAGCACTACCCAAGACATATTTTTGTAGGAAATTTACCGCTCTTTTAAATGATATCGCAGGTGAAGATTAAAAAGTAATAAAAAAAATTCTGAATTTATAACTCGCTTACAAATAACTTCAAAATATATGTTTATATATTATTAATGTTAAATATAATTTATATTCCAGTAAAAAAAAATTCCTCTCCTAAGATTTTTCCATAAAATGTTAAATGATGAGGATAAAATAATAAAAATAAAAATTATATTGGAAAAATTAAAATAATAATTAGTTATAATTTTATTAATTATTAAAATTAAAATTCACTTTAAAACTAAAAATTTCGCTAAAATGTAAAAAAACATTTTTTATATAACGTTATTACGTTATATTCTGACTGTATATACAGTGTGACCCATTTGTTTGCGACTCACCCCTGTAAAATTTTTATTTAGTGTGCGATTTTAACCGGATTTGTTTTAAAGTGTAGATCTTGATAAACTGTGCATGCCATATTAGAACAAAATACAAGGCCTACTATGTCAGTTTTTAAGAGTAGATTTTTATGAATTTATATTAGAAATTTTTTTAAACAAAATCTAAGCCTGGCACTGGATTCACGACCCTTTAAAACGACCCTTAACTAAATTTTATTGAAAAATTGTAAGTAGAAAAATGCACAATAATAACTACAAAAATTTATTCTAGTTATCCATGAAAAAAATATTGAAATTTCAATATTTTATTTCAATTTTTATTAATAAAATTAAACTTATAGTAATAGTACCATGTTACTATTAGTTTAATTTTAATGTTTTTTCATGGATAACTTTACAAAATAAATTTTTGTAGTTATTGTGCATTTTGCTACTTAAACTTTTTCAATAAAATTTAGTATGAATTCTTAAAAATTTACTCTTAAAACTGACATAGTAGGACTTGTATTTTGTAAAAATATGGCGTTTTTTTGCTTTAAAAATACAGTTTATCAAGATCTACACTTTAAAACAAATCCGGTTAAAATCGCACACTAAATAAAAATTTTACAGGGGTGAGTCGCAAACAAATGCATCACACTGTATCAGATTTTTTTGGAGAGCGGAAAAATGTCTACAAGAATGTCCACAAGATTTTTTTTGTTTAAAAGTTACTTTTGGGTAATAAACAATTGATTTAGTTAGATCATGGCCAAGTAGAAAAAGCCAATTTACAAAGTATAACCTTAATTTAGGAGATAAGCAATTTTTATTCTAATTTTAGTATGTTCCCTTATACGCTGCGTATCTCTACGATTCCGTTATTTTATATTCAAATGCTCTTCATTACTTATTGGCCGGTGAAAAAATTTTAAATGAAAAAACCATTGATAAAATAGCCAGTAATGGGACTAAAATAATAGAAACCATTATTAACATCAACAAAACGTACAAAAGTAAGAAATGTGCATAAAAACCTATAGAAAATATTTAAACATTTCTTTTAGGTGTTATTGGAACAACGATGAAATTAGATGAAAAAGGCGACTCGGAGGGAAACTTTTCCGTTTTAGCGTTTCAAAACAAATCCTATTCCTACGAAAAGAAGCAGTTCAACAAAAATTTCACCTGTTCCTTTCAAATGGTGGCGGTAGGTCAATTCTACCAACTGCCTACGGATGATTTTCCAGTGAGTGAGTTTATTTTATTTTTGTTTTTATTTATTTTAGGGTTTTACAGCGGTTTTTTATTTATCAGTATGATTGTTTTGTGATTGACAGAGAAATGGTTATTATAGTAAACAACAGATTTCAGAGAACAATAATTTTATACTTTTTTTTATTATTTTATAGAATCTATAATGACCAATAGGGTGGTCCTTAATAAGGTTATTTTCAAATTTCTTTGCTCCCAGGGGCCCAAATACTTCCAAATTGATAAAAAAAATTCCCTGAAAATTTGAGCTCTTAATATTAACTCTAATATAGTGCGCATTCCAATCTAAGTTTCCTATGGAAATAACATAGGAAAAATTACTTTTGTTGTTTATAATTTTATAACTTGGGAGCGAATGAATTAAAAATTATAAATCATACATATTTTTATAGAGAATTTAACGCTCTAGAAAAAAGGTCTCCTATAATTTTTCCATTAGTCTATTGGTTTAAAAGTTATTCAACGCCAAAGTTTAATTTTCATATTATTAGTATTATCAAGGCTTTTTTATGAGGCGCCGTTTGTGTCAAAATTAAAAGTGCTAAATAAACTTATTTCGTTTTATAAATAATTAATTATAGGCTTCACCAAATAATTTTTTTATAAAAAAAAAAATTTTAAATTTTTTTTTCTAAAAAATTTTATAAAATAATTTTTTTATAAAATGATTTTTTTTTTAATTATTTTTTTATGAAATAATTCTTTTTATAAAATTATTTTTTTTTGATTTTTAGTTTTGTTTTAAGAGAATTGATTTATTTATTTTAATTTGTTTTCAAGAGAATTATTTTATTTATTTATTTTACTTTTTAACAAGTGCTTTCTTATAAAAAACGTTTAAACATAAAGAATTCTTGTTAAAAACTAAAAATCAAAATAAATGTAAAAATTAATGAATTCATGAATAAAAATAATAAATTATTATTTTCAATCGATTCCCCAAATTGCGTCAAACAAAAGCCCAGTCCGTCATAAAATTGTATCTGGGGAGGGGCGTTCTGGTTTTAAACTCGAGTGTCTACAAACAAACAAAAAATTATAAAAAAATAATTTTATAAAAAAATTATTTGGTAAAGCATATAATTAATTATTTATAAAACAAAATAAGTTTATTTAGCACTTTTAATTTTGACACAAACGGCGCCTCATAAAAAGGCCTTGATAATATTAATAATAATATGAAAATTAAACTTTGACGTTGCATAACTTTTAAACAAATAGACTAATGGAAAAATTATAAGAGACCTTTTTTGTAGAGCGTTAAATTCTCTATAAAAAATATGTATGATTTATAATTTTTAATTTATTCGTTCCCAAGTTATAAAATTATAAACAACAAAAGTAATTTTTACTATGTTATTTCCATAGGAAACTTAGATTTGAATATTAATTAATATTAAGAGCTCAAATTTTCAGGGAATTTTTTTTTATTAAATTGGAAGCATTTGAGCCCCTGGGAGCAAAGAAATTTGAAAATAACCTTATTAAGGACCACCCTAATGACCAATAATCATTATTTAATTAAAAACAATTTTTTTCTCCTTCCAAAATGAATTTAAGTACAAAACACTTTTAAAATAATATTATAATAATAAATGGTTTGTGGGTGAACGGTTTGAGAAATTCTAACTCTAATGTTAAATTGCTTGGAATCTTGTAGGCATACAGGATAAACTCAAGTTTGCCAATAGAGTGGCCGGGTAAAGACAAACCAAACGACGAACCCAGTTGCGGTTTTAATAATGAACTTTGTCCGAAACCGAACACGCATCTAAATAGTATTATAGCTGCAGGAGCTCTGGGCATAGTGTTGTTCTGCGCGTGCGTAATAACTATGAGCATATACCGGAAGTGGAAAATTGAGCAGGAAATAGAGGGTCTTCTGTGGAAAATTGACAAGGACGAAATTCAGACCTGCGTCGACAGAGATATCGTCTCCAGTCCAAGCAAGGTAAGAAATTGTACAAAAACTTTTCTGCAAAATAATTGTTATCATTGTAAAAACGAGTTTATACTTATTATTATGAAACCTTTTGAAGATGGAACATGAACACTAAATATTTGGTTAAAAACAATACATTTTTGTATCACGTTCTTTAACTAATAAACTTGTTACGTGGATGTAACTTAATAGTCCTATTGGACAATTTAAAACGTACGTTTGATAAGAAATGCAGTAATACAGCCTTTAGGAGCATTTATCATGATTTATTTAATCCACCAGTATTTTTATTTTAACGAAGGTTCTACATTTAATTTTTAGCGTTCAAATCCATTAAGCGTAGCTACGCGGGCCGACAAAGTAAATCAGGATTAAAATTATTTGTTTTAATAAAAAAGTTTTAAATTTTATTACAAATTGATTTTATTAATATTTTAAATACTTTTTTCTACTCCAACCTTGAAAACGCCCATTATCGTACATGTTTTCATGACACTAAGTGACCTTTTAAATACATTGACAGGTTGTGCCTTTATGGCGTTTTAGTCACGGGCTGAAGATAGCAACAGGTTTTAAGTCAGTTAGTTTTAAGTTAGTTATACAATCGTTAAAATGAAGTGCCTTTCTTGTAAAATAATACTAAATGTGAACATTATTTTATTATCTCAATACAAAAATAGAAAAATATTTAATAGTTTCTTGACGCCAATATTTGAAAGTGCATTAACTAGATTTAACTGATAAAGCGTTAAAAATTTTGCTTACAGTGCCCATACAATATTCTCTTCTATTTTACTGTGAAAATCTGTTTCTATATCGATTGTTGGTCTATTTTTAAGAGATAAATTTTGATTTTAACGCCGGTAGATTCCCAAGTTAGAAATTTTAACGGGAATTCCAATAAATACAACTGTCAATTTTTGTACCTTTAACATTTCCCGTGTAAGAATGTTTAATACTTTGTGATAATATTTTGCTATTATAGTAATAAAAAATTTAAAGGATAAAATATTTACTTAACATAATCATATTTTGAAATTATTTTAATTTTTTAAATTATCAATAATTGTTAAGTTTATTTAAAATAATGACGGACAATGTTAATTACGTCAAAAATGTTTATTGGGATTGTTACTTTAATTTCGTATAGATGTCGCTTTATACAAATATTTAATTTAAATATTTTTTTAGATAAAATTAAGTATTTGTCGTAGTATGCTACTTGTTTATAAAAAATTTTGTACTGTTTACGAATTTTAAGCATCTCCGTAAAACTTATCCTATAGGTATGAAAACAAATTTCAAAAAGTTACAAACTAAACAACTTTATTCCAAAGTGTAAACATATGGGATACATATTTGATAAAACTTTTTTAATATAAAATCTTTCTAAATTGATTTATTCAAAATCTGGTGTAGGTATATGCCTAACTAATATTAATTTTTTTAGTTCATAAAGAAAAAGCGTTTTCACACAGTGGGAAAAATAATTTGTGAATAGCTATTTCCTATTTTTTCTACTTTTTAGGGTAAAATAACGACTGGCTGAATCTTCTATGAAGTCAGTACTGACAACGTTTCCAACAAACACAACCGTAAAGGTTCCATAAGGGCCCTTCATAAATGTGCCTTTAATGAACTAAAGGCTAATTCTAATGAATCTACATATTATGTCGCGTTCACCTTTAATGTGCATGTCAATAAAGGCACAAAAACCATTAGGTACATTTTTTAATATGGCGCGCTAAAGGTTCTGATATGGCAGATTAAAGGTACAAATGTGGCAAGATAAAGTTTTTGACATGGGGTTTTAAAGATTCTATAGTGGTTATTTAAATAATTTTTAATGTATAATTGAAGTATCATTTTATGGTGGATTAAATGTGGTAGGTATATATTTATTAGATAAGAATATTCCACGATAATCAGAAATTGTATCTCCACCGTCACAATACAATTTCTGTCGGTCGGGATAAAAATTTTCGATTATCGTGGAATATCCGACCCAATAAATATAAACAAACCACATTTATTCCACCATGGTTCACCATAATAAATACTTTACTTAATTAATTAATTAATATATTATCATAATATGTAATACTAAAACATTTATAAATTTACAAGAAAAAATACAAAGCATGTGTTGTTATTAATTAAGTAAAGTATAAACTGTTTATTAGGTAATAAATGGAATCCATATTATTTAAATAAATAAAAAAATCCTTAAACTAAATAGAAATAGAAATTAAAATATATATTTACAAATAACTTCACTTGATTTTTTTGGTAGATTGTCCTCCATAACAAAGAAAACCAGTTTGCCATTATTAATTTCTATTTATTTGCAATTGCCCCAATTTTGCCTTTATAAATTAAACCTTTCTACCAAATTCTTTGGCGGTATTAGGTTTATAGTATTTTTTATGTGGTATAACACACTATTAAAACTTTAGGAATTACACTGGCCGTCATTTTACAGCTTTTACCAAAGGATAATTAAAGGTTTATGTAAGTTTTTATTTTCAAAAAACATTTGGCACTTTAATGGTTTTTTAAAGTCCCATTAACTTGATACTGAAAATTGCCATACATGGGTCTTTTATGGTAAAATATACAAATATTAGCCTAAAAAGGGCCATTGACCTTATCACGACAATCGTTTATCAAAATTAATATTTTTATTAAAAGATTTCTGTAAAGGCCCAGTACAAGGAATGTTTTGGCTAAAAATGCCATTATTAAGCCATAACTGTGTAATGGGCCATTACATAATCAGAATTACGTGTTTGCTGGGTAGTAAAATAACGACTGGCTGAATCCTCTATGAAGTCAGTACTGACAACGTCTATGCATTCATGTATACATAAACCCATATTTTATTCGTTTCAGCAAAGTTTAATAAGCGCAATTTCGTACGAATCCAGAGGCGGACAGCAAGTTTTCACGACGACCGCCCAATACAGGGGCGTATGGGTGCGGATTAAAACGTTGACGTTTTCGAGGAAAAAAGACATTTCCAGGGAGGTGATGAAGGAGATGAGGCTGCTCAGAGAACTCAGACACGACAACGTCAATTCATTCATTGGAGCCTGCGTTGAACCCATGTCCGTTTTACTAGTCACTGATTATTGTGCCAAAGGAAGTTTATATGTAAGCAAACACCGAATTACGAATTATTTTTTTTATGTTTGTTTTTTTTCTTCAGGATATTATTGAGAATGAGGAGTTTAAGTTGGATAAAATGTTTATTGCTTCACTAGTTCATGATCTCGTTAAAGTAGGTAAGATCCGTGGAAAACGATAGCAAATTGATGTTATTGTATTCTAGGGCATGTTGTATTTACACAATTCAATGCTGATTTGCCACGGTAATTTGAAATCATCGAATTGCGTTATAACAAGTCGATGGGTGCTACAGGTAACCGATTTTGGTTTGGCTGAAATGCGGCAAAGTGCAGAAAATGATAGTATAGGTGATCATCAGTATTTTAGAAGTAAGAAAACTTTTTTCTGAATACCTATTATAGGAAAATTCGAAATTAAAACTTTTGCAGATTTATTTTGGAAAGCTCCAGAAATATTAAGAGAACCGAATGCTTATATAAAAGGTTCTCAAAAAGGTGATATTTACGCTTTTGCAATTATTGTTTATGAAATTATTGGTAGACGGGGACCATTTGGCGTGATGGGTTACGAACCAAGAGGTAAAGTTCATCGAATTCACAAAAAACATGACAAAGTTAAACCCAAAAATTTTCAGATATAATAGATCTTGTGAAAAAGGAACCAATTGAAGGCGAGGAACAACCGTTCAGGCCCGACATTGACGTCCTACTTGATTCTGAAATAGGCTGTGACAGTTACGTTATACAAGTAATCAAAGAATGCTGGGCCGAAAACCCAGACGAACGACCTGAGTTCGCTACGATCAGAAGCAAACTCAAGAGAATGAAAGACGGAAAGTAAGTTTTTATCGTTTTAGAGTATTAGACAACACACTGTATTTTTATTTTTAGAAACAAAAATATTATGGACCAAATGATGGACATGATGGTTACCTATGCGAATCATCTAGAGGAATTGGTGGGGGAAAGGACCAGGTTGTTGCATGAAGAGAAGCAAAAAACGGAAGACTTGCTTCACAGAATGTTACCTAAGTAAGTACAAACATTTAATATTAAGTAACTGATAATTTTGTCGTAAATTGACGCAATTAAATTTTGGAAGTGTAGAAAGTTTATGTTTACCATAACAATTAGATTGTGATGATAACTTAGTTTGGAATGTTTCTGAAATACTTCTAATCAGGACTTTCAGCAATATTACATCAAGAAAACCTTACAAAACATGTATAATTAAATAAAAAAACACTGTTTTTTGAGTTTCATGAAAAAAATCTATTATCCTCAATGATCAAATGGAAAAGAATAATTCCCCTCTTTTAAATTTATTCCAATATTATAAGATACAAAATTTCCCGAAATTATTTTATTACAACTCGGCCATTTCAAGCGCGCGAAACGCACGAATTACAAAACTGTTTTTATAAAAAAAATTGAAGAATATTTATTATATAATATTTTGGCATCAAAATTGTTAAAAATATTCTTCTTTTATTAGGCAAGAAATATTTTATAAAAGTAAAGATAATTTTAATAATTAAAAGGTGTGGACGGGACAAAACAAAGATTTATCTTGTCCCGTCCACACCTGTCAAATATTGAAATTATCTCAACTTTAATAATAGCTATTTACATACCATGGGAGGAAAATATTGCATTTCCTCCCGCGAATAGTTTGATGTCCGACGCGAAGCGAAGCGCATTAAATATTCAAGGGAGGAAATTAATTTTCCTCCTGAGGTATGTATATAGTTTTTTCTATTACCTTTTAAAGGTTTTAAGACATTTTAAGCGTTCCGGTTCCTTTTACTTACCCGGTATGGGGTAAAATTATGACAAAATATTAAGTATACTTAATACCTATAGGTGTTGCGTCGCCGACGTTATGTTGACAACGCTTTGTTGCTATGGTATTTTTGGTAATACCAACATAACAGTTTTTATAAGCTGTCATAATGTTTACGTTTTCTAGTAAGGTAGTAGAAAAAATATATTTTGCGATTTTTTTTATTTAATGTAGCCCAATAAAAGAAGAATATATTTCACAATTTTGATGCAAAAATAATATATAATAAATTTCCTACAATTTATTTTTATAAAAACAGGTAAAATTATGACAAAATATTAAGTATACTTAATACTTATTGGTGTTGCGTCGCCGACGTTATGTTGACAACGCTTTGTTGCTATGGTATTTTTGGTAATACCAACATAACAGTTTTTATAAGCTGTCATAATGTTTACGTTTTCTAGTAAGGTAGTAGAAAAAATATAAACTGAAAGTTAAGGATATTGTGAATTCTCTAAGAAAAAAATAGTTTTCAAAAAAATTTGTATAACGTACATTTACTGTCATCTCTTTTAGAAATAAAACACATTTGTTTAACTGAAAAAATTCTTTAATTAAAATTTACAGGCAACTCTTCTCTTATAATGTAACAAAACAGATATTTATAAAAAAGAAAAAAATGATTAATAGCGTGTAATTCCACCTCCTTTGGCTATTACTGCTTCAACTCGGCGAGGCATGCTTAAAATTAAACGATCCAAGTCATTTTGATCCAAGGTATCCCATAAATATGGAAGAACTTGCCTCAACGAACTTACGTCCTGAACAGGAGGTTGATGGGCAATTGGTGCCCTTCCGAGCATGTCCCAACCATGCTCGATGCAGTTTAAATCTGGAGAGAGCGGGGGTAATGGCAAATGATTAATTTCATGGAATGCTAGCTGTTCTTGTACTACCCTGGCTCTATGCGGGCGAGCGTTATCATTCAGAAATCTGAAATTGGTCTCCAAATTCCAACGATAATCATCCACAATGTTATCAATGATGTCGCGAGCATAAATTTCACCTGTCATAGTACCTTCACTTCTTGAACATACCGGTCATTAACTCTTGAATTTCTTGTTCCCCAGACACAAACTGTAATTCTGTCAGCACGAAGACAAAAGCGGCTTTCATCGCTGAACATCACAGTATACC
Organism: Brassicogethes aeneus; assembly: GCA_921294245.1. Taxonomy (NCBI): domain Eukaryota; kingdom Metazoa; phylum Arthropoda; class Insecta; order Coleoptera; family Nitidulidae; genus Brassicogethes; species Brassicogethes aeneus. Next base: position 49,400,529 of record OV121135.1, read on the forward strand.
ACTCATCCAGTTGGCTCTTTCATTACACCAAAGCAAACGTTGAGCTCTAGGGACTGCAATCAATGAAGGGCGTCCTATAGGCCTATATCAATGTAAACCTGCTTCATTTAATCGATTTAAAACCGCCCTAGGGGTAATACGTTTCTCAGCCAGGACCTTTTCGCTGCCAATAGAGTTCGTATTACCCTTAGGACGGTTTTAAATTGATTAAATGAAGCAGGTTTACATTGCTATAGGCCTATAAGACGCCCTCCATTGACCGCAGTTCATAGAGCTCAACGTTTGCTTTGGTGTAATGAAAGAACCAACTGGATCAGTGGCGTAGTGTGATGTTCAGCGATGAAAGCCGCTTTTGTCTTCGTCCTGACAGACGTACAGTTCGTGTCTGGAGACCAAGAAATTCAAGAGCTAATGACCGGTATGTTCAAGAAGTGCATCCATTTGGAGGTGGAGGTGTAATGGTCTGGGGTGGAATTTTCTACGGAGGTCGAACGGAGTTGTATGTTTGTGAAGGTACCATGACCGGTGAAATTTATGCTCGCGACATCATTGATTACATTGTGCATGATTATCGTTTGAATTTGGAGCCCAATTTCAGATTTCTGGATGATAACGCTCGCCCGCACAGAGCCAGGGTAGTACATGAACGGCTAGCATTCCATGAAATTAATCATTTGATATTACCCCCGCTCTCTCCAGATTTAAACTGCATCGAGCATGGTTGGGACATGCTCGGAAGGGCACTAATAGCCCATCAACCTCCTGTTCAGGACGTAAGGTCGTTGAGGCAAGTTCTTTCATATTTATGGGATTCATTGGATCAAAATGACTTGGATCGTTTAATTTTAAGCATGCCTCGCCGAGTTGAAGCAGTAATAGCCAACAGAGGTGGAATTACACGCTATTAATCATTTTTTTCTTTTTGATAATTATCTGTTTTGTTACATTGTAAGAGAAAAGTTGCCTGTAAATCTAATTAAAATATTTTTTCAGTTAAACATGTGTTTTATTTCTAAAAGAGATGACAGTAAATGTACCTACGTTATACAAATTTTTTTGAAAACTATTTTTTTCTCAGGGAATTCACAATATCCTTAACTTTTTTCGATCAGTTTATTTTGCGATTTTTTTTATTTAATGTAGCCCAATAAAAGAAGAATATATTTCACAATTTTGATGCAAAAATAATATATAATAAATTCCCTACAATTTATTTTTATAAAAACAGGTTTGGGATTTGTCCCGTCCGTACGCTTGAAATGGCCGAACTGTTGTTACATTATACTTTGACAGGTTAAATTGTCATAATGTAATAATATTTAAAAAAACATTACCTACAATAATTGTGTTATATAAGTTTGTTATTAGATAAAGTTTGAAATAATTTCTGAAGAAGCTAATGTGTTACCGAAACCATTGTCAAATTAAATAAAAATAAATTCGTGAAACTTAAAAATGTGTTTATTTTTTTATCTAGTTATACTTTAGTGATATGGAGTTTCATCAAGTAAAGGTCGAAACAATAAAATATTGTAACATGAATTCGGTACTTTCTGAGCTATAAATTGCAGAGTGATCAGTGGCGGCCCGTCAGGGGAGGCAGGTGAGGCAGTGCCTCATCATAGAGAATTAAAAAATTAAGTATAATTTAAATATTTTACTTCTATAATATATTATAAATTTGTAATATTTGGATTACATTAATTGTGAAATAGTCAATAAAATTGATTGATTTTATACGTGGAATACCCAGCAACATTTAAATTATTTGAATTTGAAACGACCGCAATTTAAACTAATATTTATAGCTAGATGATTGGCTCAGAAGCATGCCTGAACTAATTTAGACTCACGATTGGCGTTAGCCTTGTTGTCTCGTTCTATTACAATGCGATATCATAGTTGTCTCCTTCTCTCGTATTAGCATACGCGAGGCAGGCACGCCTATAGGCGTATACATACATACGTATGTATACATCCAAGGAAATAAGCAGGTGTTGTGGCAACACTGTTCCGGAATTTTAGATAAATTATACTTCACACGTTTTTCAAAATTCAATAATAAATGGTATTATTTTTCTTATAATAAATCGATTTAATCGAAATTATATTTCTATTCTAAAATAAACATATTTTAACACTATCGCCATCTTGTAGCCATCACAGTAACCAATAAAATAAATACAGATTCCTTCTTTAGGTTTGTTTTGGTTATAAAATTCTGGACTGTTTAAAGAACAAATCTGTGGTTATTTACGCAATATTTTGTTTATTCTCTATGAGTTTGTCTATTTATGATTCTTTTGTAAGTGGTTTATTCTGTGGGTTTAGTTAATTGAACTTGGTGATTTATGTGAATTTAGTCATTATGGATATTACGGTGAGAAATTGTACCGATATTGTTGACCTTCACGTGGTTCTTGCTGAACAATCAAATATTAATTAGACAAAAATTAGGTTTATTTAAAATAAACGTCATTTTTACAATAAAATATATTCATTGACAAAGTAGAGGATTCCTTCCCACCACAGTCTAAGTTTTTTTACTTAGTTTTAAGTATAGGTTGTGAACTGCGACGTCAGTTTTTTTAAGTTGGGTTTAAAAAAATTTCTTGGCCTTTAAATGAGGGCGAAACCCTGCCTCTGCCTCACCAAAATGAAATGTCACGGACCGCCACTGAGAGTGATACCTCTACCGCTGCCGTAACTACACTCACAGGCAAAATAATCGATCCACACAAATTTTCGATGAATTTCAATCTCAAATAACTTTTTTATTTGATTTCGGATTTAAACAAATATTGAAGAATATTGTAGATACGATGGAGAAAATTACTAAAAAATACACATACGTTTATAATATACAGGTTTAAACAAAAATATGTTTTTTACCATAAGTTTAAGACACTCTGTAGAGTGGCAAAACCGTATATTGTTTTAAATTAAGTTTTAATTATCAAGTCACATCTATTTTTAACAGTTTTGTTTTTGGTTCACCTTGATATATTTATTTTTGTGGAAAATATGAATTTTTTTAAAAAACATTGCAATTTCCAATATTTTTCCTGTATGAAGAACTAAGGTTGCTATGGTCCATCCATAGCCTATGGAGGATGAGCTTTCAAAAGGTATCAAATTGTATTTTGTAAATTAATGTGTTAATTTTGAGATGTCTTCTTACTTTTAAAAATGTCTCCGACTGATATTGCCCTTTGTACTTTACTTCTTGTGACGTTTAAAACACTTGCCACGTAATACTGTGACCGTCCATCCTGGATTAAATTAATGGCTCTGGCAACATGAGTCGGAGACATATCCATTTTTTAAAGTAAGAAGACACCTCAAAATTTAAACATAAATTTGAAAAAAACAATTTGATAGCTTTTGAAAGCCGCGTATGACATGTCCAAGTATGGGATGATTCAACAAAACTTTCACTGTCATTCTCCATAGCATATGAATGGACCATAGCCACCTTAGTTCTTCATACAGAAAAATATTGGAAATTGCAATGTTTCTTTAAAAAATCCATATTTTCCACAAAAATAAATATATCGAGGTGAACCAAAAACAAAACTGTTAAGAATAGATGTGACTTGATAAATAAAACTTAATTTAGAACAATATACGGTTTTGCCACTCTACAAAGTGTCTTAAACTTATGGTAAAAAACATCTTTTTGTTTAAACCTGTATATTATAAACGTACGTCTATTTTTTAGTAATTTTTAAAATGTGAGCGATTGTCCATTAATTTATCTACAATATTCTTTAAGATTCGTTTAAATCCGACATTAAATAAAAAAGTTATTTGCGATTGAAATTCATCAAAAATTTGTGTGGATCGATTATTTTGCTTGAGAATGTATAAATCCAGCTTAAAGGTCCAACTAAACATTATTCACAAACATGACCACAGTGTCCCTGAACGAAGTTTAAGTCACATAAAAATGACGCCAAAAACTGATTGCAGTTTCTTGTTGGGGACCTTTTGGTGAATTAAAAATGATATTTACCAAAATCCTAGCTGATCCTTTTTTCGAAATTTTTTCAAAATTTATGATTTTTTTTTTTTAATTTTTGTTTATTTCAAAGTCTACCTTTCACAGAGTACACATTTGTACACCGATTTTTATAAAATTAGAGTATATTATTGAGGAGACTTAAAGAATACTTTTTAATAATGTTCACATCATTTGATATATACAGGGTGGACCAAAAATCGCTTAATTTTAATAAAGCAAAAGCGTAAATTCATGATTTTGGCATAACAAGCAAAACAGATGTATCCCCATTTTTTTTTAGATATTTCTATGTTTATTAGGTTACAAAATGGCGTTCTTATTAACCTTTTATTAAAAAAATAGATTTTTAATAAAATTAAATAAAATAACGCTTAGAGAATATTTAAAATGTTGTTTAAATTAGGCTTTTTAGAAGTTTTCAATTTTGAACGAAAAACTGGTTAAAGTTTTTTTGATCGGCACTCTTTGGAGATTTAAAAACGGTATTTACCAAAATTCTAACTGCTTTTCTTTAAATTTGTTAAAAAATCATTTTTTTTTAAATTATTTGTTTATCGCAAAGTCTACCTTTGCCAGAGTACAGATTTGTACACCGATTTTTATTGATTGCAGTTTCTTGTTCTTGTTTCTTTGGTAACTTTAAAATGATATTTAACAAAATCCTAGCTGCTCCTCTTTTCGAATTTTTTTGAAAATTCTTAATTTTTTTTTAATTTTTGTTTATCTTACCTTTGACAGAGTACACATTTGTACACCAATTTTTATAATATTGGAGTATATTGTTAACGAGACTTGGAGAATACTGTTTTCATACTGAGCACATCATTAGATTTATACAGGATTAGCCAAAAATCACGTTTTTATATAGTAAAAAGTATAATACACAAAACAGATTTATCTCCAAAAAAATTTATTTTATTTAATATTATTCAAAATCAATTTTTCTTATAAATTCTTGATAAGAATCCCATTTTGTAGCCTGATAAACATAAAAATATCTAAAAAAACATGGGTGGATAATATTCATGATTTTGGCATAACACGCAAAAAAGATATATATCCACTGGATATATATCTTTTTTGCGTGTTATGCCAAAATCATGAATTTACGCTTTTGCTTTATTAAAAGAAGCAATTTTTGGCTAACCCTGTATATATTAAATGATGTGCACAGTATAAACAGTATTCTCCAAATCTCCTTAACAATATACTCCAATATTATTAAAGTCGGTGTACAAATGTGTACTCTGTCAAAGGTAGACAAAAATTAAAAAAAAAAGAGGATCAGCTAGGATTTTGGTAAATATCATTTTTAAGTCACCAAAGGGTCCCGAACAAGAAACTGCAATCAGTTTTTGGCGTCATTTTTATGTGACCTAAACTTCGTTCAGGGACACTGTGTGACGGTTTATTTTATTTACAAAAAAAGATATATCCTTAGGAAATCGAGTGATGACTTTTGCGTCACCTTGTGCATCTCGTTTTCAGGCCTGTTGCGGAAAGCCTGACGTGCGGCTACGGCGTGGAGCCCGAGGCCTTCGAGCAAGTGACCATCTACTTCAGCGACATCGTCGGGTTTACCGCAATGTCGGCCGAAAGCACGCCGTTCGAGGTCGTCAATTTCCTCAACGACTTGTACACGGTGTTCGATCAGATCATCAAAGGCTACGAGGTGTACAAAGTGGAAACGATCGGGGACGCCTACATGGTTGTCTCCGGGCTGCCGATTCGCAACGGGGAAAGGCACGCCGGCGAAATCGCTTCCATGGCCTTGGAGTTGCTGGCGGCAGTTAACAACTCGAGGATCACGCACAGGCCCAAGGAAACGTTGAAGTTGAGGATCGGCATTCACACAGGTAACAACTTCAACAAAGCAAACTTCTCGAACTTTCTTTGCAATTTCCAGCAAACAAAACCGTAAAGGTTCTATAATGGCCCTTTATAAACATGCCTTTAATAAACTCTGAAGGCCCTATAAAGGCTAACTTCAATGGAACTGTAAATATAATGTCACGTTTACCTTTAATGGGTATGTAACGGCAGTCAATAAAGGCACTTACAAGAACCATTCCATTATTTCATATGGCGCGCTAAAGGTTCTGATACGGCAGATTAAATTTAATAAGTTTAAGCTACAAATATGGCAAACTAAAGTTTCTGATATAGGGTGTTAAAGATTCTATAGTGGTTATTTAATTTTTTTATGGATAAGGAATGTATCTATTATGGTGAATTAAATATTTACCACATGAATTAATATTTATTAGATAAGATATTCCACGATAATCAGAAATTGTTATTACTATCGTCACAATATCGTAGAATATCCGACCCAATAAATATAAAAAAACACATTTAATCCACTATAATAAATACTCAAATCAATCAATCAATCGTAAAATGTAATACTAAAAAATTCATAAATTTACATGAAAAAATACTAAGCAATGTGGTTTAAGACCTGTATAAGTAAAACATACAAAATTTATTTTAAAAACTGTTTATTCGGTTATAAATGGAATCCATAATATTTAATTAAATAAAAAATTAGATATATTTTGGAATAAAATTCCATTTGTACAGGGTGTCCCAAATTGGTTGTCCGTATAGGGTCATATCTCTTAACCTAAAATAGCTAAAAAAATCTGTCTACACTAATGAATTCTATGATAAAAAGTGCCTACATAATATTTTAAACCTGTATTCGTAACTTAAATATTAACGAAGCTACAAGCATTTGTCAAAATTGGCAAAAATTGAAAAAATAAGGTATATCTCCTAACACGGTGCTGTTCTGAGAGGTGATTTTTGGACTTTCTGTGAAACCTAATTTTTTTTTATATTCTTGTTAATTGGGTCATAACTAAAATTTTAAGAGCAAAATAAAAAAAATTTGACGGTTAATTTTGTTTTAATTGGATGTTTATTAAAAATATGTATGCACACTTTCAATTCTCCAATTAAAACTTGCGATTTTATTTAAATATTATCATAACTTTTTAAATCAGATTAAAGATTAGTTAATTTTCTAAAAAAGGTCTATACATTTTTTATATCTTTTACTGTTTTGTTGTAATACACGTTTAAAGTTTTAATTTAAGGTTAAATGTATAGTATACATTTATTAAACAATAATTCTAAAGGTGCCACATTTTAATTAGGGCCGATTTATTCATTTTTGATTTATTTGACGAATAATTTCTTTGGATACTAGATATTGCCAAGACATGAAAGTTATCGGCCCGATAAACTTTACTAAAGATGAATAAACCGGTCCTTAGTTAAATTTCATGAATTTCTTCGTAACTTTTACTACAATTTTTCATTTTTGTTTATAAAAAACACTTTAAAAAACTAAACAAAAATTATAGAATACGTATACTGAAAATGACAATTCAAACGTCAAATAAATTTTTAATAGATCTAAGTTTCATGGCAACCTTTAAGGATATATTAATTAAGGGAACATAAATGTATACGTCAAAGATTAGATTAAAAGTTTGAACGTTTATTGCAACAAAACAGTAAAATATATAAAAAAAATTGTAAAAAACTTTTTTCAGTGATGCAAATATTAAATATTTAAATTAAATCGCTAGTTTTAATTGGATAATTGAAAGAGTGCATAATATTTTTAATAAACAGCCAATTAAAACAATTCAAACCGTCAAATTTTTTTTATTTTGCTCTTAAAATTTTTGTTATGAGCTAATTAACAAGAATATAAAAAAAAATTAGGTTTCACAGAAAGTCCAAAAATCACCTCTCAGAACAGCACCGTGCTAAACAAATGCGAATCGAGAAAATTCAAAGACATCAACCGATGTATCTTTAAAAAAGACGACGGGGATGCGTGGTCGAATTTTTTCTAGCATTTATATTTACTGAGATAGCCTATACGGACAACCAATTTGGGACACCCTGTACTTTTGGAAAATTCGTTTAATGAAACATTCATGATAGTTGAACTTGATGAGGATACCAAACTTCCTGTTGATTGGAGTCTCTAAAAATTTTCTTCGATGTTTGAATTTTATTTTGAATGCTTTCTCCTATATAACCATCAGCAGAAGATGTTGAAGACCATCCCCCCACTCTTTTTAAATCAGGGAGACTGCCCCCATTATCAACCAACATGGTAGCTGCCCTCCTTCGCATACAACGCCCTGTGTAGCTATTGGAATCAGGAAGCTTCAAATATTCAGCAATTTTTCTCGGCAAACTATAAAATGTGTTGTATTTTGTGGCCTTAATTTACGTTACTTCCGATACAACTCAATTCCGTTCGCTTCCGAAGTTATAGTAAAAACTCGCTTCTTTTTTGTTTTTGTATTACGTAATGTTACGATAATAACTGATTCATTTTCTTTTATATCGTTAATTATTAGTGTTCGTAATTCTTCCCCTCGCATTGCTTCATTTAAAGCACAAATTAATGCCACTTTCGTAAATAGGTACGATTCATTCGAAGCTTTATTTAGAAACTTCATATTTGTTCAATTGACAACACTTTTGCCTTTTTGGGTTCATATCCTTCATTCTGTTATTTCAAAAATGCAATTAATTGCTTGTATTTTGAAATGTCACTGCCTTTATCTATTTGCAACGTACTCTTCAGCATCGAATATGTTTACCACAGTGACAATGCCTTCAGATTTTTTGACTAAAAATACAAGGAAAAATTAGCTTCTTACTTTCCTAAAAAATAACGCTAGTATAACATTTTCACTGACAACTTGTACCCCTTGATTGTTTCTCCATTGACAGAATTGTTCAAAATTAAATTTAAACACCATTAGGTATTGTTATTTTTTGTGATATAACTGAATATTAAAACTATAGGAATTACACTTGGCGTCATTTTTAAAATATGGTGTTAACCAAAGGATTATTAAAGTTTTATATACAGAAAACATTTGATGGTTTTTTAAAGTCCAATTAACTTGATACTGAAAATTGCCATTTGTCTTTTAAGGAAAAATATACAAATATTAGCCTAAAAAGGGCCATTACAAGACCTCATTACGACTGCCTTTTATCAAAATTAATATTTCTATTTCTGTGAAGGCCGAGAACAAGGAAAGCTTTGGCTAAAAATGCCATTATTAAAGATGGATTTAGCCAGCATTTAATATAATGTATGTAACATAATTTAATGTAATTTAAGAAAAATTGTGCCATTTATACAACATTTGAGAAGGTGCATTCCAAAACTCGGCTTATCCATATTAGTTGTTTTTGAGAAAAATGTCAAAAACCTTACACGTGAGTACTAACGCATATCAGGAAAACACAATAATTTAAATGAAATATATAGGCATAAGTAAAACATTTATTTACCTTGATTAAAAAGGTATAGGTAGCTCCAATTTTAAATAATTTAAAATTATATACAGGTCTACGTATGCCGAGTTCTGCATGATATAACCAATAGATAAGGCAAGTTTTGGAACGATAGTCAATTTGTAAATGAATTTTAAACGGAATAAGGTAAGTTTTAGTATAATATAAACTTTTCAGGGTATAGGGGGATACATGTTAAATGTACAGACACCACTAACTCATTTTTATTAAAAAGTGGATAAGCCAAGTTTTGGAATGGACCTCCTCATTTAGTACATGGTCTTTTTTGAAACCGATGTTGGCAAAACTAGTTGACTGAATGATAATTATCTTAACTTTTAAGCAAAAAACAATATAACCAACCTTTAAACATTTGATGGCAAATTTTCTTGTTGTAAACACAGAACATAACAAGGTTGGTATTACGCCGCGCAAGCCCAGATTTATTTTCATGTAACATAATTTAAGAAAGTTAAAAGTTGGCCAACTTTACCTTACATTATATGCTGGCTAAACGCGTCCATAGGGTTTTATCTTTTAAATTAAATTACGTTATGTTACATTACATTAAATGCTGGCTAAATCCACAGTTAGCCCTGTAACTATGTAATGGGTCATAACATAATCAGACTTATGTTGTGCTGGGTTACTTTAGGGCCCGTGGTCGCTGGGGTGGTAGGCCTGACGATGCCGCGTTACTGCCTGTTCGGCGACACCGTGAACACTGCGTCGAGAATGGAAAGTAACGGGGAACCCCTTAAAATACACATAAGCGTGCAATGCAAGGACGCATTGGATAAGTTGGGAGGATACATAATTGAAGAGAGAGGCTTGGTGTACATGAAGGGTAAAGGGGAGGTGTTGACGTATTGGTTGACGGGCGCCACTGAGATGGCGATTCAGAAACGCGAAGTGGAGTTGGGGCAGGATCCGCCGCTGTTCTGTCGGCCACGGAAAAGCCCGAAGTTGTACAACGATAGCCGACAGCCGTCGATTTGCGGCGGTTTCGGCGGCATGAATAGCCGACGGCATTCGAGCGTCCCGAGAGGTAAGAATATGTTCATTTGTTATTTGTACATTATATTACGATATATATTGTATTAATAATGCATTTTTTTAAATTCAGGGAATGCACATTTATTTATTTTATGTAGTTTTTTATCATTTCGCATTTTAATTTAGTTTTGGTAGATGCTTTCCACTTTGGTTTAATTTTAATTTGGTGATGGTTTCACGCAGTATTAATTTTCTGTACCTATGTAGATGTAGACGTTATGGTTTTGTTCTAAAAAATGATGGCTTTAAAACTTAACATTTTAAGTATTCACTTTCATAGAATTTAATACCTATAAAATCAGAATGGTTTTGGCAGTGTTAATATTGACTTTGTTTTGGAATAAGTGCCCTATTTAAGAATAACAGATATTTTATGCTAAATCTTTATTCATTTTATGAGAGTTTAGTATTAAAATTATAATTAAGACAAAATTCATCCCGATGCTTTGACATTTCACATTCGTGGTCTCGAAGTTTCTGGGAAACGAAAACAGATATCGGTTTAAAATTTTACAATCCATTAAAGTCTTTTTTTTAATATTTTTAAACAAAATTCCACTTCTGGTTTAACCGGAAGTAGGGTTGGGATAGTTGAAATTTTCAAATGAAAATTTCAACTTTGCTTGTAAAATTTCATTGAAAGTTTCGCAATTTACTGAAAATTTCGCATAAATTTCACATGCGACCTCCCCTGGAACCTTAAAATTTACAACAGATTATGTAGAAATATATAAAAAATAATAAATATATATATGAATATAAAACAATGAAAGTGGCACAATCTCATTAGCTTACCAAAAAGTGCTATATATCCCTTAGTTTTAGTAATTTTAAAAGGAAATCTCCTGAAATTTGTGGTAAACATAGGTATTTACTATATATATTATTGGTGGTCAGGGGTCCATAGAGGGGTAGGAGGTAAAAGAGGCAATTTGCCATGGTCCCCGATTGGGCTTATTTCAATATTAATATATTACACTTAAAGTGATTGAAATTTATTGTAAGTTTCCATAAATTTCAGAAATTAAGGAAATTTTAATAAATTTTATAAATGTCATGAAAATTTCAAGTGAAATTTCAAGTACAAGCAAAAAGTGAAATTTTCCCAACCCTAACCAGAAGTGATATTAACTTTGTTATTTCAAATATAACACCCCATATATTTTTTCATTTTTTTCTGTATAAAATTCTGAATAAAATTACTATACCATGTCCTATACCTAAAGTCAGGGCCGGATTTAGGCATGGGCCACATGGGCCCGGGCCCAGGGCGGCAAATTTTTAGGGGCGGCAAATTTTGAAGGCCAGTTAAAATTTTGCTAAAAAATCAAGAGCGTTTTATGCAGAATTTTTGTTTTCACTCAGATTTATACACTAATTAAAACTATAAAAAGTTGGAAGAGAAGTTTTTTAATACATTAGATAATTTTTTATCAGACTACACTATTATTCTGCGTAGTGCGTCACTGCGTAGAAGGGCGGCAGTCGATGTACACGAGGCGAGTGGGGCGCGACTCTAGCTTATTCGCTGAGTCATTCGTTATTCTGGGTAATGATGCGTTGGGCCCATGGGCGGCAAATTCGTAAATCCGGCCCTGCCTCAAGTAAATAGTTTTCGAGTTATTTTTCGTTCAAATTTGACAAATGCGTGTGAATCATAAATATCCTATAAGTTTTTTGGATATGGCGGTGGAATTTTTGAAATCTTAAAACATTTAACTTTTTTCAACAAATTATCTGAGAAAACCCAGGGAAATTAGGCTTACTTAAAAGGTTAGAAACTTTCTTATTTTAAATGTAACATGTTACATAATCAAATAGTAAACTTAATAAATATATGGGGTGTTCTATTTAAAATAACAAATTTGAAGTGACATTTTGTTCAAAATATTTTTTTTAAATATACTTAAATATAAACGCTTTTAAAATTTAATTTGCCCTTAAACTTTCAGCCCTTATCCTACTCCTGTTATTAGATATATCCTTTTATTATCTGGTATCTATTTTCGTTTTTTTTTTAAGAATTTATTTTAACCCTTTAATTATAAATAAAATATTATACCTGCTATTTTATAAAAAATTACAAATTCTATTTATTCGTTTTCGAGATATTTAAAACTGAAATGTACAAAATATAAGGGAAATGATTTTTTTTAATAGTAAAAGTGTATTATATTTGTTCGTTATGTAGAAAATAAAATTTTCGTTAAAATGACGTTTGGTTCAAAAATACTAGTTTACAGCCATTTTGCCCACCATGCCTCATTATGATTTTCTTGTGTAGTTTGGCTCACTAAACGCGAAAATCAAATTTAATTTTTTTTTCATGAAAGCGTTTTCGAGATTTGAATTATCAATTGTTTTTTTTTAATTTTCTGAGGTGTTTTGACGTTTTAAAGTATACTTCGAGGTCTAATTGATCGATTTAACCAAACAAGCACTTAAATCAAAGGTAATTGAGCCCATTACAACTTTCTTTTGTATAGTTTTGGTATCTGCTCAGTAGTTCGATACTGGCGATTTTATGAAGTTGAAAGTCCTTTTTTACAAAAATCGAGGTCGATAATTTACATATCTTTCTGGGAAAGATAGAAATCGAAAAGATAAGTCCAGTTTGATTAATTTACGTATAGATTATACTTAAAGGAAAAAAATAAGCTGATGTTGATAAAAATCCATGGATAAATGGCGAAGTTATGAATTTTTCAGTGGAAGAGCAAATTTCAGTTTTTCGAGAATTTTTACGTTATTTCTTCATTTTATTGAATTATATAAAATTTAAGATTGAACATTGATTTTTATTTACGCACTCGAACTCTCTACTTCTTTTACTCGTTTTACATTTTTTATTAACTAAATAAAACCATGATAAAAATACCTTGTTAAAATATTAAAAAATAGCAGTAAAATGTCACTATGCCAACAAAGAAACAAAAGAATTCACGTTTGCGGAGTCGTAAAAAACTGAAAAAATTCCAATCATGCACTTTACTTAGGTTTTCATTAAAGAATAAACATATTACAAAATAAAAGAACAAAATAAAATAAAAATCATCAAAAAGCTGAATTTTGGTCTTCCACTAAAAATTCATAACTTTGCCAGTTTTCCATGTATTTTTATCAACATTAGTTGGTTTATTTTGTAAAAAATGTCAACTTCATGAAAAAAATTCAAACTGGAGTTATATGTTTGATTTAAGTTATTAAAATCGCTAGCGTCAAAATACTTATCCGATATCAAAAGTATGTAAAAGGGCTTGTTTGGCCAAATCGATCAATTAGATTTCAAGCTATACTCAAAAACGTCAAAACAAAAAAAAAAACAATATTTTAAAAACGCTTCCATAAAAAAAATTAAGTGTGATTTTCGTGTTTAGTGGGTCAAAATAGATGGAAAAATTATAATGGGACATGGTGGGCAGAATTTTTTTTCGATTTTGTAACCTAGTGAAATAAGAGAGATATGGTAAGAAATGTAAAATTCATGGATAACTGAATTAAACGGTTTTTTTTTATTTAACGACTATTTTATAAAAAAAAATTATTTAAATACACTCACGTGCAAAATAATCGATCCACACAAATTTTCGATGAATTTCAATCGCAAATAACTTTTTTATTTGATGTCGGATTTAAACGAATATTAAAGAATATTGTAGATAAATTAATGGACAATAGCTCACATTTTAAAAAAATACTAAAAAATAGACGTACGTTTATAATATACAGGTTTAAACAAAAATATGTTTTTTACCATAAGTTTAAGACACTCTGTACAGTGGCAAAACCGTATATTGTTCTAAATTAAGTTTTATTTATCAAGTCACATCTATTCTTAACAGTTTTGTTTTTGGTTCACCTCGATATATTTATTTTTGTGGAAAATATGGATTTTTTTTAAAAACATTGCAATTTCCAATATTTTTCTGCATGAAGAACTAAGGTTGCTATGGTCCATCCATAGGCCATGGAGAATGACAGTGACAGTTTTGTTGAATCATCCCATACTTGGACATGTCATACACGGCTTTCAAAAGCTATCAAATTGTTTTTTGCAAATTAATGTTTAAATTTTGAGGTGTCTTCTTACTTTATAAAATGGATATGTCTCTGACTGATGTTGCCAGAGCTATTAATTTAATCCAGGATGGATGGTGACAGTATTACGTGGCAAGTGTTTTAAACGTCATAAGAAGTAAAGTACAAAGGGCAACATCAGTCGGAGACATTTTTAAAAGTAAGAAGACACCTCAAAATTAACACATTAATTTACAAAAAACAATTTGATAGCTTTTGAAAGCTGTATATGACATGTCCAAGTATGGGATGATTCAACAAAACTGTCACTGTCATTCTCCATAGGCTATGGATGGACCATAGCAACCTTAGTTCTTCAAACAGGAAAAATATTGAAAATTGTAATGTTTTTTAAAAAAATCCATATTTTCCACAAAAATAAATATATCGAGGTGAACCAATATACGGTTTTGCCACTCTACAGAGTGTCTTAAACTTATGGTAAAAAACATCTTTTTGTTTAAACCTGTATATTAAAAGGTACGTCTACTTTTTAGTATTTTTTTAAATGTGAGCGATTGACCATTAATTTATCTACATTATTCTTTAATATTCGTTTAAATCCGACATCAAATAAAAAAGTTATTTGCTATTGAAATTCATCGAAAATTTATGTGGATCGATTATTTTGCATGTGAGTGTATAAAGCTTTATTACATAAAAACAAAAATAAATGCTGCTGATCAGTTTTATCTGTTATTCTTAAAACTTAATTAAGAACTCCTTTCAACATAATGCACCAACCAAAACGTGCACAAATAAAAAACCATAACTATTTTCCGCCGAACAGGAACCAGTATAGAAGTGGAAAGCACGTCTACGTTGCAAAACTCGAGCCCGGTGCCGTCGCGGCACTTAAAAGTCAACCGTCAACACAATTTGCACGTTCCAGACGCGGTCGGCTCCAAAACGACCATAAACACCGCGTTCGGCAGTCAGCTGATCGAGGTGCCGGAAGAGTCGAGAAGGCCGAGGAAGAGGCGCATGCTGAGCAGCATCGCGTCCAGCACGGACGAGTACAACAAAAGCGCGACGGAGTACAACGCGAACCGCGTCAGGGAGTCCAAGTCGCTGGACCCGCTGCCGCTGGCGAAAATCAAGCTGCTGGAGATACGGCCGACGCCCGAACTGCGCAGGTCCACCAGGTCGCTGGAGAATTGTGATAAGTGCGGCGACGTTCAGATATTCGCCATACCGGAAGACAAACTTTTGAACAATAACTTTCCGAACGGTAACTTGTCGAGGCACGACGACGACGTTGAAGTACCTTTACTGGACCAACGTCAGCTGAACACCGCCATTGTTAGACGGAGAGGTGGCAGCACCATGAACGATAGTCTGGATAGCGACAATCTCAAAAAGTAAGTAAGCTTTGCTGCTAAAGTTTCCTTTGATTTTCATATTAGTTTGCTTGTTTTACATCAGTTTTATGTATCTACACTAGGGTGTTTCAAAATAAGGCAATATTTTTCTTTTCTCAAATTCATGTGAAATTCTTGTCACTTATGCTGAAAAAAAATTCTGTCAAAATTTGAGCTCTTAATATTAATTTTAAAAGGTCCATCATCGAATTTAAAATTTTTCCATTGATTTAACATGGAAAAATAGTTCCATGGACTGTAAAGTTGTACTGCGTTGTAACCAGTGGCGGCTCGTGACCATTGATGAAGGTGAAGGATTTTTTTTTTAATTTTCAAGGTCTCGCGTTTTCGGAGCACTTCAGAATCTAAATAAAAAAATATATTATTAAAAAAGCCTTTTGCGAGAATTTTTAAAATTAAGCTAGAATAATGCAAAAATTGCGGGATGAGGTGGGACTTTTATTTATTCCTTCAGCAGGTTTTCACATTACCCAGAAGTTACTGCTCATTTTTACCTATCTTACAATAATTGTTTTTAGATTAATAAAGGCACGACAACAAAGACTAAACAATTTTATTAAACAAATCGAAAAAGAAACTTTGAAAATACTGTATTAATAAAATAAAAAAAAACAAATCGGCTTACTTACTTGATGTAAGGGCTTTTGCCTTACCTTACCTCCTTTTTGCTTTCAGCAACAGGCAACACCACAATAAGTTTTTAAATTAAAAGCACCTGTTGCGATCCCGGAGTTGAGGGGCGGTCGGGGTAGACAGTAAAACGTTAGGCACCCATGAAATCGGACAAGGGATTATAATAACCCCTTGTTCCATGACATATAATTAAAGAATTAAAACCCAGTAACAAACAACAAATAAAGATTACTTTACTATAATAATTTTAGTATAGTAATTTGTTTTTTGTTGTTGGGTGTTAATTATATAATAATATGTCGTAGAACAATGGAATCATTTATCAATCATTTCTAGCAATTTTTAAAGCTGTTACGTTTAACCCAGGCGAGAGCTCTTGGTATTTGCTGCCGATTTTTTGCTCTAATATGATATTACTTTTATTTTTAAATTTGACATCTCCATTGCTATCATCACGACCCCTTTTTCTCTGTGGCGCGAGTTCTGGGACACCCTGTATTTTTGTTAAAAATTAACTGATGACAATAACAAAAAAGTTTTCTTTCAATCTTACTATAAAATAATCGCGCGCGCGGAATAATAGTAAGTTTTGTTTAATATAAAGTATATCCCGTATGGTCTAATGATTGGCATACCGTAGAACAGGGCGACTTCGGACGATTTTGGAGGCTTTTTCCAATTTTGAATCGGTAATGTCAAACTAAATTTTTTACAGGGGGTTTTGGCATCCTTCCGGTATAAGTTTACGTAAAAATAATAATAGTTATAAAAATACTAATACAACTTTTTTTGTCAAAGTAATCGAAGCTAGCCCATTTAGGCGCGACTTTAGACAGGAATATTGCTTTAAAAAAATATAAAGCATAAAATTTAGAAAAAAAGCATGAAATTAGGAAAAAACTCATTCAGATGGAAAAATACATTTTATTTATCAAAATATAAAATAAAATATAATTCTAAGGATCAAAACAATAAAATAAATTGCTTCTTGTACCTACTACTAGTATATTAAAAAATATTGTCCTCCGTATAGTTTCTGTAAACATTCCTCTCCAAGGTTTTTTATAGACCCTAACCATGTCTGAAGTTGCCCTTAAAATGCAAATATTTTTATTACAACATGGTAAAAAAGCTAATGTGATACAAACGTAAACCAAAAAAAAAATGTATCAACAACATTACATACTGCCAAAAATTATTTTGATCATACACTTGCTGGCACCAGTTACTTTCACCAAGTTATAAAAGAAGTAAAGTTTGAACTCCAGGCTAAACGACGCAAAAAGCTTATTTCACTTAACAACCGAACCCACGTGCCGCTTGCCATAACTTTAGCTATATTCTACGAAGTTTTTGCCCGAATTACAGAACTCTGTTTCTTCAGACCCCCCATCGTGAATTTTTAATAACTATGATGTCCGAAATCGACCCGTTTTACGGTTCCTTTCTCTTAATATTGCAAGGGTTTCCCCTAAATAATTCATTGATATAAATAGGGCTAAATTAATATCAGTTTTACTGCCTTTTAGTCCTTTTTATTGTCGATTATACTAGTAAATAAGTTATTTTATGTATTCTTGTAAATCTGTTAATATTGACAATAAAGAAACAATTTATTATTATTATTATTATATTGCAATATATTTATTAATATTAATATTAAATTGAAATTTTGAATTACCCTAATACAGAAGTATACTAAAAAATACAAATTCCACAGATGGCGGTCATTGGAGTCTGTACCCGCTTCCTGTGATCCCCACCTAAACAAAAAGAAGTCGGTGAAGAGTTGGATAACGGAGTTCTTTAAAGGAAACGGCGTCAGGTCGAGTAATACGTCACTGAGAAGGGCCGTTATTAACGAGTACAACAATCTACAGCCAGAATCTGAGAGTATTGTCTAGATGAATTATATTAAATTGTTTAAATGTTTTAGTCGTCGAAAGGGTGTAATATTTATACACAAAATAATATTTTTGGGGATTCATGATAAAATAAACGTTACTTAATAGTGAACTTAAATATTACACCTGATAGTTATTACTCAGTGTAATGAATTAAGTAAGTAAAGAAATATTAAATGTAAAACACTAGTCTAAATAGTTGGAATAAATGTTAAATAAAAATTAAAGAAGTCATAAGTAAGTATATATTTTTTCGTGATAGACTTGAAATATTTTTTTTATTTTTGACTATGTATGTAATTTCGCATTTTCATTGATGTCCCTTGTAAAGAAAGGAAATTAAGTCTTAATACTGTATTAAATGTAAATGCCATATTTTGGAGAACTATATAAATTAGTTGGACCTTAAAATTTGAGTTTTGACCCACGAAAATATTTCGCTAAATGTGTCGGTAAAACTCATTTTTTGACTTGTATGGGAGGATAATATCCTGTATACAGTAAATTACTAGAAGTTATAGTTTGATTCAAAAATTTAGAATAAAACTACTGAAAAAATTGTATAAATAGTAATTCAAAGTTTATTATATAAAATAGGTACGAAAATTTCAAAATATGTTTTTTTAAATATGTCTTTTTATTTATTAAATTATTTATGTATTTTGTCCCAAATTAAAACTAAATTTATTTTTTTCTCGTTAAAATATTTTTTTTAATTTTCGTACAAAATTGTTACCATTTTAGCAAAAAAAGTTTTGTTTCATATTTCAACATTTGCAGGAATATAAATGTTTAAGAATGTAAAGCTTACCATCCACCCAAATACTTTAAATACCTACGGAAATTTTATTTTTTTTTAAATTTATTAAAGGTTACTTCTAGATAATAAAAACAGCAACTCAAGAAATGTTCATAGCAAAAATTGATCAGGCAGTAAATTTTAAGCGATATTTTATGGATGGGTAAAGTCAGAATTGTGTTTGAAGGCTGTGAATATTATCTATAATTGTAAATAAATATAGACTATTATGTTTTCCTTTCACATATATTATAGATGTGCCATTAACTTACAAAGTTGTTGTATGTAAAATTCACATGTAAATGTAAATATGTTATACTTAGTAGGTATTGTTTGATAATACACATTTATTTATTAGTGCAGACTTTTATTTCTCCACCCTGTAAAATGTTCTTCACATAAAATCAAATTTATCCGAAATCGGCAGTAAAGTAGTCAACAATAAAAGTTTTTCTTCAAGCGTTTTTTATTATTAAATAAAGGGCTTTAAGGATATTTTCTCGAAAAACCCTTGAACACGTAAACTGAGAAATAAGTTAAAGTATTTTTAATCAAAATTTTATAAAGATTGGTAAAGGCGTTTTAGAGTTGGATTTTTTTTACTTGTTATGCGTTAATTTTGACGCGCAGTGTAGCTTTAGAAAAAAACAAACTTTTTTGCACCAAAATTTGATTTTAATATTACTTTTTTCATCTGCAATTTAATAAAATCGAAAACGAATTGACACCCTGTATCTTGGATATTATTTCGGTCTCACTTTTATTTTATTTATTAAATATAACACTGTATCATGGTTTAACAAAACAGTTTTTTAACTGGTACCGTCAAAACCTTAATAAAGATTTTATAAAAAACATAATTTTTATGATTTTGGAATTTTTTTAAATCTAGTAAATTTAAGTTTTAATATTTTTTTAAATTAAGAGAATATTTAAGATTCTAAAAATTCGCCACTTACCTTGTAGTTTTCTACCCGTCAAAATCCTTCTGTTTATACATAATAATATGAAATAAATAAAACACTTTATTAACAAATATATATACAAAATATAATTTTGGTCCTATTTGGTAATCTAATCTAATTAAGGGCGAAAAATGTTGTAATTTATACATAAAATAACCCCTCTACAGCGAGATATACCGTTAGTGCGCCATTTTCCTACCACCCTGTACATTTTTGTGGTAGTTTTGATTATTATTATTATGAAATAATAATAATAATAATAATCTTATTTATTTAATTGTTTCGACCTCTAGATGAAACTTTATTTTATTATTATGTGGTTATAAAAACAACTGCTTTTTGAAAGGGTCACGTGATTTATTTAATTTTTGACAATTGTTTCGTCACAGTGAGTTCTTCAGCTCATAAATGCTCGAGCGCATATAAATAAATGCTCGAGCATTTACCAAAACTAAAAAGCAGGGTTATAAATTAACCAACAAATAACTATTCAGAACATGTGCACATCACAAAAGTGGTGCAGGTTTATCCAATTCCAAAATGGTACACTTACCTCTATTTTGTTGGAATTTTTATTTTTAATTTTTTTTATAAAATTTATATTTCATCGTTTATGAATGCTCGAGAATTTATGAGCGCTTTGCAAAGCGCTCAAGCATCTGCCATCTATATCAAAAATTAAATAAATAACGTGAAACTTTAAAAAAACAGTTGTTTTTATATCTACATGATAATATTATTATGATTATTATTATTATTACTATTGGTAAATTATTAATATACAGTGTGTCCGAAAAGAGTGTAATGGTGTCACTCCGCCTGTTGGCGAAATCCGTTATTAGAATAATAGCATAACCATAATTATAAAGGTGGGAATTCCATATGCGACTCAATATTAATAGTTTCCACTTTTTTCTGTGATTTCACATCCAAAACGTCTTTCATTGCACTATATTCGGAATTATTGTGCGAGGGAGTGAGCTTTGGTATTGTTGGTGGTACAGGTCTTTTTCTAGTTCCCCAGGAATGTTTTTTTAATTGTCCACTATTTTCCTTTCCAATATCGCAGCTTGTCTTTATGTGGTTTAGTTTTCCATTCTTGAGCATCTGGCTGAGTGGGGGCGGCCTTGAGGTACCACAATCTGTTAAAAAAGAATCTGATTGAATATGTTTATGATATAATAGCACTTCTCTGATTATTGTTTTTATTTTAAAAACGCGACTAGTTTTGGCTATTACTAGCCATCTTCAGGGGTCTCTACAATAGTAAAAAACACTTCAGTACTTTGGAATGACATGGTTCCAAGTGCAGCTGCCCTGTTAAGCGAAAATCCCTTATCTGCATTATTTTTATTTAATATTGTATATTATATAAGTCATGTACCCATAACAGAACAGCTGCACTTAGAACCTTGTAATTCCAAGGTACCAACTTATTAAAATCATGGTTAAAATTACTTACAGTGGCCGACACGGAATTTTGAACGACATAACTTGGTTGTCAATGTATACATCTGTAAATAGCAAAGATACAATATTGAGCATTTTTGCGTTCGCTGTCAAAATTACAATACTATAGTGATAACCGAAAGTAAGGTTAGTTGTCCATAAAGAAAGTTTAGATTTTGATGTCAACGGGATGATAGTCGTTCAAAATTCCGTGTCGGCCACGGTACAAGTCAAATTTCTTTAAAGAATACACAGATTAACACATACATATAAAAATTAATTTAAAACGATATATCTATGAGGTTTTTGTAAAATATTATAATAAACAAGTAAATAGGATGGAAATTAGTGTTATGTCACAATCCACACAACAAGGTCTGTTCCACAATCCACACAACTGTTGTGTGGATTGTGGTCTGTTCGATCTTTATTCGCGCATGTTAAAAATCACGAATTTAGGCAACCCAGTATACATTCATTCTTTAGTCGCCATTTTCATTGTTTGCAATTTTTGTTTTTATACAGATTTGTAATAGTTGGTTTTGCTTTTTATTATTGTGTCAAAATTTTGCTAAACATACTTTCATAATTGTTTGCATAGATTTTAATAATATTAATTAATAATTTTCAAAACAATTAATTGTAAAATAATGGGTGACGTTCATAATATCGAAATTCACTTTATCGAATTCAAAATATCGAACACTTTTTATCGAAAATCAAAATATCGAAAATACAAAATGTCGAAAATCAAAATATCGAGAATTAAAATGTCGAAAATGATAATATCGAAATTTTATTTAATCGAATTTTCAATTTATCGAAAATAAAATATCGACGTTCATAATATCGAAATTCACTTTATCGAATTCAAAATATCGAACACTTTTTATCGAAAATCAAAATATCGAAAATACAAAATGTCGAAAATTAAAATGTCGAAAATGATAATATCGAAATTTTATTTAATCGAATTTTAATGTGAAACTAAACCATATTTTCTTATTTTGAATTTGATATTTTGTTTAAATATTTCAATTAATCGACATATTATTTTAATCCGAAGTGTATATGTATAGAGGCGCCTCTGATATAGAAATGTACTCAAACTCAACAACACAACCCAACCGACCCCGCCCCATTGGCCCCCCCCGCCCCATTGAGCAAAAAACCCAACTAAAATGGGCTAATTTATGTAATTAAAAAGTGTTTTATTTTTATCGTAACATGAATTTGCCCATTTTAGTTGGGTTTTTTGCTCAATGGGGCGGGGGGGGGGGCCAATGGGGCGGGGTCGGTTGGGTTGTGTTGTTGAGTTTGAGTACATTTCTATAAAACGCGCATCTCTAGGAGCCAGGGAGCCAAGATAATTCGGTGCATAACCGTAACTTTATCTACAGAGGCGCCTCTGTACATATACACTTCGATTTTAATCATACATTTTAATTTTCGATATTTTTAAATCGATATTTTAATTTTCGAAATTTTAATTATTCGACATTTTCAAATCGACATTTTAATTTTCGATATTATCATTTTCGACATTTTCAAATCGACATTTTAATTTTCGATATTATCATTTTCGACATTTTAATTTTCGAAATTTTAATTATTCGACATTTTAATTTTCGATATTATCATTTTCGACATTTTAATTTTCGATATTTTGATTTTCGACATTTTGTATTTTCGATATTTTGATTTTCGATAAAAAGTGTTCGATATTTTGAATTCGATATAATGAATTTCGATATTGTGAACGTCACCCTAAAATAATATGTCTAAAAATTTATTTTTATTATGAACCAGATACAACTATTTTTACTTCCTAAAAATACATTATTGATGTCAATAATTAATTTCTGAAATTTATTGATTAAAATACTCTTGTCAAATTTCAGTTTACTTTAAAACTAAACTAAATATAACTATTTTTTTTCCTAAATAATAATTTATAAAAAGATTTATCCTTTTGTAAACTCTTATAATGTTTAAAAACATTTGCAGTTTCTTTAAATCTTAAAAAAAACTTTGTTTACTTCTTTCATGCCTGTGTTAACAGAATTACTATTTTGGAAAATTTAAATTAACGGCGGCAAATAAATCAAATATGGCGGTAGTTGGATGTGCGCATAACATTACCGATTTT
Source organism: Brassicogethes aeneus (assembly GCA_921294245.1). NCBI lineage: Eukaryota > Metazoa > Arthropoda > Insecta > Coleoptera > Nitidulidae > Brassicogethes > Brassicogethes aeneus. The sequence continues at coordinate 49,424,310 of OV121135.1, forward strand.
CGTTCGTATTTTAAGGAGATTGAACAGACCTTCTTGTGTGGATTGTGGGTTATGTTATGTCTTTATGTATACTGGTTGTTTCTGCTTCTATAATACATATTATGTACTGGTTGTTTCAAATATTTAAATATTGATGTACAGGGTGTTATGTAATTAATGTAATATATTAAAATGGGTAGTTCCTTAGGGTCCATAAAGAAGCACCTGAAACTTTTTTCCTAAATTCCAAAGACTAAAAATAATTTATAATCACCTTTATCCAACCAAAAAGTACGCCACTGATCGACCAGGAACTTTAGGCTAATCTGGTTGCCTAATTTAATTTATTATGTTATGGTTGGTAACAACCAGCGCGATGCAGCGTTTCCAGATTCTGTCAAAAAAGTTGCCAAATTTTGTTTAAATTTAGCTTAATTTCAAAAGTGACAAAATCAACAATGAAAATTGTTAATTTGGCGTTTTCATTAATTGTTTATTATGTCATTTTTGTTATGAAGGTAAATTCAAACAAAATCTGGCAACTTTTATGACACAATCTAGTGCATTTCTTTAAAATTTTAGGTTATGTGCTCAAATTATAAATATCTTAACTAAGGGAAGTGCTTTTGGATTTATTTACACAATTGAATTGAATGTTTAACCTGTGAACTTGTCCTAATTTCATCTGAGTAACCAGAAAGAAAAAAACAAAGAAAAAATTAATTTTGTGGTTATGGAGTTTTAAAATGAGTACTAAATTTTCTAATCATTGCTTAAGCTATAGCTTATAATAGCTGGATGAGTTAATAAATACAGAAGGGTATTAGAGCTTTAAGAGCCTAAAACTTTTGTATTTATTGAGTTTTTTTATTTTTTGCAAGAAAAATTTTTAGTAACAATTTTTTACAACTGGCAACGTGCAGCTACTTTGTTGGTAACCAGTAGGTAAGTATAAAAAATTTCTAATGCATATTTTTTATTTATCATTGGGAAAATATTTTTTTAAATATTTTTCCATTACACCTTAAGTCAAAAGGTATTCAGTATTTTAATATATAACATTAATTAAATATACACCAATTTTATACCAAAGAACATATCAGGGTGACTTGTCCTTAATTGTTTTGTTGACAGAACAGTTTTTGTTATTAGGTTAGGTTTTCTTACATTTTTTCTACGGTTTTCTTGGATTATTTGGTTTTAAAATTTAATTCCAAATATGTTTTAAATAATGTTTATGTAAGTATGAATCATTTGGTGTTTATATAAACTTTATAACATACATAATCAATAAAATCTTAACAATATAAAACCCCCTAAATAAATTATATCTTCTTTTATTAGTGATATATCTAGTTTCCTAAATTTGTGTCTTAAAGAATGTGAAAATAAAGCTTATAATTCACCAATGAAAGTGAATTGCTATTTCAATGTGATTTTGCCACAGAAATAGAAGGTTCTATTTCTGTGGATTTTGCTTATTCTATAAATTCAGGGTTTCCCCATAGTTGCAAAATTAGGCAACTGTTGCTATTTTTAATTAACAGTTATTAAATCAATGTCAGCAAAACTTTGCTCAGCACTAACTTTAATGTTTATAGGTAATTGACTTACCATCAAGGTTATTTAATAAAGCAGAATAACTCTTTATATTTTTAATGGGTCCACTTGATGTAATAACATCCCTAAAAATGCAACAAAATTAAATTTAAAAAACAACCAATTTTACGATATTTACCCATTATTTAAGGTTTTTCTTGGGCTTGATTCCACTGAACTAATTGAACAAGATGTGGAACAATATGGGGAGGAAGATCGACTTGTTTTAGCTGAACTAGGGCGTAATCTTAAAGTATCATCGACACTTGATGATGAAGGTGATTCAATTTCTAATCTTGCCACCTCATTGCGATGTATCTCTTCGATTAAACTGTTTGAATAACCAATACCGGACGTTTCCCTTATTTTTCGTCTTATTTCTTCATCTTCCTGATAATCATAATCATTGTTTATGTGATCATCCCCAGGTTTTATAATAAAATGCGGTTTGCCTCTACCACGGCCTGATATCACAATATTGTCATCAATAACTGTGTCAAAAATGCTTCCATTATTGTTTTTTGACATTTTTGCCTTCCATGCTGATATTGTAGGCGGTGGAGGCGGCTCAAAACCTTTGAAATCTTGGTTTTCACTGATACCCCACAACTCATCTTCAAAATCGTCTGCCATGTTTAAAAAAACTGCAAAAAAAAAGTGGTGTGAAATAGTGTCAAACAATTTTTTTTGGTGGGTATACCTGGTTCGCTTCACGTAAATTATAACTAATATTTTACGTCACACAAAAAGCATACAAACATACATTTCAGAGATAAAGAAGGTACATTTTATGCAAATTAAGCACAAAGCACAAAAACATGTAACCGACAGCTTCATAATGGTTACCAACAATAAAACAAGAAATCTCTAATCTCTGATATGCAGGGTTGCCAACAAATATATTCCAAGAACGCAGGGCCGGATTAAATTTAACGTTTATAAAGTTTTTTTTACAACTTAATTCACAATTTTTGAGGGCGCCAGTTGCGACAAACAAATCCAACCAAACAAATTACCCAACAAACAAGGCCTAATAATGGAAAATACTAGGAATTGTAGAAAAATATACCAATTGTAGTATGCAGTTGAACCTATAGGTACAAAATCCTGAGCCTTTTAACGCAATATTTACCAATCGATTAACTAAATATCCTTGATTTTTTGCAATTTTATACACATCAAGTGTACCAAATCAAAATCAGATTTAAAATGGCTGCCAAAATTAGTAAATTTTAATTTATGCAGTGTATAGTCTGTACAGGAAATTTCCTCACTCTTAAGAGTGACAACCGCAATTCAAGTTCAAATTTACATTACACATGATTTTTATTTCAAATCTTAACTAACATGTAATGTCCACTATGTATTTTCGTAACCCGATTCTTTAAGTATACTGAAATACTTAATTTGGCATATTCGTGATCGTCTAGTTAATTTACTTACTTTATAAAAATTAGGACTCTACGTTGTGTATTTACTTACATTGATAATAACGTTATTTTGAAATTGGTCAGGTTTAATGAAACACAAGTATTTAATTTTTAAACCCCTGATTTAATTTAAGCAAAGACAAAGGGGTGGCCCGTTGAGTCAAAGCACAGGGAAAAGGGACCATAAAAACCCTGGCGACTTACACAGTTCAAATAAAAATAATATACAAAACAAAACAATTAAAACATGGGTCATAATCACAAGAATACTATATAAATCATAAGTGAATAAAATAACATGAAAAGCAGATAAACATATTTCATTTGATTTGGGTATTTTATCAATATTCTAAACATTTTATACTCAGGTAAAGTTATTCTTAGAGATTGTCATTTTATGACAAAGATCTGTACTATTTGATTACCTTACCACGCATCTTCGAACTATTGTACGATGATACGATTTTATAAAATAATAATAATAATAATAATAAACGAACAGCAACCACAACTTTCATATAGAGAGAATTCGAATGCTAAATAGGATAGGAACGCGGGAAATTATTGATATAATGCAGATATTACCCGTAGCTAATAACCACACTATGGAAAAATGTTAAGCAAACCATCTGTGGAAGAGATATAACGACACTGCTCTCACTTAGTGCCTTTATACCACTTACGCATTTTAAATCCTCTCACAAAATCAATGTCCAGCACAAGACAATAGTATTGTAAAAGCATACAAACACGGCCTGCACACAGAAATTAAAGGTAAGTAACATAACGACACCACCTTTCACCTAATGCCTTTATATTACCCATGCTTATATGTTCAAGTAAAAAACGCTTTTCCAACAAAACACAAATACAAATACAGACACAAATAAAATCAACAATTAGCAATAAAATAAAAGGGGGAAAATGTAAATAAATACAATAAATGATAACTAGGAGAGCGTCATTACAAAAACACATAAACATAGCCTAAAACTCAAACCACATGAAAGTGTCGCGCTGTATAAAATAAATATTATAAGAACATAATATAGTACCCAAAAGTCATTATCAAGTATTCAAATTAAAGCGCTTAGGTAAGCAGGTTTAACCCTAAGTCTCCAATCCCAATCTATCAAAATGCTAATCGGTACTATTACCTTACCATGATATTACCTAATGGTAATATCAAATTATGTGATAATAATAATAATAGAAATAATAATAATAATCATAGCATTTTATAAACCTTACCCAAGTAATACCAATATGATATTAATAATATAATTGTTAAAAGCTTTAGCCTGAGTACAAATGCAAAGATTTAAAATAAATAAATACCTTAATACCGAGATGATACACTGAGTTTCATAAACAATAAAATACATTTCAGTTAAATAAAAGTTATACAAAAGGAGACAACAAAATCAAGGCCAGTATAACTCAAAATAAAGAAAATACAAAATAGTAATATTTAATATAAATTTAATTAACTGTTTAGGATAAACGCGACAACATAAAGATTTAAACTCAGTGTATGCGCGATATCAAGATATTAAACCAAAATAATGAAATAGTGATACAATAAAAATCATTACCAAAAATCACTCGCTATTTACACATATTAAAATGATTAGGACCCAATAAACTAGCAATGATAAACGTCATAGACAAAAATGCGAATTAAATAATATTGTTCAAAATTATAAGCAAATTATAAGCAAAAATGTATTAAGAAAACCCAAAACGAGGAGTTGTTTATCATTACTAGCAAAAATTACAATTTAAAAAAGTGTACCTACCTAATAATTATAGCAGAAAATCGGTAACAATCACAAAAACTATAACTATATTATAATACATTTCACAAACGGTTTAACAGAAGTATCTCGAAGGGCGAGCAAAAACCCTCTGTCTCTATTCTATTTCCTAATCTAGCTTTTAAACATCTCGGCCACTTAAGCAAGAATGTGTAATATAAACAGTCTTCATAATATTTCTACGTTGAGATACAAAGAAGTGAAACTTTAAAACTCAATAGGGTTTTTAAAACATAAAATATCTTAAAACTATAATATTATTTTTTAGTGGATTATTTAAATTTTCCTTAGTTAAAATAGCGCCAAATTTGAATTTAAAAGTTTATATACTACAGGACCCTTACAGACGCCCCTTTGGAAGATTGGCAGACGGACTCTTGGAGGCTTGGCAAACTTTCAACATCCTTCGCGTCAAATTTGGCCGAACTCATCTGAACGTAGGGCTTGTTTTCTCAGTCAGGAATATCATACATAAAAAAGAAAACAAATAATATCAGGGTTTTATCGCAATAATAATATAAATAAATAATAAAAAAAAAGTAACAATAAAATAAAATAGAAATAGTCAAAATAAAATGGATAAAGTAGTAAAATCAATAAAATGAAAAGAACCCACCTGGAAAACATTATTGTAATGTAAAAATGAAGAAATATGGCAGTCCGTATAACCACTCCATTTCCCTCCTGCTATTTATGACTTGGAATAACCATGTACGCCCCTTAGAATATTGTCCAGTCCATGTCTTGAGTCAGCTACACTTTTTTACTTCCTCAAATTTTAAAATCAGGTACCATCTCCATTCATCAAATGTAGTAAAGTTCATCCCTTCCAGTTCCGTGTCCCAAATGAACTAGAGCTCATCGTATCCATGGATAGTGCACTCGTCAAATTTTTGCATTGATTGGTGTATGGCAAAAACAAATCAAAACATGTAAAATGGTTCACAATAAAATAATAATAATAACAAGCAACCAACATTCTTTCACCAGACTTAAACAATTCACCAATTACTCCTAAATAACAAAACCTTTAATGAAGAAATAAAATTAGAAATAAACTTGGAAATACTGGCCAAAAAAAATTGTTTAACCAAAATATAGGCTACCTTGTATTGGCCTGCTGTAATAGAAGACAAGTAATCGACCGTAAATAGCTGCTCTGAATATACCAAAAAACTGTTCCCAATACACTTCTGAAAAGTAAATTTGCACTTTTCAAAGTCTCTCAAGACACAACGAATAGCAGAACATTGTCTATGAAGATCTAGCTCATATAAATTAAGATATTTACTGGGTGACACCAGAAAGGAAAAGAATAAAAGGACGGAACTAAAAAAAAGTATTTTAAAGCCTGTAAGTAAAATTAGATTCGTTTACCCCAAACACAACCCTTGCGTGACATCAATAGATGTTCCACCACGTTACAAAAGAAAATAGTTACATCAACAGATGTTTAACTAAAAAACCACCAAAATAGTCACATCAAGAGATGTTTAACTAATGTTTACAAAAGTAATTAAACAAAAACAACCGTCTTCAAAGAAGATTCAGCTGCGCCCCCTAGCACTCCACTTGGCTGCGCCCCTTAGTACTTTGCCTAGCTGCCACCATAGACGTGATTCAGCTCCAGTATTCTAGTACGTTACTTCTTACAATGTTTCGAAGCTAGCTTTCAAAGAAAATTCATTTATAGTTGAAGAAATTTTTGAAACTAAAAGAAACAACACAAATTAAAATAAGCAGCTGGCTTCAAGGAAGATTCAACTACTATTACCAAATACTGACTTCAAAGGAGACTCAGCAGTACCAAAAGGTGATTACTTATTTAAGTTAAACACGTACAAAAGAAGAAAAAAAACGTATCCCACTGTGCATACACACAGAATATTTGAGCTAAAAAAATAGTTTATCCAATTTATAGAATTAAATGACAACAAACCCTTAAATACAAGAAATAAAGAAAAAAACAAAACAAAGATAAAATACATAAAAAAAAATATTTACCCCACTGTGCAAACAACACTTGGAAATGCAGAAGAAATATTTTACCTCACTGTGCGAGAGCAACACTTAAAAATGCGTAGGAAATATTTTACCCCGCTGTGTAAAGGCCATAAATCCATCACCCAGACCAATTTCAAACCCCATTATCAATGTATCCTGGTCACCCGGCAACAAAAATGTAATGTCCACTATGTATTTTCGTAACCCGATTCTTTAAGTATACTGAAATACTTAATTTGGCATATTCGTGATCGTCTAGTTAATTTACTTACTTTATAAAAATTAGGACTCTACGTTGTGTATTTACTTACATTGATAATAACGTTATTTTGAAATTGGTCAGGTTTAATGAAACACAAGTATTTAATTTTTAAACCCCTGATTTAATTTAAGCAAAGACAAAGGGGTGGCCCGTTGAGTCAAAGCACAGGGAAAAGGGACCATAAAAACCCTGGCGACTTACACAGTTCAAATAAAAATAATATACAAAACAAAACAATTAAAACATGGGTCATAATCACAAGAATACTATATAAATCATAAGTGAATAAAATAACATGAAAAGCAGATAAACATATTTCATTTGATTTGGGTATTTTATCAATATTCTAAACATTTTATACTCAGGTAAAGTTATTCTTAGAGATTGTCATTTTATGACAAAGATCTGTACTATTTGATTACCTTACCACGCATCTTCGAACTATTGTACGATGATACGATTTTATAAAATAATAATAATAATAATAATAAACGAACAGCAACCACAACTTTCATATAGAGAGAATTCGAATGCTAAATAGGATAGGAACGCGGGAAATTATTGATATAATGCAGATATTACCCGTAGCTAATAACCACACTATGGAAAAATGTTAAGCAAACCATCTGTGGAAGAGATATAACGACACTGCTCTCACTTAGTGCCTTTATACCACTTACGCATTTTAAATCCTCTCACAAAATCAATGTCCAGCACAAGACAATAGTATTGTAAAAGCATACAAACACGGCCTGCACACAGAAATTAAAGGTAAGTAACATAACGACACCACCTTTCACCTAATGCCTTTATATTACCCATGCTTATATGTTCAAGTAAAAAACGCTTTTCCAACAAAACACAAATACAAATACAGACACAAATAAAATCAACAATTAGCAATAAAATAAAAGGGGGAAAATGTAAATAAATACAATAAATGATAACTAGGAGAGCGTCATTACAAAAACACATAAACATAGCCTAAAACTCAAACCACATGAAAGTGTCGCGCTGTATAAAATAAATATTATAAGAACATAATATAGTACCCAAAAGTCATTATCAAGTATTCAAATTAAAGCGCTTAGGTAAGCAGGTTTAACCCTAAGTCTCCAATCCCAATCTATCAAAATGCTAATCGGTACTATTACCTTACCATGATATTACCTAATGGTAATATCAAATTATGTGATAATAATAATAATAGAAATAATAATAATAATCATAGCATTTTATAAACCTTACCCAAGTAATACCAATATGATATTAATAATCAGTGCCGGATTTACCATTTACGCGCCTTACGCCGTTCGAAAATTGCCGCCCTGAGTTTAACTAAGGAAGCAACTACAACTATACAAATCAATATTATATTGTATATACTTTTGAAAAGGTACATGTACAACTTTTAAATCATATTATTATAACAATTTTCGACGAGCTTTTTGAGCAGCAAAATTGTTAATTATTGCATCATAATCAAGAATTGTTGTTAAGTCATTCTCAATCGTCAAAATTGCTAACGAATTCAGTCGGTCTTGTTCCATAGTGGACCTAAAATAAGACTTTAAGCGCTTTAGTGTTGAAAACGAACGCTCGGCTGAACAAACTGTGACCGCCATTGCAACGAACATCCGTAAAGCGATCTCAACATTCGGGAATACAACTTCCAAACTCTGAGAGCGAATTTGTGAAAGCATGTTCGACACCGTACATTTTTCATGTTTTAATTCTTTCAGAAGCTCAGAAAAATGCAAACACTCTGTTGGAAAAGCATCATCCAAGTCATCCTTATAACATTCCTTTAAGTACCTGGCACTTTCGATAATCTGTGCTTGGGAGCTTTCCTTCAGACTGAAAAAGAAACTAAATTTTCGAAAAACAGTCTCATAAGCGTCATATCTTTTTTGAAGCTCCACTGTAATTCTATCCAGTATAGCAAAATACGTCTCCACTTTTAGCTTTTCTCTCCCTGTTAGAACGGTGTCGCCATCTCTATTCTCATCTGGGAAAAATTTGCGTTTCCGACTTCTTTGCTGATCAACGTCATATGTTTCATCCATAATATCTTTGGCTTTGCCAATATACGAAACAAAGATGTCTGAATTCCGCAGAGATTTAACAAAATTAATTAAAGATAAGTAGAGCGCAGTTACGTCACCAGTATCGATGTCGACGCTTTGGAGGATTTTATTGGTTTTATGGAAGCGCTCCAATATCGCTTCCCAAAAAACACACATGAAAGCACATTTAAAACGGTTTAATCGACCCTTAATACCAGCTGCCTCCGCACGAACCGTTGGTTTTTCAGAAGTCGTTTCTTCAATTGCTGTCAATGTATTTAAATAATTCTTCCACCTTCCGCATAAACTCATTAAAGCATCATGGCGTGCAGACCACCGTGTTACGTCGATTCGTTTTGGAACTTTGGCACCGACTTTTAAATTAGACAATAAAATTTCCCAACGACGAGTGGATGCCGAAAAAAATGTATAAAGATTCTGCAAAGTGTCGAAAAATGTTACAGCTTCGTTGACACACTCTGCAGCGCAGACACCAACCAAATTCAATGAATGGGCAGCACAGGGTATGTAATCAGCCAGCGGGTTGCGATTTAAAATTCTTGCTTGCAAGCCGGTGTAACAGCCCGACATGTTGCTGGCGTTATCATAGGACTGACCTCGACAATGTTTTATTTTCAAATTGTGCATCTCCAATTTAGATATTAAGGCATTTTCCAAACCTTTAGATTTATGCCCCACGTTTGGTAGAAAGCCAATAAAACGCTCCAGTGGTTTTCCATCGTTTCCAACATATCTGATAATTATAGATAACTGATCAATGTGAGCCACGTCAGGTGTTGAGTCAACTATGACGGAGTAGTATTTGGACTTTTCAATTTCGGAAACGATTTTATGTAAAACTTCAGCTGACATTAATTCGATAAATTCATCACATACTGTAGACGAGAGATATGATGTTTTGCCACTTCCAGGATTTCCGTATTGCGACAGGTGCGTTGCTAAAAAGGGATCGAATTCGGCCATCAACTCGAGGCACATCATGAAATTTCCGTTTTTTGGATCGCCGAACTTCTCCACAGTTCCTCTAAATGGCAGACCTCTGGAAGCCAATTTCTTTACCACTGCAACTACCCTTTTCAACACATTTCGCCAGTACTCTGTTTCGACTCTTATTTGCTGAGTGAGCAATGTGTCAATTCTATTGAAAGTACTTTTCCGGCATAAGAAGGTGACCTGACATTTAGCGTGTTCTTGGGAATTTTCATGCAAATTCAAAATTTTATTTACATTACTCCAGTCATTGATTCCGTCAGTGGAAATTTGGATGTCCCTCCGAAAAGGCGGCACGGAATGCAAAACACGGTCTTTTTTGAGGGCGAATATACTAAATATCTACGAGGTTGTTTTTCTCCATTGGCAAGTTTGCGATAGAAAACGTTCTTGGTTAGACAACGTGTTGTACTGCCAAAAACAGTTTTTGTTAAAGAAAAATCCTCATCTGTATTTTGGCAAATTTCCTTAGGTAAGGACAGCAAATAATCGATGGTTACATCGTTTATCTTCCATTCAGCAGGGTCGTTACTGACACTGATATTGGCTGATTGAAAACTAAAACGCGTCGAAACGCTTGAAGTGCCTTCAGATGACGCTGTTTCCAATTCTGACCCTATATAAAAAATGATCTACCTAATTAAAAGCTCATCATTTACAGCTGTACTTACTAATATCGTTCACGCTATCGACAGGGTTATTTCCGATATCGTTATTGGCGGAGGCTGAATGTAATCGCGATGGGACGTCTGCTTCTGATTCTGACCCTAGATTGAAAATCACGCTGGTAAAAAGCTCGATTCTCGATTTAAAGCTTTCACATGAGAACTTACAGCTACAGGTATCTTTCACGTTCACTTCTGGTACTTTTGGTCTGAGGGCTGCGGATGGTACACCAATAGTAGTCTCGATTTCCGGATCCGCATCCGGTGCCGGCGTTTGGTCTTTCGAAGTGGTAGGTACAATTGAAAAATAATTCACCAGTTTGGGTGTATTTTCTAAGACTGCCTGGCGTTTTATTCGCTTTTCTTCAGCGAGCGCCTTGTATCGCGCCCCACTTACCCGTTTTCGGCCGTCACTCATATTAGTTAATTAGTTAGGTAATACACTACACGTAGAAGTACACATATAGTAACAAAAACTCTTATTTTGCAAAATATTTGACTGCAATACGACCGACACACGAACACGAGGGACGAGCGTCGAGGACGAGGCAAAATATAATTGTATGGAACCGAAATGAGAGTCAAGAGACGCAGTTTTAAAACGCCGCACATAAATAGGTACTGTTCTATGAAAAGAAAAATAATATTGGCGTCTCTTTGATTCAGATGATTGTAGTGGTGCCGCGCCTGATAAGGCCATCGCCGTTCGCCGCCCTGCAAAAGTCAAAGGTGCCGGCCAGCCGCCGACGTTGTTGTCGGGTCGTTTTGTTTTGGCCAATTAAAATAATGCCGCCTCTGCAGGTTTGCCGCCTTACGCAAGTGCGTAATTTGCGTCATGGTAAATACGGCCCTGTTAATAATATAATTGTTAAAAGCTTTAGCCTGAGTACAAATGCAAAGATTTAAAATAAATAAATACCTTAATACCGAGATGATACACTGAGTTTCATAAACAATAAAATACATTTCAGTTAAATAAAAGTTATACAAAAGGAGACAACAAAATCAAGGCCAGTATAACTCAAAATAAAGAAAATACAAAATAGTAATATTTAATATAAATTTAATTCACTGTTTAGGATAAACGCGACAACATAAAGATTTAAACTCAGTGTATGCGCGATATCAAGATATTAAACCAAAATAATGAAATAGTGATACAATAAAAATCATTACCAAAAATCACTCGCTATTTACACATATTAAAATGATTAGGACCCAATAAACTAGCAATGATAAACGTCATAGACAAAAATGCGAATTAAATAATATTGTTCAAAATTATAAGCAAATTATAAGCAAAAATGTATTAAGAAAACCCAAAACGAGGAGTTGTTTATCATTACTAGCAAAAATTACAATTTAAAAAAGTGTACCTACCTAATAATTATAGCAGAAAATCGGTAACAATCACAAAAACTATAACTATATTATAATACATTTCACAAACGGTTTAACAGAAGTATCTCGAAGGGCGAGCAAAAACCCTCTGTCTCTATTCTATTTCCTAATCTAGCTTTTAAACATCTCGGCCACTTAAGCAAGAATGTGTAATATAAACAGTCTTCATAATATTTCTACGTTGAGATACAAAGAAGTGAAACTTTAAAACTCAATAGGGTTTTTAAAACATAAAATATCTTAAAACTATAATATTATTTTTTAGTGGATTATTTAAATTTTCCTTAGTTAAAATAGCGCCAAATTTGAATTTAAAAGTTTATATACTACAGGACCCTTACAAACAGTTAACTGACAACTTATAAATAAACAAATATTGTTATTTGTAAAATAAGACCCTACAAAAATAAATAAGTGGCTTTTACTTCATTACCAAAAACAAACAATTAAATCTGTTTAAAACTGGCTGTTACAACTTGTATAAATAAAACTGTAGTTTGTTAAATTATAATTTTATTTTCTTACCTATTTGTTACATGGGTAACTATTTAAACAGTTATAAAAAATATTTTTATAAAAAAACTATGTAAACCAAAGCAAAATACAAAATATTTGCACAAAGCTTTATCTATTTTAAATATCATGATTATGATAATATCCGGTTAACCAAGTTGTTTTATATTTCGGGGATTTACCGAAATGGGAGGCTCCCTCGAGGGAATTCACTGGTGGTTTTTTCATTAAATTAATTTGTAATTTGTAAATAATAAGAAGTATACTTTAAATACTAATTTAATACTGTATAAATTATTACGGTATTTAATTAATTAATTAAATGCTTATACACTGCCCGTCAAAATTAACGCATATTAACTAAAAAAATTCTAACACACCTTTACCAATCCTTATTAAATTTTGGATAAAAATACTTTAACGTATATATATCTCAGTTTACGTGTTCAAGAAAATATCCTTAAAGCTCTTTTATTTAAAAATTCTAACACACCTTTAGCAATTAATCCTTATTAAATTTTGGATAAAAATACTTTAACGTATATCTCAGTTTACGTGTTCGAGAAAATATCCTTAAAGCTCTTTTATTTAATAATAAAAAACGCTCAAAAAAAAAACTTTTCTAGGGAATTTTTTTTAAGTAAATGAAAAATATGCTGTGAAATACCGTATTTTTGTAAGTATACCCTGAAAATGTTGTACAAATCAAAAGAAACATTAACGAAAATACAGCGACTTTGAAGCACTGTATCTTCGTTACTGTTCGTTTGATTTGTACATTTTCAGGGAATACTAACAAAAATACGGTCTTTAACAGCATATTTTTTTTACTTAAAAAATGTTTTCCCTAAAAGTTATTTTTCAAATATTTTTTTTTATTATTAAATAAAAGGGCTTTAAAAATATTTTCTCGAAAAACCCTCGAACACGTAAACTGAGATATAAGTTGAAGTATTTTTATACAAAATTTCATAAAGATTAGTAAAGGCGTTTTAGAGTTAAAATTGTTTTTACTTATTATGCGTTAATTTTGACGTGCAGTGTATTAAATAATAATAATAATAATATTTTATTTATGCTCTAAAAAATACAAATTTTGCGCAAGTACTTGTGACGTCACGTGACTGTACAGCTGTACAGCTTATATATAAGCATACTTTATACACTGATAAAAAACTGGGACAAATAAACTGTGTAGCTAATACTTTTATTTATAGTGAATATATTGTTTTTATAGAGGTTATAACCTCTAAATAGTCGAAATAATAACGATAAATATACTTATTTATACCCATATTTAAATATTTTTTTTATTTGGGAGCAATAAACTTTTTTCTCAGTGTAGTATTAAATTTTAGAAGTAAAAAATTAATTAAATAAAAAACTAAATGTAGAAAATAGTAAAATAGGCTATTATAGACCTATCCCATAAAACAGAGACTCCAAAAGTCTGTTAAATTAACAGACTTTTGGATAGCGCGTGCCTGAAGAAGAGTGGTATCTTTTTCTCTTTTATATAATTAAAAAAAGACGACGTGCCTTTTCACGCACGCGCTATCCAAAAGTCCGTTTTATGGGATAGGTCTATTCACAAGGATGAGGTTTGCATCTTGAGCCGTTAGGCGAGAGACGTAAATCATCCGAGTAAATAATGCGCATTATTTCGAGTGTAAAACTATGCTTTTTCTACTCCAATTAAGTAATTTTCATTGATAACAAAATTTATTATAACCTCACTTTTTACCGATTTTAAAGATCATTATAGTCGCCCATCAGTGATTGTCTGATTTCAATATTCACTCTTATTTAAACCAATCGGGTTTTAAATTGGAAAAAACTAAGGTTAACATATGTCAGATTTTTTATATATACCTACGAGGGGCGACTATAATGATCTTTAAAATCGGGACAAAGTGAGGTTATAATACATTTTGTTATAAAGGCATAGTGTTACACTCGAAATAATTATTAATCCGCATTATTCACTCGGGTGATTTACGCAAACCTCATCCTTGTGGATAATAGCCTGCATCATAGATGACCGAAGGCCTGCATTATCTCTTTTATAATAATATACTATTAATTGCTATAGCAATGTTACTTGTTATTTCACATAGATAAGGAATAAGTTGGGTGGGCGGCGGGCTTATTTCATATTATTGACACTGTAGGTAGAAACTAGTAGGTAGAAAAATTACTACTTCAACTAAGTTCGTTTTGGTTTCTAAGGAAGACGTAATTAACTTCTGACATATTTCCCATTATTGTACTGTCAAAACAGATTCAAATTCATCCCAAATTCAAAAGTTTTTTAAGAAAAAATGGATAAATACGTGCTAAAAATATACCGAACATATCAGAACTACTATTTCCCATTATCGAAGATGAATCAAGGTTTATACAAGTTAAATTTTTTTCACACGGTCAGACAATGCAGTATGATGAAGAACAAGATGAAAGTTACCGTTGTTGGGGCGGCAGGAAAAACTGGCCAATCGTTGTGCTTAATGTTAAAACAATCGCCTCTTATCGATGAGTTATGCGTGCACGACTTAAGGCCGACGCAAGGTTTTGCCGCCGAGTTAAATCACGTGGACACAAACTGTAAAGTAACTGCCTTTAGTGGAAAGGATGCTCTAGGGGCGGCTTTAGAAGTAAGTGGCTTTTTCTAGAAAGTTTCGATGTCCAACAGTACATACCATAAATGGACATTCATATAATAGTGTTTAAGTACTTACAAATACTAGCTTATAAATAAATAATACAAATAAGTTAAAAACAATATATAAATAATAAAAGTTATTACGATGAATGTAATACAATGAAAGCATTTATGCAACACATTAATGTTAACATTAACATTAACATTAAGCATTAATACCCTCCTATTGGTTAAATTAATCTTAATCTTAATGTTAATTTGTGCTGCAAAATTCCACCATTACTGTTTAAATGAATAATACAATTTCTAGAAAGTTTAGATATAAAAAATGCGGATCTTCCGCAACTTCCAATGATTTATTTCCTTAAGGAAACTTGCCGGGTAAATAAATAATAACATTTCTAGAAAGTTTCGCTATAAAAAAATGCGGAAGTTCCGCAACAATAATTTTCTTAATATAACTTGCCGCTTAAATGAATAATAAAATTTAAGCAGCAAGTCCTATCAAGGAAAGTTCCGCATTTTTTATACCGAAATTTTCTAGAAATAGCCACATCCGTTGCATCGCTAGAACTTTTATAAATAAACAAACTTTTGTTTTTAGAACTCCAGGATAGTAATAGTTTTAGCAGCTTCAAAAGATGCAGAGTTACTCACTTTTGAAGACATGTTCAAACCAAACGCGCCAATAATTAAAGAAATAATCGCAGTGTTTGCCAAAACTTGTAACAAGGTGAAATAAACAAAGTTAACCAAACATTCGCATCTTAAGACCAAACTTTTTTTAGGCTATGTTGGCCATAGCAACGAACCCTGTTAACAGTATGGTGCCGTTGGCTTGTGAACAATTGAAAAAATTCGGGGTTTTTAACCCGAGAACAGTTTTTGGAATTACTTCCCTGGATGTGGTCAGGGCGAATACTTTTGCTGCCAAAGTCCAAGGTTACGAACCGGAATGCGTGCTAGTGCCAGTAATCGGTGGTCATAGCGACGAGACCATCATACCCGTTTTATCGCAGTCCAAACCTTGTTACGAATACACGAACGTAAGTGAAACCTTGGTCAGCTCAGAGCAGGTATCGCGTGATACTTATCACTTAGTATGTATGTCGTGCTCACTTGCTTTAATCATCCATTTCATTTCTTGAATAGGGAAAATAATTCCTGTAAGGTACGCTATGTATTTTCGTAACACGATTCTTTAATACTTATTTTAGCATAATCTGGATCTAGTTGATTTGATACCCCTAATTTCACTTAAGCAAATTTGCTTAAGACAAATGGGTGCCCCATTGAGTCAGAGCACAGGGAAAAGGGACCATAAAAACTCTGTCATTTTTTTTATCTGGACTGCGGCAACGTTGCAAATTTAGGGTTTTGGATGGTAAATACAGTTGGCAAGTTGGTCGCATTGATTAAAACAAACTAAGCTAGTTATAAATCTAATTGTGGTTATGTATAAATTATTTTAGGTTACATTGTGCAGTTGTCAAGTTGAGTTGTCGAAATTCGTAGTTAAAAATGCAATTAATTTGGCTTTGGTGGTGCTTGGAAGAGTAAAATCATATAAAAAAGTAGTTAAATATAGGTTGCTTTACGGCCCAGAAGAGAAAGTATTCCTAGCGGATAATAATCTTCGCTTTGAAAAGAATTTATATAAAAGAAATTAAATTTTGTTGTGAACGTAAATGTTGTCCAATGGTGAATAATGTGAAAATAATGTGTGGTGTAATATTTATAAAACCAAATTCGTTACTTTTTTACTCCAAAAATATCCATAAGGCGCTTTTTCTTTCA
Organism: Brassicogethes aeneus; assembly: GCA_921294245.1. Taxonomy (NCBI): domain Eukaryota; kingdom Metazoa; phylum Arthropoda; class Insecta; order Coleoptera; family Nitidulidae; genus Brassicogethes; species Brassicogethes aeneus. Next base: position 49,441,516 of record OV121135.1, read on the forward strand.
TTGTGGCATTTGGCATAATTTCATCAAAATTAAGTTTTGCCCTCAAAAGGGCTTTTAAATTCGAATTCGTTGATATTAATTATTGTTGGCATAATTATCTTTTTATTTATAATTGATAAGTAAATTATCGTAAGTAATATCATAAGGGCATTTAATTTTTCCGAAAAGAATCGAAAAAACACGTTGCTAAGTAATATTTTAACAAAAAGCATGAGTGCTGGTGGCAACAAAAATCCGAGTCGAAGAGGAGGATTTTTGCACCTGCACGAATGCATTTTGTTAAAAAATATTACTTAGCATTGTGTTTTTTCGATTTTTTTCACAGGAAAAATTAGATGCCCGAATGGTATTTGACAAGACTATTTCATGAGTAACAGTTAACAATTAAAATATAAATTGCAATTTTTGGTGACAACAGCTGTCAAGTTTTGCCGCGGGTAAACTCGAATAAACTGCTGACAGGTGCTGTCACACAGTTTTTTCACCTAGAAACCATTTGTTATTTAAAATTGCGCGTTTGTGATTGGTGGAAATTAAGACGAGGGAAATAGTCAATAATAAATATTATTGTCAATTTGACAGTGTCAAAGTATTTAATCAAATTCTTTAGCAGAAGTACCAATTTTTAAATACTAAGAATACTAAGTCAACCTGGCATAAGCCACCAACCTAACAAAAAAACACGAGTCCAGATTAAAAAAAATGTAAATGTTTTAAAAAGGAAGGGAAACATGTAAAAATATAATCTAGTGCAGATATTTAGTCGCAGCCAATATCCACACTATGGTACAATAGCATACTCTGTGAAGTAATATAAACTCAATAGCTTTTTAAAACTAAAAATATCTTAAAACTATTTTCTTGGTTAAAGTAGCGCCAAATTTGAATTTAAAAGTTTAAATACCACAGGACCCTTACATATATTCTTAAGATAAATATTTTTTAGGACGAAGTAGAAAACATAACGCACAGCGTGAGAATGGCTCATAACAACATTCTAAAGTTGAAACCGAAAGAAAATGCTCCGCTATCGAACGCTTTCGCCATAGCAAGGTTTATAATATCCTTGGTCAAGGGGCTGAAGGGATATTTGGATATAGTGGAATGCGCTTACGTTCCCTCCTGCATCTACCCGCAACTAAAGTATTTGGCGACGCCGGTGGTGTTGGGTACGAACGGCATTGCGAAAAATTTGGGCGTCCCGAAGCTAAACGACTTCGAGAATTGCCTATTCAAAAACGCGATGAACAGTTTGATATTGGATATAAAAAAGGGGGAATTGTTTGCGAATGTGGAAGATCCCCCAACATGTGATCCCTGTGACCCCCAAGTATCGGCCCCCAAATGTCCCCCTGACCACTGTGAATTGCAACACCGAGTTTGTTAATTTATCTATTGTTTCTGACGGTTTAGTAAACAGTTTACCAACAATTATTGTTTTTTTTTGGTTTGAAATAAAAGATTTGGGTTTTAAAAATATCAATTTTTATTCGTCTTAAAAGTATATACCTCTATCCTCTCACAATAAATCAAAAATAATTTAAAAAAGTTGAAGAAAAGAGTAAAAAAAATTAAATAATTAATAAAATAAACAGAAAAACAGAAAAAAAAATAAAAGGCAAAAAAAGTTAAAAAAAAACTCAAAAAGGTCCAAGAAAGAAAATCATTTTAAAAAGAAGTCTAAAAAAAAAAGTAAAAAAAATCGAAAAAAGCAGTCAGAAAAAGTAAAAAACGGTCAAAAAAGTCCAAAAAGCTAAAAATCAATCAAAAAGGTAAAAAAAGCTCAATAAAAAAAAGACACAAAAAGTCAAAAAGTAAATTTATCTAGTGTTTCCCACAATTTAGTAAAGGTATTACCAACAATTATTTTTTTTTTGTTTGAAATAAAAGATTTGGGTTTAAAAAATATTAATTTTATTCTGCTTAACAGTATATACATCTATCTATTCACAGTAAATCATAACATAATAAAATATGTGAACACTTAAAAAATTTAACACTCGTTTTACAAAACTAAATAAATAGTTTACTATAAAACAAAAAAAACTCAAATATATACATGATTTGTAAAATTTAATATAAATTGCATCCCTTAAAATTTATATTCCCTAAAAACAGTTGGTAAGCATTTATGATATACAATAAACTGTTAAAATATATGGGTCATTCCACCAAATAATTTTTTTTTGGAATGTGCCTCCGCGGATTTTTTTATGTAAATAATGTTCTATAAAAATACAAACGGCACCGTTTTTTTTGTAAAAAATCTGTTTTCGATGAAAATATTCTTTCTTTATTATTAGTAACGGAAGACCCTCGAAAATTAAATTAAAGTAAAAAATGCGACTTTTTAACATTAATAGTTTAAAAGCTGTCAACAATGATAGATGTCAAAAACGACAGCTGTAAAGAATGACGAATGTCACAAAATGACTGATGTCAGAAATGACACCTGTCAAAAACGACTGATGTCAAAAATGACAGCTTTCAAAAATGACAGTTGTCAAAAGTGACAGCTGTCAAAAACGACAGCTGTCAGAAATGACAGATGTCAGAAATGACAACTATTAAAAAGGACAGCTGTCAAGAATGACGAATGTCAAAAACGACTGATGTCAGAAATGACAGATGTCAGAAATGACAGGTATCATAAATGACAGATGTCAGAAATGACAACTATTAAAAACGACAGCTCTCAAATAAAAAATGCGACTTTTTAACAATAATAATGGTTTGTCGAAATATGACAAATGTATGTCAACAATGACAGCTGTAAAAAATTACAGATGTCAAAAATGACAGCTCTTAAAAATAACAGATGTCAAAATTAACACATGTCAAAGATGACAGATGTTGAAAATGACGCATGTAAAAAAAGACAGATGACAAAAAATGACGTCAAAATGTCAAGTAACAGATGACAAACATGTCAAAGGGTTTGAACCAAAATATGTATATTATATTATTTTCAGAAAAAAAATTACTTGCCATAGCTTTATTATTTAATTGTCTTCAAACAACAATAAACAACCTGATAATGACATATTTTATTTAAACAAAATCGCATTTTTTACTTTGAATTTTTGAATATTTTCATTGAAAAGCTAAGAATTTTTTTACAAAAAAACAGTACTGTTTGTATTTTTAAAAAACATTATTTACACAAAACAAATTAACGAAAAAGTAAAAAAAAAATATTGAAGAAATCATTACAAAATTAAAAAAAATCCGCGTGGTTCACCACAAAAAAAATGTTTGGTGGAATGACCCTTATCCTTTCTCTTTAATAAAATTTACATCGCGTTTCCGATGATATCAGTCGAAATGTTGATGAACCACTACTATACATAGCGTTTCTAAATTTGTTCGCACAACCACTTGAAAATAGGCCTTTTTAAAATCATTTAATTGAAAAGCTCTGTATAGTTTTCCAATTCGTTTGATTTAATACTAATTTGCGAGTTTGTTGCTAAATTGGTCGGAAAATAGATATTTCGTTATTTACTGCACCTGTAGAGAGAGAAAATTAGACGTACCTTTAGCATTTTCCAAATGAAACTCTTCAATTTATGAGATCACGTTGTTTTTTCTGCTCAGCTTGAGGCGGCGGCGCATCAGACCAGGGCCGGCGTGGGCGCGCCGGCCGGTATCTGGTCGAGCAGGTTCTCGATGGCCCTGTACTTTTTGATCCTCTTCCACTCGCCGTTGTTGTAGTTCATCTGGAAGTGCGTCTCCACCAGCATGTTCGCGTACGTGTCGTCTTGCTGCAGCACCGTTTCCTGGTCCTCGGACAGCTTTATCGTCACGATGTTGCCGAGGTGCGGGCAAGGGTTGTCGCGCGAGCCCGCCATGAAGCCCAAAATGAGCGCTTTTTCCGGACGCGTGACCTTGTTCGCCGTGCGGAACATGTCCTGCGCCTCCAACATTTGTTCCCTCTGAAATTTAAGTTCATATAAACTTTGACTTGGCAAAAAATCATATCGATACTTTTGTTAATAAAAAAAGTCAAAAAAGACGAAAAACAGTAAAAAGAACGAAAAAGTTTTAAATCTAAAAAAGTTTCACGATTATACTCTGTTTTTTTTTTGTTTTTTTACATATATTCAAGATATGTTCACCGGCTGAAGGACCTCGGTCAATGGCCATTTGTAAGAAATTGTATTAACTTTTTTTGCAATAAAGTTCATTTATTATTATCTAAAAAAGTTTTAAAAGGTCAAAAAAGATCCAAAAAGGCAACAAACCTTAAAAGAAAGTCGAAAATATAATAAAAAAAGATAGGAAACAAAGTCGATCAAGATTAAAAAAGGTTTATATAAACAAGTCTAAAAGGTAAAAAAAGTCCAAGAAAGTTAAAAAGAAATGTGAAAAAGGAAAAAAAATAAAAAAGTTAAAAATAAAATCAGAAAAGGTAAGAAACAAAATTGATAAAGAGTAAAAAGAAATAATAGAAGAAAGTCAAAAAACGGTAAAAAAAAGTTTACAAATTAAAAAAAAACTATTAATTTTGTTATAAAATTAAAAATTAAATGTCAAAAAAGCAGACAAAAAGTTCAAAAAGATTTAAAAAGTAAAAAAAGTCAAAAATATAGTCAGATACCTAGGGTTTAAAAATTTAAAAATTAAAAAAAAACTATAGTTGACGCGGCGAATGTTTCAAATTGCGTCATCAAATTCTGAAACAAGCACGTTTTTACGTATATAATCCAAGGAACCGTTATGTCGAGAAATCGGTTTTTGACTTTCGACGCAATTTGAAACATTCGCCGCGACGACTATATTAATTTTGTTATAAAATTAAAAATAAAAGGTCAAAAAACTTATAAGGGGCAAAAAAAAAGTCCAAAAAATTCTAAAAAGTAAAAAAGGGTAAAAAGGTTAATTTTGTTAAAAAATTAAAAATAAAAGGTCAAAAAACTTATAAGGGGCAAAAAAAAGTCCAAACAATTCTAAAAAGTAAAAAAGGGTAAAGGTTTAAAAAAGCCAAAACATGTCAAAAAAATTTAAATAAGAGGTAAAAAAAATTAGAAAAAGTTAAAAATAAAGTCGGAAAAGGTATGAAAGAAGTCCAATAAAGAAAAAAAAGGAAAAATAGTATAAAAAGTAAGTTATGTTAGTCTCTGGTCCCCAAAAGTCCAAAGTAGAAAAGGTAAATGGTAAAGGAAAAAAGAGTAAAAAAGTTTAAAGAAGTCAAAAAAGTCTAAAAGGTAAAAAACAAAATTAATAAAGAGAAAATGAAGTTAATAAAAAAGTCCAAGAAAGTCGGAAGGGAAAAGGTATGAAACAAATTCAATAAAAAGAAAAAAGTTTATAGAGTCAAAAAAGGAAAAATAGTATAAAATTAAGTTATGTTACTCTCCGGTCCCCAAAAGTACAAAAAAGTCCATAAAAAGTAAAATAAAGGACAAGAAAACCGAAAAAGTTAAAAATCAGAAAGTCAGAAAAGGTAAGAAACAAAATCAATAAAATTACAAAAAGTAATTAGTAAAAAAGTAGGTAGCTCTCTCCAATTCTAAAAAGTAAAAAAAAGTCCTAAAAAGAGTAAAAAGGACTAAAAAGTTTAAAAAGAAAAAAAAGGGTAAAAAGAAGTTGAAACATGGCTAAAAGTAAAAAAAAGATCACAGAAGGTAAAAAAAAAGTTATATAAAAAAGGTAAAAAAAGTCCAAAAAGTAAAAAATAATGTCAAAACAAAGTCGATTAAAAGTAAAAAAGGTAATGAAAAGAAAATAGCTTGGGTCTCCAAAACTGAAATAGGATAAAAGTTAAAAAAGTTTTAAAAAAAGTTACAAAATTAATAGCCGAAAAGGCCAAAAAAGTCGGAAAAATTCCAAAAACTAGGACAAAAAAGATCTGAAAAGAAAAAGGCTAATTAAGGTAAAAAAAATTAAAAATAGTAAAGAAAGTCGAAAACAAAGTTTTGAAAAAAATCATAAAAGTATCAATACAAGTCACAAAGTCCAGAAAAGTCTAAAGAAAAGCCTAAAAAAGGTGAAAAACAATAATGAAGAGTCGATAAAAAGTAAAAAAAAGTAAAAATAGTTTAAAAAAAAGGACTTACCGTGAGGGCGAGGCCCCTCCTTTGCAGCGCATTGGCCGCCGGCTGCGGCTGGATCCTGATCTGCGTGACGGTGGGTACCGCCTGCGTGGGCCTTTGGGCCACCACCACCGGCGTGCCGGCGACCACCTGCCCCAGAACGGCGGCCGCCGCCGTCTGATCGGTGGCGAGGATCCTCTGGGCGGCAGCCGCGGCGGCCGCCGCCGTCGGCATGAGCGGCGGTACGGGACGCATGGTGGTAACGACGGTGGCGCCCGCCGCCGCTGACGACGGCTGAACCACGTACTGCGGCTGTTGCGGAAGCGGTTGCGCGGCGGCGGAAGCGACCGGGATGGCAACCGCTGCGGGGGTGGTTGGTGTGAGAGGGGGGGCGGCGACCGCTTGCGCCGCAGGCGGAGTTACCGTCAGGACGGAGGTGGATGAAGCTGTAAGAAAGATAACAACAGTCAGAAATGGTATTTTTCTCGCAAAAGTCTAAAATAAGCCAAGACACTTGTTTGTCGTTTGAGCATTAAATTTTTAGTGGTTTTAGACAAATTTTAAAATTGTTTCGTTTTTTAAAACTTTGTTGTTGCTCTATGCCTCGCAGGCCTAATAATGTTAAAGTTGAAAAGTTTTATATCAACTTATTTCTGTTACATTTTTTAAAGAAGTTTACAATCCAGTTCATTTTTAAATAGATAAACATAAAACATTATAGCACGCCATTTCACTTTTTAATCATAAATGTTTAAAATGTAAAAGAAAATTGAAGTACATAGGTTTTTAAAATTATAATATATATAATATATAATTTTTTATAATTTAAATTATTTTTGACATAATAATTAAATAAAATTATGTCAAGCATAAATTTAAGTCAAATTTAATGGAAACATAGGAAAAATAGCGAATTATTATTATGTCTAGGCATAATAATTATTATTTAAAATTATGTCTAGACCTAATAATAATTATTTTTTATGATACATTTTAATTTTATACGCATTTTTTGTAACATTTAAATATTTTACCCGACGAATATTTTTAAACATTTTACATATTATTTTGTTATGAATTAATATTTGCGTCATTTAAATTTGGTCCATTTTTATTTCGTATGAGTTTCTTTATTTTGTACTTTGAAATTTACCTATATTGGAATTATTATTTTTTTTAAACAAGATTTTTGAACAATTTTAATTAATTCTATTATTTTTTATTTTACAATTAATTTTATTTTACACATAATTTTAATTCTAATAAAAAATTATCAAATTTATTTTATATGTACAAATAAAATTAATGCAATGAATGTTTATGTTACAATTAAAATTATGACCTAACATAATAAATTATAAATTTTAATCATATATTATATCATATATTAATCGGTTAAACTAGGCTCAGTAGTTTTTTGTTTGGTTTTTGTTGGAAAATGTTGAATGCAAAATAATTTAATAAAATCACGAGACCGCGTAGCGGTCGAGGGGTTTTATTTTTAATTATTTTGCATGAAACTATTTTCCAAAAAAAAAAATCAAATAAAAAACTTACTGAGCATAGTTTGACAGAATAAACTTATAGGTTGAGTGATATACGTCTAGATTATTTCTCAAATTAAAGGAAACTATTTGACAATTCATGAAATCTGACGTATGTGTCAAAATTTATGAATATTTTTTTAAAGAAAAGTCCATTAATTTAAGATGTAATAAGTAATAATTGATATTTCGTAAACTAGCTAACTTATTTTTTATTGTTTTTTAAAAAATGTTTGTTAAAACTTGTAAATAACACCATAAAATCGTAAACAAAAATCCAATATGGAGGCTAAAATTTAATCGCTGTTAAATAGTTCTAGTGATTTAATCGCTTTTTAAAACGAAATTTATTCGAAAATTCAAGGCTTTTGATTGGTTCATATAATAATGAGGGAAATAATCTGTACAAATAATATTAATTTGGCGCTTTGGGAATGCGGCAGTAGTTCAAATGCATAGTAGGTATTTAAGCGTATTTTATCCACGTCAACTTTGGCGCCCATAGGCGGAGAGATTCGGGTTTTGTTCTTTGGGGATTTTTGTTTGAAGCGTACACATCGCTTTGCATTAGGTTCAGTGTATATAATAATAGAGTGAAAAATAATTGACTTTCTGCATATCATGACCTAGGAGCTAGATTATCTATATAATTATAGAAATTATTTCTATGTATATAATTCACAAAACTAGAAGGTTCTAGTTTTACCATTTGAACTACAGCAGTTGCCACTTTCGGCCGCACTTTCGCAGCGCATAATTAATTTTATGTGTAGAAAAAACTAATTATATAATTTATTTGTATACATAAAATTTATTCTAAAATTTTTATTATTACATAGTCATAATTTTAATTACAATATAAAAATTCAGTGCATTAATTTTATATGTACACAAAAAATTTATTGTATCATTTTTTATTAAAATTAAAATTATGCGTACACATATAATTAATTATGGCACGCAGTTTTATTTTTTAATTGTAAAAGAAATATTAAGTTTATGTGTCACAAAAATATTGCACACAGAAAAATTACATTAAATAAATAATTCAACATCTTATATAAACATATTTAAAAGAAGAATAACTTCTTTGACATTTATAATTCCAATTAATGCATTATTTTGAAGGTATTATTTTTTAGTATTTAAGTTAATATTCTTATCCAATAAAAAAGTGAAACGGCGTGCCTTAAAGAAGTCACAAAGTTTTAAAATTACTATCAGAGCTGGGAGTATCTTGAAAAAAAAGATACTTAAAAGTATCTTAGATACTTTAAGTATCTAAGATACTTTATCTTAGATACTTTTTATATTGGACAGAAAGTATCTTTAACTTAGTTACTTTGTAAAAGTATCTTGTATCTTAAAAAGTATATAAGTTACTCGGTAAAGTAACTAAGATACAATCAAGTAACTTAGATACTTTAAAGTAACTTAGATACTTTTCAGTGTAACTTAGATACTTTCTTAAAGAAAATTGGGGGAATTCCAGAATGATTCAAAGTAATTACCTAACCTACAACTTGTTGAATTTTTATAATTTTATAGTTTTTATTCAAACTTAAAAGTATCTTAGTTACTCAAAAGTATCTTAGATACTTTTTAAAGTATCTTGTAACTAAAGATACTTTTAACTCAAAGTATCTAGTCAGAGGTAACTAAGTTATTTTGCTTAAAGTATCTTAGAAAAGTAACTAGATACTTTTTAGAAGTAATTTACTATACAGACTGTAGAATCAAGTAAGTAAGGCTGGAGACAAGGATGACAAATTATATTCTGATCAGAGAAAAAGAAACAAACTTTAATTGGGCGTGGTTTAAACCAAGCCATTCGTAATTACGAACCATAGTTGCCAGGTTGTTTTAAATCAGAAGAGAACGATTATAATTATTTAATAAATAGTTCAATTTTTTTTGCTTGAAACTTTAAAAATAACAACAAAATTAATAATATGTCAAAAATAATTTGATTTAGTTAATTTTCTTACTTTTAATATTAAAAAATAAGAAAAACAACCCTTTTTGAAAACAATAATAACATATGGCAACAGCGCGGCATGCAGCCAAATACAAGGGCATGCAGTTTGATCTACTGTGTTCAGTAGCTCCGACGCTGTCGTAGGGAAATGTGCAGTTTTTAAGAAATACATTTTCTGGAATTTAATGGATTTTAAACAATACTTAGTTTTTATTTGCAGAAATGCATTAAAACAAAACAAACGAATTCGATAGAAATAAAACCTATAAATTCTCAAACAAAAATAATTCTAAAATAACTTTTTTCTAAATCCCTACCACAGTGGGCGGGGTTTGGCACTTGTTTTATTTAAGTGTATCTATTCGTTTTAATACACACTGTATAGTAAAACATAAAACAATATAAACAACGTAAACCAAATACCAAAACTTACACTCACAAAAAAAGTATTTTAAATGTAAGAAAATCTAATAAGAAACATACCTGCAGGTGTAACAGTAGGTTGTGGTGTAGCAGGCGCATAAGCAGGAGTGGAGCTAAGCCCTGCAGCATAATCTGGTGTTGCTCCAGCTGCTGATGGAGGACTTTGCAAACCTGGAGTGGTTTCTGTAGCTTTCTTTGCATCCTCGATTTCTAAAAAAAAAACAAATTAATAAAATACCTCGATCATAAAAACAAAACAAAAAATACCTTGCAACTTCTTTCTCTTTTTAGCTGCCGCATATCCCAACGGTTGGTCCGATATTTCCAGCAATTTAACACCACCCTCCTTTCTACCTGCAGGCGGTCTAGTCAAAGACGGCCTGTTGTTAATGTTTCCATTTAAGCCCGCCGATCTGAATCCGTGCGTTGTCATTCGACTTGGAATACCCTTCAACGGTGCTACAATATTTTAAAAATGAAATATTACAAACACAAATTTCACGGTTTGAATTACTCGTGTCGGTCATCTTCCTGGGCATGCCTCTGGATCTAACAGGTATAACGGGCGCGGAAGATTTTTTAAGATTTGACGCCGCATCCGAGGACTTTTGCATCAGTTCCGCCCTGAGAGAGGCAGATTTGGGTTTCTTTTTGATGGTAAAATGCTTGATTGGTTCCGGCTTGTTGCCAACCTTAAACATAATTTTTTAGGCCGGTTATCCAACAAACACCAATCTACTTACAACTGATATGAGAGAGGCTTTATTTAAATAGTGGCATTCCATGGGTAGCATGTTTTGTTCGTTTTGCTTCCGAACCAATCGTCGAAGGTCGTTCACGAGATCGGTAAAAATCGGCCGTACTTCGTCGAGATCGGATATTTCCGTGTTTAGCGATCCGGTCGACGGATAAGTTCGTAAAGTATCGGCCAACATACACACCCATAATTCAGAGTCAGCCATTGCCACATCCAAAATTTGTTCCAATTCGGATTTCCACTAAAACGTATTAATTATTTGTTCATAATAATAACTATGGTTTTCAAAATTTCGGGAAAAATTTTACCAGCGAAAAAAAACAGTTTTTTCCGAAAAAAAAACAAAAAAATTGGGAAATTTTCAGAATAACTTTGCATTTTTTTTCATTTTATTCAAAGAGTAAGTAATACGAAAAACTGCAAAAGTTAATTTTTCTGAAAATTTTCATATTTTTACGGACACCTAATTGGTTGTCCGTATAGGCTATCTCAGTGAATATAAATGCTACAAAAAATTCGACCACACATCCCCATCGTCGTTTTTAAAGATACATCGGTTGATGTCTTTGAATTTTCTCGATTCGCATTTGTTTAGGAGATATACCTATTTTTTCAATTTTTGCCAATTTTGACAAATGCTTGTAGCTTCGTTAATATTTGAGTTACATATACAGGTTTAAAATATTATGTAGGCACTTTTTATCATAGAATTTATTAGTGTAGACAGATTTTTTTTAGCTCTTTTAGGTTAAGAGATATGAGCCTATACGGACAACCAATTTGGGACACCCTTTACACTGATATCGAGAAAACAGTGAATTTCCGACGCTGAATAAAATCATAATATTATGTGTATTGGGGCCATTGCTATTTTTAATATATATTAATGACATAAATGAAATGTTAAATCTTCCACACACAGCTTTTGTCAATGACATTACTTTGTTTGCAGTCGACAAAAATCAAGCCAACCGTAACATTAAAATAAATTCTTCTCTTGTATTACTTTCAAATTATTTTAACACAAACAAACTTACATTAAATATAGATAAAACATTTTTTCTTCAATTTTTTCCCATTCCGAGTAATTATATAGAAAGTCAACTAATAAAAATTAAAAATAAGTCCATTGCTCAAGTTTCAGAATTTAAGTTGCTTGGAGTATATTTTAATTTGGGTTTAAAGTGGAAATCACATGTGCTATATGTTTGCAATAAATTAACTTCAATTTGTTTTGCAATAAAACGATTAAGTAAAGTATCCCCAAAAGAAACTATAAAGATTTTTTATCATGCTAATTTCGAATCAATATGGGGAAACTCAACTAAATCAGAAAGGGTATTTGTTTTGCAAAACAGAGCATTACGTCATATGTGCGATCTTAAGACTCGTGAGTCATGTAGAGAAATATTTAAAACCAATAACATATTAACACTGTCTGGCATTTATATTTTTGAACTTCTTAAATTTGTCAAAAATAATTTAAACCAAAATACTCATCATCAAATAATAATAAAAAAAACACAAGACACGGAACTGATTTTCAATACGGCAATCATAGACTCGAATTATTTAAATCAAATCCATATTATGCTGGTGTTATTTTGTATAACAAAATGCCACTCTATATAAAAAATAAATCCAGCAGTAAATTTACCAATTATGTTAAATCTTTGTTGTTTGCAAATGCGTTTTATACAGTAAATGAATATTAATGTTTTAATTTCGAAAATTTAGAATTATGTATTTTATTATTATCTTCTATGCTTTGATGTTTTTTTCTTTATTGGATGTTAGAGAATAAACAATAGTTTGTATTGTCTCGATTTTGACCTGTCCTATATCATGTATATGATCATAATGGATAAATAAATATTATTATAATGATTATTATATGATTTTAATAATTACCTATTCCTTTTATTTTAATGCAGTAAGAATATTCTACCGGGTCGCAAAAAAAAACATATTTGGTGATTTGGTATTAATATAACTTTTGTTTTATTTGATACTTCAGTTTTTAAAATTATAATTTTGTAATTTAAATTTATAAATCATATATTATTTTGTAATTGGATATTTTCCATGGACTCATTTTTGCAAAAAGACCCAACCGACAGTAAATTTATTTTCATAAATCATTTTAATTTAATTCAATGTTTAGTTTTATTTTTTTTTCTGTAAGGACATTTTTTTAAATTAAATTAAGGTTAAGTGTTGTTGATTGCGAATTTTTTCCAAACGTGTATATTTTACAAAAAAAAAATCAATTTTTCCCAAAAAGGCAATTTTTTTAAGTCTGGGAAAAAACGGAAAAAACAGGTTTTTATCCCAATTTTCCTTTTTTTCGGCACTTTAAAACCATATTAATAACTAATCCAATAAGATACTATATTTCATACTATATTTCATATTGATTATTAAAAACATAAACTTTTTAATAATAACAAATTCACTACGTATCAATATCAATTTAATAATTATTAGAAATTCATTCAGATTAGAAAATCCTTGCTTTCGCGTGCAAGCAGCCACTATAGTTCGTTTTCAGATTTAAAGCAATGTTGCCGGATGTAAAAAAATTACGCTTTTTAGGAAAATTTTATAGGCAATTTAAAATTAAAATTATTAATTTATGAATTAAATTTAAATTTGATATGCAATTTAAAATTAAAATTATTAATTTATGAATTAAATTTAAATTTGAAAATATGTTAAGTTTTAACGACACTTTGTATTTTTTATACATTAATAATATGATTTTAAATCTGACAACATTGTAAACTTGACAGACAAATTTTTGAGTTTGCTTTAAGTAAATAAAAGATTTAAAAGTTAATTCAATAAAAATATGATTTTATACATTTGTATTTTATGTACCTATTATAGATAAGTAGGTAAACATAGGTTCAATAAATATTAACCAACCCAAAAAAAATTACTTATCCTATAAGATATTTACTTTTTCTTCTCCTATTGCATATAATTAACATTATTTGCGTTTTATCGTATAATAATGGTGACCAATATATCCGCGCCACCTAACAACGGGAATAATGAACTCATTATTCACGTTATCAGTGATTGGCTGTTTTCAATATTCACTATGATTTGAACCAATCAGTTTTTAAATTGGAGAAAAGTGTGGTTGGAACTTTTAAACAGATGTCAATTTTTTTGACAGGGTTGACTACCTATTATCAAAGATAATATTATCTTTGCCTAAATAATGATCATTAAAATCTGGAGAAAGTGAGGTTATAATAAATTTTGGTGCTACTGAAAATTACTTAATTGTAGTAGAAAATGCATAATATTACACTCGAGATATTCTCTCGGATGATTTGCATCTCTCGCCTAGCGGCTCGATTCGCAAACCTCAACCTCGTGAATAATAGCCTGCATTATCTCTCATATAATAATATTTAAGAAAGGCATATTTTATTCATATTAAATATATTCGCAGTTCTATCATAAAGTTTTAAAATAACAACATTGGCGCGTTAATTTGTGTTACTTAAATATGCGTATGTAAACAGTTAAATAAATTTACGAAATGTAAAAATAAGTTTGTTCTCTCCTTTTTGACTTAATTTTTGTTATTACCTAATGAAAACGGACCAAATTGTGCAACGAGGACGGAAAATACAAACTGCATCGTTATAAATATAAACATACCTCTTCGAGATTCCTGCGCGGGATATGGAAAAAACTTAACAACAATTTCAATTTGACCTGTGTCTGCAAATCCGGGAAGCAGTCTTTTATGTTCCTCAAAACTTCCGCGTTTAATTGCGAACATATTGAGCCTCCTGTCCAGGAATCGTTCGAAATTCCGAGTTTATTATGAAGCCACAAAGAAGTATCGCTGTCACGCACATTCGCCATTTTGTGAAACTGACTGATTTCAGGCGTGACAACTATAGAAAATTCTCAACTACCAACCAAAACTCATCTATTTGTATACTCATTTAAAAAGCGCTTTTAAATACTAAACATAATAATTTGCATAAAAAATAATAGGAAAATCATGTTAATTTACCATAAATTTATTAAACACGTCTTTATTTTAAGGTAACTTTAAAAATATTCGTTACCAACCTACATTAAAAAACTAAATATGTTTTGACGTGGGGGATTTTAGTTGTCAGATGTGAAATTAGACGTGTTCAAAAAATCAGATGATTATTATCATCTTGAATAATTAATAAATAATCAACTATGTCACGATTATAATGATTTAGCGACTTACAAATCATTAAGAAATAAAATTAAAACCGTTTCGCATACCCAAAAACATTCCTTGTTCAGAAGGCAGTTCGCAAGAGGTAAAATGCAACCATAACCCACAATCTCGGAATTTGTTTTTATCATTATTTTTGCATATTTTAGATGAATAACAGCCGATATGTTTAAATTAGAATCATATATCACCCCTATTTTACTTAGTTACGTTGATCGCTACATAAAAAACTTTAAACTAGAAGATTCACAGGTATTTAGAAATATTTTTTCAAGTATTTTCGAGGTATTATTAAGTTTGTTTATTTTTAGGTCTCTCTTTGGGGCGGAGATGCATCATTCCACAATTTAGAGTTAAGATTAGATGTTTTGGAGCAGGAGTTACAGTTGCCATTTAGTTTTGTTTCTGGACACATAAGGGAGTTATTGATTCATGTACCATGGACCAAATTAAATTCACAACCGATCACAATTACAATAAATACCATAGGTAAGTTGGTCCAGTCAAATGGTATAATAATATAATATGTACAAGAATATAATTATAATAATAGATTCTAATTTAATATTTATAATATATTTTAGAATGTATATTAAAACTGAGAGGCTCAGAGGCAACGTCATCTCCAGAATCAAACAGTCAAGCAAGAGAAAAAATAAAAAAGCAAAATACAAAGTAAGTATTACCTAAGTACTACAATTTATTACCAGAGTTCACTGTATATTTCAGGCAAGACATTGAAGCCCCTCCAGGATATGTGCAATTATTAATAAATAAGATAGTCAGTAACATAAGAATTTATTGCAACAATTTAATTTTAAAGTATGTGGAAGAAGATATTGTATTGTCTATGAACGTTAAACACTTAAAGTTTGAGTCTGCCAATGAAAAGTGGGAACCAGCATATACAGGTAAGAGATTTTAATGACTTAAAACAACGGATTTATACAGAGATTGCGCCATCTCGCGGCTTTTATCGACATTTTTATTGGGTCACTATGTTTTGAGTGTTATTTATTTAATTTTTTTTTATTTTCATAAAATCTATACATTTATTGTACGTTTTTAAACAAATAATTTAAAATCAATTTTATTATTATGTTTTTTACATAAAAACATTACAAAAAATATATTATTCCAAAAGTCAATTTTTTGTATTTTTCTGCAGGTTAAATTTTAGATCTTTAATTATGTTTTGAGTGTTATTTTTTCATTTTTTTTCATTTTCACAAAATCTATACGTTTTTATACGTTGAGTATGAGTATGAGTATAAGAGACGTATAACCAGCCCCATTGCCTCATCACTCCCGGACCCTGTACAGGCCTATGTTTACTTACGCCGTTTTTGTTCGCCCCCAGCAACTGCACGGCTTCAACCGTGTTTGCTGGGTGCGAATGTCCATTGCGTTCCGTACTGTCCCCTATTTGGGGCTCGAGAGCGACATGCAAATAGTTTTAATAGCCATTCTCGGGTTCGCCGAGCCGATGCTATACGCCCAGTAGGGTATAGAGGAGGAGGGACGGGAGGGATAGACGTTTGTTGGGTTTTTGGGGGACAATTACGCCGACTTAAAACTAAGTACGACGCGGAATCCCCCTAGACCAGTCGATTAGTATTACTCCAAACATTTGGGATTACTATTTGGAGTTGGGGAGTTGTTATTTTGCTGCAGGGGTGTAGTTTCCTAGTCGAGGTCTTCGTCTTGTTCGGTATTGTCATTGCCCGTGTCTTGATGCGGAAAATCATCAATAGATAGTTCAGTAGCTGTATATGTAACTTGTAGCTTTTAGTGTTTTTTTTAATTGTTTATTGCGGCAAGTAGTGCGAAATTTCTAACAATTTTTTTTTTAGTTATTGTGTTGCCCAAGCACGTTTTGTCGTAGAGTTTTGTCTTTTTCTAAAATTCCAAAATTAAGTATTGCATTTATTTATTAGTTAAACAAATGACAAGCGCAATTATTCTGTTCTCTAATGTTTACAAATCCAGTAGAGTTTGGTTATTATGCTTTTTTTACTATTTTAGGGTTATAATGATTAATGTGTTACTTTATTCTGTGTGTCTAGTGTTTATTATTGGTCTCGTTTGGGTTTGCCTTACGCATTTGTTGTTGACAGATTTATTGTCCTACGCATTGTGCCTTTCTTAGGGTTTTAAAGATATCTGTCGTGTTTAATTTGCAGATTATGTGTTAGGTCATGCATATGCTTATGGTTACTTATCAATTTTTTGCGGATGGCCACCTCCCCTTTTGTTTGACCTTCTTTGTTTGTCCAGTGAAAAGCGTCCAATGACAGGTGGCACTTAACTCATCACTTAACACTTCACTCCTCATTGACCGTTACACCATTTTAGTTTGCACTCTATGAAAATTGTTTGTTTCACTATAATTGGTTTGCACATTTTAAAAATTATTGTTGGTTTTAATCTTTAAACTTTTACGTTTTAAGAGCTCTCGCTCTCGCGTGGTGCCTTCTCAAGTGCTGGAACTTGACTGTGCGTTTTACGTTGCGTTTGCGTTTTTATACGTTTTTAAACAAATAGTTCAAAATCAATTTTTTTATTATGGTTTTCTACATTTAAGTCTTATAGAATATTTCATTCCAAATGACATTTTTTTGTATTTTTTGCATGCTAAATTTTAGATCTTTAATTATGTTTTGAGTGTTATTTTTTCATTTTTGTACAATCTATACATGTATATTTATTGTACATTTTTAAACAAATTGTTTTAAATCAGTATTATGGTTTTCTACATAAAAACATAATAAAATATTTTATTCCAAAGGGCTATTTTTTGTATTTTCCTGCATGCTCAATTTTAGATCTTTCCCCAGCTCAAGTAATTTTAAGAAAAATAGTAGCAGTTAACGACTTAACTTTGTGCTTGGACAAGAGAAATGCAGCCGGTAAAATAGACGTGTATCAAGAACCTATGTTGTACAGATGCTCAATGACCATGCACTTACTGAGGCACTATCATTCAGCTACAGCCAAAAGAGCCTCTACAACAAGATTGGACATCTATTGTAATAAGTATGTGACCCATTAAATCTTTTTGTGGACTATTTAAAAAAAAACTTTTTTCCTTTATTAGTATGGAATTTAGTATGACAGAACAACAAGTACCCATGTTACTGAGGCTTATGATGCTATTGTATGCATTGCAGCAGAAACAGTTGAAGCCAGACACTGATATTCATGTTGACCATCAAGTTTCACCAGAGTTAAGAGGTTAGTCATGTGAATTAATTAACCAAATTTGTTTCATAAGAAACAATTTTAAAGAAGTTGAATATATTTATTTAGATTCTCAAGAAAAACCTGAAACCTGGACTAACTGGGCATGGTCCTATGTTTCCTCAGTATTACCAACACAATGGGATGAAGAATGGAATAATGAGCAATTGAAGAATTATTCCGGACACACCATGCAAATTGGTTTTTATGTAGACAACATGTCAATTACTTTTAAGGTAAAAATCATTATTATGAAGTTTGAAATTTTCTTTTGTTTAAAATGAGTTTTATTTATTATTTTTTAACATTTTTTTTAAAAAGGCTTTAGAAATAAATAATTAATTATATACCACATTTCCATTTCCATTAGAAGTTTCTGGGAATTAAAAAAATGATTTCAAATTGAAATTTTAAAAGCATTTAAAATACATTTATGTCTATTTTTCTAAAATATTTTAAACAAAATGCCACTTCCGGTTTAACTGGAAGTGACACAACTTTGTTATTTCAAATAGGAAGTGAATAGTTTTCGAGATATTAATTTTTTTTCGTTAAAATTTGACAAATGCGCGTCAATTAATAATAATATAACTTTTTTGTTATTAGGTTTCCGAGTATGATGGTGGAATTTTTGAAATCTTAAAACATTGTTTAAAATATTCCATATCAATTCTTTAACATTTTTTAACAAATTACCTAAGAAAACCCATGGCAAATTTAGGGTAACTTGAAAACTTAATAACTTTTTTATATTAAATGTAACACCCTGTATGTTTTTACATAATCAAATAGTAAATTAAAAAACCTTTCAATTAATATTACTATTTCCTATACCTAAATTTAATAATTTCAGAGATATTTAACAATTTCTAAAATTTTAAATATTATTTTGTATCAAGAAACCTGTGACCTGTAAATTAAAAAACCTTTCACTTAATGTTACTATTTCCTATACCTAAATTTAATAATTTCAGAGATATTTAACAATTTCTAAAATTTTAAATATTATTTTGTATCAAGAAACCTGTGACGGGTGAGTTGACGGTATCTAGGGTGTTTCATTTAAAACGAAAATTTTTTTTCTTGCTGACATAAAAATTTTGGTTTTTAGGTTGAAAAAAAAATTCCCTGAAAATTTGAGCCCATAATTTTGATTCTAAGTACCTCCTTTTTAATTTTGTAGTTTTTCCATGTAAAATCCATGTATTTTTAATCATTTTTACTTTAAATTTCTATATGTTGGCCGGGTTTTGAATTATAATTTTTATCACCATAATTTTCTGCATAGTATTCACGGTTTTTGAAAGGCCCTGCATCAATTTTGTTTTTGATTTATTTACGTTGATTGTAGTAGCTCCAAAAGTCGTTTTTTCACTTTTTCTCACATATTTTTGAGAAAATCGAGCGAGTGACTGAAATTTGACCGTCAATTCACCCGTCAGGTTTCTTAATACAAAATAATGTTTAAAATTTGAGAAATTTTTAAATGTCTCTTAAATTTTGAACTTTAACTATAGGGAATATTTAAATCAATCGAATGGTTTTTTAATTTACTATATGATTACGTAAAAACATACCAAAAATATACTGTCGGTTGGGTCTTTTTGCCAAATGAAGTCCATTGAAAATATCCAATTACAAAATAATAAATTAAAGTTAAATTACAAAAATATAATTTTATAAATTCAAGTATCAAATAAAACGAAAGTTATATTAATACAGCACCAAATATATTCTTTTTGCTGCCCGGTAGAAAAATAGAATCTTACTAAATTAAAATAATAGGAATAATTATTATATTCATCAAAAAATTATGATTATTATCAGCGTCGCAAATTCACTTTTTTCTCGATATCAGTGTACGGATAGCATCCGTAAAAAAATTGACTTGCATTTTTTTGTATTATTACCTTTTAAATAGAATGAAAAAAATGCTAAAGTCAATTTTTGTGAAAATTTCATATTTTTTTTTCTAAAAAGCGTTTTTTTGCGCCGGCTCAATTTTTCCGGAAATTTTAAAGCCCTAAACATGGTACCTAGGTATAGTAATTTTACTCAGAATTTTATGTGGAATTTATAGATATAAAAATTTATGGGTGTTCTATTTGAAATACCAAAGTTAATTTCACATGGTTAAATCGGAAAATATTTTAGAATAATGGACTTAAATGGATTATAAACCCTTTACAACTTCAAATCGATATCTTGCCCCTTTATTAATTCCATTATTTAGTTTTTTGAATTTATCTAATCAAAGATTTATTACAAAAGTATTGTTTTAGGAATTTTTAATAACTTTTTTTATTTCAATTTTATCGTAAAAAATTGTTTTATTTTTGTTTCTATTCCTAATAAATATTTTATGATTTAAAAATGTACTTTTTTGAAACTATAGTCTCATACAGTGTGACCCATTTGTTTGGGAGTCGCCCCTAAACAGCTATTACTTAAAACGAAATGCACAATATTCAACAAACAAACAAGATATATTGTATACAACGCTTATATCCACTCCATCTTAAATTATCTATGCGTATTTTGGGGTCAATCTCGAAAATCTGATATTAGTAGGATTCAAACGACTCAAAATCGTGTATTAAAAGTGCTGTACTACAAGCATCATAGGACACATACAAGAGATATTTATAATGAACTTAAATTACTAACAATAAATGAGATGATAAAACTTGACAGTGTTAAACTTATCTACAAAATAAAACACAATTTAATTGAGTCCAATGTAAACCTGAAAAAAATTTGTGATATACATAACTATCCTACAAGAAATCGATATGACATATTTATACTTCCTAATACATGTAATACTGGTAGGAAAAGTATAACTAGAAATGCAGCGCAACTCTTCAATGAATTACCAAATGAAATAAAGAATCTACCTAATATCAACGCTTTTCAGTGGGCTGTGAAAAACCTAATATTTGAAGAAAGAAACACTACAGAGTATTAAGAAAATAATGTATTTCATAAATTTGTTATAATCACTACATATTATACTTGTTATGGACCTTTGGTCTTTTTGGGTAAACAAATAAATTTAAAAAAAATCTAAGCACGGCACTGGATTCATCACCCCTCAAAACGACCCTATACTGAATTTTATTGAAAAATTTTAAGTAGAAAAATGCACAATAATAACTATAAAAATTCTGTTAATTTTTTTTCAATGTTTTTTTCATGGATAACTTGACAGAATAAATTTGTGTAGTTATCAGTGGCGGCTCGTGGCAGTAAACCTTGTGAGTTTAAAAAAATTACCCATCAAACCCAGGTTCATAACATTGTTTAATTGTTTTTTCGATGTTTCATGACGTTTAATTTTTTCGCTTAGTTGCACTAAGTCGGTTACACCAACTATGGTCCAAGTTTTTTCTCCACCAAACAAAAAGCACGGAAAACAAAAAAGGGAATTATTTTTATTGCATCCGCATATCCAGTCGTTTCTGGCATAAATGTCTCTTGTAAAAATCCTTTTATACGATTTTCCCCGGCTTGAACCACACTTTTCTATTGAAATATCGGGCAACGGCCGTCCATCTTCTTTTAGTTTTAATTTTTCTTCATACGTATAAAGGGAGAATTTTTTAACATTAATTAAATCATACACCACATTCATTCTTACAAAAGAATACAACAAGAAACACAAAAATACACAGAATTAACAGTCTTCTAGTTAAAATAACAAACGTAAACGCGAAGCGAAAAACAAATGACCGAGAAGTAGGAACTGTATGTTGGTGCAGCTCCGGTTTGGCTTAAATTTCGCTATCTAAACCCAGGACCAAGAGCGGCGCGGAGCAAAATTGCAGTATTGAAATGGGAGCCAGAACTCGAAAGTTGCCCAGCTTTGTTGTATTGTAAGCGTTAAGCGTTAGAGACCTTTACCGGTCGTTTGGATGACTGTAGTGGCCAAGTACGGCGACATGTCGCGACACGGCGAATGTTTATAATAAAAACTTTTTATGCAGCCCTGCGTTTAAAATATTTATACACTGTCGCACTTAAATATTAAATAATTAAAAAATTAGTCAAGTAATAAGACAATTTTGGGAGTTCTGCAGCTCTGCAGCCCTTATGCACTAGCCGCCCCTGGTAGTTATTATTGTGCATTTTTTTACTTAAAATTTTTCAATAAAATTTAGTATAGGGTCGTTTTGAGGGGTGGTGAATTCAGTACTGTGCTCAGATTTTCTTTTAAAAAATCGCTAATATGAATTCTTAAAAATTTACTCTTAAAAACTGACATAGTAGGCCTTGTATTTTGGACAAATATGGCGTTTTTTGCTCCAAAAATACAGTTTATCAAGATCTACACTTTAAAACAAATCCTATTAAAATCGCACAATAAATAAAGATTTTTCAGGGGTGAAGCCCAAACAAATGGGTCACACTGTATGAGACTATAGTTTCACAAAAGTACATTTTTAAATCATAAAATATTTATTAGGAATAGAAACAAAAATAAAACAATTTTTTACGATAAAATTAAAATAAAAAAAGTTGTTAAAAATTTCTAAAACAATACTTTTGTAATAAATCTTTGATTATATAAATAATATATAATAATATTTGAAATTTTAAAGGGTTTATAATCCATTTAAGTCCATTATTCTAAAATATTTTCCGATTTAACCGTGTGATATCAAGTTTGGTATTTCAAATAGAACACCCATATTTTTTTTTTTTTTTTTTTTTTTTATTGAAAAGTAATATCCAAATAGCCGAAATGGGCTTTGACAGATATGTAATTTACAAATAGATTTAAAATTAACATTTAGAAATAAATAATTAAAATATAAATGGGTCTTCTTGTCTTTGGTCCACTAAATATTGCTTGACACTCTTAACAAACTCTGTTTCATTTTGCTGTTTGATTTCGTTTGGTAATTTGTTGTATATTTTGATGCCTTCTGTAAGTATTCGTTTTTCGCCTATTTTGGTTTTATGTGTGACAAAATTTAGTTCTTGATTTCCTCTGGTGCTGTATTGATGTACGTCGGCTCTTGTTGTTATTTCTATATCTTCATCTTGGATTTGTTTGTTTAAAATTTTTCTTACCAATTTTATGGTCTCCAGCTTTCTAAGTTCTTCTATTGTTAAGGTTTTTGTTTTACGGTATACTTCAGTTGTTGCAGTATGCCTTGGTAGTCTGTGCAAAGCTTTTAATAGTTTATTTTGGCTTCTTTGCAATTTGTCTAAATCTTTTTTGTTTCCTGTTGCCCAGAATGATATTAGGTAAGTCAGCTTGCTTTTAATATAGGCTTCATATATCAGTTTCCTTTCCTTTTCCTGCAGTACATCGGCTACCTTATGCGCTAGTCCATTATAATATGCCATTTTTTTGTTTTGAGCTCTTATGTGTGATGTCCACTTTAAATTTTTGTCAAGAATAAGACCTAAGTATTTAATTTTTGTTTCTTCGCTAATAGCATCATTTCCGATTTTTATATTTAAGTTATGGTTTTTTATTTTGTTTTCAAAATGTATCAGATAACATTTTTTGCTGTTTATCGTTAATTTGTTTGTGTTTGTCCATTTAAGTAGTTTGTTAATGTCATTTTGAATTTGTTCTTGCGTTGTTTTGTTGTCATTATTTACATAAAAAAACGCAGTATCATCCGCATATATCATTATTTTACCAGAAAAATTGTACAGATCCAGGTCATTTATATATAATAAGTATAGGTAAGGACCCAAAATGGATCCTTGGGGTACCCCAAAATTTATATTTTCCCATTCACTGACTTCACTCCCAACCTTTGTGTACTGCTTTCTATTTGTTATATAAGATCTGAACAGTTCAAGCGCTTTCCCTCCCACTCCCATTTGTTTTAATTTTTTTATTAATATTGACGGTTCTACTGTGTCAAACGCCTTTTTAAAGTCTAATATAAGAGCAGTTACACATTTTCCTTCATCCATTTTAGTTTGTATGAAATTTAATAGATTTGCCATAGCTGTTTTGGTGCTTTTTTGCTTCTGGAAACCATGCTGTGCCTTTGAAAGTATGTTTAAATTTTGTATGTGCGTTGCCAGTCTATTGTGTAGTATTGTTTCAAATATTTTGCTAAATACAGTTAAATTTGCGATTGGTCGATAGTTGCTGGGATCCGTTTCTTTACCAGATTTGTGAACAGGTGTGATTCTAGCAATTTTTAATTCTTCCGGGAAAACTCCTAGTTTAAAATAGTTGTTTATTAATTTTGTTATGATTGGTGCAATAATGTTTTTTAGTTCTTTTATTAGTTTTGGTTTGATATTATCATAACCTGCTGCGGAGTTTGATTTAAGTTTGTTGATCGTTCTTATTACCTCCTTATATGTTGTCGGTTGCATATACATGGATGATGTGGCCGCGTACTTTTTTTCATCCTTTCCAAGATTTTCTCCGTTTATTTTCTTAGCGAGGTTCTCACCTACATTAATAAAATAGTTATTTAAAGTTGTCGCTATTTGTTTTTTACTCGAGGTATTATTTCCACTTTCAGTTGTTAGTTCTTTGATGTCATTTGCCTTAAGTGTTTCTCCGTTTTCTAGATTTTTAATAATAGTCCACAGTTTTTTATTATTTCCTTCTGCACTCTTTATTTGATTTTTATAGAAATTTCCCTTTGCCATTTTAATACTCTTTTTTGTGTCTTTATCATGTTCCTTGAATTTTTGTTTACAGTAAATTGAATCCCTATTTTTGACCATTTTAGTGTACCAGGTATTTCTTTGTTTGATTTTTGAGTATATACTATACGTCATCCATCCTTCTTTTTCTGATGTCCACATAAAATTCTGAGTAAAAGTACCAAGTCTAGGGTTTTAAAATTTCCGGAAAAACTGAGCCGGCGCAAAAAAAACGTTTTTTCAAAAAAAAAAGAAAAATTATGAAATTTTCATAAAAATTTACTTTTTCATTTTATTCAAAAGGTAATAATACAAAAAAATGCAAGCGAATTTTTCTGAAAATTTACAACTTAAGATTTTACAGGGATGAGTCGCAAACAAATGGGTCACACTGTATATATTTTTCATATTTTACATATATATATTTTTTTAAATGTTGTCTCTATCGATTCGATTATTTAGGTTTCTGAATCTGGTCCATCGGACCGCGGTTACTACGCTCAAAAGAAGCTAAAGTACTGGCCAATGCTGCAGCTGCAGCTGCAAGGTATTTACAGCGAAAGCATCGTGCACGGTATCAAATGGCTGAACGCCAGCTTCGGCGTCAGCCAGGCCGTGCTGGTGCCGCTGGGCGCTTGCAGCTGCGCCGTAGCCGAAGTGCCCGCGCCCTATCTAAAGATCGGCTCGGCGACAACCTCGCACAAAGCGGACTCCCTGTTCGACGCGGCGGCCGTGGAGAACAAGGGGCACTTGAGGAACTACAACACCTCGTGGGAGCACCACATGCTCGCGAACACCGAGTCTGTTTTGTTGGAACGCACCCCCGCTATCGCCTTGGACTACGTCTATCAAATGGAAATACCCGAAGATATGACCAGCGAGAGGCTGTCCGAGTTGGGAAGCGACTATGAATTTAGGTGTGTTAAATATACCTTAGTAAATTTTCATTTTATGTAGGCAGGCCCATGGTACAAGAAAACAGGGACGAATTTTGGTTTACTTTGCGCCAACTTAGTTCTTGAATTTAAATTAAATTTTAAATTTAAATATTTTCTTATGAAATTCATCCAAATTTCTACAAATAAAATATATTGTTTTAAAGTAAATAATATTAACTAAATACCAAATAATATTTATGAAAAAAGTTCCCAGAAAAATTTAACGTTTTTTGGTGATTTTTTTTGTATATAATTAAAATTATATTGAAACAAACTATAAGACATCGAATAGGGTATGTTTCGAAGTATATAAAAAAAATATGCAAAAATACGGAAAACTGGAAAATACAGCCCTTGCCCCAAAACGTCATTTTTTTCAAGCGTTTGCGGTAGTGATGCCGCGAGACGAGACGAGATAAGTCCTTCTCTCGTCTCGTCTCGTGCAGCGAGAGAAAATGGGTCTCTCGTCTCGTCGAGAATACTCTTTTCTCGCTCGAGAGTGCCTTTCTCTCGTCACGTCTCGTTTCTCTCGTGGTAAAAGTATGAATACAAAAATTATTTGGAATGAAATACGAATTCGTTTATATTTTTTTATATTAAAATTTAAACTGGAAATAAAAAAAAATGTGTGCCAAGACCACACTAATAAAGTAAGACTTTTTACGCCGAAAATGTTGCGCATTTGAATCAAATGGTTGGATTTATGTGGAGTAGTAGTATTATACACCTCGGCCATTCCAAGCCCATGGACAGGACACATCAGAAACATGTCTAAATATATTCTTGTTACTTCCTTAAGTTTACTTATTTTTTTTACGAGAATGAGAAGTATTAGCCAAATTTGGCTAATACTTCTCATAAATACTCGTAGAAAAAATAAGTAAACTTAAGGAAGTAATAAGAATATATTTAGACATGTTTTTGATGTGTCCTGTCCATGGGCTTGGAATGGCCGACCTATAATAGGTGTTTCTTTTAACTTGAGACAGCTCAATATCTCGCATTTCACAGAAAAATGTCTTAAATAAAAGGTTAATGTGACCAAAGGGGACATTATTTGGTGCTACCGCTAGCCACCCCCTACCCCTCCTTAAGGGTGAAACGGGGGGTAACTTTAGAGTCAAAAGGAATGACCCGATTTTTTCACAGATTTTGGTAGTACATAAAAAAATTAATAACTTTTATTTGAAACTTTTTTGCAATTTATCAACAGATGGCGCTGTAATTCAAAATTTAAGAAAATTGGGTTTCCTTGTAAAATGTAATATTTGAAACGTTTGAAATACAAAAATTAACATTAAATCAACAATAGTCGGCTCTGAAAACAATTTATAACAAATGTTCAAAATGTCATCCTTTCATTTCGACACATTTTTGAATGCGGGTAATGAATTCTGGCTCCACCATGTCCTCCCGAGTTGCAGGAATTGCAGCGTAAACTTTTTCTTTCAAGTAACCCCACAGGAAGAAGTCTGGCAGATCGTTTTCTAGAAAATTCCGGTAATTTTCACCATTTAATGCCGTCCACTTGGTGTCGAAATGGAAGGACGACATTTCGAACATTTGTTATAAATTGTTTTCAGAGCCGACTATTGTTGATTTAATGTTAATTTTTGTTTTTCAAACGTTTCAAATAATACATTTTACAGGGAAACCCATTTTTCTTAAATTTTGAATTACAGGGCCATCTGTTGATAAATTGAAGAAAGTTTTAAATAAAAGTTATTCATTTTTGTATGTAGGTACTACCAAAATCTGTAAAAAAGGGTTATCCCATTTGACTCTCCAAAGTTACCCCCCGTTTCACCGTTAAGGAGGGGTAGGGGGTGGATAGCGGTAGCACCAAATAATGTCCCCTTTGGTCACATTAACCTTTTATTTAAAACATTTTTCCGTGAAATGCGTATTTCTCGAGATATTGAGCTGTCTCAAGTTAAAAGAAACGGCCTGTATCGGCGCAGTAGTTTTCAATGGATCAAATCATTTGATCCACCCATCTGAAAACTACTGCGCATATATGATGTAAATACTCCACATAGATCCAACCATCTTGTACCTACTGCGCATGTCCGTCATTTTGAATCCGCAATTTTGTTTTTTTTATGGATATCAAATTCTGAATCAGGGATCCCATAAATATCTGAATACTAAATTTTACCCAAACCATTAAAGCCGAACGACGAATATTCGTCATATTGGATCAGCCATTTTATTAAAAAAAAAAATGGATATCAAATTTGTAATCAGGCCCTCAAAAACCACATGTTGTTGATAAGTTTATTGAATAAGCAATGCTTATTAAGCAAAGTATAAGGAGTGCCATAGATGTGCTTATACAGGGTAAAGTTTAAAAATTATTATTTTATAAGTAATTTTTTCTTGGTTAACGTTAAGTTGTGTTATAAAATAATACAACGTTAACCAGGAACAAATTTTGTTTATTATGAAATGCGAATAATGTTCTCATTGGTCCAAATAAATATCGTCATTTATGTGCAAAATTATAATTTTTATGTAAAAAAAAATTGTTTTTTATAATCGAGAGAACGAGAGAGATCGAGAGAAACGAGAAATTCTCGAGCGAGAGAGGGCATTCTCTCGTCTCGTCTCGAGCCTTTTTTCGAGAGAAAATCGCCCTCTCGTCTCGTCGAGACGAGACGAGACGAGACGAGAGGCGAGAATCTCTCGTATCGGCGGCATCACTAGTTTGCGGTGAGCCTAAAATATCGAAAACCGCCGAACAGATCTTAATGAAAAAAAAAATCCATATTAGAACATATATGTTCTAATATGTTCTAATATGGATTTTTTTTTTCATTAAGATCTGTTCGGCGGTTTTCGATATTTTAGGCTCACCGCAAACGCTTGAAAAAAATGACGTTTTGGGGCAAGGGCTGTATTTTCCAGTTTTCCATATTTTTGCATATTTTTTTTATATACTTCGAAACATACCCTATTCGATGTCTTATAGTTTGTTTCAATATAATTTTACTATAGTACCACCCCGTTCGTGAACAAAGGGTTTTGTAAAAAAAATGTTCACGCAAATGGCCTGATTTTAGTTACCTACTTTAAAAAGTATCTTAGTTACTTTAAAGTATCTAAGTTACTTAAATGTTAGTTACTTTACCGAGTAACTTAGATACTTTTTAAGATATAAGTTACAAGATACTTTTCCAAAGTAACTAAGTTAAAGATACTTCCTGTCCAATATAAAAAGTATCTAAGTTACTTTTAGTAAGATACTCCCAGCTCTGCTTACAATGCATCTGGGGAGGAGCGATCGGGTTCACTTGAGTGTATATATTTCAAATGAAAATGCGGTATAACTAATAATAATTCTTACTTTAGCAACCTTTCGGAAATGTCAAGTCTGCGGGTGTGCTTCGGCCCGTTCAAGCTGAAGCTCTGTTCGGGATTTTTCCACCGCATGCAGTCGTTGCGTGTGGCAGGCTCATATTACGATTACATGCCCTACCACACGCCGAAACCCGATTTGCCGCTGAACGAATTGTTGCCGCCATCCGAGGAGGATTTCGACGCGCTAAACGAATTTATATCGAGCAGATCTACGAGGGTGACCTTTTTCGCCCCCATTATCGAACTGCAGCTAATGGATCACCCATACTTTGCACCCACCAAAGGAACCCTGTTTCGAAAAAGAAAGGTTAGGATAACATTATTTTATTAGTTATTAGCTAATATTAATAATAAGTTTTTAATACTTTTTTAAATGCGAATATCAAATAGGACTAATAGGTCGCTGATTACGAAGCTGAATTAGTTTACATTACATGTTTCGTAGTAATTCATCCAAACCCGTGACAAAATTATGCTACAAAAATAGGTTTTAAAGCTCAAAACATCGTTTTAGGGTCTGAAGTCCTGAAGTGGGCCAGCGATTTTTCATGTACACTCAAATTTCATTAATTATTACTTATTTTTACAATATTTCGGAGATATTTATCTATAAAATTAATTAAATATTAGCTGAACTTTACATGGATACAATTGACTAATATCAAAGTAGTTCATTTATAACTTTTTTCTAAACAAATGCAATTTTTTTCTTAAAAATGGCCATTTTTGGCCTACGAGGGTTTTTGAGGTCGCTGATTACGAATCTGAATTAGTGTTCAAAACTTTTATTAGTTAGCTGTTACAAGTAATAACTTTTTATTTCTTTTTTTAATGCAAATATCAAATAATAATAATAAGTTTATTTTCAAAAACAACTAAGGTTGTACAGAAAAATAGGCAATTCCTTACAATATTAATAAAAGGATATGCATATAACCTTATAAATAAAATAAAATAAGTGCAAATTAAATATTAATCAGCTAAGAATTACAATGAAATTTTTTTATGAAACACTAGTTACCTAATCCACACTAAAAATCATCATTCAAGAATTCATGATATGAGTAATACGATTTGGCAATAAGAAGTTGTTTTAATGAAGATTTGAAATTTCTTAAGTTTTGAGATTTAATGTGAACAGGCAACTTATTGTAAAATTTTGGGCCTAAATACAGAATACTCTTTTGGAATAGGCTGGTGTTATTTGCCTCGTATATAATTAATCCATTTTGACGCGTGTTTGAGTTAAAAAAACTAAAATCACTTTTATTCTTATAAAGAAAAACTAAACATTCAAAAATAAACAAGGAGGGAAACGTCAAAATGTTGTTTAAATTAAAATATTCTTTACAACTTTTCCTTTTTTTTAACCTAAAATTATTCTTAAGGCGAATTTTTGCAAAATAAATTTTTTAGATGAGACTATTGAGGAGCCCCAGTATATTATAGGACTAATATTGGTCTTTTTCTACTACTAGTTTGGTAGTAGGTACTCTTTATTATAGGAACTGTTTTTTATTTTTCATAAA
This sequence comes from Brassicogethes aeneus, assembly GCA_921294245.1. Lineage (NCBI taxonomy): Eukaryota > Metazoa > Arthropoda > Insecta > Coleoptera > Nitidulidae > Brassicogethes > Brassicogethes aeneus. The sequence continues at coordinate 49,472,196 of OV121135.1, forward strand.
CTGAAACTGTGGATTGGGAGAAACATTCAACAAGAATGTTTCGTAGTAATTCATCTAAACACGTGATCAACATTATGCTACAAAAATGGGTTTTAAAGCCCAAAACATCGTTTTGGAGTGAGAATTCCTGAAGTGGGCCAGCGATTTTTCATGTTGTGCACCCAAATTTCCTTTATTATTACTTATTTTTACAATATTTCGGCGATATTTATCTATAAAATTAATTAAATATTAGCTGAACTTTACAGGGATACAATGGAATAATATCAAAGTAGTTTATTTATAACTGTTTTCTAAACAAATCCAAATGAGTCAAGCCACCTCAAGTGGGACCAGAAAATTTCACGAAATCACCGATTTTGAAAATAATCACATAATTGTGTATTAGGCATGACCCATATGTCACAGTAAAAAATTGTTTTGAAATTCAGTTTTTTGTCAATGTTATTTAAGTTAATAATTTTGTCATACTTAAGAGCACGTTAAAATTAAAAAAATAGAATCTCTTGGACCACTCTGTATAATTGAATTAAATTTAACACACTATTGTAGCAATGTTTAGACTATATAATTGTCATTTAATTAAGGTAAATTTGTTTAAATACAAGAATTTTGCATACATTTATTATAAACAATTGAAATTTTGTATGTGTTCTTCACGCTGAAAAAAAAATCTTGTGTCATAATATGCGGCAAACATTCCCGTTTAATAAAATTTACTCAAAAATTTGTCCTTTATATCTTATCCCGGAGATATTAAATTTTTTCTCCCGCTGTGCGTTCGATCAGTACGCGGCGCGCTTCGCTGCTAGCTCGTCGGTTCTAACGTTCTAACAGAAAGCTGTGCTAACGGGCTAGCAGCGAAGCGCGCTGCGTACTGCTCAAGCGCACAGCGGGAGAAAAAAATTAATATCTCCGGAATGACCTATGAAGGACAAATTTTTGTGTACATTTTATTAAACGGGAACGTTTTCCGCATAATATGACACAAGATTAATTTTTTTTCAGCGTGAATAACACTTAAAAAATTTCAATGGTTTTTAATAAATGTATGCAAAATTGTTTTTTTTAAAGAAATTTACCTTAATTAAATGATCATTCAATAGTCTAAACATTGCTACAATAGTGTGTAAAATTTAATTCAATTATACAGAGTGGTCCCAGAGATTCTATTTTTTCAATTTTACTATGCTCTAAAGTTTGACAAAATTATTAACTTTAATAACATTACTAAAAAAGCGAATTTCAAAACAATTTTTTTACTGTGACGTATGCGTCATGCCTACCACACAATAATGTGATTATTTTTAAAATCGGTGATTTCGTGAAATTTTCTGGTCCCACTTGACGTGGCTTGATAAAATCGTAAAATTTTAGAAAAGCGCTGGTACTTTCGCCACCTCGACACTCCAAGAACTCCCCAAACTAACGATAGAATGCCAATTTTTGGACATAAGCGTTCAAACGCCAATGTACGTCAACCGGTTGGTGCACACGACGTGTCAGCTTCCGGACCCGCCCAAGCAGCTCTTCGAAGCTTGCTACCACAAGCAAACGATCAAAATTTTGGGGCTGTGCAGCCGGTTGATGGTGAATCAGCAAAAACACACGACCATTTTGACGCCCTGTAGCGCCTCGTACACCTTAAAGTCGATGTTGAAGCCGCAGTACTGGACGAATTCCAACATACCGCACCAAGAGAGGGTTTTCGAGTCGGAAAGCATCACCGTAAACGGCACCAAAGCTAAAATGATGGTTATACACGAAATTGCCGATAAAATTATCAAAATGGAGCCGTCAGCGATTATTTCCATGAGCAACAGTACATTATTAAACGACGCTGCAAAAGATTACGGTAAGAGATGTTCTTCACAGCCATCGGACAAATATAGAAGTGTATTTTTATGACGCCACGTTTGAATACAGTTTTCTAAACCCTCGCCACGGTATAGAGTTGTATTCGTCAGTCGAGCGTTTCAATACTCTCCACAGTATAGAAGTCGTAATTTCACTTTTGAACTAGTATTAATATAAAAATTATTTTATGCTTAAAAAAAACTATATACGACATGATTGTGATTTTTTTCATTTTATTAATTAATTAAGCTGTGTTGAATATTTTTCCTAAAGGAATAATTGCCAATGGGCCATTAATTCATTTGTTCGTAGATGCTACAATAACCTGCACTGGTGTGTACTTTTTCATCAACCAGATTTAAATATTGCTGTACTAACATATATCAGTGGAGATGGTGCAGGGTCTACCAACAGACCTCATTACTAAAGTATTAAAGTTTAATAGCATATCAATCATTTTTTCAACATGACCTCTGAAATTTTTAATACAAATATAGGTACTTTATATAATACATAAATATACTTAACATCATATCCTCTGTGCTTTACATAAATGAGTTGTTACGGTAAATAAAAATCAGACAAAGGAACCAAAGAAAGGAACTATTTTCAACAAAATCATATGAAGAAATGAGAAAATTCAAACTACTTGCATCCATCAAAAGATCAAAACTTCTTGCAATATTACACCCTCTTTTTATACTCTCAGAAATATTGACTAGAACAGTATTGGAGAGACTCCAGTTTCTATAACTTGGTAGAGTAAAGAGAAGTCGAAACCGTTGCGATATTGCATTGCGCTTTTTTTGTATAATTCTCGGGGACATTAACGAAAATCATTGCCAGTAAAATTCGAAAAGCTTGTTTCTATGTCTCTGAAGAGAATAGGAATCCGAAGTTGCTGCACCATTCAACTGAACCCTTTTTTAATAATTTCTAGAGACATAAATGATTGCACCATTCGACAGGGTCGAGTTTCTACCTCTCTGTTGAATATAGAAAATCAAAATAATGTATCTTGTAAGACACCATTGAATTTGACTTTAGTCGTATAGTCGTGCATAGGTATGGAGCCGAAAAATATAAAAACAAAGCACGATTCAATACAGTTCTGATAAAACTTTAAGATTTAATATTCAAACGCGGAGTCATCCTATACAGTTCTATATTTTTCCGTTTGCTGTGTTCTACCAACCAATTTTTATGCACACTCTTAAATTTAATTTAACTAGGTTTACCGTACATAGAGTTCTGCATAGAAGGGATACGTTTTAAAAAAGTGACCACGAATTCGGTGGTATCCGTTGATTTGTGCGCTGGGTCCATAAAGGCGTTCATATTCGAACCTGCGGAACTCAAAGGCAAAGACAGGGATTTAAAGAGTAAAAAAGACGCGTTCAGCACCATCCAGCAAGTTTTGTTTATATCTGGGCCTGAGCCGAGAAAACCCGACACATTGCACACCAAACCGTTTAGGTAAAAAAACATTTTTATTTATTCCATTTATTCCATTCCAAGTACAGTTTCTTACACATAAAGTTAATTTGTGAGGTCAAAATTTCTCAAGTGGTCCACTAGTTTTAAATTAATGGTTTGTTCAAACCTAATTTGAGAAACTTTGATGCTGTTATGATTTTAATTAATTATGGTAAACATTTTTTTAAACTTTTTCAATTGTGGATTAATAGCGTAAACATTAAATTTAAAGAGGTTTAAATGGCTATGGGAATTTTTATTGTTTTACGTGCCAACGTCGAAAATAAAAATTCCTGTTCTGCAAATTGCCTTCAAAAGGTAATAATATACAAGGTATTCCTGAAAAAGTTATACAACATATTTTTTAGACCAAAATAATGCGATACAATATTTTATTCTATTCTATTTTATGCACAGTGTAAAACTATACTTTTTCTGCTCCTATTGCATATTATTCACATTATTTGTTTTTTTTTTCGTAAATAATGGTAACCAATATAACTGCCCTGCCTAACAACGTGAATAATGAACTCAATATTCACGTTGTTAGGCATCAGCACTGAACTATACTATAGTTCAGTGGGCATCAGTGATTGGCTGATTTCAAAAAAGTAAGGTTAATAAATGTCAGATCTGTTATTTATACGAGGGTCGACTATAATGATCTTTATAATCGGGGCATAGTGAGGTTAAAATACATTTTGTTATTAATGAAAATAACTTAATTGGAGTAGAAAAAGCATAGTATAAAACTCGAAATAATGCGCATTACTCGGATGATAATATACTATTATCTACTTCAATGAAATGTTTAACAAAAAATCTGACATCTGTCAAATGGTTAACCTCACTTTTTCTTAATTTTAAATGTTTTTATAGTTGCCTTTTACCAATCTAAATCCCGATTGGTTCACAGTGAATATTGAAATCGACCAATCACTATTAATGAGTTTATTATTCCCGTTGTTAGGCAGGGAATTTATAATGTGTATTAATATTTACGGAAAAAAACAATATTGTTCGATAGGAGTTTACTTCTATACAAAAGTGGATAATGAACAAGATACAGGGTGTTAAAGTTGAAAGTTCCTTTTCGATTTTATTAAATAACTTTGATTTAAATTTGATTTTTGGGGGCCTTAGTTATTCACTTTTTTAATAAAAATATTATTTTTTTATCTTAAAAATCAAACGTTTTTTCCATACCTAGGTATTTAATAAAGTCGAAATCAAACTTTCAACTTTGACACCCTGTGCAACCCCAAACAGCCCAAGTTCACTAATTTTGAATTGAATTATAATAAAATATCACCCAACTCGATTACCAAAAAGCCCCGCCGCGTTAAAAATCGCTCCGCATCTCATCTGAACCCACCATAACAAAAATTAATTATTACCAATGGGGGTTTCCCATGGCCATTTGAACCAGATTATAGTAAATTATTTAGGAAAAACACATGGTATGTGACCCAAAATGACAAAATTTAATTGTCAGATATGCAAATATATATTTTCACAAAAATGCTATATTGAATTATTAAACTGATTTTATAAAAAGAATCGCTTTTAAGGACATAAAACACATTTTTACTATAAAATTAAAATTAAAAAATTACGGAAAAAATTACATCCGAATTCTATGCAAAAATTTTAAGCAAAATATGTGGAAAAAGTTTCTAAAAACATGGGTCAAAAATGCAAATAAACTTTGATAATATTTTAATTAAATACATTACTTTAATAAATAATTATATTTAAAATTAAAATAAAATAGTCGATATATTCTCACAAAAATTCTTTCTTGAATTATAAAATTGGTTTTAAGAATAAAATTGCGTTAAAAGTGTTTCTAGGACTATAATAGTATATTATGTATCAAGTTTGATAAACGCCATTTTAGTCACGAGTTTAATTAAATGAGTGCCTAGAAAAGTTTATAAACGAGTTGCACACTATACTTTTTCTGCTACAAATACTAATATATAATAATATCTAAACAATTATTTTAATTAAATATTTGTATAAAGCGACATCTATACGAGAATAAAGTAACCATACCAATAAACATTTTTGACGTAATTTTCACCATTAACATTGCCCATTATAATTTGAATTAAACTTTACAATTATTAGTACTTTAAAATATTAAAATAACTTTAAAATATTATTATGTTAAGAAAATATGTTATCCTTTGATTTTTTTATTACCTACTATATAATTACAAAATATTAACACAGTTGTATTTATTGGAATTCCAGTTGGAATTTCTAACTTGGGAATCTACCAGCGTTAAAATCTTAAATTTTTCTATCTGTGTAAATCAAAATTTATACCTTGAAAATAGACCAACAATCGATATAGAAGCAGTTTTTCACAGTAAAAGAGAAGAGAATGTTTTATAAGCACTGTACGCAAAATGTGTAACTCTTTATCTGTTAAATCTAGTTTACTGCACTACTACGGCGAAATGAAAAGGACAGTGCATATGTTTATATAATCTTTTCAAATATTGGCGTCAAGAAACTATTTAATACTTTTGTATTTTTAATAAAATAATTTTCATATTTAGTATTATTTTACAAGAAAGTCACTTTATTTTAACGATTGTATGGCATTTGACAACTGTCAACTAACTTAAAACTAACTTCAGCCCGTGACTAAATACCTGTTGCCAAGTTCAGCCCGTGACTTAAAAAAATTCTGACAAACTATAAATTCCCTAGCAAAATAATCGATTTGTTTTTGGTATCAGGGTTCCAGAAAGCGAATTGCCCTTGCTATCCGCCACCGTACAATACCCATTAACTCCAGACTCGCAAACTCATCCGCCCATACTGATTTTCAACCTGCAAGAAATTCGCGTTTGCGTCGATCCTTTGGTATGCCGATGGTTGTTGTACACCCCCAAGAATCATTCCACCAAAGTTGACCACTTCGGTAAATTCAACACAAACAATAACCGGTATTGAAAAAAAAATAACGCGACGAATTTTTAAGATCCCATCCAGCACATAAAAAAGAACATCTCGGAGGCGAGCGGTAGCGCCATCGAGACGCCGCGGCGGTTCAGCCAACTAGAATCGGTGCACAGCAGTTCGGACAGAGATCAAGTTGCCGTGCCGCACAGGGTGTTGAAAACGCTGAAGGAAGAGGAAATCGATGTAAATACATACTCGATACACAAAAACCAGTATGCTGATGCGCACCAAAAGCTGGTTGGAATGTCATTTGCACTGAAAATTGAAAAACACAATAATTTCGGAAAAAACTCAAAAGAAATCGTAGTAAAACACCCGTGCATAGCGTATGCCTATTCAAAACTGTTTGTAAGATTTGACTCTGGCGGAGTCTACGAGTTTTTGTTTCATAACCAGCATACCGGTGTTTGTGTATCGTGTAAATACTTTATTTATTTGTTTATCGAGCATTCGCAAGAATCAATTTTTAGTTGCAGGAGCAAATCTATAACGTTCTAAAAAAATGGTTTGACGTTTGGAAAGGTATGTTGATTTGCGGGGACCTTTCCCAATGCACAATCTATTTTCCAATGGAAACGCTGTCATCTGTCGGATCACAAGGTAATACAATCAGGGGCGTAGCGAACTTTTCTGGGATTCCGATAATCTATACCAATATTTTCATTTAATAAAAAGAAAATTTCGGTGATTTAGGAAAATCTTCGTTTTCCAAATTTTAAATAACTTAGCTTAATATACGAAAGTGAATTAGGATTCTCATTTTTTTTTATGTTTCATTACTTGCCGACTAATGCTGACTGCAACCTCAGCTAATGAATATGTCAGCCAGCAAAGTAAACAACGAAGATTTGAAGTTGAGTGTTTGATGATTTTGTAAAATTTCGTTATTTGTTCGTGAATTTTGAATTTGCATTTTCGAGTGATTCCATCAGTGGTTGAAAATCACAAAAACCCGGACATCGATAAAATTTAAGTCATAAATAATACCTAGTATGTTTATCAACATTAACGGAAAAAATCCAATATGAGTAGGTGGATAAAAATGTGCATACAAAGGTTTTTTTTAGGTCGCTGATAACAAATCTCAGGTTCAATTTTTAAAAAACGAAATGGTGGATCCAAAATGACCGTCATTTTCAATGAAAATCGCCTTCTTTAATCGGAACTTTCGCTACGTCCCTGAATACAATTAAAAAAACATACTGAAGTGCTCTATTACAGGCATTCAAGAAGCAATAGAACAGGCCATTGGCAAGGATAACCCACCAGAAATAATGGTCGTACAACTGCCTTTTGCTAATATTATAAGTTCTCAAAGGCAGAACCTAAATCAGTATTTAAAATCCTTACCAGTTATTTTGCCAGCCAGCTTATGGACTTTGGGTGAGTAAAAGTAAATAACTTGAACTATTAAAAAAATAAATATATATTATAATTACATTATTATTATTTGTACATGCAAAAGATACTTTTTGTATTATATTACAATATTTATTATTAATTTAAAAGCGGTCAAAATTAAGTTAAACTATAAAAAAATAACATTAAAGTCACACACACAGCAAGCTATGGAAATCCAGGGTCAGTCGGTCCTAAAAAAAATTAAAATAACAAAGTGACTAGGTGCACGTTAGAGTGCCCGCAATTTATTTTTTACGGGCACGCTAGTGACGTCATAATAATAATCCGGTTTTGTTACCCAAACATATAATTTTTGTTGTCAAGCTAGATAGCGTAGATGGTAGGGCGTTTGCTCTGCATGCGAGAGGTCCCGGGTTCGATTCTCAGAAGTTGTCGAAATTTTTTTTACTTTTTTATTTCATAAATTTGTTGTTCCTTTGTTAAAAAGTGTTTTATTTTTATCGTAACCCATTTTAGTTGGGTTTTTTGCTCAATGGGGCGGGGGGGGGGGCCAATGGGGCGGGGTCGGTTGGGTTGTGTTGTTGAGTTTGGGTTGGTTTGGTTTTATTACGTAGGTAACTAACGTGCCCTTAACATGTATACAGGTACAATTTATTATTATATTATTGTTGTGCCGCCAATTTTAAATTAAGCGGCACGGCAGTGATAACGTTTTTTATCTATTACGTCACTAGCGTGCCCGTAAAAAATAAATTGCGGGCACTCTAACGTGCACCTAGTCACGGCGTTAAAATAAACAAAAAAATCAAATAGTTAAAATGTTTTAAAACTGTCACTTTGAGTTATAAAAAAAATTAGGTTATGTTGACAAAAGTGGGGTTAGACAGCAACTGTCACTATGTCATGTAATTGCTTTAAAAACATTATAGACACTTACCCTTTAGTTGTAGAACTAACTGCATATCTTTGGGCGCCAGAGTTACTCTTTTGGCATGCCTGGCACACAAATTTGAATGCTCAAACAACGTTGTTATATAATACTCAGTGGCGTCATGAAGTGCCGCCAATGCTTCCATTTGAATTCGGAAGTCTTGTCTTCCTTCAACAGTGTTTTGCATGATCTCCCGTACCAATCTAAAAGTTTAAGTGCAATTATTGCTGCAGGGTAGCCACCCTGTATATTACCTTGCGAAAGGTGCCTTTGGGATGCAGTTGAAGGTGGTCATTTGCAGGTGTTTTATTTCATTCCAAACTTTTTTGCTCACTGCATGCTGCCGTCCTGGATATACTTCGAATACAACCCTTTGTGTCTTGCGTTTTTTAACGGGCGTTTTAGATTTTCTTTTGGATGTATTCTGATTGGAATCATCACTGCTACTGCTGGGCCTCGCTGCTGCATCGACACTTTTTTTTGTTTTCACCATTTTCAGGCTACGTTTTTCTTTTAAAAATTTTAATTCTTACTAACTATTGAAAAGATAAACTAAACCAAAAACGCACACAGTAAACAAAAAATAACAAAAACAGAGACAAAACCAAAGTTGGCTCTGGCAAATCAAACGATAAATTAAAATGCAACAAGTGACAGATGCTTGAAATATTTTACAATGTTGTCAAACGTACACGCGTGCTGTTGTATCCGTCGTTTTAACTTTGAAATCATTATTAATTGAATAATGGTTTGATTCGTTTTATAAACCTATCACTAACTTACCCAAATATGTTAAATTAAGGGGACAGAAGAAAAAACCTTAACTTATTTTATTATTTATTTTCAAACTGGCAACATCGGAATAACGATCGTTGATTTTACCGCGAAATTTGAATTTAAAAACTATAAATTTATGTGTTACTTTCTTTATCATTATTATTGTAAGTGTTTTAATATATAAATATATATTACATACACAAGTTAAATTTCAAAAGTTATACAGGGTTTACCGAAAATGGCGCACTATTTTAAGTATATTTCATTTTAAGAGACAATATAAATAGCAATAGCAAATACCTACCTTGCACAATTAAGGGCCGGTTTATCAATGTCCACTTTAAGTTGCAGTTAGTTATCTGGTAGATAACTTCCATGGATATCCACAACGATCGATATGGAATTTAACTGTCAGATACCTAGACTAACTGAAACTTGACCACTTATGTTCTGTGCTTAACCAGAGATTGATAAACCGGCTCTAAGCTATATTAAAATTATAGGCACATATTTCATACATTTTTATTAGCATGACATAAAAATGTATGAAATATGTTTCTATAATTTTAATCAAATAGGTACCTAGGCTTGCCAAAAATGCTCCCTAAATATAAGTAAATGCAAAAACTTCTATAGTCAGCGTTTCAGCCTGTAGGTATTTTAGACCGTTGTTATACAGTTTGGGTCATTTTAGATAGTTTTAACTTGTTGTTGTTGTTTAAAATCAAAATTTTGATAAATTTTTTTATTTTAAAAACAAATTTGTTAATGTTTTAAAGTTCTTATACCTTAAAGTTCTTATACCTTGTACCTACAGTCTGGGTAATTTTAGGCAGTTGTGGTAGTTATGCCTTTTTTTCCTTTTAAAAACACAATTTTGACGGTTTAAGGACAGTTCTTAAAAAATATGGGTCATTTTAGACAGTTGAAAGGATGCTTTAGACAGTTTTAATAAAGTTTGTTATATAAAAACATAGGTACTTTAGATGTTTTAAGGACAGTTCTTATAAAATGAGGGTCAATTTAGATAGTTTTAAGGACATTTTTAGACTTTTTTAATATAATTTCTTACAGTTCGTATACAATTTGGGTCATTTAAGATAAGTTTTAGAATACCTATTTTTTGTTTATTTTAGACAGTTTTAATGACATTTTTAGACAGTTTTAATAATAGTTTTGCATTTTTTTCATTTTAAAAACATTATTGAGATGCTTTAAGGTCAGTTCTTATAAAATGAGGGGCATTTTAGGCAGCTTTAAGGACTTTTGTACTGTTTTAATATAATTTCTTAAGCCGGATTTATAGTTCTAAAAAGTAGGAGTACCAGTAGCAGTAAGCCAGTGTTACCAATATAATAATTAGATAAAATGTCTTCATAAATGTCTGCAATCTGATTGGCTGGAGTAGGAGTAGCAGCAAAAAAAGTTAAAACTTGGCCATCTCTTACGATAACGACCTTGGTTGCTTCTGAACGCTACTCCAGCCATTCACATTGCAGCATTTAAATTATTATATTGGCAACACTGGCTTACTGCTACTGCTACTCCCACTTTTTAGAACTATAAATCCGGCTTTACAGTTTCTATACAATTTAAGATAAGTTTTAGAATATTTTTTGGACTGTTTGGGTTATTTTAGACATTTTTAAGGATATTTTTGAAGTTTTGCATTTATTTTTCATTTTAAAAGCATTATTAAGATGCTTTATAAAATAAGGAGTAATTTTATGAAGTTTTAAAAACATTTTTAGACAGTTTTAATACCATTTCTTACAGTACTGTAAGCAGGGTTCCCTCTCACCTGGAAATCCTTGAAAACCTGGAATAGTCAGGGAATCCGTTTAAGTCCAATAAAATCAGGGAAAAGTCAGGGAATTTTCAAAGTCAGCGCAAAAGTCAGGGAATTTGTTAATATTATGGTAAAAGTCAGGGAAATTTATAAAACGGCTTGTTTTCTGACCCTTTTTCGTTGAAAGTCGCCGTATTGGCAACACTGGTATCGTAAACAATTGTTTTCGTACGGCGCCGCCGTAACGGCGGTAATTATCAAGGATTTTACACAAAAAAATATTACACACTAAAAAATCGCAAAGCAATGCACCTGATAAACAAACTAACAATTAACATAATTAATTTTAAATTGTTAAAGTTTGTTGTGAATTGCTTTGATGAATATGGTATATTTGTATAAATGTATACTAGGGTGTCCCAAAAAAAAGAATATTTTTTTTCTTCTCGTCTCTTGTAAAAATATGTTGGTTTGTCATGTTTTAAGAGCCCTGTCAAAAGATCAGCACCATTAAAAAATTTTTAGGGGTCGCTCAAGATTTTTAAAAATTACCAAAATCGTCAAAAATTGGATTTTTTTTTAATTTTAATTTTTTTCTCGTTCCAATATTATTTTTTAATTTAAAAATAATAATGATTCTGAAAATTTCAAATCGATATTTTAATTTCTAAAGGTCGCTCAAGATTTTTTTAACTTTCAAAGTAGAGTATTTTGAATGTTTTCGAGCGACCTCTGAATATAAATATCAACGAACTTTTAGCGACCTTTAGAAATCAAAATATTGATTTAAAATTTACAGAATTTTTATTATTTTCAACCTAAAAAATAATATCGAGACGAGAAAAAGAATTAAAATAAAACAAAAATTCAATTTTTGACGATTTTGAAAATTTTTAAAAATCTTGAGCGACCCCTACAAAATTTTTAATCGAGCTGATATTTTGAAAGGGCTCTTACAGCATGATAAACTAACATATTTTTACAAGAGACAAGAAAAAAAAATATATTCTTTTTTTTTGGGACACCCTAATGTATACCAAAGAATGTTTTTTATGTTTGTACCAAAGAATCTATTTTATGATAAACTGTTTTTATTAAAATTTTATTTTAATTTTTATTATAATTAATTTTTAAATAAATATTAACAAAAATAAACGCTATTTTTGACTTAACATAATTCTGATGGGACACTATTTTGGGAGATAATTGTCTTTATGTCTTTCTTTTATTTATCTGGAATTATAGGGACTTTGGTCAGGGAAAACCTGGAAAAGTCAGGGAATTTTAAATGGTTTTAAAAGAGGGAACCCTGTGTAAGAACGTTCTTATACAATTTGGGTCATTTACGATAGGTTTTATACAAATACAAATACAAATTCTTTATTTGCTCAATTACATACAAAAGATGTTTAGCATCGTCCCAGAAGTACAATTTTAATATTGCATAATTACAGATTACATATTTAAAGTAAAAATCCCAATAATAACAATTATAATTAATAACAGTTAACAAAAATAAACTTAAACTTAAAAGTGTTTTATCTATTTAAAAATTCATCGATAGTATATATATATGGACATATATGGACAGATCTCCAAAATTATTTGTTTAATTCTCTTTTTAAAGGTTAAAATTATTTTATATATATTATAGGTAGAGCTTTAATTTCAGTTGGTAGGAAGTTGAATAAAATAATAGAGTTATTTAAAAAACTTTTATAAGTTAAATGTAACCTATGTTGGGGTATCAATAGTTGATCACCAAATCTGGTGCCATAGGCATGTCTGGTATTTACTGAGATAAGTTCAGATATATGAGTTTTTGTATAGATTAGGCACTGATATATATAAATACCCACCAGAGTGGGTATATTCAATTCCTTAAAAAGGGTTCTACAGGAGTGTTCTGGTTTTTTTTTAGTTATAATTCGAATAACTTTTTTTTGAATAGTAAAGATCTTTTTCCATTCAGCTGAGTTTCCCCAATATAACAGGCCATATGATATCTTGGATTGAAAGAGTTCTGGATATATCAGAATTTGCTAAATCTGCAATTTTCCTCAAAAGAAAGAGTGTTGATGATAATTTATTTGATAAATTTAATATGTGATTTTTCCAGCTTAATCTACTATCTAGATATACGCCAAGAAATCGTATTGTTTTGTAAAATTCATTAACTTAGAATATTTTAAGACAGTTTGGGTTAATTTAGACATTTTAAAAGACATAAGAAGACAGCATTTACCCATTTTTTTTTCAGATAAATCCAGCTTTCCTTGGACGATGTCCATATCCGATCTAAGCTGCTACACTTTGCAATTCGGGAAAAAATTGATTTTCCTGAGGCCGGTGTCGCTGAGCGCGACCGTGGGCCTGTCGACGAAACCGTGCAAACCGGACCAACCGGCGCAAACCGAACCGGAAAAACCGGACCTCGGCTACCTGGGAGTGTGCATCCACATCGACATGACGCCGGTCGTGGTGTCGACCTCGGAGGTGCAGGTCTACCTGTTCGCCAGCATCCTGTACGGGCTGATGGAGGTGGTCGGCCACCTGGCCCCCGAGCCGTCCAGACTTGCCAGGCCGCCCGAACCGGTGCCGCCGATGGGGGGCAGGGCGGCGGGGGGGTCCTCCGCGGCGTCCCCCACCGTCGTCAGGGAGAACACGGACTCTGCGAGCGGACGCAGCCCGCCGCTGTCCGCCGCAGCTGCGGTTTCGGACAAGGACGCCGTGAAGCTGACCGCGTGGGTGCAGTGGACCGTCACGAGGTTCACGATGGAGCTGCTGTCCAACGAGCACGGTCAGAAGGCGTACAGCGACACGGACAACTTGAAGCCGCATTTGAAGCTGGTTATAGATGCCGAAGATATTGTCAGCTCGCTGGATTTTCAAAGTGTTTATTTGAAAATCAAAAGCAAAGTGGGATCTCTGTCAGTGCAGCATTACAAAAGGTTAGTTTTCAATTTTAATTCAATTTAAAAATAATTATTATTTTATAAGTCGAAATTTATAATTTATCCAAATTGTGTGCAGGGTATTTTTCGGTTTTTCGCTTATAACTCTGAAACTATTGGTCCTAGCCCTTATTTGAGGCTTACAAGTGCCCCTGTAAGAAACACAACGTTTAAAACAATTATTAAACAGTACAAACCCAAAGCACAAGAATTGTAAACAACAAAAATGGCCGCCGTTAAACTCTGTGCAGTGTTGCAGTGATTTTTAGTATTTTTAGCATGAGATAGAACAGACCTTGTTTTGTAGATTGTGGTTATAACGATATTCCTGTGAATAAAAAATTCTCAGAAATAACGAAGTCATAATGATTTTTGATTTTGACAGTTCTTATAAAATGTTGATCATTTTAGACAGTTTTCATAGTTTTGCACTTTGTTTATTTCAAAAACCTAAATTAGGCGGTTTTAGCCCATTTAGCACATTTTATAAGAAGTGTCCTAAAACTTTTGTTATTTTAGACAGTTTTATATAAGGACATTTTTAGACAGTTTTAATACAGGTTCGCACTTTTTTATTTTAAAACATAATTTAGGTTTGGGACAGTTTTTTTTTTAAATTTGGGTCATTTTGGACAGTTTTAAGGACACTTTTACAGTTTTAATAAAGTTTTGCTTTTTTATTTTAAAAACATAATTTAGACGGTTTAAATTTTATTTAAATGTGGGTCATTTTTGACGGTTTTAATAATTTTACACTTTTTTATTTCAAAAACATAATTTAGACTGTTTAAGGACAGTTCATTTTAGATATTGGAAGTTTTCAATTTTTATATTTTGAAAAAACAACTCAGGTATGTAAGCTCAGAGGATATGATGTAAAGTATATTTATGTATTATAATATAAAGTATCTATTATATTATATATATATATATATATATATATATATATATATTTGTATTACAAATTTCAGAGGTTATGTTGAAAAAACGAATCTGGTTGATCAAAGATTACACACCAGTGCAGGTTATTGTAGCATCTACGAACAAATGAATTAATGGCCCATTGGCAATTATTCCTATAGGAAAAATATTTAACACAGCTTAATTAATTTATTTAATAAGAAAAATCACAATCATGTATATAATTTTTTTTCAAGCATAAAATAATTTTTACATTAATACTAGTTCAAAAGTGAAATTACGACCTCTATACTGTGGAGAGTATTGAAACGCTCGACTGACGAATACAAATCTATACCGTAGCGAGATTTAGAAAACTTCTATAATTTTCGGTTTGCTGTGATCATGTTATGATCTCCACGTTTAGACGGATGCCATAATGTGCTGTTTTATTTTAGAACCTCTCCAACATCCAAGTGGCGACCGGGGCCTTTCTCAGGCATAGTGATGCGTTTACAAGAGGACGTCTCTCTAGGCCAAAGGCACGAAGACAGCGGCTTCATAAGCGTAACCATCACCAGAGCGAGCTGCAAGCACACGCACACCCTATGGGGCGCGGTGCAGAAAAACAAGAAAGACAACACCTCGATAAACCAACTGTCCGCCACGAGGTACATCACGGAGATCGTCGTGAACGTGCAACCGATCGATTTCGTTCTGTCCCTCAAAACCCTGCGCAGTTTCTACCTGGTTCTCGTCCCTCTCCTGCAAATACCCAAACCGGAGAACCAGAAGGCCAAAGATTGCAACGTGCTGCCCTACCTGAACAACCAGACGCTACCGCTGGCCTACGTGGACTGCCAGGACATCAGGGTGATAATGCCTTCGATCGATTTCGGCTCCGATCGCTCGCTGCACGACGTCTACGTTTTTCAGGTGCACAAAATCAGCCTGAGCCCGTCGGCTGTGAATCCCATATGCCGGGTGCCCGTCAGGCCCGACATCTACGAACAGGCTGCTCATGCGCGGATACTCAACATTCCTGGTAAGTTTTTATAATAATAATAATAATAAAATGTCTTTATTTAAGTAAGAAAATATGTTTTTACAATACTTAACTAGGCGAAGTCTAGCCTCAGGCTACTCCACTCAACCTAGTATGGCAATATTAACACGCCGAAAAAAAAGAGAAAAATTCAGAAAAACCTTAAATCTAAATAATTTAAAAATAAACACTTAAGTAAATTATTTATAAATAATACAAAAACTAGTATGATTATTAATACAAACTCAAAAAGTTTTGTTTTAGCCTACGTTTAAACGTATTTAATGAAAAAGTTTTTAATTCCAAATTTACATTATTATAAAGTATAACAGCATTATAGCTAAATGAACGCATAAACATGGATAGACGAAATTGTGGTAAAGATAAATTATTATTTTGTCTTAGCGAAACTGAATGCAGATCTCTACGAAAAATAAGTTTCTCACGCAAGTAGGTGGGAGTACTCGTCAAAATAATTTGTTGTACATACACTGATAGGTTTAACTTATACAAATTTTCTAATTTTAACCAACCCAAATCTTTTATTTTTAAAGAAACGTGTTCAAATTTTTTCAAGCCAAAAATAAATCGGCAACACTGTTTTTTAATTTTTTGTATACGATACAGAGTACATTTATCCAAACATGAAGCAAACACAATATTACAATAATTAAGCATGGGCAAAAGTAATGTTTCACATAACTTTTTTTGCAATTTAAAGTTAATTATGCTAATATTACTATAAAATGTTTTAAGTAAGTTATAGGACTTTTGTACCAAAACAGAAATATGATCCATAAACCTCAAATTTTCGTCGAAAATTACGCCCAAATTCTTTACTTTACTTTGAATTTCAAGTAACTTATCATCAATATATATTTTTAAATTTTGTTTAACAAAAGCCTTCTATATTTTTTGTCATTTCCAAAGATACAGTTTAAGGGAAATAATAATAATAAAATAATAACTACTTCACTTTACAAATTACGAATTTAACAATTTACCTTATCTTTACAACATCTCTTAAATACTGCCAATGAGGAATTGAAAAAATCCAAATCAAACTTGTTTGCGTTAGAACACATTCTGTTTATTTGCATGAATTTAGCATATTCGGTTCTATGTAGGGTTGGGAAAATTTCACTTTTTGCTTGTACTTGAAATTTCACTCAGTGACCATGGCAAATTGCCTCTCTTACCTCCTACCCCTCTGTGGGCCCCTGCACCAATAATATAAATAGTAAATACCTATGTTTACCACAAATTTCTTGAGATTTCCTTTTAAAATATTTTTAAAATTACTAAAACTAAGAGAGATATAGCACTTTTTGGTAAGCTAATGAGATTGTGCCACTTTCATTGTTTTATATTTATTATTTTTATATAGTTAATAGTGGCTGCTTTTTCACTTGTGCCATGGTTAACCATGGAATACCATGGTATCCCAAAATATAACAGCCAATTCTTATGTAAAATTTTCCCCTGAATCAGAAAATACCGTCAAAATTTAAAAAAGTAGAACAGTTTTTGAGATATAGTCAATTCCATATTAAATGGAAAGTTTTTAACGACTTTTTCGGATTCAGGAGAAAATTTTACATAAGAATTGGCTGTTAAATTTTGGGATACCATGGTATTCCATGGTTAACCATGGCACAAGTGAAAAAGCTGCCACTATTAACTATTAAATTAGTTACTTTTGACTAATTCATTTTTAGAGAGTACATTACCTGTTATTTAAGGTATAACAAAAGGTCGGTTTTCTTCAAAAAAAAAATGTGGGGTGGCTGGGGGTGAATCTGTGAAAAAATAAAAATTTCAAAATCAACTGAAAATTGCGTCATATAAAATAAAAATCGACGTGTCCGAGCATTTTTCTATAAAATTCATATAAGTTCTAGGGGCTTTTATATATCTCCATT
This sequence comes from Brassicogethes aeneus, assembly GCA_921294245.1. Lineage (NCBI taxonomy): Eukaryota > Metazoa > Arthropoda > Insecta > Coleoptera > Nitidulidae > Brassicogethes > Brassicogethes aeneus. The sequence goes on from OV121135.1 coordinate 49,490,188, forward strand.
ATTCGAGCTAAACTGGTAAAACCCCTTAAAGGATTTGTTTTGGGGGTTGCCTAGATTCGATTTTTTCAGATTTGATCCCAGTTCATTTTTTGTGTTGCACAGTGTTATTTTTGTATTGCAAAAAAATATTTCTTTTTTTTTTTACTTTGTCAAATAGGACCTATTACGTATAATTAACTATATTTTAATCGAAAAACTTTTTTATTGCAAAGAAATATTAATTTTTTTAACTACACTGCGCGTCAAAATTAACGCATAATAAGTAAAAAATTCTAACTCTAAAACGCCTTTACTAACTTATCCCAGCTTACGTGTTCGAGCGTTTTTCGAGAAAATATTTTTAAAGCCCTTTTATTTAATAATAATAATGTTGTTTATTTATAGGTACAGTACAATGCCAAAAGAAAAATCCTATATTTGGAATTATTACAAAATAGTGCAAAAAAAACATGCTCAATGCAGTACATTGAATGTTACTAATGCCATTGTTCAGTTCCTAAGTTACAAGTTTAAATTACGGGAATAACACTGTTATTTTTGTTTGGTGTGAAAAAAATTCCTAATTTGTGTTTTATGCTTTTGCAATTGTTTTTTAGTCAAAAATGTTGATTTTAGTTTGTCTGTAGTTTTTTTTCATATTTTATTTGTCAGAACTGCAATACTATTTTTAGTATCTTTTACTTTTCAATATTACTATTATGTTATATCTAGTGATTTACTAGTAGTGAATTTCTGATAGTTAACAGTTTATATTTAATTTTTGCCTTGATAAAATTTGGCAAAAAGGTTATGGAACAAAAATCTCATTTGCGCATTAAAACATTTTTTTGAAACTTTCGGTGGAAAGTTTCCGGGAATTTTCGTCAAATGGGAATTTTCTCATCTCTATAAAATTTTATTGGTTTAAAATTTTCCTTACTAAAAATTTTAGGTTTACATTTATAAATTTAAAATATTTTCAACCATCATGTATTAAAAGACGAACTTTACCAACTAACAGTGCACTTCTGTATTAAACCGTATTATTTTCAATCAATTTTTGCAAAAATTTCTTACTATTATTTTTTAATAAAAATAATTTCTCAAGTATTATTTGTAAATCTTAAATAAATATTTTATAAAATTATTTAGGTTTTATTGGTAAAGTTAAATATTTTAGTATTTTAAAATTACATTGAGACATTTAAAGTCAAAACACATATAAAATATTTTCAAAAAGTAAAATTTTCTTAAACTCAAAACAATTGATAATCAAAAAATATTTTAAATATAAAATGCAACTGTAAAACTTTAAAAATAATGATTTCTAAAAATTGTAGTTTTAATATTTTATTCTACTAAATTATTGGTTTAAATTTGTAAAGAGTAATTTAAATGATAGTCGGTAATTTTAATACAAAAATTCTCACATAACATTTAAATGTTAGTTTTAAATTTTAAAGTTGTAATTTTTAGATTAAAAATGTACAGACTATCATTTAAATGACTTGAAACCGATAACTTTTATTTTTAACAATTTTAAATTGTTACATTTTTAACACAAACATTTTCACATTGCATTTAAAATTGGGTCGATAATTTTTAATTGACAGTGTAAACGCTGCTTTAGCTGACTGCATATGCTGCAGACTTCGCGCTTTGTACGTTTCACCGACTTTGGACCGACTTTGTAAATTAAAAATTATTGACTTACATTTAAATGTAATGTTATAAATTTTGTATCAATTTATCAATATAAAATTGTAAAGAATACATATTTTTGGTTTAAACTCAAATTTTTAATAAAAAAATTACCACTTTAAAACTTAAATGTAATGTAAAAACTTTTGTATTTAAAATTTATTGACATTTAAATGACTGTTTACAAATTTAAACCGACAATTTTGTAGAATAAAATATTGGTACTACAATTTTTTAATATCAATATTTTTAAACTTAGTTTTACAACTTTGCATTTCATATTTATAATATTTTTTTACTAATAGGTAATTGTTTTAATTAAAAAAAAAATAACTTTATAAATTTCTGTTAAAACACTTTATTGAATGCTAAAACGGCGTGCCATAGAAATCTGACACCGCGTTTTTGTAGGTAGTGAAGTCGAAGATCGCCAATATCAATTGGATATAATCGGTATGTCCATAAGTACGGGGCCTTGGAAGGACATAGACTCCGTTTTAAGCCCCAGTGGGAGCAACATTATAAAATCAATGAGCGAAAATCCCGCCTTAGAATGGAATAATTTGGAACAAGGGCAGCCTAACATGGTGCCCAACTTAAACCTGCTACCTGTTACAGACAAGTAATATTTTAATACTAACGCTTTGTTTTTTATTATTATATTTTTTTAGATTTGATATTTCCATAGTGGCCGCTCCAGCAATGATATACCAAGAGAGCACAGTTATTTGCGGAAATTCAATGGAAATAAACTTTGTCTCGGACATTATCGTTTATTTATCCCTGCAACAGATTAAACTGACTTCCGCGCTAATAACCGAATTCGTATACCTACTGGAACCTTTTATAAAGAAGGACGAGATAGCTAAAAGACCGAAAATAAGACTACCCTACTCGAATTTGGAAAATACCTACGTGTTTGAGGAAGATGATGAAGGTGTCGAGGCTCTAAAAGATTCGGGAATCGATACTTCTGAAATGAGGAGTCTCAAATCCTTTAAAGCAATTGTAAGTTTTTAACAGTATTTATTTTTATCAGTCCCCATAAAAAATCTTTTTTTGCAAATTAAATTTTAAATTAAAAATTCATTTCAGTTTTAATATATAAAAAAACATGTTTTTTTCTTGTCAAACACGCTTCAATATTTCCATTAAAAAAGCATGTAGGTAAATCTTGTATTTTTTCCTTTAGGGCTCACAATAAAGTACTTTATTGGTTTTCTACGAAATTGATGTTTTTTTGCTGTCACCTTGTAAAGAGTGGACATTAGAGAAAAAAGTAAAAACATTTTTTGCAGGAAATTCTTCTGCAATAAAATCTAAAATCAATATTTTAAGAGATACCTATGTAGTCATTATAATTTAAAATTTTAGCAAAAGTTATTTTTTTTTAGTGGTTTTGGTACCTAGCAAATAATGAGTGGATCTAATTATTATAGAAAAACATGTAAAAAAAACTTCTTTTTTTTGTCAAAAACGCTTCAATATTTCCATTGAAAAAGCATGTAGGTAAATCTTTTTTTTATTTGAGGCTCATAATAAAGTTGGTTTCCTACGAAATGTATGTTTTTTTTGCTGTTACCTTGTAAACAGTTGACTTTAAAGAAAAAAGTAAATATATTTTTTTTAGGAAATACTTCTGCAAAAAAGTCTATATTTTAAGCAAAATTTTAGCAAAAGTTATTTTGATTTTAGTTGTTTTTGGTAGCTAGCAAATAATCAGTGGAAATATTAATTTTAGAGATTCGACTTACATGACCGTTTTTGTGAAAAACTTAATTTCCTACATATAATGTATTTAACATTTTTTTTCTAGTCACCTGTTTCTAAGTTCTTGCTAATATTTAAAATTATATTTAATACTAAAATTAATTTGCTTCTTTTCACCAAAAGGCCGAAACTATGCTTGATTGTATTAATATAATAGAGTTAGAAAAAAAAACATAACATGTGAAAAGAAAACATTTAAAACAAAAAAAACGGATTTTTTTGCATTAAATCTCTAATAACATTTATGTAGTTTAAATTTAATTTACTATTGAAAAGGCCATTCTTTAATAAATAAAGGGTAAATTTAAACGTATTAACAAGAAGATATATTTTAAGGTCGTTTAAAAAATATGGGGTATATTTTAAGTCTACTGTAAGAGGTTAATTTAAACAGAAGTAGGTACCTAATTCAAAAAAATGTTTAGCAAACCAAACATTTTTTCCTTTTTTCTTTTGATTAAATAAAACTCAGCCCCATATTAAACAGATTAAGAAATTTGTTTTTTCCAAAGGTATTTAATAAAATCGAAAACGAACTTTTAACTTGCAGGAATAATATTACGTGGTATCATTTTGTACAGGCATTTTAGAGACACCTTGTTTTTTCGACTTATTTTATTTGTTGTTTTAGGGTCTAGAATATTCCACACAACCAAATACTGAAAGCGAAAAACAATATGTGTTTCCTAGACCCCCGAATCCCATTCCGCACGCTTATAACTGCGTGCCTATAGATATACTTTTTACTGCAGGGAAAATTATTTTCTCCTTGTATAAAGTGGAAATTATTGAGCAAAGTGGCAGTAAGCTGAGTGGAAAGAAGAAAAAAATTAAAGAGGTGAATATACACAGCAAACGGAAAATTATAGAGGTGTATAGGATGACGCCACGTTTGAATATCGATTTCTAAATCTCCCTACGGTATAGAGTTGTATTCGTCAGTCGAGCGTTTCAATACTCTCCACAGTATAGAGGTCGTAATTTCACTTTTGAACTAGTATTAATATAAAAATTATTTTATGCTTAAAAAAAACTATATACGACATGATTGTGATTTTTTTCATTTTATTAATTAATTAAGCTGTGTTGAATATTTTTCCTAAAGGAATAATTGCCAATGGGCCATTAATTCATTTGTTCGTGGATGCTACAATAACCTGCACTGGTGTGTACTTTTTCATCAACCAGATTTAAATATTACAAAATTAACATATACCAGTGGAGATAGTGCAGGGTCTACCAACAGACCTAATTACTAAATTATTAAAGTTTAATAGCATATCGATCATTTTTCAACATAACCTCTTAAATTTTTAATACAAATATAGGTACTTTATATAATACATAAATATACTTAACATCATATCCTCTGTGCTTTACATACCTGAGTTGTTACGGTAAATAAAAATCAGACAAAGGAACCAAAGAAAGGAACTATTTTCAACAAAATCATAATATGGAGAAATGAGAAAATTCATCCATCAAAAGATCAAAACTTCTTGCAATATTACACCCTCTTTTTATACTCTCAGAAATATTGACTAGAACAGTATTAGAGAGACTCCAGTTTCTATAACTTGGTAGAGTAAAGAGAAGTCGAAACCGTTGCGATATTGCATTGCGCTGTTTTTGTATAATTCTCGGGGACATTAACGAAAATCATTGCCAGTAAAATTCGAAAAGCTTGAGTTTCTATGTCTCTGAGGAGAATAGGAATCCGAAGTTGCTGCACCATTGGACTGAACCCTTTTTTAATAATTTCTAGAGACATATATAACTGCACCATTCGACAGAGTCGAGTTTCTACTCCTCTGTTGAATATAGAAAATCAAAATAATGTATCTTGTAAGACACCATTGAGTTTGACTTTAAATATAGTCGTGCATAGGTATAGAGCCGAAAAATATAAAAACAAAGCACGATTCAATACAGTTATGATAAAACTTTAAGATTTGATATTCAAACGCGGGGTCATCCTATACACTTCTATAATTTTTCGTTTGCTGTGTAACACTATGATAGTTTTAGAAACTTTTTTTTCCTAACATTGAGCTTAGTTTAACTAATTTTGTGCCGCTGATTTCAAAAATAAAATTCGTTTTTCTCTAGGACATCTAGGATTTAAAATAATTTCGTAATAAAATGCTCTGCTCAATCACCTCAAAATGTAATAATAATATAAATAATTTACAAGAACTAAATCTACATTAAAAGAAATTCATAATAACATTTGGACAACAAATATGACTTTAAAAGCGTTTTAAAAATGTTAATTGACTTAGCATTTTGAATGTCTAAGGGAAGTCTATTAAATATATGTATGCCTAAACTGTTCGGGGACTTTTTACCTAAATTTAGACGATTACATTGCGTTCTTAGTTCATTTTTCTTTCGGGTATTAAAATTGTGGATATCAGAATTCAATAAGAATTTACTTTTGTTTAAAAATACATATATGCCTAGCTCCAAAATTTGAACACATGGTACAGGCAATATTTTAAATTTTTTAAATAGTTCTACATGAGAAATCCTGTGGAACACCGGCTATGCATCTGATTATTCGCTTTTGGGAGTTACTATTTTAATTATTTATTAAATTATTTTGGATTAAATTTATCTTGAATGTACTGAAGTAATTGGTATACGGCAAATAGATCATATTTAACTTAACAATATGACATTTTAAAACTAAAACTAAAATTTTAATGTATTTTATGTAAAAAAACAACCATTATTTGACATTTTTTGTCGTTTATTTTAATTATTGAATTGAAAGGGCAACAAAGTAAACAAGTTTCGGTATTTTTTATCCAAATTAATCCGACAAAATTTAATGCATTGCATAATTTTGCTTTTTCTACCTTAAATTTATTAAATCGTATCAAATATTGAATTGAATTATAGTATTATTGTGCTTTATCCTCATCATCGTCGTACATCTTTTATAATGAAATATTGCGTTGGTTTTTCTTGGGCGTAAAGGTACCGCAACAAAAACAAAACAAATTTACAACGACGACATAAAGCTTCGTCTCCTTTCTCTTTCTCTCCCACTTCCATTACCACTCTTTTTTCATTTTTGGTTCTTAAAATCACTTTAAATTAAATACAATGTCAAAAATTAATAGATGCACTTTAATGTGCTTGAACGATAAAGTTGATAAATGCGCCTTTGTACTTTAATTCGACATTAAATTTTGATAAGACTTAATAAATAAGATTGGAGATTGAATTTTTAGTGGACTTTAGGCGTGATGTGAATAAAAAAATAAAAAAATATCAAATAATAGTCGGAAAGTAATGTTTATAGCGAAACCCATTTACTTTGTTGCCTTTTGAATTTAATTAAAAAACGACACAAAAATTTCAAAAAATGACAGTTTTTACAAAAAAAAAACAATATAATTTTAGTTTTGGTATTTAATAAAGCACTTCTCTGCAGAAAAGTGCTTTATTAAATATTCCTTATATAATACTACTATTATAGTATATGGCTACAATGGAACAAAAAAAATTTTATTTGATATTTATCTACCAATGAGTTTGTATGGAGTCCCTGTATATTTTTGGCAAAATCGTCAAAAATATACTGAACATCCAAAATAGATTTAAGGTAAAATAATTTAATATATAATCAAAATATTAACGAAAAACTTACATTTTGAGATAATTGGGCAGAGCATTTTATTACGCAATTATTTCGAATCCTAGACGCCCTGGAGCAAAACGAGTGGCATTTTTTGAAATCAGCAGCCCAAAATTAGGTAATATAGGTGGGCGTACTCAATGTTAGTAATTTGAACTATTATAGTGTAATGCGGTAGTTAAATTTTTTCTGACGTATACTTTTTATGTTTTTATTCAAGGCGTTTTGTAATATTAAACATTTCTGTGAAATCAGAATTTCAATTGAGTTTACCGTTTTCGAGATATTTACAAAAAATATAAATTTTTATGACGTCACAAACCTCGCCATGTGACCAACATTCTAAGATTTCTATTGGTTGAAAATTACCCTGTTGTCAAGTTGTCTTGTTAATGATTTCATTCGGTTATGTCAGAAAATACCCGAAGAGGTTATGTACAGTGGCCGACACGGAATTTTGAACGACATAACTTGGTTGTCAATGTATACAACTGTAAATAGCAAAGATACAATATTGAGCATTTTTGCTTTCGCTGTCAAAATTACAATACTATAGTGATAACCGAAAGTAAGATTAGTTGTCCATAAAGAAAGTTTAGATTTTGATGTCAACGGGATGATAGTCGTTCAAAATTCCGTGTCGGCCACGGTACAAATACTGTCACTGTCAGTTGAGTGAAAGATGGTCACCAAATTCATTAAGTACCTATCTTCCTTATTACGAGGTATCATATTACTGTTTAATATTTGAGAGTCGAAGATATATCTAAAAGAATTTAAAGAACTAGGCATTATACTAATAAAATGCATTTACGACAAAATATGATTATAATTATAGGTACTTACTTTATTTGTTTAAAAGCTCCAATGTTCAATGTAACCAACCATTCCACAAGATTCCTCTGCTTTGGAGTCCGTTATTAATAAATCACTTATCTAATATCAATTACAAATAACATAACAATAACATTGATTTTCAATAATCTAAATTAAAAAAAAAACATAACCCGAAAAAAAAGAAACGTCAAAAAATCAATTCTTCTTCTTCTTCTCAACTAAAATTATAGATCAAGTGGTTTTAAAACTAAAATATTATAACGTGGCGCCATCTATCGTAAGAATCTTAAACTAAACACACTGGCAACGTTGTCAATAGCCTAGTGACGTAATTAGGAGATTTTTTTTTGTAAATATCTCGAAAACGGTAAACTCAATTGAAATTCCGATTTCACAGAAATGTTTAAAATTACAAAACGCCTTGATTAAAACCATAAAAAGTATAGGTCAGAAAAAATTTAACTACCCCATTGATAAGTGGCTGAATTTTTTTTTTAGTTTGATGAAGATCTTGGTTACGAGGCGTCCGAAGAAAGCGTGGAAGAGGCCCCGGAAAACCACAAAACCTACACTCCGCTGATATATCTGGCGTTAAACCAGCCGAATTGTTTCGTGTCGAAGCAGCAACTGGCCAGAAAGTTTCAAGTTTCCTGCTTCGATTTGAACGTAAAGTTCAGCAGTCCGGAATATCTTCCCGTAGGTCACGTTCCCACCGAGCCGGATTTTCCTATTAACCTTTTGGAGACCAAAAGCGGAAATCCGAATGCCAGCACGGGTATTCTGCCGGCTTTTATAACGGTTCGATTGTCCCGAGGTTTGTCGAAAAACGCGACGCTGGACGTCGACGTTTCCCGACCGATTAAGTTGCTTTGCTCTTCGGCCAGATGGACGCATTTATTGTTGATTTATAGAAGCGTTTTGGAAGCCTTTGTGTGCGAGAAAGGAGAAGCTTCAGCTGGCAGCGCTTGCTTCAAAGAGCCCGGTGGTTTAAATTCCGGTCAAAGGAGTATAAAGTACGGAGAAACTTACTCTAAATTTCAGGAAATCAAGAACATGCTCAACGGTATTCACTGCGTAAATATCACGTTTGATCAGTTGCTGTTTGCTGCAAAATCGCCCACCGGTCACGAGGTTTTATTGAGCTTCAACAATTTAAAGAACGAACTGCAACTCTTCTCAAGACCGGAGAAGATCACGAACTCCTGCACTTTGAGTTGCATTACGTTGGTCGTTGTGCGCGAAAACTTCAAAAAGATTCTATTGAATCCTTGGACTCTGTCGTTTGAGGTCTGCTTGTTCTGGGAGTCGTGGCAGACGGCGGACAGCGAGCCTCAAGTGCAGGTGTCGGCTGAAAGCGATTGCATCGTTTTCGACGTGAGTCCCGATCACGTGGAATGCGTGGAGATGGTCCTGAAGGACCTCCAAGGGTTCTTGAAAGCGCTGCCCGCCGAAAAGAAGAGCCACGATCGAATCGGAGGAATCGAAACGGCCGAAAAAGATCAGTACTACAAGGACGACTTGCGGGCGGGGGCTTTTCAGTTCGTCGACGCCAACATGAACAACGCGGACGAGCTTCCGTTGCCGTATCAGGTCATGTTTTGGACGAAGAACGTCTCCGCCATGGCGTGGCGGTACCCGCAACCGAGAGCCTTGACGAAGGTGCGCGTGTTCCCCGTCCCCTACAAGATCACGTTGGACGTCGAAGACGATCTGCAGGTGCTGTGCAAGCTGGAGTACTGGTCGGACTGCAGGAACTGCTATCTGCCTTACACGGAGTTTTACCTGTCTGAGAGTGAGGTGTGCCATTTGGCTCTGCCGAAGACGCACCCGCAGACCGTAGTGGCGTGCACTTGGAGAGTGGTTATCAACACTATTAACCACACGGAAACCGATAGCAACCTGCACAACATGTACGTTTCCCCGCGGGCTTTGGCCGCGTGCATGCGCATAGATTCGTACTTCAACAAAACTTTGATACCGAACTTTGCGGCTGCGTTGTACATAACGAAAATCGACGTTAATTTGTACAGCTACGTATGCAGGAGAACCGAGGGGAAACTGCCTAATTGCCTGAAGAACTTCAAGTCCGATTACACGGTGCCCGAGAACCAGAAGTTCTTGATTCTCACGTGGGACAACCTGACCTCGTACTTCACCAGTTGGAACTTGGACATGCTCTCCTTGGAGCTGAGCTCGTCCACGAAGTGCAGCGTCCTGGACTACACTTACCTGACGGAACAACCTGTCTTGGAACCGTTCACCTACAAGCTCGAAATGAACGTTTCCGACGCGTTGCGTTGCAATTTCGTGTCGAGACCGATTCAGATACGATTTTGCCCGAACATCGCGCACACTTTGGCCGTCAGCGGCCAACTGTGGTCGCAATGCCGCAAAACCAACGAAACGGACTTCGTGATCGTCACTCGTTACGTAGTATGCAACGACACGAACGTGAACGTCCGATTCGGGCAGACCGGCACCGAGGAGGACATCCTGCTGCCTCCGAGGCACTTCCACCTCTACTGCTGGCGAACGCAGAAGAGGAAGCAGGAGTTCAAGGTGGCCTTGGAGGAGAGCGAGTGGATCTGGAGTCGCTCGATCAGGATCCAGGAGGACGGCATGCAGATGGTGAAGCTGAACTCCGACAAGAACCTGAAGATCTTGGTGTCGATAAAATCGCTGTCCTCGACGCAGAAACAGATCACGATCGCCGGGCAGCTCGTCGTCACCAACATGCTGCTGGAGCACTTCGAGCTGAAGGTCGTCAAGTCGGTGCCGAAGGAAAACAAGGACGCGGAGTTCAAGGCGGCCACGATTCATATAGCCAATGGGAGAGAACCGACGCCATCTATTCTGTTGAACTCGCACAAGGAGTACTTCTTGAGGTTGAGGTTTCTTGGGTTGGAGTCCACCTGGACTGGGGATATACCGTTGAGGGAACACAGCACCGGATCGCAACCGTGGTTAGTTAAAGGTAAGTGCAAAATTGGGTTTTGTTTTTTATTTCTGTTTCAGATTTAATTCAGTTTAAATTAAGCTACGAAATTTGTAAATTTTTTAAGATTATTTATAATTATTTGGTTAAAATATACAGTATGTTTTACAACGGGTTAACATTTAACTCTTGATAACAATTTTTCCTTGATTTAAACCCTCTGGAAAATGAGACACATCATTTTTATTGTTTATGGTTAATTTGCAAATTTGATTTTTCTGAAAATTTTGGACTGCAAATGTTTTGATAAAAATAATTTTTTGTCAGTTTTCGTTCATTTGTCATTTCTCATAAAATTTCATTCCTGATAAAAATATTTGCTTGATTGCAAATCCCCAGAATATGCGACACATCTTTTTTGTTGTCTATGGTTAATTTGCAATATTGATTTTTCGGACCGCAAATTTTTTAATAAAAATAATTTTTGGGCAGTTTTTCTTCATTTGTCATTTCTCAGAAAATTTCATTCTTAAATATAAAAAGATAAAATTTTTGCTTGATTTTCGACACAGAATAATTATTGCCTTAGTATGGTTAATTTGCAATTTTGATTTTTAATAATCTTTATTTAGCAACAGCTATAAAATTACAATATACAAATATTATTACAAAAATGTACATACGAGGTGTGTTCAGAAAATAACTGGAATTGTTAAATTTCGCGGGTTCGGAGGGCCCGGGTGTCATAAAATTTTCTTTATTATGTTGGTATACATGCCCCCGAAGTATGATAAAAACTTTAGCTGTTTTCATTGTTTACTTTGTCTATGGCAGCCGCTAAGGTTAGACGTTTTTATAAGCTCGGCGATTTTTCGTTCGTTAAAAGAAATGGATCAAAGAATTTGTACCTATCCAATTTTGCTTAAAAAATGAAATAAATTCTGTGAAATGTTAACAAAGGCCTATAGTGAGTCTGCTATAAGTAAAACAAGAGTTTACAAGTGGTATAAGAGTTTCCAAGATGGCCGTGAAGACGTTGAAGATGACGAACGCCCCGAACGCACAAGCACATTAACAACCGATAAAAACATGGAAAAAGTGAAAGAAATGGTTATAAACCATCAGAGAAGTCGCTGATGATGTTGGGTATGAAACGCGTGGCAGCAAAATTTGTTCTAAAATTGTTAAATTTTGAACAAAATTTTTGGCCAAAAACAATACTGTAATGATGCCCCAGCCTCCATATTCGCCAGACATGCCTCTGTCTGACTTTCCTATTCCCAAAAATAAAGAGAACCATAGATGACATTAAAAGCGCATCGCTGAAAGAACTAAAGGCTATACACAATGTGTATTACACATGTGCATAATATCCAATGGGGACTATTTTGAAGGCGACAACATTAATGTAGACGAATAAATAAATATTTCTTAAAAAAAACGAAAATTCCCGATATTTTCTGAACACACCTCGTAGTAACACAATATTATAAACGCACATGATTAAAAAGTATCTTTAACATAAAATTCTTTTTAAAGCTATTATAGTTATCACAGTTTTTTAAATTTAATGGTTGGATTAATTAAAAAATCAGATGCATTTCTAGTTAGGTAGTTATGTATCACAATTTGTTTACTAAGGTAATTGTAGGTACCTAGCTTATTGTTTTTTATTTTATATCGAGGGCGTCATATCAGAAGGGCGTAAGCGCCACTATGGTCAGATTTGGGTTTTTTGGGCGTATGGGCTTATTTTATCAATCCGCTTGATATATCAGAAGGGCGTAAAGATTCGTGAACATCAGCACTCTATATCAACCCATTTTACTTAGGTGTATGAACCAATAAGCCCATACGCCCAAAAAACCCAAATCCGACCATAGTGGCGCTTACGCCCTTCTGATATGACGCCCTCGATATATAATATACAAACTTCTCTTTGTCTTATGTTCAAGAGATCAAATTAATTGGCGTGATTTTATTACATTTTAAAATATTACGCAAAGCCCTATTTTCTGAAAAATTTTTACAAAATTTTTTTATAAAAATCTTTTTTAGAAATTTTTTGTTAATTTGTCATTTTCTTGTCAACAAATGAATGTTATTACCACAGTAGGTAGAAACTTTTACTTCAATAGAAACGATTACTTTTGAGAAATGAATATTGAACGAAAACTGACCAAAAAGATTTTTATCAAAAATTTTTGGAAAAAATAAAATTGCAAATTAACCATGACAATAAAAAGGATGTGTCGCATATTCTGGGAGTTTTAAATCAAGCAAATTAAGAATGAATATTTCTTTTTTGTAACCCCATCCGTGTCTGCTTATTAATTGAAGCTTAATTGTATCGCGAAAACAAGAGGGGGCTGCTAACCATTGTAATAATTAGTTCCTACAGACATGCGCAATAGTAAAATCGCTTTCGTATTGCGCATGCGATTTGATAGTCTACATCATGAAGCCTACACAAGGAGTACGAACTTAATAGGGGGAATTGATAGAACCTACCTACTAAATCGTTTAAATTACAAAACAAAGAAAATATCAAAGCAATCTCAACCAAAATTTCAAAACTTAAAAACATAAATTCGTTTTTTTAAACTTTAAAATATATATCTGAAACTTTAAAATATACATAATATTATATCTTGAACTTAAAAATATATTTGTATGGATCGATAAAAATATATATGCATATAAAACAAATAAAATATCAGATAAATTGGAATTGTTGTGTAAAACTGTAGTCAAAGTACACTCGTAATGGGTAAAAAGCGTTCGTTCCTTTATTTTGTGTAGGCTCCATGGTCTAAAGGCTCTGTACCTAATATTATTTATCTTAATATAAATCAAGATAAATCAATATTCCGTATATTATTGAATAATTGAGGCCTGTCATAGCAAAACCGACAATCTTCACTTTTGGTCAAAAATTAGATTTTTGGCGGAGACTATACTTCAACTAATTATCTATAAGATGATAAAGTTTATGTGCTGCAAAAGGAGCTAAATCCTGCCTAAAATCCTATTTTAAAAATAACATTTAGTGCAAAGTCGACAATCTCCACTGATAGATTTGCAGCAAAGTATACAATCTCCAATTCCACCACTAGAAATTAGTAATTTGTGTCACCTGATATCCTAACATTTGATGTTATAACGTATTTTAGAGATTTAATTTTGTGTTTTTTTACTGGTACATACTGTTAAGTTCTATTAAAAAATATATTTAAAATAGGTAAATCTACGTTTTATTGTTTTAAGAATTATAAAAAAAGTTATCTTGTTTATTTTGTACTATTATACCATAATAAGACGAAAAGGTAAAGCAAGAAAAGGCTGATAATGTCAAAACATTGCAAGTAAAACATTACGGGGCAAAGTGGGAAGGAGATGATGAGTTGTTGTACTATAAAAAATTTTTTGCACGGGGCAACCTGGTCCCAGATTTAAAAGAAACTCCAGTTTTATGTGGTCCAGTTCAGAATTTTCCCACATTGATTGTATAGTTAAATTTTATAACCATTAAAGGGAGAAAAATACAATTATTTTTTTGTTTATTTTTCTAAATCTCCTTAAACGTTTACAACAAAATGAGCAATCTCCAGAAATTCATATCAAAGTCAGCAATCTCCAATTTATAATTATAGATTTCACCTATACTATGCATCCTGGAGACTTTGTAGTTGGCTACTAGACTAACAACAACAATATTTCCATATAATATATATAAAAAAATTACAAATCTAGAATTTTAAATACCAAAATCAATTATCTCAATTTACTCAGTTTAAGTCTGACGGGAGATTGTTGACTTTGCTCTGACAGGCCTCAATTAAACAAATGTGCATATTGACCTTTAATTTTTTTTAAATATTTTTAACAAATAAAATATTTTATGTGTACCTACTCAACTTTTCTTTCTGGATAGTTCAATGTACCTTCTTTTTAGTTCCACTTCAGGAAAGGGGTCAGTTCTTGAGTATCTGGTGTAGAATAGTGACTCAGGAAATCGACAATACCAATCGCATAATGGCCATGCTTTGGCCTTTGTTCACCATTAAATCCAATTTGCCTTTGCCGGCAAGCGTCCACATAGAAACACCGTTGTTGAACGTTAAAATCGATTCAAGCGTTAATGGGAAAGGAGAGTTGCAGCAGCTTTATTGCCCCGGAACTATAGATCATTCGCACCAACTGTCTTTCCAACTCGAGTATGTTTTTGTTTTGTTTTTTCGATTCCAAGTGAGTTTTAATATTTTCAGCAATGGCATAACCACGACGAATCCCTACGTCCCCTTGAACTACAGTCTGGTAGATCAGCAAAACTTCTTCAAGAAGATGGACAAGGAAGATATCGATGATATACTGAAAGTTCTCGACGCTTTCAGCGAAACTAAATGGCCGTATTTCGGCGATGACGTGGAAAATATAAATTGGGACGTGGACGAGCAACCCTTAACCCACGTTCAGGTACGCCAAAAGTCTATTAAGCCGCATTTGCACTTTGTAAATGACAATTTAGTTCGACCATTTTCAGGTGCGCTACTTGAACGCTTGCACTTACTCCAGCTCTTTGATGGTGGAACTTTTGCCGTGGTGCATGGTTGTGAATACCTTTGGAGTGCCCATAAGCCTCATGTTAAGTGGGACTCAGCTGTTGCTTTGCCAAATCAAACATAACGGTATAGTGGCCCCGCCGAAATTGGAGGTAGTATTGAGGACAGTTTTTTGAAATCAATAACTTAGGTTGTCTTATAGGAAAACTTCAATATTGGTATATTTTTAAATGGCGATTATTACAGTTCGGTACCGCTTCAACTAGCAAAATCAGATTGGGGTCAAACTTTTTACATGCCAAAGATTACCGGGACAATTCCCATGGAAGGGAATATCACTGTGCCAGTCGACTGTCATAAATATGTAAGTACATTTTTCAAACAAAAATATTTTTTTCAATGTATTTTTTAGATTGCCGTTTTATCGATCTGTAGCGCTATAGCAAACGAGATAAGACTTTTAAAAGTATCATCCACTCATCTTATATCGAATTTAACCAACGTTAGTTTGGAAGCGTATTGTTTTGCTGTCCCAGATGTAGAAATCGATTACGATTTACCCAAGTACAGACAAATTAATGCATTAATTTTACCGCCAAATCAAGAGTAAGTACTATAGGAAATAACGTTAGTATGACGCATTTCTAACGTTATAAATATGTATAATTTTATTTTAATTTTACTGTAATTGACAGGACTCTTTATTTTTATAGATTATAACATTGTCCTACGTTTTCAGTTATTATTTTTATAATTGTGTAAAAAATAACAAAGCTATAGACTAAATTTTACAGGACTTTATATTTTCTGGATTATCTTAAAAGATTAGTACTAGGACATATAAAGATATTTACATATTCCTAAAGTAGATGAAACTTCCCAAAATTTGATATAATCATTTTTAAAATTGGGTAAAAATGAACAAAATTGCAGACGGTCGAATTTGGTCTTAATTTTACAATCAAAATAATCGATCCACACAAATTTTCAATTGCAAATAGCTTTTTTTATTTGATTTCGGATTTAAACTAATATTAAAGAATATTGTAGATACATTAATGGAGAATAGCTCTCATTTTAAAAATTACTAAAAAATAGACGTACGTTTATAATATACAGGTTTAAACAAAAAGATGTTTTTTACCATAAGTTTAAGACACTGTAGAGTGGCAAAACCGTATATTGTTCTAAATTAGGTTTTAATTATCAAGTCACATCTATTTTTAGCAGTTTTGTTTTTGGTTTACCTTGATATATTTATTTTTGTGGAAAATATGGATTTAAAAAAAAACATTGCAATTTCCAATAGTTTTCCTGTATGAAGAACTAAGGTTACCTAGGGAGGATGACAGTGACAGTTTTGTTGAATCATCCCATACTTGGACATGTCATATACAGCTTTCAAAAGCTATCAAATTGTTTTTTTGTAAATTAATGTGTTAATTTTGAGGTGTCTTCTTACTTTTAAAAATGTCTCCGACTGTTGCCCTTTGTACTTTACTTCTTGTGACGTTTAAAACACTTGCTACGTAATACTGTGACCGTCCATCCTAGATTAAATTAATGGCTCTGGCAACATCAGTCGGAGACATATCCATTTTTTAAAATAAGAAGAGACTTCAAAATTTAAACATTAATTTGCAAAAAACAATTTGATAGCTTTTGAAAGCCTATGGATGGGCAACCTTAGTTCTTCATACAGAAAAATATTGCAATGATTTTTAAAAAAATACATATTTTCCAAAAAAAAATAATATATCGAGGTGAACCAAAAACAAAACTGTTAAGAATAGATGTGATTTGATAAATAAAACTTAATTAAGAACAATATACGGTTTTGCCACTCTCCAGAGTGTCTTAAATTTATGGTAAAAAACATCTTTTTGTTTAAACCTGTATATTATAAACGTACGTCTATTTTTTAGTAATTTTTAAAAATGTGAGCGATTGTCCATTAATTTATCTACAATATTCTTTAATTTTCGTTTTAATCCGACAACAAATAAAAAAGTTATTTGCGATTGAAATTCATCGAAAATTTGTGTGGATCGATTATTTTGCCTGTGAGTGTATTTTCTGGATAATCTCGAAAACAGTATTGGAACATCCAAAGTGGATGAAATTATCTTAAATTTGATGTGAATATTTTTTAAATTGGGTAAAATATAACAAAACTACAGACTGTCAAAGTTGGTCTAGTTTTAAGAGACCTAAAATTAATACAACTTTATATTTTGAGATTAATCTCGAAAAATTTGTATTGTGGCATAGTAAGATGTCCACATATTTTCAAAGTGTATGAAATTATTTTACATTTGATGTAAATATTTTTTAAATTGGGTAAAAAATAACCAAACTACAAACTATCAAAGTTGGTCTTAACTTTAAGAGAACTAAAATTGACACCACTTTTTTGTGATTTTTTTAGGATATTTAGTGGTTAAAATTCGTTAAAATTATTTTTAAATTGGGTGAAAAATAAAAAAATACAGACCCTCAAACTTACAAAGACATTTTGTGAATTCTTGCATTTTATTTTAGAAATGCCGGTATGTCCATAATGCAATGGTACAATTTAACAGGCGACTTTGAAAACACAAACTTTGCATTTTATGTGACGTTTTCTGCCAAACCGGAATTGGGATGGAGTTGTCCAATAAGAGTTGACAAAACATTTATACGCAAAAGTTTTTGCATATTAGGAGAAAACTACCCAGTAAATCATTTGTGTAATTGTAATACAAAAAGTATATAAAAATTACTTTCAGATACCACTTTGTATCACATTTCAAGAATACAAAGGTCAAACCTATTTGGCTGTCAGTCACGACTTACGACCTCAGATCTTTATTGAGAATAAGAGTAACATTCCGTTAATATGCGCTCAATTCCTCACGGATAACAGTACAGCCAACGAAAGTCAACATTTCAAGTGGAACTGCGAAATCAAACGACTTGGCAGCATGTTCTACAGCATGCCTTTAATAGGGGAAAAGTTTCCAGAAATACCGCAAAACAGTTATCTTGAAAGTATTGTTTTTGGGACCAGTACTGATTCTGGTAAGTTGAACTAGCAAACATTATGTTACTCTCTGACCCATAAACTATCTCTAAGCAAAAAATCACGTCGATCCATTGCTCCCTTGCTGCGTGAAAGGAAACCCCACAAACACTGTTGCATTTATATATTATTTAGGATGTGCTTTTTAGATGATAGTAAACTTAAATGGTCTGAAGATATAAACATAACCTTGGACAATGAAAAATTCGTGAGAATACCGTATTTTGGAGACGTTAAAATGACCATTATCAATACAGCCGTTTTTACGCACATCACGGTTGAATCAGTCAGTCAAGTTGAAATAAGTGCTAGGGATATAAGAGTTAGATTATCTATGAACACAACTAACGGAAGTCCAAATGAAGAAGCAAAAGAAAAGGTGCGATTAACACCGTTTACAGACATTATTTATTTGGAAAATTTGTTTTAGCAAATACCGAGTTCGACCTCATCTTTTGCAAGCAATATAGAGGAGTTCCAATCGACATCTTCAAAACTACCCACTCTTGGGGAGCACCACAAGACAGCGGTGCCAAATGTCGCTAGGGAAAAGTTAACTGACGTTTCATCAAAGAAATCAATTTTGGTTCAAACGATACCAACCAAGGGTAGATGGAATTCCTTAAAAGTGAAAGTGTTCCTGAAAAGTTTTTCCTTCATATTATCCACTGAGCTCAACACTCCTAGGGAGAGATGCGAATTGGCCAGCCTTACCTGTGATAATATAGCTCTAAGTGTTACTCAAACTGAAGTAAGCACACCTATATATCACAGGAACTGTTGCAGTGTTGTTATTTTTTAGGTCTTGAATCTTAATTTGATCATATCCGATATGCAGTTCGACAATCAATTGTACTCCCGGGAATCCTACGACTTTCCCGTCGTATTCATCGGCCAAAATAAAAACCCCGAAAGAAGGATGAGTTCCTTGAACATACCAATGGACAAACTATTAGACTCCCAGGATAATGCTGTTCTGGTGCTGGAAGTAAATTTGGAATCTTGCTTTGATCACGCAAGAAATACCAACATAACAGGTGAGTATTTTAATTAATATACAGGGCGTTTTAGAAAAAAACATTATAATTGTATTAATTGATTTCAACTATTTTTGGACTTGGAAAAATGTTTACTTAAAAATCAGTGGCTTCCCAGTTAACTCAAATTTAAGGCGTGTTTATTCTCACTTAAAATAAGAAATAAGATAAAAAGTTAAAACTGTGTAAAGTAGGTTGCGTTCATGTTCATGAAAATAAGACTAAAGATAAATAACTCTTAATTTTGATTCTTATTTTTTCGTATAAAACTGCGCAGAAGGACAAAATATGTCTGTGAATTGGTTTTATGGGTTTTATGTTTTGGCCATGGAGCAATGGTGTTGGCGATCGCGTTGAGTGTCGCTGTCGATTGTTTACGTTTATAGCCAATACATAACCCACTATAATAAAATATAATTGTGTTTTGTGTTACTGACAAATTGACGTAACGTGACATATCGACATTCTAATTTATGTTATTTATCAATAACAACTGAAATACAAAGAACACTTTGATTACACCTCCCGCAACTAAATGGTGGCAATATATTTTATTTCTTATTCCTTATTTTTTATTCCTTTTTTTAAGTGAGCATGAATACGCCTTTGAATAAAAATATTTAGGTCAATTTTTTTTCAGTTGAATTTTTTATATTTAAAAATTATATTTTTTCATAACTTATTTATGCAATATACATATAAACAAAAAATGTCAATTGAGATATGATCTTTTTGATCAAATTTTGAAAGGAAAAAAACTACCAACTAAAACTGGCAAATAATATTCTAAAAAATACATCTCATAGATGAGTTGAATCAACTTTAGGGTTTAATAAATACATTAATCTTAATTAAACCCTTGTGGAAATTTGTCTCTGAAAAACTAAGAGTTTTGACAGTCTTACTTTCTCTTAAAAAAAGTTGTAATAAGACTTATTAAGTCAGATTATTATTGGAAGAGTCAGACAATTATTATAGTATATTATGTATCAAGTTTGATAAACGCCATTTTAGAGACGAATTTAATTTCGGACGAGCGAGTGCCTAATTAAATGAGTGCCTAGAAAAGTTTATGAACGAGTTGCATACTATACTTTTTTGACGACAAATACTTAATATAATCTTGAAACATATTTAAATTAAATATTTGTATAAAGCGATATCTATACGAAAATAAAGTAACCATCCCAATAAACATTTTTGACGTCATTTTTACCATTAACATTGCCCGTTATTATTTTAATTAAACTTAAATTATTGATACTTTAAAATATTAGAATAACTTCAAAATATGATTATTGATTTTTTTATTACTATAATTGCAAAATATTATCACCAAGTATTAAAAATTCTTACATGGGAAATGTTAAAGGTACAAAAAGTGACAGTTGTATTTATTGGAATTTACTTTTAAATTTCTAACTTGGAAATCTACCTGCTTTAAAATCTCAAATTTTTCTTTGTTAATCAAAATGTATCCCTTAAAAATAGACTAACAATCGATATAGAAGCAGTTTTTTAGAGTAAAAGAGAAGATAATGTTTTATGGGCACTGTACGCAAATTTTTTAACGCTTTATCTAGTTAACTGCGAAATCAAAAGGTCGCTAGCGCGCTACAAACGTTCATATAATCTTTTTAAATATTGGCGTCAAGAAACTATTTAATACCTTTGTATTTTTGTATTGAGATAATAAAATAATTTTCATATTTAGTTTTATTTGACAAAAAAGGCATTTTATTTTAACGATTGTATGACATTTGACAACTGTCAACTAACTTAAAACTAACTTCAGACCGTGACTAAAGCGCCATTAAGCCACAACTTGTCAATGTGTATTTAAAAGGTCACTTAGTGTTATGGAAACATGTACGATAATGGGCGTTTCAAAGGTGGGAGTAGAAAAAAATATTTATAAACATTGTTTCTTATAACAACACAGAAGAAATGTTTACATAATAAGCCAAGTTTATTTCAATTCATCACAATATAACACGCTTGGTGTGTGTATGATCACTTGTTGTCAGAATAACTCTTCCAGAAGTCTTATTCTGAGTTTTTCCGACGTAATCAGTTTTTATAAGAAAACTCTTATTTTAAAATTGTTCTGTTTAAAAAAATCCACAAGGGTTTGTTTTATTTTATATTATTTAATTTATTTAGGTGCGAAAACGGTGAGCATTTCCTTCCAACCAATATCGTGTTACATAGAAGACGTGTACTTATCGCGACTCGCAGATTGCCTGAAAATATTCTCCCCCAACAAATTGGTTCTCTGGCCTGCGCCGGAAAGACAGCTGGTTGAGAACCGCACCCCAGGCGTGGTGATCATATCCGACCTGATAGCGTGGCAATGCGTCCTGGCCTCGGTCCCTCTGACGGTCAAAACCATAACCATAGCGCCCGCCTCGATTCTGCTATCGGTGCATTGCTCCGTGAAGATCTACATCGCGTTGGACCAGTCGCCGCTGCAGTTCGGGAAGTTCGAACGCAAGCGATTGGCGACCACGCCCTACAAGCTGGGCCACACGCTCACCATGCACTACCTGTCGGGCGCCATCTTCCGCGCCGGCTGGGTGGTGAGCTCGCTGGAGCTCCTGGGCAGCCCGGGCGGCCTCGCGCGCGCCATGGGCTCGGGGCTCAGGGACTTCGTGAGTCTGCCCTACAGAGGGCTCGTGCAGGGGCCGATGGCCTTCCTGAGGGGCGTGACGCAGGGGTCCGCGTCCCTCATGTGGCACGTCACGTCCGGCACGCTGCAGTCCGTCACCAAGTTGGCGTCCAGTGTTGCCAGGAATTTGGACAGATTGACTTTGGACGAGGAGCACCTCAGGAGGACGGAAGAGCAGCGCAGGCAGAGGCCGCAGGGACTCGCGCAAGGTTTTATGCAGGTAAAACTATGATAATCATAAATAAACCGTTTTTGTTGCTTCAAAAGTGTGAATAATATACGCAATTTATTAATGAACTAAGGGCGAATTTTCGTTAAATATTCATTTTGTATATATATTTTGTCCAGGCAGGTCAATTTGATCGTTTTGTTTTCCTTTATGATAGAACAGTGTAATAGACACCAAAAGAATTCTATAAGTTATAAATAACAAAAATAAACTTTAAAGAAATAAAACATATAGGGTTAATCTGAAATAGGGAAGGAACATAAGGAAGAAATTAAATATTGTCCTCCTCCTAACGCATCTTCCTGAACGTTTTATGACACATTGCTTTTGACTTTTTCAAAAGTTATTTTTCAGAAATAGTGTTAAATGTAAATATCTTTCGGCATTTGTTTGGCATTTCTACTATGCTATAATACAAAATTAAAATAAAAAAGTTAACTTCTAAAACAAGAGTTGTATGTAGCGTTTTGTAAAAGACACCAAAAAGTGTACGCAAAAAAATCTTACCTTTAAAATATTAATAAAAAAATTCATACAATTTGCACGTGCTCACTTGTTGTTGCCGAAGTATCAAACTGGATGCCCTCTAGAAATAAAACGCTAGTATCTCTATTTCGAAGCAGTCGGCATAGAAGACGACGTTAGGAAAAAGACAAGATTTTTGAATGTCAACTTTAATATTTTTCTGTTTAAACTACTTTGTAGAAAATTTTTTAAGTTTTATATGCGAATAAAAGAACTTTCCATTGTTCAAAAATAGTTTATTTTTTCAGAAGAAAGCTGCAAAGAAGAAGAATATAATAATTTAAATTACAAAATCGCCTCTGGGGACAGTTAGGTTACAGGACATTTCACCTAGTTTTTCTGCCATATATAGAAACACAAAGTAATTAAAAAACAAAATACGATGGGTCATAACAGGAAGGGGGTATTTAAATATAATAAATACAAAACTTATCAACAAAGGTCAAAAATAAAAATAAAATTAGCTGGGGATAGCAAATGTACATTTAACAAAAATTTGCCCCTAAACGATTTATTTTTTTAACTTATTAACAATGAAAACACTTTCAAACTTACTAACAGAGATGGGCAAACTAATTGAAAAAAGTAGTGGAGTATAACTACTAACTACTTAATTATTAAAGTAGTATTAACTACCTAGTAGTTTAACTACTTAGTCAAAAAAGTAGTTAGATTACCAACTACAAGTATTTAGTAGTTAAAAATTTAACTACTTTTTTAACTGCTCTCTCTGACTCAAAGCTATAAAATTTAATAAAACACATGAAAGACGCCTTATTATTATTATTTTAATTTTATTTTAGTAATAAATATGTATGCTTGGGATTTAAGTATTTAATTAAAAAATAAAAACAGAATTTTTTATAGTTCCTTTGTGGAAAACATAAAAAAATAAAACACAAACTAAAGATTAATAATAGAATCAGAATTATAAATAGGTAACATCATAATATATTAAATATTTTTATTTGCCTTTAAAAAAACCAATCGCTCAAAAATAGAATACAAAAGAGCATGTAGTGTAGCATGTAGTTGACTACTTTTTAAGAATATTTTATCAAGTACCTATAGTTAAATCCCTCAAAAGTAGTTATATCTCTCAAAAGTAGTAGAATATTTTTACAAAAAAAGTAGTTAACTACATTTGTAGTAGCTCTGCTAACTAATCACTTAACTACTTATTTAAGCATATTTATTTTCACGTATAATTATTTCGTCGCGAGTATCAAAGCTTAAGCTTCATGATGTTATAATTCCATCTTAATAAACAGCCCCCATCGCTATAAACAGTCAACAATACGCGAGCGCTTAGATTGTGCCTGGGCAAGTAATATGTAACTTAATACAGGCGTTGTTTTGTATTTCAAGGGTATGACTGGATTGGGTATCAGTCTGCTAGGGGCTGTAGGTGGCATTGCTCACCACCCATTACAATCCGTGATGTCAGATGGCGCTTCTCCAAGGTCATTGGCGGCGGGTGTGGGCTTGGGATTGGTTGGTGTAATTACGAAACCCTTGAGTGGCGCAGCTGAATTGTTAGCGCTTACCGGACAAGGTAAAAACATTTTAAAATATAAAAGGTTTTTTTCCATCTCAATTCGACCATGCAAAAACGGGTAGGTATTTTCTAGGGTCATAAAACTGGAGTGTAATTTAGAACTTTTTGACTTATTTAACATTTTTGTCACTTCTGGTTTCACCGGAAATGCTCTTAAGTAAGTAAATTAAATTATGAAAGATTTTAGAATATAATGTAAATACTTTTACTTTTAAAAGATGTAAAAAGTATACGTAAATTAGTTTGGTTAAAATAATAAAAGGCCAGTATTAAATACCTTAACTACGGTTTCGCGAAAGGATCGAACGGTCGATTTGCAAGGGTTCAAGAAATCGATTGAAACTTTTTTACCTTATTTCTACATCTTAATGCAGTACTTTTTTCAAAAAAAAAATCTCGTCCATTGACAACTTTGTTTTTATTTTAATTTTTTTCTTTGCTGTGTTAAAAATGAAGAAATTTCATTTTTTTTTAAATAACTTTTTTATTTCAAAACGTATCGATTTGAAATTTGGACAAAATGTAGATCTTACTAATGACAATTAATCCATGAAAAAATTTTGTTTAGATTATAACGTACAGGGGGCGCTGGTAATAATTTAGTTTAAAATTTAACAATTTTTAAAAGGTAAATAATCGAAGAAGCAACTTTGTTTTATAAATTTGAGTATAGCACGTGAAAGTATTGATATTTGACTATTATTTGATATATTAACTTTTTTATGCAAATGATGTTTCTGTGGCCAGGATCAGTTTTGAATTAGCAGTAGCAGTATTCATAAATGCTTAGTTTAGTACATTTTGTCATTTTTATACAAATATTGTATGTCTTTTATTAATAATTAAGTAAAGCATAACACATAAATGACGTTTAATATACAGGGTGTTTCACGTACTTAGTCCGTTGGAAGTTTCTAGGGAATCGCGAGACATCGATTTAAAATTTTAATAGCGTAAAGTATTCGCTTTCCTAAATTATTTTAAACAAAATAATACTTCCTGTTTTACCGGAATACCTCATATATTTTTACATTATTTAATTCTACGTAAAGTATTCGCTTTCCTAAATTATTTTAAACAAAATAATACTTCCTGTTTTACCGGAATACCTCATATATTTTTACATTATTTAATTCTACATAAAATTCTGAGTAAAATGGCTATACCATATCCTATACCTAAAGTCAATATTTTTTGAGTTATTATTTTTTCAATCAAATATTTTAATTAATTTTAAACAATGACAGAGGTTTGTTGATACAAAATAGTATTGAATATTAGAAATTGTTAAATGTCTCTGAAATTTTAACTTTAGGAAAGAGTTACTATAATACCAATCGAAAGATTCTTTAATGTTTTATTTGATTATGTTAAAACATACAGGGTTTTACATTTATAATAAAAACGTTGTTATTGTTTGAAGTTTGCCTAATTTCAAGTGGTTTTTCTCAAGGTATTTGTTGAAAAACCTTTAAAAAACTAAACAATGTTTTAATATTCCAAAAATTCCAACCCCATGTCAACAAACATAATAACAAACAAATTAGAGGCTATTTTGATTAACGTGCATTTTAACGAAAAAAATTAATATCTTGAAAACTATTGACTTTATGTATAGTCTAAATCAAATTGTATATTCTATTAAAATTTCAAATCCATACCGTTTGCGTTTCTCCAGAAACACCCTGTATAGCATTATATTAAATATAAAAAAATGCAAAATAACTAATTACAAAAAATCGAAAAACAAATGAATAAAAATATAGTTATATCTAAATAGCCGATTGCAACATAAAAAGTCTTTATTCTAATTTATTTATTGGGTAAATATTACTTTCCTTAGTTAGGAATTAAAATTGAAGCTTGTTTATCGAGTAAAACATAAATTGAAGCTTGGTTGTGGAGCAAAAAATAAAATTAAAGTAGGTTATAATTTCTAACTTGCTGATACTGTCTATAATTATTATTTAGTGTATTCATTTTAATAAATTAATATTTTAAGTTTATAGTACACTTATAAATTGAAACGCAATCAGTCATTTGCAACTTATAAACTGAACTGTTAAATCATTTTTCATGCTTCCAATGGTAGGTTACCATAGAGATAAGTCTGTGATGCCTACTATGATCAAAATTAGTAAACTTAAAAAAATTTAAAATTTATAAATAAAACTAATTTTAGCTCGATCTATGGCGATTTTTTTAAATAAATATGTAAGAATTGTATGTTATATATAAAATATTGTATGTAATATATAATACATTATCTTATAAAACTAGTTAAAACAATTTATAATTTGTAAAAACGTTAGTATTACGCTCTTTGAAGGCTTAACTTAAAAATGGTGTCTCTCGTAGAAACATAATTTGCATTTAGAAGTTTATATATCAAATAATAGTTAATTATCAGTACTTTAACGTGATATACTCAAAATTATAAAACAACGTTGCTTCTTCGACTTTTTAACCCTTAAAAATGGTAAAATTTTAAATTAAATTGTCCACCGTGCCCCCTGTATATTAAAATCTAAAAAAAATAATACGTGGATTTATTGCCACTAATAAGGTCTACATTTTATCTTAATTTCAAATCGATACGTTTTTAAATAAAAATGTTATTACAAAATAACGAAATTTATCTATTTTTAACACAGTAGAGTGACCTAAGGCATGAAAACCACAGGGGTCAATGGATGAAATTTTTTTTTTGAAAAAAAAAAGTACTATTTAGATGTACAAACAAGTTAACAAAAATATATTCAATTCTGGCATCACTTGCAAACAAATGTCCAAAATTTGTTCGATTTTTACGCGAAACCATAGTTAAAGTAATGAATCGAATGCACAAGAAACTTATAAAAACGCGATTTCGAAGAAATATATAACAAACAAATTTTATGAGTGAGGCAGTCACGAAACTCTTTTTGACTGAGGCTCTATCAGGAAGGGAAATAAGTGTTAAGCCTAAGAGGTCCAGAAACTAATGCGCAGGTTAATAATTAATTATTAATAATTATTATGTCTAAAAATAACAAATTTTCATTTGATTTCATATTTCGTTTTTTTATTTATTGCCAGAGATTCCCTACAATGGCCA
Source organism: Brassicogethes aeneus (assembly GCA_921294245.1). Taxonomy (NCBI): domain Eukaryota; kingdom Metazoa; phylum Arthropoda; class Insecta; order Coleoptera; family Nitidulidae; genus Brassicogethes; species Brassicogethes aeneus. Next base: position 49,517,793 of record OV121135.1, read on the forward strand.
CACTATGGGGCGGTTCGATATAACTTTTTATAATCGTTTTAAAATATTTAAATGCTTTTATTTAGTAGTTTTAAAACCAACAAATCTTAAGCTATTACTTACACCCCTTTGATTCTAACCACCTGTTTAATCTTAAAATTAAACATTTATTATTTAGTTGACCTACTTCGGTCATCTAAGCGAACAAACCGCGTCAGCAATAACATAACAAAATACAACCTTGTAAAATAAGTATGTAAAATAAAATATCCCATTTGTATATAAGGAAACAATTTTATAATTAAAGTCAGTATTAACAAGACTATTGTGTTTTACTCAACTACCCACTAGTTTCCAAGCCTTAACTGGAGCGTGAGGCTGCGCTCCGCTAGTGGGACATTATTACAAAGATTCGGGATCCTAATTAAGATCCGATTCTTTTCATGGTCCTTCGAACCTAAAATTGTACCAGTCCAATCCAGAAGTGGTGCAGTTTCATATCTAGAAAACAATCAAATCGACACAACTTAAGATGACGAACACAAACCCAAAAATGAACGAGCTGGTGGCCAAACAACAGGTCACTGGGAAGGCCATCCTTCAACTATACACCAACATGAAGAAAGATTCAACCTCAAGAAAGTCAACTGAATACTTCAAACGCCGCACTGAGGCGTTGAACGAACATTGGGCCAATGCGGAACAAACTCATGCCGAGATAATTAAAATCAAAGAATTATCTCATGAATATTGGACAACAGAATATTATAAACAAATCGAAAAATCGTATCAGGACTGTTATAAGTACATTCAGGACTCAACAACATGTATTAACGAATCCAGCGAAGACGAAGATACACGAGTAAAATACCAGATGCAACGCATACAGGATCTTCAGCAAATAATGAACAGAATTGACGACGCATTAGCCCATGACCAGACTATAGATAGGTACGAAATTCTGTCTGAAAAATTAATTAATCAATGGCAAGTAATAGTATCAGCACATTTTGAAATCCGAGCCGACGACACACTACGTCAGGCATCGTATTTCACGAACAACACGTATACACTAATCGAAATGGAATGCGAAGACCGCATTTGTGACCTACGACAAAAAATACGTAGGTTAAAACAAACAGAAAGCGACAATGATAGAAGCACATCAATCAAACTACCACAGGTCCAGATTCCAGTTTTCGGAGGTAATTACGAGGAATGGGCCAATTTCGAAGACATATTTACGCAAATAATTCACAACAACCGACGCTTGTCCGACGTAGAAAAAATGCAGCATCTAAAAACTCACCTTAAAGGCGAAGCAGCGCGTGCCATTCAACATTTTCCCATAACAAATGCTAATTACGGAGCAGCATGGGAGCAGCTTAAAAAAAGGTACAATAACAAGAGGTTAATATTAACAAAGTTACTTAATAAAATGATGGAGTTCCCGCCAATTCACCATGAATCAGCTAGAAAACTACAAGAACTCCACGACACCATAAGTGAATGCATGGCTGCAATTAAGCTGATGGGAATAAGCTGTTTGATCTCGAAAAAATGGGATGCTGAAACAAACAGGTTATATGAGTCTTCTATCGAGGATCCGTTGGTAATTCAATTCAATTTTTAGCGTATATTTTTATAGTAAAATAAAATGTTAATATTCACTTACCAGCAAAATAAACTAACGAAATGTCAAATCTGGTACTTCTTTTAAACTCAAAGGTTTCAAAGCCTTCTTAATTTATTTACTTCTGTACACACTTTAAAACCTAATAAACATTGAAATTTAATTGAGTTTGAAAGCGATATTATTAAAAAAATGCACTAATATTTTGAATCAAAATTAAAAAAGATGTAGTTTTTTTATTTAAAAAAAAATAGTTTTGGCATAAAGTATGGTTTTTCAATTTTTGAAAGCCCCTAAAAACAGCATTGCAAAAAAAGAATAAAATTGTATTTTTACAAGTCTACTTGGCCCAACAAAAAGCAGAAAAGCCATTGCAATTCAAGGCACTCTAGATATAGAAATAATATTTAATTAAAAAATATTTTGACCTGTCAAATGACATATGTATGTGTTTAGAATTTTATTTTGAATCAAAATATGTAAAAATGCATAGGGTGTTTCATTAAAAAATAAAAAGTTAAGACCATTTCCGGTGAAACCGGAAGTGGCAAAAATATGTTAAATATGTCAAAAAGTTCTAAATTACACTTTATAAAGGTCACCTTAGTTTCATGACCCTAGATAAAATACCAAATTTTTGCGATGAACCACAAATTTACTAGAAAATGGCATTTTCATTAAAAAAATAATAATTCCGAAACGACGAATTTAGCCAACTCGGGACTTGGGTAAAAGTTGTTCATGTTTTCAACTTCAAACAAAAAAATATGAAGCAAGAAAAAAATTTGGCAATGTCAAAATTTTGACCTCAATTTTTTTGCCTTTTTTATAAAAAAAAAACATTAAAAAAAATTGAGTAAATTCACTTAATTTTTTATAAATTTTTTGTATGTAGTACAAATTTACCTAAAGTTTAAAAAAAAATTGTAACGTTTGAAACATTTTTCAAGAAAAAAGTCACTCATTAAAAGAGAATTAACGATGATTCTGTCCATTTTTCAAAAATTTCCTACAGGTGAACAAAAGAAATTTAAGCAAAAAGAAAAAATACAGGTAGAGAAACCAAAAAAAAATTGTTAAAAAATAACAACCTACCCCTTTTTGCCTGGTCGATTTGAGATGGAAAGGCCCAAAACTGATTTTACGATCGAAAATTATTAATAAACTGTCATCGTTTATGAATAAATTATTTGTTAGGTTTGCTACAAGGTGCGGGCTGGACATCACTGCCAGAGGCAAGAAATCAACCGGTGTTGTTTCAAATATACACCAGTCCAAATTCCATAGTGAAATACAGCTGGAAGCTGACAAATTCTTTATCGAACCGAAACATTATCTACGTCACTGAGGCGACGTCTATCAACAACACTCAATACGAAGCTATAGCCTTAATTTTGACGACTGAGGCCTTAATGATCATCAACACGGACGAAGATAGAACCGATAAAGTTTTAAGCCTTGCGGAGTTAAGCATCGTTCAGAGCAACGACCCAACTTTGTTGGTTTTGAAGTTGACACCTCCGCCGGTCGTTGTCAAGCAGGAAGACGAAAACGTCGTGGAAATGGACCCGGTGAGCCGGGCAAGAGTGGCGGATTACGTCAAAAACACCGTGGGCATCCTCAACATGCCCGACGGAATCAGTCAAGATAGGTCCGATATCAGCATATCGCCCCTTTCGTCGCCAAGAGCCATGTCGACTACATCGATGGCGGACGTTTCAACGATTTACTCGTTCTATGTGAATCCCCAAAACAGAAACTATTTCCTCTGCTTGTTGTCGCTGACGCAACAACGACAACCCAACTATCACTTTCCAGTATTGTAAACTGTGATCCAACATTATTTTATTACCTACTTTTTAAGATTTGTAAATTTATTTTTATTAGGTAATGTCTTTTTATTATATTGAATTGTTTGGAAAAGGTGTTTTATTTTTTATGAATTTTTCAGCTAAATTTTACACGGGGTAGAGGGGTCCTAAAGGGAAAAACGGCCCAGTCAACTTCTAAAAAAATTCCAGGTAAGAGTAATATTGTCTTAAAAGCCCCAAGCGAAATCGCGCCTTGCCAAATATCGAAGGTCAAAGGTCACGAAAAACAGTTTATTTTTTTAGTATGGTAATAATTATTTTAAAGATGTAAATTTATATTACTACTTTCAGCAAGTCTCTAACAGTTAAATAAACAAAACAATTTGAAAAAATCGTAGTTATGGTACATATTTAAAAGCAATACTTACAATAAAAAAATTATTTTAATTTGTTGCTTTACTTTTGCCCAATAGTATATATATATACAGTGTGACCCATTTGTTTGCGACTCACCCCTGTAAAATCTTTATTTATTGTGTATCTTGATAAACTGTATTTTAAAGCAAAAGACGCCATATTATTACAAAATACAATGCCTACTATGTCAGTTTTTAAGAGTAAATTTTTAAGAATTCATATTAGCGATATTTTTAAACAAAATCTAAGCACGGCACTGGATTCACCACCCCTCAAAACGACCTATACTAAATTTTATTGAAAAATTTTAGGAAAAAAATGCACAATAATAACTACAAAAATTTGTCAAGTTATCCAAGAAAAAAACATTGAAATAAAATTGAACTTAAAGTAATATTACTATATAGTACCATCTTACTATTAGTTTAATTTTATTTCAATGTTTTTTCATGGATAACTTGACAAAATAAATTTTTGTGGTTAATATTGTGCATTTTTTTTCTTAAAATTTTTCAATAAAATTTAGCATAAGGTCGTTTTGAGTGGTGGTGAATCCAGTGCTGTGTTTAGATTTTGTTTAAAAAAATCGCTAAAATGAATTCCCCCTTCTTATATAACTCGACGTATTTTTTGGATTTTTTAAAATTCTTTTAATTTAATAGATATTTAAGGTGGTTCGTTTTAAAATGAAAACCCTGTATATATAATATATATGTATTGGTGGTTTTCTGGGATCTGCTCCGTGTTGTCGGGTTTTAAAAGAAGCGTATGTCTGAGGACGTTTCGACTCATCTGCGAGTTAAACGTGGAGCAGCAGCAGATAAGACCTGAAGATGGTACATGAGATTGTACCGAAACGTCGTCAGATACGGTTTTTTTAAGAACCAAAAACCGAAAACACGGAGCAGATCCCGGAAAATCACCTTTTCATCAAAATATCCCACACAATAATATAAAGGGTTAGCACAAAATAAATAATAGTTCGTTATCATTTAATTATAATTAAAAATTTATTGACATAAAATTATTTTGTATCCCAAACATATGGTCATTTAAATGATAAATTTATTTAACACCCGCAGGGAAATAATGAATTACCTGTTAACTTTAACTACTATTTAAACAGTTGTCAGAGTATATATCAATTAAATTCCTTGCGGTAGTTCAATATAATATTGTGTGCGACTATTGGTCAAAAGAGGAAATTTCACGCGCTTAAGAAATCTCCTCTTCCCAAGAAAACGCACAATATACTATTACATAACTTGAGCCACAATATAGAAAGAACAGTAAGCACACTCGCGCTATTTATCTTAGATTAGGTTCACAGATTATAAGGTTAGGTTAGAATGCTTTGTGACCTTTGAATAAAAAACCTTTATTCAAAGTTTGAGACGCATTCCCCTTTCCCCGCTCAAGTTTTACAACCGCGTAGAGTCGAGCTACTAAGATATCTTAGCAATATTGCTGTACTGTCTGCACTGCTCTTTTTTACACTCCCGGACAACAATCGGGATTTCCTGGTGAAGTCATGATCATGATGATATCACAACGTGATTTTTTTTATCACGCTGTGATATCCTGAGTGCGTACACATGCTTCATCACAGTGATATCATGTAGAACTCACGGTGTGATATTTGCAAAATTTGCGCATGCGTATGAGCCCTGCGAACTGCGAATTTAAAACCTAGTTTGTTATTCACATTACACCGTTATAATTTATAAAACGCGTTCTTTGAATATCACGAATGTTGTCCGGGTTCAATTAAAAAAGATATTTCAATGTTTAACAAACGTGAACGTTTTGTTAAACATTGAAATATTTCAAAAAAGATATATATCTTTTTTAATTGAATGACAACATTCGTGACATTCATACGAACACCATGTCTTGATTTTCACAAATTTTATTCATACTGATATCACACGGAAGTAACTGCGTGATAAATGAAAATCATACGAACGTCACGTCGTGATTTTCACAAATTTTATTCATACGGACATCATCCGATTGTCACTGCCTGAGAAATGAAAACCATGTCGTGAATTTTATGCCATCGCTGTTTGCGATTGACCGATGGCCTAAAAAATCATGTCCAACGGTGTTTGGATAATCATTTTCGCGCCACGTTCTTACATTGTGAGAAAATGTATGTTAACAATTGAATTAACAGTTTATGCGGTTAAATAATAATAATAATAATAATAATGTCTTTATTGCAACAAAATATGTAAAAAAATACAAATAATTCGTTACAAAAGGCGAAGTTCGGTTGAACACAAATAATGTGAGCTCCCGTTCTTCCACTTAACCTAGGTTAATTATTATGATTAGGTTAAAAGCTTTTAACCTAATCATAATAATTAAGAACTACTAGAGCTAGTATAGCTCTATACTAACATATAACTAAAAAAAAAATGAAATCTAAACAACATGCTTAATTTATATACATATGTGTGTATGTAGAGTCTTTCATTAATACAACCATGTGATCCTAAATTATATATAGGTAATTTTATATAACAAAAATGTTTAAAATTCAATACAAAATAAGATAATATTAAGCAAATAACCCTAAAACATCAAAATTAATTTAAAAAAAAAAAAAAAAATGCTATAACATTATATAAATCTATATTTAATGCTTAATTCTTAATTTTTTAATAATTAAAAATTCAAAGTAACAAATGGTAGTATATGTTTTTTAAATTTTGTCTTAGAAAGTGCCATAAAATTTAATGGTAAGAGATTTAAAAACTTGTAAATTGCATAAGAAAATGATCTCTGATACATAACAGATTTGTATTTTGGTGGAGATATGCGTTGTTTGTGCCTTGTATTTATATTGTGAACATCATATCTATATAATATTTTTTCAAACAGATAAGAAGGACATTTTATATTTATAATTTTGTGATACATCACAAAGCAATGAAGCGCACGTCGTTGGCTCATTTGTAGCCATCCCATTTGCTCCATTCTTTGTGTTATGCCTCTTTGTCTCCTTCTTACATACATTTAATATTTTCTTGGATGTAAATTAACTATTACTTTAAATCCAAAAAAATATTAAATGTATTTAACCACAAAAACTGTTGATTCAATATATATGTAAGTATACTTTTTCTCTCAATGTACGAATGTGGCGCAAAAATAAATATCCAAACACCGATGGATGATTTTTTATGCTATCGGAGTTTGGGCATAAAAAATCAAGACATGATTTTTTATGCCATCGGTGCACCGACAAGTTTGAATATTTATTTTTGCGCCACATTCGGACATTGAAAGAAAAAGTATGTTAACAATTGAATTAACAGTTTTTGCGGTTAAATACATTTAATATTTTCTTGGATGTAAATTAACTATTAATTTAAATCCAAAAAAAGTATTGAATGTATTTAACCACAAAAACTGTTAATTCAATATATATGTAGGTATACTTTTTCTCTCAATGTACGAATGTGACACAAAAATAAATATCCAAACACCGATGGCATAAAAAATCACGAAATGATTTTTTATGCCATCGGTGTTTGGATATTCATTTTTGCGACACATTTGTACATTGAAAGAAAAAGTATGTTAACAATTGAATCAACAGTTTAACATTCAATATTTTCTTGGATTTAAATTAACTATTAATTTAAATCCAAGAAAATATTAAATGTATTTAACCGCAAAAAACTGTTGATTCAAAATAATTTTTCTCTTAGTGTACGAACGTGGCGCAAAAATTATTATCCAAACACCGTTGGCATACAAAATCACGACATGATTTTTTAGGCCATCGGTCAATCGCAAACAGCGATGTCATAAAAAAACACGACATGACTTTCATTTCTCACGCAGTGACATCCGGATGATGTCCGTATGAATAAAATTTGTGAAAATCACGACGTGGCGTTCTTATGATTTTCATTTATCACGCGGTGACTTCCGTATGATATCAGTATGAGTAAATTTGTGAAAATCACGACATAAATATCACGAATGTTGTCCGGGCTGTACACTTATGCGTATACGCAGAGGCCACAAATGAGTTATAAGTACTAAATTATATATAATATATTAATAATAATGGGTTAAGTATATTAATTTAAAATCTTCACCTCCAGCTATTGTCTTGGAATATGTAACTATTCGCATTTTTTAATATAAATAGTAAACATATCAAATCTACGTGAATGTATTTTAGATAGGTTAATATAATCTCCAATATTAAACAACCCTTTTACTGATACAGCACACTTATACATTGGGTAAATATTCTCAGAGCCAACTATTCTGATGATTAATTTAATTTTTTTATATAGTGATATTTTAAATAACTTCGAATCCAACTCCATCCAATACAATTGTGTATCTGTTTCTGTTTGTTCTATTTTTTGTTCCGATTCGTTCTTCCATTCCATATCTTTATGGTTGGTATTTAAATGATTCAATATAAACTGAAAGGGCCCACGTTCAAGACAATCCATTGGACATTCATAGATTTTTAACTGACACAAATCTTCGTGATCATCTATCGCGATTTCCTTGCATCCAGATGTATTGTACTTGCAGGGAAACTGTACCTTAGAAACAAGACTTTCTATAGAAAAATTCCTAGCATTAGTCCATTCCTTTCTACAAGTTGGACATTCATTTACATTTGGACGACACAAAGCGCAAATACTATGCCCATTAGTGCACAGAGTAATTGGTGGTCTCATTGTGAGGAAACAAACAGGACATTCCAATTGTTTTAACAAATGTTCATCCAACCCATCTGGATTTAAATTAAATTCGCTGGTTATCATATTTTGTTCGTCTGCCAAATGTTTTAAAAAGTCCATATCCACCGACGTTGCTTTGGGGTTCTTATTTAGGTTTATTTCGTTATAATTTTCATTAAATTGGGTTAGGGTCCCTATGGTATTTATCATAGCAAGGTTTGGTGTTTTAATGCTCTTGTGTTTTACGTTATATTGAATATTTTCTTCGGATTGTCTTAGTGGATCAAGAGCGTAAATAAAATTATTTTCGACCACCAAAGTCTTCAAAAGATAACTGTTGTAGCCATTCGAAAATAACTTGACGTTAAACGGTTCAGAAAGGGAATTCTCGACTTTAAAAATATTATTTTCACTTTTAATGACGTGTTCTACATGGTCCCTCAAAATATGATCGCTTACTTCATGAATGGTTCCGTTCCATTTACAACCCTTATAATTTATCATCGGACATGATTTTATTTTAAATTCGCAGTTAAGAATGTGCTGGGAATAACTTGTATAGGGTACCCTTTTATTGCAGCCTTTTGATTGGAATTTGCATGGCAAAAATAATTTGGTTAAAATATACTGAAGCGAATCGTTTCTCATTGCCTTCAATTTCATTTCCTTTTCACATTGAAGGAAACAGTTTCCACATACATTTCCTTTTCCCACCACCATAATAATAACAGGCATGCAAAGATTGCTGCATAATTTACAATCCAATATTTTATTTTTTAAAAGATCGTCAGAAAACTGGATCATCGCTTCGTTTTCCATATCTCTTAAAAATAATTTAGCTTACTTGAGTGTACAAGTATTTTTAATAAAAAAAACTTACTGGTAAAAATCGTTGTCTTTAAAAAACACTGGTAACTTGATAAATATAATGGGCGTAAATCATTTAGAATGATTTAGCGAATAACGATATTTGATATGATATCACCACATACAGGAAGTATGTGGATATCACTTCCCATCAGTGTTGCCAACTCGAAAATAACAAATAACGCTACAACAATATCAAAATTCCGCTACGCTCCGCTACAGCCGAAATAGAGCGGGTGTAGCGGAATTAGGATCCTAATTCCGCTATACTCGCTCTATTTTGGCTTAAAGTTTGGAATCCAAACTTTGGATACAATTTTTTTTAATGCAAATAAAGACAAGAAATGTTAAGCAAAATACTTTCTTCAAGTACCTAATAAATATAAAAAAACAGGTAACAAAAAATCCCTATAGGGATTATAACATATATTTTAACCCTTCATTAGTCGCAATGTTTTCTGAAACGCCATTAGTCGCTTCGGTGTACCTATGAGACCGAAAGTTAAAAATTGCGTTTATTAAATATCTTGTGTGTGTATTTAAATTTTTAAGAAAAACACTATTTCAATATTTTTAAAAGTAATGTTTTTAATAAACAAACAGAACAATTGATAGTTTAAACTATCAATATAAGAACAAAAAATTAGTATAATTCATCAAAAGAAATATTTTGTTCTGATTCGCTATTTTCTTGCCTTTCCTTTACGAAATTTTCTTCGTCGTTGTCTTCATCGCCATTAAAATTATAATTATACTTTCATTTTCAGAATCTTTCTCTTACATTAGTTTTTAAAGTGATTGTTGGTCGGCTATGTAAGAATATACTTAGTTAAATTTTTAAAACCTTAATACTCGCATCGGTCTCTCGCACCGAAATAAATTATGGAAGACGCTAAATCACACTCATGCGCCAACGCTTTCAGACAAGTTCAAACGGCTAATATATATATTAGCCTATAGGAAGGTACCTAAACTCAAAACATGCTTGGTAATGAACCAAATAACTTTTAAATTAAATTTTTTTTTAACTTTGCAAATAACAATGCTTGCAATATGGAATACCTATATTTCTCCCCTATTTTTTTGCCAAATTAAATTTTTTTAAATGCGACAGACTTTTAATTAATTTAGCTAAAGATTATTATTCTTAATTGGTTAAGTTCATTTATAATCAAATTTTGAGTTTGATTTCTCAGTTTTAAAAGCAATTGCAGTCTAAAAACAAAATAGTATTCCATATTTAAACCTTCTTCTCTACATACTATGTAGAGACCATATGAGGACCCTAGAAGCCAAGGGATACAAGTGAAGAATACTTTATTTTGAGAAAATTAAGTTCAAAGTTGAATATATATTGTAATTAAATAACACTTTCTAATAGATGTTCAATATTAAAATTTTATTACCTAGTGCTTACTTGAACTCTTTTAGATGAAAAAAATTGATTTGGAAAATTGATATGCCCACAATAAACAAATATTTAGACATAATTCGCACTTATACCCCTTGGCGGAGGGATACAAGTAAGGTAAATACCAAGTTTTATACAACTTAACTTTTTTGAAAATTTTAATAATGTTATAATAATGTTTTAAACGCTTAACTAAATAGAAAATAATTAATCTTCGTCTGTAGAATACACATTATCATCATTTACATCGACGTCTTCATTACTTTGGACTTCGTTACGTTTTGGTTCATTTTCGTAAGGTATATTTTTAAAGAAATCATGGTAAATTGGTGGTACAAACATTAAAAGTTCCATTAGATTCGCATACTTTAAGGCTTTTATTTTGGGTTTTTCGGCCACCACAAAGTTCTCGATATGTTGCCAAGTTTCGACCGGCCCTTGTGGACTTCATCTGTATAGTTGAAAATGAACCTATATCACTAGCTGCATTATTTTTATAAAACAAAGTGTAGGGATGTTTCTTTTCAAAATGAAACCATTGCATATCTCTTATTCCTTGAACCGCTTTCTTAAAATATGGAAAAAGGGTACATACATTAACAAAATCTTCATCTTGCATCGTTACTACCATAAACTTGCGGCAAGAAGATGCAATTAGATTTGCCCAATGTTCGGGAACATACAGATCTGTCAGAACTTTTTTCTTTCTAAGCTCTACCAGGCCAAAATCCTGGTCGCATTCATTATAAGAGTGTCCCGAAATTAAAAATCTGTGATCAACACTTTCAATGTGTGTATTTTTTATAATATAGAGCCAAAATTTAACAATAATATGGCTCTTATTCTGCCCACCACAATTATCGCTAAAAGCAGTTATGTGTGAATTCACATGATGAGGAAGGGTTTTAATAAATTTTAGCAAGCAGGATGCAATTTCCTGACATCCTCGCGAAGCTTGTCCTTCATACCAGACAAACATCTGTGCATTTCCCGTTGTGAGATTGTGTATATTTAGGTTGTATGTCCAAAGCACTTGCGTCTATATCCCAAACCTATTCCCTGTCATTTTGGTTATGCAGGTACACTGCATTGTGCCATACCAAACTAACCCAAACTTAACAACCCAACCCAACCGACCCCGCCCCATTGGGCCCCTCCCGCCCCATTGTCACAATCCAGCCTGCCCTTAGATATATAATACCTCTATTGCTCAATGGGGCGGGAGGGGCCCAATGGGGCGGGGTCGGTTGGGTTGGGTTGTTAAGTTTGGGTTAGTTTTGTATGGCACAATGCAGTGTACCTGCATAACTTTTTACTTTGAAATTTGTTAAAGAAACACTTGACAGTGACAAACTACGGAACGCATTTGACAGGGAATAGGTTTGGGATTTAGACGCAAGTGTCCAAAGCTGTCTGTAATAATATGCTTTAGAATTTGACAGGTTAGGTGTTGGCATAGTCTTTTGTAAATCAAAACATATAGCCACTTTAGTTTCGTCATCATTATGATGCCATTCATCTTTAGCTTGTCTGGCTGCAGCTGCTTTGCGTAGATGCAACTCTTTTTGAATTTCTGCCTGTCGTTTTACTTCCAAATCATTTTCATGATCGATAATAACTTGAAATTTGTCACACGTTATACAAGTATCTGTGTTTGGTCGATGAAAACTCAAGTTAAATTGAGTGTTAAATATATGTCTATAAAAACTTTCTTTAACTGGCTCTGTATACTTTACATCCTGACAAAAACTGACATACAGTTTGTACATTGTCTTCAAATCGAGTCTTGGGTTCAAGTATTTTTTTGTAACGTGTTTTGATCTTGAATAATGACTTGAATAACGTGGAAATGAATTTATATGCTCCTTAATGATATCAACACGTTCTTTAGAAATTTTATTGCTGGGCTCCTTTTTCCCTCTTTTATCACGAGGGCTTACACCAGATATAAGATCTTTTTTTTGTTGACCAAGTTCTGTATCCGTTTATTGGAAACATCAAGAGTTTTCATAAAAAATTCTTTGCACACTCTAAACTCTCTAAGTTTGTACAGACAAGAAATATTTTTGTTGGTAATTGCGGCTTGATTTTTCCTCTTTAGAGGCTCTAACGCAATAGCTCCGTTTAGAAAGGAAGTTTGCAACTCCCAAGATCCAAGTTTCCAGAAGTCGTCAAATAGAGCTTGACGATTTTGTTCAGAAATATTATTATTACAGTTGTACCTGCATCGATGGTTGTACTCTCGAAGCATCTTTGGTCCATGTACCTTTTGTTTGCGATCTACGTACATCTTTCCCTCGTTCCTTAATTTTTTTGCTCTTTCTCTTTTCCACATTGAAGTTCGGCGAACTTTTTTTTTTCCGGTCTGACGTTCAATTTGATTGGCGTTTTCAGGATGGTTTTCATTATTTTCAGATGAGTCGTCAGAGGAACTATTTTCGTTTTCCGGGTTATAATCAATGTCTACATCTGAATAGTCTCCATCACTAAATATTGTACCTTCTTCATCTGTAATGTAAAATGAAAATAATTCTAACCTAGTTCAACACTTCGCAATTTTCGTTACATGCTTAAAAAATCACGCGTACCTACATATAAAAATTTGGACTAGTGTATACACTAGTCCAAATTTTTATATTACATGCTCCATTTAATAGGTGTCAAAGTTTAAACTTTTGTGAATTAAACAACATTTAATAATATTATATAATAGAAAACTATTAGATTACTATTATTTTGTATTTATTTTACCTATTATTCTATTTGTATGTCCTATAATAATGTAAATCTTATATGGTAAATAAATATTATTATTATTATTATTATTATTATTATTATATAATAAAAAACTATTACATGCTTTCATATAATTTTAAATTGCATCATAAAATTGCAAACTGTAAAACCTAACTTACCATTAGTGTTTGTTGTTGAGGTTAAGAATTCATTTTCATTCTCGTTTGCCATCATACATAAATATATTTTTTTTTAAAACAGTGTTTTATAATTATAACAACTACCTACTTAAAGGTTGCTAACATAAAACAGTTACAGCTACTGCCGGCACCTTTTATCAGCTTGATTTCAAAACGAAACTGAAATATCACAGTTGTTTGGCGCACAAGGGAATCCCTTGAAGGGATATAAGTGCGCCTAAGCCCACTTATATCCCTTGTGCGCCAAACATAAGGAGAATATCGGAAAGTAGTTAAGTGATTTGGTAAAAGAGGCCAGCACAGGTTACAAATTCAGTTTTATCCCTTTGCCAACAAATAAATGGATATATATAGAAACCACCTATGCACTTCACTCCAATTTTACAAAATTGTCACTTATATCCCTTGGCTTCTAGGGTCCTCATATTATATGGCTATTTTGGCTATTTTTACTGATATCATTGACTAATATGTTTCACTCAACGGATATTATCATATTTTTCTGAAAATACTATTTTTATGTTGCATACCTATAATCTGGTCTCTAGTAAACCACCAAAAAGATTACTTCTGTGGTTTGGAACTCTTGTAGGAACAATCTTAAAATAAGCAAAACCAAAATAAAAAAATAATTAATTTATTTAAGTACCTAGGTACCTATGAACACAAATTATAAATTAACTTTTGTTATATGACTTTTATTAAATTCTGTCCTGCACTCACCACACTCCATTTTTTTACATATCAACAATAAGCAATTTCTACAAAATAAATGCTGACATGGGGCCTTGTAAAAATATTCCCCAACTTTACCACACTTAACACATTTTATACTTTTCTCTTCCTCACTTGTAAACGAAACAAAATTAGTATTAGTTTTTACCAAATTAATGGCTCTTTCTAAGCCATCATCACTTTTATCCAGTTTGATTTTCTTGTAGGATATCGAAGTGCTGGGATTAACTGATACAGAACTTCTTCCCAACGTTCTCTTCAAGTTAAAAAACTCAGGTTTATCACTATTCTGCAGTAAATACATATCAATTCGGCTTTTAAGGGCTACATTTAAAATTGGTTTTAATTTATCACTAAATTTAAGACCTGTAAATGGATCCCCAGGTTTTCGTCCAAACTCTTTTTCGTTTAAATTATATTTTTCCAATGTAGTTTGGTCTACTGTCTTGCCACTAGGCAGTGTCATTGGAATTGTCATTATTTCGTTTGTCAAATCATCTCTGAAGTCTTCAGGAATTTCATCTTTGTCTTTGACAGTGTTAGAACCGGGTTTTACATTGATTTTATTCACCAATTTCTCAACAGTTTCTTTGGTGGTAGCAGAACAGAGCTTTGAAACTTTACCCCAAACTTCTACAGATGAAAGGCAAGGAACAGACTTGTAAGTTCTAAATATTCTCAATCTCACCCCTTTAGCATTCAAAAACAACCTAAATAAATTACTGCTAAAAAACGCCAAGTGATAATCTTGCAAGTCACAAGGAGGTTTTTCTTTAGAGTAAAATCTGCTATTGCAAAATACAACACCAGCTTTTTCAAACAACGCTTTAGCCACAGTTGTGTAGGTATCAGAGGATTTTATTAACAATTCAATTCCAGTGCATTTTTGAGAGCCAACAGAACTATTGATTTTTATGTAATATATGTTAACAGAACATATAAATTCAAAATCCACATCTACAGGTGGTTTTATTGATGAATAGGCTAGAAACCCTCTGCATTTTTTTGTGTAATCCTCGCTGATGATGTTTTCTATTTCGTAATTGTCCAAACAAGGCGATTTGCATACGGCTTTTGGAAAAAGTTTGGGGTTCAAAAAGTTATGCATCGTTATAATTATAAATTTAAATTTAAAATTTCAAATAAACATCTGTTCATTAGTCAAAAGTCAAACTGTATTCATAATCCACTTTATTTTTGGTTGTTTCTGTACTCAAAAATCCAATGATGAATAATATATTATTATTCCATGGAATTTTCTTTATTTTCCTGAAATAAATAAATGTATTGTAATAATTAGATAAACTAAATTTAAATATAGTTGCTAATTTGACTACCATGTTAACGGTTTTATGCTTTGTATAGGTGGCGCTGTAGTGAAAAACAATCGAAAGTGCGGTAAGTTGTGTGTTGTGATTTTGCGTGTTTTTTCTAGTATTTTTTTGTTAATAACAAATAAATTTTGCACGGAAACACGAGGTAATGCATTTTTTACCTATTGAAGTAATTTGTATGTTTGAACTTTCTCCGTTATTCATAAAATAGGCGTTAAATATTTGATGAGAGAATTTGGCGGTTAAAACAGAAGTACAGTCGATTCATAAAAATGTTCCACACAAAACAAAGCGTTTCGGTTATTATTTAAATATAATTTTAGGGATTTATATCTAAAAAAACTCACCTTCTTAAGACTTTTCTTATTATAAACAACTGTTTTCACTTCGAATTAACTTTATTTAATACATTTTAAGCTCATTTTTTGCGTGTTCTGTTGGGCGACATTTCATAACACTGGTTTTTAAGTTGGCAATAGCAGTAGCGTCACTAGATCGAAATTCAAACGTCTTGTGATTTTTTAGGAAATGCCGCAATAAAAGTACGGTTTATTTTTATTAGAAGCGTATAACAAGAATAAAGACAATGGAAGGGGACGAAGAGTGCGGTTTCTTACAGTTTTTTCGTAAGAACGGAGAATTAGGAAGTCCTTATCCTTTGAGTTATGGAAAAACAACGATTGGCTCCTTCAAGGACGCCGATATTCGTTTAAAAATCAACGATAGCCGCCTAGAACAAATACATTGCGTAATAAATGTATACAGTGAGGGTTTGGTAAGTAGTGTTTTTCATTTGTTTTTAGCGGGTATTGTTAAATTTATAGGTTAAGTTTTTTACATTTACCGACGATATCAGGTTATACATTTTATTTTGGAAAATTTATTAACTACTAATCAAACACAAAGGAGTAAGTGGCTTATTATTTAAAAAAATCAATTCTCTTTTAAAATATATGTTACTCATAATAGTTATTTAGTTGTCAAGCTTTATAAATGAATCTTTATTTCCACCTTCTTAGTAAATGACATTTTATGTTATGTTATAATTTTGTTGTTTTTGTATCCAAGTAAACAATACATTAAGGGAACAGACCTGTAATATTTTACAGGCTTGTATAAAAAACCTGTAAAGTTTTATAGGCTTGTATAAAAGCAATTTATGAAATGAAATGTCACATTTGTCATATTAATTAAAATTTTAAATTTGAATATTGTTATCTAAAGGTAAAAATAAAAATTTGTATGTGTCACCCTTTGCAATTAATCTTTACAAGGCTTGACATGTAAACAACTATTACGGGCCAGCTGGAAGTTTGTGGGGTGAGCTATGCAGGAGCGAACTCCATAATCCAGTGAGCCTAGTAAAGATTAATTGCAAATTGACATATCAGTTTATAAATTGCTTTTCTACAAGCCTGTAAAACTTTACAGGTCTTTTATACAAGCCCATAAAATATTACAGGTCTGTTCCCATATTATTATGAAATCTATTGTTTACTTGGATACAAAAACAACAAAATTAACCTATAAAATGTAAGAAGGTGGATATAAAATTTATATAATTAGGTATATTCCAATTTTACGTATTTCTCCAAAACGATTTTTATTCACTTAGTAAACAAAAATCACTTTATGTAAAAATTTTACAGTAAAATTAACATACTTATTAGAGTTTTAAACAAAAGCAATGTTGTTGTTTTGTTTTGACGTAACATACAAATTCCTTAGATTATGCAGAAATAAATGTTCAGGAAAAATTCATACTTTTAATTTAAATTTTAAGATGTTCCTCATCGGGTTTTAATATTTCCCATAGGATTAACAGGATTTTTTCTTATTAGTTCCTACCTATGTATGTAGGCAATTTTTTTCGTATAAATGATATAACCCTTAAATAGCATAAAATTATCCACACAAAGTTCCATAAAGTGAAGTTAATTATTATCGATAATATTTCACGAAGAAATAATGCAATATAACTAAATTTACTTTTCGGCCATTTCAAGCGGATGGACGGGACAAATCACAAAACTGTTTTAAAAAAAAAAAAATGTAGCTAATTTATTATACATTATTTTAAATTGTCCAATATATTCTTCTATTATTAGGGTATACATTAAATAAAAAAATCGCAAGAAATATTTTATAAAAGTAGAGATAATTTCAATAATTGACAGGGATGGATGGGACAAGATAAATCTTTTTTTTGTCCCGTCCACACCTTTCAATTATTAAAATTATATCTACTTTCATAAAATATTTCTTGAGTTTTTTTTTATTTAATGTATAACCTAATAAAAAAAGAATATTTTTGACAATTTTGATGCCAAAATATTATATAATAAATAATCTACAATTTTTTTTTATAAAAACAGTTTTGTAATTCGTGCGTTTCGCGCGCTTGAAATGGCCGTTTTATACAAAAGTTGATAATTACCAAGACACAGGGTGGGTGTCAAAGTTGAAAGTTCTTTTCAATTTTATTAAATAACTAATAAAAAAACGTTTTTCAACAAAATTTGATTTTTGAAAGTTTTTCAGGGCAGGAAAATTAAATTTCTTAAAACAAAATTAATTAGGGTTGTAGAGGGATTATTTAAATCTTGATTTTGTAAGAACTAAATAAAAAACAGGTAACCTTAAATTTTGGATATGGTATTCCTTATTTTAAAGTTATATGTTACTTTCAGGGTTCGCCTGATTTAAATCACGATTTAAATCAACGATTTATATCAAGTGATTTTTTTATTTTAATCAACGATTTAAATCAATTTTAAAAAAGTTCCTTAAATCTTAAAAAACACTTAAAAGATCTAAAACTAAAGCACAATAATATTTTTTTATTTTATTTATTATTTTTATTATTTTTAAGGTGTATGTATCTTGTATTTTGACACTATTTAAATAAATTCATATGCAATGCATATTATGCATTGCATATACTTAAATGCTTATTTTGTTAAATAAAATAATATAGGAATATTCAAAAAAATATATGAATTATTATAGTCAAGTTATTTTTAAAAAAATTTTACAGTACACTTTATTAAAAAAGCTTATAATTTAAAAAAAAATCTCTTAGATTTTTTTTTCGAACCCTGGTTACTTTTATTTCTCTAATAAGGTTTCAAATTTTTAGGCTACATTGGTGAATAAATCACAAAATAATCCTACAAAAGTTAATGATGAGATTGTAACTCAGTTTAAAGTTCTGAATCATAAGGATAAGTTTGAAATAGTTGGCAAATATTTTCAATATTTCAATGAACATGTAAATAAAAAGGTAAAACTCATCTTAATAGTTTCAATTGTTTATTTTATTTTTAATATTTTTTTAAGAACGTTGCTAAACTGGAAAAAACCTTGACCAAGGCCATATCTCCATCTAAAACAAATCAGTCAATGTTTTCAATTTCCACAGCAGAAAGTGAACCGTAATTTAAATACAATTTAATGTTTTTATTGTCATTTAAATTTATATATTTTAGAATACATACTATGGATTTTGAAAAAGCACCTGAAAATGAGTTTACTGTAACTTTTACACCAGAAAGAAAACCAGATACCAAAAATGTATCATCAACTAAAGCAAAAACAACGTAAGTTATTTTTAACTTTTAATGTAAAAAAATTCCAACCAATATATTTACAGATCTAAAGTGGTGGTTTCCAAAGCTCTTCATGCCTCACCGGATAAAACACAAAGGCGTTTATCCCTGGGACACTCGATAAAAAGATCAGGTACAACTCCCAAAATATCTTCTCGAAATGTCCTTTTAAATTCGGACGTGAAAACCCCCCTTAAAACCAGAGCGAGCCTTAAAAACGATAGATCTTCAATTAAAAGGAGTTTGCTGAAAAGATACTCGAGCACGCCCAAAATTGCGACGCCGGAAACGAAGAAAACTCCTAATTTGAAGTTTTCTCCGATAGCAAGCACTTCTTGCAACACAAATAGCACTTATTGCACACCAAACAGCAGAACATACAGTCCAATACAGCTGGGAAGTTTGTTTGATTCTGTTAAAAACGAAAGTGCCAAGAAGTTGGATTATTCATCTTCCAAGTTTCTAACGAGACGAAGTGCGTCTCTGAGGAACGAAATCGTAAAGAACGACGAAGATGAGTCGATTATCGCCAGCTTAAAAGCACCCGAAAGCGATAATTTACAGGATAGCAATGATAGCTTGGGACTGGACTTGGACGCCATTCCTAACATGAGCAAAGTGGATGTTTTGTCCACAACAAAATCCAAAACGCCTTTGAGGACGCCCAAGGGTAGTTCGTTGAGAAAGAAGGCCCTGCAAAACTTAGCCAACGCTGATATGGAGCTCTACACCGACAGAGAGTTGAACATGATCCAGAAGAAGCTGGAAAACGAGGAGGATATGATGTCTGAGACCCCCGATTCGGTTTTCTCGGTGAGTAGCGCGATCTCGACCCCGGAAAACAACATGTCGGTCGTTTTCGTCAGCCCTTCCGAAGCTAGCAGTCCCATGACGAGAAGGTCCAAGAAACTTCTCGCCAGCAGCATCATCGAACTCGACGATACTGGCACGCCGAAATCCGCCATAAAATCGTTAAAAATTACCGAGGAGGGTCCCAGGACGCCGGAGCAGAAGCCTGCCGGCGACAAGGGCTTCAAAACGCCGCTCACGACTCCTCACGTCTTCGAGAAAATACGGAAGTCCGCCATTAAGTCCCGATTGAAGAGTAATGCCGAGGAATACGCTGAAACATCCACATCGGCACATCACGGCCTAAAGAGGAATAGAGAGTCGACCGGAAGCACGAGTCGGTCCACTAAGAAGTTAAAATTGCAGTTTAAATCGTTTTCCGATGAAGATTCTTTCTCCGACTTCAACACCTTGGATTCCTCGGTTACATCGGAAGATCTTGCGGATTTAAATCTGACAGAACAAAGTACGCCCTCAGGAAACTCCCTGGCTATGATATCTCTCGAACTTTCAAGTATCATCGGCGAAGAAGCAAACAGGAAAAGCAGAAGACAGTCGGAACTTCCGGCGGAAACGCCCAAAAATAATCCGGACGAATATTCCACATCGCGCAGAAGCGTTAGATTCTCATTTGTTAACGATTCTCCGGTAAAGGAAATTACCAATACTTCAAGCAGAAAATCCAGCAGAAGAAGCAGAGTAACTTCTGAGGACTCATTTGTTGTTACAGACAGAAATGTTTCCATGATGTCTTTCAAAGAACAAGGAGAAGAACCAGTTACACCTGATAACAACACCGATATTACGTTATCGTTATCAAGAAGAAATACATACAATATCGATGCTGAAGATTCGGCTCGAGATGCCGACACAAGAAAGAGCTGCAGAAGATCGGAGCTTGATATGCTGCTGAACGCTGACCAATTAACCATATCGAATCTGTCGGCATCGAGAAGAAGCGGGAAACAATCTTTGGTTTTAAGCGAAGATGATTTCTCCGATACGTCCTCAAATACGTCCAAAATATATTCCAAAGTTGACGATTTGGAAGAATCGGATTCCGAAAAGTTATCTCCAAGAAAGAGCATGGAATCCTCACAACAGGATAATATTTCGGCAGTTTCCGACAACGAAGAAAATAAATCAGCCAGAAGAAGTAACAGATACAGAAAAAGTTTTGGAAACACAGAACAAGACCAGTCTATTTCTGAAGAAAACAACAAAACTAATATAGAAAATACTGAAGCAAATACTTCTACAAAGAGCACCAATGAATCTATTTCATTAGATGACTCTATTGCTAAACCATTATTATCAAGAAGAAGCGTCAGAAAGTCTGAAACTAAAGATACACTTAATGAAGAAAACATTGAAGTTAATACTTCTTTGAAGAGCACAAGCCGATCAAAAATTAATAACCCTGCTCTTTCAAATGATTCCACTTCTAATCTATCTATAACAACAAGAAGAAGTGCTAGAAAATCGGAAATAAAAGACGACAATATAACTGGAGGTTTAGAAGAATCTTATTTTGAAAAAATATCTCCCAGAAAGAGAATCAGTGTTTTGGAATCATCACAAGTCGGTAATATTTCGGCATTTTCTGACAAAGAAGAAAACAAATCAACTAGAAAAAGTAACAGATACAGAAACAGTTTTGGAAACACAGAACAAGACCAGTCTATTTCTGAAGAAAACAACAAATCTAATATAGAAAATACTGAAGCAAATACTTCTACAAAGAGCACCAATGAATCTATTTCATTAGATGACTCTATTGCTAAACCATTATTATCAAGAAGAAGCGTCAGAAAGTCTGAAACTAAAGATACACTTAATGAAGAAAACATTGAAGTTAATACTTCTTTAAAGAGCACAAGCCGATCAAAATTTAATAACTCTGCTCTTTCAAATGATTCCACTTCTAACCTATCTATAACAACAAGAAGAAGTGCTAGAAAATCGGAAATAAAAGACGACAATATAACTGGAGGTTTAGAAGAATCTTATTTTGAAAAAATATCTCCCAGAAAGAGCATCAATGTTTTGGAATCATCACAACACGAAGTCGATAATATTTCGGCATTTTCTGACAACGAAGAAAACAAATCGACTAGAAGAAGTAACAAATACAGAAATAGTTTTGGAAACACAAAACAAGACCAGTCCATTTATAAAGAAAACAACAAATCTAAGATGGAAAATACTGAAGCAAATACTTCTACAAAGAGCACCAATGAATCTATTTCATTAGATGACTCTATTGCTAAACCTTTATTATCAAGAAGAAGCGTCAGAAAGTCTGAAACTAAAGATACACTTATTGAAGAGAACATTGAAGTTAGCTCTTCTTTGAAGAGCACAAGCCGATCAAAAATTAATAACTCTGCTCTTTCAAATGATTCCACTTCTAACCTATCTATAACAACAACAAGAAGTGCTAGAAAATCTGAAATAAAAGACGACAATATAACTGGAGATTTAGAAGAATCTGATTCTGACAATGAAGAAAACAAATCAACTAGAAGAAGTAACAGATACAGAAAAAGTTTTGAAAACACACAACAGGACCAGTCTATTTCAGAAGAAAACAACAAATCTAAGATGCAAAATACCGAAGCAAATACTTCTACAAATAACACTATTTCATTAGATGAATCTCTTGCTAAACCATCATTATCAAGAAGAAGCGTCAGAAAGTCTGAAACTAAAGATACACTAAATGAAGAAAACATTGAAGTTAATACTTCTTTAAAGAGCCCAAGCCGATTAAAATTTAATAACTCTGCTCTTTCAAATCATTCCACTTATAACATATCTATAACAACTAGAAGAAGTGCTAGAAAATCTGAAATGAAAGACGACAATATGACTGGAGGTTTGGAAGAATCTGATTCTAAAAAATTATCTCCCAGAAAGAGCATCAGTGTTTTGGAATCATCACAACAAGTCGGTAATATTTCTGACAACGAAGAAAATAAATCAACTAGAAAAAGTAACAGATACAGAAAAAGTTTTGGAAACACAGAACAAGACCACTCCATTTCTGAAGAAAACAACAAATCTAAGATGGAAAATACTGAAGCAAATACTTCTACAAACAGCACCAATGACTCTATTTCATTGGATGACTCTATTGCTAAACCTTCATTATCAAGAAGAAGCGTCAGAAATTCTGAAATTAAAGATACACTGAATGAAGAAAACATTGAAGTCAATACTTCTTTAAAGAGCACAAGCCATTCAAAAATAAATAACTCTGCTCTTTCAAATGATTCCACTTTTAACCTATCTATAACAACTAGAAGAAGTGCTAGAAAATCTGAAATGAAAGACGACAATATAGAAAATACTGAAGCAAATACTTCTACAAAGAGCACCAATGAATCTATTTCATTAGATGACTCTATTGTTAAACCATTATTATCAAGAAGAAGCGTCAGAAAGTCTGAAACTAAAGATACACTTAATGAAGAAAACATTGAAGTTAATAGTTCTTTGAAGAGCACAAGCCGATCAAAAATTAATAACTCTGCTCTTTCAAATGATTCCACTTCTAACCTATCTACAACAACAAGAAGAAGTGCTAGAAAATCGGAAATAAAAGACGACAATATAACTGGAGGTTTAGAAGAATCTTATTTTGAAAAAATATCTCCCAGAAAGAGAATCAGTGTTTTGGAATCATCACAACAAGTCGGTAATATTTCGGCATTTTCTGACAAAGAAGAAAACAAATCAACTAGAAGAAGTAACAGATACAGAAACAGTTTTGGAAACACAGAACAAGACCAGTCTATTTCTGAAAAAAACAACAAATCAAAGATGGAAAATGCTGAAGCAAATACTTCTACAAAGAGCACCAATGACTCTATTCTATTAGATGACTCCATTGCTAAACCATCATTATCAAGAAGCGTCAGAAACTCTGAAATTAAAGATACACTGAATGAAGAAAACATTGAAGCTCTTTTAAATGATTCCACTTCTAACTTATCTAAAACAACTAGAAGAAGTGCAAGAAAATCTCAAATCAAAGACGATATGACTGGAGAATTGGAAGAATCTGATTCTCCCAAAAATAGCATCAGTGTTTTGGAATTATCACAAGTCGGTAATATTTCGGCATTTTCTGACAACGAAGAAAACAAATCCACTAGAAGTAGTAACAAATACAAAAAAAGTTTTGGAAACACAGTCCAAGACCAGTCCGTTTCTGAACAAAATCACAATTCTGAGATTGAATATACTGAATCGAATACTTCTACAAGGAGCACCAACATCTCTAAAGCCAATGGCCCTATTCTATTAGATAATGCTACTGCTGAACCATCATTATCAAGAAGAAGCGCCAGAAAGTCTGAAATTAAAGATGCGCTAAATGAAGAAATTGTTGAAGTAAATACTTCTTTAAAGAGCACAAATATTTCTGCTGTTTTAAACGATTCTACTATTAACCTCTTGTCAGCAAGAAGAAGCACCAGACAATCTAAAATTAAAGATACATCAAATGAAGAAAATATTGCCAATAATGATTCTATTACCAACTCCACCATCAACTTATCTTCAACAAGAAGAAGTACTAGAAAATCTGATATTAAAGAAGAAAATGTTATAGTGCTATCAAGAAAAAGTAAATCTGAAATTAAGGAATCATTAGCTGAAGAATTAATTCAAAATATGTCATCAAACTTTAATAAGGATCTTGACGAGTCCAGCGATTCAGAAGTTTACAGTGCTGCCACTCCTAATAATTCAGTCCAAATGTCAACTCTATCCGAAGTTCAAGAGGAACACAACTATTCAGTTCTCGCCGACATTTCCAATTCAACCGATCAAATCACAAGAAAAAGTCCGAGAAAATCAATTGCGTCAGCAGAGATTGATGATTCAAAGGAACAGTCTAGAGCAAAGTCAGCATCGTTTGTAGATTTGGAACCAAATTATTCAACCAGGAATTCAGAAAGTCAAATCTCGATCGTATTGGAGCTATCTCAATCTGAACTTCAAAACATATCTGCCTTACTTGAGAAAGAAACAGACAAATCACACAATGTTTCTTCGAGAAAAAGCATCCGATCTTCATTTGCAAATAGGTCTTTAGCCAACGAACAAAATAAAGAAACGGTTCTTAACGCATCAAATTCGTTTAATACTAGTGCAAGGAAGAGCTTAAGAAAATCATCTATTAACGAAGCAGAAATTGTTGTTCAAGAATCCTCACCTTTTGTTAATGAAGATGCCTTACCAGAAAGTTTATCCAAGAGCCCAAGAAAGAGCACAAGGCTATCTAAGTCAAACGGTTCCGTGGAAAATGAACAAGAAATTTCACCCAGTTTCACTTTGCATCTTTCCAGTTCTGATTTTGGCAATGTTTCCACAAGATCTACTAAATCCAAAACAACTGCAACCGCATCAGCGGACAATACCTTCAATAATACGATGGATGATAATGAAATAGCGCAACTATCATTAGAAAATGAAAACGTAATATCACCCGTGTCGATTAAAGGATCGAAATCGCCTAAAAACGATTTGACCGAGATATACGGGGTCAAAAAGTTGATGCAGACCCCTAAAGCCGTAAATCCTCCTAAAAACGATTTGTCGAACGTTATCGGGGTCAAAAAGTTGATGCAGACCCCTAAGGCTGTAAATCCCCCTAAAAACGATTTGTCGAATGTTACTGGGGTCAAAAAGTTGATGCAGACCCCAAAGACCGTAAATCCTCCCAAAAACGATTTGTCGAATGTTATCGGGGTCAAAAAGTTGATGCAGACCCCTAAGGCCGTAAATTCTCCTAAAAATGATTTGTCGAATGTTGCTGGGGTCAAGTCGTTGCTAAGAACCCCAAGATTAATAAGGTCTCCCAAGAATGACCTAAGTGACGTACAAGGCGTTAAGACGTTGCTACATACTCCAAAAGTGCAAAACTCGCCTAAAAACGATTTGTCGGACGTAAAAGGCGTGAAAATATTAATGAAAACTCCACGTGTCACTAAAGATCCCAAAAATGATCTCAGCGATGTTGAGGGAGTGAAAATATTAATGAAAACTCCACGTGTCACTAAAGATCCCAAAAATGATCTCAGCGATGTTGAGGGAGTTGAACAACTTTTTGATATCTCTGGGGTACAAGTTTTAAGCGATTGCGAAACTAATGATGAAGCTTTTGATAAATTGTCGGAGAAAAAGAAAAGAAAGACTTACTCCAGAAGCCTTTCTCCCAAAAAATCCCAAGATGATAGTGTTTTTGAAGAAACAATCCCTCCGGTTGACCCCAGGGTTGAAAATTGGATCACAGACCTGCAAAAGACTACCGTAGCCGTAGCATCTAAGAACAAAACAGTCAAAGCTAATATTGTGGTCCCTCTTATTCAATTGAACAATGACACCATCAGTAAGTTTGTTAAATCTCCTCCAAAAAAGAAACCGCGTGGTAGAAAGCTGATGTCCGACGAAGATATTAAAGAACCACAAAACGATATAATTTATAGCGAACACAAATCGGAAAAACCCGTCGTCCCATTAAAAACCCGAAAAAGTAAGCAAGAGCCTTTGGATTCGATCATTGCTAGCGCACTAGAAAAACCCAATAGGTTGTCAAGAACTAGGTTGGAAGACATACTAGATAAAATAGATAATCAAGTTGAAAAGCCTAAAAAAGCTGAACAATCTCCGATCAAAACAAAGCAGGGCGATTCGGAACAAAAACAGGTACAAACAAAAAAACCTGCCAGAAATGCAAGAAGAAAAATTGGAGAAGCTGGTTTGGAACCTGTGGAAACTAAAGCGCCAGAAAAAGACAAACGGAGTCTGAGTAAAACAAGAAACGCTGAAGCAGCACCAGTCAAATTTTCAGAAGAAAATCCGTCTGAAGAAGAAGAAACTCCTATTAAATCCGGAAGAGGCAAAATGGTCACAAATATTGTGGATGAAAAAGCCAAACCCTGTCCAAGAAAAACAACTAGGAACGCTAAAGCAACACCTTCAGAAGAATCAAATCAAGAAGAGGCACTAAAGAAAACAACTAGGGGAAAGAGAAAAGTTGCAGAAAAACCCGAAGAAGATAAACCCAGCCCCAAAGTCACCAGAGGAAAAAAGGTGCAAACAAAAGAAACTGATAATTATATTGAACAGCCTTTAGAAGAAACTCCCGTTAAAACAAAAAGAGGTAGGAAAATCGCAAATATTGGGGATGAGGAAGAGAAACCAAGTCCAAGAAAAACAATAAGAAATGCGAAGAAAACTCCACAACCTACAGAAGAATCTGAAGAACAAGAAACTCCCATTGAAACTAAAAGAGGTAAAAGGGTCGCAAATATTGTGGATGAAGAAGTTAAACCAAGTTCAAGAAAAACGACAAGAAATGACAAGAAATCCCCCCAACTTTCTGAAGAAGAAGAAACTCCCATTCGATCTACAAGAGGTAGAAAGATCGCAAATATTGTGGATGAGGAAGTCAAACCAAGTCCAAGAAAAACAACAAGAAATGCGAAGAAAACTCCTCAACCTACAGAAGAATCTGAAGAACAAGAAACTCCCATTGAAACTAAAAGGGGTAAAAGGGTCGCAAATATTGTGGATGAAGTAGTCAAACCAGGTCCAAGAAAAACGACAAGAAATGCCAAGAAATCCCCTCAACCTTCTGAAGAAGAAGAAACTCCCATTCGATCTACAAGAGGTAAAAAGATCGCAAATATTGTGGATGAGGAAGTCAAACCAAGTCCAAGAAAAACGACGAGAAATGCAAAAAAAACTCCACAACCTACAGAAGAATCTGAAGAACAAGAAACTCCCATTAAAACTAAAAGAGGTAAAAGGGTTGCAAATATTGTGGATGAAGAAGTCAAACCAAGTCCAAGAAAAATGGCAAGAAATGCCAAGAAATCCCCCCAACCTTCTGAAGAACAAGAAACTTCCATTCGATCTACAAGAGGTAAAAAGATCGCAAATATTGTGGACGAGGAAGTCAAACCAAGTCCAAGAAAAACGACAAGAAATGCGAGAAAATCCCCTCAACCTACCGAAGAATCAAATGATAAAGAGGAAGAGGCACCAAAGAAAACCGCTAGGGGAAGGACAAAAGTTGCAGAAAATCCTGAAGAAGACAAACCCAGTCCCAAAAAAGTCACCAGAGGCAAAAAGGTTCAAGAAGAAGAAACCGATAATAACGTTGTAGAACCCATAAAGTCTACAAGGGGGACAAGGACGGCAAAATCCCAGGAAACGGTTGAAGAACAAACCAAGAGAACGACTAGAGGTAAGAAGGCTAAGGAGTCTGAAGAAACTGAAAAGGAGCATTTAGAACCCAGTCCAAAGAAACCAACCAGAGGAAAGAAGGCTAAAGGTTCGGAAAAATCTGAAATGATTGAAGAACAACCTGAATCCAGTCCGAAGAAAACCACTAGGGGAAGGAAGGCTAAGGAGTCTGAAGAAATCAAACATACTGCCAGGAAGACAAGAGGTAAAACAGCTGCTGCGGTTGAGATAGAAGAAAAAGATGAATCCCAAGAACTTGAAACTTCTAAAAGAGGTAAGAAGATTGTTGAAGAAAATGCGCCCACTCCCAAAAGAAATAGAAGAGGAGTGAAAACAGTTCATTTTGAGGAAGAAGCAAGATCAGTGTCAAACAAAAGGAAGTCCAGTGATTTGCCGGTCGAACCAGTTAGGAAGTCGAAACGTACAAAAAAGTAATTTTAGTCAGTTTATTATAATACTTTTAAAAAGAAGTTGTATATATGTTCTATTTTATTATTTAAACGCGTGTCTACACGAGTTAAGTTTTACTGTACCTACCTATATATAAATATGTTTAACATTTAGTTTTTATAAAATGTGTATAATTTTATTAATAATATATTAGTTGGAACAATTTTAATAAACCTTTTAAATATAACTATTGAATTTAATTTATTTACATTGCTTTTTAACCCACAGGTCAATGAAATGATGTTTGTTGAAAAAATTATCATTTTTTTTGGTCTTGAGAAGTTTTTCACAAGGATTTTAAAGATAAATATAATAATTGCTTCCCTGGTAAGGCTTCTGACAAATTAAGAATTTTTCATTGCTTTAAAAATGAATAACAAATATAATATTAAAAAATATATTATATCCAAGGTCATATTCTGACTATGCTAAAAATGTTAAAGGTGACCAGGGTACAACCTGTATAATATAATTTCCTATTTATGTTTTTATGAGACGGTCTGTTTTTGAGGTTAGAATTCAAGCCATATTCCCTCGTTATTTAAAATCGGTTACATTTAAAATTAACTTATGATTGTGACAAACAAAAAACGCTAAAGCAGAACTTGAAACAGTCAAAGATTCTCAAGACAAGTCGTCGAAAGTAGAAGAAACTTGCATTTAAGAGAGAAGAGGTAATATTTTAAGTGTCGCAAATATTGTGAATGATGAAGTTAAACGAAGTCCAAGAAAACCAACCTACGGAAGAACCAAACGATGACGAGGAAGTCAAACCCAGTCCCAAAAAAGTCACCAGAGCCAAAAAAGCTCAAGAACCAAAAAAGCCTACAAGGGTGGCAAAAAACGCAAAATCACAGGAAGCCGATACGGTTGAAGAAATAGTCAAACCAATTCAAAAGAAAACTGCCAGAGGTAAGAAGGCTAAAGACTCTGAAGAAACTGAAAAGGAGCAATCCGAAAAGTTTGAAATGGTTGAAAAACAACCTGAATACAGTCCAAAGAAAAGCAACAGAGGTAAGGCCAAAGACTCTAAAGAAACTGAAACGGAGCAATCCGAAACCCGTCCAAAGAAGACAATCAGAGGAAAGAAGTCCAAAGAGTCCGAAAAAACTGAAATGGTTGAAGAACAACCTGAAGTCACAAAGAACACCACCAAAGGTGAGAATGCAGAAGTCTTTGAAGAAACTGAAAAGGAGCAGTCCGAAACCCGTCCAAAGAAGCCATCCAGAGGAAAGAAGGCCAAAGAGTCCGTAAAAACTGAAATGGTTGAAGAACAACCTAATGCCAGTCCAAAGAAAACCACCAAAGGTAAGAAGGCTAAAGACTTTGAAGAAACTGAAAAGGAGCAATCCGAAAAACTTGAAATGGTTGAAAAACAACCTGAATACAATCCAAAGAAAAGCAACAGAGGGAAGGCCAAAGACTCTGAAGAAACTGAAACGGAGCAATCCGAAACCCGTCCAAAGAAGACAATCAGAGGAAAGAAGTCAAAAGAGTCCGAAAAAACTGAAATGGTTGAAGAACAACCTGAAGTCACAAAGAACACCACCAAAGGTGAGAATGCTAAAGTCTTTGAAGAAACTGATAAGGAGCAATCCGAACCCATTCCAAAAAAAACAACAAGAGGAAAGAAGGCTATTAAGTCCGAAAAATCTGAATTGGTTGAAGAACAACCTGAACCTAGTTTGAAGAAAACCAGCAGGGAAAAAAAGGATAAGGAGTCTGAAGATACCAAACATACTGCCAATAAGCCCACAAAAGGCAAGAAGGCTGTTGCTGCTGCTGAGAAAAAAAAAGATGCACCCCAAGAACTTGAACCTTCCAAGAAGATTGTTGAAGAACATGCTCCCACTACCAAACGGAATAAAAGGCCATTAAAAACGGTTCAATATAAGGAATAAGCCAGGTTCGGACAAAAAAAACTAAAATTAAAATGAAAAAAACATCTCGCAAATTAAAACGCTCAAAAAAGTAGTTTTAGTTATTATAACGTATATGTTTTATTTTGTTTTTTAAGTTGCACTGTACATACCTGTATATTTAAATTTAAATAAAAATCTCTTTAATTATAATAATATATTAGTTAATAAATCTTTAAAATATATTTATATATATTTTTATTAACCTTTACCCCACATAATTCTAAATCAGAAAAAGTTATTTTTCTAAAAAATGTTTATCCTTAAGGATAAAATAATTATTTGGGTAAAAGTAGTGTAAATGGTTCTTTGCATTCCTTGTTGTTTTCCTTAATAATAATAATAATTAACTAAATATTATAATAACACAGCATCCAGAAAATTATAGAAGTGTATACATATATATATGTATATATTAGGGTGTTTGGTGTTGAAAAATTAATAGTAGGTACATTAAAAAACAAAAATTTTGGCGCATATTTGAGCTCTTAATATTAATATAAAGGTTTGCCTCAATTCATTTGTTGTTTTTCCATTTCAATAACACGGGAATTTTTATTTTTTGAATTCTTCAGATTTAAATACCCGGACAACATTCGTGATATTCATACGAACATCACGTCGTGATTTTCACAAATTTTATTCATACTGATATCATACGGAAGTCACCGCGTGATAAATGAAAATCATACGAACGTCACGTCGTGATTTTCACAAATTTTATTCATTCGGACATCATCCGGATGTCACTGCGTGAGAAATGAAAATCATGTCGTGATTTTTTATGCCATCGCTGTTTGCGATTGACCGATGGCACAAAAAATCATGTCGTGATTTTTTATGCCAATGCTGTTTGGATAATCATTTTTGCGCCACGTTTAATTTAATATTTTCTTGGATTTAAATTAACTATAAATAGTTAATTTAAATCCAAGAAAATTTTGAATGTTAAACTGTTGATTCAATTGTTAATTTTTTTTTTTTTTTTTTAGAAGAGCTTTATTTCTGACCCTTAAACAGTTTACAAGAAAACTGGCACTAGGGCCTAATGCTAAATTAAATACAAATCACTCTATGAAACTATGGCATATTAACATACTTTTATAAAATATATTATATAATAAAATAAAAAAAATATTATTTAAAACGTTTATCTCTAACCACTTGTTTAAGTTCTTTACACATTCCTTTGTAGTTCTTAATGTTTTTTATGTTTTAGGGTATGATTGTAGACTTGAATGCTGCTATATAGTGGAGATTGTTGACATTTTTTTGTCCTCCTAATTAACATACTTTTTCTTTTAATGTACGAATGTGTCGCAAAAATTAATATCCAAACATGTCGTGATTTTTTATGACCAAACACCGATGGCATAAAAAATCATGTCCTGATTTTTTATGCCATCGGTGTTTGGATATTTATATATATATATATAGTTTTTGTGGTTAAATACATTCAATATTTTTTTGGATTTAAATTTATAGTTAATTTACATCCAAGAAAATATGAAATGTATTTAACCGCAAAAACTGTTAATTCAATTGTTAACATACTTTTTCTTTCAATGTACGAATGTGGCGCAAAAATAAATATCCAAACATGTCGATACACCGATAGCATAAAAAATCATGTCGTGATTTTTTTATTCCATCGGTGTTTGGATATTTATTTTTGCGCCACATTCGCGAATGAGAGATAAAGTATACCTACATAATATACATATAATACCTACATATAATACATATTATATATTGAATCAATAGTTTTTGTGGTTAAATACATTCAATATTTTTTTGGATTTAAATTAATAGTTAATTTACATCCAAGAAAATATTAAATGTATTTAACCGCAAAAACTGTTAATTCAATTGTTAACATACATTTTCTCACAATGTACGATGTGGCGCAAAAATAAATATCCAAACATGTCGGTGCACCGATGGCATAAAAAATCATGTCATGATTTTTTATGCCCAAACACCGATAGCATAAAAAATCATGTGTTAAACTAGGTTTTAAATTTGCAGTTCGCAGGGCTCATACGCATGCGCAAACTTTGCACATATCATACCGTGAGTTCTACATGATATCACTGTGATGAAGCATGTGTATGCACTCAGGATATCACAGCATGATAAAAAAATCACGTTGTGATATCATCATGACTTCACCAGGAAATCCCGATTGTTGTCCGGGTATTGCTGTACTAAAATATACCAGTGGAGATAGTGCAGGGTCTACCAACAGACCTCATTACTAGAATTAAACTTTAATTATTAAAGTTTAATAGCATATCGTTTTTTCCACATAACCTCTGAAACTTTTAAATTATTGTAGCATCTACAAACAAATGAATTAATGGCCCATTGCCTTCTTTACCTCTGGACCAGGGTGGCTGGACCATTGGCAATTATTCCTATAGGAAAAATATTTAACACAACTTAATTAATAAAATAAAAAAAATCACAATCATGTTCTATAATTTTTTTTAAGCATAAAATTAAAAGTTTTAATACAAATATAGGTACTTTATATAATACATAAATATACTTTACAACATATCCTGTGCTGTACATACCTGAGTTGTTACTGAAAGCAAAAATCAGAGAAAGGAACTGTTCTTAACAAAATCATACGCAGAAATGAGAATATTCAAAATTCTTGCAACTGTATTTGACCGCAAAAACTGGTAATTCAATTGTTAACATACTTTTTCTTTCAATGTACGAATGTGGCGCAAAAATGAATATCCAAACAACATCGGTGCACCGATGCCATAAACAATCATGTGATTTTTTATGCCCAAACACCGATAGCATAAAAAATTATGTCGTGACTTTTTAGGCCATCGGTCAATCGCAAACAGTGATGGCATAAAAAATCACGCCATGATTTTCATTTCTCACGCAGTGACATCTGGATGATGTCCGTATGAATAAAATTTGTGAAAATCACGACGTGATGTTCGTATGAATATCAAGAATGTTGTCCGAGTTCAATTAAAAAAGATATTCCAATGTTTAACAAAACGTTCACGTAATAAAAAAAATCACGTTGTGAAATCATCACGACTTTACCAGGAAATCCCGATTGTTGTCCGGGCACTTCTATATTTTTCCGTTTGCTGTGAAAAACTATAAAATTAAAATAAAGTATTTAAAGTAATATTTTTTTTATTTCAATACAACTTGACAACAAATCGATGCCAATTTTTAATGTATTCCTGAGGGTTCCATTTAATGACCATGTATGGTATACAAGGTGTTTTTAATGTTCATGTTAGTTTATTCTCGCAAGGATATATTTTTTAAAGGTAAAGGTAAAAAAATAAAACAGGTGTTTTAGTAAATAAAATTTATGTTTTCAAGTAGGTCTACAATTATAATTATTAATAAATAAAATTGGTATTTATTATGTGAAGCTATATAAGTCTAAAAATGCAAACTATACAAGAAACCAAATATTCAAGTAATATATAAAACGATTTTATAGACAAAAAACTTACTTTTATACAAATTATAGATACAGTGTACAGTATAATGGATAACATAACGAAGACGCGTTCAAGGTGATAATAAAAAATGAGTTTTTGATAAAAGAGGTTGTAATTAAAAAAAGTATGACCACGACTTAAAATGTTTCAGTCTTAAATACATTGGCCAACGGTTAAAAAAATTCAAAAGTACTCTAGAAGACCACAATTACGCTACAAGTACAAAAATGACATACAAATATATCGATCGACGTGGAGCTGGAAAGTCGGCGAAAACGAACCTTAAAGGTACTTACTGTTGGAATCCGAGTCGGCTTCGGCGAGAGACCGTCGATTCCTGGACTTCTTGGGCGCGCGGTCGCTCTCGTTGCTGCTCAGGCGGCGGCCCCGCTTGTTGGGCCGCTCCGAGGGCGACGCGCTGGAGACGGCGTTCTCGTCGTTGGTGCGCGCGGCCGCCCTGATCAGGTTCGCCAGCGGCTCCTCGTCGCTCTCGCGCCGCTGCTTCTGCGCCTTTTTCGTCTTCGAGCGGCGCTTCGTCGTCGGCTGCCACTCGTCCTCCGACGTCGTCGACGTCACCGTCGATTCGTCGGTCAGCTCGAGGATTTTCGGGTTCTTCGACACCTTCGGCGGCGGCAAAAACGTCTGCGGGCATTTTGTCTGAAGGAGAGTTATTTGCTTTCAAAATCTTGCAAGTTATTCAAAAATCCCGCGTAATTGTGCTTAATCGAAAAAATATATGTGAAATAGCAATAGTACAGTGTTAAAAAAAAATTGACCATAGTCATCTCACTGGAAAAAAATATTTCTCTACGACTACTTAAGAATAGTAACATTCTAGTGTAATTTTTGATCATAGAAAGGATGTTTTTCTGCAATACTGTGCGAGAATATTCCTACTCTTGTTTAAGAATGGTCACAAGTAACGACATCTCCTGGCTGTTTACTAAACGTAAAAAATTTAAAAATATTTAAATATTACTGTATTATTTATTAATTAAAAAATAATAGCATTTAGTATAGTATAGTATTTATTGTTTTTCAAATATACAAATCAAAATTAATAAATTTGATATTAAAATGATAAACCAGTTACCTACTATACCGGCTTTGAAGTTTTAATAGATTCAAAAAGTTTAAAAAAAGACCTTTAAAATGTAGAAAAAGAATAGATGTTGACATAGATTACTTGTAAAATTAGTTTTGTATTTGTTACAATGTTATTTTTTTTTATTAGTTTGTGTAAATAACTATTTTTAATTATAATAAAGATTTAGGCATACCATTTGTTACAATTTATTATAATTTACATTATAAAATCTGTGACAAAATGGTTTGACAATACAAAAAACTTAAATGTCAAAAACTGCTTGGTTTCGTTTCTCTGTTTAAAATTATATAAGCGTTACTATTCTTACGTAGTCGTAGAGAAAATAATGTCTGAAACACGTTTGGAATAGCATATTCCACTCTCGTAAAACCGTCACACTCGCCTTCGGCTCGTGTGTCAAATTTTCCAAACTTGTTACAGAATGTACTATTTTACAATGTTACTGAACGTTACATTTGTTAGTATAATGTCCCCGGGGAGTAAAGTTTTTTTGCAATATTGGGCCCAAACCAGAAGTCTTAAAAAAATATTTCAGAAACATTCCATATACTATGTTACAAATTAAATGTTATTTTAAAGTTGCATACAAATTAAAGATAAACAAGAAACATATTCTAGTAGAGTAATAATTAGGGAATGCAATCTTGGTATACCAAGATCTCGCACTAATTCTGCAAGATTAGTATTGCACGAAAATCATGCGCGATCTAGCTAGATTTACGAGATTAGGACACACCGCATTCCATGTGTTTTGTGTTTTTTGAGAAGTCATTTTCAAAATAATGTATAGTTTTTTCAATAAATAATTTTAGTTTGTTTATGTTTTTTGCTTCAATAGCTTGATGATTATTCGTATATAATATTATATACCACTCGTAATAATATTTTCCCTGATAAAATTTTTGATTTTTATATGAATAAAAATCAAAAATTTTTTCAGGGAAAATTTTATTACGAGTGGTATTCGGCAAAAGACTATTTCACGAATATTTTTTTTTAAAATTAGAATTAACTGCCGATTCAATTTCTTTCTATTTTTTGACATTTTTATTTTAAAATTAGAAACGTCAATATTGATAATTATTTTTCGCATATATGCTATAGCAACCAATTGGTTGGTCGTATAAACGAGTGTTTTTGTTTACCTAAATAGGTAACACTGAAAACAATACTCGTTTTCTGAAATCTGATTAGTAATGAGGGGAATAGTCTTAAATAAATTAATTAATTTATGTTTTATTTAATTATTTTGCCTTTACGATATAACCTAACAAAGTTTTATTAATCTTAAATCTGCGAGATCTCGCAAAATACCGAGATCTTGCGAGATTACACCTCTTAAATCTTGCTTTACCAAGATTGTACATTTTCCTGCAAGATTGCATTCCCTAGTAATAATACCCCACGTCGTAAGGCCCACAAAAATCGTATTTAAAATAAAATTGAATTTTTCATTTGAAAGTTGTATTAATATTTTAAATAAAACATAATAAAAAACTTATTTATAATTGTAATGTTTAAATACTTGTATGCAACTTTCCATATTAATCTTAAGGTAAAGTTTAATGGAAATTATCATGTGTAACATTTTAAATGTAACATTTCATTTATGTTGGTGCATTGGCAAATAAAACATTTAAAAGCCAGCTAAAAGATCTCTTTTCATTTAAAATTTGTTATAATATTTTAAATGATACATTAAAAGAGAAACTTATGTTTGTAACATTATAATTGTAATGTTTAAATTATTTTATATATTTCATTTTAAATGTTACTAATGTAACATTTAAAAACTTTCCATATGAATCTTAAGGTACAGTTTCAAAAATAAGGTTGATGAAAATTATCATGTGTAAAATTTTAAATGTAACATTTCATTTATGTTAACGCAAAGGCCAAATAAAACATTTTATTTGTAAACTAGCTAAAAGATCTTTTCAAAAGTTGTTGTAATATTTTAAATAAATCATTAGGAGAAACTATTTTTTAAATATTATAATTGGATAGTGTTTAACGAAAAGGAACCAAGCTTGGTAAAATTATTTGTAAAATAACACATTTTTATTAATGCTCAAAAGGTTGATCATCATTTGGAACTTTTCTCAAAACGATTGAGAGGGTTCCCAAATCATTGTTAATTTTTTAAGCAGCATTAAAAAATGAGTTATTTTGCAAATAATTTTGTTTACCCCAGAAAAAGTTTTTGGCGCTTGGTTTCTTTTCGTTAAACGCTATCCAATTGTAATGTTTAAATACTTTTATATAAAATTTCATTAAAACGTATGTACGTCCAGAGCCTGCTGCACAATAGCCTGGTAACGGGAACGGGAATCTGAACAGAAAAGGCGGGAAAGACTAAAAAACCACCGTTTTTCGCGTTCTTGTTTCTGGACTGTTGTGCAGCGGGCTTAAGAAATAAAAATAAACACAGAAATAAAAAGTAAAAAAAAATAATATTTTAGAGAAATTTTCGAGTTCAGCGTTTAAGCTTAAAAAAGTGGTTAAATACTTACTGGATCATGATCTGAGCAGATAAATCCTAGAAGGTTATCATGCCTGATATTTCCCTCAGAATGTTGAGGACAATACGAATTAATGCATTGAACACAACACCTAATAGTTCTTTTAGTGCAAACTTTGCAATTATGCCAGGGGCAAATGAATTTATTTCCTGAAAAAAGGAACAAAACATTAATATTATTTTTTATTCCAAAATAATATTCCTCACCATCAGGCCACGCGTCGAGTTTAACGCACTTGAGATGGTAACTCTTGGTGCAAATTTTATTGTTGCACGCCTCAACTAAACCCTTTTTGCCGCAAATGAAGCAGGGATTCTTGTTGACGACGTTGACGGGTTTCGTCGCTTTCAGGTGCTTCTTCAGCT
This sequence comes from Brassicogethes aeneus, assembly GCA_921294245.1. Lineage (NCBI taxonomy): Eukaryota > Metazoa > Arthropoda > Insecta > Coleoptera > Nitidulidae > Brassicogethes > Brassicogethes aeneus. The sequence goes on from OV121135.1 coordinate 49,556,214, forward strand.
TGTACTTTTTCACCTTCTTCGACGGGATGTCGGACTGAAACGAGAAAAACACGACACCTCCAGAAAGGATGCGAAAGCGTTTCGGTGGATTCTTACCTTCGCTTTGACCCCGATGAAGCCGCTGCAGTTGGGGGCGCCGCACATGCACACCTTCTTCTCCTTGCCCACGCACTCCAGATTGTAGTTGAAGGTCAGCTCGGTGTTGGCGGGGATGTCTTCGGTGGCGAACAAGCCCACCCTGGTGTCGCCGTTCACCGTCCACTTTTGCGTCTCGCAGTTCGGCTGACACGAGTGGTTCATAAACCTCGCCACATTACCTGTTTTTTTTATGAAAATTTAGATAGTTCAGTGGAAGGAGTGTAATATTTGAGGAGTGATTTTTCAAAAGGTCGTATTTCCATTTGCAACAATTTTACAAAAAAATGACAATAACCTGTATAGGTTAGGGCAATATAGATTATTTAAAAAAAATTCTGATGAATATTTAATAATACTTCAGACCTGCTGTCATATTTCGCCGTTAATTTTGTCAAAAAATTACATTCAAGTAAAAATGCAAATAAGGCCTTTTGAAAAATCACTCCTCATTTAGTATTTTAAGTATGCTTACAAGCTACCCTAAGATTTTAGACCCTGAAATCTTAATGATAGAACATTTTTAGATAGTTTAGTGGAAAGAATAGAAAATTTAGCTCCCATAGAGACTACTTTTTTCCAAATTTGATCAAACTGATAAATTTTTAAATAGTTTAGTGGGAAGAATAGAAAATTTAGCACCTTAATATAAAATATACCAGAAATATATTGACCTTAAAACTAACTATTTTATTTTTAAATTGATGTTATTTTATGAAAATTTATATAGTTTAGTGGGAGGAGCATAATATTTAATATCTTAAGTATGCTTACAAGCTATCCTTGAAATATCAAAAGTTTTAATTTTAAGACTACCTTTTTCCAAATTTGATCAAACTGATACATTTTTAGATAGTTTAGTGGGAAGAATAGAAAATTTAGCACCTATGGAGCTATAATTATAGCTTCTTAAGAATTTACCCTTAATATAAAATATACCAAAAATATATTGACCTTAAAACTAACTATTTTATTTTTAAATTGATGTTTTTTTATGAAAATTTAGATTATTTAGTGAGAGGAGCATAATATTTAATATCTTAAGTATGCTTACAAGCTATCCTAATAGTATAGACCTTGAAATCTCAAAAGTTTTAATTTTAAGACTACCTTTTTCCAAATTTGATAGAACTGCTACATTTTTAGGAAGTTTAGAGGGAGGAATAGATAATTTAGCACCTATAGACCTACAAGAAGTTACCGTCAATATAAAATATACTAAAAAGATATTTTACCTTAAAACTTTTTGTTTTATTTTTTAAATTTATTTTTTTATGAAAATATAGATAGCTTAGTTGGAGGAGCATAATATTTATTATCTTAAGTATGTTTACATGCTACCCTAAGATATAATATAAAATTATAATTTTTTAATTAAAACATTAAGAGAAACCAATTTTTGTAATATTATAATAATTATAACAATTATTGTAATATTTAAATACTTTTATAAAACAGTCCATTTTAAATGTTACTAATGTAATATAAAAACTTTTAACATAAATCTTATGGTAAAGTTTCAAAATTAAGGTTGATGGAAATAATCATGTGTAACATTTTAAATGTAAAATTTCATTTATGTTAATGCAGGTGGCAAATAAAACATTTTATTTGTAAACTGTAAAGATCTCTTTTCATTAAAAGTTGTTTTAATATTTGAAATGAAACATTCAGAGAATCTTATTTTTGTTTAAAAGTTGTTTGAATATTTTAAATGAAACATTAAGAGAAGCTCATGTTTGTAATATTTTAATTGAAATGTTTACATGCTTTTATACAACATTTCATTTTACATGTTACTAATGTTAAATTTAAAAACTTTCCATATAAATCTTAAGGTAAAGTTTCAAAATTAAGGTTGATGGAAATTATCATGTGTAATATTTTAAATGTAACATTTCATTTATGTTAGTGTAAGTAGCAAATAAAAAATTTTATTTGTAAACTAGCTAAAAGATTTTTTTTCATTTAAAAGTTGTTTTAATATTTTAAATGAAACATTAGAAGAAACTTATGTTTGTAATATTATAGTTGTAATGTTTACATACTTTTATACAACATTTCATTTTAAATGTTACTAATGTAATATTTAAATACTTTCCATATAAATCTAAAGTTTAAAAATTAAGGTTGATGAAAAATATGTGTAACATTTTAAATGTACCATGTTATAAAATATATATTATAATATATTTATGTTAATGTAAGTAGCAAATAAAACATTTTATTTGGAAACTAGCTGAGAGATCCCTTTTCATTTAAAAATTGTTGTATTATTATTGAATTATAATTGTGTTTAAACACTTAAACATTTCATTTTAAATGTTATTAATGGAATGTAAAAACGTTCCACATGAATCTTATGGTAGTTGGTAAGAAGTTACCGTAAATATAAGATATAAAAAAAAATTTTTTTTTTTCGCTGTGGCTCCCGTCCCGAGGCGGGACTTTTCAGTTCAGTTCATTGACGTCATAATTTTAAGATTTGTTATGTTATAATAAAATAATAATAAATTGTACCTGTATACATGTAAGGGCACGTTAGTTACGTCATAAAACCAAACCAACCCAAACTCAACAACACAACCCAACCGAGCAAAAAACCCAACTAAAATGGGCAAATTTATGTTACGATAAAAATAAAACACTTTTTAACAAAGAAACAACAAATTTATAAAATAAAAATAATAAAAAAAGTTTGACAACTTCTAGTAGAATCGAACCCGGTACCTCTCGCATGCCAAGCGACCGCCCTACCATCTAAGCCATCCAGCTTGACACCAATTATAAAAGCTCGGGGAATAAAAACGGATTTACAGTGTGTGACGTCTGTCGGGATCGAAGTTAAGTCCCGCCTCGGGACGGGAGCCACATCGTTTTTTTATGAACATTTAGATAGTTTATTAAGAGAAGTAGGTATAATATTTAATATCTTAAGTATGTTTTCATGCTACCCTAAGATATAATATAAAATTATAATTTTTTAAAATTTAAAAATTAAACAGAGATAAATATTCAAAACACAAACTTACCTTTCGGACCGGCATCGAGCATCCTATCCTTATCGATGGTGAGAAAATAGTAGTTCTCTTCGCGACACTCGTGCATCTTCTTGATCCTTCGTTGATACTCGGTTTCGTCTATCATCTCGCCCACGTACTCGATCACAAACTGGCCCTTTTTGACGGGCGCCAGCGTTTTCAGGCCCCAGCCGCGCTCCGAAGTTCTCGCCGGCGTCAGAGGCGGGTATTCCTTCTTTTCGAAGCACTGGTTGCAGCAGCGCGTGCCTGCCGGGCACACGTCAGCATCGCATTCCGTCAGCAGAAGCCTAAAATTGTTTATTATTTATCGCCCCACTTAGATTCGTATGGCCAGGCCCGTTTCTGGGGTGTCTGGCGCCTGCGTGCAGCATTCGTTGGTGCGCCCCTTTTATATTTAAATATAATACATTAAATATTTGAATTTTAAGTCGTAAAATTTAAAAAAATATATATAAATATGTAATTGAAAATGTAAAAAAACCGCTTAAATTAAGTATAAAAAATATTTATTAAATTACCAAACAAACAAGTAATATCATAATGGCATCTATTTTTCCGAAAAAACACGTTGCTAAGTAATATTTTAACAAGAAGCATGAGTGCTGGTGGCAACAAAAATCCGAGTCGAAGACGAGGATTTTTGCACCTGCACGAATGCATTTTGTTAAAAAATATTACTTAGCATTGTGTTTTAACGATTTTTTTCATAGGAAAAGTTAGATGCCCGAATGGTATTTAACAAGACTATTTCATGAGTAACAGTTAACAATTAAAATATAAATTGCAATTTTTGGTGACAACAGCTGTCATACAGTTTTTTTACCTAGAAACCATTTGTAGTTCAAAATTGCGCGTTTGTGATTGGTGGAAATTAAGACGAGGGAAATAGTCAGTGATAAAAATACTCTAAAGAAAAAAAAACAATCCAAATAATATAATAACTACTTACAACTGGTTTTTAGTGACGTACTCTCTAAAAATGACTAGTTTTCAAAGTAAAAAAGCAGTCACTAATAACTTTAGTACACAGCTATTTGTATCCCGGACATTTAACAGCTTATTATTATGTAAAATTGTCCCCTGAATCCGAAAATACCGTCAAAAATTATAAAAGTAAAGCAGTTTTTAAAATATAGTCAATACCATATTATATGTAAAATTTACTAAATCTCAAAAACGTTCTACTTTTATAACTTTTGACGACATTTTCGGATTCTGCGGACAATTTTACATAGGAGTTGACTGCTAAATATACGGGATACAAATTACTATTGACAATAATTATTAGTCGCTGCTTTTTTGCTATTGCAATTAGACTAATTGAATTAGTCATTTTTGACTAATTCTATTTTAGAGAGTTACTACTATTAAACTTTGCTACCGTCAACTGCAACTATGAAACAAATAGATAATATGACCATTTCTCTCCTTTTATTTTGATCATATCAAAACAAAATAAGCAGCCAATATCAAGCGGCAAAAGGCGCTTTATAGCGACCGAAAAAAAGAGCGGCCGACGCAAAAAAGGCAGAAACGTTTATCCAATGTATGTTTAAGTATCATATGCAAGAAAGTTTATTGTTACAAAGTACTGATTGACTTTGATTTTGCGTCCCCGAAATGTTGCGCCTGCGTGCGTGCACGCACTGCACGCTCGCCAGGAACGGGCCTGCGTATGGCACGCCGTTTTAGCATTTATTAGAGTTTGAAGATTAAAGTTGTTTTAACAGAAATTTACAAGGTTAAATTTTTTTAAACTCAAAACAATTGATGGTCAACATTTTAAAAAAATTTAGTTTAAATATTTTCGGTTTAAATTTGTAAAGAGTCATTTAAATGATACTCGATAAATTATTAATAAAAAAGTGGCAATTTTTTGATTATAAAATTTATCCACTATCATTTAAACGACTCTTTACGAATTTAAACCAAAACTTTTTATTTTTAACAATTTTAAATTGATACATTTTCAACACAAACATATTCACATAACATTTAAATGTAAGTCGGCTTTAGCAGACTATGGCAAGCCGTTTTATCATTTAACAACAAAATTTTTATTCAACATCATGGAGAATAATATAATAAAAATTGTTACAAAAAATAACTACATATTGGAAAGGTGTTGATGATGAATTTTAATCTTATGTTAACTTGCAATGTTTTCCATATGGTAATATTAATTCAAGTATTTCAAATGATATATAATTGTAGAATGTAGAATATAACTTTATTGCTGGAATTAAAATTATGTTTAATATAATTTTAATTTTTAGAATTAAAATTATATTGTAGTATAATTTTAATTCAATTAAAATTATGCACGCATAATTAAAATTATACTATACATCATTTTAATTGAATTAAAATTATACTGTACGGGGTGATCCCCTATAATGTAGCCCCCCTTAAACTTTTTTATTTTTTTAAGTGTCCCAAAAAATTTAAAAGTGTGGTTATGTAGGTACTAAAAAATACTTTTTTTCTACGTATAAAGAAAATTGGAAAATTGATCAGTATACAGGGAAAAACAAAAAGTTTATTTTTTTTTAATGGATCACCCTATATATGAATTTATTTTTCGATTCCTTGTAAAATTCTAAGCATATTTCATATAACATACCATATACCTAAATTCAACCGTTTCAGAAATATTTAAATTATTTTTAAGATAATAAGTTGAAATAGTTTGTCTTTCTCTGTCTAAGTACACTGAAAAAAATTATTACATTTAAATGTAAAGTTACAGGATTATTACCATATAAATTCCTAATTTTTACGACAAATTGTAAAATTACCTTTATTTTCGTCTAATTTTTATATATTTCAAGTAAATAAACATTTTTGTTTGTAAAATTACTAATGTTATGTATTAATTATTGATACAACAAGTAAATTTAACGAACTAAATGTAAAAAATACAATTATAACGTCTTACTGCATTATTTCAAATGTAAATATACTTTATTAGTCTTAATATTACAGGTTTAAATGTTTTTTTACATTCGGAGTGTAGTAAAAATCGCAAAATTACATTTCATATGTAACCGGAGAAGAAGCCTATTGGCTGGGAATTCGCGCTTGCCTGCCCACGCATCGGCATATTAATGTTATCATGTAAATAAAAAACATATTACATTAAAAATGTTATTTTACATAAAAAATATAAATGAGTTACACGTCAATTATGCTATTACATTTTACATGTAAAATAATAATGAAATGGAGTATTTCAGTTATCAACAAGGCATCAAAATAACCAATCTCCATTACCGGAAATTTACATGATTTTTTTTTTCAGTGTACGCCATTTTTACTTATTTAACGAGACATTTTGACATAATGTCACTATAGTAATTTATTTTCAATAAAAATGTTGGTATACTGAGGCTTCTTGATTTCTAACAGTTTAAATAAACATTTAATGATAACATTTCGAATGTGAATATTTCAGAAACTGTTGAATTTAGGTATATGGATTGTTATATGAATTATGCTCATAATTTTACAAGGAATCGAAAAATAAATTCATAAATAGGGTGATCCATTACAAAAAATAAACTTTTTCCCTGTATATTGATCAATTTTCCATTTTTTTATACGTAGAAAAAAAGTATTTTATACTCAACAGAATTTTAATTCCAGAAATTAAAATGATGTTATACACCATTTTAGTTCAAGCAATAAAAATTATATTCTACATCGTTTTAAATAGTTGAATAATAGTTTAATTATATGAAAAACATTGCAACTTAAAATAAGTTTCAAATAAAAATTAAAATATTTGTGCATATATTAAAAATAATTCAATGAATTAAAATTCAACATTAATATGGAGTTATTTCTAACATTTTATTGCAAACATTTTTAATAATTTTTGATGATGAATTCAACATGTGCAGAAAAATTGATCTAATTGTAATAAGGTATCATAAAAATTGAACCTAATTATTTAAAGATAAAAAATTCAGACTAATTAAAAATAAATTAAAATTAATATCACAAAGTTGGCAAGCCCTATTTTAAATTAAATTTGTGTAAAACTAAATTTTAAATAATCCATTATATATCAAACATAATGGAAGTTGTAACCATTTTAATTACGGTAAATTTTATATCCCTAGCCCAATTCTTTCTAAATGATAGTCTATAAATTTTTAATACAAAAATTAAAAATTTATCGACTATCATTTAAATGACTCTTTACAAATTTAAACCAATAATTTTGTGAATAAAATATTTAAAGTACAATTTTTAAAAACCAATATTTTAAACTTAAACTTTTACATTTGCATTTTTATATTAAAATTTTTTTTAATAATAATTAAAAAATATTTTAATATAAAAATAATTATAATGGTTTTGAGATTAAAAAATTTAACTGTTTAAACTATTTTGGTAGAAAAAGTTTTATATGTGTTTTTATTTTAAATGTCTCAACGCTATTTTTAAATACTAAAAAATTTAACTTTACCAATTTATGTTAAATAATTTTATATCAAAATTATTTAGGATTTACAAAATTCTGCCCAAATAAATTATATTTAAGAAATTATTTTTATTATGATAGTTAGAAATTTTTGCAAAAATTGATTGAAAATAATGTTGTTTAATACAGAAGTGAAATGTTAGTTGGTAAATTTTGTCTTTCAATACATGATGGATGAAAATATTTTAAATTTATAAATGAGGAGCATCCGTGCAAAACCGGCTAAATCAATTTTATTCAGTTTTTGTTTTTTTTCTGATTTTGCATCTTTGGGTTCATTTCTATCGACAACCAAGATAATTCTGTTTAAATCCGACTATATCCATGTTAAAATCTCATTTAAAAGGTAGCTTTAGGAGAAAAACCGGCCAAATCCACGTTTTTATAGCAAACCCGGCTATATCCAATAAATAATAATTATGATGGGCATGTGGCTTGGATATGTCGATACTACTACTAAAATTTGTTCTGTTTTTTCATGTTTGCACTAAATTTATTTTGTTAATAGTTTTGAATAATAAAGGTTTTTTTTCACATTTTATTTGGTTTTTGAGCATAACCGGCTATATACAAAACATTTTTTGAAATTTTGGCCTTAATATAAAGTTTTTGAAAACGAAAGTATGTCTCACAAAGCACAAAGCCCACAAAACTCAAGTTTGCTATTCCTTTTATCTGTAAAGGCCAGGAAACCGAGAGTTTTTGCCATTTTCCCAACATTTTATTAAAGTGGATATAGCCGGTTTTGCACGGATGCTCCTCAAATGTAAACCTAAAATTTTAAATCAAAAAATGATTTAATAAATGGTAAATTTTCATATAACTTGTTTCGATGCTGTATCCACTTATTTTTGTGAAAACTAATTCTCGCTCAAGGTTTTTTTTAGTGTAATGAGCATGTAGCATTTTAAGGTAATGTGAACTCAAATTATGACAACCCTAATCTATTAATTTTTTCCTAAAATGCAGGCTTTATGTTGCAAATGTCACGTAAGTTACCGGTCACCAACTGCAATATCCTAACATTGATGAATATTTTAACAAAATGGCTGTTGAAACAACTAATGTTAGTGCTTGATTAACTAAAAATAGACTTAAGATTGACGAAAAATTATTTTATCCGAAATCGGCAGAACTTTACTGCCGATTTATTTTAATTTACGATTTTTTGACTACTTTACTGCCGATTTCGGATAAAATAATTTTTTGTCAATCTTAAGTCTATTTTTAGTTAATCAAGCACTAACATTAGTTGTTTGAACGGCCATTTTGTTGAAATATTCATCGATGTTAGGATATTGCAGTTGGTGACCGGTAACTTACGTGACATTTGCAACATAAAGCCTGCATTTTAGGAAAAAATTAATAGATTAGGGTTGTCATAATTTAAGTTCCCATTACCTTGAAATGCTACATGCTTATTACACTAAAAAAAACCTTGAGCGAGAATTAGTTTTCACAAAAATAAGTGGATACAGCATCGGAACAAGTTATATGAGAATTTACCAAATGTTAAAATTGCCAAACGAAATACCTGTTGAGACAGTCGCTGTCAGGTCCGCAAGGTTGCGCTGCCTTCGGATCGCACTCGCAAGGTGTCGTGTTGCTTAAATTGGGATCGAACTGCCTGACGTTGCCCACAGGTTTGTTGACTTTAATTTTGATGTAGGGCGGTATTTTGCTCAGGTTCTGCCGTTTGATATCCTTGCTGTTTTTGAACTCTGCGATAACGAAAAGGTTCGATAACAGTTTGAATAAAACGGCGTACACAAAAAAGTGCTTACCTTTCTTGATTCTGTGCGCTATCGTGGCCTCCTCGATGGCCGTTTGGAATCGCAGATCGATGCCTTGCTTGTTGGCGCTGTTTTGGCCTTTGTCGCCCTCGTGGAACAGGAATACTCTGCCCTTGTTGAACCAATGGTGATCGTAGGTGCCGTAAAATTTCACGACGAACTCGCCGCGGTCGTGGTTAATCTTGAGAACGTTGTCCGGTATCTCGTTGGGATAGAGCACGACGCCTGGCCACCACCTAAGTAAAGTCGATTTTCAACGAACTGCGACTTTTATAATTTTGATGCATAAAATAAAATTGAATCAAGAACACCCTTTTTAAAACTCATCATTTCAGAAATACCTTTTGTAAATTTGATAAAACTGATGAATTTCTAGATAGTATAAAACTATATTTTTTATGAACATTTAGATAGTTTAGTGAGAGAAGTATAATATTTAATATTTTAAGTATTTTTAGGTTCTACCCCACAGTGGCGGCTCGTCAGGGTAGGCCTCTGAGGCCGCGCCTCACCCTTAAAATGAAGGAACGAACGACTTTTTGTATTTAGATTTTTGCCTATTACAAGTGTATTTTTAAAACAGTTCTACCCACAGACGGTTCTACCCAATAAAAAGTAAAAAACCAATCAATCATACTAAGCGTAAATAAAAATCCAGGCGCAAAGCGCGTCAAGGTAACGTGCATCGTTGAGAGTCGCTAGACAGAGGCGAAATTTTCACAGCCTCGGAAGCTCCCATTTACATCTAGAAAGCGAAACTGACACCAACAAAAATATCGTCGGAAGTTCGGGAATAAATACCGTAGATTTAGTCGTAGATGAGGCGAAATGATAATCGCTTGTGGGGGTCCGTCTATGATGGGATGCCAGCGTTTGTAGAGTACGTTATTGTTTTGATTCTGATTAAATTATTTAAAACTTTTGGCTGATCTTTTAAATTTTTTGTCTCGATTAGTAAAATTTCTTATTTAAATATTGTAGGGAACACACTAAGGTAGATTTAACAGTTTTTATTAAGCAAATTTTATATTCTGAAATATTGGATTGCATAATTCTTTAATTAGAGACGCGGTTTGAAAATTTAGAATTACTTTCAAATCTCACTGCAGACCCACAATTTTACGACCAAAAAATAGATAAATTTGCAAACTTAAAAGATAGACGTATAGATTTAATTTACAAAAAGTAGCTATAGTATTTTATATTTTTTAATACTTAGGTAGGGGTCGACTTTTTAGTTTTATTTTTATTTTTTGATTAATTAATTTATTTTTAACTTTTTTAAGAATACATTTTTAAGTTTTAAGATTAAAACTAGTCTTTGATGTGATATTTTGTTTGTTTTGTTTTTTTAGACTTTATTTTTTATTAATAATGGTTTAGTAGGGCTATCGGCGATGACCTCCATTTTAAAAAAGGTCAACGCGTCGCAGAATAATACCTTCCGGGTGACGTGGAAATTTATTTGTATTTAGACAAAATTAACCTTATGTAGCCTCACCCTCCTGTACACCCACGAGCCGCCACTGCTACCCCACAGACCAAGGTCTGTGTTCAACCCTAAGATTATAGACCCTTAATGTCAAAACTTTTAATTTCAGGACCACCTTTTTCCAAATTTGATAAAACTGATACATTTTTAGATACTTTAGTAGGAAGAATAAAAAATTTAGCACTTATACAGCTATAAGAAGTTATCCTCGATATAAAATATACTAAAAACATATTTTACCTTAAAACTATAAAATTATAATTGTTTTATTTTTCATATTGATGTTTTTTATGAAAATTTAGATATTTTGGTGAGAGAAATATAATATTTAATATCTTAAGAATGCTTACAAGCTACCCTAAGATTATAGACCCTGAAACCTCAAAAGTTTTAATTTCAGGATTACCTTTTTCCAAATTTGATAAAATTAAAACATTTTGGGATAGTTTAGTAGGAAAAATAAAAAAAATTAGCACCCATAAAGGTAAGATGCTTGAAGAGTATTTATGAACAACAATCTATCTATCTATGCTAAATTTTCTCACAGTTGTGATGTTCATGAATACCCAACAAGAAGCAGTTCACATCTGAATCTACATAGGGTGAAGTCACGAATAAGTGTGTAATCCATAATATACTGAGGTGCTTGTTTGTATAACAAGCTACCAAAGGAGATAAGAGAATTAAAGGGCGACAAATGTCAACAAATGTAAAGTACTATATTGATTAGCCTGTTCTGTAACCTTTAATAAAAATGTGATTATAACTGTGATAGATAATGTAATGTATTGTGATATGTATAGGTGTCTCTCTGTAAACCTTTTAGTTTTTTGAGACGAATAAACTGTTTTTATTATTATTATTATTATATTGATGTTTTTAATAAAAATTTAGATAGCTTGGTGAGAGGGGTATAATATTTAATATCTTAAGTATGCTTACAAGCTACCCTTAAATCTTAAAAGTTTTAATTTTTAGATAGTTTAGTGGGAAAAATAGAAAATTTAGCACCTATAGAGGTATTAAAGTTACCCTTAATATAAAATATACTAAAAAAGACAAATTGATGTTTTTAATGAACATTTAGATAGTTCAATGAGAGGAGTGTAATATTTAGTATCTTAAATATGCTTACAAGATCCTGAAAACTCAAAAGTTTTATTTTCAGGATTGCCTTTCTCCAAATTTAATAAAACTAATACATTTTAGATAGTTTAGTAGGAAGAATAAAAAATTTAGCACCTATAGAGCTATAACAAGTTACCATCAATATAAAAGATACTAAAAAGACGTTTTACCTTAAAACTAATTATTTTATAAATTTGTTTTTTTATGAAAATTTAGGTAGTTTAATGAGAGGAGTGTAATATTTAATATCTTAAGTATGTACAAGCTACCCTAAGATTATAGACCCTGAAATCTCAAAAGTTTTAATTTTAGGATTATATTTTTCCAAATTTAATAAAACTGATACATTTTAGATAGGTTAGCAGGAAGAATTTAGCACCTAAGAAGTTATCATCAATATAAAAGATACTAAAAAGACGTTTTACCTTAAAAGTAACGGTTTTATTTTTTAAATTTATGTTTTTTTATGAAAATTTAGATAGTTTAGTGGGAAGAATAATAAATTTAGCACTCATAGAGCTATAAGAAGTAACCATCAATATAAAACTAAATACTAAAAACACATTTACCTTAAAACTAACGGTTTTATTTTTTAAATTGATGTTTTTTTAGATAGTTTAGTGTACAAGCTACCCTGAGTTTATAGACCTTAAAAAACGCTTTTAAAGTCATAGTTTTTGTCCAATTGTTTTTATAGTTTTAATGCTAAAATTATTTACTACACATGTAGGTATATTGGGGTGATTCATTTCCGCAAAGTTTTTTTTTGGTGCTCAAGCAAAATATTAATCTGCTTATAGAAAAAAAAATTCTCACCATGTTTGAGCTCTTAATATCAATTTTAAGTACTTACTATTTAAATTTAGTTTTACCGTAAAATGCATGTAAAATATATATATTTTTTCAAATTTCTAATGCTTACCCACCTTTTACAATATTGCAAATCGGTTTGATGGACCTTGTGGGAATTTCACGCTCTTCAAAAGTGCTTTAAAGTTTTTTTTGTGTAACTCGCATTGGTTCATCCGTAGGAGTCGTCAAAGTACAGTTTTTGAAAAATATAATATATATATATATACACTTCTCCAAGAAATTAACGCACCACACCAAAAATAATTTATTATTTTTAATATGTTTTGAAAATGGTAAAGATAAAGGTACACACTATCTGTATATTTATTTAAAAATAGGATTTTATTTATGTCAGAAAAAAATCCCTAAAAATAATGTTTTTTTCAAAAAATTAAAAAATAACAGAATAGGATTTTTATAAAAATTAAAAATTTGTACTTAATATTGGGTATTTCCACCTCTACTGCGAATGACAGCCTCACATCTTCTGTTTATACTCAAAATTAGGGTTCGAATTTCATTTTGGTCAAAATTCTCCCAAATATCCAGTAGAAGGCGCTCTACATCCTCTAAGTTATTCGAAAGGTTTGGATGGTCCCTTAAACGTCTCCCAAGAATGTCCCAGATGTGTTCTATAGGGTTAAGGTCTGGACTGCGAGCTGGCCAGGCCATAGCATTAATCCCAACGGCAGCAAGATAATTTCGGACTACCTGGGCAGTGTGTGGTCGTGCATTATCCTGCATTAGTAAAAAAATTGGACTTATAAAAGGGGCATATGGCACAACATGTTTTTCCAGAATGTTCAAAATGTAACGCTCAGCATTAAGGTTGCCATTATTTATCACCACTAAGTGGGTACGTGTTGTTAAAGAAATACCTCCCCACACCATAATTGAGCCCCCAACAAATAAGGTTGTATTAAGGAAGTTACATTGGACATATCTTTCATTTGGCCGTCGAAACACACGAACGCGTCTATCACATGTGTATAGACAAAATCTAGACTCATCTGTAAACAGAACTCGTTCCCAATCCGCTTCTATCCAGTTGACGTGCTCTCTAGCAAAATTTAGCCGGGCTCTGCGATGATCCACTGTTAAAAGCGGGCCTCGTGCAGGAATTCGGGGTTGCAAATTATCTTCCCTAAGTCGTTGTCGAATGGTTTCAATACTTATTCGAACCCCTTCTACGTTTTCCAACTGAGACTGCAACTTTCTTGTAGTCACAAACCGTTGTCTCAAAGTTAAAAGTCTTAAAAAACGATCTTGAGCAGGAGTCGTAGCACGATTTTTACCCTGATCTGGTCTCCTAGTATGGCCACCAGTCTCCATGTACCATTGATACATACGAGAAATGGATGTATGGGATACACCAAACCTTTCAGCTATTCTGCGGAAACTCCAACCTTCTTGCACTAAAACAACCACTTGGGCACACTCATCGCGAGTTAAATTTCTCGATTGCCGTTGCATCTTAAATCCCGGTGCACAACAAACTTTTTCCATTTTTAGTAAAATTGCATTGATTAACTTCAAAGAATATACCACTAAGCTTAATTAAAATTCAAATAAAACCATTTCAACGTCACTTTTGTGCGTTTGTGGCGACTGTGCATTTTGGCAGAGCAGTTGGCAATACTACAGTATTGCCAAACGTTTTGCAAATTATTATAATAATGGTGTAAGAAAAGATGTAATTTTCGTTAAGGAGGGTAGAAGACTCTCCTTGGGTTTTCGTTATCTTATAATTTGTTGTTAAAAGTTAAGTTGTTATAGAATATATGGATTTCGTTGGTAAAACCTTAGGTTCTTTTTTGACTCGCCATCTAACGAACAACGAACGAAATACTGACTTATCTGGACGCTTGCTTCTGTTCTGTAGAGATAGGAGCTATATCACCTTCTTCTTTCACCCTGGGTAAAACTATAAATTTAAATAGTAAGTACTTAAAATTGATATTAAGAGCTCAAACTTTTTTTTTTCTATATGCAGATTAAAATTTTGCTTGAAAGCACCGAAAAAAAACCAAAATCTTTGCGGAATTGAATCATCCCAAGGTATATGTTCTCTGAAATATAAATTATTATTATTTTTACCTGTAGTGGCCCAGCTTGCACCAGACGATCTCGTCGTAGAGGGGATAACGTCCGGACTCGCAGTCCTCGCAAATAAACGCCTCGTCGGGGTTGATTTTTTTCGTGATGCACTCCGGGTGGATGCTCATCGGGCAGGTCTCGCAGCAGATCAGGTTGCCGCCGCGCGAGCACAGGAAGCACCAGTTCGCGTTGCAGATCTGCTGCTTGCGGTTGTACTTGCTGTGCCGCGGGCACACGATCTGCGAGCCGGTGAGGATCTCCGTGCCGGCCGGCAGGCACATGCTCGACTGGTGATACGCGGCCGGACAGCTGAGGCACCGGACGAGCTTGTCCGACGAGCACCGGTGCACGTGCGCCATGCGCGGGTCGTCCGACACGCACGTGTGGCACGCGTGGACGGGGCACACGAAAGTGTCCACCACGCTGTTGTTGAGCACCGTCTGCGTGAGCGTCCACTGCGTCTGCGGCCACGGCTTCAGGCACTCCTGGTGGTAGTACTTCCCGCAATAGCCCAGCGAGCACTTCTGCCTCACCGAGGACCCGCCGGGGCTCGCGTACTTCATGCATATGGCGCACAGCGGGTCGAGGTTGGCGGCGCAGAAGCCGCACTTGAAGTTTTTCGCGTCCATCGACTCGGGCTCCTCCGAAACCAAGTCGGCGTCGGCGGTCACGTGACGCACGATACCTGAATATCAAGATACACCTTAAGATAGGATGGTGCGCATGTTGGGCGGGGATTAATGACGTCACTTGATGAGTGTTTTAAAATCTTTAACGTGCTTTTTAATTATCTACTGCTAAAATTCTTGTTTTTGCGATGCTTTTGGATGTTAACTTGCTCTACTTTTTGTTTAATTTGTCGTTTTTGTGTTCGGTAAGGTTCGAATTACTTTTCAGCGTTCAAATTATTGTTATTGCGTTAGGTTAACCTGTTAGGTTTGTTTATTATTGTTTTTGTGTTCCGTTAACTTGTTTTGTTTGTGTTTTAGATTGTATAGTGCCATTTGCATTTATTAAAATGCGGTGTGGCATATTTGGATGCAATTCGGACAAACAGTCCAAGAAAAACCCTTTAAATAAAAACATTAAATTTAATCGATTCCCGAAAAAGTTTGATTTGTGGAAACAGTGTTTAAATGCCACAAAAATAATAGACAATATTTACGTTAAGACCGCTTCTGTTTCCTATAAACATTTTCTGGACAGTGACTATAAGTTTAATTTAAAACACCAACGCTTAAACTACAGCCCTAAATGTTATCAAGGCATTTATTGTCCATATTATAACACTTTCTTCAATATTAAGTTTAATAAAAACGCACTATGTCCAGAAATTTCTCTATTTTCTTTGATAATATTACTATTATTCGTGTATTCGCACGGCAACTACTCATCAAGTGACGTCATGCGCGGGACGAACCAAAACTCGTACACGGGAGCATCCAGCCCTGCCTGAATATGTATTTAAGTTAAAATAGTTTTCTCTGAAAAAGTTCTAATCAAGGTACAAGAAAACCATGTATGTTCCTTAGACTGGGCCAAAAAAATCGACTATTTTTTTTTGGAAAGTATATTGAAAATATTGTTTGGGATGACAAGAAAAAATTATGGTGAAAGTTTGAGTTCGTAATATTAATATTAAGAGGTCTATCATCGCAATTTTAGATTTTTTTTTCCTGAGCGAGTTTTTGTCTCAGAACTCCCAAATCATTGAGTTTAACAAAATTGACCTAAGAATATTTTTTGAAGAAAAAAGGTTTGATTGGAATTTTCCGTCAGATGAACCCTTTTCTTAGAATCATGCCTTAAAAATTGGTATAGTTTTACAATTTGATCTTTTAACTTTGGAATTTTGTAATTCAAGTAAAAATCAGTACCCTGGCTAAATTCACCCCATCAAAAGTTATTCAAGGTTAAATTTGAAGTCAAAACAAAATTTTAACCTTGAATAACTTTTTATTGAGTGAATTTAGCCAAAAATATTAAGTGGCTTTTTTTGTAAAGCATTTGATTTCCAATAAGAATATTTATCGGTTTTTTATGGGTTCTGATATTTACATGAGTTGTTAATTTTGTAACTTGACACTTTTCATTTTATTCTTTATAGGTATTTGCTTTAAAACAGGACGTTTTATTTTATTGAAAACATTTTACTTATAAATGGCTTTAAAAAAAGATATTTTATTTGAAACCCATTATTTAAAATGTTAAAAACTAAAATTAAATTTTTATTAGCACTTTTTTCATCAATTTTATTTGATATTTAAAATAATATATTTTATTTGATTGAAAAAGCATATAAATTAATTTTTTTTCATTAATATTATTTTCTTGAAATGTTAATATTGTGACTTAGATCGTTTTTTACGTGGGCTCTTCAAATTATTCGGCAATTTAATCTAAAAATCGAATAATTTTATAGAAATTTTTATATAAATTTCATAATATTTAAACTTAAAATGTCATTTAAATTCAAAGGCGCTAACTGAAGAATATACCTTGTTTTCTTGTACCATGTTTTTAATAAGTAAAAATGAGAGTTTTGAAAGTCTTACTTTCTCTTAGGGTTAAAAAAATCATGATTTAAAAAAAATAAAAAATCGATGATTTTTACTAAAAAAGTTAACAAAAAATGATTTTTTTTAAATTTTAAGCTTTTTTTAATAGTGTTACTATTAAAAAAAAACAAAAATAACTTGACCATAATATTATATTGGCACTACCTTATAAACAAATAAACCACCGTTCCTATGCATATGAATTTATTGAAATGGTGTCAAGATATTATTGTGCTTTAGTTTTAGATCTTTTAAGTGTTTTTTTAGATTTTAGGAACTTTTTTAAAACTGATTTAAATCATTGATTAAAATAAAAAAATCACTTGATTTAAATCAGGCGAACCCTGCTTTCTCTTAAAAACTGTATAAGACTTATTAAGTGGGAAAAGTCAGAATAAGTCTTAGTAAGTCTAATAGCAAGATTTGGGAGTCTTCTGGAAGAGTTAATAAGACTTTTAGCGGAGAAATGGTACCTACCATGGCGATTTAAATAAATATCCGGAATTATTCAGAGGTGTTGTATTCGGTAATTGTAAAAGACACAAGAAAAAGTATTTATAAACATCGTTTTTGTGTTGTTATAAAGCTTATAACAACACAGAACCTATGTTTACAATATAGGTGAGCAAAGTTTATTTCAATGTATCACAATAAAACAGTTGAGACCACAGGTCTGTGGTTGAGACATACGTTTGGTTTGTGTACTAGTCTTATTCTGACTTTTTTCGACTTATTAAGAGTTTCAAAAGTTTTTACTTAAGGGCCGCTTTACAATAAAGATTTTTTATGTATATTTTTTTAAATGAAGATTATTATTACCTTTACGAAAGTCACTTTCCGCTCTGCGTTTACAGCGACGCTTCTCGTTCTTGCGTTGACGCGCCAGGCGCAACTTCTCGCGTTTGCTCAAAGCGTTTTGTATGATGAAACTTGGCGATTCCACCTTTTGACTGGTTTCATTTGCAGCCTCATCACTCTTCTTATTCTCTTCAACAATTTCGGGTGCTTTGGCTGCTTCCGACTCCAACACTTCTTTCGAAGCCTCCTTTTCCACCGCACCGCCGTTTTTCTCGAGACCGGCAACATCCGCGGATTTGTTCGGCAACGTTGCCGCAGATTTATTCGACAACGACGTCGCTTTCTCGCGCTCATCGCAACTCGAATCGGTGGAGGACTCCTTGTAGACCGTTTTGGCCTCGAACTTGCGCATGATCTCCTTCATTTTAAAGTCGATTTGTTCGGCGAG
This sequence comes from Brassicogethes aeneus, assembly GCA_921294245.1. NCBI lineage: Eukaryota > Metazoa > Arthropoda > Insecta > Coleoptera > Nitidulidae > Brassicogethes > Brassicogethes aeneus. The sequence continues at coordinate 49,575,045 of OV121135.1, forward strand.
CGACATCGTCTTGAAATTGTCGGGGAAATTTTTTTTCGGCGGCGTGTTGTTGATGTGAGACCGTACCGTTACAATCTGGACGTTGCCCGATGGCGACTTCGTACCTCCATCTGACGTCTTGGTTGAATCGTTTCCGGTTGTATCGTTTGGGGTAGTAGATGGTTCTTCAATATTTATAACTTCCATTTTTTCTGCCTCCTCATTGGTCTTCCTGCTGTCCACTTGCTTCTTTTCCTCGTTGCTCCTCCTAGCGGCTTTCTTTTTAACGTCGACTTTTCCCTCCGCGATATCCATGGCGCACTGATAGTGGAAACTTCCATAGCACTTACCCTTGCACCTGTACACTTGGTCGGGTTTCAAGCAAAGCTGGCACACTTTGTCCCTGGCGACACCCTTGAAGAGTTTGTTTCTGTTGAAGAGGGCCCGTTGCTGCGACATGGCCGACACGTTTACGCTAACTTCGCTCACTTTCGACTCCGTGTCCGAGCTCTCGTCTTCGGACGCTTTGCGGCGGTGTCTGAGTCTCGGAAGGAAAACTTCATCGTCCGGATCTTCCTTCGTTTTTTTCCTCGGTGGCGACTCGGACTCTTTCTTGCCTGCACCGGAATCCCTTTTGATTTTCTCGTACTTTCTTTTCAAAGATTTCGTGTCGGAACTCTCGCTTTTCACGCTAAGGGTATCGTCGTTCGGCTGGATTTCCTTCTTTTCCTTTGCAGCCGACATTGAAGCCACAACCTTTTTGAAATAGTCCACTTTTTCCTGGTACGATTTTGATTTCACCGTCTTGGCTTCATCCACCCCAGTTTGCCATTTTTGCTTCCAACAATTGCGCACTACGCAAGATTGGCTTATTTCGACATTATGTTTTCCCTTTTCTTTCATTTTCTTGGCAATAAAGTTCAAATCGTTCTTGGAGCAGAAATGTACCATGTGCGTGTTCTTAATCCATGCCCTTCTCCCCTTGTCGCCGAAAAATCTAACGTGATAAAGCGAAATTTTTTTGGCAGTTACACCTAAAACAATACACGGAAATATAAAAAACAAAATCTCAAAAAAAACTTACATGGTCTATAAAAATCTCCCGAATCTGGTTCTGTTGTAACCAAACTGGGCCAAAACGGACACGTGCCGATTCTGCTCCAAACAATGTCTCCTAATTCGAAATTGGTGTCTTCTAAAACATAAATAATATTATTTTACGTTTATATGCTGCATGATATAGGCAAACCTATATTAATATCCGGTGACTCCAGAATTTCTTCCTCCTTAAACTCCTCTTCAATGTTAGTTTTCATTTTGTCCGCAATTGGTTCAGTGGTGAAATCTAGTTTCAAAGGTTTTTTAAACGTTTTTGTTTTACTTAAATCCGCAGAAGACTTGTTGCTTCGATTTTCAGCATAGTTGATACTATTGGAAGCCCTGGATCTTAAAGATTTTCTTCTATGCGTGGTACTTTCTTCGCTTTCGCTGTCAGTACAAATTTCTTCTTTAATTGATTCGTCATCTGAAATTCCCACAGTTGACTTGTCGTCGGAATCCTTTACTGAAACAGCTACGCCATCTTTGATGACTTCATATTCCGTCGATATGGACAGTCGCAATATTTTTTGTATTTTTAACTGGCTTTTTGACGCGGTCTCAGAACCCGAAGAAATCAATTTTCTTTGCTTTAGGCGATCTAAAAGTGGAGCATTTTCTTCATCAGAATCTATCTCTATAGTTTCGTTTTCCAATAACGTTTCGTCTTCGGATTCATTAGCAACACTGGGTTCTGTATCTTCAATAACAATGACAGGATCGTCTCTGATTTCTACTATTTCATTGGGTTTCTCCTTTGTTGGCTCTGTTTCTTCATCTTCAATCACTACTGTTTCGGTATTTATGATTTCTTCAGTTTGTGATTTTTTAGTTGGTGATAAATCCGCCTGTTCTACGTTTACTACCATTGTTTGACACACTTTACTCTCATTAATACTTTTTACCAAAGTTGTATTTATTGTTTTAGCCCCATTAACTATGACTGCTTCTTCAGATGTCTTCTGCTCTTTTAATGGTGTTTTACTTATCATTTCCACTGTGTTCTTTTTGGCAGGATTATCGTCTATATGAACTACATTTACAGGGATTTCTAAGTCCACTTCAGGTATTTTAACTGGCTCAACCTCAGGCAATGAAGCGTTTTCTGAGTCGACCTCAACCTCTGTTTGTGAACTTTCTGAAACAATTTCGTTTTTATCTTTGGTGGACTTTGAAGAAATTTGGGTTTCAACCTTCTTTTCTAAAGGAATCTGTTCCTGAGATTGTAGATTTAATGTTTTAGATGATGCAGTAGATTCTGTAGAAACTTGCTCTATTTGAGACTTTTCTTCTAAATTTTTCGATGTTTTTCTCTTATCTTTGGTGGACTTTAAAGAAATTTGGGTTTCAGCCTCGTTTTCTAAAAGATTTTCTGTTTTAGATGATGCAGTAGATTCTAAAGAAACTTGCTCTATTTGAGCCTTGCCTTCTAAATTTTTCGATGTTTTTCTCTTATCAGGAGATTTTGTGATTAAAACGTTGTATGTGCTTTTTAATTTTGAAATTTCGTTTTCATATGATGCACCTAAATCCAAAGAAACTTGAGCGGTGTTAGCCTTTTTGGGTGTAAGTTTCTTACTTTCTGGTGATTTTAAATTTGCAGTTTCGGACGTTGAAGTTGATTCAAAAGAAACCTGCACAGTTTGAGTCTTATTATAAATAACTTTGAAGTTTCCCTTGCAAGGAGATTTTATAACACATGCTGATTCTCCTTTTTCCAAGTTTTTGGATCTAGGAGAACTTGTTATGGTGCAATTTTTGTCAACTACATTTAAATCCTCTGTTTCCATCTTTTTGGAGGTATTACCATTAGTAGAACTCGTAACTGAACAATTTTCAGCATTTAAATCTTTGCTTGGTTTGAGGTTCGTGTTTTTAGAGAATGTGTCTGATTCAGAAGAAATTTGACCTGTTTGAATGTTTTCAGCACTTTCTAATTTTGAATCTGTTGTTTTGTCCAACCTATCAATATTATTTGGTACAATACCATTGATTGTTTCATTCTCTCGGCCAAAATCCAAAAACTGCTTCGCCAATTTGTTGCCGACATCTTCCTTCGGATTCCTGGTTACTCTTGGTGATCTTCTATTTTCGACTTTATTTGGAGATAAACAATTTTTCCTTGGAGACTTTTTAACCAAGTCTTTCTGTATTTCATCCTGTTTTTCTTCACAATTCTCCTTCAAGGAATCTTCTGAAGTTTCAAGTTTGCCATTAAGTTTACTATGGTCTGTATCATCATCAATTGTAAGATTTTCTGGAGTTTCGATTTCTGTGCATTTATGAAGTTCTGCTTCTGATGAAGTTATAGTTTTTGGTAATTTATCTTTCTCCACATTTTCTGTGATATTTATTACTTCATTCTCCAAATTTTTCAGTACTCTTGTTGACCTCCTTTTCTTCAACTCTGGTCCCTCATTTTCCTGACACACTTTTTCTGGAGACGCATTGTTAATAATTTCAGTTGACTCGATTACTTCTGAAGTTTTAAGTTTGCTATGGTCTGTATCATCATTAATTGTAAGATTTTCTGGAGTTTCGATTTCTGTACATTTATGAACTTCTGCTTCTGATGAAGTTATAGTTTTTGGTAATTTATCTTTCTCCACATTTTCTGTGATGTTTATTACTTCATTCTCCAAATTTTTCAGTACTCTTGTTGACCTCCTTTTCTTCAACTCTGGTCCCTCATTTTCCTGAACCATTGTTTCTGGAGACGCATTGTTAATAATTTCGGTGGACTTGATTACTTCAACAATATTGGAAATCTCTGTTTGTGTTACCTCTTCGCCTGCAGATATTACGGGATTTTCTAAGGATTGACTAACTTCCATATCAAGGTTTTCAGGAATTTCTAATTTTTCTGATTCTACGATGGCTTTTTCTAAACCTATCGATTCTTTGGTTGGTTTGGTGCTTACATCATCTAAACAACTTGCTTCAGCTACCAATGTTTGTTCTTCTTTGTTAACATGTTTAACATCTTTGAAATCCAATATATTTTTTTTACATTCCAAATCGCTAAATATCTTTAAAGTTGCCTTATTATTAGCACATTTATCATGGAATTCTTTCAACTGTTTCAAGGGCGACTGAATTATTTTTATTTCGCATTCTTTTATTATTGCTTTATCCTCGGATGTTTTAGGCTGGTCTTTAATTTGTTTAACTGTGCTGGCTTCGGTGGGGGATTCTATAGAATTTGAATGTTGTAAATCCGGGGTTACAACATTCTTTGAAGTAAAATTTTCAAACGTCTCTGAATCAGAATCTTGATTGATTTCAATTTTGGGTTTTTTTCTCGATTTTTTTGGTTTAATTTTTTCTAATGGTGGTGGCATTTTCTCTGTGATGGACTCATTTTCACTGACTTCCGATTCGGAACCTTTTGATATTCTTGAAGAACGTCTTCTTTCAGTTATTTCAGAGTTTGCACTTGATTTCACTGTTTTTAAGTCCTTACTTGTTTGTTCTAATGTTTCATTTACTTTTGTTTCATGAAGACTTTTTACTGACTTTGATGTAGATTTTCTTTTTTCCAATGATTTTGATGGAGTCTCATTGAAAACACGGTTTTTAGAATCACCGTCAATAGTTTTTGGTTCATCAACTTTTTCAGTTGAAATTGGTTCTTCTTTATTTTTTAATTCAGAATTTACACTTGATTTTACGGTTTTTGTTTTCTCACTTTTCTGTTCTGATGATTCATTTACTGATGTTTCGTTAAGACTTTTTACTGACTTTGATGTAGATTTTCTTTTTTCGAGTGTTTTTGATGGAGTTTCATTGGAAATAGGAGTTTTCGAATGATATTCAATAGTTTTCGGTTCCTGAACTTCTTTAGTTAATATTGGTTCTTCATTATTTTTCAATTCAGAATTTTCACTCAATTTCACGGTTTTAGCGTTCTTACTTTTTTCTTCTGATGATTCATTTGCTAATGTTTCTTTGAGACTTTTTACTGACTTTGATCTAGATTTTCTTTTTTCTGATGTTTTTGTTGGAGTTTTATTGGAAATACTAGTTTTTGGTTCCTGAATTTCTTTAGTTAACATTGGTTCATTATTTTTCAATTCAGAATTTTCACTTGATTTCACAGTTTCTGTGTCCTTACTTTTTTCTTCTGATGATTCATTTACTGATGATTCACTAAGACTTTTTACTGACTTTGATCTAGATTTTCTTTTTTCCAATGTTTTTGATGCAGTCTCATTGGAAACACGATTTTTAGAATCACCTCCATTAGTTTGTGGTTCCTGAACTTTGTCAGTTAATATTGTTTCTTCATTATTTTTCAATTCAGAATTTTTACTTGATTTCACAGTTTTTGTGACTGACTTGGGTCTAGATTTTCTTTTTTCCAATGTTTTTGATGAAGTCTCATTGGAAACACGATTTTTAGAATCACCTCCATTAGTTTGTGGTTCCTGAACTTTGTCAGTTAATATTGTTTCTTCATTATTTTTCAATTCAGAATCTTCACTTGATTTCACGGTTTTTGTGTCCTTACTTTTTTCATCTGATGATTCATTTACTGATGTTTTCTTGAGACTTTTTACTGACTTTGATCTAGAGTTTCTTTTTTCCAATGTGTTTGATAAGGTATCATTGGAATCACCTCCATTAGTCTTTGGTTCCTGAACTTTGTCAGTTAATATTGTTTCTTCATTATTTTTCAATTCAGAATCTTCACTTGATTTCATGGTTTTTGTGTTCCTACTTTTTTCTTCTGATGATTCATTTACTGATGTTTCCTTAAGACTTTTTACTGACTTTGATCTAGATTTCCTTTTTTCCAATGTTTTTAATGGAGTCTCATTGGAAACAGGATTTTTAGGATCACCTTTAATAGTTTTTGGTTCTTGAACTTCTTTAGTTATTATTGGTTCTTTATTAATTTCTAATACCTGTTGGGAGGATTTAGAAGACATTGCTTCTTCCACATTAACTGAAATTTCCGAGGAAATTTCCTTTGCTTCCAAAGTATTTCTTTTACTAGAAGGAAAAGATTTGGAGGATCTTAAAGATTTGCGAGTATCAGACTTATTTACATGTTTACCAATATTTTTGGATTTCTTGGTACTTAAATCAACATTGTCTGTGGGTATAGAAGAGTTTGCAACAGCAGATTTGAAAACTTCATCTACAGAATTATTTTCTGTATCAGTTTTTTCCAAATCCCCAAATTGTTTTAAAATTATCCTTATTTCAGAAGTAATACCATTCTGACTTAACAAATCATTTATGTTCTTCACATTTTTATCCAGAATTTCTCCATTATTGGTTTTTATACAGGGTGCTTCTTCACTAGGCTCAATTTCCATTTTTTCTATACTTTCTGGAACATGGAAAGATCGCAGACTTCTTCTGGGCCTTTCATTGGATGTGTTTTCTTGCCCAAAACTTGATCCACCTTTTAATTTCAAGTCTTCCAAGAGATTTATTTGCTGAGGAGTGCTCCTATTTTTGGCAGGTGCCTCAGAATCCAATGAAAGAGATCTGTTCTTTCTTGGGGTTGGAAATAGTTCTATGTTTATTGGTTCTATGGTTTTGCGTTTCTTTCTTGGCCTCCCTCTGCTTCTTGGTTTTGTTTCAGATAATGAAGATTTGTCTTCATTTCCTGGTAGGGAAGCAATACATTCTTGAGATTTACTTAGAAATGAAGATTTTTTTCTTGGTCTTCCCCTTTTTCTTGGTTTTGTTTCAGATAATGAAATTTTGTCTTCATTTCTTGGTAGGTAAGCAATACATTCTTGAGATTTACTTAGAAATGAAGATTTCTTTTTAAGTCTTCCTCTGATTCTTGGTTTTGTTTCAGATAATAAAGATTTGTCTTCATTTATTGTAAGGCTAGCTATACATTCTTGGGATTTACTTAAAAATGAAGATTTCTTAGAATTGCTAATGGTAAAAACTACATCTTCATCCTCAACAAAAAATATGTCACTTTTTTCCTGAGCCTCTAGGGTTTTGGTAGATTCCAATAAGTCATTGGCTATTTCTTCAATATATGATTGGTCTTTTAGTGATATATTTTTATTTTTGGCTTTTGGAATTGGAGAAATCGATTCTATTTCATTTACAAATGGAATGGAATCACTTGATCTTAACGCGCGTCTATTTAGAATAAGGTTGTCAGCTACATAATTCTTTTTTTTCAATTCTCTGATGGTTTTAGTTCTTGTTTTTTCATTTATATCTGTTGTTAGTTCAGGAGGCTTAGGGTTAATTTTTGAAGAGTCTTCTATGGTTATGTCTTTTGTTTTATCTTCTATACTTGTTTTTTTGGATCTTGACCTCCCTTTAGTTCTGATAACAGGTTTTTCAATTTGTTTTGTACTATCATTGGCAGTGTTGATTTTTCCATTGTTTTTCTTGGTAATTACATTTTTATCACCTTTATCTTTACTTTTCGACCTTAGCTTTATTGTGCTAATAGAGTTATTATTTGGTTGAACACAGTTGGATTGGCTATTATCGAATATATCACCCATGCTTTTGGTTTTTCTCTGCCTATTCTTAACTTTTCTATCACTAGCTTCCACTTTTTTAAACTGAAACTTTTTCAAATCTTGCATTGAACTTTGCAAGTTGCTTTCATCCGAGCTGATTTCAATGACATTGTTATCAATCTTGGGACTAGAATTTTTGTTTTTTAGTTCCACTTTATTAAAAGCGTTGGGCACCAGAGGTTTAACCCCGTTAAAATTTTTCAGTGGTCTCTTCATATTCCTGGTGTCAGGTGTGGAAATAAAAACGTTGTTAAGCTGCTCTTTTTCAGGGCTAAGTGCAGATAAGTCTAACAAGCTGCTTTCATTAAATAATGATAAGGCTGATTTGGCTCTTTTAATCTTTTTGGTTATATTGTCCACATTACCTTTGAACCTGATGTCTTCCGAGTAAAATATGAAACTGTCACCAATATTAAAACTATTAAAATCCCAGGGTTTTCCAAGCACTGGTTCTCCAAGAATGTCAAGATTCAGGCTTAACTCACAATAATCACTATTTATCACTTTGGAAGTACTAGGAACAATGGGATCATCATCAGGGAGTCCAAAACTTTCAAATGGCAGCGATTTCTTCTTGCTATAGGTTTTTAGGTTAACTTGTACATCAGGTTTGAAACCATTACTTATATCGACTTCATGCAGGTCTTCTTCTGGTGATTTCTTTGCTTTATAGGTTCTGGCAGTCCTGTTAGCCAAAGAATCATCTTTTTTGTACACAGGTGTGTCTTCCAAACACACAATTTCACTAATACACTCCACTTGTTCTTGTGCAATGTTTGCAGCTTCACTGTGGCTTGAAATTTCAATACTTTCTATCAGTTGCTCATATATTTTCGGTTCAACTAAATTTGGATCGTTGGATTTGCGAGACGCTTCGGTGTCAGCCGTATCCATATTGTTTTCATTCAAGATTTTCAGCGTTTCCTAAAACCAAACAATTAGAGGTTATGTTTTGAATAATAACCTGGGAAAAGTTATTAAATTACAGAAATACATCTAATTGGCAAATTACATTACACAATAATCTCATTAATATCGACAAGTATTGAGTTTGATAATTATCCACAGTGCAATGAACGAAATAAACGTTAATAAAAATTGATTTTATTACCCATAATTTAAGAACAATAACGGCAATTCTGCAATAATTATAAAGAATACTCGCCTTTAACTAATTTAAAACTAATTAAAAACGTTATGAGCATCGCATTAACTTAATTAATTATAGAAATGAAAATAAAATATTATAAAACCACAAAACAGTTTTGACAACGGGCATTGCGAAGTGAACATAGGTGCGAATATTTTTTTGCACTTTCCCGCGTTTCTGTAACTTAATTACCGTGAAGTTAGCTGGAACCGCCAAAATATAATTTTTTATTTATTTGCTCGATAATTAACATAATTTAAGTAAATTTATGTTGCAAGGCAAGGCATATTATCAAATAACAGTCTAGGTATGTATTATTATTTCCTATTGGAAATTTAATTTGAACATTTAAGTTTACTTTAAACGACAATTTGTAATTTCAAAGTTAATTTATATTAATGATAGAAATCTGACAACATGAACATGAACAGTTTTGAAAGTTGACAGTTTTTGAAAGTTTGTGAAAGTTTAGTTTTTCTCTTACCTTCAGGGTTTTCTATGGATCCAAATGAATATACTTACGCTAATTTCTTCGTATTTTCAGAAATAATAAAATATAATTGTATGTATTTTTTGTGTATAAAGGTCCTAATTTTAAACACAAAACATACATATTATATATTGTACCTACCACAGACCTGTGGTACCTACCTATTATGTTCAGAAAATAGGATATCATATGAAATTAGCCTAACGCTAACCGACAGATTGATAACCTCAATTATTTGTATTTAAATGTCAGGGTGTGGTGCATGTGTTTATTAATAAACACATGCACCACTTTAATTAAAGTGTGAAGTCACAAACATATTCGGCTGTTCTGGAGTGTCATTGGTAATTTTTTTAAACACTATTAACTAATTAATTACCAAAACTAAAATGGTTTTAAATTTGTTTTAAAACCATAATAAACAAATGTGCAAACATAATACAAGATGCATATATTTTATAATGTTTATAGTAATTTGTACAATTATTTAACTTTATATTTATCACAGTGTATTAAAAGTATGTTCTTAACACTTTGGCTTCTTCAGACATTTCTTGTGGGGTTCTTAAAGGTTGAGGGTTATCTTCTAGATCGTGTTTGGCTAATGAATCATATATATCATCATTTCTTTCAAAATCACCTGCATGTCTGGGTAAAATATGAACATGAACATGCTGAAAAATAAAAAATGTTGATTTTTAAAGTTTAATTTTAGTGTAAATCTTACAGGTACAGTTTGGCCAGCTAATCTACCATCTTGAACACAAACTGTGGTACTGGAAGTTGAATGGTGTTTTTCAAGAACTTTTTCCACTTTTACAGCAGCATTGAACAGGTCTGCTATTTCTGTCTCTGTGAGATCTTGAAGCCTTTTTGCAGGCCTTAAACTTGATATTAAAACATCTTGTTATGTTCAGAAAAATGCGGTTTCAATAAAAAATGATCAACAATTTTTTTTAGGCAACAATTTATCTCAAATTTAAAAATAAAGGATACGACCAGGAACCACACATCTTATATTGGTAAAAGCAAAACTATAAGGAGTCTTGTAAAAAACCGTAGATCCTGGAATTGTCTTATCTGCAAAACTAAATATTTCATCATCATTAATTAAATACACAGGTGTTTCATTTAATTCCATTGAATAAACATCATTTCTTTTATGATCCATTACAGGCATTTCATTTCTCATTTTTGCTAAGTGCTCCAAATCTATAGTAGCAACTGCCACACTTTCATTAGTGTCTGTTCCTTCCTTGTAGACTGGACATTGGGACAATATTTTGCCCCATGGGTCTATAATCTAAAAAATACTGTTAGCTTTGTTTAATGTTGGGGGATTACACTTCTAATTAACCAGGATTAAAATAAAAATAAAAAATTACTTAAATTTATCAGTTTCCTTAATTTTAGTTTTATGATTAAAATCCATATTTTTTAAAACCTCATTAAACAGACTAAAACAAGCATTTGGAGCATATGATAAAAATTTATATATTTTGATCACAAAACATAATTTTTCAGAAATCATCACAAAGTGTGTTTCAGACAAAACCAAGCATTTTGAGCATGATGAAAATCCATATTTTTTCAAAAATCCATACATTTTGATCACAATCCCTAATTTTTTAAAAATTATTACTTAGTTTGTTTAAAACAAAAACAAGCATTTTGGGCATATGATCAAAATCCATATTTTTCAGAAATCATCATAAAATTGTTTTTAGACAAAAATGGTGATTTTGATTAGTTAAAATCCAAAACGGTATTGTAAACCAAAATTTATTATCTTATACCTGGGCAATTTAAAACGTAAACCCCTTTGATAAAAACCTTTTATTACTATAGATTGTCCATAGGAAACCCTTTTCTCATTGTGTTTGCCATATTGAGCGGCAGCAATGACATAGCACTGATTTTCTATGGCCCTAGCTCTCAATAGTATCTCCCAATGGGCCTGGCCAGTTTTAGAGGTGAATGCTGAAGGGTATGTAAGAATTTCGGCCCCAAATTTTCTTTGAATTAAAGCCAACTCTGGAAATCTTAAATCATAGCACTAGATAACAGTTAAGAAAATAAATTAAGCAAGGTTTTTGCGGATTAGTTTTTGTTTATATAGATAGTTAAGATAAAGGATACAATAGCAAGACCTAATTTTCCACAAGGTGTTGATGCAGGGGCTAATACTTGATTTCCACCTTTATTAAAATCCGATTCTCTCAAATTTATGTTTTTTTTCTGGTATGCAAACGTCAAATAAATGAATTTTTCGGTATAATGACTGAATTTCACCTTTATTGTCAATTAATACGTGGGAATTAAATGTTTCATTCTAAAATCCACACATTTGGTTTGTAAATTATTTATAAATATATTATATTACCTCAGAAACTTTTTCATGAATACCCCCAATTGATAACCAAATATTATTACTTTTGGCCAAATTTTTATATTCACTCATTAGTTTACCATTTAAGGGTTCCGATAGTTGTTTAGTTTCTTCTTTGCTGGTACCTATGTAGTCAGTAGCTTCGGGTAAAAATACAACCTGATAAAAAATAAATTATCTTATTTGTATTTTATGCTTTAACACATAAATACTTACTTTTGCGTTTTTATCGACTGCTTCATTAACTAATTTTTTAACAATACTTAAATTTCGTTCTTTATCGTTGGTTGCTGTAAATTGGCAAACGGCTACCTCACATTTACTGGACATGTTGGCATAAAATAATTTTGGTGTGTAAAAAAGCAAACGTCGCCCAAAATTGACAAATAACATAACTTTGACGGAATAAAGTGAGGTTACGTCACTGTGATGCATTCGAACTACTTATGTCATTTTATGACCACGACAGGAACGGAATAAAACGATTTGTAATAATTTCATTTAGTTTTCCGGTGTGAGACGAATAAAATGGCATAACATTTATTCGAATTCGCAAAATTGCAGAAGTTACTTAACTTTTAAAGTCTTCAAAGAGATCGCGGTATTATTAATTTGTAATATGGGTTGCCTACCTACGTTCGAACACTGCGCTCTCATTGGAGGCTTTAAAAGTTAGATAACTCAAGCAGGCAGATGGAGCGCTATTTCACGATCAAAAAATCATTGTCATAGATACTCTTATAAATAAACTCTTGTCAATTAGATAAACACGATAAAATCGTTCAAAATTTTAAGTTAATAAAATCCCTTTAAAAATAAATCAAAATGGCAGACTGTTATCCCCCAATACCCAGTTGCATGGCTTGCGCATGCCGGCCGCCGCCATTGGTGCCTTGCGCGCCCCTGGTACAACCCTGCAACCCCACGACGGTCCAATATATCCCGATTGTTTCCTACTGTCCGTCCCCTTGTCCCCCGCCGTGTCCCCCGATGAGTTCCCAACCGTGTCCGCAACCTCCCAAACCGTGTCCACCAAGGTGTCCCAATTAATAATTGTAATGTAATGTAGGGGGTGTAATTGTAACTAATAATATGTAATAAATCGTTTTTCAAAGAAAAATATTCGTTTTTGTATCAAGGTGTAAAAAGTGACATCCCGTCACTTCAGTTTAAATTTACAGTAATCATGTCAAGATCTCGCTCATGTTCATCATGTTGTACGAAAATTGCAGTTCCAGTTTATGTTCCAGTGGTGGTTAAGATGGTTCCAGTATGTTGTTATTATACTTGCTGCCCGTTGCCAGTGCAGAGAAAACCGCCATGTAAAGTCGAAAGAAGAGACGGACTTGATCATTAATACAATACTACAATTTAAATACATGAAAGAAATTTCTTGGGTAGAATCCAAGATGTCCCCATCAAAAACGGAGTGATGATGTATAGCTACTTCTGAACTAAAGCATTCACGGAAGAAAACAGACATAATTTTTAAACATTTTATAAATAAAATAATTTTGAAGTATTTTTTTACTTTTACGTTAAAGAAGCATCGCTAGTAGCGCCACCGTTATCGTACCAAAACTACAACTTTTAATAATTAGCTGTAAAACGCGTATGTTACAATCGAGTATTTTTGAGAATAAGGCCGGATATTGTTAATTGTAAACATTTCAATTCAGTAAAAATAATAAAACAAGTAGTCTAAATTCAAACAGCATTATTCATTATTAAAAGCGTTGATTGAAAAAGTCTCCACTCAACGGTAAAAAAACAAAAACGGGTATCATATGAGGACCCTAGAAGCCAAAGGGTATAAGTACTACTTATTAAGTAGATTTTGTTTAGTTTTAAGATAATCATGTTTAAAGTAAAAAACACTTGTATTTTGAAGTCAAAATTGTTTGTTGTTTTATGACCAGGGACCCGGACCGAAATGAAATATCGGTTCCGGTACGGTTTTGGTTCACCCTATTTTCGTTTTAATGGTTCCGATTCCGGTTTCGGTTTCGTGGAGTTATAACGGTTCGGTTCTTTTCGGTTTTAAGCGATTCCAGTGAGGTTATTTGTTTTACGTAATTTTAATCTATAACCTCACATGTATATATATATGGGTAATTCTTTTACAAACCGAACACCTTTTGACCGACACATCTCAGATTTGGCTGAAACTTTTTTTACGAATTCTATGTCGAAAAATAAGATATACGTGTCCGAGGAATTTTTTTTCTCTCGCATATTTTCGATAATACAAGCTATCGAAAATTTGAGAATAACGAGTTTTTTGGCTTGGAGACTCATTTTCAAAAAATTATAACTCTGGTTCTATTTGAGATACAAACTTCTTTTTTTTTTAATTTTAAAGCTAAAGAACTGAATTTTGATAAAAAAATATGTTTAATAAATATTATTAACAAATTCATATTGATATTAACAATTTCATTGTTTAAATCAATTTTTAACAATGGCCCCCACCTCGTATTAAGTTTTATGTATTTTTATCGTACCTATTCTCCGTCAAATTTTACATAAAAAACATGTTTTCAAAATATGGTACCTTTATTATTACTATTGTTAAAACATTAATTCATATTGCGCGACACATAAAAAAAACGGTTTTTTGTTAATAAAAAGAAAACAATAGCTTGGATCAAAAAAAGTCAAATATAAAAGTTGTAAATAATAAAAAGATCTACAATATTTATTTTAACTATTTTTCTACATAACCTCACTTTTCAAATAAATTTTAAAAAATGTTAAAAATCACCTCTTTTAAAATATTTTTCTATAATTTATAATTAATTTATGTTTTTTTTTCATGGTATTGATTGCTAATAAATTTATAATCACCCTAATATAGAATCCGTAAAAAAAGTTTCAGCCAAATCGGAGATGTGTCGGTCAATGTTTATCAAAATCCGTACGGTTTGTAAAAGAATTACCCATATATGTTATATAATGTTATTAGAATGAAAGCAAATAAAGGTTTCGGTTCCGGTCCAACAGATTTTATCAAAAGCGAAAACGGTTCCGGTTCGGGTTTCGGTTCGAAAAAAAAAAACCGGTTCCGTTCCGGTTTTCGGTTTTTTTCGGTTTCGGTCCGGGTCCCTGTTTATGACTTTGTTTTTCAAGATGTCTAAGCTTAGAATTCAGTTATATATCCTTTTCTGTACATAACTACATTTTTTTTAATGTTACTTGTATCCCTTGGCTTCTAGGGTCCTCATATATATTATTTTGTTGCCATAAATTCGTAGATATTTTTTGTCGTTTAGTATTTTAAAATGCATTTGTCGGCGTTTTTTAGAGGACTCAAATATAAAAATATTTGATTTTAAGGTTATGTTTGTACAACTATTATTTTTATAAATTATATTGGGTACAGTTACCATTACTTAATTCTGCACCAACAAATATATGTACCGAATTGGATCCTTTGGCAAAACATGAAATGCAACCATTTAGTTCTTGAATAACATTTTTAATTAAAAATTAAAATTCCCCATGATCTCTTAAATAAAATACACACACTACCGTAACTATAGTTATATAAGCTTATAATAAATCAAAATCTAGTACTAAACCAAAGTTTTGCAGTTTTTATTTGCAACGAGAAACACAAATAACGTGTGCGATTTAGCTTTGCAATTAAAAATTTGCAAACAAAATTCCTCTCTGTTGTGAAAAATCTATATACTTTCTTAGCGTATTTGAAATAATTTCATTATCAGGATTTCACGAATAAAAACTGTTCAAAAACGTATCTGCGCAGGAAAGAGCTTTGCAGTCTTGAATAACGTCGAGTTTTATTTTCTCTGTGCTATATATAGACTATAGTCTCATTTTTTTACATTACCATAGGAACTATGATGACACGTTTCAAATAAATAATTTCGCTTATTTGTCAACTTCTTTGAAATCGCTCTTTCAAAATTTAATAATTTCATTATCAGGATTTCACGAATAAAAACTGTTCAAAAACGTATCTGCGCAGGAAAGAGCTTTGCAGTCTTGAATAACGTCGAGTTTTATTTTCTCTGTGCTATATATAGACTATAGTCTCATTTTTTTACATTACCATAGGAACTATGATGACACGATTCAAATAAATAATTTCGCTTATTTGTCAACTTCTTTGGAATCGCTCTTTCAAAATTTAATAATTTCATTATCAGGATTTCACGAATAAAAACTGTTCAAAAACGTATCTGCGCAGGAAAGAGCTTTGCAGTCTTGAATAACGTCGAGTTTTATTTTCTCTGTGCTATATATAGACTATAGTCTCATTTTTTTACATTACCATAGGAACTATGATGACACGTTTCAAATAAATAATTTCGCTTATTTGTCAACTTCTTTGGAATCGCTCTTTCAAAATTTAAGTAGAAATGTCTTGCCCTTGGAGCTGCGCCCCCTTAACGCCCTGTCTGGGCTGCGTGACCCCTGGCCCTACTGTGTTTGGACCATCTTGTCCTGCATGTGTACCTTGCGGCCCACCTGCCGCGTTCCCCTGCACATTTGTGCCGTACGTTTTTCCTGATGGGTGCGGACCTAATTGCTAACATTGGTAAGTATATCGTAAGAGTCAAAAGTCTTATTTTATTATTTACCTAATTATTATTTTTTTATATGTATTCTCATTTTTGGGGTATACAGCATTTGGATACTGTTACCGTGAAAATACGGTGTATACTTGTTGTTTTATAAAATATTCGCTTTTGATTCTAAGCAAATAATTTTTTTATATATTTTGTTTTTTAAGGTTTTATATGGTAGAATACAGTAGTGTCCTATTGTGATGTGACTTTAAGAAAAATAAAAGTTTTAATTTAATACATGTTGTAGTTTATTTTTTTAGTTATATCGCATTGTTTTGATCTCGGATATATGTGGTATTATTTTTTACAGGCATTTTAGGGACACCTTGTATATCTTACTTCTGTTAAAGCATAAATAAATAAAAGGAGTAGGTAGGTATTTCAAATTATTAATCAAACCTTATATTAAAAAACTATTTATGTATATTTCTACATTGTTACTACTCATCGTAAATATAAACAACTTAATTTTGGTATGATGTCTTCACTAGCTCTGCTTTTCTTACTTTTCTAATTTTTGACATATATCCAGGGTAGTTGCCATAGAAACTGTAGAGGGCCGAGCTAAGCTCAGGATTTCTTTTTTGTTGGGATTTCAGTAGATACTCCAAAATGCAAATGTCATTTCGTTCGGTTTCTAAAAGCTAAATAAAAAATTCTTTTTAGAAACAAAAAGAATTTTGTATAAAAATAAATACTTACATTAATATCCTGGCAGCCTGTGTAGGTTGGATATGCGAACGAATAATTTAATAGTATAAAAACAGCCATAAACGAGTATAAAGACATTTTTTTTGTAAAAAAACAACTTAGACTTGACAAAACTAAACTCCAACTGAGAACTCCATCAAGAGTTTTTCTTATATACCTACGGTTGTGTCATATTTACACGGTCACAAACAATGTGTACCTAAACTTCAGCACACAAATTGTGTGTTTTGATTTAGTTTGCTTAAATACTGCCAATATATTGTACACAAAGGCATATCAGTAACAAACATAATTTGTCACATAAGATTTTTATTTACGTGGTTAGGATTAGATACTAAAATTGAATCTAAAAATAAGTTTTTCAATTTATTATTGAATTTAGACATTAAAATAACATATATTTACTGGATAATATAGTTTATTTTTCCCCGTTAAGTGTACAATAAAAGCTCATAATTATAAAATAATCAGTTAAATACATAAGATATAAATCACAATCGCACGTCTATTGATAATAGTTAGTGGAATTTATTTTCTTCCATCCCGGTACATTTTCTGCGTCTCCTCCGAGCCGATAATTGCATTGGAGACTTCCGAGTTACGTTTTCCTTGAGCCGGAAGTCGGTAGGGCAGTATGGGGATATCTTGAGGCGGGATAAATTCCTTGGGACGCATCTGGGACGCTATCCAGCTTGCTAGTTGATGCGCGCCTGGACTTGCATACTAAAAAAAATGTTTATCGTACTGCCGTCTGAAGTTCAGACCTAACAATTTGTATTTGAAAAATAAAACCTGCACTGTTATAAAAACTTTGTTAGTTTGTTAATTTTATTTTTTTAATTTTAACATAATTTTTTGTAGAAAACCAGGGTGTGTACTTATTTTAACAAAGGAAAATATTTTACCAAAAGTTTTGTAAAGATAATATGCAATTTGTAAGTATTTTGTTAATTTTAAAGGTAACAGATTATTGTGTTAATGTAAAACAAATTATTTCGTTAAAAAACATTTCCCACTGACAATACATTTCCCACTGACCAGGGCCGGATTAAGAGTTTTGAGGCCCTGGGGCCGACATTTGGTGGGGGCCCTCAATATTTCTAAAATTGTTGACATTGGAAAATTAAAACTCATCGTAAATTTTTAAGCACTTTACGTGATTTTTTATTATTCTTGAATCATTTATTATTTAATAAACCATATAAATTTTAATAAAATCGGCCAAAGCGTTTTTAAGCTAAAAATAGAATTGTGAATGAAAGTGTTTTTATATACTTTATATTTTATATATTTTGAATAATACAAACTACTTACTCAAGTAAAATATAAATTGATCAATGTTTTGTTTGTATTTTTAATCTTACCGCAAACTGAAAAAAAGTGCATCAAAAGTCGTATTATTTGTCTGTTTTTCATACAAAATCAAACAATAAAACAATCTTTTGTCAAAAGAAAAGCACGAAACAGTATTTCGAAAACACCGGAAAATATTCCACAGCACTCCAATGTACCAATAAAAATCTGGGACAAAAACTAACTTTAATATTAGATTATAAGTAATTGACTGTTTGCCTGTATTTACAAAAACGTTACGACAAGCACTAAAGGAGCAACTGATTAAAATTGTAATGGGTCATAACTTATGACTATAGACTATATAAAAACGTCTTCGCGCGCCAAAATTTTGAGTGTGATAATTTACATTCTGATTTGCAAGCGGATAAGCGATAAAGTTAGATCTACGAAAAATTAATTGAAAATTACAGGATTCGCGGTATAACCGACCCGATTTTTTGTTTTCTCGCCAATTTTTTTCATATTCGTTTCATTAAAAAGCTACTATATATTGCATTGGTGGGAGCCCCTAAATGGTGGGGGCCCTGGGGCCGTGGCCCCGCTGGCCCCATGCTAAATCCGGCCCTGCCACTGACAATACGCACCAACAAGTTCAACTGACTTCAGCGCACAGTGGTCTGAGAGGTAAATTTACGCGGCAAAAATTATTCTTTAAATATTTTTCCCAAAACGTGTGCTTTTTATGTTTTTAATAGTACTAAATTTACTTCTTATATACATTTTTTTCTAAAATATTTGGTATTGCCAAATGATATAAAATGATTTTTTTTAATATTAAATATACAAATTTAATTTATTTATTAAATAAATACCAGGGGGCGATCGCCAATGTTGGCGATTGCAAGCATAATTTTTTATCATGAATAACCTAAAAACCATTACCTTCAAAGTATCAAAAATATATTATTATATCAACATTTTACATTTTACACACAATAATTATTGTACTACCCTCTTAAATCACTTGTGTGTGTTTTTTTATTTTCTGAGCACCCTGGACATTTAATTAAAAATGTTTGTTAGGAATCTCATTTTTAAATACAAGCAGAAGTTTTTATGAAGAATGATTTTTTCTCTTATTTTGATATATAATTTTTTTTAAATTTCTGAGCACCCTTTATATATAATTCATCTTTTTATGAAAGTCTTAATTTTTAACCAAATATTTTTAAAAAGAATTCATTTTTCCATAAAACGCACTTCTAGTTTTTTGGGTTTTTTTAGTTTCTGAGCACCCTGCACATTTAATTCAAAATGTTTGTGTAGGAATCCTATTTTTGAAACAAGCAAGAGTTTTTAAAAAATATATATTTTTTCGTATCATACCTAATAAAAAAAGTTTTTTCTATTGTCATTACCATCCGTGGGCACACTGTATAATATACAAAATATATTAAAAAAATTATATTATGTAATAGGAGTAAAGAAAATTGTATTACCATTCTTAAATGCAATAATTATTGTCAAATTTAAAAAATGTATTACTTTTATGACCAGGTTAGCGGTAATTTGTCGGCTATTTTTCATTTTTGCATAACTCTCTTATGGGCGCATAAATGCAGATGAATTTTTATAAAGTCGGAGCTGTTATATTTTCGAATGCACTATGTGGTTTTGGGCAAGTATTTATAAATTTTTACTTATATTCCATTTATTATTTGTAATTACAAAACTTGAGAATTTGTAGGTTAAAAACGCTATATTTTTATCAAAAAATCCAAAGAAGACATTTTAAAGTTGCATTTGTACTCAACTTTATCCCTACTATAAATTTTTGACACTAATTTTCACTATTATATTTACGCAACACCTTTTTTACACGAAAAAGACAAGATTCCGAAAGTAAGAGTATTTTTGACAATCTTTTCATGTACGCATACGCAGTAAATTCTACTTCGCAGTTTAAAATCTTAGGTAATAATCTGTCACGAACAATAAAGAGGCATCAAAATGCGTTTTTAAAGTGTTTTAAAAATTGTTTGTCGCGTAAATTTGCTTCTCAGACCACTGTGCAGCGTCTGGAACTTATTTTTCTGCTTACTTTATTCTAATTCGTAACGTGTTCGTAACAATTGTCTTATAAGTGTTTATTATTATTATTTGGATTCCTTATACCTATTTAACAAGTGTGCGAAGTGCGAAGTATCCGAAAAAAGATGCCATCACTGGTTTTCAAATTGAAATTAGTGGGTTAAAGTTGCGAAATACATCAGTAAGTGTTGTAATACTATAGTACTGATAATTTTTTTTTTAAATAATTTGATGATTTCAGAATGGTGTGTTATTTAATTGTATGTTATTTTTGTGTTCATTTATGTAGGTATGTGTTAATTGTTGCTGTTGTTTAGGAAAAGCAACATTTTTTTTATCAAAATTCTTTTCAACACCTACTTTAGTTACTGGGTCTACAAAAAGGTTTGTAAAAATAAATTAAATCTACAAAATTTTAGTATAATTACAAACTTCCTATTAAATTAGTTAACAGATGGTTGTAAACTTAACATAAAGTTATGTGGACCTGAATTAACATAAAATCTGGTTAATATTTGGTTAAAATTAACAAATGTTTTTTTTACTGTGTGCTTATTTCATCAGCAAATTACATAAATAACAAATAATACTTACATCTCGTTCGACATATCTACCTTCATCTAATTGTGTTGGATATGCTTCTACATCACTTGGAATTGCTCCATAAATTATAAGTAACATACATAACATTTTATACATATTTAGTTTACACAGTTAGGCTCTAAAACAATAGGATTTTTATTTAACTGTATTGTTATTAGAAAATTTAATTTTGTTTTTTTTTTAAATTACTCACCTTATATATAAGGAAATTATATTATTATTATTAAATGTTATGAATTTTATATATATGTATGAGATTTCAGGATGAACTGATATCCTGTTGGAATAATATTGTCTTAAATACTTATTTTAGGGACAGCCCACAACAACTGTTTCAGACACAATACCTTCCATATTCTTTTGGGTGACATTATTTTATGCAAGAGAATCTTATAAGGAGTTACACAATGATAATAAAATAACACGGAAAATGACGTTGGCAACTGATATTTAGGCTATTGTTACGAAATAAGAAAATATTAATTCTATATTATAATTGATTTTATTAAATTCTAATCAAATGTCGTATAAGTATTTTAGTAAAAATATTCTGCAACCTTGTAATACGTATACCTATAGGTAAAAATTAATTAGTCAAAAATTACTAATTTATTAGTGGCTGCTTTTTCACTTGTACCATGGTTAACCATGGAATATCATGGTATCCCATGAATACGAAAATGTCGTCAAAAGTTAAAAAAGTAGAACAGTTTTTGAGATATAAGTAGTCAATTTTCCATTTAATATGGAATTGACTATGTCTCAAAAACTGATCCACTTTCATAATTTTTCGTATTCAGGGGACAATTTTACATAAGAATTGGCTGTTAAATTTTGGGATACCATGGTTAACCATGGTACACGTGAAAAAGCAGCCACTAATAACTATTAAATTAGTCATTTTTGACTAATTCATTTTTAGAGAGGAGTTCAACAAAAAATGATATCCTGGACATTTAACAGTCAATCCCTATATGAAATTTTTAAAAAACATACAAAAAATATTTAACCTAAGAGAGCACAATAAATAATATTATTAATATTTATAATAATAATAATTTATAAGGACAGCTTTGGTGAAATGTTAAACAAATATTAGACATATTCCCCAACATCAAAACAAAACACAAAGTGCTAAATAGTATATTATGTTTTATTAGGCACGAGCGAAGCTTGCAAGCGAATGTTTAATAAAAACGAGTGTCTAGATAAATTTTTAAAACGAGTTGCATACTATAAGAATAATAATAAATATATACTTTCTTAAAATGAAATAGTCAAAATTCTACTATTTAAATTAGTACCAGTATTTTTAACTAATAAAATAGTCGTTTTCACTTTTAAATAGTTATTTTTTACTACGTAAATAGTTATTTTTTACTACGTAAATAGTTAAAGTTTGACTAATTTAAGATTAGTCACCATCTTTAACTATTTCTGAGAGTTAAAAGTAACCAATTTCTTTAATCGTTTGCGGCCAACAACAAAGTATTATATGAATTAATTGCATATAGGCTCCATGGTTAAATGGCCCATAAAAACAAACAAAGATGCAAAAAGTTTAGCTCAAAATAGCAACACAAATAATATATTCAACTTTAAAATATTATGAACAATATTTATTGACAAATAAAATTGATTTTTATAAGAGCGACTGATAGCCACATTAGTTATGACTGACAGACCTGAGTTCAATCCCCGGCTGGGTCAAAACTTTTTTAAACTTAAATCTACTAATTTGACTAAACTGCTCGTCATAAAAATCGACGCACCTAGTTTTTTGGAAAATATTTGAAAGCTCGTTATTGGAAAATTACTGAAACGATTTTGAAAATCTTTGTAAATTCTGAATAGCTGATTCTTTGACTCTTATGTCTAATTTTGGAAATACTATATTTTGCACATAGCATTATACTACAGGGTGTTAAACGAAGAGATGTATTTTTTCCGAAATTTCAAGTTATTCCCATTCATGAGGCAGTTGAGTTTGATAGTCGTAATACCCCTCCCTAATATAAGTAAGGTAATCCCTCGGAACGTTTTCGAGATTTTGTGAATATCGCGGCTTACTACGATTATATGCCAATTTATCAAAAATTGTCGTTATTTCCCAGTTTAGTAAAAAAAATGAGCAATAGTGGATTCTTTGACTTACGTCTAATTTTGAGAATACGATATTGTGCACATAGCATTATACTACAGGGTGTTAAAAAAAATATGTTTTTTCCAAAATTCCAAATACCCGTTCACAGGGCAATTGAGCTTGATAGTCGTAATACCCCTTCCTAATAACAGTTAGGTAATCCCTTGGGACGTTTTTGAGATTTTGTGGATATCTTGGCTAACTACGATTATATACCAATTTTTCGAAAATTGTCTTTATTCCCCAGTTGTCCAAAAAATGAGCAATAGTGGATTCTTTGACTTACGTCTAATTTTGGGAATCCTATATTTTGCACATAGCAATGAGCAAACTACGGAAGGTATCAACACAGCGTTTTAAGGTAGGTCACGTGCTTCCAGTTTATGTACGTTGCGTGATTCATTAAAAGTGAAATGTTTCACACAAAACCAATTTTTTTCGGTTAAATTCAAAATAAAAACGCAAACCAAACAAAATTATTCTCGTAAACTTATGCAGGCTATATTCATGCAATTTTCGGTTGACTATAGTCAACCGAAAATTGCATGAATATAGCCATATATGAAAGTTTAAAAAATATGGCGCATATCTGGTTTTGAGTTTCCTTCCTTCAATTATTTTTGTCATTTTTGTCGTCGAATATGAAAACATTTTTCAAACAGCAAAACACATTTAAAAAAATAAAATGATGATTGAATACCACGCAAGACGAAGAGCTGCCTGCCCTCTTTTTGAGATGGGCACAAGAACATGCAAATTGGGGAAACGATGTATTGAAACTAATCGATACATTTCGTAGTTTGCTCATTTTTGGGAATTAAGTGGAGAATAACGACAATTTTCGAAAAATTGCTATATAATCGTAGTTAGCCAAGATATCCACAAAATCTCGAAAATCTCCCGAGGGATTACCTAACTGTTATTAGGACTATCAAGCTCAACTGCCCTGTGAATAGGGATTTGGAATTTTGGAAAAAAACATCTCTTTTTTTAACACCCTGTAGTATAATGCTATGTGCACAATATCGTATTTTCAAAATTAGAAGTAAGTCAAAGAATCCACTATTGCTCATGTTTTAGACTAAACTGGGAAATAACGACAATTTTCGATAAATTGACATATAATCGTAGTAAGCCGCGATATTCACAAAATTTCGAAAACGTTCCGAGGGATTACCTTACTTATATTAGGGAGGGGTATTACGACTATCAAACTCAACTGCCTCATGAATGGGAATAACTTGAAATTTCGGAAAAAATACATCTCTTCGTTTAACCCCTTCAGCTATTCAGAATTTCCAAAGATTTTTAAAATCGATTTAGTAATTTTTCAATAACCAGCTTTCAAATATTTTCCAAAAAACTAGGTGCGTCGATTTTTATGACGAGCAGTTTATTTCATTCAGTAGAATTTGACTAATTATTAGTGACTGCTTTTACGCTATGACAATTAGTCAAATATGACTTATAATAATTATTAGTTATTTTTGACTTATTCATTTTAAGAGAGTATAATATATAAATAATAAGAATTTAAAGCCACTTGGCCCATGCTAGATTTGGTAGGACAGAGAAATCGAGTGTTGCCTTAGCTTATAATTAGTATAAATATGGTTCTGACGAGGCTAACATCGTTGACGAAAAGTACTTTAAGCACTTTGTGATTTGTTTTGGTGTTGGGAAATATTTCTAATACTTGTTTAATATTTTTAAAGTTTAAAAAACTTCAATTTCTCTATGATGGACATTAATAAGATCGTCATCAAGGCATTGCAAAAGCATGAAGGTAAAAAATAGAGCTGGAGCGCTGAGTAAATGCCAGACATCATGCCTATCATAGAAATCTGCTACTATGCACTCCTGATTTTTGACTCGAGACTCTGCTGGAGTGACCTGAAAATTAAATAGTTGTCATTAGTTTTCTTTTACCAAAATATGATGGCTCAGGAACATTATCTTTATGAAAATAAAACAATTAATAATTTTCACTTACAGTCCACAAGGTGGCAGCGTCAAAAAAGTATATCGAAGCACTACACCAAAACGCTATTGCTAGTACTCCGTAGATTGTTGCTTCAAGACAAATACGTTCCTTGTGAATTATCTAAAAATTTAATGGTGTTGGATTGAACATTTTATGGTGTTTTTAGGGTAGGTACCTTCATGGCAGTGTAAAAGAAGCAGTGTAAAATAGAATTGGCCATCAACAAGCCCAGAAGAAAAGTTCCAAAATCCAAAGATGGCGAATTGTAGAGCAAAATTCCACTGATCAACATCCCGAAATTTATCACGTTGACAATAAATAGCAAAATAAATAATCCTAAAATAAGTTTTAATTAATCACTTAATAAATAAGGACGGGAGAAAACTCACCCCTTTTGATTGGTATTAATGTATCAACTGTATAACCCAGTTCAGTAATATCAGTTCTGAATTTTTTTACACCTTCCAAAATGTAGGAGAAAAAGTAAACTTTGAATGATAGATAGAGACAAATACATCCATATGTTATAACGAAAATAATCCATATGGTGAGTGTCCCATTTAAAATTCCAACCATAGCTAAAAAAGTAGGTTGAATTTTGTATTTAATTTTATATAAAAACCAATATTTGTACCGAAGAATATGGCAAGGCCTAGCAAAGAAAAGGTAGCATAGGCGGAGGCATTAATATCAGGATGGCGGTTGTGATATAATTTCACCATACAAAGAACTGCCATAACATACATAAAACTAGTATCTAAAAATAAACGTTAAATAGTATAAGTACTACTACTAGGGCTATCCGGTACTAATGAGGACTGAAAGTCCGAAATATTGTGTTCATTCAACTAAAAAACTGTTTAAAATTATGATTAAAATAGTACCAAATTGATAGTTTGATTGTGTCGGACAAACATGGTAGGACGCCGAAAGCAAACCTTCTATAATCAAGGCTACACCCATGGCATAATATAGCCCATAATGCACAGGTATTCCAATTTCCTAAAAACCCCATTAAAATAAATAATATGGTATGGCTTTCATTTGACTGCTTACAAATCTTAAAGGTACCCTGGCTTGTCTATGGAGAGTTATAAAAATAAACATAAGTCCCGTTAGTACATATCCAACGTTTGAAAAAATGTGGTTCAAATCGCTTATTCCAGAAAGTGGGTGAGCACACATAAAATTATAGTAACATAAATCTTGGTTTCCAGTTTGATTTACTACCTAAAAGAAAAAATAAAGTTTGAGAGACATCGACGAATATCAGAATTGTAAAAATATCCAAATGCTTTACCCTTTGATAGGTTACAACAAGTTGTACCACTGGAATACTATAGAATAAGGCTATGCTACAAATATGCCATAGATAATTAAAGGATTTCTTCGTATCCTTAAGTGGATTCATTGCCAAGTTCGTAAGTCTAACATCTCTATCACCTAATAACTTATTAACTTGAACCATAGACATAGGGTTTGAATCCATTAGTTGATCATCGACTAAAACCAAAACAATCAAGCTAAAGGTTGAAGACAGATGGCGTTGCTGAGAAAAATTACCATCTTTCAAACACCATCCGCCATTTCAGATTCATTCATCGGTGATAAAACCTAGATCCATAACCATACCCCAGATTTTGTCTAACAAATCTGCCCTTAGAAGGCTAAGACATGAATCAATCTGAATCTTGGTATGGCATCGTTTCAAAGATGCATCCTCGTAAAACTGAATAAAACTACTTACTAGTATTCAAATTGATTTTCGACAAAGCGCCCCATTTGAAAAATACTCCAGTCATTATAAACAGCACGATGCCCATCAAAATAAAAATCAGCAAAGTCAGGCTCGAAACAATCAAATAATCCTTGTAGTTCATGTTATCGTTTATGGAGAAAGTTACGACGGACGTTCTATTGGAAAAGGCGATTTTAAATGTTTTCCCTGGAACTGGAATTATCGATTTTTTTTGTCCACAGTCATAGTTGTCTGGTTTGGCCACAAATACCAAAAAGAATCCATATTTAAAGGCTTTTTTCTGAAAAAAAATAATTTTGTCTCATTCCAGTAATTTCTAAAACATATTACATTTATAGTGATGGCTCCTTGAGTGGTAACGGTTTCAAAAAAACCCTCATACGTTATATCCTTATTGGAATCCAAAACTGGACACTAAAATATAAAAACGTTAATTACTGAAACAGTCGAAAACAGCTATACTTCTTACTGTACTATTTTGTACTGATACAGTCAGGCATATATTATCTGGGGAGTCAATTTTAATGATCACTGTGTCAGTGGAACTGTTTTTCGAACTAAAATAAACGTATTTTGGTTCGCTGGGCGATACATCCAATGAATACGTTTTGTTGAGTTCCACATAGAAGTTCTTTTCTTCTGCTACCTTTAAAACAACACCGACGTTTCTACTTGATGAAGTTGATAACGCCACTATGAAACTCTGGCTGGTTTTTAGAGGCCCTGGTCTAAAATCTACAAAACTTTATACTTTAGTGCACTGTTATACTGTAACAATGGCATTACCTGATGGATTGACTATAGAAGCCATATCGTCATGGCACATAATTTTCGAAGCGGTGTAGAAGGAAAGTTCCGAATGCCTCATGGTACTTTGCACTAAAGTTGGAAGTTGCCATGACGAGACTTGTTTTGCTTGTCTAACGACTACCAAGACCGGAGCCACCTTTTTGGCTCCTAGGGAGCTCGTTATTATTCTAAATGGATTTGTCGTCTACAAAGTAAAAATAAAAGTTTAGAGCAATGATTCGGCTGAAGTATTTTATGGTCCAGGCCTCCAAAACCTTCCAAAAAACTATCTACTTGTAGGTGATCAGTGGATTTTTTCTGACCCTTATAAAGTATACTTAAAACTTAAGATAAATAAAGTACATTTTGAAAATCTTTAACTAAATGTAAATTTTACTGTTTTAGTAGTTTTTCATTACTTAAACATACTTACACTAACTGGTGGAAATAGTATCACTAACTCTGATGTAGCATTTACAGTATACTCAGTTTCATCGGTATACTTCCCAGTTACAGTTAATACTTTTAGATCAAATTGATCACATTTGCAAAGGTTTAATGTAGTAATAAATAATAAAAACGTATAAAAAATCATTTTTCGCAATTTACTAACATGTAAATAGATTAACTTGCCAAACACCTTGATGTAGATTTTTACAACTAATAGATAAACGTATCGACAGCTTATCTATTTTTAGATAAGAATTATTTAATTAAAAGCAAAACATAAAAAACTAAAGTTTATTTAACAAAGTAGGTAAATACAAAAGATATGAGTACATCCGTTCAGAACACTTCGATATCGCTCTGTTTGGTATTCACCAGGTCATCGTCCAAACATAGTAGGAACATGAAGGAGAAAAACATTGCTGGGGCACTGAGTAAATGCCATACATCGTGTTTATCGTAGAAATTCATCAGAATACAGCCTTGGTTCCATTGCCGAGATTCGGCTGGAGTAACCTAAGGAATTAGAATGAATGAATTAGATAATTTTTTGAGTGCAAAATAAATAATTCGCATTTATCTAGCCCAAAGTGCATTATCATTACTATTGTTACATATTTACATTAGGGTGGTTCTTATTTGACCGATGTCGGAATTTTAATTGTGCCGCCCCCTCATTTGTTTTTATTTAATATAAAAAATGTATGCCAAATTTGAATATTATTATTTCCTTCTATTGCCTGTAACAACGAGAAGTTTTCCAGATAGAGGATTTTTGCCTTTAAGGTATTAATTTTTTTAAATTACTATTAATCTATGAAAAAGTATAATTTTTTGAGAAAATCTAGAGAATATAAGTTACTTTAAAACAAAAAAAAAGAAATCATGTATTTTTATTCTAAGGTCTTTTTTACTTCGCTCGATTATTACTTACAGTTTTTCATATAGGGGATTTTTGCTTTAAAACGCAATAATTTTATAAAACTCATTAATAATTATAATTAATGAACAATTCTAATTTTTTGAGGCAATGAAGGGAAAATATGGTACTTTTAAACAAAAAAAAAGAATTCATGTATGTCCATAGTAAGGTTTTTTTTACTTCATTCAATTATTGGTATTATTGGTATTTTATTGAAAATGGCATAGAAAGCAAAATATCAGTAATAATTTGCATTTAATGCATAATTAGTGTGCTTTGAAACGTAATTTTGTACTTTTCTAATGTTGGTGCTACCTAAATATCTTTTAGGCAATCTTAAAATATTTGTTTTATAAAGATTGCCTAAAAGATATTTAGGAAGCACCAACATTAGAAAAGTACAAAATTACAATTATGTAAATAATGAAATTGATTTTTAGATTGTTTTCGGTTAGAAGTTAGAATGGCAAAAAAATAAACAAAATTAAACCCAGATAATTAGGTTTTTGGTATTTTAAAAATTGTTTACAACAGTCTTTTTTTGCGTGGGGAAATGCTTTTCGAAACTCTGACACAAGCTGTAAAATAATATATTATAACACCACAAGCAAGAAGATTCTTTCAGCGACACATTTTTGAAAATCGATCCGACTATGTGGCCTCAGGACGAAAGTTATCAAAACGGTTTAAAAACTGTAACTCAGATGAGAATCGTTAACGATGCTGCCGAAAGAGCTGTGCTTTTATTTGACGAGTATAATTCCATCATAACACACAATGAAGACCAGAAACAATTTGTTGTACAGCTTGTGTCATAGTTTCGAAAAGCATTTCCCGACGCAAAAAAAGACTGTTGAAAAACAATTTTTAAAATATCAAAAACCTAATTATCTGGGTATTATTTTGTTTATTTTTTTGCCATTTTAACTATGTTACTTTCTTTAAAAATAAATTGTTCGAAAACAATCTAAAAATCCATTTCATTATTTAATTGTAATTTTGTACTTTTTTAATGTTGATGCTCCCTAAATATCTTTTAAGTAATCTTAAATTATTTGTTTTATAAAACAAATAATTTAAGATTACCTAAAAGATATTTAGGTAGCGCCAACATTAGAAAAGTACAAAATTACGTTTCAAAGCACACTAATTATGCATTAAATGCAAATTATCACTGATATCTTATTTTTTATGCCATTTTCAATAAAATAACAATAATAGTAATAATTGAGCGAAGTCAAAAAGACCTTGCGATGGACATACATGAATTCTTTTTTTTTTGTTTAAAAGTACCATATTTTCCCTTTATTTTCTCAAAAAATTAGAATTGTTCATTAATTACACTGTGATACAAAATTAAGGTTTGCGAAAGGGAATGGAATAAAACCAAAAGCAAATGAAAGTTAATAGTTTCCACAAGAAAACCCTATCAGGGTCTCATTTATTTTTGTACGCATTTAAAGATGGTAAATTTTTTGCCACCCCATAGTGGGAAAAAATTAAGTAAAACTATGTTAATTTTTACAAAATAATTTTGGCAATTTGATCGAGGAATTTATTTGTGATGTTAATTTTTACCAAAGACCCTCAGAGGAGGACGCTATCATACAATTTTTGTTACTTTTTACGTATTTTTATTGGTAAAATGGTATTTTTACCATTTTTGAAGGTGAGAAATCCATTTTTGTCATCCGTTTGTTGTAAAATATACCCTAGGTGATATTACAAAGCAATTTTTAATATTTTTGATATATTAGTATTAAAAACTTGTTTTTTTAAGAACTTCTTAAACTAAACATTATTAAATTCGTTATTTTATTTATATTTAAAAACTATCACTGCTGTAACCGGCAGTAACACTAGTTGAAATACCAGAAGTTCCAGCTACTGAATCTACATCCATTGCTTCATCTTGTTCTGGTAATTCATCATCACTTTTTTCTTCATCGGTGGTTCGTTTTAACCACCAACATAAATCAGCTAGCATACCGTCGCGACCACCGATGAAGAAAAAAGTGATGATGAATTACCAGAACAAGATGAAGCAATGGATGTAGATTCAGTAGCTGGAACTTCTGGTATTTCAACTAGTGTTACTGCCGGTTACAGCAGTGATAGTTTTTAAATATAAATAAAATAACGAATTTAATAATGTTTATTGGCAAAATTTCAAAAGTCATTTTTATAATTGTTGAGCATTTTAGGATTTTTTCCATTTTTTAATATCTTTGTCAGTATGATTATAATAAAAGATACACAAAAAATATAGTCATTTATTATTAGAACGTAGTTTGTTTTTCACAAAACCAATAAACATTCATAAAGAACGTGAAAAAAAGAACAGAAGATTTCCAATATCCTTGTCCCAAAATTTATAGCCAGATCGAAAATTCTATCACAACCGGTATAAAATTGTATTTATGGACATCGAACAAAACGGTTTTAGTTATTTTTCGAGCATTACAAAAACAATGTTCACATGATTTACAACGCCCGAACCTATTTAATGGTGTGTTAAACTCTTACATTATGTTTTCCCGAGGCTGGGTAACAGGTGTGTTATTTTATTCTTCGTTTAAATAGAAAATGTAAATACTGCTACTGAAAAAATATGAACGGTAGGTATAAATCGCGTTTCAAACCATACCAGACTTTTAGAGCTAAGGTAGACATGTTTTATCGTCAAAAGAGTAATGTTGCTTTATGATTTATGTTTCATATGCCAAAATAATTACTTAAGGTCTGGTAGATGGCATTTTACCTTCCTAAGAATATTTTAATCTCCCCCTTTTTATTTAGGTATAACCCCAATTTAAAGTAGACTTTAGGGGAGATTTTAGAAAATCTCTTTTTGATAATATACAAAGCAGCAGAAACTTATTTTTGAAAATGTTGCATTTTTAATATAATAATCATCCAAAGATTAAGTTGAAATTAAATCTCTGCTTTTTAATGTTATTTTTTAAATAGACTCAAAAGATCTATAGTTATGCAGTTAACTATTTACTACTGAAAATTCTAATTTGACATTAGGAATATAAAATGTTTATTAGTATACAAACATAAAATATAACCGTTCATAGTTGCAACTTCATAAGTTGGTAATATAATATATTATATCTAAGTTTGGTGCAAATGGGGACTGGTTATATAACCATCCACTTTAATCCATATTCATCGAAACATTATCCGGTTATTATGTGGATTTGACATTTACGCTTGCCTGAGTGCGAAGATATCAACATTAAATATTATATTACACTAAGTAAGTTACTTTGTTAAGTTGGTATAATGGCAACATACCGGGTGGCCCAACGAAAACGAAACAGAGAAGTTTTTAGAGGGTAAGCAGTGATATTCTGCTATAGATTTCACTTAAAATTCGCGCTTAAAATTTTAATATTTACACCTTAAAAAGGTGTAATTTTGTTTATAGGTTTTACATTTTCCTAGGTATTTCATATTTGGTACCTATTCTTCATTAAAAGTAATAAAACTTATGAGTCAAACAAAGACCTTTTTGCACGGATTTTAAATGTAGCGAGCAGTACATTTCCTCTTAAATTCTTTTAATAAAAGTTTTGTATTGATGTCGGATGTCAAAAGCATTTCCTTTTTAGGGAGAGGAACAATTAATACAAAAAAAGTTAAATAAAATAATTTTTCTCGCTTTTGAGTTCAAGGGAAAAATTTTGTTGTAATTTTAAATCACAAATTTATACTTTTTTAATGGAATTTTCTTTCTTTAAATAACATCTAAAATCTGTTTTCATTAAGCCAACATTTTGTTCGTTCAGATAAATAAATAATTACATAATATGAATTTTGGCTTATAATTAGATATATATAAAGGGTGTCCCATTAAGACCGCCTATTTTAAATTTACTGTCATTTTTTTTGTGTCAATCGTACAGCGTTGTTGTTGGACAGTGGTCATGTGTGAACATTGAGGTTAAGTCATGGAGATTTACACGGACGCACAACGCATAGAAATTGTAAAAATCCACTATCGAAATTTTTCGGAAACGGTTTGAAGATATCGTGGATTTTTCGGTCACCATAAAGAACCTTCTCGCCGTACTGTGGTCCGATTAATCGAGCAATTTGAAACGATTGGGTCAATTCAAACCAAAAAGAGACATGTCCGTGCAGCTCGGTCTGCTGAAAATATTGCAGCAGTTAGTGAAAGTGTTGAACAAAATTCTTCCACCTCGATTCGCCACCGTTCCCAGCAATTGAGACTCTCTCGAAGCAGTTACAGCGAATTTTGGCCAAAGACCTGCATTTTCATGCGAACAAGACTCGGTTGACACAATATTTAAAGACAGCAGACCATGCACAGCAACGAAACCATGGAATTATTGAGGACAAATTTGAAGGCAAAGTTATCTCGCGTCGCGAGGATTTGATGTGGCCAGGCCGATCATGCGATTTGACGCCGTTAGATTTCTTTCTTTGGGGTTTTTTGAAGGAAAAGGTTTATGCTAATAACCCAAGAACAGTTCCTTAACTAAAACATGAGATTCGACGGGTCATTGATGAAATTGAGCCGGCACTATGCCAAAATGTAATCGAAAATTTTGTCAAAAGAATCAACGTGTGCCGTCAGTCACGAGGCGCCCATTTATCGGATATTGTGTTCCATATTTAACCTCCATGTCTTCCCTCTTTATTGCAATAAAAATATCTTAACTTTTTAAATAAACACAGCATTTTTTTTAAATTTTAAAATAGGCGGTCTTAATGGGACACCCTTTATATATAATTAGATATATATATATATACGCGTAAAAGTACCAAGTGACACCAAAAACTACATGGACGTTCCCGCACCCAATATTTTTTGCGCTTAATGTGAATTAATGGCACCTTATATATTTTTTAAGTATATATGCGTTCTGACACTATACAGATATATAATACCTTTATTTGAAAGTCAGTGTTTATAAAAGTAAAACTAAAATATTGCTCGCTTTAGGAAGTCCTTTGTCGAAATAGATGTTTCGAATAAAATACTTATTGTCATCACATTTATTTTACTTTTCGTTTTAAATATTCTAAATTAAAAACTAACCTTGGAGAATACACAAACAGTCGTAACAATAATTTAAATAGAAATTTGCAATAAATTTCGTTTTAGCAAAAATTTACAAGAAACGATCCGTTCGCTAACACTTCCAAATACTTTCTGCCTGTTTTTTGCTTCCCTTTACTCGATTCGTGTACCTGGACCATCGTTTCTGGAATCATCCGGACGCCAGATTTTTAGGCAAAGTTCGAAAAACCTGTAATTCCTTTACCTAAGTGTCCCTTTTTACCACTTTTGCAAAACTTTTTGCCTTTAACACGATAATTTAGAAATTTCAAATTTATTCTAAAATAAATTTGTAAAATATATAAAACTACTACTAAATTACAATATTTACATAAAGTTCGTTTTTGGGTGTCCAAAACAAAAAATCCATTTTTACACAATTCATGTGATTGCTGTTTTTTCACGAATATAAATTGTGACAATAATAATTTTGGCATACCGAGTTTTTTAAATTTAATTTACATTATTATACAGGGCCTGCATATTGAGACATGTGATCTTATTCAAGGGGTAAAGTAATTTTTTTTTATTAAAGTAGAAAAAAAAACAATATTGTGATTATAAATTAAAATAAATTTGGTATTGCAATAACAATTTTGTTTGCCCTTTATTATAAAAAAATTATCATCCTCTTGCCCGTTCAATTATCATTTACTAATATGTCTTTATAAAATTATCAATTTTACCCATTTTTGGGTGCAACCGTTGTGGCAAACCAGCTATGAAATGACATAAAAATAAAATCCTTGTGGGGGCCCAGCCTATAATTGCCCCAAAACATTAAAAAACTTATTTCCATTGTATTATCCGCAAGACGAAAAACGTGACGCGACGCTTAAAAATTATGGCAACATTGTAAGATTGCTTAGATTGCTAGTTATCTTTGTATGTTATAAAAATATGTTATTATTTTTCTATTATTTTAGTAGTACGACAAAATTTAAATTATTTTCTCAAGATTACAGATTTTGAAAATAGACTTAAAAAATGATACCCGTGTCTCGGCATGTTTTCAGATCACGGCTTCAATAACAGCTAAATGTATAGTTTTTGAAAAATTTTATTTAATGAATAAATTTTATTTAAAAAAAAGAATACTAAGACTAAGGAGCCAAATAGATACTACTTAATAGTAAATTAAATTAAATCTTAAATATCGGAAAACGTCTAGAATCTAGACTCAAGAAATACATGGTGCCGCAACGTCCTATTGTATATATTCTATCATGGTGCCGCTACGTTGTATAGTTTACTTACGTAGTTAGCGCCCTCTGTAGATTATATGGTTCAACTAAAATTGTACTTTTCTATATATATAGTCCAAGTGGCACCATCTGGAAATTTTGTAGGGATAATACTATGACACATTAGAGTTTATATATGAAATAAAACGTTCTGGCACCTTGAAATGGTGCCACAACGATTATATAGGTGCCACTTGGCCCATATATATCCGAATTTGGTGCCTTAACGCCTGTTTGTATATATATATATATATATATACAGGGTGACCCAGTGCTCTGTGATCGGTCCATATTTTTTTTGCTATTAAAGATATCGATATGAAATTTTTATAGAGAATATGATCCAACTAAACCTATTTTCCAAAATTATTTTGAACAAAATTTCATTTCCGGTTTCACCGGAAGTGACATCAACATTGTTATTTCAAATAGAATACCCTGTATATTTTTTGATTTTTAAATTTCATTTGTAATTCCTGATAAAATTTCCATAACATTCCCTATACCTAAACTCAATAGTTTTCGAGATATTAATTTTTTTCGTAAAAATTTGACAGTTGCGCCTTCAACAAAAATAGCCTATAACTTCTTTGTTATTAGGTCTATTCGTATGCGGTTTGGATTTTTGGAATCTTAAAACATTGTTTTAAATATTCCGTGTCAAACTTTGCCATATTTCTAACCAATTACTTGATAAAAATTAGGGTGAATTTGGCAAACTTTAAACGTTAATAACTTTCTTATTTTTAATGGAACGCTATGTATATTTTTGCAGAATTAAATTTCTTATTAAATTACCTTTTGATTGGTATAACCATTCCCTATACCTAAAGTTAATAATAACAAAGATATTTCACAATTTTGTAATAATTTAGGTATCAACACACCTGAGAAATCGACAAGCGAGTTATTTTGACGTATCCATGGATACCAATAACAAAAATTGTTTAAAATCTAATTGTTTCAAGTGTGACATTATCATTTTGGTAAAAATGAGTACATATCACATAATCCACCAGTTATTCTAAATAATACAATTAAACGTTATACAGAGAGAAATTAATGCTTATTCATAATTATTAATAATTTCTTTCGTTGAATTGTATTATTATTTATTGTTATAATAGAAGCACAAAAATCAGTTAAATCAGAATAAAAAATTTAATTTACCGAAATACTTAATTAATAATTATAATAAATGCTCAAATATACGGCCATTCTGCTGAACACACACATTCAGTCTATGAAGAAAAGATTGCTTCACGCGGGTTAGCATATCCTCGTTAATAGAATGAAATGCATCGGTTATTCGCTGCATCATATCCTCAGCTGTGGTTGGTCGTTCTCTATAAACTTTTTCCTTTACATACCCCCAAAGGAAAAAATCAATGGGTGTCAGATCTGGGGAGCGAGCTGGCCAAGCAATAGCTCCATCATGCTGAATCCACATGTTCGCTCTTGTATGTAAGTCTACGTCTTCGAGAAGCAATGGGAGATCGGCTTGAAGAAATTCCAAGTATCTCTCACCATTCAAGACACCGTCAAAAAAGAATGGACCGACAACACGGCCTCCAATAATACCTCCCCAAACGTTCAATGACCACCTATTTTGGTGATCCATGGTTCTCAGCCAATGGGGGTTATGAGTCGCATAATAGTGCAAATTGTGCCTATTAACAGATCCATTACTCTTGAAAGTAGATTCATCCGAAAATAAAATGCCGTTTAAGAAGTTGCCATTAGCACGCACAATTTCAAGCATTCTATTTGAAAAATCTACTCGATGCCAAAAATCGTTATCATAAAGTTCCTGATGAAGTTCCATATGGTACGGGTGAAATTTATGGTTTAAAATTATGCGATTCACACTGCTTTGCGATAGACCAGTTTCTCTTGCGATCTCCCGAGTACTCAAAAAATGATTTTCCTCTATCGTCAAAAGAACTTCTAATTCATGGTCTTCATCAATTCTCCGTCCAATCAATTCTAGTTTTTTGTAAGAAATATTACCCGTCAATTCAAATCTATCCCTCAATTTTTGAAATGAAATTACTCGGGGCAATCTTGAGTCTGGATATTTTTGATGATAAATTCTACTAGCTAGCAGAACATTTCGATCCGCTTCTCCAATACAATAAACCATATTTATCATTTCTTGTCGCGTAAAATCCATTTTAAGTGAACAAATACGAGAAAAAGTGTAACAATTAGATTTTAAACAATTTTTGTTATTGGTATCCATGGATACGTCAAAATAACTCGCTTGTCGATTTTTCAGTTGTGTTGATACCTAAATTATTACAAAATTGTGAAATATCTTTGTTATTATTAACTTTAGGTATAGGGAATGATTATACCAATCAAAAGATAATTTAATAAGAAATTTAATTCTGCAAAAATATACATAGCGTTCCATTAAAAATAAGAAAGTTTATATATATATAAAAATTTTCAACAATAAATGATTATCTGAAAAAATACCGTTTGGAAGTCATTGGCGCACGTACTAAAAAATAGGGGGAGTCAGTGAGTACTGGACCCCCCTATTTTGATTATTTGACAATTGTTTTTTGTTTTGTTGGTCTCAAAAAATGTAACTATTTATATTGAAGTAGTGTACCGAATTTGAACTTAATATCTTATCAATTACTCGAATTATTAAAAAAAATCAGTTTTAAATTTCAAACTTTGTCGCCCTGTATATCGAACATGAAGCTCTAAATTGAAAAATGGTATTATGAAAGTCTTATTGTTTTAACTTAAGGAATATATGGTTAACGGATTGACCTCCTTTTCCCGGACACCCTGTATATACAGGGTGGCCGATTTATCTGAAGACATTGAAATATTTCGAAAACTACGCATCGGATCAAAAAAAGTTTTGAATAAAATTTGTTCGCCTGGAAGGGGGACATCCAATGATACCAAAGTCGACCCCTCACCACCACCCCATGGGGTGGGGGTGGGGGCAACTTTAATATTCTAAATAGGAACCCCCATTTTTTATTGCAGATTCGGATTTACTATTAAAAAATAAGTAACTTTTATGGAAAAACTTTTTTTAAATTCCTGATAGATGGCGCTGTAATCGCAAGAAACCCGATTTTTGGGAATATCTTAAAAAATTACACATCGGATCGAAAAAAAGAAAAACTTGTTTAATTTTTGGATTTTATTCGTATATCAATAAGTTAACATCTATTTTTAAAATTACCCAAGAATGGGAAATCCGAATCTGCAATTTTTCAAGATATTCCCAAAAATTGCGATTACAGCGCCATCTATCAGGAATTTAAAAAAAGTTTTTCCATAAAAGTTACTTATTTTTTAATAGTAAATCCGAATCTGCAATAAAAAATGGGGGTTCCTATTTAGAATATTAAAGTTGCCCCCACCCCCACCCCATGGGGTGGTGGTGAGGGGTCGACTTTGGTATCATTGGATGTCCCCCTTCCAGGCGAACAAATTTTATTCAAAACTTTTTTTGATCCGATGCATAGTTTTCGAAATATTTCAATGTCTTCAGATAAATCGGCCACCCTGTATATATATATATATATATATATATATATATATGTATATGTATATGTATTCTATTTACTTTAAAAATGCATTTTACAGCAAAAATGTAAATAGCTTTTAAGTGGGAACTAAACCTAGAATTACATTAATTATACATAGTTGTAAAATCAAATTTATATGCTGAGTCCGTAAAATAATTATTCTATAATAGCAACTATTATATTAAAATGTTAGTTTAGAAACGACCCATACAATTACTCCTGCATAAACGGGCAATTTAATCCTAATTTGCACTCGGACTGATAATAGAGCTTTCCATATGCCACCGTAATTATTACGTTTAAGCCACAATTGGGAAAATTTCGTGAAAAGTCATTTTAATAATTGTTGAGCGTTTTAGTTTTATTTTCTATTTTAATGTCTTTGTCAGTATGATTTTCAGTAGGAATGTGTTAAATGTTTCCAAATTTAATATTTCTACGTGCCTTCGTAAATATTTAAAATCCCTACAAAAGTTGTTTTACCTAAACTTAAAAGAAAAAATATCTCCAAATTAAAATATACCACATTGTTGGTAAAATCTCATTAAATGTTGAATGATATTTTTTATAATTTAACATTAAAAAAACCTTAATTTACTCGATGCTTAAACGCCCATGCAATTCATTCTTTGGTTAATTCTAAAGGTCTAAGGCGAAAGGGCTTTTAAAAATTAATTTGGTGGGTTTGGGGTACAGGGATTCAAGGAGGGGAATCCTTTTTGTTGGTCATTGAAACCGGAGCTGCCCAAACCACTCGCACACGTATTCGACCCAATAAAATACAAATTTAGAAAAACAG
Source organism: Brassicogethes aeneus (assembly GCA_921294245.1). Classification (NCBI taxonomy): domain Eukaryota; kingdom Metazoa; phylum Arthropoda; class Insecta; order Coleoptera; family Nitidulidae; genus Brassicogethes; species Brassicogethes aeneus. The sequence goes on from OV121135.1 coordinate 49,614,704, forward strand.
GATTTCATTAAATTTTATATGGCGAGAAACATTTGCCAATTTATACAGTGTTGATCCAAAGTAGATATGTAGATGTTTAAATTAAATTACAATATTTTAAACACAGTGTCTTAAACCAGAAATGGATCGTCTAGTTTGTCCAATATATTTCTTGTCACAATCTTGACAGTTTATTTCGTATTGAAAATTGAAAAGTCGGGGACCTACGAAATAAATTGTCAACATTGAGACAAGAAATATGTTGGAAAAATTAAACGATCCATCCAAGTTAGGATACCGCCCTCGGTGGTGTAGTAGTCAGCACTGCTGACTACAAGCCGAGAGGTCGTGGGTTCGAATCCCACCAGGGGTATGGCTGTTTATTTGTATTTGTGTGTGTACTCCTGTAATTGGGCCTGGTGCCTGTTGGAAGCACACAAAATAAAATATTAATAATAATAATAATAATTTTATTGGCCAAATAGCTGTTATCGTCTCATTGTGAAATGTTTAACTAAAACCCTACAGTTGTTTTTCAAGGTATACATACTTACTTATTGTCAGGAATTGTTTAAATAAAAATTAAATAAAACACAAGCATATTCATTTTATGGGTTATTTAATTATAAGGTCAGAGGTGCCACTATTTCTCTAGCCAAAAACCCGGTAAACATTAAGTAAAGAGTTAATTAATTTCATTTGTAATCTTGTCAATATTGTACACTTGTATGAACATAGAAGTAATTTTGAATATTTATTTGGTCCAGTAGTTAAATAAATTATTTTACTGCAACTCAATCAATGCTCGAAACAAGATCGAAATGTCTGCAATTCGTATAGATAAAATAAGGTTAGGATTATGGTCAATCCGTAGAGGCCCTGATCCAAAACCTAATAGTACCTAGTCAAAATCATTATAATTATACCGTGCAGGTAGGGTGGTCAACCAAGAATATATACTGAGACCCTGAACTTCGTTGATAAAAATAACGACGGTGTTAACAACTTATTGGGTAGTACCCAACCCTTTAGGTAATATACTTTTAATTGTGACACTTAAGTGACACATTTCTTATTGTGCCATTTAGGCAACATTTGTTGTAATTTTTATATTTAATCTTCAAGGAGCATGGTCAAATCATATACCTCAAAGGACCTTAAACCCTAATAATAAATAGTGTTATTTTTCACTTATCTCGATAAGTCAATTGAAAACACAGATATTAATTAAACTTTAAAACTGGACCAATCACAATAATAATAATGAAATTGATACAAATTTAGAGTGGGTAATTTAATAATTTCATAATAAGGTTTAAAATAAGGTATTCTAATAATTTGTAATATTTGTAAACGTATGTTTATTATAGTATTTAAAATATAAATTAATTGTTAATTCAATATTTTGCTAAATAATAAATAATTGAGAAAAATAGGCATTTTTTTGAGGTATATGACTACAAGCATTGTGTAATGGCAGCCGTTGGAGAAATTAAAACATGTAAAACAATCATTTACAACAAAATATGTAGTATAAATAATATCAAAGACCAACCTCTATATTCTTCTCCACAATGCACGAAGATCCCACTATTCTTTTTGAAGTTCTGTTGCCTTTTCAACCTTCGACTACCGTGTGCAGTCACCAACAGCCAACACACCCTAATAATTCAATCGAAAAACCTTTTTCGAGCCTCCTTCCCACCATTATCAAATAATGGACTCGTCCAAAAACAGTAGAAGCTTCTGTATGCATGCGCATCGTAGAACTTAAAGTTTACTTCAAATATTAATTAAGTACCCTATTTACGATAACTAGATAATTCGCAATAATCTTCTAAACCCAATCATTACATTTAAAAAAAAATAGTAATGATTATAAAACCAACAACGCACAACTGTATAACAGTTGCCTATAAGTAAAAGCCCAAAGTTGTAATTAAATATTAATATTCAATTAGGGATATTTTAATGTTACAAAAATATTAGTAAGATAAGTACAGAATTCGTCAAGACAAGTGAGTCATTTCTCTAACATATCATATATCCAGCATGCTCCCAAACCTTATGGAATAGACCACACTTCTATTCTCCAGACTTGCAAAGTTAAACATATCCAGCAGTACCTATTAAATTCTTTTTTAGGATGAGTTTTATTTTTATTTTATTTTATTATTTTTTTAATGTGCCTTCAACAGGCACCAGGCCCAATTACAGAAGTACACAATGACAAACACAAATAAACAGCCATACCCCTGGTGGGATTCGAACCCACGACCTCTCGGTTTGTAGTCCGCAGTGCTAACTACTAAAGCACCGAGGGTGAAAGTATATACATTTTATAAATTTTCGCTGGACCTTCTCAATTTTAGTTTAGTAAGTAGAATAGAAAGGGTGCCAAACAAGCGATCCATATTCTAGTTTTGAAACAACAAAGAAACTATAGACTGTGACTTTATAAAGTGAAAGATAATTACTAAAGCCACTGCACTTTATAAATCCTGACATACGATACGCAGAGCAACAAATATTATTTATGTTGGTATCGAACAAGAATCTCTGGTCAAAATGAATACCAAAGTCTTAAACATCTATTTTTCTTTTGATATTTAGGTTTCTAATGGTATAATCAAATTCGATAATCTCTTTTTTCCGGCTGAACCTTATAACTTGACATTTTTCAATATTTAAATGCAAAAGATTTCGCTGAAACCAATTACCTATCCAGTTTCACCAATTGTTCCTGTATAAAATTACAATCTTTTTGGGTTGCTATAGTACTAAATAATTTAGAATCATCAGCAAACATAAGGTTTTCACATTCAATTTGTCTACAAAATCATTGACAAACAATAGAAAAAGCAATGGGCCCAAATTCGAGCCCTGAGGAACTCCCGAGGTAGCAAAAAATCTCGTTGATAAATACCCATTGTAGCTAACATATTGCCTTCGTCTTTTTAAGTATGAATTTAAAAAACATATTAAATTATCGGTAAATCCAAATGTCTTCAGCTTACTTAATATTACTCGATGGTCAATTTTATCGATAGCCTTCGCGTGTACACCACATCAACCTGCCCCTGACTGTATGAGTATTACATATGTAATGTGTTAAACAGGTTAAGTTTGTAACTGTAGATCGCGATCTTGCAAATCCATGTTGATATGGAGTTAAAGTTAATTTTTTTTATCTGCAAATTTAGGGTTTTGGTTGGTAAATACAGTTCAAGTTGGTCGCATTGATTAAAACAAACTAAGCTAGTTATAAATCTAATTGGTTATGTATAAATTATTGTAAGTTACATTGTGCACTTGTCAAGTTGAGTTGTCGAAATTCGTAGTTAAAAATGCAATTAATTTGGCTTTGGTGGTGCTTGGATGAGTAAAATAATATAAAAAAGTAGTAAAATATAGGTTGCTTTACTGCCCAGAGGAGAAAGTATTCCTAGCGGATAATAATCTTAGCTTGGAAAAGAATTTACATAAAAGAAATTAAAATTTTTTGTGAACGTAAATGTTGTCCAATGGTGAATAATGTGAAAATAATGTGTGATGTAATATTTATAAAAGCAAATTCGTTACTTTTTTACTCCAAAAATGTCCATAAGGCGAGGTACTTTTTCTTCCATTGTGGCATTTGGCATAATTTCATCAAAATGAAGTTTTGCCCTCAAAAGGGCTTTTACATTCGAATTTGTTGTATTTTTGGCATAATTATCTTTTTATTTATAATTAACAAGTAAATTATCAATATTAAATATTATTTTCAATTTGACAGTGTCAAAGTATTTAATTAAATTCTTTAGCAGAAGTACAATTTTAAAATACTGAATATTAAGTCGGATAAAAAAAATTAACTGTATAAGATTGCAAATATGGGAGTAAACAAACACATACACTGACAACTCAAAAACCTTCAAAAGATTATTCATTATTATTTAAATAGCGATAACGGACCGGTACCCAACTAGTTTGTTTCTGTTTCTCTTTACGTGTTTACTGAAGCGATTACGGTCCACGTGTCCGTTCACGGTTCAGTCAACCTTAGCTTATATATTATAATTAGTATAAATATGGTAGCTTTAGCATTTAGATTTAGATTTACTTCGCTTCTGAAGATGGCGAAAAGTATTTTTGTGTTTTGTTTTGGTGTTGGGAAATATTTCTAATATTTGCTTGAAAAAAATTATATCAAACAATAAGAATCAGCTCATCTCGTTTCCAATTTGAAAATTCCGTGTTACTCGACGAAGACGTAAAGGTGTCTTAATTAATATTTTACGTTCTCTGCCATTTCCCTGAATAAATTAAAGGAAGTTAAAATCTAAATATCATCAGGTACCGGAACGTTTCACTTCAACGCTGCAAACGAGACACTCCGTTACGAACTTTCCACGATGGTTTATCAGTTTGTTCATTCAATTAATTAAAAAGTTTGCTGATAACTTCCCCACTGAGCAGTAAGATATATTTTCATGGATTCAAAATGTAGATGCATAGTTTTACATAAGGACGTGTCTCATATTTAACAATTTTACAGAACATTTCAAAGATTAAAAATTTATTGATAATTTAATTATTTTTTTAGAAAAAGTAAGTTATAATGACTTTCACAATTTATATCCAAACCTGGAAATTTCTTCTTATTTTAGTCCACTTATTAAGTGTTTTTTAAACAGTTTAAAACTGTAAATCTTTCTTTAAATTATACTGACACAATAAAAAAATATTTGACAATTTTAACCAAATATTAACCAGATTTTATGTTAATTCAGGTCCACATAACTTTTTGTTAAGTTTACAACCAACTGTAATCTGTTAACTAATTGAATAAATAGTTTGTAATTATAACAACCATTTTTTAGATTTAATAACAAAATCCTACATCAATAATTCAACCTTTATTCATGTAATTTTCAATGAGGACCTTATTTTTAAAAACCTTTTTGTTGAAAATTGGGAACTTAAATAAAAAGAATTTTGATAAGAAATGTTGCTTTACTAATCAATTTCCTAAAAAAAAATAACAGACACATACATAAATGAACACAAAACTATTATACACAGAATTAAATAATACAGGAGGATAGCATATTATAATAATAATATAATAATAATTATAATTATTAGTTAATGCTTGATATAAATAAATTACTATACTCAAAAATTGCATGTCCAGAAAATTTGTGCTAGAAAATTGGTGGGAGGTGGAGTCTCGAAACTTTTTGTAGCATGCATATAGGTTACCCTTGCCTGCCCCCCCGAACAAAATCCTGGCTACACCCTTGCTGGAAATGGGGCAAGAATCCCTGATTTTCTAAAAGTTTAATACTTTGATTTTTAAATAATTTATATTATATTAAAAAATATATGTACACAAATTTTAAAAACTGTTACTGTTATAAAGAAAATTTTAAAAATTGTTGCGTTCTAGTCCAGATTTTTTTGCCCTGTGTATTTTATTTTAAAATTAAAAATATTATTTCAGAGCATATTTTTAATTATTTTTCAAATAAGTATTAGAAATAATACATACATAAATAAACTGCCTTTGGTTTTACCTACAGGGTGTATTTTTTATTTTCCTATATAATGCCTTTTAAACTTGTATTATTGGCAAAAATTGTTAATAATATTATAATATGTATATTCAATTTGAAATACCCATGTTGCCTTTTGTCCCTCCATTTCATTTTCTTCTATGTTTAATAGTATATTTCTGGGCCCAAAAATAAATAGTGCACATGTAAATTTCCTCTCAGAAAAAAGGCCCCTCTACCTTGTTAAGCCCTTTACCAAAAAACTACTGTTTCTATTTCTAAGAGCAAGCACATAATTTAAAAATTTAAAATCAGAAAATAAGTTGAAAATGCATGGTCTAAAATTTAGAATTCTTCAAAAGTACATATTTAAAAAATAAAAACCAAAATTGTGTTTTTAAACACAATTTTGGTTTTATTTTATAATCTTTATTATTTAATAAATAGTATTTTTTTAATTATCTATAATATAGGTATTATATTAAAAAGTAAACATTTATGTTTTTTTAATTTAAAAAAATAAATCAATAAATATATAAATAAATAAATAATATATAAATATTCTCCTTTTCAATCAGACAAAAAAACAGCAAAGATGTTTAAAATAACTAACATGGTAGTAAAATGTTATTTTTTACTTATATCTTTGTTATAGGTATGTTTACCTTCTGAATTTATTTTTTCATATATAAGCAAAAATACTGTCTATTTTTATTCATATTTTAAATCAGTCGCTAACGACTGATAACCGATTAAAATTTTTCATGATTTTATTGGCCAAAAAACAAATCTAGTAAACCATGACTTATATTAGCAAAATTATTTTCTATGGTTAAAAGCAAATGTCAAATAAATCTTAATTAAATTTTAATTGTTTTAAGTCTAATTTAAAATGTCTATATATAGAAATCGACTTTTTTTATGGAAAATATAACGGTTGAAAGATAATTACCCAGTTTATTTTATAAAACACCAGTTTTTTAAGAAAATTACTGGGTTGCCATGTCGTGCAAAAACCTATGCTAAATCAGTTGATATAAATAAATCAACGTTTCTGCATACGTCCCTTATTGGTGTATTTCGTAACTTTAACCCACTTCAATGTATCTCCTAATTTCAGTTTGAAATCCAGTGATGGCATCTTTTTTCGGATACTTCGCACTTCGCACACTCGTTAAATAGGTATAAGGAATCCTAACAACAATATGTAATAACAGATTTCTGGTATAAATTATAAACACTCTGGACAGTTTTTGCGAACATGTTACGAATTAGAATAAAATAATCGGAAACATAAGTTGCAGACGCTGAAGTCAGTTAAATTTGTTGATGCATATTTTCAGTGATAATCTGTAATCTTTGAAATTAACAAAATGGTTACAAAATTGCATATTACCTTTTCCTTTGTTAAAATAATTATAAACCCTGGTTTTCTACAAAAAATTATGTTAAACTTTTACAAAATAAAATTAACAAATCTGATTTTTATAAAAGTGCACGGAGAGAAAAGTATTATGATGATTACCATAATTATAATACCTTTTACTATAATTTATATTACTATTTGGGACAATATATTGTTGTTTTCATTTTCATATTGTTGTTTTCATCTTGTATATTGCCAGATACTATGCATATTTAGTAATTTTAAAATATCCATGTATGCTAAACCTTAAGTTAAAATATTATTATTCTCAACCAATTTTGATTTTAATTCTTATAATAATTAGATTTTTTCCAGTACTAATAAGTATAGTAAATTTTAAAATCGAATATTTTTATATTAAAAATTTGTAATATATTTATTGTACTTTTTAATATACAAAAATTTTATGAGAAAGAATTGAACCTACACCTCGCCAAAGTTTTTTGTTTTGAGTGCGTTCCATCAATTTCAAATACCGACAGACAGGTGTTGACCTATATTGGGTATGTATCATTAGTGTCGACACGACACTGTCGAGCAACTTGTAGTAGTGGAACACACCCAAAACAAAGAAATACCTGAGCTTATATAACATGGTTGGTAAGCCAACAGAGGCGAGATGTAATAACATCACGTGATCCACACCGTCTAACGACGCGTCGCGACGTGGCCTTTGCCGCAATCGGTACATACTATGCAACCAAGTAGGTTCAATTCTTTCTTATAAGTATTACCAGTAATGGGTCCAGAAAGTTTATTGAAGAAACTATGAAAATTGAATGTTTAAAATGTCATGAGTTACTATATTGCATATTATATTTAAATATATTGTTCAATTTACTATACGAACATATTAAAAATTAAAATATATATTATACATTTATGATTTAGTAATATTGGTGTTGTAATCTTTACTAACTACTACCCTAAAAATTTGTTAAAGTAAATTTTACCATATTTTTTTACTATCTAAAATTTACTATACATTTCTCCACATGATTTTTGAAACAATATAGTAGTATTGAATGTACATTTTAGCTGTGAACCAGTGTAATTAAAGTATTAAATTATTTTAGAAATAGACCATTGTTACATGTTTTTTAAGAATTAAAACGTGATCACAAGATAGAATTTCAGAAAAAAAAAATAATACAAAAGTACAAATTTGTATTAGCTTTTTCCATAGAAACAAATTAAATAAATGACTCAATGTTAATAGAAAAACAACAACCACTTCGACAGCTGATTGCGCCGCAAATTAAACCGTTTTAATTATTCCAACGAATCGCGTCGATTGCATTGTTTTTTTGTTGGCTGCCTTTAGACCGCCTCGGGCGAGCCGGAAACCGTCGACCGGATGTGAGGGAGATTGGTTTTAATTTCGCTCACCAGAGGCAGCATCTGACCAATATTAAGCGGAAGTACGTTCAGGATCCGAATCAAACAAACCAGTGCTCGAGGAGGATGTCGGTATTAATTGAAACAAGGTGATGCTGGAAGGAAAGCGACGAGGATCAAGGCCGCCTCGAAAGGAACGAAAAGGAAACGGTCCAAATTGGAATTCTGATACTATTATTAGATACTCAATTACTGGGTTAATGAGGGAATAGATGATGTCATTGTTTATATCGCTGCAATTAAATTTTACTATTTTTCTAAAGGTAAAACCCGCTCATCCTCTTTTCCAATTTTGTTTACGAGGTGTGTTCAGAAAATATCGGGAATTTTCGTTTTTTGAAACAAATATTTATTTATTCGTCTACATTAATGTTGTCGCCTTCAAAATAGTCCTTATTGGATATTATGCACATATACCAGCTCTTCTTCCAATACTCGAAACACTTCTAGAACTCGATCTTTGAGATAGCCTTTAGTTCTTTCAGCGATGCGCTTTTAATGTCATCTATGCTTGCAAAACGACGGTCCTTTAAGGTTCTCTTTATTTTTGGGAATAGGAAAAAGTCAGACAGAGGCATGTCTGGCGAATATGGAGGCTGGGGCATCATTACAGTATTGTTTTTGGCCAAAAATTTTGTTCAAAATTTAACAATTTTGGAACAAATTTTGCTGCCACGCGTTTCATACCCAAAACATTTGAAAAAATTTCATGGGATGAGCCAATCGATATACCAACATCATCAGTGACTTCTCTGATAGTTTATAACCATTTCTTCCACTTTTTCCATGTTTTTATCGGTTGTTAATGTGCTTGTGCGTTCGGGGTGTTCGTCATCTTCAACATCTTCACGGCCATCTTGGAAACTCTTATACCACTTGTTAACTCTTGTTTTACTTATAGTAGACTCACTATAGGCCTTTGTTAACATTTCACAGAATTAATTTCATTTTTTAAGCAAAATTGGATACAAATTCTCTTTGATCCATTTCTTTTAACGAACGAAAATCGCCAAGCTCATAAAACACGTCTAACCTTAGCGGCTGCCACAGACAAAGTAAACAATGAAAACAGCTAAAGTTTTTATCATAATTCGGGGGCATGTATACCAACATAATAAAGAAAATTTTATGACAACCGGACCCTCCGAAGCCGCGAAATTTAACAATTCCCGTTATTTTCTCAACACACCTCGTATTATTTTCTATTCCATAACGGTCATACTGTCAAATACAGAGCACAGCAAAGTCATACAGTGTGTCTACTTAAGTTGGCAACATATGGGAAACTTTCTTATTATTAATTTTACGAAGAAAAGTTATTCTTTATAAAAAGTTCTGCACGTTCCAAAATCTAAAATAAAATAATCAGATATCAAATTTTTTTAGTCATATACTAGGTTTGATAAAAAATATGAATTTGGTACAAGAGTAAAGTAGGTACCCATATTTGTGACAATATCGAAAACTCTAATTATGAAAAGTTGTTCGAAATTAAAAACTATGTTTTAATATGCAATTACATCCTTCTACTTAAATTACCGATACCTAACATTTATCATTTTATTTATTACAAACATCCCCAGTAGCACAAAGATATTCGTAATAATATTGGGCCAATATATCTTTCGTCAGATTTTTTCTAGCATGGTCCAATATTGAAACCCAACATTGGCCCGAAGTTGTTTGACATTATATAACCGATATTGGAAATCCGCATTGGCCCGAAGTTGTTTTACATTATATACTAGGAAAGTTGAGAGAAATTAAAAGAAAAAAAGATAGCCACCTAGTTACTACGTAGTAGGATTTCTAAAAATGATGTCACGATCGTGTCGACTAACGTTTGTTTTCAGGAAATGTTTATGATACTTAGGGGCGTAGAAGCGGGGGGGGGGGGGTACGAGGGGGGTTACTTGATATAAAATGTGCCCTCCAAGTTCTTTGAAAAAATCTACCAATAAAACAAGTCGTTATGTGTTATTCTTAATTACGATGAGCTTTATTAACGTTATAACGAATTTTATTGCTAATAAGACAAGAAATCGCATATAACCCTGGTTATTCTTACGGTAATAAGCAAGAATGGCCTTTATTATAAACGAGGGGTAAACCACTGATTTTTTAAAATTAAAAATCGCTTACGAATTAACGGCTAAGGATAACAATAACAAGGGTAGTCATGTACAACGCGTCGCTAAGCACTGATTAAGCACCGATTAAGCAAGTTTTCTTTATTGATAACGACTGATAAGGAAAAAAATCTCAACACAACGTCCACTAACATTGAACGGTTGTCTCTAAGATTTTAAAGTGGTTTACCCCTTGATTAGTATAAGGATATATAAGGATGGAAGTCGGTTGCGCCACCCCCCAACTTAAAACTGTTCCTGCGCCACTAGTAGGTATGAACATATCCTAGAAACAAACGTGTGTCATAACATATTACTTTTAGAAATCCGAAAGCATCGTTGACTATTATAGTTATAATAGTTAATAATATGGCGTAAAATAATATGCCAATATAGGACCAACCTTGGACCAATCTTCGAACTAAATAAAATTTATTTTATTTGTTTCGTTTTTTTGCACCCTAGGAAAAAAGTAGCCATGGCAAGGTGCGCCTTGAAGCCGGACTCTTTTTAGTCTCAACACGAGGATAACAAAAAATAACAAACAGAAACAAGAATAAAAAAATTACACGAGTTTTAAACTGATTAATCTTGATTAAATAAAATATTGTATAAAAACTGGACATTACTTTATAAAACAAAAAACAGATTTAATTTAATAACATAATTATTTCCAAGTATGGTATACAAAGGAGAAATCGAACAAAATTGATTCTAATACAGTAAGAATGGGGTAATAAGAGTATGGGGAATAATTTTGGTACTAATTTATTTTCCCCCTCGAATCATTTAATTTTTATTTTAAACATTTTTTGTAAAATGCCAATTTCCTGAGATATTTCAAAGTTTCAAGTTAAAAGACTTACCCTGTATGTATATATATATATATATATATATATATATATATATATATATATATATATATATATATATATATATATATATATGTAATCTTTGGTCATAAGACAGAGTAAATAAGAAGGAAGCTCCTTCACGTCGTGTTGTGGTCATCACGGTCATTAAGGTTAAGTGGATCAACAACCTTTTGAGAATCGACGCAATCTCCGGATTACACCCGGAGTTGTGTAACGGCTTGCTGTTGACGCGACGGGTCAGAAAATGCATTTGGAAATAATAACTGAAAGGGGATACTCGAAGCGACCTTTAAATAATAGGTTTTTGGGACTTAAACACAATTAAATTTGATGCTCCTAGAAGCCAAGGTGTGCAGGTACAGGGTGGTCCACGTAAGGTGACCCATATACTTATCTCAGAAACTACTGGAGTCACAAAAAAATTGTAAGGAACAAATATTCACGAAGTAAAAAATATTTTTAAAATATTATATTTTCATTTATACAGGGTGTTCGGTTTTCCTTGGGACGATACCAACTTTCTTATTTTCAATGGAACACCCTGTATTTTTTTGCATTTTTGGATTCTTCCCACTCTTTTAGGTATACTTTGTAAATATATTAAATAAGAAAATGTTAATACTTTTTGAGTAAAATTAGGATTTATTAAAATTTCTCTAAATGTAGACACTCGCTAAAAGTTAAAAATAACCAACTAAAAGTTATTATTTTTTATATTATGTAGTATTCATCTCTTTATTAATAAGTAAGCTATAAGTTAATTATTATATTTTTTGGAAAATATCATACAGGGTGTTTTCTATGTCCCGTTGAAAATAGCGATTTTAAAAGTTTAAAATCTTGTTTTTATTCAATGGAACACCCTATATATTTTTGCATAATTGGATAGAATAAGTAATTACCTTTCATTTTATATATATATATATGTCCTATACCTAAACCTAACAGGAAAAAAAATATTCGCATTTTTCACAATTAGTAGCTTTTTTTCAATTACCTTAGTTAAATTTTCATTATTCAAAGAAAACACCCTGTATAATATTTTCCAAAAAATAAATTAATTAACTTATAGCTTACTCTAAGAGATGAATGCTACATAATATAAAAAATAATAACTTTTAGTTGGTTATTTTTAACTTTTAGCGAATGTCTACATTAAGAGAAATTTTAATAAATCCTCATTTTACTCAAAAAGTATTAACATTTTTTTAATTAATATATTTACAAAGTATACCTAAAAGAGTGTGTAGAATCCAAAAATGCAAAAAAATATAGGGTGTTCCATTAAAAATAAGAAAGTTGGTATCGTCCCAAGGAAAACCGAACACCCTGTATAAATGAAAATATAATATTTTAAAAATATTTTTTACTTCGTGAATATTTGTTTCTTACAAATTTTTTGTGACTCCAGTAGTTTCTGAGATAAGTATATGGGTCACCTTACGTGGATCACCTAAAAAAAATATTCGCATTTTACAAAATTAGTAGCTTTGCGCTTATGGTAATTATTATAGTAATATATATTTATATATAAAAGCATTTTTATTTGTTGTTATTGAAATTTATTTATTTGAATAATGAAAATTTAACTAAGGTAATTGGAAAAAAGCTACTAATTGTGAAAAATGCGAATATTTTTTTTTCTGTTAGGTTTAGGTATAGGACATATATATATAAAATAAAAGGTAATTACTTATTCTATCCAATTATGCAAAAATATATAGGGTGTTCCATTGAAGAAAAACAAGATTTTAAACTTTTAAAATCGCTATTTTTAACGGGACATAGAAAACACCCTGTATGATATTTTCCAAAAAATATAATAATTAACTTATAGCTTACTTATTATTAAAGAGATGGATACTACATAATATAAAAAATAATAACTTTTAGTTGATTATTTTTAACTTTTAGCGAGTGTCTACATTTAGAGAAATTTTAATAAATCTTAATTTTACTTAAAAAGTATTAACATTTTCTTAATTAATATATTTACAAAGTATACCTAAAAGAGTGGGTAGAATCCAAAAATGCAAAAAATACAGGGTGTTCCATTGAAAATAAGAAAGTTGGTATCGTCCCAAGGAAAACCGAACACCCTGTATAAATGAAAATATAATATTTTAAAAATATTTTTTACTTCGTGAATATTTGTTTCTTACAAATTTTTTGTGACTCCAGTAGTTTCTGAGATAAATATATGGGTCACCTTACGTGGACCACCCTGTACATTTTGTTTAGTTCTGTAACTTTTTTCAATAATAATATTAATATTTAATTGTCCAAATTAAAATTTATGTAGTTAAATTTTATGTATGGAAAATTGTTTTTGTAAATTAATTCAAAAATTAGGTGATTCGGAATATTACACAGTAAAAAAATATTTGTTAATTTTAACCAAATATTAACCATATTTTATGTTAATCCAGGTCCATATAACTTTATGTTAAGTTTACAACTGTAATTTGTTAACTAATTGAATAAGTAGTTCATATAGTTATAATAACCATATTGTAGATTTAATAACAAAATCCTTTCAATAATTCAACCAAAATTCTTGTAATTTTTAAAAAGGATCTTTACAAACTTTTTTGTAGACCCAGTAACAAAAGTATTTACCTATTGGAAATTGGGAACTTAAATAATAAGAAAAAACATAAGTTGCATACGCTGAAGTCAGTTGAATATCATAAGGGCATCTAATTTTTCCGAAAAACACGTTGCTAAGTAATATTTTAACAAGAAGCATGAGTGCTGGTGGCAACAAAAATACGAGTCGAAGACGAGGATTTTTGCACCTGCACGAATGCATTTTGTTAAAAAATACTACTTGGCATTGTGTTTTTTCGATTTTTTTCACAGGAAAAATTAGATGCCCGAATGGTATTTGATAAGACTATTTCATGAGTAACAGTTATTCTGCATACACATAGCTTACAAAACATACTACCTATTATACATGCAAACATAGTAAATATGTAGGACCTACATTGTAGGTATACCTACATTGTAGGTATTAATTTGAATACTGTAAAATAGGTAATTTATTTAATCACAAAATACTACAAACTTAATTATTTATGGTACAATTAAAATATAAATTGCAATTTTGATGACAACAGCTGTCAAGTTTTGCCGCGGGTAAACTCGAAAAAAGTGCTGACAGGTGGTGTCATACAGTTTTTCCACCTAGAAACCATTTGTAACTCAAAATTGCGCGTTTGTGATTGGTTTAAATTAAGACGAGGGAAATAGTCGCAGTTTTTTTGAGTTTACCCGCAGCAAAACTTGACAGCTGTTGTCACCAAAAATTGCAATTTATATTTTAATTGTTAACTGTTACTCATGAAATAGTCTTGTCAAATACCATTCGGGTATCTAATTTATCCGAAAAAAAACACGTTGCTAAGTAATATTTTAACAAGAAGCATGAGTGCTGGTGGCAACAAAAATCCGAGTCGAAGAGGAGGATTTTTGCATCTGCACGAATGCATTTTTTTCACAGGAAAAATTAGATGCCCGAATGGTATTTGACAAGACTATTTCATGAGTAACAGTTAACAATTAAAATATAAATTGCAATTTTTGATGACAACAGCTGTCAAGTTTTGCTGCGGGTAAACTCGAAAAGTTTTTTCACCTAGAAACCATTTGTAATTCAAAATTGCGCGTTTGTGATTGGTGGAAATTAAGACGAGGGAAATAGTCAGTGAAAAATGTTTTGATTGACTGCCTGATATCACGTGTAATTTTTCAAAGAAATAATTTGTTAATCATTAACAAAATAATCTGTAACCTTTATAACCTAATTATCAAAATGCTTACAAAATTGCATATTACCTTTACAAAATTGTCGGTAAAATATTTTAGTTTGTTAAAATAAATACAAACCCAGGATCTCTACAAATATTTTTTTAAATTTTACAAAAATTTAACAAACAACAAACTCATTTTAACAAATCTGATTTTTATAACAGTGTATAATTAAAATTTGTATTGTATTGTAATTTTTTAATATTATACTTAAAATTTAATAAACATTGATTATAGCTTTATTTAATTTAAATTTGAATAAAAGCACTTTGCGTATAATTCACAATCATACAATTTGAGTACAATTTTATCTATATTTTATATTGTTACCTATTATTTATTTTGGTTAAAATCTTACCTAGCTGTATTGCTAAAAATCTTGTACCTATTTTATTATTTACTTACTACTGTTATGACAGGTAATGAAGATATAAATCTCCTAAATACTTGTTGTACTTCTTTTAAAATTATATATATTGCTTAAAATTAGTTTATACAATTTAAAACCATTTATTTATTTATTTATAAATTTATAAATTAATGATTATGAATTACAATTAAAATTTATGTATTTAAATTTTATTTATGGAAAATTGTTTTTATAAATTAATTTAAAATTGCTTTTACATCAGTAATACAATCATCTAATTTTATTTAAAAATTAGTTCGGGATAATATAATTTCAATTTTTATTGCGTTTTAACCTTAAATTGGCTTTCACGATTTTTATTATTATACTTAAAAATTTTATAAACAATGTGCTTTAATTAATTTAAATTTAAATAAAAGCCCTAAAATTGAGTACAAAATTCTATTAAACTGTATCATATTATATTTTTAAATCCAAAAATCAAACTTTCATTAGTAATATAAAAATAAATTTTGCCAAAGGACATAAAAGTCTAAACATGCTAGCTATTTTTAAAAAAATTAGCTCTTCTTTAACGAGACCACCTGATCCTTGTAAGCAATATTTTTTTAATTTTATTATTATTTATTTGTGTTTACTTTAATAAAAATTGAGATATATTATATTACAATCTTTAACGACTGTACTGTAAATTAAACCAAAAAGATTTAAGGCGTCAGTAAATTTACTTTTATCACTGTCATTTTTAATTGCCATTAAAAAGCACAATTAAGTGAAAATTATTTTCGCTAAGCTGTCTGCCCTTTTGTTTTGGGGAGCAAAAACTAATATGAAATGAAAATAAATAATTAAAATACTGCAAAGAGGTTTCATTTATATACCCGATTTAATTAATTAATTGCCAAAACTGATTTAAATTGCCAGTTAACTGCCATTTACTGGCAATTGGCAACTATATAATTATAATTGATCACTAAAATCGGACAATATAAATAATAATAATAATAACAATTCTATAGTTAATTATATATTTTATGTAAATAAGTATCATTAAAAATAACAATAAAACTTATTTTTCTAAATGAAACTATAAAATTTAATATATATATATATATTTATAAGAAAAAAACTAAAATCTATAAAACAACGGCATATATAAATTTTAAATAAATAATATTCCTTAAGTGTCCAATTACTATGTGGTTTACCTATTAAAAGTAAGATTCTCCTCAAGAACTTTATTTGGTATAATTGGAATTATGTAATAGACCAATTCAAAAAATTTAGTGGAGTAGTTTAGTTAAAACAATGCCGAAAAAATATTGAACATTAATAATTTCATACAGAATTGCTAAATCGTTTATCTAGATATTTTTTACACATAATTTCATTTAACACACTTACATATGTAAATATGTAAAAATGGTTTTGAGCCTTGGTAAAATTTGCAAGTATTAGGATAAACAACAACAAACATAAAATATTGAATAAATAAACATTGTTTTCTGGTAAATTATGCCTTTCATAGTGGCTTCGCTCACCCTATGTATATACATTGAAGATAATTAACTCAAACTTGATTGGCTGCAGGGGTAGGCAATTTCTGGACTAATTGGTTTTGGTTGAGGCAATATTAAGGGGAAATGAAATAAATGACTTCCTTAAATATCGTTACCAAACAAAATTGAGTCGCTTATTTGGTAAAGGTTAATTAATCAAAACATTCTTGATGAAAAGATTTTTCAGTTTAGCTAACTTTTATTAAATAAATTACAATTATTTTAGTACGGTTGTTTTCTCACTAAATTGGGGTTAATCCAACATTTATTCTTAAAAAAAATTGGTTGACCTGGCCTGCTCGAAATTTTCCTGGATTCAAATGTCTGACAAATATCAACATCCTTTTCAGGGACCGACCGTTTTGGTTGAGCTGGCCTGCTGGAAATTTTCCTGGATTTAAATTTTCGACAAATATCAACATTCTTTTCAGGGACTGACCGTTTGAGGTTTCTCACCATTTCGCAAATTTCTTGCTGTTCTTTTAAACGTTTTTTGTCTATGTGACTTTCCAGCATTTTGAAAAGTTTGTCAAATTTCATCTCGCATCCTGCTGATAACTTAAATCCGCTGATTGTTGTGTCTAACGGTGTTTCGATCTTCTTTTCACACTCTGTTGGTAAAACTTGTTTGATATCTTCAACATTTTTAGTTGTGTCCTTGTGGTTTTGATAAATATTATTGTTTTCTTTGTGGTCTTGATAAAAATTCTTGTCTTCTTTTTGTATAGGTTTGAGTTGATACTTACTTATGGGATTATTCGATTTTCCAGTTTGATTAATTCTTCTTTTCGCCAATATTTTCAATCGTTCTTCCTTATGTTTAAAAATCCTTAGTTGACCGTCTAAAAACTTAAATAAATCGTCCATTTTATCTTAGTTTTGATAAATCTAAATGATGAAGATTACATACGAACAATTTTATTTACACTTTATATTGTTACCTATTAATTATTTTGGTAAAATCTTACCTACTTTGTTATTTACTTAATCTTAACCTTTCAAAAACATTATTTAATATTGTTAGGCCAGGTAATAAAAATATAAATCCCCTAAATACTTATTGTATTTCTTTTAAAATTATTTATAGTTAGTTTATCTAATTTAAAACAATTTATTTATTCATAAATTCATTAAGTATTAATTTATAAATCATGTTGAAGTATAAATAGTCAATAAAGTGTATGCTTGCGCATTTAAGGTTTAATTTAACATTCTACATAATAAATATAAAAAAATGCAAAATATATCACCGTGATACTAAATTTTCTACATATTTTAAAGGTATTACTACGTAGAGCAGCCCTTTGTGCTTTAGCATTGTTACCGTTTATGCATTAAGTCCATAAAAACACAAAATAAGGAATAATTTAAATTTTACAGTCTAGTGCAATTTTAGCTTGCTCACATATTCTATGCTTATTATAAATGACACCTCTTTTATGCAATTTTTACACAGACAAATGATTCCTATTAAATGATCTAGTTGAGAATTTCAGTTAGTTAGTTATTCTTTTAAAAAAACCAAACAATTAATTTTAATACCTTGGTTGTTTGTTCCCAAAAGTTTTTGTTTCGGGATATATTATTATATTATTTAAATATAAAATATTGTTAAATTAACAACAGGGAATTGCAAATATAAAGACCTCAAGCATAACAAGGCTTTTTTATTATTTTTTCATATCCGGACGTTTTTATAATTTTAGTCATGCACACATATATTCAATTGTAGTAATGTAATGGAAATACCGTTACCAAACAAAATTGAGTTGCTTATTTGGTAAAGGTTGAGCAATGAAAAGATTTTTCAGTTTAGCTAAGTTTTATTAAATAAATAACAATTATTTTAGTACAGTTGTTTTCTCACTAAATTGGGGTTAACCCAACATTTATTCTTAAAAAATTTTGGTGGAGCTGGCCTGCTCGTAATTTTCCTGGATTCAAATGTTGGACAAATATCAACATCCTTTTCAGGTTCTGACCGTTTTGGTTGAGCTGGCCTGCTGGAAATTTTCCTGGATTTAAATTTTCGACAAATATCAACATTCTTTTCAGGGACTGACCGTTTGCGTTTTCTCACAATTTCGCAAATTTCTTGCTGTTCTTTTAAACGTTTTTTGTCTATGTGACTTTCCAGCATTTTGAAAAGTTTGTCAAATTTCATCTCGCATTCTGCTGATAACTTAAAACCGCTGATTGTTGTGTCTAACGGGGTTTCGATCTTCTCTTCACACTCTGTTGGTAAAACTTGTTTGATATCTTCAACATTTTTAGTTGTGTCCTTGTGGTTCTGATAAATATTCTTGTCTTCTTTTTGTATAGGTTTAATTTAAAACAATTTATTTATTCATAAATTCATTAAGTATAAATTTATAAATTATGCTAAAGTATATATAGTCAATGAAGTGTATGCCTGTGCATTTAAGGTTTTGAAAATATTGAAATTTATTGTAGTTTAACATTTTACATAATAAATAGGATTACCTTCTAAAAATGTAAAAAATGCAAAATATATCACCATGATACTAAATTTTCTACATATACATATTTTAAAGGTATTACTAGGTAGAGCAGCCCTTCGTGCTTTAGCATTGTCACCGTTTATGCATTAAGTCCATAAAAACACAAAATGAAGGAATAATTTAAATTTTACAGTCTAGTGCAATTTTAGCTTGCTCACATATTCTATGCTTATTTTAAACGACACCTCTTTTATGCAATTTTTAGACAGACAAATGATTCTTATTAAATGATCTAGTTGAGAATTTCAGTTAGTTATTCTTTTATAAAAACCAAACAATTCATTTTAATACCTTGGTTGTTTGTTCCCAAAAGTTTTTGTTTCGGGATATATTATTATGCCAATATAAAATTAAATTGTGTTAAATTAACAACAGGGAATTGCAAATATAAAGACCTCAAGCTTAACAAGGCTTTTTTTTATTTTTACATATTCCGAACGTTTTTACAATAAGTCATGCACACATATATACATCGTGTTTATTTTTCATAACCCTAATCTGAAAACTAAGCAGGTAATGCAATATTAACAATTATAGTAATGTAATGGAAATATCATTACCAAACAAAATTGAGTTGCTTATTTGGTAAAGGTTGAGCAATCAAAACACTCTTGATGAAAAGATCAGTTTCAGTTTAGCTAACTTTTATTAAATAAATTACAATTTATATTTTAGTACGGTTGTTTTCTCACTAAATTGGGGTTAATCCAACATTTATTCTTAAAAAATTTTGGTGGAGCTGGCCTGCTCGTAATTTTCCTGGATTCAAATGTTGGACAATTATCAACATCTTTTTCAGGGACTGACCGTTTTGGTTGAGCTGGCCTGCTGGAAATTTTCCTGGATTTAAATTTTCGACAAATATCAACATTCTTTTCAGGGACTGACCGTTTGCGGTTTCTCACCATTTCGCAAATTTCTTGCTGTTCTTTTAAACGTTTTTTGTCTATGTGACTTTCCAGCATTTTGAAAAGTTTGTCAAATTTCATCTCGCATTCTGCTGATAACTTAAAACCACTGATTGTTGTGTCTAACGGTGTTTCGATCATCTTTTCACACTCTGTTGGTAAAACTTCTTTGGTATCTTCAAGGTTTTGAGTTGTGCCTTTGTGGTCTTGATAAAAATTCTTGTTTTCTTTTTGTACAGGTTTGATTTGATTCTTACTTATAGGGTTATTTGATATTCCAGTTTGATTAATTCTTCTTTTTGCCAATATTTTCAATCGTTCTGCTGTTAACTTAAAACCGCTGTTGTTTGGGTCTAACGGTGTTTCGATCTTCTTTTCACACTCTTTTGGTAAAACTTCTTTGGTATCTTCAAGGTTTTGAGTTGTGCCTTTGTGGTCTTGATAAATATTCTTGTCTTCTTTTTGTATAGGTTTGAGTTGATACTTACTTATAGGATTATTCGATATTCCAGTTTGATTAATT
Organism: Brassicogethes aeneus; assembly: GCA_921294245.1. Classification (NCBI taxonomy): domain Eukaryota; kingdom Metazoa; phylum Arthropoda; class Insecta; order Coleoptera; family Nitidulidae; genus Brassicogethes; species Brassicogethes aeneus. The sequence goes on from OV121135.1 coordinate 49,635,746, forward strand.
CTTCTTTTCGCCAAGATTTTCAATCGTTCCTCCTTATGTTTAAAAATCCTTAGTTGACCGTCTAAGAACTTAAATAAATCGTCCATTTTATCTTAGTTTTGATAAATCTAAATGATGAAGATTACATACGAACAATTTTATTTATACTTTATATTGTTACCTATTAATTATTTTGGTAAAATCTTACCTACTTTGTTATTTACTTAATCTTAACCTTTTAAAAACATTATTTAATATTGTCATGGCAGGTAATAAAGTTATAAATCCCCTAAATACTTATTGTTTTTCTTCTAAAATTATTTATAGTTAGTTTATCTTATTTAAAACAATTTATTTATTCATAAATTCATTTAGCATGAATTTATAAATTATGCTGAAATATATATAGTCAATGAAGTGTATGCCTGTGCATTTAAGATTTTGAAAATATTGAAATTTATTGTAATTTAACATTTTACATAATAAATATAAAAAAATGCAAAATATATCACCGTGATACTAAATTTTCTACATATACATATTTTAAAGGTATTACTACGTAGAGCAGCCCTTCGTGCTTTAGAATTGTTATCGTTTATGCATTAAGTCTATAAAAACACAAAATGAAGGAATAATTTAAATTTTACAGTCTAGTGCAATTTTAGCTTGCTCACATATTCTATGCTTATTATAAACAGGGCCATATTACCCATTAGGCAGGCAAGGCAATTGCCTTAGGCGCCACGAAGAAATAGGCGAATTGTCCCCAACCAACTAAAAAATAAAAATTCTCAAAAAAAAATAATAACATTATACAATTATGAAAATAATATATTCTTTACTGTTGTAATAACGCGGTGTAAAGCCGACAAAAGACAAAAGGTTGCCGCAAATTCACTTTTTATGCAACATACATACCTAAGGTGAAATTAATCAGTATTTATATTAGATAGCAATCTGTGTTCGATAGTTAGATAGTTTACGTTTCAAGGTGTTTTTTAATATTTGCTAGTTTTTGGTTTAGTTTACCCTTTTTTACTACTTTTAAATATTAAATCAACTTAAACTTTACCCAATTAACCAGTTTAAGTTTATTTTAACTATATAATTATAATTTACTAAATATGATTATGTACTCTTGAAATGAAATTGTCAAAATTCTACTATTTGAATTAGTATCAGCATTGTTTACTACTAAAATAGTCGTTATCACTTTTAAATAGTTATTTTTTACTACTTAAATGGTTAAAGTTTAAATAATTTAAGATCTTTTACTGTTTCTAAGAGGAATAAGTAACTAATTTCTTTATTCGTTTTTAATTCTTGCGGCCAACAAATTATTGTTAGCGTTAAATGCATATAGGCTTCATGGTTAAATGGCCCATATAAACAGATGCTAAAAGTTTAGCTCCAAACAGCAACACAAAAAATATATTCAACTTTTATATATTATTAAAAATATTGATTAACAGATATAACAAATTGACAAATATGACTTATAATTAGTCATTTTTGACTTTTTCATTTTAAGAGAATACACCTATACTTATATCCATAGATATTACTTATAGACTAAACCAAAATATATCTAAAAAAATAACTACTCTTAACCATTTTTAAATGATAAAATTAGAAGCTAATATAACTTTATGTAACTTCTAAAATAACCTACTTTTTAACTTATGAGTAATATTAACTAGTTAAATATTTGGTTTATTTATAGTCAATTTAAACTCTTGAAATAACCTTAATTTACCTATAGGTAAACCAAATATTTAACTAGTTAGTAATATTAGTAATATAATAATATTATATTACCAATAGGTTTGTTTTATTAGTTACATTATACTAAAAAATAACCTTTAAATTTACCTTAAGGTTATAGCAACCAGTAGGTAAATTTAAAGGGTTATTTTTTTAGTTAATAGTAACCTTAAAAAATGTTAATGGTTGAATACAACTAATTGGTTAAAAAACATGTTTAAAAACCCGTTATTTTACTTTGATGTTGGTTATTTTACTTAGAATGCTAGTTATTTAACCAGTTGTGCTACTTGGGTAATGGCATCTTGCAATCCTTTGCAGAAAAAGGCACTTATAAATTTTAACATTTACACTTTTTATGAACATTATATTTATTATGTTTGTATGTTATTAATATTTTTAATAAACCTACTTTTGGTAAAAAGTATTTTAATTCATACGGGTAAGCCCGGGCGCCCTTAAGATAACAGATTGGGGTGTCTCTGATAAGCTTTTCTAAAATTTGCCCTGGGCCCCGTAAGTATAGTATCTAGTAATAGGCGCCAAATTTTAAGTGCCTAGGGCGCAGAATTGCCTTAAGCCGGCCCTGATTATAAACGACACCTCTTTTATGCAATTTTTACACAGACAAATAATTCCTATTTAATGATCTAGTTGAGCATTTCAGTTAGTTAGTTATTCTTTTATAAAAACCAAACAATTCATTTTAATACCTTGGTTGTTTGTTCCCAAAAGTTTTTGTTTCGGGATATATTATTATGCCAATATAAAATATTTTTAAATTAACAACAGGGAATTGCAAATATAAAGACCTCAAGCATAACAAGGCTTTTTTATTATTTTTTCATATCCGAAGGTTTTTATAATTTCAGTCATGCACACATATATACATCGTGTTTATTTTTCATAACCCTAATCTGGAAACTAAGCAGGTAATGCAATATTAACAATTGTAGTAATGTAATGGAAATACCGTTACCAAACAAAATTGAGTTGCTTATTTGGTAAAGGTTGAGCAATGAAAAGATTTTTCAGTTTAGCTAAGTTTTATTAAATAAATAACAATTATTTTAGTACGGTTGTTTTCTCACTAAATTGAGGTTAACCCAACATTTATTCTTAAAAAATTTTGGTGGAGCTGGCCTGCTCGTAATTTTCCGGGATTCAAATGTTGGACAAATATCAACATCTTTTTCAGGGTCTGACCGTTTTGGTTGAGCTGGCCTGCTGGAAATTTTCCTGGATTTAAATTCTCGACAAATATCAACATTCTTTTCAGGGACTGATCGTTTGCGGTTTCTCACCATTTCGCAAATTTCTTGCTGTTCTTTTAAACGTTTTTTGTCTATGTGACTTTCCAGCATTTTGAAAAGTTTGTCAAATTTCATCTCGCATTCTGCTGATAACTTAAAACCACTGATTGTTGTGTCTAACGGTGTTTCGATCATCTTTTCACACTCTGTTGGTAAAACTTCTTTGGTATCTTCAAGGTTTTGAGTTGTGCCTTTGTGGTCTTGATAAAAATTCTTGTATTCTTTTTGTACAGGTTTGATTTGATTCTTACTTATAGGGTTATTTGATATTCCAGTTTGATTAATTCTTCTTTTTGCCAATATTTTCAATCGTTCTGCTGTTAACTTAAAACCGCTGTTGTTTGGGTCTAACGGTGTTTCGATCTTCTTTTCACACTCTGTTGGTAAAACTTCTTTGGTATCTTCAAGGTTTTGAGTTGTGCTTTTGTGGTCTTGATAAAAATTGTTGTTTTCTTTTTGTACAGGTTTGATTTGATTCTTACTTATAGGGTTATTTGATATTCCAGTTTGATTAATTCTTCTTTTCGCCAATATTTTCAATCGTTCTTCCTTATGTTTAAAAATCCTTAGTTGACCGTCTAAGAACTTAAATAAATCGTCCATTTTATCTTAGTTTTGATAAATCTAAATGATGAAGATTACATACGAACAATTTTATTTATACTTTATATTGTTACCTATTAATTATTTTGGTTAAAATCTTACCTACTTTATTATTTACTTAATCTTAACCTTTCAAAAACATTATTTAATATTGTTAGGCCAGGTAATTAAAATATAAATCCCCTAAATACTTATTGTATTTCTTTTAAAATTATTTATAGTTAGTTTATCTAATTTAAAACAATTTATTTATTTATAAATTCATTAAGTATTAATTTATAAATCATGCTGAAGTATAAATAGTCAATGAAGTGTATGCCTGTGCATTTAAGGTTTTGAAAATATTGAAATTTATTGTAATTTAACATTTTACATAATAAATATAAAAAATGCAAAATATATCACCGTGATACTAAATTTTCTACATATTTTAAAGGTATTACTACGTAGAACAGCCCTTCGTGCTTTAGCATTGTTACCGTTTATGCATTAAGTCCATAAAAACACAAAATGAAGGAATAATTTAAATTTTACAGGCTAGTGCAATTTAAGCTTGCTCACATATTCTATGCTTATTATAAATGACACTTTATTTATGCAATTTTTACACAGACAAATAATTCCTATTAAATGATCTATAGTTGAGCATTTCAGTTAGTTAGTTATTCTCAAACAATTAATTTTAATGCCTTGGTTGTTTGTTCCCAAAAGTTTTTGTTTCGGGATATATTATTATGCCAATATAAAATATTGTTAAATTAACAACAGGGAATTGCAAATATAAAGACCTCAAGCATAACAAGGCTTAAGGCTTTTTTGTATATTCCGAACGTTTTTATAATTTCAGTCATGCACACATATATACATCGTGTTTATTTTTTATAACCCTAATATGCAATTTTTACACAAACAAATAATTCCTATTAAATGATCTAGTTGAGCATTTCAGTTAGTTAGTTATTCTTTTATAAAAACCAAACAATTCATTTTAATACCTTGGTTGTTTGTTCCCAAAAGTTTTTGTTTCGGGATATATTATTATATTATTTAAATATAAAATATTGTTAAATTAACAACAGGGAATTGCATAACAAGGCTTTTTTATTATTTTTTCATATCCGAACGTTTTTATAATTTTAGTCATGCACACATATATACATCGTGTTTATTTTTCATAAACCTAATCTGAAAACTAAGCAGGTAATGCAATATTAACAATTGTAGTAATTGTAGTAATGTATAATACCGTTACCAAACAAAATTGAGTTGCTTATTTGGTAAAGGTTGAGAAGATTTTTCAGTTTAGCTAAGTTTTATTAAATAAATAACAATTATTTTAGTACGGTTGTTTTCTCACTAAATTGGGGTTAACCCAACATTTATTCTTAAAATGTTTTGGTGGAGCTGGCCTGCTCGTAATTTTCCAGGATTCAAATGTTGGACAAATATCAACATCTTTTTCAGGTTCTGACCGTTTTGGTTGAGCTGGCCTGCTGGAAATTTTCCTGGATTTAAATTTTCGACAAATATCAACATTCTTTTCAGGGACTGACCGTTTGCGGTTTCTCACCATTTCGCAAATTTCTTGCTGTTCTTTTAAACGTTTTTTGTCTATGTGACTTTCCAGCATTTTAAAAAGTTTGTCAAATTTCATCTCGCATTCTGCTGATAACTTAAAACCACTAATTGTTGTGTCTAACGGTGTTTCGATCTTCTTTTCACACTCTGTTGGTAAAACTTCTTTGGTATCTTCAAGGTTTTGAGTTGTGCCTTTGTGGTCTTGATAAAAATTCTTGTTTTCTTTTTGTACAGGTTTGATTTGATTCTTACTTATAGGGTTATTTGATATTCCAGTTTGATTAATTCTTCTTTTTGCCAATATTTTCAATCGTTCTGCTGTTAACTTAAAACCGCTGTTGTTTGGGTCTAACGGTGTTTCGATCTTCTTTTCACACTCTGTTGGTAAAACTTCTTTGGTATCTTCAATGTTTTGAGTTGTGCCTTTGTGGTCTTGATAAATATTCTTGTCTTCTTTTTGTATAGGTTTGAGTTGATACTTACTTATAGGATTATTCGATATTCCAGTTTGATTAATTCTTCTTTTCGCCAATATTTTCAATCGTTCTTCCTTATGTTTAAAAATCCTTAGTTGACCGTCTAAGAACTTAAATAAATCGTCCATTTTATCTTAGTTTTGATAAATCTAAATGATGAAGATTACATACGAACAATTTTATTTATACTTTATATTGTTACCTATTAATTATTTTGGTTAAAATCTCACCTAGCTGTATTGCTAAAAATCTTTTACCTACTTTGTTATTTACTTACTCTTAACCTTTCAAAAACATTATTTAATATTGTTATGACAGGTAATAAAGATATAAATCCCCTAAATACTTATTTTACTTCTTTTAAAATTATTTATAGTTTATATAATTTAAAACAATTTATTTATTCATAAATTCATTAAGTATAAATTTATAAATTAGGTTGAAGTATATATAGTCAATGAAATGTATGCCTGTGCAGTGCATTTAAGGTTTTGAAAATATTGAAATTTATTGTAATTTAACATTTTACATAATAAATATAAAAAAATGCAAACTATATCACCGTGATACTAAATTTTCTACATATACATATTTTAAAGGTATTACTACGTAGAGCAGCCCTTCGTGCTTTAGCATTGTTATCGTTTATGCATTAAGTCCATAAAAACACAAAATGAAGGAATAATTTAAATTTTACAGTCTAGTGCAATTTTAGCTTGCTTACATATTCTATGCTTATTATAAACGACACCTCTTTTATGCAATTTTTACACAGACAAATGATTCCTATTAAATGATCTAGTTGAGCATTTCAGTTAGTTAGTTATTCTTTTATAAAAACCAAACAGTCATTTTAATACCTTGGTTGTTTGTTCCCAAAAGTTTTTGTTTCAGGATAAATTATTATGCCAATATAAAATATTGTTAAATCAACAACAGGGAATTGCAAATATAAAAACCTCAAGCATAACAAGGCTTTTTTGTTATTTTTCCATATTCCGAACGTTTTTATAATTTCAGTCACGCACACATACAGACATCGTGTTTATTTTTCATAACCCTAATTTGAAAACAAAGCAGGTAATGCAATATTATCAATTATAGTAATGTAATCCTGCTTTTTGAAGCAGGACTTTAATCAAGCAGATTTCGTAATCAAAGTAAAAACCTTTAAAGGATTTAATTGCTTTGTAAGCTTCTTCGCCCTTTAACGAAGCTTTAATTAAAGCAAATGAGCTTCTTAAAAAAATACAGTTTACTGTTATGTGACTGAAAAGTGCATTTATTTAATAGATGAGCAACATCACAGGATGCAGTGCATTGTTATCTTTAAAAGAGGAGAATAATTAATAAATTAAAAAAACAAATTGATGACTTGGATACAGTTTTTTTATTACAATCCAATAATATTAGACGGTAAATTTTGTTAAAAAATTGTGCAATTAAAAATTAAACTAAAACACCCTGTGATATTTCGTAATAAAAAACTAAACTAATGACATTTATAAGGAATTAAATAAACTATAGATTGTTTGACATATTACACTAGTATACACGAAATAGCTATTTACATATCATTGGAGGAGAAAATAGTGCTTTTACTCTCGCGAATAGTTTAAATAGGAGAAAACATATTTTCCTCCTAAAGTATTATATAGTTTTTTATACTACCTTTTAACGGTTTTAAAGACATTTCAAGACAATTTACAGATTTTAGATTTGAACGAAATTTTCTCTACCTTTAAGGCGCTGTTACTTCTAATACACAAAAAAATATGGTTGAAATTAAAGATGTGTGTAATACAATATTGTGTGTTTTGTAATAGTTATTTGTTTTACAAGTGTTGAAAGGCGACTTTTTCATGCGAGTGTTTAAGTTGCTCACGAGGCCATTTTATAAATGTATCTCACTAACAAATGACTATCAAGCTAAGCCCAATAAACATTTTGATAGGGAATCGAATGCTCTATAAAAAAGCTATGCTATAGCATATATGATTTTTTTTGTAAACCAGACAAAAGATATCGGGACAAAATTTTATAGATTTTGAATAGGTAGTTTAAATTTTTTTGGAAATTAACTGATTTCTTTATTTTTTTGATAAATGTAAGCGTTTTAAATATAATCGCAACTAAAGTTCAACTTTACCTTTTTTTAATAACTAGGTATCATAAAAAATATTAAGTTTACTTCGATTTTTTAAATATTTTTATAAATGTGTGTTCTTTCTTATTAATTAAAATAGGCTTTAAACTATTTCACATTTTGTTCTGAAATTTTATTTTAAAATATTCATTTTTAAAGAAGTATTCCGGTATCCAAGCCTTTTGGATTATTATTCCGCGTGCGCGCTTACATTTATAAAAAAAACATAATAATTACTTATCATTGTTTAATTTAATATATATATACTTTCGACTGAGGTTAACTTACGTCCCTGCTATTACACAGAGAAAAGTAATCTTTTTATTTTACTATATTTGGCTTAGCTCAAATAAATTATTTATTTCCATATCTACAAGAAGATATTTATTTAGTGGAAAACTTGGGTTTATTTGACTTTTTAAACTGATATTTGGTTAATACAAGTAAATATCTAGTTGACTTTTTATCTCAGATTTAGTAGAAGCTTACTTAAAGAAACAAAACTTTACTTGGAGTAAGTAATTCTTTTTTTTTACTTTAAATGTGATGCTTACTTAAAGAAACAAAATATTTACTTATATAAAGAAAAAAATTTATTTCAGACAAATAATTAGTACCTTTTAATATTATAATTATAATAATATAATATAATTATAATTATATAGTGATTTAACCAAACAAATGTTTGCTTTTTTTAATACTCTGATGGTATTTACTTGATACTTGGGGGGGGAAATTAAATTAAAAAACATATGTATACAAGGGTATAAAATACATTATAATAAAGATTATTATAAAACATTTACAAAAAACATTACTTAAAAAAAAAACAATATAAAATTAACATTAAACAAAACATATAATATAATATTATTATGTTTATCTATTATAAAACAAAAAAATACTTTAGTGTAAATATTAACGCACGGCATTAAGAAAATACACTAAGTGTATACAATGTAATGTAATGTAATAAACATTAGGTATTATAAAACATTATCTACACTGCCCGTCAAAATTAACGCATAAAGTAAAAAAATTCTAACTCTAAAACGCCTTTACCAATCTTTATAAAATTTTGAATAAAAATACTTTAACTTATATCTCAGTTTACGTGTTTTAGGGTTTTTTGAGAAAATATCCTTAAAACCCTTTTATTTAATAATAAAAAACGTTCGAAAAAAAAAATATTATGAGGAAATTTTTTTCAAGTAAATAAAAAATATGCTGTGAAAGACCGTATTTTTGTTAGTATACCCTGAAAATTTTGTACAAATCAAACAAACAATAACGAAGATACAACGCTTCAAAGTCGGAAAAATTACCACTTTTCAGCAAAATAATCAAAAAAGTGTCATTTTTACCGACTTTGAATCGCTGTATCTTCGTTACTGTTTGTTTGATTTGTACAAAATTTTCAGGGTATACTAACAAAAATACGGTCTTTAACAGCATATTTCATATAAAAGTTTTTTTTCGAGCGTTTTTTTAATATTAAATAAAAGGGCTTTAAAAATATTTTCTCGAATGCCTTAATTTTGACGCGCAGTGTATAAAAACACAATATAAAATTAACCTTAAAAAACATATAATCACATATGTTTTATAAACCAAAAATATAACTGTATATAACTTTGTAGTTTGCAAAATTCCTAATTACCCGAAATTTTAATTAAATCACTTTTACTTACCAACAAAAATGAATTAAATTATTTCCTTTCAAGAATTCTTCCATAATATAAGACATTAGCACTTAACTGTAAACAAAACTATAACCGTTGATTGATAAATAACGTCCTTCACTCAACGTTCTGCGAGTTTGTCCCATAGAAAAAGGATATAGGTTTGTCTTGTGATGCGAGTGCAGGCCGGCAAGGCTTGCCGGCAGCCGGGCAAGTGTCTTTGTCTTTGGAGAAAAATGCTCTAATTGGCTCCGCGAGTCACGTGGACATAAAAGCTTATAAATATGTATTGGCTTCAAGTAAATGTATTTTTGAAACAAACAAGACGTATTTTCGTTAATTATACGACATACATTGCACTGAAAGAAATTTATGTTTCATATATGGACTACCACATACATTGCTAAAACAAACATATAATATATTTACCTTAACCATTTTTATATTTAGTTTTAACATATTATGTTAAAACTAAATATAATATATGTTTGTTTTAGCAATGTATGTGGTAGTCCATATATGAACCACAAACATTGCTAAAACAAACATATATTTCTTTCAGTGTGTATCAATTCTATTATTTTGATCATTCCATAAAACCTACATCCAAACAATTTAATTAATTACTCTAAATAAATATTTCTTTAGAATTAATCAGAACAATAAGTTGTTTTCAAGAAACTTATGATTTACAACCAAATAATAGTATTTTCTTATTGTAAACAACAAGTTACTACGAATAAGAAAATTTTACTTCATACAAGAAAACCTGTTTCAAATAAAGGCATTTTCTTAAATCAAGGGATTACTTTTCTCTCTGTAGGGACGAAAGTAAGTACTTTCGACCTATGTATGAATAAAAATAGTATATACCACACGGGCCAAACATTGAAATCTCGGTCCTGCACGACATGATGCCCTCGGCAGGGCCGAAAATTCAACTTTCGGCCCTTGTAGTGTAATATACTATTTCATCTAAGCTAGTAGAAAGAAAATATTTGGAAAAAGTTCAGAGTGTTTTCTTTCGTGGATTTTAGGGTAAATTTTATTAAAATCGGACATAGTTTTGTTAAGAAATATGTATATAAGTTATTTTTTTAGTTAAATAATGACTGACTGACCTATACTTTTTATGGTTTTATTCAAGGCGTTTTGTAATATTAAACATTTCTGTGAAATCAGAATTTCAATTGAGTTTACCGTTTTCGAGATATTTACAAAAAATATAAATTTTTATGACGTCACAAACCTCGCCATGTGACCAACATTCTAAGATTTCTATTGGTTGAAAATTACCCTGTTGTCAAGTTGTCTTTTCATTTGGTTATGTCAGAAAATACCCGAAGAGGTTATGTACAAATACTGTCACTGTCAGTTGAGTGAAAGAAGAAGAAGAGGAGGTTAAAGAAAATTCTGAAATTAAAAGTTTTATTGATAGGTTTACACATTGAAACACCGTGTGAAACCTAATAAAATGTAATAAAAAGGTACCTAATAACTGTCTAAAGCAGAGTTTAATATATTTCATAGAAAAAAGTGGCAAAATAAAGCTGAAAATGAATGAAATAAATTTACAAAAAATAATTGCATCCCTGATGATGAGCATCAAAACCTTTTGTAAGATTAAAAAAATGTATGACAAACTTTTGGAGTGTTGGAAGATACTACGCTCTAGAGTACATTTTTGTACTTTTCGACAATTCTGGTTTAAATATTGCTGCAATAACGTACATGGTAGGTAAAGATAGTGCAGGGTCTACAAATAGACATTTTGATTAAAATTATTCAAACAGATGGTCACCAAATTCATTAAGTACCTATCTTCCTTATTACGAGGTATCATATTACTGTTTGAAATTTTAGAGTCCAAGATATATCTAAAAGAATATAAAGAACTATCTAAATTTAAAAAGAACATAACCCGAAAAAAAGAAACGTCAAAAATTTAATTCTTCTTCTTCTTAATTAAAATTATAGTTCAAGTGGTTTTAAAACTAAAATATTATAACGTGGCGCCATCTATCGTAAGAATCTTAAACTAAACACACTGGCAACCATAGAAAAAGCTGGCAACGTTGTCAATAGCCTAGTGACGTAATTAGGAGATTTTTTTTTGTAAATATCTCGAAAACGGTAAACTCAATTGAAATTCCGATTTCACAGAAATGTTTAAAATTACAAAACGCCTTGAATAAAACCATAAAAAGTATAGGTCAGAAAATATTTAACTACCCCATTATCCTTGTTTAAAGTAAATAAATAATAAAGTTTTCTAATTTACGTCTGATATGGCACAAAATTTTTATCCAAAAATTAAGTTTTAATTTCTTTGATCAAAGAATCCAATAATTATCTGTCGGATTGGGAATATTGGATAATTCAAAAAATTTTACTGATATACCAAATAAATAATTGTAGCAACATTGAATGGCTACTTTTTATGTTTATTTTTTTTTAAATAATAAAAAGTATAATGTAAGGGGGACCCTGGTCTGCACAATAATAAAAAGGTGTTACTTTAAAATAATTATTTGCTTATTATTGTAAGTTGCAAAAATGGCGAATGCGCAGGGATATTGACGATATTTAATTTTAATTTGTTTTTACGCTAATAATTAATTATTAAGATAAATTTTTTTTTTAATTTTAATAAACCACATAACTATCAGTTTTAAAAATGTATTTTATATTTTATTTTTTTTTAATTTTGGAGTAATTTATTCATACATTTTATAAAACATTAACAAGGTCATAAAATTTTTCTTAATAGTTAATTTTCACAGAAGTTTTATTATCGAATGTTATCTAAAAGTATGTCACCAGCACGCAGCTTGTATCGTATATCAAAAGCGAACTCAATTCAGTGTCGGAAAATTAATTAAAATCTATTCTTCTCGGAATTTTCTTATATACTTTTCCGAAAAAGGATTATTAATGGTCGATCTGCACGCCATTGGAGGCGCAGCAGATGCCCATGTTATTTGGTTTAAAATAGATGAGGGTGGTAATGGCCTACATCCTTACACTAAGGATGGATACAAAATGCAAACCACAACATATTTTAAGGGTTTTCTGTAAAACGTTGACCAACAACTTATAATTAAAAAATAATCAGTTTAAAAAAATAAAAACTAAATAATACATAATCCTTTTTTGTATCCTTAATGGGAAACAGGAATTTTATTTTAATAATTAGAATTCAATATAAAAATGTTTTATTTTACTAATTAGCAACACTTTAATAGTAAGCAACATTTGACTCGTTAGCAACACGACCATACACACAAATCTGACATTTAACGAATAAAATTATTCACAATTCTTATGTTCATAAATATTAAATGTACAATTAGATATATTTTGGAGTGAAATTCCATTTGTACTTTTGGTTTAATGAAATATTCATGATAGTTGAACTTGATGAGGATAGGTGCTGCCAAGAGTCATCCTTTGAAGCTTCCTGTTGATTGGAGCCTCTAAAAAATTTTTTCGATGTTTGAATTTTATTTTGAATGCTTTCTCCCATATGGGTCGTTTTCAAAAAACACCCGCCTTCCGCTGTCCGTAAGTTTGAATTCCAATAACTTTGTTAAAAATTATCGGATCTTATTGATTTAAAAACCAAGTAAAAGCCTAACAAGCCCTTAGTAAACTCTTTTAGAAAATTTTTGTTTAGTTATTTCAGAGTATTTTTTTTAATTTTGAAAACAGTGAAACACACATTTTCGCATGTCCCATTAGCATTTTATAAAACTTACATACATGTGAATATTGAATAACCAGAACTTTGTGTTGCTGTATAGCAATCCTTAACATCCTTAGTTAATACATTAAACAATTTATATATAAAATATTTAATTTTAATTTACTTTTTTTAAATTTGACTCATGTCCCAGGCATTTTTTCCGTTGCGTTACGTCCGTCGCGTTACCGATAGAATATTAAAAAAACATATATGGCAACTTTTTTGGTTCTCACGTGATCAACAAATGATGTTCGAACGCACACATTACTCAGCTGAATTTATTTATTCAATCAGGAAGAAGATATCGTTTAAAACAGGTGCGGGTAACGCGAATGTAATAAATGTCCGCTAAGTTACTCAAAAAAAATAATAAAAATAAGGTAAGAAAAAATACTATTTTTCAGGTTTATGTTTATTTTAGAGCACTAAAGCTCATTGAGAGTAATTAATGACTGTAATGTATTATTATTAATTTTTAAATATGGTTTTACATACCTTTGTCCACTGCGTTACCGAGTCCACCTTATGGTAACGCAATGGAATTTAGGGTGACCCAATAGAATTTTTCAACAACAAAGTGGATATTTACCGTCGCTTTTATTAAAAGTAGTTCATGATCAACCAATTTAAAATTATTTGTAATTACAACTCATGATATAGATTACATCCAAGGAAAAATTACACGCAATATAAAAGTACTAAAAGGGACCTTCACCAGCTTTACATGTAATGATAATTCAGATATAAATCTATTGGCGAATATGTTTGTTAACAGTATAACACAGTATTTAAATCTAAGTTGTTATTCTGCAAGTGAGCACCACTACAAGGGATTTTGTTTATGCATTACTCTAAAATCGTACCACCCTATATAGTTTCTTTTTTACGTTATCTGATTAAGTCCTTTGTGTACCCCAGTCCGTTGTGATACCAGTGTCTATTTCGTTACTTTTTTTAGTTTTTGTTAAAAAAAAATACTTAAAATAATTTTTATACACTATAATACGTGTTTATAAATTCACTAATACAGTGACTAAAAGAAAATATTAATGGTATTGTTTTTTTTTAAAGTAACTTAACGAACATACACTGAAAAAAATAAGCTGTTGAAACAACAAAAAAAATATTAATTCAACTCTTTATGCACTTTAAATACAAGCAATGGTTTTTGCACGTTTACTTAACCATCTAAAAATGTCAAATTGTATTGTTTAATTGAACAACAAATAACAGTCAAATGAACAAAATAAGAATATTTGTTCTAATCTGCTAATTTGGTTAATTTAACATTCTTAGGGTGTTAAGGTAAATTTCTTGAAATGTCCAGGTAACCTTTTTAGCATATTCACTTAACACCAATAAAATGTTAAATTAACATTCTGAAAATGTAAAATTCTTTAAAGGTTGGTATCCAAAACAAAATTATGGAAATAATATATTATTATATATAAATAGAAAGAATTGAACCTTCACCTCGCCCAGAGTTTTTGTTTTGAGCGTGTTCCACCCATGATACATCTTTGTATCATGTGTTCCACCTACTTCAAATACCGACAGACTGTTTCGCCCTGTATTGAGGGTCTTAACAGTGTCGGGCAATATGGTGTAGTGAAAGTTCTACTGTGGAACACACCTTAAACAAACAGATATCTCATCTTATATACACCTAATCGTAAGCTAACTAAGGCGAGATGTAAGAAAACGTCATTGTCTAATGACGTGGCGTGAGTGTTCGAAGCGCCATTCTCGGCAATTTTATGAATGCAAATTTTACATTTTAAATTTTAAAGTAACATTTTAAATTTGTTAAATGAACAAATTTAAAGTTTTGGATTAAAGAGCAACTAAACGTTAATTTAATAGTTTTTTTAGGTAATCCTAAAAATTTCAGTAGTTGATTCAACAAATTCCAGCTATTAAATCAAAGTACGATAAACATTTTAATTCAAAATATTAGTTTATGTTAAATTAATATTTAAACTGTCAAATGAACAAATAAACTTTGACAAACTCTGACTTTTGCTTTAACACCAAAATATAGATTAATCCAATAGGTTTTTTGTTGAAACAACATTTTTAAAAATGACATTTAGGCAAATGTTAACTCAACTACATTATTTTTTTCGGTGTACATGTTTATAAAAAAACATACCATTTTTAATAAAAAATAAAATAAAAAATTGGAGTCAAAAGTTTTTGAACTAAGTACATTTTATTTCAAATTATTTTTATTGAATTAAATTTTGGATTTCAAATTGGTAATATAAAGCTAGCTAAACACATTTTTTTTGAAAAAACGGTAAAAAAAATTAAAAAGTGCACTGCCTGTCGTAAACAAAACTCTAAACATTTATAAAAATCCAACCAAGTCAATTTAAGCAAACAAAATATTTTGATCTTCATTTTCCTGAAAGCGGGTGTTTCTTGAAAATGACCCATATAACCGTTAGCAGAAGATGTTACTGATCAACATTATCAACATGGTAGCTGCACTCCTTAGCATATAATCCCCTGTGTAGCTATTGGAATCAGGAAGCTTCAAATATTGAGCAATTTTTCTCGGCAAACTATAAAATGTATTGATTCCCCTACGCGAGGAGAAGAATAATGAACACCAACAATTAACGATATAGAAGAGAATGAATCAGTTATTATCGTAACACTACGTAATACAAAAACGAAAAAGAAGCGAGTTTTACCATAACTTCGAAAGCGAACGGAATTGAGTTGTATCGAAAGTATCGTTAATTACTGCCACAAAACACGAATCATTCCAGATTTTTCGTTTGTTACCGGAATGGTAAATGCACTGTGCTACGATTCATTCAAAGCGTCATTTAGAAACTTTATAATTTGTTCAATTGACAACACTTTTGACTTTTTAGGTTCATATTTAAATTTAAATTTAAAATGTTACTGCATTTATATATTTGCAACGTACTATTCAGCATCGAATATTTTGACCACAGTAACGATACCTTCAAATTTTTTGACTAAAAATACAAGAAAAAATTAGAAAATTTATTTTTTAAAACGAATAATGCATTCGCTTCTTTCTTTTTCCAAAAAAACACTAGTCTAACATTTTCACTGACACCTTGTACCCCTAAGGGGTAACCCCTTGATTGTTTCTCCATTGACAGAATTGTTCAAAAGTTTTATCATATGAGTGATTCCAAATAAAAACACCAATTGGGGTGCGCTGCTTGATTTTTTATTTTGATAAAAAAAATTGAAGATGATCTTTTAGGTATCAAATATGAAAATCCGTTGCTGTTTTAATTTTTGGATTATTTACTTTTAATTGGCACCCCTTAGAAATCTGAAATCGTGTCAATTTCTAACTCTCTTATAGTGGTCCAGAACTTTTTTTCTGTGACAAATATTGAAATGATTTTAATTTTTTTTATTGTTCAGTTAGTGTGTTTTCGATATAAATTATTATTATGCAATTAGTTAATCTCATAAAAGAATGGTAAACCACTAAAGATTCATGATAATTTGCCAATTTATGTAATTTTTGTCTAGCTCCTGTGCCTATTCTACTAAAACTAGAAAGTTATTTTTTTTCAGGTATCAAGTACTTATATACAATACAAAACCTAACTATTATTTTAAGGTTCTAGATTATCATTTTCAGGAAATATAGTCCCAACCTTTATCTTTTCAGTCTTTTTTTGTTATTTTTATGCATGTAAAAGATATATTATTTTTTTTAATGCAGTTAAGAAGCGATATTGTTAGTTTTATTTATAATTTAAAATTTAGATGGCTTTGACTTAGTCAATTCATGTTTGGTAGAGAAATGTCAGAACTGTCAAAAATATTTCATAAATATTATTTGTGCGTATTTAAATTGTGATTTTAAAAAGTTTGCAAGTTTGCAAGTGTAATAAATGACGGAGTGTTCGAGATTCATGAATTTAATTGCAATTAAAAATGCAAGAACATATGATAATTTTGAACCTCTTTCTCATAAAAAATATTCAAGTTTTAAATTGTTAAAAATAAGCAAAAACCAAAAAATCTTCTCTTATAAAAGAGTAAGAAAATGACACGATTTCAGGTTTCTAAAGGGTGCCGATTAAAAATAAAGCAACTAAAAATTAAAACAGCAACGGTTTTTCATATATGATACCTAAAAGATCATTCTCAAATTTTTTCATTAAAGTAAAAATCATGCAGCGCACTTTTAAATTCATTTTTTGTGTTTTTATTTGGATTGACTATTTTTCTTTTGGCTTAGATATCTATAAGCAGATCATCTTCCGACAAAATTCTGTTTTTATTTAATTTGTTGTCATGCGTTGCTACGGTTTACTTTTCATAAACAACATTGTAAAAAAACAATTTTTGTTAAAATATTCATTCATTTCATTAAGAATACAAAAAAAAACAACTCGTAAGAAAAGTTCGTTTTCCAGCCCGTGAAAAAAACCCAACCAGATTCACTCACTGGAAAACTTTCACTTTTCTTTACTTGTAGAACAATCTATTATATTATTATTTTTATTATTATTAAATTATAACATGATTTTAAGTAAAGGCCGATCCACTAATTTAAAAATATATACAGGTGTCCTAAAAACGTCAATCTACGAAATAGGGTTTTAAAAGGACAGATAACACTTTTTTGATCACGTTTCAAAAATAGAAAGTCAAAATTAAAGTTATACCTTCATTTACTAATTTTAATTTAAAGTATAGTTTACTAACATAATAAAATACACGACTTTTCCTTTACATTATAAAAGTAAATCTTTTGTGCCAAATAGAAAATGTTTCTTAGAGCGCACTAAGTGAAGTTTTTAAAAAGAAAATAATGTAATTGTGAAATTTGATCGGGTATGGACATGGTTTAATAAATACTTTACAAAAGGACCTTCTTGCAATTTTATATAAAAGTCACGTAAAGGAATTGTGGAAAAATTTAATAATACCTGCGAAATAAATAAACAAATCAATCCTACTGTTGTAATAATTGCCACAATATTAATTTTTACCCAATATAAATTTAGATTTAAAGCTATATTTGCTTGTCTCAAAACTTTTATTTTTCAAGAAGAACGTTTTCAAAATGCATAACTTTAAATTAAAATATTTAAAA
This sequence comes from Brassicogethes aeneus, assembly GCA_921294245.1. Lineage (NCBI taxonomy): Eukaryota > Metazoa > Arthropoda > Insecta > Coleoptera > Nitidulidae > Brassicogethes > Brassicogethes aeneus. The sequence continues at coordinate 49,654,139 of OV121135.1, forward strand.
ACATTATAACCAAATAAAACAAAAAAGCAGCTAGAATGTATAGCAATGTAAGCCGAATGGAGTTGGCTTAGATATGACAGTTGAAAGTCTATATTCCAGACACGTATTCCCTTGGTTGCAAAACAAAACGTTGATAATACAAAAGCGCTTATATGAAATTTAGTTTGTGCATTAACCCAACAGGTATATATTTTTACAATGGATACAAAAACAAGACAGTTTATTATGAAAGAGCACAAATATCAATCGGTTTAATTAAAATTGGCAACAGTAAAATATAAAGGTCTGTCTTTTGCTTTGTTCTATTGTTTTCGATACATTTGGGATGTTAAAAAATACAATACGGTAATCACAAAGCCTATGATGGTTCAAAAAGATAATTTTCTTTCATTAAGAAAACATCTAAGAAGAAATACAAAGAAAAAAATGTAGTAATTATTTTGTAAAAAATTGGTTATTCATCAAAATGTTTATAAATCGCTGAAATTTCCCGAAAATTCAGTAAACTCAACATGAGTTTAAAACTGAAAAATTAACATTTTAAATCACATCAAAGACAAAGGTTTTGGCTTGAAAAGTTTTCATTAAGGTAGAAGTGTTAAAAGGAAATTAGAGCTCAAAGCGAAACCGAAAAAAAAGCTACAAACTTTTAGTAAAACACCCACCTAGTGTTTTATTTGATGAAATCACTTTGAGTACTCTCTTGTATTAAATAAATAATTGTTTCAGTAAACTTTTTGTAACGCGCATTAAACTATTTTTTTAATTTTGTCTAGGATATTATGTCGATACATTTTAAAGGCCATATTTTGTAAAATTTCACAAAAATGCTTCTATAAACTAAAACAGATTTTATAAATAAAAACGATTTTTAGGAAAATAAAATTTTAATTAAAAAAATAATGATAAAATATGTATCTAAAATACTTATACATAGGTACTTACTTTTGTTACACAATAAGAACAAAATCATATTTTCTCAAAATAATTTATTAACAAAGCTCGTTTTGGATAAATAAATTTTCTAACCAATGTTCAAAATACAATCCTGAGTGCAAAGCTTTGGCTTTACAAACAATACGATTAAATTCATTAAAATCGGCTTTAATTAAATAAAAAATAAATTATAAATTTAATATTAAAATTAAAATTAAAATAATATTATTATTACCAGGGCTGGGATTTTTATGCATTTCAAAAGTAAAAAATATGTCATATTATATTTCCTTACAAACATCAGAACTTAAAAATTGGAAAAAAATAGTGGGATATAATAATGAATATTTGTACCAATAAAATGCCAGTATTCCATAGTTACGCTTTTATCACAGCGACAATATTTTTTATCACCTTGTTTACACGTTACTAAGAATTTGAACACTTTTCTTGATTTAACATTTCTTGGCATTTAAATCCTGTGTTTGGTATATGATTAAAACAATAAATTATAAACTGTAAAAGAACGATGGGTTGGTGTAAACGATAATAAAATTAAGGCAAGTTTAAATAAATAAAATTTATTTAAGTCTATTTGTATTTTACTTTTAAATGTCAAAGTGACAATAAATATAACTCGGGGTATGATCATAGACATTTTATTTATTATAGGTATGTTACTAGTTTATAGCCATTTTGCTCACCATGTCTCACTATGATTTTCTTGTGTAGTCCGGCTCACTAAACGCGAAAATCACACTTTTTCATGGAAGCGTTTTCGAGATATGAATTTTCAATTGTTTTTTTAAATTTTCTGAGGTGTTTTGACGTTTAAGAGTATACTTAAATCAAAGGTAATTGAGCCCTCTACAACTTTCTTTTGTGTAGTTTTGGTATATGCTAGTAGTTCGATACTGGCGATTTTATGAAGTTGAAACATTAAATATTGAAATTAAGTTATATATTGAATATTGAACAATAAATATTGAACATTGAAGATATTGAAAGTTTTATTTTGTTTTAATAAGCATAGGTTTAAAAAAAATCTGGCTCCTTTGTTTTTTGTTGCTTTCGTATTCCGTTTCTCGTATGAGGGACCAAATGTAATCACTCATCATGCCGCCGATACGAGAGATTCTCGCCTCTCGTCTCGTCTCGTCTCGTCTCGACGAGACGAGAGAGCGATTTTCTCTCGAAAAAAAGCTCGAGACGAGACGAGAGAATGCCCTCTCTCGCTCGAGAATTTCTCGTTTCTCTCGATCTCTCTCGTTCTCTCGATTATAAAAAACAATTTTTTTTTTACATAAAAATTATAATTTTGCACATAAATGACTATATTTATTTGGACCAATGAGAACATTATTCGCATTTCATAATAAACAAAATTTGTTCCTGGTTAACGTTGTATTATTTTATAACACAACTTAACGTTAACCAAGAAAAAATTACTGATAAAATAATAATTTTTAAAATTTACCCTTTATAAGCACATCTATGGCACTGCTTATACTATTAAAAAAACCCGCCGGTTTGCGTATGCTTAATAAGCATTGCTTATTCAATAAACTTATCAACAACATGTGGTTTTTGAGGGCCCGATTACAAATTTGATATCCATTTTTTTTTAAATAAAATGGCTGATCCAATATGACGAAAATTCGTCGTTCGGCTTTAATGGTTTGGGTAAAATTTAGTATTCAGATATTTATGGGGTCCCTGATTCAGAATTTGATATCCATTAAAAAAAAACAAAATTGCGGATTCAAAATGACGGACATGCGCAGTAGGTACAAGATGGTTGGATCTATGTGGAGTAGTTACATCATATATGCGCAGTAGTTTTCAGATGGATGGATCAAATGATTTGATCCATTGAAAACTACTGCGCCGATACAGGCTGTTTCTTTTAACTTGAGACAGCTCAATATCTCGAGAAATACGCATTTCACGGAAAAATGTTTTAAATAAAAGGTTAATGTGACCAAAGGGGACATTATTTGGTGCTACCGCTAGCCACCCCCTACCACTCCTTAAGGGTGAAACGGGGGGTAACTTTGGAGAGTCAAATGGGATAACCCTTTTTTTACAGATTTTGGTAGTACATAAAAAAATTAATAACTTTTATTTAAAACTTTTTTCAATTTATTAACAGATGGCGCTGTAATTCAAAATTTATGAAAAATGGGTTTCCCTGTAAAATGTATTATTTGAAACGTTTGAAAAACAAAAATTAACATTAAATCAACAATAGTCGGCTCTGAAAACAATTTATAACAAATGTTCAAAATGTCATCCTTCCATTTCGACACCAAGTGGAGCACCAGCGTCCCTGGTCGGTAAACGTTTGGTGCGGTACCTTTGGCGAACGGCATTAAATGGTGAAAATTACCGGAATTTTCTAGAAAACGATCTGCTAGACTTCTTCCTGTGGGGTTACTTGAAAGAAAAAGTTTACGCTGCAATTCCTACAACTCGGGAGGACATGGTGGAGCCAGAATTCATTACCCGCATTCAAAAATGTGTTTTTCAAACGTTTCAAATAAAACATTTTACAAGGAAACCCAATTTTCTTAAATTTTGAATTACAGCCATTTGTTGATAAATTGAAAAAAAGTTTCAAATAAAAGTTTTTCATTTCTTTATGTACTACCAAAGTCTGTGAAAAAATCGGGTCATTCCATTTGATTTTCTAACTCTCGAGCGAGAAAAGAGTATTCTCGACGAGACGAGAGACCCATTTTCTCTCGCTGCACGAGACGAGACGAGAGAAGGACTTTTCTCGTCTCGTCTCGTCTCGCGGCATCACTAATTGAAGATATTGAAAGTTTTATTTTGTTTTAATAAGCATAGGTTTAAAAAAAATCTGGCTCCTTTGTTTTTTGTTGCTTTCGTATTCCGTTTCTCGTATGAGGGACCAAATGTAATCACTCATCATGGCTGCATCCCAGAAGCCGTGATACCGCCGCTCCATACCTTCATTTGCTGGTGAAACGTTCTCCGTGCTCATCACTAGTTATACGTCACCTAGATTGTCCGGGTTATTTAAGCACTCGAACTCTCTACTTTTTTACTCATTTTACACTTTTTATGAAATATATAAAACAATGATAAAAATACCTTGTTCAAATATCAAAAAATAGCAGTAAAATTTCACTGTGCCAACACGAGAAACAAAAGAACTCACGTTTGCGGAGTCATGTCAAAATTAAATTTAAAAGTTTTCGGTGAAAAAAGTACGTAAAAATTAAAAAAAATCCAATCATGCACTTTACTTAGGTTTTCATTAAATAATAAACATATTAAAAAATAAAAAAACAAAATAAAATAAAAATCGTCAAAAAGCTGAATTTTGGTCTTCCACTAAAAAATTCATAACTTCGCCATTTTTTCATGTATTTTTATCAACATTAGCTTGTTTATTTTGTTAAATGTCAGCTTCATGAAAAAAAAACTGAAGTTATCTGTTTGATTTAATAATAATATTGTGGATAAATTAATGGACAGCTCACATTTTAAAAAATTACGAAAAAATAGACTTTCGTTTATAATATACAGGTTTAAACAAATAGATGTTTTTTACCATAAGTTTAAGACACTCTGTAGGGTGGCAGAACCGATTGTTCTAAATTAAGTTTTATTTATCAAGTCACATCTATTCTTAACAGTTTTGTTTTTGGTTCACCTTGATATATTTATTTTTGTGAAAAATATGAATTTTTTTAAAAAACATTGCAATTTCCAATATTTTTCTGTATGAAAAACTAAGGTTGCTATGGTCCATCCATAGGCTATGGAGAATGACAGTGACAGTTTTGTTGAATCATTCCATACTTGGACATGTCATACACGGCTTTCAAAAGCTATCAAATTGTTTTTTGTAAATTAATGTAATTTTGAGGTGTCTTCTTACTTTAAAAAATGGATATGTCTCCGACTGATGTTGCCAGAGCCATTAATTTAATCCAGGATGGACGGTCACAGTATTACTTGCCAGGTGTTTTAAACGTCACAAGAAGTAAAGTACTGTGATGGTCACGGCATGGGGTACCCCATACTCATGAAAACGGCAGTAACCCAAGGAGATTTTAAGAATCTCGCGAATTCAAACATAACCTCAACACCTTCGCAATGTGGCCAAAAACGGTGTGATCATCTAGTCTAGTCGGAAAGGTACCTACGTTGTGTTATTTGAATTCGCTTCTAGATAGGAAGGATGCCAGAGAGAGGAAATTAGATTAAGTAATAAAACACACAAATAATGGTTGTCAGCTTTATATTCATTATATTTGAATATTAGTTTTAACAATAGGTTTTATCAAACGTTTTCAGATTATTAGTTTCAGTTATAGCTTTTTGTCACTTTAGGGGATTTAGATTTACTAGTTTAATACGGTAGATTTATAGAAATATATATACAAGTTTATAGGTTAAAGGGTTTTATTTCCAAGGTTTAATAAATGCAGATTCGTAAGTATTACCAAGCCAAATGTAATATCAACTAAATTTATAATAATGATCATCAGTCACAATATATCAGCTCATTTTGTATAAACAGTCGAAACAGAGATACAATTCAATTTTATACAGCAAAACCTTTATTCTTATTAATCCCATTACATGGCGCAATAAATAGAGAAACAGTAATAATATACAATATAGTAATCATAGAAAATATAGTAAGAATAATAATAATAATAATAATAGAGTAGATAATAATATCAACGTAATAATCAAAATAAGGCATATAGTAATAATATGTATGTAATATGAAAAATAAGGAATATTAAGGTTTAATTTATTTAATATAATGATATCGACTTATGATACAAAATAGATGAATTATAACGTCTCCTGAACTAGATAAATAAATATCAGAGTTAAAACCTTAGGAATCCACATTAAAATAATAAACTTGGTCAAAGCTTTACAACCATTTTAAATAATTAATTTAATTGATTAATATAATATTTATATCATACCTTGTATGTTTAGACTCACAAATACCTACAATTTCTTGTTGGAAAAATCATCAATATCTCTATTTTTTCAAAATCATTCTACCATCAACAACCTTGTTACTCTAGGAGACCATTTTTTATTACCAACTTTACTTTTAATACTGGTTTGGTAATATCCCAAACTTGCTGTACTCAAACTAACAATCTTTCACGCTAAGACTCGATATAATTTAATAAACTTTTAAACTTTTTTTTAACACAGCTGATGGAAATTAATTTGTCAATGTCATCTCATTCTGTCAATATGACTTTAACTAAGTGCGTATAGTTGGTTGTCACTTTTTTCCTTACGAGTATCAAAAGTCGGGCCAACACAGTACAAAGGGCAACATCAATCGGAGACATTTTTAAAAGTAAGAAGACACCTTAAAATTAACACATTAATTTACAAAAAATAATTTGATAGCTTTTGAAAGCTGTATATGACATGTCCAAGTATGGGATGATTCAAAAAAAACTGTCACTGTCATCCTCCATAGGCTATGTATGGACCATAGCAACCTGAGTTCTTCATACAGGAAAAATATTGGAAATTGCAATGTTTTTTTAAAAAAATCCATATTTTCCACAAAAATAAATATACCTATCAAGGTGAACCAAAAACAAAACTGTTAAAAATAGATGTGACTTGATAATTAAAACTTAATTTAGAACAATATACGGTTTTCCACTCTACATAGTGTCTTAAACTAATGGTAAAAAACATCTTCTTGTTTAAACCTGTATATTATAAACGTACGTATATTTTTTAGTAATTTTTAAAATGTAATCGATTCTCCTAATGTATCTACAATATTATTTAATATTTGTTTAAATCCGAAATCAAATAAAAAAAGTTATTTGCGATTGAAATTCATCGAAAATTTGTGTGGATCGATTATTTTGCCTGTGAGTGTACATGGAAAAATTATAATGGGATATGGTGGGCAGAATTTTTTTAGATTTTATTAACTAGTGAAATCGATGATATTTAGTCATTAAAACCGAAGCAGCACAACACGTTTGAAATAAAGTTTCTTTCAGCATTGAACTTATTGAGTGGAATATTAGCAGCAAGAAATCAAGGACATATATCTTCAATAAATTCCAAGTTTGATCCATTTTCTAAAAAAAATGATAAATAAATATAAAAAATGATTATATTTTGTAAAACATCTAATTATTTATGACCAAAGCTCATTCTAGATAAACAGGTCAAAACGAAACTATTTTTGTCGTCAAATTCTACTTTAAAAAACAATAACTTATCTTTAATCCACAATCCCGTGTACAAAGCTGTATTCGCTCAACAAACAATGCTTTCAGCGCTTCAGCTTTCAGTACCTTCCTTACCTCAAAATATAATAATTTGAACTTATCTTTCACGCTAAACAAAACACATCTATTGAAGAAAGATTTTATAGCTCCGTTCACTAGCAGATATTAAAATAAATCCATTGTTTATACATCTCTGCAAAACTTTAGAGAGTTAACTGACCCAGTAAATCCGATATTTGATCCAGTTAAAAACGTTATTTAAGGCCGAATTGTTATCACCAACAATCCACCACGAAGACATTAGAAAAAAGACAATGTGGAAAAAGCTTTCGATTTATTAAATGGCATTATGCCCAACTGATACTAAAATATAAATAGTGTGAATGGGTTTTGTATAAAAATTTTCATTTATTGTTTTAGTCGAGATGGCTTTATCTGGGTTATAAAAACGATTTTACAATTTATCAAAAACCACGTTTTAGCAACTATTGTTTCAATACGAAATTTAAATGGATCCTTCTTATTTAACTTACACGGAGAGAAAAGTATAATGCTGATAACCATAATTATAATACCCTTTACTATAATTTATATTACTATTTGGGACAACTATCTTGTATATTGCCAGATACTACGCATATTTAGTAATTTTTAAATATACATGTATGTTAAACCTTAAGGTAAAATATTATTATTCTCAACCAATTTTGTTTTTAATTCTTATTATAATAAGATTTTTTCCATTACTAATAAAGTAAACTTTAAAATATTATGTTGCCATTTTAAATATAAAATATTTTAAAATCGAATATTTTTATATGTTAACAATTAAAAATTGTAACATATATATTGTAAAAATTGAACCTACACCTCGCCAAAGTTTTTTGTTTTGAATGCGTTCCACCAACTTCAAATACCGACAGACAGCTGTTTCGACCTTTATTGGGTCTCATCAGTGTCGGGCAACTTGGTGTAGTGGAACACAATCAAAACAAATTACTCCCTAAGCTTATATGCTCGGTTGTTAAGTCAACAGAGGCGAGATGTAAGAACATGAGGTGATCCACACCGTCAAACGACGTGGCCTTTGCCGCAATCGGTACATACTATGCAACCGGGACTGCACACAGCAATTGTATCACAGATACTAATATGGCCTAAAGGAATCTAGAATTAACCCAACCGGGCTAAACATTAAGGTAAACATTCAATTTTCTTAGTTTCTTTAAGAAACTTTCTTGACCCATCACTGGTAATACCTATTCATAAGAAAAAATTGAACCTACACCTCGCCAAAGTTTTTTGTTTTGAATGCGTTCCACCAACTTCAAATACCGACAGACAGCTGTTTCGACCTTTATTGGGTCTCATCAGTGTCGGGCAACTTGGTGTAGTGGAACACAATCAAAACAAATTACTCCCTAAGCTTATATGCTCGGTTGTTAAGTCAACAGAGGCGAGATGTAAGAACATGAGGTGATCCACACCGTCAAACGACGTGGCCTTTGCCGCAATCGGTACATACTTGACTTAACAACCGAGCATATAAGCTTAGGGAGTAATTTGTTTTGATTGTGTTCCACTACACCAAGTTGCCCGACACTGATGAGACCCAATAAAGGTCGAAACAGCTGTCTGTCGGTATTTGAAGTTGGTGGAACGCATTCAAAACAAAAAACTTTGGCGAGGTGTAGGTTCAATTTTTTCTTATGAATAGGTATTACCAGTGATGGGTCAAGAAAGTTTCTTAAAGAAACTAAGAAAATTGAATGTTTACCTTAATGTTTAGCCCGGTTGGGTTAATTCTAGATTCCTTTAGGCCATATTAGTATCTGTGATACAATTGCTGTGTGCAGTCCCGGTTGCATAGTATGTACCGATTGCGGCAAAGGCCACGTCGTTTGACGGTGTGGATCACCTCATGTTCTTACATCTCGCCTCTGTTGACTTAACAACCGAGCATATAAGCTTAGGGAGTAATTTGTTTTGATTGTGTTCCACTACACCAAGTTGCCCGACACTGATGAGACCCAATAAAGGTCGAAACAGCTGTCTGTCGGTATTTGAAGTTGGTGGAACGCATTCAAAACAAAAAACTTTGGCGAGGTGTAGGTTCAATTTTTTCTTATGAATAGGTATTACCAGTGATGGGTCAAGAAAGTTTCTTAAAGAAACTAAGAAAATTGAATGTTTATATATATTGTACTTTTTAATATACAAAAATGTTATGAGAAAGAATTGAACCTACACCTCGCCAAAGTTTTTTGTTTTGAGTGCGTTCCATCAACTTCAAATACCCACAGACAGGTGTTTTGACCTATATTGGGTATCATCAGTGTCGACACGACACTGTCGAGCAACATGTAGTAGTGGAACACACCCAAAACAAAGAAATACCTGAGCTTATATAACATGGTTGGTAAGCTAACAGAGGCGAGATGCCGCAATCAGAACATACTATGCAACCAAGTAGGTTCAATTCTTTCTTATAAGTATTACCAGTAATGGGTCAAGAAAATTTATTTAAGAAACTAAGAACATTGAATGTTTGAAATGTCATGAGTTACTATATTGTATATTATATTTAAATATATTGTTTATTTATGAAAGTATCTTTATTTTTACTATATTTTTTATTAATGTGTAAATATTACTATTTGTAGATAGTAAAATCAATTTACTATACGAACATACTAAAAATTAAAATATATATTATACATTTATGATTTAGTAATATTAGTGTTGAAATCTTTACTAAAATTGTATAAAAAAAATAGTATTTTCTATTACAATCTTAATATTGTATTGACAAATATTGTTACCCTAAAAATTTGTTAAAGTAAAATTTACTATACATTTCTCTCCGTGTACCTTAAAAATTGTAATATATTTTTTATTACACTGTAATTATTCTTCTAAATGTGCATTCAAAATTTACATCAGTTCACTCTAACAAGGGTTATTTTACGACCACAGGTGACATTGAAAAGGCTCAGATTTATTAGGGTTTTATACAGCAGTTGAAATTTTAATAAAAAGGATTGATGGTTAATTTAAGCATTGTTCAAATGTAATAACTGCCTATCTCAATCAAACTTCAACGTGTACAGTGTTTTCGTTATTAAATTTGAAATGCAGTAAATTATATTTACAAAACCCAAACTAAACAACAACAATTGTCGTTGGAATATCAGTTTCACACACGGAGAGAAATGTATAGTAAATTTTAGATATTAAAAAAAATATAGTTAAATTTACTTTAACAAATTTTTAGGGTAACCATATTATATATTCGTCAATACGATATTAAGATTGTAATACAAAATACTATTTTTTATTATACAATTTTAGTAAAGATTACAACACCAATATTACTAAATCATAAATGTATAATATATATTTTAATTTATAATATGTTCGTATAGTAAATTGATTTTACTATCTACAAATAGTAATATTTAATATATGATTTAATCAAATGTAAGGTGTTCATCTAATATTATAATATATTACACATTAATAAAAAATACAGTAAAAATAAAGATACTCTTATGTTTAAGGTAAATAAAAAATATATTTAAAAATAATATACAATATAGTAACATTTTAAACATTCAATTTTCTTAGTTTCTTCAATAAACTTTCTTGACCCATTACTGGTAATACTTATAAGAAAGAATTGAACCTACTTGGTTGCATAGTATGTACCGATTGCGGCAAAGGCCACGTCGCGACGCGTCGTTAGACAGTGTGGATCACGTGATGTTCTTACATCTCGCCTCTGTTGGCTTAGCAACCATATTATATAAGCTCAGGTATTTTTTTGTTTTGGGTGTGTTCCACTACTACAAGTTGCTTGACAGTGTCGTCGACATTGATGATACCCAATATAGGTTAAAACACCTGTCTGTCGGTATTTGAAGTTGATGAAATGAACTCAAACAAAAAACTTTGGCGAGGTGTAGGTTCAATTCTTTCTCATAACATTTTTGTATATTAAAAAGTACAATAAATATTTTACAATTTTTAATTGTTAACATATAAAAATATTCGATTTTAAAATATTTAAATTTAAAATGGCAACATAATATTTTAAAATTTACTATACTTATTAGTAATGGAAAAAATCTAATTATAATAAGAATAGAAAAACAGTATAATACTATGGTTGATTATAATATTATTTTACCTTAAGGTTTAACATTAAAGGATATTTAAAAAGTACTAAATATGCATAATATCTAGCAATATACAAGATAGTTGTCCTAAATAGTAAAATAAATTAAAGTAAACGGTATTATATTATATATTATATTATTGTGATAATCAGTATTATACTTTTCTCTCCGTGCAGTTGTTAGTATCGAATATTTTTTAATGTGTCAATATTTCTCAATAACATTTATATAAAACATATATATTTAAACAACCTACATACACACAAAGTTTTCCTTAAGTTTACTACTGATTTCCCAGTTTATTAATTCCGTTTTATCAATCTCTTATACAACATCCAAATATAGAAAATAAAATTCACTGAGTTGAAATATGGGTAGTCTTTAAGGATTAATCATCTGCGGTGTATCAAATCCAACGCAACAAAATTATATTTATCAATTCTACAGAATAATCCAGAATATAGAAAACTTAAATCATTTATACAAAATAAAAAATTCGTAAACCTAATAAATAATGAACACAATCTAAAAAGGTATGTGGCATGTTCGTATTGGAGTTGTTGGCGAAGTTCCAAACAACAGAGCGGACAAAAAACGGACCTTTGGACCTGAACTTAAACTTCTAGTCAGAAAGAATACAATGGATTGGACGGAGAGGAGCTCTGAATTGGCCGGCCAGATCGCCAGATTTAACTCCCTTGGACTTATTTGTGCGGGGTCATTTAAAACGTAAAATCTACAAGAGTTGCGACAACGTCTGGGATACACAGTAAAAAATATTTGTTAATTTTAACCAAAAATTAACCAGATGTTAATGTTAATCCAGGTCCAAATAACTGTAGTTTAAGTTTACAACCAACTAACTTAATAAGTAGTTTGTAATTATAACAGACATTTTGAAGATTTAATAAGAAAATGGTATGTCCATAATTCAACCATATTTCTTGTAATTTTATCTTTATACAAACCTTTTTGTAGCCCCAGGAACAAAACTATTTGTTGGAATTTGGAAACATAAATAAAAAGAAATGTTGCTTTATTAATCAATTTCCTAAGCAAAAAAATTAACAAATTCCTACATAAATGAAAAAAAAATAAGATACATACAATTAAAAAACAACCTTTCTGAACCAACCTTTCTGAAGTCATCAAATTATAAAGAAATGTGGTACAATATAATTATCAGTACCTACTACTACAACACTTACTGATGTATTTCGTAACTTTAACCTGTATCATCTACAATTTTAGTTTAAAACCAGTGATATCATCTTTTTTCGGATACTTCGCACTTCACACACTCGTTAAATAGGTATGAGGAATCCGAATAACAATAATAACAGATTTTTGGTAATATATTATTAACACTCTGGACACTTGTTACGAACACGTTACGAGTAAGTAAGCAGGAACATAAGTTGCAGACGCTGAAGTCAGTCGAACTTTTTGATGCGTATTGTCAGTGTTTTGATTGGCTGCCTAAAATCACGTGTACTTTTTTAACAAAATAATTTGTCAAACATTAACAAAATAATTGATGTCTCGGGTTGTATTCGAAAGATTATTTTTTGACGATATAGAGCTTGCAAAATGGCATGGGTTTTAATTTTTTTATTACAAAAGTTAATAAATTACTATCTAAATTAAACTACTAGGTACTTATATCAAAATTAATTAGAATGGAAATTCTGTATATTAAAAATACAATTATTATAAATGTTTTGTCCATTACTGGTGTACTTAGAAACATTGTTTCGTTCGGTTTTACTAACATTCATAACATCACCTCTTAGGTTGCTAATTAAATTTAAATGGTGTTCATTATCCAGTTGCAGATAAGGTTTTAATGAGCTAGATGAACTATGGCCTGTTATTTGTATTATTTCCTGCTCATTTACACCTTCTTTAGCTAGATGAGATACTGCAGTTGATCTTGCAGAGTGATTAGTAATTTTATTTTTTTAGTATCCAGGCCAATCATTTCTGCAGATTCTTTCATCCATTTTGAAATTGTGTTTATGCCAATTGGCATATTTTTGTACCATCCTAAAGATTTTATGTTGTTCCAAGTAATGTTTACTGTTAAAAATAGCCTGTCGGTAGTAATATTTTTGTTTCGCTTGCTTAACAATTTTTTGAGCAATCGTACAGGACAAATATTAGGATTTTCAGGGTTTGGTATTAACCTTTTACTATTAGCACATCTTTGTGCTCCACTTTGAGATGTTTTGGAAAATACTGGATTATATTCAAATCTTCCACTTTTTAAACCAGCATTGCCGCATTCTTCTTTAAAATAATATACTAAACATTGCTATGCTTCTCCTCCACGCCATGCCAATTCATATGAAGCAATATGATAGAACTTTTTTTGCAAGCCATACGGCGTGTCTTCATCGTAACATTTTATCATATCGATAAGTTCTTCTTTTGTTAAAGTTACCGAACTTTGTTTTCTTTTTTCAGGTTCCTTTTGTAATATTGTTAAATTCGTTATAATAAAATGCTTGCATTAATTTGGCGGTTTTATTCCACATAATTTTTATAACCAATTCTTTATAATCTGTTCCATTACACCGTTTCATGTTATATCCCCAATCTTTCAAAATGTATGCCAGTTTTGTAATAGGTGTAGTTTCTTCAAGGGTGTATCCTTTTTCACTATTAAACGTTTGAAATTGTTTCCAAATTGATTTATTGCTCGTTTGAGTATTTTTTGATGTATTTTGTCTAATTTGAGAGTTTATTTTATCCTCCGATGTTAAACTCCTAAACCAAACCAATAGATGACTATCTTAAAGAGTATATAGTTTGGAGCCAAATGAAGCGCCCTCTCTGAACTTGGCTAAAAATTAAATTACGTGTTTACAGGCAACAGTTGCCATGCTGTTTAGTAATTCTCAAGCAACTTTTATAAACTAAAGAAATTTGCGGATTTATGGAGAAGCAATGAGGAAAACAAATGTATGTAAATGTAAAACAAGTGTATTTAGTATTCATTTGTAAAATATGTGATTTTTTTAAATTGTAAAACTCGTTGAATCATTATCAATGATAATTTATCATACTTATTCCCAAAAGTACCATTCATATATGGTAAGAAAAGTTGTTTTTGTTATTTATGATAGTCTACCAAAAGTAACTGTCTCATTAATGATTATTTTGAAATTGAAAAAAACAATACATGCCTACCATCTGAAAGATTATGATTCGGTCAAAGTGTCGTTTATAAATTATTATTATAATACAAACCTTAGAAACAATACACAATAAAAACACACAAATACACAAAAATGCGATAACCAAGGATATAATTAAACGTCAAAAAGGTCAAAAACGTAAAAAAATTAAAAAATCCGCGCCCTCTCTTGGCTTGGCTAAATATTATAATACTGTCCCGACATCCGACATAAGATATTTATCTATTGGTTTGGTCTAGGGTTGAACTAAACCTTTTGCTATTCATTTTATGATACTGATGACAAATATCTGTCATCTTACAGGTCATAAAATTTTCGCGAAAATAAATTCTAGTAGACATACTTTCCGATATAATAATCTTTTGATTGGCTTAAACGTACACATATGACTAAAATTGACATTGAAAATTTCTATTGGCTTTTAGAAACGTCAAAAAATAATCGGTAAAATATTTTCCTTTGTTAAAATAATTACAAACCGTGGTTTCCTACTCATGTTTGTTAATAGATTAATAAACTTTGTTCCACTATTATTTTTTTATTTTTTATTATTTTAAATTTTAAGTAATTAATTAAAATCTACCCACAAAAATATTTGCAAAAAATAAAGGTAATTTTTTAGGTCGATTTATTTCTGAAAAAATATACCTTAAGTGGGTTAGAATAATTGTTCTCACAAAGTATAAAAACGGCAACAGACAGCCGCCAAACCTGTAAATAATCTTTTTCAAATATTTACTCTAGTTCTCAAGAGGAGAGTTTCTTTTAAACTTAACCACTTGAAGTAATTTCCGTTCCGTATTGAACGACGTGATGTCTTACTTCTATTGATCCCACGACGAAAAAATTAAATGATTCAGCAAAAGAACTGCAAACTCAATGTTCTGTAACTATGATAGAAACTTGACCTTCTTCATCAGCTCTTGAGCGTCGAGTGATCTTGTTTAAACTTTTTAATAAATACCCTTAAAAAGATGCCTAATTATTTTATAATATTTAAAATTAAAAAAGTTTTTCATTTTGATTTTTATTTTAATTATAATATAAAGAAACTAAAAATCTTTTTTTATTAAAATAACATCCGTGTTTTATATTTTCTTGCAAGATAGCCTTAAGTTTTCCCTTAATAATATCATAATTAAATAAAACTTCTTCAGTATTTTTTTAAAGCACTTTAGGTCTATTAATATTTAAGTATGCATAATATTTAGTAGGCATAAATTATAATAACAAAATCAAAATATTTTTCGGGTCTAGCAAAAAAATCCTTTATCCCAGACAGACGTTCCTGGAACTATAATTTGATCAGGCAAGACTTGGGCTTTCACTTTTACATTAGCAAACTCCTGAATAAGCAGACATTTTGACGTTGATAAATTAACTACAAGAACTTTATTGCCGATAATAAAATTCCACTTTGATGAAAAATAAAAAGTTTGAAGGCCACAAATATTACCAAAAATACTTAAAAAATCATTATTAGAAAGCTAGTTTTCCTAATTTACCCAGTAAAAAATTTTGCCTGTGTAAATTTTTTAGTGTAGGGGTAAAAATATTAGAGTTGATTTGTAAGTGCAAAATACACTAGGTAGCATTTAGTGCTTATTAACTTTATTAAACACATTTAAAGAATATGAACATTATTCATTGGTACATTCACACTATTTATTATTAAAATAAATCAAAAAGGTAGAAAAACTTAATGTGTTAAATAATGACAAAATGTACACTACTAGTGCACATTGTATCACAATTAAAGTTAAATTACACCAATAGTGGCAAAATAGACTGAAAAACTGGTAATAACCGTAATGCGTTTTAAAATGTTTGGTTGCAGTGCATATCCAGAGATACCGCGTTGTGGATTTTTGTTCAGTTAGATTTTAATTAAGGTGAATCCATAAGGGGGCATTCTTATTTTTTGGTAAGTATTATACTTCCTTTTTCTTTAAGCCTTAATACTCAATAAATACCTATATTATATATCAGTAATTTACGGCAGTAGGTCGGGTACTTGTAACTTTAATAATATAAATACATACACACTTGATTTACTTTTTATTTTCAAGCCTAATGGTTGTTCTATTAACCTATACCTACATTATTATTATCCCCGACATACAGCCGCCTGACGCCTCTCTACCAATGGGATCACCCATTTTTTATAACAGAAAAATGTATTACTGATGAACTCTCAAGATAATTCATTTCTTACAAGTTGACATCCAGTAAAACATTGCATTGATCTAAAACTTTTACGTTTTAAGGAACCATTTTGCTTAAGCCAGCCATACGACTCAAATAAAAAATTATATTTTAAAAGGCACCGATTTTGATGATTGTCATGGATTTTTGTTATAAATAAATGTTTCTCTTTATTTACCTTTTCGTTTTATTCACTACCACCAATAGGTTTTACTCAAATAATGGTGTTAATTTACTCTAGAAGTTTGCACTAAAAGAGTAAAAGTACCTTTCAAAAATTAGAACTTTTCCAAAGTAGTGTTAATTTACACTGAACAAAAGTGGGATTTTACCCAGGAAGTGTAGAAGTGCACGATTTTAGGTAAATTAACACTTTTTAATACAGTATAAAATTACTTTATCCTCAGTGCTATAGTGTTAAATAATACTTGCTTACTTGGGGAAAATTACACTACAAATTAACTCTAATTAGAGTTAGAATTATAATTAGTGTTGTTTAGAGTTGATGTTTTTTTACTGTGTATACCAATATGCAGTTAAATTTTTCTTTTAACATAACCAAACTGCATTTTTATTAAAAGCAACTTTTATTTCCATACTAAGTACATATAACAAAATTGTAATATTAAAATTCATAAATAGAAAAGTTAAATTAAACAGTGCAATACCAAGAACTCAATTTTAACAAAATTGCATTCTTTATTTCAAATAAATATAAATTAAACATTCCAGCCACAAAAAGACATATAGATAGATAGCTCATTTTTTAAATATCCGCTAAAATAAATTTTACCGAATGAATAATTATTACACTCAAATTTATTACCCAGAAGTTTATGTTTGTGTTATGAATAATGGGCCATAATTTATGTTACTTTCTTTGAAAAATAAGGTTCTGTGGTAATTTTAAATTTTTATCTTTTGCATATATAAATTTTAATACACCTCTTGTATATTGACCGTAATATAAAAGCTGAGTAATGATATAAATAAACCTTGATAATTCAAATTTTAGGTTCATGATCATAATTTCTTAAATCAATTTATTTTATTGGATATTATGTGCAAAATATATGGTATATCGTATCGTTTATCAAATAAAATTCACAGATCAGTAAAATTCAAATTATTGGCAAAGTTTAATTTATGTTCAACACGTTAACTACATAATATATTAGTTTACCAATTATATCTGTATTAGTTCTATTACCAATAAGTGGACACGTGTCTCGATTAAACTTACTTTATAATTAATTATAACTATTTATATCATAATATTTATTGGGTCACAGGACTCATTCCCGAAATTCGGAAAATGAATGTTTGTAATGATATCTTGTTTTCTTATTTCAATGAAAATAATCGTAAATGTAAACGATACAAATTAAATAGGTAAACTTTATTACTGAACATCGTAAATACCCATTGTCCTTGATTTTAATGTAGATAATGTGTAACAGAGACTTATTAAACAAATAAAAAATATTGGCAGCCGAAAAAAAAGAAAATGAAAGTCTTTCAGGAACAGAGCACTTTTTTCGCAATTCGATTTATTTTTTCTTTCGAATGATTTACACAAAGCTTTTCGATATCCTGATGCTTGCCAAATTAGAAACCAACGCTTGTTTTTTGTTTATTTCATTTACCGTTTCGAGCTCTCCCTTACTTCCTTATTTTGTTAAGAAATTATTACTTCTTGGTGATATACAGGGTGGAAATCTTAACTGAAATAAATTCTTTGAAAGTAATACACATAAAAAAATATTTGTTAATTTTAACCAAATATTAACCAGATTTTATGTTAATCTAGGTCCACATAACTTTATGTTAAGTTTACAACTAACTGTAAACTGGTAACTAATTGAATAAGTAGTTTTTAATAATTATTATAATAATTATATATATATTAATTAGACCTTATTTTACAAACCTTTTTGTAGACCCAGTAACAAAAGTTTTGTTGGAAATTGGGAACTTAAATGAAAAGAATGTTTATTACAAATGTTACTTTATTAATTAATTTCCTAAACAAAAAATTAACACATACCTACATAAATAAACACAAAAATAAAATACACACAATTAAATAACACACCATTCAGAAATCATCAAATTATGAAGAAATGTGGTACAATATAATTATCAGTATACTACTACAAAACTTAGTGATGTATTTCGTAATTTTAACCCACTTCAATGCATCCCCTAATTTCAGTTTGAAAAACCAGTAATGGCATCTTTTTTCGGATACTTCGCACTTGGCACACTCGTTAAATATATATAAGGAATCCGAATAACAATAATAACAGATTTCTGGTTATACGAGGTGTGTTCAGAAAATATCGGGAATTTTCGTTTTTTGAAACAAATATTTATTTATTCGTCTACATTAATGTTGTCGCCTTCAAAATAGTCCCCATTGAATATTATGCACATGTACCAGCTCTTCTTCCAATACTTGAAACACTTCTAAAACTCGATCTTTGAGATAGCCTTTAGTTCTTTCAGCAATGCGCTTTTAATGTCATCTATGCTTGCAAAACGACGGCCCTTTAAGGATCTCTTTATTTTTGGGAATAGGAAAAAGTCAGACAGAGGCATGTCTGGCGAATATAGAGGATGGGGCATCATTACAGTATTGTTTTTGGCCAAAAATTTTGTTCAAAATTTTACAATTTTGGAACAAATTTTGCTGCCACACGTTTCATACCCAAAACATTTGAAAAAATTTCATGGGATGAGCCAATCGATGTACCAACATTATCAGCGACTTCTCTAATGGTTTATAACCATTTCTTCCACTTTTTCCATGTTTTTATCAGTTGTTAATGTGCTTGTGCGTTCGGGGCGTTCGTCATCTTCAACGTCTTGAAAACTGTTATACCACTTGTAAACTCTTGTTTTACTTATAGCAGACTCACTATAGGCCTTTGTTAACATTTACCAGAATTTATTTCATTTTTTAAGCAAAATTGGATACAAATGGATCAATAAACATTTCTTTTAACGAACGAAAATCGCCGAGCTCATAAAACACGTCTAACCTTAGCGGCTGCCACAGACAAAGTAAACAATGAAAACAGCTAAAGTTTTTATCATACTTCGGGGGCATGTTTACCAATATAATAAATAAAATTTTATGACAACCGGACCCTCCGAAGCAGCGAAATTTAACAATTACCGTTATTTTCTGAACACACCTCGTATATTATAACCACTCTGGACAGTTGTTACGAACACGTTACGAATTATAATAAAGTAAGCAGAAACATAAGTTGCAGATGCTGAAGTCAGTTGAACTTGCTTGAAATTAACAAAATGCTTACAAAATTGCATATATATAATATTACCTTTACAAAACTTTCGGTAAAATATTTTCCTTTGTTAAAATAATTAGAAACCATGGTTTCCTACAAAAAATTGTGTTAAAATTTTCGAAAATAAAATTAACAAACTACATACTCATGTTAACAAATCTGATTTTTATAACAGTGTGGTAAGTCTAGATCATTTTGATTTAAGTTTCTCGTAAAAGTTTTTATTTTTACTATATGGGCGATTCTACAAATGTTGGGCATTGTTTGACCTCATTTTGTTTATATACTTTTCGGAGAAAACTAAACAGTATTTTGTTATGAGAACAGACCGGGTCAGTCACTTTTTCAAACAGTTTCTGAAATATCTGGTTTTTCTAAATTTGAATGCAAGTGAAGTGACGAGTATACCAGGGTACTAATTAAATAAATAATTTATTGCAACTTTAAGCATATTATACATTAAATATCTTAAAATCAAATAATACCACACATCAGTGGCGGCTGGTGGATTTTGGGTATACCAATATCTCAATTATTAGATATGGGACCCACACCAAATTTATATGAGTTTATAATGACATTAAATAAACAAGTTCTGCGCAAGCTGAATTTAAATTGAAGTTTGCGAAAAAAAGATAACCGAACCCAGCCAACAAAGTCAAGGTAGTGCTACTAGTAGCAGAGGGTAGCGCTACCCTCTGCTACTAGTAGCACTACCTTGACTTTGTTGGCTGGGAAACATCGAACATGGAACTGACGACACGGTACTGATGAATGGGATACAAATTTAAGATTATAATTCGGAATTAAGTATTTTACTGATATTTTTTATTAGTGGATACTACTTATCAACAAATCACATATAGCCTTATATAAATTATAATGAAATATATATATATATATATATATACGTAAGAAAACAACTACTCACCACAGTACTGAAATTTTGACTGGAACTATACGTGCATTCACCACAACTTCGCCGCTTGCATTGTTTTCAAGATGACTGTCGTGCAAAGGGCGGGCTCTGTAGGTAATTTTTTACCAACACTTGAGTTAAAACGAGGACTTGACGTTTAAACTTCAATATTTCGCAGGAATTTTGAATTTTAACATTGGACACAGAACTGACGGGTAGAAGTGAGTACAAAGATTATAATTTTGAAAAAATACATTAAAAATGGGTGGACAAGTTAAAAAAACCTGGATCTTTTGTAATATACTAAAATATTTACAAAAAATATTAAAATACCTAATCTATTGACTGATGACATCAAGTTGTCCAACTTTTGTAGAATCACCCATATTATGTATATTCTGATAACATGAAATGAATAAATGAAATATATATATTGTCCTAAAAATATACCTCAAACAAAGTCTAGCAGTGAGAACATCATCTAAAGAGAGAGGATTATTAAGTAATTAATTTATTTTTAAGTTTGGTCATGCGTGGTTAAATGGCGTCAAAAGGATTTATTGTGCAAATTAGGCATCTCAGATCACCGAACAATTTTAACCCTATTATTACCGTATTACCTTTACACTTTTGGCTCAAATACGTTACCTTAGAGAACCATCTGATTTAAATTCTATATTAGTATTAAAAGTACTCAAATCGGGAAATTTGTATATTTATCTTTGCGAGGACAACATTAATTAAATAATATTAAATCCGAAAATAAATTTCCTTATTGGACGCTCTAAACGTCTGTTTTTACTCTAAATGATGTAAAATAAAGAGAAAGTTATTATAATAAGTTTATAAACAAATAAAATAGTCGGTTGTCGGAAAAAAATGGTTAAGGAAGACAACAGTTTTATTTTTCTACAAAGATTTATTTTTTTCTTTGAATTATTTACAAAAGCTTTCCGATATCTTAATGCTTGCCAAATTAGGAACCAACGCCTGTTTTTTGTTTATCTCCTTAAAGCTTTTACACAATTCTCTTTTTTCTCAAGACATTAAGCACTCTGCCAAACAAATAAATTCTTAGTTTTGGATTAAATTAATAAAACTTATTTAATAGCATATAAGTAGTTAAAGTTTTATTTGCCACAAAAATGTATGTTGCATATTTAGGTTTACATATACAGTGTGTATCAGCCAAATTGAATAAATTCGATAATAAATAAATGGGGGCTTACTACAAAAAACACTCGGGGACGTCGATGGGTATTTTTAGTTGCAAAATTCTACCACCTGGTAAACTTTTACAGCATTTGCTTTCAAACAGTCTTTATTACTAACACAAAATGAAATAACACAGTACGAAAAAATTTGATTTTTTCCCTCCCACGAAAAATTTCTATAGATTTTGAAGATAGACTTAAAAAAATGTCTCGGCGTTTTTTCAGTTCTCGTCATTTTTTTTTAAGTGCGATCCAATAAATTGTTACGGTATTCGGCACATAATATAACATGTCTGCAGATTCGATAACAGCTAGGAAGTATATTTCTATGAAAAATTTACTCACTGAATAAATGGACAACCATTAAGATTATTTATTTATTTCAAAATTATTTTTATTATATACAGGGTGTTGCACATTTACGAAATACGTCACGTTCGTGGTCCATTCAGAGTTTCTGAGGAACGGCAAAAGATATCGATTTGAAATTTTTCAAGCGTTTATAATCCAATTAAGCCTATTTTTCTAAAATATTTTAAACAAAATGCCACTTTCGGCTTGATCGGAAGTGACATCAACTTTGTTATTTTGAATGGAACACCCCATATATTTTTACATTTTTAAATTCTACATAAAATTTTGAGTAAAATTACTGTACAATGTCCTATACCTAAAGTAAATAGTTTTGGAGTTATTAATTTTTTCCGTTAAAATATGACAAATGCGCGTCAATAGGCTATCTTTCTTGCTATTAGGTTTGCTGAAATCGGGGTGGAATTTTTGGAATTTTAAAACATTGTTTAAAAGATTCCATGTCAATTTTTTAACATACCGGGAGTTAAAATTTAAAATAAAAAAGATATTAACGTTTCAAGTTAGCCCAATTTGCCCTGGGGTTTCTCGGGTAATTTGTTGAAAAATGTTAAAAATTGAAATGGAATTTTCTAACAATGTTTTAAGATTTCAAACATTTTACCCCCATATCCGTAAACCTAATAGCAAATATCTAGAAAACTATTCACTTTAGGTATAGGACATGGTATTATACTATAATAGTTATTGTACAAATTTTTATCTACGCCTCTAAATGAAAAAATAAACGGTAATTATTTTTGTCTGAGACTTAATTTAGGGTTATTTTGACATTTTGACATTTTGACTTTTTTATTTGATTGGTTAAAAGCTTAAAAGACTTATTGGATTATAAACGCTTTTAAACTTCAAATCTATATTTTTTCCGTTCTCCAGAAACTTCCAATGGACCACGAATCATTCGTGACGAATGTGAAACACCATGTATTTCAGGTGGTGTTTTTAGGTTGTGATACCACTATAGATTCGAAAGCAATATATAATCGTCAAACTAAAAGATCAAGATTTGTTTCCAACATATATTTAATATAAGATAAATACAAATCTGTTGTTTCAAAAAATTAAAACCCGAAATATTTTTTTACTTAAAAAAGTATAATTTTTGTATTATGTAAAAACATAACATATTTAAACAAAAAAATGATTTATAACAAAATAGAGAATTAAAAATCTGTTTAGGTTAAAATACTAAGAATGGCTGTGTAAAAAAATTAAATGTCCTGATTTCGTGAAACGGTGAAACATGGGCACGTTTTTTTAACCTTTATTTTTTAAATCTGTTAAAATTGTTCATGGGAGGAAAATCGTGTTGTACTGTGTTATATACGTTATGAAACGTAGGACCAACGCAGATTTTTACCCCCATTATTTTCGTATTTCGTCTGCGTTTTTGTGAAAGAGTTTGCCTTGATACGTGAAATAGTATAACTAAACGATATTAGATACCCACCTAAATTGATTTGAACCTTAACTTATTTTATATCAATAATACTTTTAACTTGTTTTTCGACTTTTTACGCAAGAAAAAGAATCCAAAGTTTGAAGGTTAAGCATTTTAGATTTCAAGTCACGTAAACTCGAATTAGTTCAGTAGCGTGCAAATGATACCAACAACCGCGAAAAATCTCTTGGGTTTGTGTTATCTTTTTGTTTAAAATACAATTACTAAAATAAAGTAAATTTGTAAATTGAATAAAGGGCGTACAAATTATTTACGAGATGCAATCGCCATTTTTTACAAGCACTTTGTGAAGCATTGGATAAGCTTTAATCTGCAAATGGACAATTCATACATTTTTTACGCAACACTTTTTGCTTTAATTTTAAATTTTTTGTTGTATTTCTTATTTTAAGAAGTTTTGTGATGATACATTAAAAAATAGTTCTACATGTATAATTTTATTTTTGTCCAATTGCTACTTACTATAACCTGGCCTGTATGTTTAAATCAAATTTTAAAAAAATC
Source organism: Brassicogethes aeneus (assembly GCA_921294245.1). Classification (NCBI taxonomy): domain Eukaryota; kingdom Metazoa; phylum Arthropoda; class Insecta; order Coleoptera; family Nitidulidae; genus Brassicogethes; species Brassicogethes aeneus. The sequence goes on from OV121135.1 coordinate 49,678,721, forward strand.
CTTATTTGGGTATAAAATTTATAAAACATTTATGTACCTATAATTAATTTTATAAAAAAGGAAAAATAAATTAAAAGAAGGGCAGGCAAGTGTAAAAATACACACAATTATAATGATAATTTATTCTCTGGAAAATCTCGTTAAATAAAATTATTCAGACTTTTTCTTTCATTATTAATTATACCTGGAAACTTTTGGTCCTCCCTGGTTTATGAATATTTTACATTAAAATAACTAAAAAGATATGATACTTTACAAAAACATACAAAAGCTTTTAAGCAAAGTCCACAACATAATAATGATGATTTTTTTATTTTATTTACAATGGTTATTTTCATTAATTAATTAAGAAGCCTATTCTACAGGTTTTTAGACCAAAACCGCGACTTAATAGAAAGTGACGTAAATAATAATTAATTTTCTTTACGAGAAAGATTTTAGGAAAAAAAAAATGATTTTAGCTGACCACGATTTTTTTTTATTTAAGCTACTACATTGACCCCCAAAAGTATGGAAAAAATTATTAAAAAGTGTGCCTTTCCCCCCAAAAAATTCCTTGAACACATCGATTTTGCTTTTTGATTTTGGTTTTGGAATATCTTTTACATGTCCAGTCTCCCCAAATTTCCGTTCAATTTTACTAACCGTATCAAGTAAAAGTTGGATACTTTGCTTTAAATAAATTGAAAACTTCTTGTTGTGTTCTAGTTTTATTGTCAAATCCTATAAGAATTAAAACTCACAACCAAGTGTTTACATCTAAAACTTTCATATGGGCAGTGGCGGCCCGTCAGGGGAGGCAGGTGAGGCAGTGCCTCATCATAGAGAATTAAAAAATTAAGTATAATTTAAATATTTTACTTTCTATAATATACTATAAATGTTTAATATTTGGATTACATGAATTGTGAAATAGTCAATAAAATTGATTGATTTTATACGAGGAATACCCAGCAACATTTAAATTATTTTTGAATTTGAAACGACCGCAATTTAAACTAATATTTATAGCTGGATGATTGGCTCAGAAGCATGCCTGAACTAATTTAGAATCACGATTGGCGTTAGCCTTGTTGTCTCGTTCTATTACAATGCGAAATCATAGTTGTCTCCTTCTCTCCTATTAGCATATATGCTATATATATATATATATATATATATATATATATATATATATATACGCGAGGCAGGCACGCCTACATCCAAGGAAATAAGCAGGTCTTGTGGCAACACTGTTGCGGAATTTCAGAAAAATTATACCTCACGTTTTTCAAAATTCAATAATAAATAGTATTATTTTTCTTATAATAATTCGATTTAATCGAAATTATATTTCTATTCTAAAATAAACATATTTTAAAGCTATCTCAATCTTGTAGCCATCACAGTAACCAATAAAATAAATACAGATTCCTTCTTTAGGTTTGTTTTGGTTATAAAATTCTGAACTGTTTAAAGAACAAATCTGTGGTTATTTACGCAATATTTTGTTTATTCTTTTTTATGAGTTTGTCTATTTTATGATTCTTTTGTAAGTGGTTTATTCTGTGGGTTAAGTTAATTGAACTTGGTGATTTATGTGAATTTAGTCATTATGGATATTACGTTGAAAAATTGTACCCATATTATTGACCTTCACGTGGTTCTTGCTGAACAATGAAATATTAATTAGACAAAAATGAGGTTTATTTAAAATAAACGTAATTTTTACAATAATAGTATATTATGTATCAAGTTTTGTAAACGCCATTTTAGTTACGAGTTTAATTAAGAACGAGCGAAGCTTGCGAGCGAGTTTTTAATAAAAACGAGCGTCTAAAGAAATTTATAAAACGAGTTGCAAACTACCTATACTTTATCTACGACGAACATAAATAAGATTTTAAAGCCAATTTTATTTCTTAAACATTTGACATCGTCAACTGTCAACGGATTTAACCTCACTTTTTCCCAATTAATATTAAAGCTAACTTCAGCCCGTGACTAAAATGACCAAAAGCCACTGTTGTTAACTTCAGCCCTTGACTAAAACGCCATAAAGTCACAGCTTATCAATGGTGGAGTAGATAAAATATATTTCATTAACAAAGTAGAGGATTCCTTCCCCACAGTCCAAGTTTTTTACTTAGTTTTAAGTATAGGTTGTGAACTGTGACGTCAGTTTTTTTTAAGTTGGGTTTAAAAAAATTTCTTCGCTTTTAAATGAGGGCGAAACCCTGCCTCTGCCTCACCAAAATGAAATGTCACGGGCCGCCACTGCATATGGGTGATTCTACAAAAGTTGGACAACTTGTTAATAGAGTAGGTACTTTAGTATTTTTTGTAAATATTTTAGTATATTAAAAAAGATCCAGGTTTTTTTAACTTGTCCACCCAATTTTAATGTATTTTTTCAAAAGCACGTTTGTAGAAAAACATAATAAATATTTAAAACATCAGTACCTTGGCGTGTCACAACTCCTGAATCAAATATTTGAGTGATTTTATTTTAAAATATATTCAATTTATCTTAAATTTTTCAATTTCACTACAAATTATAAAACATTAAATAAAGTATTTTTCATATTTTATCATAGATTCGAATAACAGCAATTTTTAAAAAATTCATAATCTTTGTACTCACTTGTACCCGTCAGTTCTGTGTCAAATGTTAAAATTCAAAATTCATGCGAAATATTGAAGTTTAAACGTCAAGTCCTCGTTTTAACTCAAGTGTTCAAAATTACCTAAAGAGCCCGCCCTATGCACGAGTCATCTTGAAAATAATGCAAACGGCGAAGTTGTGGTGAATGCACGTATAGTTCCAGTCAAAGTTTTAGTACTGTGGTGAGTAACTATAGTTATTTTCTTACGAATATATATTTCATTGTAATTTATATAAGGCTATATGTGATTTGTTGATAAGTAGCAACTAATAAAAAATATCAGTAAAATATTTAATTCCGAATTATAATCTCAAATTTGTATCCCATTTATCAGTACCATGTCGTCAGTTCCATGTTCGATGTTTCGGTCATCTTTTTTTCGCAAACTTCAATTTAAATTCTGCTTGCGCAGAACTTGTTTATTTCATGTCATTATAAACTCATATAAATTTAGTGTGGGTCCCATGTCTAATAATTGAGATGTCGGTATACCCAAAATCCACCAGCTGCCACTGAGGTGTGATATTATTTGATTTTAAGATATTTAATGTATAATATGCTCATAGTTGCAATAAATCTTATATTATTCAATAAATTACGTATTTAATTAGTACCCTGGTATACTCGTCACTTCCCTTGCATTCAAATTTAGAAAACACAGATATTTCAGAAACTGTTTGAAAAAGTGACTGGTCCGGTCTGGAACAGTATATTTATTATATTATCTATGTTCTCATAACAAAATACTGTTTAATTTTTTTCGAAAACTATATAAACAAAATGAGGTCAAAAGTTTACCAACTTTTGTAGAATCACCCATATATCGACACTGAAAATGTTGACCTTGAAATTAATTATTTTGAGCTAGTTTATGAACTGTAGTTCTTTATAATTTTTTTCAATTTGTAAAACTTTTAAGAAAAAATCGAATTATAAATTATAAATAAAACTCAAATGCGTATCGTACTATGCTTAGAACATGTTTTAAAAGCGCCCCTGAGAAGCTCTTATTTTCCTAATAAATTGGCTGTTTACTTTTTGTGAATGTTTTTATTTTAAGATTAAATTCAATTTATCATTGGAGTATAAAATGTAATAGATATACAATTTTATTTTCAAATATTTATGTTGGTATAAAATTGCTATTCTCCCGCTAATGCAAACAAATTTTATGTAACGTACTGCTCCATCATCTGATATACGGCTTTGAATCTAAGCTTTTAGACAATCGAATTGGTTTTCTATTAAAATTGTTTACCATTGAGCTAAAGATTAAACGCTGATGCTTACTTTTTATAGGCACTTAAAGATTAGCTCCTGTAAATCTGCAAAAGCTTTAGTAGCTAAATAAATGTATTGCATTGCAAATTTTGTGCTTATTTAGAATTTATAAATAATATATTAGTACAAAAAATTTGACCAAAAATGTAATGTAAAATAAAAGAACAAATACCAATTTCTTGACGATTATTAAATCAAAGATGAAAAGATAAGTCTTATTAAGTTGAATAAGATGGGAACATCTTAATTTCTATACTATACTACTACAGTAGCAGATGTGTTATCCGTCACAATACAATAAAGAAAACAGTTTTATAAAATAAATAAGTCGTCTAAATTTAAACAGCGTTATGTATTATTAAATATATCTAACATATAAAAATTTTTGATTTTAAGGTTATATTTGTACAACTATTATTTTTTTGTTAGATTTCTTAAAAATGTCCAAACTTAAATATAAATTATATTTCCTAAAGTTATCATTGGTTAATTCTGCACCAACAAATATACGAACCGAATTGGATCCCTTGGCAAAACATGAAAATGCAACGATTTAATTATTGAATTACATTTACAATTAAAAACACAATAATTCACAACGATCACTTAGATAAAATACACACACTAACGTAACTATATAAGCATATAAGCGTGGAGTTTCTTAATCAATGAAATAAGGTATAATAAATTGAAATCAAGTACTAAACAAAAGTTTTGAAGTTTTAACAACGCGAAACACATATAACGTGCGCGATTTAGCTGTGCAACTGAAACTTTGCGAACTAAATTTGTCGAGTAAGACTTCTTTCTTCCTCCATTATGTAAAAAAACTGCTTATTTATTTAAAAATAATGTGCCGTTCGTATGATTTAAATGGATTGTTGACAAACCGAAAATGGTCAAATTTCGACGATATTTATTCGAAGATGTTGTAATCTTATTTTTTTCTAATCTTATAGCCCATTTTACAACTCAAGCGATTCATTAATATTGCATTGGTCGGCGATTCGATTATGTTTAGTTTGACACCTCATTAGTTCCGGGTAGCCATATTGCGCAACAAGCTACAAAAACAGCGGTAATGACAAAGTGAACATTTTTCAGCGACATTTATTATCGTACTGTATTAATAATGAAAAAATAAACGGTAATTATTTTTGTCTAAGACTTAATTTAGGGTTATTTTGACATTTTGACTTTTTTATTTGATTGGTTAAAAGCAGAGAAAAACGCGTGCGTCAATGAACTTATCTCACTCAAAATGACTGGGATAAGAAGTTCTTATCTTACTGGCGTAGATAAAATATCTTACACAAAATAAAGTTTAAAGTAACTGTATCAAGTCACTAATTAATAATTAGTAATTATTATCTTTTGCACAATACATGTTTGTATATTATTATTATTATTGTTATCTACTCCTTTCATTTAATAGCATTGTGGTAATATTTATTACAGTACAATGAAAATAAAATTATTAATGGTTTCTAGTTAAATTTTATGTTATGTAACAAATGTTTATTAATGCATAAGTTAATTTATATTCCATTTAATTCAAAATGTTTGTCCGTTATTTATGTAATTATACAATAATAAATATTTTTAATTTTAATTTAGCATTTAATTAAAATTAAACCTAAAATTTAAACAAAATAAACATAAAACAATTTGGTTGTCAGTAATAAATTAATCAATTTCAGCCATAAAATCCAAACATTTCCAATAAAAATTAATCAACAATGGTCATACAAAAGAATTGTTTGCAACTTTTTAGTAGGTTGCCATTGTTTATTAGTTTTCATTCGGGAAAAGTCTTTAAAAATTACCTTGGTTAAAAAGTTGTACGTGTTCAAACTGATTTTACGTTCCTCCACTTAACCTATTTAACGACAGTTTATTTGCAAAACTCAAGCAAAAATTTATCAGTGCAAAAATATAATTTTAATTATGGATCAAACTGTTTTACAATATTTTCTAAGCCAATATAATAGTTAAAGTTAATAAAAACAAAACGCAAATATTTTTTAAAATCGCGCAGGCGTAATAATAAGTTTTGTTTAGTATAAAGTATATCCCGTATGGTCTAGTGGTTAGGATACCTATCTCTTAATATGACAAGGGTGTTTTAAAACTTTCCCATGAATAATTTATTGGTGTAAATGTTATAATATATGACAAATACATGTTTTAAATGTATCTAATCCAAAAAGCTCGCAATATGCAAAATATATATAATATATATGTTGAAATTAAACTTCAGAAAAATAATATACAGTCTATAAAAGCACATTTAAATACGAACGAAGTATATATTTTCTCTTTTCCGTATCCCGGCGGATTAAAGAATATCGCTTAACTTTTTTTCTAGTTTTTTTCTTTCGTTCGTCCCTCATGTAAAAGAACACAACACACACACATATTTCAGACGAATTAAACGTCTGAATGGCGAAAAAAGTTAAAAGCGCTTTTTGCGATTTATTCGCACTATCTACAATTATGTGTTTATCAGATTCAGACTGGGTCTATAAATCTCCTGGACTTGTCTATGGGCGGAACCCTTCGAATGTTAGAAAAGATTCACGTTTGTGGACTTATCAAATATTATTAGGACGAGATATAGATTTTTGAAGTGGTAAAAATAATTATCTTTTTTATGAACCACCCTTTTAAATTCAATAAAATTTTTGAGACTACAAAAAATCGCTTTTGGGTATTTCCACGAAAACTTACCCCACCCTGACAAAAAATCAGATGTGTTATTTAACAAAATAACAACTATATCTGAAGTCAAATAGTTTAATTGCGACGTAATTTATAACCTTAAAATATTCGTACATTGTGATGCTAAGAAGCTAACATTAAGAAATTCTTAATGTTAATAAGAATAAACACGGAAGAGTTTCAATACTCGATAAAATGTTCAAATGTCGCACCCGTTACATTTTAAGAAAATTTTAGAAAATAAAGTATGCAATTTTTGTGCATTTAAAATACGTGCTTATTTAAGGTTACTATTCAAGTTTTACACAAAAAATTATTAACTTTTCCGATTTTCTAAGGTCGCGCCCGTCACGCTATTCATGACATTATAAAAGGTTTTCTATACAAGCTTTTATTGAAATTTTGTTTGATTTAAATACCTAATTTTTCATACTATTTTTTTTATATTATCGTATTTTGATATATATGAACAAACACTTTATTATCATGAAAAAACGCAGTTTTAGTGTGGCACCCGATAAATGGAAATACCCTTTTGTAAATTTTGTCAATTACATAAACTAAACCTTTATCTTTTATATGGACGGAAAATTATAAAATCCTTAAATACCTTTAATAAATATTAATTAATATAACCGTCATGTAAAGCCCAAAATAAAATACTAACAAATAAATTGTAAAATTAATCCAGTATTGTTTCAAGCTATAAAAGGATTAGTATAAATTTATTTGAGAATCCCAAATAAAATATTTGCTTTATTTTATTACCCAAAACGGATTACACCGATTTGTACCAACCCTTTGTTAATCTGGCAGAGTAATTAATAAACAAAATACATAAATATAAATTTTAATAAAATATAATTTGTCTCACATATAAATTAAACGTTTCAGGGAAATAAAAATTTATGTTTTCATTTGGACTGTGTGTATATTTTTATTTACAGAAGCTTTTTAATGCATCTGGGTTGCGCGTCGAAGATTCCACTGGAAGTAAATTACACCGGTAAACAAAATTAAACTTTTTTAGTGCTTTAGGGTAACATTTAAAAATATATAGTTCTTATACAGGGTGGTCTAACGAAAACTAAACCGAGGAGTTTTCGGGTAGTAATCAAAATTTGTTATACATGGGTCTAATACAAACATGCTGTTTCAAATTTGAAAATATTCCGTAAATGTTTGTTTTATATTTACCATTTGAATAAAAAAATAATTTTTGACACCCTGTATACAAAATCTCAGTTAGGAATCTAAAAAACTCTTCTAAAGAAAGTTAAATGGAACTTCTTAAAAAAACTCAACAAAGTGCAATTAAAAGTTTTTAAGTAAATTAATAGGTAAAATGGAAAGAATACTGCAAATCTTTTTCAGGAAATATTTATTTTATTGCTTAAACTTTTACCTTATTTAATTATGTCTAGATTTTATTATGAATTGTTTATAATTACCATAATTTTTACTTAACTATAAAAAGTTTTAATTCACTAAGCTTTATATTATTATTATTATTATTATACAAGGTGTTTTACATTCGTGATCCATTGAAAGTTTCTGGGGAACGAAAAAAGATATCGATCATTCTTAAATTCTACATAAAATTTTGAGTACAATTTTTATTACTAAATGTTTAAAGTGTCCTCCATTTCCATTCAAGCATTTCTTAATTCTTACTTCTACATTAGACGTTGCTCTTCTTGACTAAACTATTGTTGGTTTATTAAATTGTTACAGTTACGCATTTTTTTTTATTAAAATATTTCATAAAATAAATTTTATATTTTATTGTCAAAAGTTTCTGGATACAAAATGTTGTTTAAAATTTTAGAAATTATTAAATATCTCTTAAATTATAAACTTTAAGTATAGAAAATAGTTACATCAATCAAAAGGTTATTTAATTTACTTATTTATAATTAACTTTCAAAGTTACCCTAATTTGCCCTGGGTTTTCTCAGGTAATTTGTTAAAAAATGTTAAACAATTGATAAGGAATCTTTTAAGCAATGTTTTATGATTCCAAAAATTCCACCCCCATGCATATTCGCCAACCTAATAACAAAAAAGTTATAGGCTATTTTTGATTGACGCACATTTATCAAATTTAAAAAATTAATTAAACTCGAAAACTATTCACATTAGGTATAGGAAATGGTATTTTACTCATAATTTTATTTGGAATTTAAAAATTTAAAAATATTTGGGGTGTTTTATTTAAAATAATAAAGTTGATGCCACTTCCGGTTAAACCGGAAGTGTCATGTTGTTCAAATTATTGTAGAAAATAGTATATTATGTATCAAGTTTGATAAACGCCATTTTATACACGAATTTAATTTTGGCACGAGCGAGCTTGCGAGCGAGTGCTTAAATTAATGAGTGTATTGAAAAGGTTATAATCGAGGTGCATACTATACTTTTTCTACGACAAATTCTTATTATCTTAAAATGATTTATATCAGAAATTTGTATAGAGCGCCATCTATGAAACAATAGGGGAATGTGTGTGTCACCGTCAAATGTCACATTTTTACATTTTATAAACACAGATTATAAAGGTCATAAATCGAAATGTATTTCTTGAAAATTGACAGTTTTTCTCAGTGAAAGTAAAGAAAATGTTTTATGAGGACTTTACAGTGGAGTCCGTGCCCGAATTTAAGTTAGTTTTCTGCCGGCGAAATTAAAAGGTCAGTACAATGTTCTTATAAACTTTTCAAATATTGTCGTTGAGAAACTATTTAATACTTTTGTATTTTTGTATTGAGATAATAAAATAATTTTCACATTTAGTATTATTTTACAGGAAAGGCACTTTATTTTAACGATTGTATGACATTTGACAACTGTCAACTAGCTTTAAACTAACTTCAGTGACTAAAAACCTGTTGCTAACTTCAGCCCGTGACTAAAGCGCCATAAAGCCACAACTTGTCAATGTGTATTTAAAAGATCACTTAGTGTCATGAAAACATGTACGATAAAGGGCGTTTTAAAGGTGGGAGTAGAAAAATAGACTTAAATGGATTATAAACGCTTTTAAAATTTAAAATACATATCTTTTTGTTCCACAGAAACTTCTAAATTAGAAGTTCTAATGGACCACGAATGTGAAACACCCTTTATAAAAACTAGTCAATGCTTACAATAACTAACTTTCTAATAATTTTAAAAATAATTATCCTATAAGGCAAAACCCACAATATTAAATTGGATATTTTAGGATAAACTAGACATTTTGACAAAATTTTTGAGATTCCATACAGGGTTGTAGAAAATTAGCAACATAAGATTTACATTTAAAAGTGTCATTTTTTTTTATTCCATCCTGTAGAAGTAGTTACAAGCTTCCAAAGACCTTTTAAATGATGTGTCACATCACTTTGTATATTTTGTTAATGTGACTTTTCGAAGTACGGCGCCTTTTAGTTTTTTAATACTCACATGTCAAAAACCTATGGTTAGGTACCTACTATAATTCCAAATATCCAAAATAAAATTGTTAAATGTTAAAAATTTTACTCATAAAAACGATTTTTTTGTCATAATTTTGGATTTACCTTGTACACAGAATCTAAAAAATAAGTATCACATGACCGCACTTCCCATTGAAAAAATGTGACGCCATTTCCTATTATGATTAAAAACCACAGACCTAGGTCTGTGTTAAAAACAGTATTTGCAAAAATGGCGAATGCACCGGGAGTAATTGCAAAATTAAACTGATGTGTATTTTGATTTTCGTATTTTTTATTTCTAACAATAAATATCGCATCGTTAAAACAAGTTTCATTATGCTGTAATATTGATTGCAAAGTTAATTAGAGCTTTGGTATAACGGGTATCATTTAAAAGCACGCAGCTTTACAACAATTAATCTTTATGACAACAACCAAAAATGATCCCAACGCGATACGAACTCATCTCCTTTAATATATTTTACATGTCATTTGCCCGATAGTCGATTACCCTTTCGAGATCATTTCATAAATAATTTATGTCAATGTCATTGTTCAAGGCCACGATAAAATTTAATTTTAAGCTTTATTCCTGCTCACTTCGACTACGATTTGAATTTGTGTTTGAGCAATAAACCTGCTACGAGCAATTAATTATACAAGGTGTCCCTAAACTTAGTGGCATAAATTTAGGAGCATATTAAGCAAGTCAAAATAAGACGAAATACTAAATAATTATTTTTCCTAATTACGGATGTTTAAAAGATACAGGGTGATAAAGTGTTACTTATCATATCAGTTTATTTAATATAACTTCTACTATGGTAGACTTGGAAAGGTGATATTTTGCGAACAGTCACTTACTACCAAAACACATATTCACACATAATTACAATTGTTCGTGTAAACACAGTGTCGTAGAAACAGGGGTTGCTTAAACTTATTGTCCCATACAAACTTTGAGGTTAGGTTTCTATATAATTTGATGCAATTTATCGATTACTCAGTTTGGCGGCTATTAAAAAGGTGTACCTCTCAAACTTCGATAAAATAAACCTTTTCCGAGATAGTCGAGATTACAATAATTGTTATTTCGCATTAAAGGATAAAAGGTATATGATAACAAATTTTTAAATTGAAAAAACTACAATTTAAATGTGCCGGTCAGGGCAAAGAGTCTCGAGGCTTATGGAATGCCCTTTTCAGTTTTTTCAATTAAAAAATAAAATTTGTTATCATATACCTTTTAATCCTTTCAAATAATGCAATATAACAATTATTGTAATCTCGAATATCTCGGAAACGGTTTATTTTATCGAAGTTTGAGAGGTACACCTTTTTAATGGTAGCCGAACTGTGTAATCTAAAAATTGCATCAAATGTTATAAAAACCCAACCTCAAAGTTTGTATGGGACAATAAGCTCAAAGCAACCCCCGTTTCTACGACACTGTGTTTACTCAAACAACTATAATTATGTGTGAATATGTGTTTTGGTAGTAAGTGACTGTTCGCAAAATATCACCTTTCTAATACTACCATAGTAGAGGTTATATTAAAAAACTGATATAAGTAACACTTTATCACCCTGTATCTTGGAAACATGAGTAATTAGGAAAAATATTTATTTGGGTGTTCGTCTTATTTTGACTTCTTTAATCTTTTCCTAAATTTATGCCAATAAGTTTAGGGACACCTTGTATAAGCATGTATAAGGAAACTATTAATATATATTCTTTTGAGGGTAAGAAACACTAACAATAACAAAAATAATATTACGCGAATTTTCGTGGTAACTGAATATTATGTTTCTCTAAATTCTAAAAATAAAAGTTAAGTAAAAAAAACATAATTCATAAAGAATTGCAAATTATTTTTGTGATATATTCTAAATACTTTTTATCAGTATAATTTTCATTTGTTAACAAATTATTTGGTAAAATAATATGTTATCAATGTTCTATTTATTAATTATTTTTTTTTGTTTTAGTTGTACTAACACAATTTGGTTAAAATTCATACATAGAATGAAATTTAATATTTGGTAAGTAAGAATTTATTTATTATTATACAACCTTTATTCCAAAAACACCCAATAAAGGAATCAAAGTCCTTTTTAACGATTTCCTGTTGTATAAAAATATTTTGCTTTTATTGTTAAAAGAACAATAAGTTATAACTTTATGCTGGAAAAATTAATAGCTATATTATTTTTTGTCTGTATTGCTTTCCTGTGTAAACGTGTAAAGTATAAGAAAAGTTTCTTAATGAAAAAATCCTTTGTTTAGATACAGAAACTTTATGTAATCTTTAACTTTATCTATAAAAGTATTTGCTTTTGAATAGCATGATATATTGATTTGAATTGCAATGCATTGCATTTTATAGAATATAAATTAGTAAGTTAGTGGTATAAGATGCTTCTAGCTTATATTGGATGTGATAAGAATAGACAGTTATTGAGTATGTTCTCAGAAGTTTGTTTCCAAAATAAAACTTCAATAGGTTATTTGGTTTTCTTAAAATATAAATTGCTATATATTGGCTTATTTTACTTTGTTATATTTTAATAAAAAAATATATATACCTACTCAGGATGCATTACAGTGATTCGTTGTTTATTTTTGTAATAGGTACATTATTCCAAACACTTCAAGTGCATGGAAACACGAAACATATGAGAAAGTAAAAAAAAGAATCTTTTAAAATATCAGTGCCACTCCTTTGAGCATTTTTAATAAGGGTTCATTTCACAAAAATTACAAGTGAGTTAAACAAAAAAATTGCCAAAGTTATCCTGGAAATCGATTTTAAATGTTCAACCCCCGATAGGGGTGAAAAATGCATAATTTTAGCAAAATGTAGAGTACAATAATATATTACGGAGAGAAATGAATAGTAAATTTTAGATAGTAAAAAAATATAGTAAAATTTACTTTAACAAATGTTTAGGGTAATAATATTATAATTCGTCAATACAATATTAAGATTGTAATACAAAATACTATTTTTTATTATACAATTTTAGTAAAGATTACAACACCAATATTACTAAATCATAAATGTATAATAATAATAATAATATATATTTTAATTTTTAATATGTTCGTATAGTAAATTGATTTTACTATCTACAAATAGTAATATGATTTAATCAAATTTAAGGTGTACATCTAATATTATAATATATTACACATTAATAAAAAAATATAGTAAAAATAAAGATACTTTTATGTTTAAGGTAAATAAACAATATATTTAAATATAATATACAAAATAGTAACTCATGACATTTTAAACATTCAATTTTCTTAGTTTCTTCAATAAACTTTCTTGACCCATTACTGGTAATACTTATAAGAAAGAATTGAACCTACTTGGTCGCATAGTATGTACCGATTGCGGCAAAGGCCACGTCGCGACGCATCGTTAGACGGTGTGGATCACGTGATGTTCTTACATCTCGCCTCTGTTGGCTTACCAACCATGTTATATAAGCTCAGGTATTTCTTTGATTTGGGTGTGTTCCACTACTACAAGTTGCTCGACAGTGTCGTGTCGACACTGATGATACCCAATATAGGTCAAATCACCTGTCTGTCGGTATTTGAAGTTGATGGAACGCACTCAAAACAAAAAACTTTGGCGAGGTGTAGGTTCAATTCTTTCTCATAACATTTTTGTATATTAAAAAGTGCAATAAATATGTTAAAATTTTTAATTGTTAACATATAAAAATATTCGATTTTAAAATATTTTATATTTAAAATGGCAACATAATATTTTAAAATTTACTATACTTATTAGTAATGGAAAAAATCGAATTATAATAAGAATTAAAAAAAAACTATTTGAGAATAATAATATTTTACCTTAAGGTTTAACGTACATGGATATTTAAAAATTACTAAATATGCATAGTATCTGGCAATATACAAGATATTTGTCCCAAATAGTAAAATAAATTATAGTAAAGGGTATTATAATTATGGTAATCAGCATTATACTTTTTTCTCCGTGTACGATAATTTTTTCCAAATTTCAAATTGTGATGTTTTAAATTTCTCCCCCCACCTTTTTAACCCCCGAAATGAACCTTGACCACTTCACCACTGTAAACAAAAATGTTGCCAGCTTTTTCTAAACAATTTACCTTTCAGAGTCGTACAAGTCCTACGGGTTAAAGTTAAAGTTATTGCCATCAAATGAACCCAGACAAATGTTAAATAAAGCAGAAATTTGCAAGTGAATAGCTTTAAAAAGTTTCTTTACGTTATGTCGAACATAATAAAGACACCAGAGGGTGTTTAACAAACGGTACATATTAAAAATTTTCTCACGTGTAAAATATGTTTTTTATTATTACATGAAATAGGTTATTTTATTACAAAAAAATGTATTTGTAAAAAATGTTATTTTTTAATTAATTAATTAAAAGTTCTTTTAACAGTCGGTTTTATTTTTTTGCCAACTTTGCTTGAAAAATCCCAGAGTATTTATTGAAAGGTCTCGTCTGGATGCACAATCCATAAGAAATAAAATGCGAGAGTTGTAAAAATATATGACCAAATAGAAAACGAAGTGAATAGTAAATACCCCAGACAAATGGTATTGAAAGACCTAAATAATAAAAGTCTGTATAACCAATTGAATTTATAGGTAACTCTATTTAATTTGGTTTAATTAACTTTAAAGCCACCAGAGTTTTACAGAGCAGGCCACGATTACATTAATAACAAATCGCGGCCAACCGATCATCAAGCGGGTTGCCTATCGGTGATTTTATGCGGTATTTGAGGTTGAGGGTTTGTGATTTTGTTAGTTAGAGTTTTTATGTTAGTAAAAAATGTATACAAGGCTCAAAAAAAAATTTTTGTTTTATTTATATTATAAATTGTATATACCTACACTGTCGTTCCTTTTTAACAGGTTCTGCACAAATATTGTTGTATTTTTAATTATTAATAATTATGTTTTTATGCCCATGGACAATCAGCATCTTCTTTAGGAATGCAAGATATATGGTTATTGTCCCACCAATATCCCTCTTCGCAATATTGTATGTAAGGTACTCCGTGTTCACACCATATACCCTTTGTGCAGTCATTTAGATAGTCCGTGTAATAGTCTTGATCTCTCCATGAACATAGGGTAAAATCAGGCAAGGGCAGTGTTGTGGTTTTGTCCGTTGTTTTTTCAGTTGTCATTGGAGTTTCAGTGATTTTGTCAGCTGGGTCAGTTGTGGGAACACATTTTGCATTTTCAGGTCGATCACAAACGTCCAATTTAACATTGAAATGAAGTATTCCTGGACAGCTTAGTAAAACTAGTTTTCCCGAAGCACACTGGTAAAACTCACTACAATTGTATTCATTTCGTAAATAAATCGGTGTGTCCGATTGTGGACAAATATCTATAAAATAATTGTTAAAATTTGTATTATTTATATTAACGATGTTTTACTTTCAAATAAACTAAGGGTCCCGCAAAATTCCCCTGCTATCAAACAAAAAACAACTAATAATTTCATATTGTGCACTTTGAGATTTACTTGTTTCTATGATGATCCATTGAAAATTTAATGAATTTATTCGTTTTTTAAATCCCTTAATCTTTTTACAAACGAGTTTGTGATGATATTCAAATTTTTTAATTGCTGATAACAAGTAAAATAAAACAAATAAATGATTTTGATAATTATTATCTTACGGATTTGTATAATATATACTGGTTGTAATTATTAAGGTGTTTACTTCTATAGCCTATTTTTTGCATGTTACCTATTTTATTTTTATTTATTTTTTAATTTTTTTTTGTATAAAATTAAACTTAATGATTAGAATAATTGTTGTAATGTTAATTGTACATCATCACCCTGTATATTTAGTTTGTTTTGGCGGTAAAACTTATTTTAATATAATAAAACATTTTATCACAATAGGATATTAAGTAATAAAGGACAAATTTACTTGTAGTAAAGTTTACTTAAAACATATTTACAAAGTTGCCAATTCTTTGCGATTTCGGCCATTTCAAGCGCGCGAAACGCACGAATTACAAAACTGTTTTTACAAAAAAAATTGTAGATTATTTATTATATAATATATTGGCATCAAAATTGTCAAAAATATTCTTCTTTTATTAGGTTATACATTAAATAAAAAAAAAACGCAAGAAATATTTTATAAAAGTAGATATAATTTTAATAATTGAAAGGTGTGGACGGGACAAAAAAAAAGATTTATCTTGTCCCGTCCATCCACTGTCAATTATTGAAATTATCTCTACTTTTATAAAATATTTCTTGCGATTTTTTTTTATTTAATGTATAGCCTAATAATAGAAGAATATATTTGACAATTTTGATGCAAATATAATATATAATAAATTACCTACAATTTTTTTTATAAAAACAGTTTTGTGATTTGTCCCGTCCATCCGCTTGAAATGGCCGATTTCTTATAGTCATGTTACAAAATATGCTTAAATTAAATACATCTCCTATACACAGCCTATTTATTTAATTAATGCATATCTTCTAACGTGACATTACAAAATTAATGATTTTTTTCTCGTATGCCTGTAAAAGTCACATATAATTTTTTTTTTCAATGCACAGTTTTGCAATAATAAACGATAATATTTACTGTGTCCAACCAAAATTATCTATCTGTCATTTTCGTATAGAAGATCTGGCAATACTGGATTACGAACACGTGATTATCTAGGAATATTTGGTTTTATAATTTCGTTTTTAAAATAAATTATTAAAAAAAAAATTGTTTTGTTATTTATTATAAGTTTTTTTTTAATAATTATAATTAGACAATCCTTTCACCTTTGTTTTCTTGCCTTCTCAAGAAAAAATGTTTTATGTTGCTTTATTTTTGTTTCCCATACTTTTTTCAATATTTTTTTCTTTTTGATTTCACAACTCATTTTAAGATTTTAAAGAACACTGCATAAAGAAATGTCACTGCAACTGTCAATAACAAAAAGCGTTAACATAGAAACCAACTATCAACTATTTTTTACGTTTTTTAATTCACTATCCTGTGTTACAATATATATGTATATTAGGCTGGGCCAAAAAAATCGACTATTTTTTTTGTAAAGTATATCGCCTATCATCGCAATTTTAGATTTTTTTTCCTGAGCGAGTTTTTGTCTCAGAACTCCCAAACCATTGAGTTGTTCTACAAAAAAGGTTTGATTGGAATTTCCCGTCAGATGAACCATTTTCTTACAATCATGCCTTAAAAATTGGTATAGTTTTACAATTTGATCTTTTAACTTTGGAATTTTGTAATGCATGTAAAAATCAGTACCCAGAAAAAATCGATGAATATTCTTATCGAAAATCAAATGCTCTACAAAAAAAGTCTCTTAACATTTTTGGCTAAATTCACTTCATCAAAAGTTATTCAAGGTTAAATTTGAAGTCAAAACGAAATTCTTGTTTTTTCAGTCAGTTAAAAACTTGAATTCTTTTATCGATGATCATCTTTATGTTATTGATAAAATTACTAAAAATTAAAAATAAATAACACAGAGTTTTTTCGCTTTAAGAAGCTATTTTCTTTAGAAAATATTATTTTCACTGTTAAATAATAAAAATCATGTTGTTTTTTTATTGCAAATTGTTAATTAGTTATGTAATACACATTTATAAAGAAAATAATTAAATTATCACCCATAATAAACAAATCTACAGATGAAAAAACAAGAATTTCGTTTTGACTTCAACTTTAACCTTGAATAACTTTTGATTGAGTGAATTTAGCCAAAAATGTTAAGAGGCTTTTTTTGTAAAGCATTTGATTTCCCATAATATTCATCGGTTTTTTTTTCTGGGTACTGATTTTTACATTAAATTACAAAATTCCAAAGTTAAAAGATCAAAATGTAAAACTATACCAATTTTTAAGGCAAGATTTTAAGGAAACGGTTCATCTGGCGGAAAATTTCATTTGAACCTTTTTTGTAGAGCATTTAATTTACTTAAAAAAATATTTCTGAGTCAATTTTGTTAAGCTCAATAGTTGGAAGTTCTCAGACAAAAACTTGCTGAGGAAAAAAAAATTATTGCCATGATTTACTTCCTAATTTTAATATTATGGACACAAACTTTTTTTTCACCCCAAACCATATTTACGATATACTTTTCAAAAAAAAATAGGTGATTTTTTGGCCCAGTCTAATGTATGTAGTATATAATGCCTTAAGTATTTAAATAAAAAATAATTATTAAATTAGTTAGAAATGTTTAAAAATATTTATGCATTAAGTATAAAAGCAACGCACTGCAATGTACAGGGTGGTCCACGTAAGGTGACCCATATACTTATCTCAGAAACTACTGGAGTCACAAAAAATTTGTAAGGAACAAATATTCACGAAGTAAAAAATATTTTTAAAATATTATATTTTCATTTATACAGGGTGCTCGGTTTTCCTTGGGACGATACCAACTTTCTTATTTTCAATGGAACACCCTGTATTTTTTTGCATTTTTGGATTCTTTCCACTTTTTTAGGTATATTTTGTAAATATATTAAATAAGAAAATGTTAATACTTTTTGAGTAAAATTAAAATTTATTAAAATTTCTCTAAATGTAGACACTCGCTAAAAGTTAAAAATAACCAACTAAAAGTTATTATTTTTTATATTATGTAGTCTCCATCTCTTTAATAATAAGTAAGCTATAAGTTAATTATTATATTTTTTGGAAAATATCATACAGGGTGTTTTCTATGTCCCGTTGAAAATAGCGATTTTAAAAGTTTAAAATCTTGTTTTTCTTCAATGGAACACCCTATATATTTTTGCATAATTGGATAGAATAAGTAATTACCTTTTATTTTATATATATATGTCCTATACCTAAACCTAACAGAAAAAAAAATATTCGCATTTTTCACAATTAGTAGCTTTTTTCCAATTACCTTAGTTAAATTTTCATTATTCAAAGAAAACACCCTGTATAATATTTTCCAAAAAATAAATTAATTAACTTATAGCTTACTTATTATTAAAGAGATGAATGCTACATAATATAAAAAATAATAACTTTTAGTTGGTTATTTTTAACTTTTAGCGAATGTCTACATTTAGAAAAATTTTAATAAATCCTCATTTTACTCAAAAAGTATTAACATTTTCTTAATTAATATATTTACAAAGTATACCTAAAAGAGTGTGTAGATTCAAAAAATGCAAAAAAATATAGGGTGTTGCATTGAAAATAAGAAAGTTGGTATCGTCCCAAGGAAAACCGAACACCCTGTATAAATGAAAATATAATATTTTAAAAATATTTTTTACTTCGTGACTACTAAAGAACCAATGATATGCAACATGAAAATGATAAACATTGAATGTATTTAAATTTTATTTTACGGTTAAGAAAAGATTCCCAATCGAAATTTTGAGTCAGTTTAAGATTCTTTCCTGCATACTTTGCATAAATAAAATTTGCTTTGTGCTATGTAAATGAAATAATTTTAATAATGAGGTTACCGAACCCCCACACTCAACTTTAGAGCTTTGTAATTTTTTTTTGTTTGTGCATTAAAAACACATAAAAGTACGAAAAGAATTTTATACTTTTACCAGTGCAAACGTTGAAATGTATTTATTCTTTTATATAAAAGTTTTACTTACCCACCGCTCTTCTAATCAGCAAGTGCCTGTAAAAAAAGTCTCCAAAACAAAATAAAAATGCACATCCGAAATAAATTGTTTTACTAAGCGTATTAATTTGTAGAGTTTTATTAACTCTTTATAACAATATTGTATCAAACGACTCTTTTCTTATACCAACAGTATCATCATTACAGCCAAACATTTTTTTAAAACATTTTTTAAAATTTTCATCATATTTATAATAAAGGTAAAACATTACCGTTGAATATCCAAAACCTAATACATAACCTAAACCTTCCATGTACATGCAATATTTGTTAATTACAGGCGATTTAAACAATACCATTAAACAAAGCATAATCCAGTTAAAAAACCAGCACAAAAAGTAAGCGGTAACTAACACTAATACAAAATTATTTTTTTCTATTACAATGCTTGAAGTTTTGAGCTTGATCAACCTTAATATGTGTGTAAAAATAATTATAATAAAAGCTATAACATAAGTGAAAAAGAACATAATCACCGATAGGGGGAAACTGAGTTCTTGAAGGCAGAAACTTATGGATAAGAAACCAACAGCAATAGTGACGATCCACACTGTAAAAGTTATAAATCTGGCGGATTTTTTACACTTTATAAAATAATTTTGCCCGCCATATATCATAAGATACCAGTCCATTAGTGCCACAACAATAAACAGTAAGTTACCAGTCATTAAAACAAAAAGGCTTTCGTTCCAAAGGCAGGCTGATTCGTACGTTATGTCGGAAGCTATATCGTAAAAATCCGCGAAAATTGGAAAAACTATCAAAGTAAATAAATTTCCAATGCAGAAGTTGAGTATGTAGAGGTTTACGTGGGTTTTCATTATTTGGTATCGTAGCAAAACAAATATTATGATGAGATCGCAAATCATTGACAGAAAGCCTACTATGAGAATAGGAATTTTAAAATAGCGATTCTGGTCATATCCCGTGTACATCTCGTCTGGATCGAAAGTTGCATTTTGCGTCAAGTTCGTGATATCCAAATCCATTTTTATAAAAAAAAATATAATCTGAAATTAAAAATATTGGTTTTATACATCCGAGTAAAACTTAAAAAAAATTACCTAAGAAGGTTCGGACAGTACAGTGGGGGGAAGTTGCTTTTATACTTAATGCATATATAATATATATTATATTTATATATATGTATATTAGGGTGGCCCAAAAAAATGTATATACTTTTTTCTCTTGTCTCTTGTGAAAATATGTTGGTTTGTTAGGTTTTAAGAGCCCTGTCAAAAGATCAACTCCATTAAAAAATTTTTAGGGGTCGCTCAAGATTTTTAAAAATTTCCAAAATCGTCAAAAATTGGACTTTTTTTATTTTAATTTTTTTTCTCGTTCCGATATTATTTTTTAATTTAAAAATAATAATGATTCTGAAAATTTCAAATGGATAATATCCTTTAGAAATCAAAATATTATTTTGATTTCTAAAGGTCGCTCAAGATTTTTTTAACGAGCGACCTCTGAATATAAATATCAACGAACTTTTAGCGACCTTTGGAAATCAAAATTTTGATTTGAAATTTACAGAATATTTATTATTTTCAACCAAAAAAATAATATCGAGACGAGAAAAAAAATTAAAATAAAACAAAAATTCAATTTTTGACGATTTTGAAAATTTTAAAAAATCTCGACCCTAAAAGTTTTTTAATCGAGCTGATATTTTTACAGGGCTCTTACAGCATGATAAACTAACATATTTTTGCGAGAGACGAGAAAAAAATATATTATTTTTTTTGGGCCACCCTAATGTATATATACATATACCAGCTTATATTGTCATTTTATTACATTTGATTTAAAAAACAGCCAATTTTCCAACTGATTTTATAATTATTTTTTATTTTAATACAAAATATACACACAAACAATCTTTATGGAATCACCCAGTAATTACGAGAAACAATATTTTGCTTGACAAAAAATTAAATTAAAAATAAAAATTACCTTATCCTAACCAATTTTATTACAAAAAGAGAAAAAATATTAAAACAAATTTTATATTGAATAAATAACAAAAAATGTCAATTTCTCTGAGAAAAAACTTTACGGTAAATTAGAATTTAAGACGAAATAATAGGATTCTGTTAATTAAACACTAGTTTACAAAATCCCAATTTTTGCCCACCATATCCCATTATAATTTTCCCATGTATTATGACTAGGGATGGGATTTTAGTTATTTTACCTTTTTTCAACCGATGTAACTATTTGAAAACTAATAATGCCAAAATGTGTTTTAAAAGATTTTCTTTTATATGAACCAAACTTGTTTTCACCTTTTTTACCTTTTTTGGAGGTTTTTGCTTTAAACTGCCTTTTTTATACTATTGTTACCTATTTTTTTTACTTTTTTTAACCTTTTTTACCTTTTTTTGCTTTAAACTACCTTTTTATACTTTTGTTACATATTTTTTAATTTTTCAGTGTATTTTCACCTATTTGTTACCTATTATTACGTATTTTTACTTATTTTATTTTTTTGTGTTCTTTTTAACTTTTGCCCCAATATTTTATCCAGAGCGGGCAACTCAACGGTATACATTTTTTTCTTATGGTCACAGACTGTAACAGTAACTTTCTTTACTTTGTAGTGAGCTTATGTTCTGTTATAGAACTTCAGTATAGTGAGTGTCACTCAGTGAAATCCAGTTTATTGCATAGAAATAGTTTATTGTGGGTATGTTCTGTATTTGGGTATGCGGCTAAACAAAATTATAAACGAAACGTGAACTTTTAATGTTTTTTTTTTACCTAAAATGCTGTTTACTTAACCTAAAATGCTTTTTTTAGTTTTTAGTACCTAAATATCCCATCTTTAATTATGACCCAATAAAAACGAAAATCCCACTCAATTTTTTTATGGAAGCGTTTTTAGATATGACTTTTCAATTGTTTTTTTTTTTAATTTTTGAAGGTGTTTTGACGTTTTTTAGTAAAGCTTGAAATCCTGATCGATTTGGCCAAACAAGTCCTTAAATTAAAGGTATTTAAGCCCACTAAAACTTTCTTTTACATACTTTTGATATCATAAAAGTATTTTAATGCTAGCGATTTTTATAACTTTTATGGCAAAAATTAAGGTCGAAAATTTACATATCGTCCTGGGGAAAGGTTTAAATCAAACAGATAACTCTATATAGTTTAATTTTTTTTATAAATCTTACATTTTTACCAAAAAAACAAGCTAATGTTGATAAAAATCCATGGATAAATGGCGAAGTTATAAATTTTTTAGTGAAAGACCAAAATACAGCTTTTTGACGATTATTAGTTTTTTTACTGTTATTTTTTGACATTTCAACAAGGTATTTTTATCATGGTTTATTTAGTTAATAAAAAGTGTAAAATGAGTAAAAGATGAAGAGAGTACAAATGCGTAAATAAACCGGACAATCTGGGCAACGTAAGTGATGAGCACGGAGAACGTTTTCACCAGGAAAAGAAGGCTATGCATAGCCTCCATGGAGCGGTCTATGTTTATTACAACAAAATAAAACTTTCAATATCTTCAATGTTCAATATTCAAAATAGAATTTAATTTTAATATTAAATGTTTAATATAAAAATCAATGTTCAATTTTAAATTTTATATAATTTAATAAAATAAAGAAAAAATGTATAAATTTTCGAAAAGTTAAATTTTGATCTTCCACTGAAAATTTCATAATTTGGATTTTTATCAACAGCAGCTTATTTTTTTTCTTTAAATATCACCCATACGTAAAACAAATCAAACGGGACTTTTCTTTTCAATTTCTATCTTTCTCAGAAAGTTGTAAGTGTTCGACCTCGATTTTTGTAAAAAAAAAAAACATTTTTAACTTAATAACATCGCTAGCATCGAACTACTGGGCCGATACCAAAACTACACAGGAAAGTTGTAGATTACCTTTGATTTAAGTGCTTGTTTGGTTAAATTGAACAATTAAAACTTGAAGTATACTCTAAAACGTCAAAACACCTCAGAAAATAAAAAAACAATTAAAAATTCATATCGCTTCCATGAAAAAATTATTAATTGTCTTTTTTTTAATACTTAAGTATGATGTATGGTGATTAGCATCACCCAGCATAAATCATAAAAATGCGTTTTCAGAAAAATCACTATTTTTATTTTGTTTTGTTTAAAAAAATATGCTCAATTGGTCATATTATTTATATTTACATATTATAATTTTTTAATTATTACAATTAATTAATTAATTATAATAATTATTAGGATTAAATAATTAGGTATGGCAATTAAATATTGGGCATAATGTATAATAATAATTAATTATTCTAACAATCGATTAGTTATTAATCGATTAATCATATAATCGATCAATCGATTATTACAAAAAATAATCAACGGTTTGATAATCGATTAATATTCGATTATTTTGCCCACCCCTAGTAATTACTGGGTGATTCCATATAAGTTTGGTTGTGTGTATACATAAATATGGTAACACAGAAAGGTAAATTAAAAATCATTGCGAGTTGTTGATAGTTCTAATTATATGCAGTGTTATTTAAAATCTAAAAATAAGTTGTTTAAAAAAGGTACACCGAAAAAAATAATGTAGTTGAGTTAACATTTGCCTAAATGTCATTTTTAAAAATGTTGTTTCAACAAAAAACCTATTGGATTAATCTATATTTTGGTGTTAAAGCAAAAGTCAGAGTTTGTCAAAGTTTATTTGTTCATTTGACAGTTTAAATATTAATTTAACATAAACTAATATTTTGAATTAAAATGTTTATCGTACTTTGATTTAATAGCTGGAATTTGTTGAATCAACTACTGAAATTTTTAGGATTACCTAAAAAAACTATTAAATTAACGTTTAGTTGCTCTTTAATCCAAAACTTTAAATTTGTTCATTTAACAAATTTAAAATGTTACTTTAAAATTTAAAATGTAAAATTTGCATTCATAAAATTGCCGAGAATGGCGCTTCGAACACTCACGCCACGTCATTAGACAATGACGTTTTCTTACATCTCGCCTTAGTTAGCTTACGATTAGGTGTATATAAGATGAGATATCTGTTTGTTTAAGGTGTGTTCCACAGTAGAACTTTCACTACACCATATTGCCCGACACTGTTAAGACCCTCAATACAGGGCGAAACAGTCTGTCGGTATTTGAAGTAGGTGGAACACATGATACAAAGATGTATCATGGGTGGAACACGCTCAAAACAAAAACTCTGGGCGAGGTGAAGGTTCAATTCTTTCTATTTATATATAATAATATATTATTTCCATAATTTTGTTTTGGATACCAACCTTTAAAGAATTTTACATTTTCAGAATGTTAATTTAACATTTTATTGGTGTTAAGTGAATATGCTAAAAAGGTTACCTGGACATTTCAAGAAATTTACCTTAACACCCTAAGAATGTTAAATTAACCAAATTAGCAGATTAGAACAAATATTCTTATTTTGTTCATTTGACTGTTATTTGTTGTTCAATTAAACAATACAATTTGACATTTTTAGATGGTTAAGTAAACGTGCAAAAACCATTGCTTGTATTTAAAGTGCATAAAGAGTTGAATTAATATTTTTTTTTGTTGTTTCAACAGCTTATTTTTTTCAGTGTACAGGAACAAAAATTAAAACAACTGAAAACATCAGCAGTTTGTTAAATGCAGCGAAAGTCTAAAGAGAAGAGCAAGAAACCATAGAAGATAGAACGAATATTTTCTAAATATGTACGAAAAGTAAATAATTTAATAAAATTGTGTTTTTTAACCAAATATATCTAGATAATCAATTACCTAGAAGTGAAAAATAAATTTTAATATTCACAACACAGTTTAGCAATAAAAATAATTGTTACTCGGAGACCAGATTGTCAATTTTTTTAAAACTTTGTAAATATTTTTTAAATAGACTACCACAACCTAATTTTTTTAACATTTTCTCAAAGCGAATTATATCGTGCCCGAACCTCCTTAATATATGTACGAGGTGTGTTCAGAAAATAACGGGAATTGTTAAATTTCGCGGGTTCGGAGGGTCCGGTTGTCATAAAATTTTCTTTATTATGTGGTATACATGCCCCCGAAGTATGATAAAAAATTTAGCTGTTTTCATTGTTTACTTTGTCTGTGGCAGCCGCTAAGGTTAGACGTGTTTTATGAGCTCGGCGATTTTTCGTTCGTTAAAAGAAATGAATCAAAGAATTTGTATCCAATTTTGCTTAAAAAATGAAATAAATTCTGTGAAATGTTAATAAAGACCTATACTGGGTCTGCTACAAGTAAAAAAAGATTACCAAGTGGTATAAGAGTTTCCAAGATGGCCGTGAAGACGTTGAAGATGACGAACGCCCCGAACGCACAAGCACATTAACAACCGATAAAAACATGGAAAAAGTGGAAGAAATGGTTATAAACCATCAAATAAGTCGCTGATGATGTTGGTATATCGATTGGCTCATCCCATGAAACAAATGTTTTGGGTATGAAACGCGTGGCAGCAAAATTTGTTCCAAAATTGTTAAATTTTGAACAAAATTTTTGGCCAAAAACAATACTGTAATGATGCCCCAGCCTCCATATTCGCCAGACATGCCTCTGTCAGACTTTTTTCTATTCCCAAAAATAAAGAGAACCTTAAAGGGCCGTCGTTTTGAAGCATAGATGACATTAAAAGCGCATCGCTGAAAGAAGTAAAGGCTATCCCAAAGATCGAGTTTTAGAAGTGTTTCGAGTATTGGAAGAAGAGCTGGCACATGTGCATAATATCCAATGGGGATTATTTTAAAGGCGACAACGTTATTGTAGACGAATAAATAAATATTTGTTTCAAAAAACGAAAATTCCCGATATTTTCTGAACACACCTTGTATATGTATATAAAATATTTACAATTACAAACCTGGGGTAAAAACTAAAACTTAAATTTACTAGAAGAGTGTTTAAATGGTTAAATATACAAAATTCGTTATTTAAAAGTACAATTCTTACCTTAAAATGTGTTTTTTAGAATATTATCACAAATTTATTACGCTAAAAGCGTTCGAACATAAACTAACTGTATAAATGTATTATTCTATTAAAAGATGACAAACTTTTTAATGGAATAATGTTTTCAATTAAAAGACGTGGGTTGTACACTGCAACTATAACATAAAGCCTTAAGCCTGTTAAATAATCAGATTAAAAGTTTTAACAAAGAATTTTTTATTTCTTTTTGATCTCGACAAATAAAAACTTTGTGACAGGGGATTTTACGTCTTTTTTTAGTTAAGTTAAAAAGTATTTTGTATACATAACCTTGGTTTATGACAAAAAACAAAATTTTCGTAGTTATATTATAATGGACAATATTAACGTTAAGACCGCTACTGTTTTCTTTAAACATTTTCTAGACAGTGACTATAATTTTAATTTAAAACACCAACTCTTAAACTACAAGTTTCAATATCAAGTTTAAAAAAACGCATTATGTCCTATCTTCTTCTTCCATTCTTCGTGCCCTTTTTTCTCCCTACTTTCTGCGGTTTGTTAGAAAAAATTAAAAAAAAAACGATTTTTTTCAAAAACTGTCTTTGACGACTCCTACTGGTGAACCAATGCGAGTTACAAAAAAAACTCAAAAGCAATTTTAAAGAGCGTGAAATTCCCCATATGTGTATTAAACCGATTTGCAATATTGTCAAAGGTGGGTAAGCATTAGAAATTTGAAAAAATATATATATTTTTTACATGCATTTTAAACAGTAAAACTTTAAATTTAAATAGTAAGTACTTAAAATTAATATTAAGAGCTCAAACTTGGTGAGAATGTTTTTTCCTATATGCAGATTAATATTTTGCTTGAGCACCGAATCAAAACAAAAACTTTGCGGAAATGAATCACCCTACTACACATACTTCACTTCAAACAAAACTGTTGATATTATATTATTATTATTATTATCAAGTGGTATGATTATCATCGATGATATTTTCGAATTAAAACGTAGCTGCAGATTTCACGAGTCCGCAGGACGAGTGAAATGTGCATCTTCGGTTTCAATGAGTAAATATCTTCGATTATTATTAATAATTAATAATTTATTAATCATACCACGAGTTATATTTAGTGAGAAAATATAATGAATTTTAGGATTTAACGAATTTTTAGTTTGATATTTGAAATTAAAATGTGCTTTAAAATATAAAAAGACTTTATTTATTCAAACTTACCTTAATTTCATTATCGTTTACACCAACCCATCGATCTTTTAGAGTTTATAATTCATTATTTTATTGATATATATCAAAAATAGAATTGAAATGACAACAAATGTCAAATCAAAAAAACGTCAAAATTCATAGTAACGTGTAAACAAGATGATAAAAAATATTGCCGCTGTGATAAAATACGTCACTATGGAATACTGGCATATTAATGAATTATATTGTCGCCATAGTATTGATAATGAATGCATATTTAAAGTTTTAGTTGTAGTTGTAAACACTACTACTAAGTACATGCGTTTATTATCATACGTGCGTTAATTATAAATAATTACACAAATTCACAATTAAAGTACGAAATCATACATTTTCTTGAGTATTAACAATAACGTGATCCAACTTCCTTCTACACCTAAAGAAATTTTTAAAAGCTAAATTATAATGCTCATCGTACAAAAACAGTACAAAACATACATAAACTGGATACAGCATGCCTACAATCTTAGAAACATTTATAAATCTAAAATAATAAAAGGCAAAAAGTATATTCAGTAGTAAAGGCATCCAGGCAAGCAAAAATAAATTGGGAACAATAAAACTTATATCGTAAGTAATATACTTTTTGTAGCTCTTCCTTTTAAAAACATGAATTACATCTAACCCCACTATAAAGGCAGCGTAAATGCCTGTAAATAGTATTAGCAGACTTATTGGTAGCTGGTATAATCTCCAATTCACACAAGCTTCCAAATGTAGCAGAATCAACAGTCCCAATAAAATATAAACCGCTTTAATAACGCTCTGGAAGTACTTCTGAAGCCAAGCGTTCTTATCCGGCGCGTATATTCTCGAGAACCAATAAATCTTTATTAAAATCATAAAGAAAATAATGCCCTGCATCAGAACGCCCCACAAGTCGTCCAAGAAACAGTATAGGGTTTCTGATATATTTTTCACCAGATATTTCGCGTCATCGAACACAAGCGCGCACTGAAGTATGATGATGAAATTACCAAAAATCGAGATGTGGAGAATTAGAGTGTCCAAATTACTGTTCAACGTGTTGGAGTTTTTTATCGTTGAAAAAATTATCACCAGATTCGACGTGAAGCTGAGGAATGCTGCAATTAAAATTATTGCTTGGGTCACCATGGTTTCGGTCGTTTGATCGGCAACAACGAATGTTCCATTTCTGATGTGATACTCCACTTTTTCGAATACGTGGGTGAGATTGTGGAAATGGGCTTCCATTCTAAAAATAAACAAACTTTATTATAATATATTTCCGGTCAGTAAAATTGTGATTATTCATACATAAGAAGATATAAATGTATCAAGATATAGAAATAGAGATTATAATATTTTTTATGATTTTACTGATTTAAATTAAAACTAAGACCGAAATAATGCGATTTAACTAAATTTACTTTAATAAAAAACAAAACATAAAATTTCGGGTTTTCGCAACGCGCGCGCCATCTGGTGGACTTCGAATGCATTGCGTGAATTTAAGAATTGTCAACAATAAATTTAAAGCACGGATTATATATAATTTTTAAATAAATAGGTAGTTTTTTTACAAAAGAGACAAATTTTGTTCAATTGCACAGCTAAATCGCGCACGTTATTTGTGTTTTACGTTGCAAGAAAAAAATTAAAAAACTTTTTTAGTACTCGATTTTACTGAATAAGAAACTCAACGCTTAAATTTATCAAAGGAATCATGGTGAATTATTGTGTTTTTAATTGTAAATAAAATTCAAGAACTAAATCGTTGCATTTTCATGTTTTGCCAAAGGATCCAATTCGGTAAGTACATTTGTTGATTCAGAATTAACTAATGATAACTTTACCTAATATAATTTATATTTTAGTTTGGCATTTTTAAGAAATTAGTAAAAAATAATTTTTGCAGAAACATAACCTTAAAATCAACCATTTTTATGTTTGATTTTCTAAAAACCGCCGACAACTGCATTTTAAACAACAAAATATACCTACTAATTCATTGCATATAATATTATATATAATACATAATATAATGGTATTTTACCGTTGAGAGGAGACTTTATTAATCAAGGATTTTAATAATGCTAAATGCTGTTTAAATTTAGACGACTTTTACTGCATTGAAATGTTTAAACTTTTCACGTTAATCACTACTAAAATGTGTATTTATTGTATCTAATAGGTACAATTTATATTTACAGAGACTGTATGCAATTTATTTCTACATTCAGATTAACACTGTTTATTGGAAAACCGGTAAAAACTCAACCCAGGATTTCCTCTCGAAATACACCCAACAACACAACAAATCGAGCCACGTTTTTTTTTTTTTAATTTTAACATTTTCCGGCTTTTTTCTCCAAAACACTCGTTTGTAACATAAGCGTTTGACAGCTGATTATTAAAAGTTACGATGATAACAACCGAGTGGTGGCGCTACTAGCGCGATACTTTTTTAGCTTCATGTTCCTGTCATGTTACTTATTTATTTTATCTTTAAACTTAATAATAAAATGTTATATAGTGACTTCTTGCAGGGGTGTATTATATTTTTGATCTTTATGATGATGCATTTTCTGATGACGAAACATCGAAAGGTCAATTTGAGGATGCTGTTAGACTTAGAATTTACTCAGGATTCTAAATATGTAAAAATATATAGGGCGTTCCATTTAAAAATCGAAAGTTGATATCATTTCCGGCAAAACCGGAAGTTAAAAAAATTGATTTTGTACTCTTATAGGTGGCATTTTATATCCTAATTAACCTTGCTAAATTTCATGGGTCTATCTTTATAAATAAAAAAGTTACAGGGGTGCGCCTATTCTCAGATACACCCGGTATATGTATTATTTCATTAAATGTAAAATTTATCCAAAGGAACCGATATTTAGTCATCAAAAAGACCCAAATATTTGATTAGAGAAATTCGATACAACACACATGATCACTACATTAAATTTTTTTGTTTATTACATATAAATAATAAACAGTATTACTTAATAGTTTTTCAGTGTGATGTTGCGAATTTCTGTAATCAAATAAGTATCGTTCTTTATATTTCCGAAACAGTTGAAGATAGGTATAGAAAATTGTACATAAAATATGTCTACAATTTTCTGAATATTCCAAAAATTTAATAATATACAGGGTGTTTTATTTGAAATAGGAAATACGATATATATATTTGCTAAAATTAGCTTTTTAACATTAGAATTAGTGGTTATACAGACATATCTGTTTCTGTAAAAAAATTTAAAAAAAACAAATATTTCAAAAACTGTTAAAAAAATAACCAAACTTTAGTACTTCTGGAATTTGACGTACTCTCTAAAAATTAATTAGTCAAAAATGACTAATTTAATAGTTATTACAGTTTAGTTTCACTTGTATCATTGTTAACCATGGAATACCATGGTATTCCAAAATTTAACAGCCAATTCTTATGTAAAATTGTCTCCTGAATCCAAAAATGTCGTTAAAAGTTTAAAAAAAGTAGAACAGTTTTTGAGATATACCTACTCAATTTTCCATTTAATATGGAATTGACTATATCTCAAAAACTGCTCCACTTTTATAATTTTTGACGTTATTTTCGGATTTAGGGGACAATTTTACATAAGAATTGGCTAATTAATTTTGGGATACCATGGTATTCCATGGTTAACGATGGTACAAGTGAAAAAGCAGCCACTTATAACCATTAAATTAGTCATTTTTGACTAATTCATTTTTAGAGAGTAAAATGCAATAATATTTACATGGTTTTAAAAACCAAACTTAATATCACTTCCGGTTTAAACGGAAGTGATAACGTATAAAAAATAATTTAAAAAAATAGTTTAAATTGCCTTATAATTGCTTTAAAAATTTCAAATAAGTTGTTAATCACCCTGTAAATATATCCATAAACGTTAAATTTCCCATTACAAAATATTATTATGAGTAGAGATAATCAATAAGTAATTAGTAAAAATCAATTAAAAAAAATCTGTAATTCGAAAGTTGTTGTATTAAAATGTTCCAAATTAATTAAAATAAGTAAAAAACCTTCATTAAATCTTATACTTACTCAAAATATATAAATAAACACAAATATGCTTTAAAAAACGTTCAATAAATTATGTTAATTATTTATCATGAAAATTATTAACATAAATATCAATAAAATTGCAGTAAAAAATTAAATCAAACCCAATCAAAAACTATATCAACCTTGAAAAGAATATTAAGTTATAAATGGTAGATTTTTAATTAAAGATTCAATTATATATATATATATATATATATATATATATATATATAATTGAATCTTTAATTAAAAATCTATATACATATAATGTATTTTTATTTTTATAATAGTTCTTTCTAGAAACTATTTATTTAATTTTTTAAACTTACTAAGGAATCCACCATTCAATTTTGTGACTATGATTACACTAGTAAACAATAAAAAAAGGTCGGTAATAAAAATAGCACAGTCCTATACATTTTCACCTGCTCGACGCAAATCCGGCGACCAAAAAATTTTCCAAAGTCTCGTTTAGACGATACGGGCAGCACCATGATACAAAGAAAAATTGTTAAATAATAACGATAAAAATAAATAAACAAAATAATTTGAACGATAAAAAAGAGTAAACATCAAAAAAACATGCCTTAAATTTTTACAATATGTACAGATATGTTGTTCATGGAATGCTGAAATATAAGTTAAAAGTAACGTCAAAATTTTCAAATGGTGTATCTATGCAATAAATGGTACCATAATACTGTGCTCCTATTTTTATTTACGACTTCAGAAATTTTTTTAAAAAACATTTTAGATCTATTTCAGTCATGAACGATCGAAAAATTCTATTTTTAACCAGGACCTTTTTTTTAAGTTAAAATTTGTTGCCTAGTGTTATGTGACAACCTGTATATTTGTACTTACCTCAATACCACAACACAAAACAAAACAATACAACAGAATGCACTTAGCAGAAACAAAGTTTTTGTTAATTATTCATATACAACCGAAGGCAACTCGGGCCAAATGAGGTCTACTTATCGAAACTATAAAAACACAGATAAAAGTATCCAGTACGTAAGTTTTATTCATAACAAGTACTTCTTGCTGATATCACGCAGTCTAATGATCCGAACTGGATGAAGTATTAACGTATAGTGGATAGTCCAATTGATAGTTTTAATAGGGAAAAAATATATTTTAAATATTAAAAAACTAGTTTTATAGCCTTGATGTTAACGGGATTTGTTTAAAAAATGCGAAGAATTAGTGGAAAATAAAAAAAACAAACAAGTTCTCGTATACGGGTATACCCATAATTATGTTAAACAATTTTTTTACAATTTGTTCCATACATTATGTTAGTGAAGTTAAGCCAAGTATTTTAAATTCCGCCATTTTGTAGAAGCTATGACGTCATCGGCCGTTTTTTTAAATTTAAAAGTTTGTGATTTAAAAAACTATTATTTCCAAAAAAATATTTTTAACTAAAATTTAAAAAATGCTTTAAAAAATGCTTTTAATGGATACATAAACCAATTAAATGTTCGAATTGCTCCCCGTTGGTTTCTTGATGCAATTCGAAAATTCTCTGAGAACAGCAACATCCCAGTGAGCATTTTATTCCTAAAATGGAAATGTGTCTATTGCGACATTGCTGTTACGTCGCAGAGACCTTGTTTTGTGTTAAAAAATACACAGTGACGTCATGACACCATGACTTCCTGACACCGGAGAGGAATTGTGTATAGAGTACACAATATAGGACTTGTGTATACACACGAGTCGCAGTTCCTTACGACCATTTGATGTATGACGCAACCAAGGATTTGTGTAAAACTGTTACCTTAATGTGTATACACATATATGTGTCCATCATGGTCGCAAAAAGGGATCTGTGGAAAGTAAAGTGTAACAAACTGTAGGCATTGTGTTCATATAGCCACACAGGTAACTTTGGTATGAAATAAAGTAGGAATTAAACCTAAAATTTTCCCAGATTGAAACCTACGATTTGTTTGTGAAACAATATAGGCATTTTAACTGTTAAAACACTGTGTAGTCGCAAGAAATAATTTTATAACACATTGTAGTAATTGTGTGATGTGCGATTCCTTATTTGTAAAGTTAATATAACATAAATTACACTATCTTTTCAAAGGTTTTAAGTAGTGACCAGCGTAAACATGTTTTTAAACCATAGAAAAACTAAACTGCGTTAACGTTAACAATTGTTTTTAATATAGATTATGTATTGCCATGCGCGTAAACACGGTATTGCGTGAAACAATTCCTGTTTTGCGCTATAATTGACACATTTACTAAAACAATGTCTTATTTGTGTTATAATTGACAAATGGTAGAACATGTTTGCAACGAAGTAGTTTATGGGTCACACAATACCTCCTCTGCGTGTGGTTTCACAAATAGGGCACAAACAGGGAATCTTGTTTCCTGTAGCCATCTTTATTATTCTATGATCAGAGCCATTACTTAATAAATACTTAAACTCATATATTTACAACGAAATTAAGAAATTATTAACAAATAACCATCCTTTTTGATAAACCACCCCAAAAAAACTATAATAACAAACATATGGGTAAAAAAATATTTTTTTTTTTCGTTATTTATTATTTTTACAAAGGGGTGCTCTCTATTTCATTAGAGCATCAAAAAACTACAGGAAAAAATTTTTGTCGCAAGAAAAATTGGGTTTTCCGACTGTTTTAGGCATTTTAAATTATTAAGTTTATTTATTGCATTATAATAAATTTATATATGTATATACTTTAGTATGGTGATGCATCCATGAAATAGAAACATTAAAGTTAAAAGAATATCATTATTAATATTATTGTTACCATAGTTGTACACTTTGTGTTTTATAAAGTTAAAGCTGTTACAATTAATATTATATTTACCACTTTGTGTCTTCTTTTACTTTATACTGTATACTGTGACTTAGCAGTAATAATTTGGGAATTGTGTTAAACACGTATACGTCATTAGATGGGCATTGTGTACGTCAAAGTATAGGAATTGAGTACTGATTACTAAACAGTCGTTGACCCAGTCGGACACACAATTCCTAGGTATATCCCTTGATGTGTTGTGTCACGGTGCTTCAGTTTCGAAACGTATTTGTCATACAGCAGTCGTCGTTTCGAAACAAGTGTGTGCAAATTGACACTAGCTATGTCACAACTTCGGAAGTTTTCCCCAAATGCGACAAAAAAATGCTCACTGGGATACTTCAGAAATTTGATGTAGACCTTTTTCTCTGCTCCAGTATCTACAATTTTAACGGTTGACTGTACCATTCAAACAGAAGGTAGCTTTGTACGAAATAAGTATTTTACGAGGAAATTGAGGATTATTGTTAGATAAATTTATCGTAGTTCACAGAATTGTAGTCTACGGCCCGGATCATCTTTGTTAAGTTCCTGCTCTAGTCTAATTTTGTAGATATGGTTGGTACTTTTCTTTCTTCATATGTGGTCAAAACTAAAGTATAGGACGAACAAAAATGCCAACCAAAACTGATAGCATAATCTGATTATATACTATTTTGGTAACACAAAAATGTATTTATAAAAAACCCAGCTGATTCTTTATTAAAGTTTTGCATATTTCTTAGTATTTTAAAATTGTTTATGCCATTTCGATAAAATACTCTAGTACCATTAACAAATATTTTTAAAAATATGGCAGATACATGACTGAAATATGGATAAATTGCATTATAAATACAAAATAATGTAAAATACAGTTTGCAATATCTTATTTATTGTTTTAAGGTACCTAATACAAAACTAATAAATAACTAAAGATGCTTTGAAGCAAAATCGATTATTGCTTGCCTTAAATTTTCAGTAAAACTTTTTCTTGGGTTTTACATGGAATTGTTTTTAACATGGAAACAGTATTTTTAAATTCTTCAGTCTCTGTACAAACATGATTCTTACATATAGCGATATCCCCTAGAAAGGAAGAGCATATCAAAACTTTAGTTCGTTCGTCCGTCCTCTTCCCTTAATAATTTTGTATGCCTTTATATCTTGCCATTTTGCAGATAAAGCTCATACATTCTTGGCTGCCGCGAAATTCTCTAGCAATTTCTAAATTTTTAAAATTTGGCAATTGTGGCTATGCAAAAATACCGTTTTTACCATATTAAAGTAGGTAATTTTGAATCACTTAGGTTAAAGAGTTCGTTTGAAAAAGTCTGCAGTAATTTCTATATTTTCTCAGAAACCCTAAACTCTGAATTTTTCGATTACCAAAAACAATTTTGTCTCCACAGCCAGCACATACCTTCTTTTGATTTTCTTCATGGCTTAACTTGAATTTCGGTTTAATTTTCATTTTAAAATACTATTTTTAACTTTATAAAGTATACATTAAATAAACAACTAAAGCAAAATGTCACTTGCGTTATAACGTATAGCAATTTTTTTCATATCCACCTTAAATATTGTTGTAATTATTTCATAGACAAACTTCCAGTATATTTTGTTATAAAAAATATTTAAGATATAAATCTTCGTTTTTTTTGTTATGTTGTGTTTTGAGTGGAAAAATAATAGGTGACTCAATAAATTAATACTGGGGAGTAAAGTAATTTAAATAATACAAAGTTTATTATTTTGCTTCATTTTATTAAAATTGTATAGGTAGTTTTAGTACAATAATTGCAAAATAATATATAGAAATAGAAAAACAAAAAATTTTGCCAAACTTTAAAATAGGATCAGCTGGGATTTTGATAAATACATGTTAGTGTTACCAAAAGGGTCTATCTATAATCAAAATATGCTATCAGTTTTGGTTGGCATTTTTTCCGTCCTATACTTAAGTTTTGACCACCGTGCATAAGACGTTAATACTAAGCATTGGCTGACTTGACTTTTAGCTGCTACTAGGCTAGAAGCAATTTGAGGATCTTCTTTCACACGTAACAAAATGTCAACTTGTTCACTAATACTCGGACGGCCAGGTTTTGGAATATCTTTGACATGTCCTTTCTATCTGAATTTCCGTTTAATTTTACTAACCGTAGCACTAGTAATAGGTCGATCTGGGTACTTTGCATTAAATAAATTAAAAATTTCTTGTTGTGTTCTGGTTTTATTGCCATATCCCATGAGAATTAAAACTTCAATTATCTGTGTTTCCGTGAAATAGCTCATATTTAAATACTTCCAAATATTTGGAGACAGATATTTCCCTGAACGCTCAACTAAAAGTTTTAACATCTCGTAATGAATATTTGTTTTAAATTAAATGCTAACAAAGAAATATAAAATAAAAAACTTTCATATTTCGGCACTTGCTGTTTGTGGAATAACAAAAAACAATTATAAACTGAAAAGGTTTGACCTTGAAACGAAATATTTTGAGAAAATTTTTACATTCCTTCTATATACACTTTTTAATTTTATCAAAACCCCATTAAAAAATCTTTTTATAAAAACTATAAAACATTAAAACATAAATGTAATTTAATGTACCTAATGTAATATTTCCACTTTTAATACCTAATTAATATCTCCAAAAAATAAGCCCAAAAGGAATAAATGTGGATATTGCTAAAATTACAATTTCATAATCTATTCGAATCTCCAAAAAAATTGTTGAATTTTTAAATGAATTTATTCCATACTTTTTCCGGTCACTGTATAAACTTAAAATCATTAGAGGTTTTGTTTCAAAAAATATCATGGTCCATGATTCATGGACTCATAAAATTTACATAACATATATATTTATTGTTTATTATTATATATACAATAGTTTAGCAATGAAACAAATTTAATTTTAATGCATTTTTCATTAAAAATGGTTAATTCCTTCTTCTCTATTTTCAATGTTTGTGGTTACTTCATCTCCATTGAAAACTATTGGATCCTCAATCAATTCTTTGGAATATTCTCTACAACCGCATTTTAAAACATGCCGTATGTAGGTTTTGTAATCATTATCAAGTATATACAAAATGATAAAATTATATATGGGATTTGCTAGGCCCAGGAACATTAAGAAAAATATGACCATGTAGTGGATCCTAAAGATTGGCACGAATATCATGGACAAAATTGTCGGAATATAAGATAGGAAAAAGGTGTTTGTTATTATGAAATTAAGTTGGTATTTATTGTCGGTGGGGTTGTTTCTGGAAAGCTTTTGCCTGACTAAGCTTACAATGTTTATAACTATTGTAAATACCACATATATTAAAAATCCAATAACCAGGATCGCGGAAGACATCCCCATTAAATAATAACCATTACCCAAGCAAGAATAAAGATGGACACCCGTGAGGAATAATAGGTTACAGTATACCATAATGATAAAAAACAATATATTCCTTCTAAATTTTTCGATTTTAACTGGGTCGTGTCTCGTGTAATACCAGTACATGGTGAGCAAAATAATAAATAACGTGTTGGATAGAAACAAGGAGTAACTCACTTCCTCCACAACACATAGGGCATTGTACATAATGAAACCGTATTCGAAATCCACTATCAACCTTAAAGACATGGGTGACAGAAACAAAAACAAGGCATTGGATATGCACCAATGCAGGATTATAATGTTTGATTCTTTTTGTCTCAGTCTTCTGTATTTAAGAGTTACGTAAATTATAAGTATATCTGCCGCTATGCATATCAAGGATAAAATGAAGTACGTTTCCAAGGCTATTCGGGTTAGCAACGGATCGTGGTAGCTGTATGTTTGGTTGGTTGAGTTGCCCGAGTCGTATTCACTGCCATTCATCCAGTTTTCTGTAGTTGTTTCCGCCTAAAATTTAAAAATATATATATTAAACTCATAAATAAAAAGAATTCGACTAAAAACACTTGACGTGACGAGAATCGCACCTGTGTTTATTTCTTTCATAATGCTACCTCACGAAAGTGAAGTGGCTAAACTTGTCGTGTGTAATCTGTATCCACGGACGTGGAATTTTGTTTTCCAGAGTATAATTATCGTTTTTTCTTAGGTGACCCAGAACGCGCGCCACAGAGACAAAGGGGGAGTGCTGATAGCAATAAAGATGCCAAATTTAAAAATGAAAAATTTCTAGGTATACCATGGGATATCATTGTATCCCCGATATAATAGCCAATTCTTATGTAAAATGGCCCCCTGAATCCGAAAATACCGTCAAAAATTATGAAAGTAGAGCATTTTTTGAGATATAGTCAATTCCATATTATATGGAAAATATCTCAAAAACTGTTCTACTTTTCTAACTTTTGACGACATTTTCGGATTCAGGGGACAATTTTACATGAAATTTGGCTGCTAAATGTTCGGGATACACATTGCTTTTGACGAGAATTATTAGTGGCCGCTTTTTCGCTGTGTTTTGACTAGTTCATTTTTAGAGGGAAATGAGAGCGAAAAGTACTAACCTTTCAAAAAGGAATGTTATACTTCAAGACGCCAATGTTTTAAAGTAAAAATTAACCAACTAGTTCTGTACCTTAGAGCCAAAATCTCTAGCAGCCACTAAAGAATTCCACTCTAGCGGGATTATCTTTCGGCTGCAGGTGCAGCACTCGCGTAAAATGAACGTCTGAACCGCGAAATTTTGAAAGGAAAATTCGCGTGCAACTTTTCTTATGCTCTTCCTACTATTTGCATCAAAGGCATTGAAAATAGACGTTTGGAAAAGCGCTGGGAAATAATCATTATTTCGGCATAATCAGAGGAAGAAACCATAACTTAAAATGATAAATAATGACAGTGTATTTCGGTCGACCAAATATTTGACATATTATAACATCAACAATGCATCCTAAGTATCCTAGCAATTTATACAATTCCCTATGGCCATCTATTGGGATTGTCTATCGCTCTTTATTCTTATCTAGCTTATCATTTGCCTTAGATAATTTTAATTTTCAAGTACGTAAAGTTATTGGACGATGAACATTAATATTGTAAAAACAATAGTTCTATAAATAATTACCTTAAAGTTAAATCATTAGATGACGCTGTATACAATTATAACTATCTCAGTCGGTAATAATATAGAACTACTTTATTTTGGGTCCAATATAGTACAAAAAAGTTTGCACGTTACTTGGGTGGTAAGATTTTTGTTTTTTTGTTAAGAGCAGGGCTGTGTTTAAATTACAATAAAAAATATTTCTAAAAAGTGTACAGATCAGTGTGTGGTATAAATGTGTTCCTCATGGTTTAAACATTATCACTTTAATGCGTTTTAATTTTAATTCTGAAAACAAACAGTAAAATGACCAGTGTCCAATTTCTGGTTGGTAAAAATGTAATTTTCTATTATTGGACATACGTCCAATATCATACTCTATTTATATCCCGGGCATTTACCAGCCAATTCTAATGTAAAATTGTCCCCTGAGTCCGAAGACCGTCAAAAACTATAAAAGTTTTTGAGATATAGTCAATTTCATACTATATTTAAAATTGATTATATTTCAAAAACTGTTCTACTTTTATAACTTTTGACGACATTTTCGGATTCAGCGTATAATATTTCATAGGAATTGACTGCTAAATGTCCTGGATACAAATTGCTGTTGACGAGAATTATTAGTGGCTGCTTTTTCGCTATGACATTTTTTACTAATTCATTTTTAGAGAGTAAGTAATATAGTGATTTCTTCGTCACAGGACATCTTGCAGAATAACAGTGATTTAAATACAGTGCATGATAGAGAACATAAAAAACTTATGGCAACAAAATTAATAAATTCGGAAAATACTTTTAACATACCACCCGAAAAAATATTAGATATATATAAATCATCCTGTTCCGGCCGAAATATTATAAATGCTTCACAAACTAGAGGTGCCAAACTTAATGATATTTGCAACAAACTATTTCAGAAGTCAGACCAAGGAATTATTAGTTACCTACAGAATCCAGAAAAGGGATGAGGAATTCGAGTAAGAAATTTATGAATTATATGATATTTACAAAAACGAAATAAAAAAAAAATTACCTAAAACAGCAATTTATCTTTAAAAAATATTTAACAATTTATGTTATTTGATGTAAAGTTATGTTTATATAAAAATTGTATGTCCAATAACTATGGTTCATGTGTCCAATTACTATATAAGATGTCCAATTACTATACTTTTTTGCATGTTTTTATAAAACTATTATTAAAAATTCAAATATTCTTATTTTTAAGAAAACGTAAATAAAGTTTAAACAAACAAACTATCCTTCTTATACCCTGTATGTATAGTAAGTTCAAAAAAAAAATTAAAAAACTCAATAAATGGTAACAATTTTATTAAGTATATAAT
Source organism: Brassicogethes aeneus (assembly GCA_921294245.1). Lineage (NCBI taxonomy): Eukaryota > Metazoa > Arthropoda > Insecta > Coleoptera > Nitidulidae > Brassicogethes > Brassicogethes aeneus. Next base: position 49,720,046 of record OV121135.1, read on the forward strand.
ATTTTAGGTGCAAAATACTTATTTATCACATTTTGTTTTACAAATTTTATACATTAATAAAGCAAATTTTATAGTAAGTAATGAAATTATAATGTAATTTCATTTTTTTAATCCAAAAAAATAAATATGGCTTTACGAGTTTTATTAATTAAAAACCTAAAATTATTTAAGTAAAGATACTTTTAACTTAAATTATTTTATACAACGTAATTTTTTTAATTTATAAACTCTTGTAGAAGGCATATTAAAGTAAATTAATAAAGTCAAACAATTCAATTTCTAAATAAAGTCAACATACCTACAACTGTAGAACTATTGTATAAGGTAACAATCCCTTAAAAAGTAGGCAAAAAACGATTTAACAAACTTAAATTAAATTTCAGCCGGCTAATGAATCACACTCTTTGGTCTTACAATACTTCCTTAAACTAAACAACCTAATTTATCACAACCTAGTATCTGACCCTAACGTCATCCAGTTCGGGCTGAAATTCTTCGGGATAATTATCAGCCTTGCACTTTAGGATATGCTTGGAGAAAAGATTAAAATCCCCGTCGTAGTTGTACAGAATAAATAGATTGTAGATCGAGTTGCATGAGCTTATCAGTCCAAAAATAAACAACACAACGTCCGACGTTTCGTATATCGACACCATTATGGCCCCAATCAATATTGGGACGTAGGATACAAAAAATACGTTAGCGAGGATGAAACTCGAAGACGTCTTCGGTTGCGTATTGTTTGAAGTGTATATAATCCTCTTTTTCAGCTGGTGAATGATGTTGATAATCAACATAAATATTATAAAGAACATAAACATGAAGACTGTAATAACGTTCGATAACCCTTCCGCGGTTCTTCTACTAAAACAGCTTTCTATAAATACCACCAAGAAAAACCCGGTTACCCCATAAATATAGCATAAAATGTAATTGAAATTCTTCTCGAGTTTTTCAAGTCTCTCCTTGTTGTAATAATCGTAATACCAATACTTTGTCAAGAGAATAACAAAAAATATAGTCAGCAATATCAAAGCATTTTCAACCTCCTCGATGATGCGAAAAGTGGTTTGCGGTACTCCAGTTTCCACCCAGTCCAAGCCCAGCCTTATGGTGCTCGGCTCAATGATCAGGTATACCGCTGTCACAATGGTCCAATGCAGTATGATTTTGTTTGATGTTTTTACTCTCAGTCTTTTGAAGTTTAATATTACCAGCGATATGATCCCATTCGAGATTAGTGACAGTATCGATGTTATGAATAGTACGGTGAGATAGACCTGTATGGTGCTCGAATCTTCTGGAATGTACTCAGCTATAGTGTCAGTCAGGGTTTCGTTGTCGAGTTCCATCTAAAAAATAATAAATTATATGTTTTAAAAATGTATGTTTTTTCCAATGTTTTTTTAATTTTTTTAAATATCGTGATAACCCCCCATACCGAACATTATTTGGGTCAGATGAATATGACCAAATTCATTACTTGTATTATTTTCAAAAAATAGGACGAAAATAGCGTTTAACTGACAGATAGATAACCTTAATTATACTAGTTTACAGCCATTTTGCCCACCATGTCTCACTATGATTTTCTTGTGTAGTTTGGCTCACTAAACGCGAGAATCACATTTTTTTTTAAATTTTCTAAAGTGTTTTGACGTTTTAGGGTATACTTTGAGTTCTAATTGATCGTTTTGACCAAACAAGCACTTAAATCAAAGATAATTGAGCCCTCTACAACTTTCTCTTGTATAGTTTTGGTATCGGCTCAGCAGTTCGATACTGGCGATTTTATGAAGTTGAAAAAGTCCTTTTTTTAAAAAATCGAGGTCTTAAATTTACATATCTTTCTGGGTAAGATAGTAGTTGAAAGGATAATTCCAGTTTGATTTATTTTACGTATAGATTATACTTAAAGCACAAAAATAAGCTGCTGTTTATAAAAATTTATGGATAAATGGCGAAGTTATGAATATTTCAGTGGAAGAGCAAATTTCAGTTTTTAGAGAATTTTCACGTTTTTTCTTCATTTTATTGAATTATATAAAATTTAATATTGAACATTGATTTTTATTATAAATATATTCATTTGCTGGTGAAAACGTTCTCCGCGCTCATCACTTACGTCGCCCAGATTGTGCGGGTTATTTACGCACTCGAACTCTCTACTTCTTTTACTCATTTTACACTTTTTATTAACTAAATAAAACCATGATAAAAATACCTTGTTAAATATCAAAAAATATCATTAAAATGTCACTATGACAACACTAGAAACAAAAGAATTCACGTTTGTGGAGTCATGTCAAATTTAAATTTTGAATAATGTTTTCGGTGAAAAAATAACGTAATAAACTCAAAAAATTCCAATCATGCACTTTATTTAGGTTTTAATTAAAGAATTAATATTTATAAAATAAAATAAAAAAAATAAAATAAAAATCCTCAAAAAGCTGAATTTCGGTCTTCCAATAAAAATTTATATCTTCGCCATGTTTTCATGTATTTTTATCAACATTAGCTTGTTTCTTTTGTAAAAATGTCAGGTTCACGAAAAAAAAATTCAAACTGGAGTTATCTGTTTGATTGAAACCTTTCCCAGGATGATATGTAAGTTTTCGACCTCAATTTGCTATTAAAACTATTTTTTTAAGTTATTAAAATCGCTAGCGTCAAAATACTTATCCGATATCAAAAGTATGTAAAAGAAAGTTTTAGGGGGCTCAAATACCTTCAATTTAAGGGCTTGTTTGACCAAATCGATGAATTAGATTTTAAGCTATACTCAAAAACGTCAAAACACCTCCGAAAATTGAAAAAAAACAATTGAAATTCATATTTCAAAAAAATTGAGTGTGACTTTCGGGTTTATTGGGTCAAAATACATGGGGAAATTATAATGGGATATGGTGGGCAGAATTTCTTTTCGATTTTGTAAACTAGTGTTATTTGTGTTTAAATGTTAAGGTGGGACTTTTTTTGATGACCTGACTGATTTGTTTTTGTCCAGGTATGTTGACGTAATTACATTTAACACCGTCAAGGGAAATGTTCAAAGCAACAATTTTAAATGGCAATTAATTTACTGTGATTCATATATTATATTTATACATATTTCTTTGGTCAAGGGGTCATTTAATTTGCAAAATGTTAATGACTATTTTTATTTCTTTGAATAATGTTTACTTTATCGGTTTCAGGCAAAATGGATGATAATTTTTTGACATACATTTTAGTACGTGTAAATGTGAAGCAAATGTTAGTAGGCATGCATCAAACCAATCGTATTATTAACATACCTCTTATAAAGACCCTTATAAACAAAACATTACATTTCCACCATCACCACTGCTACAGCTGTATACTAGTGTACTGCTGTATTAAATGTACCTAATCAAGTAATTTAATAAGTCAATATTCCATTTCATCGATCTGCCGTTTAAAAATGTACCGTCTGGAATAGTCATTTTCAGGGTCAAGTCGTTAATAAAAATTAAACAATTAATCTTAAACTTGACCAATAATGCAAGGTCCTAAACTAAAGAAAATAATGGAATTTACATTTTGTACTTTTTTTAATTTAAATACTTAAAATATAATATAAAAAAATCTCTTATTATCACCCACCCACTAATTTTTGTTAAATAATGACTAAGAATTATCTAAAAAGCACGACGGAAATTTTTATATTTCCGGTAATCTATCGCAAACTTTCAAATGTAATACCTAATAATTATTATGAGTTTATGTATACAGGGTGTCCCCAAATTCTATCCAAAACTTTTAAAAGGAAATAATAATATCTTAAAAATAGTGGGGTCATACACTGTTATAAAAATAAGATTTGTTAACATGAGTTTGTAGTTAGTTAATTTTATTTTGTAAAATTTTTACAAAATTTTTTGTATAATTATTTTAACAACGGAAAATATTTTACCGAGTTTTGTAAAGGTAAAATGCAAATTTGTAAGCATTTTGTTAATTTCAAAGGTTACAGATTATTTTGTTAATGTTTAACAAATTATTCCGTTGAAAAAGTACACGTGATTTCAGGCAGCCAATCAAAACATTTCCAAGCACACCACACTTATCAACAAATTGTGTCAGTGTCAATGGGTGTTTATAATATTTAACGGTGACAGGAGTTTTTATATCATTATTGGTTTTCAAATTAAAATTAGGCGATATAGTGAAGTTAAAGTAAATCAGTAAGTGTTTTAGTAGTACTGATAGTTATTGTATTTCTATATAATCAGATGATTTCAGAATGGTGTGTTATTTAATTTTGTGTATGTTATTTTTGTTTTCATTTATCTAGGTATGTGTTAATTATGTTTTATTTGGAAAATTGTTTAATAAAGCAACATTTCTTATAACAAATTCTCTTTTTAAAAGTTCCCAATTTACAACAAAAACTTGATACTGGGTCTACATAAAAGTTAGTAAAAAATACAAGAATTGTGGTTAAAATTGACATGGAATTTTGTAATTAAATCTACAAAATACCTGTAATAATTACAAACTACTAATTCAGTTAGTTAACAGATTACAGTTGGTTGTAAACTTAACAAAAAGTTATGTGGACCTGGATTAACATAAAATCTGGTTATTATTTGGTTTAATTTAACAAATATTTTTTACTGTGATGCAATGCCCTATAGCGCATCGCCCCCGTTTAATTTTTTTTAGTTTTATTTTATGAATACAACACGTTCTTAAAAACTTTTTTTCATATCTTATGCTGTTTGGACCCCTTAAAATTTTTCGGTGCATTTCTACAGTGTGGCCCATTTGTTTGCGACTCACACCTGTAAAATTTTAGTTTATTATGCGATTTTAACCGGATTTGTTTTAAAGTGTAGATCTTCTTAAATTGTATTTTTGGAGCAAAAAACGCCATTTTTGTACAAAATACAAGGCCTGCTATGTCAGTTTTTAAGAGTAAATTTTTAAGAATTTATATTAGCGATTTTTGTAAATAAAGTTTAGGCACGGCACTGAATTCACCACCCCTCAAAATTATTATACTAAATTTTATTGAAAAATTTTAAGTAGAAAAATGCAAAAAATTTATTTTGTCAAGTTATCCATAAAAAAACATTGAAATAAAATTAAACTTATAGTAAAACTACCATGTTACTATTAGTTTAATTTTATTTCAATGTTTTTTTCATGGATAGTTTTACAGAATAAATTTTTGTAGTTATTATTGTGCATTTTTCTACTTAAAATTTTTCAATAACATTTAGAATAGGGTCGTTTTGTGGGGTGGTGAATCCAGTGCCGTGCTTAGATTTTGTTTACACAAATCGCTAATATGAATTCTTAAGAAATTACTCTTAAAACTGACATAGTAGGCCTTGTATTTTGTAAAAATATGGCGTTTTTTGCTCCAAAAATACAGTTTATTAAGATCTACACTTAAAAACAAATCCAGTTAAAATCGCATAATAATTAAAATTTTACAGGGGTGAGTCGCAAACAAATGGGTCACACTGTATATTAGACTGGGCCAAAAAATTGACTATTTTTTTTTTTTGAAAAATATATCGAGAATGTTATTCGGAATGACAAAAAAAAATTTTGGTGAAAATTTGAGCCCTTAATATTAATTTTAAGAGGTCTATCATCGCTATTTTTGATTTTTAGTCATAATTTGATGTTTTACGTTAGAACTGTCAAAACATTGAAGTGAAAAAAATTCCTTTTCACTTATTTTTATATAAAATTAAATTCTCTACAAAAAAGGTTGATTGAAAATTTTCGTCAGACGAGCCGTTTCCGAGTAATTGAGCTTAATAAATCGATGTGTTTTTTCGATTTGCCCTTTTTACTTTGAAATTTTGTAACTAATGAATCAATGAATATTTAAAAAAGCTCACGTCGGATTCTTAAAGGAAATTTAATGTTCTACAAAAAAGGTCTCTTAACATTTTTGCCTAAATTTAATTCTTCAAAAGTTATTCACGAAGAAAAAATTGAAAATTTAAGATTTTCTTCGATTTTAATCGTGAATAACTTTTGAAGAATTAAATTTAGGCAAAAATGTTAAAAGACCTTTTTTGTAGAACATTAAATTTCCTTTAAGAATCCGACGTGAGCTTTCTTAAATATTCATTGGTTCATTAGTTACAAAATTTCAAAGTTAAAAGGGCAAATCGAAAAAATACATCGATTTATTAAGCTCAATTACTCGGAAACGGCTCGTCTGACAAAAATTTTCAATCAGACCTTTTTTGTAGAGAATTTAATTTTATATCAAAATAAGTGAAAAGAAATTTTTTGCACTTCAATGTTTTGACAGTTCTAACGTAAAACATCAAATTATGACTAAAAATAAAAAATAGCGATGATAGACCTCTTAAAATTAATATTAAGGGCTCAAATTTTCACGAAATTATTTTTTTGTCATTCTGAATGACATTTTCGATATATTTTTCAAAAAAAAAATAGTCAATTTTTTTGGCCCAGTCTACTGTATATTATAAAAATATATAAATATTGCAAGGTGAAATTTATTTGCATCCTTGAACATGTGCTTTATAAAATAATTGCATTACCTACATGTTACAATTATTAGTAATTTTAATGTTAAATTTATTAGTTTTGCAATTCAGTAAAATACAATTTAATTTAAGTTTTTTCGGTATGATTTTACTTTAGTAATTCCAATAAAACATAATTTGCGGTCAACTCAAATTAATGTTTTCATCCTTTTTCATAATAAAAATAAAACAAGGTCATACTAATCGTATTTTTTAATCAAATTATATTGTTTTTTTTTCTTTTTGTTATTATTGTTATTAAGTTGTAAGTAGGCTTAATAAGGCATTTTATTATATATTGTTTGACAATAGGTTTATTAAAGTAAAATTAGTTAAAAAAACTATACTAATCTTTTAATCTAACTTTTAATATTTAAAAAAAATACGGTAATTACATTTATTGAAAAAATTAAATTATAACAAAAAATGATGCAACATTTAGTTACTAAAAATCCAAAATTGATTACTTTTAAAAAGGTTATCAACTGAATAAACAGGGTCAAATTGGCTTTGTCAATATCATATTTTAAAAAATATTTGCTATTTCAAACGAAAATAAACTGATTATGCATTAATATTATACAGGGATTTCAATTCATAACTAGACACCCTTAATAACTTTTGACTTATAGTAAATATGATATTGAGCAAAAACAGGTCTAAATATCGAAAACCAATTTTTTTTTTAAAAGTCCCCCGATGGTGTTTAATAAAACTAAATAAGTTTGTTTTATTGTGTTTTGATCTTTCATAATTAAGTAGATATTACAGCTCGGGTTCCAGATTTTTAATCGCAATTAATTATTTTTTACAATGTTTTAAAAGTCTAAAACCTATCCTCCGTGACTATTACTCTGTCTAGGTTAACCTATATGTTTTCAAATATCTAAGGTAGTAAAAGCATACTAAAAATATCAGTTCACTAAGTAAATTAAACACATCCAAAGCAATCGAATCAAATATTAAATATTATTAAAAATTAAAAGAAGTAATTTTTATAACCATTTATGTAGGTGTTACAAAAATTAATTCTATCCTCCGTGAATCTGTTTTTGCTTTAAATTTTATGTAACGGATGGCGCGTTAATCATTTTAAATAAGCAAAAACCTCTGTTTACGACATTATAGATGCATGTGATTCCTAAAGGTCAGTTAAAATTTATATGCAGATGAGAGTGTTGCTGTTTTATAATTCAAAAGTTTAAGTTCATTAATTTGCTATTTAAAAACCTATCCACCGTGAAGGGTATTATCTCAGTAAGTAATTTTTTTTATAAATATTTTAATAACTTATTTAAAATATTCAAAGGGATGTTTAAAAAACATACTAAATCCTAACCTCCGTGAAGCTATCTTCCGTGAAGCTCTAATATTCAAAATGTATGATTTCTTAAAATTCCTGCATTGGTGCAGAACCACTTATGTTATGTTATGTTATGTTATTACTAGACCTGGTGGCTTCCCAAAAATCCCATTCTAGACTAACAGTAACACAACCAAAAATAAAAAATAAAAATTTTTACTTGGGGGACATCTCAATATATTCACCCATACATATCATATGGACGAAGAAGGAAACATTTTGATTGATGAAGGATATTTGTATTTTCAACAAGTTAGAGAATGGTTGAACCAGGTATCACGATAAATGGATTGGTAAAAGAGGTTCTTAGCAATGGCCGGCAAGATCTCAAGATTTGACGCCACTTGATTTTTTTCTTTAGGGTCATTTAAAAACACAAGTGTTCAAAACACCACCTAAACATTCGAGAACGAAGAAAAACTAGGCATATTTTTTTTAAATTCTTGTTAAAGAGAGCTAAAATACTACATATCTGAAAAAGATTGCTATGGAAACAATTAAATATGGCAACACTGTTGTTGACATGCTCGATAGTTTGTTAAAAAAACTACTTGGAATTTTTTTATACCTAAAATATCTCCTGTAAAATATTTTTGGTATAACTGAAACCAGTTTTTTCCGCGTCAAAATGTAAATTAAAAATCCCAAAAAGGTATGGGTACCTTGACCCTAAAATAAACTGGCTAAGTATTTCATATAGACCTTATGATAGAGGACGAAGAAATTTCATTGATTTCAGCGGTAAATGATAATTTTAAGTCTTTAACCATGATAAACGATTAAGAAATCTAAATTTGTTATTTTCAGTTCTTAGACATATTTTCAAAAGCTAGGTTTTTATAATAAAATTCGCTAATTTAGCAATTGTATTAAAAGATGTGGGTTATATTTATTTCTATGAAATTATTCCCTAGATATCTAAAAATAAACTTATCTGCATCAAACAAATAAACAAACATATTATTTCAGAAACGTACAAAAAAATCTACTTACATTACTTAAATTTAATTCGTCCATATTACCATGACCGTGATCCATACCATGACCGTGATCCATATTATTCCTTTTAAAGCGAAATCACAAATAACTAACTGGTCGAATTACAATTTTGTCACATTTTAAAACATTAACGCTGTCGATAAGTTAACAATGCATAAAAAAATATATAAACAAACTTATGTTGCTCGATTCTCTTGAAACGATTGCTAGCCACTGCAATGAACGATTATTTCAAATCTGGCTACACAATACTGAAGGTTAAACCAAACTTACCATAGGCGGAGTTTATGCAATACTATGGGGATTAATATAATTAACAATGGTTATTTAAAATGACACAAGCCAGTCTAAATATTATAATTAACAAATTTCGACACAACTTATTTAAAAAGGCAACATGTAAACGGCCCAATAGATTTATCTGTTTGTACAATGTTATAAAAATCAGATTTGTTAACATGAGTTTGTAGTTTTTTTTTTTTTTTTAGAAGAGCTTTATTTCTAACCCTTAAACAGTTTACAAGAAAACTGGCACTAGGGATAATTTTATAAATTTTGTGTGGCTGTGAAACCCATAATTTAAGCCATTAAATGCATATAACCCTGTGATTTTAATATAAAAATCCTTCATAACTCACCTAACCCATTTAACCTCATAACTTTAGTCATTGTACATTTTCCCATAACCCCATAAACCAAATTAGGTGGTTTATGGGGTTAAAAGGGTTACCTATTGGGTTTAATAGCTTGGGTTTTCAGATTACAATTTCTTCCTAAGGATTATATGTTTAAATAGATTATGGGGTTAAGTGGGTCATGGTGTTAAGGGGTTAAGTGAGTTTTAGGGTTATAAGGTTTAGAAGCTTGGGTTTTTAGACAACAACTTAATGTTTATGGTTATATGCGTTTAATAGCTTAAATTATAGATTTTTTGAGGTTATGGCAAAATCCTGATGTGATTAGGTTAAATAGACCTCAGATTCGGATTCAGCGACCCCAAAAATATATAATAAATATGGCCAGACCCCCAGATCAAAACAAATTTTTTTTGTGTGTGGCTGTAATTATACGAGGTGTGTTCAGAAAATAACGGGAATTGTTAAATTTCGCGGCTTCGGAGGGTCCGGTTGTCATGAAATTTTCTTTATTATGTTCGTATACATGCCCCCGAAGTATGATAAAAACTTTAGCTGTTTTCATTGTTTACTTTGTCTGTGGCAGCCGCTAAGGTTGGACGTGTTTTATGAGCTAGGCGATTTTCGTTCGTTAAAAAAAATGGATCAAAGAATTTGTATCCAATTTTGCTTAAAAAATGAAATAAATTCTCTGAAATCTTAACAAAGACCTATAGTAAGTCTGCTATAAGTAAAACAAGAGTTTACAAGTGGTATAAGAGTTTCCAAGATGGCCGTGAAGACGTTGAAGATGACGAACGCCCCGAACGCACAAGCACATTAACAACCGATAAAAACATGGAAAAAGTGGAAGAAATGGTTATAAACCATCAGAGAAGTCGCTGATGTTGGTATATCGATTGGCTCATCCCATGAAATTTTTTCGAATGTTTTGGGTATGAAACGCGTGGCAGCAAAATTTGTTCAAAATTTGTTAAATTTTGAACAACATTTTTGGCCAAAAACAATACTGTAATGATGCCCCAGCCTCCATATTCGCCAGACATGTCTCCAAAAATTAAGAGAACCTTAAAGGGCCGTCGTTTTGCAAGCATAGATGACATTAAAAGCGCATCGCTGAATGAACTAAAGGCTATCCCAAAGATCGAGTTTTAGAAGTGTTTCGAGTATTGGAAGAAGAGCTGGCACATGTGCATAATATACAATGGGGACTATTTTGAAGGCGACTACATTAATGTAGACGAATAAATAAATATTTGTTTCAAAAAACGAAAATTCCCGATTTTTCTGAACACACCTCGTATTGTACCAAATTTCTTTATAATTTACTGATTTGAGAATGGTGAGTTCTTTAATTGTGTGTATGTTATTTTTGTGTTCATTTATGTAAGTACCTATGTTTTAATTTTTTGTTGAGGAAATTCATTAATAAATTCACATTTCTTATCAAAATTATCTTGATTTATTTTCCCAATTTACAACAAATACTTTTGTTACTGGGTCTACAAACAGGTTTTTAAAAATAAGGTCCTATTTGAAAATTAAGAATTATGGTTGAACTATTGACTTACTATTTTGTTATTAAATCTACAAAAAATTTTGTATAATTACAAACTAAGATATTTTCAAAATACAAAATGTAGGTATTATAGTTCAGGTTTCCACCCTGTAAACCTTTTCCATGCATTAGCGCACCAATTGTTATTTATTTATTCATTGTTTTTTTCTAGAGATACAAATTTACTTAAATTAAAGCAGCGCTGTGTACTTAATATCAAGTACATATTACTTATATTTAAATAATTTGCATGTACTCACTTTGTTTACCTAAATATTGAATAAAAAAGTATTAACCTCTTTATCTATTATTAGATAAACTTGATTTGGACTGTTTTTATAAACAACATTATTAAAGATTTATTTAAATTGTTGTTTATTTGTATGGTGCTAAAAAATATTTACTTCTTTTTACTACATGCGATTTTTTTTAATAATAAGTTTGATTTAACTAACCTTGGATTTATTTGTGAAATAAAAATCTGCCGAGTATATTTCATACAATTTAATGATTTAAATGATTTTTTTTATAAAAAATTAAATCATGAAATAAAAGTCTATATTGTTTCCAAATTTATTAAAGATACCTATCACAATCGACACGTTTAATACCTAATAAAAGCAGCTGTATTTTTTGTTTTTAAACCTGTTAAACGAAATCCTTAACGCGTTATATTTTCATTTGAATTTAAATTCAAATTAAACCTATCGTCTGCCAAATTTGTGCCTTCAAAAAAGGCATGTATGGACTTCTTAATATCCACATTTATTAATTATTTATTTGTGAAATAAAAATATGCCTGCCTATATTTCATACAATTTAATGATTTCCATGATTTTTTTATTTAAAATTAAATCATGAAATAAAAGTCCATATTGTTTTCAAATTTATTAAAGATACCTATCACAATCGACACGTTTAATACCTAATAAAAGCAGCTGTATTTTTAGTTCTTAAACCTGTTAAACAAAATCCTTAACGCGTTATATTTTCATTTGAATTTAAATTCAAATTAAACCTATCGTCTGCCAAATTTGTGCCTTCAAAAAATGCATGTATGGACTTCTTAATATCCACATTTAATTTTCTTAGTAAAAAGATTAAAGATAGGGAGGTGCTGTACGCTAATATTTCCGTTAAAATTTTCGTGTAAAAAAGAACCAAAGAAAATGTCTCGTGATTTATAAAAGCGATCATAAGATAATGGTATATAAAGCTTGGCATCCAGGAAAATACTACAAAATTTGAGATGAAAAGAGTGGGTGAATTTTTGTTTGGCTCGTTGGGTACATTTCTGCAACACTTTAGTACAAGAAGAAAAATGTTAAACAATAAAATTAAAAAGTAGATGAAATTCAGTAAATTGTAACGAATTAATAAAACCTGCGGTACAAAGCAACTGGCGCTCGTTATAAAAAATGTTAAAACCCCGGTTAAATATAAAACTAAAATGATATATTTTCCCACGTTCTCGTACTGCGGAATTAATTCGGGCCTAAAGGACGTAATAAACCAATCAACTGCCAGTAAATTGATCATCACGAAAGACAAAAATAAGCACGCATCGTCCATTTCGAAGACCACGCAAAAAACAAACACATCGTACCCCCACTTTTTAATAAAAAGCTGTAAAATAACGTAAGCAAAGTACGCTGCGTTCGTTATGCAGTAATGCGTTACGTATTTATTAATTTTCGTTTTTAGTTTCTTAAATCTAAAGTTTATCAGGTATATTAAAAACGAATCCGACGCAATTGAAGCGATGTAAAGAACGATTTTTATAGCGGAAAAAATTGGCACCAGGTGGTCTAAAACGACGTAGGGTGGGTCAGCGAGATTTCGAAATCCATGTTCTCTTAGCTCGCCGAAAGGGTCTTCTTTAATGTTTGTAAAATTTTCCGGAGAAGCCATGTTCTAAGTCGTATAGATATTCTGTAACAAAGAAACATGGCTGGTAATGCAATTTTAAATTGGTTGACAACTTTAAATCCTTTAAAAAATTTGCTAAGGCGGATTTATATAATTCACTAATTGGAATGTATAAGCCAATTTATCAAAAGAATAGAAAAATATAATTTTTAAATCATGTACCAGCTTTGCATTAAAAAGTTTAAAACTGCAAGGTAATTATAAAACTTTAAAATTAACAATTTTATTTTATTTATAAAGAACTCTTTATATATACATGGTGTCCCAAAAGCCGCGTACCACCTTGAATTGTTACAAAGATTGTACCTTTATTATTTAAAACTTAAAAAATAATGTAGATGTGGAAAGTTCGGATTCACAACTAATCGCATCAAAATTTAATAATTATTTTTTAGAAAGCATAACTGAAATAGTGCAATCAATTAAAATAAAAAATTAATATAAAGTAATATTGGACAAAATTGAGAAAAAAAAATTAAATGACAGCAATTCAAAATATAACAATGTATGAATTAAGAACAATTATAATGAAATTAAAAAACACAACAAATATTGAAGATTTAGTAAGTACAAGAATTATTAAGGACTCATTTCAAGTTATTGGTAGCCGTTTTATTGATGGTGTGCCTCAGGGCACTGTACTTGGTCCTATTCTTTTCAACTTATACATCAATGATATGATTCAATGTGTAAAGGTTTGTAAATTGCATATGTTTGCAGATGATACAATGATGTATATAACAGGTGATAATTTAGATTATGTATGCTTCAGTGTATTAATGATGATCTTAAATTATTGTATTCTTGGCTCTGTGATAGTAATTTATGTTTAAATTTTAGTAAATCCAAATATATGTTGATAGGTAAAAAATATTCTATTTCAATATTTGGAAATATTTTACACGATGTTAAAATCGACAACATTTTAATTGAAAAAGTGCATGATATCTTGGAGTAAATATAGACGATAACTTAAGCTTTAAAAGTCATTCTTTGTTAATAATGAATAAAATATCAACAACAAAAAATTTTATAAGGCGAGTAGGAAACTATCTTAGTATGTTTTTTATGTATATACAAACGTTTAAATATTTAATAGATTGTATGTATTGTGATATGTATGTTGTGTTTGGAGAATGCTTAATAAATACCAGGTTATTTTGCCTGTATGTGTGTCAATGTAATGTTTATATTTGTTTAGTTTTTTTATGGTTTCATTCGTTCCTGATAGGCACTCCCTGTATTTGCTTCTGTCAAGTCAGACGTAAAATAAATAACCTTCAAGAAAATTAACGAATTTGATAATTTTACTGTTGCTTGTTGTCATGATGATTAAGAATAAATCTAATAATTTATAAGTATATGTAAAAAAACGTTTTTTTTTCAGATGTGGAAAAAAACCTAAAAAAAACGGTTATTTTGATTTTTTTTCAAAATTAAATTTTGACTAAAATGTATATTATTAATAAAGTGAAATGTAGAATATATTACATTTTTCATTATTGAAAATTTTGACCGAGACTTAAAAATCTGATTTCTGGAAACCAATAGCAATGTAAAACTTCTACACTAATACAAAAAATTAAAGGATACAAAAAAATTGTGATTTTTCGGATTGTTAAAAATGGTCGTATTGGAGCCGTAAAAAAAGCAATTTGAAGTTTCTAGTTTTGAGATTTTTAGATGAAAAACGTGCAACGCTCAATCCTAACGAGTACCGTAATAAAAAAAACGATTTTTTTTGCTTTCTTTTTTGGTACACGGAATGTTCTGACTTAACCACCAATGTGACTGTATTTACATTTACTAATTGTCATTTAGTGGCTAATTTTAGTCCATGGAAACATAAAAAATTAGGCAAATGGGACTAATCTTGAAAAAAAACCTAAATGTTAAAAAAAAAACATTTGAAAAAAACAATGAAAAAAAAACTGAAAAAAAAAACAAAAAAAACGGACCTTTTTTTTAAGTCGCCCTGTATATTTTTAAATAACGAAGGTATATTTTTGCCAATTTTCTGGGATTTCGGGGGGTCCGTAGATGATACACTTTTAAGATGGTGCGCGACGTCTGGGAGACCCTGCATACAGAGTTACTTTATATTTTTCAAAAATTTATTATAATCAAGTAAACATTACCATTTTAAATAAATCATAGTTAACCACGGATTTAATTTAATTTTAAAGTTAAATCTCCAATTAAACTTTCCTTTAAACTTACCTGGGCAGTATTCACAATTACTGTACAAGTACAGCAAAAAGCAAAACGGTGGAATAAAACAAAAGTTTCTTCAGTAGTCTCCAGCGAATCCTTATTTCTCCCCACTAAGCACAATTCGTAGCAATACAAAAAACATCTTAAACATTTCTGTATCATTAAGTTTTGTTTAAAAAAATGGACAATCCCAAAGCCTATAAAAAATTTACGACGAGATTTTAAATAACAAGAACTTAACTTGTTGTGAGTTTAGTGTTCGTTCGAAAGGAAGTCGGACGAAATTGCGCAATTTACAAATTAAGGAACGTGTACATAGGTCGCCTTGTCTTTTAAACAGCAGATACATTTAAAGACCATTGTTATGGTTTTAAATACTTAAATATAGGTTTGTTATAGGGTAAAGTGGACAGTTATCGGACACTTTATAGTTAGTAGTCAAATCCTTAGATATCTAATAATTGTATACAGCGTCGACGCTGTATACAATTATAACTATCTCAGCCGGTAATAATAAAGAACTACTTTATTTTGGGTCCAATATGGGAAAAAAAAGTTTGCACGTTACTTTGGTGGTAAGATTATTGTTTTTTTGTTAAGAGCAGGGCTGTGTTTAAATTACAACAAAAATATTTCTAAAAAGTGTATAGATCAGTGTCTGGTATAAATGTGTTCCTCATGGTTTAAACATTGTCACTTTAATGCGTTTTAATTTTAAAAGAATTAGTAAAATGGCCAGTATCCAATTACTGGTTGGTAAAACATGTAAATTTCTATTATTGGACATATATATTTGTATCCAGGACAGTTACCAGCCAATTCTTAGGTAAAATTGTCCCCTGAATATGTCAAAAACTATAAAAGCAGTTTTTGAGATATAGGTAGTCAATTCCATATTATTTGTAAAATTGATCATATTTCAAAAACTATTCTACTTTTATAACTTTTGATGACATTTTCGGATTCAGCGAATAATATTTCATATTAATTGACTGTTAAATGTCCTGGATACAACTTGCTGTTAACGAGAATAATTAGTGTCTGCTTTTTCGCTATGACATTTTTGACTAATTAATTTTTAGAGAGTAAGGAATATAGTGATTTCATGGTCACAGGACATCTTGCAGAATAACAGTGATTTAAATACAGTGCATGGTAGAGAACATAAAAAACTAATGGCAAGAAAATTAATAAATTCGGAAAATACTTTTATCATACCACCCGAAAAAATATTAGATATATATAAATCATCCTGTCCCGGCCTAAACATTATAAATGCTTCACAAACTAGAGACACCACACTTAATGATTTTTGCAACAAACTATTTCAGAAGTCAGACCAAGGAATTAGTAGTTACCTTTAGAATCCAGAAAAGGAATGAGGAATCCGAGAAAGAAATATATGAATTATACGAAACAAAAAAATTACCTAAAACAGCAATTTAATTTAAAAAAATATTTTTCTTACTACCTCGACTCAAAATACGTTGTTTCGTCCCCGATTCCACGGCAGAAAGTTTACGTTTCTTGCATTGGTCAAGCTATACGCGCACACTCTAATAGCGGGAGTAAAAATTTTTTAGTCGTGTGCTTAACATTCAAATTTCGTACTGCCAACATGAGAAACACAAAAATATGACAGTTTTAAACCATAATTTTGCAATTATAACAACAAATAAACAATTTATGTTTTTACTTTTTTACTTTTTATGTTGTTTTAAGTGTTTAATGGTACTTTTATTTGTTATAAAGTAGTAATTTGTTAATTAAAATACAACCTTTTATTTTTACTGTATTGGCACCGCTGAATTACCATGACAACGCTACAGTTTGATTGATTTTGAATGTAAACGTCAGAATTAAATTAAACGTCAGATTTTAATTTTGACACAAGTTTTTTATATACATTTAATTTTTCCCGTATTTTCTGCGGGGTAGCAAGAAAAATAGTATACACTACACGGGCAGAAAGTGTGAGAGGCCTGAACTGCGCGCCATGATGCCCTCGGCTTCGCCTCGGGCATCATGGCGCGCAGTGCAGGAATCTCACACTTTCTGCCCTTGTAGTGTAATATACTATAACAGTTACTATTATTTGATGTAAAGTTTTTATGTTTATATAAAAATTGTATATCCAATTACTATACATTAACTTTAAAATTGACATTTGACGGTTCGATGACAGACCTGGTAGAATAGGGTTTATTTTTAGAGGTTTGGTCTTTTTTGTGGTCAACTGAAAGTGTACTATTTTTGGAAAAACATCTTAGTTTGTGTTTTTATATATTCATAAGAAAAAAACTAAAATCTTTAAAACAACGGCATATATAAATTTTAAATAAATAATATTCCTTAAGTGTCCAATAACTATGTGGTTTATTTTATTCATTTATTAAAAAAAATCTCTATTGTAAAATATAAACCTTGTTCTATTAGGGCTGTCATTAAACTGTTAAATGTCAATTTTAAGATTACCTACAAATTTACCATACCCACAAATTAACCTTAAAATTAACATTTGAGTCAATGATTTGACAGTGCGATGACAGACCTTATAGAATAAGGTTTATTTTTACAAAAGAGGTTTGGTTTTTTTTGTGGTCATTGTGGTCAAAAGCGACTATTATCAAAACTGACTACTATTTTTAGAAAAACATCTCAGTTTGTCAAAAAGTGCCCCCAGTGTCAACTTAATAAATCATAATTCCAAATTCGGAGCCGTGCACGTGCACAATTACTCCCACTCCATTTAAACTTTAAATTTTAAAGCCTTTGATATTGTAATAATTGATACGTTAGGCCCATTACCACGTGCCTCATCGGGGAATGCGTATTTAGTCACGATAGAATGCGATTAAACAAAATATCTCGTAGCAGTTCCTATTCCAAATAAGGAGGCTAAAACCCTTTCTGGCGCTATTTTCGAACATTTCATTTTAGTTTACGGACCAATGAAAGAGATCCGCACAGATATCGGTACAGAGTATGCAAATGAGACTATAGAATAAATTACAAAATTATTTAAAATTAAACATTTTACTATAACATGGGACAACGGGACTAAGTACGTATTCCACTTATTCTTATAATACCACACCATTGACGGTACATAAGTACTGTCCATTTACGCGTTAATCCATTATACAATACAATTGTACCATTTGTTAACAATACTGAACTTGTATTGTATATTAATATACAATACAAGTTCAGTATTGTTTACAAATGGCACTCTGTGACCCAAACCACTTTTCCTTTTCCCTTTTCAAGGCTTACAAGAGCGTATGTAAGAAACAACGTTTAAAACTATTACATATTAATCTTTATAAACAGCACAAACCCAAAGAACAAGAATTGTAAACAACGTAAAAATGGCCGCCATTAGAGTCTATACTGGGTTGCCTAAATTCGTGATTTTTAGTATGCGCGAAAGGAGGTAGAACAGAGCTTGTTGTGTGGATTGTTGGTACCTTAAAGAAACTACTACTAAACAAAGACTGTTACTGACAGTTACTTTGAAATTTTATATTACGTTAAATAGTGTTCTGCGCATCAGAGTTAGTGTATTGCGATGGTCCGACATTTTTAATCACACTGTATAGAAAAAAATATATTATATGTTACTTAATAAAATGTAAAAACTGTTTAATTACAAAACGGTTTTGTAATTAAACAGTTTTTACATTTTGTCAAAACCTATAATATCTTTCTACACACAGAGAAAAAGCTTTTATATTGTGAAAGGGTTAACCATTGAGCCAATGGTGTACTGTATTTGCAATACATGAATTACAGCTATGATCAAATGAATGATTGTCTTACTTTCATTTGTGCAAACCTGTTTAAAATTAGTTCAAACATAAGAAGTCATTGAATTAAATTATGATTCTATTATATCCGTATTAGTTAAAACATAAAAAATTATTAAATTAAATTTTTATTTAATTGAAGCCACAATTAATCTTAATGAAAAACTATCATTGGCATAAATAAAGTTATGGTTTCTAATAAATGGCTACATTAAATGCAATCAAAGCTATAATTCCTTTAAATATGTATATTTTTGTGCAAATATTAGTTGTATAATATATTAATATGAACTTTAAATAAAATGAATTCTGGAAACTGCTTCTGGTAACACAGGTTTTTCGATCCATAAAATGAAATTATTCTGTTTTCTGTAGAAACTATTAGGAACCCACTAGAAGTATTGGTGATATTAGGCTCATATCATGATGGTACTGAAAGACTATTATAAATTAATAAAAACTTCATTCATTTAAGACAAATACCGAATATCAAGATAAATATGAGTACACATTTACCTTTTTGTTATCATTTAGATATAATTGAGTAATTAAATTACTGGATAAGGCATGGCGGACAAAAAACATGTACAACTTACCTTAAAAATTCGGGATTAGGAAGTACAACCCCCAAGAAATTAGCAAATATAACAAACAACCAAACACTACCTACAACAGAGATAACCCATAAACTTACATCAAACGGCGTCACCAGAAATACCGATTAATCAGTTGATCACATTTAACTAAACGATTCCAGGTTGCCGATATGTGGAGTGGCAGGGGATGCCCTTGCGCGTTTGTCTGAATTTTAGCAAACATTAAATTGAATATAGGCCGCATTGAAAAAATGGGAATGATAATTGGGCAAATAACAAGTATTTTTCAAGACAGTGAAAACATTGGTATTCACTGAAAGACAGTATATTATAATAACTTACTTTACCTTAGGTTCCATTGGAATAAAAATTATAAACATTAAAAGAAACAAAGACTTTTCTTATTTCATTGGTTTTTAATTTTTGGTTGAAGCATTATAACTTTTAATATAAATCAATTTTATACTTAATTAAATATTGTTAATTTTACCTTTATCAGATAAACTTTGAATACAATTATTTCTAAAATTTTCAAGGAAGTACACATTTCCATTAGGTTTAAATATAAAGAGTCATTCATTCTATAATAAGTAATTTTAACTTGATTATATTTTGTTATGGGCTAAATATAATATTTGTAATAACATCAATCCCTTACCCTCAATTGCTCCAAACATATTTGATTGAATAAACTTTAACTTTTATTGGAGAAATGAAAAAACAATCAATTATAGCATTGTTATTGACTATATCAAAGCGTTTTTTCTGTGCATCCCTACTTTCCTATACAATTTTTAAGAGCCTTTTTAAAATATTTATTATATTTTATTAAATAATAAACAGCAATTAAAGAATTTAAGTATGTTAGGTTCAGGGAAACATATACATAACTCATTAAAACTTGATGACATTGATTAAAACCAAACCCTTCACAAATATCCAAAACATTTTGATGAATAAAAATGGGCACCCATGACAAATTACATGTCGATATTTTTAGTATGTACGGATATTTTATTGAGTTCACAGATCTCTTTTTTCCTTTAAAGTAGAATATTATTGTGTTGATGAATATGGTTGCCATTGTGATTTTAAGTGCGATTTTTTTTATGTCAAAATTATAATAACACAACGCTGTTGAAAATGGCCAAATAATCATTGATACTCCGTACATAATAATAAATATATATTTGTATATATTTTTATAGGACGAAATTAATGTTTTTTGAAAATTTAGCAGGTACCAATTTATATTCATTATAAACAACATTAGTAGGCTCATAATCAAAAAATAATTTGATAATTTAGCTAAAATACAAATATATTCAGAACTCTTGCTTAATGAAACCAAAAATTCTGTAGCCAAAGAATGATATGTAATATACATTAAATTAAGTATGGCATAATTTAAAATGTATAAGAGCAATCGTTTTCGTACAGAAGAATAAATTAAAAATGTATAAATAATAAATATATCAGCAAGGCACGTAATGGCTCTTAAAATAAATCCCAGGGCGTCCAGTAGAATTCTGTGTATTTCTTTTTCCGGCAGCACCAAGTTTGACTGATCATCCAAATCCATCTTAAAAATATAATACATAATTATTTTGTACTACCTAAATATACATTTCATTTTGATGATTTTTTTGACATGTGCTATGGTAGACATTTTTATTTTAACATATACAGGGTGCAAAATTAAAGAAGTTCCTAAAATTTGTGAACATTCCTGCCTTTAATGGCCACTTGCACCTTTTTCTAAAACTGATCAGTTAAATAAACTGACAAGTTAAAAGGTAACAGGAGATTAGTGTCCAAAATCTTGCACCTTGATTTTTTTAATATGGTTTAAAATAATTTTACTAGTGATCTAGGGAATTTGACTAAAAAATGGAAAAGATTGGTGCTAATAACTAACTTCACACTTATTTGTGACGCAAATATATTTTGACGTTAAGAGTTCGATTCTTTATAATCTGTGCTTCGATTCCATTTCATGTACGACCGATTCAGTTGATGGTAAGAGAGAATAATATGGATACAGAACCTGAAAAAAAATGGGGCGCGTCTCAAATTTTTCAGAAAATGAAAAAAATCATTTAATTAATCTTGTGGATACAAGGGTATTATTGAAAACAAAGATAGGGCTAAAACAATTAGAGCAGGAAATTAACAATAAAAATGATGAAAAAGAAATTACTTTTTCGGATTAAAAAATTTTAATTTATTTTAATTTTAAATAAGTATAAAATAATATATGAATAAAAACAACACTGTTTTAAAGTTTCACTAATTTATTTAGGTTTTTAATGATTAACAATTGTTTCGCTACACAGTAGCATAGTCTATGCACAGTAGCTTCTTCAGAATTGGTACATATTTTATCAAGTGGCGGTATTTATATTAACAAATGGCAGGTAATTTGAGAAAATAAATGTTGTATAAACATTATACCTGAAGGTATTAATAAAACTTACATAATTTTGGAAAAACTAAGGGTTTGGAAAGTCCAATCTAATATAATATTATAATAGGTATTAATAAATATTATTTTTTAGTACTACAAGTATACACTCTAAAATAAATTTAGCAGAGGCGAGCTGTTAGTTTCAATTTGGTCATTAAGAACAATATCAGATTTTTTCTTTAGTTTATTAATTTCCAAAGACTTAGTTTGGTACCTTTATTGACTACATGTAATATTTTAAAGTTATCATCAAATGTGTGGTTTTCTTGTATTAAATGGTTAGCGTATGAAAAATCCTGTTTAAGGTTTATATAGGATATCTTGTGTTCTTTAATTCGTGTATTAAAATTTCTACCCGTTTGGCCTATATATGTTTTCGGACAGTCTCTGCAGGTTAGTTGGTAAACGCCGGATTTTGAAGATTTTGATGTTTTATCTTTGTTGTTTTTGATAAACTTACTAAGATTGTTGTTGGTTTTAAATGCTAAATTACTATTGATTTTATTAAAGATATTAGATACATGTCTCATCTTAGCACCTAGATATGTACAACTATTATATGTATTCATGGTAATCTTAGATGTTGGAAAAACGTTGTTGATAGCTATTTTTTGTTTTTTTTTTCGTAATTATAATATTTTTCTGATAATGGAACGTTTAAGAGTCTGTGGACCATAGAGTTAAATGCGGCTATTTTATGTGAAAAGGGGTGAGAAGAACTTTTATGTATATCTATATCAGTGTAGCTGGGTTTGTGAAAAATTTTGAATGTGTGGTGTCTATTATTTTTTTGGATTGTTAGATCTAAATAATTAATAGAGTTATTTATTTCTTCTTCCATTGTGAATTTAATGTTCGGGTGTAAGTTATTTATAAAATTCAAGAAAATGTTTAGTTGTCGTTTTGTACCAATTCTGAAGAAGCTACCGTGTAGCGAAACAATCAATAAAGTATAAACTAAATAAATTCGCAACATGATCTTGTATTAATTGATTTTGAAACATCTTGTGGATGAGTAACAACAGGGTACTCCATGGCATTAATATCATCAGGCAATGGCGGCTCTGGTTTATTCATGTCTCTAGCAATATTATGTAGTACAGCTTCAGTTGGAATAATGGACAAAACTGTATCTAGTTTTAATCTTAAGCCATATGCCAACACTGGAAACCTTTTTTCCAAATTCCAAATACTCTTTCTATTATATTTCTGGTTCTTAGTAGTGACTCTTTATAGAGTTGCTGACCTCTATACCTATAACTATAGTTATTGGATTTGCTAAAGATGTCAATAAATAATATCTTTGAAAAAAAAGATCTTGAATACCGATTACTAGTACTTTTGAGGTTATAAATCGTTAACGGTGGATTAAAGTAATTTAAACCACCGAAATTGGGGGTTTATTTTAACAGTAGTTTAGAGGTATTTAAACAAGGATTAATTTACGGTAAAAGCCAGTTATACAAAATAAACCTCTGTTAAAAATAAAACCACTGTTAAACTTACGGTGCAAGTGGTCATAAAACAGTGTACCTTAGGTAATTGCAAACTGTCAAACTAAGTGAGGTTAATTTAGTGTTACTTTTATCAGTGCAAAAACAAGTGAAATATTCAGTAAATTTATATTAATAAATAAAATAAATAATAGTATGTTAAAGAACTAATGTCATAAGACGTCATTTTGTCCATTACAAAACTCGCTCGTTTTATAAATTGTCCTCGTGCGTCAAAAGGTCTTATGACAGGAGTTCTTTGTGCTATTTTATCTATTTTGCAAAAACTCTATAAAAAAAATTAATTTTATAGCTTATATTTAATTTGGTCGAATTTTACTTTAGATAGTTGGTATCACAGTCATTGGTTTGAAGGGTTAATGTCAAAATCGATTCGCCATGGCGTCCTTAATTTACTTATTTACAATAAGCGGCTGTTAATGTTAATTAAAGAAAAACAAAGGATTTTCTTTGGTGTTAAACAAAATTTATTACCAGAAAAGTCGCGTAAGTACTATAAAAATCATAAATATATTATAACCAATATGCAAAATATTATTTTACTAGTATGATGTTTAAAGTAGCCAACCTATACAATCAAAATTTTGGGTGGGGTAAAGTACCTTATTTCTGCACCAAAAGCGGTGTTACAATGAAGTCATTATGAACGCAAAATATATAAAGTAAATTAAACTTACCTTCTCAAATTTTCAAATTTAATTTATATTAACGACCATTAGGTATTAAAAAATAAAAAACACATAAATTAAGATGAACTTGTATTTTACAAACACGATTACATTCTGCTTGTTTTGTATCTGAGTTGTATAATTGCACAATTTCTTAATTATAGACCAAATAATTTTCATCATTATACATAAGTAGCTACTAGGTACATCATTACGTGCATACGAATGAAAAATCTTTTTAAAACAAACGGCAGAATACTTAACTAAACATTTCCATTGAACTGTGGGGTTTGAATCATAACTTCTTCGTAATCATCTTCGTTTTCCAGAACCTCTCCTTCTTTCTTACGTATTCCACAACAAGTTGTAAGGGCATTATTAAAATACTTATTGTGCTTTGTCAAAAAATAAATTATGACAAGTGGGCAACAAATGAATAAATTATTGGTAAAGTATGCCATATGAATTGCAAAGTTGAGGAGAAAATGTTTAGTGTGTAAAATCTGTATAAGAATATGGTTAATTAACATTGGTAACCATAATGACATTGCAATAATTGAAGCTCTTGGTATGTATGAATTCTTTAGTGATAACTTGTTTCTTCCTATATAATGTATAGCTACTGATGTTATTGCAATAAACCACAAAATTATTTGTAAACCTATAACATACGCAATATTACTATAACAAATAGAAAAAGTTCCCGCAAATATTATAAAGGATATACCGTATATTATTGCAAAAAAATGTTGGTATACCCTGCTGTACTTTGTTATCAAATTTTCCTTAAAATTCACAATATACCAATGTACATTTACCAATCCTAACATTAAATAATTCATTAAAAACAAGTAGAAAGAAATATGGCTGATTTCACAATAGTATGGATACCACGAGCTCGATATATCAGTTAATATAAATTCATACGAAATATACAATATATTTAATATAGTAAAATTTAGTATAAACATTAACTCTCTAGTCCTCAAAGCCGAATATTTAAAGAAGCAACCAACAATAAAAATGTTGATGAAAAATGTAGCAACTTTCAAAATAAACTCCATTACGTTCATGACTGTAAAGTAGTGATGATTAGGATACCAGTTCTCGAAAGGATCTTCATTTACTAAAGTATAGTTTTGTTCTTCGTAGTAGTCTTCCAAATTACTAAAAAAATGTATATTTATTTATCCTATATGTTAAGTATAACTAACCTTAATGTTGAAGTATCATAGTCGTAGTAGGACTCCATAGTTTTTTAACTTATAGTAAAAGTTCAGAAACGCTTTATCTAAAAGAAGACTAAATAAAAAAATTAACCCAAAAAATGTGTTTTAGGTATAATTTTGGTAATAATTGTTAAAATTTGACACAAATAATATTCTTTTTATATTAATTGTTAAACGTATGATACGCCACTTTAATATTAAACCCAGTGTTTGGTCTATAAGTCACAAGTGGCTGCTGATTATTTACCGTTATCTTTAATAACATTATTTTTAGAAACTAACTAGATACGAAGCTTTAACAAATAGTCGAAGTATAAAACATTAATGTTAGCTCTTATGATGTTTTATGAGTATCGGAATGAATATTCTAAATATATAATAATGATATTATATCATTGCTATAATAGTATATTATGTATTAAGTTTGATAAACGCCATTTTAGTCACGAATTTAATTTAATTAATAATATACTTTTTCTACAACAAATAATTAATAATATCTAAAAAATAATTTAAGTTAAATATTTGTATAAAACGACATCTATTCGACAATAAATTAACCTTTCCAACAAACATTTTTGACGTAATTTTCAACATTAACATTGCCCGTTATTATTTTAATTAAACCTTACAATTATTGATACTTTAAAATATAATTATGTTAAGAATATATGTTATCCTTTGATTTTTTTATTACTATAATTGCAAATTATTATCACAAAGTATTAAAAGTTCATACACGGGAAATGTTAAAGGTACAAAAAGTGACAGTTGTATTTATTGGAATTCCCGTTAGAATTTCTAACTTGGGAATCTACCAGCGTTAAAATCTTACATTTTTTTGTTTAAATCAAAATTTATTCCTTAAAAATAGACTAAGAATCCTTTTTCACAGTAAAAGAGAAGAGAATGTTTTATGGGCACTGTGCGCAAAATTTTTAACGCTTTATTAGGTAAATCTAGTTAACTGCACTACTACGGCGAAGGTCAGTATAAACGTTCATATAAACTTTTCAAATATTGGTGTCAAGAAACTATTTAATACTTTTTTCTACGACCACTATGTAAAAGTCACATTTCGTATTGGCATCGTTGCTTAGAAAATGAATCTTTTCATTGGCAAGGCAAAACACGAATGTAAAGTGACATTTCTGTGTGAAAAGTGACAGGTCTGTATGAAAAGAAATTGGCAGCATCGTGACATTCGTTTCAAAATTTGTATTGTATTTGTATATTTATGTTTAAATATAATTTAGAACACAATTAATTGTGTTTGTATAATAAATTCTAATTTTTAGTGCCTTTATTTAATTTGAGAAGGTAAGTTTATTGATTTTAAGTAACTTATACCTTAAAAATTAAAAGAATAAGATGAAAGTAATTTTAACAGCTGTCAAACACGTTTTTAGGTTATTTTGTTTTGTATTTGAATATAATAAAAAATAAAATGGTCGTAGAAAAAACATTGTGTTTTACTTGTAAGAAAAGCTTTCTTCAAGCTCGTGTTAATGCACACCCGGCCTGAAGGCCTTGTGTGCAACTTAAACACTCGCATGAAAAAGTCGCTTTTCAACACTTGTAAAACAAATAACTATTGTAGTTTTTTATTGAGATAATAATATAATTTTTACATTTACTACTATTTAAAAAAAAAATCACTTTATTTTAACGATTGTATGACATTTGACAACTGTCAACTAACTTCAAACTAACTTAAACCCATGACTAAAGCGCCATAAAGCCACAACTTGTCAATGTGTATTACAAAGGTCACTTGGTGTAATGGAAACATGTACGATAATATGCGTTTTAAAGGTGGGAGTAGAAAAAATTAATTAATTAATAAATAATATATCCTACCTTTGACAAGAAGATCCAAAGATTCGGCAACTATTAACAAATAATTTCACGAGTAGGTGGGTGGCAGACTACATAATGTATTCATGAGTTTGTTCCAAAAGTAATTTGATACATCGTTAGAACCGCCTTTTCTAGTCTAGTAAAAGTTATGTAAGCCCCGGTAAAAATTTATTATTTTAAACAAACTTTCAGCGATACTTCAAAGTCAAAGATATAAGGTAAGGTCCTTAAATTATTGTGAATGATATTTAAAGACCGGACATGTAGGCACTTCAAAATGTCCAAATCACTTATGTGACATTTGAAATATTTTACACTGAAAATGTTAAATAATATTAAAAATTGTCGACATAATTTTTTTTTATTCCTATTAGAAAATAATTGGGTAAAAAAACAAATTTTCAAAATAAAGTTATAATAAATATAAAAAACAATCACATGGGTATAGGGTCCTAATTTAAATATAATTTATGAATTAATTAATAATTTTTATTTTATAATTTTAACATCTTCAACTACTTAGGAGATTTGGGCACGATATTAATGTATATGTTAAAAAAAATTTAGGTTGTAGTAGAGTATACTTAGAATACATTCACAAAGTTTTAGAAACTGACCGTCTGGTTTCAGAGTAAAAAATTATTAAAGTTGCTAAGACTACACAGGATGTTATCGTTTATTATTGCTAAACTGTGTTGTGAATGTTGGCAAAAATGTGTATGCTAATTCTACAGCTAAAAGTGCATACTATAAAAAAAATTATCAATTTCTTGTTGTCATGTTATAAGATATAAGTTAATTAAATTCATATTAATCAATTAATGCATATCTTCTAACGTGAAATTAAAAAATTAATGCACTAATAATAAACGATAATGTTGAATGTGTCCAACAAAAATTATTAATTTGTCATTTTCGTCTAGATGATCCGGCAACATTGCATTACAAACACGTGATTATCTAGAGACATTTGGTTTGAATTATTTGCTGACTACCATAATTTCGTTTATAAAGGAAATTATTAAAAAAAACACAATTGTTTTGTTATTATTTTTTAAATAATTAGGCAATGCTTTTATAGTTGTCTTATATTTGTTTTCTGCTCATACTGCTCTGTTGCTTTTTTGGTTCCAATACCTTTTTTTAATAATTTTTTCTTTGTAGTGGACACAGAACATAATAATTCGTTTTCGCAACTCATTTTAAGATTTTACATAGCACTGCATAAAGAAATGTCACTGCAACTGTCAAAAGCTAAAAGCGTTACCATAGAAACCAACTATAAACAACTCGCGTTCAAATTGTATTTTTTTCGTTCCTGTGTTAAAATATATATATGTATATGGTGCCTTTAATTTTAAAATACAAAATAATTACAAAATGCAATGTAATGCCCGAATCTCCTTAAGTAAAAATTACATTTTATAAAATAATAATATATTAAGGCAAAAAATTGATTTTGCCAGTGTCATCATTAGCATAACAAGCAAGTCTAATTTTATATCACATAAACATTAAGGTCAACATCTTTCCGAATCTTCTGGATCATCTAAGTTATCAGTATCATAGGTCTGAACATTTTTCTTAAAACTTTTATCGAAAGCCATTTTGAAATACTTATTGCTACATCCTAAGTAAGAAACTAAAATAATAGGACTTGCGTATACACTTAAAATGGAAATGGCTTCAATACATCGAAACATTATTATTATACTATTAAAACCTTTAATTAGTAGTAAACATTTTATAAATTCTGGTAGGTAACATAGTAATAAAATATTAGCTACTGTGATCGAGTATTTAGTTTTGGTACATTCATAAGGAATTTCGTGTAGTTTAATATAGATATTAATAAACAATAATATAAATACTATTATGCAATATCCAATTATGTATGTAATAATTTCAATATATA
This sequence comes from Brassicogethes aeneus, assembly GCA_921294245.1. Lineage (NCBI taxonomy): Eukaryota > Metazoa > Arthropoda > Insecta > Coleoptera > Nitidulidae > Brassicogethes > Brassicogethes aeneus. The sequence continues at coordinate 49,749,347 of OV121135.1, forward strand.
TATTGAATTCATAATGAAGATATATTTGAATTGCCCACCATAATAATGCAAGCATATGTAAAATCAAAAGTTCGTATTTATAAAGTGGTTTCGTCCTCAATATCCAGTTTTGTTTGAAAGTCATCATAAACCAATCTAAAGCCATGGCTACAGCAATCACATAAGTAAAGAAAATGCAGGTGACTTCCAAAAAATCTAACAATATAAAAACATTCAAAGCAATATCGTAATCTTTAACAAAAATAAAGACAATTTCAGAAATTGGCGTTGCAATGTATTGAATTATATTGAGTATGGTTATGCTTAATATAAATGAATTTATTCTTGTTTTAAGTTTCTTAAACCTTAGAATTGTTATAACCAAAAATATATTTGTGGCCAAACCGACAATTCCTACAATAAATTTAAGAAGTAAGATTAATATAACTATGGCAGACCATACAGCTGGCATTGCTGGTGCTTCTTCATTAAAGGGATCCAAAATTGTTTCGTGGGTGGTGTTGTCAGTTATGTTTACAGCCATTTTATCTGCAAAATAAAAATCAATTGATATACGAGTTTTAAAAATGCTAAAACTGCTACGCCACATTAAATTGTGTACAGATCTTATGGGGAAATTCCCAAAAGTTAAGTTTAATTTCTGGGATTCTCAGATTTGCAGCCAAATATTGGTGATCACAACTTTGCTGATATGTTAAACAAATATTAAAAATATTCCCCAACACCAAAACAAAACACAAAGTGCTTAAAGTTACTTTTCGCCAACGATGTTGGCATCCTTAGAAGCGAAGTGTAACTAATGAAGATGCCAACAATGTTAACTTAACTAAACAGTTTGACAGTTTCTAATAAAAAGTATTAATGCGTGTAGGATTTATACATATAGTTTGTAAAATTACAACTTATCTTAGTAGATTTCCCAACATGTCTCGGAAGATTACTCAAATTGTATTATAATTTTGTATTGGTATAAGAGGTGTGTTCAGAAAATATCGGGAATTTTCGTTTTTTGAAACAAATATTTATTTATTCGTCTACATTAATGTTGTCGCCTTCAAAATAGTCCCCATTAGATATTATGCACATGTGCCAGCTCTTCTTTCAATACTCGAAACACTTCTAAAACTCGATCTTTGGGATAGCCTTTAGGTCTTTTAGCGATGCGCTTTTAATGTCATCTATTCTCTTTATTTTTGGGAATAGGAAAAAGTCAGACAGAGGCATGTCTGGCGAATATGGAGGCTGGGGCATCATTACAGTATTGTTTTTGGCGAAAAATTTTGTTCAAAATTTAACAATTTTAGAACAAATTTTGCTGCCACGCGTTTCATACCCAAAACATTCGAAAAAATTTCATGGGATGAGGCAATCGATATACCAACATCATCAGCGACTTCTCTGATGGTTTATAACCATTTCTTCCACTTTTTCCATGTTTTTATCGGTTGTTAATGTGCTTGTGCGTTCGTCATCTTCAACGTCTTCACGGCCATCCTGGAAACTCTTAAACCACTTGTAAACTCTTGTTTTACATATAGCAGACTCACTATAGGCCTTTGTTAACATTTCACAGAATTTATTTCATTTTTTAAGCAAAATTGGATACAAATTCTTTTATCCATTTCTTTTAACAAACGAAAAATCGCCGAGCTCATAAAACACGTCTAACCTTAGCGGCTGCCACAGACAAAGTAAACAATGAAAACAGCTAAAGTTTTTATCATACTTCGGGGGCATGTATACCAATATAATAAGGAAAATTTTATGTTAACCGGACCCTCCGAACCCGCGAAATTTAACAATTCCCGTTATTTTCTGAACACACCTCGTATACACTGATTTGTAATTTTACTCATCCTTTGTTTTGCAAAACAATTGTAATTTTACAAACAATTTTAACAGTCTACATAATTAAACTGCAAACAGAAGTTGTATAAAATAAATAATTAATTGTTTATTTCCAAACACTTATTGTAATTCAAATAGCAAGGTTTGGTAAGTAATTTTATTGATTATCTTAGTAAAATTAAATTCCGAATATGTATACATTTCCAATTCAATTCTACAATACAGAATTGTAAAATTACTATAAGTATCTGACAAAAACCAAAATATTATAAAATGGGACCCTGTTTAGTACTTTGGCTTTAACAAAATGTAATATTACAACAAATGCGTATTAAAATTGCAATACAATACAACATGTTGTAATTTTACTATGCAACTGCTTAGTAAAAATGTAGTAATTTTACAAACATTTTTAACAGTGAGCATCAAAATTGTACTCAATGTTATCCTTAACGTTAAAACTGTGTGAAGTGTATCGATGACCCTCACAACATGCTCTGGTTATCATTTTCGGATATAATATTAATTAAATGTGTTGCTACCGTTTGACTGGACTATAACTTGTTTACAGTAAAATTGCATTTGGTAAGATAACAACTTTATTAAACAAATATCTATTTAAATATTTGAGTTATGAACATATAACTTAAGTAACAAATTCTTTAAGAAAAAAATCAACAAAATTAAAAAAAAAACAGAAAACCTAATAAATAGATACATCTTCTGCATTCATGTGTACTCTAACAATTTGATCTTCAGTTTTGCACTCTTCGTCATCCGATACATCCAAATTTCCATTTTGGTAGATTGATAATGATCTCTTGAAGCTTCGATTGTACGCCATTTTAAAGTGTTTGTTTTTTCTGCCCAGAATCCAAACCACAACGACGGGACTCGCATAACCAAAAAGCCCCGTAATTAATAGTGTAACATGCCACTGCGCGTGGAAGCCGATGAGCAAAAAATAATGCAACACAAAATGAGGCAACCAAGACAAAACAAAAATATTCGCTACGGTAAGGCAATACACTGTTTTAGTTGCCTCATAGGGCAAATTGGTCTTATAAATATAAATATTAACGGCAAGTAAGAAGATAACACCTGCAACGTAAATTACTACGTAAGGTATGTGTAATGGACTTCCCATTTTGTGCATAAAATTTAGTATGAAGCTCAGAACGAATAAAACTACGAAGATAAGCGGGTACAGTGTTTGGGTTTTCAAAGTCCAATTACTTGTAAACGTCATCAACAACCAGTCCAAGACCATAGTGAGTAATAGCATAAGGAATAAAATACTGAAAGCTTCATACACAGTGTAAATTATAGTATAAAATCTATTAAAATATATTAAAAATGTTAATAAATAAGCTAGCGATTTTATAACTACCGCATTAAATATATACATGTTGATTCTTGTTCTTAATTCTTTAAATCTTAAAATTGTAACTACAAGAAAAATTTTGGCAGCTAAAGCACATACAAACGTCACTAAGGTGCATATAAGAAAAATATAGTGTATGTATTTGACCACAGTTTCGGTTTCGTAGACATCTTCGATAGGATCGTCTATCGCTTCTGTAAAGTTTTTTTCCGATATATTCATTTGGTTGGTACCTAAAAAAAATTTTGAAATATTAAATTTTCCAAAACGCTAAAAAACGTACCTTAATTTTAACTGTCTAGAAACTACTCACTATAGTCACTCCTGCAACAAACACACAATAATAAAACATAAAAAAACATTTAATAACTACAAAATTAATTATTGTCCTTTATAAGGAGCTAAAGTAACACTTTTTGTGTCAATTAAAAAAAATTAATCTTTATTATAAATTTTATCTAAACTGCGCACCACTCAATGTGTCTTGACCAAAAAGTTCGTTCTTTTTCAAAACAACATAACTTGTTTGTTTCTTGAACGATTTTATTTTGGTCTGTGATGTCTGCTAGCCTCATCCTTTGGCAATTCATGCTATAGATATGAAGCTCACGGTTCTTTAAGTAAATTTCCTACAGGGTGATATGTTATACGGTAAAAAAATTTAATAACTTCATCCCAGCCCCGTTTGTAAAAACATAATTTTTTTCTCGTTTTTACTTTGAAATAATGAAGTATTATGTCTTACCTTAAAACGTTTTTCAAATTTTACGAATTGGAATCTTAGCAACGAAAGTATGATTTTTTTCCAAAAGAGTACATTTAAGGCTTTTTTGTAGGCAATATACTTATTTTTTTTAGGAACAAGAAGATAAGATGGTGAAAGATTGTTCCTTAAATAATTCTGAACAAGCGACAAGCAACAAAATTCCATTATTTTTAGAGGGCCTAAGCAAAGAACACTTTTTCAAACTAACATTTTGGTAAAAATTTGCGAAAACTAAACCTAAACCGATATTTACGTTCGTTACGTTTTCTTCATAATTTTGTCCTCCTGATTGTGATTCAGTTGTCAAATTTAAGTTTCAGATAAAACCAAAATCACCAAGAATCAAGATTCGAAAACAATTGCCGGCTGTTAAATGTCTCAATAAAATACGATTGCTGGTTTTTACTGTTTTTTTACTGTTCGTTAAGTTTTACCTACCTACCTACATATATACCTACCCATATCTTACCCAGGTTACTTCCATTAAAATTTACCGTTGATTTGGAGATGTTAATTCCCGTAGCTGCAGCAAAGAACGGCAATTGCATTTTAATCATTTTAAGTTTAAATGCACAGAAAAAAATCTAACATAGTACGAAGAACAGCGCCATTGAATGCATTAAAATTGAAGCAATCTAAATTGTTATTTGCTCAATTAATTACTATTAAACCAAAATAGGGAAAATTTGAAAACCGTTTCAAGGTAAGACATAATTCAATTCAATTCATTATTTCAAAGTAAAAACTAGAAAAAATATTTCTTTTTTCAAACGGGGCTTGGATGAAATTATTGAAATTTTTCACCGTTTAATATATCACTCTGTAGAAAATTTACTTGAAGAACCGTAAGCTTTATATCTATAGCATGAATTGCCAGAGGATGGGGCTAGCAGGCATCACAGACCAAAATAAAATCGTTAAAGAAACAAAAAAGTTATGTCGTTTTGAAAAAGGACGAACTTTTTGGTCGCGATACATTAAGTGGTGCGCAGTTTATATAAGATTTGAAAATTAAAAAATTTCAAATATTACCATTTTTTACAAAAGATGACTCATCACCGAGGTCATCACTGATTTGTAAAAATATGGATAAAACAGGTGAGTAATATTTGCACAAAACTTGCTTATAAATAATAAAAATTTATATACAATGTTTAAAATTCAATATTTAAAAAAGTTTTTTATAATTATTATACAAACAATTTTCAGAAAATGCCTGTAACATTCAACTGTAAATATTAAACACATTATTATTATTAATACTATTATAAACCGGACTTAATTAAAAACTAGCCACCCTTAATAACTTTTATCATTTACATAATTTTAAAGAAAATTTAAATTCTGATCCATCGAAGTTAAAAAAATTAAAATTCGATCAAGGATATAAACAAAACAAAGAATTTCATAAAAAAAAATTATTTTAAATGTTGAAAATGTGCTTAGTTATTTGATTTGATTTATTTATTTGCCTACATTCTTGAATTATTCTTGAATGTTCTCAGGTTGGTGTTTTTTAATGACCCCAAAGAAAAAAATCAAGTGGCGTTAAATCTGAAGATCTTGCCAGCCATTCTTAAGCACCTCTTCTACCAATGCATTTCTAGGGAAACCTTTGGTTCCACCATTTTCCGACTGCTAAAGCATAGTGAGTAGAAGCTCCATCTTTCAGTCCTACATGAAGCAATATGTTTTCTTGTTTGTCCGTCTGATTTTTTAAGGATTGGGTAATAAGTGGGTCTATAACATTTTTAAGATGATCAAGATATAATTGTCCAGTCAAGTTTTCTTCGATAAAAAGGGGTGCAATTATTTCGTTGAAAAGAATACTGGAATACATTGATTTTTTGAGGATACTGACATGGGCGCCGGAAGGAATTCGTCTAGGGGGGGGGCTTAAAGTTTTTTACAATTTTGATAGATGTTACTTATAATCAAGTTGTACTGTAGAAGTTCACATTAAACTTAAGTCAAATAAAATATCATCTTTATATGTATATTTACCTATTTATTTATATTGGTACATATTGAAAAAAATACATCACAGTTTTTTGGTAAATATATAAATTTAAAAAAATTGTATCGCCGAGGAATCTCCTCTAGTAGTACAGCCGTCTTATGTATACGCTATACAAATTATGATAAATTAAAATATAACAAAAAAATTAAATACAAACATGAGTAATATTTTAAAAATAAGTTATAACAATAACAAAAACTTAAAAAAATGTGGTTGCACTGTAGCGACTTTTTTAGGTAATACATATCGATGTTATGCTATAGCATGACATAGAGTAGTAATAACAGGATAATTATAAGCAATTTTTGTGTGTAACACGTCTTATTTTTTGTTTTGCAACACGCCTATTAGGTATTATGGTTATTTATAATATTATACAAATTATGGAGTACCGGAATTTCTTGGTATGAATTTCCAGGGGGGGGGGCCGGGCCCCCCCTGCCCCTATGTAGCGGCGCCCATGGATACTGAGTATGATCCCCTAAAAAACATGTGGATTTTTATTGTCTGTACCTACCTAAGTTTATTTGCAAATCAATTTAGATTCATCGCGAAAACAAATATTTTTTAATAAATTGGGAGCAGAAATTAATTCGGTTCTTTCTGCTAAAGTATACACCATTTTTTTAATATTTAGGTAGTTTGATATTGTTGAATTTGTGTTTTTCTGAACATTTGCGATTCAGATGGTTTATTTTTCTTGTCGTATTTTCCCGTTGGAAAATAATGTACACGGGTTAGTTAACTGTTTTTAATTATCACTTTATTAATAAAATTTTATTCGTTTGACATGACATTAACATACATTTGCGTTGTAGCAGGGTTTTTTCTAACTTGTACGTTCATTGGGGTTAGGTAAAAGCTTAACTGCACACCCCGGACATCATCGAAACTTTTTTTAAAACTTTTCCCCACTTCGTGGTCAAGGCGGGAATTCTTTATAATTCAAATTAAAGTGACGTGCTCAACAGATGTTTCTTCACAAATATTTTGGTCAAGGTGGCTAGTTTTTAATTGAAATCCTTGTATGTAGGTAATAAAGGAATTATTAGTTGGTATTTTACTTTTACACCAATTCATCATTAAATAATAAATTAATTAAGTTACTCACCTATTAATATATTAAATCCTTTTGTTCAAGTTTAACACAATTCTTTTGAACTTATTTCTGACTTGACATTCATGAAAGCCAGAAACACCATTCAACTCGAGCAGCCAACTATTATTGATGCACTGTTATTTATCTGAGCTTATCTCTTTTTTAAACGAGTCACTAATTTGATAAACTCCTTTTCAACATATACTTATTTTGACTTAAAAACCCGAAATATAATATACAATATAATTTTTTTTATATTTTTTCGTATTAAATTAATTTCTTTAAGGGATTTTGTTTCTTTAAGATTTCTCAACTGGCTTGTTAATTTAAATGTAAGAGTTTAAGCATGTCTAGTTGGAGTCATTAAAAGCCCACATACATTTTTAAACATAATTTCCTCCATTTTTGTTGACCTCTAAAACAATTTTATTTCATAATTTGAAAATTTTAGAAATTTGTAGAATTTTGAAATTGTTCACAGTGCAGACTCGTGTAGTTGCTATTTTTATCTTATGTGGCATTGAGTAGCCCAATGTGACAAAAACTCTTCACTCGTTTGCATCCACTGTATCGCAAAGTTGGCAGAGAGTATTTGATTTTCTGCTTGTTGCTTTCAATTGCTTTCTTCTTTGAAAATTGCCGCAATCAAAGCCATATTTCCGATACCTGCTGTCTGCATTTCCATTCGACTTTTATCTCCACTATACGAAAGGAAAAACACGAAATTTCTCGTTAAACAACCGTCTCGAAGCTATTCACCTTCTGAATTATTTATTTAGGCTGGTTTTTGGGCCAATAAAAAGACGAATTTAAAGTAATTTTCTCTTACAAATTTATATGAATGGTTTTTAGATATAAAACACTAATAAATTTTTCTCTGAAAAACCAAGAAAATTTTACCTTTTTATAATAGTTATTTATGTATCACGAATGTGGAAATTATTTGCCGAGGCGAAAGCCGAGTATTTGACCAACCACGTGAGTGATAAAAAATGACTAATGCCGAGATGCATATTAAATTTTATCAGAAATCACATTTAATAATACTAATAATTAATATTGATGATTAAATCAAATGTTATTTGATGATCAAATCAAATGTCATTTGAATGTTGTTGTAAGTGTCTACGTATACTGTTTGGTTATTATATATTTGCCCTCCGCGGCGATTTTTTAATCTAATTAGTAAAATTAACTTAATATTTTTATGAAAAGGGCCAATCGACTTCCGCGACGGTGCTTTTTTTTAAATATTATTTAGTTGCTGCTGAGGAGCAGTGGACACATCTTAAAATGTTTAATGAGTTGCATACAATACTCGTATTAAATCGGAATACAAGTTATACTTCCGATTGTTGACTATTTTACTGCCGATTTCGGATTAACGTTATTTTAGTTACGAGTTTAACTAGACTGACGAGCGAGTGTTTAATAAAAACGAGTGTCTAGAGAAGTTTATAAACGAGTTTCATACTATACTTTTTCTACAACAAATTCTTATGATTATATAAAAATTATTTAAATTAAATATTTGTAAAGAGCGATATCTATACAAAAATAGAGTAACCGTAAGAATGGAAATCTGTATTACCGGCGGCAAATGTCAAATGATTCTTTGTAAACCAAAATATCCCTTGAAAATGGACTAACAACCGTTTAAATCCGATATAGAACCAGTTTTTCACACTAAAAGTAAAGAGAAAGTTTTATGGACAATCCACGGTGAAGTCTTCACATTCTTATATGCTGGCGGCAAAATCAAAAAATACATATAAACTTTTTAAATATTGGCGTTGAGAAACTTTTTAATACTTCTGTATTTTTGAATTGAGATAACACAGTACTTTTCGCAATAAGTATTATTTCACAAGAAGGGCACTTTATTTTAACGATTGTTTGAAATTTGACAACTGTCAACTAACTTAAAGCTAACTTCAGCCCGTGACTAAAACGCCATAAATCCACAACTTGTCAATGTGTATTTAAAAGGTCACTTAGTGGAAACATGTACGTTTAAAGGTGGGAGTAGAAAAAATATTGTTTACACTTTTATTACCAAGAAATAAAAATATTTTATTTTGTTTTACACGCTTGTTATTTTATTTATAAAAACATAAAAATAATTAAATTTACATTACACAGAACAAAAATGTTTTTCCAAGAATAATACAGGGTGTCCGGGAAAAGGAGGTCAATCCGTTAAACCATATATTCTTTGAGTTAAAACAATAAGACTTTCATAATACCATTTTTCAATTTAGAGCTTCATGTTCGATATACAGGGCGACAAAGTTTGTAATTTAAAACTGATTTTTTTTAATAATTCAACTAATTGATAAGATATTAAGTTTAAATTCGGTACACTACTTCAACATAAATAGTTACATTTTTTGAGACCAACAAAACAAAAAACAATTGTCAAATAATCAAAATAGGGGGGTCCAGTACTCACTGACTTCCCCTATTTTTTAGTACGTGCGCCAATGACTTCCAAACGGTATTTTTTCAGGTAATCATTTATTGTTTAAAATTTTTTATATCTTATAAAATTTTGATAAAATGATTTGTTTTAGAGATAATTTGTAAAGTATGGGTCAATCCATATCAAATTTTTAAAATTAAATTTTTTTTTTGAAAAAATTTAGGTCATGTGATATATCATAAAAAGGTCTCTAATAGGCCTTTAAAATAAGCCATCACTCACATTTCTACTTTTAATAGTTACGAGATATCGCTATTTTCAAAAATCAATAAAACAAAAACCACCCATTGAAAAAAATTCATATATGGGATTTTTGAGTTTTTTAGTGAGGTAAACAAATTTACCAAAAATTATCAAAATCGGAGATGGTGGGGGAAGAACCTTTGGTTGATTTGATATGGACTGATCCATACTTTACAAATTATCTCTAAAACAAATCATTTTATCAAAATTTTATAGGAGGCAAATTTTTTTTAACAATAAATAATTACCTGAAAAAATACCGTTTGGAAGTCATTGGCGCACGTACTAAAAATAGGGGGAGTCAGTGAGTAACTATTTATGTTGAAGTAGTGTACCGAATTTGAACTTAATATCTTATCAATTACTCGAATTATTAAAAAAAATCAGTTTTAAATTTCAAATTTGTCGCCCTGTATATCGAACATGAAGCTCTAAATTGAAAAATGGTACTATGAAAGTCTTATTGTTTTAACTCAAAGAATATATGGTGAACGGATTGACTTCCTTTTCCCGGACACCCTGTATATCAACTTCGGTGAAAAATGATTACTTATAATTATTAAATTTGCCAAAAACAACATATGGACTATTTTTATTTATATACCATATCAATAATAAATTAGTAAGAATATTAAAATTATCATTTTTTGGAAATATTTTATACACTTATAAATTTTATTAATTATAGTTAATTTAAATGGATTTTGATACTATATAATTTTAAATTAAATATTTAAATAATTTTAAATGCTATACTAAGTATAGGAGATCTATTTATAAAATAAATAAATTAATTAGTCAAGTTTGTTTGATTAATTACCTGAGTTTCCATGTAATACTAAACCCTTTAGAATACTAAGCAGGATAATCTCAAATTTATGTTAACGTCAGTTTTCTGAATCCCCTCAGATATAATGTAATGCTTTATTCACCCCTTTGCTCATAAATTATAATAAATAATAAATAAAATTATACAATATTTTTTTGTATGATTTTAGTGTTTCATATTATCAATTTTCCTAAAATATACATACGTTTATTTATGGGCGACATATTAAATATTTTACGATTCCAAAATGTCATAAAATAAAGAACTTGTGAGACACCCTACTATACATTGTACTTATGTACGAGGTGTGTTCAGAAAATATCGGGAATTTTCGTTTTTTGAAACAAATATTTATTTATTGGTGTACATTAATGTTGTCGCCTTCAAAATAGTCCCCATTGGATATTATGCACATGTGTCAGCTCTTCTTCCAATACTCGAAACACTTCTAAAAGTCGATCTTTGGATAGCCTTTAGTTCTTTCAGCGATGCGCTTTTAATGTCATCTATGCTTGCAAAACGACGGCCCTTTAAGGTTGTCTTTATTTTTGGGATTAGGAAAAAGTCAGACAGTCTGGCGAATATGGAGGCTGGGGCATCATTACAGTATTGTTTTTGGCCGAAAATTTTGTTCAAAATTTAACAATTTTAGAACAAATTTTGCTATCACGCGTTTCATACCCAAAACATTTGAAAAAATTTTATGGGATGAGCCAATTAATATACCAACATCATCAGCGACTTTTCTGATGGTTTATAACCATTTCTTCCACTTTCTCCATGTTTTTATCGGTTGTTAATGTGCTTGTGCGTTCGGGGCGTTCGTCATCTTCAACGTCTTCACGGCCATCTTGGAAACTCTTATACCACTTGTAAACTCTTGTTTTACTTATAGCAGACTCACTATAGGCCTCTGTTAACATTTCACAGAATTTGTTTCATTTTTTATGCAAAATTGGATACAAATGGAAGACCATTTCTTTTAAGAACGAAAATCGCCGAGCTCATAAAACACGTCTAACCTTAGCGAGACACAGTAAACAATGAAAACAGCTAAAGTTTTTATCATACTTCGGGGGCATGTATACCAACATAATAAAGAAAATTTTATGACAACCGGACCCTCCGAACCCGCGAAATTTAACAATTCCCTTTATTTTCTGAACACACCTCGTACATTGTACTTATGTATACATACTCTTATTAGAATATGTATTACAAAATAGAACATTGTATTTAATTTTCAACGTATTAGGAGTTTTTATGAATTTTATTTCGTTTACAACTTGTTGCAAAAGCAGTAAAATTATAAAAGTATGTACATTTTTAATTAAAAAAGGCAATAAAAACATAAGGTTACATGTTATGGGGGAATATATAGCTAATACTTTATATTGTAATGGTAAGTTAAATCAAATTTTCCCATAGAATCTGCAAATTAAATATTGTGATTGGTTCGATTCAGAAGTTGGTTTACGATGAATAAATAGCAATAACTTGTCAGGAGTCCCTGCAGGTTTAATGCTAAACACGTTTTGGGACCTGTAATTTTAGAGTCCTTAAACGACAGCCTAAATTAAATTATTTCCAGATTTTACATAATAATATACCTACATCACATTTTTTGCCGAGACGACTTTTATAATCGAATATTTTTATCGTATTAAAAAAATTCAGTACCACAAAAAAGACGTTTAATAGGCAACCCCTGGGGCTGTAGCAACTCCAACTCAATTTTTTAAATGGCAACACCCACTTTGTTATACTTTTGAAAATTGCTATTAAATATTACTAAACAAAATGCTTTTTAATAGTTTAATTTTTTTTAAATAAGCAAAATAATTTTTATAATTATTTATTTCAATTTCTTGTTATAAATATTAAATTAGATTAGGTTTTTTTCCGTACAAACATTTTTGAACTATTCGTTGTTGCAGATCTTTAATAGAATGATGCTGAGTTTTGTATAAAAAGTCTAATGGGGTCAAATCTGAAGATCTGGGATGCCATTCCATTGGTCCTCTTCTACCAAAGCACTGTTTTGGATAATTCTGATCCAGACAAGCCCTAACAGCTACACTCAGAAAATTGTTTAATAAATATAACAAAAAAGTAGTTTGTCTTATTTATTTACAAACGCTGCTATAGCATTTGCATCAATTATAAAGTAAATTTAGGTTATGTTTATAAAAATAAAACTCTTCCAGATGCAGAAAGGAATTGATAAATATTTTTATTATTATTTTTATTTGTCCAAAAAACAGTTCTATACCGTTTTGTAGTATAAATGTAACCCTAATGGTATTATTTATAGAAATTTTGTAAATTTTACAAATCCTTTTTCGTTTAAAATAAAACTTTAATTCAATTGTTAATTCAATAAACTATTTTCATTGTAATAATGATCACATTTTCAACCTACTGTTGGGTATTGGGTAGTTTTTTTTAAATAATTTCAAGGCATTAATAGTATATTATGTATCAAGCTATTTTATACACGAATTTAATTTAGGCACGAGCGAGCTTGCGAGCGAGTGCTTAAATTAATGAGTGTATAGAAAAGTCATAAACGAGGACCGAGGTGCATACTATACTTTTTCTACGGAAAATACTTATTATTATCTTAAAATGATTAAAATCAAAAACTATTTAATACTTTTGTATTTTTGTATTGAGATAATAAAATAATTTTCACATTTAGTAATATATTATTTTACAAGAAAGGCACTTTATTTTAACGATTGTATGACATTTGACACCTGTCAACTAACTTAAAACTAACTTCAGCCCGTGACTAAAAACCTGTTGCTAACTTCGGCCCGTGACTAAAGCGCCATAAAGCCAATGTCAATGTGTATTTAAAAGGTCACTTTGAATTACAAAAATATTAATTTAAAAAAGACAAATATGCCATAGTAAAATAAACAAATTTTACTATAACACCGCGCATTACTTTATGTAAGCGCAATTGAACAGTTTTTTATAAAAGCTCAACATTGTTGCTTCATTATTGTAAATGAAATGTAATTAAAAAATAATCTCATAACTTTGAAAAATCCTAGGTTTTTGTCCCAATAAGACACTGAAAATTTGATAAAAAATGTACCTTAGGTGGTACAATTTTAAATTCAAGGTAAATAATATTATTTTATTAATCGCTTACAAAATTATTTTCATTATCAGTGTATGTACATTTTTCTTAATGAGGTGGTGCCCCATCTTGTTGAAAATGTAAAACATTTTCATCCAAAGCCAGTTCATTATCCTTTCTTCTTTGATTTTATATTTCATTTATTAAAAGTAGCTGTATTGTTTTATCTAACATTTCAAAATAAATTTGAGCATCCAAATTTTGGTCAATAAATAATACCATTTACCAAAATTCCTGCCAAGACATTGCTTGTTTTTAAATAGACACCCTTTATAAATACTTCTATAGCTAATCAATATGTTAAGGCCTTTTTTATGATAGCATGGGCAGCTTTTGCTGTTTGTGTAAAGTTTTATAGCAAAGATTTAGGGTCTTAGACATGTTGTCTAAGATGATTTTAATGCCACGGGCAGGTGTTTTGTATCTTATAAACTAAGTGGCTCAACCTGACTTTATGGCATATGTTAATCAAAAAGTTTTAATTAATAAAAGTTTTTGGTACCCTAAATTACATAATTTGGGTTAAAGTTATTTGACCCAAATTATATTTTTAAACCGAATAGTTTGAGGTAGAAATCTTTAGAGGTATTATACTTTCAAAATTTAAATTGAGAATATTTTTATTCCTTCATTCATGATTTGAAATTTTAAAAGGAGACCTTTTAAGAAAGTACATATAATATGCATAAAAGAGTTATCGATATGACGATTCCTTTTATAATAAAAGCTTTATACAAAATTTGTACATTTAATGTGCCAGTTTTTTCTTAGATAAGTAAATATACAAAGTGTGATCAAAATTAAGGAAATAATTTTTTGCAGATTTTAGAAAATTCTATGAATTAAATTAGCCTTTTGTATTATCGTCGGGGATAAAATAAACAAAATTAAACTTTTAGGAAAAGTTTGTATTGCTCTTACATCGAATTTGTCATTTACCCAAAAAAGTTTTCAAGACGAATTTTGTAGCACGATAACTGATGAGAACAAATAAAACAAGCAATTCCCGAGGTGGATCAGTTTAAGTGAGGCAATTTGTTCAAATGTATTTTATGTCGCTTACCAAGTTTTTTCATACCTATTTTCTTATAGTGGACATAAAAACTATTGTGTACTTACTCGACAAATCAAGGGAGTGCATTGGAAAAATAAGTGGACAGTTATTTTTGATTTATCAGAAAAAATTCCCTTGATGCTTGTCTTCAAACACTAAAATTCATTTTAAATAATAAATATTTTGTCCAAATTCCATCAAGGGCAATTTTTTTTTTAAATATATCTTATTGTAGCTTAATCCGTAGCCATACTATATACATACTGCATATGTAATAAATAAAATAAACTATGTATACTAGGGTGTTTCAAAAAAATCGACTTTTTCTTTTTCTTCAAATGGTCAGCAAATTCTTTCAGAGGATGTCAAAACGAAGACCTCGTTAAAATTTGAGCTTTTAATTCGAAGATTTAGAGGTCGCGGATCGCAATTTTCTATTTCCCATTTAAATAACATAGGAATTTTTTTTTTTAACTTTGGAATTTTATACGTCTATATCGAATCAACTTATGGCAAGGAACATCTTAGATTTTTAGAGTAAATTTAACACTCTATAAAAAATGTCTCTTATAATTTTTCTATAAATTGATTTCTTCCAGAGTTATTCGAGGCCAAAGTTTGATTTCCATCGAATTTTCTCGTTTTTTCAACTTTTAGCATCATGTAGTAAAAAAATCACATATTTATATCTGAAACATAGAAAGTGTTGTAAAAAAAACAAAAAAACAAAAAAACTTCACTTTTTTCCAAAGCCTACTACAAAGTTTTAATGAAAATATGAGATGTGTATAATATGCAGAGTAATTTATTTATAAATGCATTTTTCTCGAAAATTGTTACGAATTAGAATAAAGTAAGCAGAAACATAAGTTGCAGACGCTCAAATCAGTTGAACTTGTTGTGCTGAAGCTGGATGTATGACAATAAAAAAGTCAGTGGGTAATGTTTTGATTGGCTGCCTAAAATCACGTACTTTTTCAACTAAATAATTTGTTAAATATTAATAAAATAATCTGTCCCTTTGGAAATTAACAAAATGCTTATAAAATTGCATATTACCTTTACAAAACTTTTTTTCATTGTTAAAATAATAACAAACCCTTGTTTTATACAAAACATTAAGTATTTTTAAATTTTACAAAATAACTACAAACTTATGACAACAAATCTAATTTTTATAACAGTGTAGGTACTTAAAAATACTTTAAAAGGAGTTCGTTCAAAAAATATCGTATACGTTTCTCTTTTAATCTCATTTTAACGGTTTCTTTGAAATCCCCTGGATTTATTAAATTAAACACGTCGATTTAAGTTTTAACATTCCAGTATTTTCGACTAAGTTTATTACTGTGCTTAACAATAATGCAACCAACCACTATCCCCTGTAAATTCTCGACCCTAGTCGGAAATCCCGGAAGAGCAAATGCACACCACGCAAATTTTTACACTGGAGCGCAGAAAATATGTAACCAAGTATATATCGCGTTTTAGGATATGTTCCGTAAGTCAACTTGGTTGGTTTGGTTTCGGTTAAGGTGTCCCGTAAATGAAAAATTCCTGAAAATTATGTAGTTAAGAAACGCGGTTCCTGAAAAATAGGTTACCCAATCGTTACCGAAACGACCGACGCTGTATGATCGGTTAAATCGGTTACCAGTGCTGCAAACCAAATGGAAACAGTGTTGCCCTAAACAAAATTACTGTTTTTTGTTGGTTATCTAACCTAAAAATTTAACACAGGAGCAGACTTCGCATACAAAATACGTTTTGTCCAAAAATAATTGAATTCAGTATATAGGGTGTTTTAGGTTTGTTTATATAACTATAGAAATATTATTAAAAATATATGCAAGTTGTAGTTTTTGCCACAAATAAAAGTTTTAATAAAAAATCTTAAAAACTTTGCAAGTCCTTTGGATTCAACAAAATGAACAAATTAATGGAGTTGCATAGTCAAATGAGATATTTTAAAATAACATGGACTTGACATGTTGATAAGTTGGATTATGTTTTTTCAAATAAAGGTGTCCCGTAAATATGAACTAACCGGGAAAACCAGGAATTTATTTCAGTAACCAGACCGGTAACTCGTGTGTATTTACGGAACATACCCTTAATAATAATAATTTAGTTATTTTTTATAAGAGTTACCATTTTTGTGGCAGTTATTATTTACATTGAAATACATTAAAACCAATGGCGGCTCGTCAGGGTAGGCCTCTGAGGCCGTGCCTCACCCTCAAAATGAAACTATTTACCCACTAATATTTCAGGCGAGTTCGCGTCTAAGAGGTGTGTTCGGAAAATATCGGAATTTTCGTTTTTAAAACAAACATTTATTTATTCGTCTACATTAATGTTGTCGCCTTCAAAATAGTCCCCATTGGATATTATGCACATGTGCCAGCTCTTCTTCCAATACTCGAAACACTTCTAAAACTCGATCTTTGGGATAGCCTTTAGTTCTTTCAGCGATGCGCTTTTAATGTCATCTATGCTTGCAAAACGACGGCCCTTTAAGGTTCTCTTTATTTTTGGGAATAGGAAAAAGTCAGACAGAGGCATTTCTGGCGAATATGGAGGCTGGGGCATCATGACAGTATTGTTTTTGGCCAAAAATGTTGTTCAAAATTTAACAATTTTAGAACAAATTTTTTGTCACGCGTTTCATACCCAAAACATTCGAAAAAATTTCATGGGATAAGCCAATCGATATACCAACATCATCAGCGACTTCTCTGATGGTTTATAACCATTTCTTCCACTTTTTCCATGGTTTTATCGGTTGTTAATGCGCTTGTGCGTTCGAGGCGTTCGTCATCTTCAACGTCTTCACGGCCATCTTGGAAACTTTTATACCACTTGTAAACTCTTGTTTTACTTATAGCAGACTCACTATAGGCCTTTGTTAACATTTCACAGAATTTATTTCATTTTTTAAGCAAAATTGGATACAAATTCTTTGATCCATTTCTTTTAACGAACGAAAAATCGCCGAGCTCATAAAACACGTCTAACCTTAGCGGCTGCCACAGACAAAGTAAACAATGAAAACAGCTAAAGTTTTTATCATACTTCTGGAGCATGTATACCAACATAATAAAGAAAATTTTATGACAACCGGACCCTCCGAACCCGCGTAATTTAACAATTCCCGTTATTTTCTGAACACACCTCGTATTTGTTGCTGCTTGAGGCTAAAGAATTGGAGCTGGGGCTTGCTCCAATTGGTGCTTTTATATCACATGACTGAAGATGTGGTGGGTGGCAGTTTGTGTTGCAGTGTGTGTAGAACTGGTGTTTTTGTTTTAATTCAGATTAAATTATTTAAAACTGTTGTCTAATATTTTATAGTTTTTGACTAGATTATTAAAATTTATTATTTTATTATTGTGGTGCATAGGGTAGATTTAGCAGTTTTTATTAAGCAACCAGTCGTATTGAGTTTCAATTAATTGAATCTTGTTCATGACATTATTCTCTCAATAAATGAAACACCTTTTTTAATAAGAAACGAAACTGAAAAAAGACAGTCGTCCAACTCCAAAAATTTCATCAATATTTAACGATAAGAGGCAGGGTAAGCAATATTCACAATTTCAAATATCTTGTTACGAAACTTATAAGTGTGGCTATGCGAAAGTATTTATAAACAAAGCTTATTTTGTTGGCATTGTATTTTAATAGGCCGCGTCAAAAACAATTGGATTTCAGGGGTGGGTTTCGATTGCTCTGATATTTTATTTGTTTTATGTGTATATTTTTAAGTTCCAGATAGATTTAAAAAGCGAATAAAATAAATTTAGAAAATTCTGTCAAAATTTAAAAAACTATTTTTGGTTTAAATATGTCAGCGAAACTTTTTTCGTGCTTTCCAGTGTAATTTATTTAATCGTTTCCTTTATAGGGTAGTTATTTACACTGAATGCAATATCAGTGCAAATTTCACTGAATAAATATACAATACCGAATGGTCGTATTGCTTTAAAAGTGTTCTTTTTAAAACTATGTAACGGGCTGATAAAATATTCTCTCTGCATTTAGATAAAAATTTATGAGCACTGGTTTGTTTATAATGGCCCACTTTATGTTAAAAAATTTGATTAAGCTTTTACCTTTATAGCAGTGATAAATAATTAATGATTAAGCTTTTCCCTTTATAGCAGTAATAAATGAACATTTATTTTTAATAAAATGCATTATTTATGATTTAATAATTTTTAATATAAAATTTAAATAATTATTATTGTATGCTATACATTACCAAAGCTATTCCGAATAAAGTACTTTTTATTAAATTCTTCATGTTCTATATGTTGTTAGTATCATAACGGCACTATTTCCTTTAACGAAATAACACCTATATCGGGCCCTGTATTGATAGCACTGTGCTCTAATTGAATTTTTTTTTTCTAACAAGCATGGCACCCAGGGGATTACCTAATTCAAATACGCTTAATCCAATGGTACTAGTCGCTTTTTTAGGTTAGCTCTTGTTTTCGAGATATTTTAGATTTAAATTGTGGATCCAAGCATCACAAAAGAACATTACTTACCTATAGAAATATCCATATTTTCCTGTAGTTTATGACACGTTTTTATTATAGAAATTTTTATCCATAACACACAATATCCATAACACAATAAGAATGGCTATAAAGTTGAAATTAAAAAAATATATGATACATCAAAATTTAAATATTTGGAAGCCACGCCTTTTATCACAGATTGACCAATAGTATGTTGTCCACGTGCACTGGCGTGTTCAAAAGTTAAAAAAAAATATCAAGATATAAAAAATAGGTACTTATTTTAAAATAACAAACCAAGCCACAAACCTTTTAAACATTAATTTGACAAATTATGGTATAGATTAAAAGGCTTATTTGGCTTATTTATATTAAGCATGTCAATTCGACAATATATAAAATTTTCTGTCCCCTTAAATTTTAAATCAGCCCATTTCAGCTTCTAATCTTTTTTATTAGGGTCTAGGCGTTGGTGGATGATACCACTTATTTATAATATCCGAGTGCCTGACTTTAATATGGGTCATTTTAATACACGCCTTAAAAGATCGTTTAACATGCAGAAGACATAAATACTTCTAAAAACGAGATTTCAGGGATCGGTAATTCCCGCGCGTCCGCCATATTTTAAAGTAGACCTGAAGAAACTTTTTAAGTTTTAAAATAAAAAAGCAAACGAGAGTCTAGAGAAGTTTATAAAACGAGTTGTACACTATACTCTTTCTCCGACAAATATTATTGGTTACCTATAAAAATAATTTATTACCAATTAATTTAAATATTTGTATAGAGCGCCATCTATACAAACAAAAAGTAATAAAATTGATGTTAGGAATCTAATTTACCGGCTTTCAAATGGACTAACAACAATTTAAATCCAAGTACATAGTTAAAAATTTATAAAATTTGTGTTAAAAATAATGCGTGTTAAATAAAAAATGTAAAAATTTACATAAACTTCCTAGTGTTTATAACATAAATGATTTATGTTACTTGATACAAAAATTGTAATAATTAAAGTCCTAAAATTTCAAATGATTTAACTAACATTAATGTGTTAAAAGGTCCTACACAAATAAGAATGTTAAATAATATTTTTTTGTACATTCTAGTAAAATAATATAGTTAATGTTGCGAGAAAATTATGTTAATTTTAATACAATACATTAGTTTAAATAACTCCTAAACAAGAGTTAATCTAACTCAAAAATATTTGTTAAATATTTGAATACAGAACATTTGTAATCAAATTAAAACAATATAGTATTTTTTTATTCAATTCAACTTAAATTTAAATGTTATTCTTCTAATTCGCTAATTTTGGATTAGTTCTTAATTGTAAGGTTAAGTGTGCTTTTATATAGCGTGTGTTTAACAAAATATAAAGGTAAGTTTGCTATGATAATGTTTTATTTACTTACATAACGTTTGTATCTCCAGAAATGTTTGAAGACCGTTTACCCTATGGCATGAATTTGTATTTTATTTTGGAATACAAAAAAAGGACTGGAATGTGCAATTTTAGTCTATTCCACTGCTTCATTGCTGGCCTTATTTTAAAATTATGTTGTAGTATCATTATTATTACATACTTACAATTTTATTATATTAATTTAAATATTTTATTAAAATAAATATAAATAAACAATTAATAATGTAAAAATTAATTAAAAAATACTGTTAAAAACATATTAAAATAATTAAATGCAGACATATTATTTGTGTAAAATAAATAAAATATAAATCAATTTAACATATTTAATTATGTTAAAGTTATACAGATTTTAAATCATATTAATTATTAATTTAAGTTAAAATAACCAATAAAAAAAAATAAAAATGACACAACACGATTTGTTAAATTAACTTATGTAAAAAAAATAACATATATAAATTTTCTTTTACACATTCTGTTGTGTTAAAAATTAATAACATAAGTAATAAAAATCAAAAAAACTAAAAAATTTGAGTGGACTTTCTGGGACACAAGAAATATGTTAAATATACATATAAATTTTTTACTGTGTAAAGAGGATGTTTTATGGGTACTCCGCCCGAAATTTGTAATATTTTTTCGGCAAATACTAGTTTACTGCCGGTGAAATCAAAAGGTATATTTAAAAGAAAACTTAGTGAACTAGTGTACTATAAAAACTGTTTACTTTGCTACAAATAGTATTACTAATTATAATAAGTAAATCATTATTGGGCTTCTATATTTATTACATTGGGTATAAACCGTATCTTTAATTAATTTAATTAAAACTTAAATTAACTTCGTTTCGAACTTCATAATTACATTTTATTGTTCGATGTTTCACTAGCAATTTTAGACACTTGAACGCTATATTACATTAAATTTAATGAGTATATTAAAACAAGATACAAATTTTCATTAAAAAAATTAAAGGGGTGAAAAGCAAATTTTAATTTTAAGAATTTCAGGGATGAAAAGCAAACAGCCCAAGTGGAGTTTAAAAAAATAGTTTAAGTATCTTAATGGCAGTTATAATAAAAATTGAAAATCTATGTTTATTATAACCACTTATAACTCAAAATTAAAAACTGATCTAATGTTAAACTAAGTTCTAAAAGATTTCTTTAAACCTGAAATGTTTCAGACAAAATAAAGTAAAACTTTTATATTGGCCGGTAAAAAACTCTTGAAATAATATTTTTTACTTGCGCAAGTGAGCACATAAAACTTTAAAATTATTATTGACAGGCCTAAGTTGAAAAAAAATTATGAAAAACATAAGACGCTTATTGGAAAACTTCCCATCAAGGACTCTTCATTATTTATTTAAACCGCGTTTAAAGGTGGGTTTATAAAATTAAGTTTTAAAGGGAAAAAAGTTTTAAAGATTTCAATCAATATTTAATCTGGATTTAATTATGTTTTTGAACTTAATAACTTTAGAACTGCGCTAAAATTGATAATTAATTAAACCCACGCCGCTGTAAAAATTTAGAAGTAAAAATTAAGTTTGTTGAGTTAATAAGGAAGTTTGTTTTAAAAGCATAAGTAATAATACGAATATCTTCTCAACGGTTAGAGTAATCAATTAAACACATCAGTCCTTTTTTGTAGAGCATTCAATTTCATATATTAAACGATTGATTAATAATGAAATTTGGTCTTTTTTAAATATTTTTTCCATGTCAAATTTCGGAAAAATTTATTATGGTCGTTTTTTCAAAAAAAAAAAGTACGCCACTGAATGCAGCATGCTTCAAAAAGCCAAACAAACCAAATTTCATCTAAAACGAACAATTTTAATATTTATAACGAAAATTAAAACACATTTAGGAGGTTTAGGAGAAAAATAAATCCGCCACTTAACGCGGCATACTTCAGAATGGGTACAACTTTTATTAATTAGGTACTATTTCAGAAAAGTTTATTTAACCACGTTATAAACATACATTTTCAGCATGGCTATCTTAGTTTCTTGTTTTATATCAATTTATGTTTATAACCTGGTAAAATAAACTTGAAATAGTTATTAATAGTTTCAGTGGCGTACTTATTTTTCTCCTAAACATCCGAATTTTGACATAGAAAAATGTTATAGTAGGCATCTGTCAAGTGACATTGATAATATTTTTTATAGCTTAGATAAAGTTTTTTATTCTCTATATTTTGAGCCTTCGTTCATTAAAATTGAGTAACAAATAAAAAAGTTACTGGGGTGTTTCCATCTTAAATGGGCCACACTGTATATACGTATTATAAATGCGAAAGTCTGTCTGTTTGTTCCTCTTTCACTTTTTTTACGGTTGACCTTTGTCCTTTGACTTACCCTTGATCCTAGCTAATGTTAAGTAATAATTCTATGCCAACGATATCGCTGGTTACATCTTGTAACTTCATATAATAGGACCTTAAATTTATCTAAAATATTACATTTAATAGTGCCTTGATAAATAAATTTTGTAACATGCATAAGTATCCTGAAAAATTTTAAAAATTACCAGGTTCTGGGAATTTTTTGAAATTTGACAACATCGCAAAACCCAGATACTGGGAATGTTTGGAGATTTGGAAACATCGCAAAAAAAATAAAAGAAATAATAAAAAAAATTAAAAATATACCATATAGGGTAAACCACATAGCTATTGGACACTTAAGGAATATTATTTATTTAAAATTTATATATGCCGTTGTTTTAAAGATTTTAGTTTTTTTCTTATAAATATATAAAAAGGATAGTTTGTTTGTTTAAACTTTATTTACGTTTACTTAAATATAAGAATATTTGAATTTTTAAAGATAGTTTTATAAAAACATGCAAAAAAGTATAGTTATTATAATTGGACATATTACCTAGTAATTGGACAAATGGACCATAGTTATTGGACATTTTATATAAACATGACAACTTTACAAATACCATAAATTGTTAAATATTTTCTGTTTTAGGTAATTTTCCGAATTTATTAATTTTTTTGCCATAAGTTTTTTATGTTTTCTATCATGCACTGTATTTAAATTACTGTTATTCTGCAAGATGTCCTGTGAGGAATAAATCACTATATTACTTACTCTCTAAAAATGAATTAGTCAAAAATGTCATAGCGAAAAAGCAGCTACTAAGAATTCTCGTCAACAGTAATTTGTATCCAGGACATTTAGCATGCTAAATGTCCTGCAGTCAATTCCTATAAAATAATATTCGCTGAATCCGAAAATGTTGTCAAAAGTTATAAAAGTAAAACAGTTTTTGAAATATAATTAATTTTACATCTAATATGGAACTGACTATATCTCAAAAACTGCTTAACTTTTATAGTTTTGACGATCATTTCGGATTCAGGGGACAATTTTACATAAGAATTGGCTGGTAAATGTCCGGGATACAAATATAGTATGATATTGGACATATGTCCAATAATAGAAATTTACATTTTTTACCAACCAGTAATTGGACACTGGCCATTTTACTGTTTGTTTTCAGAATTAAAATTAAAACTCATTAAAGTGACAATGTTTAAACATTTATACCACACACTGATCTGAACACTTTTTAGAAATATTTTTTATTGTAAGTTAAACACAGCCCTGCTCTTAACAAAAAAAAACAAAAATCTTACCACCAAAGTAACGTGCGAACTTTTTTGTCGTATATTGGACCCAAAATAAAGTAGTTATATATTATTACCGACAGAGATAGTTAAAATTGTTTACAGCGTCATCTAATGATTTGACTTTAAGGAAACTATTTATAGAACTCTTGGTTTTACAGAATTAATGTTAATTGTCCAATAACTGTCTACTTTACCCTACATTTATATCAGGATTATAAATCTTTTAAACCAATACTAAAGTTTATAAAAATATAATAATTTTTGTTTAATCTTTAAAACTTTATTGGAGGATAAATACGATGTTTATCAATAATTTACAGTTCTAATTCTTTATTATATTAAACCACAGTATACACATAAAACAAAAATGTAATTTTTAAAATAAACCCTGCCATAACTTATCCTTGTTTCATTTCGTATCGTATCGAAAATCGTATTTAATACTTTATGATGGTAAAACTCATTTCAACCCTTCGGTTACGTTTTTTATTACTCAGGGTCAGAGTTTATGATCATTCAACAATCAAAGGGACTTTATTGTGTAATTTTGAAATGACTTGTTTAAGCAAAACCCTTTACGAATTTTTATTGTAACAAGAATTTATTAATATGAGCAGTAAAATTTTATCAAGCATTATGTAAAACGGTTAATTTTAGTTTGACGTTAATTTGCAAATTCCATATTCACTTAATATTCTGTAAATCAGAATAATTTATTAACATTGTTCGTTCCAAATATGTTAATAGTTTGTTATAAGGGCTTTCATTTGCATAGTTTTTAGATATTAATTAATATGGTAAAACTAGCAACGCACAATGGATTAAAAGCAAAACATACATATAAATAAAACAAAGAATTCCATACAAAAATATATAAAAAACTGCTTTATGTGCTTCGTTTTAATTTACCTTTAGCAAAGTTGTTACAAGTTTTTGTTAAAATATTTGTAGGGTAAACCACAAAGTTATTAAGGAATATTATTTATTTAAAATTTATATATGCCGTTGTTTTAAAGATTTTAGTTTTGTTCTTATAAATTACCTTTAGCGTTTCTGGATTCTGAAGGTAACTACTAATTACTTGGTCGGACTTCTGAAATAATTTGTTGCAAATATCATTAAGTGTGGTATCTCTAGTTTGTGAAGCATTTATAATGTTTAGGCCGCAACAGGATGATTTATATATGTATATCTAATATTTTTTCGGGTGGTATGTTCCAAATTTATTAATTTTGTTGCCATTAGTTTTTTATTTATTCTCTATCATGCACTGTATTTAAATCACTGTTATTCTGCAAAATGTCCTGTGACGAAAAAATCACTAAATTACTTACTCTCTAAAAATGAATTAGTCAAAAATGTCATAGCGAAAAAGCAGCCACTAATAATTCTCGCCAACAGCAACTTGTATCCAGTACATTTAGCAGTCAATTCCTATGAAATATTTTAATCAATTTTACAATGGAGCACACACAAAAATTTAAAATAATTTTTTATGGGGTTCTTTGTTTTATTTAAATCCGTAATCGGATTTTAATTTTTTAACTTCAATGGATCAGAAATTGAGTGTGATTTTCGTGTTTAGTGGGTCAAAATACATGGGAAAATTATTATTTTTTTTTTTCGAATATGTAAACTAGTGTTATTAAGGGTTAGTTTCTAATTGAAAGCTCTGTATGTAAAAAAGTATAAAATACATTTTAAACACTTCAGTGGGTGCTGCTATAAATTTAAGTGGGTAGGTCGAAACAAAAAAAAAGTGAAGGACTGGATGGTAATATATCCTAATTAATTGCAGTAATTAGACCCGGCGACAAAAAAAGGGATTATGGCTTAAAGCAGAGCTTTTAACCAGGGGTAAATAATAATAATCGACCAGGCAAAAAATTCTATGATACTCTCGAGTAAATTAATTGTTTGAATAACGTTTTTTGGTTGCTTATTTAGGTTAATGTAAAGCTCAGAACCAAAATAGATTGAGAACATATCAGATTGAAATGGTGTGTTACATTTCAATCACCTTGCCTTTGTTAGTATATAAAGGCCATTTGTATACCGTCTCGTCGCTTGCTATGCTTGCCTGATTCACGTAAATTATACTATGTATATTTCTTTAAAAATCCACTTAGAAGCTCCCTAAAGTGACGTCGTTTATTTTTTATTGCTGCTATAAAGCAGCTCCGCAACAATTATACAAGTTCGGAAGAAAACTCTTGTGTCAAGTGTGATGGATGTTTTTTTCGTTGAAATTCCCCCACGCCGCGGCGCGCTGTTTTAATTTGGGGGATCATAATAAATTTTATTTAAAACAATTGAACGAAGCTTTTTATTAAAAAGTTATTTAGTTATCCACATTTTTTAATAACAAATCGCTTGTGTTATTTTAAGACCGTTTTAGCAAAAAAAAGATTTACGCTCCAGATTTATGCTGGGTGCATTTTTTCGGGACAAAAGGAAGCCCATGTCACTCTTTGATATACAATCTTAAAATGGTGTCAAAATCCAACACCAAGTGGTGTTAATATAAACACCATGAATTATGGTTGAACATGTTTTATACTGCAAACACCAAAACGGTGTTTATCTAAAAATATTTGAGAAGTGCACCTACACAGAAAAAAGGGAATATATATAACTATAGTTCATTTAACTATATTAAATTAGTTGACCCATAAGTATTTATTTAAATCAACTGTGGGAAGGTTAATATAAACAAAGATTAGTTTGACGGTACTAAACCAGATAGTTATTTTATTTTTTTAAATTGGTTAAATTAACCTACAAATCTTTAGTCAAATATGTTGTTTGTAAAATTGTAAAATAAGAGTTACTTCAACCTAGAGCACTCTGTTAAAACGATTAAAACAATTTGCCGTGCATTACTGGTTGCATAGTGTGTACCGATCGCGGCAAAGGCGGTGTGGATCACGTGATGTTCTTAAATCTCGCCTCTATTGAAAATAATAAAAACAAATAATAATAAACAAAAAAATTATTGGCGGTATTGAATATCTATAGATATATCTATAGATATTCAATTCGCTATAGCGAAGATCTCTTAAACTAAGAATATTACAACAGAATTTAATCATTGCAATGATGCATTAAAAATCACATTTAAGTTTCTACTTTAAAGGTTTGAACGTGATGGTGAATTTCCCGTCATAAAGCTTTTCGTTCATTAAAATCATTGCTGACATTTTAAAGAAGAAAAAACTTATAAATTACCTTCACAATTGGACACAACATCACTTAAACCGAGATCAATAAGAAAGTCCTTTAAATCCATTTTTTACAGGTACTTCACTACTTCACAACATAAAATTAAAACTAATGATGCTTACGCGAGGGCGCGAAATAAGTAAATAACGTATTTTAGGGCATCGGGGCCATATTTAGCAAGTTTTGCAAAATATATTTATTAATAAAAAATTATTTATTATTTTTTACTTAACACAGCTTTATTGTAAAAATGTAAGTTTTATATAATTAAATAATTATTTTTATAAACAAAACGTGTAACATTTAATAAAGAAAACATATTCAACAATAAACATGTATTTCTTACAAATACATTATTAATTAAAATTATATCATTTGTTTTATGGAAGTTTGACAAAATATATTTATTTATTAAAAAATATGATTTATTTTTAATTAATAGATATATCTATGTTTTAAATTTATTAATCCGTTTTTATATAGAAATATTTATTTCTTTTAATCAAAGTCAATAAAACAATTGGCATATTAAATAAAAATATATTAATTTTACCGTATTGAAACAATAAACAAATATTTGTTATTCAGAAACAATATTTTTTAATTATAACTGAAAACTACCAAATATATGATTTGGTTATTACAATAGTATGATTTCTCTGCAATATTGCAATATTTTTATACTAATTTAAATATTTTAATGAAATAAATAAAAATAAACAATTATTAATGTAAAAATTAATTAAAAAATAATGTTAAAATTACAAATTTAAAAACGTAACACTTTTTTGTGTAAAATAAATAAAATATAAATAAATATCATATTTAATTATGTTAAAGTTATTCAGATTTTAAATCATATTAATTATTAGTTTAGGTAAAAATAACCATTAAAAAAAATAAGCTTGACACAACCCGATTTGTTAAATTAACTTTGCAGTTATGTAAAAAAATAACATATATTAATTTTCTTTTACACATTGTGTTAAAAATTAAATTAATAAAAATAAAAAAAACTAAAAAATTTGAGTGGACTTTCTGGGACACAAGAAATATGTTAAATGTACATATAAATTTGTTACTGTGTAGTTAAATAAATTTCGGAGGTGTGTGGGTAATTTTCAACTACTTTTAATTGAACTTGTTCGCAAAGTTCATTACTATTATCCATGTATAAGCTTTTATATATGCCGGCTAGCATTAATTGTCTCTACCAAATTTGTTTCAAAACTATGCCTGTTTCAATTTAGTCGCCTTTTCAAATTTGAATCCTAAATAACTTATTTTAATTTATAGAAGGGAACCACCAAGGCTTGTTGCGTAGGATTTTACTCGAAAAAGTTTTAAACTGAAATGTGAAAGTCGATAATTTATTAGCTTTTTAGAGTGTTTTAAGAGGTGTAAAATCCGAAAAAATGCATCTATATAAACTACAACAACAATAATTGATTGGCGGTGATTCTGATAGAAGATTGCAATTTGTGAGCAAATGCTGGATATGTTAAACAGGAATGTTATTTCTTCTGCAGATATTATTTTTTCTAATTAATCAACATTTCTTCTAAATGGCAAGAATTAGGCAGATTTGCAGATACTGGGCAGAAGAACACCAGATCTAACACCTCTAGACTTTTTTCTATGGCACAGGGCATTTAAAAACACAAAAAATTAAAAATTATACAATTTAAAATAAAAAATAAAAGAAATAACGAATTTTATTTATGGTTTGTTCTGTGGTGAGAACCCCACTTTACATTGTACAGTATACAATGTAGCAGTGGCGGCTCGTGGGTGTATAGGAGTGAGGTGACATGAGGTTAATTTTGTCTAAATACAAATAAATTTCCACGTCACCTGGGAGGTATTAATATTAAGAATATAATAATTTAAATTAAAAAGTTGCCTCTGGGGACAGTTAGGTTACAGGACATTTCACCTAGTTTTTATGCCACATATAGAAACATAAAGTAATTAAAAAAAATACGATGGTCCTAACAGGAAGGAGACATTTAAATATAATAAATACAAAACTTATCAACAAAGGTCAAAAATAAAAATAAAACTAGCTGGGGACAGCAAATGTACATTTAACGAAAATTTGCCCATTATTCTGCGACGCGTTGACCTTTTTTAATTGGGCCGATATATCGCGATAGCCCTACTATAAATTATAAATCAAAAAACAAACAAAGAAAATATCAAAGCAATCAATAGCAAAGCAAATTTGTTTTTTAAAACTTTAAAATATATTGAATTTTTTTGAATTTAAATAAATGTATATTCCCTTGCTTGGTTATAATTTTTATTTGCGACTAGTTTTTAATAAAATACCATCTTCCGGCAAACTACACAAAAAATAGATATTTAATATACCTAATAGTTATTTTTTTTTTTTAATTTTAACTATTAAAAACAAAAACACCCGCGTTCTCCCTCCCTAAAATGGATTTAGCCGACAAAGTATATTCAGTAGGTTTTTTGTTTAAATAATTGATACCGATTTAAAAATAAAAATGACCCTCATATATCGCAGTCGTGTAAAAAAAATGCATTAGTTCGAGTGGCATACAACACTCACAGTAGGATGTACCTACACATGACAGCTAACTAAGTACAATCGTAAAAGTAAATTACGTCATGTTTCACCTTTATTTGGTAGTGTTTTTAAATACTCTTAAAAATACTTCGAAATGAGAAGAACGTAAATGGGATTTAAATTATTAATAATAATATAGAATATAACGTTGAGTTGACGTATGATGTTCTTATACCTTTAAGAGGCGTAGGTACCTAATATTGTCACCGTATATATTTTTTCACAAGGCATTTTTAACTATAATTATAATTAAACACAAACATTATTTATTACCAAAATTGTTGTTTTCAACCAGGCTTAAATAATTAAATCTCACTCTATTTGTCAATTGAAGTGTTTTTACCATTAATTAAATGAAGCATGTAAATTAAACTCGTTTGGACATAAAACTTTCAATAAAACGTATAATTAAAAAGCTCACATTGTGTATTTGTAAATGAACAAAAGAACAATTAATGAATACCGAAATTCCGATATTTACAATTCGGTTGGCTCTAAATTAATAGTTATAGCAAATCGTTTTAGCAAATGAATTTTACACAAAATTTTATTGTTTGTTTATGAAAACATGCATTTAAAATCAACTCCTGTAAAATATTTTTAATTTATTAACGTACATTTTATTATGAACAATCATAAATTCTCAAATAACAAAGGTTATAACCTATATAGAATAAGCAATATCGAAATACAGTTTATCTCGAATGAAGAATTTCCCAACTAGGTTCCTCGTTTAATTTTGTAAATAATCATGATCACTGTATGCATAGTTTTCCTTTGAAATGCTGATTTTCTAATAAATGTGCAAAAGAGAAGTATGCAAACTATAGAAACGCTTCGATAATTTCGAGATTCCATTTAAGTACCCCAAGTTGTTGAAGGTTTATTAAATTTGTATTTGCATAAAATTTTCATATGACCAGTGCACTTAAAGTTATAAAATAAATAAAAACACGAATGTAAAACGCTTAAAGGTTGAAAAATTCACCTTCAGATTGGCTTTAGCTAGGTCAGTACTTTATATGTTACACCCATCCACTATATATGTAAATTAGCAAAAGCTTTTTTACTTTACTTTAAAAGCTTCAATCTTTTTACTGAATTTGTCGTTTAGTGACTTTTTATAGCCAGTTGCCCGGAAAATTCAATTTTCCTAAAGTTATTCTTCTCGACAAAAGAAAATATTCCTTTTGTCATCTTATAAAATTTAAATATGTTTATGTGTGCATTGTTAAACTAAAATTATACATTTTCGTATAATATACATACCTAAATAAAAAACAAATTTAAAAAGATTTTTTCAAAAATAATGTTTTAATGAGTTTTCTAAAATCCAAATAATGTGTATTTGGATTTAAGAAAACTCATTAGTAGCCAAGTGGCACAATTGGTTAAATAATTTACAAACCTGTTTTTATAACCTTTAATAAATTTAAAGGTTATTTTCTAAAATAATTTAACTAATAAAAGAAGCATATTGGTAATATTACTAACTAGTTAAATAACCTACTTAATAACTTATAAGCAATACTACTAACTAGTGAAATATTTGGTTTAGTAATAGTCAATTTAAACTCTTGAAATAACCTAAATTTACCTGGGTAAATTAACGTTATTTCAAGAGTTTAAATTGACTATTAATAAACCAAATATTTCACTAGTTAGTAGTATTGCTTATAAGTTATTAAGTAGGTTATTTTAAAAGTTACATTACGTTATATTAACTTCCAATTTTAACCTTTAAAAATGGTTTTTAGACATATTTTGGTTTAGTTTAATTTTTGATATTACTCTTGGGTAAATTTTACCAATTTTTTACCAAATATATATTAACTCGCTGGTAAATTAACGTTTATTAATAATCTGGTTACGAGGCCCTTTAAGGTTCTCTTTATTTTTGGGAATAGGAAAAAGTCAGACATAGGCATGTATGGCGAATATGGAGGCTGGGGCATCATTACAGTATTGTTTTTGGACAACAATTTTGTTTTAATTTAACAATTTTGGAACAAATTTTGCTGCCACGCTTTTCATACCCAAAACATTCGAAAAAATTTCATGCCAATCGATATACCAACATTATCAGCGACTTCTCTGATGGTTTATAACAATTTCTTCCACTTTTTCCATGTTTTTATCGGTTGTTAATGTGCTTGGGCGTTCGGGGCGTTCGTCATCTTCAACATCTTCACGGCCATCTTGGAAACTCTTATACCACTTGTAAGCTCTTGTTTTACTTATAGCAGACTCACTATAGGCCTTTGTTCACATTTCACAGAATTTATTTCATTTTTTAAGCAAAATTGGATACAAATTTCTTTGAACCATTATCTTTTAACGAACGAAAATCGCCGAGCTCATAAAACACGTCTAACCTTAGCGGCTGCCACAGACAAAGTAAACAATGAAAACAGCTAAAGTTTTTATCATACTTCGGGGGCAGGTATATCAACATAATAAAGAAAATTTTATGACAACCGGACCCTCCGAATAATTCCCGTTATTTTCTGAACACACCTCGTACATAAACCTATATGTTGTAAGATTTCTGTGATAATGGAGCCTAAAAGAAATAATTTAAAAAAATATTGATTTTCTTTAACTTACTATAGAAGTTAACAAAGTTGTAAATTATTATTTATCTACAAATCTAAAAACAGTCCCCTCCCATTTAATTAATTTGGTAAGCATCTATACCTACGTTTTATCACAGAACATATGCGTTTTATAAAAAAAGCAGGACTGCAACTGAAATCAGAACGTAAGATCAGTGGGATTTTTTTTAATTTAGATATTTTAAAAATAACAAGTTAGTTTTATTTAACTAATTTTGGTAATTATTGGCAGAATTTAAACCAAAACCAAAGAGTTATAAATTTTAGATAGGTAAATAAAGCTTTAAAATAGTTAAATTAAAAACAATAAAATAACCAAATGGTGTAAATACATTTGCAGGTTAATTTAAATTGCTTATATAATTATATGATTATAATCAACAAGTAAAAGCATTCTAAAATTGCCATGTTGTTTGCTGTCAATTCTAACAAAAAGGAAATTTTACTAATTTGTTTTATTCCAAAAATAAGGTAATTTCAACAAACCAATAACAAAACATAATATTATTTTATGTTTTAAAGTATTTGAAATCAATTTAAAAAAAAATAAAGAAAAAATATATACCTACAATTTTATTTAATTTTTTTCCAATTTTTTTAAAATATGAAAGTATTATGTACTACTTCATTAGAAAAATGTCGTATTGTTTTTTCGCTTGAAATTCTTTAAAATAGGTATCAATTGATATATGTATATGGGGAATTCCAAGTGAATTCGACACGAAAAAAATCCTTGCCATTTTAAAATTCCTTGGCAATTTTTTCATGGATTCCCTGACTCCATTTTAATTTTAGCACGGTTCATCAATTGTTTTTGAAGATATGATTTTTTTTATTTTTAATCTTTAAGCGAATACAAGTTTTTATCTATATTAGATCGTGGCTATCAAAAAATTAATAATTTTTAAAAGATACAGGGTGATAAAGTATTACTTATCATATCAGTTTTTTTAATAAAACTTCTACTGTGGTAGACTTGGAAAGGTGATATTTTGCGAACAGTCACTTACTACCAAAACACATATTCACACATAATTACAATTGTTCGAGTGAACACAGCGTCGTAGAAACAGGGGTTGCTTAAGCTTATTGTCCCATACAAACTTTGAGGTTAGGTTTTTATACCATTTGATGCAATTTTTCGATTACTCAGTTTAACTACTATTAAAAAGGTGTACCTCTAAAATTTCGATAAAATAAACCGTTTCCGAGATATTCGAGATTTCAATAATTGTTACATCGCATTTAAGGACTAGAAGGTATATGATAACAAATTTTTTAATTGATAAAACTACAATTTTTTTAGTTTTTAGTTTTTTCAATACAAAATAAAAATTTTTATCATATACCTTTTAATCCTTTTAAATAATGCGATATAACAATTATTGTAATCTCGAATATCTCGGAAACGGTTTTTTATCGAAGTTTGAGAGGTACACCTTCTTAATGGTAGCCGAACTGTGTAATCTAAAAATTGCATCAAATGCTATAAAAACCTAACCTCAAAGTTTGTATCGGACAATAAGCTTAAAGCAACTCCCGTTTCTACGACACTGTGTTCACTCAAACAATTATAATTATGTGTGAATATGTGTTTTGGTAGTAAGTGACTGTTCGCAAAATATCACCTTTAGTAGACTACCATAGTAGAGGTTATATTAAAAAAAACTGATATGATAAGTAACACTTTATCACCATGTATCGTGGAAACATAAGTGATTAGGAAAAATATTTATTTGGGTTTTCGTCTTATTTTGAGTTGCTCAATCTTTTCCTAAATTTATGCCAATAAGTTTAGGGACACCTTGTATAGTAAAATATATTGATTAATTGATTTTCAATCTTAAAATAATTATTAATTTCGTAATGATAAATTTAAGTATATTCTAAGTATAAGTATGATAATTGTGGGGATAATAAAACTTTCTAGGCATACTTTTTACAATTAAGACACCGTCCCAACTTAAAAAATTGGCATCTATGTTTTTCTTAAAATATCTCTTGGATGCGCTTATCGAGTGAACCAAGTGTGTTAATATATAAAGTATACTATAGTTACTTCTTTGTATATTAACATAAACTTTGTTGGGCTTGTTTACTTGATATGCCCATCCAAGGAATATTTTAAGATAAAAACACAAGATGCCATTTTTTTCAGCTAGGCCTCAATTAATAAATTTATTTTTATTTGTGTACTAAAGATTTATATTCTTTCTCTTGCTTGAACGAACAACTTTGAATGCATCATACTTTTCAGAATTAGAGAATTGCTTGACATCAATTTCATCATGAAATTTTCATGTTCACTTATAGGAATGATGACGTGGATTTTGTGCGTAGCGGGAACAGGATAAGTGTTTTCAAGTCGAGTCACTAATTCATTTTAAACTTCGAAATACTGGCAGTATACTCTTTAATTTTTTTTAACAATTTTAATACACTCACAGGCAAAATAGTCGATCCACACAAATTTTCGATGAACTTCAATCGCAAATAACTTTTTTATTTGATTTCGGATTTAAACAAATATTAAGGATTATTGTAGATACATTAATGGAGAATCGCTCACATTTTAAAAATTACTAAAAAATACACGTACGTTTATAATATACAGGTTTAAACAAAGAGATGTTTTTTACCATAAGTTTAAAACACTGTAGATTGGCAAAACCGTATATTGTTCTAAATTAAGTTTTAATTATCAAGTCACATCTATTTTTAAAAGTTTTATTTTTGGTTCACCTTGATATATTTATTTTTGTGGAAAATATGGATTTTTTTTTTTAAAACCAATATTTTTCCTGTATGAAGGATCACAGTGACAGTTTTGTTGAATCTTCCCATACTTGGACATGTCATATACTTACATCTTTCAAAAGCTATCAAATTGTTTTTTGTAAATTAATGTGTTAATTTTGAGGTGTCTTCATACTTTTAAAAATGTCTTCGACTGATGTTGCCCTTTGTACTTTACTTCTTGTGACGTTTAAAACACTTAAGTGGCAATTGCCACGTAATACTGTGACCGTCCATCCTGGATTAAATTAATGGCTCTGACAACATCAGTCGGGGACATATCCATTTTTTAAAGTAAGAAGACACCTCAAAATTTAAACATTAATTTGCAAAAATCAATTTGATAGCTTTTGAAAGCCGTGTATGACATGTCCAAGTATGGGATGATTCAACAAAACTGTCACTGTAATTCTCCATTATAATAATGGATGGACCATAGCAACCTTAGTTCTTCATACAGAAAAATATTGGAAATTGCAATGTTTTTTTAAAAAATCCATATTTTTCATAAAAATAAATATATCGAGGTGAAGCAAAAACAAAATTATTAAGAATAGATGTGACTTGATAAGTAACACTTAATTTAGAACAATATATATATATATATATAATTTAGAACAATATACCGTATATACGGTTTTGCCACTCTACAGAGTATACTTATGGTAAAAAACATTTTTTTGTTTAAACCTGTATATTATAAACGTACGTCTATTTTTTAGTAATTTTTTAAAATGTGAGCGATTTTCCATTAATTTATCTACAATATTCTTTAATATTCGTTTAAATCCGACATCAAATAAACAAGTTATTTGCGATTGAAATTCATCGAAAATTTGTGTGGATCGATTATAATCGATCCACACAAATTTATTTTTGCCTGTGTGGATCGATTATTTTGCCTGTGAGTGTAGTTAAAAGGGCTAAATATAAAAAGATTGAATAAAAAAAATCATTTTTGATATTACAAAATGTCCGAAAATGGAAAAAATCAAAATTATTAAAATTTTAAGTTCCGAAAAATTATTAATTTTTTGATAGCCACGATCTAATAGTTCGTTCGTCGGAATCGCCCAATTGGAACCAAAGTTATGATCGATGATATATACATTTGATTTGATAAAC
Organism: Brassicogethes aeneus; assembly: GCA_921294245.1. NCBI lineage: Eukaryota > Metazoa > Arthropoda > Insecta > Coleoptera > Nitidulidae > Brassicogethes > Brassicogethes aeneus. The sequence continues at coordinate 49,786,195 of OV121135.1, forward strand.
AGTTCTAAAACTAAAATTGAATATTCATTTTGAGTCAGGGAACCCAAGAAAAAATTGCCGAGGAATTTCGAAATAGCAAGGGTTTTTTTCGTGTCAAATTCACGTTATTATTATATAAGTATTAATATTCAGGGTCATATCTAAACCTACATAACAATATTTGGTAAATTGTAATTATGTAGAGTTAAAATAATTATAGTTTAAATTAGAAATTAGTTAAAAAGGGTAAAATAAACTCAAAAGTACCAAATATTACCTTATTTTTAATCAAAAGGTACATTAACCAAGAAGTTTAATTTAAATAACATAACGTTAATTTTATCATAATTGAATTCCTCACTTATTACAAAATAACGTTAATTTAACGTTGTAGTACAATATTAATTAAATTAATTAACCAGGCATAATGTAAATTTAAGGTTAATTTAACCTACTTTACACTTTATTAGTAAGAAGTTGGCGAACTATTTTAATAAATATTTAAATAAATGCAGCTGGGTGTATCGCATTTATCTTTATTTTTCTGAATTTTAAAACTCCAAGCCACAAGCTTTTATTACTTTTTCGGCTGGCCAGGACAAAAGAAATATCGTCGTAAACTACTTAAATAATGTACTGTAAGTGTAGTTCCATTTATGTCCCCCATTTCTTATGTCACATTCTTTGTTTTAAATATGTAAATGCATTTACAAATAAAAACACCACATGTTACCTTTCACATCCTTTAATATATTATTTTTGCTATCTAAGCAGTAAATAAATATTATAACTTGTTTTAGATGCAGAATTCTTCAATGGGTGGCTATGCCTGAAACTTAATCACCACAAAGCTCTTCAAAATGAATGAAACTACAAGCGAGGAGGGATTCCACTCCTTCGGAATCTACGTTTTAGTCATCCAAATAGTTCTATTCTCCATAGTATGCCTAGTTGGGCTGGTGGGCAACACTCTGGTAATCTACGTGGTGATCAGATTCTCCAAAATGCAGACAGTGACGAACATGTACATCGTGAATCTAGCAATCGCCGACGAATGCTTCCTGATTGGTCTGCCGTTTTTAATCGTCACCATGATCAAGGAGCACTGGATATTCGGGCACATGGCCTGCAAGGCCTACATGATCAGCACGAGCATCAACCAATTCACCAGCAGCATCTTCCTTTGCATCATGTCTGCTGACCGATACATCGCCGTGTGTCACCCGATTTCTTCGCCAAGATGGCGGACTCCTTTCATCTCGAAAATTGTGTCGCTCTTGGCGTGGACAACGAGCATACTGCTGATCATACCGATCATACAGCACGCCAAAGAGCTGGACCAAGGCGGCCACAAATCTTGCGTGATCAGCTGGGGCAACCCCCAAAATTACTCCTACTTCAATAACTCGGAAGCCGATGGTATACCGCAAGAAACCATCTACAGCATGTACACCTTCATATGCAGCTTCGCGGTGCCGCTGAGTTTGATACTCGTTTTTTACTTCGAAGTCGTCAAGAAACTGAAGCACGTCGGACCGAAGAACAAGTCCAAGGAGAAGAAGAGATCGCACAGGAAAGTCACCAATTTGGTTTTGACTGTTGTCACAGTCTACGTCATTTTTTGGCTTCCGTATTGGATTATGCAGTTGGCCAGCAAGGGTGAAGATGTATCTACGTAAGTTTTTTTATTGAAATACAAATTTATCCAGTTCATATTTTTTTCTTCTTCAGATTTGCAATAACTCTTCATCTACTAGCGTCATGCCTGAGTTATTCAAACTCGGCTGTGAACCCAATCCTGTATGCTTTTCTGAGCGATAACTTCAAGAAAAGCTTTCTTAAAGCATGCACCTGCGCAGCGAAGGATGTCAATGCGCAGCTTCATTTAGAAAACAGCGTTTTCCCGCGTAAAACTAAGCACAACTCGGAAAGGTAATATCAGTAACTTTATTACGTAGATTTTAAAGTAAAAAAAAAATCAGTCCAGTAAATTTGTTTACATGTTCAAACCAGTAGTATTTTTCCGTATTAATGAAGAATTTGGGTATCTACATGTATGTACACTGTACATTATACAGTCAGTTTCAAAAGTCTTGCACCACCAAGTATAATATAAAAATTGAATACCAGTAGTATAAATATTGACATTTCTGAAGAATACCTATATAAGGGGACATCCATTAATTACATGAGATAAAAATAGTGGGGGATCTGGTTCAAATCAAATGGATGGCAACTTAATGTACAAAAAACTCAAAAACTCACATGTACCACTAGATTTATTAAAAAACAAAACGATAAAATTCTAGGCATAATCATGGGCAATAATAAACTTACCAGGTCTGTACATATTGAAGAACTATCGAAAAAACTGTCATCGGCTATCTATTGTGTAAGAAGAATACGAAGTATTGTTAATGAAGACCCCTGTTAAAAATCACCCATAGAGACCAATAGAAACCAATAAAAAATCAGAATGGAATGAATTGGTCTTATTGGTTTCTCAACAGAATGAGCATTGGTTTCTATTGGTAATTTCCGTACTGGAAAATGCCAATAGATTTCCTAATGGTCCCAATTGGTATTTTATCGGTGTGTAGGTACAAGGAACCCTATTGGTATATACCAATTTAATATTTATTTTCAAAATTCGCCAATAGGTGGGCAATAGGGTGGGCCGAAAATCCGCTTTTTTAGAATTTCGTTTAGTAATAGCAAAAATTTTGTTTATTATGTTGTAAACAAATTTTGTGTAAAAGATTAAATTTTTCGATCAACATCCTAGGCTCGCCCAACGCAATTAAAGATCAAAATGTTCAAAAAATGTTGATACTAAAATCGGGTTTATTTCTGAAACTATCCATCTGAAGTAATTTTGTGTAAGGACCTTTTTTGTAGAGCATAAAATTTCCGATCGAAATAAGTTAGGAAAATTTTTTTTTTAACATTTTGATCTTTAGTTGCGTTGCAACGCGTTGGGCGAGCCTAGGATGATGATCGAAAATTTTAATCTTTTACACAATTTTTTTTTACAACAAATTTCTGAAACTATCCATCTGAAGTAATTTTGTGTAGAGCATAAAATTTCCGATCAAAATAAGTTAAGAAAAATTTTTTTTTGAACATTTTGATCTTTAATTGCGTTGGGCGAGCCTAGGATGTTGATCGAAAATTTTAATCTTTACACATTTTTTTTTTTACAACATAATGAACAAAATTTTTGCTATTACTAAACGAAATTCTAAAAAAGCGGATTTTCGGCCCACCCTAGTGGGCAACCCATGCATACCTCTCGCCTCTGTAGCACAATACATAGGCCAGGCCTATTAGGCCTATAAAGGTGGAATGCCTTGAGCTGCTGAGTAAGGATTCCTTACTAAGGCTAAATTACTGGCCATGGAAACGCTTGGCGTTTTGGAATTTTTAAAGGGGCACAGATCGTCCTGTGGCCCACTCTGCGAAAAGTAAGCAGTGGGCCCCACTACTTACTTTTAGCAGAAGCTATTTATAAAATTTAAATTAAATGTTAAACAGCACTATTTTTGAGAAATTATTTAACCATCAAAACACGTAATTTTTTACCTTAAAGACGTCTAAAATGGATAGTGGGGACCAATTCAAACCAATAGCGGTACCTCTGGAAAATCCAAATAGCTCTATTGGGAATTACCAATAAAATATATCTATAATATATCTATTGGAAATTACCAATAAAATACGATTAGTCTCTATCGGTCTGTATTGGGATTTTCCAGCGGTGTCGCTATTGGTTTGAATTGGTAATTCATGGTACAGATACCACTATTGAGACCAATTCAAACCAATAGAGCTGCCGCTGGAAAATCCCAATAGCTTTTCTATTGGTCTTTATGGGTGATTTTTAACAGGGACGCGGCAGTAACTACTTATAACGCCCACTTTCATAGCAAAGCCTCCTATGGGATTTTAATATGGGGTGGATCTTCAGAAGCAATCAAAATATTCCTGCAACAAAAAAGGGCAATAAGAGCAATCGCCAAAGTAAGTCCCCAAACATCTTGTTGCCCACTTTTCAAAAAGTTTAAAATACTCATCATACCTGCTGTTTTTATAATTATCTGTCTTGTTTATGTAGACCTACAAAAATTTAAAAATCTTTGAGGATCACATTAACACTGGTCACAAAACAACCCAAGCAGCATTTTTGGTTCCAAAAACCATTACCAAAGTGGTGATAACTTTAAATTATTTAAGTATACTAAACAGCTACTTTAATTTTTACTTAAAAGTAATTCTAACTTTTAAATAGCAATGTTTTGTAACAAAAACTTAATTCTTTCCTTAAATGGTTACTATAAAGTAATAAACATTTAAGTAAAACTTGGTTGCCCCCAAGAAAACTTTGCAACTTTAAAAAAGGTGTTATAAGTAAAAAAAACTTTCAAGTATATTTAATTTGGTTGCTTATAGTTTGCTAAGTTATCCCTAGATGGTCAAAGGAATTTTGAGTTTTATTTACTCTGTTCTTTGGGATTCTTAGCAATTTGTTAAATCTTCCCAAGCAACAATTTAAGTATTTGTTACGTATATGGGACTATTGAAGAAACTTTAAAGTGTTTTGCGACAGTCGCCGGTCTCTTTATATTACTATGTTACGACTATAAAGTGGGGAACAATTATTGAGTTCCAAAAAGGTATCAAATATGTCACTAGCTATAAACCCTGCTACTATTTGGAACGTAGCTGCTACGTTACTAGAACGTTTCAATATCGTTGCTAGAGCTTTATAATTACTTTTATTTATTTGTTTTTACTCCTATATTAACTGTCTTTGTCAAACTTATATTAGATTATACTATCCCTCCTTTTTTAAATGTAGCCACTACGGACTTGGCTTTTCAATGTCAACGTTTATTAAATATGTACTGGTAGTTTATAATTTCCAGAATAAAAATATAATGTTTAATTAGGCAGGTAAATTTATAAACCCTTTAAATTTTACTGTTGAACTTATGAATTTTGTTTTTGTAAAATAAATGCGCTTCATCAATATTTAAGTATAAACAAATTATTTATTTAATAATGTTTATAAATAAAAAAATCTTAATATTTATTATTAATTTTTATTTAATTATTAATACCGTCTATTACCAACAAAATTACTATTTATTAAAAAGTAAACAAGCATTTACAAACAATTAAAATAATTTATTATTTAAATTACCACGTGGTACCGTACAGTAAAAAATGGCGATAAGAAGCATTTTCTTTGAAGTAGTTTTTTTCACCTTAATTTACTTTACGGTAGTTTTGGTTAGTACCATAAACGTTCCAAAAACTAAAATAAACTTTTAAGTTATTAACTTTGTAGTTTTTAACTCATGTTCCAGTTTCGAGATTTTAACTTGCAAAGGGACTACAAAGTAAAAATAATTATAATGTAATCTTTAGGTAGCAACCGAAAGTAACTGCTACAAATTAAATTTACTTGAAAGTTTTTTTTACTTATAACACCTTTTTTAAAGTTGCAAAGTCTTCTTGGGGGCAACCAAGTTTTACTTAAATGTTTATTACTTTATAGTAACCATTTAAGGAAAGAATGAAGTTTCTGTTACAAAATATTGCTATTTAAAAGATAGAATTACTTTTAAGTAAAAATTAAAGTTGCTGTTTAGTATAATTAACTAATTTAAAGTTATCACCACTTTGGTAATGGTTTTTGAAACCAAAAATGCTGCTTGGGACAATTTATTAAATTGTATTGTATGACGTGCCTTGTAAACCTTGAAGGTAAATAAACTTATTCTTATTTTTATCAAAATCTCAGCAAATCTCATGTTAAGGGAGGGGGGTCTTTTAAAATATCACGTCAACTTTTGGGTTCAAAGAAGTATTATAATTCAAATTCAAAAAAAAAGGGATCAATTTTTTTTTGGGTTTATCATGTTGTCCGCAATGAAAGTTTAATGGCTAGAATCTCACGTGAGGAATAGGGGGTGGTCTACCAAATCTCACCAAGGGGGTGGGAGGGGTCCAAATTATCAGAAAAATGCCTCACGTATTTAATGGATGTCCCCTAACCTTATAGACATGCCCAGACGTGTTCATGCATTGTTACAGTGCAGGGGTGGCAATATAAGGTACTAAAAAAATAAAGTGTTAAAAGTTCTTAGATTATTTGAACAAATATATTTACCTGTCTATAAAAAAAATTCGCATTGTTTCTTTTTGCCCCCTACCTTCTAATTGGGTAAGTATCAACAAAAAGAGGATAGTTTGTTACCATTAGATGCGCTAACTTATAGAAGGAATTACAAAGTGGTTCAAGACTTGAAACCGATTGTATTTAAATGTTGGATAGATACCAATTTTCTTTATCAGGATGACAGACCCTTTATTCTAAGGTACCATTAATTGGATAATTAAGTAATTCTTTTTCAAGGTTTAGACCGACCAGGGCCACCTCTCTTTGTCCCAATAATGATGAAGAGTGCGACGTTGGGCCATTGATGAATAAAGGAGACGCTTCCACTTCCATTACCATGACCAGTAGAACAAACAATGCCACTTGTTTAGGGGATAGCAGGGAACGATTGCAAAGGTATACCAATAAAAATGGGGTGGTGATTTCCCAACCAACCAGTCTATAATTTCGTTTTAGGTAGTTATTTATATAAAAAATTAATTTTGGTTTTATGGTTAAATGTTACAATATTGGAACAAAAAAAAACAGAATGTGTGGACCATTTATACAATATATTTAAAATTAATACAATGGAAAAATTATAAAACCAAAATTTTCGATATGATAGATATATGCCTGGATATTAAAAATCATAATAGCAACGAAACAAATTTAATCAAATAATAAAACCAAAATTGTTTAAATTTAAAATAGCGATTCGGGAATGTTATGTTACCTAAATGTTTATGCAATCAAAAGTTGTATTATTTATAAAAAAAATAAAGCATAGCAAATATGCAGGGTACATTTTTAGAATAGTTTTGTCAATATTAAAATGTATAGTATACGTTTACATGTGCTAGTATTATAATATATAGGTAAGCTTGTATCGTTGATGACTCTTCACTTCCCAGTGTAAATAAATTATATTTGGTTGTCGTATACAATGTTTCTCAAAAGATTTCATTCTTTGAGCCCATAAAATCTTTTGAAATCGTGTATTAGGTACCTTTTGATTTACTGACCAAAGCGAACGCTGTTTTATGTAAATTTAATATTGTGTAAGCATATCAATGTAATCTTTTTGTAAACTTTTATATAAGACAGCTTTCATATATACAGAGTATTTATGTAAAAACCAGCAATGCTCTATACGTGTGCACCTAATATAGATATCAGAAATTTCTCAAAACTGTTTTGAGACATTTTTGATATATTTTTTAGGTCCAAACTTATATAGCATTGCTCGTTCTTAAATAGACACCCTGTATAAAACAACTGCATGTGTACCTATAGGTTCTATTTACGTTAAGTCTGTGATATTAACTTAAAATAATTATGTACATAACACTTTATAAACTTTTGTTGCACCATATTTCTCAGATATATAGGTAGTTAAAATTTGAAAATTATTTACTAATTTTTGTATAAAATGTTTTATTTTTCGAGAGTTGTATAAATTATTTTAACAGGTAGAATAGTGTTCATCTGTATTTATGATGAATGTTGTTGAAATTGCGTATGTGTAACATAAATTCTCAAACGTTAATTCATTACGTTGAGAATAAAATGCCAAATATAGCCTATATTAAATAAATGTATTGTAATAACATCTTATGTAAATTAAATTATCTAAAAATTATTTGCATTTTATTTATTATGAAAAACGAAATATACAGGGTGTCATTAAATAAATTGTCATCCTTTAAGTTTTTCCTCTATTATTTTTAAATTAGTGCCATTTTTTTAATAAAATTGTTCCGATTTAGTTCAACTGACTTATTTATTTTAGTTAACTTGGTCAAATAAGCCATAATGATGAAGAAAGTGCTTTAGTGCTTTAGTGCATTTAAAACCCTTCTAAGTTTTATTTTTATGCACTAAACAAATTTTTAACATGACCGTCGCATACTTTTTTTTCATGTGATTTCACACATTTTTATTTGCTCAAAATTAAACAACATTAACGATAATGGCTATTTAAGACAATTTTATAACACAAAAAACCAACATTTGTTCAATATCATTTTCTTTGGCTACTTAAAAGTTGAATTAAATTTTTAGAAGATCGCAAATATTGGATTTTGCTCGAGGGACATACGACGGTCATGTGAAACAGGAGTTTTAAAACCAAAATTAAAAAATAAATTCATAGGATATTGAACTTTTGCTATTATAAATCGATAACATATTTTTTATCCTATCTAGTGAAATGTAAAAAAATTATGGCTAATATAAAGGTTTTAGTTTTAATACTCCAGGGTCATGGTATCTTCAAAGTTACTGAAAACCACCCATATACTCATCCAGATTTTCAAAACGTCGCGTTTTACCATCAAATTTTATTTTATTTATTGGCGTAGTCGAATAAATAATAAATATAAAGGTTTTAGTTTTAATACTCCAGGGTCATGGTATCTTCAAAGTTACTGAAAACCACCCATATACTCATCCAGATTTTCAAAACGTCGCGTTTTACCATCAAATTTTATTTTATTTATTGGCGTAGTCGAATAAATAATAAAAAATATATTTAAAAGCGATGTTTTTATTAAAATAAAAATATACCTACATATTTACAAAACATTACGTGTTTCCAGCATCAATAGCATAACATCTACAACTACAACCAGTCACTGGACAATCTTGGTGTTCCCTGTAATAAAAAATAATGTAAAATAGATATTTAAATGCACTGGGCTGTTTTTTGGTATTATTGAATCCAATTTCAACCAAAAAAACAAACTATAAAAATTTAATTACTTAAACCACTGCAGCATGTGCTCGGCATGTCCGCCATGCCTGCAGGTTTGGCACCAAGTGAACCAGCTGTCAAAATCAACCATTTTGGATTTTTCAATTTCCCCGGTTGTGGTTCCCATGTACATCAGACAAATCGCGCATCTTGGCAACGGTTTTCGACAATTAGGACACGAGGAAATCTTCACTGTGTTTCCGGTTGTGCTCCCCAATCTAAAAGGCGTTCGACCCCTATTCAGGCCGTGCAAATAGGCCGAAATACTTTTACCGCAGAAATTACAAGACACGAACACTTGTTGAGGCGGTTTTTCTTGCGGTCTGAAAAGAGCCAGTTTTATATCGAATTGCGCTCTTTCGTGCCACAACTTCCAGGTGTCCAACAAATTTCTATAACTGTAAAAAATTTATTATTACCAAACTGTTCCCCTTAAAATGATTTTTAAGCACCTTTCGATCCACAACTTAACAGTTTCATTTCCCAGTTCTGTATAAAAAGCTCGCATAGCTATAAGAGCTGTTGATTGAATATCAGCTGTAGTGTCAAGATATTTTTGTAGAAGAATTAAACCCTCCGTATCGTTACCTATAAGAAAAATACCCCAATATAGAACCTTAGGGAATCTAGTGGGTGGCACTCACCTGTTAGCAAAAGACCATCCAAGTTCCCTTCTTCAGTCAGTTTCTCAGTTGTGGATTGTAAGTACTCCAGTAATTTATTATCTGGCAAGAACATGCAAGCAAACGCCACTCTATCGCCTACTGACATACCTCTTTCATTCTAAAAAAACACGTTTTATTATTGTGTTTTTTGTCATCTTTTGAACATACCAAAATATCGTCATAATTATTGTTCTCGTCAGTCAAAAAAGCAAACATCGCTTTCAAATAGGGATCGGTTATTTTACTTCTGGAATTAGTACAAAACTGCTTCCAAACGCTACTCTTATCATCCGAAAATCCAGCCAACGCCATCGCTACTATGTTGAGGCTGGAGGAATATTCGGAAGCGTCTGGAACCCTGGTGAGCAATTCTATTGCCGCCTTTATTTTAAGGTTAAAAACCGATATGGCTGCGGCTCTCGTGAACTCGTTCTCCTTCTCCAGACTTTTAAGGTACTCCGGAAGGAAATCTACCGGCCATCCGCAAAGCCGAATTGCTTGTTCCCTATCTTCATGTCTAAAAAGTTACATTTCTTCACCGATTTTCTCCAGTGGGTATTCTAGATTGTATTTTCACCAAGTGTGTGCAAAATTCCAGCTCAATCGGTTGCGTGGAAGTAGATTTGTAATATAAAGTGCGTAAGTAAACTGACCCAGCAAGTTTGATTATGTAATGGCCCTTTACATAGTTTCATGGCTTAATAATGTCATTTTTAACCATACTGGGTCTTTACAGGAATGTTTTAATAAAAATAATAATTTTGATAAAAGGCTGCAATGGCCATTTTCAGACTAATATTTGTATATTTTACCATACAAGACTTATATATGGCAATTTTCAGTATCAAGTTAATGGGACATTAAAAAACCATTAAAGTGACAAATGTTTTCTGTATATAAAACTTACTAAACCTTTAATTACCCTTATATTACCTATATTTTAAAAATGACGCTCAGTGTAATTCCTATATTTTTAATAGTGTGTTAAACCACATACAAAAATAATAATAATACCTAATGGTTGTTAAATTTAATTTGTCCCGACCGTCAGAAATTGTATTGTGACGGTAGGGATAACAATTTCTCATTATCGTGGAATATTCTTATCTAACAAATATATACCTACCACATTTAATCCACCATAACCTCTATAGAATCCCATATCAGATACTGCCACATTTGTACCCTTAACCTGCCATATCAACCCTTTAGCGGAATGGTTCTTGTAAGTGCCTTTATTGACTGCCGTTACTATGGCACGCCGCACTGTGTCGTATTTGACCTGTATAGGTGACCAAAAGTCGATTTCTGAAGTTGCCCTTACAGCAAAAAAATATACATAAAATTGATCATTATGCTTTTCTTGACAATGTACAACCATTTGTTTATTTATAAAATATTAATAAGGACCGTGACGTATAAAATTTTAAAACAATGCACAAACACATTTTTTTATATAAATAACTCGCGCTTGGTAAATATGCGATTAAAACTATAAATTATAATTAACAGAAGTTATATTTGGTAGATTGCTTTAAAATAAATGTCTTTTAAGGTATAACTAGAGATGGGAAAATTCCCATTTGACGAAAATTCCCGGAAACTTTCCATCGAAAATTCCCGAAATTTTCCGAAAGTTTCAAAAAAAAAATTTTTTATTGCGAAAATATTTTTTTTTTATGCCAGGGATTTGCAAAAATATATACCACATTAACTTTTTGTCGAATTTTATTAAGAAAAAAATATTTATAAGAATGTAACTGCAATACTAATTTTAGTATTTTTATATTGTATTGTATTGTATACTGAAACCTACAAAATAAAAATAAAATGTTTACTATTAGAAATTCACTGCTAATAAATCCTAGATATTACAAAAAAAATTAAAATGGACAAAGTAACTAATATATAGGAATATTGAAAAGTAAAAGATACTAAAAATAGTATTGCAGTTCTGACTGATAAAATTTTTGTTTTTTTGCACTATTTTGTAATAATTCCAAACACTAGATTTTTCTCTTGGCATTGTGCTATGCCTATAAATAAACAACAAAATGTAAGAATGATTTTAACTTTGTTTATTGTTTTTATTTTCTTTGCCTTTTTAAAAAAAAGTTTTTTGTGATGATGCTGAATAATCCGGCTTCATTGAGGTTATGTAACATAACTTACATTATTTATACTTCTGCTTTAAATTAACACACATTAAATTCTTATTCAAAGTTTCTTGGCCTTGTATCATGGCCTTAACGAAAATCAGCGGTTAAACAATTGACATTTAAATGAAAAAAACAAGGAAAGTTTCCAAGGAATGTTTCCAAGGAATGTTTCCGGTAGCTTAAAAGAAACTTTCAAAATGAAAATAAATTCCCAATTGGAAACTTTCCAAAACGGAAAGTTTCCTTAAAATGGAAACTTTCCGATTCCCATCTCTAGGTATAACGTTAAAAATTAAAAAAATATTTTATTTTATGTATAGTAATAGCCGTCCAAATTTTGTCATTTTTTTAACGTGCATTTAACCAAACTTTTTGCAAATAGTAATGGTGCCCCAGGTTGCCCCAATTTCTTTTGTGTGTGGAAGTGTTTGTTAATATATGAATAATGGTCATTATTAAGGATTTTGACGGGAAATGTTGAGAAACTTGGCTACACTTGATTTTATGTCAAAAAATGTGTATTAGAGCTGATTTTTTTAAACTTTTGTCTTTATTTTCCGAGTTTTTTTTAAATCTGGTGTCTTAAAATTAATTAAAAACATAAAAATAATAAATATATATTAATTTAAAACTAATTTTTATAGCCAATTGGCTATAAAAATAACTTCTTAACTTTCTTGCTAACAACATCCATTTCAAATACCCAAATTTAGCAATCTAACGGATTTGAGAAAAATGAATGGCAGATGAGGTATCTAAACAGAAAACTTTAAAAGGATAAGAGTACAAGTGCGGAATCTCTTTTAGCTTTGCAAAAGGCCATTAAAAACATAAAAAGTATGTAGAATAAAAAGTTAAAATCGAAAATAATAAAATTGGTATCGTCCCAGAAAAAATTGAACACCCTGTATAAATTAAATTACAACATTAAAAAATATGTATTAATTCAAATATTTTTGTTCCCTACAAATTTTTCATGACTACAGTTGTTTCTGAGATAGGCATATGGGTTATCTTACGTGGTTCACCCTGTACTTAGCTTCTTTTAATTCTAACTAATGGTTAAATTTATTAAAAATTATCTTTTTGTATAACAAAAAAGCATTTTTAATATGTTTTTCAACAAAAATGTTTTTGGTCACCTAATCACTCTGTTTACGACATAGTGCGCCGTTTTAACATTTATTAAATAATATTTTATTTTAAAATTTTATTGGTTTAAAATTTTAAAAAATTTTAAGAATTTTAGGTTTACATTTAAAATTTAAAATATTTTCAACTATCATGTATTGAAAGACAAAATTTACAGTTCACTTCTGTATTAAACCATTGAGTAAGATTCCTTAGTCAATGGTTAGCCTTTATAGGGCCCTTAGTTCGTTAAAACCACGTTTATGAAGGGCCATTATATAGCCTTTAGAGGAAAGTCGAGTAATTTCAAGTAGGCGCGTAATTTTGGATAGTGGTGTATGTTTGAAACTAATCAAATCATTAAACGCAAATTGACTTTAATGCAATCTAAAAAGTTCAAACAAGCATATCCAGTGTTATTTAGATGATACTAATCACTCTCCATTAGATGGCAGCGGTAAACATCGGAACCACGTTTTGTAGTTTTTTGTTGTCATAGTTTAAGCCGTGTTTTTTTTATAAATATTGGTTGGAAAAATTTGTATTTTTTACCTGGACAAGGTAAATGTTTGTTTAAGAGAAAACTACGAAATTTTTTCAATAATTTAAAAAAACTTAACGCAAAAAGTATAAAGTTGCCTAATTTCTGATGGTTGACGTTTCTCAATTCCCCCTATCCAAAATTAGGAATCCAAAATTAAACAAATTCCAACATTTAGAGTCGTCTAAGGAATATAATGTTTATATATGTGACTTATGCATGGACTAATAAATATGTTGTTACTAAAAAAAAATTAATTTCGGATAGGGTGTCCGAAATTGGGAGCCCAATTTTAAATTTGTAAAATTTGCAATTACTACAAAAACCTCATTTTTTGTAAACATTTTTTGTAATAAAAATGTTTTGATATTAAAATTTGTTTCTTTGCAATGCATTGATACTAGCCAATAGATAAAGCATTAAAAAAAAAAGGTATCTGAAATTAGGCGACTTTCCTCTACGGTTGTGTTTGCTGGGGAAAGTGTGCAAAATGATATTAAAACTACTTACTTGTAGTATTTGGCGGAACCTTTACAATTGGGATTGCCCAAATCTATCCAACTCTCAATAACCGTTTCGGATTTATTATTTTCTGGGTCAATTTTAAGGATGGTTTGCACTCCAGGGTGTTTAATATTTGTGCGCCTTATAGCGCCATCTTCCGCCAACTTGTTGCTCAAATGCAACCAATTCCACACGCTCGCCAACATATCGTTATTGTCTATCGCCAAATCGTTTTTATCGAGTTGATCCTACATTGGAGAAAATTAGCAAATGTAATTTTAAAAAAATGCTTTTGTAACCTCTAGTCCGTAGTTATTTTTAGCTCTCTGGCGAATTTTATAAGAAATATCGTCAATTTCAAACTCTTTTACGTATTTTAAAGCTTTTCTACCATACGTCCACATAACATTAGATATGGGCGACCAGTTAAGTGTTATTCGGTCATAAACGGTGTAATCAGAAATCACACCTACAATTTTTTATTATATTAAAATCTACAACATTACAATCATCTTACCATTGGATGCAATAGATAGAAATCTATTTTCGTCAGTAGGGTGCCATGAAATTGACGCAATGTTATGATAACTGCCAGGAGTTACAACCCTCTCCAAAATAACAGGTTCCACATCCTCATTGGAAACAGTGGTTTGTTGTATATCATACAAATTGACAACAGAGCTCTCTTTCTGAACTGAGGCAACCATGTTTATCCTTCAATACAAAAACAATTAAATATAATAATAATGAAGTGGTGTTTTTTTACTTTGTTGGACACCAAGCTATTTTTACTATGGGTTTTAGAGGTGTTATAACCAGGACAGGTTTTTCGAAATTTCTGGTGTCCCAAACCGAAATTTGGTTATCGAAAAATGAGGCTATTTGCCTGTCATCCCTAGGATTTAAACAAACGCCATACACCGCCTTGGTGGGGGTGGATACCACGTTTTTGGAGTGATCTGGAAAACAATAGATTTGAAAAATAATAATTAAGGTGGATTTAGCCTGCATTTAATATAATGTAATGTAACGTAAGGTAATTTATGTATTTAATATTTAATAAATATTCAATGATTTCGAATAGTTAAATATTTAGTGTTTTTTTGTTTCTTTAGTTTTTTTTAATTAAAATAATATTACGTTGTTGATTGCCACTTATTTTCAAATGTTTATAAAATCACAAAAGAAAACAGGTTTATCCCAATTTTTCCGGTTTTTTACGACCCTTTAAAACCCTAGTTTTTTAGCCAAATCGCTCGACAAGTTTCTTTTTTAATAAAATAAAATGTAAGGTAAAATTACTACTTTTTATATATCTGAGGTAAGTAGAAATTTCACCACTTTTAATTTTATTACCTATATTTTAAGGAAAAAAATATTAACCGTTTAATAATTAACAATAATTGTAATGGGGATCTTGTTACTAAAAAATCTCATAATAGAAAAAATATGAAGTTTGCTTAATACAGCAAAACATTCTTTAGATTATTTACTATTTTAGCTATCATTTAAAAGAAAATTAAAAATTATTTTGTTTGATATATAACACGGTATATTTTTGTCGAAAACAAACGAAATATGGCTAAAAATGACAATTTGTAAGTCCAGGAGCTACTAAATGGATTTTGTTTTGTTATGTATATTTTGTTGTTTTTTAAGAAAAATTTAGGTTGTGATATATCATTTTAAAAAGAATTTAACAAAGTAGAACCTAAAAATATATATCTTTTAAATTACTTTTTAAAAAAGAATTTTTTAGCACAACTAATTTATTTAAACGCAGTCAAGATGGCATACTTAATTTAAAAAAAAAGTTTTCAAGATTTAAGCCAAATTTTAGGAATTTTATAAGTTTTAGGTGTGGGAGCCCTGATTATATTAAACGCTGGCTAAATCCACCTTAAATCATTTTATGACCCTTACAATAATAATAATAACTTTCAAACACTTAAAAACGAAATATTTTATTTGGTAGGTAATTTTTTTAACATTTTGCCTTTTACCTCTTATGTCATATATCCTCAAATGCTTCAAATTCATCCCACAAGCAATTAACTTGCTATTAGTTCTGAACCAAGACAAACTGTGCGCGAATTCTGCGTTGCCAAATTCGGCAACCGGTCGTACATAATCGCTGGATACAGGATGAAATGCAATTTTTGAGGAGTTTGGTTCATGAGCTAGCTTTGAAATATCCCAGATCAGTACAGAATTGTCTTGTCTATGTTTATCCAGCCCTGCTGCTATCAAGTTGGGCTCATTGGGGTTAAAGGACACTACATTACATTGCCTGCCATGTCTAGGAACTAAAAATAATATTAATAAGGGTCCCATGTTGGAACCTTGGGGCACATCAAACACTACCTAATTCTTTGCCGGGGTATCCGTATAAATCGTATTCCGAAGGCCCAAAAGTGGACAGCAATACTTTACCATTGGAAATGCCTATTGCCATTAACACATCGGAATGGGGTTTCGGGTAAATATCAATACTTTTAACATATAGGTGGTTAGGGTTTGTCGCAATAATATGCGCGCATGATTTATTCGATATCTTAGTTACCCCAGAAACTACAATAATATTTATTTGTTTAAAACAATAACAATAAAAAAACAACACCAACCTTGTGTGTAAGAATCTCTTAGGGGTTGAACCTCGTACAGGGTGACATCTGACCCCCACGTTATAAACCTGTTCGGTATCGGAGACCACTGTATTTCCAGTTTTCCAGACATGTTTACATGCCTAAAATATCACAAGTTATTTAAAAACTTTGTAAACAAACTTGTAGGTTATGTTTTGTTATCGATTGTCAAGTGTTTAATTTCGTAATCCCATGTAAAAACAATTGAACAAGTGGCATACTTACGATGGAAGATCTCTGATGTTTCCAAACGATGCAACTCTGGAGATTTTTTTAAATTCTCCTTCGAGATCCATATTTAAGAAGTGACATTTAACAACCGTGTGCTAACCTTAAAGTGTGTTTTGTTTTATACAATAATTGGGTAAACCACCAAAGCAACATGTATACATTACCTATAGGTTATAAACTTTAGTTATAACTTAGTGCCAGTGATATTACAAAATCATAAACAATTTAAGTACATACACAGAGTGTGTAGTTTTAATAATAAATTAAAATGGGTACTTTTTATGTTCAACAAGAGGGGCCTCTAAGCGCTTTAGCTTTAAATAGGGACAATACACAGGTTGCTGTAGGAGGCAGAAACGGTAATTTTTAATTAAACAACAAAACGAACATACCCACCAACTTGTTTTTGTTTAGTTTTTAAGGTGTATAATATCGAAGACAATAAATTCAAAGAAATAATCAACTTGAGAGCCTCAAAACATCTGAATCAAGGCTTTTCATGCAATGACATATCTTGGAGTGCCCTGGATGGTAAAAAACAATTGCATGTTATTTTTTTAATAGATACCTAACTTTATTTTCTTTAAGACCAATATTTGGCCACTGCGGCAACAAATGGACATGTTTGTGTATGGAATCTCATGAAAAGCGGGAAAGCCATGCAAGAACAAGACTACCAAGATCACAGACGTACTGTGAACAAGGTTAATTTTCATGCCACAGAACCATTTAAACTGATATCTGGTTCGCAGGATGGCACAATGAGATATTTTGACATTAGAGTTAACAGTGCTGTGTCTGTTTTTATCAGGTACTTACTTAACTTAATTTGATTAAATTCTTGATTTAACAATTAATTTTTTTTACAGTAATACTGAGAGTGTTAGAGACGTGCAATTCAGTCCACACAACCCTTTTGCGTTTGCTGCTGTGTCCGACAATGGCAGTGTACAGTTATGGGATATCAGAAAACCCGACAGGTTGCAACAGCAATTTACTGCCCACAGTGGACCAGTATTTGCTTGTGACTGGCATCCAGAGGCATCTTGGCTTGCTACTGCCAGTAGAGACAGAACTATAAAAGTAAGTACCTACCTAATAATATTTATAACAGAAAAGGGTGATTACTTTTTGGAAAACCTAAGTTTTGTTGAATTTTTACCCAAGCAATTTTACTTAAAACCGTAAAATATTTAGAGGGCATATAATTTTTAAGACGAATATTTTTATTAATAAAATAATGTGAGTTTAAGATTTAATGCAAAATATTATTATTATGATATTATTAGTTTTTTAAATTTTACTCTAGGGTGGCCTTTATTACTTTATAAGTACCATTTTCGTAATGAATGTCAATGTTTTAGAAAGAGAAAGCTAACAGTTAGTAATTAGGTATAGCGTTATTTTTACGCAAATTTGTGGTATTTATATTGTTTTTATTACGATATTCTCTTAGTAGATCAAAAACGTTATTATGTAGGTAAAATAACGAAATAAACCATTCCCCAAATTTGGTAATTTTTCGTATATACCGTTATAAAACCGTTTTGGTTAACCGGAAAATACTTTAAAGTTGACTTAGTAAATTTGTGGTTATTTAAACTTAAAATGCTGCTTGGGTTATTTATTTATTTATTATTTGTCGCTGACGAGGTTTTGACATTTGTCACTTACGAGGTTTTAACATTTGTCAATTACTAGGTTTCGGCATTCATCGCTTACAAGGTTTTACGATTTGTCACTTACGAGGTTTTGGCATTTGTCGCTTACGAGGTTTTGTTACAATAAATAATGCAAAGGGTAGAAAATATCTTTTTGCAATTTTCAGAACTAATGCCATTAGTCACGAGGTTTTGACATTTGTCATTTACGAGGTTTTGCTATTTGTCACTTATCTACAAGATTTGGACATTTTTCACTTACATTTTTCAATGACGAGGTTTTTGGCATTTGTTGCTAACAAGGTTTTGACATTTGTCACTTACGAGGTTTAGGCATTTGTTGCTTACGAGATTTGGACATTTTTCAGATATGAGGTTTTAGCATTTGTCTCTTACGAGGTTTTACGATTTCTCACTCACGAGGTTTTGGCATTTGTCACTTTCAAGTTTTTGCATTTGTCATTTACGAGGTTTAGGCATTTGTCGCTTATCTGCGATGTTTTACGATTTGTCACATACAAGGTTTTAACATTTGTCACTTACGAGGTTCAGGCATTTGTTGCTTACGCGATTTGGACATTTTTCACATACGAGGTTTTAGCATTTGTCTCTTACGAGGTTTTACGATTTCTCACTCACGAGGTTTTGGCACTTGTCACTTTTAAGTTTTTGCATTGTCAGTTAAGAGATTTTGTCGCTAACAAGGTTTTGACATTTGTCACTTACGAGGTTTTAACATTTGTCACTTACGAGGTTTCGGCATTCGTCGCTTACAATGTTTAAGATTTATCACTTACGAGGTTTTGGCATTTGCCACTTTCAAGGTTTTGCCATTGTCAGTTTGGAAATTTTTCAGTTATGACGTTTTGGCATTTGTCGCTTACGAGGTCTTGTCATTTGTCACTTACGACTTTTTGACAACAAACGAGATTTGTACATTTTTCACTTCCGAGGTTTTGGCAATTGTCGCTTACGAGGTTTTGTTACGATAAATAATGCAAAGGTAGAAAAGATCTTCTTGCAATTTTCAGAACTAAAACAATTTAGTACATTTTTTAGAAAGTTGTTGGTGCATCTATAAAAATGACTGGCAACCCTGTACAGGGTGATCCCCTATAATGTCGCCCCCGTTTAACTTTTTTATTTTAAGTGTCCCAAAAAATTTAAAAGTGTGGTTATGTAGGTACTAAAAAATACTTTTTTTACACGTATTAAAAAAATTGCAAATTGATCAATATACAGGGAAAAACAAAAAGTTTATATTTTTTCAATGGATCACCCTATATATGAATTTATTTTTCGATTCCTTGTAAAATTCTGAGCATAATTCATATAACAAACCATATACCTAAATTCAACCGTTTCTGAAATATTCGCATTCGAAATGTTATCATTAAATGTTTTTTTAAATTGTTAGAAATCAAGAAGCCTCAGTATCCCAAAAATTTTATTGAAAATAAATTACTATAGACTATAGTCTATAGTTACATTATGTCAATATGTCTTGTTAAATAAGTAAAAATGGCGTACACAGACAGAGAAAGACATATACTATAGACTATAGTCTATAGTTACATTATGTCAATATGTCTTGTTAAATAAGTAAAAATGGCGTACACAGACAGAGAAAGACAAACTATTTGAACTTATTATCTTAAAAATAATTTAAATTTTTCAGAACCAGTTGAATTTAGGTATATGGTATGTTATATGAAATATGCTTAGAATTTTACAAGGAATCAAAAAATAAATACATATATAGGGTGATCCATTGAAAAAAAGTAAACTTTTTGTTTTTTCCTGTATACTGATAAATTTTCCAATTTTCTTTATACGTAGAAAAATGTATTTTTTAGTACCTACATAACCACACTTTTAAATTTTTTGGGACACTTAAAATAAAAAAGTTAAAGGGGGCGACATTATAGGGGATCACCCTGTACATATTAAAACTCTATATTTTGTAGGTATAAATCCGAAAATTCTAAATTTAATAATTTTTTAAATAAGAAATTTTTAATACATATTGTTCTAGTACTAAATTTTTTTAACTCCTGTCCAGGCATTTTGACTAAAACCGGTATATTAAAATTGAAACCTTTTAAGGTTTGGGATTTGCAAACAAACAAACCAACATTAGAATACACGATACACACAATAGCTTCAATAGGTCACGTAAAGTGGCGCCCTCAAAGGAAATTCCACATAGCCAGTTGCGCTCTCGTGGTGGACTGCAGTATTAATATCTGGGACGTTAGGAGGCCATACATCCCATTGGCGACGTTCAACGAGCACAGAGATATTGCAAGTAGAGTGGCTTGGAAAGGAGAACCACATTGCTTTTTGAGCAGTTCTAGGGTGAGTTTGTTGGTCTTTTTTGATTGGTTATAATTGTGGATTTTATAGGATTGTACTTTATACCAACACAACTTTAATGATGCCAATAGGCCTGCCAGCAAAGCTAACCCCCAAAGTGTTTGTTTCAACAACAAAGGTGAAGTTCTCTTCGCCCAAAAAGTTCCTATAGTTGTCACTAGTACTGTTACCTCGAATCCCATAACCAAAGCCACCAGTATGATGAGGAAAATATCAAATACCCAATCGTTTGATACTTTTCATCAAGCATCAAGTACTTTGCAAGAATTCACTGGTATAAATAAAGGTAGTACGCAACCGCATGATGCCGATAGCGAATTGTTTGTCAATTTGGCGAAGAAATACGTCTTGCAAGGCAGGAGTGTGTCTGAAGTATGCGATCATAATGCGGCTGTGGCACGGGAATATGGAAAATCATACGTAAGTAATTTTATAGGAGTATATTTTATTAGGATGAAGGCATCCACTGACATACAACCCATATTTTTTAAAGATGTATGTAATATGGAAGATAATAAAAACCATGTATGGAGAGGAATTCATACAAAATTCAAACTTCACCGACTGCTACGAACCTGACTTCAAAGAAGAAGACGAAGAGTCTCCCGAGGAGGACAATAGAAACGATAAAAACAAACCGCAAACGCCAATATTGGAACTGGAAGAAGAATACGACCAACTTTCGTTGTGTGGCGATACGCCACTGGCCCAGTTCAGTGGCGGCGATGAAAGCGGCGAAACCGAGAACGAAGACCAGGTGGACCACATAGGGATCTACAATTATATCAATTTTAGGTCCTGCTTGCCCAAGGGAGACTTTTCCTTTGGCGAAAATGAGCTCGATATGGAAATCGACGGCATCAGCACAGGTTGGTTTAAATTATTTTTTTTGCAGTGAAAGCACAATTGAAGACTTTGATGCACTTTCAGGGCTCTCACAACTCCTAAAACTCATAAAATTCTTAAAATTTGGCTTAAATCTTGAAAACTCTAAAATTGCCATCAATCTCCTAAAACTCCTAAAAATTAAATATAATGACTGCGTTTAAATAAATTAGTTATCATGCTAAAAAATTTCTTTTATAAAAAGTAATTTAAAAAATATATATTTTAGGTTCTAGTTTATTAAATTCTTTTTAAAATTATATATCACAACCTACATTTTTCTTAAAAAAACAACAAAATAAATCTAAAAACAAAATCCATTTGTAGCTCCTAGACTTCTACAAAATTGTCATTTTTAGCCATATTTCGTTTGTTTTCAACAAAAATATACCAAACAAAAGGATTGTTAATTTTCTTTGATAGCTAAAATAGTAAATAATCCAAAGAATGTTTTGCTGTATTAAGTAAGCTTTATATTTTTTCTATTATGAGATTTTTTAGCGGTCAACGGTTAACATTTTTTTTTCTTAAAATATAAATATAACATCATTTGACTTTGGCCTAGTTTTTAGCCATATTTATCGACGCGTTTTTTTTTAATAAAATTAAAAATGATGAAATTACTACTTGAGATATAAACAAAAGTTTACCTTACTTTTTATTTTATTAAAAAAACTTGTAGAGCGATTTGGATAAAAAAACTAGTCAATGTAACTAGGTGTCGTAAAAAAACGAAATTTTTTTTTTTCGTTTTTCCCAGGCCTTGAAAAAATTGGCTGTTTTGGGGTTTTATAAACATTTGAAAAAAAGAAAAAACTAAAGACAAAAAAACACTAAATATTGAATTTAATTAAATTGATTTAAGAAAATAAACGTAAACGTTAAATATACTGTCGGTTGGGTCTTTTTTGCAAAGTGTGTCACGATTTGTTGTGTTGTTGGGTGTATTTCGAGAGGAAATCCTGGGTTAAGTTTTTATCGGTTTTCCAATAAACAGTGTTAATCTGAATGAAGAAATAAATTTTATACAGTCTCTGTAAATATAAATTGTATCTATTAGATACAATAAATACACATTTTAGTAATGATTAACGTGAAAAGTGTAAACATTTCAATTCAGTAAAAATCGTCAAACAAATAAGTCGTCTAAATTTAAACAGCATTTAGCATTATTAAAAGCATTGATTTAGAATTCTTTAGTCTCTACTGAACGGTAAAATACCATTATATTATATAATATTTTGTTGCCATGAATTCGTAGGTATATTTTGTTGTTTAAAATGCAGTTTTCGGCGTTTTTTAGATAACTCAAATATAAAAATGGCTGATTTTAAGGTTATGTTTGTGCAAAAATTATTTTTTAGTAATTTCTTAAAAATGTCCAAACCTAAATATAAATTATATTAGGTAAAGTTATCATTAGTTGATTCTGCACCAACAAATGTACTTACCGAATTGCATCCTTTGGCAAAACATGAAAATGCAACGATTTACTTCTTGAATTTTATTTACAATAAAAAACACAATAATTCACCATGATTCCTTAGATAAAATACACACACTAGTTAGCTAACGTAACTATATAAGCATTTAAGCGTTGGGTTTCTTAATCAAAAGTGTCAAATAGAACAAAAGTTGTGTATTTTTTGCGACCCGGTGGAATATTCGTAGTAGATTAAAATAAAAGGAATAATTATCATAATATCGATATTAATGTACGGATAGTATTGGATAATTTGCAAACTTTTCGAAAAATTTACTTGCAATTTTTCGTATTAATTACCCTTTGAAAATGAAAAAATGCAATTTTTTCAATTTTTTTCGGAAAAAAATATTCTTTTTTTTCGCCGGCTCAATTTTTCCGGAAATGTTAAAACCCTGAATGTAACCTATTTTTACAAAAGAAGTGATATTTGTTATATTTTTGTTAAAAAGAATTATTTATTTTTTAAGTACAGTGTAGAGTTGTTTTTATTTAATTAAATAAATTCATTTGCATACTTTATTTCTCCTAAAATTCTCCAAAAACCTCCTAAATTCCTATATAAAACTTGTAATTTATCCCTGGGAGCCCTGCACTTTTAACATTATAACACAACGTTCGCTTTGTCTTTTCTTTAAACTAAAAATATCCGTAGGCTCTTTTTCAGAATATCACAACGGTTTTAAAAGCTACAATCAAATAACCCCTCAGGAGCTAAAAGACGCAGACTATTGCGCATTTCCGAGCGAGGCTTTCCCGATACGCCACGAAATCCGGGACCGGTCGCCTCCGCCGGAGCAATTCCCGAACCGAATATCGCCGGAACTGCCGGAAGAGCCCATAGCGACCATTATAGAGGAACCGCTGTCGATGCACACGCTGTGCGTCAAGAAACCGAAGAAGAAATCCGTGTGGGATCCTTCGAGTTTGGTGATAGACGCGTTGAAGTTCCACGCCGACATGGGCGACGTGCAATCAGCGGCGTGCATACTCATCGTGATAGGGGAGAACAGGAAAAAACTCGAAGGTTTGAAGAAGCACGTGCAGGAAGTTTGGCTGTTGGGCTACATAGAGCAACTCAACCGGTACAAGCTGTGGAACGAAGCGGCGCGAGTGATTAAGTTGGCGTGGTTGCCGTCTGTGTACTCCCTTAATCAGCAAAGCACGAGGATAAACACGAACTGCACCAAGTGCTCGAAACCCCTGCAAAGAACTGGGTGGCTGTGCGACAGGTGTCACTCCTCTGAACCGGCTCTATGTTGCATTTGTCACCAAGTTTCCAAAGGGTTGTACTCTTGGTGCCAAGGCTGTTCGCATGGGGGCCACGTTGCGCATTTGAAACAGTGGTTTGCCACCAACAAGAAATGTCCCACTGGTTGTGGACACTCCTGCGAGTTTGGCTGATATTTTTTATATCGCTTTGACCGAACATCGTATACTGTATATATATCACGAAAGATTTAATTTATTAAAAAGTTATATTATGCCCAGGCTTTTACTTGCTTCTCCTTTCAGATATTTTCAATAAATGACCTTTTACCCCACCACCGTGCTTTTGTTTCAAATGTACTCCATCGACAGACAGTTTCGGTCTTTCGGACCTCACAGTGCCGGGAGGTGAGCCCAAGGTAACACTGTGCAACACCAAAAATCAAACCGCACCAGACTATTTTTTTTTCTGAAAATATACCTATCCAATAGCAAAACCCTCGCTGGGTTTGTAAAAGTTATGACCGTTAGTATTTTCGAGCTTCATATACCCCAATTTAGAGTTATAAATCATTTTTTCGCATATATTCGATTTATATGGTTAAGATTTTTTGTAGAAATGTAGCTACTGAACAAATAAACCCATTTTGTGATCAACCTATATCAAAACCCAATTTTTGGGACCAAATATTCGAAAAATTGCATTTTTTTCTTCAATTTTTTATAATATTCAAAATTTCTGGCTACTTCTTCTGACAAAAAAGTTGTAAAATGCAATAGAAGTAATTTATAAAATACGCACACTAAACTGATTTTTAAGTTTGCTTATTTGCTGGACAACAATGTTTGAACAAGATTTTCCAAAATTTTCATCTTTTCACACTCAACACCAAAATTTTTGCCGAAATCTTTGTAAAATCTGTAGGAAAAAATTGAATAGATAGTATAGAATTGTAGAAAAGTACAGAGATTGATTTTTTTGTATTAGTTTTATTATCAACAAACTTTTTCATATCAAAACATTGAGTCATCTGATTCATTCCTAGAGATATGACGATACATCGTCAAGATTTTTTGTAGAAATGTAGTTACTTAACAAATAAACCCATTTTGTGAACAACCTACATATAGGTACCCCAAAACCCAATTTTTGGAAACAAATATTCGAAAAATTACATTTTTTTCGATTTTTCGATAATATTCTTCTTCTGGCAAAAATGTTGTAAAATCATATGATTTTATTTTACAACATTTTTGCCAGAAGAAGTATACTTTTATTATAATTTATAAAATACGCACACTAAACTAAACTTAAGTTTGTTTATTTGCAGGAAAACAATGTTTGAACAAGATTTTTAAAAATACTCATCTTTTATATAAATCGAATATATGCGAAAAAAGTCTAAATTGGGGCATATAAAGCTTGAAAATACAAAAGGCCATAAAAAATTTAGCTAACTATTACAAACCCAGCAAGGGTTTTGCTATTGGATATATACAATACTCAGGTATATTTCCAGAAAAAAATAGTCTGGTGAGGTTTTATTTCGATGACCCGAAAATTGTCACAGTGCAATTAATCAGCTCCATCTACCGTCTAACGAACGTAGTGTTTGAAGAACTCTGAAATTGTCAAAATAAAAAAAGGGTTCTCTAATACTTGGAACCTGGACTCAAATATATTAAGAATAGAGTAATTGCATCAAAAATGAAAATCCCTAAAAACCTTTTTAATGTAATCTAGAGGTAAAAACACATTGCGAAAATATTTTTTTATATTCCAAAAGTTCAACCCTGCCCCAAAATATCACATTGAAAAAAGGTACTTTTCAAACGTTCCCGAACTCCCGCCATATTGCATGACGTCAAAAACCTACACCAGTGTCAGAAATCAAGATGTCAACAAATAATAAACACCGATAAAGTTTAACATGTTTAACATGAAAAACGCAAAAACAAAAATTGGTTGTAAATATTGTTTTGTGCCTTGTTGTACAAATACAACCTGGAAAACTCCTGGAAAAGTTGTCCCTTCAATTATCAAAAGCAAAGTTTATGACCCTACACTGAGCGCCGTTACGGCTCAGCCGTATTTTCTTGAGTTTATTATTATTTAACATACCTATTCCAACCATATACCTAGTAAACGACATTATATTTTACTTTCATTAAAATGATCCTCGCAGCAATAAAATGTTGACTGCGGTGACAATGTTTTGATATCGCGCCGAGCTATTTTAATCCACTTTATCCTTATTTTCCCTTTTGGCACGGTGATAAACCTTTTCCCAGGAGTTTTCCAGGTTGTATTTGTACAACAAGGCACAAAACAATATTTACAACCAATTTTTGTTTTCGCGTTTTCCATGTTTAACATAAACTTTATCGGTGTTTATTATTTAAATACAATTCGCCACCTGAGAATTAGATTGTTCTATCTCCCAAAATTTAAAGAGGAACAAATAGCAGTTTAAAGTTTAATTTATATACAAATGAAATTTTAAAAAGCTGTTTTTCCGTGTCAGATTTTTGAAAGATAGAATCTCCCAAAACTTAAAAACGGAAAAACAGCTTTTTAAAATTTCATTTGTATATAAATTAAACTTTAAACTGCTATTTGTTCCTCTTTCAATTTTGGGAGATAGAACAATCTAATTCTCAGGTGGCGAATTGTTGACATCTTGATTTCTGACACTGGTGTAGGTTTATGAGGTCATGCAATATGGCGGGAGTTCGGGAACGTTTGAAAAGTACCTTTTTTTCAATTTGATATTTTGGGGCCGGGTTGAACTTTTGGAATATAAAAAAATATTTTCGCAATGTGTTTTTACCTCTAGATTACATTAAAAAGGTTTTTAGGGATTTTCATTTTTGATGCAATTACTCTATTCGTGACTTCACAAAATATATAAAACAATTATTGGTTTTTGTAGTAGGTACTTAATAATACTCAAATATTCCTATAAAATATATAATAAATATATATGTACATGTAACTCAAGGTACCTGTCTTCCGTTGTCTTACAGAATCAGCAAAGCGCTAATACAGTAGAGGAGTGCAATACAAGGGAAGAATGTATGAAATCAGTTACACTACCTGTGCAGTTGAAATCAATGTACCAGTCTCCCGAACGAACCAAAGGTAGGGTTAAGTGGACAGTAGCAACAAAAGATAAGTTCAATAGCTTCAATCCGCAAGATTTAACATGCATTCCCTACTAAAAAAGTTATCTTGCAATTTCTCGAAGAGGTTTTAACGCTTAAAAGCGTGTTCAACGCACCAAAACAAAACAGCCAAACAAGAAAAAGAGAATTCCCACAGGACAGAAAACGCAATATAAATCTGTACAAAACATAAACAAGATTTATTATCTATTACCAAAACTAAACGAACAGCCGTGATACGCAATAGACGTTAACATAAACAAAAAGTCAAATGCAGTCACCTAGACAACAACAATAAACATGCCAACACACATCTAAGTCTTTACTGATATAAAGCTAAGGCTTACGCACAGTGGGACAAATAATTTGTAACTACTTACTTTACTTAACACACAATGTTCGCATATTTCGTTATAAACAAAAAACTATCGATAACTATCGGTAGCGATGGCCAACCTTCCAGCACAGTAATTTTCAGTAGACACGGGCGCAAACCTAGTATTGTAACAATTTTCTTTTTCGTAAAAGAAACAAAAGTATATTTGGTCACTCTTCGCTAGGTATAAATCATAAGAAAAGTTTAAAAAAAATACTATATTGTGAATAAAACTTTTATTTTATTTGCCTTGGCAGTACAAATACGACGATAAAAAAAAGTTAGCCAAAATAGTACTTCTTGTTTATAAAAACTTTGTTGTATACCTTTCACAATAATGTCCCTATTGTAACAATTACTGCATTATAAAAAACGAAACTTAGTTTAAGCAACAATAAGAAATAAAAATAACAATCAAGTGCCGAATTTTGTGATTAGTGATGTTTCACCAAGTCTGTGAGTATTTGTTTTGATTTATAACTAAATAATTTTTTTTTGGTCTATTTTAAATGATCGAAATTAAAACAAAATTATTAACAATAAATACTTAAAACTATGTTTTACATTGGCTTATTTATTCAATGTAACACATCCAATATTCGTCCTGAGGGAAAGATTTTATACATGTAGGTCAAAAGTCAATGAAATATCTGCAAATGATATATTTAAAAGTGTGGTTTCAGTATTAAAGCTTATTGGTTATGCCAGAAGTGTATTGGAGTGTCAAGTTGAAATACTTACTAATATTCTTATAATAAAATAAAAAACTATAAAATTATACATATATATCTAAATCATTATACAATTATTTAAGAAAGAAAATCAGACATCAAGAAACACAAGGTGGTTCTGTAAAGAATAACTGGCAAAATAGATAAACAAATTTGATTTTTTTTCATAAAAAAGATTCAAAAACAACCCAATAAATGCAAAACATTTTTATTTGTATTGTAATGCAAATATAGGTTTACCAAAAAATTTGCAACATAGATTTTAAGCCAGAAATGTAAAGCTTACTTAAAAAACATTTATTAAAACATTAATTTTTAAAGAATTACACATTTAAGCTTTTTCTTCTTGTTCTTATCCTTCCCTCTGCCGTTGTTTGTTTTGTTTTCCTCCATTTTTCTTGCCCTTATTTCCCGCATTAAATCGTAAAACACCTGAGCAAAAACAAATTATTTTCAAATTGTAAAGA
Source organism: Brassicogethes aeneus (assembly GCA_921294245.1). Lineage (NCBI taxonomy): Eukaryota > Metazoa > Arthropoda > Insecta > Coleoptera > Nitidulidae > Brassicogethes > Brassicogethes aeneus. The sequence goes on from OV121135.1 coordinate 49,815,321, forward strand.
AATACCTAATTAGCATATTTATTATCTAAAGTAAACAATAAATTTTAATTAAAACCGCACATTTGGTAGCCAGTGTTGCCAACATGGTCGATTTAAAAATCCCAAGAATTTCCTAGTTTAAAGTCTCGTGTTGTCTGGTAGCTCTATGAAAAAGTATTTGAAATATAAGTGACTTCTTGACCCAGGAGAGGCAAAATCGGACTCCCAGTGTAGAAACAGACTGGTATTAATGAAGAATTTGTTAAAATATATGGATTGGATGATTGAAGATTAAAGATAATTAGAAAATTCTGTATATGAAGCCATGTGTACATAGTTAAACAAAAAGATGACATGGTTCTATAAAAATTAATAAATATTTAAGAATACCCATATAAATGATTCAAGGGATAGGTTAATCTCAGATTCTTTTAAATAAGACCCTTGATCATAATAAAGAAAATTTTAAAATAGAGCTGGCTAAATCCTGGAAGGGAAAGGAAAAGGCCAAAACAGTCAGAAGAATTGTATTTAAAGGATAGTGATAGAAATTGGACATAAATTTACATACAAATCTACTAAATGTGGAAACAAATAAAGTGATAGTGGTGAAAATGAATGAATCCAGGGATGGTTAAATTCCCTTATTTGAGACCATTGATCATACAATTTTTTTTTAAACACAATGAGCTGGCCAAAAGGCTTTCAAGTAAGCTAAAGGCCATTACCCTTAAACATAGTGTTAAGATTGATCAGGAGCAAGAACAATAATTGTACAAAATTAATATACTATATTAATATTATAAAAATAAACGACGAAACGAATAAAACAAAATCTTAAAATTTTGTTAAACATTTCTAAAACTAGGGGAAAAAAGCTGGCATCACTGACTTCAGCAATATTTAAAAATATGCTTGTCATTATCAACAAACAAATTAGACAAGGCTGACCTTTATACAATACACGGTGCTGTTCTGAGAGGTGATTTTTGGACTTTCTGTGAAACCTAATTTTTTTTTATATTCTTGTTAATTAGGTCATAAATAAAATTTTAAGAGCAAAATAAAAAAAATTTGACGGTTAATTTTGTTTTAATTGGATGTTTATTAAACAATAATTCTAAGGGTGCCACATGCAGCACCGTGAATATTAAGTAATAAATAACAAAGGATTATATGTATTGTTTTTATTTGATATTTTATTTGACAACTGTCAAGCAGTTTTAACCTCACTTATCTAACATCAGAATGGTTTAACCTCACTTTTTCAAAAGCTGATATCTGTCAAATGGTTTTAATCTCGCTTATTTCCAAGTAAATTATTACCTAGTGAATTAAATGTAGGAGTTGATAAAATAATTTCTTAAATTTTGTAAAATAGGCAAAATATAAATAAAATATTTTAAATTTTGGCATTCTTAATTTTCCAAGTAAAAACTATATAACGTTTACATACCTTATCAACGTGTTCTCTTGTCTTAGCAGATGTTTCAACATAAGGAACCCCCCATTTGTTAGCCCGATCACTGGCTTCTTGGAATGTAACTTTTCTTTTATCTTGAAGATCACTTTTATTCCCTACTAATAAGAACGGTATATTTTCGTCGTTTTTAACCCTCAATATTTGCTCTCTAAAAAATAAAAACATACCACAAATGTTTATTACAAATAAGATAGACCACCAACCTGAATTCCTGTGTGGCTTGAAAACTCTCATCTTCTGTTATGGAGAATATACACAGAAACCCTTCGCCACTTCTGAAGTAATTATCCCTGATAGCGGCATAGTCCTCCTGCCCGGCAGTATCTAAAATATCAATTTGAACGTCCTCTCCATCAAGCAGCACTTTCTTCCTGTACGAGTCAGCCTTTGTGGGTTCATAGTTCTCGACAAACTCATCATACATGAATTGCAATGTCAGGGCTGATTTTCCCACACCACCACTTCCAACCATGATAACTTTATGTAAAGCTGTTTGCACCGCTGGTTTTTTAGCCATGGTTTTGGTTTATTCTACAAATTTCAATAGGCGTGTCCAATTTGAGGTTTTTAAGTCAACGACCTAAATTTTTTTTGAAGTTTTGAACACAAAACTTACCTATTTGTCCTGTTACGATATAATGTAAAAATTACTTGTTGGATGTTTACTTTGTGCTAAAAAATCTAGTCACTAAAAACAATTGAATCACTGTTTCCAGCTACGCCTTGTTCTGTAACCTACTTCACGTTGTTTAGGTTATTTTATGAGTCACTTCTTGTATTGTTTTGCGCGATTTTTATCACCTCCACCCGATTTTCTCTCACGATAACGTTTGATGCGGAAATACATAATTTACCTACTTACACGATAAGAGTCGTTTAGGAATTGCTTTTTACATTCATGCCTAGGTATCTTAAAATTTTCTTCAACCACTACATTATAAAAAAAAATTAAGAAGACACATAAAAAATAACAATACAACATAAAAAACAACTTTAAACTAAAAATTAACGTGGTAAATTAGTAATGCAATTTATCATGTTCAAAATTAATAATTTTGGAAATTATCGATTTTAAATTCAAGGTTGGCAATGCCACGAAGTACGCGTATCATTAAATCGGCGTTGCCGCTTCCACTGTTCCCTCGCAGTTTCGGTGATTTGTTTTGCCGCACGCATCAAATCGCTTGCGGGTTGGGAATCCCAGATCAAGCAAACTAGGCAACACTGTGCGTAAACTGTCAGTTTCTTCTTCAATGCATACGATATTTGTTTTTGGTTATTGTTAAATTGATTTTTATAGTATTTAATTTAAGAAATTACATAATGTTTTGCTATTTTTACAACTATAGTGGTCTCTGATGTAAATAGGTTGCATAAAAAGTAAGTGTCTACTTTTAATTAAGTAATTTAAGTGGTAATCCCATGCCCTTTCCTTTATGTAATTTATAACAATTATTAACAATTTAAAACCCTAATTTTAAATTGTTAACATTATGAAAAAGAAAAATTAATAGTTAAAACATTAAAAAAAGGGCTTATTTTAATACCTGTTTGAATTCAAGTAATAGATAATTATCAAGTAAGTACCTACTTATATTAAGTAATTTAAGTTACCTAGCTCCATTTGATAAATATTTAATAAATAACAATAGGCCCACAGAACATAAGGCCGTGGCACTATATTCAGTGGTGCCAGTGTAGTAAAAATAAAACGGTTTATCATAAAAACTAAAAACAACCAAATAGTATAATATTATAATAAGGATGAGGTTTGCATCTAGAGTCGTCATCCTAGAGACGTAAATCATCCGAGTAAAGCGCATTATTTTGAGTGTAATACAATTTACCGATTTTAAGATCATTATAGTCGCCCCTCGTATATATAAACAAATCTGACATCCGTTAACCTTACTTTTTCCCAATTTAAAACCCGATTGGTTCAAATAACAGTAAAAATTGAAATCGACCAATCACTGATGCCTAACAACGTGAATAATGAGTTCAATATTCCCGTTATTAGGCCGGGCGGTTATATTGGTTACAATTATTTACGAAAAACCCAAATAATGTCAATAATATGCAATAGGAGTAAAAAAAATATATTATTATACCGTATAAATTATACGAGAGATAATGCGCATTATCTCGAGTGTATTGTGGATTCACATTACTATAGTAGATATATCTACTTCTCCCAATTTAATTGGTTAAAATCACAGTGAATATTGATATGAATTGATATAGGAGTATGAATCACTTATTTTTGTTAGATTTGTTAGTTACAATCATGTTTTTTTAACCCGTAAATTTTTACTGGAAATAAACTATATGTATATACAGGATGATTCACCAAACTTATTTATTAGAAGTTTACAGAGAACGGAAAAAGTTAAATTTGTATAGCAATTATAAGGCAATGTAATCTATTTTATTAAATTATTTTTAATGCGTTATCACTTCCGGTTAAACCGGAAGTGATACCAACTTTGATTTTTTAAATGGAACCATTAAAATATTATTGCATTTTTAAATCTTAAGTAAAATTATAGAAATATTAAAATTTAATTATTTTTTATTTTAAACAGTTTTTAAGGTTTTTGATTTTTTTCAAAAATTACGATTAGTTGTAATGTTAATTTATGGTGTACCTATTAACTATAGTTATAAGGAGCACTTCATCAAAAGTCATTAATAGTATTAGAAAATTTTATACAGGGTGTCTGGTATTTACGTTGACTTTTTTGTCTCTTTGACATTACTTCATAAAAATCTCAGGTTTTTTGGTCTTATTCTTTTTTCTAAAAGAATGTCCAAATCGGAATCGTCAAGTTTCTGCTGACATTGGATATTCAGATTAATCAGAAGAATACATTTTTATAATACTTTTTACAATATTTTTACAATAGAAAATAACCTCAAAACAAACACACAAGTTCACAACTAAAGTTGTAAATCAAGGCTATTAATTTGTATTATGCGCATATGTGCCAACAATCTGCTGGAAGATAATCCTCAAACTGTTCGGACTGTCGACAAACTGTCAGGAAACGATGTGGAAACAACCGACTAGTGGTTTGAAATCAGTTGCAAACCAATGTGCGAACACAAAAAACCTTATGCGCACACTCCAAACGTCACAAACAAGTTTCAAACCAATGTGAAAACAAACCTAAGAAAGTTGTTGATATCAAATTTAAAGTGACAAAAAAGTAAACGTAAATACCAGACACCCTGTATAAAATTTTCTAATCCCATTAATGGCTTTCAATAAAGTGCTTCTTATAAGTGCTTCTTATAAGAAGAATATATTTAACAGGAATACCAAAAATTAATTAGTGGTAGGTAATACAGACATATTATCTGTCAAAATTTAAAAAAAAATTAAATATCTCAAAAACTGTTAAAAATACAAAATATAATAAAATTTTAGTTTTTCTAGAATTTTACGTAGAATTTAAAAATGCAATAATTTTTACAAGTATGGTTCCATTTGAAAGACCAAAGTTGATATGACTTCTGGTTTAACTGGAACGCATGAAAAATAATTTTTAAAAATAGTTTACATTGCTTTACATTGCCTTATAATTGCTATGCAAATTTCAAATCGATATCTATTTTCCCTTCTCCGTAAACTTTTAATTTAGTTAGATGAATCACCCTGTATATATTAAATAAATATAAATATAAAGTTAATTTTTTTTATCTGGGCTGCGGCAACGTTGCAAATTTAGGGGTTTGGTTGGTAAATACGGAACCAAAATTGGTTGCATTGATTAAAACTAAACTAGTTATAAATGTAATTATAATGTAATTGTGGTTATGTTTAAATTATCGAAGTGGCTATTTATACGTCCGACGTATACAAAATTTGGTATACGTCTTGAGCTTTCATTGTTGAGTTTGGGTTGGTTTCGCTCACTGTCAATCAACTTAAATGGGCAAAAGTGAGCGAAACCAACCCAAACCAACCCAAACTCAACAACCCAACCCAACCGACCCCGCCCCATTGGGCCCCCCGCCCCATAGAGGAATAGAGGCCTATTTTGTAGGAAGAAGTTTTTGCCTCATATTTAGCCATTTTTATACTTATTTATCAAATACTTAATTTTGCTTACATAATTTTTGTAAATTACTTCATTTTTATATATTTTTAACGTTATTATTATAAAATTCAGCAGTTTGACCCAAGCAGCATTTTTGGTTCCAAAAACCATTGCCGAAGTGGTGATAACTTTAAATTAGTTAAGTATACTAAACAGCTACTTTAATTTTTACTTAAAAGTAATTCTAACTTTTAAATAGCAATATTTTGTAACAGAAACTTAATTTTTCCTTAAATGGTTACTATAAAGTAATAAACATTTAAGTAAAACTTGGTTGCCCCCAAGAAGACTTTGCAACTTTAAAAAAGGTGTTATAAGTAAAAAAAACTTTCAGGTAAATTTAATGTGTAGCAGTTACTTTCGGTTGCTACCTAAAGATCACATTATAATTATTTTTACTTTGTAGTCCCTTTGCAAGTTAAAATCACGAAACTGGAACATGAGTTAAAAACTACAAAGTTAATATCTCAAAAGTTATTATTTTAGTATTTGGAACGTTTATGGTACTAACCAAAACAACCGTAAAGTGGAAAAAAAACTTTAAAGTAGCGAAAACTACTTCAAAGGAAAATGCTTCTTATCGGCCATTTTTTACTGTACAGTACCAAGTGGTAATGTAAATAATAAATTATTTTAATTGTTTGTAAATAACAATTAATTTTGTTGGTAATAGACGGTATTAATAATTAAATAAAAAATTAATAATAAATATTAAGATTTTTTTATTTATAAACATTATTAAATAAATAATTTGTTTATACTTAAATATTGATGAAGCGCATTTATTTTACAAAAACTAAATTCATAAGTTCAACAGTAAAATTTAAAGGGTTTATAAATTTACCTGCCTTATTAAACATTATATTGTTATTCTGGAAGTTATAAACTAACAGTACATATTTAATAAACGACGACATTGAAAAGCCAAGTCCGTAGTGGTTCCATTTAAAAAAGGAGGGATAGTATAAGCTAATATAAGTTTGACAAAGACAGTTAATATAGAAGTAAAAACAAATAAATAAAAGTAATTATAACGCTTTAGCAACGATATTGGAACGTTCTAGTAACGTAGCAGCTACGTTCCAAATAGTAGCAGGGTTTATAGCTAGTGACATATTTGTTACCTTTTTGGAACTCAATAATTGTTCCCCACTTTAGTCGTAACTTAGTAATGAAAGAGTAATATAAAGAGACCGGCGACTGTCGCAAAACACTTTAAAGTTTCTTCAATAGTCCCATATACGTAACAAATACTTAAATTGTTGCTTGGGGAATATCTGACAATTTTCATTTTGAAGTTTATAGGTTAGATTAACTTTTTCAAACTAGCCAATGAAAGCACAAGACGTATACCAAATTTTGTATACGTCGGACGTATAAATAGCCAGTTTGTTAAATTATTGTAGGTTACATTGAACGGTTGTCACGTTGAGTCAAGTTGAGTTGTCAAAATTCGTAGTTAAAAATGCAATTAATTTGGCTTTGGTGGTGCTTAGATGAGTAAAATCACATAAAAAAAGTAGTTAAATATAGGTGACTAAGGCCCAGGAGAGACAAAGTATTACTTTGAAAAGATTTTTATATAAGAAATTAAAATTTTATGTGAACACACGTGAATGTTGTCCAATCATTGGACCCCAATGGTGAATGGGTATTTTGTTAAAGCCACTGGACGTTAATACTTGTAGTAGCTTGATAAAAATTATAATGTATATACCCAGCTAGCACAAGTCTGTCCTAAGGACGTCCTAAGGAAAGCCTTACAGGATATTGGGATATCCCAAGGATATCCTAGGACGTCCTCAGACCTCCTCAGGACATCCCAACCATGGCCGAGTGGTGCAAAAAAGGCCAGCCTACAGACGTCCCGCAAATGGCCTTTAGGATATCCTAGGGATATCCCTAGGTCCATATAGGTCCAGGAATAGGACATCCTAAGGATGTCCCCTGAAAGTCCCATGGGTATATGTAGGTCCAGGAATGGGATGTCCTGAGGACATCCTCTGAATGGCCTTGTTATTTGTTGGGGATACATTTTAAACAATCAAATGCCATTTTATTACTTTATAAAATATATTATTTTAATTCTGTATACATATATATAATTTTACACAGCCAATTATATAAAATTAAAAATAAACACCTATTATAAAAGTAAAATAAATAATATTTCTAAATAAATATAATAGTTATATTATTTATATATACACAGTGTCCAAAGTTATCTGCTCACCATTTTAACTCCATTATTATTGCAGCTACAAAGTCGGTTAAATTAGCGAATTAGTGGCATTTTTTTTTCTGATTAAAATGGTTAAGACAGAATAACAATTGAACATCAGGTTACAAAAAATTATTATAGAAACTACACTAAACTTAAAAATAAACAATTAATAAGCACTGGAACTTTCTGATTGTTGTTGAAATATCCAACACTATAATAATATTATATTATAACAAACACACTTGGAGAACACGAGATTCACGGCCTTAAACCAGGTTCACGACACAGAAAAAGAATTCACGGCGCAGACAAAGAATTCCTTTCACAGTGTTATCTATGATTCTTTCTAACAAAAAGGCGTCAAACAACTAAAGGACGCTATACGTCATCTTAGCTTTCTCTCCATCCAGTGTTACCACCATAGACAATAGTTACCACCATAACGTATGGTTAAGGTTAACTGACGCTTACTACCTTATTTATTATTTATAAAACTCTAAATGTATCAATACCTTACAAACAAGGTGTTTGAACAATTATTAATTACCAGTCGTCATTTCTGCGCATGCGTATTAAGTTGGCTGCTATCCAGTTGTATACAAAATATATTTTGTGGTCATATAACAAATACACAAAATATAATATTGTTTTTAAACTCCCGCCTTTAAAACGCCGATTATCGTACATGTTTCCATGATATTTTAAATAAACATTGACAAGTTGTGGCTTTATGACGTTTTAGTCACGGGCTGAAGTTGGCAGCAATGGCATTCGGACATTTTAGTCATGGGTTGAAGTTAATTGCAGTTGTCAACTGCGAAACAATGACCATTAAAATAAAGGGTCTAAAAAGTGAGGTTAGAATAGACTGGTCGATGTCAGATTTTATAAATAATTATTTATATATAATTGTTGAAAGCTATTTAATTTTTGTGATTGTCGTAGAAAAAATATAGTATGCAAGTCGTTTATAAGCTTAAAAAAATCTGTATAATATAATATTATAATTATATTGATTGACATTTTTGAGATGTGCCGATGCAAAATAAGTTATGTAAAAAAATGTAGGTATTATTAATTATATAGATAAAATATTCTTATAGAAAAATGTGCATACCAAATGTTTACCAAAACCTAACGGGACATTCTGAGGATGTCTCTGGGATTAGTCCTATGATCAGCCCATTTTAGGCTTTAATTAGGATATTATTAGGTCCTAACGCCATCCTTAAATGACGTTCCTAGGATATCCCAAAATGGGACCTAAAAAAGATCTAATGTCCGATAAGGTCAACCTATGGACGTCCTCAGGAAGTCCTTATAGGATCATCCCATTCTGGGACATTTAGGCTGGTCCAAGGACGTCCTGAGGATGTTTGTGCTTGCTGGGTATTGTCCAGGACTATTAATTATCAGTAACTTGTAAATAGAAAGAAGAAAAAGTTTCGTGATTATTGCTTAAGACAATTGTCTTATTTTTTAAAATTTCAAAAATTTTTGATCTGCTTAGCTGAAAATAATTTGTGATTTAATATTTGTAAAACCAAAAAACGTTACTTTTTTATTCCAAAAATGTCCATAAGGCGATATACTTCATCGAAATGAAGTTTTGCCCTTAAAAGTTTTTTTACTACTGGAATCTGATATTATTTTTGGTATAGTTATCTTTTTATAACGATATAATATAATATTATATAATAATAATTATTAACAAGTAAATTATCAATAATAAATATTACTGCCAATTTGACAGATTATAATAATTATTAAGGTCTTCAGCAGTACCATTTTTTAAATACTAAAAATACTGAATCAAACTGGCACACGCTACCAACTTAATAAAAAACACGAGTCCAAATAAAAAAAAATGAACTGTATATATTTAATAATTTTTTTATTATTTTTGTTTGGAAATAATTTGGGTTTGTTCCAGATTCCATTTCTCATAAGTAGTTTTCTTTCATATGAGAGGAACGATGACGAGACCGCCAAACAACGAAAACCTTCCGACAGTAAAACTGGTGGTGGTCGGAGACGGTGGCGTCGGCAAAAGCGCCATCACCATACAATTTTTTCAAAAGCTATTCGTTACCGACTACGATCCCACGATAGAGGACAGCTACCTCCAGCATGTCGAAGTCGATGGGCAATGGTGCATGCTTGATGGTAAGAACTCTATTACAGTCTCTAAACGGTTTTTTTGGTTGAACAAGCCAATTTAATAAAAGGAAGCGATTTCAGTAGTTTGTCATTTTTTGAATCTCCTAAAATTTAGGCCTGTCAGAGCAAAGTCAACAATCTCCCGTCATACTAAAACTGAGTAAATTGAGATATTTGATTTTGGTATTTTATATTCTAGATTTAAGGCAGAAAGACTTCGGTCGATAGCCTTTTGGTTTTTCCAATAAATATATTTACTACTATTCTAGATTTGTAATTTTTTTATAAACTAATCGAATAAAGTTAAGCATATTAATATATTTTGACCAAAACATAAATTTAACGATACAATTTTATACGCCCTGTATATTTTATTTTATTATTTGGCAATAAAAACGTAAAAATGAAAGAATCTTAGACAAAAAAGAACGAAGTCGAAAAAACGCATTATAGGTATCAGTCGGTATCCAGTTTGATTTCAACTTTGTTCAAAAATATGCTTAACTTTTTTCGATCAGTTTATATTATATTGAAATATTGTTGTTGTTAGTCTAGTAGCCAACTACAAGGTCTCCAGGATGCATAGTATAGGTGAAATCTATAATTATAAATTGGAGATTGCTGACTTTGATATAAATTGCTGGAGATTGCTCATTTTGTTGTAAACGTTTAAGGAGATTTAGAAAAATAAACAAAAAAATAATTGAGGAGCGTTTATTCAAAAAGGGACATGTCCATTTTAGCAATTTGCAGAAACAAGTAAAAAATAACAGAATTCTTTTGCTTTTGACTTATTTCTGAAAATCGCTAAAATGGACATGTCCCTTTTTGAATAAACGCTCCTCAATTGTATTTTCTCCCTTTAATGGTTATAAAATTTAACTATACAATCAATGTGGGAAAATTCTGAACTGGACCACATAAATCTGGAGTTTCTTCTAAATCTGGGACCAGGTTGCCTTGAGCAAAAAAATTTGTATAGTACAACAACTCATCATATCCTTTCCACTTTGCCCCATAATGTTTTACTTGCAATGTTTTGACATTATCAGCCTTTTCTTGCTTTACCTTTTCGTCTTATTATGGTATAATAGCACAAAGTAAACAAGATAACTTTTTTTATAATTCTTAAAACAATAAAACGTAGATTTACCTATTTTAAATATATTTTTTAATAGAACTTAACAGTATGTACCAGTAAAAAACCCAAAATTAAATCTCTAAAATACGTTATAACATCAAATGTTGGGTTATCAGGTGACACAAATTACTAATTTCCAATGGTGGAATTGGAGATTGTATACTTTGCTGCAAATTTATCAGTGGAGATTGTCGACTTTGCACTAAATGTCATATTTAAAATAGCAGGATTTAGCTCCTTTTGCAGCACATAAACTTTACCATCTTGTAGATAATTAGTTGAAGTATAGTCTCCGCCAAAAATCTAATTTTTGACCAAAAGTGGAGATTGTGGGTTTTGCTATGACAGCCGCAATTAATATTGTTAATCGTTTCAGTTCTTGACACTGCCGGTCAGGAAGAATTCAGCGCCATGCGCGAACAATATATGAGGAAAGGCGATGGTTTCCTGCTTGTTTATTCGGTAACTGATAAAAATAGCTTTGAAAACATTATACATTTTCACACGCAAATTTTAAGGGTCAAGGATAGGTATATAAAACAAAAACGTCATTGTGGAATTTCACAAAAATTTTATATAATTTCAGGGACACCTACCCTATGTTGTTGGTAGCTAACAAAGTCGATTTGGTGCACTTAAGAAAGGTGACAGAGGAACAAGGCAGAGATTTGGCTCATAAACTGGGCATGCCATACATTGAGACTAGTGCCAAAGATCCTCCATTAAACATTGATGCCACGTTTCACGAGGTAAGTTAACCATTAAGTAGAAACATCGCATAAGATAGGTGGGATTATGTTTTGATTTCAGGTTGTGCGTATAATTAGAAACCAGCCAAACCCAGGTAACGAACGAAGGCGAAAGAAGAAGTTTAAAAAATTGGGTAAATGCTCAATCCTCTGATTTCAAAACTTTATATTTTTAACGCTTAAATATTTTATTATTGGCCTAATAATGATAATGGCTTTATGATGTTATATTATTCAGTGTTTAATGTTATATGTATGGTGCCACAATTTTCGTTCTACACCTTTATGTATTATTATTATTATTTGTGCGGATTTTATTGATACCTACATTTTGCTCAAATGCGAGTTTTATATTTGCCGCACAATTTATTTATACGAGTATTTTTACCAAAATAAAATGACGCCAAAGTATGTATTATTTTATGGACCAAATTTGCTCATATAGAATTAAAGTATTTAAAATATTTTTATTTTTGCCAAATATCGGTCTTACAAACTACAAGTTCTGTTTTTAGCGTAACCAAGGCAGAATATAATGTTACTATAGTGTGATGTGGCTTGTAATACCGTTAAAGTATAGTCAATCCGTCGCAAAAAAAATTTTTTGACAAATTCCACACGATATATATTTATAAAACTTCTTGGGTACGCAGTCCCAAACGGTTCATGCGAAATAACCTTGTTCATTTTTTCCGAAAAATTAGATTGACTAATTGACACCCTTGTAAATGTTGTTAACATTATTGTGATATGATTTTAAACTATAATGCATCGCGACAAATAATTTTAAGTTTTGTTGACGTTAAAGTGCTTGGGTTTATTTGCGATAATGTCAATATTTAGTTTTCCTGGATTGAGGAAACTTCTATTTTGCATTTAGAAAGGTTAAAGTTGATTCTGGCTAACAGATTTAAATTAAATGAATGTGGTAGAAACATAGATTTAGTAGATTCGTTGATATTGACCTTACCTACAATATTTGAACTGTAAACTGTGATTGAAACGATGAAATTATTATTTTACGCACATTTGCCAAAAAATAATGTTGAAAGAAAGTTATTTTTGTTGCTGTTATAAAGGAAAGTCTTGTATGTTCAAGTCGAAATGGTTCTAAGAAATGCAAAATTTTGTATTCGCTATACTTTATAGTTATACACTCGTTGAATTTTATTCTTTTATATATATTTTTAATAATGTGTAGTCAGTTTTTGTCTATGTAATTTATTGAATAAAAAAACTAAATAAAATAAACCACAGGCATTTTTCTTTTTTTAACTGTGTTCACCCCACAAATTTGTAGTAATTGGATTAATTAATTGATGTGTTAATTAAGGTTCAATCTAATTCTAATATTTTATTCAACGTATGTTGCCGTAAATATTTAAGTTCTATGGTCAATATTTAATAATGGACAATATGAGAGAGGGTTGCAATGCGTGCTATAAATTTTAATTTGTCCATTTAAATTCCTCTAAAAGAGGGTAAATATTCCAGTGTTGCCAGACTGAAAATCCTCACCAATATTATATTATAAATGCGAAAGTGTGTTTATTAGTTTGTTATTCTTTCACGACGCAACGGATCGACGTGATTTTTTGCTAATTTTAATCCTAAAAAAGTGCACGGTTCCTGTGGCATAATTTCAATCAATATTACATCCACGTGTAATCTGGGTTGCCTACATTCAGGCAAAACTTTGAATGGAAACGGAATACCAAGCAACCCGATTAGGCTTGAAATTTATATTTTAATTTAACCAAATTTGTTATCAACCCACTTAAATTATTTAAATGGGTAAAAATTATTCATTATTTTATTTTTTCATTTAGTGTAGTGGCCTTTATATTTAAGGTTCACTTGTATTTCTGGGTAAGCCTTGTACACTAATTTAAGTTCAACAAAAAAAACCATTATCAATTAGCCAGTAATTCTCCAATTTAGCGTTCCCCTAACAATAAGCACTTAAAACTCAGGTGGTTATCTACTTCAGAAGCAAGCACTTCAGCATTTAACACAGGTTGAGTTAGGTACCCCCTGAGGGTGCGCGATGACGTCATCGCGTTAATTTGCGACATCCCGCCAATTTAAGTAGGGAAATCTGTGAAAATTCAGTGTATTAGGCAAATTTAATTTTCGACAGACGCAAACGTCCCTTGTTAGGTAGCTATAGTAACGCGCGTCCCGGTGTTTGATAACGTTGTGACTGCTGTTGCCAAATGTATGACGTAGGGAGATTGATGTGCTGCTGCAACTTGATTGAGCGTGGGGTCAATATGCCTGAAAACGTATCTGAGTATTTTTCAAAAAGTTGGAAAAAATAGGAAATTTATTAAAAAAATTATAATTATTATTAATTAGATATATTACATATTATTTCTATAGAATATTAATCAAATATTGAATATTTTATGCTTGTCATACATATGTATGTATCATATGATACGAACTAGATTATATTTTTTTACGAGTTTTCATTGTAGGGAGAATAAATGTTGTCTTTTCCGTGACGCCAAAATAAAGGGAATTACAAATATTAATTTAATTTTTTTATTTACATTTTTTATTATCCTTTATTCGATGATTATTTTCTACTGTTGACATTTAAGATTAATTTGAAAATTTCCTTTAACGATTTTATCTTCATTCTGTGTGTTTAAAATTTTTTCGAAATATAGTTTTTGGGTAATAAAACCAAAATTTCCATGTTTGATGCAAGAACATGTTTCGCGATCTTTAGCTTTAGGATAAACTACTCAGAATGGATTAAAATCATGATACAAAGAAAACTTTGTATCTTTGTATCATGGATTACAATCTAAAGAAATTGGTGAAAGAAACTGATACTCTAGCAAGTGTCACAGAAATGTGTTGTGAATATTATATTGTGTGAAAATGACGTCACGGATTGGACATTTTAAATTAATAATAATAATATTAATAATAACGTTTATTGTCCAACAGATATAAAATCCATTTACAGAACAATTACATACAAGAAATTAAAATAAGTCCTAATATTATTAAAAAAATATATATACAAAAAGAGGTATATTAAGGGACATCAACTAAAATGCTTGTCACCAAAATGTTTTAGGTTCTTTTTTAAACAAAAATTAGTTAATAACTCTATAGAGTTAAATTAAATAAAATATATTATACTTATGACTGGAGAAACAATATTTTTCCAGCAGTCAGTAAACTTTTCTCTGTGTACCTACACAGAGAATAGTAATCTCTTGATTTAAGAAAATGCATTTATTTGAAACAGGTTTTCTTGTATGAAGTAAAATTTTTTTATTCGTAGTAACTTGTTTACAATTAGAAAATATTATTATTTGGTTGTAAATCATAAGTTTCTTGAAAACAACTTATTGTTGTGATTAATTGTAAAGAAATATTTATTTAGAGCATTTAATTAAATTGTTTGGATGTAGGTTTTGTTTCTTAAATAAGCTTCTACTAAACCTGAGATAAAAAGTCAACTAGATATTTACTTGTATAATACAAGTTAATATAAGTTGTATTAACTAAATATCAGTTTAAAAAGTCAAATAAACACAAGTTTTCCACTAAATAAATATCTTCTTGTAGATATCGAAATAAATAAGCATACACTGAGAGAAAGAAATTTTTGTTAATAACGAGGCACGTTAACTATTAACATATTGTAACGTTTTTAACTGTTCGTAGTGTGAATTAAAACACGCACTGGTTAATTAACGAACTAAACTATTTATTTAATAACTTAACTACACTTAAAACACTATAAAACTAACTAAACACTTATACTAACATTTATATCACTACTAGTTTATTTATTTGCACTTATATTTATTTATTTCTTCGCGCGTACCAAAGCTCAACTGACTGCTCTGTGATGCGTCGTTTCTTATATATTCAGCGCCTATGTCTTCTGGAACATTCCAGCGATGACTCATCGGCGATGAGTCATCATTCCGAGATCCAGAGCCGTCCTCGCTACATTGCCCCCGTCTTAAAACATTTTCGTCCCGAAAATGGTCCTCAGCTCCATGGCGATATTTGCATAGAGATCCAAACTTGCATTGTGACGTCCTATAGAAGTAGCAGTCTACGGTCTTCCTTCCGGTTGTTCTTTTAGGGTTGTAGCAACAGACAAGAATGTGTATGCCACTAAATCTGAAGATAACTTCCACCATGCTTCTAATTATTCTCCAGTCTAAACCGTCAAGTCCACAAGCAATCTTCGGTATCGCCAGCTTCATGATGTCCTTGGACAAAAGGGTATCCCTTAATTTATTTAAGGCATTCCATACATCACGGTAGTTTGGCTTCTGATGGGAGAGCTGCTTCGTTATCAGATAGAAGATACTTCTGTTGCCTATCTGCTCATTATTCACAATTTCAAGCACCTCTCCAACTTTGGGATTCTGCCTTCGTAGCTCGTCGATCCGTCCAAACTTGTTTTTAAAAACAACCGCTATTCCCCTGGACATCCTAAGGTCTTCCGCAACACAGTGAGCCAAGGAGTAATCGGCCGAAACCGTGAACAGATCTTTTTGCTCTTCTCGAGTGACACCATACCGAGCTTTTTTACCGCTCGAATATAAATACAAGTCTTCAAAAGGCAAGTCGTCTTCCGGAGGATTAACTCGTCTTACTCTAGCATGGTTTATTTGGTCATCATTGTTTCCAGCGTAAGGAGCCAATCGGTTAAAATGGATCACTTTCGGCTTTCCTCTTGGTTGTTTTCTGATCCTGTAGATGATGTCATTTATGCGATCCATTACTTTGTATGGTCCTTCCCAAGAAGTCTGCAGCTTCGGTGAATAACCACGACGGCGCTGAGGGTTGTATAACCAAACTAGGTCTCCAGGTTGAAATCCTCCATTTTTCGCCTTGATGTCGTATGCCTCTTTCATTCTATCACTGGCACTTTGGATGTTTAAACGAACTCGGCTGTGAATGTCGCTCATTTTGCTACGTAAATTGCTAACGTAATCTTCTCCAGCAACATCTTCCCCTGGTAGGCAACCAAACCTCAGGTCACAAGGTAGACGAAGTTCACGTCCCATAACAATGCTAGCGGGTGTCTGGCCGGTTGTATCATGGATAGAAGAACGGTATGCCAACAGGAACAGAAGGAGGAAGTGGTCCCAGTCTCTTTGGTGATCAGAGACTACCTTGGACAGGTACCGGTTTATCGTTCGATTCATTCGTTCTACCATTCCATCAGACTGCGGATGTAATGCAGTCGTCCTCGTCTTCCGAATGTTAAGAATCTTACAGACATTCTGGAACAATATAGATTCGAAGTTCCTGCCTTGGTCTGAATGCATCTCCATTGGCACACCAAAACGACAAATCCACTGCTTAATAAGGGCATCGGCCACTGTGGCAGCTTCCTGGTTTGGCAAGGCGTACGCTTCCGCCCACTTGCTGAAGTAATCCATTACAACGATGATGTATTTATTTCCAGACTCTGTTTCCGGAAATGGACCCGCCACATCGATTGCGATTCTCTCAAATGGGCTGCCCACATTGTACTGTCGCATTGGGGCTTTTGGGCGCTTCTGGGGTCCATTGCTTGCCGCGCAAACGGCGCACTTCTTGCACCATTCCTTCACATCTCGTTGGCTGTTGACCCAATAAAACCGTTCCCTAAGTCTTCCGAGCGTCCTGGTCACCCCAAGATGTCCTCCAGTAGTTCCATCATGGATTTCCTGCAGCACTTCTGGTATCCTGTTTCTGGGGATTATTATCTGCTTCCGGTCTTCCCCCCCTTCTGGCATCTCCAGAACGCGCTTTAGAAGCCCGTCACTTAAGATGATGGAATTCCATTGGGCCCAGTACGATTTCACATTCGGCGAATATTGGGCGACTTCCTGCCACGTTGGTTTACGGTCGTTTTTCTACCAATCGATGATAAGCTTCAAATCCGGGTCCCTTTCCTGGTCTTGTTGAACCTCAGCGGATTGCCAATGATCATCTACGATTGTAGTCCTGCGAATATACACATCCTTTTCTTCGGCCCTATTTATTTTTCTAAATGAAGTCGGCGCCACCTGACTTCCTCTGCAACGACTTTGTATATGTCCCAGCTTTCCACATCTCCAACACCGGATTTCCTTCTTCTCTGGTAAATTCTCCTTAAGAACTCGCCTAATTGCTTCAATTATCCTGGGTTCTTCCTTCTTTTCTTCTTCGACTCTCCTAATTCTAGGCTGGCTCCTGCAGCTCTCCTTTGCCGCCTCGAATTCCAAAGCTCGAGCCAATGCATCAACCAGTTGACTCGGACGAGCCAACGTCAGAGCCTGCCTTGTGTCATTGTCTCGAAGTCCATCCAAAAAGGCTTGAACCGCTAATCGTTCCATAACGGTCGTTGGAGTAGCTGGATATGCTAGCCGAACCAAGCGTGCAATATCAGCCTCAAATTCTTGCAAAGTCTCGTTAGATTTCTGGCAGCGATTCTTTAGTTGGGAATGGTACACATGTTCCAGATGTGTCTGGCCATATCGCAATTCCAGATGTGTCTGGCCATATCGCAATTCCAGATGTTTAACCAACGCTTCGTAATCTTCTTGTTCGTTGGGAGAAAGTGTCTGCAAGATGTCGGTTGCATCTCCGCGTAAAGCAAGAGTCAATGCTGTAGCTTTTTCTTCCGGTAGCCAGCCATTTGCTTTTGCTGCTGCCTCAAACTGACGGATGTAGTTGGTCCAAGAAGTTTTTCCATCGAACTGAGGTGGTTTCATCCGGAGTCGGCTCCCCTCCTGCACTGTTCCTGGTTCCGCCAGCATCATGGGTACAGCTTTTAATTTACTATTTATTTCTCTAATTTTGACATCCAATATCTCGTTCAATTTGTCTTCTCTTGTATCTAATTCCCTTCTTACGTCGTCAAATTTCTGTCCTACTTTTTCTTCTAATTCAATCCTTACGTTCTCTTTTAATTCATTTACATTATCTAAAATCTTCTGTTCCAAATACTCCTTTAAATTTTTAGAATTTTCCAGAATTTTCTGTTGCAAATCATCCTTTAAATCGTTGACATTTTCCAGAATCTTTTGTTGTAAATCGACTTTTAAATCGCTAGAATTTTCCAACATTTTCTGTTGCAAATCGACTTTTAGTTCTTTAGAATTTTCTAGCATTTTCTGTTGTAAATCGCCTTTCAAATTTTGCAACAATAAATGCATATCACACGAACCTTCAAATAAATACGTATCTGGATTTTCACCCTCATGTTCCAACGCTTCTCGAAGCCGCTGCTGCAACACATTCTTTTTTCCAGTTGTTTCACATTCTCTTTCTTCTAGCTCCCGCTTAAGGTCCGCCACTTTTAAGTCCATTAACGAAACCATTTTCGCGAAATTTCACACTAACCGCACTCCTGACACCAATTGTAACGTTTTTAACTGTTCGTAGTGTGAATTAAAACACGCACTGGTTAATTAACGAACTAAACTATTTATTTAATAACTTAACTACACTTAAAACACTATAAAACTAACTAAACACTTAACTACTAATTATTTATATCACTACTAGTTTATTTATTTGCACTTATATTTATTTATTTCTTCGCGCGTACCAAAGCTCAACTGACTGCTCTGTGATGCGTCGTTTCTTATATATTCAGCGCCTATGTCTTCTGGAACATTCCAGCGAGCTCCACACTCTCGATTATTCGAGCGCTGAGTCACCGGCGATGACTCATCGGCGATGAGTCATCATTCCGAGATCCAGAGCCGTCCTCGCTACAATATCTTTGAGGTGGATATGGCGAAAGAAATATTAATTTGGGTCTAAGAACTGGTTAAGTTGAATTAAAGAAGCTCATAACGTATTAGCAAATATATCGAAATTCCGCTTAATGTTTTGAGAATATTTGCAATCATTATTTTTGTATTTTTCTCAAATGGCTTTTTTCATATTAAATAAAATGTGTGTTGGCTATAGTTTTAAAATGATACCAGCAAATATTTTGTAAAGTATTCTTGAATTTGCCTTAAATTCAATCTCTCGCGCGAAGCAGGAAAAATAATATTTTGATTTACCTAATTACATGGAAATTAAAAATACTATAAAACTATCGTGCTTTCTATAAATGCTCCGTTTTTATCAAATTAATCCCGCCTTTCTTGAAGTTCTTGTAAAAAACTACAGCAATGTCACATGCTTGCGCATATTGCATTTAAAATTATGTTGACAAAATTGTTGACAACATTTAATGTTAAAACGATTTATTATTATTCGAATTTAGGTATATTAACTGTTAATATATCACAGTTCTAAGACAACTTTATCCTTTATTTGTCTGAAACACAATCACCGGACAATGTTATAATAATTATTATAATAATAATTATAATTAGTATATAATTAGTAAATAAATATTTCTTTTTCTCAGTGTAAGCATAAGAAAACCGGGGGAAAAATACGTGCATTTCTGTAATGATCACCTACCAGAGGTCGTGTGGCATGTTAATTTAGTTCACATGATTTTTATAGGAACTCCTACGACAACCTAAAAAAAATTGTTAAAAATAGGTTTTTAGGGGACTAACTTTACCCTGGAAAAGTGGTTGGACACCTTGTGGCAAAATCGCTGTAATTAAAAAAATGCTGATTTTTTTCCGACCTTCCTAATTACACGGCCATCAGGAATGTAAACAGAGGTGTTAAATTACCGCACGAGTATTCCGGACACGTGGACAAACCGCAAGGATTAAAGTTTATCCAGCAACCCCTGCGGGGTTTGGGCGTTTATTTAATAAGGATTCAGGACGCAACATTTGTTTCCAATAACTTTTCCAAGGTAATATGGGTCATGTGTTCCATATGTTCTTGTTCCCTTATACGAAACCTTTTACATATATTTTTCTAAATTATATTAAAAAATCAAAAAGTATAAAATACCGCTGTTTCGGAACTTTTCAGTTTATTGGTATTGAATTTTAATGGATACGTGCTATAGCCGAAAATTTTGACATATTGGAGTTTTAAACTTTGCTTTACCTGCTATATATATATTTCTCTTTTCGCATTGAAGGAAATTTATTAGGTACATTCTTTGAAATACCAAAGTAGGTAATAAATTTCTCGAGAAATAGCAATAAGTAACTCCTGAACAAGATAAATGTACGATCTAAAGTTGCTTGCGAACTTTAACCTGTTGCCTTTCAAGTTTTTTAATCATTGGATTCGTATAAAAAGACGCGTCTAACTCTGAAAATATTAAAAAATTAAAACAACCTGCCTACGCAGATGGGTATATTTTAAAAAGTTGGCCACTTGCTGTCCTGAGGTTAGAATATTTTCGTAAATAAAATGAAATGTGAAGAATAGACCTCTCCCAATAAGGTATTGAAAATTTATTAAAATTACCTTCAAATATAGTAAATGTCCAATCCGTGACTGTCCCCAGCATATGAACCAATCACGTCGCTAGTATACGCATTACGTGACGACATAACAATCACCTGATTAATTGTTATAACAATCACCTGATTAATTGTTATTTTTTGGTATTTGCACTTTTCACTTGCAAAACTTGGTCTTTGAACGAGGAAGATGGAAAACTATGTTTTTAAAACTTTTGATTGCAATTATTTAGTAAAATACCTAATTTGAAAGGATTTTTTTTTACTTTTTTGAATAAAAATGATGCAAAAGCACGTCTATACAATTTTTGCATTTTTTTTTTCAAAAATGATTTTATGAGCGGGTTTTCATGTTTTTCTTAAAATCACTTATCCTGCAAATGCAGAGTTGTGCATCTAATGTACTCATATCTAGAAAATTCCTGGCGCAGCAGAAAATCGCGCACAACCTGTCAACACCGCGGTGGAAACCCGAATCAATATCTCGAAGCCTTCGGAAGGAGTATCCTGCGAGAGTTTCCCGGCATTGTTTCGTCCTGCTTCTGCGCATGCGCCCCGTTGCCGCTGTCGCGCTGGGACAGTGCACTTTTCACCGACACCATGCGTTTGGGACAGAAAACGTGAAACCGAAGTTTAGTGAACTCTCGAAAGAAAAAAGGTGCAAAGAATGAGTTAAAGTGTGCGGTGACTGAGATCTAGTGCGCCACTTAAGGATAAACAATCAATTACGACGGTGTTTTGATTCAGGATAATACACGCAGCAAGTTCGAAAGTAGGTAAAAAGTAAATAAAACGATTTTAAACTTACTAACACGCCGTATAACAGGATTTAATGAATGCGTTTTCTTTGTATTTACAAAACCGAACCCATAAAAAGATCGTAATTCGTAAGATGTTGATTTAATAACACCGTACCTATAAAGTTTTAATTGAACCAATTAATCATACTTTTATGGGTTTACAGTGTAAGGAAACAAACGAAATTAATTATCAAGTCTGTTGGTATACCTTAACTGGCGCTTTTGT
The DNA here is from genome assembly GCA_921294245.1 of Brassicogethes aeneus. NCBI lineage: Eukaryota > Metazoa > Arthropoda > Insecta > Coleoptera > Nitidulidae > Brassicogethes > Brassicogethes aeneus. The sequence goes on from OV121135.1 coordinate 49,837,548, forward strand.
AAGATAAAAAAGGCACTGTGTCAGAAAAACGGTTAATTAATTTTTTCGATGCAAGCAGTTTTGTCCTTTATAAATAGTGCAGGATATAATTAGTATCATCAAAAGGTAAAAACCAAACAATACCTAATTAAATAATAATAAACGAATTACTGAATAAATTAATAGTAAAAATGTAGCATTATCTTTATTATTTATCTAATATTATAGATGTGCTCTTGAAACATTAAAAAAATATAAAAAGCTTTAGACTTTTATTATAATGTTTGGCCGATTTCAAAATTTACTGTGATTTGAACCAATCAGGTTTCAAATTGGGAGAAGGCGACTATAATAACATTTAAAAGTGATAAAAAATGAGGTTAACCATTTGACAGATGTCTGATTTTCTTTATTTATTTATTTTTGAAAATCATTTAATTACCTACTTAGTAGATAAAGTATAGTATTACACTCAAGAATATGCACATTACTCTCTAAAAATGAATTAGTCAAAAATGACTAATTGTCTTAGCGAAAAAGCAGCCACTAATATTTCTCGTCCATAGCAATTTGTATCCCAAACATTGCTAATTAGCAGTCAATCTCTATGTAAAATTGTCCCCTGAATCTAAAAATGTCAAAAGGTATAATAGTGCAACAGTTTTTGAGACATGTAGTCAATTTTCCATATAATATGGAATTGACTATATCTCAAAAACTGCCCTACTTTTATAATTTTTGGCGGTATTTTCGGATTCAGGAGACAATTTTACGAAAGAATTGGCTGTTAAATTATGGGGATACTATGGTATCCCATGGTTAAGCATGGTATAAGTGAAAAAGCAGCCACTAATAATTGTAGTAACTCACGGTGTCCCTGAATAACTTTTAATTGAAAGGTTCAGACGTATCCGATTTTTTTTCATATTTTGATAAAAAATTAATTAAAAGGCAAATTTTTTTAGGATAAACTCAATTCGCTTGGCTTTTTTTTAAAAAAATCAATTTTTATAAAAACATTAATGATTAAAAACAACCGTGCTCTCTAAAAATTATTTAGTAAAAAATGACTAGTTCACGGTGTCCCTTAATAACTTTTAATTGAAAGATTCAGACGTATCCGATTTTTTTTCATATTTTGATAAAAGATCACGATTTCGACCTGTGACAAGTGACATATGTCACTAGTCTAATAAATTGCAAATTTTATGTAACAAATACATTAAAAGCTGTTCATTATTTGGAGTTCACTGATTAAAAATCTCAAAAAATTGATTAAAAATCATTAATGTTTTTATAAAAATTGATTTTTCTAAAAAAGTGCCAAGCGAATTGAGTTTATCCTGAAAAAAAATTGTCTTGTAAGTGATTTTTTATCAAAATATGAAAAAAAATCGGATACGTCTGAACCTTTCAATTAAAAGTTATTAAGGGACACCGTGAACTAGTCATTTTTTACTAAATAATTTTTAGAGAGTACGGTTGTTTTTTATATATCAGCCTTATGTCTTAAAATTTTTCGCCAAAATTGTTAGTTTAATTAAATAACGCATACTTGATTTATAAACTATAATTTATATTTTTCTTATGTTGCATGTTTTTTGAATAAAAACGGTAATATATACTTACTATAGTAGTATAGAGCCAGATCACGTCAAGTGGACCCCCCATTTTCCACTTGGTAAAAGAATTTAAATTTTAATACATTAATCGTTAGTAGTAAGTTAGAGTTAGTAACAATATTTCCTTAAAATATTTTTTTTATTTTTATTTTAACAGAGTTTTTTGTAACAAAGATGTTTCTCACTTTTTATTAAAAAATTAATTGTGAAAAAACTGTTGAAGGTTTCGTAGTGAAATTTTCAGGACTTATATAGGCTAATATATGTATTTTTATAAACAAATAAAAAACTTTTTTTTATACTTTTTTGGTAATTGAAATATACAATTCAAAATTTTGATAAAGTCTCTAGCAAATAATCAAGTTTTTTTTTCATGGTTACATGTACTGAATATTAATTTAATAATAATTAATATTAAATATATTTTAATGGAATATAATTACTAATGATATCTAACGATTGATGTATTAAAATTTAAATTCCATTACCAAGTGGAAAATGGGGGGTCCACTTGACATAATCTGGCTCATAACTAGTATAATAATATAGGTACTATTATTTTGTTAAAGCAGAAACCAAACAAATTGTATTTTATCTATCACGTGATCTACATAACGACACCCCAAATGTCACTAAATAGCTTGTTGCTTTAATTAAGTATGTTATAAAATCTTTTAGTTAACAACACTTTTTATTTTAAAAAATGGCGAATGCGCCGGGATTATTTATTTAATAAAGACCTGACTTTTATGCAAATTGTAAAATGGCATGATAAAAATGGTTCAAGGGGTTGGTTGTGGGTAAGCGCTCGGTCGAAGTATAGGGACAGAGAAAAATGGTACAAGAAAATGTTTGCACAACCCTAGTTTTTATATCCTTCAGCCAAACAAATGACTCAATATGCAAATTGTAAACAAATTAAATTAGCCAAAACAACATTATTTTTGATACAGTTAAGTAAGGGTTAATCTAATATAATATAATATGCAAAGTTATTACGTGAAATGCTCTAAAACGTTTCACACAAGGTTAAACTTCGGTTACGTCGTCGCCAGCAGTCATAATCGTGGGGCAGTGATGTATAAGTAAAAGGGGGAGATACGTATACGACACCCAGGGGAATTTTACAGACGAAATAGGAACACCATGTTTTCCTTTGGTTTTCTCACTATACTTGTACTTCTGATTACTGTACTGGGGGATCAGGTGACGACCAATTTTATAATGATTTATATGTATTTGATCGATAATATATAGGATATATTAAGAAAGATCCCTTTTAAAACTATATCATGTCGATTTAAATCAAATTTAAATGCAGCAGTAAAAACCGATCCATAATCCATTTGTTGCGTTCGTTTCCTTAAACGATTCAATTAAAATTAAAAATACACCTGGGTAGGCATAATTTGTTAATCCGAATTTTTTATAATTTTATTTTAACTTCATTAACCCAAAAGCGACTATTAAAATTAACTACATTGCAATATTGCCGCAAAGCTACCCCAAATTTTAGTTAAATTTCTAATGTGCCTCACAAATGAGTTTTTTAATTTAAAAAATGATTACTCTGTTTAATTTAAAATCCATTAATTCACAGATCGAATTTTAAATAAGAATCGTGTCAAGCAGTATCTAATCGAAAAAACCTATCGTTTTATCACGATAATGTCATTCTTACCTAATGTGAGTTCCATTTTAACACAATAAAGTAGATAAATAAAGCTACAAAATTTTGTAAATTTTATTTAAATCAGACACAAAATTTTCGTGTTACAGCACAACACGAATTTTGGCAACATTGACAAGTTGCGGCTTTACGGCGCTTTAGACATGGGCTGAAATTAGCAACAGGTTTTTAGTCACGGGCTGAAGTTGGTTTTAAGTTAGTTGACAGTTGTCAAATGTCATAATCGGTAAAATAAAGTACCTTTCTTGTGAAATAATACCACAATCCATTGTGTGGATTGTGAATAATACTAAATGTGAATATTTTATTATCACCCATAATATAACAAGTGGTATGATTATCATCGATGATATTTTCGAATTGAAACCGAGCTGCAGATTTCACGAGTCCGCAGGACGAGGGAAATGTGCTGCTTCGGTTTTAATGAGTAAATATCATCGATAATTAATCATACCACGAGTTATATTTAGTGAGAAAATATAATGAATTTTAGGATTTAACGAATTTTTAGTTTGACATTTGAAATTAAAATGTGCTTTAAAATATAAAAAGACTTTAATAAACCTTATTTATTCAAACTTACCTTAATTTCATTATCGTTTACACCAACCCATCGATCTTTTAGAGTTTATAATTCATTATTTTATTGATATATATCAAAAACAGAATTGAAATGACAACAAATGTCAAATCAAAAAAACGTCAAAATTCATAGTTACGTGTAAACAAGATGATAAAAAATATTGCCGCTGTGATAAAATACGTCACTATGGAATACTGGCATTTTATTGGTTCTAATATTAATGAATTATATTGTCTCAATACAAAAATACAAGAGTATTAAATAGTTTATTGATGCCAATATTTGGAAAGATTATATGAACGTAAAAATTTTGCTTGCAGTGCCCATAAAACATTTTCTTTACGTTTACTTATATCGTCCATTTTCAAGGGATAAATTTTTATTTAAACAGAAAAATTTTACATTTCAACGCCGGTAGATTTTTTTGTACCTTTAACATTTCCCGTGTAAGAATTTTTAATATTTTGCAATTATAGTAATAAAAAAAATCAAATGATAAAATATTTTCTTAACATAATCATATTTTGAAGTTATTTTAATATTTTAAAGTATCAATTTTATCAACAATTATTGTTAAGTTTAATTAAAATTAATAACTGGCAATGTTAATGGTAACAATTACGTCAAAAATCTTTATTGCGATGGTTACTTTATTTTAGTATAGTTGTCGCTTTATACAAATATTTAATTTAAAATCATTTTTAGATAATATTAAGTATTTGTCGTAGAAAAAGACCTTTTCTAGACACTCATTTAATTAAACACTCGTTTATTTCAATTCCTGCCTTAAATGGCGTTTAACAAACATAATATACTATTTTCTACTCCCACCTTTAAAACGCCCATTATCTTACATATTTTCATGACACTAAGTGACCTTTTAAATACACATTGACAAGTTGTGGGTTGAAGTTAGCAAAAGGTATTTAGTCACGGGCCGAAGTTGACACTTGTAAAATGTCATGCAATCGTTAAAATAAAGTGCCCTTCTTGTCAAAATAATACTAAATGTGAAAATTATTTTATTATCTCAATACAAAAGTACAAAAGTTTTAAATAGATTTTCAACGCCAATATTTGAAAATTTTAAATGCACGTTGTACTGACCTTTTGATTTCGCCGGCAGTAAACTAGATTTAACTGATTAACCATTAAAATTTCGGGTGGAGACCACCATAAAGCATTATCTTCATTTTCACTATAAAAAACTGCTTTTATATGGGATTTAACCGGTGGTTAGTCCATTTTCAAGAGATACATTTCGATTTACACATAAAAAATTGGAATACAGATTACCAAGTTACTGTGCAAATGAGTGGTATAGAATTTATTTATAGAGTTCGCCTATTATACGTATATATATTATAATATTTTATATAATAATTTTAATTATAGACGACGTAATTTGTTGTGTACCTAAAGGTATATATTAGGGTGGCCCAAAAAAAAAGAATATTTTTTTTCTCTTGTCTCTTGTAAAAATATGTTGGTTTGTCATGTTTTAAGAGCCCTGTCAAAAGATCAGCTCCATTAAAAATTTTTTAGGGGTCGCTCAAGATTTTTAAAAATTTCCAAAATCATCAAAAATTGGTTTTTTTTTAATTTAATTTTTTCTCTCGTTCCGATATTATTTTTTAATTTAAAAATAATAATGATTCTGAAAATTTCAAATCGATATTTTGATTTCTAAAGGTCGCTCAAGATTTTTTTAACTTTCAAAGTAAAGTATTTTGAATGTTTTTGAGCGACCTCTGATTATAAATATCAACGAACTTTTAGCGACCTTTAGAAATCAAAATATTGATTTGAAATTTACAGAATTTTTATTATTTTCAACCAAAAAAATAATATCGAGACGAGAAAAAAAATTAAAATAAAACAAAAATTTAATTTTTGACGATTTTGAAAATTTTAAAAAATCTTGAGCGACCCCTAAATTTTTTTTAATTAAGCTGATATTTTGACAGGGCTCTTACAGCATGATAAACTAACATATTTTTACAAGAGACGAGTAAAAAAAAATATTCTTTTTTTTTTGGGCCACCCTCGTATATATAAGGTATCTTTTAAAAACATATGTGATACAGAAACAGAGAATACAATTTTGACACAACTTTTTACTTTTTGTAGCAATTTCCTTGTTGCTAAGGCCGATATCTTTGCCCTAGGTCACATTTATTTGCTCAGTAACCATAAAACAAAAATGTATGCTCTTGTTTATCTTTTCCAGAGACATTGCGAAGGATCGTGGAAGTGTATTACGCGTTTGGGGGTCGAGTAAGGTGACGTCCATATGAGATGTGGAGCGCCGTGGCGCCTGACGACGTCAAAAGCGCGGCGCCGTCGGCAAGATCAAAGCACAGTGCCACCGTCATAGGAGACCATGTCTACCTTCTGGGAGGGAGGAATGGAAACCTACCAACAAAGGACTTCTGGAAATATAATTTAGGTATTTTGGATATAATTATTATGATTACACACTGTGTAATACACAGTAAAAAAATATTTGTTAATTTTAAGCAAGTACACTCACAGGCAAAATAATCGATCCACACAAATTTTCGATTAATTTCAATCGCAAATAACTTTTTTACTTGATGTCGGATTTAAACGAATATTAAAGAATATTGTAGATAAATTAATGGACAATCGCTCACATTTTAAAAAAATACTTAAAAATATACGTACGTTTATAATATACAGGTTTAAACAAAAAGATGTTTTTTACTATAAGTTTAAGACACTCTGTAGAGTGGCAAAACCGTATATTGTTCTAAATTATTAAATCACATCTATTCTTAACAGTTTTGTTTTTGGTTCACCTCGATATATTTATTTTTGTGGAAAATATGGATTTTTAAGAAAAACATTGCAATTTCCAATATGTGGTTAAAACATTGTCACTTTAATGCGTTTTAATTTTAATTCTAAAAACAAACAGTAAAATGGCCAGTTAAGCAGTTTTTGAGATATAGTCAATTCCATGTTATATGTAAAATTGATATAAACTGCGCACCACTCAATGTGTCGCGACCAAAAAGTTCGTTCTTTTTTAAAACTACATAACTATTTTGTTTCTTGAGCGATTATATTTTGGTCTGTGATGTCTGCTAGCCTCATCCTCTGGCAATTCATGCTATAGATATGAAGCTCACGGTTCGTCAAGTAAATTTCCTACAGGGTGATATGTTAAACGGTGAAAAATTGCAATAAATTTATCCAAGCCCCGTTTGTAAAAAAATAATTTTTTTCTCGTTTTTATTTTGAAATAATGAAGTATTATGTGTTACCTTGAAATGTTTTTAAAGTTTTTCGAATTGGAATCTTGCAACGACGATATGATTTTTTTTCAGATTTTTTCACATTTAACAGCCGGAAATTGTTTTCGAATTTTGATTCTTGGTTATTTTGGTTTTATCTGAAAATTAAATTTGACAACTGAATCACAATCAGGAGGTCAAAATTATAAAGAAAACATGTCACGAACGTAAATATCGGTTAAGGTTTGAATTTCGCAAATTTTTACCAAAATGCCATTTGGAAAAAGTGGTCTTTACTTAGGCCCCTTTGAAAATAATGGAAGTTTGTTGCTTGTCGCTTGTTCAGAATTATTCAAGGAACAATCTTACACCATCTTATTTTCTTGTTCTTAAAAAGACTGAGTGTATTGCCTACCAAAAAGCCTTAAATGTACTCTTTTGTAAAAAAAATTAGATTTTCGTTGCTAAGATTCCAATTCGAAAAATTTAAAAACCTTTTTAAGGTAAGACATAATTCTTCATTATTTCAAAGTAAAAACGAGAAAAATTATTTCTTTTTCAAACGGGGCTTGGATGAAGTTATTGAAATTTTTCACCGTTTTACATGTCACCCTGTAGGAAATTTACTTGAAGAACCGTGGGCTTAATATCTATAGCATGAATTGCCAGAGGATGGGGTTAGCAGACATCACAGACCAAAATAAAATCGTCCAAGAAACAAAAAAGTTATGCCGTTTTGAAAAAGGACGAACTTTTTGGTCGCGACACATTGAGTGGTGCGCAGTTTATTTCATAAACTGTTCTACTTTCACAACTTTTGACTACATTTTCGGATTCAGCGAATAATATTTTATAGGAATTGACTGCTAAATGTCCTGGATACAAATTGCTGTTGACGAAAATTATTAGTGGCTGCTTTTTCGCTATGACATTTTTAACTAATTCATTTTTAGAGAGTAAGTAATATAGTGATTTCTTCGTCACAGGACATCTTGCAGAATAACAGTGATTTAAATACAGTGCATGATACAGAACATACAAAACTAATGGCAACAAAATTAATAAATTCGGAAAATACTTTTAACATACCACCCGAAAAAATATTAGATATATAAAAATCATCCTGTTCCGGCAACATTATAAATGCTTTACAAACTAGAGATACCACACTTAATGATATTTGCAACAAACTATTTCAGACCAAGGAATTAGTAGTTACCTTCAGAATCCAGAAAAGGGATGAAGAATCCGAGAAAGAAATATATGAATTATATGATATTTACAAAAACGAAATAAAAAAAATTACCTAAAACAGCAATTTATCTTTAGAAAATATTTAAAAATGTATGTTATTTGTTGTTGTGTTTATATAAAAATTGTATGTCCAATAACTATGGTGCACGAGTCCAATTACTATACTTTTTTGCAAGTTTTTATAAAACTATTATTAAAAATTCAATTATTCTTATTTTTACGAATTAGAATAAAATAAGCAGAAACATAAGTTGTTGACGCTAAAGTCAGTTGAACTTGTTGATGCGTATATGTTTTGATTGACTGCCTAAAATCACGTGTACTTTTCAACAAAATAATTTGTCACACATTAACAAAATAATCTGTAACCTTTGAAATTGTGCAAAATAAAATTAACAAACTACAAACTTATGTTAACAAATCTAATTTTTACATTTCGTATAAAATGAACTCATTGCGCAAAAATATTTGACCAAACCCTCTGTAATTGAATCCTCTAAAGTTGTATTGTTTTGGCAAAAACCCATGCGTTTAAACCTATAAACAAAATTGTTTAAAAATACCTGAAGCATATATAAAAATTACGTACAACAATGTCGGGATCATGACACAAAGCATACGCCGTCAATAGAGATGATGATATACAACACCGATGGGGGAAAAAGTACTTTAGGAAAAATGCAGTCATTGTCACAAATGCGCGATAATGTAGCAGCACCCCTTGTTCATACGCGGAAATTGGATCATAAATGAAAATGAACGATGAATAAAAAATGTATCAGGGAAAGTGCATGATGAAGTAGGAGGAAAAAAGAGATTGTTATTGTGCGGCATGGCCTTTGTTGCAGATTTTTATATTTGTTTCAATATGTTCAATATTCTGATAAAAATATGTTGCTACACAGTAACAAAATATTTGGTAATTTTAACCAAATACTAACCAGATTTTATGTTTATCCAGGTCCACATAACTTTATGTTATGTTTACAATCAACTAGGGTTTTAAAATTTCCGGAAAAATTGAGCCGGCGGAAAAAAACCGTTTTTTCCGGAAAAGATCGGAAAAATTTGAAAAATTTCAGAAAAATTGACTTATTAATTTTTGAAATTGTCAATTTTTTTTTTAAATTTCCAAATTTTTACGGATAGTATCCGTACACTGATATCGAGAAAAAGTGAATTTCCGACGCTGATTATAATCATATAATATTATGATTATAAAAATTATTCCTTTTTTTAATTCAGTAAGAATATTCTACCGGGCCGCAAAAAAACCTATTCGGTGCTGTATTAACATAACTTTTATTTAACACTTCAATTTATAAAATTATAATTTTGTAATTTAACTTTATAAATCATTCATTATTTTATAGTTAGATATTTTTATTAAAAATTTTTTAGTGGACTCCTCTTTGCAACAAAAAACCCAACAGACAGTTATTTTCTTAAATTTAATTTAATGTTTAATTTTTTTTTGTAATAAAGGATTTTTTGTATATAAAATAATGTTAACTTGTTGATTGCCACTTTTTTCAAATGTGTATATTTTTCAAAAAAAAAAATTCCGACAATTTAAAACCCTACAATCAACTGTAATCTGTTAACTTATTGAATAATTATTCATTATAATTAGTTTGTAATTATAACAAACATTTTGTAGATTTAATAACAAAATTCTGTCAATAATTCAACCACTATTCTTGTAATTTTCACCTTATTTTTACAAACCCAGTAACCCAGTATTTGTTGGACATTGGGGAACTTAAATGAAAAGAATTTTGATAAGAAATGTTGCTTTGTTAATCAATTTTCTAAACAAAAAAAATTAACATATACCTACATAAATCAACATAGGTACACACAATTAAATAATGCATCATTCCGAAATCATTAAATTATAAAGAAATTTGGTAAAATATAATTATGAGTACAACTACAACATGTACTGATGTATTTCGTAACTTTACCCCACTTTACTGTATCCCCTAATTTTAGTTCAAAAACCAGTGATAATAATTATTCAGATACTTCTAACTTCGTACACTATTTTATGGTATGGGTGATTCTACAAAAGTTGGGAACTTTTGACCTCATTTTGTTTATAGTTTTCGGAGAAAATTAAACAGTATTTTGTTATGAGAACATAGATAATATAATAAATATGCTGTTCCAGACCGGGCCAGTCACTTTTTCAAACAGTTTCTGAAATATCTGTGTTTTCTAAATTTGAATGCAAGGGAAGTGGCGAGTATACCAGGGTACTAATTAAATACATAATTTATTGGAAAATATAAGATTTATTGCAACTTAGTATTATTCGAATCTATGATAAAATATGAAAAATACATTATTTAATGTTTTATAGTTTGTAGTGAAAACAGCGCCGGATTATAAAAATTTGCGCCCCGGGTCTAATAAAAATTTTCCGCCCCTACCTATATAATAAATTCAAAGAAATGTCACTTCTTAACAAAAGGATTTTATTTAACCATAAACATTAGGGTTGTAGTATTTTTTCGAAATTTTTTTGATTTTGGAGATCAAATAAAAAAAATAAGTCTAAAGTATTTGAGTTTCAACAAATAAAAAAAATTTAGACGTCGCTCAAAACTTTTTTAAACCAACCTTTTTTCTCAAAATCTTTGGCTTTTCACTATTTTTTTTGTAGGTCGTATAGGAACATAATACATTTTTAAGTCAAAATATTATTGGTCGCTCAATATTTTTGAAATACATTTCTTGATTTTTTTAATAATTTTGATCTTGTAACCACTACTATTTTTCCAATTTAGTTGATTTTTTTGAGCGACGTTTATTTTTTTTTAGTTGAAACTTGAATACTTTAAACTTCATGTGAGCTCCGAAATAAAAAAAAAATGTCGAAAAAATATTGCCACCCTAAAAACATAAACAAAAACTATATAAAAAACAAATACCTAAATAAGAAAATTAACATTTTGCCAACTCAACTTTGCGTGCTTTTAGAGAAGCAAATTTGTTCATCGCAATATTGACGTCATCTTTCAGTAAGCTAATACCTATACATACATATATATATGACTGGTACTGTATATAACTATAGTTTTAAACTAATATAAATTAATAGTTGTTCGTAGTGTAATAAAATATTCTTATATTAAAAAACCTTTACGCCCATACGCATCGCATCGGTGGAAATAATCATTTTCTGCAAACTAAAGTTCTTGTCGCCCAACAACTTGTCGGGCGCCCTAGGTAATACTTGACATGACATATTTCGTATACTATGCATAGATAATAATACTATGGCAATAATCACGGTTATAATTTAAATAATTTTTTTATTAAAACTGATTAATATACGAAAAATAAAAAAAAGGGGAAAACCCTTTAGGTTGTAGCAAAAAAAAAAATTACCAGTCAAAAATTTTGCGCCCCCTGTAAGCTTGCGCCCCGGGTCTATAGACCCCCAAAGACCCCCCCTAAATCCGGCGCTGAGTGAAAAAGATAAATTGAATATATTTTAAAATAAAATCACTCAAATATTTGATTTAGGAGTTGTGACACGCCAAGGTACTGATGTTTTGAATATTTATTATGTTTTTCTTCAAACGTGCTTTTGAAAAAATACATTAAAATTGAGTGGACAAGTTAAAAAAACCTGGATCTTTTGTAATATACTAAAATATTTACAAAAAATATTAAAATACCTACTCTATTGACTGATGACATCAAGTTGTCCAACTTTTGAAGAATCATCCGTATAAGGAATCCGAATAACAATAATAATAGATTTCTGGTAATATATTATAAACACTTTGGACAGTTGTTACGAACACGTTACGAATTAGAATAAAGTAACCAGAAACATAAGTTGCATATGCTAAAGTTGAACTTGTTGATACGTATTGTCAGTGGGAATTTTTTTAATTGACTACCTGAAATCACGTGTTTTTTTTTAATAATTTGTTAACCTTTTAAATTGACAAAATGCTTACAAAATTGCATATTACCTTTACAAATCTTGCGGTAAAATATTATCCTTTGTTAATATAATTACAAACCCTACTTTTCTACAAAAAATTATGTTAAAATTTTTCAAAATAAAATTAACAAACTAAAAACTCATGTTAACAAATCTGATTTTTATTGCTTGACCAAACCAACTAAACTTATCACATGATCTTTTAAAAATCATGTTTTATCTCACTTTTGAATATTTTCAAACTCGATAATAAAGCGTTTCAACTGAAGCCTAAATTAATGATTGATTTTATGTTGCAGATGTGAGATTAAAACTTGCGCAACGTCAAAAAGTTTGCCAATAAATTGCCAAAATATCGATAAACTGGTTGAATTATATTCCGTTAAAGATACCAAAGGATTTATGGTGCAAGTTTTAATATGAAATAAGCCAAAAAGTGAAAATTGATTAATGAGATATTGAAACAGAAATGCTATAATATGATATGTCCTTAAGATTACAAAAAATGTTTTACAAATTGCAGAATACCTCTTTCTCGAAAACGGGAAACTCGGTGATTATCTGATGAATTAATGAAATTAATTCCTTGCTCCCTAAGAGAAATCTTTCCCCTAACTAGCTGTTAAATTTTCTAACTAAGTAAGAACATTGATTACCTAGGGAACGAATAAGTGTTAATATGGCTTTCTACACAATTCGAAAGAATGTAAAAAATATTAATGGTTTTTGGTTCTGTTAAGTAGAAATATTCTATTAACAATATTAAGTAAAACAGTTAAGAACATATGATATCAGAATTTATTTATTTATTTATTTATTTATTTATTCGAATCCAACAGGCCCAGAGCCCAATAACAGGATTACGTTTTTATACATTTTATCTTTATTTTCACTCCAACTTCTGAACTATCTTAAATAATATCCATATCCATGTCCCATATTTTATGTTTTCATCTATATTAGAATTATTATCTACTAATTTTCACAAAAAAATTTGCTTTAACTTTGACATTACTTTGACAATATAGCATCAAAAAAAATTGCAATGAACTGGAATATTATGCCCAGTTCAAAATAGATAAAAGGAATACAATTTGTGAAATTTATCCTTCCCATTAAATTAAAGATTGTTTACTAGACTGGGCCAAAAAAATTGACTATTTTTTTTTTTGAAAAATATATCGAGAATGTCATTCAGAATGACAAAAAAAATATTTCGTGAAAATTTGAGCCCTTAATATTAATTTTAAGAGGTCTATCATCACTATTTTTTATTTTTAGTCATAATTTGATGTTTTACGTTAGAACTGTCAAAATAATAAAGTGAAAAAAATTCCTTTTCACTTATTTTTATATAAAATTAAATTCTCTACAAAAAAGGTGTGATTGAAAATTTTCGTCAGACGAGCCGTTTCCGAGTAATTGAGCTTAATAAATCGATGTGTTTTTTCGATTTGCCCTTTTTACTTTGAAATTTTGTAACTAATGAATCAATGAATATTTAAAAAAGCTCACATCGGATTCTTAAAGTAAATTTAATGTTCTACAAAAAAGGTCTCTTAACATTTTTGCCTAAATTTAATTTTTCAAAAGTTATTCACGATTAAAATCGAAGAAAAACTTAAAATTTCAATTTTTTCTTCGTGAATAACTTTTGAAGAATTAAATTTAGGCAAAAATGTTCCGAGACCTTTTTTGTAGAACATTAAATTTCCTTTAAGAATCCGACGTGAGCTTTTTTAAATATTCATTGATTCATTAGTTACAAAATTTCAAAGTAAAAAGGGCAAATCGAAAAAACACATCGATTTATTAAGCTCAATTACACGGAAACGGCTCGTCTGGCGAAAATTTTCAATCAGACCTTTTTTGTAGAGAATTTAATTTTTTATAAAAATAAGTGACAAGGAATTTTTTTCACTTTATTGTTTTGACAGTTCCAACGTAAAACATCATATTATGACTAAAAATCAAAAATAGCGATGATAGACCTCTTAAAATTAATATTGAGGGCTCAAATTTTCACGAAATTTTTTTTTTGTCATTCTGAATGACATTCTCGATATATTTTTCAAAAAAAAAAAATAGTCAATTTTTTTGGCCCAGTCTATTGTTTACAGTAAATGATCCATATATGGCTCTTATATATAAAGCTATAAATAAAACATAAACACCATTTATCATTGTACTTTTTAAATTGACTATTTATATCACGATATCAATTTATTTTGAATTCTACCTCAGATGTCTGCTATCAATCATTATTATTTCGCACAAAAAATACAAAAGAATCCAATATCCAGGTTTAATACGTAACATAAGCGATTTATTTTTAAATATATAAAAAATTGGTCTACATAGATAGATAGATAGATAGATAGATACATTTATTAAGTAATAAACATTACATTTTATATATAAAATTAAAAAAATAAAATGAACATAGCTATAGGTATAAAAAACATATTTAAAAAAACAAAAACAAAACATATTTATAAAGATTGAAAGTTAAAATTAGTATTTAAGTATTCATTTAAAGAATAATAACAATTTTGGATTAAAATACTTTTCACAGATTTTGAAAAAGCTTTGGGATTCTTTATGTTTTTTATTGATTCTGGAAGATGATTAAACAGCTTTGGTCCCCAATAGTAAATCATAGTTTATCATTGCTTAAAGCTCCCCTCTTCATAAGGATATTAATGGTTTTTGGTTCTGTTAAGTCGAAATCTTCTATCAACAATATTAAGTAAAAAAGTTATAAAAATATGATATCAGAATTGCAAAGAACTGGAATTTTATGCCCAGTTCAAAATACATAAAAGAAATACAATTTATGAAATTTATCCTTACCTTTAAAGATGGTTTACAGAAAATGATCCATATATGGCTCTTATATAAAGCTATAAATAAAACATAAACACCATTTATAATTGTACTTTTTAAATTGACTATTTTTATCACGATATCAATTTATTTTAAATTATATCTCAGATGTGTGCTATCAATCGTTATTATTTTGCACAAAAAATACAAAAGAATCCAATATCCAGGTTTAATACGTAACGTAAGCGATTTATTTTTAAATATATTTTTATGGTCTATATTAGACTCTAAAGCTTAAAGCTTTCTTCATCAGGACGGCTAAAATTCAGGTACTTAAATCTAATAGGGCCAGTGGTGGCTCGTGTGTGTATAGTAGGGTGTCCGTTATTTACCAACTTGGTTTTTTGTTCGCAGCGCCACCTAAAATTTTGGTTGATGACCTAAAAAAAAATATTAAAAAAATTATAAAAAAAATTATTAATATTAAACCGTGCCACAAAGAGGATACATTTTCCATTTAAATAACATGGGGTTTCGGCAAGTTTTACATTTATTTTTTTTTTCTCCCGAGCAAGTTAATATACAGCAATAAGAGATATATAGTTTTATAGGAAATTGACGCTGTACAAAAAAGCTTTCCTATGATTTTTTCATAAATTCACTGATTTAAAAGTTATTTAAGGTTTAAGTTAAAATTATTTTTGAAAAAATAAAAATTATTTAAAAGAGATAAGTAAAAGTTATTGAGAGATTACGATAAATTCAATTTTTTTTATTAAATTAAACGAATCTGGTACTAGTTTTATAAATTTAGTACGATTACTTTTTTACATAATCTTTTTATTTCTGTAACATTCTACAAAATCTTATACGATTTTTTAAAATATTATACAATAAAAAGTTAATGACGTAGAAATTCTTTTAATCATTATTTTTACGACAAAATAAAATTCGTAGTTACGCATACGTTGCAATGCGTTGTCTTGAGTATAAGATGCAGACATTTCTGCTACACCAATTATCCTATTATCCTTTTCAAAAAAGTTAAATGTATTTATCTACTTCCACATTGACGAGCTGTGACTTTATGGCGCTTTATGCACGGGCTGAAGTTGGCAATAAGTAGTGGCTTTTGGGCACTTTAGTCACGGGCTAAAATTACCAATAATATATATTAGAGAAAAGTGAGGTTAATTCCGTTGACATTTGACAGATGTCAAATGTTTAACAAATATAATTGGCTTTAAATTCTTTTTTGTGTTAGTCGTAGATAAAGTATACTTAGTACCTATGCAACTCGTTTTATAAACTTATCTAGACACTCTTTTTTAATATGCTTCGCTCGTGTCTAATAAAACTCGTAACTAAAATGGCGTTTATAAAACTTGATACATAATACCTATACTATTATATAAAACATGTCACAGACGATGGGTGATTGACCTACTTCAAACTTTAACTTTGCGACACGAAATATGTGAAGTGCGACTTCTGCCTTCTGTGGTCAAAGTACTAAATCATACATGCGTAACTACAAATTTTATTTTTTTGTAAAAATAATTGTCATTAGCTACAGCTGAAATTTTTTATTGTATAATATTTTATAAAATCGTATAAAATTTTGTAAAATTTTACAGAAATAAAAAGATTATGTAAAAAAAGTAATCATACTAAATTTGAGTAAAACTAGTACCAGATTCTTTTAATGTAATAACAAATTTTTAATTTATCCGAATCTCTTGTCAATAATTTTCACTTATCTATTTTCAATAACTTTTACTTTTTTAATAATACAATAAAGTCACATTTTTTCAAAAATTAACAATTTATTTTCATAAAAATAATGATAATTTTGCAGTCAAAATATAACCGGATAAAGCCCGCCCCTGAACACAAAACATTCTATTTCCTGCACCGACATCGAAATAAATCGAATGCAGTCTAATTTTTTCTTGTTGTCTAGTCACTGGAAAATGGCAGCAGCTCAAGCCGATAGGGGAGCGTCTCCCCTGTCTTCAGGAACACACCGCGGTGGCTCACAAAGAGAATATTTACGTATTCGGCGGGGAAGTCAGTTTTTCAGCAGATACAGAGACCCCTTTGTGGGTCTACGACATCAAGGCAAACAGCTGGAAAAAAGTTCGGTCAAAGAAAGGTAAAAAAGTTTGCTTGAATATTTTATTTGACTGTTGGGATTTGCGATGGCTCCTATATGTCATATAGTATATGATTACAAATTTCCCTTGGTTATTTTGCAAAGTATTGTTTTAAACAACCTTTTGGAAATCCAAAGTAGTCAAGAAGTAAAAATTTGTGATTGATCCGACCTGCATTCATGATATTAAAATTAATGATGTTTTGAAGGTGTATCGACTCCCAAAGGAAGACGAGGACATACAGCGTTGGTTTACAAAGGCTCCATGTTAATATACGGTGGATATCAGGATCTAAAAGGATCTTCAAGTGAACTTTGGGCCTTCCATTTTGGTAATTATCCATAACAAATTTTATTTTGATTTAAATATTTATCTATACAAATAAAAACAACTCCCATTTCACACGCCGTTTTATCATTTATTAAATAATTTTTTAATTTAAAATTTTATTGGGTTAAAATTTTATGAAATTTAAAATATTTTTAACTATCATGTATTGAAAGACAAAATTTACTAACAGTTCACTTCTGTATCAAACAATATTATTTCCTATTAATTTTTGCCATCATTTTTTTAATAAAAATATTTATAATTTCTTAAGTTTAATTTATTTAGAATTTTGTAAATCTTAAATAAATATTTAATAAAATTATTTAGTAGGTATTTAATAGTAGTGTCGAGACATTTAAAATAAAAATACAAATAAAACATTTTCTAACAAAATAGTTTAAAAAGATAAATTTTTTAAACCTAAAACAATTGATAATAATTAAAAAATATTTTAAATGATTATTTTTTATTTTTGGTTGTTTCACTGTTAGTATTGAATGGGGTTTTTGGGAAGCCACCAGGTCTAGTAATAACACAACATAAGTGGTTCTGCACTAATGCAAGAATTTTAAGAAATCATACATTTTGAATATTAGAGCTTCATGGAGGTTAGGATTTCGTATGTTTTTTTAAACATCCCTTTCTATATTTGAAATAAGTTATTGTATCTTTTGACACCTTAATATTTTTTTAAAATACAACTACTTACTGAGGTATTAAACTTCACGGTGGATAGGTTTTTAAATAGCAAATTAATGAACTAAAACTTTTGAATTATAAAACAGCAACGATCTCATCTGCATATAAATTCTAACTGACCTTCAAGAATCACATGCATGTATAATGTCGTAAACAGAGGTTTTTGCTTATTTAAAATGATTAAAGCGACATCCGTTGCATAAAATTTAAAGCAAAAACAGATTTACGAAGGATATTATCAATTATTGTAAAACCTACATAAATGGTTATAAAAATTATTTCTTTTAATTTTTAATAATGTTTTATATTTGATTCGATTGCATTGGATGTGTTTATTTTACTTAGTGAACTGATATTTTTAGTATGCTTTCAGAAATTTGAAAACATATAGGTTAACCTAGAAAGAGTAACAGTCACGGAGGATAGGATTTATACTTTTATAACATTGTAAAAAATAATTAATTGCGGTTAAAAATCTGAAACCTAAGCTGTATTTGTAGAGTCGTTTAAATGATAGTCGATAAATTTTTAATACAAAAATTTACATTTAAATGTTAAAGTGGTAAATGATTTTGTACAAATATAAACCAAAACCTATTATTTTTAACAATTTTAAATTGATAATTTTTAACACAAAATTTATAACTTTGGTTTATAAAGAGTCATTTAAATGATTTTTCTAAAAATTCCAAAAATTATCACTAAAAAAATCCAAAAATTATCACTAAAGTTCAAAACTTACATTTAAATGTAATGTGAGAATTTTGGTTTACTATCATTTAACACATTTAAACCGATGATTTTGTAGAATAAAATATTTGTACCCAAATTTTTAAAAATCAATATTTTTAAGCTTAAAGTTTTACAGTTGCATTATATTTAAACATTTTTTACTATCAATAATTTTGACTTTAAAAAAATTTAACTTTGTAAATTGTAAACATCATTAAATGCTATAACGGCATGCCATAAAATTCCCTAACAAATTCAGTTTGGAGTTGGAAACTTTGCTGAAACACCTGAGACCAGTGAGATTCTGTATCAAATAGCGATTTTGGACTTTTTACATAAATTAACACTAAAAACGGTTTCGTGGTAAATTTTCATTGAACAAGTTTTATTTCCTTTGTTTTTATGACTTTATCGTTCTGATTAAATGAATAAAGTTTATTTTCATTAGAAACCGAATCTTGGCATCTCCTGTCATCAACCCCTTCGAAGAATAGCGACCAACTCCCACCCCCTCGACACAAACATTCAGCTGTTTTACACCAAGACGCCATTTGGATTTACGGAGGCATGACGGATTTACAAGAAAGATCTGACTTGTGGAAATGGGATGCAACACATAGGTAAAAAGCTTTTAACTAATTAAAACATTAACATAAATATGAAAGTGATGGAATATATTGGAATAATAAATGTAAATTTGATTTAATATTATTGATTGGCATAGGTACCTATATGCTATGAAACCGGACTGTAGCTAGAGCTTGAACTATTGATTTATTAAGAACAAACAAGAGTTAAGAGCTAATTACCTTCAATTAAAAATAGAAATTTTAAAATCCAATATTGATCCACATATACGTAGGCTTATACTTCTACTTGCAAAGTGCGACAAATTAGAAATAATAAAATAATATGATCAATTATTGTTATTGATCATCAAATGACCAATATTTTCCGTTCATTATCAGGTTAAAACTTGACCATAAATTTTCCTTTTATATGTACAATATAGGACTTAATATTCATATATCATTCATATATGATGTTTGTGCAATCGTGATGGTCAACAATAAATGATCAAATTGGTTGGTTTAATTTTGGGAATGCTTGGGCATGGAAAAACGATGGTAAATTTTTTATGTTTATTTGGGCAAATATTAGGCCTTTGAAAAATTGAAATTACATGATATTGGTGAATATTTGAACAAAAATACCTTTATACGTATACCAATATCTCAGTTATTAGACATGGGACCCACACCAAATTTATAATAGTTTATAATGATATTAAATAAACAAGTTCGGCGCAAACAGAATTTAAATTGAAGTTTGCGAAAAAAAGTTAGTTTTTCCTGTTGCCTCACCCGCCTCCAGGCCCCCCCATTTGAGATAATTCAAATTAAAGTGGTGCAATTTATTATCTACTATAATTTATCGACAAATTTAAAATTTTATTTAAAAAATCCAAGTATTACAGATTTTATTCATATATTATATCACGAGAACTATGAATTTAATCGGTTAAACTAGGCTCAGTAGTTTTTTGTTTGGTTTTTGTTGGAAAATGTTGAATGCGAAATAATTTAATAAAATCACGAGACCGCGTAGCGGTCGAGGGGTTTTATTTTTAATTATTTTGCATGAAACTATTTTCCAAAAATAAAAATCAAATAAAAAACTTACTGAGCATAGTTTGACAGATTAAATTTATAGGTTGAGTGATATACGTCTAGATTATTTCTCGAATTAAAGGAAGCTATTTGACGATTCATAAAATCTGACGTATGTGTCAAAATTTATAAATATTTTTTTAAAGAAAATTCCATTAATTTAAGGTATGTAATAAGTAATAATTGATATTTCGTAAACTAGATAACTTATTTTTTATTGTTTTTTAAAAAATGTTTGTTAAAACTTGTAAATAACACCATAAAATCGTAAACAAAAATCCAATATGGAGGCTAAAATTTAATCGCTGTTAAATAGTTCTAGTGATTTAATCGCTTATTTAAACGAAATTTCAAGGCTTTTGATTGGTTCATATTATAATGAGGGAAATAATCAATTTTAAATTTTTATTATAAATCCAAATATTACATATTTTATTCAATTTTAAATTTTTATTATTTATTTTATTAAAATAAAAAAATATTTAAAATGGTATAAAACCTGTAATATTTGGATTTTTTAAATAAAATTTTAAATTTGTCGATAAATTATAGTTAAAGTTGCCTAATTTTTTTCCAAAACCATGGTTCTCTGGGTTTCTCCTCTAACTGTCAATTTTTGATCAACAAAAGTTGGTTAATGACTTAAATGTTCATCCAGTTCAATAGGAATTCATTCAAGATAGGTTTAAACCCCAAACTTATTTTGAAACAAGAAATAAATTCTATTGGACAGAAGGATCTTTCACTGAGTTTTATTTAACTTTTTTGGTAAACTAAACCGATCTTGGGATGCAAATTGCATGAGTGTATTATTTTAAGGACTTGGACGAATATAAAGGGCAAAATACATCCGGGGCCTCTTCATAGCCACGCAGCCTGCAAAATGCCTTCGTCGATGTTGATTTTTGGAGGTGAACGAAGCGGACAAACTGTTAATGACCTTTGGAAATTTAACTTTTGTAAGAATTATTTAAACCTTAATAGAAAAATAAATAATTTTGTATTTTTTTAGCTACTGAATCCTGGGAAAAGATCACCATTTCAGGCTTGAAACCGCAACCAAGAGCCGAAACTATAGCGTTTACAGTATCAGAGTTGCTGCTCAATGACCCTTCCCAAACCTCCTTAGAATCTAAAGCTCTAAAAATTAGACAAAGAACCAGCAACTCTTCTGACCGCGGCAACAGACATTCTTCGTACATGCCAAATAATAGAATAGCGCCTAAAGAAAAAACCTACGTTTTCCAACCTAATAATAGGAATTATAGTGATGGTAGTGATATTAAAAGGTAACCATCGTGTATATAGGGTGGGCCAAAAAAAACTTTTTATTTTTTTTCTTTAGTTACCATAAAAATATTCTCCAAGATGACGAAAAAAAATCTGATAAAGTTTGAGCTCTTAATATTAATATTAAGAGGCTCATCGCGATTTTTTATTTTCCATTTAAACATTTTTTTGTTTGTAATTTTATTGCGTTTTAACCAATTAGTAGTTGTAGAAATTAATACATATTCTTGTAGGGAATTGAACGATCTACAAAAAAGATCTGATATGATTTTTTGCTTAGTCGACTCGTTTAAAAGTTATTTGAGGTTAAAATTCAACCTCAAATAGTAAATTATTATTATTATTAGTAAATATTACAAAATATTGGCTCAAAAACATGAAATATCATATTTTTCGTGAGTGTTCTTCGGTAAAACAATACAATTTTTACAAAATATCAATAATCGTGAAAAAACCGTTTTTTTCTCTACTTGATTTTTTTAAAAATCGATTTTTTTTCTTTACATATTTTCTGAAAAAATAATAAATATTCTATTTACACTTGACTATTAGGCAGTACCGTCTTGACATTCGAAGAGGTCGGATGCGTCAAGATCCCTCCTAAGTGGCGTATACGATACAAACGTAAAGAACCAAAAACGAAACAAAGTATCCGGAAATATCGGTAATCGTTAATAAATAATAAATAAATACATAATAAACAAACAAGTGCAAGGAGTGCGAAAATTGTGAGATAACGCCGTAAAAGTGTGCAAGTGAATAAGTACCTAATTGAGGCTAGGCAGCAACGATAAGTCAACCGGCGCACCTGGATCGGAGCGTTCCAAAAATATCCTTTTTCTATGCAAAAACCTGCAGGAGAAGGCCACCCCGCGAAAGACAAAGCATCAGGTTTATAGCCTAATAATCAAGCTAAGTAATTCTTCTAATTGCATGTCTTACCGTATAATCGTTAAATGTTTATATAAGCATTTCACAATGTTGAAAAAAAATCTAAGAATTCTATTCGTCTTAAAAATTAAATTTTAAAAAATAATAAGAACATTTCCGTAACTGTTAAATAAACAACCTAATTTTCTCATAGTAGACAAACGTAAACAACCAGCGTAAAAGGCGTAAGTAAATAAACCATTTCAAGCAAGAAGACAAAAATTTATCATAAATAAATTTAGGGTCACACCCATAAATCAAAGCCAAACTAATACACAGAACTCAAGAGCCAAGCAGGCCATAAGGCCGCATTCCACTATATGCACTACAGGGCCGGCTCTATTTTGAAGATTGGTATTTACATAAAGTGATTAATTAATTAATTAATAAATTAATTGATTGATTGATATTGATATAATCGTATTGGTATTGGTATTGATGGTAATATTGTTGGTATTAGTGTTGATGTTGATATTGGCATTATAGATATTGATATTAGTATTAATATTGATTGATTAATTGGTTGATACTAATATTAACGTTAATATTGATTAATTGATTGATTGGTTGATATTGGTATTGATTATTTGTATTATTTGGTATTAGTATTGGTATTGACTAATTGAAATTTATATTGAATTTATATAGATACTAATTTAACAGGAAACCAGGCAACAATTGATCATTGCAGAGGGCAGCGTGCGTGTGTGAAGGGAAATCAAGTGGGTGTGTCGCAATATTATATTATTGTATTATATATATTATATAATATACACATAAGCTCACGCAAGCAAAGCTTGGAGGATGGAGAAAGTAAATGGGCAAAGCCCCCACGTGAAAATGAAGTGGTAGGCCATCTATTGAGGCATGCGTTGCACGCCTGACATAGGGGCCGGGTTTCAAATATTGATGCGATACACCACAGGGCCGGCTTTATCTATTTTGTATATTATTATTTTTATTTTTAAATTAATTTGAAAAAAAATAAGTAAGAAGGCAAAGATATAAATAAATGAAAACGGTATGAACAATAATATAGCAATAAAATAAATAAAGAATATACAAGGTTGGTAGCCTGAGTAAGCAAAAAACTAACATACCCACCCCCATTCACGAATACCAATTGAATGGGGATACTACTAAGGCCTAGGTTGAGGAGGATTCCGGATTGTACTTAGTTTTGGGTCAGTTCAATGTCCTCCAAAAACCCTTCCTAAACTTGACGTATGGCCCGACCCGGCTGACAAAAATCCCGGGAGCTGCCTTAACCTTTGACACTGTCATCCACGAACTCCTAGGGTGGATGTACCAGCCGGCGTAAAAACTTCGGATCCAACAAACACAGGTAATGCTGTGATTTGGCGGGATACGCAGGAGAACGGAAAGGGGGTAATATAACCCCGGGAGATCAGTGGATGACAATATATCTGGGGCTTGCCATACGTTCCCATACTCATACTCATACTCATTTACACTTGACTATTAGGTAATAAAAGCCATGTTTCAATAATTTATCAATTAAAATAAAAAATGTTATTCCATAACTTGTACTTTTTTCACTATCTTAGAATCAAACATTTATTGTACTCCTCTTTCTGCTACATCATTGAGAACGCTAAGACGTTTGAAAAATACTAGATTATCTTAATAGCTTTCATTCTGTGTCCAAAATTCTACATTCTTATTGATAAAGTCAATGGGTAAATCAAATATATTAAATATATATATGTATATTTGATACTTATTGCGAGTAGTTAAAAACCACCGGCAAAAATATCCCAATTGTAAACAAGAAAAATTTAGTTTGATTCTGAGATAGTGAAAAAGTACAAGTTATGGAAAAATATTTTTTATTTTAATTGAAAAATTATTGAAACATGGCTTTTATTACTCTACATTACCTAATAGTCAAGTGTAAATAGAATATTTATTATTTTTTAAGAAAATGATTAATTTTTTGTCATTACTCAGGCAAAGAAAAAAAATCGAATATAAAAAAAAATTAAGTAGGTAGGTATAGGAAAAAACCGATTTTTTCACGATTATTGATATTTCGTAAAAATTGTATTGTTTTACCGTGTTATTTAAATGGAAAATAAAAGAGCCACCTCTTAATATTGATATTAAGAGCTCAAACTTTACCATAATTTTTTTTCGTCATCTTGGATATTTTCATGGTAGCCAAAGAAAAGAAAATTAAAAGTTTTTTTGGTCCACCCTAGTGTATATCAATCTTTTACTGATAATAACAATAAAATTATTTTACAGTGAGTTAGCAGATCATTATTCTGAGGTGAACAACCGTTCTTCCAGGAGTTTTTTACATGAAATTAGCAAGCTGTCGCAGCTGAACATCTCCAAAATAAGCAATAAATGCAGCTACACCGTGTTAACCGGTTCAAACACTTCCGACAGCACGGAAAGCTTGCTGCGGCAACACGCAAGCCCTCAGGCCCACGAGAAAGACTTGAATTTGGAGTTGGAGGAGTTTTCGACCCCGTCGAGAGGCACCATGGTAAAATCGAAGTCGGCGCATGTCATCAAGAAGAAATATCAAGTGGACATATCCCCGGACGCGGAAAATAGGGAACCGTCGAGGAAGAGGGTCGACTTCGATCCGAACATAAAGAAAATAACTAGGGAACCAATATCAGTGCCAAATTTTAGCATTTTGAACTTGGCCACGCCAGTATTGACGCCTGTAGAAGCGACCAAATTAGTTTACCTGACTGACGAAGAAAACGATTGTGATAGCGACGAAAGGAAGAGGGATGAAGTGGAAGTAGAAACCGTAGAAGTAGAACCTTTAGATCATGGATTGATTATCTACGAAAAGGACAACGTCTACGAGGAGAACTTCGAGATGGACAACTTTGATTCGTTTAAGCTCAGAAGGGGTGAGAGTTATAGCTCGCATCTGGCGTACGCTGATAACCCTTTGTACCACGAAATGATCAAAATGACGGAGAATGAGGAGAACGTTTCGTCCACATCCGACTACGCTAGCATAGAAACTGTCAACAGGTTGTCTTCGGCGAGTAATTACAGCGTCAAAACGGCAACGCCGCAAGAGGAAAACCTGAAGAACAGGCAAAAGGACAAAGCCGGCCCGTTCGGCTTCTGCAACCCGAACTACATGGGCCCAGATATAAAATCGATTCTCTCGAACGATACCAAAGACAAGAAGATGGTGAAAAAAATGCTCACGACGAAATCCTTGGACTGCAACGAACGTACTGTAGAAGATGACGTTTTAGAATTGCAAAATGTTAACGGAGTCATAGACAAGAACACGAAGGTGTTCTTCAGGCACTCCTGTAGAGTTAACAGACCTCCAAAAACCTTGGCGTTGGACTGCAAGAATAATAGAGCGGTTGTGGGTAAGCACAGAGCCCAAAGTGCCAGCAGGGTCGAGAAGAAGTTGGAAAGAAGTTTTACGTGCAACGTTGAGCCTTTTGTTCCGCTGTATGTTTATATCATGGGCGGGAAGGAACAAGGTCAGGTAACAGTTTTTCAAAGGCCAATCTCCATATGGAAGTTAAAATTGTTTTAGGCGTTTAGATGGTATTAACCTTATAACTTATAAGTCTGATCCATTTTTTGGTGATTCGTTTGTACTTTGGTTTTCTTCCACTTTTAAATTTTAGAATCTCATATTAACTTATGCCTATTTGATTTAAAAATTTAAATTAAATAACCAGTATAAAATTGTAGTTATATGTATAAAAAATTATATAAAACTAAAACGTATTAAAAATTAGTACTCTACTCTACAAAAAATGTAAATTATTTACGTATAGTAGGTAAGTATTTGAAAACTTATTTTAAATAAGTATTATACAATTTTGTAGTATTTTTACCAGCAAACAGATTTAGAAAAACAATTAGATGTAGATAACAAAATCAAATTAGACACTAAAAATATCGGGTAGCCAATAATGGTGAGCAGTTTTAAACAATTTATAACAAAAAACTATTTTTAATATATTATTTTGTTTTTAATCCTGGACATTTTTTTTCTATAAATATTTTTACTCAGATTATTCAGTTTTACCGAATTTCAGGCCCAGTTTTTGCAATGTGTATGCATAACGAAAGCAGAAGCAGATGTGTAAAAGTCTGCAAGGCGGAAGCAAAAGTTTATATTATCTATATGAAGAAAATATCCAAAATGTATACTTTGATAAAATTTAAAAAATATATATTTAGTGTTATAATTTGTTAAGATCGCAACCCCAAAATTATTGACAACCCCATACAGGGTGCACCAAGTATCCTTCTATGTAGGGTTTAAAAGTGTCGAAATAAAAACGGAAAAATTGGGGGAAACTGTTTTTTTAGGCATTGGAAAAATTGGCAGAAAAAAAATAAAACTAAACATTGTTGGGCCTTTTTGCAAAAAGGAGTCCTTTGAAAATATCAATTACAAAATAATGATTGATTTATAAAGTTAAATTACAAAATTATAATTTTCTAAATCGAAGTGTCAAATAAAACGAAAGTTATGTTAATACAGCACTGAATATGTTTTTTGCGACCTGGTGGAATATTCTTACTGAATTAAAATAAAAGGAATAATTATTATATTATTTTGATACGGATTGTAGGTATCAGAAATTTTTGTAAATTTTTAGAAAAATTGACTTTTGCATTTTTTCGTATTACCCTTTGAATAAAATAAGAGAAATGCCAAGTCAATTTTTCTGAAAACTTCCCAATTTTTCCGTTTTTTTTCGAAAAAAACGGTTTTTTCCTGAAATTTTAAAACAATACTTCTATCTAAAATAGCATTTTAAAATTAAAAAAAAATCGGTGGTTTTTAAATAATTTGAAGAAAAATTAAAAACTTTCCAAACCAAAAATCGTTATAACTTTGTTATTCCTGTGAAGTTTTGCACGTAAACATACACATTTAACTATAGTTAAATGTATACATTTTTATCCAATTAGTGATTTTTTCGCCTACTAGATTCTGAGTTACCACCACCATCTTTTGTTTTTGCTATATTGAAACCATGTAAGGTTAGATAGAAAAAAATCAAGCAATCCAACTTTGTATCAAACTACATGTTATGGCGGCCATTATAAAAACAAAAGATTGTGATGGTAACTCAAAATATAGTAAATTTGATGAAAATGTAGATTAATGCGTATGTTTACATGTAAAACTTACTTTATTCAAAATTCTCAAGATTGACGAAATTAAAACGATTTCTTTTAAGGTTTTAAGTTTTTTTAAAATGTTTTTAGAATTGTTGAGAGTTTTTCCAATTTTTCTATTATTATTATAATTTTTCTATTATTATTATAATTTAACCGACCTTGTATATAGAAGTATGGTGTACCCAGTATAAAGAATCTTAATATTTTTATTGTCTTATATTTTGAACTTTTAAATAAATCTAATAAAATAACAATTCAATATTTCTTCTACTTATTCTACATTTAAAAAAATGGCGAATGCGCAGGGATTTTTTTTAAAGGTATCTTTCACATTAATTAGTTTCCTTTAAGTTTGAAAATTAGTAGGTACAAATTCGTCCAAAAAGTCCGTTCTAATAAAAAATTACTCAATTTTAAAAAATAAGATTAGGAAAATTAACAAGTATTATGTGCAATATTTTTTTTATTTGTGATAAATTTAAATAATATTATTACATATTGTCGCTCTCAAGTTGTTAAATGTACTTATTTAGGTAGAAAAGTGTCTATATTTTTGTTGATAAAATATCTACTTATTACCTGTAAATAGAATTTTTGTTATTCTGCCTTCCTGAGTGGGTACCTATCTACAAAAGCTATACCGTATCTACACGTTTTCCAGGAGTTGAGGCCGAAATCACATACGTTTGTTTTGTTTGAGTTTAATTTTAAAACGTTTGATTAAATTTCTCAGTTCGGCTCAAAAATAGGTTGCCACTCTTCTTTAGAACGTCAGTATTTTATTATGTGTATATTGTATAAAGTTAATTATTTATCAATTTGGTGTATTGTAACGTGTATTTTATTTGTTTTCATTATTAATTTGTGTTTAAAAATATGGGAAGATAAAAAAATAAATTAGAACTATGTAAATCAAAAATAAAATATCTATTCTGTGTAGAAAAGTAATCAAAAAGGACGTAAACAAAATTAAAAAATAGTTTATTAACAAAATATTAAATGCTTTATAGAATATATACGGGATGTGTTTTTTAACTTAAAATAGTATTTTGGATATTCCAATAAAAAAACATAATAAAATATACAGGGTAGTTGCAAATTATACTAAATAGGAGCTAATGAAAAAGAATGACATGTTACAGATAATGACACACCCCTATATAAACTATACAGAATTAAATAATAAATTTATTTGATCCGATAGATTTACATTGTATATTATACAGTATATAATGCTAGAATAAATTATTTTTGAAATTTTACACTAGTTAATACTTTGACACTTTAGGCACAAATAAAGACCGTAGATGTTTCAATGTTGTTTTATTTTTCGTCGATTATTTTTGTTTATAAAAATTAATAAAATCCTGTGGGTCATTCGCATGTTCTTACCAATTTAGTAAAACTTCTCCAATAAAAACCACTAAAAAAAAATATCCTACCATCAAAGCCTCAAAACCGAATAGAACAACATTAATATTTAAAGTATCGACAGTATCGTAACTTTCTGAATATTCAGGATATAAATCTCCTTTAATGACAGCCTCGAAAATAGTTTGTCGTTTCCATAAATCTATGAGACCCCCTTCGCTAAGTCGACGAAGAACTGAATGCACCATTGGGATTATGGGTGAACCATATCGTATTTTGAAGGATTGAAATGACGGCATTATGCTTTCGCGCATCAAATGATACATTGGTCGTCCTAAAAATAAATAAAGTGTGTCCCTTTTAAAATCATTGAGTGATTATTACAATTTACAAAATTTCTCCTGGATCTCTGCACATATAGAGCCGAATCATAATCATCCAATGAATACATTTGGGCAAAATTATTGAAATAATAAATTATATCATCCCTGGTTCCACTTAAATTGTCGTTTTCATAAAGATGAATCTGATCGATGATTGAAAATAAGCTGGATTCATTATATTTTTTAATTTCATCCAAATAGGGTTTGTAAGTATAAATAGGCATCAAATGTCGTGATAATTCTTCCATGGGGTTTATATCCGTTGATTGCGGTTTGATACTGAAAACGCTGGTCAATTTAGTTTGTATTATAGTACTTAAAATGTATGTGTAAGCCATAAAAGATACGACAATGATTCTTTGATGTTGGTTTATCAATTTATTGAAGGAAATGTTTGTCAATAATATTCTGTAAAAATCAAAAATTATGTTGTGGATAAAAAGAAAACTCCTCTTCCTTGTTGTAATGATTATTATTAAAGAAATTGCTAAAAAGATGTATTAAATAATTTAATAAAAATCTTCCTGTATTTTAGAAGATACAGGTCTACATTTGTTATGGAAACCTTGTTCCAACTTGATCTTAGACCTATCTTAGATCCATCTTAGTCTTATTTTAGACCTTAGACCTATCTTCTAAATAATAGGAGTCCTGTACAATAATCTTACCTAATGGCATAAGGAATATAATAATGGATAAACCAACAGAAAAAGAGTTAACAACATTCTGATAGCTCGTTAAAGAGTTAGCCTTTCTGGAAACAATATGCAAATTATTTGTGGTATGAGGATAAATATTCTCAAAAACAGAATCATGAGAGGCGAACATTTCAGAATTAATTAAAATGGATACATCAAACTCCTTCACAATTTTTTTTTTTTCGTCTGTACTGTTTTGTATGAGCGAAGCCTTGCTCCAAGGATTTTCATCCCGATTTAATTTTACATCGTCGATATTTAAAATGTTTAGTTTTCCTCCAAGAAAACTCACAATGGTTTGAATCGCTGTCACGTCTTTTCCAAAATATCTTTTAACGCCATCAATTTCTTGAAATTTAACTTTGGTAACATCCAAGTTTTTCACTAGGGCATTTATGGTATATCCATGTAAATGCCTAGCTTATTCAGCAAAAAATTCATCTTTAAGAGAAAGTTGCATCTCAGGTGAGCGCAAAAAAGGATTAACAGTATCCATATATGGATTCTAACTTTTCCATTTTCATCTTCGTACGTTATAATTGGGTATTATACTATTATAAACTATAGGTACAGAATTAAATAATACATTTATTTGACCCGATATATATACATTGTTTATTATACAATAGGTATGTAATGCTAGAATAAATTATTTTTGAAATTTTACACTATAGTTATTACTTTAACACTTTAGGCAGAAATAAAGACCGTAGATGTTTCAATGTTGTTAAATTTTTCGTAGATTATTTTTGTTTATAAAAACTAATAAAATCCTGTAAGTCATTCGAATGTTCTTCTTGAAAGATACAAATTTAGTGAAACTTCTCCAATAAAAACCACTAAAGAAAAAAAACATCCTAACATCAAAGCCTCGAAACCGAACAGAACATCATCAATATTTAAAGGATAGACAGTATCGTAACTTTCTGAATATTCAGGATATAAATCTCCTTTAATGACAGCCTCGAAAATAGTTTGTCGTTTCCATAAATCTATGAGACCCCCTTCGCTAAGTCGACGAAGAACTGAATTCACCATTGGGATTATGGGTGAACCATATCGTATTTTAAAGGATTGAAAGGACGGCATTATGCTTTCGCGCATCAAATGATACATTGGTCGTCCTAAAAATAAATAAAGTGTGCCCCTTTTAAAATCATTGAATGATTATTACCATTTACAAAATTTCTCCTGGATCTCTGCACATATAGAGCCGAATCATAATCATCCAATGAATACATTTCGGCGAAATTATTAAAATAATAATATATATCATCAATGGTTCCACTTAACTTGTCGTTTTCGTAAATACGAATCTGATCGATGATCGAAGATAAGCTGGATTCATTATATTTTTTAATTTCATCCAAATAGGGTTTGTAAGTATAAATAGGCATCAAATGTCGTGATAATTCTTCCATGGTGTTTATATCCGTTGATTGCGGTTTGATACTGAAAACGCTGGTCAGTTTAGTTTGTATTATAGTACTTAAAATGTATGTGTAAGCCATAAACGATACGACAATGATTCTTTGGTGTTGGTTTATCAATTTATTGAAGGAAATGTTTGTTAATAATATTCTGTAAAAATCAAAAATTATGTTGTGGATAAAAAGAAAACTCCTCTTCCTTGTTGTAACGATTATTATTAAAGAAATTGCTAAAAAAGAAATATTAAATAATTTAATCAAAATCTTCCTGCATTTCAGAAGATACAGATCTACATTTGTTATGGAAACCTTGTTCCAATTTGATCTTAGATCTATCTTGGACCTATATTAGATCCATCTTAGTCTTATTTTAGACCTTAGACCTATCTTCTAAATAATAGGAGTCCTGTACAATAATCTTACCTAATGGCATAAGGAATATAATAATGGATAAACCAACAGAAAAAGAGTTAACAACATTCTGATAGCTCGTTAAAGAGTTAGCCTTCCTGGAAACAATATGCAAATTATTTGTTGTATGGGGATAAATATTCTCAAAAACAGAATCATCAGAGGCGAACATTTCAGAATTAATTAAAATGGATACATCAAACTCCTTCACAATTTTTTCTTTTTCATCTGTACTGTTTTGTATGAGCGAAGCCTTGCTCCAAGGATTTTCATCCCGGTTTAATTTTACATCGTCGATATTTAAAATGTTTAGTTTTCCTCCAAGAAAACTCACAATGGTTTGAATCGCTGTCACGTCTTTTCCAAAATATCTTTTAACGCCATCCATTTCTTGAAATATAACTTTGGTAACATCCAAGTTTGTCACTAGGGCATTTATGGTATATCCATGTAAATGCCTGGCTTTTTCAGCAAAAAATTCATCTTTCAGAGAAAGTTGCACCTCAGGTGAGCGCAAAAAAGGATTAACAGTATGGATTCTAACTTTTCCATTGTCATCTTCGTACGCTATAATTAGGTTGGTATATTTTATAGAAGCGTACAATCTTATCGTGTAGCTTACGGTTAATTCGTATGGATTTTTGGTAAATAATAAAACTAATTTGAAGCGTAAGTTTTTTAACCGGTTAAAAAATGGCTGTGCGTCTTCATAGTTTTTTGTTGGATCCAGCATAATGAATTTCAGAGGAAAGGTCTCGTACTGAAATGGATTTGAATTAATTCATAAACATGTGCTTTGCTCCACGCATGCGTGGTGCACCGACAGACAGTCCGTTTCGATCTTTTGGCCCTCATCAGTGTCGGGTAGCCAGGTGGCTTAAAGCACATCGGAACAAGATGCCTACCGCTGTTTTATAGTAGCAAGCTACGACAACAACGGTGGTACTTCAGTGAATGATCTCTCAGCGCCATCTACCGTTCAACGGTAACAGTATTGCACATTAAAAATTTACTTACCCAATTCAATATGGTATCTTTTCTGGTATTAAGAATTTTGGCATAGCTAAGAATAATGCCAGGAACATTCATTTTTCTTAATTCGCTTAAAAAACATTCAAATTTTTCTTCATCTACTTCATTGATTCTTTGAATTAAAAATCCACTTTTCTCTTTATAAGTTTGTCCAACCATTTCTTTTATAAATTCCTTCATTTCCGAACCAAATTCACCTTTATTGGCAATATTTTTTGTAAAATTAAATTTTGCATTAATGCCTATAAAAAGTAGGAGTATAAATAAAAACTTCATTATGTTATTCTTACAAATATTCTTTCAATATTAAAATAAAATAATCCAGTATTTTTTATTTAATATCAATATTACCGATAGATATTTGATTTGTCGTCTCAATTACACATTCTGTGTAAAAAATATACAAATAATTAAGAAATTGGGTAGTGATTTACCACAAACAATTTACTAATAATTATCGTAATTTATCATTTAAATTGGAAACTGATTGCCGCCTCAAGAATTACGTTTTAAATCACTAAAACAAGAACACAGATTTCAGGACCTTTAAGAATGCCAAAAACACATATTACAGGAAAAGAGTCGAACTTTCTCTATGGCTCCATGGTCCAAATGCTCGTTAGGAACAAACCTATTATTAGTTTTTAAAAATCCCTAACCAGAGAAAAATCCCTAAGTTGGCAACACTTCAGCGCAACCGAACCTAACCTCAATACTTCAAAATTGCTTGTGTGTCGGTTTAGGTGTTTTATATTGTTAAAAATAATGGCAGGACCCACGAAAAAAACTAAACCGACCGAAAAGGAAGAATCCGAAGAGGAAGTTATGAGCGAAGATGAAGAAAGTGAGGAGGGCACTTACCATGGACAAAATGTATGTTTTTTTTGTTTGTTGAGGTTAACGACATACAAACACACGTGTTTTAATATATAATTTATCTAAAATAATGTTTTTGTAGGAAGTTCAGGCGACTTTTGAAGGGCGTAACCCAGAGGGGCAAGATTTCCACGGCATCAAGCAGTTACTTGTTCAATTATTTTTAAAAGCACACATCGACTTATCTCAAATCAGCGACATGTTAATCCAACAAAACGGCGTTGGTTCCGTCCTCAAACAAAGCTACAACGATAGCGACGACGAAGAGGATGTGGACATGGTCGAGGAATCCGATGTGTTTGGAATAACGAGTGTCTTAAACTTGACATCCCACAGGGAAACACCCTGTGTGGTACAACTGTATAAACTGTTGGAGGAAGTTAGTGGGAAGCATTCGAGCAATGAAGTTCAAGAGAATATCAAGAAAATCTTGCAATCTTCGAATAGGCTTGGATTTTTAATAAATGAGAGATTTGTTAATATTCCAGCCAAAATTTCTACCGTTATGTTGACGTCTTTACACGACGAAATTGAAAGATTCAAGAAAAAAGATCAGTCCTATAATTTCCAGTATTTTGTTATGATTTGTAAAACATACAAACCGAAGGGAGAAAAAGGTAAAAAAAAAACATGAAAACAACATTTAATACAATTTATATTTTTAGATGGTGAAGAAACCTTTACAAATGCTGAAGAAGAAATCTTCGCGAAAAAATCAATTATTAACTTTGAATTTAACGTAGAAAATGAAGCTGATTCAGGTCTGGCTGGAAAATGGCTGTCAGAAGATAAGCAAGTAACGCCCTTTAGAAGAGTTTTGATATTTAAGGCAGATAAATTTAAAAATATAATAGATGAAGTTACTGCATTTGTGCAGTAACATTTAATGTAAAAGTTATTTTTATTAAGCTATTTTTTTTGTATATAATTAAAAAATAAGTTAATACAACTTAACCAAACCTGCTTTTTCTTGGTAATTATTTGATTTAGGTGCCATTCTTTCAAGGGAATCGGCGTTTGATAATAATTCGTCAATTTTGATCATTTTTAGCGGCACAAGATTTATGGACGGCCTCATGTTGCCATAAGGCCAATGCTTCCTACATTTTTTTTTAACACAAAAAGTATTTGTATTATTAAGGGATCTTTATTTGAAGAGTTCCCATAGAATGTCTTCAAAATTTAATACATGATTTTGTAAGGCATCAGGCACATTCACAAATAATTTCATATTTTTATACAGCACAGATTCCAAGAAAATATTTTTTAAAGTTACATTTGTTTTTATAAGTCATTTTTTATTTTGTATCTCACGAAATTTTCTTAAAAAATAAACTAGTACAGGGTGAGTTTTAAGTTGACGCGTTCCTTTTAACAGCGTGTAGAAATCAGATAAACAAATAAATATTTTAAGTAACTTTTTTATCAAAACTCAAAAATAAGAGAGTTATTATAATAGGCCTTCCAAGTTTAATTAAATTTTGAGCCGGTCCTGGCTATTGTTAACAAAAAACATAACCATAAAAATAACAAAATAAACAACGAAGTGCCTGCAATTTATTTTTTACGGGAACGCTAGTGACGTAATAGATAAAAAACGTCATCACTGCCGTGCCGCTTAATTTAAAATTGGCGGCACGACAATAATAATATTATTATATTATAATAATAAATTGTACCTGTATACATGTTTATAGGGTGTCTCTCAGATTTTATTCTTAAAAATTTTGTAATCGAACTTACAAAAATAGGAAGAAAAATGTAGGTATAAGAACTTGTAAGCTCTAAAGCTTTGTTTTCAAGATACCGGGTATTAAAGCTAATAAATATGGTTCTGTTGTAAGTTGTAAGTTTAATATTATATTTAGATTAGGGCAAATAAACAAATTTTTAATGATATCATCATCAGGGTTAACCCTATAGGGTTATTATAATTAAAAGAGATTTGACTTATGTACTTTATAGTATTAAGTTCATACCAAAAGAACTGATCTTTAAAAAAGAAAAAGTTCCAACCTGACAAAAACCACCTAAGTTCCATCTACAACCTAAACAAGATTTGACCCGACGAAAACAATCTAAAAAAAAATAGAAAAAAGAGTGAGGGCCCTCCTCCTTTATCCGGGCTTGGGACCAGCAGGTTAAAAATACCTGGCGGAGTTACCCTCCACCCTCCTTATCATATTATGTACCTAAAATTTCCTAAAACAGATAAAGTATTTAAATAAACAAAAACACGCAAAAAACAAATTAATTGGTTGTATACATACTCCCATATAAGATTCACTCGCACCCTGAAGTTCCAAGAAGTCCATGTCCCAGATAGCACAAGTACGTTCGTAGGACGTTCGTAGGACTTCCACCCAGGACAACCCGAACGTCCTCAGGATGTCCGGGGTCTGCAAAAGTACGTTCGTAGTACGTCCACAGACTTCCGAAATAGACTGTTTCAGATGTCCTCAGGACGTCCGTATTTGACCGTCCACAGACTTCCGAAATAGGATGTCCTCAGGACGTCCGTATTTGACCCCAAGCTGTCCAATTCGGGACATATGAGGACCGAATTAGGACATAGTTTTATTATAATAGGGAAATGTAATACAGTGTTAACAAGTGTTTTGTTAATATATATATATATATATATATATATATATATGTCCGGGGTCTGCAAAAGTACGTTCGTAGTACGTCCACAGACTTCCGAAATAGACTGTTTCAGATGTCCTCAGGACGTCCGTATTTGACCGTCCACAGACTTCCGAAATAGGATGTCCTCAGGACGTCCGTATTTGACCCCAAGCTGTCCAATTCGGGACATATGAGGACCGAATTAGGACATAGTTTTATTATAATAGGGAAATGTAATACAGTGTTAACAAGTGTTTTGTTAATATATATATATATATATATATATATATATATATATACAGGGTGTCCGGGAAAAGGAGGTCAATCCGTTAACCATATATTCCTTAAGTTAAAACAATAAACCTTTCATAATACTATTTTTATTTATTTCTCCATTGAATTTCACATACCTTCATATCTCTAAATTATTTAAAAATATCAAGTGAAAACTTAAATTTTGTAGGGGTTTTTCCATATAATAAAAGTTGTTTTCACTTATATCATATATTTAAATTAAGGTGACCAACTGTGTAAAGGGGAAAACCAGAACAGCGGTGGCCTGTACGAATTTTTTTTTTAAAAAAAGGTGTTGCCCTATTTTTGCCTGTTTTGTGTGTTAAGTTATTATTATTTACTCTTAATTGAGTTAAAAAAAACACAAATTTCATAATAGTTATTTTATATATGGGTCGTTCCACGCCCTATTGGCCACTTTTGAACCCGACCCTTTCGATTTGGCCAAAATTATGTTATATTTTTTCACCCCACTAATAATTTTTCTTATAATGTTTTAGTTTATTTTACCCGACCAAAGACATGTTAAAAATTTTTCAAAAAAATGTCTTTTTTCCCAAATTTTTTTGTATTTTTTCTGAAAAGTTAAAACAAAAAAAACGCCCCATTTAGTCAAATTTTGACAAAGTTTTGTGTATTTTAAAATAAAATTGGCAATTTTTTTGAAAATTCGTAACTTTTTTTTGGTTGGGTAAATATATTGGAAAAATTCTGAGAAACTTTTTTAGTGGGGTAGAAAAAAATTTAAAAAGTTCAGTCAAATCGAAAGAAGTTGGGTCAAAAGTGGTCGATTTGGCGTGGAATTCCCCATATATATATTTATAAATTAACTATTATGAAATTTGTGTTTTTAGCCTAGTTATTTTTAGATATTAGGTATACCTAATAAATTAATATGGATTTATAAAAATTGGAAGTTTATTTTATATGGTAAGCTAAATCAGAACAGACCAGAACCAAAATAGGAAAATCAGAACCTTTACTACCTTCGATTTCCAGTCAGAATGAAGACCTCAAAAACAGTATAGTTCTG
Source organism: Brassicogethes aeneus (assembly GCA_921294245.1). Taxonomy (NCBI): domain Eukaryota; kingdom Metazoa; phylum Arthropoda; class Insecta; order Coleoptera; family Nitidulidae; genus Brassicogethes; species Brassicogethes aeneus. The sequence continues at coordinate 49,875,852 of OV121135.1, forward strand.
ATTAAATCAGAACAGTTGGTCACCTTAATTTAAATACACAGAAATTTAACTAAACAGGGAGCTAACTAAAAACAGCACACGCTGTTTTATGAACAATGCCAACATGGCGGATTTCAGACTGCCAACTTAAAGTCACTAAACTGGTTACTTCCAATACCAACTGTTTATTTGGCGGTAAATTTGAAATAAACTCTTACAATTTTTTGCATTAAAAATATAGGACAAATTAAATAATTTAAATGTTAAAGTGGAGAAATTTCTCCAATGGTATTTTTAATTCGTATTATACATTTCTCATATAATATTATTAATTCAAATTATTAATTTGGCCAATGTGATATTTTTTATTCAACAAATTAAAAATATAATATACCTAATATATATAATATAGGTAATTAAAAATAATTTTTTAAAATTTGTAATGATATTTTTAATGCAATGAATTAATTAATTTTACTAGATATTTTTAAATAAGTTAGAGATATGGAAAATTGCAATTGCTAAAAATACTTGACAACTATAGTTATAGTTTATAAAGACACAATTCCACTTAAGTGGATAAAGGGTCTATCTATAGACATAAGTGAAAAAAAATTGACAACTTTTTTTTAAAATCTTTTATCGTGCTTGATTAAGGAGTATTTTTAATAAAAAACAAGGTGTAATTTTTTTTCACTTAGACCCGGGTCGCGACCAGAAAACCGATGGACGTCCTGAGGCCTAGGCCTATGGACGTCCTAAGGCCTAGGCCGATGGACATCCTGAGTACGTCCATCGGTTTTTTGCCTGCGACAATAGTTGAAGATACAAATTGATATATCACCTTTTATAAAGGCCTTTATAAAGGGTGATATATCAACTTGTATCTTCAACTATTGTCGCAGGCAAAAAACCGATGGACGTACTCAGGATGTCCATCGGCCTAGGCCTTAGGACGTCCATAGGCCTAGGCCTCAGGACGTCCATCGGTTTTCTGGTCGCGACCGTCTGTAAAGGATTTAAACCGGATGTCCTCAGGACATCTTGTGCTATCTGGGGTCAGGTCCAAATGAAGGAATTAGGATAATAGGAAGGGTAGAAAAGGAAAACGACAGATAATTAAGTTACAAATAGATTAGCGCCGGTGCGCAACAACATGCTCCACGTTAAAAACGGGTTAGCACGGATTACCGATGTTCCGAGACAAAATCCAAAAAGTACTTTCAAGATCCATCTACCATTTTAATTTAATTAAACAACCTGAAGATTGTGAAATTGAACTAAAATGGGTCTAAATGGAAGGAATAAAAAGGAGGGTTTTATAGGAAACTCCTGGGCGCCTGCATGGTTCCATAGGATAATCACTATCTAAAACAGACTACAACGACTAAAAGAATTTAAAAAATATGTGTCCTACCCAAAAGCGAACAAATAAAGAATTAGTTTCATCTCTAACTTGAAATTTGACCTGACGAAAAGAATTTAAACAAAATTTTTACCTATGATCTCTACAAAAACGAAGTTAAAGGACTGATCTTTAAAAAAAGAATAAGTTCCATATCCAACTTAAAGAATCTAATAACAATTTGACTTACGACCCCTAACAAAAACGAACTAAAAGAACAAATCTTTAAAAAAAGAATAAGTTACATATCCAACTTAAAGAATCTAATAATAATATTACTTACGACCCCTAACAAAAACGAACTAAAAGAACTGATCTTTAAATAAAGAATTAGTTCCATATTTGCCCTAACAAAAAGAATCTAAACAAAATTTTGATCTACAATCCCTACAAAAACAAAGTATAACAACTAATCTTTAAAAAAAGAATAATTTTCATATCCAACTTAAAAAAAAATTAATGACAATTTGACTTAAGACCCCTAACAAAAACGAACTATAAGAATTTAACTTTAAATAAAGAATTAGTTCCATCTCCAACTTAAACAAGATTTGCGCTGACAAAAAGAATCTAAAAAAATTTTGATTTACGACCCCTAAAAAAAAAGAACTGATCTTTAAAAAAGAATAAGTTCCATATTTAACTTAAAAAAAAACTTATGACAATTTGGCTTACGACCCCTTACAAAAACAAACTAAAATAACTTTAAATAAAGAATTAATTTCATCTACAACTTAAACAAGATTTGCCCTAACAAATATAATCTAAAAAAGTTTTACGACCCCTAACAAAAAAAAGAACTGATCTTTAAAAAACAATAAGTTCCATATCCAACTTAAAAAAACTAATGACAATTTGACTTACGACCCCTAACAAAAACGAACTAAAAGAACTTAACTTTAAATAAAGAATTAGTTTCATCTCCAACTTAAACAAGATTTGCGCTGACAAAAAGAATCTAAAAAAATTTTGATTTACGACCCCTAAGAAAAAAAAAGAACTGATCTTTAAAAAAAAAATATTTATCTTAAAAAAAAACACTAATGACAATTTGACTTAAGTCAAATTAGGGTCGTAATTACGACCCTAACAAAAACAAACTAATATAACTTATCTTTAAATAAAGAATTAGTTCCATCTCCAACTTAAACAAGATTTGCGCTGACAAAAAGAATCTAAAAAAAATTTGATTTACGACCCCTAAGAAAAAAAAAGAACTGATCTTTAAAAAAGAATATGTTCCATATTTATCTTAAAAAAAAAACACTAATGACAATTTAACTTACGACCCCTAACAAAAACAAACTAAAAGAACTTATCTTTAAATAAAGAATTAGTTCCATCTCCAACTTAAACAAGATTTGCCCTAACAAAAAGAATCTAAACAAGTTTTGAGTTTTGACCCCCAACAAAAAAAAAGAACTGATCTTTAAAAAAGAATACCCCTATCATAAACGAAGTAAAAGAACTAATCTTTAAATAAAGAATAAGTTCCATCTCCAACTTTAAACAATATTTGACCTGACAAAAAATATCTAAAAGAGTTTTGACCTACGTTACCTACAAAAACGATGTAAAGGAACTAATCTTTAAATAAAGAATAAGTTTCTTCTCCAACTTAAACAAAATTTGACCTAAACAAATATTAGAAATATTCCCCAAAACAAAACACAAATTGCTTAAAGTACTTTCCGCCAATGATGTTGGCATCTTCAGAAGCGAAGTGTAACTAAATTCAAATGCTAAATCTACCATATTTATACTAATTATAAGTTAAGGTTGACTGAACCGTAAACGGACACTGGACCGTAATTGCTTCAGTGAACATGTAAACAGAAACTAACAAACTACCTAATTTAAACAAACTAGACTAGGGTACCGGTCCGTTATCGCTATTCAAAGATTTATTTCTATTCTTATAGATGTATAAACCTTCATAACTATCTAGCAGACTTGGTTCTTAACTTCCTTAATAAGTTTAAGGTTGTCAAATTCTATTCTATGACCATCATCAAGTATATGTTGGGCAATACTCGATTTCTCTGTCCTACCAAATCTAGCATTGGCCAAGTGCTAGATTTTGTAGCACAGAGAAAACGAGCGGATGTTGAGCAACATTCGGTTTCTCTGTACTACCAAATCTAGCATGGGCCAAGTGCTAGATTTGATAGGACAGAGAAATCGAGTGTTGCCCAACACATACTTGATGATGGCCATAGAATAGGATTTGGCAACCTTAAACTTATGCCTACTAGATAGTTATAAAAGTTTATACATCTATAAGAATAGAAATAAATGTTTAAATCGATAACGGACCGCGGTACCCAACTAGAGTTTGTTAGTTTCCCTTTACGTGTTCACTGAAGCGATGACGGTCCAGGGTTTAGTAAACTATAATAATTAGTATATATTTGGTAGATTTAGCATTTAGATTTAACACTTCGCTTCTGAAGATGCCAACATTGTTGGCGAACAGTACTTTAAGCACTTTGTGTTTTGTTTCGGTAACATATCACCAAGGAACAAGATTTGAACTGACAAAAAGAATCTAAAGAAGTTTTGACTTACTACCCCTAACATAAAAAAAAGAAAAAGAACTGATCTTTAAAAAAGAATAAGTTCCATCTCCAACTTAAAGAATCTAATAAAAATTTGACTTACGACCCCTAACAAAAACGAACAAAAAGAACTTATCTTTAAATAAAGAATTAGGTCCATATCCAACTTAAACAAGATTTGCCCTAACAAAAAGAATCTAAAAAAGTTTTGAATTGAGACCTCTAACAAAAAAAAAGAATAAGAACTGATCTTTAAAAAAAGAATAAGTTTTATATCCAACTTACAAAAACTAAAGACAATTTGACTTACCACCCTAAACAAAAACAAACTAAAAGAACTTATGTTTAAATAAAGAATTAGTTCTATCTCCAACTTAAACAAGATTTGCCCTAACAAAAAGAATCTAAACAAGTTTTTACTTACGACCACTAATAAAAAAAAAAGAAAAAGAACTGATCTTTAAAAAAAGAATAAGTTCCTTATCCAACTTAAAGAAACTAATGAAAATTTGACTAACGACCCCTAACAAAAACGAACTAAAAGAACTTATCTTTAAATAAAGAATTATTTTCATCTCCAACTTTAACAAGATTTGCCCTAACAAAACGAATCTAAAAAAGTTTTGATTTACGACCCTGACAAAAAAAAGAACTGATCTTTAAAAATATCATAATAAACACAATTTGACCTGATAAAAAAATCTAAAATAAATTTTGAAGCACGACCCCTTCACAAAAAATAACTAATCTTTAAGTAAAGAATAAGTTTCATTTCCAACTTAACCAACTTAAACAAGATTTGACCTAACAAAAAAAGAACTGATCTTTAAAAAAAGAATAAGTTCCATATCCAACTTAAACCAGATTTGCCCTAAAAAAAAGAATCTAAAAAAGTTTTGACTTAGGACCCCTAACAAAAAAAAAGAATAAGAACTGATCTGTAAAAAAAGAATAAGTTTCATATCCAACTTAAAGAAACTAATGAAAATTTGACTAACGACCCCTAACAAAAAAGAACTAAAAGAACTTATCTTTAAATAAAGAATTATTTTCATCTCCAACTTAAACAAGATTTGCCCTAACAAAAGGAATCTAAAAAAGTTTTGATTTACGACCCCTGACAAAAAAAAGAACTGATCTTTAAAAATATCCCAATAAACACGATTTGACCTGATAAAAAAATCTAAAATAAAATTTGAAGCACGACCCCTTCACAAAAAAGAACTAATCTTTAAGTAAAGAATAAGTTTCATTTCCAACTTAACCAACTTAAACAAGATTTGACCTGACAAAAAGAATCACAAAATTTTGACCTACGATCCCTAACAAAACGAACTAAAAGAACTTATCTTTAAATAAAGAATTAGTTCTATCTCCAACTTAAACAATATTTGACCAGACGAAAAGATATTTAAAGAAATTTCGATAATCAAAACTTTTAGTCAAAAAAATTAAAAATAATTAATTGGTAGGTACTTGCCAAATTCCTTGATGAGTTCTGGTTAAATCGAATTATCCTTATATGGTTGTCTTATTTCTTATTATCCATGGGTTAATGCTATAACATGTTGAACCTAGAAAAAAATACAATTAGACGATTTAAGGGCTGAAACTTTTATGTTTTTATTTTTTTAAATATCAAAAAATAAATCGTAGTAATATTTGAGATAATATATGCGTTAGAATTCTAATAATACGTATATAGGTAGGTACCATTGTATACAAATACATCTATAGATGTAGATCAAAGTAATAAATGAGCATGTTTGTCGTATCAAAGCCAAATTACAACTAAATGGTTGATTACGTTGTAGGGATTATAAATATTTTTATCAGCAAAAACAAAAAAAAGGGTGAGTCAGACTTGCGCGATAAACATATTACGTTAAGGGTGACAAATTTTAATTATAGATATATTTGTTATTTATTATTTTATTAATACTCAAATAATCTAATTTCGATTATACAGTTTCCCAAAAATTACGCACCATTTTGAGTTATTAGGGTTTAAAAATTTAATTTAATTTGTGTTATTTTCTAAAGACGTTTTGAAAAGAATCATTTTTATATGTATACTCTTTATACTTATTCAATAAGTCTTATTGCAACCATGGTTGATATTTTTGTTGAAAATATTTAACTCAAAAATTATAGATATATACAGTGTGATCCATTTGTTTGCGACTCACCCCTGTAAAATCTTTATTTATTGTGCGACTTTAACCGGATTTGTTTTAAAGTGTAGATAAACTGTATTTTTTGGAGCAAAAAACGCCATATTTGTACAAAATACAAGGCCTACTATGTCAGATTTTGTTTAAAAAATCGCTAATATGAATTATTAAAAATGTACTCTAAAAAACTGAAACAGTAGGCCTTGAATTTTGTACTAATATATCGTATTTTGCTCCAAAAATACAGTTTACCAAGATCTACACTTTAAGACAAATCCGGTTAAAATCGCACAATAAATAAAGATTTTACATCTGCAGATGTGAGTTGCAAACAAATGGGCCACACTGTATGTATATATATATATATATATATATATATATTGATTTTAAACAACAAAAAACTATTTAAATTTTCTAAAGGTTAAAATCAAAGGCAATTTTATAAATAAAAGTAGACTAAGCAAGTTTGAAGAAATTTAGTTAAAAAAACTTAAAAATTAGAGTTCTGGTTAAATCCCATTAATGGGAGAAAACACTCATTTATTAATACAAAATATAAGTTACGAACACATTTCTTTATAAGTACCATAAAGTTATAATTTTTAAATTTTGAAATATAATAAATAAACTTTTTGTTTAATTGGTAAAACATGATGAATTCCTAGAACTTAATTATTGCCTCAAGATAAGATATCCCTAATTTTTTAATAAATAATATAGAATAGATTTTAAACACACGAAGGTGTTTTGCTGGTTGATGTCTTGGTTATTAACAAAAAAAGAGTATTAGGTAATAATTTGGCGGTTATTTAAGAAGTTATATGAATAATAGTTAGCTGTCTTGGTTTAAATGTATTACACTGGTGTAATATCAGTAATCTTACAATATCTACAGAATATTACACTATGAGGTAATAGTTAACTTATCGGGTAATAATAAATCTACGAAGGGATGACTCGTAGACGTTTTTATTATTATTATCCAAACAGATTTCTTAATACTTATTATTATATATTATTTATTGCTATAGCATGGTGATATATGTAATAACTTATTACTTTTTACTAATAAGATTCATTTATACCCAATAAACCACTGGAGTGGGGATAAAAAAGTACCTATGCCGCGAGTAACTCGCAGCGAGTTTCGACTAGTTCAGTTAAGACTCTTAAGAGATTTAGTCGATTCCCAACATATATTCTATAGAATAGTAATAGTTGCATCATTAAGTGGAAACGTTTTTTTGTGTGCAAATTATGGAAAATTCCAAGGCAGATTGTCAGGAACTCTTAACTAACTAACTAACTAACTAACTAACTACTAACTAAGGAACTCTTAACTAAGTGTACTACTGTAAAGAATATCACTCCAGTGGCATTGCACAGAAACGGCAGTTATGTTTTCTTGGTAAAAAAATACTAAAAGTAATATTTTTATGAAGAATAATGAAATCATATTTTCTTACCGGAAGCTCATTATAGATGAGTGGTAACTTCGGATTTTTAGTCAGTTCTAAAAGGATTTTTTTATTGTTATATACCGGGCTCGGTATATACCTACGGATATATAGGTATACAGGGAGCTCGGTAAATAGAAATAAAACAGGAAATATAAAGCATTAAAAAAATAAAAATTAAATTCTTTTAGAACTATTATAGTTCTAACTACAAATCACTGATTTGAAATCAGAAGTTACCACTCATCTTTAATGAGCTTCCGGCAACAAAATATCACTACATTCTTTTTTCTAAAAATATTACTTTAATTATTATTATTTTTATGTACTCATAGGTATAAGCTTACTCTAAATGTATTAATTTTTCAATGGCGGCTGGTGGATTTTGGCTATACCGATATCTTAGTTGGTGTGGGTCCCATGTCTTATAACTAGGGATGGGATTTTAGTTATTTTACCTTTTTCAACCGATGTAACTATTTGAAAACCAATAATGCCAAAATGTGTTTTACAAGATTTTCTTTTATATGAACCTAACTTGTTTTCACCTTTTTTACCTTTTTTGGAGGTTTTTGCCTTTAACTACCTTTTTTATACTTTTGTTACCTATTTTTTTAAATTGTTTTCACCTTTTTTACCTTTTTTGGAGGTTTTTGCTTTAAACTACCTTTTTATACTTTTATTACCTATTTTTTAATTTGTTAGTTTATTTTCACCTGTTTGTTACCTATTTTTACTTATTTTATTTTTTTGTATTCTTTTTAAATTTTGCGCCAATATTTTATCCAGTTCTCCTTATAGCTTTAATTAAGTATTGGTCAGTTTATAAAAAAAATATTTTACGTTACTTATTTTATAAAAATAAACGAAACTTGAACTTTTAATGTTTTTTTTCTACCTAAAATGCTGTTTTTTTAACCTAAAATGCTTTTTTTTAGTACCTTTTTAGTTAACTATTTTTCAGTTTTGAGTACCTAAATATCCCATCCCTACTTATAACTAAGTATCGGTATACCCAAAACCCCCCAGACGCCACTTTCTTTTTTTTGTTCTGGTACACCTTAAATATTTTTAAACTTTTTTCAAAAATAAATTTTCTTATAAACACACACTTTTATTTATTACCTTATACAATCGCACTGTTATAAATACATGCTATACTAATAATCATACATTTCTAATAGTTAAAATATGAATTGATAATTGCAATTAATTAAAATATTTATTATTATTTCTCGCATTATAATAAACCCCTATTGCCTTTTTAATACAAAGTTCTTGTGGATGAAGTATTACCTTAAGTTCATTTACTATAAATAGGCTTTTCTAATATAAAGCGCCTGTGGATTAACTATTAAGTGAAGACCAATTACTATAAGAATACTTTTCTAACATAGCGTTTTTTTTTATTAATAGCTAACTAACTAATGTTTTAACTGTTACCGAACTAACTTTTATTAACAAATAAATATGATATACTTTAAGATGTGTTTACTATAAACCCATATGAGGTCGGCAAAATACAATGCTACGTTAAGGTGAATATAAACCTATTACGGTGTTTACAACCACTCCTTTCTCTCTGTGTATCCTTATATATTGGTTGTCTTATTTCTTAATATTCATTGGCTTAATAGCCTTGGTTTTAACATGTTGGTCCTGGAAAAAAATACAATTAGACCATTTAAGGACTGCAACTTTTATGTTTTTTATTTTTTAAAAAATCAAAAATATTCGTAGTAATATTTGACCTAATAAATGCGTTAGAATTTTAATAATACCTAGCAATTTGTTGATCTACATACATATATAAAAGTAATAAATGAGCATGTTCGTCCCATCGAAGCCAAACTACAACTGAACGCTTGATTACGTTGTAGGGATTATAATTATTTCTTATTAACAAAAACAACCAAAAAAGAGGGTGAGTCAGACCTGCGCGATAAACATATTACGTTAAGGGTGACGAATTTCTTAATTATACATATATTTGTTATTTATTATTTTATTAAAAATCAAATAATGTAATTTCGATTATAGTTTCCAAAAATTACGCACCATTTTGAGTAATTAGGGTTTAAAAATTGAATTTAATTTGTGTTATTTTCTAAAGACGTTTTGAAAATAAAAACTTAAATAAGAAACCTTTTTATAAATAGGTACTTATTGGTTGATATTTTTGTTGAAAATATTTAACACAAAAATTATAGATATATACAGTGTGACCCATTTGTTTGCGACTCAGCCCTGTAAAATCTTTATTTATTGTGCGATTTTAAAGTGTAGATCTTGATAAACTGTATTTTTGGAGCAAAAAACGCCGTATTTGTACAAAATACAAGGCCTACCATGTCAGATTTTAAGAGTAAATTATTAAGAATTTAAATTGGCGATTTTTTAAACAAAATCTAAGCACGGCACTGGATTCACCACCCCTCAAAACTACCCTATATTAAATTTAATTGAAAAATTTAAAGTAGAAAAATGCACAATAATAACTACAAAATTTTATTCTGTCAAGTTATCCATGAAAAAACATTTAAATAAAATTAAACTAATAGTAGCATGGTACTTTTACTTGCTTAGATTTTGTTTAAAAAAATTATTAAAAATTTACTCTAAAAAACTGACATAGTAGGCCTTGCATTTTGTACTAGTATGGTGTATTTTGCTCCAAAAATACAGTTTACCAAGATCTACACTTTAAGACAAATATATATATATATATATATATATATATATATATAAAATAAGTATAAGTAAATAAGTATTAATTTATATTACAATTAAGAATAAATCAATCCTTGAATGAAAATTAGCTATACTTGCGGAATGGTGAGATGAACATATACTTGGACCGAGATGATTAATCTTTAATATAGAATAGCTTTTTTTTCCGTGTATTGCTGATTATATTTCTTCAATGAAATCAAAACTTGGTAAATTAAAAGTAAGTAAATTACATTTATCAGGTTGTATTCTACGTTTATATCTGATTAATTTTATTTTTCAAAAATGTTCGCGCATCCTGCTGGCCAGGGCCAGGGCCGTAGCGACGGACTCAGGGGCCCCGGTGCAAAACATTTCAGGGGCCCTCGATTTTAAAACTTTATGTTTAAAAGTAGAACTTGCCTTCGCGTTATTATTATAGGGTAATGAAATAACATGAAATATAATGGGTCTTTCATAAAGAGTTTACATTTACATTCACGCTCGTAATTTACATTTCAGAATTATAATACTATATCTTATTTATAGATGCGACTTGAAAAAAAACGGTTCGTTTTTTTTGTTTTTTTTTTCAGGTTTTTTTTCATTGTTTTTTTTCAAATGGTTTTTTTCACATTTTAGGTTTTTTTTAAGATTGGTCCAATTGCCTAATTTTTAAGTTTCCAGTCCAGTTCATGGACTAAAATTAGTCACTAAATAACAATGTAAATACAGCCTCGCGCTATGCACGCGCCACCACCACCGAATTGACCAATAAGGACCGCGCTTGTTTTGATTTGGTCCTAAAAAAAGTAACTACATATAATATTTTTGATTCAGCGATTGATTTTTCAAAAAGCTACCAAAAGCATGATTTTTCAAATTTATGTAGAGTATGGAATTTTTTTCTTCAAAAAAGCAATAGCAAATTCTTGTAGAACATTTGTGGTTAAGTCAGAACATTCCGTGGACCAGAAAGCCAAAAAAATCGTTTTTTTATTACTGTATTCGTTAGGATTGAGCGTTGCACATTTTTTATCTAAAAATCTCAAAACTAGAAACTTTAAGCTTCAAATTGCTTTTTTTACGGCTCCAATACGACCATTTTTAACAAAGATACAGCTATCCGAAGAATCGCAAAAAAAAAATTTTTATCCTTTAATTTTTTGTATTAGTATAGAAGTTTTACATTGCTATTGGTTTCTAATAAGGAAACTACCAAATAATAATCAGATTTTTTAGTCTCGGTCAAAATTTTCAATAATGAAAAATGTAATATATTCTATATTTCACTTTATGTATACATTTTACTAAAAATTTTATTTTGAAAAAAAACAAAAAAAAACGATTTTTTTTCTAGGTTTTTTTTCATGTTTTTTTCACATCTAAAAAAAACCGTTTTTTTACATCTCTAATCTTATTACTCTACTACTAAACATATTTCACATATTTTGTGACAGTAGTACATTTATTCTGCAGGATATCGATTTTTATCGATAGGATAGGATAGGATATCGAAAATTACGATTTTTTAGTAAAACTTTTTAGTTTTGGGGGCCCCTTTGAGGTCGGGGGCCCTGGTGCACTGCACCGCCTGCACCAGCCTCGCTACGGCCCTGGCCAGGGCATTTTTCACACTTGGAAAACATACAATTGTATGTTTTAAAATGTATGTGTTAAAAACGAGGATTAATCCTCGTTTTTAATGTCACAAACGGTCAAAGATATATCTTATATATAATATATTAAATCTCCACACTTTTAATTTTTGCTGCATCCAACATTAAATTGACATTTTGATGACTGGTTGCAAACACAAACTGTTTGAGTTCCTTTGGGTCCAACAAGAACACAACCTGTGAACAACAGGTTTCTTAATACAAAATAATATTTAAATTTAATACAAAATAATATTTAAAATTTTAGAAATTGTTAATTATCTCTTAAATTATGAACTGTAAGTACCTATATGGAATAGTTACATTAATCGAAAGGTTTTTAAATTTACTATATATATGATTATGTAAAAACATACCGGGTGTTACATTTAAAATAAGAAAGTTTTTAACTTTTCAAGTTAGCCTAATTTGCCCTGGGTTTTCTCAGGTATTTTGTTGAAAAACGTTAAAGAATTGACCAAAAATATTTGAGTCGCCTAGTTCCAAAACCCACTTAATCCACTTTTATTAAAAATCGAACTTGGTATGTCATCTTCATGCGGGAGGTCTAAATTACATTTTTAGATGATAAATAAGTTAATCCTGGTTTAAATCAATGTAGAAATCCAAGGTTAGATTCAAAATCCCCTAAATCCATATGTTAGTGATATTCAAACATCGCGCTAAATCCATTAAATAACAAAATCTTACTAAATCCAAATGAAATTAAACATGCACACAGAAAATCATAAACAAAACCCACTAAATCGAATTGGATGCAATTTGGCGCCTTTTGGAAATGACTGTCAAAAAAAAAGCTGAACAAGAAAATCTTTTTTCTGCGACCACTATGAAAAGTCACATTTTGCAATGGCATCGTTGTTTAGAAAGTGAATCTTTTCATTGGCAAGGCAAAACACGAATGTAAAGTGACATTTCTGTGTGAAAAGTGGCAGGTCTGTTTGAAAAGAAATTGACAGCATCGTTTGACATTCGTTTTAAAATTTGTATTTTATTTGTATATGTATGTCTAAATATCATTTAGAACACAATTGTTTGTATAATATATTCTAATTTTTGGTGCCTTTATTTAGATTGGGTAAGTTTATTGATTTTAAGTAACTTATACCTTAAAAATTAAAAGAATGAGAAGAAAATAATTTAACAGCTGTTAAACACGTTTTTAGGTTGTTTTGTTTTGTAGTTAAAAATAATAAACAATAAAAAGGTCGTAGACAAACATTGTGTTTTACAGTAAAAATTTTACTTGTGAGAAACACTTCTTCAAGCTCGTGTTAAGGCACACTCGTCCTGACGGCCTCGTAAGCAACTTAAACACTTGCACGAAAAAGTCGCTTTTCAACACTTGTAAAACAAATAACTATTGTATTACAAAAGCATTGCAACAAGATCTGCAGTCAATGAAGCAGTAGAAAATATGACGATGGAGAGGAGGAAGGACTATGCAAGAGATGTGACTTTCAGGAATGCGTTGTACGAGGTGTGTTCAGAAAATAACGGTAATTGTTAAATTTCGGAGGGTCCGGTTGTCATAAAATTTTCTTTATTATGTAACATAATTTATGTTGGTATACATGCCCCCGAAGTAGGGCTGTCAGAAATAAAATTATGAGGCGGTTAACCGGTCATAGGATTTTTAACCGGTTTAAAAAAAACCGGTTTTGAAAACCGTACAAAAACGGTTTTTAACCGGTCGAAAAAAACGGTTTTTTCGACCGGTTGAAAAATCGGTTTTTTCGACCGGTTAAAAAACCGATTTTTTTGACCGGTTAAAAAAAACGATTTTTTTGACCGGTTAAGAAAACCGATTTTTTGACCGGTTAAAAAACCGATTTATTTGACCGGTTAAAAAACCGATTTATTTGACCGGTTAAATTCGGTTTTTAAAACCGGTTAGAAATTGATCCAAAACCGGTTTTTGATTATTCAGAAAAATCGATTTTTAACTGGTTTTTATGAACGAGTTTTTAACCAAGTTATGATTCTTTTAAAACTTAACCGCAAATTCCACGGTAAATAAAAACCAACAAATCAAATTCTTTTGGCAGCATATAAAGACCACTATGAAAAAGAATTTCTTCCGAAGAAAGATATATCAAATGCTATAATATATTACTTCATGTTTCATGATGGTTCATAGGTACTTCTTAAAGTAAGTTTTAATGTAAAGGCAAATGTTTTTAAACAAAAGATTACTCTCTAAACAACAAAATTAGTCAAATATCCATAAAAAAACACTAGTTAAACCATTTTATTTAACAATCTAGCTTTATTCATAATGTAAACAGATGGCGGCAAAACCACGAAAAGAAAAAGTTGTTTATTTTATAAATTTTTATTTTAATTATCTAAATGGTATTTAATAAATAGTATTTATGCGTATTTTATGTGTATTTAGTAAATACACATTTGGCCCAGTCACAGAAAAGTCAATATTTTATTTTTTACACAACAAAAACAAAAGAAAAATCTATTGAATCCAACTATTACAATAATATTAGTTGAATTCAATAGATTTTTTTTTTGTGTATACCAAAATTAAGTAAAAAATAAAATATTGATTTTTCTGTGACTGGGCCAAATGATATGATTCTGGGCTCGTATATTATATAAGCAACCGCCGCTCACGAACGGCGTGTGCTGCGGTGCTTACCGTCAAAGGCCGCATCACACAGTCCGACTTTTAAAAATTATAGACTATGGCCGGTCTTGGATCGGTCAAGAAAACTGATTTTCACCAGTCGAAAAGACGGTTTTCAACCGGTCGAAAAAACCGGTTTTCAACCGGTCGAAAAAAACCGGTTTTCAACCGGTCGAAAAAACCGGTTTTCAACCGGTCGAAAAAACCGGTTTTCAACCGGTCGAAAAAACCGGTTTTTAACCGGTCGAAAAAACCGATTTTAAACCGGTCGAAAAAACCGGTTTTTATTAAAAGTATAACCACGGTTTCCACGGAAAATAAAAACCGGTTAACCGGTTAACCGAATACTTGTGACAGCCCTACCCCGAAGTATGATAAAAACTTTAGCTGTTTTTATTGTTTACTTTGTCTGTGGCAGCCGCTAAGGTTAGACGTGTTTTATGAGCTCGGCGATTTTTCGTTCGTTAAAAGAAATGGATCAAAGAATTTGTTTCCAATTTCGCTTAAAAATTAAATACATTCTGTGAAATGTTAACAAAGGCCTATAGTGAGTCTGCTATAAGTAAAACAAGTGGTATAAGAGTTTCCAAGATGGCCGTGAAGACGTTGAAGATGACGAACGCTCCGAACGCACAAGCACATTAACAACCGATAAAAACATGGAAAAAGTGGAAGAAATGGTTATAAACCATCAGAGAAGTCGCTGATGATGTTGGTATATCGATTGGCTCATCCCATGAAATTTTTTCAAATGTTTTGGGTATGAAACGCGTGGCAGCAAAATTTGTTCTAAAATTGTTAAATTTTGAACAACATTTTTGGCCAAAAACAATACTGTAATGATGCCCCAGCCTTCATATTCGCCAGACATGCTTAAAGGGCCGTCGATTTGAAAGCATAGAAGACATTAAAAGCGCATCGCTGAAAGAACTAAAGGCTATCCCAAGGTTCCCCAGTTTTAGAAGTGTTTCGAGCATTGGAAGAAGATCTGGCACATGTGCATAATATCCAATGGGGACTATTTTGAAGGCGACAACATTAATGTAGACGAATAAATAAATATTTAATTTAAAAAAAGAAAATTCCCGATATTTTATGAACACACCTCGTATAATGTGTTTTTTCTACAAAATTTATTTTTTACAATAAAACCTAAATTTGATTTTTTTAACGTTTTGATTTTTTAAAGTTTTTTTAAAGTTTTGTTAAAATTGTCTTTACGCTAATAAACTCTAAACTTCCGAAAGCATACTCTTTTAAAAATGAATCAGTGGATTTTTACTGATTCGACCAGTGAGTAAAATGTTCACTGGTAAACCAGTAAAATTTTAGTTTTTTTACTGATTGAACCGGTTGATTCTATTTATTTCACTATGGTAATGCATTAATATTTAAGTACTGATTCAATCAGTGAAATTCAGATTTTACTGTGGGATCCACTGAAAAATCAGTGAAATTCCACTGATTCAATTTAAAAGAGCATGCAAATTTTAAACCAAAATCCACTAAAACTAAAGTAATTTTCTAAAACAGCTAAATCCAGCTAAGTTTCTTAAGTTTTCCAAAAAAAACATTAAAAGGGAATTTTTCCACTTAAGCTTTCTTGTTTATTATGCTACTGCCTATCAATTTTTATGTTCAAAATTCTAGTAACCTTAATAATTATTTCATGACCAGCAGCAAACTTTTGCGTTTCCTCAATAAAATGTTAAGGTGGATTTAGAGCGTTTTGGAACTAGTTATACTAAAAAATTTCACTCCCATATTCGCAAACCTAATAACAAAAAATGTATAGGCTATTTTTTATTTACGCGCATTTGTTAAATTTTAACGAAAAAAATTAATAACTCGAAAACTATTCACTTTAAGTAGGTATAGGACATGGTATAATACTTTTAGTGAGAATTTTATGTAGAATTAAAAAATGTCTGAAATAACAAAGTTGATGTCACTTGCGGTTAAACGGGAAGTGGAATTTTGTTCAAAATATTTTAGAAAAATTGACTTAAATAGATTATAAACGCTTTTAAAATTTTCGTTCCCCACAAACTTTTAATGGACCACGAATGTAAAATACCCTGTATATTAATATACTTTGTTATTTTTATTATTTAAAATGAGTTAATTTTACATTTTTATTTATATGTTGGAATGATAATTGACAATGCCAAAGAAAACAGTAAAAGTTAAACGCAAAGAAATTTTAAAAACAGCATTTTCAGAAATAATTAATTTGTGCTGCAAAAATCCAATAAATAATTTTGTTTTACTCAATGTAGCCAATTTTAAATTTATGGTCCCTAGAATTTGCCAATTGTTTAACGTCGTCAAATTGCCTGCCAATAAATATAAATTTAAAATACAAAGAAGACAAATTAAAAAAACAACCAAAACGATCCAATTTTATCTCTGCAGAGATAATATAAATAGAAATAAACTAATTGATGTAAAACTGTAGGTTAATTGGCAATTATCTGGTCGCATTGATTTATCTCAGTATTTTTTTATATTTCCAGATATTTATTATTGATGCTGAATGTTAATTTAAATTGTTAATTAATATTACGTTACAATTTATATTACACGTGGATGTTGCAATTATCGGTCATGATAGGGTAAACACAAGAGTTTTGAGGCCCTGGGGCCGACATTTGGTGGGGGCCCTCAATATTTCTAAAAATTTTGACACTTGGAAAATTAAAACTCATGGTTAATTTTTAAGCTAGAGGAACTTTACGTAATTTTTTTATTATCTTTGAATCATTTATTATTTAATAAACCATATAAATTTTAAGATTTTATAAAATCGGCCAAAGCGTTTTTAAGCTATAAATGAAGCATTTTCGGACACGTGTTTATAGGAACTTTTTTCATATTTTGATGAGAGGAATTTCCCCTGAGCTTTTGTCACCACAAGTTTGAATCACCCTGTATATATGAATAATTCGAACATAACCTTATATACATTTTACCCAAGTCTGAGAAATTATAAATTCATATGCAAAACTATAAAAACGTAGAAAGTATAATAGAATTGTGAATGAAAGTGTTTTTATATACCTACTTTATATTTTTTATATTTTGAATAATACGAACATACCCTTATAAACATTTTACTTAAGTAAAATATAAATTGATCTATCTATGTTTTGTTTGTATTTTTAATACTTACCGCAAACTGAAAAAAAGTGCATCAAAAGTCGTACCTATTATTTGTCTTTTGTCGAAAGAAAGCACAAAACAGTATTTCGGAAACACCGGAAAATATTCCACAACACTCCAATATACCAATAAAAATCTGGGACAAAAACTAACTTAAATATTAGATTATAAGTAATTTACTGTTTGCCTAGGCTGTATTTACAAAAACGTTACGACAAGCACTAAAGGAGCAACTGCTTAAAATTGTTATGAGTCATAACTAACGACAATAGACTATATAAAAACGGATTCGCACGCCAAAACTTTGAGTGTGATAATTTACATTCTGATTTGCAAGCAGATAAGCGATAAAAAATCCGCGAAAATTTAATTGAAAATTACAGGATTCGCGCGGTATAACCGACTTAATTTTTTGTTTTTTCGCCAATTTTTTCATATTTGTTTAATTAAAAAGCTATATATATATTGCATTGGTGGAGGCCCCTAAATGGTGGGGGCCCTGGGGCCGTGGCCCCGCTGGCCCCATGCTAAATCCTGCCCTGGGTAAACAAGTACCTTTGTCAAGCTCCGACACAAGCATTTTTCTTTGCAAAAAATTACGTCACGTGATGAAGCTGAAAAACCACAAACTTTCGAATTTATCTTAATATTATTATTATATTATAATTTAATAACAATATTAGTAGGATATAACGAATTTAATTATTGTCGTAACTTTTATTCTGCGTTTTTTATCCAGTTGATCTGAATTTATCGAAATTCGCATTTCGATATACCTATAACTTATAAGTATATATTAGGGTGTGCCAAAAAAACTCGATATTTTTATTTTCTTGCTCTCCACCCAAAATATCGTAGAATATGTCCGAACAAATATTCTGTTAAAAGCGGAGCTCATAATTTCAATTTTAAGATTCTGAAGTTTTGCCGCTTAAATAGCACTGAAAACTGACTTTTTTACCTTATTTATTCTTGCAACCTATATATAGGAAGAATTTTTTTTCATAAAATCCATGACTGAATCTTACAAAGCATTAAATTTGGACCAAAAAATCTTATTAAGCCGAATTTCTATTTACATTATTTGATTTTTTACAGAGCTTTTAAATTTAAAATTTTAGGTTTTTTGCCTTTTTCAGCTAAACTATTGAAGTTAGACGAAAAAGTCAAATGGCAATTTTTTAGCTTGTCTGATGGACCACAAAAAAGTTTTAGGCGAACTTTTTGTATCGTCAATATTCTAAAAGTTACATGCGTATAAAGTCATCATTTTTGTAGGTATTATTAACTTTTTGTTAGTGAAATATTAATGTTAGCATATAATAATTACAGATTCAGAATTTTTTGTACGATAATAGTTAGTTATTAGGGGAAGGTGGGGGAATTTTGCGCGGTGGGTAATTTTACGCATAAACAATTCTTCCAGATATGAAGTAAATAATACATTTTTTGAATGTTGCAAACTTGGAAACGTTGCTTTGGGTATACGGGGACTAAAGTGTACCGCAATTAAGCTTGTAACTTTTAGCTAGTGATACATGTACGTTGATCTAAGAAATCCATGTCGTTTCCGCTACCAGTTAAGTTTAAATTTCTGTCCAATCGCTTAAATGTTTATAACACAACTTTATATGATCTTTCCTCGTAATCTTGGTGTATGTTTAAATTGTTCAGGTTAACTTTTGGAAAGTTTTTTAGTATCACAATATTTTTCTTGCAATGGAGGTAATTTTACGCTGAAAAATTGGGGTAATTTTGCGCTGCAAAATTTGGCCAATATGGGAGCTTTGGTATACAGAAGCCTAGATTGTTCAGCATAAACAGTTCCATTTGGGCACACGCGGAGTGTAGCGAAAAAAAACCCTAAAACTACATAATATGTGACAAATGCTGCATGTACCTATACCTTATTTCTAAGAACAAAAATTTTATTTTTAGTTATTTATTCTTGATTTTGTTTGTTTTGTTTGTTTCATAGAGAAAATAGTTTTGTTTTATTTTTATGTTTTAATATAATAATATAGAAATAAACGGTTTATTTAGATACCTACAAATCTTATAATATATATATATTTGCGCTGTATACAGCGCAAATTTTCCCACTATGATGCGCAAAATTACCCTGATAGGTGGGTAATTTTGCGCAAATGCATTATTTAAAAAAATGTAGTTTTTGCATACCAAAATTTTTTTTTTTATAAATTGTGCATTATATACACATAGTAAACATAGTAGACTATCGCTGGTATTAATTGCAAAATTTCACATTTAAACTTAACAAAGATTCTAGAGATTTTGCTTAGATGCGCAGAATTCCCCCACCTTCCCCTATTATTAGTATTTTCGGAAAATGGTTTAATTAATTAGCCGCCTAGATCGTGTTATTCCTTTATCAAGTACCTAATCTATTTCATCAAGTAAAGAATTTTAAACCATATGGTTTAAAATTCTTTACTTGATGAAATAGAAACTGATATCAGTGCTTGCTTTTTTGCTTATAACTATTTTTGTATGGTCTTGCTGAATTTATTTTCAACACCATGAATTTAGCCTTGTTTCTTCTGGTAGTTCAGCTTTCGAGCAAATTTAAATGTATTTCAAAATTCATTACATAATATAATTTTATACGCTTTAAAGAATTCATTGAATCATGTCGATCTCCCAAATTTAGTATCAAGGTAATGAATAAATGAATTCCTCACAAATGTCATAAGTCGCCAATGCGTGTTCGTCGAAACTCCAAATCTAACCAATCATGGAGTTGTTTGATGAAAACACAGTCGACTGTCGACAACGGAACGCGTACACATTACAACGTCGCCTCGACTTTATTTTCCCACACGCCATGATCGTCCATCTGCCGATTAGGCCCCTCCCACCTTTTACTGCGCGGAGAGATTTTATTGGTCTAACTAATATCTCCATGGCTATGTTGATCTAGTTATCAGGAGTCTTTTTTTTCCTGGACGCAGAAACACGTTGCCCGCGTAATTTACGGAAATATTTTGAAACGGGTTTTTATCGTTTTCCAATTTATTTTTCTTGAATTTATGAATGGAACGCATCCAAAGACTCCTCCGCGGATTTAATTTTCTAATATAATATTTTTGGAGTGTTTATTTTTTAATTTTGTGAAACAAAATGCCCGTCCGTCTTTAAGACGTACACTAATGATGGTCTGATGGTGCAATTTACAAGATGAACATTTGAAATTCAGACCATATGCAAATAATTCCAATCTGTTCGGTGATATTTGTTCCTCAGTAATGTGTACCTACGCTGCTCAACTTTTTCCATAGCACACCATTTATTCATTACTTTCCTTCTGATACAGCACCGTCATCATAATTATCATAAGTTGAACTATCTAGGCTTAGTTTGCAAAGTGACTCTTTTGGGATTTAAATTCGTGGGCAGCTCCAAATTGCTGAAACCACATATTGTCCGGAATCCGGATCAATGTTTTTCATATAATATACAAAAGCATGAATCATATTATCGAAGAAGAAATTACTGCCTATTGGATGTTGGATATTGACCGTAACGCGAGCCCCAGCCTCATTTTTGAAAAAATAAGTGCACTTTTGTGAAAAAAATAGTCGTTGCGGCGAATGTTTCAAATTGCGTCATCAATGTAGAATGTCAAAAACCGATTTCTGGACATACGGTTAACCTATAGCGGTTCCTTGGGTTATATATAAAAGAAAACAACAATAACTGTAATGTCTGTGCTTGGTTCAGAATTTGATGACGCAATTTGAAACATTCGCCGCGACAACTATAGTAAAGTTTTCTGTAGCTATAGCTACAGAAAACTTTACTAGCTATAGCTACGAATGCGAGCTCAGTTGGTCCATTACTTGGACCATAAAAGTTACGTAATTTACATAAAGTTTTTCGAGAATTAAATTCTGATTTTCAAAATAAGTTTTAAAAGATAGAAGTCTTTTTCGTAGGCAAAATATTGGTCTGCTCAAATTTATTACCCTAGAAAAGTTAATGTTTACCCTTCAACAAAATGGCTGCTGACTAACACTCTTAAAGAAAAGACTTCTAAGCTAACACTTAAGTTATGTATGGTTTAAAATTTTTAAAAAGTGTTTGGTAGGTATGTACTTACCTGTTCTTGAAGACTAAAACAAAAAACTTTCAAATGTAGTATAGCATATATGCTCCACATCCAAAAGTCCCACCTTGACACTTGAATACTAATAATATAAGGTATTTATCTGTTAACGCTAATTTCTTTTTATTTTATGAAAATAATAATAAACAGGGTATTACTCAAGTATTTACAATAAATTTAACAGACGATTATTTGGGTAATTTTAAGACAAAACGTCAGTGGCGGCTGGTGGATTTTATGTATACCAATATCTCAGTTATTAGACATGGGACCCACACCAAATTTAATGACATTAAATAAAAAAGTTCGGCGCAAACAGAATTTAAATTGAAGTTTGCGAAAAAAAGTTAGTTTTTCCTGTCGCCTCACCCGCCTTCAGGCCCCCCTATTTGAGATAATTTAAATTAAAGTGGTGCAATTTATTATCTACTATAATTTATCAACAAATTTAAAATTTTATTTAAAAAATCCAAATATTACAGATTTTATTCGATTTTAAATTTTTATTATTTATTTTATTAAAATAAAAAAATATTTAAAATGGTATAAAACCTGTAATATTTGGATTTTTTAAATAAAATTTTAAATTTGTCGATAAATTATTATAATTACTATAATAGTAGATATTATCTACTAGATAATAAATTGCACCACTTTAATTTGAATTTTAATCTTAAATAGGGGGGCCTGAAGGCGGGTGAGGCGACAGGAAAAACTAACTTTTTTTCGCAAACATCAATTTAAATTCTGTTTGCGCCGAACTTGTCTATTTAATGTCATTATAAACTATTATAAATTTGGTGTGGGTCCCATGTCTAATAACTGAAATATTGGTATACCCAAAATCCACCAGCCGCCACTGCAAAAAGTTCATATAAACAGGGTCCGCAAATGCTTCCTTTTCAAGACACAGGGTGTTAAACTTTGATAAATCTTAACGAATATTTTTGACAAAGAAATGTACGCCACTGACTTTTTGTAATTTTTATATATTTTTTGGATTAAGCAACTAAAAATCATACTTTTTTGTTTTTTGAATTTTTTCTGTATTATGCTTAGTTTTCGACAAAAAATAAAATAAAATCCACTTAAATGCATATCTTGTCTGGTTGTCTGGTACAGGGATATACAATTAAGGGGTTTTTATTTTTTTCTCGAAAACAAAATAGAGACATAAAAGTTGTCTCGGTACGCCACTGGACTTGATAAATAATCAAGTTAGAGCTAAATTAGCTTCATAACACTGCCAAATAACAACAAAATTGGGTAAAGGATATTAAAGATATTTACGAAAAACCACATATAGGTACTTAACCTTGTAAAACATAAACTCAATTTTTTTGGAATTTTTTAACATACAACCTTGTTATATTAGGATTTGATGTGTATTTTTTGTGTTCTAAATTAAGACCTTTACACAAAAAAAAATAGAAAATAAGACGAAATAAGCCATAAACGGACAGATACATAACCTTAAATATGCATAACCCATGGGGCTGCATTTTTCATTAAAATGTCAAAGTGGTTTTGTAGTATAGTAGAGTTAAAGTAAGTTTGGTTCGAGAGCTTGCGCGAGTGTTGTACAGTTTTTATGTGGCATAAAATGGTGCAGCACAGACCAATGGTGCTAAGCTAGGACCAAAAAACCGAAGGTACTTTTTCCAACGTTTTAAAATTTGGTTTAATTCCAGTTCCTGTTGCAACGCTAGGGTTGCAAAGCCACAGGAACCGACAAAGCGTCAGCCTAAAAAGTAGTCAAATTCGCAGCCAAAAGCAGCCAAACGTCCAAGCACATTTTTGCCCAAAGCACTTTTGTCACGCCGACTTTCAAGTGAAGTTTATATATTTTCTGAGGCGACGAAAAAAAATCTACAACTTGAAAAAAGTTATTGAAACATTCACCAATTGGTGATAGATGCACGGTGAAGACTGTCACTGTATACACCTAAGAGAAATGAAAAAGCCAGGGCCGGCTCCAGGGTACGTGCAGCCGTGCCCCTGCACGAGGCGGCAAAATTCGAAGGGCGGCAAAAATCGAAAGGTGGCAAAAAGATATTCAATACAATACGATATAGGTTCTAAATGAGATATTTCCAATTTAATTTTAATTTAAACAGATTTTTCTTATTTTTACTACTGGTCAGTTTTATAATGTTAGATAAAATAATTATTATTAGATTATACCTATTACTGTTTTTTTAGAATGCGATGATATTTTGTTTATTTGTTATTAAATAATAATTTTTTAAATTTTTTTGTTAATTTTATCTTCCCCTTAATGCTACAACTGGATAACTCGAAATTTTACGAATCCAGTTCTACTAAATACTTACATAGGTACCAATTTTAGAATAATTTATTTACAAATGTGTTTTTTCAGATATCCAATTGTAGCATCAAGGGGACAATATTATTTAAGTAGTTTTTTTTAAAAATTGTACCTACCTAATTAATGGGCACTAAAAAGTAGGTAACTATGAGGGGCGGCAAAAATATCTTTGCACGGGGTACCAAAATGTCTGGAGCCGGGCCTGGAAAAAGCCTTATTTCAAAAAACGTATCTGGGGTTAACACTGTAATCATTTTGCGTATCAGGATTTCCCCAAAATCGTCAATTTAATAAAATGTATACGCGAATATCTCCCGATCAGTATTACTTATTCATTTATTACATTTTTTTAGATGATCCAGCAATAACAACTAAATTTACATGTAGTATACTATTTTTATTCATTATCTGAGAATAGGCGCACCCCTGTAACTTTTTTATTTATAAAGATATATCTATAGACACATGAAATTTTGCATGGTTAATTAGGATATAAAATTCCACTTATAAGAGTAAAAAATTAATTTTTTGAACTTCGGTTTCGCCGGAAACAATGCCAACTTTCGATTTTTAAATGGAATGCCCTATATATTTTTACATATTTGGAATCCTGAGGAAATTCTTAATCAGACAGCATCCTCAAATTAACCTTTTGACGTTTCGTCATCGGAAAATGTATCATCATAAAGATCAATCTAGGGTACTTTGAACTATCTTATTTTCTTCTAATGGATTCACACAATGCCTGAAAAATGGAACTTGCCTTAGAAAGTTGTTATTCAGCTATTCCCAGCAGTCTAAACTTGTCAAAATTCGTTTTTTCTCAAATAGTTCAAAGCACTCTAGATTGATCTTTATGATGATGCATTTTCTGATTACGAAACGTCGAAAGGTCAATTTGAGGATGCTGTCCGATTAAGCATTTTCTAAGGTTTCTAAATATGTAAAAATATATAGGGCGTTCCGTTTAAAAATCGAAAGTTGATATAATTTTCGGCGAAACCGTTCAAAAAATTCATTTTGTACTTTTATAAGTGGCATTGTATATCCTAATTAACCATAGCCCATTTAGCCCTGTGGTTAGGGTGGCCCTATAGGCCTATGGACGATTCCATGATTACTAACGTGACAATAAAAAAAACCCAAATATTTTATGAAAATTTTTGAAGATGTATTGTTTCTATAATAATAATTTTATGCCAGTCCTCAGCAATGAAATTAAGTAATAAAAAATAACTATTATAAAATTATTATTATTTTGTCTTGTTTTTGTTTTTGTTTGTCCCGTTAGTAATCATGAAATCGCCCCTATGCGGTTTTTTTCGAGCAGAAAACAAAAAGTGTTGATAATACCCATATGCATTATTAAAATAATAATGTTGCAAAAAAGATGAGCAAACAAAATAGTCGCACGAGCCATGGTAAAATGTATATATCTCGCGCTCTTTACCTACATTTTAATTAGAGGTGGCAAGTTTAATTCCGATTCGTTCAAAAAGAACGAATCATTTAAATGAACCGAATGAATCGAACAAAGTTTGTAAAAGAATCAATTCTTTTTTGAATCACGACTAGTGAACTAAAAAGTGAATCAAACCTTAAAATAAATATAAACTTGGTTACAACTTGTAACTTACAAGCACTGAATTAAATGCTAGGTTTGGATCACTAGGCTAAAATGTCGGTCTTTTTGAATAACTAGTGATATTTCTACTCTTTTGATTCAAAAGTTTCCAATATAACCTAGGTAGTACTTGTATTTTGTTTTTTTATGTAAGCTGTGGTGTTGTTGCACCGGAAAAGCCATAGGTTAATTTACACGTAAGCAAAATAAAAATCGAATCCAATAATTTAATAATACAACCGTTGATTCATTTAACGATACAACCAATACAAGTCATTATTACAAACGATTCAAGAACCAAGTCATTAATTCGGTCGAACCTGAATTGTTCGTTAATTATTTGTTCCTGAACCAGAAAGTGAATCAGTCGCGAACGAATCTTTATGAACGAATCATTTTAAAAGAATGAATTAAAAGAATTGATTCACCAAAAAGAATCGAACTTCCCACCTCTAATTTTAATAATTTTGAGGGAAGAAAAAGACAAAATGACGTAATTAATATTAATATACAGGTAAAAGGACTGCAAATTATTTGGTAAGGATCTGAGGTAGGTACTTACATATATAAACATTTTAAAACCAACAAACACGAAGCCCAGATAGCTATATGTACCTATAACAACGTAAATTCTCCATAAAATTATCTTTTTTTTCTTTTAGGTAACTTGGTCAAATATCCCAGAATGATGAAGAAAGTGCTTTATGTGCATAAAAATATAACTTATAAGGGTTTTAAATAAAAAATAAACAAATTTTTAACATGACCGTCGCATACTTTTTTTTTCATGTGATTTTACACATTTTTATTTGCTCAAAGTTAAAAGTATCCCCATGGTGTGAATTTTAGGTTAGGTTTCCACCGGTAAACAACCGACAACAAAAAAAACATGGCGAGCAATTTATAACTATTTATGTTGCTATTTTATCACTATATACAATCATTTCTTAACCTCGCGGTCCGCGAGATGGGTCGGTTGAAAAAGCGCGCCGTAATCACTGCATCCTTATTTTAAATAAAGAAAATGTAGAAAATTGATGATTTTATTTTTTATCGGGTCGCGAGCTTCTAATATTTTTGAATTGTGGGTCGCCAGCCATAAAGGTTAAGAACCGCTATAGTATAGACGGTCATGTTAATAAAAAAAATACGAAGACCTTTAACTTGTCGTTTCTATATTAAAATACACGACAGGAACTGTAAATATATCGCTAACTGAAGTGCATAATTAACTGTCGCCATTTGCAATAACAAAATATTTTAATTCACACATGCAGTACCATCTAGCGGCAAATAGACTACCTAAAGTCCTACGGTCATGTGAAGAAAACGTCGGGACAACGTTCAGTTAATATTTTTAGCCTAAACATTAACAATAATGGCTATTTAAGACAATTTTACAACACAAACAATCCAACATTTGTTCAATAACATTTTCTTTGGCTACTTAAAAGTTGAATTAAATTTTGAGAAGATCGCAAATATTGGATTTTGCTCGAGGGACGACGGTCATGTGAAACATGAGTTTTAAAATTAAAAAATAAATTCATAGGATAGGAACTTTTGGTATTATAAATCGATAAAAAATATGCCTGTCTGGTAAAATGTAAAAAAAATGATGGCTAATATAGGTTTTAGTTTTAAAACCCCAGGGACATAGTTTCTTAAAAGTTAATGAAAACAACCCTTATAGGGTTAATGGTTTAATTAAACATACGTTACGTAGGTACTTACCTATTTAATACAAGCGATTTTAATTGATACCTATTTGTTTGCTTATTTATCGTCGATTAATCGCAGGTAGGTAATTTCATAAATTCGAGATCTTGTAAACCGGACGCGTCGATGGCATTAACTTCATAAATCATAAGCCGCGGTTATAATTTATAGACTTCAACATCTTTATTGAAAGTGTTTACATTCGGCTCTAATACCGTCATAAAGTAATTACCCGCAACGAATAGGCCTGACGTGCAGACAAATTCATTCGGGAGCGATATCGTGTGTTCTCGTCTTTTCCACGATAAGACCAGTCCATTTTAAACGGAGGGGTGAGGTAGTTGGTATCTACGCCAAACAGTTGAAAGAAACCTTTATGAAAGTAAAATCCAGTGTTTCGAGTGAATTATCACTGATATCGTGTGAAAAACGGGTGATTTCTTGTAAAAAACAATCGGTGAACGCCACATTTTCGCCGTATAAAACCAAAATAAAGCCGTTTGCATCGCTGTTGTAGCAACTAGGCAGTGTGACCAACAGGGCGGCCGAAAATTCCACTGCGTTTGGAACAATGTGAAAAGAGTTGTGTTGTACGTAAATAAATTGTTTTTTACGCGTAACATGTGCAAAATTTTAAAACAATTGACGTGGAGTGTTAAAAACCTAGTGGTTGGTTGAATTTGAAAGGTTTTTGTTTGACTGACGACCGAATTCCCGCGACAATGGAGCTTGGTGACCGTGTTTACGCCGCCGAACGTATTATGAAAAAACGGGTTCGAAGAGTAAGTAAATCGGCATTTTTACAAGCAAATTCGAGGTTTTTGCTATCAAACGCCGTTTCAACCCACCTAAAAACAGCTTGCCTAGCCATAATGCACTCTAAATTATTACCAAAAATTACTTAAATAACCTAGAAAGTTCTTTTGGTTGGGGTAGGTTCAAGACCTTAAGTTGCATTTTTAATAACAATATAGAGCCTTGTGGCATTTGCATTTTTAGTTGTTTTGTTTCCTGTCCGTGTTGTGTTTATATTCTTAGAATTATAATTTCCCTTGAACCAAACCATTGTAAACAAAACCTCTAATTCCAGGAAGATTCTTTATGCAAATTTGCGTTCAAAGGTTTTTCATAATTACTTACCTACTTAAATCGATTTTATTTTTAAATTAAATTGTCTATAGAGATATAATTTCTAGGAATTATCTATAAATATCTAGGAACACTAAATATCTATTCCTAGAATTTTTATAGGCAATGGGGTGATTCACGGGGTTATTTAATGAATGCTATGCCAAAACTGAACACTTACTTGTCTGCTTTTAAAATTATTTAAGGAAGGGTGTTGTAGGTATTAATAGGGGTGAGTTATACCTATTGCAGGTATATTTTAGATGTGAGCATGATTAAATTAACTTAACTTTTCATCAGATTTATCCATTTGAAGAGTTTCCATATAAAACTAAGTATTATTTTGCCCTTTTATAAGTTGTCATTTTAAATTTCGTACTGCCAACTTAAGAAACACAAAAATATGACCTTTTAAATCTTAATTTTGCCATCATAACAACAAATTAACAATTTATAAGGTTACTTATTTACTTTTTTAGGTTGTTTTTGGTTTTTAATTATACTTTAATTTGCAGTAAAAAGTATTAATTTGTTAATTAAAATACGTTTTATTCTTATTACATTGGCACCGCTGAATTTGCTGTCACGGCCTACTGTTGTGTATTTTATGTACTCCCTCATTGACTTTATAGAGTTTTAGTCACTGGATTTTCATTAAACACGCTCGCAAGCTTCGCTCCTGCCTAATAAAACTCGTGATTAAAATGGTTTTATTCCCACCTTTAAAACGCCCTTAATCATACATGTTTCCATGACACTAAGTGACCTTTTAAATACACATTGACAAGTTGTGGCTTTACGGCGCTTTAGTCACGGGCTGAAGTTAGCTTTAAGTTAGTTGACAGTTGTCAAATGTCCTACAATCGTTAAAATAAAGTGCCCTTCTTGTAAAATAATATTAAATGTGAAAATTATTTTATTATCCCAATAGAAAAATACAAAACTAGTAAATAGTTTCTCAACGCCAAGTTTATATGAACATTGTACTGACCTTTTAATTTCAACTGCAGTAAACTAGATATAACTTAAAGTCAGGCTAGAACTCCACCGTGAAATGCTTATAAAATATTTTCTTCACTTTCACTGTGAAACACTGTTGTTTAATCCATTTTCAAGGATACATTTTGATTTATCTATGTTTATAATACATACAAATTTGATATTGGACGTTAACACAGATTCCCCTATTGTTTTATAGATGGCGCTCTCTACAAATACTTAATTTAAATCATTTTTAGATAATATATTATTATTATAATAAGTACTAGTCGTAGAAAAAGTATAGTATGCAAGTCGTTTATAAACTTTTCTAGACACTTATTAATTTAATGAATTAAATGGCCTTTATCCCTTGCCATAGCGTTTATCACTTGCCATGGCTTTAAATTCTTATTTATGTTCGTCGTGGATAAATTATAGTATGCAACTCGTATTATAAACTTCTCTAGACACTCGTTTTTATTAAACACTCGCTCGCAAATTTTGCTCGTGCTTAATAAAACTCGTAACTAAAATTGCGTTTATAAAACTTGATACATAATATACTAATAATCTCCACAAATACCTACTACCTTAAGAAAGTACATACTAGTGGACATCCATTAATTACGTGAGGCATTTTTCTGATAATTTGGACCCCTCCCTCCCCCTTGGTAAGATTTGACGAGATGTGGTACCCCCCCTATCCCTCACGTAGCCATTATCTTACATTGCGGACAACATGATAAACCCAAAAAAAATTGATTACCTACTTTTTTTTGACAAATTTGAATTATAGGTAATAATTATATTCTTTGAACCCAAACGTTGACGTGAGATTTTAAATGACCCTTAACATGAGATTTGGTGAGATTTTGCTAGACCCCTCCCCCCCTATTTTTATCTCACGTAATTAATGGATGTATCCTTATAAATATGGGCAAATAAATTTGTTTTATCTTCTAGCGGTCTATAAATTAAACTTTGTCGTCGTTAAAACTTGACACTAAAGTAATTGATTATGGCCTAGGCACATAAAAACTTCCGAGGCTAGTAATTAGTTCGTTTATTTCTTAATTAAAACAAAAGAAAAAATGATTTTTAAAATGTTCGATTTTTTCCTTTGGCAAAGATATGGTGTCTCTGTATGGTGGTATCTAAAGTTTAGATTCTAAACGTAAGATTTCGGCTAGTGTTGCAAACAAGGAAAAGTTCGGTCGAAAAGTTGGAAAAGTTCGGCACCCCCTATGAAAAGTTGTAAAAGTTATTAGGTTATGAGTTGACTTCTAACCAGTGTTTCCACTACCATACATTTTTTTTGGTAGATAATTTGGTCAAAATTCGATATAAATCGCTAGATTTTAATACCCGTTTGCACCAACATATGGCTTAATCAAGATTAACTAATCTCAATTAAATTATAACCGTGATTAAATTTACCTCGGTTTGCACCATCCAATTTATAGCTAATCCTCTTTTAACTTTGATTAGGTGAAAAACGCGGAAAATGTGTGTTGGTATGTTGGTTATAACCCTATATTTTGCTGATAGGTTCGTACCACTGTAGCGTTCAAACGTCAAAAACGTCTAAAACTTGTCATCTGTAGAATAATTATTTACCTTTATTTATCGTTTTACCTAAAGCGGTGTGTAAAATAATAATAATGGACATTAAAGAAAAAAGAGTTGAATTGATAAATTTTGTTAATCAATAATTTAATTATTCGGTAGGTACCTTAATATTACAAATTAGCAAAATACTTATTTTAAATTGTTTTAGCGTACCGGCGGCGATATCATTTTGGTCGTCATAAATATTGGAAATTTGTCCTTCTTCTATTAATCGATTCAGTACGTGGGCATCTAATTCATCCGCTATTGGTGGTGTTTCAAAATCTCTCATATCCAGCGCAATGTTATGGAGAACGGCTGCCGCAACAGGCAATTAGAAAATCGGCCAAACAAACCCCGTATTCTGCAATTATTGAAGATTGTAGCATAATGCACGGCGCCTGGCCACCTTGCCACCACGTTCAATATTGAAAAATATTCGTCACCTCCAGGAGATTGTATCCGAATATAGGTGCAATAAATAGTTCCAACTACTCGAGGAAATGTGCCACATTGAATAATCGCTGTTGTTTTCTTCTCAATTCATCTGGAAAAGTTGGAAAACGCACATATTCATTGTATAATCTTGCGATAGCTTCAGATACTCTAGCAACAATGCGCCAAACTGTTGACAAAAGCATTCCCATATAGTCACCAATTGAATCCAAATCCCCCCCGTTGAATAGAGATGAAGACATGTTAATAATAATTATTAATTAATTATTGATTATTAATTAATTATTGATTCATCGGCGTAACATAATTATTTATAAAATGACGAATGATTGCAGTTGTAAACTAAATTATTTACATTGACCTATCTGTAGGATACTCCAATTCATCTTCGATCCTCACAAGAAGCTGATACACACAGAAACCGTTTTCAAAAAGTGCTTTGGTCCAAAGTGTCAAAGTACGAATGCCTTTCATAAATTTGTCGCGAAACCGTTTTCAATGAAATCGACCACTTCATGTCGTCGTCTTCCACAATAGGAAATTGTAACTTATTCATTTTTTTAATAAAGGTATAAAAAGAGAAGTCAACCTTTCAAAACAGCAAAATGAGGTTAGACTACTGTTTTGCCAGGCAATGGCGCCTTCTAATCATGATTTAAATACTAACCGCCCGACTATTCACCGGTTATTTAACCAACCCCTTAACCACGGTTAAGTGAATGGTGCAACGAAGTTTTCTGGATTAGCCAATTTAATCACGATTAAAATGCTAACCCACGTTGGTGCAAACGGGCATAAGTGTTTTTAGTAAAACATGCTGAAAGCATTGTTTTTTGGAATAACATTTTGTCAAACTTAATCAAAAATGGTGTCTGCTAACAGCATTTTTTATTATATAAACGTATATAACGTATTTTAAATTTATACACAGTATGAAAAAAATATTATTTTTTTTAATTATGGAAATTTGCAAGTGAAAATATAAAAGTGGAAAAGTTTTCTTTTCTTTTTCTTTTTAAATTTTTACATGTGAATTTCCATAATTTTTAACAACAATAAATTTAATAATTTTTGCTTCATATGTTTTTGTAATTATTTTTTATTTTGTATGTGTTTTTTTATGGTGTGTATAAATTTCTATTCCTTTTTACCTAAAAAATATGATTTTTTTAATTCAAACCTAGTTTATTTTTGTTGTTATTATGTTGTCTGTTCATTTTATTTTGTTTGATATTTTTTTTTGTTATTTTGTTACGTATGTATACTTAAATACATATGAAATAAATTATTTTAATACATTGACAAGCATTATTTATGTTTTATACGTTTACATTACAAAAAACTCAACTTTTCCATCTTTTCCGAAAAATAAAACCCAACTTTTCAAAAATTTCAACTTTTCATGAAAAGTTGCAACCCTAATCTCGGCGTCTTTTAAAATCTTCAAAAAAGGTTACGAAGCGTTGGTCCAAAATTGCACTGATCACTTGATTTTACTGATACATTTTACTTGGTTCAAGCATTTATTATAGGTACCAGCAAAAAAGCATACATTGCTAAAAAAAAATTAACCAAATTTTCAGAAAAAATTCATAGAAAAATACCAGAAGCCGACATTTTTCGAAATTTAAAAAACAAAAACCTTTAATCATCCTCAAGATAAACTATTACAATATGGCTTTTTTAGGGCGTCGTTGAATACTACGTAAAGTGGAAAGGCTGGAGCCAAAAACACAACACCTGGGAACCGGAAGAAAACATCCTCGACGGGCGATTGATCGAGCTGTACGAAAAAAGCCAGAAAAGTGATGGGCCGCACAAAAGGGGCCCGAAGAAGAAAGAACGGCCCGCAGCGCCAGCGGCGCACGTGGAAACCGAGGACGAGAGCCAAAAGAGCGGCGAAGAGAGCCAAGACGAGGGGCCGCCGCCTCTGAAACCGGGCAAAAGGGAAAAATCCCCGAAGGAGGACGAGGACGCACGAGCCGGTTCGGAGGAGAAGACCTCGGGGGACAACGACAACTCGAACAGCTCGAGCAGCGAGGACAGGAGACCTTTGCTGTCGAGGATAGACGTGGCGGGGACCAAGCGGAAGGCCGAGGTACTGTCGAAGGAGAGCGGAAAAATCGGGGTAACTATCACGACCAGTAGTCCTACTAGCTCCAGTCCGCCGCCTGCAAAGGTAAGAGGATTGCGACCCTTGAGGAATACTGATTTCAGAAACACCTCTAGTCTTAAAAGCAAAAACATTGACGTTTGAATAAGGAAGTGAATCCCATTATTTTGTCTTATTTTCTAAAAATAATATTTTGATTGTGGAACATACTGCATCATTGAAAGTTCAATTTAATTGATATATCATTGCATTTAAAGGACTAGGGTTGTTTCTGAATTTGGTTATAGTTTTAAGATGTTACTTTACTTTTTGGCTTTTTATTATAGGTACCTTTTTTCTGTTCGTTTTTTACTCTTTTTAATTATTTATTTAATTATTTTTTGACGACCTTTTTTGTTGCTTTTTGACTTTTTTTATTCCTTTTTTGACTACTTTTGGACATTTCTGTTTCCGCTTTTTTAAATTTGATTTTTTTGTGTTTTTCTTTGTTGCTTTTTTACTTACTTTTTTGACATTATTTTGTTTTTTACTTTTTTTAACTAGGTACTTTTTTGTTTTTAATTTTTTTAAAACTTCTTTTGACTCTTTTTTTGTAATTTTTATTTTGTTATGAATTTTTGTGACAATTTTTATTTTCTCACTTTTGTCTCTTTTTTTCACTTTGTGGATTATTTTCAGTAGGTACTTTTCTTATATTATTTTTTCTTTTGTATTTTTTTGAGTTTCTTATACTTTTTTATTAGGTACTTTTTCTTTTCTTTGTTGCTTTTTGACTGACTTTTGATAATTCCTTTTATGGCTTTTTCTGTTTTATACTTTTTTGACTGACTTTTGTTTTTTTCAACTTTTATTTTGTTTGACTATTATTTTTTGGCATTTCTTAGTTGCTTTTTTACTGACTTTTTTAGTTTTTTATAACTTTTAACTATTTTTTGACGTCCTTTGGTTTTTTGTTACTTTTTTGTCTTTTTAATTTTTTTTTCTGTTCGTTTTTTACTTTTTTTATGTTTTTATTTATTTATTTAATTATTTTTTGTCGACATTTTGTTGCTGCTTTTTGACTTTTTTCGTTCCTTTTTTGGACATTTATTTTTACTTTACTTTTTTATATTTTTCCTTTTTACTTTTTAGGCATTGTTTTTTGACTTTTTTGAATTTTTGTTTGATTATTTTCTTAACTTTTCTTATTTTATTTTACTTTTCTGTCCTTTTTTGAGCATTTTATACTTTTTTTATTAGGTAATTTTTTAGAACTACCTAAATAGTTTATTTTATTTATTTACTTTTTTAAACTTTTTGTACTTTTTACTATTTTGTTTTACTTTTTTTATTTAACTTTTTTGACATTTTCTCCTTCTTCATACCTTTTTGACAATCTTCTTTGGACTATTTTATAACTTAATTTTGTTTACATCTCACATTTTTTATTTTCTTACTTAGTTTTGACATTTCATACTGATCTTTTTATACTTTACTTTTATTACTTTTTTATTTTATTTTTTTACTTTTATTATTTCGTTTTACTTTTTTGTTACTTTACTTTAGTTTAATTATTTATTTAACTATTTTGACATTTTCTACTTTTTCGTTGTAAAATATGTAGTATTTTGATAAATAAATTTATTATTATTATTATTGTACTTTTTTTGATTTTTTAAAACTTATTTTGATTTTTTTTACTATTTTTGGACAAAACAACACTTTTTGGCAGTGGTGCACACACAATTTTACCTTCATGATAATTGTTTTATTAATTATTTATAGATCTACATATATTTATATAATTATAAATAAAAAGCAAAGTAATAAAAGCGGCCGAAAAAGTGGTATTTTTTTCGGCAGCTTTTGAGTATCATCACTAGATGGCGCCTCAATAAAGAAAGCGGCCAAAAAGTACAATTTTTCGGCGGCTTTTGAGAAATAAAATTCCAATTTATTGTTTATGTCGAAATTCGACAGTCGAATGCATTTTTTTTACTTTTTTAACATATTCTTAGTAGTACTTTTTTAAATACAAAATTAACTTACTGCACAAGTAATTTAAGATAATATATTATATAGTAAATTTAAAAGGAAACGACGTACACACGATTGTCAATGTGATGCTAAAATAATTGCATCAAGTGAAAGTGGTAGTGCAACTACAGGGCGATAGATAGCGTTTACAGGAATAATACCATAGGGTCCCTAGATTTGGGACCTTAGAATACCAAAATGTCAAAAGTCAGAGTTTTAAACCCTATATGATGCACCGCCAAAAGTATGTTTTTAGCCATTTTAAAGACATTTTCAGCTATAAAACCCAGAAATTTAGCCATCTAAAGCCAGTCTCTGGTATATATATATATATTTTTATTTTATGTATCCAACATATATTTTGTTAAATATATTAATAATTAAGGTGTCCCTAAACTTAGTGGCATAAATTTAGGAGCAGATTAAGCAAAAGTCAAAATAAGACGAAAATCTAAATAAATATTTTTCCTAATTACGTATGTTTAAAAGATACAGGGTGATAAAGTGTTACTTATCATATCAGTTTTTTTAATATAACTTCTACTATGGTAGACTTGGAAAGGTGATATTTTACGAACAGTCACTTACCACCAAAACATATTCACACGTACTTATAATTGTTTTAGTGAACACATTGTCGTAGAAACAGGGGTTTTTATACCATTTGATGCAATTTTTCGAATACTCAGTTCGGCTACTATTAAAAATGTGTACCTCTCAAACTTCGATAACTCCGAGATATTTGAGATTAAAAAATAAAATTTGTTAATCCTTTTAAATAATGCGATTTATCTCGGAAACGATTTATTTTATAGAAGTTTGAGAGGTACACCTTTTTAATGGTAGCCGAACTGAGTAATCGAAAAATTGCATCAAATGTTATAAAAACTCAACCTCAAATTTTGTATGTGACAATAAGCTTAAAGCAACCCCCGTTTCTACGACACTGTGTTCACTCAAACAATTATAATTATGTGTGAATATGTGCTTTGGTAGTAAGTGACTGTTTGCAAAATATCACCTTTCCAAGACTACCATAGTAGAGGTTATATTAAAAAAACTGATATAATAAGTAACACTTTATCACCCTGTATCTTGGAAACTTAAGTAATTAGAAAAAATATTTATTTGGGTTTTCATCTTATTTTGACTTGCTCAATCTTTTCCTAAATTTATGCCAATACGCTTAGGACCTTGTATAATTAATAATAATCCTATTTCCTCTCTAACAGCTGTTAAAAGTTATCCCGTTCTGCCTCAAAATAGCGTTTTAAGGATGATACCAACCCTTGACTCCGACTATTTAAATGCATCGGCATTTTAAATATAGGAAAAACAAAAAAACGATATATAACAAACACAAAAACGGCAATGAAAACGATATAAAATAACACAAACAAAGTAAACGAATTATACACGAATTATAAGAAATATTCAAAAACACAACTGACGTCTTCAAAATTCTAAAATGTCAATTTATTTTTCTATGCGTCATTTTATTAAGCAAAATTCTAATCCAAACATGACAACATTGCAATTGTTGCCAACTAAAGTAGTTTAAAATGCATTAAAATATTCAATTACAGACATTGCTATACATTTAGTGTTGGTACCAGTGCGCAAAATTATGACGTCATCGATGACGTGTACGTCGTTACCTTTTAAATTTACTATATAGTAAATTTAAAAGGCATATAGTAAATTTAAAAGGAAACGATGTACACGTCATTGACGACGTCATAATTTTGCGCACTGGTACCAACACTAAATGTATAAAACGAAGTCTGAAATTGAATTTTTTAATGCATTTTAAACAACTTTAGTTGGCAGCAATTGCAATGTTGTCATATTTAGATTAAAATTTTGCTTAATAAAATGACGCATAGAAAAAGAAATTGACGTTTTAGAATTTCGAAGCTGTCACTTGTGTTTTTGGAATATTTCATTTAATTCGTGTATAATTTCGTTTATTTTGTTTGTTGTTTGTGTTATTTTATATCGTTTAAGTTTTCATTGCCGTTTTTGTGTTTGTTATATATCGTTTTTTGTTTTTCCTATATTTAAAATGCCGAAGCATTTAAATAGTCGGAGTCAAGAGTTGGTATCATCCTTAATACGCTATTTTGAGGCAGAACGGGATAATAATGGACATTTATCTCCACGCGGTCTATAATTTAAACTTTATTGTTGTCAACATTCGATAGAAATACCTTGTTATGGCCTAGGCCGATAAAAATTTTTATGAGGCAAGTAATTAGTTCGATTTTTTCTCGCTAGGGGTATTGTTTTGACAAATTAATCCTTTTCTAAGAAATTAACGTACTCAACTGGTTTAATTTATTTATAATACGCACTAATTTGTTTGTTTTACTGTTAATGTTTAATATTTTTCATTAAATTATTGTAAAATTAAATATGAATAATAAAACAAAAAGTAAGGTTAGGCAACCAAGAAAACGCACGATTCTTTTTCTACAATTTAAATTAAGTTTTAATTTGCTTTAAGTTTTCAGTGAAATTAAATGTTAAACACAGCTTAAACATTCCAAACTACCTATTTTTTAAATAAAAATCCAAACAACCCAGATAGCACAAAGGTATACATGGACGTCCAATGGACGTATGCTCGTGGACGTCTGTATGTACATAGGATGTCCATTTTTTTTCTGTGGACGTCCCATGGACATCCGTTTAGAGTCCAGATGTCACAACTTTGGACATCCATAAGTCGTCCACCGATGGACGTCTATAAGGTGTTTGAACCATTCCTCCAGCATCCAGGACCTGCTTTTTTGCTTACTTTAACTGTTTTCTGCGACTGTATTATCATTGCGATGTTGCAGAAAATTTTCTACAACATGACTGAAATGCCTTTTGTCTGGCTCAGTAACAATCCCACTAGGAATATAAATATTCTAAAAGTTGTTAAAAGTTACAACATTCAATGTTGAACATTGCAGGAAATCCTTGTATTCGACTCAGGAACATTACATTTGCAAGTGTTTAACATTTCATTGATAGCTTAAGTCCTTTATAGCACGCGCTTGCTTGAATGTCAGTGAGATTGATCATAACTGTTGTTATGCAGCCAACAATACGTTTTAACTTGCATTTCTGTAATAATAATTATGGACGTAAAATGGACACTATATGGACGTCCATTAAAATCGTACAAAGGATCTAAATATATGGACGTACATAGTACATCCATTTTTAGTCCGTGGACCAATGTACTTAAAATGGATCTTAAACGGACGTCCATTGGACGAATGGTGCTATCTGGGAAATTGAAATTAGATACCTACCTATTTATTAAACAATTAATTGACTTCAATGTAATAGCAAAAATCCATTTCTACTTAAATCATGTTGCTACGTATTGTCAAACTATTACTGCTTCTAAAAGCAATAATAATTATTGTACATTAAATCTAATCTTTAGCTAATAAATAAATGAGATTCTAAAAAAGTGAGGTTAGGCCGCTTTGATTTGAATTAAATTGACCTATATAAAGTGCTTTGAAGATAAAATGTTGTATGCCATTCGGCCAAGAAGTGCCTTTTTGTGCATCGCTCAATTGTAGGCCTCCGCTACGCGTCGGTCTTCAAACCTTGAGCTTAGCACAAAAAGCCTTACTTCTTAACCTAATGACATAAATAACTATTGTTACCTTTAACAGCTGTTAGAGAGGTAAATACGATTATTATTAATTATATATTAAAACAGAATATACTATGTTGGATACATAAAATAATAATATATATAACAGAGACTTACTTTAGATGGGTTTTATAGCTGAAAATTTCTTTAAAAATGGCTAAAAACATACTTTTGGCGGTGCATCATACTCTGACTTTTGACATTTTGGTATTCTAAGGTCCCAAATCTAGGGACCGTATGGTATTATTCATGTAAACGCCATCTATCGCCCTGTAGTTGCACTACCACTTTCACATAGCATCACATTGAGTTTGAGTTTCATTTGGAAGTAGAAATGTTGCAAAAAAAATAATTGTTTCCTTCCAGACCCCGAAAGTGTCCAAATCGGCCGCACCGAGCCGGGTGAACGGCCGACAAAAAGCGGAAGAGGACACGACCTCGTCGACGATCCCGTCGGCCTCGAGCCCCGCCGTGCTGACGGCGACGGCGGCGCGCACCAGCGCCGACAAGCGGCCGCCGCCGTCGACGGACGCGACGTTGCCGCACTCGTCGGTCAAGGAGCCGGCGTCGCCGAAGCCGGTGGCCTCGCGCACCGACGAGAAGCGCGCCGACAAGGCGAAAGCGGCCGCCGAGGCGAAGCAGGCCGACAAGCCGCCCGTCAACGGGCACCACAACAACAACGTACCTGCCGCGGTCACGAGCCCGGGCTCGGAGTACTGGATCGCGCGGAACCCCGTCGCCGACCAGGTCTTCATCACCGACGTCACCGTCAACCTCAAGACGGTCACCATCCGCGAGTGCAAGACGGAGAAGGGCTTCTTCAAAGACAGAGACAACGGCCATTCGAACGATGTGGTTTGACTGTCCAAGAGTGCGCGTAGTGCGGGTGAACGTACAGGGTAGCTCGGAAGCTGGAGCGATTTTTTTGGTGATTCTTTTTCAAAAAAAAAAGTGTTTTCTTTGGGAAATGGCCAAAATAAATTATTTTGGGACAGTGTTTTTTTATTTTAATCAATGACTTCAATAACTACCCGGACAACATTCGTGATATTCTTACGAACATCATGTCGTGATTTTCACAAATTTTATTCGTACTGATATCATAGGAAGTCACTGCGTGAGAAATGAAAATCATATCGTGATTTTTTATGCCATCGCTGTTTGCGATTGACCGATGGCCTAAAAAATCATGTCGTGATTTTTTATGTCAACGGTGTTTGGATAATCATTTTTGCGCCACGTTCGTATACTAAGAGAAAAATTATGTTGAATCAACAGTTTTTGCGGTTAATTACATTTAATATTTTCTTGGATTTAAATTAACTATATATAGTTAATTTAAATCCAAGAAAATATTGAATGTATTTAACCACAAAAACTGTTGATTCAATATATATGTGGGTATACTTTTTCTCTGCGAATGTGGCGCAAAAATAAATATCCAAACACCGATGACATAAAAAATCACGACATGATTTTTTAGGCTATCGGTGTTTGGGCATAAAAAATTTTTTTTATGCCATCGGTGCACCGACATGTTTGGATATTTATTTTTGCGCCAAATTCGTACATTGAAAGAAAAAGTATGTTAACAATTGAATTAACAGTTTTTGCGGTTAAATACATTTAATATTTTCTTGGATGTAAATTAACTATTCATTTAAATCCACAAAAATATTGAATGTATTTAACCACAAAAACTGTTGATTCAATATCCATATATGTAGGTATACTTTTTCTCTCAATGTACGACTGTGGCGCAAAAATAAATATCCAAACACCGATGGCATACAAAATCACGACATGATTTTTTATTCCATCAGTGTTTGGTTATAAAAAATCACGACATGATTTTTTATGCCATCGGTGTTTGGATATTCATTTTTGCGAAACATTTGTACATTTAAAGAAATAGTATGTTAACAATTGAATCAACAGTTTAACATTCAATATTTTCTTGGCTTTAAATTAACTATATATAGTTAATTTAAATCCAAGAAAATATTCGCAAATATCACACCGTGAGTTATACATGATATCACTGTGATGAAGCATGTGTATGCACTCAGCGTAATAAAAAAAAATCACGTTGTGATATCATCATGACTTCACCAGGAAATCCCGATTGTTGTCCGGGTACAAAACAGGAAAATACTATTTCTTAAAGATTGCGGTTAAATGCAAAAATACGTATAGAATTAATTCTTTTTTACAGATTTTTTATATAAGCTTATATAAAAAATCTCGGGTGAAATTCACTGCGCGTCAAAATTAACGCATAAAAACTCTAAAACGCCTTTACCAATATTTATGAAATTTTGTATAAAAATACTTACATCTCAGTTAACGTTTTCAATGGTTTTTCGAGAAAATATTTGTAAAGCCCTTTCATTTAATAATAAAAAAACGTTTTAAAAATAACTTTTAGGGATTTTTTTAAGTAAATAAAAAATATGCTGTTAAACACCGTATTTTTGTTTGTATACCATGAAAATTTTGTACAAATCAAACGAACAGTAACGAAGATACATCGCTTCAAAGTCGGTAAAAACGACCCCCTTTCGATTATTTTGCTGAAAAAGTGGTCAATTTTGACGACTTTGAAGCGCAGTATTTTCGTCACTGTTCGTTTGATTCGTACATTTTCAGGGTATACTAACAAAAATACGGTCTTTCACAGCATATTTTTTATTTTCTTAAAAAAATTCCCTATATAAGTTTTTTTTGAGCGTTTTTTATTATTAAATAAAAAGGCTTTAAGAATATTTTCCAGAAAAACCCTTAAACATGTAAACTGAGATATAAGTTGAAGTATTTTTATCCAAAATTTTATAATTATAAACATTTGTAAAGGCGTTTTAGAGTTGGATTTTTTACTTGCTACGCGTTAATTTTGACGTTAACATTATTTTTATAATTAAATATCGTCGATTCTAACCTTGAAATTTAAATTTTTATTAAACTTATAATAAAGATTGAAATTTAGAAATTCTTAGACTCGTCAATATTAAGTGATAAAAATTTATTTTGTATGCAGTGTTTAAAATTTTCGAAAAAAACAAAAAATTTAGAAAATTTTCCGAGCCTTTAAAACATGACAAGCATTTTAAACGGAGAAAATGAAAAATTTACAGAATAATTGTATTTAGCACAATTTAATTTAATTTTCTGTATGAAATGCTTTTCTGCAAGGTCCGGAAAAATGGATTTTAAAAAAGTTATAAACCAAGTTTCTACTCATTTTTTATTTGAGCTTTCGTTTTCAGATTATCGATCTTCTTTTGTTTTTACACAAACCTTTTTATCTCCGCTATTTATGGTCGTATTTTGGAATTGTCTTTTTAAAATCCAGAAAAATATCGACCAACAAAAATAAAGAGGTTTATATAAAAACAAAAGAAGGTCGATAATTCAAAAACAGAAGCTCAAATAAAAAATATTTGTTTAAAAGTCTTAAT
Source organism: Brassicogethes aeneus (assembly GCA_921294245.1). Lineage (NCBI taxonomy): Eukaryota > Metazoa > Arthropoda > Insecta > Coleoptera > Nitidulidae > Brassicogethes > Brassicogethes aeneus. Next base: position 49,918,835 of record OV121135.1, read on the forward strand.
AAGCCTTTAAAACATGACAAGCATTTTAAACGGAGAATTTGCAGAAAAATTGAATTTAGCACATTTTTTAATTTTCTGTATAAAATGCTTTTCTGCAAGGTATGGAAAAAATATTTTTTTTTGAAAAATTGGATTTTAAAAAAGTTATAAACCAAGTTTCTACTCATTTTTTATTTGAACTTTCAGTTTATCGACCTTCTTTTGTTTTTACATATACCTTTTATCTCCGCTGTTTATGGTCGTATTTTGGAATTGTCTATTTAATTTCCTCAAAAATATCGTCCAACAAAAATAAAGAGGTTTATATAAAAACAAAAGAAGGTCCATAATTCAAAAACAGAAGCTCAAATAAAAAATATTTAAAAAAGTCTTGATTAGCGTTTAAAAGCGTCGAACAAAAAAAAACAAAAAAGTATAGTAAAGAGTATATTAAACTGCTTTTTTTGTTTTTTCTCGGGCCGGAAAAATTGTCTTTGTTTTGGGAAAAATTGATTTTTTTTATATTTAAAAATACAAATATTTCATTATAAAAACATTTTTTAAGATATTTGTTTTTTGACATAAATTTTTTCGAATCTTGCAGAAAATATTTTTTACTGCAAGCCCTTTAAACGAAAAAATTGGTAAATTTGCGTAAAAATTAACTTTTGCATATTTTTCGTATTTGTAGTATTTTTAGCAGGGATAATATGAAACATTTTTTCTAAATATTCGGAAATTTTTTTACAATTCGTACTACAGATAATACGGAGACAATTTTTTTGAAAATTTTAATATTGCAGTCTACAACCTCTATTTGAGTTTGAATAGAAACACCTTGTGTAGGGTTTTCAAAAAGAGTACATTTTGAGCCATTTCCAGTTTAAATTAACACTTTATTCGAAAAACTAATCATTCTTAAAAAAAAACGAAACATTTATTTTTGTCGAGAATCTGTTGTACAGTGGTGGACTGGCGGTGCTAAATTATTATGTGGGTACTTTTCGCTCAAAAATATAAACTAACGTGACAAATTTAACCAAAAATATTTTTGTACATTCTAGTCTTTAATAAGATTTCAACCAAAATTTGGCGCCCTTAATTTTTTACTGCCCTACAATCCATTATAAGTTTACATTCAACATGCAAATTTACAATGGATAATTTTATTTTATTAATAAATATTTAACATCACCCATAACTTGTATAAACAACATACAGTATTATACATAATTTAATTATGCATTGTTATATAATTTATATTATAGAGAAGTACCCACGCCTTCGAAAATCACTTTTATGTTTAAAACCCATTCCATTGAACATGATCCATTATTGTTTGATGCATTACTTTAATTATTTTGTACCTCCTATTATTAGACCTTATTGTTGATTACTTATTTATTACGTAACTAATTTATTTTTTATTAAAATTATGGCGACTTTTTTTTTACCTTAATTTGTACATACTTTTTTAATTATGTAAATGCTAAATTCCCCATCGAAAATAAATATTTTTGTTAATGCTTGGGGCGTTTATTTTAAGCTGTAAACTTGTATATAGACTGTAAATTAATTTAAATTTAAAGATTGTTTTTTGTTAATGTTAAGGTATTTTTGAAATAAAAAAGTAGATAAAGTGCCAATGTTTTATTTCAGGATTGGGGCTAAAAATAATTGAAAAAACTCAAATAAAAATTTTTTCTTTGCATCATTTTTTTTTAAACAAGGAAAATTAAAAAAATTAAATAAGAACAAAAATTAAAATATTTTTTAATTCGGATTTTTTTAAACATGGTTTATTTCTTTAACGTACCAAATTAAAATAATTAAAAACTGCATTTCAGTTTGAATTTCTATTAAAATGAGCTTTCAAATGATGTAAAAAAATAGTGTTCTAATTTCAGGATATAGAAAAAATAAAATAAAAAACAGCCCAAGATGAGAAAAATGTGCTTAATAAATTTATTAATAAACTGAACTTAGAATTGCTAACCATAATATTGCACATATGAAATTACGTTAGTTTAATATAAAAAATATGTTCCAATTGCATAAAATAAACAATTTGTATCTAAAAAATACTTGGGACATATGGGTTATAAAGTTTTACAAATCACTATCACATTTTTAAATATTTATACCTACTTATACTTAAAACAATAAACAACAGACTTGTTATTTGTAAAAATTTAATGGTGTTTTTTACAATTCCAAGATTTAATAAAATTTATGTATAGTGCTGACTTAGTAAAAAGTGATAAAAGAATTATGATTTGCAAATATATAAAAAACAATAAAAATAAACGCTTTCAAAATTCAATTAGAGAACGCCTAAATGCAAAAAAATTTAAACTTTCACGTCATCATACAACGAGTTAATTCTTTGAAATCTTCGACTTTTTAATTTGTTGATGTCTTCGCTTATCGAGGATCTTTGCGAGAAAAAGTTTACCAGCGGCTCGGCATTCAAAATTGAAGCCAAAAACTGTTGTATCGTGATGTACCATTGAATTTCCGTTTTCGGAGTGGAGGGGTTTCCATTTTTGTCTGGGGACTAAAATTTTTATTAGAAAATTATTAATAATAACAAAGTAAGGTTAGCTTACGCAGTCAGAGAGAGTACCAGACCCACAGGCGGTAGCTGCATTAACTAAACTGTCTTCTGATTCATCTCTGTTAATGAAAAACTGTTTTCCGACGTCACCTAACTGCAAAAGCAGTGTACCAACATTTGCTATTGAATGATACATGTCCTAAAATAACAAAAACATTTTTGGCGATATTTCGGTGACATTAAAAGTGTTATAACTCCCTTAATTTTTATAAAAATGAATACAAAACAAAATTAAAGTCTAATAAACAATCTTTAAAACGATGTACTCAGAATTAGTTTAACTTTAAAAATGTCAAACTTACGCTTCTTTAAAGTTAACATTCTAAAACACGGTGTGTCTGAACGAAGTTTAAGTCACATAAAAATGCCGCCAAAAACTGATTGCAGTTTCTTGTTCGGGACCCTTTGATGACTTAAAAATTATATTTACCAAAATCCTATCTGCTCCTCTTTTCGATTTTTTTTTAAATTTATGTTTATCTTAAAGTCTGTCTACCTTTCACAGGGGTACACATTGGTACACCGATTTTTATAATATTGGAGTATATTGTTAAGGAGATTTGGAGAATACTTTTTTATACTGTGCACATCATTTATTATATACAGGGTTAGTCAAAAATCGCTTCTTTTAATAAAGCAAAAGCGTAAATTCATGATTTTGGCATAACACGCAAAAAATATGTTTTATATTTTTATGTTTATCAGGCTACAAAATGGGATTCTTATTAAGACTTTATACGAAAAATTGATTTTGAATAAAATTAAATAAAATAACATTTTTTGGTGATAAATCTTTTTTGTGCAATATGCTTTTTACTATATAAAAAAGTGATTTTTGGCTAACCCTGTATAAATCTAATGATGTGTTCAGTATGAATACAGTATTCTCCAAGTCTCGTTAACAATATACTCCAATATTATAAAAATCGGTGTACAAATTTGTACTCTGGCAAAGGTAGACTTTGCGATAAACTAATAATAAAAAAAAATGATTTAAAAAAAAAGCAGTTTGAATTTTGGTAAATATCGTTTTTAAATCTCCAAAGAGTGCCGATCAAAAAAATTTAACCAGTTTTTCGTTCAAAATTGAAAACTACTAAAAAACCTAAATTAAACAACATTTTAAATATTCTCTAAGCGTTATTTTATTTAATTTTAATAAAAATCTATTTTTTTATAAAAGGTTAATAAGAATGCCATTTTGTAACCTGATAAACGTAGAAATATCTTTAAAAAAATGGGGATAAATCTTTTTTGCGTGTTATGCCAAAATCATGAATTTACGCTTTTGCTTTATTAAAAATAAGCGATTTTTGGCTCACCCTGTATATATTAAATGATGTGAACAGTATTAAAAAGTATTCTTTAAGTCTCCTCAATAATATACTCTAATTTTATAAAAATCGGTGTTCAAATGTGTACTCTGTCAAAGGTAGACTTTGAAATAAACAAAAATTAAAAAAAAATCATGAATTTTCAAAAATTTTCGAAAAGAGGAGCAGCTAGGATTTTGGTAAATATCATTGTTAAGTCACCAAGGGTCCCGAACAAGAAACCAATCAGTTTTGGCGGCATTTTTATGTGACTTAAACTTACCCATTTTTACAAAAAATATGTAAATTATAAACTTTTAGATTTTTTAATGGTGTACAAGATGCATTTTGTAATTTTTTATAGATACCAAGGTTTTAAAGATACAGGTTGTTAAAGTTTGTCATTGCTTTTAGACCTTTACTTTGCAAGGATAATTTTAAATTGTTGCATTTTTCGCAGTTTTTGTAGGACTTTAAAATGTAATACGTCATTTTATTGCTAAAATACTATATTTTCAAAATATTATTACAAAACATTTTTTTTCTAAAAAGTATAAGAAAACTAGAGGCTCAAAGTAAATGTTACTTGGAACCATAGTATTAACTACGGATCTTGTAAAGTTATACTTCTATTAAAACATGTATAGAGTTTAAACAGATTTTATATTAATACCACTTCGTAACCAGTTGTTAAAAAGTTTATTTTTAGTAAAATAAAGCTTAAACTTACCGAGTCTTCTGGTTCAGGCTGCAGAATGTCGTATACAGTTTTCCAGAGGGTGATAAAATGAGGTTGCGACATTTTCGGCACAAATTTAAGATTAATTTTGCTATCTTTCGATTGCACAAGGTTCCTCAAGTTCGTCAGGCTTTTAACCTCCCAGTTCACCTCGCCATCGTTCTGCTGGCTCGACCACGAATCGTTCGACATTTGCGATTCAAAGGATTTTCTGGAAAAAAAATAAATGTCACGCCCCTGAATGGTTGTTCCGCACGTCAAAGTTTTTTTGATCATCAAATTTCTCGCCAAACCACTCATTTATAAGATGTATTTCACCAAATTCAATAGCCTTTTTGAAGCCGGTAATTATCTAAGTCGAAAGCATACTTTAACGTCCAAGTATTCGAAAACGTGCAAAAGGTATCGAGGTCCTTTGCCGTGGGAAAAGGACGAATGTATCGAGGTTATCGACCCCAATGAGGAACCGCCAGAAAGGATGCCTTGCGATAAAGACATGCCGAAAGGATTTATAACAAAAGTAAGTGGCTAAATATAACCTAATCATGCCAAAATTTTAAACTTTTACTCTAGGAATACCCAATGTCTCACGCAGTTCAGAAGAAAAAACTACCAGGATGCCCAGCGCCCAACTGGTTAAGGCTTTATAAAGATAAATGCTTATAAATAAAAAAACAATTTAAAATGTCATTTCAAAGTCAAAATTAATCATTTCATTTCATAAATCACAAATTAAAATGTTGCTAAAAAGGGTGCAAACCAAACTACCTCTGCCAAACATATATTTAGAAGTTTCGCGAAGTATCAAAAAACAAACATGCTGGGAAGACGAGGACTGTTGCGGTAAGAAACTACACCCTCCAAAACATGAGAAAATTGTGGTGGAAAAGGCTTGCTGTCCTTGTCCTTTTATATGGTACGAGCACAAAAAGCCCGTTTTGAAACCGAGACCGAAAGTGGAAATAGAAGTCGACGATGGGATACCAAAGGAGATGCAATGGTGCTACCCGGGAAAAGTCATCCCCCAAATAAACTTTGGAAAGGTTAAGGAGGACGGGATCAAATGTTTGGCGAGGACTACCGTGGCGGCCAGTTTAAAAATGGGGGGGAAAATTTGTCCCAAAAAAGGGGTAAGATATTCCAAACAAAAAACAAATCATAAAAAAATGTTGATGCACTATTTAAATTTGGCTTTAACTTTTAAACCTGTAATAAAAATTTAAAAAAGCATTCTTGCTGCCACATTCTCAATTCTGAAAGAACATTTCCCCAAAGTTTAAGCAAAATTTAAAAAATGATTTTATTTTAATTAAAATAGCATAAGTTTTAAACTCTAGGTACAAACGGTGAAATATATGAAACTGGACGATTTTTTCAAAAATCCAAAAATACCCGAAGCTACATGGAACACCGACTGCCAATTTTAACAATATAAAATCCATTCAGAATAAAAAAATATAAAAAAGTTAAAATTTGCTTTTTATTTTGAACGAAAATTCCCTCCTCTGTTTTTGTATCTCCTCATATAATCGAGAAATTCATTTTTCTCTAGCGTTTAATAGTTTATTATGTATCAAGTTTAATAAACGCCATTTTAGTCACGAATTTAATTTAGGCACGAGCGTGCTTGTGAGCGAGTGCTTAATTAAATGAGTGTCTAGAAAAGTTTATAAACAAGTTCCATACTATCCTTTTCCTACGACAAAGACTTAATATTATTATCTAAAAAATGATTTAAATTAAATATTTGTATAAAGCGACATCTCTACGAAAATAAAGTAACCGTCCCAATAAACATTTTTGACGTAATTTTGACCATTGACATTGCCCTTTATTATTTTAATTAAAAAATAATTGATACTTTAATTAAACAATAATTAATACTTTAAAATATTAAAATAACTACAAAACTACAAAACTATGGAAAGAAAATATGTTATCCTTTGATTTTTTTATTACTATAATTGCAAAATATTATTACAAAGTATTAAAAATTCTTACAAGGGAAGTAGTTTTTATTGGAATTCCCGTTAGAATTTCTAACTTGCGAGTTAAAAACTCAATTTTTTCTGTGTAAATCAAAATGTATACCTTGAAAATAGACTAACAATCGATATAGAGTTAGTTTTTCACAGTAAAAGAGAAAAGAAAGTTTTATGTGCACTATAAGCAAAATTTTTAACGCTTTATCAGTTAAATCAAAAGGTCAGTATAAACGTCCATATAATCTTTTCAAGTATTGGCGTCAATAAAATATTTAATACCTTTGTATTTTTGAATTGAGATAATAAAATAATATTAACATTTAGTATTATTTTACAAAACTTCAACCCGTGACTAAAGTGCCATAAAGCCACAACTTGTCGATGTGTATTTAAAAGGTCACTTAGTGTAGAAATGTGACTTGAAAAAAAACGATCCGTTTTTTTGTTTTTTTCAGTTTTTTTTTCATATTTTGATTTTTTTCAAGATTAGTTTCATTCGCCTATTTTTTATTTTTCCAGTCCAGTTCAAAGAAAATTTAGCCACTAAATGACATTTAGTAAATATACCTGCGGTGATCAGGCGTAGGGGTTTGTTTTGATTTGGTCTTAAAAAATGTAACTACCTATAATAGACTTCAAGAAGTTTTTTTACATTGTTATTGGTTTTTTATTTGTAAACTATTAAATAATAAGAAATCCAATTTTTTAGTCTCAGTCAAAATTTTAAATAATGGAAAATGTAATGTATTTTAAATTTGAGGCATATACTTCAAAAGCTTCCTAACTAAAAATAATAATTTTGGGTTTTTACCTTAAAATTATCCTATTATGCGCTTATCGAGTAAACTAGCCTAATAAAGTATTTTAATATAGTAGTAGTAACTACTCTTCTTATTAAAACACACTTTATTAAGCTAGTTCACTCGATAATAGTCCTATTCCTGAATAATTAAAGATAAAACAAAAAAAATGATATTTTTTTCAGTTAGGCCGCTTTTGCAATATACGCCTTATTTAATTTTATTATAATATACATTTTGCTCAAAATTTTATTTTGAAAAATTACTCAATTTTTTTAGATTGATGTTATTTATTAATAGAATATGCTTTATTGTAGCGCATTTGAAAAAACCGTAAAAAACCGTTTTTTAAAGGTTTTTTTCAAATCTAAAGAAAAAAAAAACGTTTTTTACATCTCTTACTTAGTGTCATGGAAACATGTATTATAATGGGCGTTTTAAAGATAGGAATAGAAAAAAGTTATCAAACCAACCTATAACTTGGAAACGAAAACCCAGAAACAACTTCATAACATGAAATTTTGTTTGAACTATTTTACAAACCGTTGTAAATTTCATAAAATTCTATTCAATAAAAAAAACACTAATAATGTACTTACTGCCAGGCGCCAGGCGACACAGCTTCTTCGGAATGCAAGCTCGAGCTATCGACGCTTTTCTCCGCGCTCTGAAAAAAATCTTCGGCCTCCGAGGCGATTTCGGCGCCGGATTCGTTTTTGGCGGGCGATTGCATGTCGGTCATGCACAGCAGCGGCGGCAGATGCACCGTGTAGAGCAGCTTCAAACGTTGAGCGGGATCCGCCGAGGTAGTCAAGCCGATAGCTGCAGCTAACTCTTTGAAGTCTATGTAGCCGTCTCTATTTTTGTCCATCAACTAAAATACACGCATGATTGTTGATGCAACTGCTCGATTTAATTTGTGCGTGCCCGGGCCGCAATAAGTACAACCCGGTAAATGTTTCATTTTTATGCCTCAGGTGTCTGAAACGAGTCAAAAATGACAACAAAATCTAACCATCAGATCCCTTTTTTAAGTTATTGCCATTTTTGTTTTTATTATTATAAAAATATCGTATTTTATGACACAGGTCTTAATAAAAAATAGTAACTTTTTATAATATTATAGCTTACTAAACTTGCTCATACTGCAACTCATAATACAATACTGTAATAACATTGAAAGAACAGGAATTTTAACTTAGAGATACAACATAAAAAAAATAGGCCTTTTTTGAAGAAGATAATAACTTGTGCGTTTTGCAGAAATATTTTCTTCCAGAATTGCATATAATGCAAGGCATAGTAAATCGATTTTGATCAGGTCTTCTGGAATGGTTTTGTACCTGTTTTTGGAAAAGAGCAAGCGTTGGCATGGCCCAAAAATTAAATTAAATTTCAAATGTACTTTTCAACAAAAACACTTGACCTTAATACTTTAATAGTTTTCTAAGTTTCTTAAAATTCAAACATTTAGAAGAATGCCTTCATTATGTACACTCCTTAGGAACCTGGTCTAAACAAGCCATGGAGTCTGTTTATCGTGAATGTATTAAGTAATGAAATAAATATAAAGTCAGTAGCAGTGATTTGAATTTGAATTTGATAAAAAATTTACAAAAAGGTGTTGTTGACCTTTCCTTGAAAAATACACTGCGCGTCAAAATTAATGCAAAATAAGTTAAAAGATTCTAACTCTAATATGCATTCATCTTTATCTTATGTATAAAAATACTTCAACTTATATCTCAGTTTACGGGTTCGAGGGTTTTTCGAGAAAATATTTTTAAAGCCTTTTTATTTAATAATAAAAAAACGTTTGAAAAATACCTTGTAGGGAATTTTTTTTTTAATATGCCTATAAAGACCGTATTTTTGTTAGTATACCCTGAAAATTTTGTACAAATCAAACAAACAGTAACGAAGATACAGTGCTTCAAAGTCGGTAAAAATTGCCCCTTTTTGAATATTTTGCTGAAAAGTTGTCATTTTTGAAGACTTTAAAGCGCTGTATTTTCGTTACTGTTTGTTTGATTTGTACATTTTCAGGATATACATATAAAAATACGGTATTTCACAGTATATTTTTTATTTACTTAAAAAAATACCCTTTAAAAGTTTTTTTTCGAACGTTTTTTTATTATTAAGTAAAAGGGCTTTAAGGATATTTTCTCGAAAAACCCTTGAACACGTAAACTAAGATATAAGTTAAAGTATTTTTATCCAAAATTTTATAAAGATTGGTAAAGGCGTTTTAGATTTTTTTTTACTTATTATGCGTTAATTTTGACGCGCAGTGTATTTAAATTAATACTTGGTTTGGGATTTTACGATGTTTAATAAATATTTTCATAAATTACTTCTGTTGTGTGATTTTTAATGTAATTTTGAATAAAAATTAAGTATAGACAAAATGAAACCGGATATAAAAAATTGTAAAAAAATAAAACTAAAAAGGTCTTTTTTTTAAATTATCGTAATAGGTACCTAAAATTTTGTCATAATCCCAGTAGGTACCTAATAAAAAAATAATTGCATAATATTTTACTATATTATAGTAACGGACTAAAAACAAAAAAGTAGCGAAGTGGTGCTGTAGTTTTAATTTATATCATACAAAAAACTAGAATTATTAAAAATATAACAAAAAATTACAAAAACATGAAAGACAGAAAAGGTGTTTATTAATGCGGGGGTTTTCTCTAATTACTGTTGGTTTTTGTTGTCATTTTTTTTAACTTCTGACCCGTTCTGGACCCCTGTGATGCTTTTAGCTGCAGAGTTTGTTCTATTAGAACCTACCTACTCATTTCATTAACATTTTAAAGCTGAAATAGATATTCTACAGCTAAATAAAAATAAAACAATGCAGCAACAATGTTTGTCTTTTTTTGTGATTTGATCATTAAGAGTATCTTACCCTAAATATTCTTGCTGCCAAATATTCCGCGCATTCAGCCCTACCCCACGGCGATAGTGACGCAAATAACAATTTAAAGAACTCAAAGTCGATTTTGTAGGCTTCGTAAGGCTGCAGGGAGGGCTCGTGCTTATCGGGTATCGTTTTCTTCTGGCGGATTATCTCTTCTCTAACCAAACCTAGAAGATCCTAAAAGTGTAGTCAGTTTTTAAAACTCGATGCAAATTTATTAAGTGGGTATGCTTATTACTTGTAATTCTTGTTGCGTGAAATATCCATCGCTTATTACACATCTTATGACGTTTCTTTCGCATGTATCCTCAAGATCTTGCACCACTCTGAGGCGATGTTTGAGCCTCATTCTTTCTATCTGACCTGTTGTCAATAAGCCATACTTTCTGTATGATTCGTATATGAGTGTTTGGATTGAAATGCTCTGGAAGAAATATTACTTTTTTATATCTATCTATGCTCTAAAGGATTTTGTTATAAAAAGTTTACAATGTTATTTAGCCCTTAAAATACCTCTGGGCCATCTCAAATTGACCAGAAAAAAAGGGGTAGGTCGTTATTTTTTACCGAATTTTTTTTTACAGTTTCTCTACCGAAATCGATAACACCCGTATTTTTTTTTTGCTTAAATTTGTTTTGTTTACCCGTAGGAAATTTTTGAAAAATGGACAGAGACATAAATTTTTCTCTTTTTACAAGTTACATTTTTTTATTGAAAATGCGATAACTTGGCCAACAATGTTTCGATCGATACAATTTTTTTTAATTGTAGGTAAATACATACATACAAAAAATATATAAAGAATTAAGTGAATTCACACAATTTTTTTTACATTGTTTTTTCTAAAAAAGGCAAAAAAATTGAGGTCAAAATTTTTTTTGCTTCATATTTTTTTCGTTTGAAGTTGATAATATGAACAACTTTCACCAAAAGTCCTGAGTTGGCTAAATTCGTCGTTTTGGAGTTATTATTTTTTTTATGAAAATTCCATTTTCTAGTAAATTCGAGTTTCATCGCAAAAATTTTGTATTTTATCTAGGGTCATGAAACTGGGGTGTAATTTAGAACTTTTTGACATATTTAACATATTTTTGTCACTTCCGTTTTCACCGGAAATGGTCTTTTTATTTTTTAATGACACACCCTCGCAGCAAAAATTAAAAAACTTTTTTAGTACTCGATTTCCATTGATTATTCCTTATATCATTGATTAAGAAACTCAACGCTTAAATGCTTATATAGTTACGTTAGTGTGTGTATTTTATCAAAGGGATCATGGTGAATTATTTTGTTTTTAATTGTAAATAAAATTCAAGAACTAAATCCTTGCATTTTCATGTTTTGCCAAAGGATCCAATTCGGTAAGTACAGGGTGATCCCCTATAATGTCGCCCCCCTTTAACTTTTTTATTTGTGTCCCAAAAAAATTAAAAGTGTGGTTATGTAGGTTACAGTAGGTACTAAAAAATACGTTTTTTTCTATAGAAAATAGATCAATACACAAGGAAAAAAAAAGTTTATGTTTTTTCAATGGATCATCCTATATATGAATTTATTTTTCGATTCCTTGTAAAATTCTGAGCACAAACTGAAATACATATTTGAATTTGAAATGTCATCATTAAATTTTTTATAAACTGTTAAAAATCAAGAAGCCTCAGTATACCAAAATTTTTATTGAAAATAAATTACTATAGTGACATTATGTCAATGTCTTGTTAAATAAGTAAAAATGGCGTATTCAGACAGAGAAAGACAAACTATTTTATATTTTCTTTATACGTAGAAAAAAAGTATTTTTTAGTACCTACATAACCACACTTTAAATTTTTTGGGGCACTTAAAATAAAAAGTTTAAGGGTAGAGAATCACCCTGTACATTTGTTGGTGCAGAATTAAGTAATGATAACTTTACCTAAAATAATTTATATTTAAGTTTGGACATTTTAAAGAAATTAGTGAAAAATAATTTTTGCACAAACATAACCTTAAAATCAATCATTTTAATATTTGAATTCTCTAAAAAACGCCGACAACTGCATTTTAAACACCAAAATATACCTACGAATTCATGGCAACATAATATTATATTTAATACATAATATAATGGTATTTTACCGTTGAGTGGAGACTTAAGAATTCTTAATCAACGCTTTTAATAATGCTAAATTTAGACGACTTATTTGACGATTTTTACTGAATTGAAATGTTTACAATTTTTACGTTATTCACTACTAAAATGTGTAGTTATTGTATCTAATAGGTACAATTTATATTTACAGATACTGTTTGCATATTATTTCTTCATTCAGATTAACACTGTTTATTGAAAAACTGGTAAAAACTCAACCCAGGATTTCCTCTCGAAATACATCCAACAACACAACAAATCGATCCACGGTTTTTTTTTTCGATATTTTTTAACATTTTTCGACTTTATTCTCAAAAACCTTCGTTTGTTACATAAGCGTTTAACAGCTGATTATTAAAAGTTCTACTTTTGTTACGATGATAACAGCCGATGATAACAAACGAAAAAAATATATAAAGTAAAAAAATGTGGCAATGTCAAAATTTTGACCTCAAATTTTGTTTGCCTTTTTTAGAAAAAAAAAAATAAAAAAATATTGTGTGAATTTACTTCATTTTTAATATTTTTTTTGTATGTAGTAAATATTTAACTACAATTTAAAAAAATTCTAACGATCAAAACATTTTTGGCCAAGGTATCGCATTTTCAAGAATACTCGTAAAAAAAGAAAAATCGATGTTTCTGTCCATTTAAAAAAAATTTAATGATAATAATTTAAAAAAACAAGTTAAAGCAAAAAAAAATACGGGTTTCATCGATTTCGGTAGAGAAACTGTTAAAAAAATCGTTGAAAAATAACGACCTACCCCTTCTTTTTGCCTGGGCAATTTGAGATGGAAAGACCCCTTTTAACAATATTAGCTAGAGTGGCGGATCTGCAATAAATGGAAAACTTAAAACTAGTACTTACTCTTTTTTGTTCGTCGTAAGTCTTATTCCTAATAGCACCGCGTCCCTCGTCGTTGAAAACGCCCATCAGATAGTCGGCCAAGTGTTGCATGGCCTCCCCTTCGTCGCGACACTGCAGGAGTTTTTCCTGGTTCCATTCGAGCAACATCAGCGCCACCTGGAAAATAACCTTAGCACCGTCGTAGAAGAAGCAGTCCATCACGTTGACCGCGCTCTCGTACGGCATCACGCACAAGAAGATCGTGAGGAACCAGGAGAGAGAGATCATGTTAATCATGCCTGGAAAATTAAATTGTTTTTCATCCTCCGTGATATTTTTACCGGAAAGTTGTGCAGTTCAACACAATTTTTCTTCAATGAAAAATTTTAACAGTTTTCACGAAATCACTTCATTTAAATTTAAAGACATTCTTATTATTTTAACCTATACAGATTTTTAACTCTCTATTTTGTTATAAATCAATTTTTTTCTTCAAATATTGTTTGTTTTTACAGAATACAAAAATTATACTTAGGAAAATATTAATTTAAATTTTTTTAAATAAAAAAAATATATGTTTTTAATTTTTAATTTTTTTAAATAAAACAACAGATTTGTATGAGGCGTCATTTGTTTCAAAATTAAAAGTGCAAATAAACTTATTTTGCTTTATAAATAATTAATTATATGCATTATTTTTTTATGAAATTATTTTTTTATCAAATTATTTTTTATCAAATTATTTTTTTGTGAACCCGACGACCTTGTTTCCTTTTTTTGAGGGGAAATTTTTCGATTTGGCATATGATCTACCTTAAAAAATTAATTGAGCAACTTTCGATTTCATGTTTTTCAGAAAAAAATCCCCCCCTTATAAAAAAAAGATCGCGGTTTTCGAGTGATTGTTGATTGTTATGAATTAATTTTTGGTCGTAGATTACAAATCCGTGCTTGGTTTAGCTGTATTAGGTCAAAATTCAAAGATATTGGAAACACCCTGTATAAATTAAAAAAAAAATCAATTTGGCTGGACCCACACATCAGTTTCATATATTATTATGATATCCAATGCAAATCGTGAGAAATAAAAAAAAACAAATGTTATCTACAACAAAAAATAATTTCCGTATCTGTTAAAAATGAGCAATGAAATACTAATTTTTCCCCATTAAAAAAAAATGAGTAATGAAATAAATCCACATTACTCATTAAAATACAAAATTTAATGTAAATTCTTACATTACTCATTAAAAATTGAAAATGAGAAATGTACAAGCAGAGCTGCAAGCTCTCAGAAAACTTAAATCGTTTTTTTTGATTTAAATCGTTTTAATGACTTAAGTCATTTGGTAATAAGTCATTTCTCTAAAACTGACTTAAGACTTAAAATTTAAGTAATTTTCAAAATGATTTGTGACTTAAATATTTTTTTCAAAATAGAAAAAACTTAAGTCAGTACATACGATTTAAGTCATATAGAAACGATTTAAGTCAAAAAAAGATTTAAGTCTTTTTGAAAAAGATTTAAGCCTTTTTGAAAAAGATTTAAGTCTCTTTAGAAAATATTTAAGTCAGATTTTTCATAAATTGTTTTATAAATTTTTACAGTGGCATTTTCTTTTTTATTTTGATTGTCTACTATATACTCAAAAAATGTGTTTTAAGTTTTTATTTTGTTTGTAAGTGTTCTCAAAATAAAGATTTAAGTCTTTTTAGAAAATATTTAAGTCAGATTTTTCATATATTTTTTTTATAAATTTTTACAGTGGCATTTTCTTTTTTATTTTGATTGTCTACTATATACTCAAAAAATGTGTTTTAAGTTTTTATTTTATTTGTAATAAATAAATCGTTTTAAATTCTTAACATAGTGGTTTATTATCATCTGTATCTACAATAGATTAATAATATCAGTATCATTAATACCATAAAATTATTATTAACATTTAAAAAATCGTTGTATTGACTTAAGGGTAATTATTTTGATTTAAATCACAATTTTTGATTCAAGTCATTTTATTGACTTAACTCTTAGATCACGATTTAAATAAAAAATATAGACTTAAGTCATAAAAACGACTTACTTAAGGAATTAAATCATAAGATGACTTAAATCACTTTATATTGATATAAGATTTTGCGAAAATGACTTGACTTGAAAGAAAATTATTTAATTCAAAGACTTAATACTTAAATCATTTCAACTTTATCTTAGAATTGACTTAAGATTTAAATCATTTTGATTTTAGAATTGACTTAAGACTTAAGATTTAAGTCTTTTTAAAACTGACTTGTTGCAGCTCTGTGTACAAGTAATTCTCCATTAAACGAAAAAAAAATTAGTAATGTAAATTAATTTCATTACTCATTATGATAAAAATGAGCAATGAAATAGGGTAATGACACCAGTAATTGCCATTATAAGCTAGTGTTTACACAAAAAAGTAAAAGAAGAAAATAGATTTCGTCCTAATAAAAAGCCATGGTGGTTAATAGAAGGTCACTATATTACCAAACATTAAAAATTAACATTAAAATTAAGTACAATATATATTTTTTTTATTGAGGTATAGAGAACTAGTAATTGCCATGACCATTTTTAAAAAAACCAGTAGTTGCCAGTGTACCTGGCCAGTAATTGCCACTAATTTATTTTATTAAATAAAACAAAAAAAATGGAAAATGGCATACCACCTTGGCAAGCAGCCAATGCAGATTCTTTACTTTCTTGGGAATAGCGAAAAAAGGGATTGTTTTTTGGTTCCATGTTGATCAATTTGGATTTTATACCTGGATCAATAATTGCCACTAAAGTAAACCAGTAATTGACACATTCAAAAAGAGGTGGAAATTACTGGATTCTCTTTGAATATAATGTTCTTATTAATGTCAAGGATAAACTAAATATTATAGGTTAGTTTAGAGCTTTAATAAAGGTCATAATACGATAATCCAAAATTCTCCAGTAGGTAATTACCACAAATGGCAAATATTGGGTTAAAAGAAAAAAAATGCTCCAGTAATTGCCACTACTCTAAATCAAAATACTCTTTTAATTTAACGAACAATTTATATGCGTTTCATTTAAACTACTTAGCATATATGCCTATTGCACAAACAAAACTAAAATTGATTAACAACATATGCCAATATCATGAAAAACTAATCTTACACATTCTTAACCAAAGTCACAAGAAATCTTTTATAAACAGCTGATTCAACAAGTTTCCTGCATATTTTTTTCCTGTCGAAAAATGCGCCACCTGGTGGCAGTTGTTCTAAATACATAATACGCTAGATACACTTCCTTACACATAGGCAGTGCGCCATATGCTCAGATATTGCATATAGCTTTGTTTTTGAATTTCTAAATAATAAATGGCAACTACTGGTACAGTGGCAATTACTGGTGCCTTTACCCTATCATTGCATTAAAAAAATGCGTTTTTTTGCAACTCTGGATATAACTTACCAAGTTGTTCGAGTTTGTCGTGCAGAGCCGGCAGATGCTCCAACGTGAGCTCGTCCAAAATTCCCTGATCGACCACGGCGCCGACCACTCTGTTGTTGTAATAATCGGGCAGCAGATTCTCGCACAGCGTGGCCAGCAGCCAGAAGGCCTCCTCTTCCGAGCAGTAGATCAGCAGCACGGACGCGACGATGTTCATCGCCTGGCAGTAGCCGATGCTCGGGTTGTGCAGCGCGTACGCGTACAGCACCCTGCGTAGCGCGTCGATGCCGACGTCGTTTTGGAACGCGGGGTGCTCGGGCAGCGATCGGTGGAGATCGCGCTCGATTTCTTCGTTCGCGGTCGACTTCGTTTTTAGCGCGCGGTTCACCATCGTCTTGTAGTAGCCGGGGCGCGACGCTTGCTCGTTGGCGGACCCTTCAAAATACACCACAATGTTTTAAAGCAAATTTTAACAAAAAAAACAGTAAACACAACCGAAAAGGTTCTATAATGGCCCTGTATAAACGTGCCTTTAATAATAATAACAATAATAATTTTATTAATCCAATTGACGTAGATAACATTCATATGTATAGGACAAGTCACAGAAATACAATACACGAACTACAAGTAAATATACTCGAAAATACCTACAAATTTATCCTAAAACTTATTCAGTTCATAAGGACATTCCTCAATTAAAAAGTCTTTCAGTTTTCTTTTAAAAATATTATAATTTTTTGTTTCCTTAATATAATTTGGCAAATTGTTAAAAATTTTGATGCCAGAAAAATAAGGTGACTTTTAAACAAAGAAGTTGTGTGTCTCGGAACACATAATCTTGAGCCACTTTTTGTGGAATACGAGTGAAAATTTCTATTAGTTGGGAATTTTCCTAAGTTGTTAAAAACAAACTTCATAATACTATACAGTGTGTCCGTAAAGTCCCGGAACATGTGATTATTTTGAAAACGGTAATTTTTTTTTAAAAACGCTAAAACACGTCAACTTTTATATTTTTCTAGCAATATTTTAGCCTATGTAGTTGTTCCAAAATCTGCCGCGTGGCGGCGCCCCAATCGAAGTAAGGTTTTTTTAAATTACAACCCTTTATTTTTGTTGCATTTTTGGATAGCTACCGTTGTCCTGAGTACATTGATATGCTACATGTGGAGGGTTACATAAGAAAATTTTTGAGAAAAGTAGGTTTTTGCCGCTGATTGAGATTTTGGTTTTGACGAACTTATTCGCTGTTACGGGGCACCACCACACTATGCATTTCTATAGCATATAGTAAGGGATTATTTAAATTAGGTCTTTCCCAATCGCTGGATAGGTCGAAGGGGTCAAATTGAGTGGCCAGCGCGATCGCCCGATTTGAACCCTTTAGACTTCTTTTTATGGGGACATCTTAAAAACCGCGTCTATGTAAACAGGCCTTAAAATTTGGACGACCTAAGACACCGCATTCAAGCCGAGATCCAGATTATCACTCCAGCGGTACTGGCAAACGTACAACGCTCGTTTGTAGACAGGCTGGCCCACTGCCAAATACACTTTGAGCAACTGCTCTGATTGGCTTTCCAAAAAAACATTAAGCAACGCATAGATTGTGTTTAAGTTTGACAAAATACCAAAATCTCATTCGGCGGCAAAAACCTGCTTTTCTCAAAAATTTTCTTATGTAACCCTCCAGGGTGGCGATTCTCGAGTTAAGAGAACGCTTCTCATAGGAGAAGTGGGCGTTTCTCTCAAGTTTTGACAGGCTGCATTATTGAATTTAAGATAAGTTAGTGCGTTCTTCTCTCGGACACTATTTTCTGCTTTAGGAGAACCAAACTATTGCATGATTTTAAGAATGCAGCCTGTCAAGACTTAAGTGAAACACGCCCACTTCTCATGAGAATACCGTTCTCTCAACTCAAGAATCGCCCCCCAGATGTGGCACATCAATGTAATCAGGACAACGGTAGCTATCAAAAAATGCAACAAAAATAAAGGGTTGCAATTTAAAAAAAACTGACTTTGATTGTGGCGCCGCCACGCGGTAGAATTTGGAACAACTACATATGCCAAAATATTGCTAGAAAAATAACAAAGTTGACGTGTTTACGCGTTTTTTTGAAAAATATACTGTTTTTAAAATAATCTCATGTTCCGGGACTTTACGGACACACTGTATATGAGTCAAGCCACGTCAAGTGGGACCAGAAAATTTCACAAAATCACCGATTTTAAAAATAATCACATTATTGTGTAGTAGGCATGACGCATATGTCACAGTAAAAAAATTGCTTCGAAATTCGCTTTTTTAGTAATAATAATAATAATAATAATAATAAGTTTATTTTCAAAAACAACTAAGGTTGTACAGAAAAATAGGCAATTCCTTACAATATTAATAAAAGAATATGCATATAACCTTATAAATAAAATAAAGTAAAATAATTGCAAATTAAATATTAATTAGCTAAGAATTTATGAAAATTTCTTATGAAACACTAGTTACCTAATCCACACTAAAAATCATCATTCAAGAATTCATGATATGAGTAATACGATTTGGTAATAAGAAGTTGTTTTAATGAAGATTTGAAATTTCTTAAATTTTGAGATCTAATGTGAACAGGCAACTTATTGTAAAATTTTGGACCTAAATACAGAATACTCTTTTGGAATAAACTGGTGTTATTTGCCTCGTATATGATTAAACCATTTTGTCTCGTGTTTGAGTTAAAAAAACTAAAATCACTTTTATTCTTATAAAGAAAAACTAAACATTCAAAAATAAACAAGGAGGGAAACGTCAAAATGTTGTTTAAATTAAAATATTCTTTACAACTTTCCCTTTTTTTTAAACCTAAAATTATTCTTAAGGCGAATTTTTGCAAAATAAATACTTTAGATGAGACTATTGAGGAATGTTTAATGTTATTAAAGTTAATAATTTTGTCAAACTTTAGAGAATGGTAAAATTGAAAAAATAGAATCTCTGGAAGCACTCTGTATAATTGAATTAAATTTTACACACTATTGTAGCAATGTTTAGACTATTGAATGATCATTTAATTAAGGTAAATTTGTTTAAGTAAATAAAAGAATTTTGTATACATTTATTATAAACAATTAAAATTTTTTATGTGTTCTTCACGCTGAAAAAAAATTAATCTTATGTCATAATATGCTGAAAACGTTCCCGTTTAATAAAATGTACTCAAAAATTTGTCCTTCATAGGTCATTCCGGAGATATTAATATTTTTTTCTACGCTTATTACGGAATTTGACAGTTCTTATATGACTTTTTAATCTGGAATTACGTATATTCCATAAAGTGTTACAGAATAGTATATTCTGTAACAAGTTTGGAATACAGCATATTCCGCTCGAGTGAAAAGTTTGTCACACGAGCCGAAGGCGAGTGTGACGGTTTCACGAGAGCGGAATATGCAATTCCAAACGTGTTTCAGACTATACTTTTTCTACGTTTATTAAAAAATACCAGAGAAATAATTTAATTGGAAAAAAGTTAGGTTATCTTTTGACAGATGTTAGATTTTATAATGGTAGTAAATAAGATAATTTTTAAATAAGCTTATAAAAATTACTTACATAATTTTGCAGAACCTAAATTAGGAAGTATAAAGAAGTAATAAACTTTTTTTATTCTTTATTATTTACATGTATTGTAATATGATAAATAGTACAGTTTTGAAAGGTTAAATTTGGGGCAATATTTAAGTTTTCTTTATTTACTAAGGAATTTAAATTCAAAGCTGCAGTTGAAGATTGAGATGATCCTGGGTTTGATGCTTCAATTTCAGTAATATGAGACATTAGTTTATTAGACACATCTAATCTACTGGATAAAGAATTGTGAATATAACATTCTCAGAAAGAGAAGTCGTATTTTTATTTTTACGCCAGTCCATAAATTGTTTATAAATTTGCAGATAAACTTCTTTGGACTTCGCAGGTAGTAAATCTAGCGTTGTTTGATTGGCCTTTTCAGTTAGTTCTGGAGGAGTGTTTTCAAACGCGTTTCTTCTTCATCAGTAGACATGGACATATTATTTAACGACGATATATTATTCATAGATAAATATAGACAAATTTTAAGTAAATAAATGGACAAATTGTAAGGAATGACAAATAAGTTATTATTTGAATTTCAAATTTTGAATTAACTAATGACAGACGTAAACAAATAACCAGTGCTGCCATCTCTTTGGGACTAACTCAAACCTAAATATTCTAATAAAATCCTACTAAATCGGCCAAACAGAATTACAACTAGCTTGTAAAGAAGATTTATTTTGGGTATTTTTATTAATGCAAACTGTTTTAAATCCTATTGTATACTACCGATTAATATTTTCTACCGGGCCTTTCTGAAAAAACTAGATTTGGTAGGAATACAAGTGAGTTATAAAATAAACATAGAGATGTCGCCCCCAGTGCTCATTGCATCATTAGAACATGTGCGGAATAATTATTCTCCTGCTGTGCGATTGAGCAGTACGCAGCGCGCTTCGATGCTAGCCCGTTAGCACAGCTTTCCGTTAGAACGTTAGAACCGACGAGCTAGCAGCGAAGCGCGCCGCGTACTGATCGAACGCACAGCGGGACAAAAAATTTAATATCTCCGGAATAAGATATAAAGGACAAATTTTTGAGTACATTTTATTAAACGGGAATGTTTGCCGCATATTATGACACAAGAATAATTTTTTTTCAGCGTAAAGAACACATAAAAAATTTCAATTGTTTATAATAAATGTATGCAAAATTCTTGTATTTAAACAAATTTACCTTAATTAAATGACAATTCTATAGTCTAAACATTGCTACAATAGTGTGTAAAATTTAATTCAATTATACAGAGTGGTCAAAGAGATTAAGAGCTCTTAACTTTGACAAAGTTATTAACTTAAATAACTTTAACAAAAAACTGAATTTCAAAACAATTTTTTTACTGTGACATATGGGTCATGCCTAATACACAATTATGTGATTATTTTCAAAATCGGTGATTTCGTGAAATTTTCTGGTCCCACTTGACGTGGCTTGACTCATATATAAATTCCATACAATGTTAGTAATTTTTTATTTATAAAAGTATCTCTACAGGAAGCCCTACCAGGTAGGTTAAACATTATTCGAATTGCGCGCTTTTGCATAATAAATACTCTATTTGCTGATGTTCCTCTTCCCCAAAAAATTATATTATAAGATATATGCGAGTAAAAAAGTCCATAATCGGCATTTAAGAGTGATGTATAAGACTGTTGTTTAGTGTCATTAGGGCAAAGCTTGAAGCGCTTAGTTTTTGGCAAAGGTTATCTATATGGTTCTCCCAGTTTATCTAAACATCCACTATTAGCCCCAAAAATTTCACCTTTTTCGATATGTTTAAATTAAGGTTATTAAGGTTACTCAAGCCACTTAAACGGAGAGAGTAGTATACATATTCAGATTTCTCAGAATTTAATATAAGACTGTTTCTGGTGCACCATTTAATGAACTAACCCTATAAAGGCTTACTCTAATGGAACTGTACATATTATGTCCCGTTCACCTTTATTGGACAGAACTATTTCATTTTTTGATATGGCACGCCAAAGGTTCTGATAAGGC
This sequence comes from Brassicogethes aeneus, assembly GCA_921294245.1. NCBI lineage: Eukaryota > Metazoa > Arthropoda > Insecta > Coleoptera > Nitidulidae > Brassicogethes > Brassicogethes aeneus. The sequence goes on from OV121135.1 coordinate 49,941,265, forward strand.
AGATTAAAGGTACAAATGTGGCAAACAAAATTTTCTGATATGGCATGTTAAAGATTCTATAGTGGTCATTTAAATAATTTTTAATGGATAAGTATCTATTATGGTGGGATAAATGTGGTAGGTATATATTTATTAGATAAGGATATTCCACCATAATCAAAAATTATTATCCCTACCGTCAGGACCATATTACCCATTAGACAGGCAAGACAATTGCCTTATATGCCACGAAGAAATAGGCGCCTTGTCCCCAACCAACTTAAAAAAATAAAAACTGTTACCAAATGGTTTATTTATACAATATAGTATTATGGTTTTATACCACATAGTATTATACTATACTTAGTATTGAATACACAATTATGAGTACGTTAGAGTAGCAAATATTCTTTACTGATTTTATTATTTTATAAAAATGCGGCTTCTTTGTAATAACGCCCTTTAAGCGCGTGCAGAAAGCAAATTCGCTTCTGTTTTTATGCCAAGTACTATATAGTACAGCATATGCTCGCTCCACACATCAAAGTCCCACCACGTGACATTGACATACATAATTAAGGTTAATTTTCAGATATTGTCATTTTGTCTTATTTTCTATGTATATATGTATTTTTTGTGTTCCAAATTAAGAACTTTAGACACAAAAAATACATGTATTTATACATGCAATTGCATTATTTTCAGAAACTATAACAAAATTAGCTTAACACTGACAGAAAATTAACCTTAATTATTTCTTTCAAAGTCAAGTGGTGGGAATTTGATTTGTGGATCATAGTACTTAAATTTATTTCAGATGAAATTATTTATTTATATATTATTTATTAGACAGCAATCTGTCGATAGTTAGTGTAAATTTTGCTGTATGTTTTAAGGTATCTATTTATGAAATTTTAATATTAAAATAATTATAATAAATCAGCAGTACATCTTACTTAAAATACTGGTAATAAAAGTTAATTCACATTTTTTTTAACTTACAAATGACATTTTGTAAGCCCTGCCTACTGTCACAATACAATTTTTGACCCAATAAATATAAACAAAACACATTTAATTCACCTTAATAAATACTTTACTTATCCATAACATTAATTAATACTTCTATTATCCTGAAATATAATACTAAAACATTCATAATTTTACAAGAAAAAATACAAACAATGTGTTGTAATAAAGACCTGTATTGCCATATATTTATTTTTATGGTAAAATATACAAATATTAGCCTTTTATCAAAATTAATATTTTTATTAAAAAATTCCTGTAAAGACTTTTGTGTTTATTTTATAGTTGTTTTGTTATAATTTGTTTAAATCCGCTAAACAGTATGGACCTCCCAATATTTCCTGTAGTAAATTACTTTTTTTATATAGGATGGTCAAAAGTAACTTCCCAACTCAAAATGATGAGATTGAAACTTGCCTTGATAATATCTTACAGGATTTCACTATAAAAAAGAAAACTGAATAAAACGCTAAATATTTGTACATTGGCACACCCCAATGTATAGGAGGATACTTGGCGCACCTTGTATTTTATATTTTGGCCAATATTTAAAAACCATAAGTTCATTACTGCATATAATGTTTTTACAACCTATTTATAAAGTATTTTAACATGAGTAATTCCGCTATAACAGTTTTTTTATTATCCATTTAATTTTATATTCTTTATAAAATAATCCAAATTCCAAAGATAAATAATCTAAAAAATATGAAACAAAACATTGGAATTTTATTGTTTTAAAGAAGATAAAATGCTTAGTATCCTAACAAAACGGAGTATTCAAAGATATTATTTTTTACCTGAAAAAGACATCCAAATGTCCATCCTCAATCCATCCGGAACCCCTTCCAGAACGAGTTTAGCGACCTCTGTCGTTCTATACATCGAAACACCCCGCCCGTAAACGTTGAAATGTTCCTCCCACTGTTTAATTTTGTCCCGTTGTTTTTTGTGAACTTCCGGAATGGGACTCAAAGGAAAACATTTCATTAGAGGCGGCTGACATTTCCATGTCGGATTTACATCGCTACTATCGCCCGAGCTTTTTAAATTTTTCATTTCATAGCTGAAAATTATTGATGTTTTTATGCAAATACAACAGATAAAACAAGTACATATGGTAATTAAATTTACAGGCGTGTTTAGTATTACACAAATGACTAATAATCACATAAGTGGATTATCTAAATTATGTAAACAAATAAATTAAACTAATTATTCAAGAGCACGTTTTACTGAACATTCACAATATTTAAAAATAATGCAGTATTAAAATTAGAAAAAAATCAAAATTAAATTATAAATTGGCTTAAAAAACACTTACCTTTCTGATAATTTCGAGAGTAATTCCGATATTTTGTCCACCAAAAAATCTCTGTCATCTATTTGAGCAAATATGAAGCTTGCATTAAAAGCTGTTAATATTATTGCCTTGTCTAAAGACGTGGTGGAAACATTATTTTCTATTTTTTCAGCCACTGAAACGTGTCTTAAAGGCACTACTAAGCTGACTTGAGCTTTTACCTTAAAATAAAGCATAAAAATGATTGTGTTTTTTGGTTTTACGCTGCGAAGAAGCAAAGGATTGACATGATTTTTTGCAAAAAAGTTGTCTATGGAACGGTAGAGTAACACAGACAACTTTTTATCACGAAAAAATGAACGGTTCCTTGAAATAACTGCGAAATACGTAAAAAACGCAACCAACATTACATCCACGTGTAATCTGGGTTGCATATATTCGAAAACTCCGCGGTTAATAAAATTTTAGTATACTCACTCGGCTTTCAAAACAAATATAATTTTGGGACAAAAATAGCCTGCCAGCAACATGTTTTTTATTGTAAGGGGTCATTAATGTACAATCTATTGAACCATCTAACTTTTCTGAAGCTGGCAACCTGAACATTAATCTGTAAGCTTCGGATCTAGATCGTGCATCTAAATCTCTTTTAAGGAATGAGGGTTTTTTTGGGACATTTTTACTACAATTTAAAATATTAATGATGTTAATATTATCATAAATAAATAAATATATACCTTAATTTATTCAACAATTCCTTATCCTCTGAATACATTTTCTTATCATCAATTAATCTACAAAACAAAATATAGTTCCATTTAAATAAAATTTAATGTAAATACCTTTTCATAGCTAAATCTACTAATTGCTGCATAAGCCTGTATGTTTCATTTCTATTAACAAACATGGTAAAATAATATTCTTTTTCCCTCGTTGCCACTTTGATTGAATCTGGAAAAACCAGGTTGTTTCTTTCGTTTAAATCTGTAACTTCAGACCATCTTATGCAAACTTTTGTGTCTAATCCCAAAATAAAAGCGTGAAAACAACAGCAATTTATTGACATGTAAAGCCATCCTTGTCTAGGAACTTTGCCTTTCCAATAACTACAATATTACATAATTGTAGGATAAAATCAGTAAACAAAATAAATAAATATGAAACTAGACTAGAAAATAAAATCTTATCTTATTTACATTAGTAACAATAGATTAACAAACCTGCAAGAATAATAATTAACCAGTTTTTCATCTTTTGGCAAGCTAAATAATTTTTGGAACTTGTTTGATGTGAGCTTAAATGAACTTGTGTCTTCATCTACAATTTTAAAAGTTAATGTAGGTATTATTTAAAAACAAAATAGTAACATTTTATTTCAAACTTTACCTTCTACTTCCACCTCATGTCTTGTAGCTATCATAGACTCAATCTTACATAAAACAAAATTTGTGATGTCTTCTTCATTATCAAAATTCTGCAAGGTCTCTGACACGTTTTCCAAAAGCCATTCCAAATCTTTAACGATTTCCTGCCTTGTCATAGCACTGGCGATCACTGTAACACAAATCATTAATAATCCAAAACACAACTTGAATACAGTAGTTACAGTAATAAACTTCTGATGATGGTGTCTGATGGAGAATCCTGTAAGGGGCTGGTTTAGTATCGAAAATTGTATCAATGGTCCCCACAAGAAGCGAGGACAGCCCCTTAATGGAGCCATGCCCCTTTCGGTGTTGCAAAACAAAGTATAGCCGACTATCCTCTGTCTCCCTATAATTTCACTGATTGCAAGACTCACCAATTAAAATACCTTCATACATACCAAAAGGCATTCGCAATCAGCACTTCCTGCGGTTTAACAAACATTTTTAACAAGCGTTAAAAAAATTAGAACATGTTAGTCAAATGAAACGACTCAGGTGCGAGATTTCGTAATTTTTTGGTGGAATATACATCGCGTATCGACAAGAATTTCGATTTTATGCGTTCTTTGTATTGTCGAACGATAAGGATTACTGATAAACACTATATAACACAAAACAAAATACAAAAATATGCTATCTGACGTCTGTCACTGTCAAACACGTGGTAACACTCTCTAGTAGCAAACATTCGAACTATAAGCTTTGAGGCTTGTCAAATAGATGGCGCCGTTTTTAAATTAACTTTTAATTTATTAGTAATAAAGGGTTTAATGCAATACCCACTGGGTATGACTCAACCATAAAAATACAATTTTTGGGAGAGCAAAAGCTCGTGGTAAATTAGTTATTGCAAAGTATTTTATGGTAGGCAACTCAGGAAACAACCGTGTATTGTTATTACATACGATAAAGACCTGATTATTACACAGGATAATACTGCTAAGCAAGAGTCATATTTGAGTCAGATAATCTGACAATTTCTTGATTTGAAATAATTGTAATTTAGGACTACTTTTCTTAGTAACACACTATTTTTTTGTAGTTGGGACAAAATTAATAGAAGATTTATCATTTTACTAATGCAGATAAAGCATTCTGCGTTAGTGCAAAACATGCAGAAATGCCCAATCTTTGATTTAGATGGGTATGAGAGCTCAATTTCTGAAAAAATGTCAGATACGACCGTCTTGCTTAGCATTATTATAGTATATTAAAGAACTAATGTCATAAGACGTCATTTTGTCGCACGCGGACAATTTATAAAACGAGCGACGAAGGACAGAGTTCTTTATGCTATTTTATCTATTTTCAAAAATTCTATAAAAAAAATAATTTAAATTAAAGGTATAAATTTATACCTTTAATTTAATTTGGTCGAATTTTACTTTAGATAGTTGGTATCACAGTCGGTTTGACAGTTAATGTCAAAATTGATTCGTCATGCCGTCCTTAATTTACTTATTTACAATAAGCGGCTGTTAATGTTAAAGAAGAAAAAAAGGATTTTTTTGGTGTTATAAACAAAATTTATTGCCAGAAAAGTCTCGTAAGTACTAGAAAAATCATAAAAATATTATAACCAATAGGCAAAATATTATGCTGTTTAAAGTATAGCCAACCTATAAAATCAAAATTTTGGGTGGGATAAAGTATCTCATTACAGCACCAAAACCGGTGTTATAATGAAGTCTTTATAAACGCAAAATAGATAAAAGACATTTTTCGACTGATAACTAAATTTGCTAAAAATGGACTTGAAGGTACTCCTAAAAATTCAGTTTTTAAATTAATTTTAACCTGAGCCCCGACCATTTTTAATAAAACAATTAGATCAAATCCTAAAAAAGTGGGAAAAACTCATAATTTATGTACAAAATAATTCAAACAAGGTTTTTTCTTACTTTTTTACTATCCTGAAGGTACTCCCAAAAATTCAAATTTGTAAATTAATTCTTAACCTGCGCCCCTACCACTTTAAAAAAAAATAGAACAAGTTCTAAAAAGTGGGAAAAATTCATAATTTAGTTATAACAAAAATTTAAACGAGGTTTTTTCTTACTTTTTTACTATCCTGACGGTACTCCCAAAAATTCATTTTTGTAAATTAATTTTTAACCTGAGACCGACCCCTTTTAAAAAAAATAATAGAAGAAATCCTATAAAGTGAGAAAAAGTCATAATTTGTTATAATTTTTTTTTTACTTATTTCTTACTTTTTTACTCTTCTAAATGTACTTTCAAAGTTTTACACTTTTAAATTAATTTTTAACCTGAGCCCCGACTAATAACGTCAATTATAAATAAAAATTAGTATAAACCCTGACCAAATCTGCAAAACCAGTATACACTTAAAACCAGGTCACATTAGCAAAAACCAGGGTAAACCAGGACTTTTTGATAAAATTGATTTTTTTTCTTTATGTTGTTATATCTCTTAAAATATTAATTTTAGAGGTTTGACTTATAGAACCTTAATTGTAGAAGACAAAATTTTCTACAAAAAACGTATTTTACTTTTTTATCAGAAGTCAACCATTTAAAAGTTAATAGCAAAAATGGTGTGAAATTGCACGTATACGATATTTTTTTCTTGAGCAGTCCGTACTTTACTTAACACCCATTTACGTCCAATTACGATGGCGACATTCGGCCTGTGTCGTCTTAAATATGTCGCATAAGGTACAACACCGTAAACACCACACCTTTAGAGCGTTCGATGTACACTTTACTGTCCCACAATGCACCAGGCATTGTTCACTCTGGCACCTGCTTTAAATCGTTTGGTGGTGTAATGGGCGGTTTGAAATATAAGTGGGCTTCTTGGACAGATGATAGGAAAAAGTGAATAAAGTCATGAGACGTTCGTGATGTATTGAGTTTGATAAAAGCCATTTTAGTCGCGAATTTTAATTAGGCGAAGCTTACCAGCGAGTGTTTAATTAAAATAAGTGTCTAGAAAAGTTGTATGCTACGAATTTTTTTTATAAGAAATAAATAAATTAATAATATTAAAATATTAGTTTTATTATACAATATTTATTTATCAGAAAAATTTACTCTTGATGCAATGGTATGCTTGTCTTCAAACGCGTGTGTTACAAACGATTGTTCTTGAGAATAGGCAGAAAAGGCAGGAAAATGTTAAAAATATCGAAAAAAAATACGTAGAAAATTTTTTTGTGTTGTTGGGTGTTTTTCTAGAGGAAATTGAGTGTTGAGAAATAAATTGTTTCTAGAAATATAAGTTGCACCTATTAGATACTATTAATACAAATTTTAAGAAAGTCTTCACTCAACGTTAAAAGACCAAAAACGGGTATTTTATTATGTATTATATATAATATTATGTTGCCATGAATTCGTAGATATATTTTCTTGTTTATTATTTTAAAATGCAGTTGTCGGCGTTTTTTAGAGGAATTAAATATAAAAATGTTTTATTTTAAGGTTATGTTTGCACAACTATTATTTTTGTTAGATATTTTAAAAATTTTCAATCTTAAATATAAATTATAATTATATAAAGGTAAAGTTAACATTAGTTAATTCTACACCAACAAATGAGACCTGTCATAGCAAAACCGACAATCTCCACTTTTGGTCAAAAATTAGATTTTTGGCGGAGACTGTACTTCAACTAATTATCTATAAGATGATAAAGTTTAGGTACTGCAAAAGGAGCTAAATCCTGCCTAAAATCCTATTTTAAAAATTACATTTAGTGCAAAGTCGACAATCTCCACTGATAGATTTGCAGCAAAGTATACAATCTCCAATTCCACCATTAGAAATTAGTAATTTGTGTCACCTGATATCCTAACATTTGATGTTATAACGTATTTTAGAGATTTAATTTTGTGTTTTTTTACTGGTACATGCTGTTCTATTGCAGTAAATTGCACTTAAAAATATATTTAAAATAGGTATATACTTATACGTTTTATTGTTTTAAGAATTATAAAAAAAGTTATCTTGTTTATTTTGTGCTATTAAACCATAATAAGACGTAAAGGTAAAGCAAGAAAAGGCTGATAATGTCAAAACATTGCAAGTACAACATTACGGAGCAAAGTGGGAAGAAGATGATGAGTTGTTGTACTATAAAAAACTATTTTGCACGAGGCAACTTGGTCCCAGATTTACAAAAAACTCCAGATTTATGTGGTCCAGTTCAGAATTTTCCCACATTGATTTTATAGTTAAATTTTATAACCATTAAAGGAATAAAAATACAAATATTTTTTTGTTTATTTTTCTAAATCTCCTTACAAGTTTACAACAAAATGAGCAATCTCCAGCAATTCATATCAAAGTCAGCAATCTCCAATTTATAATTACCGATTTCACCTATACTATAGTATATATGCATCCTGGAGACCTTGTAGTTGGCTACTAAACTAACAACAACAATATTTCAATATAAAAAAAATTACAAATCTAGAATTTTAAATACCAAAATCAATTATAGTAACTAACAACAACAATATTTCAATATAAAAAAAATTACAAATCTAGAATTTTAAATACCAAAATCAATTATCTCAATTTACTCAGTTTTAGTCTGTTGGGAGATTGTTGACTTTGCTCTGACAGGCCTCAAATATACGTACCGAATTGGATTCTTTGGCAAATCATGAAAATGCAATTTTTGCAGTTCTTGAATTACAATCACAATTAAAAACACAATAATTCACCATGATCACTTACACACTAACGTAACTATATAAGCATATAAGCGTTGAGTGTCTTAATCAATGATATAAGGAATAATAAATCGAAATCGAGTACTAAACTAAAGTTTTTGAGTTTTTACTTGCAACGCGAAACATAAATAATGTGCAATTAAAACTACGTACAAAACTTGTCGAGTAAGACTTCTTGCCTTCCTTTTTTTTGGTAAAGTTATTTATTTAAAAATGATGTATATTTTAAATGGTTTAAATGTATTGTTAACAATTCTTGAATTCCCACAAAGCTAACTTTATCCCGTGACTAAAAACCTGTTGATAACTTCAGCCCGTGACTAAAGCGCCATAAAGCCATAGCTTGTCAATGTGTATTTAAAAAATCACTACGCATTTAATCCGGGTCCACATAACTTTATGTTAAGTTCACAATCAAATCTGTTAACTAATTGAATAAGTATTTTGTAATTATAACAAACATTTTGTAGATTTAATAACAAAATCCTATATCAATAATTCAACCATAATTCTTGTAATTTTCAAAAAGGACCTTATTTTACAAACCTTTTTGTAGGCACAGTAACAAAAGAATTTGTTGGAAATCGGGAACTTAAATGAAAAGAATTTTCATAAGAAATGTTGCTTTATTAATCAATTTTCTAAACAAAAAAATTAACACATACCTACATAAATGAACACAAAAATAAAATACACACAATTAAATAACACACCATTCTAAAATCATTAAATTTTAAAAAAATGGTACAATATAATTATGTGTACTACTACAACACTTACTGCACTAAGAGAAATATCATGTCATGATATTAGCATATGAAATTATATTAGTTTAAATAATCGGGTAAATTCGATTCAAATAGAAAAATTTGTAGTTTTATATTCATTTACCAACAGTTTTACAATGTTTTTAAACCCTTTTAAAGTGTACCCTTTTTAAAATATATACATAAAGAAATCTATTTATTTCATTGCCTTTCTCAACGTTGTTTCAAAAAGATGTATTATACAATTGTTATGCACCTATTAATTTAATGGCACAACAATGACGCCAAAACATATTTGAATCCCTTTGAATTATTATCGTTTTGAATGATTCTACAAAAAAATTTCTCTCAGTGTGATGTATTTTGTAACTTTAACCCACTTCACTGTATACCCTAATTTCAGTTTGAAAACCAGTCTTTTTTCGGATACTTCGCACATGTATAAGGTATCCGAATAACAGTAATAACAGATTTCTGGTAATTTGTTATAAACACTCTGGAAAGTTGTTACGAACACGTTACGAATTAGAATAAAGAAAGCAGAAACATAAGTTGCGGACGCTGAAGTTAGTTGAACTTGTTGATGCGTATTGTCAGTGGAAATGTTTTGATTGACTGTCTGAAATTACGTGATTTTTGGATTGAAATAATTTGTTAAACATTAACAAAATAATCTGTAACCTTTGAAAATTAACAAAATGCTTATATGAGCGTTTTAAAGGTGGAAGTAGGAAAAAATTAAAAAGTTGCAAAATTGGCGAATGCGCCGGGATTAACAGGATTTTTAAAAAATATCCTAGGGTGCAAATCCCCAATTACTTAAAATTAATCCTTCCTGGCTTGATTGTAAAAAAATTAAATTTTTCGGTCGTTCTTGTTCGAGGGTGGGTGATGGCCAGAAAGTGTAGCGTCTGAACGAACGTTATCTGGTCCCTTCTTGTCTATTCGGCTGTAAAGCGGCTGAGTTATTGTTTCGTTCGCGTCAACTGTTTGATATACGGGTTTGCGTCAAAAGCGACTCCACGTTTTTAGTCCCTTTAAGTGTCCCCAGCCCTGACATGCGAGTGATATATGCTTCATTAGTCATTGTTATTCAAGTTTGCGTTGCTTCATATTCTTCCGCGCGCTCGGATTACTATTTGGATTATTTATCGCCGTTCTAGCTAAACTAAATCTAATTTTATATAATTAAAATACGGGAGCCGTTGGCGTAAATCATTCACGATCATTTTAATGGCTCAAATAAACAAAGTTCAATTTTAAGATACAACTTGCAACAAGGGTTGCAAAAATATTTCACGATTAATTTCTTGATGGATGAATTGTTGAAAAATTGTTTGAGAAACGTAGAATTTGTTTTAATAACATAGATTTGGGCAATACAAATTGCATGTTCAATCCCATTGTCTGGGGTTGTTAACAGTAGCGTTTGATTTTTTTTAATATACACTGTTATAAAAATCAGATTTGTTAACATAAGTTAACATGAGTCCCAATAAACTACTTATACTACTTATGGTAACGATAAGTTATATAAAGGTTATTTAAAGGTTTTTAGAGTATATAAGAGTATAACACAGTGGCGGCTGGTGGATTTTGGGTATACCAATATTTCAGTTATTAGACATGGGACCCACACCAAATTTATAATAGTTTATAATGACATTAAATAGACAAGTTCGGCGCAAACAGAATTTAAATTGAAGTTTGCGAAAAAAAGTTAGTTTTTCCTGTTGCCTCACCCGCCTCCAGGCCCCCCTATCTAAGATAATTCAAATTTGAATTATCGAACTTGTTTATTTAATGTCATTATAAAGTATTATAAATTTGGTGTGGGTCCCATGTCTAATAACTGAGATGTTGGTGTACATAAAATCCACCAGCCGCCACTGGTATAACAAGGTTTTATAAAATCGCCATTTAGTTTACCAGTTTTATAATGGTCGTATAAGGTTACTGTACATTTTATATAACCTATAGTAACCGTTACCAGTGGGTTTATATAAGTTTATAAAAAAGTTTTATACAGTTAGCAGTTACCTGTTTTATAAAACTATTTTTTTATTAATTATTTATGTGCTAAATAAAACAAAAATCTTTGGTAATTGAAAAAAATTAAGCATAGTATCAGCTTTCGACGCAACGTTTTTAAATAATTCATAAAAGAAAATATTTAGCATATAATATATAAAATAATATTACAAATATAAATATTTTAAAGGTTGGTTAAATCAAGCGTAATGTTTAGCGAAAGAAATTAATTCTATTGCGTTAGAACTGCAGATCTATGTAAAAAAATGGCGAACCCGACAACACTTGTGCACTCAAACCATGGTTAGATGGTTGCCTATTAAAAGTTTTATAACATCACTTGTAGTGACGACAGTTACTACAAGTTATATAAGAATTTTAAAATTATATAATAACACTTTAAGAAACCTAGATACAACTATAAAACTTAACTATTAGGTACGTTAGGCTATATAAAATTACTAGGAGCAATATAAGAGGGCTCAAGGTTGATTGTTTTGTATATAAAATAAAATTTATTTATACATTTAATGTACATCGAATTTTATTACAAAAACAACTTAATTGACCAAACCACCGTAAAAAATTTAACAATTTGCCAAAGAAAGATATCCAATCCTTAACGAATTCTTAAAAAAATATAGTTATATATTTATAATAGTAAAAAATATGTATTTTTTGGTGTTTTAATGTCCCCTGTCGTTTTTCAAAGTATTGTGTACATATTTACAATAAAAATCGTATTGAGTAAATCTTAGATATAAATTATATGTGCGAGTATATTAATATGTTTGCCATACTTGGCTTGTGGAGATATTCACGTGGTTTAAACAAGTCCTATAATGTATAAGATGACAATAAGAACGCCTTAAGGAGAAAGATATATTAAAAGAAGGAAAAAGGAGGTAACAGTTCTTTAAGAAGTTATAAAGTGGTTTCCATAATATTCCTATAACCTCTTGTTACAAAACTTAGTAACGATAACCTTCATAAACCCCTCAAATAAGCTCTTTATGGGGTATATAAGAGTTATATAAATATTTATGTAACGAAGTTAAGGTTTTATAATTTGGGTAATATAACATTTATGGCAATCACTATAAAAACAAAAATGTTTATTGGGTTTTTAGTTAATTTTATTTTGTATAATTTAAACATATTTTTTGTAGAAAACCATGGTTTGTAATTATGTTTAAAAAATTGATGAATAAAGCAACATTTCTTATTAAAATTCTTTTCATTTAAGTTCCCAATTTCCAACAAATACTTTTGTTACTGGGTCTACAAAAAGGTTTGTAAAAATAATAATTATAATTGAATTATTGACATAGGATTTTGTTATTAAATGTACAAAATGTTTGTTAAAATTTCAAACTACTATTCAATTAGTTAACAGATTACAGTTGGTTGTAAACTTGACATAAAGTTATGTGGACCTGGATTAACATAAAATCTGGTTAATGTTTGGTTAAAATTAACAAATATTTTTTTACTGTGTATGATAATAGAATGTCTAAATATTTTTGTGTTTTTAAATTTATTTGTGAACTAGTACTATTGATAATATAAAATTAACAGCAATTTAAAACTCGACTCGACTTAATTAATATTAATATTTATTTATTTTCCATAAAACATGCGAATTCAAAAAAAACAAAAAGTCTGAAAAGCACTTGCTGCAGTTTATATCGCAGGCAATATCAGAAGGGAAAAAAATCTAAACAAATTGTCATCCTGCTACAGCTGTAAGTTAAAATTATGCGCATAGGCTGTAATTAAGGATGTACCAAGGCAAGTTCAAAAGATTTATTCGACTTGTGTTTACATCTGCAACAGTATGAGTGAGCGTAGTTAACAATCTAGTAGAAATTATGTTTATTTTTTATTGGTCAAACAACATACGCTCAATAGAAACATTCTCAAAGACAGTAAATAATATTAGTGACAAGTGATTAATGTCCGAGTCGTAAATAATGAGGAATCTTAAGAAATACTCAATAAATAACCTGACTTGAATATTATAATGTTAAATCATTTACAGTCTTTGTAGTTATTTGTGTGCTGTAGTATCAAACCTTTTGTGTTCGTTGTTATTATAATTGTTAATATTTTTCCAGGCTCTGCCTTTTAGTTTAAAAGTATATTTCGCTAATTAACTTGGAATTCCTAATTATTTTAACAAAGGAAAAATTTTACCCAAAATTTTTTAAAGGTAATATGAAATTTTGTAAGCATTTTTTTAATTTCAAAGGTTAAAGGTTAAACGAATTATTTCGTTGAAAAAGTACACGTGATTTCAGGCAGTCAATCAAAACATTTGCCACTGACAATACGCATCAACAAGTTTAACTGACTTCAGCGTCTGCAACTTATGTTTCTGCTTACTTTATTCTAATCGGATTTCTTATAACTACATTTTTTTAATGTGACGGTCAGGACAAAAAGTCCCGAGGCTCATGGAATGCCCTTTTTAGTTTTTTCAATTAAAAAATAAAATTTGTTCATATACCTTTTAATCCTTTTAAATAATGCGATGTAACAATTATTGTAATCTCGAATATCTCGGAAACGGTTTATTTTATCGAAGTTTGAGAGGTACACCTTTTTAATGGGAGCCGAACTTTGTAATAAAAACAGTGGCGTAGGGGCCCCGTATAAAAAATCTGGGGAAAAGCTGCTGGCAAAAAAATTTCCGGGTGTCACGCCCAAAGTCTATTTTGGCCAAACAAAAAAATTTTTTAGGGTATCATTTTTTTGCATTTACCAATTTTTTATAATTTAATAAATAACATATGTATACATAGATTTTTATATAAAGAAAAATTTCATATTATAAATTAATAAATAACATAATATGTATACATAGATTTTTATATAAAGAAAAATTTTAAAATTTGGTCTGGTTTTAGACATTTACCGTTCTTCAACATCTTTTAAAAGGTTTCTATTTTAAAATAAAGGAAAGTCATTTGAAACAATTGTAACGCAAATAATTATTTCTAATTTGCTATTAATATAACCTATGATAATAACACGCAAAGCAACCTCAGTATGCGGCGCAAAGCACAGAACAATATGCGCAGACTACGCCGCAGACAACGCATAAGGGAAAGGTGCAGACAGAAACAATTCGTACGAGTTTACGGTCTCGTTTGAACAGGAGGGTATTCAGGAAAATTTAAATAAAATAATTTAATAAATCGAAGTATAAACAAATAATAATAATAATAAATAATAATATTTCCTTCGGAGGGGACTTTAAGCCCGCGGTCCGTTCCTACCCCTAACCCGCACAAGCCATTCAGTTGGCTTATGGGACTTCTTAAGAAGTAAGGGCGGAACTAAAAGAGCACTTTTGTATATAAACTTTTGTATTTATTTAATTTCATGCCTCAATTTTTTTTAACATGTGGATAATATGTTTATGCTTACGCATGTCGAAGTCAATGGGGGCCCCCCTAGCCGGGGGCCCCGTATCATTGATACGGCTGATACCGCGGTAGCTACGCCCCTGAATCGAAAAATTGCATCAAATGTTACAAAAACCTAACCGCAAAGTTTGTATGGGACAATAAGCTTAAAGCAACCCCCGTTTCTACGACACTGTGTTCACTCAAACAATTGTAATTATGTGTGAATAATATTCTGAATATGTGTTTTGGTGTTTGGTGACTGTTCGCAAAATATCACCTTTCCAAGACTACCATAGTAGAAGTTATATTAAAAAAACTGATATGATAAGTAACACTTTATCACCCTGTATCTTGGAAATATAAGTACTCAATTAGGAAATTTTTTTAATTAGGTATTCGTCTTATTTTGACTTGCTCAATCTTTTCCTAAGTTTATGCCAATAAGCTTAGGGACACCTTGTATATACAATATACTATAAAGTATATACTATAAAACAATTTTATTTATTTTTAAAGTTAAAATTGGAATGTTACCATCCTATTTAAATAATAAACTAAACAAAGTACAAAATATTTACAATTACGAGGTGTGTTCAGAAAATAACGGGAATTGTTAAATTTCGCGGGTTCGGAGGGTCCGGTTGCCATACAATTTTCTTTATTATGTTGGTATACATGCGCCCGAAGTATGATAAAAACTTTAGCTGTTTTCATTGTTTAATTTGTCTGTGGCAGCCGCTAAGGTTAGACGTGTTTTATGAGCTCGGCGATTTTTCGTTCGTTAAAAGAAATGGATCAAAGAATTTGTATCCAATGTTGCTTAAAAAATGAAATAAATTCTGTGAAATGTTAACAAAGGCCTATATATATATATATATATATATATATATATATATATATATATGCAAAACGGCTAATACACATCCGAAATAGATACTTTTGTGAAGAAAGCGGCTCCGAAATCGGAGCCGCATTCGAAAAATCGGAGGCCAAATGGTAAGCACGTGTATCTCTTTACTATGGGTAGTCAAGGTCATTTTAGGACGTGTGGCAAATTTTAGCCTGGAGGTCAATTCCACTTGGATACACCTACAGTTACACAATCGGGTTCACCGTTCTTCCGATGAGGGCGCCACTGTTATATACAGATGTATATAAAAATAAGTATACCAGTTGATATACCTCAGAATATTTTCTAATCAACTAGTCTCCGAAATTTGGCAACAGTGTACGGAGGCCATTTAATGCCACGAGTATGTATTTCTGTAAATGTACTTTATTCAGAGAAATCTTATATTTTTAATACGTTAATGAAATAATGATATAGGAATATGGTATAACTGGACTCCTGAATAAAGGTATTATTAAGAATAATAGACGTATCTATGGGTATACAAATACAAAGTGTAAGTCATAGAAAAAGTGTAAGTGTGGTCATCAATGTAATGTAGACATGAATTAAATATTTAATAACAGATGGTAAAAAGTAATCTACTAATTGCAGGTTAATTATAATTTTGTTTTTCAGGCTTAGCGCGGTTGATTAGCACTGTCGTTTTTAGGAAAATAATATAAATAGTATTTTAAAAGAAAGAATTGAACCTTCACCTCGCCAGACTTTTCATTTTGAGTGCGTTCCACTTTTGAATAATACCAGTGGATTTAAAGAAACTAAGAAAATTGAATGTTTAGTTAATTTTAACATTAGTAATTATAGTTATATAGTTTATTATAAGGCATTAAAATGAATACCTGTAGAAATATTTTATTATAAAATTTTTATAATAAACGGTTTATTAGATACTAAGAAATTTTAGCAGATTTGGTGTTCATAAACACTATACAGAAGTTTTAAAAATATAGGTTAGGTATAGGTATTTATAATAATAAATTAAACTGAATTTGACAAAACATTAAGTGTATATATAAAATAAATAAAAATTATACTAAACTATTATTTTTTTTAATAAATAAAACATAGATAAATAATGACTGCGTTTATTTATAAAATAATTATTAAAAATTATAATTAAAAAACACATTTATAAAAAAAAGACTAATACTAAAATTAAAGAGCAGCTAGGTAAAAATAGTACCCATTGATAATGAGATAATGCCGCGTCTGTACTAACAAAACAAAATTATAAAAAAATACATATTTTTTTAATATGGATTCTATAAAATGTCTTTATTAGGCTCCGCAAAATTAAGCTTAGAATTTATTTTTAAAGCGATTACAATTTCCAATCCCTGCTGAAAATGACGGATGATTGCGGGTTTCTTCGTCAAAACCGGATAAAATCAGATGATTGCGGGTATAAATTCTTCGTCGAAGCCGGATAAAAGCGGGTTAAAATATCATCTGATAACATCTGCTTTTGTCCGCATCGCTATATCCGCGAACACCCGGTTGGTTGTGTTTTATGTCCGGTTAGTGGCACCTCCGCAATCATCTGTTTTTAACCGTCTTCACTGTGTTTCGATTATATCTGAATTTGTCCGGAATCATCTGCAAACGTCTGCTTACGTCTGGGTTTATCCGCGAGCATATGCTTTTACCCGCAAACGTCTGCCTAGTCCAATTTCACCCGCCAACATATGCGAACATCTGCAATTACCCGCGAACAACTGTTTTTATCCGCGAACATCTGCAATCACCCGCGAACATCTGCAATCACCCGCGAACAACTGCTTTTATCCGCGAACATCTGCAATCACATGCGAACATCTGCTTTTACCCGCGAACGTCTCCTTTCATACGGTTTCACCCGCAAACATGCTTTTATCTGCGAACGCCTGATATTATCCGCAAACATCTGCTTTTATCGGCAAACATCTGCTTTTATCCGCAAACATCTGATTTTATAGGCAAACATCTGCTTTTATCCGAAAACATCTGCTTTTATCTGCAAACATCTGATTTTATACGCAAACATCTGCTTTTATCCGCAAATATCTGCTTTTATCCGCAAACATCTGCATTTATCCGCAAATATCGAAACTCGATCCTTTTTGATCACGAAAACAGGAGACAAAACCCTTATCAAAAATGATCAAAAAGGATCGAGATTTAAACTCGATCCATTTTCGATCAGTTTTTTTCAGCAGGGTTATTCCAATAATTCCTTTTAGAGTTATAAAGTTGTGTGCCGTGAACGGCTAACAACCAGTTAGTTAAAGCCCAGTAAAATTTGACAAAGCAGGTAAACTAAACTAAAGTATACACGAGAAAAAGGAAAACAAAAAGCGCTAATGAAACCAGACGTTTGCGTACGAAACAGGACCGAAATGGACAAAGGAAATGCAGGCAAACCGAACGCGGATGAAAGCAGAGGTTTGCAATTAAAAGCAGATGTTTGCAGATGTTCGCGGATAAAAGCAGATATTTGCGGATAAAAGCATATGTTTGCGGATAAAATCAATTGTTTGCGGATAAAAGCAGATGTTTGCAGATTAAAATAGATGTTTGCGGATAAAAGCAGATGTTTGGAGATTAAAACAGATGTTTGCGGATAAAAGCAGATGTTTGCAGATAGAATCAGATGTTTGCGGATTAAAACAGATGTTTGCGGATTAAAGGAGGCGTTCGCGGATAAATGCAGATGTTTGCGGATAATATCAGATGTTTGCAGATAAAAAAAGATGTTTGAGGGTAAAATCAGATGTTTGCGGATAAAAGCATATGTTTGCGGATAAAATCAATTGTTTGCGGATAAAAGCAGATGTTTGCAGATTAAAATAGATGTTTGCGGATAAAAGCAGATGTTTGGAGATTAAAACAGATGTTTGCGGATAAAAGCATATGTTTGCGGATAAAATCAATTGTTTGCGGATAAAAGCAGATGTTTGCAGATTAAAATAGATGTTTGCGGATAAAAGCAGATGTTTGGAGATTAAAACAGATGTTTGCGGATAAAAGCAGATGTTTGCAGATAGAATCAGATGTTTGCGGATTAAAACAGATGTTTGCGGATTAAAGGAGGCGTTCGCGGATAAATGCAGATGTTTGCGGATAATATCAGATGTTTGCAGATAAAAGAAGATGTTTGAGGGTAAAATCAGATGTTTGCGGATAAAAGCATATGTTTGCGGATAAAATCAATTGTTTGCGGATAAAAGCAGATGTTTGCAGATTAAAATAGATGTTTGCGGATAAAAGCAGATGTTTGGAGATTAAAACAGATGTTTGCGGATAAAAGCAGATGTTTGCAGATAGAATCAGATGTTTGCGGATTAAAACAGATGTTTGCGGATTAAAGGAGGCGTTCGCGGATAAATGCAGATGTTTGCGGATAAAAGCAGAAGTTTGCGGATTAAAGCAGACGTTCACAGATAAAAGCAGATCTTCGTGGATAAAAGCAGATGCTTGCAGGTGAAATCGGATGAATCAGAGTTTTGCGGACTAAATTAGATGTTTGCGGATTAAAACAGATGTTTGTGGATTAAAGCAGATGTTCAAAGATAAAAGCCGATCTTTGCGGATATAAGCAGATGTTTGCCTATAAAATAAGATGTTTGCGGATAAAAGCAGATGTTTGCGGATAATATCAGATGTTTGCAGATAAAAGCATGTTTGCGGGTGAAACCGTATGAAAGCAGATGTTCGCGGATAAAATGAGATGTTTGCGGATAAAAGCAGATGTTCGCGGATAAAAGCAGGCGTTCGTGGATAAATGCAGATGTTTGCGGATAAAAGCAGAAGTTTGCGGATTAAAGCAGACGTTCACAGATAAAAGCAGATCTTCGCGGATAAAAGCAGATGTTTGCAGGTGAAATCGGATGAATTAGAGTTTTGCGGACTAAAGTAGATGTTTGCGGATGAAATCAGATGTTTGTGGATTAAAATAGATGTTCGCGTATAAAAGCAGATGTTTGCAGGTGCAATCGGATAAAGCAGACGTTTGCGGATAAAATCAGATAAAACCGGGTGAATGCAGATATAAACCCTTATACAGGTATTTGCGGATGAAACCAGATGAAAGCAGACATAGAACTAAACAGATAAAACCCGACGTTCGCGGATAATATTTATACCCGCAATTGCAGATAAAAACCGACATGCCGAGTAAAATCAGATATGTCGGATGAAAACAGATATGGACATAAAACTAGCTTGGTTTTTTTATCCGCAATCACGTTTTGAATAATTCAGACATTTTATAGAATCCATATTAAAAAAGCTAATAAACCATGTTTTTATTTATAATATCTTATTAGCTTATTATAATTATCAATGGGTACTATTTTTACCTTGATGCAAATTATTTATTAAATTTAATTTACTAAAATTTTATTTATTACAATTATTTTTATTGCAAGGCATGGTTCTTGCATTTACTGAATAACATAATACACTTTTGTTTTATTAAAATTAACGCAAAAATATATAATGCCGTAGTTATTTTTAAATTTAAATTAAAGGTGCTGTTAGTGTTTTTTTCTAATTTGGTTTTTATTACAATTATTACGCACTATTTTAATTATCCTCTTAAAACTTCATTTATGGCAAAATGTTTAAACTACATTACATTCTTAAAACATGATCGTTTAGTTAAAAGCAAAAAGAAAATTTTTTAGTTGTAGATTTTGAAAAATTATTAATTTTTTCCAAAGCAAACGATAGATAAGTAGGTACCTACACGAAAATTTTTTGTGAATTTATAATATTTGTTTAAAAACCCATTTTAAAGAACAAAAATGATGTATCTATATATACCTACCAATTATATCTAAATATATTATATAATTTATATTTAAAAGTCAATTAAATGTGTACATCCAAATTACCACTTAATGGCATCATTAGATGCATTATTAATAAAAGAACCAATCCATACCTTAAATGTTAAATTATAAATGTATTTATATATTTAATAAAATAAATATATTTTGGAGGAGTCCAATTAACCGATAAACGCAATCATCAAAATACATAAAAAGGCTTAAAATGAAAAATAATATAAATACATGTGAGGGTCAGTGCGGCAACGTCGCTGGAGGCAAGTTCAACCGAGGCACCTCTGGAAATATATTCACAGGAGGAAAAAAGGTTGTCTACTGTGTGGAGGCGACTTCACCTTAAGCCTTATCAAAAATGTGTATAAAAATTCTTTCTTTATTTTTAAGAAAAGTTTTCCCCTCTCAGGTTGCTCATATAAAGAAAGACTTTATTAATTTATTTCTATAAAAAAAACTCGTAAATTCCTATTCCTTCTGGTGGAGGCCAGGTCTCCTTCGAACGTATGGAGCCGAATAAGATAGGCGTGCACATATATATATATATATATATATATATATATATATATATATTTACATCTTCAATTATTACGGCCTCATACAATAGACAAGTTTATCGGCCTCACCCAGATGGAGCGTAACCAGCGAATGTCTGTGTCATGTATATTAAATTTCAAAGTATTCTAAACAGATCCCGCGCACTTAGAAATCCGTATCTTTAATTTTATGGTATACATTTTTAACCATCTTTCATACATAAAAACCTCTTACTAAATAACTAACATTGTGGCTTCAATTTGTGTATATATTTTTTAAATAGCGACATTATAACCTCATGTATATACAATACAGCCTCATACATGGTTGCCAAATCTTATTAGATGGTTAAATGCATTTAAATTAATGAATTGAATTTCCTGCTTTCATCTAACGGCCATTTCAATCGCGCGAAACGCACGAATTTCAAAACTGTTTTTATGAAACAAATTGTAGATAATTTATTTCATAATATTTTGGCATCAAAATTATCAAAAATATTTTTCTTTTATTAGTCTATACATTAAATAAAAAAACGCAAGAAATATTTTATAAAAGTAAAGATAATTTTAATAATTAAGAGTTGTGGACGGGACAAAAAAAAGATTTATCTTAAGATACAATTGTCCCGTCCACACCTGTCAATTATTTAAATTATCTTTTTACTTTCATAAAATATTGCTTGCGTTTTTTTTATTTAATGTATAGCCAGTAGCGTGCCGTATAGGGGGCCAGGGGGGGCGATCGCCCCCCCCGCCCCTCTGCCCAGAGCGCCCTTTCCAACGATCTTTCCAAGTAATTATTTACTATACAAATTATAGGCAGGCTATTTATTTTTTTCTTCCATCAGTAGCACCACTGTCGCTAGTCCACCTGCCGTCTGTTATTAAAAATCAGTGCTACCCTGTTGTAAAAAATCAGACATTAATAGATAGCAGATGTATCTAATAGATGGCAATACTGCTGACTTTTTTAATTTCAAATAATTTAGTTTCGTCATACTCAGCTCTATGCAATCTATTAAAAATTTTTCACACCATACCAAATAATAGCGCAGGAGCGGAAAGAACTTTTAGCAGACTAAACAAAATTATTAACTATCAAAGATGCACCATGACACAGGAAAGGACAAACAACTTGGCCTTACTATGTATTGAATCTGAAAAAGCACAAATGATAGATTACGATAAGGTTTTAGATTCTATTAAAGGTGTAAAAACACGAAGGTTGTTGTTATAATTTAATTTTAATAAATATTGTTAATATAAACTAATATGTATTTTATTAAACACGTCACTAATAATAATTATTGTCAGTTCGTTTACTATTATACCTGATTTTAAGTCCCTATTTTTTATTAAATAAAAAAATTGCCGCCCTTAAGATAGCTCGCCCCTCCCGCCCTTAGACCCACGGCACGCTACTGTGTATAGCCTAATAAAACAAAAATATTTTTGACAATAAAAACAGTTTTGTGATTTGTCCCGTCCGTATGCTTGAAATGGCGGCTAACCTCCCGGACAACATTCGTGATATTCATACGAACATCATGTCGTGATTTTCACAAATTTTATTCATACTGATATCATACGGAAGTCGCAGCGTGATAAATGAAAATCATACGAACGTCACGTCGTGATTTTCCCAAATTTTATTCATACGGACATCATACGGATGTCACTGCGAGAGAAATGAAAATCATGTCGTGATTTTTTACGCCATCGCTGTTTGCGATTGACCAATGGCCTAAAAAATCATATCGTGATTTTTTATGCCAACGGTGTTTGGATAATCATTTTTGCGCCACGTTCGTACACTAAGAGAAAAATTATGTTGAATCAACAGTTTTTTGCAGTTAAATGCATTTAATATTTTCTTGGATTTAAATGAACTATATATAGTTAATTTAAATCCAAGAAAATATTGAATGTATTTAACCACAAAAACTGTTGATTCAATATATATGTGGGTATACTTTTTTTCTCAATATACGAATGTGGCGCAAAAATAAATATCCAAACACCGATGGCATAAAAAATCAAGACATGATTTTTTATGCTGTCGGTGTTTGTGCATAAAAAGTCACGTCATGATTTTTTATGCCATCGGTGCACCGACATGTTCGGATATTTATTTTTGCGCCACATTCGTACATTGAAAGAAAAAAGTACGTTAACAATTGAATTAACAGTTTTTGCGGTTAAATACATTTAATATTTTCTTGAATGTAAATTAACCCGGACAACATTCGTGATATTCATACGAACATCATGTCGTGATTTTCACAAATTTTATTCATACGGAAATCATCCGGATGTCACTGCGTGAGAAATGAAAATCATGTCGTGATTTTTTATGCCATCGCTGTTTGCGATTGACCGATGGCCCAAAAAATCATATCGTGATTTTTTTATGCCAACGGTGTTTGGATAATCATTTTTGCGCCATGTTCGTACACTAAGAGAGTTTTTGTGGTTAAATACATTCAATATTAAATGTTAAACTGTTGATTCAATTTTAAACATACTTTTTCTTTCAATGTACGAATGTTTTGCAAAAATGAATACCCAAACACCGATGACATAAAAAATCATGTCGTGATTTTTTATGCCATCGGTGTTTGGATATTTATTTTTGCGCCACATTCGTACGTTGAGAGAAAAAGTATACCTACATATATATTTAATCAACAGTTTTTGTGGTTAAATACATTCAATATTTTCTTGGATTTAAATTAACTATATATAGTTAATATAAATCCAAGAAAATATTAAATGTATTTAACCGCAAAAACTGTTGATTCAACATCATTTTTCTCTTAGTGTACGAACGTGGCGCAAAAATGTTTATCCAAACACCGTTGGCATAAAAAATCACGACATGATTTGTTAGGCCATCGGTCAATCGCAAACAGCGATGGCATAAAAAATCACGACATGATTTTCATTTCTCACGCAGTGACATCCGTATGATGTCCGTATGAATAAAATTTGTGAAAATCACGACGTGACGTTCGTATGATTTTCATTTATCACGCGGTGACTTCCGTATGATATCAGTGTGAATAAAATTTGTGAAAATTACGACATGATGTTTGTATGAATATCACGAATGTATGAGCCCTGCGTTTAAAACGTTCACGTTTTGTTAAACATTGGAATATCTTTTTTAACTGAACCCGGACAACATTCGTGATATTCAAACAACGTTTTATAACGGTGTAATGTAAATAACAAACTAGGTTTTAAATTCGCAGTTCGCAGGGCTCATACGCATGCACAAATTTTGCAAATATCACACCGTGAGTTCTACATGATATCACTGTAATAAAGCATGTGTATGCACTCAGGATATCACAGCGTGATAAAAAAAATCACGTTGTGATATCAACATGCCTTCACCAGGAAATCCCGATTGTTGTCCGGGAACTATTAATTTAAATCCAAAAAAATATTGAATGTATTTGACCACAAAAACTGTTGATTCAATGTACATATATGGCGCAAAAATAAATATCCAAACACCGATGGCATAAAAAAACACGACATGATTTTTTATGCCATCGGTGTTTGGATATTCATTTTTGCGACACATTCGTTCATTGAAAGAAAAAGTATGTTAACAATTGAATCAACAGTTTAACATTTAATATTTTCTTGGATTTAAATTAATTATATATAGTTAATTTAAATCCAAGAAAATATAATCAAAAACTGTTGATTCAACATAATTTTTCTCTTAATCTCACGACATGATTTTTTGTGCCATCGGTCAATCGCAAACAGCGATGGCATAAAAAATCACGACATGATTTTCATTTCTCACGGAGTGACATCCGGATTATGTCCTTATGAACAAAATTTGTGAAAATCGCGACGTGACGTTCGTATGATTTTCATTTATTACGCGGTGACTTTCGTATGATATCAGTATAAATAAAATTTGTGAAAATAATGACTTGATGTTCGTATGAAAATCACGAATGTTGTCCGGGTTTTAAATTCGCAGTTCGCAGGGCTCATACGCATGCGCAAATTTTGCAAATATGACAGCGTGAGTTCTACATGATATCACTGAAGCATGTGTATGCACTCAGGATATCACAGCGTGATAAAAAAAATCAGGTTGTGATATCATGATTCATCATGACTTCACCAGGAAATCCTGATTGTTGTCCGGGCTGTAAACCTGTTTTTCGGCTTTCAAAATGGCAGTTAGTTGTGAAATTTTTCAGTAAAAATCGAAATTTATCTCTTAAAATGGACTAACTACCAATAAAATCCGACGTATAAGCAGTTTTTTTTATAGTGAAAGTGAAGAGTATGTGTTATCGTTATCGCCAAATACAAGTATACCGCGAAATCAAAAGATCATAATATACATAATAAAAAATTGTAAAATAAAAAATTTAAACTTTCCCGTTTTTTATCTTTAACATTTGGCAAGCCCTATTTGCGGACACTTTATTTTAGGCAACCGTCTACCCTAGTGTAGGTTTCCAATATGACAGCTGTCAAAATGACAGGTGCCAAAATAACGGCTGTCGAAATGACAGGTGCTAAATGACGAAGCTCAAAATGACAACTGTTAAAATTACAGGTGCCAATATAATGGCTGTAAAAATGTCTGATTCCCGAATGACAGATGCCAAAATAACAACTGTCAAAATGACAGGTGCTTAAATTACAGCTGTCTAAATGATCGGTGCGAAAATGACAGGTTCCGAGTTATACAGCCCAGCAAACACAACCGTAAAGGTTCTACAATGGCCCTTTATAGAAGTAATTTTAAGGTCATTTGAAAGTTAAAGTGCGAAGAAATGGATACAAATATTGGAAAAAAATCAGGTTCCTATTGGTTTTTCAGGGTCGCCGAAATTAAATAACGTTAAAACCCTTTTTTTAAGATCATTCCATTTCAGGTGGTCACTGCATTTGTGCTCTTATGAAAGTTTAAACTACTTTTTCACACTTTGACCTTGAAATAACCCAGAAATGCCTTTGAAATAACCTCTGGGCGACCTTTCCAGGTCAATTATATGCCAGGTTTTCAAATACTTTCAAACACTTTTACACACTTTTACCTTAAAATAACCTCTGGATGACCTTGCCGGGTAACAAACGACAGTTTTGGATTCTGCGATCCGAAAAGTTTAATATTTTAATTTTTTTTTCTAAGCAATTCTTCTTACTTTGACCTTGAACCTGATGTGATAAAGGTCAATTAACCTCGGATACGAAATCAGCGACCCCTAAAACCCCAGGATGCTCTACTGAGGTCTATTGATACTTCTTATATCAAATGTTGACCTGTGTAATTCACTTAGGGATCAAATAGAATTAAAAACATAATAAACAGTAGTAATGGTAAATAATGAAAAATCAAACGAAAAGTTAGATATTTTTATTTAACGCTTTTTTTAATTTTTAAAATTCGTTCATGGATTGCCAAGTTTTAAAATTTGTGAATTTTTGAATGGATTGTAAAAATTAAAAAAAGGTTGAATAGAGAATCAAAATACCTTTCAAGCAAGGTATCACAACCCCCTTATTCTATTTAGTCCTGCCATCTTGGCACTTGTTAGGCAGGCAAATGTCAATTTGACGACTAAAAGTAGTATACATAATAATATAACCTGGTTTTTTCCTGACCTCGATATCTTTCTTACTTTGTTATATATAAATTTTTTTTTTAAATAACAAAACTACAGATAATGTAACTATTTTAAAGAAATAGTTTAAGTATCACACATTATATAATAAATAATAATATAATAAAACCAATTTTTTTATAAGAACATTACCCGCGCCTATTACTAATGCAGATCCTTATCGTGGTAAGAATCGTTGGATAAGGCCGATAAAATATAAATCGAGTAGAAAATACAAAGCGATGTTGCCAAATTAGTTGAAGCCATACTATACTAAACTCAACAAATATATACACGTAATGTATACGCAAATCACGACTGCAGCGCCAAAATGTATGAACTAAAATATACAATTTTTGTTATTTAACGACATTAGGACCTCACTAATTTTTTAAGATTACGACCTTATTTAATAAAAAATAATAGTTTTCTATAATTTTTCATGTTCAAAACTTCCATTACTATATCATAGATGTCACTTAAGTTAAACCTTTTAACCGCAGACAGTAGAAATTGGCAAAAACATTACGGACTCAATATACTGAGGCCTTAAATCAGCTGAGGCCGTAGTGAATGGCGGCTGCATGTTAGAAGAGGTCGCATTGTTAGTAGAACAAATTATTATATATATATATATATATATATATATATATATATATAGTGAGTCTGCTATAAGTAAAACAAGAGTTTACAAGTGGTATAAGAGTTTCCAAGATGGCCGTGTATACGTTGAAGATGACGAACGCCCCGAACGCACAAGCACATTAACAACCGATAAAAACATGGAAAAAGTGAAAGAAATGGTTATAAACCATCATAGAAGTCGCTGATGATGTTGGTATATCGATTGGCTCATCCCATGAAATTTTTTCGAATGTTTTGGGTATGAAACGCGTGGCAGCAAAATTTGTTCTAAAATTGTTAAATTTTGAACAAAATTTTTGGCCAAAAACAATACTGTAATGATGAAACAGCCTCCATATTCGCCAGACATGCCTCTGTCTGACTTTTTC
This sequence comes from Brassicogethes aeneus, assembly GCA_921294245.1. Classification (NCBI taxonomy): domain Eukaryota; kingdom Metazoa; phylum Arthropoda; class Insecta; order Coleoptera; family Nitidulidae; genus Brassicogethes; species Brassicogethes aeneus. Next base: position 49,968,853 of record OV121135.1, read on the forward strand.
CTATTCCCAAAAATAAAGAGAACCTTAAAGGGCCGTTGTTTTGCAAGCATAGATGACATTAAAAGAGCTATCCCAAAGATCGAGTTTTAGAAGTGCTTCGAGTATTGGAAGAAGAGCTGGCACATGTGCATAATATCCAATGGGGACTATTTTGAAGGCGACAACATTAATGTAGACGAATAAATAAATATTTGTTTCAAAAAACGAAAATTCCCGATATTTTCTGAACTCACCTCGTACATTACAAGAAATAATACTGATTTTTATGTTGAACATTTTAACAAAGTTCGTACTACAAAAAGCGTTTTTATTAATGGATTAAAATTGTTTAACAATTCACCAATTGATATAAAAAACTGTGATAATATAATTAGTTTTAAGACCAATATGTTATCTCTCAAAAATTGACCTGTGATACTCATTTCTGATATTATAACGTATATTTTATTAAAATTTTTATATATAATATGCATATTATGTTACATGTGTATTGTAAATAGCTTTTGCAAATAATAAAGATATTTATTTATTTTATTTACTTTACAGATTACAGTTGGTGGTAAACTTAACATAAAATTATGTGGACCTGGATTAACATAAAATCTGGTTAGTATTTGGTTAAAGTTAACAAATATCGTTTTACTGTGTAGACGATGTTGGAGCAAACCAGAGGAAGGTATTCATGAAAATGCCTGGGCTGGGCTTGCTTTGATTGATACATCTGCATTGTGCTAGACATTCGGAAAACGCCATTTTGAAACTCTTCTTCGGGGAATGCGGAGGATCGCCTGATTGACAGGACAAACGGAACATGGATCGGCGAATGGGAACGAACAAGACGGCATAAGTTATGCGTATCAAGCTGGGCTCGAAATTTATAGGTCCGCGATGGCACCCCGCTGGCATATCTCGAAGACGGACCCCGTCACGTATGGGTCGTCTTCTTTTTTGTAAACAGCTCTGTCAGTTTTACGGGTTTTTTATTTGTGGTGCTGGTGTTGTGAGCGCTACAGTGTCAATATTTATCATGGGAAATTCGAAGGCAGCAGACCACTTAGATGACGCATAAAATATATACACTCATTCACAGACAATAAAACTGATTTATATTGAAGCACGTATCTGCATATTCAGGACGATATAACTTTCACTATTTCTTTTTCTACGGCAACTACGATATCCTGTAAGTTTAAGTTGTTCTGTCATGCCATCATAATACATGTGAGGCCTGTCGTAGCAAAACCGACAATCTCCACTTTTGGTCAAAAATTAGATTTTTGACGGAGACTATACTTCAACTAATTATCTATAAGATGATAAAGTTTATGTGCTGCAAAAGGAGTTAAATCCTGCCTAAAATCCTATTTTAAAAATGAATTTAGTGCAAAGTCGACAATCTCCACTGATAGATTTGCAGCAAAGTATACAATCCCCAATTCCACCATTAGAAATTAGTAATTTGTGTCCCCTGATATCCTAACATTTGATGTTATAACGTATTTTAGAGATTTAATTTTGTGTTGGTACATACTGTTAAGTTCTATTGCAGTAAATTGCATATTTAAAATAGGTATATCTACGTTTTATTGTTTTAAGAATTATAACAAAAGTTATCTTGTTTATTTTGTGCTATTATACCATAATAAGACGCAAAGGTAAAGCAAGAAAAGGCTGATAATGTCAAAACATTGCAAGTAAAACATTACGGGGCAAAGTGGGAAGAAGATGATGAGTTGTTGTACCATAAAAACTTTTTTGCACGAGGCAACCTGGTCCCAGATTTAGAAGAAACTCCAGATTTATGTGGTCCAGTTCAGAATTTTCCCACATTGATTGTATAGTTAAATTTTATAACCATTAAAGGAATAAAAATACAATTATTTTTTTGTTTATTTTTCTAAATCTCCTTAAACGTTTACAACAAAATGAGCAATCTCCAGCAATTCATATCAAAGTCAGCAATCTCCAATTTATATTTATATATAAATCTATAGATTTCACCTATACTATGAATCCTGGAGACCTTATAGTAGGCTACTGGACTAACAACAACAATAATTCAATTTAATATATAAAAAAAATTACAAATCTAGAATTTAAAATACCAAAATCAATTACCTCAATTTACACAGTTTTAGCCTGACTTTGCTCTGACAGGCCTCATGTATACTGCCGTCCTAAGCGCAGAAGCGGTAATTAACATAATGGCTGTCATGAGATATTGGTACTTTTATGTTAATAGCTCTGCCAACTCAGTTTGGTATCAGATACCGCTAAAAATAACTTGATATTTCAATCATTTACTGACAAAATACCGATTTAATACCTTATTAAAGTTGAGATTTTTAACCCTAGTTTCATATTACGGAAAAATGTCAATTTCCTTTAAATGTGCAGTTACCGCTTCTGCGCTTAGTACGGCAGTATAGTCGCGGCCAAATCAGTATCAACGGCATATGACGTCATCGTTAAGGTATATTCATACGTGCCCAGACACAATGTAACGCTCGTGTATTGTTGACTGTTTATAGCGGTGGAGGATGTTTATTAGGATGGAATTATACCATTATTGTTATCTTCTAAACTAACCAATTAGGAATTTGTAACGAGTAAATTTTTATTAAATATGTTGAGAGGAAACGGAGTTTATTACATTTTTATTACAGGTTCATAATATGTACATAACAAAAATAGTATATTATGTATCAAGTTTGATGAACGCCATTTTATACACGAATTTAATTAAGGCACTAGCGAGCTTGCGAGCGAGTGCTTATATTAATGAGTGTATAGAAAAGTTTATAAACGAGGTGCATACTATACTTTTTCTACGAAAAAAACTTATTATTATCGTAAAATAATTTAAATCAAAAATTTGTATAGATCGCCATCTATGAAACAATAGGGGAATCTGTGTGTCACCGTCAAATTTTATAAAGGTATTTCTTGAAAATTGACAGTTTTTCACAGTGAAAGTAAAGAAAATGTTTTATGAGCACTTTACAATAGAGTCCGTGCCTGAATTTAAGTTATAGTTTACTGCCGGCGAAACTTAAAGTTCAGTACAATGTTCATAATATTATATTATAAACTTTTCAAATATTGGCATTGAGAAACTATTTAATACTTTTGTATTTTTGTATTGAGATAATAAAATAATTTTCACATTTAGTATTATTTTACAAGAAAGGTACTTTATTTGAACTAACTTCAGCCCGTGACTAAAAACCTGTTGCTAACTTCAGCCCGTGACTAAAGCGGCATAAAGCCACAACTTGTCAATGTGTATTTAAAAGGTCACTTAGTGTCATGGAAACATGTACGATAAAGGGCGTTTTAAAGGTGGGAGTAGAAAAAATACTTATTTCCTTAAATTTATTATTATAATGCGCCCTTATAAGGGCGCAATGTCTTCGCAACAAGCCTAGTAACATTGTTTGCATAATCCAGGGGTAGAATATGATAAACACAATGTATAATAGTATATTCTGTAACAAGTTTTGAATATGCAATTCCAAACTTGTTTCAGACTATAGACTATAGTATAGTATAGTATTTTTTTAAACGTAGAAAAAGTATACTTAGACTATAGTCACTATAGTCTAAGTATACTTTTTCTACGTTTCCAAAAAATATCATAGAAAATAATTTAATTGGGAGAAAGTGGTTGGATGGGTCTAAAATTTCTTAGAGATGACGCCACCGATGTTTATTCCATCATCCGATGATGGAATAATTCATTCCGTAATACTTTAAAGAACATACTCTCTTAGTTGCTGCTTTTTCACTTGTACCATGGTTAACCATGGAATACCATGGTATCCCATAATTTAACAGCCAATTCCTATGTAAAATTGTCCCCTGAATACGAAAATACCGTCAAAAGTTATAAAAGTGGAGCAGTTTTTGAGATATAGTCAATTCCATATTAAATGGATTCAGGGAACAATTTAACATAAGAATTGGCTGTTAAATTTTGGGATACCACCAGGGCCGTTCCTGGCGAGCGTGCAGTGCGTGCATGCACGCAGGCGCAACATTTTGGGGGCGCAGAATCAAAGAGTCAATCAGAACTTTGTAACGATAAAATTTCTTGCAAATAAACAAATAATTAAACATACATAGGATAAAGGTTACCGCCTTTCTTTGCGTCGGCCGCATTAAGGCCCTATGCCTTTTGATATTGGCGGCTTATTTTTTTTATATGAGTATCAAAATAAAAGGAGAGAAATTGTCATAATATTTTTAGTATTTGTTTGATAGTTGCAGTTGACGGTAGCAAAGTTTAACAGTTGTCTACTCAGTGCATGACTTGGTAACGAGCTTACTCTCTAAAAATGAATAATAATTATCGTCATCAGCATGTATCCCGGACATTTAGCAGTCAACTCCCATGTAAAATTGTCCGCTAAATCCGAAATTGTCGTCAAAAGTTATAAAAGTTAAACAGTTTTTGAGATATAGTAAATTTTTCATATAATATGGATATAAATATATTTCAAAAACTGCTCTTCTCTCATAAATTTTTAAGGTCTTTTCGGATTTAGGGGACAATTTACATAATAATAAGCTGTTAAATGTCCGGCATACAAATTTCTGTGGACTACAGTTATTAGTGACTGCTTTTTCACTTTAAAAACTAGTAATTTTTGACTAATTCATTTTTAGAGAGTACGTCACTAAAAACCAGTTGTAGTTATTATAATATTATAATAATATAATAATATTTATATATTGTTTATATATTTTTTTGTTTTCTTTAGAGTATTTTTATTACTAAATATTTTTTGTGATTTTGTTTGTTTGGTAATTTAATAAGCAGTTTTTTGAGTTTTCAATTACATAATGCCAGTTTGTCGCCAAATATATATTTTTTAAATTTTAGGGCTTTTAATTAAAATATTTATTGTATTATATTTAAATATAAAAGGGGCGCACCAAAGAATGCTGCACGTAAGCGCCAGACACCCCAGGAACGGGCCTGGATACCACGGTATCCCATGGTTAACCATGGTACAAGTGAGAAAGTCATTTTTGACTAATTCATGTTTAGAGAGTCATTCCACATTAAAAAGTGATATTAGAACGACCATATTCCGTAATAGGAGTGGAAAATAGTATATTCTGTAACAAGTTTGGAATACGGCATATCCCGCTCGAGTGAAAAGTTTGTCACACGAGCCGAAAACAGCTCAAACCCAAAGCACAAGAATTGTTAACAACATTAAAATGGCCGCCCTTAGAGTCTGTGCAGTTGGTTGCCTAACTTCGTGATTTTTAGTATGCGCAAAACGAGATAGAACAGACTTTGTTGTGTGAATTGGGCATGTAATATATTTTCAGTGAATTTAATAGTAATAATAGCTTTTTGAAAAAAACCGTCCAAACAAAACTCTAAAGTTTGAATTTGTGTATCAAGGCGGCCTTAACCCAGGACACAATCCACAAGGATAATGCATGTCATGACAGTAGTGCATGCACTCAGAAAAATTTCAAAGAAATCGGGGATATTGAAATGTTTGGCGTGTAGACTTGGTCAATTTTACCCCATAAATAAAAATTATAATGTATTGTCAAATTATATTTTATATCTTACAAAAAATATTATCTTCCACCAGTTGTCTCCTCCGAAGGTTCTGGTGTTACTGTTTCTGTTTTGGAACAATTACCCCACCCCCACCATCCAGCTCCTTCACATGCAAACGTTAAGTCAGCCGAAACCACTAAAATTAATACATTTACCAATTTTAAATCTTATAAACCATTAAAAACTTACCAGTAACGTAAAAACATATTGCAAAAATAAGCAAGTAAAATAGCTTGAAAAACATTTTAAAATATTTTGTTGAAAGAAATATTAAAACATTATTTGTATTTCCTATTTTTATATACAATGTTTGCCGATAATTTTTTTATTTCAATTAAATTCTTTATTAAAAAATAAATTAAAAGATTATATTTTTAAGTTTAATAAAAAAATCTGTTTATACTTATATTTTGTTATCAAAACTAAATTAAAAATTAATGAAATGAATATAACAAATGTAAACAATAATTTCTAAAACAATAATATGTAATTTTTTTAATTAATTAAAAGATAAAAATTTTATATAAATTTAACCCTAACAAAAACGTCTGTTACTTACTGATTTACATGTTTAATATGAAGTACTTTATTTTACTTATGATATGGGCTTTAGTCCTACTGAATATCGGTAAGTGTATTCATATTATAATAATTTGATCACGTCAAATTGTTATATGAGTATCTGCATTTTATATATGTTCCTAATATTTGTATTACATTGTTTCAGGTTTTGTCCAGGCCCAAAAAATTAAGAATATAATTTTTATTTGCAATTGAGAACAAGCGCGTATCCAGGGGGGTCAAGGGGGTCTTGAATTAAATATAATTTTTATTTCAATCCAAACATTATTAAGGTAGTTGTCGTGGTACAATATTGTGAAAATTTTTTAGATTATACGCACCGTAAAAGTATACGAGCTTGTAGCTAAGTGATTCATAATTTGTTCGCAAGACTGTACCCTGGAGACGTTATCTTTACGTAATACTTTCAAATATTTTCATAAGTTTTAATCCGGCAACGTCGCTTATGCTCATCCAATAGCTATATTGGAGACTGAATCAGTCATTTGAATTTACTGCGGAAATAATATCTATACCCGCGTACAGCGTTGCCAAGTTGTTTTTATCTGACACTAGCGATGTATACTTTTTACAAATTGTTGAACGGTTATTTATAAACAATTGGGCGGTCAAAAATTTTTAATTATTTTTTTTTAAACTCAGCAAAAATACATTAAAACACTGTTAGTTTTTTGAAAGCTTCTGACAGTTAGTTTTTTCTGTATAACTAAGAAACTGGTACAGAACTACAGAAAGCCTATACACTGAGAGAAAAAGAATGTTAAATCAACACTTTTGGCGGTTAAATACAATCAATCTTTTCTGGGGGTTAAATTAACTATCGGGGAGTTAAACTAACTATCTACGAATGTTAAATTAACTAACTACAAATATTAAACTGCAACTTATAGTTGATTTAACATTCCTAGATAGTTCGTTTAACTCCCCGATAGTTAATTTAACCCCCAGAAAAGATTGGTTGATTTAACATACTTTTTCTCTCAGTGTACAATCCATGTTAATTATCCAATTTTTAATTGAATTTATCTCGGGTTATAGACGGTCAATCGACTTCAAATTTTAAGGATATATGTAATGTCATGTCCTTAATAAGTATACAAAAATTTAAAATTTTCTGATGGTATGCTTATAGCACGACAACTACCTTAAATCGTTTAAATAATACTTAATACAAAATTTCTGGATCCGCCTTTAATTGAGAACCTTCATATTTCTCCATTTTAAATTATCTGCAAAACTATTCTGATTTAACAGTATTAACAGTATTTATCTTAAATATATGTAAAATGCTTAAAATACCTAATACAACCGTTGTCTATTTTTCTGTTTCTGTCTTAAAGCCCTTCAAGTTTATTTACTCAGTTTTTATTATAATTATAAGATATATCTGCATATACAGCATGCGATGGCGTCTTACCACTAGAGATGCAACTTGAAAAAAAACGGTCTGCTTTTTTTGTTTTTTTTTCAGGTTTTTTTTATTGGTTTTTTTCAAATGTTTTTTTCACATTTTAGTTTTTTTTTTCAAGATTAGTCCAATTTGCCTAATTTTTTATGTTTCCAGTCCAGTTCATGGACTAAAATTAGCCACTAAATGACAATTAGAAAATGTAAATACAGTCTCGCGCTATACACACGCCACCATAACCGAATTGACTATAACCGAATTGAATATACTACACAAACTACCTATAATATTTTTGATTCAGCGCTTGATTTTTCAAAAAGCTACCAAATGCACTTTTTTCATGATTTTTCAAATTCATGTACAGGGTGTCCCAAATTGGTTGTCCGCATAGGCTATCTCAGTAAATATAAATGCTAGAAAAAATTCGACCACGCATCCCCGTCGTCTTTTTTAAAGATACATAAGATGATGTCTTTGAATTTTCTCGATTCGCATTTGTTTAGGAGATATACCTATTTTTTCAATTTTTGCCAATTTTGACAAAAGCTTGTAGCTTCGTTAATATTTGAGTTACGAATACATTTTTCAAATATTATGTAGGTATTTTTTATCACAGAATTCATTAGTGTAGACATATTTTTTTAGCTCTTTTAGGTTAAGAGATATGACCCTATACGGACAACCAATTTGGGACACCCTGTACAGTATGAAATTAAAAAAAAAAACAATAGCAAATTCTTGTAGAACATTTATTCATTGGTGGTTAAGTCAGAACATTCCGTGGACCAAAAAAGAAAGCCAAACAATTTTTTTTAATACGGTATTCGTTAGGATTGATCTAAAAATCTAAAAACTAGAAGCTTCAAATTGCTTTTTTTACAGCTCCAATACGACCATTTTTAACAAAGATAGCTGTATACAGCTATCCGAAAAATCGCAAAAAAAAATGTATACTTTAATTTTTTGTATAAGTGTAAAAGTTTTACATTGCTATTGGTTTCTAATGTGGAAACTACCAAATAATAAGAAATCAGATTTTTTAGTCTCGGTCAAAATTTTCAATAATAAAAAATGTAATATATTCTACATTTCACTTTATTATTTAATATACATTTTACTCAAAATTTCATTTTGAAAAAAACAAAAAAAACCGTTTTTTACATATCTACTTACCACTACTAGTTTGCTCAATAATAGACAAAATAGTAAACCATATCTGAACACCCAGTGTTATAATTATTTGAAATATGTTAATTTATTTTTTAGCCAATTTTTCATGCTCATTTTTAAATTCTGGTTGGGGACATTCAAAGTGTGAACAAACAGAATCATCAAAATCATCAGAAGAAAAATTAATAATTTTAATAAAATTGTTTAAAAAAATCCATTTAATATTTTTTAATAAATAAAATTTTATATAAATTTAAAAAAAAATGTAATAAAGTTGTTTTGGTAAGTAAAACTACATTTGTAGGTAAGCATTCAATACCTAGGAATATACAATTTATACAGGGTGTCACTTAATAAATCCCATCCTTTGGGGTACTTTTTCCTGTATTATTTTTGCATAAGAGCTACTGTTTTTAAATGAAAAAAGTATAAAATTGTTTTTACCTCTTAAAACAATGATATTATTCATCCAAGCAAAAAAGAAACATTTATGCGCACACACAAAAAAAAATAATGTAGTTGAGTTAACGTTAACGTTTGCCTAAATGTCATTTTTAAAAATGTTGTTTCATCAAAAAACCTATTGGATTAATCTATATTTTGGTGTCAAAGCAATAGTCAGAGTTTGTCTAAGTTTATTTGTTCATTTGACAGTTAAAATATTGATTTAACATAAACTAATTTTTTGAATTAAAATGTTTAGATTTAATAGCTGGAATTGGTTGAATCAAATAATGAAATTTTTAGGATTACCTAAAAGCACTATTAAATTAACGTTTAGTTGCTCTTTAAATCCAAAACATTAAATTTGTTCATTTAACAAATTGTAAATGTTACTTTAAAATTTGTTAATTTTGCATTCATAAAATTGCCGTGAAGGGCGCTTCGAACACCCACGCCACGTTATTAGACGGTGTTGATCACGTGATGTTCTTACATCTCGCCTCAGTTGGCTTACGATAGGAGTATATAAGTTCAGGTAGCCGTTTGTTTTCGGTGTGTTCCACAGTGGAACTTCCACTACACCAAATTGCCCGACACTGATTATCAGTGACTGATAAGACCCCCAATATAGGTCGAATCAGCTTTCTGTCGGTAGGTATTTGAAGTAGGTGGAACACACTCAAAACAAAAACTTAGGCGAGGGAAGGTTCAATTCTTTCTCTTTATATTAATTCCATAATTTAATTAACCCAACATTAGCGCAAATTATTTTAATTTAACATTTTATTGGTGTTAAGTGAATATGCTAAAAAGGTTACCTGGACATTTCAAGAAATTTACCTTAACATCTTAAAAATTTTCGAAATATTACTCCGACATATCAAGAATGTTTAATTAACCAGATTAGCAGATTAGAACAAATTTTCTCATTTTGTTTATTTGACTAATATTTGTTGTTCAATTAAACAATACAATTTGACATTTTTAGATGGTTAAGTAAACGTGCAAAAACCATTGCTTGTATTTAAAGTGCATATAGAGTTGAATTGATAACACAAATTTAAATTTTTAATGAATGTAGATTATTTCCCACTGTGCAAGCATATTTTGCGTCAGTTGTCATAGGTCAGGAACAACCAAAATTTCCACTTTACTTACTAAAAAAATGGCACTAATGCAATATTTTGGCGTGTACTATCATCCCTTTAAAGGATGAAAACTTATTTGGTTTGGTTTCACTAACTTTAATAAACCTACAGCACCAGCTGACAAAAAAACATTTTTAAAATATCTAAACATATGCATTGGAATTTGTATACGCAATATGCAATATAGAGCAGTGGTGCAAAATGAAAAAAAATCAATCGCGGCATTAGTTTAGCCCCCTAATGGGTCTGTAAACATATCTCATACCAGCAATTAATTAAATTTTATGTGTATTTATAAGTTCTTGGGCGTAATGGTAATGGGTGTGAAACAGACTCGCATAATCAGGTCGCTTGGGTTCGATATGACAAAGACGATTGACAGTACTGTCGCGTCGCACAGTTGCCAACAAAAAAAAATTAAAACACTGATACCATGTATACCTACATATAGACATATTAAAAAAAGGACGCGTAACGCCTATTAAAGATTGTCGGTTTCAATATAAAAATACAATGGTGGTTTATTATGCATTTGGTTGTAAAAGTTCTTATCCTAATAAAGTTATAGTAACAAGAAATTTCTTTTCTTGTCTAAGAGTAATATAAAATTGTTTATGAATAAAAATATTCCCCTATAAATCCAAATCTAAAATTTGCTAATAAGCAAACCTAAATAATTAGATGAATTATAGGTTTATTTTAAGCTTAATAAAATTATAGATACATTAATTATAAATTTTACCTAGTTTTAGATTTGATGTCACTGTGTTCATGTGCTTTTAAAACAGTTGGACTTTTACTGCAAAATTATGCAAACTATATTCACTGGTATTGATTATACCCCACTGTACGCCACTCTCTTCCAATCACAGTGCATATCTTTCGATGCCATTACCTGCAAACTAAACAAACATCCAAAAAAAAACGCAATTTATTTAAAATATATAAAATTTGTTTGATCAAGCTGTTCTTGTTAGTTCTCGGACTCTCTCTTGTCACTATAACTTTTAAAACTTTTATAATAATTATAATAATAATAATAATAATAATAATAAATCTTTTTTTTCCAACAGATTTACAAACCAATTACAGGAAAATATACAACAAATAGAGTCATTTCTCCAACATTCAATAAAACAAAAAGTAAACAAATAATTAATTCGAGTAGCAATAAAATAAAATCAATAAAAAAAAGTTAAATAGATATTAACCAAGTCAATGAAATAGCACATTTTACAATAAAACTTATATTATCAAAGTTTAGCAGAGAACCTTATGGAAGGCTGTTTTACTATTTAATAAGATGCAATTGTGCTATATGGAAAAAAGTAAAGCTTTTATAGAGAAAAGTTAAATATTATACATAGTTTTGGCAATTATTGTATATTATAAAAAGTCTTAAGAGTTGTATGTAGCTATTTACATTAAAAGGTCTCATTAATACGCTAAAGGACTTCGATAGCATTGCGTGAATTTAAGAATTGTTAATAATACATTTAAAGCATACGGACTGTTCATCCTTTTTAAATAAATATATTTATTTAAAAAGGATGAACAGTCCTACCTATAGGTAGTTTTTTCACAAAAGAGAGGAAGGCAGAAGTCTTACTCGACAAATTGTGTTCAATTGCACAGCTAAATCGCGCACGTTATTTGTGTTTTACGTTGCAAGGAAAAAACTAAAAAACTGGTTTAGTACTCGATTTCGATTGATTATTCTTTATATCATTGATTAAGAAACTCAAGGCTTAAATAGTTAAACGTTAGTATCTAAGGGATCATGGTGAATTATTGTGTTTTTAATTGTAAATAAAATTTAAGAACTAAATCGTTGCATTTTCATGTTTTGTCAAAGGATCCAATTCGGTAAGTACATTTGTTGGTGCAGAATTAACTAATGATAACTTTACCTAATATAATTTATATTTAAATTTGGACATGTTTAAGACATTAGTAAAAAATAATTTTTGCACAAACATAACCATTAGTTCTCTAAAAAACGCCGACAACTGAATTTTAAACAACAAAATACACCTACGAATTCATGGCAACATAATATAATATAATATATTATAATATAATGTTATTTTACCGTTGAGTAGAGACTTTCTTAATCAATGCTTTTAATAATGCTAAATGCTGTTTAAATTTTAACGACTTATTCTTTTGACGATTTTTAGTGAATTGAAATGTTTACACTTTTCACGTTATAATCACTACTAAAATGTGTATTTATTGAATCTAATAGATACAATTTATATTTACAGGGACTGTATGAAATTTATTTCTTCATTCGGATTAACACTGTTTATTGGAAAACCGGTAAAAACTCAACCCAGGATTTCCTCTCAAAATACACCCAACAACGCAACAAATCGTGCCACGGTTTTTTCAGATATTTTTTAACATTTTCCGGCTTTATTCTCAAAAACAATCGTTTGTAACATAAGCGTTTGACAGCTGATTTTTAAAAGTTGTAATTTTGTTACGATGGTAGCGTTACTAGCCATACTTCTTGAGCGTATACTTTTGTAGACTTGCAGGTTATTGTATAAATAGTTATTGTACTCGTGTGTTAAAAAAAACCTTATTAATTAATAGTATACAGGGTGTTTCTTTTAACTTGAGACAGCTCAATATCTCGAGAAATACGCATTTCACGGAAAAATGTCTTAAATAAAAGGTTAATGTGACTAAAGGGGACATTATTTGGTGCTACCGCTAGCCACCCCCTACCCCTCCTTAAGGGTGAAACGGGGGGTAACTTTGGAAAGTCAAATGGAATGACCCGATTTTTTTCACAGAGTTTGGTAGTACATAAAAAAATAAATAACTTTTATTTAAAACTTTTTTCAATTTATCAACAGATGGCGCTGTAATTCAAAATTTAAGAAAAATGAGTTTCCTTGTAAAATGTATTATTTGAAACGTTTGAAAAACAAAAATTAACATTAACAACAATAGTCGGCTATGAAAACAATTTATAACAAATGTTCGAAATGTCGTCATTCCATTTCAACACATTTTTGAATGCGGGTAATGAATTCTGGCACACAACGCGCCAACATGTCGGGCGGTATCGCCGCACAGGCGTTCCTGATCCGCTCCACCATGTCCTCCCAAGTTGTAGGAATTGCCGCGTAAACTTTTTCTTTCAAGTAACCCCACTGGAAGAAGTCTGGTGGCGTAAGATCAGGTGATCGAGCAGGCCAAATTACTGGACCACGTCTACCGATCCACCGCGGTGCACCGGCCAATGAACTCCCGATCCAACACCTCTCGAGCAATTGCCGAATAATGTGCAGGACAACCATCTTGCTGGTACCACATGTTTTGGAGCCGTGCTAGTGGTACATCCTCCAAAAGGTCCGTCAGATCGTTTTCTAGAAAATTCCGGTACTTTTCGCCATTTAATGCACCGTCAATAAAGAAGGGTCCGATTAATCGTTCGCTTAAGGTACCGCACCAAACGTTTACCGACCAGGGACGCTGGTGCTCCACTTGGTGTCGAAATGGAAGGATGACATTTCGAACATTTGTTATAAATTGTTTTCAGAGCCGACTATTGTTGATTTAATGTTAATTTTTGTTTTTCAAACGTTTCAAATAATACATTTTACAAGGAAACCCCTTTTTCTTAAATTTTGAATCTGTTGATAAATTTAAAAAAACTTTCAAATAAAAGTTATTCATTTTTTTATGTACTACCAAAATCTGTGAAAAAAATCGGGTCATCCCTTTTGACTTTCCAAAGTTACCCCCCGTTTCACGCTTAAGGAGGGGTAGGGGGTGGCTAGCGGTAACACCAAATAATGTCCCCTTTGGTCACATTAACCTTTTATTTAAGACATTTTTTCGTGAAATGCATATTTCTCGAGATATTGAGCTGTCTCAAGTTAAAAGAAACACCCTGTATTATGTATCAAGTTTGATAAACGCCATTTTATACACGAATTTAATTTAGGCACGAGCAAGCTTGCGAGCGAGTGCTTAAATTAATGAGTGTATAGAAAAGTTTATAAACGAGGTGCATACTATACTTTTTCTACGACAAATACTTATTATTATCTTAAATTGATTTAAATCAAAAATTTGTATAGAGCGCCATCTATGAAACAATAGGGGAATCTGTGTGTCACCGACAAATGTCACATTTTTAAATTTTATAAACACAGATTATAAAGGTTATAAATTTTTTATTTATTTTATTTATTTTTATTTATATTTTTTATAACTTTTTATAGCCAACAAAACAGTTCTTAACTGGTACGAAATGTATTACTTGAAAATTGACAGTTTTTCACATTGAAAGTAAAGAAAATGTTTTATGAGGAATTTAAGTTATAGTTTACTGCCGGCGAAATTAGAAGGTCAGTACAATGTTCATATAAACTTTTTAAATATTGGCGTTGAGAAACCATTTAATAATTTTCATATTTAGTATTATTTTAACGATTGTATGACATTTGACAACTGTCAACTAACTTAAAACTAACTTCAGCCCGTGACTAAAGCGCCATAAAGCCACAACTTGCCAATGTGTATTTAAAAGGTCACTTAGTGTCATGGAAACATGTACGATAAAGGGCGTTTTAAAGGTGAGGGTAGAAAAAAGAATATAAACATCAAAAAACTGTTTGCAATTGTCACAGATTGCAAAAACTCACTTTGTAATTGTTAAGGTTTATGCGATTGTGCTTTATGGGGAAAAGTAAAGCTTTTATGGAAAAAAGTTAAATATTATACATAGTTTTGGCAATAATCGTATGTTGCAAAAACCCAAAGAGTTGTATTTACATTAAAAGATGTCACTATTAGTTTTGAAAACTTGCAGATATTGTATAAATACTTATTGCAACACTTGAATGTTGAAAAAAGTTTACTTAAAATAAAAGTATTGCATTCGACTTTTGGCAATATACGAATGATGTAAAAAGTATGGCAGACCTGTCTAGGGGAAACAAAAAACACTAGATTTAAGGATTTTAAGGTGTTGTCTATGGTGTTGATTGTCTTTGTGTTAATTTAACATAACCACCCTTCAACTCTCCAGACTTGCAAAGTTGAACATATCCAGCAGAACCTAAATGCAGAACAAACCACCATTGTATTTTAATATTAAAACCGACTTTTTCTGTATGATTTTTTGTAGAAATTGAAAACTCATTAAATGTGTTTTCTTTGTGTTCACAGGCATGTTTTTAATTAAGTTACGTTCGGCCCATCCGTTCATTTAAAAGGAATCGAATCGTGAACGATAAATCGTAAGTGAGATATTGCGGACGGGGCAGCGGATCCACGAAATCAATCAGCTATGATGAGCACGGTGGGAGGGTGGAATGACGTCGTCAGCCCAGCTGGACTGTATTTATGGCCGGTGATTACAGGTTGCGTATGATTTAGAGAGACGGAGGGACGCCATCTTGGCCCCCTTTTTTGAGTGATTTACCACCGCGGGACACGCCACTCTGACGTTTTCTAATCGCTAATCAAAAGGCTTCGATCCTTCTACCGAATAATAAGAACCATTAAGGGTGCAATAAACATTCATCAAGCATCCAGGCTAAGCCGCACAAAGTATTACAATGCTGAGGATTTATTTGGTTTTATACGCCTCCAACCATTGGCGCCCCTGTTAATCAAACATATGTTTGTTTTTTAGTTTAACATTTATTATAAAAACACACTTTTGATTATAAATAACCAAGATATCAAAGGGTATTAAATTAAATAAATTACGTGTCGTTTGTGCTATACCTGTAGGTTAAACCACACGAGGGCAATTTTGTCTAAATAATAATAATAATAATAATATTTATTTATCAATTTGTTCTGTACAATAATAATATATAATATATAAATCATAAAGTTATAGGTAAATAAACAAAAAATAGCCCTGTAAGTTAAAAAAACTTGTCTAGGGAAAAATATTATAACAATAATTTTAGGTTAACCAATATGTTTTCAAATATCTGAGGTAGTAAAAGCATACTAAAAATATCAGTTCATTGGGTAAATTAAACACATCCAAAGCAATCGAATCAAATATAAGATATTATTAAAAATTAAAAGATATAATTTTTTAACCATTTTTGTAGGTTTTACAAAAATTGATACTATCCTCCATGAATCTGTTTTTACTTTAAATTGTATGCAACGGATGGCGCTTTAATCATTTTAAATAAGCAAAAGAATCTGTTTACGACATTATAGATGCATGTGATTCCGGAAGGTCAGTTAGAATTTATATGCAGATGAGAGTGTTGCTGTTTTATAATTCAAAAGTTTAAGTTCATTAATTTGCTATTTAAAAACCTATCCACCGTGAAGTGTAATATCTCAGTAAGCAGATTTTTTTCATAAATATTTTATGTATGTATAATTGTATTTTTAAAAAACAATTGTATTTTTAAAAAATATTAAGGTGTCAAAAGATACAATAACTTATTTCAAATATACAAAGGGATGTTTAAAAAAAACATACGAAATCCTAACCTCCGTGAAGCTCTAATATTCAAAATGTATGATTTCTTAAAATTCTTGCATTAGTGCAGAACCACTTATGTTATGATATTACTAGACCTGGTGGCTTCCCAAAAACTCCATTCTAGACTAACAGCGAAACAACCAAAAATAAAAAATAATCATTTTCACTTGGGGGACATCTCAATATATTCACCCAAATAAGTTAAAACATGAAATATTAAATCACTAAACACTAAAATCATTACTACACAACAAATAAGAAGCAATATTTATGAGGCGCCGTTTGTCCGTAAATTATTTTTGATATATATAAGAATATTTTTTATATATAAACTTTAAATTTCCTATATATATAGAAACTTTTTAGTTCAGATAATGCCGCTTGAGAATGAGGGCGCTTTGTGGTATTCAACTAAAAAGCACTGTTGCCAGAGTGTGCCAATGCAAAGTTTTAACGGATCTTCGGCCAGATCTAGCGGAACAAAATGATGTCAAAAAGTATAGGATTTTAGTTTTTTTTAAATACTTATAGGTAATATATTGGTCGGTTGGTCTATTTTTATTGAAGAAAACATTTCTCTTTGGCCGTGTCTATTTCTCTAAATAAACACGGCTTCGTTTTTACTAATAGGTATTTAAAAAAACTAAAATTTCTTACGTTTTGTTTCTCTTGTCAATTTATAAAAAAACAAAGAATCTTTTTTTTTAAACTTGGATTGTATAGGTACAAATACCATTCGATATTATGTTCAAGTTTCCGTTACCGTCAGCCGTAAGACTATCTTTTTTCCCTCGACCTTTATTAAAATCTGCCAGATCTGGCGAAACGTTATGTTGGAAACACTGACCAAAACTTTGCATTGGCAAACTCTGGCAACAGTGCTTTTTAGTTGAAAACCGCAAAGCGCCCTCATTATCAAGCAGCATTATCTGAACTAAAAAGTTTCTATATAATATAGGAAATTTAAAGTTTATATATAAAAAATATTCTTATATAGCAAAAATAATTTACGGACAAACGGCGCCTCATAAATATTGCTTCTTATTTGTTGTGTTGTAATGATTTTAGTGTTTAGTGATTTAATATTTCATGTTTTAACTTATTTGGGTGAATATATTGAGATGTCCCCCAAGTGAAAATGCGTTTCAGCTGCGACAATTATTAAGTTTATTGAGAGAAGAATCAGATGTGTTCGTCAAGAAATTTTTTAAATTCTTTTTAATGGACCTAAATTTCGTGTTATTTATGATATTGCCTGGAACACAATTAAAAAATTACAATACAAACATTTGTGCATCACTAAAAAGTTTTTTAAAACTTTAAAATATATACCTGGAACTTAAAAATATATTTATATGGAAAGATAAAAATATATATACATATAAAACAAATAAAATATCAGAGCAATGGGAATACCCACCCCTTTTAGGCGGCCTAATAAAATACAATGCCAACATAATAAGCTTTGTTTATAAACACTTCTGCATAGCCACTTAAATATTGCCTCTTATTGTTAAATATTGATGACATTTTTAGAGTTGGACGATGCCCAATATCTGTCTTCTTTCAGTTTCGTTTCTTCTTAAACAAGGCGTTTCAATTATTAAGAGAATAATGAACCTTAACCTTAATTGAAACTCAATACGACTTGTTGCCTAATAAAAACTGCTAATTCTACCTGTGTAGCGTGTATGTACCCCCGTGCATCACAACAATAAATTTTACTAATCGAGACAAATACTAAAAAAGTTTAAAATAATTTAATCTGCATCAAAACAAAAACACCCGTTCTACACACACTGCAACACAAACTGCCACCCACCACATCTTAAGTCATGTGATATAAAACCACCAATTAGAGCAAGCCCAAGCTCTAATTCTCTCGCCTCAAGCAGCGACAAATAGACTCGAACTCGCCAGATATATTAGTAGGTAAATTGAATACCATTTATGCTTAGTATGATTGATTGATTTTTTTATTCTGTAGAACTGTAGTAAAAGTACACTTGTAATAGGGCCTCAGAGGCCTACCCTGACGAGCCGTCACTGCCTTCCTTTTATATAATTTAATTTAGGTTAGGGTAGAAAAAGCTTCCAACGATAACAATCTCATACAAAGGTTTGTTCTCAATTGTGTTAATTATTGGTTGAATATCAAAGTTTCGATAAAGGCAATATATCATCAAAAGTTATGATAGATTTACGAGCGAGTCAAAAATGACAAACAGGTTGGATGGTTAAAATTCATGGCTTCAGTGGAGCAAGATGGAGTCTGAAAAATAAAAGGGATTATAAATAGTAAAAGCGGCTACTTATCAACTCCGAAACGGTTTTGAAGAGAATATTACGAACAGGCAATATATCTTTCAGGCCGAACAGGAAGATTCACCTTGATATAGAGCCGCTCGTACTTTTGTTTAGATTTGTATGTGCATGACAAATGCTAAGATTTACTGTACAAAGCATGTACTTTCCTTGACTCGACTTCAGGAAGCGTGTATACCTGAAAACAGTTTCCTGAAAAGCTATCGCTACTTTGATTTATTCGCCACCAAAGTCGAAACTCCCAACTTTAGACACTCGTCTGCTTGTCTGTCTATTATAAAAACAACATTTAAAAACACTTAAGCTTTATTTAAAATCACAGAATTAGGCTTAAAAGTGATCCTCAAAAAGGACTTCTTGGTCGTTTTGGAAGGGCACCAAATTTCCTGATTCTTCCTCGACGTCATACCTTCCAATTAGGTTCCACGTATCGGGCTGGTTATCCACCAAAACTACTTCGTCCTTTGGAATGACGTACAGTGGCATTATCTCATCGAAATCCTTTTTGCTGGTGAACGTGATTTGACTTGGTGTCGTATTGTATAATTGAGGAACTATTGGGTCCGTTATCAATTTATCGCTAAAAGTATATTTCGTTTTGAAAAATCAATTTGATAAAATAGTCATTCCAAATAAAAACACCAAATGGGATGCGCTGCTTGATTTTTTATTTTGATAAAAAAATTGAGGATGATCTTTTAGGTATCAAATATGAAAATCCGTTGCCGTTTTAATTTTTGGATTATTTACTTTTAATCGGCACCCTTTAGAAATCTGAAATCGTGTCAATTTCTTACTCTCTTATATTGGTCCAGAACTTTTTTCTGTGACAAATATTGAAATGATTTTAATTTTTTTTACTGTTCAGTAAGTGTGTTTTCGATATAAATTATTATAATCCAATTAGTTAATCTCATAAAAGAATGGTAAACCACTTAAAGATTAATGATAATTTGCCAATTTTTGTGATTTTTGTCTGGCTCCTGTGCCTATTCTACTAAATCTAGAAAGTTATTTTTTTTCAGGTATCAAGTACTTATACAATAGAAAACGTAACTATTATTTTAAGTTTCTAGACTATCATTTTCTTTATTAAAAAAATTATTGAAACTTGATAATTTTCAAAATTAGCCAATTTTGCCCTCAGAAATCATTATGTTGAGGAAAAAATTAAAATCTGAAACTTTCAGGAAATGTAGTCCCAACCTTCATCTTTTCAGTCTAGTTAGTCTTGTTTTTTTATTTTTATCCATGTAAAAGATATAATATTTTTTTTAATGCAGTTAAGAAGCGATATTGTTAGTTTTATTTATAATTTAAAATTTAGATGGCTTTGACCTAGTCAATTCATGTTTGGTAGAGAAATGTCAGAACTGCCAAAAATATTTCATAAATATTATTTGTGCGTATTTCTTTGGTAAATTTTGTATATAACATAATATGTCATATTATGTTATATACAAAACTATAAATTAAAGTATCAACTAAATTAACTTCAGCTTTTGTTCAATAGATGGCTACGATAATAAAAATTAAAAGTATAATGGAAATTCAAGTGTCATGTAAATTAAAGTATAATCGAAATTAAAATATCATGAAATTTAAAGTATATGGAATATAAATTAAAGTATCAAGGAAATTGTTTCAATTTTGATTTTAAATAATAATTTAAATATCATTTTCATTTTAAATAAGAATGGATATGCATTTTCAATATTTGAAATATTTAATTAATTGGTACAACATTGAAATTGTTTCTATAACCCTTCTGAAATACAGAAATGTATGTATCATTTAAATTCAGAAAACATGTAAATTCAAATAACAAATATGTTTATTAAACTTTATTTGTATATAAATTTATTTATAGTTATCATTATAACTCAGAATAAAAATTCAATGTCCATTAAGGAAAATACTTTTAACTTCCATTATCAAACCTATAAAAAAATTAACAATAATTTAAATAATACATTGGTACCAGTTATAAATAGTAAAACGGCGTTCCATATAAAATATCATTCTCAAATTTTTTCATTAAAATAAAAAATCATGCAGCGCACTTTTAAATTCATTTTTGGTGTTTTCATTTGGATTGACTCAAAAGCAAAAATTCAAGGCACCATGTGGAGCATTCATGGAATCGTAAATTTGCATGCAATGGCAAACAGAAACGGAAAATACCTTTCGTCTGGATCATCCACGTTGATGACAGCCGCGTCAAATGCTAAGATTTACTGTACAAATGCTAAGATTTACTGTACAAAGCATGTACTTTCCTTGACTCGACTTCAGGAAGCGTGTATACCTGAAAACAGTTTCCTGAAAAGCTATCGCTTCTTTGATTTATTCGCCACCAAAGTCGAAACTCCCAACTTTAGACACTCGTCTGCTTGTCTGTCTATTATTAAAACAACATTAAAAAACACTTAAGCTTTATTTAAAATCACAGAATTAGGCTTAAAAGTGATCCTCAAAAAGGGCTTCTTGGTCGTTTTGGAAGGGCACCAAATTTCCTGATTCTTCCTCGACGTCATACCTTCCAATTAGGTTCCACGTATCGGGCTGATTATCCACCAAAACTACTTCGTCCTTTGGAATGACGTACAGTGGCATTATCTCATCGAAATCCTTTTTGCTGGTGAACGTGATTTGACTTGGTGCCGTATTGTATAATTGAGGAACTATTGGGTCCGTTATCAATTTATCGCTAAAAGTATATTTCGTTTTGAAAAATCAATTTGATAATTTTATTCCAAATAAAAACACCAAATGGGGTGCGCTGCTTGATTTTTTATTATGATAAAAAAAATTGAGGATGATCTTTTAGGTATCAAATATGAAAATCCGTTGCCGTTTTAATTTTTGGATTCTTTACTTTTAATCTTAGAAATCTGAAATCGTGTCAATTTCTTACTCTCTTATATTGGTCCAGAACTTTTTTTCTGTGACAAATATTGAAATGATTTTAATTTTTGTTACTGTTCAGTAAGTGTGTTTTCGATATAAATTATTATAATCTAATTAGTTAATCTCATAAAAGAATGGTAAACCACTAAAGATTTATGATAATTTGCTACTAAATCTAGAAAGTTATTTTTTTTTCAGGTATCAAGTACCTACTTATACAATAGAAAACGTAACTATTATTTTAAGTTTCTAGACTATCATTTTCTTTATTAAAAAAATTATTGAAACTTGATAATTTTCAAAATTAGCCAATTTTGCCCTCAGAAATCATTATGTTGAGGAAAAAATAAAAATCTGAAACTTTCAGGAAATGTAGTCCCAACCTTCATCTTTTCAGTCTAGTTAGTCTTGTTTTTTTATTTTTATCCATGTAAAAGATATAATAATTTTTTTAATGCAGTTAAGAAGCGATATTGTTAGTTTTATTTATAATTTAAAATTTAGATGGCTTTGACCTAGTCAATTCATGTTTGGTAGAGAAATGTCAGAACTGACAAAAATATTTCATAAATATTATTTGTGCGTATTTCTTTGGTAAATTTTGTATATAACATAATATGTCATATTATGTTATATACAAAACTATAAATTAAAGTATCATCTAAATTAACTTCTGCTTTTGTTCAATGGATGGCTACTATAATAAAAATTGAAAGTATAATGGAAATTCAAGTGTCTTGTGAATTAAAGTATAATCGAAATTAAAGTATCATCTGTATTAGCTTCTGATTTTCCTCAATAGATGGCTACGATAATAAAAATTAAAAGTATAATGGAAATTCAAGTGTCATGTAAATTAAAGTATAATCGAAATTAAAATATCATGAAATTTAAAGTATAATGGAAATTAAAGTATAATATAAATTAAAGTATCAAGGAAATTGTTTCTATAACCCTTCTGAAATACAGAAATGTATGTATCATTTAAATTCAGTAAACATGTAAATTCAAATAACAAATATGTTTATTAAACTTTATTTGTATAGGTATAAATTTATTTATAGTTATCATTATAACTTAAAATAAAAATTCAATGTCCATTAAGGAAAATACTTTTAATTTCCATTATCAAACCTATAAAAAAATTAACAATAATTTAAATGATACATTGGTACCAACTAGTTATAAATAGTAAAACGGCGTTCCATATAAAACATCATTCTCAAATTTTTTCATTAAAATAAAAAATCATGCAGCGCATTTTTAAATTCATTTTTGGTGTTTTCATTTGGAATGACTCAAAAGCAAAAATTCAAGGCACCATGTGGAGCATTCACGGAATCGTAAATTTGCATGCAATGGCGAACAGAAACGGAAAATACCTTTCGTCTGGATCATCCACGTTGATGACAGCCGCGTCAAATGCTAAGATTTACTGTACAAATGCTAAGATTTACTGTACAAAGCATGTACTTTCCTTGACTCGACTTCAGGAAGCGTGTATACCTGAAAAGCTATCGCTACTTTGATTTATTCGCCACCAAAGTCGAAACTCCCAACTTTTAGACACTCGTCTGCTTGTCTGTCTATTATTAAAACAACATTTAAAAACACTTAAGCTTTATTTAAAATCACAGAATTAGGGTTAAAAGTGATCCTCAAAAAGGGCTTCTTGGTCGTTTTGGAAGGGCACCAAATTTCCTGATTCTTCCTCGACGTCATACCTTCCAATTAGGTTCCACGTATCGGGCTGATTATCCACCAAAACTACTTCGTCCTTTGGAATAACGTACAGTGGCATTATCTCATCGAAATCCTTTTTGCTGGTGAACGTGATTTGACTTGGTGTCGTATTGTATAATTGAGGAACTATTGGGTCCGTTATCAATTTATCGCTAAAAGTATATTTTGTTTTGAAAAATCAATTTGATAAAAGCAAAAATTCAAGGCACCATGTGGAGCATTCACGGAATCGTAAATTTGCATGCAATGGCGAACAGAAACGGAAAATACCTTTCGTCTGGATCATCCACGTTGATGACGGCCGCGTCGTTTAGCACATTCGAGTCCCCCTCCAGGTCGTAGATTCCCGCTACGTAGGAGGCGGCCCG
Source organism: Brassicogethes aeneus (assembly GCA_921294245.1). Classification (NCBI taxonomy): domain Eukaryota; kingdom Metazoa; phylum Arthropoda; class Insecta; order Coleoptera; family Nitidulidae; genus Brassicogethes; species Brassicogethes aeneus. Next base: position 49,993,025 of record OV121135.1, read on the forward strand.
CGTCCCGCCGCCGAACAACGCTGGATGCTGCGATACCAAATGGACCTTAAATTCCTTGGCAAAGTTGCTGTGAAAACGATCGCCGTTGCAAAACTTGCATTCGTAAATGCATTTGCCCGGATGTTTGTTTGTTGACAGTACGTGCTTGCGGAGGTTGTCCTGAAAAATTTATTCATCAACTTTTCTTTAACTGTCGCCAACTTCTCCTATGCTAATTCAATGACCGAACTAATGACTACCCAGAGAACCATGGTTTGGAAAATAAATTATTTATTTATTTGCATACACTGAAAGAAATTTGTTGCTAAAAGTAAATACAAATTTATACTAAAAATTTTATACTAGTGCTTTACACATTTATACTACTGTTTATTATGAATGTATGGTAAATTTTGTAATACATTTATTGTAAAGAAGATATGTTAGATCTAAATAAAAATAAACTTACCCTTACTATAAAATGTAAACTAAAAGTGAATTACAGCAAAAAAATATTGCTAGAAACACCATTTATATTGCTAGGGCAGCAATAGGCTGCTAACCAAACGAATATATTTGTTTTAGCAATGTATGTGGTAGTCTATATATGAAACATAAAATATATTTGCCCTAATTATTTTTTTATTTAACTTTAGTATATATTTCTTTCAGTGTATATAAATTGTATTTTTATTAAGTTTGACCACAAATGACATATTTTATGCCAGTCATTTCCCAACGCGATAGCACGTAAACTGCATAAAAGGTTTAAAATTATTTTCAGTATTTAAAAAATTTTTTGAAGCGAAGTATAAAATTTTATTTGCAGTCAAAATATCATAAAAGTTAAGCTATTTTAGCTTAAATTCAGCGATTAATTGAGTGTGTTAAAGAATCTTGGTACCTTATTTATAGAGCTTCGAATTTCCTGCAAAATTGCCCCTAAATTTTTTTTCCTACAATGAATATTATAATAATATATTATGCATAATCTTGAAAATAGGATTTTAGAAACATTTATAACTTTTGAACTGTATACACCTATAGGTGATAAAAAAATTGTTCATTCGAATTTGTAGATCATTAAAATATCTTCAAAATTGCTAATTGACTTTTATAGTTATACGTTTTAACGCTTATAAAAAAGAAACAGTTGAATCTACAGACTGGACGACAGATTTTTTGTAGATAATTTAATGCTAAAAAAGAACTAATGATTGTTTATCAAAAAAAAGTTTTACATAGTATGCAGGCGAAATAAATCTTAAAAAACTATTTTTCCATGTTAAATTAATGGAAAAATTTTAAATTCGATGATGGACTTTTTAAAATTAATATTACAGACTGGACTCTGTAAGATAATTTTATGCTAAAAAAGGACCAGTGATTGTTTATCAAAAAAAACTTTTCTTAGGATTCTTCATAAAAAACAATATATTTTTTGTTTTTGTTTTAACAAATTTTTATTTTTTTCTTATAATTTCAAAATTTAAATACAAACATTGTTTTCTGCGCCTGTATTTACCAATATCATGTAGTTGGTCAATTTTTTAAAAGCCCAAGTAAACATAAGAAATTTGTCATCGTTTTTTCATGTCCAAACATTTTAAAAATTAAACCTACCTAACTTAATCCAAAAGGCTTTTGCATATTATTGGACACAATTTGATCATTTATTGTTGGCCATCGTGATTGCACAAAAATCATAGGAATATCTAATATGGAGAAAGGCAGTAACTGCTAAACAAGAAATTTGTGGAAAATTAGCATAAACTACATTTTTATAAAAAGCAGTAGGTATTTAATTGATTTTTTTAACTATTTGAGTGCATTTCTGTATTGAATTCGGTTACAAAATGTCCATAGTTTTACCATAGCACAAGAAAACGCATTTTGAATTTTTTTGCAGTTACTGCCTTTCTCCATAGTAGGGCAGATTACCCCAGTAGCACAATGATATTGGCCCAATATTCGTAATAATATTGGGCCAATATATCTTTCGCCACCCACCCAAATGATAAGGGGTAGAGGGGGGTTACTTGATATAAAATGTACCTTCCAAATTCTTTGAAAAAATTGACCAATAAGACAAGTCATGTACCGTCTATGTTATTCTTAATTACGATGAAATGCTAAAATCGTTTGTATCGTGTGCTAAAATGATCAGCTTGAGCTTTATTGACGTAATAAGGAATTTTATTGCTAATAAGACAAGAAATCGCATATTACCCTTGTTATTCTTACAGTAATTGCAAGAATGGCCTTTATTATAAACAATAAGGATGGTAGACGGTTGCGCCACCCCCAACTTAAAACCGTTCCTGCGCCACTAGTATAGACATATCCTGGAAACAAACGTGTGTCATTACATATCACTTTTAGAAATCCGAAAGCATCGTTGACTAAAGTTAATGATATATTGGCGTAAAATAATATGCCAATATAGGACCAACATAGGACCAATATAGATAAACATTGGCAATGATATATTAAATTATCATTTTATGCCAATATTGGGCTAACATAGGCTAAATAAATCCAATATTGGCCCCAGATAAAATATTGGGCATAGACGCGCCCCATATAGGACCAATATTTTGTGCTACTGGGGTAAGTCCTAAATTGTACATTTATTGGCAAACTTCCTGAAAGGGCAATTTTTAACCTGATATGGATCTCTGGGTACCATTATTTTCATATCACGTTCTGGAGCCCTGTTAAAAATCACCCATAAAGACCAATAGAAAAGCTATTGGGATTTTCCAGCGGCAGCTCTATTGGTTTGAATTGGTCTCAATAGTGGTATCTGTACCATGAATTACCAATTCAAACCAATAGCGACACCGCTGGAAAATCCCAATACAGACCGATAGAGACTAATCGTATTTTATTGGTAATTCCCAATAGATATATTATAGATATATTTTATTGGTAATTCCCAATAGAGCTATTTGGATTTTCCAGAGGTACCGCTATTGGTTTGAATTGGTCCCCACTATCCATTTTAGACGTCTTTAAGGTAAAAAATTACGTGTTTTGATGGTTAAATAATTTCTCAAAAATAGTGCTGTTTAACATTTAATTTAAATTTTATAAATAGCTTCTGCTAAAAGTAAGTAGTGGGGCCCACTGCTTACTTTTCGCAGAGTGGGCCACAGGACGACCTGTGCCCCTTTAAAAATTCCAAAACGCCAAGCGTTTCCATGGCCAGTAATTTTGCCTTAGTAAGGAATCCTTACTTAGCAACTCAAGGCATTCCACCTTTATAGGCCTATGTATTGTGCTACAGAGGCGAGAGGTATGCATGGGTTGCCTACCTATTGGCGAATTTTGAAAATAAATATTAAAGTGGTATATACCAATAGGGTTCCTTGTACCTACACACCGATAAAATACCAATTCAGACCATTAGTTTATCTATTGGTATTTTTCAGTAAGAAAATTGCCAATAGAAACAAGTGGTCATTTGTATTAAATTGCGCAAGCGCTGAACATTTAAGTGGTATTTACCAATTGAATTTCAATTGGGAATTTCCTTTACTTGTAACTTCTTATAAAAACCAATTCAGACCATTAGGTAATCTATTGGCATTTTCCAGTACGGAAATTACCAGTAAAGACCAATTCATTCCATTCTGATTTTTTATTGGTTTCTATTGGTCTCTATGGGTGATTTTTAACAGGGGGATCTGTCCTGATATAAAGATCATTTCTATTAAAATGTCTGTACTTACCAATGAGTTGCATTTATATTTACAATGTGGACAACTAAATGGTTTGGCTCCCGAATGGGTCCTCAGATGCCTTTGTAAGTGAGTAGACATTCTTGTAGCAAATTTGCAATGAGGACATTGGAACTTCTTTTCGCCGGAATGGATAACCATATGCCTATGAAAGATTTTTCAGTAAATGTTGATGTTGATTAAAATCTCGAAATAAATTCAACATTCTCAATTTCTCTTACTTAATTTCCGAGATAAGTAAAGCACATCGCGAATACATTAAGACCTAAGTAAATTTAATTACGAAAAAATGCGCTCGGCTCGACCATAAAGTATCTTCACCGGTTGACAAGTAGTGTTTAGCAATGAACTGAAGAGTCGATTCCTTGGCCGATAACGGGTTTAATTACAAGGTTCGGACTCAACCGAAATGTCAATTAATGGAATCGTACCACATTTGCCGCCTGAGCAAAAGTGTTCTTCTAACTTATTTATTTCTCTAGGCAGGGTCGTACTCAAGGAAAAGATTGTTTTCTTCGGAACAGTTTCATTAACTAAAATGTATGTAATGTGAGTGTAATGTCACAAAACAAGCGCTCGACCTTGAGCCGACCAACGACAAATGGGAATAGAACGAGCGTGCAAATGAGAAAAGACCGTGTTTACCTATTCATACAGAGCTGCAATTTGTTTAGTCTAGCCGAAAGTTATTGAATATAAGAATTTTACAAGAAGAAAAGCCGAGGAAGAAGTTATACAAAAAAATTTAATAAAAACAGATTTGTAACTTCTGAAAAATCATAAATACACGTCACGAGACGCCACTGTTTCTTACCTATTTAGATGTAGTTTCGTCTTTCCTTTGTAGTCGCACTGGTTGCAGGAAAATTCTTTATTTTCAGAATGAACTACGAAATGTTGCCTGATTTCGCTCATTTTTCTGGCAGTGTACACGCAATCTGGAAAAGCGCATTTAAAAGATTTTCCTGTGTGCACCGACATGTGTTGTTGCAATGTAAACCTGAAAAAAAATAACTTGCTAGGAAATACACATACAGCAATAACCAAGATATATTTTTGTAGTACTCATTTAAATGATATCGAAGGTCAAAGTGAGAAATAAATAAAAAAATTATCTTTTTTTATAGACCTATAGAAATTAAAAAACAACAACTTTTTGTTATCACATTGTATCAAAATTCCCAACTAATTAGCACCTTGACAGGGACATACTTTTAAAAATTTTATTTCATTTTAATTACTCCATATAATTAAAAAATATATAAAAATAAACCGTAAGAATTTTTATTTATGCATTTACTCTAAAGAGTGCATTTTAAAATAAAATGAGTGGAGTTGTTAAAGAACAAACAACTTGTTAAATATTCCTATTGTCCTGTTTTGTAGCTAATAAATAATTTGTCAACCTGGTTCGCTCGAGTGACAGCCAACATGAACTTAAATCGGCCTCGTGGAAATTACACCTCTTTATTTAAATTCACGTTCGTTATTTACGTTTTCAACAAAAAAGCATTTCAATACTAGAAACTAATTTAAATTTAGTATACCTCAACATTTTGGGTTTAATGTTTGTGTTTAAAACGATAAAAGGAAAATAGGTAATTATTTAAATTACATAAAAGATATGTACATATGTAAACTTTATATTGTATGGTACCTTGTGGAACTTTATACTAATTATACCACTGGTCAATGCGATGTTCTTGTTGCTCTTAAGCCTTTGTATATTAAAAACCACACGTTAAAAAACTATTTTAAGAAATTCACGTTTTAAATTTAATTACAAGAAAAATAATTTCATTTAAACAGAAGAATTTAAGATTTTGTTAAAATCATGTATAATATACGAAATACGATATACGATACGATAAACGATACGATTTACGAATAGGATATACGATACGATATACGATACGATATACGATACGATATACGATACGATATACGATACGATATACGATACGATATACGATACGATATACGATACGATATACGATACGATATACGATACGATATACGATACGATATACGATACGATATACGATACGATATACGATACGATATACGATACGATATACAAAAAATCACAATATACTATACTATACGGTATATACTATATATACAGTATATTGTAATTTTTGTACTGTCGTTTTTAACTAAGATATTTTATTAAATTTTAATAATCCCGTATTGCCGGATTTTCTCAATGTAGTCAGAATAACTAACCGTTTTCATCTTAAATTTCATTTTTAATACCTAATTTTAAAACTAATATGTTTAGGTATAATAGGGCAAAATCGAATGTAGATAGTAATTATTGCGTATATTGCAGGGCGTTCGTATAAATCTCACCCCGTATAAATCGTAGTCAATAAATAAAAAACCGTATTAATAAATGTGAACGAGTCGTGGCGAATGCAGTATATATCTGTAATTTCCTCTCGGATGCATTGTTAATTTACGATAGCTGATGGGCGTTTTACTCAAAAATCTGGACACGGGGCGGCATCTCTCCGGCATATAAATCTGTCAAAGCGATATTGTATTGCCGTTATTTATGTAGAAATCAACTGTTCACTTCAGTCTCATCAATCTGGCGCGCCACGAACTAACCAGCACACCTCTACTCATTCGCAGTGCCGGCTTCGGCAAGCTTTTGCGTCCCTGGCAACATTCTTCTCACAATTAGTTTGTTATTTTTGCTCAGAGTAAGTCCTATACATGAACATTAGAGTGTGTCTAATATTCGCTTGTTTCGAAATTAATTTGCTAGTAGCAAAAATATCATTCTTCATAATTATGTGCAAAAAATAGTATATTAAGTTGTATTAAGTTAACATTAACATTCTTCTTAAAATTAGTTTGTTATTTTTGCTCAGAGTGAGTCTTATCCATGAACATTAGAGTGTGTCTAATATTCGCTTTTTTTCGAAATTAATTTGTTAATAGTAAAAATATTATTCTTTAAAATTATGTGCACAAAATAGTATATTATGTATTAAGTTTAATAAACGCTATTTAAGTCACGAGTTTAATTTAATTAATTAAAAGTTTATAAACATACTACACTTTTTCTACGACAAATTCCTAATATTATCTAAAAAATAATTTAAATTAAATATTTGAATAAAGCGACATCTATACGAGAATAAAGTAACCATCCCAATAAATATTTTTACCATTAACATTGCCCGTAATTATTGCAAAATATTATCACAAAGTATTAAAAATTCTTTCACGGGAAATGTTAAAGGTACAATAAGTGACACTTGTATTTATTGGAATTCCCGTTAGAATTTCTAACTTGGAAATCTACCGGCGTTAAATCTCAAATTTTTCTGTGTAAATCAAAATTTATTCCTTGAAAATAGACTAAAAATCGATATAGAAGTAGTTTTTTACAGTAAAAAACAGAATGATTTATGGGCACTGTACGCAAATTTTAACGCTTTATCAGTTAAATCTAGTTAACTGCACTACTGTCAACATCCTGGGCTTGCCAAATTCACTTAAAATTAAAATAACAAAATAAATAAGGAAATTTAATTGTCTACAAAAAATCAATTTTAACGTAAAATATTCAGATAATCTCGAAAATTAATTTTCTACAAAGAAGGTCCTTATCAATTATCGCATAAATATTACAGTTTCAGATATATGTAATTACGATTTTATCCTTAAATTGTATTTTATTTTACAATTTACAAGTTTTAACTTATTTTAAAAGTAAAAAAAGATTTTTAGATATTATTTGTTAAAAAATTTAATTGTGTACACAAAAGGTCCTTATGAATTATCGCATAAATATTGTAGTTTTAGAAATAATTGCGATGTTAATCTCATTGTAATTTTTTAGCAAAACTTATTTTGAAAGTAATTTTTTCTTGAAATAATTTGTTTGAAAATTTAATTGTCTGCAAAAAATATTGATCAATTATCATGTGTAAATTTTTAAAAAATTTAGTGGTATCTAACAATTTTTTTTATATATTTTGTCGGTAAATTTAATTTCCTGTAAGTATCGTAGTATGTAGTTCCACAGATAACGGCTATTTTATTTTAAAATTGTCATTTTTATGATAAAACTTTCTTAATTAATAAGTAAAAAAATAATTTGTCTAATTTTGTCGGTAACTTCAATAAATTTCCCACTACTACTACTAACTAAAAGTGAATTAGTCAAAAATTACTAATTGATAGTCATTTTTATAAAAGTATACTTATTAGTCAAGTTCTACTGAATGAAATAGTCGAATTAGTAAATATAAATTTAAAAAAAGTTATGACGGTTTCTCTGTTGACAAGCAGGTGTCTAATCGCCGTGCTTTTATAAATGACAGTTATATATTTGGGTGTAAATGAGATAGATTTTTTTTACCTCTTTTTGACTTTTTTTACTATTACTTGAAAAAGGATAATAAGTAAAAAAATTCTAACTCTAAAATGCCTTTACCAATCGTTATAAAATTTTATTTAAAAATACTTCAACTTATATCTCAGTTTACGTGTTCTAGGGTTTAAAAAAAATAATTTTAAAGCCCTTTAATTAAATAATAAAAAAACTTTTAGAGATTTTTTTTTAAGTAAATTAAAAATATGGTGTTATAGACCGTATTTTTGTTATTATACCCTAAAAATTTTGTACAAATCAACCGAACAGTAACAAAGATACAGCGCTTCAAAGTCGGTAAAAATTATTTTGCTGAAAAATGGTAATTTTTGACAACTTTGAAGCGCTGTATCTTTACTATTACTGTTCGTTTGATTTGCACAAAAATTTTAGGGTATACTAACAAAAATACGGTCTTTAACACCATATTTTTAATTTACTTAAAAAAAATTCTCTAAAAGTTATTTTTAGAACGTTTTTTTATTATTTAATTAATAATAATCTGTAACCTTTGAAATTAACAAAATGCTTACAAAATTGCATATTACCTTTACAAAACTTTCGATAAAATATTTTCCTTTGTTAAAATAATTTCAAACCTTAGTTTTCTACAAAAAATTATGTTAAAATTTTACAAAATAAAATTAACAAAGTACAAATCTGATTTGTGTAACATTGTACATTCCCCTAGAGCCTGCACTGTCTCTCCTATTGAAAATAGTGTATACCTCGTGAACCAGCTGCGTACCTACAGGGGTGCGCGGGGGGTCCACCACAAATTCCATAAAAAAGGATTAGATTTAATCGATAGAGACGGTTCTGTGTTATGTTAATTAAAACTGAGATTTATCTTAATTTACTAGCTTTAATAATTAGGTATTAAGGATGTCTGATGTGATTTTCATAAAAATGTTTTCTTTATCAAAACGGCAGATTTGGAAGCCCTATAAAGTTGTTATTTTGTATAAAGAAAACACTACTTAGATACATAAACAGCTTAAAACTATAAGGGATCACATAAATCAATAGGACGACATTTTTATGGTTAGTAGGTATCTGTTCACAAAGGTTTAAAACTCACAATGAGTCAGTTGATGAGGCAACGAAAAAGGCAGTAGTAGATAAATAAATCAGAATTATTTGTAATAAAACAATTTACCGTTGCCCGGCTAATCAACTAATCAACACCGGGTCGTAAAATCAACATCACAAGCGGCAAACCGAACGATTATTCAATGTCAACTGAAATTTTTAAACTTGTGTTTTATTGCTAATAATTCTATTTTATTAAAATGGTTTTCGGGCAATAAAATTTGAATTATTGCCTATTTATGAAAAAAACATTGTATAATTTAATCGGTTGTAACTTTCAGATACATTTTTATTTAATGGAATAATTTACTTCGGAATTTTTATCGAGCTGGGCCGATTTTGAACTGTGGATTATTGTTTTTACCGGCTAAAAGCAATTCATTAATTTACACCCATTTATAATTAATTTTTGTTGTAATAAAATTTAACGATTATTTTATTTTAAATATTTATTAAAATTGCGACTAACATGTTTAATTAAAATTTTAATCTTGATTAAAATTCAAGACAATTCGCACGAGCTCACACAATATTTTTTTACAGCTAATAATATGATAATTCAATGTAAAATAAGAAAATAGTACGCCCTTCGTAGAGAATTTACACTTTGTACAAATAATAGGAGGAATTAAGATTAAACCTGAAGAAGTACCAGACCAGTGGCGGCTCGTTGGTGTATAGGAGGGTGAGGCTACATGAGGTTAATTTTGTCTAAATACAGCCTCAATCAGAATCTCGTAATTAGTGAAAAAAATTAGTGGTTTCAATTATACTTATAATTAACACAAAACGATCATTCACAATGCGCAAAATTAACATATAAAAGATTGCCCATTTTTCTTAACCTGGCATAAACAATATTTATTAAATTAATAGTATATTTTGTATCAAGTTTGATAAATGCCATTAATGAGTGTATAGAAAAGTTTATAAACGAGGTGCATACTATACTTTTTCTACGACAAATACTTATTATTATCTTAAAATGATTTAAATCAAAAATTTGTATAGAGCGCCATCTATGAAACAATAGGGGAATCTATGTGTCATAGTCAAATGTCAAATTTTATAAACACAGATTATAAAGGTTATAAATCGAAATGTATTTCTTGAATTGATAGTTTTTCACAGTGAAAGTAAAGAAAATGCTTTATGAGCACTTTACAGTGAAGTCCGTGCCCGAATTTAAGTTATAGTTTACTGCCGGCGAAATTAAAAGGTCAGTACAATGTTCATATAAACTTTTCAAATATTGGCGTTGAGAAACTATTTAATACTTTTGTTGTATTTTTGTATTGAGATAATAAAATAATTTTCACATTTAGTATTATTTTACAAGAAAGGCACATTATTTTAACGATTGTATGACATTTGACAACTGCCAACTAACTTAAAACTAACTTCAACCCGTGACTAAAGCACCATAAAGCCACAACTTGTTAATGTGTATATAAAAGGTCACTTAGTGTCATGGAAACATGTACGATAAAGGGCGTTTTAAAGGTGGGAGTAGAAAAAATAATATTTTTTACAACCATTACAATAATATTTATATAACCTTACCTTCACTGGCAGGTAGGTAGGTTTCGTACCAAGATATTTGAAAAGTTCGTGAATATTGCTTACCCTTATCGTTAAGTATTGATGAAATTTTTGACGTTGGACGACTCCCCAATATCTGTCTTTTTACAGTTTCGTTTCTTCTTAAAAAAGCCGTTTCAATTATTGAGAAAATAATGTCAACAGTATACTGTTATATATTCAATAAAAAAACAGAAATATTTAACTAAAGAAAACTTCCCGTTATTTTAAAAACCTAACATTAATTGAAACTTAAAACAACTTGTTGCCTAATAAAAACTGCTTATTCTACCTGTGTAGCGTGTATGTACCTCCTTGCACCACAATAATAAAATAATAAATTTTACTAATCGAGAGAAAAACTATAAAAGATCAGACAGTTTTAAATGATTTAATCAAAACAAAAACACCGTTTCTACACACAGAAAAAGTGCCATCCACCACATCTTCAGTCATGTGATATAAAACTACCAATTAGAGCAAGCCCAAGCTCCAATTATCTCTCCTTAAGCAGCAACAAATAGACGCGAACTCTCCTGATATAAATAGTTTACGCTCTTTGCTGGTAAGTAGGATCTTCACAGGATATAAATATTTCGCCTCTGTTCGGTCGACTCTCAACGCTGTAGTGGGTTGACGGGGTTTGAGCGTGGATTTTAATTTACCATTTATGCTTATAGAATGATTTGTAACTTTTTTTTGTGTAGAACTGTAGTAAAAATCGTTCCTTTATTTTGAGGGTTGGGCCTAACCTGACAAGCCGCCTCTGAACCAGACTTGAGGAAGATCATACTATTTAAGAAAGAACACCACTACTCATCCAGACCATCATGTAACTACTGGCTATGGCTTGTCTTTCACACCAATAATACAGGACAATTTTTTAGTTACATTTTAAATTACTCAAACAATACGAAACATAGAATGGTAAGAACCCTCATGACAGAGCAATCACCCTCTGCAACTCAAAAGAAACCCCAAAAAAAAATAAACCTTATTAAAAGGAAATGGCTACCCCATGGATGGAAAGCCTGAGGCATCAGGATGGCATCGTACTCATACATTTATCTAGATGGACATAATTTTATCGTTCGTTTTGAAATGTTATGGGCGTAAACAAAGTTAAAGTAATAAAGAACCATTAAGATGACAATGGTTATTGTGCTATATTCGTATTGGATTGAAGTAATAATCTATGTGGTCGTTAATAAGCGAGCGCATATAGAATCTCTATTAGCTGGAAGAGAAGGAGGTATTAGAAAGACAAAAAAGGCGAGTGAAATAAGGCGAAATAAATAAGTTGCAGGGAGGAGGAGGAGGAAGAAGAAGAAGAACGCGAACGGGCTCTCACATTCGTCTCCGCTAATAGTTTCCCTTCGACATAACGATACAGTGTAAAACTTTGGCCATTCATTGCGAGAGCAATTATCATATATCTGAACAGTATGACAGTGGGAATGGCACGATCATGCAAAGTGGAAGAGAACGCGTCACCGTGATGGTTTCGCAAATCACCGAGTCGCAGACGATTTTTAGGGAATAAATCGCAAGAACCGCGCGATTTACGATTAGGGAAAAGCGTTTCCTGAAATTGTTTTTGCATTTCGTCCGAACACGAATATTGTTAATGGGCGGCCATTAAAGGCACGCACTAGACGCCACCGCTGCTTATTGATAATTACTGGGCGAGTTTATGATATCCGGTGATTTATGGACGGCTCCGGGAAACCGGGAAATTTATTTTCCACCGACGTCGTTGTCTCCCACATACACTACTTTTCTCAAACTCCGCGTAAAATCCAAACGACGTTCATTGTCCTGAAACGTTGCGTTTTTGAGGCTGACGCCTGTTTCAATTATTCCGTCATGATCTATGATAATTGCCACCAACCGATAAACACATTTTTATTGTTTACTGGATCCTTTCTTCAACCTTCATGGTTCATGCAATGCCACACCATGGTGTGGCCAGACATTACATTACATAAACCGTAAAAAATACTTTAAAGTTGACTTAGTAGTAAATTTGTAGTTATTTAAACTTAAAATGCTGCTTGGGTGGTGTGGCCATCTCATTTATAAAGGTAGTATTTTATGTCGATTGAAGAATATGCATACAACTTTTTTTCGTTCATGAATTAAAAGGTAAAAAAATACTAGAAAAGAATCTATTCAATTCATTATAAAACCTTAAACCCATATCATAAACTTATCGTTGCAGAACGATTTCCTAAATTGTTGTAATTGTACATAATCCAACATGGATTTCGTTCCAAAAAGTCCACCAAAACTGCAATTCCTGCTTTCTTAACTACCAAATTTTTACAGACAATAACATGAAATGCCTTGGCTTGTTTATGGATCTCAGCAAGGCTTTTGATCTAGTTGACCACTAGCTTTGCTTGAGAAGTGTTATAGATATGGTTTTAGGGGTATAATACATGGCTGGTTAACATCATATCTACATGAAAGATCGCAAATTGTTGAAATAAACTCTATTATATGAGAGAAAGAGAATAGCAATAACCTGGTTATGTTTGCTGATGACAATAATTATCTTTGTCGCTCAAACAGTATAAGGGTGATTCTACAAAAGTTGGACAACTTGATGTCATGAGTCAATAGAGTAGGTATTTTAATATTTTTTGTAAATATTTTGGTATATTACAAAAGATCCAGGTTTTTTTAACTTGTCCACCCAATTTTAATGAATTTTTTCAAAAGCACGTTTGTAGAAAAACATAATAAATATTCAAAACATCAGTACCTTGGCGTGTCCTGAATCAAACATTTGAGTGATTTTATTTTAAAATATATTCATCCATAATATAACAAGTGGTATGATTATCATCGATGATATTTTCGAATTGAAACCGAGCTGCAGATTTCACGAGTCCGCAGGACGAGTGAAATGTGCTGCTTCGGTTTCAATGAGTTAATATCATCGATAATTAATCATACCACGAGTTATATTTAGTGAGAAAATATAATGAATTTTAGGATTTAACGAATTGTAAGTTTGACATTTGAAATTAAAATGTGCTTTAAAATATAAAAAGACTTTAATAAACCTTATTTATTCAAACTTACCTTAATTTTATTATCGTTTACACCAACCCATCGATCTTTTAAAGATTATAATTCATTATTTTAATCATTTAACAAACACAGTATTTAAATGTCTACAAATGTCAAATCAAGAAGTGTCAAAATCCTTAGCAACGTGTAAACAAGGTGATAAAAAATATTGTCGCTGTGATAAAATGCGTAACCATGGAATACTGGCATTTTATTGGTTCTAATTATAATGAATTGTATTGTCAATTTATCTTAAATTTTTCAATTTCACTACAAACTATAAAACATTAAATAACGTATTTTTCATATTTTATCATAGATTCAAAGAATAGCAATTTTTAAAAAATTGATCACTTTTACCGGTCAGATCTGTGTCCAATGTTAAAATTCAAAATTCCTGCGAAATATTGAAGTTTAAACGTCAAGTCCTCGTTTTAACTCAAGTGTTGGTAAAAATTACCTACAGAGCCCGCCCTTTGCACGACATCGTCATCTTGAAAACAATGCAAGCGGCGAAGTTGTGGTGAATGCACGTATAGTTCCAGTCAAAATTTCAGTACTGTGGTGAGTAGTTATTTTCTAATGTATATATATTTCATTGTAATTTATATAAGGCTATATGTGATTTGTTGATAAGTAGCATCCACTAATAAAAAATATTAGTAAAATACTTAATTCCTAAATATAATCTCAAATTTGTATCCCATTCATCAGTACCGTGTCGTCAGTTCCATGTTCGATGTTTCGGTTATCTTTTTTTCACAAACTTCAATTTAACTTGTTTATTTAAAGTCATTATAAACTCATATAAGTTTGGTGTGGGTCCCATATCTAATAATTGAGAAATTGGTATACCCAAAATCCACCAGCCGCCACTGATTTTAAGATATTTAATGTATAATAATACTCAAAGTTGCAATAAATCTTATATTTTCTAATAAATTATGTATTTAATTAGTACCCTGGTATAGTCGTCACTTCCCTTGCATTCAAATTTAGAACACACAGATATTTCAGAAACTGTTTGAAAAAGTGACTGGCCCGGTCTGGAACAGTATATTTATTATATTCTCTATGTTCTCATAACAAAATACTGTTTAATTTTCTCCGAAAGCTATATAAACAAAATGAGGTCAAAAGTTGCCCAACTTTTGTAGAATCACCCATAAAGGATTGTATTGCCTAGGCTTCGTCAGCTTTAAATATTTTCGTCTTATGGTTTCATGAAAACAGCATGTATTTAAATACCACTAAGACAGTATTTATTCACCTTACACCAAAATCAGGATGTATATCCAAGAGTCATTTGTTGAGAGTCAACAGGTCAGTACAACAAGTTAAGACTTTAAAATTCTTAAGTCTAACTATCGACTAGTTATGTTGGGAATCGTGTAGACAACATTTGCCAAAAATTACAGTCAAATTGCTATACTCTTTTTAGGCTAAGTGAACTAACAAGCATAAATATATTATCATATACAATTTGTTTTCAGAATGTCTTATGGTATATTATTTTGGCGCCCGTCCTCTTACAATAAAAGAGTATTT
The DNA here is from genome assembly GCA_921294245.1 of Brassicogethes aeneus. Taxonomy (NCBI): domain Eukaryota; kingdom Metazoa; phylum Arthropoda; class Insecta; order Coleoptera; family Nitidulidae; genus Brassicogethes; species Brassicogethes aeneus. Next base: position 50,008,436 of record OV121135.1, read on the forward strand.
TGTTTGCAGAAAAAGGCAATTAGAGCGATATTTGGATTTTTGTTCAAATGATGTATATCACTCCTACAACCCTCGTGAACATGGTAACTTATGTGTCCATAAGCATAAACTTAGACTGTTTGAAAATAACCCTAATTATATTGGTATCAAGCTTTACAGGAAACTTCCTGAATATTTAGTAGTACATCGAAAGTGTTAAGCAGTTAAAGTTTCAACTAACAATTTTCTTAGCTTCAAATGTATTTTATAGTGTTGAAGAGTTTTTTTTAACTGTTAGGCTGTGATATGAATGGTTTTCTTCTACCTATCCACTATTCTGAATAATTTTGATCCAGCCAAACCCAAACTTTTCATCCAAAGCTAGTTTCTCATCCTTTTCTCTTTGATTTTCTAGTTCATGTTTTATTAGTGGCTGTATTGTTTCAACCAACATTTCAAAATAAATTTGATCATTTAAATTTTGGTCAATAAATAAGGGACCAATAATAAAATATCCCAAAATTCCTTTCCGGATACTGGATATGCTTTTCTCTGATGAGATGAGGATTTTCATTGCTCCAATAACGATAATTTTGTGTGTTAACATTTCAATTTGGATAAAAAGTCATCGCTGAAGCTAACGTTTTTTAGTATTTGGATATCAGTTTCATAAAATTGTCTGCATCATCATCACAAATTTGGCAAAAATGTGCGGTATGTATTCCTGTAATTAGATCTCTGGGCTTAAATGAATAAATTATAAAAGTACAATATTTTAGATATTTGCTTGTAGCTTTACATGAAACTTAGATTTAAAATCTTGGATGGGTTATTGTGATCCCCCGAAAGACATTAAAGAAAGACACACGGGCGTATAAAATGGAGAATAAGCTGCAGCGAAATAAAGCGTTTCTTGGTCCGTGGTAGATCGAATGATGCCAATCTGCTGCGATGGAGGGCAGAGGCGGGCGGATTTTTAAGCTGCCGCCGCGGGATTTATTGCATACTTTTAAGCCTCCGGCGCTCGTAAATTTGAAGGCTTCTTTTTTAACGGACGTCAACCGGTGATCTATGGGCGCGTTTAGTGTTAATGGTACCACCGACGCACCATAACAACCAGAAAACGATTGTTTTGATCGATTCTTAATTAAAAGTTTCTCGATTGCGCACTTAAGAAAAAGGCTTGTCACTCTTCGGCATTGCTGTTTGAGGTTTTTATGGTCTCACTTATCTGCCACTCGTTTTTAATTTTAATTTATCACATGTCACTTGGATTAGGCGTGCTGTTTTTTAAAATGCGGCATGTTTGAGTATAATTATGGGAAGTAAAATGCGTGCCGAAACGGGCCATTTTTCACATGCTTGTAGAAAAAATTTCTTGCGGAATCTGTCGATTGTCAAAAACAGTAGCGTGCGTTAATTGAGAAATATCTTATATCTAATATTAAAAAACTTGTCACTTTGCCTTATTGTTATAATTATTTGCAAACAAATTTGTACTGCGTTTTATTTTAAATCTTCAACGTTTTTTTTAATTTGTGTAAAAAAACGAAAAATTCTCGATTGTCATTTTAACTTTTTTTTGACATTTGACATTTTTTGCCAATTCTTTGAAATTTTTTTGATTTATATATTTATTTGTCTCATAATACCACTTTTTTGAGAATGAAGAGGGAACCTCAAAGTTCGAAAATTTGTCAATTATTTTCAAAAAAGACAGAAAAAAATAGAAAAGTTCTGAATAATTTTCTGTATATTTTTTTAAACTACATTTTTCTCTACATCCTTTAAAATACCCAGGGTGGTATTTTGAGAAATAAGCAAAGTTTTTTTTTTTAATTAAAAAAAATAGAAAACGAAAAAACGACACTGAAATTTCAAATAATTTGCAGAAAATGTCAATGTTTTTAAAAGCTTGTTGTTTGTCAAAAAATGTACCAAATAAAAAAAATGTTTTTAAATGTAGTTAAAAAAAATTTCAAAACTTTCTTCTATTTTTGTTCTTAATTTTCGAAAATTAGTAATACAAAAATTTCATTTATTTGTTTTTAAATGTAGTTTTTAAAAAAAATATTCAAAACTTTCTTTTAATTTTGTTCTTTCTTTTTTAAAAAACATTAAAATTTGTTCGATGATTTCTATAATTTTTTGTTAATTTTTTTTAAAACTACATTTTTTTAACTTTAAGGTTCATTCTTAAAAATACCTAGACTGGTATTGTGGAGTATTGTGATATTGTGTTGTCGCCTTATTACAACGTTCATGTTAGTACTGTTGAAAGAGTCCAGAATAAATTTCTCAAAACTTGTACATACAAATTAGGTATAAATTGTGAACAAATAGATTACAGTATGTTAAGACAGATAATGGGTCTGCAATCCCTTGAGCAACGTCGCGACAAATCAGCCCTAATTTTTCTGTTTAAATTGGTTAACAATATCATAAATTGCCCTGAACTACTCAGTTTACTTCAGTTCCATGTTCCTCAAAGGCGCGTAAGGAATCATTATCTGTTCCGGGAAGTCAAGCACTCCACAAACTATGGCTTTAATTCACCTGTCAACAGAATGTGTAGATTGGCAAATAAGATAGATATAGATTTCTTTAATAATAGTTTATATAAATTTAAATTTTCCATATAACCTCTGTGATCTTGTAAATTGATTTATGTAATATTTATGTTTCCTATATATATATTTGTAATTTGTAATGGTTATTTACCGTAAATAAATATTATTATTATAAAAAATAGGCTGGGTTAAAGTTTTTTTTTCAATTAAAAAACGAAATAAAAAACGCCACTGAAAATTTCAGACAATTTTCAGAAAATGTCAATGTTTTTAAAAGCCTGTTATTTGTCAATAAATGTACCAAATAACAATTTTTATTTTTTTTTTGTTTTAAATGTAGTTTTAAAAAAATATATATAATATTCCAAAAGAAATACCATTGTAAATAAAATCCGAGTGGAGAAGGAAAAATATTATGTTGAAACCATAGACCACAATAAGAATAACCCTAAAGAACTTTGGAAAAACCTAAAAACTCTATTACCTGGAAAAAAACAAACCATACCAGACGAAATCAGTTTTGATTCGGAAATAGTCAAAGAAGAGTCAAACATAGCCCATAAATTTAATAAATATTTCGTGGAAAGTATTGATGCTATTATTCAAGGTATACCACAAACAGCAAACGTTATACCCCATATAAACAGGATCCCTGAACATAGTAAATTATTTTGTAATTTTGAAAAAATATCTATGTTAAAAATGAAGCAAATAATTAAAAATCTGAAAAATGTAGGAGGCGATGAAAGTGGCATATCTAAGCAAGTCCTTTGTGATGTTTTTTATGCTGTTGGTGATCGTTTTTTTGGACATCATTAATACATCACTTAGTTCTGTTGTTTTTCCTGAGTCATGGAAATTGTCAACAGTGATTCCAGTTCCCAAGGTGCAAAATACAAAAAGTCACAATGAGTTTCGACCAATTAACACAGTTCCCATTTATGAAAAAGTAATTGAATTATGTGTAAAAGAACAGCTACTTAACTATTGCGTCAATAATAAAATAATAGTTTCTAACCAATCAGGTTTCCGTGAAAACCACTCCTGTGAGTCTGTTGTTGTTAGTATCAGTGATGATTTTCTCAAAGCCATTGACTGTGATAATTTTGTTTTAGCTGTATTTTTAGATTTTAAAAGAGCCTTTGAAACAGTAGATAGGGAAATATTGATTGTTAAAGTCTTACTTGTGTAATAGAGTCCAACGTGTAATGTATAAAAGTTCTATGTCTGAATCTATATGTGTAAAATACGGTGTACCTCAAGGGACAGTTTTGGGCCCATTACTGTTTTTATTGTATATTAATGATATGGTAAAGGTGACACAAAAATGTAAAATTATTTTATTTGCAGATGATACAATGCTCTATATAATAGGTAAAAACTTGAATCAAATGCAAGCAAATGTCAACAATGATCTGAACAATTTATTTAACTGGCTCTGTGAAAATAAATTAAGTTTAAATGCTGGTAAATCTAAATTTTGTCTATTCGCCAAAAAATCAAGAATAAGTTCTGTAAACATTAATGCTGTGCAGATTACTGTAAATGGGGAAAATATTACTTATGATAAAGAAATTAAATATTTGGGCACAATTTTAGATTCCAACTTAAAATTTAATTCCCATGCAGACTATATTATGAGAAAATTCTCAAAAAAGGTTGGTTTTATAACAAGAATAGGTAAGAATCTGTCAATGCATATAAAAATGTTGCTTTACAACGCCATTGCACTTCCCCATTTGCAGTTCTGTTCAACATTGTTGTTTCATTTGCCACAATATAAAATAAGCCAGTTAGAAAAAATCCAAAATAGAGCTATGAGACTGATTTTAAAATGTAACCGTTATACACCTATTATATCCATGTTGAGTGTCCTAAATATGTTGTCTGTCAAACAAAGAATTATGTTTAATGTAAATTTATTTATATTTAAACTAAAACAAAATCTGTTACCTGATTATATCTGTGATAAGTTAAAAGTTTTTAGAGATGTACATAATTATAATACTAGAAATTGTACAGATTTTATTTTAGTAGATAGGTGTAATACAACACAAATGTTAAACTCCGTTTTGTACAAAGGTTTACTTGAGTTTAATAAACTACCTGTGAATATTAAAAACTGTGATAATATAAATCAGTTCAAAAAACGTTTGAGAAGAATTGTTTTAAACTAAATGTTGCGTTTTTGTCATCTTTATATTATATTTATTATGATATATCTAATTCTGTATACACATGTTTTGTTAAAAATCTAATTGTAAACTTTTTAAACTTTTCTATTTTTTTTTTTTTCGTTGTATTTTTTATGTAAATATGTAAATTGTTATTTTTTATGTAGCACTGATGCTAAATAAATTCATTATTATTATTAAAACATTTTCAAAACTTTTTTATATTTTTATTCTTACTTTTTTCAAAAAGATTTTTGAAAAACATTAAAATTTGTTCGATGATTTCAATTAAAAAAATGTAATCAAAATAATATATAAAATATACAACCTTTTTTCTATTTTTGTTTTATTTTTCTAAAAACATTAAATTTTGTTCGATAATTTCAATAATGTTTTTTAAAACTACATTTTTTTTAACTTTAAGCTTTTCTACATTCTCAAAAATCCCCAGAGTGGTATTATGAGAAATAAGCTGAATTAATTTTTTTTATTCAATTGAAAAACAAAATAGAAAACGAAAAAATCCACTGAAAATTTCAGAGAAGTTGCAGAAAGTTTCCAATAAAAAATTAAAAAAATTAAAAACGACATTCGGTTTTTTCGAAAATTCAAAGAAAAGATATTTTCTATATTTTTTTAAAAAGTAACAGAATAAACATTTTGAAACCCAATAAGTCAATTTTTAAAAATGTTATAGATATCTAAAAAATAAAGAGCCATTTTTTGAATAGTTTTTTTTGAAAATTTTTCTGAAAATTTCAGATAATTTGCAGAAAATGTAAATGTTTTTAAAAGCCTGTTGTTTGTCAAAAAATGTACCAAACAATTTTTTTTTGTTTTTAAATGTAGTTGAAATAATTTTAATTAAAAAATATATATATAATCAAAATAAAATATAAAATATTTAATATAAAAAAATATTCAGAACTAAAAATTTCAGATATTTTGCAGAAAATGTCAATATTTTTAAAAGTCTGTTGTTTGTCAAAAAATGTATCAAATAAAATTTTTTCATTTTTTTGTTTTTAAATGTAGTTTTCAAAAAAAAAATACATAAAAAATATTCAAAACTTTCTTCTATTTTTGTTCTTACTTTAAACAAAAACATTAAAATTTGTTCGATGATTTCAATAATTTTTTCTACATTTTTTCTTAAACTACATTTTTTTAACTCTACATCCTCAAAAATTCCCAGAGTGGTATTATGAAACTTTTTTTTTCAATTAAAAATAGAAAACAAAAAAACGCCACTGAAAATTTCAGAAAATTTGCAGAAAAAGTTTTAAAAAAATAAAAAAAAAAATATTCACAACTTTTTTCTATTTTAGTTCTTACTTTTTCAAAAAACATTAAAATTTGTTGGATGATTTCAATAATTTTCTGTATATTTTTTAAAAACCAAATTTTTTTAACTTAACTTCCTCAAAAATCAACAGAGTAATATGAGAAATAAGCCCAATTCAAGTTATATTTCAATTAAAAAAAAATAGGAAACGAAAAAAATCCACTGAAAATTTCAGAGAAGTTGCAGAAAGTTTCCAATAAAAAAAAATTAAAAATGACGGTTTTATCGAAAATTCAAAGAAAAGATCGGTCTAAATATTTTTTTTCTATATTTTTTTAAAAAGTACAGGTTAAAATAAAAATTTTAAAAAGACGTACCAATAAGTCAATTTTTAAAAATGTTATAGATATCTAGAAAATAAAGAGCCATTTTTTGAATAATTTTTTCCGGTCGGGTGTAAAAAATTTAAATAATTCTAAAAAAGGTTTTTTATAGGGCAGAAAAAGATTAAAAAAATGTAAGCCAAATTGAAAGGGGTTGTAGTCAAAAGTGATCGATTGTATGTAATGCCATATTAAATACCAATCGTTTTTAAACTTATTTTTGAATAATCAAAAACATGGTCAAAGTAAGCACTACTGAAGCTTATAATAATACGATTAGGTAAGTACATAACAAGTGGATAGCAACGTAAAACCAGTAAGGCAACAAAACAGTTGAAAGTCGAACAGGCTGTCGTACGCGGTAATGAATTCGAATCGAGCGAATTAATTGAACGCAATCACACAATTTTTTATTTAATTACCGAGCGCGATATCGCAGCGATTTAAATTGAAAATGGTGGTTTGGTAAATCAGAAGCGAATCGGTAAATAAGGCAAACAGTCGAGAGGAAGAAGTAGAAGGCAGCCATTTAACCTTGTTCGGTACGTAACGCGGATGGTGCATTTACCTGTCCAGCGACATATATTGTTGCTGGTGGTGGCTGTGGTGGTGTTTGTTGTTTTATAAACAGGTTCTTCGATCTTGTCATAAGTCACATCAATTACTGATATTCATTGCTTTTTACTTTATCCATCTCGACATTCATTAAATAACTTATTTCATGCTTTAACTCTTATACTGGTTAATCGGCGGAAAAAAGTTTTATCAAATTTTATTTTTGGTAATTTTATGAAAACATCTTAAAAATCCTTTGGTAAATTTATGTGTATGAATACAATTTACTACGTTACATAGTATGTACTACATACATATATGCCTCATAGTACAAAGTATAACTGCAATAGTTTATAAAAAAGTTACATACTAAATTTTTCGATATTCAGGGTGTCATTTAACTTGAAACTTTGAAATATCTCAGTTAGTATGCATTTTACGAAAAAATGTATAAAATAAAAATTAAATGATTCGAGGGGGGAAATCAATCAGTACTAAAATTGGTCCTCATACTCTCCTCCTTATAGGGGGAACAGGGGGTAACTTTAAAATTTCCAATGGAACACCCTATTTTTATTGCAGATTCGGATCATTCGACTAAAAATAGGTTTTGTCTAAAACATTTTTTTATATTTGTAATGGCGCTGTAAACGATTCTCCAATAATTTTGGAATAAAATACTTGGTTTTATTTTTTAAATTTATTTATTTGTTTTTTAAATTTGAATTAAATTAGGTGCTCAAAATAACAATATTAAATATTTGCTTGACGAACTCTTTTTTTCGTTTGACTGTACGTGATCGAATTTTTTCTGGAAAACGCTGAGCGTAGATATTAACCGCATCATCAAGATTCCTACCTGCTTCTCCATAAATCAAAATCATTTCTATTTTTTCTCCCACTGTTCAAAAATCCATTATGAATATCTGCTTAACGAAAGGATTTTTTTGTTTGCAAAATAATCTTCGAACTAAATTGATTAAATAATGCTAAACTATGTATTAATAGTTTCTTTATACCTCAATAATAATTATTATTTATAACTAAATACCATTTTTTTATACCTCAATTAGGATTAAATTTATTAATTGACAAAATAATGTTTTGTACTTTAAATGAGGTATTTTTATTAAAAATAGTACAATAATCCTTTAAATTAAAGGATTTAATGCTGGCAGGTAAAAAGTGACCATGGTGCGCAATTGATAATTATCACCGAATGAAATAATGTATAAAACTTAAACCAAAGGATATATTAGTTAAAAAATCGTGGGTCCTTAAAAAAATCAGATTTAATTAATTAAGATAATTATTACCAAAAAAAGTGATATTTTTATAGAAAAATTATTGCAGAATCGTATAAGAAGAAAAATCGGACAAAATTGATTTTTTTCATTACATCGCCATTTATTTAAAATATGAAAAAATGTTTTCGACAAATAATCGAAATCTGCAATAAAAAATAGGGTGTTCCATTGGAAATTTTAAAGTTACGCCCTGTTCCCCCTATAGAGTAGATTTTCTGTGTTTAATTTAAAAGGCCCATATTTAAATACTTCGAAATATTTGGACAACGCTTAAGAGACAGATACTTATATGCTAACAAAGAAATGTAAAATAAAAAACTTTCATATATTGACACTTGCTATTTGTAGAATAATAAAAAACAATAATAAACTGGAAAAGTTTGACCTTAAAATGAAATATTTCAAGAAAGTTTTTGAACATTTCTTCTATAAACACTTTTTAATTTTATAAAAACCCCAATAAAAAGTCTCCTAATAAAAAAATGTCCATTTACAATTTATAAAAATGTCCATTTTTAAACCAAACAAAATGTTAAATAGTAGCTATAAATAAAATATGTTCAGGGCATAAATAGTACCTTACTCAATATTTTGGACGCAGAAGCAATATTTTCTTGTCATAAGTCAGTCATTATGATATGGCAATACCGCGCTGTTGTGGCCTCCCATACTATGTCACCTGGCCACTTACATATCTCATGTCCTTAATAACAAATTATTGTATAAATAACATAAGCTTTTTACGACGGCTTTCCTTAATAATTCGCTCACAGGACACTAAATACGAATATTAAATGAACAAAAATTTGCCTTCTTTATTTTTAGAATTAAGAAGAGCCTTCTTAAATATCAACATTAGGATGACAATGATTAACAAGCACTATTTTTACCAACTTCCTCTTCAGCAGATTTCAATATTATTAAAATTACGTTGTATCTTAAAATTAGGTCAACAAAAAGGTCCTCTTTACGAAATGCGATTCCCGAAGCAAGTGACTTGGTGTCTTAAAAAAAAGAATAAAACTTATATCATCTTCTGAATATATTTTAAGATGTTAATGTGGTTTATAAAACGTTCCATGAAATGTTTGGCTTTGCATCTCGGTACCACCCGTTGAGTATGTCACAAGGAACATGAATCAGACTCAGCAATGGACGGTCATTACTAAAACGTCATTGCAAAGTCACTAATTGGCATAATTAATTTGATTTTTACCGAGTCATATTTTTCTTGAATGGCCGTTACGTACATACACGACGGTCCGATTATTATCGTTCAAAATTTTTAACGACGTAAAAATCGCTCCATCAGTTGTAAATTAGCCTCCTTATGCTACCAGATATTATGTTTTTATGTTTATTGCGCTGATCGATTAAAGGAATATTTTTATGCTCTTATTATGATAATTTATGAAAATTACCAACTTTCTGAATTCCTTTGAATGCTAATTTTTATATTAAAACAGGGAATCCCAACCTATTTTGCTAATCTTCTTACACGGAAAGAAATAGTTTTAAATTAAGTGCTACAATATTGTTGTAAAAAATTTGAAATATTGCACCCCAACATGAAAAGAATTTATGTCACTGACGCTTCACTTGCTATGGTCCAAATTGAATATAGTACATAATTTTGCTGTAAGAGAGTTGTCGCAAAATGTAACAAAATGTACTGGTAATGTGCAAAACAAGCAACTAACCCCATTGTAAAGATTTGCATTGTTTGTGTAAAACAAGAAATAAACAAATTGTAGCAATAATGCATTTAGTTTGTGATGAAGAACGCAACAATACTAACGCGTGTAATACTACAACCCACTCTCCAAAAATGAATTAGTCAGAAATGACTAATTTGATAGTTATTAGTGGCTGCTTTTTTACTTGTACCATGGTTAACCATGGAATACCATGGTATCCCAAAATTTAATAGCCAATTCTTATGAAAAATTGTCCCCTGATTCCGAAAATATCGTTAAAAATTATGAAAGTGGTGCAGTTTTTGAGATATAGTCAATTCCATATTAAATGGAAAATTGACTATATCTCAAAAACGGTTCTACTTTTTTAACTTAACAATTTTACATAAGAATTGGCTGTTAAATTTTGGGATACCATGGTACAAGTGAAAAAAGCAGCCACTAATAACTATTAAATTAGTCATTTTTGACTAATTCATTTTTAGAGAGCAAGTTTTTGTATTTTTGGTACGTTTTTGTGGTAAACTTATTCGCAAGTTGTGTGAAAAATATGTGTAGTTTTAGATCAAGTTGTTAATATTAAAAAAAATCCTTCTCTGATTGGTTGATTCGAGGTTATTAGTGTGTTTTGTCTTGGCATACCAAAACCTTCTGGCCGCAGTACTGTATAAAAATATAATTGCAGATGGCTGGTGGATTTTAGGTATAACAATATCTTAGTTATTAGAGATGGGACCCACACCAAATTTATAATAGTTTATAATGACATTAAATAAACAAGTTCGGCGCAAACAGAATTTAAATTGAAGTTTGCGAAAAACAGTTAGTTTTTCCTGTTGCCTCACCCGCCTCCAGGTCCCCCTATGTGAGTTAATTCAAATTAAAGTGGTGCAATTTATTATCTACTATAATTTATCGAAAAATTTAAAATTTTATTTAAAAAATCCAAATATTACAGATTTTATTAAATTTTAAATTTTTATTATTTATTTTATTAAAATAAAAAAATATTTAAAATTGTATAAAACCTGTAATATTTGGATTTTTTAAATAAAATTTTAAATTTGTCGATAAATTATAGTAGATAATAAATTGCCCCACTTTAATTTGAATTATCTTAAATGGGGGGGTCTGGAGGCGGGTAAGGCAACAGGAAAAACTAACTTTTTTTTGCAAACTTCAATTTAAATTTCGTTTGCGCCGAACTTGTCTATTTAATGTCATTATAAACTATTATAAATTTGGTGTGGGTCCCATGTCTAATATCTGAAATATTGGTATACCCAAAGTCTTAGTTGAGTGCCTAAATATTTATCTGAGGTTGAGTTGTAAACAAGCCAAAATTGACGGGAAAATAATTTGTGTTTTGTGCGAAAAGAGCAATGGCACATTTATTGAAAGAATGGGGTTTTGAAAATCTTATTGAAGAATTTAAAAGTAAGTTAATGCTTCCTAGTCCTAGTTGTCCTCGAAAACAAAAGTTAAAAATTATTAACTAGTATTATTTTATAGTGATATTGGCTTTTTCATCCCCTCATCCAACCCCCAAAAAATATCGACGATCTGCTACAATTTGTATGAATAAATTTATTTGGTTTGGCATTAAAAAATTGAACAACATTTTAATATTTTAAGGAATGTACAAATATAGTCTTATCGTTGAATGAAGAAGTTCTTCTGTCAATGGTCTTATAATAGGCTACAATTTGCAGAAAAAAATTTTGGTCGTTGCTTGAATAGTTAGGTACTACAATATTCTTGACGGCAGGGTTTAACACTTCTTTTATTTTTACGACAATTTGGGGAAATACTTTTTTGGTAATTGTTGAAAAAAGCTCTACAAAGTTTTGTTATAACAAAACAAAATATATTTTGTACCATAAATTATAATATTTAAGTACCATGTGTAGTACTGTACTGTACTGTACTGTATACACATAACATTTTCTGGACCCAGATTATAGTTAAAAAACGCAACAAATACATGACTAAAATGCACATATAAAAATATATATGCACAGTAAAAAAATAGAGTAAATATTAAACTCTAAAGTTCACTAATTAGGTGGTATATACAACCAACTTATTTAGAGTTGGATATTTACACTAACAGTAGTGTGCATTGCAGTGTAACTTTTACCAAAAATAGTGCTATTTTTAATAACCATCGCAGTGTTAAAATTACTCTAAATCGTGTTATTTAACCTCTTGTTAAATTACTATTTAACACTTAAAAATGGTTAATTTAGCACTAAATTCGTCTAAAAAACTTAAAATGTTTACTAATCTAAAGACAAATTTACACATGTTAGTGTTAAATCTACTCTATGATAATAAGGTTTAAAAAAAATATATATTAAATGATTATTATATTTAAATATATTTAGTGTAAATAATTTTTAATTTACACTATATCGTGTTTTTAATGGGAAAGGGAATACAAACAAATTATTAAATTTATAAAAAATGTATTATAAAATAATAAGGTAGGTTATAATCGTGTACACCTATAGACTCTATAGTATATAGTATGATAATTTTATAATATAGGTATTTTATAAGGCATGTGTAGTAGTATACAAGAATTTAAGACGTTTAATTATTAATGACTGTTTTATTTATGTCTTTGCAACGTGTTAACTATTCAATTAACCCCAAATAAATAAATAAAACAATAATAATTATTATAATAATGTACTTACTAATACTAATAATGCCACACTGCCAAATTCCAATGAAACAATGAACAAATGCACGCTAGTAGAACGGAAAGAGAAACACCTCGTGTGAGCCAATCACACTAAATAGAGTTAAATCTACACATTTTAGAGTTAAAATTTGCACTAATAAGAATTTATTAGATTAGATTAGATTTTTTACTAGGTACTCTTGAAAATTTACACGGGCAAATTTTTTGCAACTACAAATTGCTGTTCTAGGTGTAGTAAGTTATAGTCATAAAATTGTTTCAATTTTGTTTACAAATGTAGAATTTGTTATTGTTATTATTATCCGTATTTTAAACACAATTTGTTAGGAAGATTCATATATATATATTGATTTTGACAACAAATTTGTTTGCGTGTAATCAAGATACAGCCTTACAAAGATTGAAAACAATTTCTAATTTGGCTGATGAGAACGGTATGAATAAAAATCACAAAATGTTACACAACAAAGATGAAGCTAGGTATGGTTGATTAGATACATAATGAAATTGTGTTGTGTCGCTATCAAGCTTTCAACTTATTAATTCAAAATGTTTCGTTGCCAGAATATTGCGGTAAATACACAGTAAAAAAAATCAACTCTAAGCAACACTAATTAGAGTTCATACTAAATAGTGTTTTTTTATAACACTACAATTAGAGTTAATTTTTAGTGTAATTTTTCCCCAGTAAGCAAGTATGACTTAACACTATAGCACTGTGGATAAAGTAATTTTACAGTGTATTAATTTATAAGTGTTAATTTACCTATAATCGTGTACTTCTACACTTCCTGGGTAAAATCCCACTTTTGTTCAGTGTAAATTAACACTACTTTGGAAAAGTTCTAATTTTAGAAAGGTACTTTTACTCTTTTAGTGCAAATTAACACTATTATTTGATTAAAACCTATTGGTGGTAGTGAATAAAACGAAAAGGTAAATAAAGAAAAACATTTATTTGTAACAAAAATCTATGACAATTATCAAAATCGGTGCCTTTTAAAATATAATTTTATATTTGAGTCGTATGGCTTGCTTAAGCTTAAGTAAAAATGGTTCCTTAAAACGTAAACGTTTTAGATCAATGCAATGTTTTACTGGCTGTCAACTTGTAAGCAATGAATTATCTTGAGAATTCATCAGTAATCCATTTTTCTGTTATAAAAATTGGGTGATACCATTGGTAGAGAGGCGTCAGGCGACTGTATGTCGGGGATTTACCACACGTGTACAAATTTTTCATAATATTAATAAAAATGTAAGTATAGGTTAATATAACAACCATTACGCTTGAAAATAAAAAGTAAATAAAGTGTGTATGTATTTATATTATTAATGTTACAAGTACCCGACCTACTGCCGTAAATTATTGATATATAATATAGGTCGGGTATTTAACACATTGGTATTAAGGCTTAAAGAAAAAGGAAGTATAATACTTACCAACAAATAAGAATGTCCTCTTATGGATTTACCGTAATTAAAATCTAACTGAACAAAAATGCCACACTTCCACAACGCGGTAACTCGGATATGCACTGCGTAGGTAGATAGGTACCAACCAAACATTTTAAAACGCATTTCGGTTATTACCAGTTTTTTCAATCTATTTTGCTACTATTGGTGTAATTTAACTTTAATTTTGATACAATGTGCACTAGTATCTAGTGTAAATAAAAAAGAGCTCTTAGTAACATCAAAACAGACAAAGAAATTTGCATGCACTGTAGTGTACATTTTGTCACTATTTAACAATTTAACGGGTAATAAACACTCGCATTAAGTTTTTCTACCCTTTTGATTTATTTTAATAATAAATAGTGTGAATATGTATTGGTATATACCAATGAATAATGTTCATATTCTTTAAATGTGTTTAATAAAGTTAATAAGCACTAAATGCCACCACAATTTTGTAGGGTAACTTTTACACTTACAAATTAACTCTAATATTTTTACCCCTACACTAAAAAATTTACACGGGCAACATTTTTTACTGTGCATGTATCTAATTTTGAAGTATTTTGTTTTTGAAAAAATATTTGCCTGAAATTAAATGGTTTGCGTCTTTCCAACTCAATAAATTTAAAACGAATTGTATGCGTAGTTCCTCTAATAATAGTGGAATAGATTTTATGTAGCATGAGAAATGAAGCGATACATTCAAGTGCGGCAGTGTTTATCTACGGTACATTTAAGAAACCCATCTTATTTGCCTTGTCCATTAAATCACATAAATCGCCGGTAAGCTTCTTGAACAAGGCATTATCTCCAAACAAAGGGTTAAGAGAGGAGTGAGGGAATCGGTTTCGAGGCGGGTTACAGGAAAATGTTGCTCACCTCCGTTGAAGCCTAAGCAGACATTTGCCGAACGTATTATCTCCTAATTCCCGAGTTGTGTTTAAGTAAGACCGGACTCGCCGGGTGATATATAGAGGGCGCCACGCTCCTAATGTGTACCTAAGTTATTTGATGGCAGATGGGGCTACGGCCGTAGATTTACAGTGTCTAACTTTCGTCGTTTGGGGTTAGCTTTCAGTCATATTGTTTGTCCATTAGGCGGACGACAAATTTTCCGCACGTGATATATGGAATCCTTATTTACGATACGCGATTGTGAATTATTATTGTTTGCGTGTGCAATCTTGGTTGCCTCTATCTTGTAGGGGATCCCCATATCATAATTATTCAAGGACGTAGGTACTTTGTTTAATCATGATTCATTGTTTTTATACCCATCTCTCGGATTCTATTAATTACTTTGTTTGTAAACAAACACCCTGTATACAAAGAAAAGTTTGTTTGTACTATAGTACAAACAAACTTTTCTTTGTATACAGGGTGTCACCAAATAAGTTGTCATCCTTTAAGGAGATGATGGTAGATATCATTTTGCATTAGGGTCACTTTTTTAATAAAAAAATCATTACAATTTTCATAAGTAAAGTGGAAGTTTTGGGCTGCCACTGGTTGTTCCTGACCTATGACAACTGTGTTATCATTAATTACTTTGTTGATAATTGTTTTTTGTTTTGCATACTCAGCTATTTTTAGGTACTTTGAAATTCAAAGTTTGAATAAAACAATACTTACTCTTCTAAAATGAAATAATCAAAATTCTAATATTTGTAAACAGTAAAAAAATATGGATCGAGTAAAGTAGCTAGTGTACCTAGTTGGTAAATATTTTAGAGTTGATATTCAGTGTAAAATGAATCAATTATTTAACTCTATAGCTTAATATTACTTACATAACTCTATATTACTTTATTTTACAGTGTAATGATAACGTAACTCTAAAAATATTATATTTTTTACTCGAATGTCTAGTACAATCGCATTAGTGTTAATTTAGACTTTGTAAAAGGCAAAACATTTACACTATAAATTAGTATTTTACAACCGCTATTTGCGTTAAAATTTCCCTAGTTTTCCTCTTGCTAGTGTATTATTGTTTTGGATTAGAGTGAAGTAAACAGTAAGCGAGTATATTTTTACACTAAAAAGAGTTAAATCTACACTATTAGGGTTATTATTTGTGGTGGGGATTGCAAAGCGTCTATAAATTTGTAAACTAGTTTAGTGCTGTTTCCAAGGGCTGTTTAATGGTTCGCTTTTGCGTGGGTGCCGCTGCATAATACGTATAAAATAGGTACATTATTATTATTTATATTAAAGATATTTTATTGTAAAAACTTGAAATGTGATTAGGCATTATGTCCAAAAACCGATAATAACAGAAACGAGCCAATTATATACAAATCCCATTCAAAATGGATGCATTGATTTAAAATAAACATTTGTTCGTTAATTTAAATATTTTAATTATACATTGTTTTTATTTTTTTGTTAACATTAGTTATATGATTTTTTATTTTTGTTATTTTTCACAAAATATACTTTTGAATTTAAATATACGTTTTTAATTTTCCTCTCTTTATAGCAACTAAGGATAGAGTAATTTTTACTCGATTTGAATGTAAAGTTTACTAATCAGAGTAAAAAAGGTATGCATATTAACTAAAAATAGAGTAGTTTGTTTACTCTAAATGATTAAATAACTTATTAATAAGAGTCTAAATAGTGCAAAATAATACTCTAATTAACAAAACTATTTTTTCCGGGGCCACTACCCAGAGTACCCTTAACACACAGTAGTGTTAAATTTTTGCACTAGTAAATTAAATGTAACACTAAATACCGTTATAATATTTACCCTAGAAATATGAATTATTACACTTTCATCAATGTGATATATAACTCTAAAAAAAGTCGTTGCATATAGAATGTTTTTAGAGTTTACTAGAGTTAAATATCTTTACTACTTTTTTTACTGTGTACCAGCATTTTTTACTAATAAAATAGTTGTTTTCACTTTTAAATAGTTATTTTTTACTACGTAAATAGTTAAAGTTTGACTAATTTAAGATTAGTCATCATCTTTGACTTTTTCTGTTAAGTTAAAACTTTTAACTTAAAAGTAACTAATTTGTTTAATCGTTTACGGTCAACTTCGCTCTGGTACACTAAACTGTTCATGTAGCCCCAGAAAAACCACAATAACAACCGAACTCTCAGTAATCAATCATAACAAAGTACCTACTAACCGATTTTAAATAAGTTTAAAAGATTGCTTGATATTACATAATACACTGTGCGCATACCTGTTTCTTCTTTGCTTGTATGAATAAAATCATTGTTTTTAAAGGTAAAAACAATGATGATATATAGGATATGTTAGTGACATCCAGTCGCTCACTGGTTTTATTGTACCTCCCTAAACTAAAATATTCCGAAATTTAAAATTGCATTAAAACATTGCCCGAGCGGTACGTATACGTACCGCTCGGGCAATAGCAATAGCTATAGCTCAGGTGGGCTTGAACACAATTCCGCGCGCGACTTATAAAACCTTAACAATACGTTTGTTTAAAAAAAAATGAGATAACTAGACTACCCAGCATAACTTTTCCAGCAAGCCAACTGGTATATTAACTGTTTCGTGCTTTATTTAAACTGTTTTAGCGTTAATTTTCCTGGTAATTTTATTTAGTGGCGTTTGTATCGTTCGTTTTGGCGCTGGCTCGGGATATGCTTATAAAATCCCGTGTTTTATGGAAGTCATTAGCAGTTGAAGAGGCAAACGAGCGAAAAGCAACGTCTGATGGGAAGAGAGCGCGGCGCATCTCTCACGCGAGACATCGGAGCGAGATGACGCGAAAGAGGATGGCGGCTTTTTAACTCGCCAGTATTTATACGCGCATCCTGCTCACCTGCAGTAATAACCACACTACAAATTTATTGTAAATGAAACAGTATCTAAAGGCTATTTATATCTGTTATTATAATTCTTTCTCATTAAGGATATATCTTTGTTAGCCGGCCGATCTCTGCCTTGCTAAACTTTTTTATTAGCTTCCTTAGCATACTGCCTTATTTTTACTTTTCTTTGCCTATTAATTCAAATCATTGCTTTAATGATACAGGATACTGGTACATAAAATTCAATTATTTGCTTTTTTCTTTTGGCATTCCTAAGCCAAAGGACATTTTGAACGAAAATATTATTACTCCTTTAACATTTTGAAAGCATTTCTTCTTTTTATATTTAAACTGGTCCCTACAAATTTCACAGAAAAGTTTATCAAAATAATTTTTAATAAAATAGTTCTCGATTCGACCAGCTAAGTTGGTGGAGTAATCTTGAGTTGAGGAGGTGCGATTAATTCAAATCATTGCTTTAATGATACAGAATACTGGATCATAAAATTCAATTATTTTCTTTTTTCTTTTGGCATTCCTAAGCCAAAGGACATTTTGAAAGAATAGTACATTCTGTAACAAGTTTGGAATACAGCATATTCCGCTCGAGGAAAAATTTGACACACGAGTGTGACGGTTTTACGAGAGTGGAATATGCTATTCCAAACGTGTTTCAGACATTATTTTCTGTACGACTACGTAAGAATAGTAACGCTTATATAATTTTAAACAGAAAAAAACCAAGCAGTTTTTGACATTTAAGTTTTTTGTATTGTCAAACCATTTTGTGCCGTCACAATTTTATAATGTAAATTATAATAAATTTAAACAAATGGTATACCTAAATCCTTATTATAATTAAAAATAGTTATTTACACTAACTAATAAAAAAATTACATTGTAACAAATACAAAACTAATTTTACAAGTAATCTATGTCAACATCTATTCTTTTTCTACATTTTAATAGTATATTCTGTAACAAGTTTGGAATACAGCATATTCCGCTAGAGTGAAGAGTTTGACGGTTTCACGAGAGCGGAATATGCAATTCCAAACGTGTTTCAGACTATACTTTTTCTACGTTTCCAAAAAATACCATAGAAAAATAATTGAATTTAAAGAAAGTGAGGTTGGATCGGTCTAAAATTTGTTAGATATTAAAAACAGAGATGTCGCCACGAGTGTTTATTCTGTCATCAGATGATAGAATATTTCATTGTGTAACACTTTACGGAATATATGTTATTCCATAGATAAAAGTGATATTAGAAGGGTCAAATTCCGTAATAGAAGTAGAAAAAGGTCTTTTTTTAAACTTTTTGAATCTGTCAAAACTTCAAAGCCGGTATAGTAGGTAACTGGTTTATCATTTTAATATCAAATTTATTATAATTTTGATTTGTATATTTGAAAAACAATAAATATAACTAATTTTTTGTGCCTAAACCTTAATTATACGACTGCTATTATTTTTTAATTAATAAATAATACAGAAATATTTAAATATTTTTAAATTTTTTACGTTTAGTAAACAGCCAGGAGATGTCGTTACTTGTGACCGTTCTTAAACAAGAGTAGGAATATTCTCGCACAGTATTGCAGAAAAACATCCTTTCTATGATCAAAAATTACACTAGAATGTTACTATTCTTAAGAAGTCGTAGAGAAAATATTATTATTCCTTCAACTTTTTGCATTTTTTCTTTTTTTTATTTTTATATTAAAACTGGTATATACCTACAAATTTCACAAAGAAGTTTATCAAAATAATTTTTAATAAAATAATTCTCGATTCGACCATCTAAGTTGGTGGAGTAATCTTGAGTTGAGGAGGTGCGATTGGAGGTAAATGCATGGAGAACTTTAGAAAAACTCCAATAAATTACAATATCGAATAAGCGATCGAAGAAAAATCTCAATTAAAGTCTTCGGATTAATTATGAGGCAAGTTGGCCGGGGAGAACGAGATCGCATCAGAAATGATTTAGAGAATGCGAGAGAGCGCAGGAACGAGTCAGTCGCATAAACAGGATGATTAACTGGTTGTCAAACTAAAGAAATAAACGTAATTTATTGGGACGGGCAAAAAACTTCACAAACTTATCAATATCTTGGCGTTAATAACTGCCTTTAATGACGGGAATGTATGTCTTATGACCCGCACACGCGATATCCCGCTCTATTGCCCATCGCAGCGGCAAAACAACGTAACCATCCAAATGATCAATCCCCAATACCTCCTCTGCAACCACGAGATATACGATTTTATCCTTGCCTACTTACTTCATACTGCAGCTTTGTTTCTACCATACCTCCGTTATTAAAAGATTTTAATCAATCATGTATGATGTACACCTGAGAAATATATGGACATACGGAAAGAATAAATGTGGATAATATAGAATCGTAGATATATATATCCTCTAAATATATTTTTTTATTTTTAAATAGAATTAAGATACCTACAGATAAGTTAAAAATTAAAAGTAATAGTTTAATACACTGTTCAAAATTTCATGACCATTTTAACACCAAATTAACACCATACATGGTCTATATCGATACAAACCAAAATGGTGTTAAATATGGTTCGTTGGTCCGGTGTAAATTCAAATACTAAAATAGTGTAAATTTAACTTTCACAAAGTATTAAAATAAATTTTACCTGGTGTAAATTGAACTCCTTTTCAGTGTTAAATATATAATAATAATAATAATAATAATAATAATAATAATAATAATAATAATAATAAATGTCTTTATTGATTATAAGAGATACAATCAATGGGCGAAGTTCAGCTTATACAAAGCTTATACAAAGCAATGTGTTTTTGGTCAAATTAAATCATGCTACACAGAAAAAAAGAAAAAAAAGGAAAAAAAGGAAAAAAGGAAAAAAGGAAAAAAAGGAAAAAAAAGGAAACAGGAAGTTCGTTGACGCATTACTAGTATATTACCAGGTATTATTCCAGAAAATTGAACCCTCAAGTTGAGGGTTGAGGCCTCAACTCGCTAGAGATAATGTTTTTAGTGCGTTCCACCAACTTAAAATACTTTAAGTATTGACAGCTGTTTCCACCTATTTAAGGTCTCTTTAGTATCGAACAACTTGTAGTGTCACACCAAAGCAAAGGACTACCTGAGCTTATATACTCTTCATGTAAGTCAACAGAGGCGAGATTTAAGAACATCACGTGATCCACACCGCCTTAGCCGCGTTTCACTAAAGTTTTCTGGGTTAATTTAACCAATTTTAAAAAAAATAACTAATCTTTGTTTATATTAACCTTTCACAGTTGATTTAAATAAATAATTATGGGTCAACTAAATTAATATATTTAGTTAAATGAACTATTCCTTTTTTTTCTGTGTAGGTGCACTATATTTTTAGATAAACACCGTTTTGGTGTTTGATGTATATAACATTTTCAACCATAATTCATGGTGTTTATATTAAAACCACTTGGTGTTGGATTTTGACACCATTTTAAGATTACTTTTTACACCAGTGTATGATAGAAAAATTGCTATTGATAGATTTTGGAATTCTGAATTCAGCAATATGCACTTGTACTTATGGGTGATTCTACAAAAGTTGGACAACTTGATGTCATCAGTCAATAGAGTAGGTATTTTAATATTTTTTGTAAATATTTTGGTTTATTACAAAAGATCCAGGTTTTTTTAACTTGTCCACCCAATTTAAATGTATTTTTTTGAAAAGCACGTTTGTAGAAAAACATAATAAATATTCAAAACATCAGTACCTTGGCGTGTCACAACTCCTGAATCAAATATTTGAGTGATTTTATTTTAAAATATATTCAATTTTTCTTAAATTTTTCAATTTCACTACAAACTATAAAACATTAAATAATGTATTTTTCTTATTTTATCATAGATTCGAATAATAGCAATTTTTTAAAAATTATTTACGTAAGAAAATATCTACTCACCACAGTACTGAAATTTTGACTGGAACTATACGTGCATTCACCACAACTTCGGGGCTTGCATTGTTTTCAAGATGACTGTCGTGCAAAGGGCGGGCTCTGTAGGTAATTTTTTACCAACACTTGAGTTAAAACGAGGACTTGACGTTTAAACTTCAATATTTCGCAGGAATTTTGAATTTTAACATTGGACATAGAACTGACGGGTAAAAGTGAGTTCAAAGATTATCAATTTTTTTTAAATTGCTATTATTCGAAACTATGATAAAATATGAAAAAATATTATTATTTAATGTTTTATAGTTTACAGTGAAATTGAAAAATTTAAAATAAATAGAAAATATTTTAAAATAAAATCACTGAAATATTTGATTCAGGAGTTGTGACACTCCAAGGAACTCATGTTTTGAATATTTATTATGTTTTTCTACAAACGTGCTTTTGAAAAAATACATTAAAATTGGGTGGACAAGTTAAAAAAACCTGGATCTTTTGTAATATACTAAAATATTGTTGTCCAACTTTTGTAGAATCACCCATGTACAGGGTGTCCCAAATTGGTTGTCCGTATAGGGTCATATCACTTAACCTAAAAGAGCTAAAAAAATTCTGTCTTCACTAATGAATTCTGTGATAAAAAGTGCCTAAACCTGTATTCGTAACTCAAATATTAACGAAGCTACAAGCATTTGTCAAAATTGGAAAAAATTGAAAAAATAGGGATATCTCCTAAACAAATGCGAATCGAGAAAATTCAAAGACATCATCCGATGTATCTTTAAAAAAGACGACGGGGATGCGTGGTCGAATTTTTTCTAGCATTTATATTTACTGAGATAGCCTATACGGACAACCAATTTGGGACACCCTGTACTCTTTAATAAATGTTATGTGAATTATGATTTAAAATAGGCAGTAAATTCATGTGTTCCTAGTATTTTCCTTGGTGCTAATTAGTCCGGCGAATGCGAAGGGTTGAGGAGAAGATAACACAAGTTTCGCGGTCGTGTATCTCAGGGCTGCCGGCTTGGCTGCCATAAAGCGCCCCTCCTGCGCCCCCACCCCTTCACCTATATTTCACGCATACCACAATTCTCTAATTACGGCGCGTTTAGCGCGAAATATGAGGCATAAATAACATTCGCAAATGCTCACTGTCCGATTTATGTTCTGCTACGGTTGCATTACCTCACTGCCTGCCACCAAGTGGTCTACAAACAACAGTTTTTAGGCACTAATTGTTAACACCCTGCCATATATTACGCCTGCGAATTCGAATGGGGACAGCGCGGAACAGCCTGCAGGACACATCCTACAAATAATGACGACCGTGCGCGGCCCAGCGTACGATTTGGATAATTTACCGGAACAGCATTTGTTTGTTGTGTTTTAAATTTTGTGTTTCCAACTAAAGTTAAATCTTTTGCAGGAACGATTTCAAGACCGGACAATTTGACGAAGAGGAAAGATTATGTGATCTTAAGCCTTTAGACTTTTTATAGGAGGTTTTTGATGAAAAGTCAGCAACTAGATGAAGCTGTACCTTAACTGATTTCGCTTTAACCTGCTGCTTTATAGTTCATGGCTACCCGGCACTGATGAGACCAAAACAGGCTTTCTGCCGGTGCTAAATCTATGTTCCTCTTATAATAGAGTGTAATTTAATTTCCATACATTATATACCTAATACCTATATTCAATTAACTTCTTCATTTAAAGTTTATGGAGAACGGAAAAAGATATCGATTTGAAATTGGTATAGCAATCATAAGGAAATGTAAACTATTTTTTATATTAACATGGGTTTTTCAAATGAAAAAATACAAATATTATTGCATTTTTAAATTCTAATACCAAAATTTTATCGTTATTTTATTTTTAACAGTGTTTAAGATATTTAATTTTTTTCAAAAATTTTGATAGATAAAAAGTTAATTTATGGTGTTCCTGTTAACTAAGGAGCATTCTATCGAAAGCCATTTATAGTATTTGAAAATTTTATACAGGGTGTCTGGTATTTACGTTGACTTTTTTGTCACTTTAAATACCAATAACTTTCTTATTTCAAACGAAACTACCATATAATTTTTACATCATTCGGGACATATTAATGATTTTTATTGAAATGCTGCAGCAGTACCTATACCTAAAATAAATATTTACACTCTCTTAAAATTAAATAGGTAGTCGAAATTCTACTATTTGAATTAGTACCAGCATTTTTTACTAATAAAATTATAGTTTTCACTTTTAAATAGTTATTTTTTACTACATAAATAATTAAAGTTTGACTAATTTAAGATTAATCATTTTTGACTATTTCTTAGAGTTATAAGTAACTAATTTCTTTAATCGTTTGCGCCAACAACAAATTATTGTTTGAGTTAAATGCATATAGGCTATACATGGTTAAATGGCCCATAAAAACAAACAAAGATGCAAAATGTTTAACTTAGAGTTACCGCGAGACGAGACGAGATAAGGCCTCGTCTCGTCTCGTCTCGAAATTTCGAGATAACATTTTTCGATAAGAGACGAGACAAGCCTTATCTCGTCTCGTCTCGTTTGTCTCGAATTGTTTTGGTTTTTTGGTTTATCTCAATTTAATTTAGAATTATCGGATAAATCCAATAAAAAATGTCTTACTCAAAAAACAAAAAAGATATAGCTCTTAAAAGTGGGATAAACTAAAATGTTAACGCAGTTTCTTTGTAGCACCCTACTTTGTAAAAGCAATCTACATAATTTAAAATCTTTTTATTCATTAAGAGTCTTAATAGATCCACCTCACAAATTGGAAACCTTTGCAATGACTTTCTGGGGTGCAGAAATAAAAAATAAATCATACCAAAAATTTGAAACAATTTATTGTGAAAAATACGCACCGACTAGGCCAATTCCACCTATACAAGAAACTCTGGCTCAGATGAAGACTTGGATATTGAATTTTTATTCAAAAAGGCTACTCCTCAATCCCAAACTGAAGAGTTTTGGAAACAAGAACTAAACGCATACTTTTATTTAGAGAGAGCATCAAAAGAGGAAATATTGTTGGAATGGTGGAAAAGAAATGAAGTAAATTATCCACACATTTCAAAAATGGCAAGAGACCTATTAAGTATTACCGCAACAAGCGTTCCTTCAGAACGCCTTTTTTCAAAAGCTGGATTAGTAGTCACTAAACTTCGGAATCGACTTAATGCTGAGTCGGCTCTTTCATTATTATGTCTTAATTCATGGTACACTTGTACGTTAAAAGATAAGCTAAACTTTAATTAGTGAAACTTACCTATACCTATACTTACCCTATGCTGTAATACCTAAATATTTTTTAATGATTTAGGATTTACCTACCTATTACTTTTTACCTGTAATGTAATATTTGCACTAACAATGTTAATGATATATTTAATATTTATTTTCAGTTTATTGATTTATTTTGTTTATTATAAAATACATTTATTTGGTTTCTTTTTTACGGTTTATTCTCTATAAGGTATGTATGTATGTATGTTCTCGAAAACACCATGCAGTTTTTGAATAAAAGTTTTATATTTTATTATTAACAATTTATATGTTTTATTTTAACAATTTATATGTACGTATTACCAGCTCATACCCTATAATGCTGTTTTTTGCCAATTCTGAAGTTAAAAACAATTATTAAAACTTAAATGCTGTTATTATTATTAGTTTAAAGCGTATTAAGTCATTAAAATATTTCGAGATGTCTCGTCTCGTCTCGTCTCGCCTTGTCTCGAAGGATTTTATCTCGTCTCGTGTCGTGTCGTCTCGTGTCTCGCGGCACCTCTAGTTTAGCTCAAAACAGCAACACAAAAAATATATTCAACTGTAAAATATTATGAGCAATATTTATAGACAAATAAAAATGATTTTTATGAACGTGACTGATGTGACTGAGTTCAAACCCCGGCTGGGTCAGAACTTTTTTTAAATTTAAATCTACTAATTTGACTATTTCATTCAGTAGAATTTGACTAATTATTAGTGACTGCTTTTTCGCTATGACAATTAGTCAAATATGACTTACCTATAATTAGTTAGAGAGTAGAGATATTACAAAAAATTTAAATAAAACGTTTATTTTTTTTATTTGTAATATCAGTAGTGTGCAATGGATTGTCTTTTATTTAGTATTTATGAAGTAATGTCAACGTCAACACCTCTGAAAATTATGTTACAATGGGTTCCATTTGAAAAACCAAAGTTACTGGTTTAACCGGATGTGATAACGCCTGGTAAATAATTTAATAAAATAATTTACATTTACAAAATTGCTACACAAATTTCAATCTTTTACCGTTCTTCATAAACTTCTAATGAATAAGTATAAGTATAATAATGGGAAGATTAGTAAAACTTTGCTTTTCTAAAGCTCAATCTAATGTTGATAAGCACCGTGAGAGCCAAAAAATAATTATAAATTACAATCATCAATTAAGACAAGACATTTTGTAATGCCGTAAATAAACGTCAATTAATAAAAGTGCAATAGACACTCCTTGGGTAATTTATGGGCTGGACCATATACACTATGAAATATGACAGGTAATGATCCCGTGATTTATTCCGCGCGAGAATTTTTTCTTAATATTAAGAGGAAATTGACAACCATAACTCATTGTAACTGTAGTTGCGATGTTGCTAATCCATAACACTTTCATGAAAGATATATGGAACTCTTGAAGGTTGCGATAAGCGAATAAATCAAAAGTAATGAGAAAATTTTCTTATTAATTATTGAATGTATAGCCACAAATAATAAATCGGTAATGTATGCGTAAATCACGGTTTTTAACAAGATAAGGATTAATTGTTTAATGTCTAAAAAAAATTAAATTTTGACCTTTTACCATGCGTGTATAACATTTAAATTAAGACATTGATTAACAGCTCAATTAGTTATTAATTTCAATAGTTAGGTGTGTAAACAAAATTAATTAACCCATCCACTCTCTGTTTTGTCTTTATACTCCTTTTTTGTATAAGGGAAAATAGGGAAAATTAACTACACTCACAGGCAAAATAATCGATCTACACCAATTTTCGATGAATTTCAATCGCAAATAACTTTTTTATTTGATTTAGGATTTAAACAAATAATACAGAATATTGTAGATAAATTAATGGAGAATCGCTCACATTTTAAAAATTACTAAAAAATACACGTACGTTTATACAGGTTTAAACAAATTTTCAATATTTTTCCTTTATGAAGAACTAAGGTTGTTATGGTCCATCCATAGCCTACGGAGGATGACAGTGATAGTTTTGTTGAATCATCCCATACTTGGACATGTCATATACAGCTTTCAAAAGCTATCAAATTGTTTTTTGTAAATTAATGTGTTAATTTTGAGGTGTCTTCTTATTTTTAAAAATTTCTCCGACTGATGTTGCCCTACTTTACTTCTTGTGACGTTTAAAACACTTGCCACGTAATACTGTGTCAGTCCATCCTGGATTAAATTAATGGCTCTGGCAACATCACTCGGGGACATATCCATTTTTTAAAGTGAGAAGACACCTCAAAATTTAAACATTAATTTGCAAAAAACAATTTGATAGCTTTTGAAAGCCGTGTCCAAGTATGGGATGATTCAACAAAACCGTCACTGTCATTCTCCATAGCATATGGATGGACCATAGCAACCTTAGTTCTTCATACAGAAAAATATTTTAAAAATCCATATTTTCCACAAAAATAAATATATCGAGGTGAACCAAAAACAAAACTGTTAAGAATAGATATGACTTGATAAATAAAACTTAATTTAGAACAATATAAGGTTTTGCCACTCTATGGTAAAAAATATATTTTTGTTTAAACCTGTATATTATAAACCTACGTTAGTAATTTTTTAAAATGTGAGCGATTGTCCATTAATTTATCTGCAATATTCTTTAATATTCGTTTAAATCCGACATCAAATAAAAAAGTTATTTGCGATTGAAATTCATCGAAAATTTGTGTGGATAGATTATTTTGCTTGTGAGTGTATATCCTAAAAACTGTAGTTCTACACAGGTTCATCATTGACAACGTAGAAACAAAGTTTTGCATTTAAAGTACAAACTAAAGATAGAAATCACAAAATAGCTGCTTTAGTGATAAACACGATCGCTCTAAGGGCCAATATCCCCTAGAACATCTTGTTGATTAGCTATTAATACGATCTTTAGATCAGTATCAGGTTCATCTAAGAACCCAATAGGATCGCTCGTTTTATTTGCTGTATAGAAGACAAAGCAGAATGCTGTTAAGTGATATTAAAATCAATTTTGCAGAATGCATAAGTAAATGGCTACAATGGGTTGTTTAATTTAATATCTGCTTTATTCAAAAGTTACTTA
The DNA here is from genome assembly GCA_921294245.1 of Brassicogethes aeneus. Classification (NCBI taxonomy): domain Eukaryota; kingdom Metazoa; phylum Arthropoda; class Insecta; order Coleoptera; family Nitidulidae; genus Brassicogethes; species Brassicogethes aeneus. The sequence continues at coordinate 50,036,688 of OV121135.1, forward strand.
ACGATAAAAAAGGATTTTAAGCAACTAAAAGTCACTAAACAATCATTTGAAACAAGAAGTAGAACCCACGTCGATGTTCCATACCATATTGTATGTATTAAACATTTCTCCTATGTCACCGAATCATCAAACACGACCGTAAGTCTTGAAATATTTATTAGAAGCGAATCTACATATATGTAGATTTTATTGCACCAGTACAACAGACAAAGCCTATAATAAATACTATTAACATCGTCATTGGGGTTTTATCTTGATGTAAGCAGAGATATTCACTATAACAACAGTTCTTTAAATTTGGAAGCCATTTTATAACCATGGACGCTTAGGTGGGTGAGATGTTTGAGAGATTAATGGTCATGTCCAGAAAATAATGTCAGTGTTGTGTATAGAATGATTTATAAGTGGTACGTTTCATCCTCCAAAAATGCTATTGGGGATATTAACAGCACTAGAAGAAAAAAATAGAATAGAAGAAACTACACCGAAAAAAATAATGTAGTTGAGTTAACGTTTGCCTAAATGTCATTTTTGAAAATGTTGTTTCATCAAAAAACCTATTGGATTAATCTATATTTTGGTGTCAAAGCAATAGTCAGAGTTTGTCAAAGTTTTTGTTCATTTGGCAGTTAAAATATTGATTTAACATAAACTAATTTTTTGAATTAAAATGTTTATTCTATTTTGATTTAATAGCTGGAATTGGTTGAATAAAATACTTAAATTTTTAGGATTACCCAAAAAAAACTATTAAATTAAAGTTTAATTGCTCTTTATATCCAAAACATTAAATTTGTTCATATAACAAATTGTAAATGTTACTTTAAAATTTGTTAATTTTGCATTCATAAAATTGCCGTGAAGGGCGCTTCGAACACCCACGCCACGTCATTAGACGGTGTTGATCACGTGATGTTCTTACATCTCGCCTCAGTTGGCTTACGATAGGAGTATATAAGCTCAGGTAGCCGTTTGATTTCGGTGTGTTCCACAGTGGAACTTCCACTACACCAAATTGCCCGACACTGATTATCAGTGACTGATAAGACCCCCAATATAGGTAGAATCAGTTGTATGTCGGTAGGTATTTGAAGTAGGTGGAACTCACTCAAAACAAAAACTCTGGCGAGGGAAGGTTCAATTCTTTCTCTTTATATTAATTCCATAATTTAATTAACCCAACATTAGCGCAAATTATTTTAATTTAACATTTTATTGGTGTTAAGTGAATATGCTAAAAAGGTTACCTGGACATTTCAAGAAATTTACCTTAACATCTTAAAAATGTTAGCACAACCATTTTCGAAATATTACTCTATCATAGACATATCAAGATTGTTTAATTAACCAGATTTGCAGATTAGAACAAATATTCTCATTTTGTTCATTTGACTAGCTAATATTTGTTGTTCAATTTAACAATACAATTTGACATTTGGTTAAGTAAACGTGCAAAAACTATTGCTTGTATTTAAAGTGCATAAAGAGTTGAATTCATATTTTTGTTTTGTTTCAACAGCTTATTTTTTCAGTGTAGTTCTTGTTCAGATTGATACATTTCTTGAAAAGCTTAAATTAAATGTTTTCATTTTTATCTAGATGAAAGATTTGAACAGGTGATAAAAAGTGTTAACAGCATTCGAACGTAATAAAATCTAAACATCGTTTTTGAATATCCGCTGCTGGAATAAAGCTGAGTTTAGTGGTAATAAACTTGAGGACCACCGTGTGCATCAATTAAAGACATCAGAAATGCAGTAAAGGTATATTTGTCTCGTATGTAAATGTAATCAGTTCCAAAGGTGCGCAGACAGACTTATTTACTGTCGCCAGTAAAACAAATTTAAGTTTTCGTATAAACGTAAATTGTGTATTTAATTTGATTCGATTAAGACGGCTCGAAAAATCCGTCAGTAAATTAACAAGAAAATATTGGTAATTATTTTGATACTCGGGGAGAGAAACCATTAGCATGACTCATATCAGACAATGTTCAGCGCAAGTTTACTTCTCATTATGCAAATTCCCTTTATTATTTTCATAATACAACAGATAACGCCGGCTTAAAGAAGAACGCTTTATTTATTGTAATTAGTTCATATCACATTTTTATTGATATTAGAAACATTCTTTTGACGTGCGCAACCATTAGGGAAATTTTTCCGAGGATTATATTAAGAAAATGTTTACTTTTATTATTATTTAAGCATTGCTTAATTAAACCACCACCTTATTCAGAACAATTTAAAACTAAATGTGGTCATTATTTCCACCACGTTGTAGTTTCTTATTAAAAGGTTTTTGAAATCCCAATCCAAAAGTTGATTTGCATGGAATTTCAATTAACCATCACTCCTACTGAAATACTCTTTAGTAATTACTTACTTCTTTTTAAAACTGGCGCCACAAGTTGAGCATAGGAAAGGTCTCTCCCCTTCTATACCCTTCTTCTTCTTGCCCTTGATATTTTTCTCATCAACAAACACATCCTTCTTCTCGTGGAGTTTCTTGTGGGCATTCAGATTATTTCTTCTCAAAAACGACGATCCGCAAATATTACAACTGAACGGTCTTTCTGACGTATGTTTCCTTATATGACCCAGTAGAGAAGACTTCGGAAATAATCGTTTACACAATGGGCAATGGTACTGTACCACAGCTTTTTTGCATGTATTACTTTCTGTTATTATGGGATCTTCATGGTTAACTTTGTGGTAAATCATTTCCGCCTTTGACGTTGTAATGTACAAGCATTTATCGCAGGATAATGCATCCAAAGGACGTTTACTGTAATCGAATTTGCAGGAAAGTGTTCTCAGATGTGTTGTTAGATCCTGCGGTAGTGTAAAGGATTCCCCACAACTTGGACACCTAAATATTATTATTATTATTACAAAATCATCATATTTGTAACTGAATTAATACTTACTTGACTTTGCTTTCCGGATGAACTTCATTAATATGTTCCTTTAATTTTAATACATTTTCAAAGTCTGCCTTACATTGTTTGCATTTTCTCTGTAAGCTTACATCTCCCTTTCTCTTCGCATACTTATGCTGTGAAGATACTCTGTGGCTCATAGCTTCCTTTTTACTGTCAAATTTCAAGTTGCAAATCTTGCAGATGAATATTTCTTGCTTATGTACTCTTTTCTTATGCCTATACAAAGCAACCATCTTGGAAAAAGACAAATTACAGCATATATATTCATTTTTAAGTTTCTTTGCAGTATCAGATTGATGGTTGTAATTTTTGCAATGTTGTATTAACTGAATGTTATACATAAATGATTGTCTGCAAGTCTCGCACTGAATAGGACTTATCTTCTTAATAACTATAGGAACCGATCTGTTTATAACTGACACTACTTCTTTGTGCTCCCCTGATAGCAAATGCTCGTACATTTGCTTTAAATCCTTACATTTGCAATTACAATAGGAGCAAAAATAGTAACCAGTTACTTCTAAATCGCGCTGGGTATGCTGGTCTGAAAGCCAGTGATTCAAAAAATTGTTCTGTGTATTGCAATAAAATTTACAGATGCTGCACTGAAATGGGCATTCCAAAACAAACTCGTAGGTATAATCCAGAATCATCTTCTTTGATTCTTCCGAAGTTATATCGCCTTTTCTACAATGATAGTGCGATATCATATGTTTGCCAATCATGTTTCTATTAACTTTAGAGTTGCATACAGCGCACTTCTCGAAAATTTTCTTCCTAATACGTTTTTTGGTTGTCTCTGCCATATTTGTTGACTTCTTTGTCTTTCGTTTATCTTTTGGAATTATAAAACTACCTGCGTCATCAAAGTCTCTATCTCGAAGAGTACGTTTATAATGGAGCTCTGATTTTAAATGTCTTTCGTACACTACTTTTGAAGCTAATCTTCTATTGCATGGATTGCACCAATATTGAATTGTCCCGTTGGATTTACGAAACATCGAGTTATCGATGAGTTTTAAATCGGGTTTCTTTGCTTCTTCTGAAATAGATGGTTGGTTTTCTTCAGTTTTCTTCTCTTTTAATTTAGGTTTTTCCTTCGGTGAATCATTTGAAGGTTTCCATTTGCCTTTAGTGTATTCTGGCGGTGGACATTTTTCTTCTGTATTTTTTCTTGTTGGTGATACATCATCGAAAGTTTTAGGTCGCCATTTAGTTTTACCTCCCGTTTGTGGTGGACTTTCTTCATCAAACTTAGGTTTCCATTTGCCTTTAGTGTGATTTTGGGGTGGAACATTATAATCTTGTTTCTTCGAAGGTACCCACTTGCTTCCCGTGAAGGTGGGTGGTGGCGCATCATCATCGGGCTTCCATTTTCCCTTGGTATGGGTAGGAGGGGGTACATCTTCACCATCCGGTTTCCATTTGCCTTTTGTATGACTTGGTGGTGGTGAAGGTAAACGTTTGACAGGCTTCCATTTGCCGCCAGTAAAGCTTGGAGTAGGAGTACTCCACTCTACAGGCGAAGATGGTTTCCACTTCCCACCCGTATGATGTCTTGGAGGATGTTCTTGGTCTTCATCGGAAGATTCGTCATCTTCAAAATCAAATTCCTCCGAATCTTCCCCGCTTTCATCGTAAATACTTTCATCGAGTTTCAGAGTGTCCTCTTTACGTCGTTCCAAATTCGCTACAGCTTTAATAAGCTTAGACTGATTATCGCCGTAGCCTAACTTTAATTCTTGTCCTCCAATCCACACGTTCTTTCCAGATTTAGATTGCCCTGTATCGGGATCCTTACTGGATCCTTGTATGGCAGCATTTGTTTTACTTCTGGTCAAAATCCTGCTAAAAGTTTTTCCCGAAGTCGATGGGGTTCGTGCCTTTTTGCTGCTGCTTTGCAATTCCAATGACGAGAAAAAATCGTCCGCTTTCAGGCTAAATGATTCATCAGGTGGTAGAAGTTGACTGGGCAGAGGCGACTTTGGTGGTTCCACCACTGTCTTGGAACATCCCGCTTTTCTGTGTGCCACGTAGTTTTCTAACCCCATTATTGTCAGGTGGCATTTTAGGCAGAAGTGGGTGTCATCTTCAAATTCACCAATCATTTCTGAAAAGAGATAAATTTAAAACTATAGTTGGATAAACATATGTTACATATGTAATCGACAGGATCTATTTTTAATTGGACTTGCGAATACTTTATTGAGGTGTTCATTAATAAATTTTCGGATGTATCTCGGGGATGCGCCTCGACGACGGCTTACGGTGTTGCGTTGCAATTTGCAGCGGCCGTAAAGAAAGAGCGAGATGAAATGCAAATTGAAAACGTAAAGTTATGTGTGCGGCGAAGGTAAATTTTCCGTAATCCCGCGCGGTTCGTAATATATCTTGATTTTATGGTGGCGAGGAATTTCAGCGATGACGTAAATCAATCTGAGAAATTAACGAACGCGAAACGCTACTAAACTTTATCTGACGGATGTCGGAGGTTACGGGATATAACTTGCCCGAACCACGGCTTTTGCAACTACACGTACTCGTCAACGAATTTATTTACCGCTATAGCCATACGAATAAATTTCCATGTCCCCGGGAGGTATTTTTCTGCGACGCGTTGACCTTTTTTAAAAGGGCCGATAGCCCTACTAAACCATTATAAATAAAAAAATAAACTAAAAAAACAAAAAAAAGAAAATATTAAATCAATCCTAACCCAAATTAACATACATTCGTTTTTTAAAACCTTAAAATATGGGCGAATCTCACTAAATGTCCCCCAAAGGTGTTACCCCGTGATATTTAATAAAACTAAATGAGTTTGACCTACACTTTTATTGTGTTTTGATCTTTCATAGATATTACAGCTCAGGTTCCAGATTTGTAACCGTAATTAATTATTTTTTACTAAAGTCTAAAACCTATCCTCCGTGACTGTTACTCTTTTTAGGTTAACCTATATGTTTTCAAATATCTTAGGTAGTAAAAGCATACTAAAAATATCAGTTCACTACCCAGATAACAAACGTGATTTTCACGTTTTAGTCACAACATGATTTTCACGCATGAGATAAATATGCGTTCACCGTGATATCACGTGTGATATTTATTCTACATATTCACGCATGAGGAAAATATGCGATCACCGTGATATCACGTGTGCCATTTATTCTATACTTATATAAAGTTATTTTCATGTCAATACATTGCCTAACTATTGTTAGGCATTGCATTGATTAATGTCGACATGAAAATAACTTTAAAAATATTATGAATAAATGTCACACGTGATATCACGGTGATCACATATTTTCCTCATGCGTGACATGAAATAACTTTAAAAACATTGAAACCAAAATTCACGTGCGCATGGGGCGCACGCGCATAATTGTATCAGCGCAAAGTCAATGATCGACACTTTGCCAGGTCTCCCGTTGTAGCGGCAAATCTACCGCTTTTTGCAGTTCTCCTTATAAATAAAATTGATAAATAACATAAAGACAAAACCACGTAATTGATTGGATACCAAGGCAATTAAGGGATGTCTTTACACCAAAAGGCTGATTGGAATAAAAAATTAATTTTTATTTGCAAAATAGATTTTATAAAACAATGCGAAATAGATTTTATAAAACAATTTATGATTCGCCATGATTCAGATAAAGAATCCGTTAAATATTTTAATTTTTTGTTACCAAAGATTCTTATTTTTGACAATGTTTAATTAAGTTTTTATGGCATGTGCAAGTTGATATCTCTTCTAATATAGAATATATTTTTTTGTTATGTTCGTCATATTTTTATGTTTTGTTTTGTTTGTTAAAGTTTAATATTAAAAGTACATTGCGGAGTATTTAAAATAAAAACCATCATTTTTTATTTGAATCTCCCGCTTTTTTCATGAAAGCGACCTGGCAACGCTGATAACAAACACGTGCCGCGCAATCTTTATCAGAATTCTGTGTGCATTTGTTTGATGGTTTTATGGTGCCTATATTTACTATACATATTAAAATATCTTTGAAAATAACAAAAGGAACCCTTGAAAACGAGTTTTTTAATAACTACTAAATTCAGGTAAGTGGAATAATTATAATTTAATGAAAACGCTGGATTACGAGTTGATGGTTTTAAGGTTATGTGCTACTAGGTATATTATTAACTAAACGCACAATTGTGACTAAACGTTTGCTAAACTTTTGTAAAACATAGTATTATAATATAAAAAATATTCTATATAGTACGTAAGATATAGTCAAATATTGTTCATTACACCATGTTGTTTGTCTTGCAGATATTGCGGTAGAAGTTACTTCTTACCCTGGTCCCTTAACAAAAGAAAAATTCAAAACCGAACTTTTAGAAGTGTTTAGAGCTACAAAACAAAGATTTAAGAATAGTTTAAACAAGAATGAGATAAACCCAAAAAACGGAATCGCATGAAAAAAACGAATTCTTGTTCAAAATCAACATCTAATAAGAAAAAAGATCATTCAACTCCGTTATCAAAGTCAGATTCTGCACATTCTGATTCTGAAGCAATGTCATGTGACTTTGATGCTACCTCAGAATACGATGATTCTGAGTCAAGATCAGATAGGTTGGAAGTTTCTGAATCTGAAATTGAAGAATCAAATAAGAAATATAAGTCATGGAATAAACCTTTTCTCGATGAAAAATAACTGTCAATTTGTGAAATAAATAAAAAAAATTACTTGATTTTTTTTTTGTATAAATAAGAACCTAAAAATTATCTTAAAATATCACGCATGATATCACTATGACTGCTTTGTGATATTTATTTCTCACGCGTGAATTCACTGTGATCTACATGTGAGGACGCATATGTTATACACATGAGTCTCACGCGTGATCGAAAATGCGCTTATTGTGATTTCACAGTGACATCATTTTGTTATCTGGGTAAGTAAATTAAACACATCCAAAGCAATCGAATCAAATATAAAATATTATTAAAAAATAAAAGAAATAATTTTTATAACCATTTACGTAGGTGTTACAAAAATTTATTCTATCCTCCGTGAATCTGTTTTTACTTTAAATTTTATGCAACAGATGGCGCTTTAATCATTTTAAATAAGCAAAGACCTCTGTTTACGACATTATAGATCAGTTAGAATTTATATGCAGATAAGAGTGTTGCTGTTTTATAATTCAAAAGGTTAAGTTCATTAATTTGCTATTTAAAAACCTCTTCCATGTGAAGTGTATTATTTCAGTAAGTAGATTTTTTTATAAATATTTTATTTATGTGCCTACAATTTTATTTTTAAAAAATATTAAGGTGTTAAAAGATACAATAACTTATTATTTTGTTTCATTATTCGGATATTTCGCCTATACTGAATATCCCATATTAAGTTTATCGATAAGCAATAATTTAATTTTTTAGTTTAATCCGAACATTACTAAAAATAAAAAATTCTTAAATTATGTTTTAAAGTATTTGTAGGTAAATATCATTTTAAGTTCGCAAGTTTAAGTAAATACTTAAACTTGACTCTGATTTTCGTGAAATATGGTACTTAAATTTGGATAATTCAAGTAAATTGACTTGATGTACTGGTACTTGATTCGTATTAAAAAAAACTTGTACTTAATATATAATAAGGAGTCCTTATTAAGGACCAAGAAAAAGTAAAGGTATACCTTTACTTTTTCTTGGTACTTACAACAGCTCTATAGGTTTCGTACCAAGATATTTATGAATATTGCTTACCCTGCCTCTTATTGTTAAATATTGATAACATTTTTGGAGTTGGATGAATACCCAACATCTGTCTTTTTTTAGTTTCGTTTCTTCTCAAAAAAGGCGTTTCAATTATTTAAAATTAAAAACTTTTAAAAAAATATTATATAATATATAATATTTTATATATTATATAAGATCAGTTTGATTAAAAAATTTTAGGGGTCGCTCAAGATTTTTAAAAATTTCCAAAATACCCAAAAATTTAATTTTTTTTATTTTAATTTTTTTTCTCGTTCCGATAATATTTTTCTATTTGAAAATAATAAAGATTCTGAAAATTTCAAATCGATATTTTGATTTCTAAAGATCGCTCGAGATTTTTTAAATTTTCAAAGTAGAAAATTTTGATTGTTTTCGAGCGACCTCTGAATATAAATAATAACGATCTTTTAGCGACCTTTAGAAATCAAAATATCGATTTGAAATTTACAGAATTTTTGTTATTTTCAACCTAGAAAACAATATCGGGACGAGAAAAAAAATTAAAATAAAACAAAAATTCAATTTTTGACGATTTTGGAAGTTTTTAAAAATCTTTAGCGACCCCTAAAAAATTTTTAATTGAGGTGATATTTTGACAGGGCTCCACATGTGCACCACAATAATAAAATAATAAATTAGTAAAATTAGTAAAATCGAGACAAAAACTATAAAAGATCAGACAACATTTTGAAATAATTTAATCTGAATCAAAACAAAAACACTCGCTCTCCACACTGCAATACAAACTGCCACCCACCACATCTTCAGTCATGTGATTTAAAACCACCAATTAGAGCAAGTCCAAGCTCCAATTCTCTCTCCTCAAGCAGCGACAAATAGACGCAAACTCGCCTGATATATTAGTAGGTAAATAGTTTACGCTCTTATGCTTAGTTTGATTGATTGATTTTTCACTTTTTATTGTGTAGAACTGTAGTAAAATAGTAATTCTAATAATATTTATAGAGCAGTTTGAGCACAATAAGAACATAATAAAATTAATAAACAAATTTTAAAAACTATTAATATATACCACGAAGAAATAAAGAAATCTCTGGTGTAATCTCCCCTTGTAAAAATGCATGTCTATGTGAACACTTGCAAAACTTGGCAACCAAGCGACAATCCCCGCATTTCTTTTTACATGTGTAGAAATAATTCAAAGCCGGTTTATTATAATTTAAAACAATTCAACAAACGTTATCTTCTCGAATTTCCCATTAATAATGTCACCGCAATGCACTCGAGTCTAGTTTTCTTTGGATCATTGCGTGACTGGTCTGTGTACGTCACGTGAAATTGCTGCGACAACTATGTCTGTCGTAGATGTACGTCAAGGTCTTGGCAGTTTGTATGAATGCTTCCTTGTGCCGTTGCAATAAACAATGTGTAATGTACACTACTGCTTGGTCGCCTTGCTCTTTTCTCTGCTGCTGCTCGTTCCCATTCCTGTAAATCGTCGCAATTTTCGTCGTTCAACCAAGCATACACAAAAATGTTTTAGCATTGTTATTTTTATTTTGTGGAATAGGGTTTGTCCTAGATTTAATTTTAATTTAACCTAATAACGGAATGTTTAAACAATAATATTTTTTATTTAGAAAAGAAATTATTGTATTGAAAATTTTTTATACAGGGTGTCACCTAATAAATTGTTATCCTTCGGGGCAGGCCTGTTCCTGGGGTGTCTGGCGCCTGCGTGCAGCATTCGTTGGTGCGCCCCTTATATTTAAATATAATACATTAAATATTTGAATTTTAAGCCGTAAAATTTAAAAAATATATATTTTGCGACAAACTGGCAATATGTAATTGAAAATGTAAAAAAAACCGCTTAAATTAAGTATAAAAAATATTTATTACCAAACAAACAAGTAATATCATAAGGGCATCTATTTTATCGAAAAAAATCGAAAAAACACGTTGCTAAGTAATATTTTAACAAGAAGCATGAGTGTTGGTGGCAACAAAAATCCGAGTCGAAGACGAGGATTTTTGCCCCTGCACGAATGCATTTTGATAAAAAATATTACTTAGCATTGTTTTTTTTCATAGGAAAAGTTAGATGCCCGAATGGTATTTGACAAGACTATTTCATGAGTAACAGTTAACAATTAAAATATAAATTGCAATTTTTTGTGACAACGGCTGTAAAGTTTTGCCGCGGGTAAACTCGAAAAAAACTGCTGACAGGTGCTGTCATACAGTTTTTCCACCTAGAAACCATTTGTAGTTCAAAATTGCGCGTTTGTGATTGGTGAAAATTAAGACGAGAGGGAATAGTTAGTGTTAAAAATATTCTAAAAAAAACAAAAAAAAAACAATCTAAACAATAAAATAACTTCAACTGGTTTTTAGTGACGTACTCTCTAAAAATGACTAGTTTTCAAAGTAAAAAAGCAGTCACTAATAACTTTAGTCCACCGTCAAAAATTATAAAAGTAAAGCAGTTTTTAAGATATAGTCAATAACATATTATATGGAAAATTTACTAAATCTCAAAAACGTTCTACTTTTAAAACTTTTGAAGATATTTTCGGATTCAGCGGACAATTTTACATAGAAGTTGACTGCTAAATATCCGGGATACAAATTACTATTGACAATAATTATTAGTCGCTGCTTTTTCGCTATTGCAATTAGACTAATTGAATTAGTCATTTTTGACTAATTCTATTTTAGAGAGTTACTACTGTTAAACTTTGCTACCGTCAACTGCAACTTTCAAACAAATACTAAAGATAATATGACCATTTCTCTCCTTTTATTTTGATCCTCATATTAAAACAAAATAAGCAGCCAACATCAAAGCGGCAAAAGGCGCTTTATAGCGACCGAAAAAAAGAGCGGCCGACGCAAAAAAGGCAGAAATCTTTATCCAATGTATGTTTAAGTATCATATGAAAGAAAGTTTATCGTTACAAAGTACTGATTGACTCTTTGATTTTGCGCCCCCGAAATGTTGCGCCTGCGTGCGTGCACGCACTGCACGCTCGCCAGGAACGGGCCTGCTTCGGGGAATGATAGTACACGCAAAATCAAGAACTTTTTTCCTCTATCATTTTAACATTAGAGCTAATGATATTTAATGGGTCGTTTTCAAAAAACACCCGCCTTTCGCTGTCCTTATACGGAACTTATAAGTTTGAATTCCAATAACTTTGTTAAAAATTATCTTATCTTTTTGATTTAACAACCAAGTGAAAGCCTAATAAGCCCTTAGTAAACTCTTTCAGAAAATGTTTGTTTAGTTATTTCAGAATATTGTTTTTTTAATTTTGAAACTTGTGAAACACACATTTTCGCATGTCCCATTAGCGTTTTATAAAACTTACATACATGTTTTTTTTTAATATTGAATAACTAGAACTTTGTGTTGCTTTATAGCAATCCATAACATCCTTAGTTAATACAGTAAACAATTTATATATAAAATAATTAATTTTAATCTACTTTTTTTAAATTTGACTCATGTTCCAGACATTTTTTCCGTCGCGTTACCATTAGAATATTAAAAAAAACATATATATGGCAACTTTTTTGGCACTCACGTGATCAACAAATGATGTTCGGACGTACACATTACCCAGCTGAATTTATTTATTCAATCAGGAAGAAGATATCGGTTGAAACAGGTGCGTGTAACGCGAATGTAATAATTGTTTGTCCGCGGACTCAAAAAAATAATAAAAATAAGGTAAGAAAAAATATTAGTTTTCATGTTTATGTTTATTTTAGGGAACTAAAGCTTATTGAGAGTAATTAATGACTGTAATGTCTTATTATTATTTTTTAAATATGGTTTCACAAAACTTTTTCCACTGCGTTACCGAGTCCATTATGTTACCTTATGGTAACGCAATGGAATTTAGGGTAAGGCAATAGAATTTTTCGAAAACAAAGTGGATATTTACCGTCGCTTTTATTAAAAGTAGTTTATGATAAACCAATTTAAATTTGTTTGTGATTACAACTCATGATATAGATTACATCCAAGGGAAAATTCCAAGCAATATTCAAGTACTAAAAGGGATCTTCACCAGCTTATAGTCAAAGAAAAAGGGTGTCTACAATTTAGAAATCTAAGTTGTTATTCTGCAAGTGAGCACCCCTACAAGGGATTTTGTTTATGCATTACTCTAAAATCGTACCACCCTTTATAGTTTCTTTTTTACGTTATCTGATTAAGTCCTTTGTGTATCCCAGTCCGGTGTGATACCAATGGCTATTTCGTTACTTTTTTTTGTTAAAAAAAAATACTTAAAATGATTTTTATAAACTATCACTTGGTAATACGTGTTTATAAATTAGAGTTTAACTCACTAATACAGTGACTAAAAGAAAATATTAATGGTATGGTTTTTTTAACAAAGAATCGGAATGGTTTCTTTTAAAAAGTAACTTAACGAACATACATATTTAAAAAAACATACAATTTTTAATAAAAAATAAAAAAATTGAGTCAAAAGTTTGTGAACTAAGTACAATTTATTTCAAATTATTTTTATACAAACTTTTTTTTATTGAATTAAATTTTGGATTTCAAATTGGTAACACAGTGGAGATATATAAAGCTAGCTAAACACATTTTTCTGAAAAAAACGTGAAAAAATTAAAAAGTGCACTGTCTGTCTTAAATGTAAGTAAACAAAACTCTAAACATTTATAAAAATCCAACCAAAAGTCAATTTAAGCAAATAAAATTGTTGATCTTCATTTTCCTGAAAGCGGGTGTTTCTTGAAAATGACCCTAATACAAAAATTATGGAATTTTTTTGACAAAACCACTGGATGTTACTGACCTATCCAATATATATATATCATCATTGTAATTGTAATATCAAGCAAACTTTTAAACTTATTTAAAATCGGTTAGTAGGTATACCTACAACAACAAAGTATACTTTGTTATCATTGATTACTGACATGTCGGTTGTTATTTTGGTTTCTCTGGGGCTACATAAACAGTTTAGTGTACCAGAGCGAAGTTGACACATTAGAGCAACTCCGCGAACTTGTCACTGCAGCGGCAGATAAAATCCGAAATCATCCGGATATGATAGCAACTTTTTAATTTTAACGCCGCTGTCAACTTTATGTGGATAATAACGGCGGTATAGTTGAACATTTATTATGATTTTGTGGAACACTTAAAAAAATAGCTACATGAGCATCATCAATCGACGTAAAAAGTAAAATGTGAAATTTAAAATCGACGGGAAAACCACGGAAAACTCCAGATACCTACAACAATATAAATTAAGTATTGTTTTATTCAAAGTACCTAAAACTTAAGTATGCAAAACAAAAAAAAGTATAAACAAAGTAATCAATGAAAACACAAAAGTAAATAATTAATGAATGTAGATTATTGCCCACTGTGCAAGCATATTTTGCGTCAGTTATCATACGTCAGGAACAACCAGTGGCGGCCCAAAATTTCTGCTTTATAAAAATTTTAATGATTTTTTTATTAAAAAAAAAGTCACTAACGTAAAAATGCCTTCATAGGATTTATTGAAAATATTAATCTTTAAAAATTTGGTGTTCATTTTATGAAAAAATTATGTTGATGTTAACTTTTAAAAATTGACATTTAAGACTAGGATATAATTTAAACTGATGTAACCATATACAAATCGTGGTTACAAATATACCGTGGACGGTTGTAAGGCGGCAGTGGGAGGCCTTTTGTTGCAAAAAATGGCGAATGTCCCGGGAATAATTATTCAATATAGAATTTGTTAATAACTTGACTATAGCGCACAGGGGTCGAAAAGTATCGTTTTGCGGAAATAATTCAATAACTTTTTTATTAAATATTTTTTTCTTTTTTACTGTCTTAAGTATATCTATATACAACTCTTAAAAAAGTTTCAAATTTTGGGTTCAGCCCTGCTTGGTTAAGGCTAAATTAAAACGTAATTTCAGTTTTAGAAAATTACGAATGTCTTGGAAAAACCTATTTTTGTCTAGAGTATAGTGCCTTTTATGTTGCCGATATGACCAAAAGTTGTATAGGCTCATATACCAGCCTTCTGACTTAAAAAGAGTTACTTAAACATAAATACAAAATATACAGGGTGAGTCTTTTAACTTGAATCTTTGAAATATCTCATTAAATAGTCATTTTACAAAAAAAAATTTTTAAAATAAAAATTAAATTATTTGAGGGGGGAAATAAAATAGTACCAAAATTATTCCCCATCCCCCAAGGGGTAACTTTTCCAATGGAACTCCCTATTTTTAATTGCAGATTCGGATCATTTGATTAAAAATAGGTAGATTTGTCTAAAACATTTTTTCATATTTGTAATAGAGCTGTAAGTCTAAAGGGGTTAAATCGCACGAATGAGGTCGCCATTCGCGAGGACTTTTGCGTCGACCGAAAATTGGCGTAAGCTCACGCAACGTAGTCCCAATAGAACGTAAACTTTAATAAAAAAGTTGAATAATTTGCAAACGTTTTAAAGCGTGTTTCTCTCCATTTTTAATTGGCATAGACTGACGTTTCTAAATGTCAAGGAATTGCTAAGCCAACTACACTCCTATTCGAGAAATGTCAAAAACAAAACACTTCATATGAAACATCGTCTCGACGAAACAAATATATTACTTTATATTCCCATTTCAATAAACAAAATTTTAAAAGGGCTTTTTAAAAAAGAACTGTAACCTCCCGTATATTTTATTTTTAGCGTGGAAAAATAAAAGCGCGCTTAAATAAAGTGATTTAGTAAAATTTGTCTGGCTGCTGTCACACTGTCGGTTGACGGGCCGTAGTTACTTGTGAAAACAAGTGGGGGCCGTTGGTGGCTGCGGGGCTGTTGTCCGAATAACTGCTTTCCCATCGATCGGCACCTCCACGACACCAAAACCGACACCAACACTTAATTGTTATTTGCCTCTTGAAGTTATAATAAGAATCAAAGCACCTATAGGTGATATGATATATGACATGAAATAAAGACATACCCAGTAAATAAATATTTGTTAATTTTAACCAAATATTAACCAGATTTTATGTTAATCCAGGTCCACATAACTTTATGTTAAGTTTACAACCAACTGTAATCTGTTAACTGATTAAATAAGTAGTTTGTAATTATAACAAACATTTTGTAGATTTAATAACAAAATCCTATATCAATAATTCTTGTAATTTGTAAAAATGACATTAGATTTACAAACCTTTTTGTAAACCTAGTATATTTGTTGGAAATTGGGAACTTAAATGAAAAGAATTTTGATAAAAAATGTTGCTTTATTAATCAATTTCCTAAACAAAAAAATTAACTCATACCTAACATAAATGGTCACAAAAATAACATACACGGGTGAATCTCACGAAATGTCCCCGATGGTGTTACCACTTTTAATAAAAGATCAAAACACAATAATTGTGTTTTGATCTTTCATAATTAAGTAGTTATTAAAGCTCAGGTTCCAGATTTTTAACCGCAATTAATTATTTTTTACAATGTTTTAAAAGTCTAAAACCTATCCTCCGTGACTGTTTTCAAATATCTGAGGTAGTAAAAGCATACCTACTAAAAATATCAGTTTACTAAGTAAATTAAACACATCCAAAGCAATCGAATAAAATATAAAATATAATTAAAAATTACAAGATATAATTTTTATAACCATTTATGTAGGTGTTAAAAAGTTGATTCTATCCTCCGTGAATCGGTTTTTGCTTTAAATTGTATGCAACAGATGGCGCTTTAATCATTTTAAATAATTAAAAACCTCTGTTTACGACATTAAAGATGCATGTGATTCCTGAAGGCCAGTTATAGATGAGAGTGTTGCTGTTTTATATTTCAAAAGTTTAAGTTTATTAATTTGCTATTTAAAAACCTATCCACCGTGAAGTGTAATATCTCAGTAAGTAGATTTTTTTATAAATATTTTATGTATGTACAATTGTATTTTTAAAAAATATTAAGGTGTCAAAAGAAACAATAACTTATATCAAATATACAAAGGGATGTTTTAAAAAAACATAAGAAATCCCAACCTCCGTGAAGCTCTAATATTCAAAATGTATGAATTCTTAAAATTCTTGCATCAGTGCAGACCACTTATGTTATGTTATTACTAGACCTGGTGGTTTCCAAAAACCCCATTCTAGACTAACGATGAAACAACCACAAATAAAAAATAATCATTTTCACTTGGGGGTCATCTCAATATATTCACACAGTAAAAACTAATATTCTTAATTTAAGAAAATTGCTATAATTGGAAATATATTTTTGAGTGAAATAATCAATTATTTAGTTTAAAAATATATCTTTCAATTAAGCTTTGCAATTTTCTTTTTCCAAGAAATAAAAAATCTTCGTTATCAAATAAAAGCTTCTTTAGCTAAATATTAAAATATTTGATTTAAGTAATATTTTTCTTCGATTTTAAGAATATAAAGGTATTTAATCTAATACAATTTTATTTTTGATTTAAGTATATGATTTATTTCATACTAAAATACCAAGAGTTTTAAGTCAAAGTAATATTTTTGTTTTGAACTAAAATTATAATTCTTCAAACAAATAATATGTATAATTGATTTAAAAATATAATTTTATTTTAAATATATGGTATGTTTAAAATATTTTATCGCGAGATTTTAGTAGCACGTGACTTATGGAACCAATGGGTTACCAGAAACTGTTTCGCTTCGGTATCGGTGCCGGTGCCAGTATTCTTTTTAGCCGCCATTTCGTTTATGTGTTTCCTCTGGTGTAGTTTATAAAAGTTTGTGCAAAAATATGGAAGAACCATTAGAACAATGTAATTTGGAAGATCTAATCCCCGTTTTTAAAAGTAGGTAATATGTTATTAATAATATTAGTAATATGTGTATTGTTATTGTTTTGCTTTTAAAATTATTATTATTAATATCGTAAATACGGTATCTTATATTTTATAAGATACCGTATTGTTTATTTTTGTTTATATTTTAATACGAAGGTTTATCTTATGTTTCATTTTATATGCGAATGTTTATTTTTTGTTATTTTAGGATTAGTTTCATGATGCTCTTGTAAATTTATATTATTTGTATACCAAAATAATTATAATTAAATAAATATGGATTTTTAATTATTTAATGTATTATTTCTTTATTTTAAAAAAATAAAACATCCCTACTTAGTGGAGTTCTTGAACAATTTAAATCATGGTAATATATTCAAGCTAAAGGAATTTAAAGCTGTTATCTACTGTAGACTTAATCTACTAGACTGTAGGCAAAAATGTAATGTTTTTAAAATAATTCTGCAAAGAAGCATTAACTTATTAAAATGCTTATTTTAACTAATATAATATTACTATATTTATATATGTAAGTGTATAAGGTACATTCTTACTTAAATTAACTTGTTACATTATTTTAAACTACATTATGTATGTACATTTTAAATTAAATAAAGCCTATAAAAGAATTTATTAAAAAATTTTACATTTTTGCTTTAAATCTAAATTTGACCTTAAAGTAAGTATAAAAATTATTTAAATTAAACACATCGTTGCCTCAATATGAAAGCATGAATTTTTTCCAACAAAAATATTATACATTTAAATCAACCATATGTTAAATTTTAACCAAAAAACATTATTTTTGCGTCAAATTTAATATATTTTTAAATTAAATATATCGTAGTTTTCTATAAAAAATATCCAATACTTACGACAAAGGCATTATATATTTACATAAAGAAGCCCAACTTTTCCATTTAAGAATATATTAGTTTTAAACTAAGTCATAACATGCATTTAATTTAAAGCGCGCATTTACTTTTTCTAAGATCATGATATATTTAAATTACAAATATAAACTTATCTTGAGTCTAATAGATGATTTATTTGTGGCTATTTAAAACAATGAATGCTTTGGTTTAAACCTACAGTATTTGACTGAAAGCATCTTTTTTTACTGTGCACCCACACCCAATTTAATAACACACCACTCTGAAATCATCAAATTATATTTTATATATATTTTTTAGAATCTCATTTATTTATTAGCTAAAGATTACATTAAATGTACAATAATTATTATTGCTTTTAGAAGCAGTAATAGTTTGACAATACCTAGCAACATGATTTAAGTAGAAATGGATTTTTGCTATTACATTGAATTCAATTAATTGTTTAATAAATAGGTAGGTATCTAATTTCAATTTGTTTGGATTTTTATTTAAAAAATAGGTAGTTTGGAATGTTTAAGGTGTGTTTAACATTTAATTTCACTGAAAACTAAAGCAAATTAAAACTTAAAGATAATTTAAATCGTAGAAAAAGAATCGTGCGTTTTCTTGGTTGCCTAACCTCACTTTTTGTTGTATTATTCATATTTAATTTTACAATAATTTAATAAAAAATATTAAACATTAACAGTAAAACAAACAAATTAGTGCTTATTATAAATAAATTAAACAAGTTTAGTACGTTCATTTCTTAGAAAAGGATTAATTTGTCAAAACAATACCCCTAGCGAGAAAAAATCTAACTAATTACTTGCCTCATAAAAGTTTTTATCGGCCTAGGTCATAACAAGGTATTTCTTTATCGAATGTTGACAACAATAAAGTTTAAATTATGGACCGCGTGGAGATAAAATATTTTTATTTGTAAATAATTACACGCTGGTTTTCTACAAAAAATTATGTTAAAATTTTACAAAATAAAATTAACAAACTACAAACTCATGTTAACAAAACTGATTTTTATAACAACTATAACAATAATTCCTCTGCATCAATTGATTTCCTAAAATATTTTATTTTTAAGTAGATATCAGTCCAAAAATCAGGTAGTTTTCTAAATATAGGGCCAATCATTGACGACTGGCCAAAAATGTATTTTATTGAAATTTAATTCATAATATCTGTGCTTCCCCTAGCAACTCCATCCCCATTATCATCAATCGGATAACGCACTGCTACGGCGACTAAGTGGACATAGGTACTTTACTTACGCTAGACACCGTAAATTCCTCTCGATGACTTGATAAATTCGGAAGGGTCCGAAATGGGTTGCGACGCAGAAAATTCACTTTCATAATCGAGTTATCTCGCGTACACATTCTTGTTTGTCTCCCTGACACCAGTGGCGACTCGTCAGGGTAGGCCTCTGAGGCAGAGTTTTAATGATTCCAACTCCATGGAGTTGCATCGTGAAAGTACATACAACACGCCACAACACAACACAACCGGCAAAATGTATATTAGAAATACCTAAAATTATCATATATATTACTGCCCCTAGAAAATGGCGAATTGCAAGTTGCAATGATACAAAACGTACTAAACACATGTGCCGCAAACGGTGTGCGCGTTTTGCATCCCTTTCCATGTATCAGAAGCTACCAGATTTTGTTAGAAAATTGACATGCTATTGGTATTATTCAATTTTCTAACAAAATCTGGTAATAGATGGAAAGGGATGCAAAATAATAATTGTAATTTATCTTGAATGAATTGCGTAAATATAAATAATTTTCATAGATTTTAAACCAAAGCACTTTGCACTTGGTTGAAAGAAGAAACATTCAAGAGATTTTTTATTTGTTTTCAAGAGAACTATTCTTCTTCCACTAAGAACTTTTTCTTCAAGCAATAAATACTTTTTTATGCTAAAATATTGTTTCTTGCCGCTTATAATTTTTTATCAAGAGAGTTGACTACTTTAGTTTAAGGGCACCTTTTTTTTAATGTTGATTTGATATTTTCTTTGTTTTGTTTTTATTATTTATAATGTTTTTGTAGGGCAATCGGCCATTTTAAAAAAAGGTCAACGCGTCGCAGAAATTTATTCGTATTTAGACAAAATTAATCTCAAGTAGCCTCACCCTTCTATACACCTAGGGCCGGCATTAGCTTATTAGAGGCCAGGTGCAAAAGAAAAATCCGGGGCTTGAACTAAAAATTTACTCTTGAAATTAACATAGCGCTTAGCGGCAATAAATCAATAAAACATCAAACAAAAAACCAATTGAAGGGACAGCTCTAAAGCTGAAATCACCCAAGTGCATTTTTAGTCAAAATTTTTTAAGTGTGTTACCGGATAGTAGAGAATTTTGACCTAAAAATGCACTTGGGTGGTTCAGCTTTTCCCTTCAATTAATATAGAAATGAACGTTTAGCGGAAGCTCTTTTCCAACATCCTTCTCTATTGACAATATAGTCAAACCCACTAGTCGTTCTTGGCACATACCTTCTTGATCTTAAATATTTTTTTATTAATTTTAATTTAAAAAAAAAATTTCCCGGCGTAATAATAATTGTTTTAAACGGATACAGGCAACTTCAAATATTTATTTAGCAACATTGGACTGAATGATAATAGATGACGATACCTACTAAAGATATTATCTCTGGCAATGACCAGATATTATTTTGTCACGCTGTGCTTACAGCTTGCCATGTTTACTGACACCACCTAGATACATAAATATCCTTCATAAATTGTAGGAGTTGTATTTTTTTGCTATTCTACATATAAAAGTTATTCCTAATTTCGCCCATTCTTTACCCCATTGCTTTTAAAAACCCAACAACGGTAGAAAGACAAATGTGATCGAATTTTTATTGCTTCTACGTCTGTTTTAGTTTTTCAGTAAGCATATTAGCATAAAACGACAATCGTCTTTTGCAACTCCAAAAACGCAATTGCGAGAAACTTTATGCTCTGCCTCAACCATAAAACGGGGGAAAATAGTTTCGAAAACAACTTTTATTTCGCTCAAGACTAATCTAATTAAAGAAAACATATCAGCAAGTTTTTTAGCTCAATGTTGTATTAAAGGAGAGCGCGATAAATCAATTGTAGGTTGAGCGATGACAATTACACGGCGTTGTAATCCGCTAATTCTGCGAGAAGGCGGAAGGGAGGCGAAGATGTTTTTGTAGCGCGCTGTCCATTGGGATGATGGATCCATTACTTAAGGTCGTCATGGTAGACACTGACCGCACCGGGTAATTATCGGGAACTTACCGTTGGCCGTGCTAATTGAGGATGATTGAACGGACCAAGGCCTACTAGTGAAGGCAACTTGGCAAAAGTACAAGTTCAATTTGCTCCTCAATCATCACCAACTGCGATGTCTAAATGGACAAATCTCATAATTCCTTACTAACTTATGAGTGGACATATTACACAAAACTTCCCAGGTAAGCTATTTGTAAAAATAATCTAAAAACAATACACGCAAAGAAATTTTTTTTATGATTCTTCTCTACAAATTGTTTTGAAAATATGGATAATAACAAATTGTTATACACATTCAAATAAAATTGAAACAAATTTATTACTATAACCTACAACACCTACACCAGCAATTTGTAGTTGCTACTCATATTTTATATGTGCATTGAAGTTGCGTTTGTTACTATAATCTGGGTCCACAAAATGTTATAATTGTGTGTTCATAAATATTATAATTTATGTTACAAAATGGCAAAACTTTGTAGAGTTTCAAAAATAAAAGATTTTATCTCCACGCGGTCTATAATTTAAACTTTATTGTTGTCAACATTCGATAAAGAAATACCTTTTTATGGCCTAGGCCGATAAAAATTTTTATGAGGCAAGTAATTAGTTCGATTTTTTCTCGCTAGGGGTATTGTTTTGACAAATTAATCCTTTTCTAAGAAATTAACGTACTAAACTGGTTTAATTTATTTATAATAAGCACTAATTTGTTTGTTTTACTGTTAATGTTTAATATTTTTCATAAATTATTGTAAAATTAAATATGAATAATAAAACAAAAAGTGAGGTTAGGCAACCAAGAAAACGCACGATTCTTTTTCTACGATTTAAATTATCTTTAAGTTTTAATTTTCTTTAAGTTTTCAGTGAAATTAAATGTTACAGCTTAAACATTCCAAACAACTTATTTTTTAAATAAAAATCCACAAATTGAAATTAGATACCTACCTATTTATTAAACAATTAATTGAATTCAATGTAATAGCAAAAATCCATTTCTACTTAAATCATGTAGCTAGGTATTGTCAAACTATTACAGCTTCTAAAAGCAATAATAATTATTGTACATTTAATGTAATCTTTAGCTAATAAATAAATGAGATTCTAAAAAAGTGAGGTTAGGTCGCTTTGATGTTGAATTAAATTGACCTATATAAAGTGCTTTGAAGATAAAATGTTGTATGCCATTCGGCCAAGAAGTGCCTTTTTGTGCTTCGCTCAATTGTACAAAAAGCCTTACTTCTTAACCTAATGACATAAATAACTATTATTTTTATTATAATATTGCACCCAAACATGAAAAGAATTTGTGGTATACCACAAATTTTTCACAACAATATTGTGGGACTTTAATTTAAAACTATTTCTTTCCGTGTAGAGTTTAGATTTTGATACCACTTTTCTAAAAATTTTGTGGCGAATTTTCATTTAATTTAAAAATAGAATTGTTTCAAATTTGAATGGTTTATTTAGAAATGTATAACTAGATAAAAAACAAACACTGTTTTTTGAGTTTCACGAATTTATTTTCACAATTGTTTTGCTAACACTTAAAAAGTTTGACCTTAAGGTCATTTCAATTGAAATGAAATATTTTAAGAAAGTTTATGAACATTTCTTCTATAAACACTTTTTAATTTTATCAAAACCCCATTAAAAATTCTTTTAATAAAAACTATAAAACATCAAAACATTATTAAAAGCTATAAATTTTCCATTTTTTATAATTAATAGGTATCTCCGAAACTATCAGCCCAAAAGGTATAAATGTGCATAATGCTTAAATCAAAATTTCATAATCGTCAAAGATTCTGCAAAAATGGCGGAAAATATAAAAATTCTAAATCAAAATGTGCGGGAGTCCTTCTGCACCTGGGGGGGGGGCAAACTGGGATTCCTGGAATAGAGATATTCCTGGTGCTCGATAATATTCCTCGATTAGTTTTTACAAGGGATAAGAGGAATTTATATAAAGCTAGCAATAAATTTTAAGGTTACATAACCTATTTCCCAGATAGCACAGAGACATCTTAAAGACATCTTATAGATGTCGAACTCGGACGTTTATGACATCTCTAAGACGTCCAGTTTACGACGAAAGTCATCTTTAAGACGTATTTAAGATATCTAATGTTACAAAACACACCGTCTTTAAGATGTCCTTTTAACGTCGTTAAGATGAACTAAGACTACCTATTGAAAACTTCTTGGTTATGCATTGCTACATCGCTAAAACGTTTTTAAGGTATTAAGTAATTAAAATGTAGCTAACACAGAGTAGAACACAGAGTCTACTGTGTGGTAGCTAATATTGCTTTTAAACTTAAATTGTTACATATTTATTTCTGCCTATTAATTCAAATCAATAGTCAAAACTTCTTGTCAAGTAGAACCCTTCTGTCTGAAGCCCTTCTTGAGTGTATTATAGGTACACCGTATCATGGTCAGAGACCAGGGTATCCCTCGGGTTAATTGATAATTATTAATTATTTTTTCCGAAAACACTACAAAAACGAAACCAAATTCACAAAAAAATCGAAAACCAACACTGCACTACTTTGACTTGTCACTTGAGTTGTTGAACGTCGAACGGGAACACAAAAAAGAAAAACCGCCAAGATTAGTAATAGCATTCAACCAAATTCAACATACAAGAAGCAAAAATGGCGTCGGATGTCTGCAATCTGCATTTAGTTACGAGTTATTTAAGAATTGAAAAGAGCAGACATATCAGCGCTTGGTGAAATAGAAAAGAACAGCATAAGGATCATATGGCGTGACTTATAAGATGGTCCGATTTGTCATTTTATTATGGAAAATGCGCGGTTAATTCGATTTAAACACTTTCGCTGGGTTATTTCAAGGTTATTTTGTCTTAATACTTAATTTTAAAAAACATATTTGTTTATAATGTTGGATAATGGATATTATTAATTGTAGGAAAAATAACCAATCTACAAAAATTTCAGATATATTATTATTTAGTTACCCTACCCATCATCATTGTCAAAACTCAAAATCCTACATTAATGTTGTTTCTATTACACCAAAGGTAGATGGTAGATATCTTAATATGAAGTGGCTATGGGATATAGTTTAAATTTTGACTTCAAAATTCACTATTTAATCAAAAAATTTAAAAAAAAAATAAGCGGCGGTATCAGGCATTTATAAGATGTCTTTAGAACATTACATGAAGATATCTTTAAGACGTCTATCAAAAGACGTCTTTTTTAGATCTCCAGACGTTCAGGCATAATACAGACTAGTGATGCCGCAAGACGAGACGAGACGAGAAAAGTCCTCCTCTCGTCTCGTCTCGTGCAGCGAGAGAAAATGGGTCTCTCGTCTCGTCGAGAATACTCTTTTCTCGCTCGAGAGTGCCTTTTGTTTTTTGAATGGATATCAAATTCTTAATCAGGGACCCCATAAATATCTAAATACTAAATTTTACCCAAACCATTAAAGCCGAACGACAAATTTTCGTCATATTGGGTCAGCCATTTTATTTTTGAAGAAATGGATATCAAATTTGTAATTAGCCCCCCAAAAACCACATCTTGTAGATAAGTTCATTGAATAAGCAATGCTTATTAAGCATACGGGTTGTTTAATAGTTTAAGGAGTGCCATAGATGTGCTTATACAGGGTAAATTTTAAAATTTAATATTATTTTATAAGTAATTTTTTTCTTGCTTAACGTTAAGTTGTGTTATAAAATAATAAAACGTTAACCAGGAATACATTTTGTTTATTATGAAATGCGAATAATGTTCTCATTGGTCCAAATAAATATCGTCATTTATATGCAAAATTATAATTTTTATGTAAAAAAATTGTTTACTTATTACCGGAATAATCGAGAGAACGGGAGAGATCGAGAGAAACGAGAAATTCTCGAGCGAGAGAGGGCATTCTCTCGTCTCGTCTCGAGCCTTTTTTCATGAGAAAATCGCCCGACGAGACGAGACGAGAGGCGAGAATCTCTCATATCGGCGGCATCACTAATACAGACATACAAAAGATATTTTATTTTTGTCTAGGACCAAAAGAAGAAGAAGAAGAAAATGTGCGTAATTGAAAAAGAAAAAAAGCGGATTTTTTTAATGAATTTGTTTCATACTTTTGCCGGTCACTGTATATAATATTAGGATAAGAAAAACAGCTATAGCCATAAATGATGATAATGATAATGACAGGAGGGAAGTAAAAAATGACGACCTTAAACAATCGTTTCTGCATACTTAAAAAAAATAGTAAGTTTTGTAAAAATTGAGTACAGGAAAAGATATTGGATCGGAAGTTTAGTATGGGTAAGCAATTCATTTTTCTTGCTCGCCAGCGTGGAGCGCCGCCGAATGGTAATAATAATGAGGTGATAAAGGGGGTGAGCCGAGGAGAGACTGATGTAATGGTAAAATCGTTAGCGGGGCAAGGGGGAATGGGGCGGCGGGGTGGTCTATCTTAAGCGGCACTTATCGGCAGGGGGAAAACAACACACGGGGGTGGGGGGGCGCTTCGAAGCGACAGACTGCTGTGGCCGAGCGGGAACATTAAGGTGCGTAATGGCCGGTCGCGTAAGATGAGGCGCGCAGAAATGCATCGATTAGACATTACGTCGCGAGACGGCTTCAACCTCGATGCCCCCATCGCTTCTTCCCTTTCTGTTTTCTATAATCTACGGGGAGATTTTTTCACACAGTAGTGAAAATTAGTGAAAATAGGCACAACAAAAAAATATGTTGTGGGAACTAATATATTGTATACAAATTTGTTTTTACAGTTTGTTGTCGGAACAGCCAATATTGGTAGCTCCAACCAACAACTTTAAGTGCATCGAAATTAGTTTTTTTCATACAAATAATTGATATTTAATGCAATCACATTGGTCTGTCATTTTAGCAGCGTCTAAGTTGTAACAACTGCACTTGCTATTTATCGCAACAAACATTGTATCATGCAGGAATTTATTTTTTAATTGAAATTACATGAAAAAAGGTACATTTAAAGAATTTAATAGTTGATATAATATAAATTTGTTTTGTACTGTAACTAAGTTATATTTAATATTAAATGCTTGCATTAGTAGCAACAACAAATTGATATTATTCCACAGTACATACCTGCTTAGTAAATATAACACTTTTTGTGTAAATATTATAAAAAATAGAGAAAGGAAATTCATGCCCGTTCGTTTTATAAATATTTATTATAAATTAAAAAATAACAATATAACTGAAAACTCCAAATTTTGGTTTAAACATTATAACAAAAATTAATAATTACTCTAAGAAAACATTTATAAATATTTTAACTATAAAACAAAAACGATTCTTTGGTAAATATACACAGATAGGTACATTAAGATGAAAGTTGACTATACTTCTTCAGTAAACCGTGATGTTTACGTGAAGTGCAAGCCTTTGTTTAACAACTTAACAATGATTCTTAGGTACAACGTAACATACTTGCATGATAACAGGGGTAAGCATTCGATAAATTTTGAGTGTGAGTGCCTATAGTATAGGCCCTATACCAAAAATGCGACTTGAGCTGTAACAAAACAAAACAAAAAAATTCTCGAAATTCCGACGTGATGGAGACTTTTGGTGGGCACCATTGGATTCAGGAGGCCATTTTCAGTCGGAATGGCATTTTCACATTTTTGGATTGTTAAACCTTTAAAAACTGGAACCAATTCAGGTAAACACCATGTTCCTAATAAATCTGCTACTTCAGTCCGCTCATCCATATTATTTGTTCGAGATATATATAAGTAACCAACACATAAGAATATATTCTTATATATATGAATAGTTAAAAAGTATGTCGCCACTGAATTTACAGGGGCAAATGACTAATTGTAATAAACTAGTTTCTTACCTAAAATATATTCTACACACGAGCTGATACACAAATACAGAAGAACAAACACCACCGAAGTCTGGACGCCGTGCAACATCGTTTGTTTACAGGTTAAAAGTAAAGCACGCGCCGAGCTGGACAAATCGCGCGCGAAATGCACAAAGTTTGCAGTTGCATTAACCTACAGAGACAACATCCCCAACTGACACTTTGTTTCACACCGCTGGTGTCTTAGCTGTGTGAAAAGTGACGCATAGTTTATACAACCGAACCGTTAGTTCCACGTACTAATTTCAGTCAGTTGAGAATGTTACTTAAATATTTGGTCCAACAAAAACATTTTACCGCCGAAATGATTTTTTTGAGATAATGTTGTCAATACTTCTAGCCAACACAAAGTTTCAGTTAAAATAACTTAATCGCCTTTTTGCAGTAAATAATACTCAACAACAAAACTAAAT
The DNA here is from genome assembly GCA_921294245.1 of Brassicogethes aeneus. Lineage (NCBI taxonomy): Eukaryota > Metazoa > Arthropoda > Insecta > Coleoptera > Nitidulidae > Brassicogethes > Brassicogethes aeneus. The sequence continues at coordinate 50,064,712 of OV121135.1, forward strand.
CTTTTCAGGTAATGATGCAAGCAGTTACACATATAAAGGTACTGATTACAAAAAACAAAAAAAATTATTTTCTGCAACAGTTTTACCCCAACGATAATAAGTTAGTTACAAATACCAGGTCTTTTCTAAGAGTGCAAGTGGCGTTAATATAACATCATGAATTATGGTTGAAAATGGTAAACAGCAAACACCAAAACGGAGTTTATCTAAAAAATATTTGAGAAGTGCACCTACACAGAAAAAAAGGAATAGTTCATTTAACTATATTAATTTAGTTGACCCATAAGTATTTATTTCTGTATTTTTTTAATTTTTATCAACTGTGGGAAGGTTAATATAAACAAAGATTAGTTTGACGGTACTAAACCAGATGGTTATTTTATTTTTTTTAAATTGGTTAAATTAACCCAGAAAACTTTAGTGAAACCAACCCGCTGTATGGTTCACTTTACTAAATATGTTGTTTGTAAAATAAGAGTTACTTTAACCTAAAGCACTCTGTTAAAACGATTAAAACAATTTGCCGTGCATTCCTGGTTGCATAATGTGTACCGATCGCGGCAAAGGCGGTGTGGATCACGTGATGTTCTTAAATCTCGCCTCTGTTGACTTACATGAAGAATATATAAGCTCAGGTAGTCCTTTGCTTTGGTGTGACACTACAAGTTGTTCGATACTAAAGTGACCTTAAATAGGTGGAAACAGCTGTCAGTACTTGAAGTATTTTAAGTTAGTGGAACGCATTAAAAACATTAGCGAGTTGAAGGTTCCATTTTCTGGAATAATACCACTGGTAATATACTAGTAATGCGTCAAGGAACTTCCTGTTCCTTTTTTTTTCCTTTTTTCTTTGTAGTATGATTTAATTTGACCACAAACACATAATATTGAACACTGAAAAGGAGTTCAATTTACACCAGGTAAAATTTATTTTAATACTGTGTGAAAGTTAAATTAACACTATTTTAGTATTTGAATTTACACAGGACCAACGAACCATATTTAACACAATTTTGGGTTGTATCGATATACTGCCCTACTATGGAGAAAGGCAGTAACTGCAAAAAAATGCAAAATGCGTTTTCTTGTGCTATGCTAAAGCTATGGACATTTTGTAACCGAATTCAACACAGAAATGCAGTCAAATATCTCATAAGTTAAAAAAATCTATTAAATACCTACTGTTTTTTATAAAAATGTAGTTTATACTAATTTTCCACAAGTTTCTTGTTTAGCAGTTACTGCCTTTCTCCATAGTAGGGCAGTATAGACCATGTATGGTGTTAATTTGGTGTTAAAATGGTCATGAAATTTTGAACAGTGTATATAGTTTCTTCGCGATTCCAAGTACTCGTTGATACATCTCCACTTAATTAGGTATACACGATTATAAAAATCAGATTGGTTTACATGCGTTTGTAGTTTGTTAATTTTATTTTGCAATGTTGTAAGCATTTTGTTAATTTCAAAGGTTACAGATTATTTTGTTAATGTTTAACAAATTATTACGTCCAAAAAGTACACATGATTTCAATTGAACAAGTTCAACTGACTTCAGAGTCTGCAACTTATGTTTCTGCATACTTTATTCTATTTCGTAACATGTTCATAACAACTGTCCAGAGTGTTTATAATATTCTAGATGCAGTGTTGCCATTTTGGAGAATTTTTCACCATTTCTAGTATTTTTTTGTTCTTGGTTGAGAGTTTTCAAGTTAGATAGCGACAAGTCTCAATCCTGGAAAATAAGATGCATCGGAGAGTTTTTAGCGAATTTTTAATAATTAAAATACAGAATTTGACCGGTCAGAACTTTGATACACTCCATCCTCATTTAAAAATGTAACTCCTCCATCCATTAAAGTTATCAGAGACTCTGTGAAGTTATTACCGGTTACAGATATGCTGTAAGGACTACCTCCTCCCTGATAATGTATTAAAACAAATAGGTACCAAAAAATATATATAACAATGAGACTGATGAAACAATGGATGATATAATTGAATATATTAGTACTATCTAAATTTCTTCTACAGTTTATCCCAAAATGTGCCCCTGAAACTTTGTATATAGAAAAATAGTCTTATTTTGATCTGTACCTACATACATGACGCAGTTTGGCCAGCTACTTTTAGGACCTGTATAGCTATATTTTTTTCTTATTTCCATGTTAAAAGAAAATGTTTATTATATAAAAAGCTTTAAAGCCTTATATTACAAATTATTAAAAGTATTGGAAATTCTTGTGAATTTTTGTTTAGGTTTTTGAGAATTTTAATATTTTACTGTCGGCAACACTGTCTAGATGACCCGGCGAACAGCGTTCCACCTAGAATTCTTTATAAGCGATTATAAATCCTTATGAACCTTTCAACTCCAATTCATTAAACACTGTAAAACGACACGGAATTGTTTTTAAAGTCGCACAAATCTGTCAAACTTTCCTTGAGAACTTTACTATTTAAACTAATTTAAACAATTGAGAACTTACTATTTAAACAAATTTCTCGCTAAAACAATTGAATGAATGAGTTTGTGGTTATGTTTTTTCATTTAATTTGAAGCGCAGCTATGAACGCCATCTATTCAAATTAATCCAAAGATGTACGAATTTTGATTTTCCGGCCGTTCCTTTCGGGTTTTCCTAATGTATTTTTTATTTAAATCAACCCTGTATTAAGGCGGACAAAACAAAAAAAATATTTAAATAGGTTGCGAGTTTTTGCAGGACTTTTTTTACATATTAATACATAGATTCCTAGATAGATGTCCAAAAATCTGTTATTATTGTAATTCGGATTTCTTATACCTACTTAACGAGTGTGCGAAGTGCGAAGTATCCAAAAAAAGATGCCATTAGTGGTTTTCAATCTCAAGTTAGGGTATACAGTGAAGTGGGTTAAAGTTACGAAATACATTAGTAAGGGCCTGGTAGATAATTTCCATGGATACCATTGTTCTCACAACGATCGATATGGAATTTAATCAGATAGACTAACAGGAACTTAACCAGAGATTGATAAACCGACCCTAAGTGTTGCAGTAGTACTGATAACTATATTGTACCAATTTTCTTCTTTTCTTCTTTAATTTTATGATTTCAGAATGGAGTGTTATTTAATTGTGTGTATGCTATTTTTGTGTTCATTTATGTAGGTATGTGTTAAATTTTTTGTTAAGGAAATTAATTAATAAAACAACATTTCTTATCAAAATTATTTTCATTTAAGTTTACAATTTCCAACAAATACTTTTGTTAGTGGGTCTACAAGAAGGTTTGTAAAAATAAGGTCATCTTTGAAAATTACAAGAATTATGATCCACAAAATGTTTGCTATAATTACAAACTACTTATATATTCAATTAGTTAACAGATTACAGTTGTTGTAATCAACAAGTTATGTGGGCCTCAATTAACCTAAAATTTGGTTAAAATTAATAAATATTTTTTTACCGATCAGTTAAAACATGCTATGAAGCATATTTTGTTACGATATGTCACTTCTTAATAATCAATGACATTTTACTTTTTGACCTTTGACTTTTAACTGACCCCTTATTATTGTTAATGTATGTAAAGTACTAATTTCACGCGAACGAAGTTGCATGTATTAACATAAAAAAAAATTGTATTAAATAAATAAGTTAAATATTTTATCTAGGAAAATTTATCAGGCAATAAATAAACAATAACCAATAAAATAAAAATTGTAAAACACCTATTTACGTTCCATAAAATAATTAATTTCTATGAATTGAAAATTAAAATGTTAATATTTATAATTGATGGTGTTTTTCAGTGTAACGATTAAAACTGATTTAATAAGAAATATTTTATTATTTGCAACATATCAAGGTTGAAATGTCTATAAATTGAGGCTTTAGGCACCAATAAATCTCTATCATAACCATAAAATTTGACGTACAGTTATTTTTATATTAATCAAATTAACAATTAAGCCAATAAACAATTACTCACATGATTAATTACGTTGAGGTAATTAATTTGTTTCTGGAAAAATATTGGAAAGTCGAGGAATTTGCCATTTTGTCCTTTTTTAAATTAATTTACATAAGTAGGTTGCAGTATAAATATTTAGGTGCTTATAAGTATAAATAAATATTATATAATATGTATAAATAAATATCAATACATAAATTAGATTTTGAGATGGTACAAAAGGAGTAGGTACCTCCTGCGTTTATTTTGAATTTCGCAACCAAGAAAATGAGAAAAAAGAATGGTTAAAAAACGAAATAATAATGGACTCATCAGGTGTTGGAAGAGAATGTTTGCCAAAAATAAAAAAAATACAGGGAATATTTGAAAAATTGTTTTTTTGCACAAAAAAAAACAAAAAAAGTAAATGGGTCGGTCATTATACTTTTTAGCCCCATCTACCTCTAAAAAATAAATATTTCACATTTTCATATTCATTGAGACTATTATTTAGGCAAACTAAATTTTTACAATAATAAAATCTATTTTCAATGTGACACAATTAATGCACATAAAACATTGCATTAATTAAAAAGAAAGAAATTGGTTTACTTTACATGATAAAGAAAATTAAAATTTATTTAATATTGCAAATACTACGATAACGAAAGATAACCTTAAAAAACACACGCTGCTTGTTTGTAACGCGCAAAATAACAATAGCGATACCATTGCCTGCAGCCGCACAATCTCGTGCCACAGTTATTAACTACATGGGTAACAAGGACAAGGTTTGGTCACGCTTAAACAATTATTCACAGACATTTTATCACATTCTTTTTTAGTACTGAGGAGCTACTTATTTTTTATTTCATTTTAGTTTTAGAACTCTGTTTCATACAAAACCTATTAAACAGGGGAGGCAGGTGAGGCAGTGCCTCATCATAAAGAATTAAAAAATTAAGTATAATTTAAATATTTTACTTTCTATAATATACTATAAATTTTTAATATTTGGATTACATGAATTGTGAAATAGTCAATAAAATTGATTGATTTTATACGTGGAATGTCCAGCAGCATTTAAATTATTTGAATTTGAAACGACCGCAATTTAAACTAATATTTATAGCTAGATTATTGGCTCAGAAGCATGCCTGAACTAATTTAAACTCACGATTGGTGTTAGCCTTGTTGTCTCGTTCTATTACAATGCGATATCATAGTTGTCTCCTTCTCTCGTATTAACATACGCGAGGCAGGCACGCCTACATCCAAGGAAATAAGCAGGTGTTGTGCAACACTGTTGCGGAATTTTAGATAAATTATACTTCACACGTTTTTCAAAATTTAATAATAAATGGTATTATTTTTCTTACAATAAATCGATTTAATCGAAATTATATTTCTATTCTAAAATAAACATATTTTAACACTATCGCCATCTTGTAGCCATCACAGTAACCAATAAAATAAATAGGGATTCCTTCTTTAGGTTTGTTTTGGTTATAAAATTCTGAACTGTTTAAAGAACAAATCTATTTACGCAATATTTTGTTTATTCTTTTTCTATGAGTTTGTCTATTTTATGATTCTTTTGTAAGTGGTTTATTCTGTGGGTTTAGTTAATTGAACTTGGTGATTTATGTGAATATCATTATGGATATTATGGTGAGAAATTGTACCGATATTGTTGACCTTTATGTGGTTCTTGCTGAACAATGAAATATTAATTAGACAAAAATGAGGTTTATTTAAAATAAACGTAATTTTTACAATAAAATATATTTCATGGGGTTATAAAGTGTGTAAACTTTCAACCTTAATTAAGACATTAAAATTTTTTTTATATTTAATTGAAAAATGTTCTACCTATTATTTTTTGTTATTTTAATTTCTTATTTATGAATCTAGCATCAATTTATTATTTTTAATGTTAATTTTAAATGTTAGCTGACAAATGACAGAGAGCCTTAATAGTATCTATTTTTTTTTTAATAAATCAGTAGCGAAAAGCGAGACAATCAACGGCGATTTCTATTCGTATCAGAGTTGCAACTTGAACTTTTTTGCAAACTATTAATCATTTCACGGCGCAATACAAATAATAAGGCGACAGTATGTTTGAATATGAATACAAATTGTTATTTATGCAATAAACACGTATTCTGGCATTGTAAAAGGAACACGAAGCGGAGAGTGGACTCCGCTTCAGATGCTATAACTCACTCCGACATACCTCGGTAATTAGCACATGTAAATAGCGTTGCGAATGATCAATCTATGCACATAACTAAATGACTTCCAGGCTAAACCAAGTTGTATTTATTCTTCTGCTTCTTCTTTATCCTCTCGCACCAGCTACGTACAAGACACAAACATCCAGGTCCACTCTCTTAAAATGAAATAGTCAAAATTATACTATTTGAATTAGTACCAGCATTGTTTACAAATAAAGTACACGACAAAAAGCTATTCTATATTAAAGATTAATCATCTCAGTCCAAGTATATCGATTGTTATATGACAAAACATCGTAAGCGACAATTTTGTTGAATTACTTTTTATTTTATCAAAGTGTCAGTTACGATAAGCTGCACATGTTAACATATATGGGGCAAAATTTGCCAAGTGTACCAGGTGAAAAAATTTTTGTCACCGATTTTGTTTAAACTTTACTTATTTGTTGTTCTTATAACGAAGAATCATAGCATAAATTTTGTTTGCTCTAGGATTGTTCATTCAAGAGTTATGGATTATTGAAATTTATCGATTTTTTACTTTTTGGTGAAATCGCTTTTTATTTAAAAATTCATAACTTCTGTTCATCTCTTTATTAAATATTTCAATTTAACCACCTTAAATGATTTTTTCCGTACTTTTTAATGGGCTATACCGTTTTGCAAAAAAATAAAAATTGCATTTTTTTTTTTAAATTTTGCAAAATTTCACATTTTTTGAAACAATGTGTATTTTTTAATTTTTTTTAAAGTAGCATAAAATCCAAGTTTATTATGTTACCTTTGAATAAAAAAAAAATTTTGAGTGGGCCCGACATGTAGAAGGGAAGTTTTTCATATTTGAATGCCGCACGGTCTAGCCATCGAATAGCTACTACACTGCCGTATGCGTTTATACCTAGTAGATGCGAGTAAACGAATACAAAATGATAATTTAAAATGTAAAATTATGTTTGAGTAGTCAATGATGTATTTTAAATATTTACACTGCCGCACGATATAGTTTTTTTTATTGTGTATTAGTCCTTCGGAGGGGACTTTAAGCCCGCGGTCCGTTCTTACCCCTAACCCGCACAAGCCATTCAGTTGGCTTATGGGACTTCTTAAGAAGTAAGGGTGGAACTAAAAGAGCACTTTTGTATATAAACTGTATTTTTTTTGCACAAATTGTTTAAGCATGGGTCTACATAGATTTCGCAAGGAGAGTCGATGATATTAAATAAAAAATGTATTGTTATAACCGTAAAGGCTTATAGGCAAGCCGTTACGGTTATAACAATAAATTTTTTATTTAATATCATCCATCCTCCTTGCGAAATCTATGTAGACCCATGCTTAAACAATTTGTGCAAAAAATACAGTTAAAAAACTATATCGTGCGGCAGTGTAAATATTTAAAATACATCAATGACTACTCAAACATAATTTTACATTTTAAATTATCATTTTATATTCGTTTACTCGCATCTACTAGGTATAAACGCATACGGCAGTGTAGTAGCTAATCGATGGCTAGACCGTGCGGCATTCAAATGTGAAAAACTTCCCTTCTACATGTCGGGCCCACTCTAAATTTTTTTTTATTCAAAGGTAACATAATAAACTTGGATTTTATGCTATTTTAAAAAAAATTAAAAAATACACATTGTTTCAAAAAATGCAAAATTTTCCAAAATTTCAAAAAAAAAATTCAATTTTTATTTTTTTGCAAAAACGGTATAGCCCTTTGAAAAGTACGGAAAAAATCATTTAAGGTGGTTAAATTTAAATATTTAATAAAGAGATGAACAGAAGTTATGAATTTTTAAATAAAAAGCGATTTCTCCAAAAAGTAAAAAATCGATAAATTTCAATAATTCATAACTCTTGAATGAACAATCCTAGAGCAAAAAAAATTTATGCTATGATTCTTCCTTATAAGAACAACAAATAAGTAAAGTTTAAACAAAATCGGTGACAAAATTTTTTTCACCTGGTACACTTGGTAAATTTTGCCCCATATACATCCAATTTTGGAATCTAATATTGGTCAGTTGTAATATTTTTATTATTGTAAGCGCCTCTTCTTTTTAATTTGTTACCGATTTATAACGTAAGCGCCTATATGTTCCCGACAAATAATCGTAACTCCGAGACAGGGCGTTTGCGATTTAACATTGTGTCGCTTACGATAATATTGTGCTCCCGCCTTGATCTATCAAGGCATTATTCCCGCTCTAAACAGTTTATTCGTGAGTATACCTGCATCGTGGTGATTCCTACCAAGTTTTAAAACAATATTTTATTTGAATAAAAGCTTATAATTGTTCTTTTTCATTGCATTATTAATAGTTATACTAGTTATTATTGTTTGTTCGCAGTGTGGTTCGTTAAAAGTGTTTTTTGTAGTAATTGTATGTTCTAGCGTCAAATAATTTGACTCAAGTTTATAACGGTTAGATCATGGTACCATGGGTTAGATCATGGAGCCTACACAAGGAGTCCGAACAACATGTAAATAAGAATCTTCCTAAGATAAGAGGGCGCTGGTGTTCCGTTTATTGAATAAACTTTATTCTGAAACAATTGTTAAATTTGTACCGAAACGCTAGCATCGACAATCAGCGCCGCTGGTGAAAAAAAGAAACTTAATTTGTACAATTTAGAGGGAATGTTTTGTCAATTTCCCCTATTAAGTTCGGGCTCCTTGTGTAGGCTCAATGTGTTAGATACTGGTTTGTGAATAAAAATCGTTCGTTTTTTTCAAAGAAAGCTAATGTAGAATTTCATTTTCAAACATTGGCAAAATATCGTTGGTGAAATTTTATAAATTAATTTTTTTGTAATTTTTTTATAAAAGTAAAAAAATAAATGTCGATAACGATGTTTTGACAAAAGTTATCATCAAATCTATATCCCACAAAGTATCGTAAATGTAACTTAAGCGACAAGACTAATTTTACATTTTTCCAAAGATGTTCTTATAAAATATCGTATGCCACAAAATTTTATGAAAATGTTAGATTGGATTCGATCTTACTTAAATATTTGAATTCTACATTAATAAAATAATGCCTCACCAGTTTTCAGATAAATAACTTAAAAAATAAAGCTCCCACACAAAAAAAATCTCTCCTGTAAAATTTAGGTTTTGTCACTTACGATGTTTTGTCAAATAACCATCGATATGTTCATTTCACCATTCTGCAAGTATAGATAAATTTTATTTAAGGATTGATTTATTCTTATTTGTAATTTAAATTAATACTCATTTGAAGGATAAAGGGAGTTAAATGCAAGAAATAACCTACGATGTGTGTTCAGAAAATAACGGGAATTGTTAAATTTCGCGGGTTCAGAGGGTCCGGTTGTCATAAAATTTTCTTTATTATGTTGGTATACATGCCCCCGAAGTATGATACAAACTTTAGCTGTTTTCATTGTTTACTTTGTCTGTGGCAGCCGCTAAGGTTAGACGTGTTTTATGAGCTCGGCGATTTTCCTTCGTTCGAAAGAAGTGGATCAAAGAATTTGTATCCAATTTTGCTTAAAAAATTAAATAAATTCTGTGAAATGTTAACAAAGGCCTATAGTGAGTCTGCTATAAGTAAAACAAGAGTTTACAAGTGATATAAGAGTTTCCAAGATGGCCGTGAAGACGTTAAAGATGACGAACGCCCCGAACGCACAAGCGCATTAACAACCGATAAAAACATGTAAAAAGTGGAAGAAATGGTTATAAACCATCAGAGAAGTCGCTGATGATGTTGGTATATCGATTGTCTCATCCCATGAAATTTTTTCGAATGTTTTGGGTATGAAACGCGTGGCAGCAGGGGCGTGCTGGCTATATCAGACCGGCCAGAAAAATCGGCCAACTACACAAGAAAAATGGGGGGTGAACAAAACCAAGTTAAAAAATTTCGAACATTTATTAATAATTAATAACATAAAGTATAAATTAAATTCTTAAAAAAAAAACAGGCAACAAACACAACCAGACAATATTTTACACAATGCTAAAACATAGCATTGCACTTAAAATAAAAACTAATACAAATTATCATCGCTCAGGAAACTTATAAACAATATACAATCTCGAAAAAAGAAACAAAGCTGGCAGGCTGGCATGCATGGTATGTGTAAAATAATTATGATATTTATACATAACTCAACTACAAAAGTTTTTAATTGACCACGTGCTGCGGCATGCTGCCTACATAGCACTCCGGCACACCGGCCCACTTAGCCCTCCGGACCACCGGCCCACCGGGATTTCTCCCGGTATCCCGGCGGCCCAGCACGCCCCTGCGTGGGAGCAAAATTTGTTCTAAAATTGTTAAATTTTGAACAAAATTTTTGGCCAAAAACAATACTGTAATGATGCCCCAGCCTCCATATTCGCCAGACATGCCTCTGTCTGACTTTTTCCTATTCCCAAAAATAAAGAGAACCTTAAAGGGCCGTCGTTTTGCAAGCATAGATGACATTAAAAGCGCATCGCTGAAAGATCTAAAGGCTATCCCAAAGATCGAGTTTTAGAAGTGTTTCGAGTATCTTGTTTTAACTGTACTTGATTTTAAGCTAAGAAATAAAATCTTTTTAATTTAAGGATAGGTTAATATTTAAAAGAAATTTTTCGTTCGTAGCCTAAGCAAATTATACTTAAATAAAGTAAATTTTTTTAAGAATAAAGATATCACATTAGATATCTGAACGTTATGTAAAACTTAATACTAATTGATTTTATAATTTTCTTGCTTTTCAAAGATAAAAATATTTTCATTTTCATCGTTGTTTTCAGCTTCACAAAAAGCTATTTCGGAGGTTTGGCGTTTTTGTTCGTCAGTGTATTCGGTTCCTGTTCATAAGTCATATTAAGACTACACAAAACTTGCAATAAATCTGTCAAACTCTGAGGGGGGCGCAGCAACCATCACTGTTCTCTGCCCTGATAGCGACTATTTCTTGTCCCCTGCACCCCTGGGTCCCTGCATCAACGCGAGAAGATTAAACCTGGTCCTATATGCTTTTTTAACGTTTGGACGTTTTCGTATCAAAGGCTTACAAAGTATTAGCTACTCTTACTCTTTGTTATAGGCTAGTTTTTTATAAGGTAGGTATATAAAATATAATTTATATTTTTTACATCGCATTTTATTGATTAACAAGTAATCTTTAATGAATGAATGAGACTTCTATGTTTTAGATAATTTAATTACAAATAAATTTAATTAAAAAACTAATATAATCTTAGTAATGCAAACCAATATATATATCAAGTTTTTATCTTTAAATTTTAGTGTCTAGGAAAGTTTATAAACTAAATATTTGTATAGGGCGACATCTATAAAACATTACAGTTTAAGTTGGTAACTAGAAAATCTGTATTACCGGCGCGGCGGTCAAAATGTTAAATTTTTATGTGTAAATCCGATATAAAACCAGTTTTTGACAGTGAAAGTGAAGATAATGTTTTGTGGAGTTAACATTTATTTATAGATTTAATAAAAAAATCCTGTCAATAATTATTGACATTATAATTATAATTCAACCATAATTCTTTTAATTCTCAAAAAGGACCTTATTTTTACAAATCTTTTTGTAGACCCAGTAACAAAAGTATTTGTTGGAAATTGGATACTTAAATAAAAAAAAATTTGATAGCAAATTTTGCTTTATTAATAAAAAAAAATTAACACATAGGTACCTACATAAATGAACACAAAAATAACATACACACAATTAAATAACACATCATTCTAAAATCATCAAATTATAAAGAAATTTGGTACAATATAATTTTTACTACTAGTTCAACACTTACTAATGTATTTCGTAACTTTAACCCACTTCACTGGATTTTAGTTTAAAAATCAGTGATGGCATCCTAATAACAAAAATAACAGATTTCTAGTAAAATATTATAAACACTCTGGACAGTTGTTACCAACACGTTACAAATTAGAATAAAGGAAGCAGAAACGTAAGTTGCAGACGCTAAAGTCAGTTGAAATTGTTGATGGGTATTGTCAGTGGGAAATATTTTGATTGACTGCCTGAAATCACGTGTACTTTATCAACGAAATAATTTGTAAAACATAAAAAAATAATCTGTAACCTTTGAAATTAAGAAAATACTTACAAAATTGCATATTACCTTTACAAAACTTTCGGTAAAATATTTTCCTTTGTTAAAAGAATTACAAACCCCGGTTGTCTCCAAAAAATTGTGTTAAAATTTTACAAAATAAAATTAACAAACTACAAACTCATGTTAACAAATCTGATTTATATAACAATTTGATATTTGGGGGTTTTCAAGGGGGGAAAATTGAATTTCTTAAAAAAAATAATGCAGTTTGTAGGGCGATGTCTGTAACACACGTTTTGATAAAAATATTACTATTTAACTTAATTTTGAAAAAAAATACGTTTTTTTTTCACATGAACAAAAAAAATATTCCAGAAAAACTTTTTCTTTTTTCAAGATTTTTTTAATTTGAAAAAAAATCTCAAAAAAGTACCTTTCTGTAAGCACTTTTCGTACACATTTCTTAATAAACGTTTTTAAAGGTTTATTAAGCTGGCATATAAATTTAAACTTAAAATATTTTCTCAGATGGTAAGGGGATAAAACGTTTATATAGTACATTTAATGGTAATAAAAAATATTTTTTTCGTGAAAAATGGGTATTAACCGTTTGTGTTAATTAAAAGTTGTGATTTAAGAGACATATTTTCGTGGTTATTAAAAGAGGAGACATAAAAAAGGTCGTTCAATAATAAATTCGTCGAAATATCCCGGTATAAATTAGACTTTTTAATTATATTCATCAAATTAATACTGTAATAAATATTCATCTTTATCTCTCCTTAGTGTTTCGACTATGGTAAGTTAAAAATCCAAATCTGTAATAAATACTTCAAATCGTACAATAAATCGCGTCGGGTCCGAAACGAAAACGAAAAAGTTGACCGGCATCCGAACACAACAAATTCCAAAATCACATATCAACTAAATTATAAAATTAGCATAAATATCTCATAAAATCCCAAATCCAGACCTGTCCCCGCATTGAAGAACCTGACTGGCACAAAAGATCTGTCAGCAGTAAATCACTGCGCGGTGATCTGCCCCACAGTCTCAACCCAACACGATTCATTTCGATTTCCAAAGGATTTTACGCTACTACCACATAACGCATACCATTCACCATTACATGCCATACAAAACAAATATGATTCGCAGATTTGCTCAAAATGACAGTTTTTGTAAAAAAAATATTTTTAGGTTATGGGTGTCCCCCGATGGTGTTACCCCGTGATATTTAATAAAACTAAATGAGTTATTGTGTTTTGATCTTTCATAATTAAGTAGATATTACAGCTCAAGTTCCAGATTTATAACCTCAATTAATTATTTTTACGATGTTTTAAAAGTCTAAAACCTATCCTCCGTGACTGTTACTCTTTCTATAGATAACCTATAGGTTAACCTATGTTTTCAAATATCTGAGGTTGTAAAAGCATACTAAAAATATCAGTTCACTAAGTAAATTAAACACATCCATTGGCGTAACTAGCCATCTGACCGGGGGGGGGCTAGGGTGGGCTTTGTTTTAGTGTCTAGGAATTTTTAAAAAAGTAAAACAAATGTTGTCTTCAAAAGGCACAAATACCAATTTTTTTGATCAAACAGTTCTATGTTTAATAAAATAACAAGGTAATTTTTAACATACCTAAGAATAAAAAAAAACTGTAAATAATACTTATATAAAATAAAAACTTTAAGTTGGTATTGGAAAAACGACAAAAAAGTACCGCATATATTTTATAAAATAAGCATTAAATCAACTTTAATTTCCTATTTGGTTGTGAAAATAATTCCAGAACCCAATCAGCTGTAACATGTTCTTTAACTTCGATGTTTATAATGGAAACATTTGCGAATTGAATTGAGTCATTGTAGATTTGGTCCAATTTTTAATCCGACGCATGGCAGAGAAGCTGCGCTTACAACCAGCGGAACTCGACAAGGAAATAGCAATTTGAATTAATTTGTAGGTAGAGGTTTGGACAAAAGTCTTTTTTAATATGCGTTTTTATTGATTCTAAATTAGTTTCCAGATTTTTTAGGGTAAGCATATATTTTACCACCAATATCTCGGTTTCAAGCATACTCACATTAACACCGGCAATAGAGGAATAATTTTTAATAAAATCTCGGCTTTTATTAAAATCTAACTGAAATAATGCATTTGCTGCTTGCGCCAATGGTAAATTTGAAGATCTGCATCTAAAATTGGATATTAAGTTATCCATAATTTGGTAGTAAATATTTATTTTCCAGTGTTCTGAATGATTTGAATTTGATGATCCTGATGAAATTTCTATACGACCTAAGATATGTAAATGATAGATACATATTTCTATTGCAAATTTGGTAATACCAAAAAATTATAACAGATAAAAGTCAGCCTTTTCCTGGGGGGCAGCGATATCTGGGGGGTGCCCGGCCCCCCTGTAGTTACGCCAATGAACACATCCAAAGCAATCGAATCAAATATATAAATTATAAAAAATTAAAAGAAATAATTTTATAACCATTTATGTAGGTGTTACAAAACTTGATTCTATCCTCCGTGAATCTGTTTTTGCCTTAAATTTTATGCAACGGATGGCGCTTTATTCATTTTAAATAAGCAAAAACCTCTGTTTACGACATTATAGATGCATGTGATTCCTGAAGGTAAGTTAGAATTTATATGCAGATGAGAGTGTTGCTGTTTTATAATTCAAAAGTTTAAGTTCATTAATTTGCTATTTAAAAACCTATCCACCGTGAAGTGTAATATCTCAGTAAGTAGACTTTTTTATAAATATTTTATGTATGTACAATTGTATTTTTAAAAATATTAAGGTGTCAAAAGATACAATAAAAAATATTAAAAAAAAACATACAAAATCCTAACCTCCGTGAAGCTCCAATATTCAAAATGTATGATTTCTTCAAATTCTTGCATTATAGTGCAAAACCACTTATTTTATGTTATACTAGACCTGGTGGCTTCCCAAAAACCCCATTCTAGACTAACAGTGATACAACCAAAAATAAAAAATTATCATTTTCACTTGGGGGCCTCTCAATATATTCACTCTTATAAACAATTGATTTAGGCCAAGCCAAGTAGAAAAATTAAAATTACAAATTTTTGTTTTTTACGATATCTTGAAAACTAAAAATTACAAGTCAAATTTCTTTTTAGGTCGGCATGAAAATGTGTAACTTTTCCTAATTTAACCAACTTATCTGTACGTATCTCTATATCTTCAAAAGATAAGCGAGATATCCATGCTTAGCCTCGAAAAACGGACACTGTTCTGTATAAGCTATAGCTTATATATAAAAACTTTTTTTTATAATGTTATTAACCTTTTAAGTTATATTAATTAAAGTAATTAATTATGTTTTTATTCATTGGTATTAGATTTATTACTAGGCGCTTTAATTAAAAATTAAGATGAATAAGTAGCAAAATTCTATTTTATTTTTAAATTAGGATTAATTATGTACCAAGAATTAATATTTTTGTTTGTCAGATTATTTACTAAATAATGTATTCTAATGATAATTAATTAATTTAATTATGTTTAAGCTTTACATGCAGTAAAAACAATTTTTTTGGCCAAACAATTATTTTCCACCTTCCCTTTAAAACACAAATTATAGTAGGTATACCGTATTTTCATTTTTGGTGTAAACAGCTGTAAAAGACCTTATCTCAGATTTCAGTCGCCAACTCACTGGCGCTGCATAACAAATAATGATTTTATTTAAAAGACTATAAATTATCGGGGGTAATTACACAAGTGCTTAAAAATTATCGATAATTTTGCTTGAAAGCATATTGCCTAAAAAATGCATGAGTTCATTTTCATATTTTGGAAAGAGCCCGACACCGAAGGTGGAGGGCTCTTTCCTCAAAATATGAAAATGACCGAATGCATTTTTTAAAAGGCAATATGCTTGAATGCAAAATTATCTGATTATTTTTATGCACGAGTGTAATTTGTTTAGATAATTACACGAATAAACTAATTAAATCAAAGAATAACATTTTCATTTTAATTTCAACACAAAACTTCATTTAACATTATTTAATAATTGATTCAAATAATTCTTTACCAAAACGTGACATTTAAAATAACTGTCACATTAAAATAAAAACTGACGTTATTTTTATTAATTGCCATGGATACGTAGATACAATGGAATTATCGATTCCTAGTAGACAATTATCGCTGTAATCAAGCGATAATTGTCTTGTAGGCATATATAAGAGGGTAATTATCACTAAAACTAATATATCAGTTTTAATAATACATCAGTTTTAATAATACACATTGACAAGCTGTGACTTTATGGCATTTTAGTCACGGCCTGAAGTTTGAAACAGTGGCTTTCGGAGTTTCTAGTTACGGGCTGAAGTTCGACATTCGTCAAAATAAAGCGACTAAAAAGTGACAGATCTAAGATTTTATTTATTTTTGGTTTTTGTCGAAGACACTCGTTATTAAATAAACACTTGATGTAGTCTAATAAAAAAAATTGTAAAATTTTATAATTATGTAGGAAATATTTAATCATTCTGTTCAGTGTACATTATTTATACTAATTAAGTAAATATTAAAGAGGTATTAATGGGTTTAAATTCAATAAAATAATGGCAAATCAAGTACAATTAACATAAATAAATGCAAATAATGCCATTTTAATAAATTACCAACAAGTATTTTACATTAATTTTCATAGATGTAATGATTATAAAGTCGCGCACGACATCTTATGGGTATATAACATTTACTTTTATTAGTCCAATTAATAATGTCAACTAATTAACTTTTTCTTGTCTGTGGTATGCCAACACATCGTCTAATTAAATATTAAAAACTTAAAGCGCACTGGTAAACCTGTGAAAATATCATCCGAAGAAAAAATTACTATTGATCTGGATCTAACGAATCAATTAATTAACTTTAATTAAGGCGAGGTTATTTCATCTAGAATCTAGAGTGTAGATAGTCTAGTACTACCGTGAACTTTAACACTAACAGTAGATACTGAGTAGAACGTTGAATTACCGCAACAAAATAAAACTGGGTAATGACAACACCTGTACACCAGTAGGTGCAGTTGAGAACTAAAGTATAGTTGACATTTTTTATGCAGCTGCCCTCTGCAAGGTTATAATTTCTATCAGACACAAAATTGGACAAATAAATAAAAAAAATTGACGAAAAAATGGTAAAAATTTTGACCATCGTTATTGGTTTTCGAGCCACCGAAATTCAAGAAAAAGCGATTTAATTAATCAGAAAAAAAGTTCAAAATTCGCCGCCGCACATTTTGCAAAAATGGCCAAAATCCATTTAAAAAAAAACTGATAAAGATGAAATGTTAAAACCATGTTTTAGTAGAATTAATCTTGATCCAATACAAATTTTAATTCAATTGGCACAGTGGCAGCGATTTTACAAGGGTTTAAATGAGGAGGTGCATTCCAAAACTTGGCTTATCCTTATTAGGGAGCGTTTAAGTATTACGTAACGCAATTTTTGAAGAGTTTTGCATATTAATAATATTGATTCTGTACGAATAATTATTAATTAATTTAATTAAATCAGTAGCGGCGATTTTATAAGGGTTAAAATAATTTAAATTTTGTTAAAATAACTTACACCTTAAACGCCTATTATCGTACATGTTTCCATGACACTAAGTGACCTTTTAAATACCATTGGCAAGTTGTGGCTTTATGACGCGTTAGTCACGGGCAACAGGTTTTTAGTCTCGAACTGAAGTTAGCTTTAAGTTAGTTGAAAGTTGTCAAATGTCATACTATGATTGTATTAGAATCGTTAAAATAAAGTGTCTTTTTTGTAGAATAATACTAAATGTGAAAATTATTTTATAATCTCAATATAAAAATACAAAAGTATTAAAAAGTTTCTTGACGAGAATATTGCGTACAGTGCCCATAAAACAATCTCTTCCCTTTTCTGTAAAAAACTGCTTATATATCGATTGTTGGTCTATAGACCAAATATATTTTCAAGGGATAAATTATGATTTACACAAAAAAAATTTACATTTTAACGCCGGTAGATTGCCAAGTTAGAAATTCTAACGGGAATTCCAATAAATACAACGGTGTAAGAATTTTTAATACTTTATATTTTACAAATTTACAATTAGTAATAAAAAAATCAAAGGTGAAATATTTTCTTAACATAATTATATTTTAAAGTTATTTTAATATTTTAAAGTAGTCCTTCGGAGGGGACTTTAAACCCGTGGTCCGTTCCTACCCCTAACCCGCACAAGCCATTCAGTTGGCTTATGGGACTTCTTAAGAAGTAAGGGTGGAACTAAAAGAGCACTTTTGTATATAAACTTTTTTTTTGTATCAAAAATGTTAAGTTTAATTAAAATTATAAAGGTCAATGTTTATGATGAAAATAACGATACTTTATTTTCTTATAAATGTCGCTTTATACAAATATTTAATTTAAATCATTTTTTACATTATATTAAGTATTTGTCGTAAAAAAAGTACAGTATGCTCTCTAAAAATGAATAAGTCAAAAATGACTAATTTAATACTTATAAGTGGCTTCTTTTTCACTTGTACCATGGTATCCCAAAATTTAACAGCCAATTCTTATGTAAAATTGTCCCCTGAATCCGAAAATGTCGTCAAAAGTTAAAAAAGTAGAACAATTTTTGAGATATCAATTTTCCATTTAATATACTATATGACTATATCTCAAAACTGCTCCACTTTCATAATTTTTGACGATATTTTCGGATTCAGAGGACAAATTTACATAAGAATTGGCTGTTAAATTTTGGGATACCATGGTATTCCATGGTTAACTATGGTATTAGTGAAAAAGCAGCCACTAATAACATCATTTTTGACTAATTCATTTTTAGAGAGTAGGTTATTATTTTGTGAATATTGTTCTTATAAGGTTCATATGAATAACTATAATTATTAATATTATATCCCGCCGCCCCCTTTGTCAGCAAAAGCAAGAATTTATAGATAGGACATATTAACAAATTTAAAAATTATATAAAATATACATGGGTATTATAATTTATATACAAAGTAAGAAACGTGGGTATATTTTAAAGATTTGAGATCATTTAAATGTCTCCCCGACTTTAATCACAAATCAAATGATTAAATTAATAAATCTTGGTTTTTGTACGAACATTCTTTAATTTACTTTGAAGCCATAAATAATGTCGGTACAAAAGAAAATAATTGTAAACCGTTCAGAAGTCTGTGGGGTAGACTACTGCTTTCAAAACGTGATTTATTTTGACGTTTCAGTACAAGCCATTCGTCAGATAACATCTGCCTGTATGACATACAAAGATGCGTTGAAGAAACAACTTTTTTACCAATGCAAAATTGTAATTCCTATTTCATAATTTTTCTTTCCTGCCAATTTTACTTTATTCCCAAACTAATATACTACTACATAGTCACAAAAACAGGACTGCTTTTAAAACCAACGAACTCATTCATAAATTGGCACAGGCAAAATAAAACAAATTTCGTATAGAATATGAATAGAAATTGGCTCCGCCCACCCAAACCGTCTGGGCTGGCTGTGACTCGACAACTGTCTACACCTGGTGGAAAAATCTCTATTTATTTATTTTGGCCTTTTCAAGACAAAATACAGAGATACACGCCAAAATAAAGTAACACTATTAGTACCAACCTATGAATAATAAATAATTATTAATTTTATCGCATATTTATTACATTTTTCTGGCATTTTAAAACAAAGATCAATAAATTAAGTCATCGTACTTAATCATTGCGATAAAAACAGCACGCAAATCATGGAATGTCATGAAAAATCATTAAATAATTCACGGAAATGTTAATCACGATTACTACGGCGAGTCGATGCAAAGTTTGAGGTTAGGTTCGTGAACCCAACGCGTTTTCGTTTGTATCTTTTAAAATAAATAAGATGAAAGGCATGCAATATGTTTGGTATAGACTATAAAACACAATGCACACTTACCAACGGTTTGCTTTCGTTTTGATTACTTGTTTTCCATGCTTTCGGCGAATATGTTTACACTTCGTTCACGTTAGACTTCTCGTCGAACAGCTGTACGGTAGTGACAGCTAGCGGCGCAAAGATGAATTATGGGTTTTATGTTTACAAGGGGCGTTTTTATCTACTGTGGATAAAGTTAAAATTTCAAATTGTAAATAGTTGAATATTTCTAATGGGCATTCAACAACAAAAAAATTGTTTAAACTAAAGGGTGTACATTTTAACATTCCTATTAAATTTAAAAATAATAGTTTTTTAAAATAATGTAGGTAGGTATGTAGGTTAACCAAGTTCACCTTTTCAGCCGGATACTTTGAATAAAATATAAAAAAGTTTTTTATTTAAATTATTTGTTTACACTGTAAAAACAATTAAAAAAGAATTGGTGCCTGCCAAAATCAGATTTTAATGCTATTTTAAGAAAAAATCATTTTACAACTTACGCTTTACAAAAAAGGTCTTTTTCGTTATTGTCTTAAAACTATTCAATGGATGGCATCCATTAAAATTATATCGGATGTCAAAGTTTATATTAAATTTAAAAAAAATAATTTCCAATTTCATAAGTGGGGTTTAAGTTGTCTTTTTTAATTATGTAGGTAAATTTAAAAATATAAAATAAAAATGTAACTATTTTTATTTATAGCTATACACAATCTTATTGTTTCGTAAAGGTTTTCAGATAGGAAAGCTAAAATATTTGTACTTTTTTTTATTTAACACTCGGTACAATCTTGCAGCAGAATGTACTCTCTAAAAGTGAAACAGTGAAATTTTCACTATTTCCGTCAGTGAGTTATTATTCACTGTAAAATTAGTGTTTTTCAATATAAATTAGTGAAATTTAAACTTCTGCAAATTAGTGTTTTTTATTATCACTACTTTTCCGGAACTCTCGACATAAAATAGTGAAATTTTAACTTTTTTGAACTAAACCTATTTCACTAATTTGTACAGTGTAATTTCCACTAAATAAAATAGTGCAAAGAAATCGCTACATGAAAAAGTGAGTATTCACTAATTGCTAGTGGTATACTTATCACTGCGGCAAATAGTTAATATGCACTGTCAATCAGTGAAAATCCACTGTTTCATTAAAAATTTTTTAGAGAGTACCTACAATCTTGGTATTGGGTCAGAATTTCTCAAAGGGGCCACCTGAATTAGGTCAAAATTAGTTTTTGATTGTAGATACATTTTTTCGATAGTATTTTACATCACTAACACAAATCTTAAAGGATTTTGTAAAAAAAAAATTTTCAATTGACATATTCATGATATTAAAAGTAAAAGTTTTTAGTAATTAAAAAATAAAAAAAAAATCATTATGGCTAAACTAATTATCCGATTCCAACGATTTAACTAGCGTTGGAATCTTGTTTTGACATAGATTCTTTGTTATTTTTTTCAATTGTAAAATTTTCATTTAGGTCGATTTTTTTTTGTTTTTTTTTATAACAAATTCGGAAATAATTGGCTTCTGCGCCAGCTATCGACTCGAAAAAAAAACACATATACTCCAATCATTTTTCGAAATTATGCTGCTCCAATCATTTTTCGAAATTATGCTGCTGAGAAAAAAAATGGCCCGCAGGTTCCAGACCACCGTAAGACGTCGCGTCACAAGCGCGTACAGCGTACACGGTTCGGAGCGTGAGCTGACACCGCGCGCGGCCACAAAAGGACGAATAACTTTTTGTCAACCTGCGGGCCATTTTTTTTCTCAGCAGCATAATTTCGAGAAATGATTGGAGTATATGTGTTTTTTTTCTCGAGTCGATAGCTGGCGCAGAAGGCAATTATTTCCGAATTTGGTATAAAAAAAACAAAAAAAAATCGACCTAAATGAAAATAGGACAATTGAAAAAAATAACAAAGAATCTATGTCAAAACAAGATTCCAACGCTAGTTATATCGTTGGAATCGGATAATTAGTTCAGCCATAATGATTTTTTTTATTTTTTAATTATTAAAAACTTTGACTTTTAATATCATGAATATATCAAATGAAAAATTTTTTTTTACAAAATCCTTTAGGATTTGTGTTAGTGATGTAAAATACTATCAAAAAAATGTATCTACAAACAAAAACTAATTTTGACCTAATTCAGGTGGCCCGTTTGAGAAATTCTGACCCTATTGTAATATTTAAGAGGTGTAATTTCGCAATCATTCATTTAATTTAAAACCACATGCCTAGCGGCTCGTGGTCTTAAAAATTAATGCGGCTTGTAAAATTTACAAGAAAAAAACATTCGTATAAAAATCAAAAATTTTGGGTGACTATTTTTCTCGTCTTAATTTCCACCAATCCTATTTTTTATTGCAGATTCGGATCATTCGACTAAAAATAGGTAGATTTTGTCTAAAACAATTTTCATATTTGAAATAGATGGCGCTGTAATGAAAAAAATCAATTTTGTCCGATTTTTCTTCTTATACCTACCATTCTGCAATAATTTTTCTATAAAAATATCACTTTTTTGGTAATAATTATCTTAATTAATTAAATCTGATTAAGTACCCACGATTTTTTAACTAATATATTACCTATAGGTATATTTAAGTTTCCTTTGGTTTAAGTTTTATACATTATTTCATTCGGTGATAATTATAATTATAATATCAATAATTATCAATTATCAATTGCGCACCATGGTCACTTTTTACCTGCCAGCAATAATTTTTTTAATTTAAAGGATTATTGTACTATTTTTAATAAAAATACCTCATTTAAGGTAAAAAAAACATTATTTTGTTAATTAATTAATTAAATCCTAATTAAGGTATACAAAAATGGTATTTAGTTATAAATAATAATTATTATTGAGGTATAAAGAAACTATTTATACATAGTTTAGCATTATTTAATCAATTTAGTTAGAAGATTAATTTGGAAACAAAAATACCTCCTTTCGTTAAGCAGTTATTCATAATGGATGTTTTAGCATTGGAAGAAAAAATAGAAAAGATTTTGATTTATGGAGAAGCAGGCAGGCAGAAATCTTGATGCGCTCAGCGTTTTCCGGAAAAAATTCGATCAGGTACTTCATTTCACCGTACAGTCAAGCAGTTTACTACAAACGGGAGTGTTCAACCGAAATAAGAGTTTGTCGAGCAACAGTCACAGGTGAAAATAATGAAATTAATGTGTTAAAATGTATTAAATGTGTTAAAAAGTAACCATGGTGCGCATTACCTATCACCGAATGAAATAATGTACCTATAAAACTTAAACCAAAGGAAACTTAAATATTAGTTGGGTACTTAAGAATTGCATTCCCTACTCGGTATTATATGGGGCGCCGTTTTATTTTTTATTCAGGAATTATTCTTATATGAACACTAAAGTGATATTTTCAATTAGATAAAAAATATCATACAAAAAAGTTATTCTGCTAATTAAAAATATCTTACTAGATATCTGTATAGGTATTTAAAAATTTAATTAAATTTTTATGCCCAACTGATATTTTTAATTTAGGGAATTTAAAATATCTTTTTCTTATTAGGTATTTATATTTTTTAGTTAAACATATATTTTTAATTGGCTAAATTAAAAATACCATAGGAGAAATTTTTACATGCATTAAAATATTAGCAGATATTTGTAATTTAATGTGATATTTTTAATTTAGATTGAAAGTTTGGACACCCCTGGTATTCCAAAACTAATTCTGTCGCTAGATGGCGGCACAATCACTGAGATCAACGACGTACGTGAGTCCGATGTCTCACTGACCAAGCGTGTGCTTATAAACAAGGACAGTGCACGTTAGTTTGTTATTGGAATGCGTCGGTTTTTTTGGAGTTTGAAATAACAGGGGTATACAAACTCTCAATCAGTCGGAATTAAAAATATCACATTCAATTAATTAATTAATTAATACATTTAAAAAAATATAGATAAATTAAATCTAATTGTTAATTGTTAATTAAGCGAATTAAAATGTGTTTTTAACAAAAAAATTATAGGTATAAGAAATTAAAAATATCAGTTTATATCTATTATATCTGCTTTGATATTATTAATTCGCTGAATAAAATTCTTTTGTGATATTTTTTATCTTATTGAAAATATCACTCTATATAAAATGGCGCCACATATACCTACTAGCCTGTCCGTTATTGCCAAAGTTATTTTTTTTTACTTGAGTAGCTATTATCTAAAAAAATGTTAAAAATTATATTTTTTTCTAACGTCGTGTAACCCTTCCTAAATGCCATTTTAGTGACATAAGGAAATATTCAACTCACTAATTATAATTGGTAAAAAAAATACCGAAGAGGTACCTACCTACATAAAAAAAATTGTATTTACTTAAAAAATATGTAAAAAATACCTTTTAACAAATTAAAAAACACCTACAAATAGAAAAGTGCGAAGAACCAATTATTTAGCGTAAAACCGAAAAAACAATAAATACAACAGGTGAAAAGTTATAAAGCACGCGGATGGTAGCGAATGGGGCAAAGAGTAGAGAGAAGATTGACAGGTCGCGTCCCGGCCTAGAGGCTACTCCTCGCCGAGAGGCCGAGATCGTAAAGTGGGCGTGGCCTAATCCGAAGCCACTCCCACCTGTCAAACTGACCACGAAGTTGCGCAGTGGAAGCCACCGCCGCCGCGATGTTTTCTCTTGCAAGTGACGAGAAATGACGTTCGGAGGACTCGGTCGCCCTGTTGCCAGCTCTACTTTTTTCGCGGTTGTTTGGATTTTTTAAAGATTTTATTTTTTATTTCTTTGTTTGTTTATAATTATACCTAATTCTTTCGAATTTAATTTTTTGTATAAAAATAAAAATATTAGCAATTTTAATATATATTTTTTTAAATTTAATGGTTTATTTTTGTTTATAGAAAAATGCGATTTATTTTAAATTTAAAGGTAACAAAATAATAAAATTATGTTATTTAAACTTTAATTTTTTATAGAAACATTTGAAAAAATATTTTAGGGCGACTTATTTCAAATTTAAATTTTTGTAATCAAAATATGTTGCAATATTTAAATTGTTAAATTACCTTTTAGACCGCCAACTTGAAAAAACACAACGTTTTTATTAAAAAACTTATTACCTAACCGTTTGTCGCACAGAGGCGAACAAAGTCTTAAAATACTGATAATTTATAGCTACCCACATTTTTTATATACCTAACCTGTTTTACTCTTTGATGCGCTGTTGCTTAAATATATTTAAAAAACCTCAACCATTTTTTTAGAAAATAATCTTCTCCTTTTTTACCCTTTTTGCGATATTTTTTTAACAAAAATTTTTAGGGAAATTTTGTGGCTTTTGAAATTTTCTATGAATTTACTTTAAGTACATTGTTCCAATGTAGACTGGACAATCCACCATATTTCGATGTTTCTTCCAGTTTGATCCAGTTTAAATAAGTTAAATAGTCAATTTATAGGAAAGTTTTAGAGCTACAAAATTTCAGGAACATCTCAAAATAGGTAAAAAAAGAATACCAATTTCCAAAAGAATTGTTGAGTTTTTTGCATACCTATATTTATGCAACAACGAATCATTAAACAAAATAAATTTTATAAAAAATGTAATTGCCTATAGATATTTTAAAAGTTTATTGGTCTCTGCAATAAACGGTTCGTAAGATATTAAAACAAAAAGTCAGGGTTTTTTCAAGATCGCGGGCCATGGCCTACCCATATAGTATATAGTATATACTTTATACAATTTATGGTCTTTCAAATAAAAAAAATTAAATTTCAACCTGTATAAAAGTATTGAGTCAACAAACATATAAGCGTATATATACGGTATACCTACGCTTTTACTTGCCTATAATGGTAGATTTTTTATTTATTATAAAATTTATAATACCTACTTACGTCTAAATAAATAAATTGGTTAAAATTCAAAAAATTACAAACAAATTGCGTCCATTCTGCAACTTTTTGGTTATAAATAACCCTTGGTTAAATTGAATCGGTGAGATTAAAAACAGTACGAGTCCAAAAGCTAAAATTTAAAAAAATATTTTGTAAAATTAGTTTTATAGGTAGTCCAAAATGCATTTTTGTGAGAATATTTCAACAATTTTATAAAATACACTGCCCGTCAAAATTAACGCATAATAAGTAAAAAATTCTAACTCTAAAATGCCTTTACCAATCTTTATGAAATTTTGTATAAAATACTTCAACTTATATCTCAGTTTACGTGTTCGAGGGTTTTTCGAGAAAATATTTTTAAATTTTATTTAATAATAAAAAACGTTCAAAAAATAACTTTTAGGGATTTTTTTTACTAAATAAATATCATGCTTTTAAAGACCGTATTTTGTTAGTATACCCTGAAAATTCTGTACAAATTAAACGAACAGTAACGAAGATACAGCGCTTCAAAGTCGGTAAAAATGGCCCCTTTTTGATTATTTTGCTGAAAAGTGGTCATTTTTGACGACTTTAAATCGCTGTATCTTCGTTGCTGTTCATTTGATTTGTACGAAATTTCGGGATAAACTAACAAAAATACGGTCTTTACCAGCATATTTTATATTTTCTTAAAAAAAAATTTTTGAACGTTTTTTCATTATTAAATAAAAGGGCTTTAAAAATATTTTCTCGAAAAACCCTCGAACACGTAAACTGGGATATAAGTATTTTTATCCAAAATTTCATAAAGAATATTAAAGGCGTTTTAGAGTTAG
Organism: Brassicogethes aeneus; assembly: GCA_921294245.1. NCBI lineage: Eukaryota > Metazoa > Arthropoda > Insecta > Coleoptera > Nitidulidae > Brassicogethes > Brassicogethes aeneus. Next base: position 50,091,702 of record OV121135.1, read on the forward strand.
ATTTTTTACAGTGGGTCCAAGAATTATGGCCAATACTGTATGTACCTACATATAAATTTAACAAATAACAAACTATTTTTTACAATGTGATTTTGACACTGTCATTTAATAAAAAATCCTAAATTTAAGCAAAAATATTATTTTTAAGAAAAATATTTTAGATACATACATTTTAAATTGATGAAAGTGAGGTTAGAAACGTCTGACCGTTGTCAGATCTTTAAAATTGGGATAAAGTGTGGTAAGTACGATTTGACAGATGTTGGATGTTTATTATTATATTTAAGCGGCAGTAAAAATTTTTAAGAATAAATATTAAACAATTTTGTTTACACTGAAATTTAAAACCATATAAGCAATTTGATTGTAAAATGTTACAAGTAGGTATATTTAAAATGTTATAAAACCCATACAAATTTAAACACAAAATAAACCCATAAATAAACTTGTAATTTTATTATATACCTACTCTATAATATGTATTTTAATTAATTACTTTATAGCTAACCAATATTTAAGATCCAAACATAATTAGGTTAAATAGGCCAAGGAATTTATAACATCGAAACGATCGGTAAAAAGCCCGCGTCCACGTCGAAACGGGGCGAAGCGGCAACGCTGCAAAAGTGAAACAGAAGAGCACCGTTGAGCGACGTCTTGTGACGCCGGCGCCTGTACACACAACCTGACGAAACGTTGCGCCGATTGTCGGCCGCTTAGCGCGCGCTAGACAGAGACGGAAGAGCGCGCCTAGTGGTGGGGGAAGCGCGGAGCTTCTTGTTGTCACTCACTCAGTCTGCGGAGGAGTCGCAATCAAGAAGGACGTCTCGCACAGCCACCGATACAAACGACGACTTTGACATTTGCGAAAAACGAAACCGGACGACGATCTCGCGATACGTGGTTGTGACGTGCTACAATTGTTGTACATAATCGAAAGAAATCAACCATCCAGTATACGATTATTTGTGATGTGCTCTGTTGTGTTTTCAAACAAATCCAGTTGCTAGTTTGTATATATTTTTTGTGATTAGTTATGAACTAGTGGCAGTGGCCGCCTTCAAAATTCCTCGATCACCGAAAATGACCAGGCGCAAGCAGAACTGCCCGAAACGGATGAAATGTAAGTTTTTAGTGGTGTGTCAGTAATTTTGTATTAAGGAGAGTTCCAGTGCGCACTGAGTTTAAAGTTACCGCGTGCCATACATGTGCTCCGGGTGAAGTTGTGATGAAACAACCGTGTTTTATATTATATATTATAATTTCGGCAGAAATTTCACCGGTAAATTTATTTTAAAAATTGGTCTTCAACCACCCACACCATGTCACGATAACTTCATCTAAATAAGTAAATAATCCAAAATTAACACTTAAAATTTGAAAATGAGTTTTTTCTTTTTATAAATATCATTTAAGCTTGTGACACACATTATTTTTTATTAATAAGATGAAAAAAACAAATTTTCTTTAAATTGAATTGGTAATTGTTGTTCCTATAGGATAATCTTTCATTGCGAATTAAAAAAAATAATAAAACTAAAAGTATTATTTGGATTATAAGTATATAATACAATATAATATAGTTTTCAAGCGTACCTAGTTCTTTATAAAAAAATATAAAAATAAACTAAAATTTTAATAATTTAGGTAAATGAAAGGTCTAAGATTGTTGACATAGTAAACTGGTAGTTTAAAAATTTCAAACATTTTATTTAAATACCAATCTCACCAATAAATCCTACAATTTCTATTACCTATAGCCTTAAAAACACATATTTTTAAAACAAAATAATTTTGTATACCAAATCTCATAATTTAATTTTTATTTCGTTAAATTAGTAGTTTTATAAAAGAAACACACAAATTTCTATTAATTTACACACATTACCCCAGAACCGAAATATTTGCAATTTGTATTTTAAATCAAATTGGCAATACATAAAAATAATCGTAGTTACTGAAACTAAGAAACACAGAAACAAATTTTCAAACAAAATTAGGACTAGGTATTATTATTAATGTGCACTCCAAAGTTGTGTTACATTTCAAAATTAATAATTGCACTTTATAGAAAACTTGTTTTGTTCAAAATTAATTAATGTCTATACCTAGCTAACTAAATTCCGTTTTCCCAGAATCTAAATTTAGAAAAATAATTCGCGCCAAAATTCTACATACCTACATCTGTTGAAGTCATAACATTAATTCGCATGATGTATTAAAGCATTTATAATGTTTAATTGTTATAAATGTTGTTTATAAACTTTTAACGTTATGTAATTTAATTCGATTTAAATTCACAAAAAACAATAAATTATTTTGTTTTGTTAAGAGTTTGTTCTTAAATAGTAAATTAGGAATCAAGTTTGATAAACGCCATTTTAGTTAGGCACGAGTGAGCTTGCGGAGCGAGTTTTTAATTAAATTAGTGTATAGAAAAGTTTATAAACGAGTTGCATACTATACCTACTTTTTCTACGAAAAATACTTTTTATTTTCTAAAAATAATTGTTAAATATTTGGATAGAACCGTTAAGTGAAGAAGTACCCACCTTAATCAATGATATCTATAAAACAAAAGAGAACCATTCTAACTTAACTGTATCCCTTATAAATGAACTAACCACCGGTTAAATTCAATACAGAAGCAGTTTTTCGCAGTGAAAATGAAGAGAATGTTTTATGGCACTCCACCCGAAATTTTTATTTTCGTATTGATATAGGTAATAAAATAATTTTCACATTTAGTATTATTTTACAAGGAACTTTATTTTACCGATTGTATGACATTTGACAACTGTCAACTATCTTAAAACTAACTTTAGGCCGTGACTAAAAACCTGTTGCTAACTTCTATCCGTGACTAAAACGCCATAAAGCCACAACCTGTCAATGTGTGTTTAAAAGGGCACTTACTATTTAAAGGTTGTAGCAGAAATTTTTTTTTATTTTAAACTAAATTTTAAGAACTTTATTCTTAATGGTTTTATAACAAGTAAAAAGGTCTTAACTGTCAACTAAATAGGTTATGTTCGTATTTTTAAGACGCATACGTTTTAACCTTAAAAGACAAACAAAAGACATTATAAAGTGGAACAAAAAAGTGGCAAAAAATGACAATATTTAGTGGTGGTGCGTTTTTTTTGTTGCCTAGTTTATAAATTAAAAATTAATTTATGAGGAGAAATTTGCAAGCATTACGTTTACGATTCGAATAATCGACCTAATTTTTGTGCATGTAAATTTAAATATCGTGCATATCCATAAAATAAATATTGCATGAAACACTTTTTATATATCCTCTTTTATCACAATAGAAAATAGGTCATTATACACCAATATATAACAATGATAAATACACTACAAGCAATACAACTGCTTACATTAACCATTAATAAGCGTATTTATGTTTACCTTAATGCACGACTTATTTATTTATATTTATTTATCGGATAATTTGAAACAATCTGCCTACATGTTGCATTTATTGTTGAGAAATTTGCTTGTTAACTTTAAAATCGGTTTTATCTTTCAATTATAAATTGAGATATTCAAACAGCGTATATTGTTATATCGCCGATAAATTATAATAATGCAGTTTGTTAAACAAATTTACGTAGAGTTAATTGATTTAGTTTGCATAAGATTATCCGCTGTATTATTGGAAATTGAATTTTATTATACCAGTGCAACTAAAAAGGTAGTTGATGTTAATAAATCATCAATACCTTTTAAAAATATGTGTAGGCTTTAGTTATTCAGTAATTAGTTAATAATGTTAGGTAGGTACTCATAATTAGTTCAATAACTAAAAAAAATCAATTGGCAATGAATAGTTATTTATTTTGATGTAAATTTTTGTAAAGTTTTTATCTATTAACTGGTGCATTAAACTAAGAAAAAGTGAGGATGAGATGTCAGATTGTTAAAAAGTAAGATTAAAACCGCTTGACTTGACTAAATCCAATCGACAAATTTTGTTCGCAAAGTTTCAATTGCACAGCTAAATTGCGCACGTTATTTGTCTTTCGCGTTGAAAGTAAAAACTAAGAACCTCTGGTTTAGTACTCGATTTCGATTTATTATAATAATATATTACGTATACCAACGCTTATATAGTTATCATGGTGAATTATTTTAAGAAATAAATCGTTGCATTTTCATGTTTTTCCAAAGGATCCAATTCGGTACGTATATTTGTTAGTTCAGAATTAACTAATAATAACTTTAGCTAATATAATTTAACTTTAAGTTTGGACATTTTTAAGGAATTTAGGGTTTTGGTTGGTAAATTCAGTTGTCAAGTAGGTCGCATTGATTAAAACAAACTAAGCTAGTTATAAATCTAATTGTGGTTATGTTTAAATTATTGTAGGTTACATTGTGCACTTGTCAAGTTGAGTTGTCGAAATTCGTAGTTAAAAATGCAATAAATTTGGCTTTGGTGGTGCTTGGATGAGTAAAATCAAATAAAAAAGTAGTTAAATATAGGTTGCTTTACGGCCCAGAAGAGAAAGTATTCCTAGCGGATAATAATCTTCGCTTTGAAAAGAATTTATATAAAAGAAATTAAAATTTTTTGTGAACGTAAATGTTGTCCAATGGTGAATAATGTGAAAATAATGTGTGATGTAATATTTATAAAATCAAATTCGATATTTTTTTACTCCAAAAATGTCCATAAGGCGATGTACTTTTTCTTCCATTGTGGCATTTGGCATAATTTCATCAAAATGAAGTTTTGCCCTCAAATTTATAATTGACAAGTAAATTATCAATAATAAATATTATTGTCAATTAGTAGAAGTACCATTTTTAAATACTAAAAATACTAAGTTAAACGGGCATAAGCCACCAACCTAACAAAAAAACAGGAGTCCAGATAAAAAAAATTTAACTGTAAATGAAATTAGTAAATGACATAATAATATTATATACCTATAATACATAATATCGCATAATATAATACCCGTTTTTGGTTTTGTTACCGTTGAGACTTTCTCAATCAACGCTTTTAATAATGTATAACGCTGTTTGAATTTAGACGACTTATTTGTTTTATGATTTTTACTGAATTGAAAAGAAATGAAATTTTCACGTACCTAAATCATTTCTAAAATTTAAGCAAGCCTATCCAAGAATTTTCTGAGAACGTTTTGGATGACTTCCGCATTAATAAAGCGACATTCGTCACGAATTTTATTTTTCAAGTCTTCTAAATTTTGTGGTTTGAAATTCCAAATATCGACACTTGCTATTTGTAGTATAACAAAAAACAATAATAAACTGAAAAGTTTGACGTTAAAATGAAATATTTTGAGAAAGTTCATGATTATTTCTTGTAATAAAAACTATAAAACTCTTTTGTAACTTATGCGTTTGACAGCTGATTAATAAAAGTTGTAGTTTGGTTACGGTGATAACAGCCATGTGGTGGCGCTACTGGCGATGCTTCTTTAGCGTATATGTTGGACATGCAAAAAGTCTATTATTGCAGCAATCTCTTTTTGCTCCTATTCGACTGGTTGTTGTTGGATTATTTCTAGGCAAGAGAATCTCATGTAGCAGCGATAAATAACAGCCATTAGCAGTGGTAGCTTTTATTATATTATAAAATTAAATAATGAAGCACATGAAAAGTTATTAAAAATAGTCGCGCCGCGTTGGCACAATAAAAACCGCCATAAATCAAACTCATTTCCTAAATAATACGACCTATTTGATATATTTATATTCACATATACACACGGCTCTTATTTAAAACATTGCATGTTACCATTTCGGGCGCTATAATTTATATGGCTTTCGGTTGTGTTGTTCTAGAGGGCTTTTATTCGCGTTAGGTTTGGATCCCATCACGAGAAATCAATCTTTATTACTTTTAATTTATCGTTAAAGTCTGCCGGTTTTATTTCTTTTCGGAAGTTCCGAGTTTGTTGTGCGGCTTTATGGCTATGAATTTTTATTGCTGTTGATTATTTTTCCCCAAATTAACTCTCAGGGCCGCACTCAATAAAATACGTGGAAAAAATCGCATTAACCCTTTTTCTACCCCAAGTGATCTTTTAAATAAATTCCTACATATTGACAAGCTGACAGTTGTCAAATGTCGTACGATTGACAAAATAAAGTGCCCTTGTTGTGGAATAATACTATAATGTGTAAATTATATTAATCTTAATCTTAATAAATCTGTAAATCTTAATCTTAAGTACTGACCTTTTGATTTCGCCGGCAAATTCATTTACAAATTGACTATCGTTCCAAGAATTGCCTTATCTATAGGTTATATCATGTCAGAACTGGCTATATATGCCAAAAAAGCATTGATAATTTTGGGTGGAGTAACCATAAAACATCCTCTCCACTTTCACTGCGAAAAACTGCTTTTATATACTTAAAGAAATTTCGGTTTTTACAGAAAAATTCGACAAATGACAATGAAGAAATAAATTGAAAACAGTCCCTGTAAAATATAAATTGTAATAATTTACCTGAAAATTGTTAACATTTTAATTCAGTAAAAATCTTGAAACAAATAGTCTTCTATATTCAAACAGCATTTAGCATTATTAAAAGCGTTGATTAAGAAAGTCTCCACTCAACAGTAAAATACCAAAAACTTGTATTATATTATGTATTATATGAGGAGGTCCATTCCAAAACTCTGCTTATCCACTTTTTAATAAAAATGAGTTAGTGGTGTTTGTACATTTAACATATAGCCCCCTATGACATTTTTCTCAAAATCACCTAATATGGATAAGCCGAGTTTTGGAATGCACCTCCTCATATATAATATTATGTTGCCATGAATTCGTGGGACTCAAATATAAAAATAATCGATTTTAATGTTATAACATATATGTTTAAACAACAATTAGGTATTTTTGTTAGATTTCTTAAAAATGTCCAAACTTAAATATAAATTATATTAGAAAAAGTTATCATTCAACAATTAAGTTCTTGAATTTTATTTACAATTAAAAACACAATAATTCACCATGATCACTTAGATAAAATACACACACTAACGTAACTATATAAGCATATAAACGTAGAGTCTCTTAATCAATGATATAAAGAATAATAAATAACAATCGAGTTTAAACCAAAGTTTTTTAGTTTTTACTGGCAACGCAAAACACAAATAACGTGCGCAATTTAGCTGTGCAATTGAATAAAATTTGTAAAGTGAGACTTCTGCATTTCTTGTGTTTGTGAAAAAAACATTTATTTATTTAAAAATTATGTGAAGTTCGTATGCTTTAAATGTATCGTTGACAATTCTTAAATTCACACAATGCTATCGAACACCACCAGATGGCGCGCGCGTTGCAAAAACCCGATGCTTCTTTAGCTTATAATGTTAATGGAATCTTTGTACTCAACACAGGTGTTAAAATAAATGTTGACATGGTATTTTCTATTGAGGTAGAAAAGTTTCTTATACTTCGAGAGATAAGGAAGCCTAATTAAAACACAAACCCAAAATAGATGCGTGGCCAAAAATATTTCAAAAATTTATTTATAAAACAATAACAAAGTAGCTACTACATGCAAGTAATACAATAAAAATATTAAAATTAAACATATTTTTCATCTATACATCATAACATCCCACTAAAGTGTCTGTTTTCAAGGGTAAATTTTTCCGTGATGTGAAAACTTGTTAATGTTTTTGATGGCTAGAGTTATTCTAGATGTCCTGAAGTTTATTAAAAAAAAACGTGGGTCGAATGCCGATGCGAGGTGTTGCATATATTTAAAAATACAAATGTTTTTTAAAAAAATCGAGAAAAACTTAATATTTTTGATTAGATGGATATAGGTAGTACTCGATATGAATAAATAAAGTATATAAGCGTGATTATTTCCCTTAATATAATATGAACCAATCAAAAGCCTTGAATTTTCGAATAAATTTCGTTTAAATAAGCGATTAAATCACTAGACCTTTTTAACAGCGATTAAATTTTAGCCTCCATATTGGATTTTTGTTTACGATTTTATGGTGTTATTTACAAGTTTTAACAAACATTTTTTAAAAAACAATAAAAAATAAGTTATCTAGTTTACGAAATATCAATTATTACTTATTACATACCTTAAATTAATGGAATTTTCTTTAAAAAAATATTTATAAACTTTGACACATACGTCAGATTTTATGAATGGTCAAATAGTTTCCTTTAATTCGAGAAATAATCTAGACGTATATCACTCAACCTATAAATTTAATCTGTCAAACTATGCTCAGTATACTGATAACATAAGTTTTTTATTTGATTTTTCTTTTTGGAAAATAGTTTCATGCAAAATAATTAAAAATAAAACTACTCGACCGCTACGCGGTCTCGTGATTTTATTAAATTATTTTGCATTCAACATTTTCCAACAAAAACCAAACAAAAAACTACTGAGCCTAGTTTACCCGATTAAATTCATAGTTCTCGTGATATAATATATGAATATATTGAGATGTCCCCCAATGATTATTTTTTATTTTTGGTTTTTTCATTGTTAGTCTAGAGTGGGTTTTTGGGAAGCCACCAGGTTTAGTAATAACATAACATAAGTGCTTCTGCACTAATGCAAGAATTTTAAGAAATCATACATTTTGAATATTAGAGCTTCACGGAAGATAGCTTCACGGAGGTTATGATTTCGTATGTTTTTTTTAAACATCCCTTTGTATATTTGTTATAAGTTATTGTATCTTTTGACACCTTAATATTTTTTAAAAATACAATTGTATATATATAAAATATTTATAAAAAAATCTACTTACACTTCACGGTGGATAGGGTTTTAAATAGCAAATTAATGAACTCAAACTTTTGAATTATAAAACAGCAACACTCTCATCGGCTTATAAATTCTAACTGACCTTTAGGAATCACATGCATCTATAATGTCGTAAACAAAAATTTTGTTTATTAAAAATGATTAAAGCGCCATTCGTTGCATAAAATTTAAAGCAAAAACAGATTCACGGAGGATAGAATCAATTTTTGTAACACCTACTTAAATGGTTATAAAAATTATTTCTTTTAATTTTTAATAATATTTTATATTTGATTCGATTGCTTTGGACGTGTTTAATTTACTTAGTGTACTGATATTTTTAGTATGCTTTTACTACCTCAGATATTTGAAAACATATAGGTTAACCTAGAAAGAGTAACAGTCACGGAGGATAGGTTTTAGACTTTTAAAACATTGTAAAAAATAATTAATTGCGGTTAAAAATCTGGAACCTGAGCTGTAATATCTACTTAATTATGAAAGATCAAAACACAATAAAAGTGTAGGTCAAACTCATTTAGTTTTATTAAATATCACGGGGTAACACCTTTGGGGACATTTCGAGAGATTCACCCATAACACAAATAAAATGTTGCTCAAATTTTTTAGCAGATAGCAACTACACCAAAAGATCTGCTTTAAGACGCAATCTTAGATGTAGTAGTAAAAATTAACAAAATTGAGTTTTGGCCACGTTTTAGCTCAAAATAGCTGTCTGTGGTACGGTCGAGATGTAATTGTCCAACGGTGGTGGCAGGATTGGCAGGACGAATCGCAGGCAGACGGTCGTGTTTTCCTGCAGAATGACGGAAGAGAGTAGAACGTTTTGTCGGCTATACGGGAAAACCGCGTGGCCTCGGTCGATAATACGATGCGTGAGTAACTTCCCTCTTGCATCGAGCAGCCCATTCATTCTCGGCAACCCCAAAGCACCCATTCATAGAATTTTCATCGTTCGTAACTTATGGGTCAATCTACAACCACTTAAGATCCCGAATACGTTTGCTTGCATTAACAAGGCAAAATTATTAATGTAAATATTTATATTATGTCATATTTGACTATGCCAAATTTTGACTAAAAAAGATTTTTGTTGTTAAAAACAGAATTTGTAAGGGGAATAACTTTATGAATGTAATTTTTTTAGACCATGTGGGAAACTTGCTGTTGACTAAGGACGGAATTTTTAGTTTTAGAAATTCGAATACTTGTTTGAAAATTATTTGAAATATTCGAATATTTGAGTATTCAAATATTCGAATTATTCGGGTATTCGGGTATTCAAATATTCGTGTACTCAATATTCGAATATTCAAATACCTAATCGAATTTTTAAATATTCGAATATTAAAATATTTATCCGGTCCAGTAAAGTTTCACTAGTTTTAGAGATTTTTGAGAATCTAGAGAATTAATAAAAACTTTTTATAATATTTAATATTGTATCTGTTTTTGCTTATCAAACAGATAATAATTATAAAAAAAACGATTTTTTTCAAGTTTCCTACTCTCTAAAAATTTTTTCTATGGCTAACCAATTTTGGGATTTATTTGACTAATTCATTTTTAGTCAAAAATGACTAATTTAATAGTTATTAGTGGCTGCTTTTTCACCTGTACCATGGTTAGCCATGGAATACCATGGTATCCCAAAATTTAACAGCCAATTCTTATGTAAAATTGTCCCCTGAATCCGAAAATGTCGTCAAAAGTTAAAAAAGTAAAACAGTTTTTGAGATATAGTAAATTTTCCATTTAATATGGAATTGACTATATCTCAAAAACTGCTCCACTTTCATAATTTTTGACGGTTTTTTTCGGATTCAGGGGACAATTTTATATAGGAATTGGCTGTTAAATTTTGGGATATCATGATATTCCAAGGTTAACCAAGGTACAAGTGAAAAAGCAGCCACTATTAATTATTAAATTAGTCATTTGAATGTATGAATGAATTTTTACATTTTTAATGTTTAAATTCAAATTCCGCCATTTGGAATAGTGTATTTCCTTATTTCAATAAAGACGTTTATTATTATTATTAGTGATTGAAGTTTACCGGTAATTTTCATTTGATTTTTCTGTGGTAATTTACCGGTAATTTTACGGTAATTTTGGAAATATTTCAGAAAACAAATAATTATACCATGTGGATGGACATTATATAATGTATACGTTTTAGGATTATATATTTTTAGTATTTTTTACATACTTAAACCATTTATTTTATTATTGTTTGTTATAAAAGAAAACAAATAATATTTATTCAAAAATTAAAAAAAATATTCTTTCTGATTTAGTGCCAAATACTAAGTAATAAAGTAAATACCTACCTACTTGTAAAGAGCAAAAAGTATATTTAAAAATTTAAATATCATCTTCCTCCTCAGAATCTATATTTTAAAGTTTCCTTGATTGGACAAACACGTCTAAATCGCAATCGGGGAGTTACCTACACCTACTAATCCCAATCACTGCCATCTGCCACAAAATAATGCAACTAGGTGAAGAAAATGAATAAATCCAAGAACGTTATAGATTCAGGGCTAGATGGCAAAATCATTTTTAAAAACTACCGGTAAAGAAATTTGCCGGGTTAAATTACCAAACTTACCTTACCTTACCGCGGTAACGTTACCGCACTTTAATCACTAATTATTATTATTATTATTTTTGACCGAGTTTTTGACTAATGCATTTTTAGAAATCATGAAATACTAAAACAACCTCAATTTATTAAAAAAAAATTAATGGTCGCTCAATAATTTTAAAAATTCATAAATTGTCTAAAATTTTGACTCAATTCGAACAATTTTTTGGTCAAAATTCGAACATTTTTTTGCTTGCCACGGTACATTTTTGTAATCCCTTTCTTAAAGTTTCAGCTTTGAAGCTACTATTACACTACCTACTTAAACCCTAGATAATATCTATTGCTAGTAGATATAGGCAAGTTGCCTATACTTCGGATTTCGAAAATAATATCTTTTTTACTGATTACTTTTTGCTACTGTCCAAAACAAAGCGACTGTATCGATTGTTTTTGAAAATTTTTGAAATTTGTGAGCGACCTTTAAAAATTTATTTGATTATTTTTGTAATTTTTAAAATTCTTAAGCCATCTAATTTTTGATGAGAGCTCTTATTTTTTTTTTTAAATAAAAATGACAATTTAATATATTTGTCACCACCCTTACTGACTACGTACTGATTTAATGTGTTTTAATATTCGAGTATTCAAATATTAGAGTATTAGAGCATTCGAATATTCGAGTATTCGAATGTTTGAATTATTCGTAATCGATTTCCAGCCTTAATGTTGACCAGAGTTATTGATACTTAAAAAGTTTTATTTCGTGACATTTTTACATAAAATAAAAAAAATTGTTTTAAAAAATGCTTATTTAAAACCACACACTAAATTACAGCGACATTTTATTCATATTCAAATAAAAAATAACATTTTATATTCAAAATTGATATATTACTCTTTATTTACATTTTTAATGGTGTTTGAGTTTTGTCTGAGAGACATAATTCTTGGGACATAACAGTTATCAAGTAACCTATAGAGAGAGTAAGATTTATTGTTATTGTTTTAATTGGTCAACTTTATTTCAAAATTTATTTGTGCATAAATCCATAATTAACAGATGTCACTCTTCCAAATGTATTCGAACATATCCCACACGTAAAAAAACACCTTCATATAAACGATGATACACATTAAACAAAACAAAACAAACATACAAAATAGTGTGCGGTGCATATGGGTCTGGGCGACACGCGAACTACCAATGACCATTGTCAAAGTGACGTGTGATAGATTACCTCTATCAGTCCGACAATGACGGACGAACAAAAAATTTGGGGCGCGACTGAGACGAGAATCATTATGGGACTCACTAAAGGTGAATACATCAACTAGGTGATATGATTGATGGGCTAGTGCTTCCGAAATCATGTGGCATGTGATGATGCTATTAAATAACCAACTAACACCACTGGAAAATACCCCTTTATCATTTTAATACTCAATACTTCAAATGAGTTTACTTTCGAATTGAAAATATTTAAAATCAATAATGTATTATCCACATTAACAATAAATTATGCGAAGATATTTATGTCAATCATCAAATATTTAAAGACTTTTTTATTGTTTTAATATTTTATAGTTTAAAGCGATTCTGAAATGCAGCCAAAACGCTTTTATATATAAACAAATAAATCAAATGACCCATAAATCCGATTTTTGAATAGTAGCTTGAAACTCGTCAACGAGATTTTTATTTTAGGATAGATGAGTATATAAAAATGTGCTAAGAATGATTTTTGACGGGCAAGATTTATATTTTACATGTGCTTAAATTATAGAGAACATGTGTCAAATGCAAATGAATCAGAACTAAATATATCCACACAAAATTTTAATGAAAATAAATTGATTTTTATGTAACAAGGTTGGGCCATGATGTCGAAAACCACTTCTATTATAGAGGTTTGTCATTTATAACATGTTTTCCTTAAAAATGGCTAATGAATAATAGGCGGGTCAATATTATATGCAAAAATAATAATCAAGAACATAACCAAATTCTTTAACCTTTTTACTTGTTATAAAACATTAAAAGCGTTTTTTTAGTATAATAGTTATTTGTTTTACAAGTCTTGAAAAGCGACTTTCATGCGAGTGTTTAAGTTGCTCACGAGGCCGTCAGGCTTGAAGAAAGCTTTTCTCACAAGTGAAACACAATATTTTTTCTACGACCCTTTTATTTTTATTATTTTAAATACAAAACAAAATAACCTTAAAACGTGTATGAGAGCTGTTAAAATTACTTTCATCTTATTCTTTTAATTTTTGAGGTATAACTTACTTAAAATCAATGAACTTACCTTATCAATTAAAATAAAGGCACTAAAAATTAAAATTAATCATACAAACACAATTAATTGTGTTCTAAATGATATTTACACATACATAGGTACCTATACAAATACAATACAAATTTTGAAACGAATGTAAAAACGATGCTGTCAATTTCTTTTCACACAGACCTGTCACTTTTCACGCAGAAATGTCACTTTACATTCGTGTTTTGCCTTGCCAATGAAAAGATTCATTTTCTAAGTAACGATGCCAATACGAAATGTGACTTTTACATAGTGTTCGTAGAAAAAGAATTTTATCACCTCTAGTATTTACTTTACTCAATTTTTAAACCATTTATATACTTACGTTAAAAATATTGAACATAACGTAGAAACTACGGTCTTCTATAAAATACCGTTTGATTCATTCGTAATTCTTGACACATCTGTTATAACATCGTGACGTCACGCAATCTCTTCAAGGTCATCGAAACGTTTTGAATCTCGTACGGGTAGATTCCAAATTGCATTAAATGACCCTAACAACCTTGCAGTTAATCTCACGTTTGAGACATTTTGTTTAATTTTTTTAATTAAGCTTTTCTCTTCTCTTAAATAGTCCATAAAACCAATTTGCGGCCATTCTAAGCCCATACTTAACTACACTTCCAGTCGCCCAGTAAAATCCTCTCGAAATTTTATTTACTCCTAGTCGATTACTCGTTGTTGCCACACCGAGGACATAAAATTAACTTTTGATAGTCCTTTATATCGAAATCATCGGGCCAATTTTGTAAATAACACGTTTAGCGCGGCGTTCTGAAAAAGTAAAAAAAAACTTTACGGTGGTAAAACAACCACAGCCTGTCATTTCTATCATGCGATGTGCTATTACTGAGCTATAAAACGGTTTACGGCCGCACTGGCGTGGATAGACTGTAGCCTGCGAAAGTAAAAGTTGATCGATAATTTCGTTCAAGAATTTATAGTCCATGAATAAAATGCTAGGGATTCCTCCAAGTATATAGGGCAACAGAAATAGCGCTATGTTTTATTTGGTGTTACCCCAAAAATCCCATTTTCTTACATCCAAACTGACAAGACCTGCTGCAGTATAATGCTATTAGCATAACAAAATATATTGTTCAAGAATGTGCCCAACTGTTAGTTAACTCAACATTTTATTGAGATGTTGTTTAATAAATTTAGAAAGCACTTCATGGATGGTGTGGGTTAACGTCACTGAAATCGATAGCATTCCCCAGTTATTAATGAAACATTATTATCATTTTAAGATTATGTTCTATGTTTCCACATATATATACAGAGTTTATCAAAACTGACGAAAAAGATCTACAGTACGTTTTAGATCACTAAGTGAGTATCGGAAAAGAGTTAACACTAATAGAAACCCAGTGGAAAAGTATAAGAGTAGGGAACAACTCCCATAAATGATTGAAGAAGAATAACCAACTTTAAGCTGTCATGGTATCGCAAATCAAATGGGTTCCACTATACAAAAGTTCAGACTTGGAAACAAACGATTTAGATTTACGCGTCAATCATTGCAATTGGTTGAAGAAGATCCTAGGTGCTTTAGACTGATGAAGCCAACTTCAGTATAGATGGATACTCTAATTTACATAATAACTACATGCCATTTTAGATACACCATGTATATTATATTATTTCATGTTTAAGAGAAGCCACTTTTTTAATTATCCAACTGTTTAGTTCAAAAGGACAAATTTCCCGTTTCATGATAAACCAGGGATGTAAATCAGGCGACCCCGTATTTGCTCAAGCATAATTTTCCCATAGATATTTGTTAAAACGTTCATGCTGAAAGAAAAGGTGAGAAACTATACACATCCAATTCATTCATAAGACCACTGTACGTTCAAGTTAAGGCGGCTGTGCTAACAAATATACATTTGTAAAGTCATGAACATTTTATTGCCTCCGCCGTTTGTCTACATCAAGTTGGCCATGTTTGTTTATTACCTGTTAGAACAGCGGCCTTCTTTGATTTGAAACTGACTGCTCGTTTTAGGTTCCTAAGGTGACAAGGGATTTTAATGGAGCAAATAAAAAAAAATAAACTGGATAATTAAAATATAATTTTTGTGTTACCCTAAGTATTACGGTCGGGCCAATTCAAGTTGAATCTCCATATCAATGGGAGGGCTCAAGTAGCACTTTTCTAGCCTTTTTATAACGGCCTGAAAGGATCGCTACAAGTGCTTGACAAATTATCGGGATCTACCCTTGGCTTTTTAACGCCCATGGTCTTATAATGATTGTTTTTTGACGGCGTCAAGATCGATTTGACAAATTATCTGAGGTTTGGTGATAAATCGGATATTTATGTAGTCACCACCATCTCAACATCAACATTTTAATATTCATAGAGACTTAATCGTAAACAGCGAATTAATATTCCACAACCTACTCGATAATTAACCAGCATCAATCATTTGTTTCATTGCTTGTTTGTTATTGTTTGTGTTTTGCTGGAACGCACAGCAATGGCGGAAAACCGACTACTTGATCGTTGGGTCAGATAGCTTACATCCCGTCTATTTTTTTTCTCGAAAAAAGAGAGTGAAACCTGTTTTCTTGGAGGTGGAACACTTCGTGATCGGAGACTGTTTTACATTGCAATTAATCATTCAACTTACTGTCAATTAACGACATGATCTCCAACAATTTAATTATCAAGTCATTTCCGATCATTTTTACCAAATTTCTATATATTCTTTAGTGTGGATGTTTCCTATTAACTTTAGTGTTTAGATGGCAGTGGATTGCTTGTAGCACTTCGCTTTACACTTGAGCCTCGTCATCAATCTAAACAGGTAACAAATAAATCTTCCTGCAGCATTAGATAACGCTTTGTTAATTGGGCGATATTTTAAATTAATTACAATTAGTGACAAACGAAATTGTCCTTTGTCTTTCAAAACGTTTTCTTTGGTCAATAGGATGTTATAAATAGTTGACTATGGATAAGATATGTCAGTCGATTTTCTGAATTATCAATCAATGTTAAAATTTGATATTGGTGAATAGAAAGGAAGTAATTAAAGCCATAAGATGGCGACAGGATGTTGAATTATATTTGAGTTGATTATTAATAAAGGACTCTGGGTTTTTAGTTTAGTAAAACAATTTATTTGGCCGTTAAAGGTAGAATGGTATTTAGTTGAAGGATAAAAACAAAGAAGAGATTAAGGTTGTCAATCTGTGGGAGGGTGGAACGTATGTTTTGCACAAAGGGGAATAAAAAGTGGCGGTGGTCGCAGTCAGAAGAAAACTAATTAAAACATCAAAGATGTCCTTTGGAGCGGCGCGGGGTGTGGGGAAGTGGCAGGAGATTGAAATGTCCTGTGACACTCGCTGTCCGTCCGTCACGTCGTTCGTCTGTTGAAGGGGGCGGGCGGGGGGTGGCATTGCAGGGTGTTGTCGTTGCCCGGGCAGACGTCTTTTGACCTGAGCGTGCATTGCTTTGAGCCACAGACTGATCGATCGACGGCCTGACGCTGAAGCTGACGTGAGACGGACAGCTCAGAAGTGGGATACTATCAGCGGCGACGGGGGTGGCACTCGTCATTCCCCGCCGCCGCCGCCGCCGTTGCAAAAGAGAAAACGGCTACGCGACGCTGCTGACCTGAGAGAAATGCATTCGACTGCGTTGTCCTTTATACTCGCCCGCTCCTGCTTCTTCCTTCCTTCCGACGCCTCCACCTCTCCCCCTCATCAGCAACCTCCTTGTTCACCTTTACACCGCGCTCTTTTCCGACACAAACCGTATGTACGATTATTACACGCCACAAAAAATTTTACTCCGATCGTAATTTATTCAAATTTCTTGTTTTATCAAAATTGGGTACCTACTACGCTGCAATACTGAAGAAAGTGGGTATCTATATTTTGAGTCGCGAAAATATAGATACGTTGCTTTAACAGTTTAACAGATATGTCCTTAAACGAGCCAAGATTCTTGATGCAAAAAAAGTTTCTGCGTAGATACGATCTTTTAACGAGGATTGTTGGTTGTTCCTGACCTATGACAACTGACGCAAAATATGCTTGCAGTGGGCAATAATCTACATTCATTAAAAATTTACATTTGAGTTATCATTAGGTACTTTGAATAAAACAATACTTACTTTTTACGTCGAATAATGCTATTTTTTTAAGTGTTCCACAAAATCATAATAAATGTTCAACTATTCCGCCGTTATTATCCACACAAACTTGACAGCGGCGTAGAAAATTATGATGTGTCGCTCTTGCTATCATATCCGGATGATTTTTGAGTTCATCTGCCGCTGCAGTGACAAGTTCTAAAGTGTCAACTTTGCTCTGGTACAATGTTGGGGCCCAAGAGAAACCACAATAACAACCGAACTGTCAGTAATCATGATTGTATAAATAATATCATTGTTTAAACACAATGATGATATATAAGATAGGTCAGTGATATCCAGTGGTTTTGTCAAAGAAAGTTAATAATTCTTAAATTAAAAAACAGCTTCTCTATCTTACATCCTTATCTTCCATCTTTCACCTTACATCTTCCATCTTTCATCTTCTATATTCCATTTTCTACCTTATATCAGGACGGTACCATGACCGATGTTATTTTTTGGTAAGACACAAATTACAATATAACCAGTTTCCAATTAATTACTCAATATTGATACATAATATGTACAGCCAATTTTGGTCAATGAATTTGTCGTTTAATTATATTTATAATTAGTTGAAAATATGTTTGTCAGTTTGTAAATGGGCAAAAATAGAAACACAAATTACACTTTGATCATGATTTATTGTCCTTAATCATTATTCCATGCAACTGATTAGTTTATTGTGAGGTAAAATAATTATAGCTGTATGTCATTTCTTTGAACTTATCGATTTCCATTTACACAATTCTGCAACCTTTGTCTGTTAAAAAGCTATTCCTGAAGCAATATTGACGCTTTCTGTCCATCGTAATGAAAAGCATCAACGACAAACCGTTTCGATTAGTGAGAACGATGAGAAGACGAATATACACTGTTTATTGCCAATTCAAACTCCATATGGAAGCGTTTCATCTTGACACGGAGCAATTAAAAAGCTGTGAATCGATCACGGTGCGTATAAGGAGTGAGAGACTTGTCCTGCAAACCTGATGCCACAAATCAGGGGAAGGTGATGTGGAACTGCGTCCGGTGGTATAATGCAGTGCCGATGTTCCAGGGACGTGCATACGTCACGCCATCAGTCACACGCGTGACAGACAGACAGAAAGGCCGGGACCACTAAATCAGTCGCACCTGAGACAGGGTACAAGGTCCGACTGTCCCGATAATAGAGACATATGCCGCATAATTGCGCCCTAATTACCATACGACTACGTACCCAGTCGCGATATCCACTGGAAGAAATAATTAAATGAAACCAATTCAAGAATTATTTTCTTCTTCTTTTCTAACTTTTTATTCTTTCTATCGACAGAATTTGTCTTGTATTGAGTCAAATAAGCTCTTACTGACCAGCTATAAGTATTGGCTTCTGGGAGATCCGTGTGTTATACACTGTTCAAAATTTCATGACCATTTTAACACCATACATGGTCTATATCGATACAAACAAAAATGGTGTTAAATATGGTTCCTTGGTCCGGTGTAAATTCAAATACTAAAATAGTGTAAATTTAACTTTCACACAGTATTAAAATAAATTTTACCTGGTGTAAATTGAAATCCTTTTCAGTGTTAAATATTAAGTGTTTTTGGTCAAATTAAAGAAAAAAAGTAAAACTAAGGAAACAGGAAGTTCCTTGACGCATTACTAGTATATTACCAGTAGTATTATTCCAGAAAATTGAACCTTCAACTCGCTAGAGATAATGTTTTTAGTGCGTTCCACCAACTTAAAATACTTTAAGTATTGACAGCCGATTCCTCTAGTAAGTATCGAACAACTTGTAGGGTCACACCAAAGCAAGGGACTACCTGAGCTTATATACTTTTCATGTAAGTCAACAGAGGCGAGATTTAAGATTATCACGTGATCGGTACATACTATGCAACCGGGAATGCACGGCAAATTGTTTTAATCGTTTTAACAGAGTGCTTTAGGTTGAAGTAACTCTTATTTCACAAACAACATATTTAGTAAACTGAATCATACAGCGGGTTGGTTTCACTAAAGTTTTCTGGGATAATTTAACCAATTTAAAAAAAATAAAATAACTATCTGGTTTAGTACTGTCAAAGTAATCTTGGTTTATATAAACCTTCCCACAGTTGATAACAATAAAAAAAATACAAAAATAAATACTTATGGGTCAACTAAATTAATATAGTTAAATGAACTATTCCTTTTTTCTGTGTAGGTGCACTTCTCAAATATATTTGCTGTATATAACATTTTCAACCATAATTCATGGTGTTTATATTAACACCACTTGGTGTTGGATTTTGACACCAATTTAGAATTACTCTTTACACAGTGTAACTTATTCAAAAAGTTACTTCCGAAAAGTATCTAGTTACTTTTCTAAGATACTTTAAACAAAATAACTTAGTTACCTCTGGTAAATAGATACTTTGAGTTAAAAGTATCTTTATAAAAGGACAAGATACTTTAAAAAGTATCTAAGATCCTTTTTGCTAACTAAGATACTTTTAAGTAACTAAGTTACTTTTAAGTTTGAATAATAACTATAAAATTATAAAAATTCAACAAGTTGTAGGTTAGGTAATTACTTTGAATCATTCTGGAATTCCCCCAATTTTCTCTAAGAAAATATCTAAGTTACACTGAAAAGTATCTAAGTTACTTTAAAAAGTATCTTAGTTACTTTAAAGTATCTAATAATCTTCAAGATTACAGTTGATTGTAAAGTCACCTATAGTTGAAACTCTAAAAAATAAAACGGAAGTCAAGAAATTATTTTATTACAGAGTTTTCAAAAACGGTTTGGCCCACATCCTAACGACAAAATATCGTATGTACTTACATCAGCATAATCAAGTGGGCGAGCCATGCTTCAAACTTAGATTGGATCTCCAAAACCCCAAGCTAATAACATACTTATCCGAAAAATCGCTAGCAATATGAAAAATACAAATTTGAGTAAATACAGGTTAGCGTTCGATTGAAACCGGTAAGGCCGTATCGCCGATGGCAAATGAGCGGCCGCTTTAAGTAAATACAGTCGTTACGGTCGTTATAGGACCGCGTAAACGTTATTGTCATAACATACGATGTGCGGCCGGAGGGACACGAACACGTTTAATAGGAAAAAGTTGACATAATGAACGGGGGAAGGGTGGGGGGAAGGAACGCATCGCGAGGAGTTTATCTGCTTATTTACAAGTGCCTGTGCCTTTCGTTTCAACCGTGGCTGCCTGCGCTCGAACCGGTTTACAGAAGAGGACGAACGGTACGACACAACGGACTTTTTTCAATCTACTTGCACGTTTTTCAAACCAGAATTCGCAACCACCGGCGACTCACCACTTAACTCCTTTACACATTTCAATGAGCTATCTTTTAAAGTATTGTTATCTTACACATTTGTTAATTTTAAGCAAATAGTAACCAGATTTTATGTTACTCCAGGTCCACATATGTTAAGTTTACAACCATCTGTTATCTGTTAACTAATTGAATAAGTAGTTTGTAATTATAACAAACTTTTTGTAGATTTAATAACTAAATCCGAGACTAAATCCTATTTCAATAATTCAACCATAATTCTAGTAAATTCCAAAAAGGACGTTATTTTTACACACCAGAAGAAAATTGAAAACCAGTCAAAAATGACTAATTATTACAGTTATTAGTGGCTGCAAAATTTAACAGCCAATTCTTATGTAAAATTGTCCCCTGAATCCGAAAATATATGATTATATAAAATTATGAAAGTAGAGCAAGTTTTGAGTCAATTCCAAATTAAATGGAAAATTGTCTAGGTATATCTCAAAACCGTTCCACTTTTTTAACTTTTGACGACATTTTTGGATTCAGGGGAAAATTTTATATAGAAATTGACTGCTAAATGTTCGGGATGGAAGTAATAAAATTTCATTATTTTTCAACAATTTTCTCACCTTTTCTCTTTTTTATAAAAATTTTGTAAAATAAAATTTAAAGCCGGTCCTGTAGAATAAAACGCAAAAAAATGTTTTAAATACGGCCATGTTTGTTGACGTATGAAGGAAGAAGGAGATTTATTAAGTTAGGTTAGGAAATGAATTTTAAATTTTAAAATTAAATAGTAAAGTTGTTTTTATACCATATTACTTTATAAAAGGAACTTCCTTTAAGGAAGGCAGAAAGCGCAAACACAAAGAAATTGATAGTAGTTTGACAAGTAAGGAAGCAGAGTTAAAAATAGCAAGAAATCTTATTTCTGAAGGAAATAAGAAATTATCGAAGTACCTTTAAATAAGACTACTCTTAAAAAATCTGAAATATTGGAGGCTCAAACAATGATTAACATGGGTCTCAAGAAAAAAAAATTGTATTTTGTTTTATTTATTTTGGGATGCAGTTTTATTTATTTTGATATTATAATACCTATTACGTATAGTAAGATACTAAAGTAACATATATTAAAAATATAATAGAAGAAATATTTATTTTGATGCGAGAAAAAATATTTATTTTTATTTAATAAACCGTTCAAAAATTACATATTTTTTATTAAAATAACTTTGGAAATAATAAATTCTTGTCATAAAAAGTGTTATAAAATTTGTCATAAAATCATAAAAAAGTACAAAACACTGCTGGGAACCCTGTATATTATAAACACTCTGGACAGCGAACACGAACACGAATTAAAATAAAGTAAGCAGAAACATAAGTTGCAGACGCTGAACTCAGTTAAACTTGTTGAACTTGTTTAAACATAACAAAATAATATGTAACCTTTGAAATTAACAAAATGCTTACAAAATTTCATATTACCTTTACAAAACTTTCGATACAATATTTTCCTTTGTTAAAATAATTACAAACCTTGGGTTTTTACAAATTTTATGTTAAAATTTTACAAAATAAAATTAAAAAACTACAAACATGTTAACAAATCTGATAAAAGTGTAAGAGAAAAATAATAATTATTATGTGTTAATATAAAATGACGTCCCAGGATTAAAAATAAACAAAATTATGTACAATAGGGTGGAGCGAAAAACATCCAAAAGTTTTTTTCTTTAAATTAAATTAAATTAGTGTGGAAAAGTTGCTTATTGTAATCTCGATTACAGATGTGAAAGCTTCTTTGAAATTAAAAAATATATTTTTTCTACTCCCACCTTTAAAACTACCATTATCGTACATGTTTCCATGACAACAAGTGTCCTTTTAAATACATATTGAAAAGTTGTGGCTTTATGGCGCTTTAGTCACGGGTTGAAGTTAGCAACATGTTTTTAGTCACGGGCTGAAGATAGTTTTAAGTTAGTTGACAGTTGTCAAATGTCATGCAATCGTTAAAATAAGGTGCCTTTCTTTTAAAATAATACTAAATGTGAAAATTATTATCTCAATACAAAAATAAAAAAAAATTAAATAGTTTCTTAACGCCAATATTTGAAAAGTTTATATAAACATTGTACTGATCTTTTAATTTCGCCGGCAGTAAACTATAACTTAAATTCGGGCACGGACTCTACTGTAAAGTCCTCATAAAACATTTCCTTTACTTTCACTGTGAAAAACTGTCAATTTTCAAGATACATTTCGATTTATAACCTTTATAATTGTGTTTATAAAATGTAAAAATGTGACATTTGACAGTTTCCCCTGTTGTTTCATAGATGGCGCTCTATACAAATTTTTGATTTAAATCATTTTAAGATAATAATAAGTATATATATATTTATAAACTTTTCTATACACTCATTACAATTAAATTCGTGTATAAAATGGCGTTTATCAAACTTGATACATAATATACTATAATAGTAATAATAATTATTATATAATATTAAATATTAAATTTTCAAAAACATATTAATTACCTATTTTAATTTAAATATACATTAGCTTGCAAAAGTCTTATTTTAGTATACAGATAAAAACCATTTTTGTTTTTTTGCTTTTAAAAAAGATATAGTGTTTTTTCTCATGTGGACTCAGAAGAAGTGTTGGCACGTTATGTGTAAAGCATGTCAAGAAAAAAAATATTTTGCTTACCCTATTGTAAAAAAACATATTTTCAAATTATTTGCGATTTTTTGTTTCACATGCGGACCCTGAAAATGATGAAATATTTGGTATTTTTTTTATTATTAAACTGTATACTAATGCGCAACTTTTGGCGCGTAATGTGTAATCCAACTCAAAAAAAAAATATTTTTCGCTCCACCCTAATGTACAATGTACTCCTTAGGAAATGTTTTGAGATTTTGTGCAAAAGATTCAATCTACATTTAAGATATGTGGCGCTTGAGGCCTTAGGACGTGGGACCGAAATAAAATCTTGTCGGCTATCCGTCTCACGTGTAAATCTTCATTTTGATTGTTGCTGTTCGTCCCACCTACTCGCGCAAGACCCGTAAACAAATCCGACTCGTTCGGTACTTAACAGCCGTTCTTTATGCGTTATTTCGCAGACGTTTGTTCCTATGAACGATAACGTTATTGGCGCGAGTGTCAATGTGGAAGCTGCGGCCATAAGACCGGCGTATTTACGACGATGCTGCGGCAATATCGCCCTCGAGACCGTGTTGTACGCGATAACCCCGGCCCCGCGTAGGAAGTTTATAAATTTTCGAGCGCTGGACGACGCGGCAGATCGTTCTGACGGCCGTTGTCCAACGCTGTCACATTACACCAACTTGTTTACGATCCAAACATTTTTTAGGCCATTTTTTTAGATCCAAATTTAAATATTTTTACCTCATAAACTAAAGTAAAAAATAAAAACCCTACTCCACTGATGTCCCCTACAAACTTTATCTTTTATATCGCAGGTGCAACAATTACTTCTTGTAGTCAATATTGCTTAAAGTTATAATAAAAACATGTGTATACATTAGGGTGCTTCAAAAAAATAAAATTTATTTTTTTTTGCTCTTACCCTCTTAAATGTTTCTATTTAATATAAAAAAAAATCCTCACCAAATATGGGCGTTCCAGCTCAACTTTAAGAGGTCGCTTTTTATTTTATTTTAGTTTCCCATTCAATTAACATAGGAAAAAATAATTTTATGTTTGGAATTTTATACCTCTGTATCAAAGTAACTTGATGATCATTGCAGTTTTTTATATAAAATGTAACGCTCAACAAAAAAGCTCTCTTATTATTTTGATAAATTGATTTCTTCTAGAGTTATTCGAGGTCAAAGTTTGATTAACATCAAATTTTCTGTTTTTTTTTTTAATTTTATGGTTCAATTAGCAGACGGGAGGTGAAAGGGGGCAAAACAAGGCAGCGGGGGGGGGGGGGGGTTAAATGGGGTACCCAAAAAATTTTGTAAAAAAATTTTTTTACATTGTTTTTTTCGGTTTCTAAATTATTTGAAAATATATTGACTCGAAAATAATTATTCTGAGCCTGTAGAGCAAGAAAAAGGATGGTACAATTTTGGAAAACTTTTCATATGCTCATTTTTTGGGTATCCCATTTTGCCCCCCCTCCGCTGCCTTATTTTGCCCCCTTTCACCTCCCGTCTGCTAATTGTACCATAAAATTAAAAAAAAACAGAAAATGTTAATCAAACTTTGACCTCGAATAACTCTAGAAGAAATCAATTTATCGAAAAATAATAAGAGTTCTTTTTTGTAGAGCGTTACATTTTATATATTACCAATAATTAATTTTTTACCAAAACCATATCCGATATTTTGATATTTATATAAATATCATGATATTTTCGAACCCATTTCACGAAATCACGTCAATTAAATTTTTTATGCAGCTATTCTTATTATTTTAACATATACATATACATATGTATATATACATATATATTATTTTAACATATACAATGTATAATATACATATATGTATATATATAAAATTCTCTATTTTGTTATAAATCATTTTTTTCTCCAAATATTGTATGTTTTATATAATACAAAAATTATACTTAAAAATATTAATTTTATTTTTTTTATATAAAAAAAATTCTATTTGATAAAATCTATAGATTTTTAATTAAAAAAAAAATTATCTTATAAATATAAATATTCAATCTATGGTGTTTAGTTGACATATTTTGTAAATGTGCAACACCCTGTATAAAATTTAAATAATTTTAAAATGTAGCTTTAATGGTTATCTATTTATTCAGTAAATACAATTTTTTTTAAACTATACAGTCTAGAACTTATCAAAGCTGTTATATTATGTGCCGAATACCGTGAATAAGATTTTATTGGATAGCACTAAAAATGACGTGATCTGAAAAAACGCCAAGCCACGGCTCTATTTTCCAAATCTGTAGAAATTTTTCATGGAAGGAAAAAAAATCTATAACTAGTTACAACAACCAAATAAAAAAGTATATACAATGTTTTAAGATTCCAAAACCCAACCCAAACCTTCATATTCACAAACCTAATAACAAAAAAGTTATAGGCTATTTTTGATTGCGCATTTCTTAAATTTTAACGAAAAAAAATTAATAACGCGAAAACTATTCACCTTAGCTATAGAACATTGTAATCATAATTTTATGTTTAATTTAAAAATGTTAAAATATATGGGATGTATCTGCAGATACTTCCAATGGACCACGAATGTAAAACACCCTGTATGTTTTTACACGTACGAATAAACAAATGTTGTCAGATTAACCAATAAATAATAAACTTAAACAGCTTTTTCGCTATTTTCAGTTTGCACCAATCTTCAAAGTTAGTATTTCTAAGCGGGACAAAATTTTTAGGAAGTTGGTTCCAAAAAATAGATATTAGCTAAATTTAGATCTTCGCTTAAAGAAAACAGTTTTTTCATCATTCATCATTATTGTAATAATGATGTATGCGCTGTCAGTTTGTATTACATAAAAAATAATTCCTAAAATTTAAAAATATTTTAGTTAAAAAGTCAGATTTGATTAAAAATATTTGTTAGCAAATGGTGGTATTAATATTAACATGTATTAATCGTAGCTAATTCCCTTGTTAGAAAATTTATTACAATGTTTTGTATCAAGTAAATAACTCAAAAAATTTACATTCATTGCCTATAAATCGTGAGCAAATAAACTGTTTGTCTCGACTGGCCTCATATCGATTTTAAAATATACAAAGAGTCGGACTGTTTACAATGAAGACGATATAATTTATTTGATGTTTTGTGAGGACGGCCACATTTTAGGCATTTTATTGAGTCGTTTTTGGCCCGGGTATATTTTCACGCTGGGTACTTCTGATGTATAACAACAACGTTCAATAATTTAAATGGTACAATGTGTCAGATCTGGAAGTTATTGAACAGCTACAGGATTCCTGAACCCCACACCGAATTCCTTACAAACCAAATGAAGAATAATTCAACGTATTTCGAGTTGACTTACTAATTAATAAATGTAGGTATTACATGAACCTTAAAGCCTTTTAATAATATCTCAACTGCAAGTTTTACAAAACCCCAGATGTGTAACCATTTTATTGGACACATTTTTGTCTCAAAACTTATATTTTGGATACGTGATATTAATATTTTTTCATTTTCTCACAATTAAATTATTTTTCTATAGGGTCTTTCCATTTCAAAACGACCGGTACGCGCAGGTCATGATTTTCTTTTTCTATGAAACTTAAATATGTTGTTTTTTGGTCAAAATAATGAGACACGTATTTTTTTGTTTGGCGAAAAAAAACTTTTTTTGTTGATTTTTGGCGTTTTATTTTTTGCGGTAAAAATCGATTTTTTCCGTTGACCGAAAAAGCTTTTTTTTTAATTGCGTATAACTTGTTCAAAAATTGACCGATTTTGACAATTGAACTTGCAAAATACTTGTACTTATTAACACTTTCCATTAAAAGTAACAAAAATTTTAAATTTATTGTGATAATTTTTTTATACGATAAAAAACGAAAAGTATGGAATTTTTTCAAAATTTAATTTTTCAAAAAGTGTATT
This sequence comes from Brassicogethes aeneus, assembly GCA_921294245.1. Taxonomy (NCBI): domain Eukaryota; kingdom Metazoa; phylum Arthropoda; class Insecta; order Coleoptera; family Nitidulidae; genus Brassicogethes; species Brassicogethes aeneus. The sequence continues at coordinate 50,119,498 of OV121135.1, forward strand.
TTTTATTTTTTTATTTTTTTTATATCAAAAAGTAAACAGTCCAAACTGCATTTTGACTAAGGGACTGTTAGCCAAAACTTTTCGTTAAGAAGATATGAATTTTTTTCAAATTCTATTTTTTTCCCCATGGGCAACGATCGCGTGCTGCTAAATAAGTTTTATTTTTAAAGTAAGTTTTATGTGTAATAGCAAACAAATAGGATTAGAATTTAAAGTTCATAATCGTTTTAAGTGTAAAAACTTGGTGAATTATTTTGTTTAAAATGAAATTTTCAAGGCATAAAGGGATTGGTTTGGGTGGGGAAGATTTAGTACATAAGTGCCATCTTAGTTTAGTACTACTAAACCAAGATTGCCATGATCCTTATAGAATTATTGTTTGACGGATTGTTGTGTCATAACCTCATTTCATTGACTGTTTCAAGTCGTGACTTGTTAAATATATAAAACCTGAAAATAACAAGAATCCATTATCCTATTCCCAAAAATTCCAAGCCAGAAGGACCCACTGATCTCAGACCAATCAGCATTCTTCCCATTGCGTCAAAAATATTAGAAAAAATTGTCCACGAACAAACTGTGCAACATGCCAATAAATATATCCTACCCTTAAATCAATCTGGTTTTCGCAAATTACATAGTACTAACACAGCGCTACTAAAAATCACAAATGACTTTGTCAGGGCCATAGATAATTCTGAGATTACTCTATTGGTGCTACTTGACTACAGCAAGGCTTTTGATGTAGTTAATCATAATTTGCTTTTGGCTAAACTTCATTATTACAATTTTGATGCAATGGTGATAAACTGGTTTTGTGATTATCTCAAGAACAGAGTCCAGTATGTTGAAATAAATGGTAATGTGTCAACTCGTCGATCATTGTCTAAAGGAGTTCCGCAGGGAAGCATACTGGGTCCCTTACTTTTCTCAATTTTTACTGCTGACTTATGTGAAGTGGTAAAATATAGTGAAGCACATCAGTATGCAGATGATACACAAATCTATAAATCAACTACTCCAGCTGCTATTAACTCTGCAGTCCTACAATTAAATGAAGATCTTCAGCAAATAAGTATGTGGTCTACCAAAAATGGTCTGCTACTCAACCAAAACAAGACTGTCAGCATTTGCATTGGCTCTAAAAATGCTCGAATGAAAGCTTTAGCGCTTAAAACTTGTGATATTTATGTTAATAACTCTGTGATACAATTTCAAAACTGCGTTAAAAACCTAGGTGTTTTAATATACTGTGATTTAAGTTTTGAATCCCATGTAAAAAGTATTTTAAGAAATGCCTATTTTAAGTTTAAGTCAATCTACAATTTTAAAACATTTTTGTCGGGTGATGTTAAATGGAAGTTATGTACTAGTCTTATCCTAAGTCCTTGTAATTATTGTAGTAGTGTTTATTTTACATTTGCAACGAAAGCAACTCAGTGTTATATTCAAAAACTCCAAAACTCCTGTCTTCGATATGCATATAACATTGACCATAGGGATCACGTCAGTGAACACTATGTTAGACTTAAGATACTTAAATGTGACCACTTATTTTATAGCCAGTATGTTTTACTTGTTTACTCTATTTGTAAAACAAATGTGCCCTTATACTTGTCTAGTCTTTTAATTCAGAGGAGCCAGTGTCATAATGTTAATGTTCGTAATAAATCTTTATTAAGTGTACCTATTCATAAAACTACTAAATTTAAAAGTAGTTTTGAATACATGGCCACGTCAATATTTAATATTTATTTTAATCTATTTAATCAATGTAATTCAGCTATATCTCTTAAGCATAAGCTTAAAAGTCACTTGTTAAATGTGCAATGTCTAAGTTTAAATTTGTAAAATTTAGTCTTAAGCTGGGTTGAAGTGTAAGAACAGTGAAAACTGAACTTCCACCTTTTGTATTTATGTATGTCACTTTATACAATAAAGATTTTTATTATTATTATTATTATTATCCCGTACAATACTTAAAGATTCCATGTAACTTATAATTGCAGATGCAAAAAATACTGAATGATTATAACGCATTGTTTTTTATTAAAGTTGTACATATCATTAATCTTTGGAACTGATTGCTAGACTTGATAGGCTGGTAATATATTTACTTAATACTCGGAAATTCCCCATGTTTATTATTTAACTAAGGCTAAGACTTTTTTAATGCGTAGATTTTTGAGGTCTAAATAGTTCATTACATCTAATTATCATCTAATCATCTTATTATCAAATATTCCAATCATGAGAACTTAATAAATTACACAGTGCTGCTAAATAAATTTTATTTTTAAAGTAAGTTTTATGTGTAAGAGCAATCATTGGAATTTAAAGTTCATTGTGGTATAATCGTTTTAAGGGAAAAAACTTGGTGAATTATTATGTTTAAAATCAAATTTTCAAGACGAAATACATGAGCATAGACAAGGGATTGGTTTTGATGGGGAAGATTTAGTACATAAGTGCCAACTTGGTTTAGTACTACTAAACCAAGATTCCATGTAAGTTGTTCTACGCTTATAACTGCAGATGCAAAGAATATTGAATGATTATAACGCATTATTTTTTATTAAAGTTGTACAGGGTGTCCCAAAAAAATCTGTATACACTAATGAATTCTGTGATAAAAAGTATCTACATAATATTTTAAACCTGTATTCGTAACTCAAATATTAACGAAGCTACAAGCATTTGTCAAAATTGGCAAAAATTGAAAAAATAGGTATATCTCCTAAACAAATGCGAATCGAGAAAATTCAAAGACATCAACCGATGTATCTTTAAAAAAGACGACGGGGATGCGTGGTCGAATTTTTTCTAGCATTTATATTTACTGAGATAGCCTATATGGACAACCAATTTGGGACACCCCGTACATATCATTAATCTTTGTAACTGATAACTTAAGAGGCAGGTAATATACTTAATACTCGGAAATTCCCTATGTTTTTTAATTTACTAAGGCTTTTAATTTACTAAGACTTTTTTAATGCGTAGATTTTTGAGGTCTAAATAGTTCATGACATCAGTTAAAAAGATTAATGATATGTTAAAAAGATAAATGATATGTACAACTTTAATAAAAAACAATGCGTTATAGTCATTCAGTATTTTATGCATCTGCAATTATAAGCGTAGAACAACTTACAAGGAATCTACAAATATTGTACGGGAGCAATTAATGGATTCTTGTTATTTTCAGGTTTTATATGTCACGACTTGACACAGTAAATGAAATGAGGTTATGACACAACAATCCGTCAAACAATAATTTTATAAGGATCATGGTAATCTTGGTTTAGTAGAACTAAACCAAGATGGCACTTATGTACTAAATCATGTATTTCGGCTTAAAAATTTGATTTTAAACAAAATAATTTACCAAGTTTTTTCACTTAAAACGATTATATCACAATGAGCATTTAATTCCAATCTTATTTGTTTGCTATTACACATAAAACTTAATTTAAAAATAATACTTATTTAGCAGCACGCGATCGTTAGGGAAAAAAATAGAATTTGAAAAAAAATTCATATCTTCTTAACGAAAAGTTTTGGCTAACAGTCCCTTAGTCAAAATGCAGTTTGGACTATCTACTTTTTGATATAAAAAAAATAAAAAAATAAAAAATACACTTTTTGAAAAATTAAATTTTGAAAAAATTCCGTACTTTTCGTTTTTTATCGTATAAAAAAATTATCACAATGAATTTAAAATTTTTGTTACTTTTAATGGAAAGTGTTAATAAGTACAAGCATTTTGCAAGTTCAATTGTCAAAATCGGTCAATTTTTGAACAAGTTATACGCAATTAAAAAAAAAGCTTTTTCGGTCAACGGAAAAAATCGATTTTTACCGCAAAAAAATAAATCGCCAAAAATCAACAAAAAAATTTTTTTTTCGCCAAACAAAAAAATACGTGTCTCATTATTTTGACCAAAAAACAACATATTTAAGTTTCATTGAAAAAGAAAATCATGACCTGCGCGTACCGGTCGTTTTGAAATGGAAAGACCCTATAGTATTTTTTGGAAACGTAGAAAAAGTATAGGTACTTAGACTATAGTGACTATAGTCTAAGTATACTTTTTCTACGTTTCCAAAAAATACCATACTATATTATAGTCTATAGTCTGAAACACGTTTGGAATTGCATATTCAAGACTTGTTACAGAATATACTATTATACATTGTGTTTATCATATTCTACCCTTGGATTTTGCAAACAATGTTACAAGGCCAACAGTAAACGAGCGTTAGATTGTGCCTGAACACGTATAAATAGATCTTAACGCTGACGTCATATGCCGTTGATGACGTGCACCCATACGATTTGGGAGCGACTATAGTAAAAATCAAAATAACAAACGAATGTCTCATTAACAGGAAACAAAATATAATTATAGCAAATTTATATGTGTAATTGAAATGTAAATTATCTAATAAATATGACTGATAATATTGATTAATTATTCGTCATAATTCATTGTACAAAAGTTTATCACGAACAATAAATATTTCTGTAAATTTGATTAAAATATAAATATGTTTAGATCGACATATGAATCATCGTACATCAATTATTTGTAGATATGCGCTATTTTCAATAATACAAATTATAATTACTAATTATTAGTATGCAGATAAAATTAACACTCATTATTTCCATAAATTTTAATAATTTTATCGTCGTATTAATTATAATAATAGGTGAGCGATATGTCAAACAATTTATTTATTATTTAATTGTTTAATATCCAAAATACATACATATTTATATAAATGAGAAATTTAAATAAAAAGCGATTTATAAATTTCAACAGGGGTAAATGTATGCCATATTTTACGAAATCAATGTTATATTTACAGAATGCACTTTATTTTTATTAATTTATTTCTTAATATGCAGTCAATAATCGCAAATAAAAACCAACCATCGATGCCCAGTTAATAATTATTTTTAATCAAATTAAAAATCGTAAAATGTTTAGGTATTTTTAAAGTGTCAATTAAATATTTTTAAAATGAATTTAACTTTTTTTATTATTCATTGGGATTTGTTGTTTTTATTTAAATTTATTCAGCCCCTAATATTTTTTGAAGTGTATAAAAAAAATTTTGAACTGCACCCCATCTGCAGTTCTGTTCTTATTTGTTATATATGTTTTAAACTGAATCAGTTTCAAATTATTTTAAATTGTGCAATGAGAACTATTTTAAAATGTAACAAATATACACCTGTGATACTAATGTTAAATGTTTTAAATAGGTATGTTATCCTACAAACCAAAAGTTATGTTTAATGTTATTTTTATTTATTTTTAAAATTAGAAATAAAATGTTGCCCAATTATATTTGTAAAAAAGTTAAAATTTTTAAAGATGTTCATAATTATTTTACTCGTGACCAACATAATTTTATTTTGTTTGAAATTTTGTTCGACTAGTCAACTTTTGAACTCTGTTTTGTATAAAGGACCATTTGATTTAACCAACTGCCAAAAAATATTAAAGACTGTGATAACTTTTCCATGTTTAAGAAACTACGAGTATATGTATGTAATGTGCCATTTTTGAAAATATTTTATATCCAATATATTTACATACAGCTTAAAGCTAAATAAACGTATATTATTATATTGTTACATTATACACTCAGAAAAATATCATGTCATGAAAAGCATATAAAATTATATTAATTTAATTAATCGGGTAAATTTGATTCAAATAGAAAAAAATGTAGTTTTATATTCATTTACCAACAGCTTTACAATGTTTTTAAACACTTTTAAAGTGTACCCTCTTTAAAATATTTATACAAAAAGAAATCTTTTTATTTCATTGCCTTTCTCAACGTTGTTTCAAAAAGATATGTATTATACAATTGTTAGACACCTATTAATTTAATGGGACACACCAATGACGCCAAAACATATTTGAATCCCTTTGAATTATTATCGTTTTGAATGATTCTACAACATTTTTTCTCTCAGTGTAGCATCTTGAGTTCTGCTCTACCATTCTGTACAATGTACAGAATTATATAATACATAAGTTCCATGTCACATGGACCATGGACCATGTGCAAGTGGTACAAAATAGAGTTTTACGAACAATATTAAAATGTCCTGTCGTAACTATGTTGAATGTACTAAATGTGCTTTCAGTCAAACAAAAAATTATATTTAATGTGTTTCTGTTGATTTTTAAACTTAAACATATATCTGTAGGAAAACTCATATAACACGAGAAATTTGCAATGATTTTATATTAGTTAATAAGTGCCACACCAGTCAAATCCTTAATTCTATAATGTATAAAGGTATTTTGGAATCTAATAAATTGTCCAAAGGTAATGATATTAATAGTATATTATGTATCAAGTTTGATAAACGCCATTTATACACGAATTTAATTTAGGCACGAGCAAGCTTGCGAGCGAGTGCTTAAATTAATGAGTGTATAGAAAAGTTTATAAACGAGGTGCATACTTTACTTTTTCTACGACAAATACTTATTATTATCTTAAAATGATTTAAATAAAAAATTTGTATAGTGCGCCATCTATGAAACAATAGGGGAATCTATGTGTCACCGTCAAATATAATAAACACAATTATAAAGGTTATAAATCTAAATGTATTTCTTGAAAATTGACAGTTTTTCACAGTGAAAGTAAAGAAAATGTTTTATGAGCACTTTACAGTGGAGTCCGTACCCGAATTTAAGTTATAGTTTACTGCCGGCGAAATTAAAAGGTCAGTACAATGTTCATATAAACTTTTCAAATATTGGCGTTGAGAATCTATTGAATACTGTATTGAGATAATAAAATAATTTTCACATTTAGTATTATTTTACAAGAAAGGCACTTTATTTTAACGATTGTATGACATTTGACAACTGTCAACTAACTTAAAACTAACTTCAGCCCGTGAATACCTGTTGCTAACTTCGGCCCGTGACTAAAGCGCCATAAAGCCACAACTTGTCAATGTGTATTTAAAAGGTCACTTATTGTCATGGAAACATGTACGATAAAGGGCGTTTTAAAGGTGGGAGTAGAAAAAAAATTTAAGAGAATACTTGGAACACATGTTTTATCAATCCATTAATGTTCTAATGTTTGTTATTGTACTTTTTACATTTATTCATATTTTTATAATTAGGTAGATATACCTATATCTTATGTTGTTATGTTTTTTAAAATGTATGTATGCACTTGTCTATTTTATTAATATTAATCATAATTTACTTTGTATTTCGTATGTAGGTTTTGCTAAATAACTAATTATTATTATTATTATTATTATTTTGGTTGCTTTTCCAGAACAGTATTTTTTTTATGGCTAAATAGAAAGAAATGTAATACCAAAAATAATTTGTTTCAATGGTTTTTGGAGCAATTACAATACAAATAAAATTGGTTTTCACCATAATCTGCAAAGTTAAGATTAATTTTAAAACAAAGCATAATATGTACAATATTTTTTGTCCAATATGTAAGGGACACTCAGTAGGGTACGAGAAAAATTATTAAAAAAATCTATTAAAACATATATACAATATATTAGCAAAATATTGAACAGTAAATTTGGCAACGTTTAACACGATCAGTGCTGGTATCTAGTATTGTAATTTTTAAATTTATTTGTGTTTCTATAACTTAATAACTATGTAAATGAAATTGTTTCCATTCAACATCATGTTTACAACATGTCAGGCAATATGACTGGTGCTATAAGCTCAGTACCCAAAATTCCAGCCCCACATTTACCCCAAACCGTTGTTAGGTAATGGTAATGCTCATTATATGCATAACCATGGTTAGTGTGTTGATTAAAAAATCCATCTCTTGAATTAGCTTCATCAGTCCACAAAACATGGGGTTTCCAGCCACTTGTTGCAACAACCAATTGTGTAATTGAAAATTCTTTACCTATAATACAAACAAAAAAAATAAAAAAATAATAAATTATAATGATATGATATGAAAGCAAGTATAAAAAGTATAAAACTACCAAAGGTTATCATGACGAAATGATATATTAGTAACTTGATTTATAAATTATAAACTTCCTCTAGTGGATTTTACATGGCAGTGGTTCTGGATTACGTAATTATACACAAAAACTAACCTAAGTCAACGATATTAAAATAATTACTCTAACCAGTTTAATGCATTTAAAAGCGTTTAAAAACATGGCTAATTTATGACGCAGAAGAGAAAATTATTTTATAGCGGTCATATTTTATGTTCTTGATGATTTTATGTTTAATTTCAAATCGATTGGTTTTATGAACGTAGCAGTTTTTACAATAAATTTATTTTGTTAAGGTTTCATTTAAAATATTAAATTTATTTTTTTGCTACAAAACTTTATGGTGATAATTTTACTTAAATCAATTTTTTTAAATTTTATTTGCTGGTAGTTTAATTAATTATCCAGCAATTTATAGCTAAAAATATTACAATTAACAAGCTGTTTTGGACACATTATTTATCTTTGTCCTTCAACGTCGAAAAGTACAGAAAACATGTCAAATAATTTATAATATTTTTAACGATTGGCCAATTAATTTTTGTCGGGTTGATTTGTGATTGTCACTAAATCAAGCAAGGTAATAAATAAATTTTAGATCCATTTAATAAATTTTACCACGAAAGGTCATCTCCTGCACTATGAGACAATAACATTTTGGCGCCCAACAGTGTCGAATTTTATCATAGTTTATTGCTAGGAGAAATTGAATACGACATTATGGAATGCTGTGACACAATTTCCCTACGACATCATGGTTATTAACATTTCAATATATAAAATTATGCAGCAGGGCAATAAATCTATCATTCGAAAATTATAATTAAAAACGACTATTTTCTGATTTCCAACACTTATAAATCCAAAGATATGACACGCAGATGCCTTTGAATATTATAACGGGAACGCATCAATTTTAATAAATTATAAATGGTACCAATATTTTTTGTTAATTCTTAAAAATTTCCAAACTTAAATAAAAACACGTGAAACAATTTATTGCGTTGTTGATTATTATTAGAATAATTGTGATTAGATACAATAAATAAACATTTTAGTAATGATTTACGTGAAAATTGTAAACTTTTCAATTCAGTAAAAATCATAAAACAAATTCAAACGGCGTTATGCATTATTAAAAGCGTTAATTGAGAAAGTCTACACTCAACAGTAAAAGACCAAAAACGGGTATTATATTTTGTATTATGTATAATATTATGTTGCCATGAATTCCTAGATATATTTTGTCGTTTACTATTCTAAAATGCAGTTTTCGGCCTTTTTTTGGAGGACTGAAATATAAAAATGTTTAATTTTTGGTTATGTTTCTACGACTATTACTTTTTATTAAATTTCGTAAAAATGTCAAAACTTAAATATAAATTATATTATTTAAAGTTATCATTAGTTAATTCTTTGGCAAAACATGAAAATGCAACGATTTAGTTCTTGAATTACATTAGAAACACAATAACATGGATATGTCTCTTTTTGGTTTGAATTGACCCAATCGTTTCAAATTGCTCGATTATAATCGGACCACAGTACGGCGAGAAGGTGCGTTATGGTGACCAAAAAATCCACGATATCTTCAAACCGTTTCCGAAAAATTCTCACTATTTCGATAGTGGATTTTTACAATTTCTATGCGTTGTGCGTCTGTGTAAATCTCCATGACTTAACCTCAATGTTCATACATGACCACTGTCCAACAACAACTTTGTACGATTGACACAAAAAAAATGACACTAAATTTAAAATAGGCGGTCTTAATGGGACACCCTTTACCTACCGACAGACAGCTGATTCGACCTATATTGGGGGTCTTATCAGTCACTGATAAACAGTGTCGGGCAATTTGGTGTAGTGGAAGTTCCACTGTGGAACACACCGAAAACAAACGGCTACCTGAGCTTATATACTCCTATCGTAAGCCAACTGAGGCGAGATGTAAGAACATCACGTGATCAACACCGTCTAATGACGAATTTTAAAGTAACATTTACAATTTGTTAAATGAACAAATTTAATGTTTTGGATTTAAAGAGCAACTAAACGTTAATTTAATAGTTTTTTAGGTAATCCTAAAAATTTCAGTATTTGATTCAACCAATTCCAGCTATTAAATCAAAATAGGATAAACATTTTAATTCAAAAAATTTGTTTATGTTAAATCAATATTTTAACTGTCAAATGAACAAATAAACTTTGAGAAACTCTTAATATTGCCAAAATATAGATTAATCCAATAGGTTTTTTGATGAAACAACATTTTCAAAAATGACATTTAGATAAACGTTAATAATAATAATAATAATAAGTTTATTAGCCCAACGGAAAAATCCAATAATAGGACAATAATTTACTACATTATTTTTTTCGTTGTAAGACTTCTCTCCTCTCTTTTGTGAAAAACTCACTAATTTAAAAAAAAAATGTTTTAGTGTATTTTTGACAAACTTTGCAGTTTAATAATGCTATCGACCGCCACCAGATGGCGCGCCCGTTGCGTTTTTATTTCTAGTCTTTGTAGCCCATTCCACTTAAACTATCCAATTAATTGGGCATTAACATTTATTTTAAGAGAGTGCAAATATAAATACACACAAAACAAGGATTGTTTTTTTATTTAATTAGCACCTCTAAAATTTAAAAAATACCTGCAAATTTCGCTGAACCTACAAATAGGCGTAAAAAGGACAGCAGAGAGAATAGTTTACGTTTAGCCGGCGCACTAAAAAATATTCGCGATTCAGCCGGTAGCCAACAGGTTCTCGTTTTAATACGATTTGATGCAATTACTTGGTTTTTATGTTGTTTCATTTAAAAGTTCAGCGTTAAAATTTTCCAGGTTATTAATTTTCGTTTCATTTGCTCGTATATTTATTGCCTCAACTGACTGTTTTATTTATGCTTAAAAAATAAGTAGGTAGTTTTTCTGATTTGATTTAGGAGTTTATATGCATGTCAGCAAGAATAACATAAACATGAATTGACGTAAAATGTGGCTGTTCCATGATCCCAATTTATCCCAATAGGTGTCCGGAATTGACTACGTGTCGAAGAAAGCGGGCGCTAGGGAAGAGGTTTGATGGTCCGGGACCCGATAAATGTTAATACCTCAATATGCAGTATATTTGCCCAAGGGTGGCCGCCCAACTTCATTACTACAGGGACCCCTGTATCGACCTTTCAACCCCTATGTTAGATCTGTTATTTCGACTTAATTTTATACATAATAGTTATAAAAATTAGATTTGTTAACATGAGTTTGTACTACAAACTTTGTAGTTTGTTAGTTATGTTTTATGAAATTTTAACATATTTTTTTGTTGAAAACCAGGATTTGGAATTATTTTAACAATGAAAAATATTTTACAGAAAGATTTTTTAAGGTAATGTGCAATACTTTTTTTACTTAGAATACAAAAAGGTTTGTAAAAATAATGTCCTTTTTAAAAATTACAAGAATTATGATTGAATTATTTATATAGGATTTTGGTTAATATTATGTTAAAATTAACAAATATTTTTGTACTGTAAGAGGGGTGTTCAGAAAATAACGGGAATTGTTAAATTTCGCGGGTTCGGAGAGTCCGGTTGTCATAAAATTTTCTTAATTATGTTGGTATATACATATATATGCCCCCGAAGTATGATACAAACTTTAGCTGTTTTCATTGTTTACTTTGTCTGTGGCAGCCGCTAAGGTTAGACGTGTTTTATGAGCTCGACGATTTTTCTTTCGTTAAAAGAAATGGATCAAAGAATTTGTATCCAATTTTGCTTAAAAAATTAAATAAATTTTGTGAAATGTTAACAAAGGCCTATGTGGGTCTGCTATAAGTAAAACAAGAGTTTACAAGTGGTATAAGAGTTTCCAAGATGGCCGTGAAGACGTTGAAGATGACGAACGCTCCGAACGCACAAGCGCATTAACAACCGATAAAAACATGGAAAAAGGGGAAGAAATGGTTAAAAACCATCAGAGAACTCGCTGATGATGTTGGTATATCGATTGGCTCATCCCATGAAATTTTTTCGAATGTTTTGGGTATGAAACGCGTGGCAGCAAATTATGTTCTAAAACTGTTTTGAATTTTGAACAAAATTTTTGGCCAAAAACAATACTGTAATGATGCCCCATCCTCCATATTCGCCAGACATGCCTCTGTCTGACTTTTTACTATTCCCAAAAATAAAGAGAACCTTAAAGGGCTGTCGTTTTACAAGCATAGATGACATTAAAAGCGCATCGCTGAAAGAACTAAAGGCTATCCCAAAGGTCGAGTTTTAGAAGTATTTCGAGTATTGGAAGAAGAGATGGCACATGTGCATAATATCCAATGGGGACTATTTTGAAGGCGACAACATTAATATAGACAAATAAATAAATATTTGTTTCAAAAAACGAAAATTCCCGATATTTTCTGAACACACCTCGTATATGTATTAAGTTTGATGAACGCCATTTTAGTAATGAATTTTAATATTAAGGCACGAGCGAAGCTTGCGAGCGAGTGTTAAATAAAATGTGTGTCTGTAAAGTTTGCAACCAAATTATTACTTTATTTTTGATTTTTAATTAAAACAAACTTAAAAAAAATTATTTTACAATGCCGTTTAGTACATAAATTAATTCGATGAATAATCTTGTGCGTTTAAATCTGTGTGGATTTTACGATGCAGTGTTCATTTACGTATATACTTGACAGCTTTTTAAACTCCCAAGCATACTCAATTCAGCCAAAGTCGTAAAATATTTTATAGCCTTCGCGATTTTATTTACTCTCCGCGCTTTATTGCACTTTCACTGTATTTATTTGAGTTCGAGTTTTGCACGAATGTAAAACTATTTTTGATGCACCCATTTTTTTTGTATTTTTGTTAAATTGATCCATTATGTTAAATATTAATAACTGTTATTTTTTAAAGTTATTTCTATAAAAACCTTAAAATACTACTGACCCCTCAAAATCTTTTAATTTTTTTCAAGAATTTCTCAAAAAGTTCGAGTTCATAGTAGGTACAAAAACCTTCACTAACAGAAGGTTGGTTAAATTTTGTAATTTTTATAAAATGCAAATTTAAATATTATTGACTAATTAATATGATATTTTAACAGATGGCCTATTAATTATTATACTTTCTATAAGCTGTTGACAACATGTAGGTACTCAAATAAATTTTTAAATAATGTTTAATAGTAATATTAGATCACCCTGTATATCCCTCTAAAAGCCAATTAAACTTTGGAATCACAAATAAATATGATCTTCAGTCGAAGATAAACAATACCAAGAAGATCCTGAATGGTGATGTGAGTTAAGTACTATTTAAAGGTATGTACGTATTAAGAAAAGTAAAACTCCTCCTCCTATTGAAATCTCGGGCCAATCATCCATTTAAGTCAGTTATGGGCACCAATGGGTTAAGAGATTACTGCGGGAATCTTACTTTAGTCCAAACAAAAACTAGACAGATAAATAAAGTGGCAGGTTTCAGGTACAGTGGGACAAATGATTGTTTAGTTTTGAATTTAAGTTTAACGATTTGCAAATAAATTAAATTAAATATATGTAGGCGTTGAGTAAAGGATTAATTAATGATATATGTTTAAGTTAGATTAGTCTAACCTAACGTTATATTTTTAATATGGCCAGATTAGCTAATAAATTAGTTTGAGCTAAGACAACTTTTAGTAAAATTTAAATATATTTTTCTACTCCCACCTTTAAAACGCCCTTTATCGTACATGTTTCCATGACACTAAGTGACCTTTTAAATACACATTGACAAGTTGTGGCTTTATGGCGCTTTATTCACGGGCTGAAGTTAGCAACAGGTTTTTAGTCACGAGCCGAAGTTAGTTTTAAGTTAGTTGACAGTTGTCAAATGTCATACAATCGTTAAAATAAATGCCTTTCTTGTAAAATAATACTAAATGTGAAAATTATTTTATTATCTCAATACAAAAGTATTAAATAGTTTCTCAACGTCAATATTTGAAAAGTTTATATGAACATTGTACTGACCTTTTAATTTCGCCGGCAGTAAACTATAACTTAAATTCGGGCACGGACTCCACTGTAAAGTGCTCATAAAACATTTTCTTTACTTTCACTGTGAAAAACTGTAAATTTTCAAGAAATAAATTTCGATTTATAACCTTTATAAAATTGTGTTTATAAAGTATATAAAAATTTGACGTTTGACGGTGACACACAGATTCCCCTATTGTTTTATAGATGGCGCTCTATACAAATTTTTGATTTAAATCATTTTAAGATATATACACTCAATAATTTAAGCACTCGCTCGCAAGCTCGCTCGTGCCTAAATTAAATTCGTGTATAAAATGGCGTTTATCAAACTTGATACATAATATACTATTACCTACTCCCCCATTGATAAGCTGTGACTTTATGTCGTTTTAGTCACGAGCTTAAGTTAGCAACAGTGGGTTTTTGGCATTTTAGTCACGGGCTAAAGTTAGCTTTATTATAAATCCTTCTAAATTCTTCTTTGTGTTCTTCGTAGATAAAGTATAGTATGGAAGTCGTTTTATAAACTTCTCCAAGCACTCGTTTTTATTAAACACTTGCTCGCAAGCTTAGCTTGGGCCTAATCAAACTCGCAACTAAAATGGTGTTTATAAAACTAGATACTAGTATACTTTATAAAGTTAATATAAGTTCATTAACAACAAGTTTAAAATTAATAATAAAAAATATAAACTTTTATATTTTTACTTAAAATTAATTTTGTGAAATACAGATCAGATAAATTATTTTTGCTATAGAAAATAATAATATTTTGTGAAATATTATAATTTGGGGTGTTAATAAATAAATATTATTACCAAAATAAAATATACTAAAATTTTTTGGAGGAAGAAAAAAAAAATTCAAAAATATGTAAAAAAAAATCACCTACAACCTATTTTAATTTTGGGCTCAAATTGATCGGTTGACCTCCTAGAAACATAAAATTAAAAACAATTTCTAGTGTTTGTACTTTTGGGTTGGGTGTGTGATGGCAAGTTTACCTCATAAAAATAGTTTAATTAAGTCAGGTCTAGAGATCTTGGAGGCCAACTTATAAGAACGCGGTGACCAAAAAACTTTTTGGGTTATTTTGTGTAAATAAACTGACAGCAATTCTGAGGTCAAATTCGAAATTATTACAAGTTTTTTGACTTTAAAAAATTTATACACATCAACCAACTTTTTTAATGATAAAAATAAAGGATTTTTTTTGTACATTTAGAATAGGTAACAATAATTGTAATATAATTCAGTACCTAAATGATTTAATTAAATAAAAATGAATTAAATTATGAAATGTGAAAATAATTCATGCAATAAAATGGAAAGGTTATGGTGGTGGGAAAACTATTTTTTGTCCACAATAATAAAATTTTATGGAATAATGGTATCATTATATATTGTAATAGCATGTAATGCAAGGTAATTTATTATTTCGGTCGGACACAATTGGATTATAATTCGTGCAATTCTTTGTGTCTCGCGCCGTAACGGTCTCCAATAATGGAGAATCGATATTCGGTTGTTCATTTTCCATGGATCCAGTTCATACGGGGATAACGGGGAATTGCTCCCGACTACACTGTGACGACTGATTGACGACAACGATACATGCAAAGTGTGATGATTCATTTCTGCGATGCCACATCAACGAACATTTAATATCACCGCTTTTGCTTCGTCAAACATCAATTCGACTCTTTAATGTATACATATCATCATCGATGGCTTGTTGTTTATTACCAGCTGAGTTATGTGGTTTATACCTCTGTTGTCGTTGATGTTGTTGTTGCTGATGCTACTGTGCTCCTCTTTCAAAAGGTACCAGATACATCGAACATTTCCCGCTAAAATCACATTCATTGCCATTTTCATTCGATCATCGCTACATGATTTACCTTTTTAAAAATAACACACAACCAACTTTACCATGCTTAATGTCACTCTAAATCTTTCATTAGATTTTATTTACCATTAAAAATGCATTTTGGGAATTTCAATACAACATAGGTAACAGACATAAAATACACAGTAAAATAATATTTTTTTATTTTAACACAATACATTTAACATACGTGGTGTATTCAGAAAATAACGTGAATTGTTAAATTTCGCGGGTTCGGAGGGTCCGGTTGTCATAAAATTTTCTTTATTATGTTGGTATACATGCCCCCGAAGTATGATAAAAACAGCTGTTTTCATTGATTACTTTGTCTGTGGTAGCCGCTAAGGTTAGACGTGTTTTTTGAGCTCGGCGATTTTTCGTTCTTTAACGGCCTCGGTGGTGTAGTGGTCAGAGCTCCTGGGTGCGAGCCGAGAGGTCGTGGGTTCGAATCCCACTTGGGTATGGTTGTTTATTTGTGTTTGTCCATTGTGTATAGTCCTTCGGAGGGGACTTTAAGCCGTCGGTCCGTTCCTACCCCTAACCCGCACAAGCCATTCAGTTGGCTTATGGGACATCTTAGTTTGGATGTAAGGGTGGAACTAAAAGAAAAAAAAAAAAAGAAATGGATCAAAGAATTTGTATCCAATTTTGCTTAAAAAATGAAATAAATTCTGTGAAATGTTAACAAAGGCCCATAGTGAGTCTTTTATAAGTAAAACAAGAGTTTACAAGTGGTATAAGACTTTTCAAGATGGCCGTGAAGACGTTGAAGATGACGAACGCCCCGAACGCACAAGCGCATTAACAACCGATAAAAACATGGAAAAAGTGGAAGAAATGGTTATAAACCATCAGAGAAGTCGCTGATGATGTTGGTATATCGATTGGCTCATCCCATGAAATTTTTTCGAATGTTTTGGGTATGAAACGCGTGGCAGCAAAATTTGTTCTAAAATTGTTAAACATTTTTGGCCAAAAACAATACTGTAATGATGCCACAGCCTCCATATTAGCCAGACATGCCTCTGTCTGACTTTTTCCTATTCCCAAAAATAAAGAGAACCTTAAAGGGCCGTCGTTTTGCAAGCATAGATGACATTAAAAGCGAATCGCTGAAAGAACTAAAGGCTATCCCAAAGATCGAGTTTTAGAAGTGTTTCGAGTATTGGAAGACAAGCTGGCACATGTGCAATGCACATTGTGCATAATATCCAATGGGGACTATTTTGAAGGCGACAACATTAATGTAGACGAATAAATAAATATTTGTTTCAAAAAACGAAAATTCCCGATATTTTCTGAACATACCTCGTACATTTAAAATACATACATTTAACTTAAAACTTTTGACTAAAAATAGGTAGATTTTGTCTAAAACATTTTTTCATAAAAAAATCACTTTTTTTGGTAATAATTATCCTATTAATTTAAATCTGATTTTTTAAGTACCCACGATTTTTTAACTAATATTTAAGTTTCCTTAAGTTTTATACATTATTTAATTCGGTGATAATTATCAATTGCGCACCATGGTCACTTTTTACCTGCCAGCATTAATTCCTTTAATTTAAAGGATTATTGTATGTACTATTTTTAATAAAAATACCTTATTTAAGGTAAAAAAACAACATTATTTTATCAATTAATTAATTTAATCCTTATTGAGGTATAAAGAAACTATTTATACATAGTTTAGCATTATTTAATCAATTTAGTTTGAAGATTGATTTGCAAACAAAAAGACCTCCTTTCGTTAAGCAGTTATTCATAATGGATTTTTTAACAGTGGAAGAAAAAATAGAAATGATTTTGATTTATGGAGGAGCAGGCAGGAATCTTGATGATGCCGTTAATATTTACGCTCAGCGTTTTCCGGAAAAAATCGATCACGTACTTCATTTCACCGTACAGTCAAGCAGTTTACTACAAACGAGAGTGTTCAACCGAAAATAGAGTTCGTCGAGCAACAGTCATAGGTGGAAATTAAAAATAAATAAATAAATTTAAAAAATAAAACCAAGTATTTTATTCAAAAATTAACAAACTAAATACTTATGTTAACAAATCTGATTTTTATAACAGTGTATTATTTAAGCTAAATATTATAAATCCAGATAATTTTAGATAAAAATATCGTGTTGTTTGTCCGTGATCAATTTCTCACTTTTTCCGACTTTTCCCGATCCCTATCACACCGCATCAGCTTGCAGATCTGCAAATGAAAACTATCGTTTGAAAACTTCGCGCCTTTTGAAAAGCAGGTGTTGAGCTATTATCAGCGAACGTGTCAAAAGTGTATTATTTAGTGCGGAGAATAAAATGTAACGAACCATTATCACGCCGCAGAAGAAAACAATAGCTGGATGACGTTTCTGTTGTCCGCATACTTGGACATCATGTATCGGTGTTCAGCCTTCAGCTTTGTTGTGAGGATGTATTTTTAGAAAACCTACTTTCGAATAAAAAATATCAGTTTTAATACACGGTGTGCCTGAACAAGTCTCAGGTCACATAAAAACGTCCAAAACTGATTGTATTTTTCGAATATGCATCTATTCCTCACTCCAAAACCATATTTTTCAAAATCCTAGCTGATCCTGTTTTTTAGTTTTTTGCAATTTTCTGGATTAAAAAAAAAAACAAGAAACCTGAATATCGGCTTAATTAAATTAGATTTATAACATGATTGTCATTCTATATAATTGGTAGATTCATTTTTGAGTGAGTATTGATGTATTTAATGTATATTGAATATATTAATACTCACTCAAAAATGGATATCCGTTGGGTGAATAGCTGGCCATACACAGACGTTATTGCGCGCGGTTTATCGTGTTATCTGCAAAAACATATGGAAAATCATGTACGTGAGTGAGTATCGCCGCGCGCAATGATAGAACGGGAAGGGATTTCAGACGTGCTTTCCTCTGGAGTGTGGAGTGTCCACACGCCACATTCCGCGTCACGGTTTACCTTTGCT
This sequence comes from Brassicogethes aeneus, assembly GCA_921294245.1. Classification (NCBI taxonomy): domain Eukaryota; kingdom Metazoa; phylum Arthropoda; class Insecta; order Coleoptera; family Nitidulidae; genus Brassicogethes; species Brassicogethes aeneus. The sequence goes on from OV121135.1 coordinate 50,138,457, forward strand.
TGGCAAAATTTTACGTTGAAAATTTGTTCATGATCACATGCAGTTTCAAACGACTCGATAAATGATACTTTTTGCCCACTCACATACGATTTTTCCTTTGAAACTGATATACCACGGGCAATCACTTGCTAAATCATTTGAATACTTTATCAAGTGTATGGAACATGACGCTTTTTTTGCCATGCCGTTCTTTCGTGCATACTAACCGCTACATCCCAACACGCCACGATAAACCGCGCGAAATAACGCCTGTGTATGGCCAGCTAATAGGATAAGATCGGAATAAAACTAGAGAATCTCTAGTTTAAATTACATTTTAATTTCTGTAGCTATTCAAAATACGGCTGAAAGAAAAAAGGTGCAATGGTGCAATTACCTTATTAACACGCTTACACAGCTTTAAGCAGTTTTTTAAACAAAGTAGGCCATTCCTCAGCGAAAAATCAACTTATACGTTGTGACAGTTAATAGTATCTATTGGTTAAGAATTGTCCTCTCGATAATTTTGAAGTTTTTGAAATAAAAATGACTACAAACGCAAGATTTAAATTGAAACATAAAGAAAATAGGGGTAAAGTCTGTGCCCAAAGCGGTGAAAAGATAATTTTTGAAAAATCCCTGCCCATGTTTGTAATAACTGCAAGATTGGAAAGATTGCTTGTTAAATTTAGTAATCCGAAATATAGTCTAAGCAATATCAAGTTTTTAACTGCAATTTGCGGTACATGCAGGCATACTCTTTGCGATTATGAAAAAAATATTAAAACACGCAAGATGGTGAAAATGCCAGACTTTAAAAAAGAAAATGTTATTACAAACTCTACTATGAATATCCAAAATGAGGTGCGTGCGTGCAGAATATGCACAACAGCAAGATTCAAAGGAAGGTAACACGAGGAAGGGGAAATACAAAAAACAAGGAAAAAAGGGCCCAGGATCCCGAAAATAAAATTATTTTGGGCAAAATCTGTTTCACAAAAGTTGCTAAAGGAAAAAACATATACCTATGTACGAATTCAGAAAGACATGGAAATGTCGTCAATATTTAAAAAAAATGTACGCCGAAAACTCAAAAATACGTCGTTTCTTCAGTTCTCAAGACCCGAGGATTAAAATCTAATAATTCATCATCTTCCTGCAAAAATGCTTCTATTAGTCTAACGAAGATTGTCCACGGAAGATTGTATTAGATTTTTGAACGGTGCTGGGTTGGACACATGGTCTGAGCAGGCTGGGGAGTCGATCCTTCGAGAGTTTATAAAATACTGGAATAAGTATAAAATCAATTTACTTGAAAATCCTGATTATGGTGAACATTTAAAAAAAGCTGTAGTAGACTTTAGTTCTAGCAATTTGTAAATGATTCATTGTTTAATAAATTAATAGATTACTATTATTCATAAAAATTAAATTATGAAAACTTTACTTTTTTTCTCTAGTCTCTTGTCAAATTTATTTATTATAAAAAAAATGGAAAAATATAAATAGTGATTTTTTTTTCGACTCTCTCTTTATATTTTATCTTTTATCCGTTTTGATTGGCATTTTTATGTGACCTTGTTTTATAAATTTTATAAAACTTCTAGGAAAGCTAAGAATATCAATGCAATTATAATTATCGGTGGTTAGACTAAAGCAGGGCTAAAAGACTTTTGTTGTATTCGGGTTGGAAGAAGCAAAGGTGGAAATTGAAGTAATGCGGAGAATCAGGGAGGGTCGGTGGTGAATTCTTGTGGAACGTGTTATGGGATACAAAGTGTCCCTTTCTGGACGTAAATCACTCAAGCCGCTGTCTTACTCGCTGACTGCAGAAGATTTGCGACTAGGCAAATGTCTCAGATCAGCAAGAAAAAACCTTTATCTCTCCTCCATCTCTTTCTCCTCTACGCAATATGCCACCGTACGGGCTGACCGTGGCTTGTTGTTCGCATCTCTAAAAAGTACGTTTTTTTTTAATACCCTTGATTTATAAATAAAAACTGTTTTTTGCTTTGTTTTCCGAGATATGTTTTTGATTTACATTGATTCAAATTAATCAGCTCCTCAGGTGGTTCCTTTAATTTAATCTCTTAAAATGAATTAGTCAAAAATATCTAATTATAAGTCATATTTGACTAATTGTCATAGCGAAAAAGCAGTCACTAATAATTAGTAGATTTAAATTTAAAAAAAGTTTAGACCCAGCTTGTCAAGCTGTAGTCATAACCCATTCGGCTATCAGCCGCTCTTATAAAAATCAATTTTATTTGTCAATAAATATTCATAATTTTTTAAAGTTGAATATATTATTTGTGTTGCTGTTTTGAGCTAAACTTTTTGCATCTTTATTTGTTTTTATGGGTCATTTAACCATGGAGCTTAGGTATATACATTTAATTCAAATAATACTATGTTTTTGGCCGCAAACGATTAAAGAAATTAATATTAATAATAATAAAATAACTATTTAAAAGTGAAAACGACTATTTTATTATTAAAAAATGCTGGTAGTAATTCAAATAGTAGAATTTTGACTATTTCATTTTTAGAATAAATCACTGTTGATTTGTTTTGTTTTCCGACAGATATGTTTTTGCTTTACATTGATTCAAATTAATCAACTCCTCAGGTGGTTCCTTTAATTTAGTGTAGGTGAACTATTTTCCTCGTCTCATTACTTATTAAGCAACCATTAGGAAGCAATAAGGAGTTTGAGCCCATAACTCGGTACTTACCAAATCGTAACTTTAGGTTAAGATTTCTTTTACGTTTCCCCTAGAAGATCGTAAAACATTCATTGCCAAACCAGAGAATGCCAACTCTCTTTTTTTTTGATTTTTTCTAATATACATACTTTTTAAATATATATTATATTATATTATATTTATATTATATTATATTATATTATATTATATTATATTTATATATATATTAGTTAGTTAAGAAAATTTTAGTAATTTTTAACTAAACTAAAAAATAAACAAATTTTCTTTAAATGTAGAAAGTTGCTAAAACTTAAAAAAAAACAAGTAAAAATTATTATTTTTTAGTAGGTATTATTTTTTTTGGTAATAATTTTATTGCAAATATACATACAGGGTATTTTCTACGCCCCGTACAAAATGGCAATTTTAAAAGTTAAAATCGTTCTTTTTTTAATGAAACACTCTATATACTTTTATATTTGTTATAAAATAAATTTCCTTTTTTTTATATACCGGACTTTTAATTAAAAACTAGCCACACTTAATAACATTTGAGGAAAAACAGGTCGATTTAGATATCGAAGGACCGCATCCAGGCAAAAATAATTTAGTCAAAAATGACTAATTTAATAGTTATTAGTGGCTGCTTTTTGACTTGTACCATGGTTAACCATGGAATACCATGGTATCCCAAAATTTAACAGCCAATTCTTATGTAGAATTGTCCCCTGAATCCGAAAATACCGTCAAAAATTATGAAATGGAGCAGTTTTTGAGATATAGTCAATTCCATATTAAATGGAAAATTATTTCAAAAACTGTTCTACTTTTTTAACTTGACGACATTTTCGGATTCAGGAGACAATTTTACATAAGAATTGGCTGTTAAATTTTGGGATACCATGGTATTCCATGGTTAACCATGGTACAAGTCAAAAAGCAACCACTAATAATTATTAAATTAGTCATTTTTGACTAATTCAGTTTTAGAGAGTAGGCTATCAATAGGTCATTAACATGGTAAAAAAATTAGGGAAAGTGGTTCAGTGGGCAATTATGTATTTTTCACATTAAACAACTGTATGCCTTTCAAATTGCCCTGTACATGTTGAATAATCACTGATTAATGATTAAAAAAGCACACACAAAATTCGTTATTGTATTATGGCCCAAAAAATTTTAATATACAGCCATTCCACGCTACTCGGGAATTTTTGTAGCGTCCGTTACAATCAACAAATGTGAGTAAAACTACCGTAATTATTTTGCTTATAAGTTTAAGCCTAATTATTACAAGCATAATAAACATGTTTGCAATATTAACTATTGTAACAGTATTTAATTTAATTGCGGTAGCTTTTAATCACAATTTTTGATTGTAACGAAATAAAATTTTTAATAAAATCATATAATTAAAAAAAAATTTGTTTGATTAATAATAAACTGATATGATCATTCCTCAGGATTTAATTTCTTCAATAAAATCTCTAAAATCAAGATCAAGATAGTATTATGGTTTATCAAATAACGGAGCACATTTTAAACATTTAAAATAATTTTTTTAAAGGAATTCTTTGTTTTATTTATCATACCTTTTTTGGATCTAAGTTGCAAAACCGTGATTTTAACCTCAATGGATCAGAAATTGATTTTCCTTTAAAATGTGTTGTGTCGCAAGGTATAGGATGCCATTTAAAATTGTTTAGTACCTTTCTAGGAAAAACAGAAAATAAATAAATAAAATATTAAAAAATAAACTTTACTTCATGAATTTTTGTTTTAACTCCAGTAGTTTCTGATATAAGCATATGGATTACGTCTTTAAAATCAAATAAAATGGGCACGAAAAGAATGATTATAAATTTTAAGTGTTGAATTTAAAAATAGCAATATGATAAATACCAAAACCCGTATGGTTCCGAACAATTTCGAGGCATCATCAAATTGACATTTCTTTTTCCATGACTGTAGATGAAACCAAAGTTAATAATATAACTTTTTCCTTTTTGTTATGCCATGGATGCCAAGGTGTATGAATGTAAACTAAGGGTAGTGCCATAAAATGGAGCGTGCTATAATAATTCCATCAATCCCAACCCCCATTCAGGTAGTAAATAAAAATTGCGCAAATTTCCTACAAAAGAAAAATTAAAAACTAATAAATTTGTGTCACAGAAAATAGTAGGGATTTACATTGTTTTTTGTGTGTTGGTTTATTAACACACATGTATATAAAATGTCATAAAATGTGGATAGTTTAAAATTCATGTGTAGGTATTGGATAACGAATTGTTAATTTCGATAAATTAATTTGAGGTTAAACAATATTTTATGTGCGTCTGCACTACATTGTTCATTTGTTTATCGTTGACTAAAAATCAATATTGACGTATAAACATAAATTGCACCTTCAACTGTCAGTCGTAAATCGCTTCATGCTAATTTTATGTCTGCAATTCTTTTAATTTTTTTGTGTTTCGACTTTTGTTGAGTCAACATTGTAAACAATATTCGAAAAATAAATAAATATCCAGTGACAATACGTAATAATTTATTTTTTAATGTTTTTTTTTCAGTTTATCGAACAAATAAATAAAATAAACTCATTTATTAATGGCAGGCCTTCTACGATGATTTACTCGTTTGACAACCGACTACTAGATCGAAAAACATAAATTTTGATCGATGCACTTTATTTTTGTTTTCAATTCAGTTTTTTAATTGGAAAATGCACAGGCGATATTTATTATTTGTATTTAGATTACCTTTAATGTTTATAAAAATAACTCATGATATATTGTATAAAAATGACATTTGAAACTATTTGAGTAAAATATTAATGTATATTTTTTTGCTTTTAGGTAAGTTCCAAAACACATTCAGTAACTGTAAGTATACTTTTAGGCTGGGCAAGTGTAGGGTTACTCTCTTAAAATGAAATAGTCAAAATTCTACTATTTTAATTATTACAAGCATTTTTTACTAATAAAATAGTCGTTTTTACTTTAAAATTGTTATTTTTTAGTACTAAAATAGTCAAAGTTTGACTAATTTAAGATTAGTCATAGTTTTTAACTATTTCTGAGAGTTAAAAGTACCTAACTTATTTCATTTGCGGCCAACAATGAATTATTTTTTGACTTAAATGCATGGTTAAATGGCCCATAAAAACAAACAAAAAGTTTAGCTCAAAACAGAAACACAAAAAATATATTCAACTAAATATTTTGAGTAAAGATGGGATATTTAGGTACTAAAAACTGAAAAATAGGTAACTAAAAAGGAACTAAAAAAAGCATTTTAGGTATAAAAAAACAATAAAAGTTCAAGTTTCGTTTATTTTTATAAAATAAGTAACATAAAATATTTTTTTTATAAACTGAGCAATAGTTAATTAAAGCTATAAGGAACTGAAAATATAACAGGGAATACCTGATATTTACCAAATTTACTACTATAGTACTCTATAGAGGAACAAACAGATAGCTAAAATGTATATAAATTAAAGAAAGATGTTTTAACATAACCTCAAAGTCCTTACAATTTTACAGCAAACTCTACAAAATAAGTTTTTTCCGTCAATAGAAAAATCTTATTCGTCCCCTCTATCCAACTGCTGAGTTTATTTAGAGGATTTTCTTTGGTTTTGGGCATTTTTTTATAATTTTGTTTAGCCGCAAACCCAAACACAGAACATACTCACAATAAACTATTTCTATGCAATAAACTGTTTCACTGACTGACACTCACTACACAGAACATAAGCTCACTACAAAGAAGGTAAGTAACTGCAAAGAAAGTTACTATTACAGTCTGTGACCATAAGAAAAAATCTATACCGTTGAGTTGCACGCCCTGAATAAAATATTGGCGCAAAATTTAAAAAGAACACATAAAAATAAAATAAGTAAAAATAGGTGAAAATAAACTGACAAATTAAAAAATATGTAACAAAAGTATAAAAAGGTAGTTTAAAGCAAAAACCTCCAAAAAAGGTAAAAAAGGTTAAAACAAGTTAGGTTTATATAAAAGAAAATCTTTTAAAACACATTTTGGCATTATTGGTTTTCAAATAGTTACATCGGTTGAAAAAAGTTAAAATAACTAAAATCCCATCCCTAGTTATGAGCAATATTTATAGACAAATAAAATTGATTTTTATGAAAGTGACTGATGGCTCATTGGTTATGACATACGCTTGACAAGCTGGACAACCGAGTTCAAACCCCGGCTGGGTCAGAACTTTTTTTAAATTTAAATCAACAAATTTGACTATTTCATTCAGTAGAATTTGACTAATTATTAGTGACTGCTTTTTCGCTATGACAATTAGTCAAATATGACTTATAATTAGATATTTTCGATTAATTCATTTTAAGAGAGTAGGGTTTTTAAACTCTAGGGAGATTAAATCTGGACATCTGGCCGGCCAATCCAGAACCCCTTTTGAAAATGAAGTTAACTTGTTTTTGCGTTTTTTTTAATCACTGGTTCGTTTTGTTGGGCTACCCTGTATAATACTGAACGTTGTGGAGATAAGCTACCGTATATTTCCAGGGAAAATGTTTACTGTATAGAAAATAATCCTTCTGTTCAGTCAAAAACCTAAGCATGAAACAATGCTTATGAGCAAAACGAACCGACATAAACAAGTCTAGGTAAAATCGTAAAATTTATGTATTACAACGCGGCAAAACTATAACCGTAGCGAAATTTGTAGGGAACGGTAACCGATGCGAGCCTTTGTTCTATTTGTGTCAAAAGTGTTTTGCGAAAAATGAATTATTAGTTAAGTAAACTAGCTATAAATCTCGATATCTGTCACTCATTGTGAAGAACGCCCAACTCAGAAACTCCTAGTTTCATAGACATCAACTTAGGTAGATGGAATTCCTGTTTCAAAAAAATATCAACTTTCTCTTAGGGAATTATTCATAAAATAATTTCATTCTTCTTATACAGTGTGTTTCATTGAAATTCGGTATTTATTTAAAAAATAAGTACCGAATTACCGCGAAATAAAATAAAACACACTGTATCTGTATTTACTTTAAACAAATTTATAATAATATCTCAAATTAGCGAGACGTCAGGCCAGCAAAAGAATGAGCAAAAAGGCTGATGAAGTTAAGAATTACATTTCGCATTCAATTATTTCCTTTGAATATCAACTAATTCATTTTCTTTGAGATGGACCGCCAAAGGCCAAACAGTTTCTTTTTGTGCATCGAATTAAATAATTTTTAATTTTGAATAAGAAATATTTTATTATTTACCTACCTAACTTCGGAAAGAAAGGAACTGCTACTGACTGCATTTTTAATTTACAAAAAATGATGAGAAAATGTTTTATTCATTAATAAAATGTAGGTAATGTTAACTTTATCTAATTGAATAAGTAATTGGTACTATTAAATTACCTGGCTATCTTCTTCTTACATCTTTATTATACATATTTAGGTACAAATACAATTTAATTCGTGCAGTTTATAGTTTATAGTTTGTGCATATATTATAATTGAGTATGGTGCAGAAAATGCAAAATGCAAAATGAAAGCTACATATATTTGTTTGGATTTTTATTGGACTGCTACTAGCTATTTTATAGTTTTTAAATTAGCATAGTAAAAGGTTTATTGTTTTTTAATAGGAAGAAAAGTATAATTACATTCAATATGCTAATAAATAATATATTTGGTTTGCTAATACCAAATGCTGTTTAAACTTTCATGACATTTTTATTTGGAGATATAGGAAATATTTAAAGAATTATGGTGAAAAAGTTACTTGCTTTTATAAAAAATCCTTTTTGAAGCTATTAAAGCTGTAGCATAGAAAAAACCAATCGGGGGTAGAATAAATTTAAAAATTCAAAATTTTTTAAAAATTTATAATTTTAAAAATTGACAAAACTTTATGTTTTTAAAAAATTTCAAAATGTGTTTTAAAGCATATTTATGAAAAATATTAATTTTATTACGTAATTATTTTTAAGAATTTTCGTACCAAGGCTTTTTTAATTTTAATTTAATCGTAAAAATTTATTTTTTCGTCTTAAAAAGCGGTTTTAGCGCATAAATAATACATAAAGTTAAAGTTAAATATTAATTTTATAACACAGTATAACTATTTTTTAGATTGTATCTACTCCTATTGCTTATATGCATATATAGTATTGTCTTTTTTTCGTAAATAATAATTAACACGACAAAATTTGATTTTTTTCTATCCCATAAAAAATTCCTATAGATTTTGAAAATAGACTTAAAAAATAATACCCGTGTCTTGGCGTTTTTTCAGATCACGTCATTTTTCTTTAAATGTTATCTACGGTATTCGGCACATAATATAACAGCTTCGATTACACTTAGACTGTATAGTTTAAAAAAAATATTGACTGAATAAATGGACAATCATTAAAGCTACATTTCAAATTATATTAATTATATACAGGGTGTTGCACATTTCCAAAATACAGGGTGTTTCATATTCGTGGTAACAAAATGCCACTTCCGGTTTAACCGGTATATAAATTACTATACTACACTATATTCATTTTTTTTGTTAAAATTTTACAAATTCGTGTCAATCAAAAATAGCCCATAACTTCTTTGATGGTTTGCGGTTTATTGAAATCTTAAAACATTGTTTAAAAGATTCAATGTCAATTCTATAACATTTGACTTGAAACGTTAATAACTTTTTTATTTTAAACACCCTGTAGGTTTTTATATAATCAAACAAAAATTAAAAAACATTTCGATTGATGTAACTATTTGTTTATGTAAAATCATACAATATTTGAAGAAGAAACAAAGGATTTATAACAAAATAGAGAATTAAAAATATGTATAGGTTAAAATAATTGCGATTTCATGAAAAGGTGTGGTAGGTAATTTTTTAAATCTGTTAAAATTTTTCATGGAAGGAAAATCGTGTTAAATTGTATTACAAATTCGCTGTCCAACAACGGAAATAATGAACTCATTATTCACGTTTTTAGGCATCAGTGGTTGGCTGATTTCAATATTTACTGTGATTTGAACCAATTTTAAATTTGGAGAAGGCGACTATAATAACATTTAAAATTGTTAAAAAGTGAGTTTAACCGTTTGACAGATGTCAGATTTTATTTATTTATTTTTCAAAAACAATTAGTTATATTACACTCGAGATTATGCGCATTATTCACTCGCATGATTTAAGTATCTCGTAAACCTCATTCTCGTATATAATACCCTGCATTATTTATAAAATAATAAATTTGTTTACTACTAATATATATTTTTTACATAATTGCTTAACATTTTCTTAAAGCTATTATAATTATCACAATACTTTATATATTTTGGTAAATTATTAAAAAGTTTTAAACCATTGGAAAAACATTTTTTTGACTATTTTGACTTTTGACTATATCTAAAGCTTTATAAGATATTCTTTGTTTAACACTCATAAAATCTAAAACATTTAACTTAATGGGTGTATATTTATTACATTTTAATATACTACGTAATGCTTTATTTTAAATTATTTTTAGTTTAGATAGTTCACTTTGGTTTAGGTTAAAAAGGACTGTCGAACAAAACTCGATATTTAAAAATACACTTTTTTTGACATAATATAATTGCAATGACTAGAAAAATAACACCCATTGTAAACGTATTTCTCGTTCTAAAAAACGCGATTTTTTCAATGATCATTTCGATGTGATTTTTCTCTAATCAAATTAAAGTCAATTGTGATTCTAGAGCGTTTGTGTGAGTGTGTGCGAGATGAAAGTCGAAGTCAATCCATCCGTCAACAAGGGACAAATGGGAAGCAAATCGGCATACGCGAAGGGTTGTTATTTACAAATGCGCAGAAATTGTCGTACGCCGGGATTTATCTGCTATCGTTTGATTTATCGTGCGATATTGTTGGCTGTCTTTTGGCAAACGAAGGGCTACAATGGCCCGGCATACATCATGCATCCAACACTTTATCCCGACTCCACTTGGCACATAAATACGCGCGGCCGATTTGCTAAAAATCGACAACTGTGAAACTGTCACCGTTAATTTGTTCATGCGAAATGTAGCAGATGCCTTCTGCTTTATTGAATTTCTGAGCTCGAATTTATTACCTTCGCCGGCCATAATCACTATATTTTAACTTAATTCGAGGATATATATACCGTGGCGGTTGATTTTTTCCAGCCAACAGTCCGTCATCCACCATATGGATTCAATTATCAAACGTTACCTGCTTCCTAGGTACGGTTATCTAATTTCTGGATAAATTACCCATAATCATTATGCTTTCATCACGAAATTACTAAATTAACTGAAAAATATTTAAATATTTAACCGCTTTGAAAGGTTTTTCTTCTATAAAATGGAGTACCGCAAGGGTCATATTTAGGGCCACTTTAATTTATACTCTTTGTTAACGATACTATAGTATACACAGTAAAAAAATGTTTGTTAATTTTAATTTTTTGTCAATCCAGATTGCAAGTTTACAACCAACTATAATCTGTTAACTAATTAAATAAGTAGTTTGTAATTATAACGAACATTTTGTAGATTTATTAACAAAATTCTATATCAATAATTCAACCATAATTCTTAAAAGGACCTTATTTTTACAAACCTTTTTGTAGATTATTTGTTGGAAACTGGGAACTTTGGGAATTTTGATAAGAAATGTTGCTTTATTAATCACAAAAAAATTAACACATACCTAAATAAATGAACACAAAATAACATACACACAATTAAATAACACACCATTCTGAAATCATTACATTATTATGAAATTTGGTACAATTTAATTATCAGTACTATCACAACACTAACTGATGTATTTCGTTACTTTAACCCACTCACGGTATCCCTTAATTTCAGTAATGTCATTTTTTTCGGATACTTCGCACTTTGCACACTCGTTAATTGGTATATGGAATCCGAATAACAATAATAGATTTCTGGTAATATATTATAAACACTCTGGACGAATTAGAATAAAGTAAGCAGAAACATAAGTTGCAGACGCTGAAGTCAGCTGAACTTTGAATGAGATCACGTGTACCTTTTTAACAGTGGCGTAACTACCACCGGTTTCAGAGACCGGGGCCCCGAGCAGCAGGGGGCCCTCAAAAGTGGGATTTTGAAAAAATAAAAAATTTGTTTTTTGTAGTAATAAATATTCGTTGCTTGATATTATATTTCTATTGTGTTTCTTTTTTTTCACATTTTCGTGCTATCTCAGATGAGCATGGTTTGATTGAAAACAAATTCAAAATCTAGAACTCAAAATTTGGAATTAAATATTTTGAAAAAAACATATGTTAATTGAAATTTGAAATTACAAATCTAGAATCATAAACTCAAAATCTAAAGTCTGAAATGTTGAATAGGAATAGGGTCAAAAATAGAAATTCAGCGATGAAAAAATAAAAATGAAAAATTTGCAATTTAAAATAATAAATTTTCGATTTCACATTTACAATTTTATGAAAATTAAAAATCATTAAAACTTATCTATGAAGTACCATGGGCCTTTGAGTAATTTGAGTATTGTGTCCATTGAACACGAAATAGCCAATCGTTTGAGAAATAACTTAGATCAAATTATTTACAAGTTTGCTGATTTGAAAGTACTGCGTATTAAAATCTAAATATGAATATTACAACTTCGAGAACTCAAAAATTGTCCATTTTCTTCACTGATTTTTATTTGAGTATTAAAAAATAAAATGTTTTACGTTAATAACACTTGATCCTTTTTTTAAACATCATTTGTATATACATCCCTTCGAAATGAGCAATGAATATTATTGTGTAAGGCAGGGGGGTGGAGTGGGAAAAGTTAAATGATTTAACAAAATTTCCTGGTGAGAATCTGACTGGGGCCCCCATTTCTATAGTTACGCCACTGTTTTTTAACGAACTAATTAGTTAAACATTAATATAATAATCTGTAACCTTCTTTTAAAAATTAATTAGTCAAAAATGACTATTTATTACAGTAACTGTTATACGAATCGCTAAGTCTTATGTAAAATTGTCCCCTGAATCCGAAAATACCGTCAAAAATTATGAAAGTAGAGCAGTTTTTGAGATATAGTCCATATTATTTGGAAAATTGACTATATCTCAAAAACTGTTTTACTTTTATAAATTTTGAAAACATTTTCGGATTCAGGGGACAATTTTACATGGAAATTGACTGCCAAATGCGATACAAATTGCTATTGACGATCATTATTAGTGGCTGCTTTTTTGATATGACAATTCATTCATTTTTGATTAATTCATTTTTAGAGAGTTTGAAACTAACAAAATGCTTACAAAATTTCATATAACCTTTACAAAACTAATGGTAAATTAGTTTCCCTTTTTAAAATAATTAAAAAACCCTGGTTTTCTCCAAAATATCATGTTAAAATTTTTACAAAATAACAAACTACAAACTCATGTTAACATAACAGTGTAATATCATATTTTCTGAAGATCTTATTATTAATATATTTTTGATTATGAAAATAATTTTAATAAAATTTTTAAATACGTGAAACATAATTAAATAAAAAATATCGAGCACATTGGTTTAGATATTGAATAATTTCAATAATAGATGAATAAATCTATGTATAATTTAGTTAGTTGGTTTATATAATTTAAAATAGTTATTTGTGTGATTGACGGTTTGTCGATGCAACTGATTTGTTTTAACGTACAGAAAATTTGATTTAAATGGCATATTTTAATTGTAATTTAAATTTATCATAGTGTGGGTTAATCAAAATCGACATTCTAACGCAGATATTTTATTTTATATGCAAAACTACTGAATTTATGTATCACATTTGCCTTTTAACAAAAATTGATGCATCAGATGACTAAAATCAAAATCAATCATTATATATTCCGTTTGGAACAACTTAAAAAAAAATTGATTGTGCAATTTGTACACTGTTCAAAATTTCATGACCATTTTAACACCAAATTAACACCATATATGGTCTATATCGATACAAACCAAAATGGTGTTAAATAGGGTTCGTTGGTCCGGTGTAAATTCAAATACTAAAATAGTGTTAATTTAACTTTCACACAGTATTAAAATAAATTTTAACTGGTGTAAATTGAACTCCTTTTCAGTGTTAAATATTATGTGTTTGTGGTCAAATTAAATCAAACTACACAGAAAAAAGGCAAAAAAGGAAACAGGAAGTTCCTTGACGCATTACTAGTATATTACCAGTGGTATTATTCCAGAAAATGGAACCTTCAACTCGCTAGAGATAATGTTTTTAGTTCGTTCCATTAACTTAAAATACTTCAAGTATTGACAGCTGTTTCCACCTATTTAAGGTCTAGTATCGAACAACTGGTAGTGTCACACCAAAGCAAAAGACTACCTGAGCTTATATATTTTTCATGTAAGTCAACAAAGGCGAGATTTAAGAACATCACGTGATCCACAAAAAAATAAATACTTATGGGTCAACTAAATTAATATAGTTAAATGAACTATTCCTTTTTTTCTGTGAAGGTGCACTTCTCAAATATTTTTTAGATAAACACCGTTTTGGTGTTCATTTTCAACCATAATTCATGGTGTTATATTAACACCACTTCGTGTTGGATTTTGACACCATTTTAGGATTACTCTTTACACCAGATATTTTAAACAGTGTAGTTATTATGACATTTAATTTGTATTCTGCACCTTCCAAAGATCGAAGTCAACAAACAACTCCACAACAAATCCAAGCATGTCAATCTTCTTGTGATTTTTGGAGGTTGTGTTTTCGAATTCGCGGCATTGTGTGTATATTCCGAAACCATAAAGTCACTGCTAATCGGAGGAAGGCGAGTTGTTAGCTGTGCATTAGTCGGGCTATAAATCTCGAGATAAAAAAGGTCGCCGTATGCAAATAAGTTCGTCGAGCGACCTAGAAGGCAGTGACGGCGGGAGGGGGTTCGGGGGAGGGGGTTGCGAGTTGGAAAACGGTTCGCACGTGATATATGGGGCACCGGGTGTCAAATGAGTGATGCATGGGGCCCCGGCATCTCTCAACCCGGCCGACACGACGTCGACGTCCGAAGAAATACAACAACACTCTCGGTAATTGGAAGAAATTTGCAATTTGATTATTACAAATTGCAACGTGCCATTTCTTTCATTTAAATTCCGCTTTATTTCTAATTTTCATGTCATCAAGCTTGACCCACTACCCCATTAAATCCCAAGTCTTCAAGTCTAAGATATTAAAAACTATTTGGATCAGTCTTTAACTGAAACTCAGTTGGATCATCCCTTGAACTATTTGTTTATTTATTATCCATCATCTGTTTTATCGTTTGTTTATCTTCTATGCAGGGTGTATCAAGTATTCTTCCAAGTCCCAAATATATTTAGATTTAAATCTTTCACATATTATTCTGAAGAAACAAATGCAAGATAAAGGGCCGTATGCAGAAAGGTTGATTGATTTATATTAAGTGATTTTCGCATATCCACTGATTTAAGTCAAAACCAATTTGGCAACATCGCAAATTTTAAATGTCAGTAAGTTTTGTAGGTTAGCTCAAATATACTTTAATAAGTGGTTATTCTATTATAAGAGTAATACATTTTTAAAATGTATTAATAAATATACACATAAATACATTTATTACTGACAAAACCTTATTATTGACAAAAACTTGGTTCGAAGAGCATTTGTGCTTGTGGTTGGAAAACATTAATTAACAATAAATTATATTGTATAATGTAATTATCAGAATATTAAACCTGTTTCTAAAAGGCCATAACACCTTTTTAGACATTTAGGCAAACGTTTTAAAAAATAAATGATAAAGAAGACATCGAGAGGGAAAAGATATTTAAAATTTCTGAAAACAAGAATATAAAAAAAGACAAACTCTAGAGAATAACATATGTGGGTTATTGCTTGATATACATAAATTAGGGGTTCATAATTATACCTACAATTTTTTTTTAAATGATTTATATTGAAAAAAATATACAAAAGTATTATCTTAATACAGCAAGTTTTAAAATTTAATTTTTGCAGTTCTATTTTTTACCCTGTGTATTTTATTTTCATATTTATTATTATTTTCGCGAAACCCACCGAGACAAAAAATCAGATTTGTTATTTAACAAAATATATCTGAAGTCAAATAGTTTAATTGCGATGTAATTTATAACCTTAAATTATTAAGAATAAACAGGGAAGAGTTTTAATACTCGATAAAATTTTTAAATGTCGCACCCGTTACATTTTGAGAAAATTTTAGAAAATAAAGTACAATATTTATACAATATACACTATTTATGCATTTAAAATACGTGCTTTTTTATGGTTACTATTCAAGTTTTACACAAAAAATTATTAATACATGCTTTTATCCAAAATTTTACATTATCAACTTTAGAAGCCAACTTGGTCGCATTTGCCGATTTTCTAAGGTCGCGCCCGTTACGCTATTCATGACGTGATCAAAAGGTTTTGGGTGAGTTAAATATCTAATTTTTTATACTATTTTTGTATATTAACGTATCTTGATATATATAAACAAACACTTTATTATCATGAAAAAACGCAGTTTTAGTGTCGCACCCGTTACAATGGAAATACCCAAAATTAAAATATTTTTTTGCAGATCATATTTTTTTAATTGTTTGTCAAATAAATATTACAAATGCTAAAGACAATTTAAACAAAAAGTATAAGAAAATATGTTCATATGTTCATGCTTTAATTTTACATACAGGATGTATTTTTTATTTTCTTATAAAATGTCTTTTAAACCTATTATTAACAAAAACTGTTAATAAATGTATCATAAAATGTATATTCAATTTAAAATATGCTGTTGCCCTTTTGTTCCTTCATTTAATTTTTTTAAAACAAACAATACTTGTTATAATTAATAGATACATTTTATTATTTTTACAGGAGAAATAATAGACTGTAATGTTTTTTCCAGAAATCCCTCAGAAAAAAAAATCGCCTTACCCAAAACCTACTGTTACTATTTAATGAACAAACTCATAATTTAAAAGTATAAAAGCAGAAAATTAGTTTAACATCATCTAAAATTAAAATTCTTTAAAAATTAAATATTTTTAAAACACAATTTTGATTTTATTTTATAATTTTTTGCTTTGTGTTTGTGTTTCTTAAATTAATAAAATGTATCAATAAATATTTTTACCCAAGAACATTGTTAGGGGTAATTCTTATACAATGGAACTAAATAAACTAATAAATCAATTGATTTCAAAAATTCAGCTTTTTTGGTCAGACAAAAAAACAGCCGAGATATTTTATATGATTAATATAATAGTAATTTTATGTTTAAAAAAATGTTATTCTTTAATTATATCTTTATTAAAGGTTTACCTTCTGGATTTATTTTTACATATATAATATATATTTACAAACAAAAATGCTGCATTTTAGATGATTTTATTGGCCAAAAAACAAATTTAGTAAACCATGACTTATATTATATTTAATTTCTAGGGTTAAAAGCAAATGTCACAAATGTAAAATTTTAATTGTTTTATATCTAATTCAAAATGTTAATGCGTTGAAATTAAGTTTTTAGGGTTAATAAAAACGTTTTAAAGATAATTTCCCAATTTATTTTATAAAATAACACTTTTTAAAGCCATGTCGTGCAAAAACCTAAATCCACTGATATACCAAATCAGTTCATATAAATAAATCAACGTTTTTGCATAGGGTCCTTACATTGTTTCCCTTATATAATACCAATGCCAATAATAAAAAATATTGATTCAGAACTTCTTTAAATCCAACATAAGTTCGTTTTTGTGCCAAAAACTCCTAAATCCACTTGCACATTTAACTTTGACGTAGACCGTCGTGTGTAGTAAATCTAATCAATTTGCTTGGAGCAGTGTATAGCGGAACGTTGCACATATTTCACGGGCTCGAGGCACTCTACATAATCCTTAAACAAAATCAAAAGTTTAGTAAATGATGGATACGTGGAAAGCTATCCGTCTTGTCAGGGCCACTGCCTCGCTCATATCAGTCAACGTCCTGGAACTCTCTCGTCTACTAAGCGACCTGCACGTCAATCTGTCCAGGCCTCTTCTTCACCAATCAATACACACCTTGCTGCCGATAATACCTACACTTTTCCTGCCGGATTTTTTTTCTCCTAATTGATAGCTTTTTGGTGGAAAATTTATCAACTTCAAAGACTAGCAATCAGTTGAATTGTAGCTTCCTTTGGGATGTCATACATTAAACCAATTATTAATTAGCTCATTAAATAATTAATACTCAATATAAATAGCCTATTAAACCGTCCAGTTTCCTTAATGAAGGAATGTTAAATTCCGAGGACAGATGTCGGTCATTTGCGAAAATAAAGTGCCCGGTGAGATTCGAAACTGGATCGGTAAGGTAATATAAAGTAAATGGGCACTAAAAATTTTATTTGTGGGACAATGGTATTTAAATTAATTATTCTGTTAAAGCATTTACCTCCTTAAGCGATAATGAATCATTATTTAGGAACGATAAGCGAGTTCATTTGTATCATTGAAATTGTATATCTGTTGTTACCTAAGTGTTTTTGCACAAGGTTTATTTGACAAATTGATTGTTTTAAAACCATGATCAAGATTGATGAATTTATAGAAATTTCAGGATTTTTTATGTATTGGTTGGTTTATAGGTATTAAGAAAAGAGGATAGAAAGTCAGCCGTTCTGATTAACAAAGCTTTGGAACAATCCAAAAAATCTTTTTATATAAAAATTAGACCCATTTTTTTTTATCTAAACGTAGCAATAAAAGGTTTAGATCTCGATAAAGAATATATGTACTCTCTAAAAATGAATTAGTCAAAAATGACTAATTTAATAAGTATTTATTAGTTGCTGCTTTGTTACTTGTACCATGGTTAACCATGGAATACCATGGTATCCCAAAATTTAACAGCCAATTCTTATGTAAAATTGTCCTCTGAATCCGAAAATGTCTTTAAAAGTTAAAAAAGTAAAACAGTTTTTGAGATACAGTCAACTGTCCATTTAATATGGAATTGACTATATCTCAAAAACTGCTTCACTTTCATAATTTTTGACGGTATTTTCGGATTCAGGGGACAATTTTACATTAGAATTAGAATTTTGGGATACCATGGTATTCCATTTTTAACGCAGCCACTATTAAATTAGTCATTTTTGACTAATTCATTTTTAGAGAGTATGTATACTCAAAATAAATTAATAACAAAAATTTGGTGGCATATCGAGTTTTTAAATACTGAAATTTCAGGCAGCAAAGTTAAATATGTCTTGTAATGTCAAATTTATGTTCCGCATGAAATTTTGTGCTCATTTTTTTTTAAATAAAACTGAGTAGTTCCGCTGAAATAGCAAAATCGGCAAAATTGATCTTTAATAACTTTTTAACCAATTTGTTTAGCAAAAAATCATAAGAAACTTTTTTTGTAGAGCGTTTAATTCTCTACATAAATATCCGCATTTACTATATGACCTTTGGTTGGTGAGTTACAAAAATTAGAAGGAACAGAAAAAATGTTTCTCTACGACTACTTAAGAATAGTAACATTCTAGTGTAATTTTTGATCAAAGAAAGGATGTTTTTCTGCAATACTGTGCGAAAATATTCCTACTCTTGTTTAAGAATGGTCACAAGTAACGACATCTCCTGGCTGTTTACTAAACGTAAAAAATTTAAAAATATTTAAATATTACTGTATTATTTATTAATTAAAAAATAATAGCAGTTGTATAATTAAGGTTTAGACACAAAAAATTAGTTATATTTATTGTTTTTCAAATATACAAATCAAAATTATAATAAATTTGATATTAAAATGATTATTTTTTTTGACAGTTCTCTGTATTGTTGGGACATTGTTGAGGCATTGTTGTTGAGGGAACCTACAGCGAATTACAGCGATAATTTTTTGAAAATTTTCTCTGGTAGTTACTATATATAAAAAAGTCAAATTAACCACACGTCAAACTGACAGGTTGAATTCAATTGTGAAAATTGGAGATTTTGCATGAAAATGAGTCGATTTGGAGTTTGTTCTCTGTCCACCATCGATAAAAAAGTCAAAGGAAATGTTCCCATTAATACGGAGAAGTAAAAAAAAACAGTTTGGAACCAATTTACTACTTTTTGTACTGAGAGGGAATACACATTGAGTGCTGAAACGAGTGAAGCGCAATTGGCAAACATTATGAAAGATTACGCTTACAATATGAAGAAAATGGATGGAGAAGACTATAAGGAAGGTACAATAAAAACAATGTGGAATCAGACTGCCAAATTACTTCAAGAAAAGTATTTGAACGATTTCGACATCAAAATCAACCCATTTTCGGATGCTGCATTCAAGACCGCTCGAGGAGCTCGTGATGCCAAGCGTAAGGCTTTATTTACAATCTATTCCGGAAAAACGGAGGGCAAGTGCAGCAGCGTTGGAGGAAAAAGATTGGGATGCAATGACCACTGTTTGGGACGAGGAAACTCCTGATGGCCTCCAGAAAAAATTATTCATGATAATATCAGTGGAATTGGCTTGGAGAGTTGGTGAGGGCAGCATACAGATACAGAGAACTGTCAAAAAAATAATCCCCCGAATACCACACGAGCTTCAAAATTATCTGGCATTTCCCTCAAGGTTCCCTGCAAACAAATAAAGTCGTCAAGTTTTTCAGGAAAAATCACTCGCGCTTCGCGCTCGTGATTTTTTAACCTGAAAAACTTGACTCCTTCATTTGTTTGCAACGAACCTATCGGGAAAAATACCCGATAATTTTGAAGCTCTTGTGGTATTATAAGTGATAAACCAGCTTTGAAGTTTTGACAGATTCAAAAAGTTTAAAAAAAGACCTTTAAAATTTAGAAAAAGAATAGATGTTGACATAGATTAGTTTTGTATTTGTTACAATGTTATTTTTTTTATTAGTTAGTGTAAATAACTATTTTTAATTTTAATAAAGATTTAGGCATACCATTTGTTTAAATTTATTATAATTTACATTATAAAATTGTGACGGCACAAAATGGTTTGACAATACAAAAAACTTAAATGTCAAAAACTGCTTGGTTTCTTTTTTCTGTTTAAAATTATATAAGCGTTACTATTCTTACGTAGTCGTAGAGAAAATAATGTCTGAAACACGTTTGGAATAGCATATTCCACTCTCGTAAAACCGTCACACTCGCCTTCGGCTCGTGTGTCAAATTTTTCCTCGAGCGGAATATGCTGTATTCCAAACTTGTTACAGAATGTACTATTCCCATTCGTATGGAAAATCGAAAAGAAAAGATATTAAAATTAAGAGCTCATATTTTCACAACCTCATTTTTATACCTATACAAAACTTTTAAGCCTGCTTTTTGTTTTAAACACCTGTTAAAAAAATAACAGGAAGAAACATTTACCAAATCAGTTTGCGCCCAAAATGATATTTAAACTTACTTTTTAGTAAAAGAAACCACAGGTAGGAGCATTTACCAAATGGGTTTCCGTCCAGAATGATAGTTGCACGTATGTCTTTAATAAATATTAAACCACCAAAAATAAGTCATTTTTGGATATTGCAAATGGCGACTTTTCTCACTCTGTTTAGTATGGTCAATAAATGATAGGACTCCTTCCTGTTGTCTTTTTTAAGGTATATATACATTCTCTTAAAAAGGATATTGGAAAGGATAAGGAATTAAGCCACGATCCTTATTACAAAAAACGTATCTGTGAAGACACGTTGTTTTTGGTTTTGTCTTTATCAGGATTCCTCCAAAGGACTTCTTATTTGATATGCTTGCCATTCTTAAGTGGATAATGTTCAAAGAATTGTGTTGTGTTTTTCGATGCTTCCGCTTATTCGACTAATTATTTAATGTTGGGGGTTCAAGTACATGTGCTCGCTGCTTTTGACACGTGGAAATTCAAAGACACCGACAATCTGCAGGTTTATTAAAACGTTCAAAGACCAAAGCGTAGCAGAGAACCAGCCGAAACGCAACAGGCGTACACAACACACACACACTAACAAGTATCGATGATGATGTTGTCAGGATCGAGCGCACAAAGACTTCGCCGCTGGCTGATCGCGTTTATTTTTTTTGACCTGTCGTTAATAAATTGGGGAGCATTAGCGCAGATGAGACGCGTATGATGCTCGGCTCGCCGCGAGCGCTTCATCTGCTTCAGATGGATCCTTTTCGCTCCAGAGCAATTGGCACTACGTTTATTTTAACCTAATGCCGCTACATCTACGTACAACAGGGGTTCGAAAAATGTGCAAAATAAAATTTTAATTAAATGATTTTTATTTTCGTTCCTTTTAGGTTATATCTAGTTAATGAGTTAGCTCGAGTTATGCAGGCTGGGACTTACACTCAGTTTCAAAAGTATTCCATCTAGAAGTTTCATGGTAACAAGCTATCCTCTATCTATTATGTAATTGACTGTATTTATAACATAAAAAAAAAATTGTTGATACTTACCCAATTAGAAGATAGGGGGGAAAAAGAAAAAATGCAAAATTTGTTTATTTATTGATAAATATATTAAATATATAATCTATGAACTTTTAACACTTTATTTCTTTAGGGGGGCATGTCTGGTATAAAGATTTAGGTATTCTTAAGAAATGTTATTCCATTCCTCAACAGCAGCTCAAATAAGCTCTTGAACATTCATGGGAGGATTTAAACGGTTACGAATCAATCTGGATAAATAATCCCAGACGTGTTCAATAGCATTCATCTCTGGAGAAAGAGGTTGCCAATCCATTCTGTCAATTTCACCCTCTAGCAGAAACTCTAGGATAGCTCTAGTTCGATGTGGACGGGCATTGTCATCCATAAAGATGAAATTGGGACCTACTTAATCTTGAATTGGTTGAATAATAGGCCGAATGATTAAACCCATGTAAATTTGTCCAGTCATAGTGCCAAGATCATGAACCAGTTGAGTTTTTTTTCTATATACGTTTCCACCCCAAAACATAACACTTCCGCCTTTAAATGGTACCACTTCTCTGGCAAAAGCAAGTCGCTGGTGTGCTTCCCATTCTCTTTAGACACGACATTAACTGTCGTCACTGACCAATCCA
This sequence comes from Brassicogethes aeneus, assembly GCA_921294245.1. Lineage (NCBI taxonomy): Eukaryota > Metazoa > Arthropoda > Insecta > Coleoptera > Nitidulidae > Brassicogethes > Brassicogethes aeneus. The sequence goes on from OV121135.1 coordinate 50,161,288, forward strand.
ATCCTTGTTTCATACGAGAACAGAACATTTAACCATTGAGGCAATAACCAGTTTTGGTGATCTTGAGCCCATTCTAACCGCGACTGTCTATGCCTAGACATTAACCTGGGCACTTGCAAAGGTCTTTCACAAAGCAAACCCGATCCAATGACGCGTCTTGATGGTGACATTAGAAATAATTTGGTAGTATGAAGCCTGGTACTGCCTTCGAAGACTGCTGATCATGATGGACCTGTTTCTCTTAGCTACTTGATTTAAATATCGGTATTTCCTTTGAGTTGTAACCCTTGGACGCCCACTTCGATCTCTTCTTTTACAGAACCCGACTTATTATGCTTTTGAATATTCCGAGTAACCGAAGCCTTAGCTATTCGTCGATGTGATAGACCTTCTTCAAAGAGAAAGATTATTTGCAAACGAATTTCATTGCTAAGTTGAGCTCCTTAAGATGATTTTCAACACTATTGAATGTTAAGCAAAACGGACAAAACTGCATATTTTGTTTAAGATTGCAGAACGGATTTACTTCTTTGGTTTTTAAGGTGATTTTTTAGTTCCATAACAAAAACATTCAAAGTTAAATATTTATACTACTCAATAAATATTAATATTTTTATATTATACTTCGTGGTGTAAAACTTTTGAAACTGAGTGTAGATACACTCTTAGAAAAGACCTGGTATTTGTAACTAACTTATTATCGTTGGGGTAAAACTGTTGCAGAAAATAAAATTTTTTGTTTTTTGTAATCAGTACCTTTATATGTGTAACTGCTTGCATCATTACCTGAAAAGATTTAGTTTTGTTGTTGAGTATTATTTACTGCAAAAAGGCGATTAAGTTATTTTAACTGAAACTTTGTGTTGGCTAGAAGTATTGACAACATTATCTCAAAAAAATCATTTCGGCGGTAAAATGTTTTTGTTGGACCAAATATTTAAGTAACATTCTCAACTGACTGAAATTAGTCCGTGGAACTAACGGTTCGGTTGTATAAACTATGCGTCACTTTTCACACAGCTAAGACACCAGCGGTGTGAAACAAAGTGTCAGTTGGGGATGTTGTTTCTGTAGGTTAATGCAACTGCAAACTTTGTGCATTTCGCGCGCGATTTGTCCAGCCCGGCGCGTGCTTTACTTTTAACCTGTAAACAAACGGTGTTGCACGGCGTCCAGACTTCGGTGGTGTTTGTTCTTTTGTATTTGTGGTAAGAAACTAGTTTATTACAATTAGTCATTTGCCCCTGTAAATTCAGTGGCGACATACTTTTTAACTATTCATATATATAAGAATATATTCTTATGTGTTGGTTACTTATAGATATCTCGAACAAATAATATGGATGAGCGGACTGAAGTAGCAGATTTATTAGGAACATGGGGTTTACCTGAATTGGTTCCAGTTTTTAAAGGTTAGGTATTACTATTGCACTCCTTTAATTACACTATTGTAGTTTTGGGGTCCGAAAAAAAATCCAAAAATGTGAAAATGTCATTCCGACTGAAAATGGCCTCCTGAATCCAATGGTGCCCACGAAAAGTCTCCATCACGTCGGAATTTCGAGAATTTATCGAATGCTTACCTCTGTTATCATGCAAGTATGTTACGTTGTACCTAAGAATCATTGTTAAGTTGTTAAACAAAGGCTTGCACTTCACGTAAACATCACGGTTTACTGAAGAAGTATAGTCAAATTTCATCTTAATGTAGGTACCTGTGTATATTTACCAAAGAATCGTTTTTGTTTTATTGTTAAAATATTTATAAATGTTTTCTTAGAGTAATTATTAATTTTTTTTATAATGTTTAAACCAAAATTTGGTGTTTTCAGTTATATTGTTATTTTTTAATTTATAATAAATATTTATAAAACGAACGGGCATGAATTTCCTTTCTCTATTTTTTATAATATTTACACAAAAAGTGTTATATTTACTAAGCAGGTATGTACTGTGGAATAATAACAATTTGTTGTTGCTACTAATGCAAGCATTTAATATTAAATATAACTTAGTTACAGTACCAAACAAATTTATATTATATCAACTATTAAATTCTTTAAATGTACCTTTTTTCATGTAATTTCAATTAAAAAATAAATTCCTGCATGATACAATGTTTGTTGCGATAAATAGCAAGTGCAGTTGTTACAACTTAAACGCTGCTAAAATGACAGACTAATGTGATTGCATTAAATATCAATTATTTGTATGAAAAAAAAAACTAATTTCGATGCACTTAAACTTGTTGGTTGGAGCTACCAATATTGGCTGTTCCGACAACAAACTGTAAAAACAAATTTGTATTAGTTCCCACAACATATTTTTTTGTTGTGCCTATTTTCACTAATAAAATTGGTTCTGGGAACTAAATTTTCATTGCAAATACCAGGTCTTTTCTAAGAGTGTACAATTAGACCAGGGTCGATAATTTTTGAAACCAAAAAAAATAACAGTAGGATGAAACCCATTGGAAAAGGAGAAGAATATAATAAAAATGAAAGGAAAAATAAATTACGGGCGATCTGACTTCGGGAAGTGGGAGGGGGGGGTTTAAGGGTAAAAAATGGTTTATCTCGATTTCCGGCAAAACTACAAGTCCTATGGAAAAAAGTTAAATGGCAAAGTTGTAGGTAATAAAAGGATCTACAACTTTTGTAATTACAATTTTTTTACATAACCTCAAAATTTATGTAAAAAATTCAAAAAACCAAGTTTTCGGTTTTTTATTTTTATCTTTTTGAAAAAAATTTTTTTTTTCCACGAAATTTGGTGAAAACTTACCTTTTTATGTCCCAAATACACTGTAATTTATTTGATTTGAAATATTTATTATTTCGCCTTATTTTGACTTAATATCAAAAAAGCACCCTAATTTTCAATCGAAAATTCTCGCGTCAAAATATCAGCTTTTTTCAAAAAGTCGGTGTGCTTTTTGTTCGTTGAAATCTCTACTTTCTGATGGTGTAAAAAAATATACATTACTATGGTAAATGTTCTCAGAAAGTGCAAAAAATATTATAATGAATAACGAAAAAAACTCGAATTCGAAAATTTATTTTAAGCATTATGTACAATTTCATCAAAAAAATGGGATTGTTGCAATTTTTTTTTAGTTAAAAAGTTTACTTATTAAATTCTAATAACATTTATGTCAGAAAATCTCATAAAATATAAAAATACATGTAAATCATACTATTGAATTTAGATACTTCATTCTGATTACGTTATTCATTATAATATTTTTTGTATTTTCTGAGAACATTTACCATAGTAATGTATATATTTTTTTACACCATCAGAAAGAAGAGAGTTCATCGAACAAAAAGCACACCGACTTTTTGAAAAAAGCTGATATTTTGACGCGAGAATTTTCGATTGAAAATTAGGGTGCTTTTTTGATATTAAGTCAAAATAAGGCGAAATAATAAATATTTCAAATCAAATAAATTACAGTGTATTTGGGACATAAAAAGGTAAGTTTTCACCAAATTTCGTGGAAAAAATTTTTTTTTTTGAAAAAGATAAAAATAAAAAACCAAAAACTTGGTTTTTTGAATTTTTCACATAAATTTTGAGGTTATGTGAAAAAATTGTAAATACAAAAGTTGTAGATCTTTTTATTACCTACAACTTTGACTTTTAACTTTTTTCCATAGGACTTGCAGTTTTGCCGGAAATCGAGATAAACCATTTTTACCCTTAAAACCCCCCCCATCCCACTTCCCGAACTCAGATCGCCCGTAATTTATTTTTCCTTTAATTTTTATTATATTCCCCTCCTTTTCCAATGGGTTTCATCCTACTGTTATTTTTTTTCTCTTTTTACCATTTTTAAAGGCTTCTGCACTGGTCTAAATGTTCCTTATAAGAAGATTGATACCGCAACGTCATCAGCCATGCGTTTCCCACCGACGTCGCGCTATCATCATCATTTTGGTTGTGGTATTTAACTGTATATATAACTTCATAAAATTTATTAAAAAGTTAATTACTAAAAACCTATTGATACTTGGTGCACGAAACATTTTATGAAACCCTGGTTGACGCAACCCTGAAAATCATATCAAAGCTTTTGCTTTAATCAACTTGTGGCAGTTAATTAAAAATGAAAAAACAAACATTGTATCCAGTGGGCAGGAAAATTTAAAACTTAAAAAAAGTATAATATAAATGTTTTGATTGAATCATTTACCTGTCTCCATCAGATATACAAAAACTGTTTTGTATATAAAATATTTTATTTTCAGCGGTACTGCATTAAAAAAAGTCTTTTTTATTTTTTATGTTTTAAATAAAGGGTTTATATTAAATTATTAAATATCTCATCTAACAACGGGAATAATGAACTCATTATTCACGTTGTTAGGCTTTGGTGATTGGCTGATTACAATATTAACTGTGATTTTAACCAATCTGGTTTTAAATTGAGAAGAGTTAGGTTAACAGATGTCAGATTTTTTGTATACAGGGTGTTTTACATTCGTGGCCCATTAGAAGTTTCTGGGGAAAGAAAGAAGATTTCGATTTGAAATTTTAAAAGCGTTCATAATCCATTTATGTCTATTTTTCTAAAATATTTTAAACAAAGTACCACTTGTAGTGACATCAACTTTGTTATTTTAAATTAGGCTAATTAATTCAGTTGGCATGGAATCATTAACTTATTTATGTATTATTGATCTATCTATCTATCCATATACCCACTTATACCCCTGATTGTGGACTGACATGTTTATGTAAAACAGTTATATAAAATGTTTTATCCGGCTAATACACAGAACTACATTTTGACCATTCATGTATAAAATTGCATTGTTTTAAACAAATGACTGGTGCAGCACTGTTTGGATTGAATAGAAGCAGGTATTTGCCCAGTGGCCCGGTTAATTCGTTTGCCGTTTGGCCACAAGTATCAAAAGAAGTTATTATGCCGTGCATACATTTAATCAGGCATTAATTTTAATAATTCGATAATAGATATTCAAATCTGCCTGCGATTTCGCAAAAATTACCTGCATACAGGTCCCTGATTAAACAATAATTTGTGTGCATGTAGTTAATTGACTTATTTTGTGATTTTATATGAAATATTAATACAAATACAATATTAAATTATAGACAAAAGTTAAAATTAATAATAACAATGGGGTTGGAGTTTGTTTTTACATTTTTTTCTTACGCTTATCAAAAAGCGATTTTATGACAGATGTGTCAATAATTACGAATGAATCCAACACGGTCCCAAGACCGTGGTTTCAAGGTTATGTTCAATACTATTTGAAGTCAAAAAATCGAGGTAAACTGCAACTTTTAAATTAAATTTTTTTTTTATAAATTAAAAAAAAAAATACGCTAGTAATGGTTTTATAACGATTAAAGTCAAAGAATTTGGTTAGGTTCAGAATTTTAATTTTTGAATATGGGTTATTCCACCACGCGATTTTTTTTTAATTTAAAAATACTCTACAAGGCCAGAAAAATCGCATTTTTTACTTTGATTGAATTTTTGACGGTCTTCCGATACTTACATATATTAAAGAATAAATATTGTTTTTGTATTTTTATGGAACATTATTTAGATTAAAAAAATAACGAAATAGCTTCAAAATTTAAAAAATCAAAACTAGGAAAGTACTTAATATTAAGAGCTCAAATCTTCAGTGATTGTAAAGAATAACTTCACAAAATTAAAAAAAAAATTTAGTGGAATGACCCATATAATTTATTCGTAAATCTTGACACACTTATTATCCCAATATACAATTTAAAGTATAACACTAAGTTTACAAAAATCGTATATATGTTTTCGGTAATCGCCACACGCAGCTAATCAAAATTCCAGCTTCGTACCGTGCAGCTGTCAACGATTCGTACTTGATGTATCAGTTTCATCAATCGCTCCGTGCGAAAAACCTCATATCTAGTGAGCGATGTCCGTCATTAACCCCTCGCTAAGTGGCGTAGAAGGCGGCGAAAACTATCACGGCATGCTATGATCGTTCGTCTTTAAGCTGGGTTTACATACAAAAAATCTACAAGAAGAGTATGTTATCGTGCTTTACTAACCGGTTAGATATTTTACATAAACTTATAACGGATATATAAAATGTAAAAATGCAGTTTTATGGTTAAAACTAAGCTATTATTCGTGATAAGTTTGCGATATAAATCTACCTTTATATATCAAACTTGGCGCAGCCGTCCAGTGACTCACGTTTGATGGTGATTGAATGGCTTGATGGATATCTGCCATTAAAGGTGACAGTTTTAAGACTACCTCCCCCGCACGACTGCACTGTTACGAAAAACTCGAAAAGAAATATCCAAATCGACCATTTAGAACTTTAATATCAAATAAACACACTTTTTAAGTTTGTTAATACTAAATAACATAGAACTACATAACATACTAGAAATTGTGAAAACCTATAGAATTTATTTATTCATCTGATGACACAACAAAATTATTTTCTTAACGGTGCAATTTCGGCAGCAAAACTCAAGCATCTGCTTTCGATACGTTAGACCAACTGTCAGATCATTCGTCTTTTTAATGTTGGCACTAAGCACTGTCAGAATGGCATTATATAGCAATTATTGCCCATGGACGTTCCCCTAATTACTATCATTTTCCTATAAAGCGGCACCCGTTTGTTTGATTATTTGTCGTTAATAATTATAACTAATAAATAAAAAAACTACAGAAAAGCTTTATTAATTAATATATATTTATAGGGAAACACGAATATTTAAGAGAGAATGAGAAAAACATTGAACAAAATTTCTTTAAAATATAACATCCCCAGTAGCACAAAGATATTGGCCCAATATTCGTTTTATATATTGGGCCAACATATCTTTCGTCAGATTTTTTCTAGCTTGGTCCAATATTGAAACCCAAGATTGATACTATGATATATTGGATAATCATGTTACGCCAATATAGGGCCAACCTTGAATAAATATTTTTAATGATATATTGGCTTAAAATGATATGCCAATATTGGACCGATCTTGGATAAATATGTTTAATGATATATTGGCGTAAAATGATATGCCAATATAGGACCAACATTGGATAAACATTGGCAAGATATATTAAATAACCATTTTATGCCAATATAGGGCCAACATCGGCTAAATAAATCCAATATTGGTCCCAGATAAAATATTGGGCATATATGCGCCCCATATAGGACCAATATTTTGTGCTACTGGGGATAAGAGTAGAATTTTGTGAGGTTATGTATTTTTGTGAGGTTATGCTACTATTAGTTTATCCATAAACGACTTTTTGTTGTACCAAACATGGTTTTCTACTTATGTAGGTATATGGACCTTATCAGTGCCGGGTAGCCAATAAGCATGATAAAAATTATTACAATTAGGATATTTCACTACCACTACTTAAAATCAGTTGTTCCCAACAAAAATATAATGCTAAAAGCAAGCTTATATTGTTAAAATTAAATTAAATTAGCTAATAATGTCATGTCATTTAAAAGTTTGAACAATTTAAATGACAGATTAATTATTATTTAGCCAGTAAATCAAATAAAATACGAAATACGTTCCTGGGCTGGAGTTTGAACGTCATGGGTGACTAATTCCATCAATTATAGACAGATGGCCGCATTATTTTTAGACAGTGCAGTATTGTTTTCGAATTTATTGCCCACTTTCATAATTAGAACTTTAAATATTATACATCGAACCGGCCATAAATTTAGACGGCCGTGGGAGGAGGAGAAACAAAAGAACAACGAGAAATGACAGTTAATTTCGTGTGACGTTTTACTATGATTTATAATTAACGATATTTTATCACAAAACACGTGTATCGTTTAGCTTATTAGTGCTTACCTTATCAGAAAAATCCATGGGAATCATTGTTGGATAGTCATTGAAAGCAATTATTTGTTGTACAAATTTCATTGAAGCCTTATCGCTGCCCCGATCTGCTCTTAAGCAATACCAACTATTGTGTCCGTCCATTCAAGAGAGACTTGTATCAAATAAGATTCACAGATTACATTCTAACATTGTTTGCGCTCAACACTCAAATCTGGGCAGATGTCCGCTTGTCATTCAATCCACAATTTGCGTTTTTTACAGAGTAATTGTTGGAACAACAATAAAGTACCTGAAGCGAATCACAGAATCGTATTAGATCAGAAATCCGATTGAAAATACTGTAGTCATTCAGAAAATTGATAAAAACAACCAAGATTATGAATTGGATAATTTTATAAACAAATGTGCCTCGGTAAAAAATACGTCTTTTAGGGAGAATATATTTGAGTGATGAGCTAGAGTGGATGGACACTTTGGCGTGACAATGATGGCTCGCGTATTAGGACGGCGTGGTCCTCGGGGGGTCCGTACGCAAATGGAGAGATATTTCTTCCATTTTCGCTCTCGGTCTTAATGCCATAGCCTATCCATCATTCGGACGAGACCCACTCAATGTCGTTTAACAACATCAGGGGAACTGCGAGGGACATCACTCACGTGTTTTTTCGGATATTATATGTCGCAGATTCAGATGCTAATCCTGAGTTTTATAAGAGGTCATTTTTACCAATCGTTGTATAATATTATTTAACTAATGTTCCTGGTGCTTCTACTATTGATGGGTACATTTGTTGAAAAGGTATGTCCTTCATTGATGTTCTGTCAAAGTAGGCTACAATTTTGTGAAACTATGATGAATTCATGTAACAATACAATAATCCACACTTTTCTCGTTAAATACTTAATACAGCCTGTCATTGACAGGACAAACGTATTTGGAATTCTCTTCTTCCCACATTATCAGAAATGTTTCCCAATGAAAGTGGAGGTCCCGATCTATCAAGTGATACCATTTGGTTTTGGACACATGTTGACGCGAAAAATGTAGCTTTATTAGTGCGAGTCATCCAAAACGTTCTCAGAGAATTTTTGGATAGGCCTGCTTTTTTTTTTCTTTTAGTTCCACCCTTACTTCTTAAGAAGTCCCATAAGCCAACTGATTCAGTTGAACTGAATGGCTTGTGCGGGTTAGGGGTAGGAACGGACCGCGGGCTTAAAGTCCCCTCCGAAGGACTAATACACAATAGGACAAACACAAATAAACAGCCAAACCCCTGGTGGGATTCGAACCCACGACCTCCGGCTTGTAGTCAGCAGCACTAACCACTAGACCACCGTCAGCTTACTGTCAGACACCAAAGGGGAGCAATTCAAATATTTAATTGGTTAATGTATCCTTTAAAAGCATTTTCAAAATAATTTTTATGTAGATAAAAATAGTAGATTATGTCATAAGGAGTAAAAGTGACTTTTTTTGTGGTGAGTACAGAGATTGACGGCCGAAGCCAAATAACATATACAATTTTTTTTTCAAGGGCGTAATATAAATAGGATAAGAAATAGAATTATTTTATCTACTCATAACTCATGTGGTATAAAATTTTGGCGAAAAGCATTAGAAATTATTGATAAAAACTAAAAAAACTTATAACCCTTACTTACAATGCCGATAAATATCCTAAACTAAAAATAAACACTGCTCTGTCAAAATGCTGCGCTTGAATTAATTTTGACGTACTGACATTTTTTTGGAGTTCCGACATTGGCGACTCGTCTATCATCATAATATTATACTAATAAACTAGTTGTTTTTTATTTCGTTCAATTAAAATTTAATAAATAATCCCTAAATATTCCGTGCGATTATAATTAATATAATTAATACATCGAGATTGCTTTGTATGATATGCTAAATTAATTTTATTATTTGACGTCTATTGGGACACCTATGGATTTACTTCTTTCCCTAGGCTTTTTTGAGTTTTTTGTCTGCCGCTAATGAAAAAGACGCACTTCAACTATCTCTATACAGGCATATAATGTTGTATATCATGGCCGCTTGAAAAAAATATTTTTTTTTATATTTTACGAATTTTAAACACCCAATACTATCATCCCAAAAGGTATACATTTCTGAATTCGGAATTTTATAATCTATTCGAATCTGCAAAAAAGAGGGTGTACAATTAAACAAAACGGCCGATGTCATAGCTTCTACAAAAATCAAAAACTCAAAGAACGAAACCTAATTTAATTAAAGTTCATGTTCTTTTAATTCTGGGATGCCCTGTATTTAATATAAAGGATGATGTGATGTAATATTAGTAAATGATGGAAATAAACCACAAGGTGTGTTTCCGAGGTATTTCAAAGTAAATCAAGATTTCAATAAATTATAAACGGTGACGTTGTTGATGAATTGTTACTTAACATTAGACCAGAAATAATGCAAGTTTTATTTGTTCTTAGTCGTAGAGATAATATAATATTATTTATGATGTATTTTTAGGTTTCATCTTGTAAAATGATAATTATGATTGTTTTGGATAAATGATGCGTTGAAGTATTTATAAAGGCTTTTATCAAAATCAATTAAACCTTTAACAATAATAAACGGTATGATGAAAATGAGACAAAAAAGCCATTTGCCGTTATATCAATAACAACGCGAGCTATAAATAAAATTTTTAAGAGGTAAAATGTTTTTTTAAAGGACATAAAGTTCAAAATACATTTTTATGATGCGATACAAAATAATTGCAATAGATAAAACAAAATATATCGTTACTGAAATAATAAACTCCGTTATTGAGTTGTAAGTGTCGATAGTGTTTTTTGTTCGATTTTTAGGAGACTTGATTATTTTCGACTGTTCGATATTGAAATAATGATTGACCGGTTAAAGTGATATATACGATACAACCGTGATAAATTTGTGCTATGTGATGTCAAACAAACACTGTTTTATTAACTGCACTGATTGAAAAATGAACGCGACAATTACCAGACTGCATTAGTTCCACTCATAAATGAAAAATTAATGGGTTTCTAAAACAATTCAAAATAGAAATAACTAGAACTGTCGTGGCTTCTTTTCAAAACCAAGTTGAAATATTGTAAGATATCGAGAAGAGTTTGTCATTTGGTTTTCTGTTCCAGGTGACTTTTCTGAACTTAATTAACCTTAGTGCTTTATCAAAAATTTATCTTTTCGCGAGTGGAACTCGCAAAACAATCGATGTCTGAGGACGTGTTAATTATCTGATTTAATTAAGCAGTGTCAATCTGACGCGACCGTTATTTCCTAGTTTTGTTTCGTCTTTATCGGACCAGTCAGTTTTTCCAAAACTGTCATCCAAACTGAAACGAGATGGCGCTCCGTAATAACGCGGCTTGACACTTGTCATTCGAATTGTCTCATAATAAAGTTCTGTTTCAGTCCATCGTCTCTTCTACAAACAATGGCCAGCTGACAGTTTTCATAACTTTTGAGCGCCTAGCTTTTCGGCTCACATTCTATCAGACCCCTTGTCCGTTTCTTGCTGTTGCTGCTTTATAAAATACTACTCCTTTTTGAGAAGTGGTAGTGACCATGATGAATTGCGGCAAGGTATACTCTGCATAATGTTGGCGAATTAAAAGTCAGTTAAGAATCAAGGATTACTAAATTACCACACTGTTCTTCCTAACGCGTCTATCTGCAACGTCCACACAACATATCACGTTGGTATTTAAGATACTAGTATCTGGACGCATCAGTCTATAGCAAGAAGCCTCGTTAATTACGGATACTTTTTGCGGCACGTTGTGTATTCTGTTTTGCATGTTGGCAACTGATAAGTCAGTCACACGGAAAAAAATTAACGAGTGATACTCTATCTGATGGGGTTAATAACAATGCAGTTGAAATGTTAAATTAGGCGTTTTATTTGTTTACATGAATATATTAATTATCCTGGAAGCTTTTAACACTTCTTACACAATCTAATTCTTCCAAGGGCATTTCGGGTGGCAAACTACCTGTCAGCTTTGCTTCCTGTAATAATACTCCTATTACCTAGAATTACACACTAATAATACCCACTTGTAAGCACAACTGAAGCAATTCTTTTGTTAATTTTTCTAAAGATTCTTTTAACATTGCAACTCTCTCCTTCAATTTATGTTTTTTATTCAAATTAATATCGCTTGTAACTCCCATATCATCAAACTGTCGACAACTTGTCAACCTCAAAATTCACCATGTATGATTTACAATTCGGCGATGCTAAAAGATTATTTGCCGCACAATCCAGGCTTTGTAACGAAAAAAATCGACAAATCCGTATCGCTATCGCTTTGTTATCAGTGCCAACGCAGATTAGTTCAACAGGTGTCAGCGTGCTCTTGGGTTGAAACGCACCACTAGCGAAACATATTCTTTTTGGCGGAGAGTATATACTCCTTCGTATTTACAGTATCGATTAGTTTTTTATAGTAAACTTAGATCGTGAAGCGACGCGTTAATATTTTTATTGTGAATAATTGAGGAGCATCCGTGCAAAACCGGCTAAATCCATTTTATTCAGATTTGTTTTTTTTTGATTTCGCATCTTTGGGTTCATTTCTATCGACAACCAAGATAATTCTGTTTAAATCTGACTATATTCATGTTAAAATCCCATTTAAAAGGTAGCTTTAGGAGCAAAACCTGCCAAATCCACGTTTTTATAGCAAACCCGGCTATATCCAACAAATAATAATGATGATGAGCATGAGGCTTGGATATGTTAATACTACTACTAAAATTTGTTCTGTTTTTTCATGTTTGGACTAAATTTATTTTGTTAATATTTTTGAATAATAAAGGTTTTTTCACATTTTATTCGGTTTTTGAGCAAAACCGGCTATATACAAAACATTTTTTGAAATTTTGGCCTTAATATAAAGTTTTTGAAAACGAAATTATGTCTTCTAAATCAAGTACCACAAAGCCCACAAAACTCAAGTTTGCTTAATCTTTTATCTGTAAAGGCCAGAAAACCGAGATGTTTTGTCATTTTCCCAACATTTTATTAAAGTGGATATAGCCGGTTTTGCACGGATGCTCCTCAATTATGAACGACTTTGTCCATGACAGTGCATTAGTGCGTTTCACTTGATGAAACAGTGTAAAATATTTCGAATTTTCGACTTGGGAGGGACAAGATTGGATTCCCGGTTATAGAGAGGTATTTTGTGATTTGTACATCAGATTGCGTAGATGTTTCAAGATTTAAAATTTCCCGTAGAAGTTCTTCAATGGTGGATTGATCTAACTGAATCCACTGGACGTTAATAATTGTAACTGCTGAGAGCTAATTTGACTCAAGACCAACCAACTCTCTTAAAAGAAATAATAAATAGTTAGAGAAGAAAAAGCAACAGTAAATTACCTGTAATCGTATGATTTACTCAAATTCAAACTGCAAATTTTTTAAAATCCATCAAGACTCTTTTGATCGAGTTTAAGAAAAATTGTAAAACTACTTTCGTGACAGAATGATTACTGAAAACAAATGAGGTATAATTTGGTCATAATAGAAAAGAAGTGTGTTGTTATGGTTGGCGAAGGAAGAAAAAAGAGAGCCGAATAAGGAAAAAGTCCGTCTAGCTTGCCTGATAGGCATTTGTTATCATTCTGCTGGGAAGTCTATTATGTGACATCTCCGAAACGGGGCAGGCCGTGGACAGGCCATTATCGACATCGTTGCTGTCCGGGCGACTGTATCGGGGCCTTCTGCGATGAGTGAATGCAAGCAGCGGTTCGCGAATTCTTACGAGAGAAGACGACCGCGTGCAAATGACAGTCGCATTGAAATCATGTCCACTTGGACTCTTACACTTCAATAATTAGGCCGGTTGTATATTTTGCAGTTACCACTGCTGCTACTGAAATGTCACTTGCGACATTTTATGAAATAGGCCAGCAGAAATTCTAAGAAAAACTGTTTCTGATTGATACTTGGGCTCGTTTCCATCGACCCCAACAATAATTTGCCTCATTTAAATAGAAGTCAATTTTTTAATTGATACTTTTTATTTCCTTCAAAAATGATTTAATGATTAGAGTTTTTTTGGTTCAAAGTTTTTTAATTGGGTTTAGATGGCGTTAATCCATCACTGTCGTTTGTCAAAACAAATCCAAATACACGATATAAAATCGCTGCAATCCGTCAAAATAAAGGTCACATCACATATTACGAAAATAAATCTTCATAAAAAAGAAGCTAAGCCCAATAATAGACTAATTTAAATAATGCCAAGCTCACTTAAGTAAATATATTTTTGGCAATTCTTTAGCGTGTTAGTTTCGGTTATGCCGGTTATATAGCTTGACAAGTGAGTTGGTTGATTGATAGATTGTCTATCATAATGATTGTGCCAAACCATCCATCTCACGTTGACGTTTGTCGTCTCAGGTAAATGGAAGTCGCTTTATCCAAACAGGAATGAACGCAAAATGTTTCGTCCAGATAAACATTATTAACTATAAAAAGTAATTATTTTAATGCCCCTTTACCTTAATATATATACATCTTTACTAAACATATTGTGATCATATTACAATAGGATTTCTAGTTTTTATTTAAAGTTGCAAGAATAACTTGCTTTAAGAAAAACTAGATTTAATCAATTATTAGATATTTGCTTCAATCAAAGATTGATTTTTTATGCAAAAGGCCGGCACCTTTGATGTATCATTTCGTCGAGATAAAATTGATTCGATTGATTTATAAAGATTGATAAGCATTATAATTATTTTTGCTGAACAATAATTGTTGACGTGATACATAAATTCTTTGTGATTTATGTTTTAATTAATAAATTCCAGCGTGTTTTTTTAAACTCATTATGAGTTTTTGGATTAAATCGAGTACGACTGATGAAAGCAATAATCAATAATTTATTGAAATTGACCATTAAAGTGCCGCATTACTTGATTATATAAATAATGAAGGCGCGCATTTATAAAATTAAATTTAAGAAAACGTAAAAAAATCATCATCGATAAAATTAATTTAAGTTAAACTACTATACATACTTAAAATTTTACGATCAAAACCATCGGCAGTCACATAAGGTCTGAGGTCGTATTTCATTCCGAATTGCACGAGAACGCACAGTGATAAATACAAGAAAATATAAATCAACACCCAGAGCTTGTAGTTTATGTAAGCCTTCCAAAGAATATCATAAAGCTTCTTACACCGGAATTACGCCGACAATATATGTACATAATGCCTTTGAATACATTAATAATACATCATCACGAAGAGGTATTATTTTCTCGGTTAGCCGTACACTGTGCGCTGTCGGTTCCTTAGATGTTAATAAGCGCATACCTCGAGGAACATTCGATCACATCATCCGTGATTGTAATTTCATCGGCGAGTTGTCATTACCGCATCACAGCCAACTATGACTTGCCGATTCCGACATCTGCACTCGATTGTTCTTTATTTTTCGATCGAGCTACATCTGTCTGTCAAATGTCTGTCAGCCAGTAACGAACCAATCTTGTGACCGTCGTTCCTATTCTTCGGATATTTCAGATAATGCGCACTTAATTTATCATCGGAGACTTGCAGACTGCAACGCGATTGGCACTTAAGGAGATGATTGCAATTTTACACTGCGAGGCAAACATTGTTTTGGAAAGCTAAATTTCACTACAATAATAATTGCAGATGTACCCTTACTGTGGTATGATTTAAAATAGTACATTGACATTTAATATTGAGTGGATTGGTGTTCTGCGCAACAATGGTTAGTGTAGCAGCATCAAGCTAAGATAAGGCATGATGCAGCTTGATACCAAGCCATCATTAATGAGGTAGTAATTTTACTAGCAATTGAATCTTCCTCATTTGCCACGAATAGAGGATAAATGGTCCCATTAGATAATAACCACTTCAATCAATGGAGAATTTAGGCCCTTTAGACCAATAACCATACATATATGAATACGCCATCATCCAGTTTTTTATTTCCGGCATAACAGTAACAATAGGATGAAGTAATACTGGAGATAGGGTCCATATAGGAACATTCTATCCGAGCCATTTGCAGCGTAATTGCGTCATTCGAATGCTGATTTGCACAATACACATATCGGTGCCCCTCACGATATTTGTTTAGGGTTACAACACCTCTCGCATCCCAAACCACTTAAAGATTATACGTTTTCCACTCCGACCACTTTCAGGCAACGTATGCGGCTATTTTCGTCAGGTGTATTTGTTATTGAAACCTTTTGTGATTCTTATTATAAAGCTATATTAGATTTTGGACCGCAACATGTTAAACAATATGAATATAAATTCACGAGTTCTTTCCAAATTTTGTTTGTTTTGCTTTTAACAGCAGTTTCCAATCTTAAACTGATTTCAGTTTAGTCATGGACAATTTGAATTTAATCTTCTTCCCGACAGCAAATTGTTTTCCCTCCTCCATCTCCTTTATGGTCAGTGTTGCCGGTATTATGTGGTCCCATTTCCGTAAAATACGCAGCAACGTTTATAATGAAGAGTAGAAAAGCACATTCAGACGTTCCGAGTGGGTGGAACGCTTTAAAATCAAACGGGAGCTCTTCAATAAGACAAAGTGCTAACAGTCCCAAAAACATTTGCATCCTTTTTTGTTTAACATTAAGGGGATAGAAAAAAAGATCGAATTTTAAGCCTTAAGGGTTTGTTAACATTACAATAAAATATATATATATATATATAAAACAAAGACAGTGTTGGTATTTATGATTTCTCTTTTAAATGTATACCCTATGGGAGAAGAATATTTTTTCCTGGCTTATCGTTCGGAATGACCAGTATGCTGGATCGTGATGTATATTTCAGTGCGCTATTTATTCCCTGTCATTTCAGGTGCAGCCAAGTGCGAAGATTTGGTTATAAATTTTCATTTTTATGTTTCCTTTTTATTGAAATTATGTGGTTATTTACTGCCATACGCCGGATAGAAATATACTTTTTAGTTTTGCATTTGATTTGTTCGCTGCTAATAAACTTGGTCAGATTTTTTTGAAGAGTGCAATTTGCTTAAAATTTAAATAAATCGTTCTAAAATATTGCACTGGATTTGCAAGCACAAGATTTATTAAGGTCTACCTAGATAGCAAGCAATTTTTCCGAATATACTTCGTTCAGTCACTCAAGATTTTATTTATTCATACTTTAAAAAATTAACAACATTAATTATTATTTAAATAGGTAATGATAGGCTGGCGCATACTTCGAATTTCTGTCGCAATATAAATAATAAATTAATTACAGTCTAAAAATAAAACCTTATGACTTATGGCAGTCGAATGGTGAAGCGTTTGTCATTGGTTGAGATGTAGGACACAACTGTCATTGTAATTAATAATTAAATCCTATAAATAGAGAGACAGACAAAAGGTGTGTAATAAATAATTGTTTACGACAAGTTATCCTATATGGATACTTTATTTAAATAAATGATTATTACAGTCAAGTTTGTTATGCCTTTATATTATGAATACGTATACGTATACAAGCAAGTAAGAGAAATATTAAATTGTTATTTTGTTATATTTATAACTTATACGTTTTATTTGTGATATGAGTGGCGGTTAGTGCGTATACAAAAGCACCTGTTCTAAAACAACTTTTTATGTTGCTATTTTATTTAGGTATCATCGATTTAATTTTATGTAATCTCCTTAAAAGGAATTATCATCATCATCATCATCAGATTAGATGGATGGAGATCTGGTGGGGTACCGTAAAATAAACAATAACTTTTTAAAAGTTCATTTAATAATTCAAAAACTAACGATTTTATGGTTGGTCATGAGTTGGTCTATCAGTCCTCCAAAGGATATCGTTGACTTTTGAGACAGCGTACATCTTATATTGACATTTTTGTTAAAAATGATCTATCTAAACCACTAGGTAGGTTTAATAGAGTTCATGAATAAACAGACAATAGCAAGAGTATAAATATTTTTTTGAATAATAAATGAGGCAATAAATATCAGAGTAGCCGATGTAAAACAAGGCGACCAGGCTTAATTAATAATGAAAAACTATAAATAGAGCTTTGTACAGTCATAGAAGGTGTCATAAATAATCGCCGGGGCGACACATTACTGGTTTGGACAGTTTATTTAAATGTGGATGATGGACAGCCATGTTGCGATATGATTATCCCGTTGCAATGGCTAATTCATATTTTATGATTTACTCTTTCAATTTTCCCATCGGCTAGTCATTCGCACTCCCTCGTTCAGCAACATCTCATCACGAATTACATTTTGTGTTGCGTTCGAGAGTGAGGTGTTTTTCAGTTCGCAGTGTTCTTTTCCACACCATCACACAAATTCAATTGTTAAGTGGGGAGCACATACGTTTTAACTTCATTATTAAAATTGTAATCTAATTAGTTTTTAATTTAATTTTATTTTTTTGTAGAATTTGATGAACCATTGATTTCATTTTGATGACAAAATGCAAACAATATGGAGATCACAAAAGCGATTTTAAATGATAATAATTTGGATCAATTCATCATTAATGAATATTAATAATGTTGAATAAATTAAGATAATACATGATGCACGCAAAGCAATGATATACCGTGGCCGTTTGACGTGTCGATGTTTGAAACCTTCTTGGAAATTGAGGTTTGCAGAAATCTTGCCCCCGGAGGGAGGGAGTGCTTGGGGGGCAACCCGCTGCCCTGATTTATGCGATTCCGGAATCATGGCGCATACAACGCGGATATTTATTTTATACATCTGTTCCCCTTGACATAATGTCCCTATATATATCGCGTGCATGCTTTTAGACTGAAGGTTGTTAAAGAAGGAGAAGGAAAACGGAGGAACTCGGGGGTGAAAAGGAGACGGCGTGAGGTCTCCGATAGATGGATACCGTCTAGGGTGGCGGGAGATGCCATTGAGAAAAGATCTACGAGTATGAGTTTGTTGTACTGACTACTGACTGCAAAGAAAAGCTCGCTTTATCGGCTAGCGCTGATACGATACACTTTTAAAGGTTTTTACCCTCGAATTTTCTAATAAATTTAAACAATATCTACTCCTTTTGTCAGTCTATTCGCCGTTTTATTGCGATTTATTTCACTATCCGACTCAATTAGACATTTTCTGTTTTAGCATATTTTATTCTTCCCCCCATCTCTTCTTCATGTAATGATGGCTTTTTCTTATCTATATATTTTGAAATTACTATTATTAAAAATGTTGCATCTGCTTCAGAAATTAATCGCTTCAATTGAGGTTATCAAACGTGATGATGAAAGTCAAAATAGAATTTTGTATCCCTAAATGATATCTCGAAATCAAATGCTCTGTGACAAATTATACACCTTCAAGATAGTTGCACCAAGTCAATACTCAAAAAAATATTTGCTATGTATACATTTACGTAATTGACAGAGATATAACTTCACTGCTTTATAAATAGAAGGAGGGTCAGATAGATTCGAAGATATTAAAATATTTTTAAGCATTTAATTTTTGGAAGATGTTAACACCAAAATTATAACACCTCACAGTAAAAAGATATTTATTAATTATAACCAAATAATAACCAGATTTTGTTAATCCAGGTCCACATAACTTAATGTTAAGTTTCCAACTGTCGTCTGTTAAATAATTGAATAAGTAGTTAAGTGTAATTATAACAAACATTTTGAAGATTTCATAACAAAATCCTATATCAATAACTCAACCATAACTCTTGTAATTTTCAAAAAGGACCCTATTTTTACAAGCCTTTTTGTAGACCCATTAACATAAGAATTTGTTGGAAATGAAAAGAATTTTGATAGGAAATGTTGCTTTATTAATCAATTTCATAAACAAAAAAATTAACACATACACACAATTAAATAACACACCATTCTGAAATCATCAAATTATTAATTTTAAACAATATAATTATCAGTACTACTACAACACTTACTGATTTATTTCGTAACTTTTAAACACTTTACTGTATCCCATAATTTCAGTTTGAAAACCACTGATGTTTTCTTTTTTCGGATACTTCGCACATTTGTTAAATATATTCACCAAGAGGTATAAGAAATCTGAATAAAAATAATAAAAGATTTCTGGTAATATATTATGAACACTTTGGAAAGTTGTTACGGATACGTTCCAAATTATGAAGTAAGCAGAAACATAAGTTGCAGACGCTGAAGCCAGTTGAACTTATTAATCCGTATTGTCAGTGGGAAATATTTTAATTGACTACCTGAAATCACGTGTACTTTTTCAACGATATAATTTATTAACAAAATAATCTGTAACCTTTAAAATGATAAAAATGCTTACAAAATTGCATATTACCTTTACAAGATGCATCTACTAGAGCGTAACATCCTTTAGAAAGGATACACATCAGTTCTTTGAGGTTCTGAAATAGATAAAGCATTGTGTTACCAATTAATTAAATACTTTAGAGTCTATTCCAAGTTCTATAAATAGAAGTGGGCAGTGAGAAGATTATCTGAGATTAATAGTAGGATATTAACAATTCTGGTGTTTGTTCGTCAAGTCTAGCGACGGTGCTTCTATTCCTGTACTTCTCGATTCGTTCACGTGCTAGCAATGAATCAATCAGATCTACATCCACCGTCTCCTGGATCAAAGAGTCTTTTTGATTGACGATCAACGAATGGAAAGCCATCAAACACAACATCTTTCTGACTTATTGCTCCTGCGGATTATGAGAGATATATTAGCAGAATAGAAAACAGGATGGTTTAAAATATATAGTAAAAATAACATCTTCATCTTTTTGCACCACGTGAACTCCATAAAACTGCCAAAGGCTCAATAATTTATTGTATTAATATTAGTATATCGTTTTTATTTAAATAGGGGAGCGACGTGCGTATGACTTATAGTTTGCCTTCAATCAGGAGTAACGAGTGATATTGACTTAGCCTTAATATTTATGGGCAATTCTGTGTCGTTTTGCGAGGGTACCAATATCGGTTTGATAACCGCCTGGTCATATATCAAAGTAATGTGCCATTATAGCTACGTTGGCGAAAATAGCTTAACACTCCCCTGGATGCCGGCTTTATTACACGCGTTTAATGCGTGCGTTCAGTTTTTGAACTCTTGAATAGAATTTTTTGCTGGGGCAGATTAAGCCTGGAGCCAGCAAATGATTCATCTGAACTGACGTTGAGAAACTAAAAATCATCTGAAGATGGGGCTCATGGTTCTAAATCCGGCACTGAAGAAAAACGAAACAAATTGGGATTCATGGAAATGTAGTGGCAATTGAATAGTGTTGACAATGGGTTGACGAGACGCGACAACGATCGCATTCCCATTAAATAATAAATTGAGTATCGGGAGCGAATTAAAATTCCGCAGTGTTTCAGGACAAAGCCGTCACTCGCGCTGTCACTTAGAACAAAGACGCTCAGATGAGACGGTGATGGACGCTTCTCTTCGTTCAGTGCAGACTGTATAAAACCGCTTGTCAACTTATCAACCGAATCTCTTGCTAGACAGATAAAGACCTTCGCTGAAACGAACGAAAAACGAAATAAAACAGAATAGGTTTTTGCAAATTCGTTAGCAGAACTATCCAGTTAATTATATTATGTATGAGTGGCTTTTTCATTTCGTCTTGTTTTACATCGGTATCGCAACCCAAAGCCCAGCAATTTGTTTTAATTAAATCTTCACTTTAATCATTATTATTATTAACAAAACAATTTGATTCGTATAATGGGGCTAATTCCAATGTTAAAATTGTAGATAAAGGGGTTCCCCAGGGTAGTGTTTTGGGGCCTCTTTTGTTTTTGTTATATTGTAATGATTTAAACCAAATAATTAATACTTTTTATTGTGAGTTTGCAATAATCTTGAATCGCTTGCTGAATATTTTAAAACATCAAAATTACTTATGAATCAACAAAAATCTCAATTTATAAAATTCCATCCCTACACATTATGTATGTGGCTCATTAATTAAACTTAACAATAAAAGTATTAAACAAGTTTTAAATTACTGGGAGTTTATGTTGATCTTTCTTTGAATTGGAAGGTTCATATAGACTAAAGTCTTTGAAAAAAACTGTCAAGCAATTGTTATTCCCTAAAGAATGACATATCCAGCATGTTTGTTGTCAAGACTTTTTACTATTCAAATTTTGAATTACTCATCAGATATGATATATTATGTTGGGGCTATTCAACAGATGTAGATAGAGTTTTTAAAATACAAAAACGTGTCATTCGATGTATGTTTGGTCAAAGTTTTAATGAATATTCTAAATTTTTTTTATTTATGAATGTATTTTAACTGTACCCTGTATTTACATATATGAAATCTTAAAGTTTGTAAGAAATAATATAAACAAATTTAAGTCCTTAAACAATCACACATATATGACATATTTGCAACATGATCCTCATAGAATGAGCTACTACCTATATAATATATTACCATCTGAGTGGAAAGTTTTACCACTAAAAAGATATTGTCACTGTGTAAAAGAGTTGTTATCAAAAATACATTTTATTCTATTGGGTAATTTCAAATGTATGCTTTTTAATATCTATTTTATCTATTTATTATTTTAATCAATGCATTTCGTACTTTCTAAATCGTCAAAAATTAATAATTGTCATAGCGAAAAAGCAGCCACTAATAATTCTCAATTTGTATCCCGCCATGTAAAAGTAAAAGTTACAAAAGTAGAACAGTTTTTGATAATATATAGTCAATTTTCCATATAATATGGAATTGACTATATCCTAAAAACTGCCCTACTTTCATAATTTTCTTCTTATTTTCAGGAGACAATTTTACATAATAATTGGCTGTTACCATGGTATCCCATGGTTAACCATGTTATAAGTGAAAAATCAGCCACTAATAACTGTAGTAACTAGTCATTTTTGACTAATTCATTTTTAAAGAGTAAAGTGTGTTTCTATTTATTATTTGTTTATGCTTTTTATTACTACTTATAATTTAGTATCAGCATGATACAGGGCCTGTATTACAGGCTGTATTTATATTAATTATTTTTGTGAAACTATTGTTGAATTGTCTTATACTCTGTTTTGTAGTCAAAAGGATTAGTAAATTTATTATAATTTTATTATTATTATAATAAATAATTTATTTTTAATTTATGAAAATATCATTATTATGAGTTGACCTTCTAAAAAAGTCTTCATCTTCGGAATTTAAATCAAACCTTGCATTTTCCGCTTTTCCTGGAAAAGGTCAATTTCTCCGATTATCATTGATTGCATAATGGGTTTAAGTTTCAAAATAAGCAGGGATCATATCAAAGAAAATATAATGTAGGTTTATGATTTTGTCTGAAAACACAGAAATTGACAAATGTAAAAAGTAATTTTGAGCGAGAGGAAGTAGTTTAAAAATGACCATCTGCCGTTTTGATGTAATGCCACCAAAGCCATCGGGGTCTGTCAAAAATCGGGTAAAATATCGCCGTCGTTCACATTTGAAAGGTTCGCCGAATGGGTGTCGCACAATGGCCCAGGTTGAGTGATTTATGTCGGCGACACAGTAGTCGAATTGTATCCCGTGTGCAAACGTCACGTGGCCTAATTGTGGAAATTCTTTGCGTATACGCGATGTTTTCTTTTCTGCACGTTTCAGGACGTCATTTATCTTAGGAGGTCACGCCAAAAAGACTAAAGTATTTGCGCTGAGTGATTCAATGCAAATACAAAAGAAGAATTTTTATTTTGAAGATGAATCATTGTCTTTAATTTAGCTTTTACATATAAAGGGAATATCTTTTATGCATGAATGTATACAGGGTGTTTCACATTGATGTTCCATAAGAAGTTTCTGGAAAACGGAAAAAGTACTCGATTTGAAATTAAAAGAATTTAAAATCCATTTAAGTCTATTTTTCTAAAATATTTTGAACAAAGTGTTGCTTCCGGTTGAAACGGAAGTGACATCAACTTTGTTATTTTAAATGAAACACCTTATATATTTTTACATTTTTAAATTCTACATAAAATTCTAAGTAAAAGACAAACCATGTCTCACACCTAAAGTAAAAGTAAAATTTCAAATCGATATCTTTTTTTCGTTTCACAGAAACACCCTATATAAAATAAATATTTTTACTTATTTCTTTTTTTTTGTTTTAGGTAAGTTCTTAACAACTCTTCTTTATCACCTAAACAGTAAGTACTATAATTTAAAACGCTGAATTGATTAACAATTTGTTTCCAAAT
This sequence comes from Brassicogethes aeneus, assembly GCA_921294245.1. Lineage (NCBI taxonomy): Eukaryota > Metazoa > Arthropoda > Insecta > Coleoptera > Nitidulidae > Brassicogethes > Brassicogethes aeneus. Next base: position 50,185,424 of record OV121135.1, read on the forward strand.
TAATAAATTATTTATAATAATATTATACATAATAAATTCATAAAATTGAAGAAGTTTGGTTGTAAATAACAATTGTCTGGACATATATCACGTTTAACATTTAAAAGCAACGTTTAGAATATTATGGAAAAACAAGATTCACAACAATAAATATTACCATATGGTTAGAAAGATAGAAAGCTATTTTTTATAATTCAATATTGTTTTCAAAAATCGTAAATTTTTTCTTATTTTCATTAAAAGCTCGTTAATCCAAACCATTTTCTATTCCATTATCGTCAAGGAATAGAAGACTTAAATAAGCTGTCAATCAAGGAGTATATAAACGAACGAAGTTAGACGAACGGTTGACGGACTGATAATCCGTCAATCTTTTTAAGTGACGTTTTCTTTATAAAGAGTTTAAAATTTTATATAAATTATGTTCAAAGCGACAAAGACATTAAAGGACCTTCTAAAAGTTAAAACCAGTGATTTGTAATACGTCTATCATCAAACATTGTTCTCCATGATGTTTTGTGATGAATCCGGGTTATATATAGACCTGTAGCCACTTAACTTATGCAGTATTCAGGTAGGACGACTGGAGATACTTACCAGTCGAAATCGTGAATACCAAGGCAAGGGAAGTGCATTCAACAAACATCATTGTCTAGAACAAACACAAGTTATGATGATGAAAACAATATATTTGGCGTCATGTTTTCGTGTAGTTTATTATTTATAGATTTGTTATAAACACGAAACTTTCATATTCGTTATCTGTGTCATTAATATGTCCTCTCAGGCCGCTGATTTCTCAAAAAGACAGGCTTTATGTTAATGTTCTTCGGTGTCCGAGTGCAATATATCAAGGCCCACGCTCAGGACAAGGATTGTCAAAGGGATACTGGCTTCAGAAAGAGACGAAACGTCATCCAGGCGTCTTCGGTCGGTCGCCATATTGACTTGAAATTAATTAACCGGACTCACCTTGTTAATGAATCAAGGTGTAGATAAACTTATAACGGGTTTTACATAAACGTTGCTTTACGTCTTCTCACTACTTCTTTGGCTTCGGGAATTTATAAGCAATTTTTATTTATTGATAATTGATTACATGAACATTAATAGTGTAACAGGCTTACATGCAATCATCCAATGACTTTCTATAAAGGTTGAACAAAAAACCTAATGAGAATCCATCCGATATAAGTCAATTAAAGATTGTGACTCTTTTCTCGTAAATGTCACAGGCTAAAAGTGGCCATAAATTAATTCTGCAACTGTTGTGTAGGTTAATATTCGATCATTACATTACATTACATTACATTTATAGAAATTAGTGGAGGTGTGAGTCATGTTAATAACAAATTTCAATTTGAGTTTAGATTAAATGGAGGTTTTATTAAAGCTTGAAGCAATATTTAATTGTGAATAAAATTTTATGAAACGAGTCCACACGCATAAGTGGATGGTGATTTGCGGTAGAGGTTGTTGTATGTGCTATTTTATGCGGTGTAAGTTGTTGAACTGGCTGCTACCTGTCGCCTTAAAGATATTTTATTCCGGCAATTCAGATTGATTTAATTTATTTTAAAGGCCATTAGAAGGACACAGTGGTCGCAGCACATTATTAACAAACATAATCTGACTCGGACCCGATGCTTTATGGACCATCGGAGACGACTTAAGCGCTATTTATGTCCAAGTTTATGTACTCGTTATACGCCGAGGCGTATCCCGTAAAAATGAATGCGAGACGTCTTGTTTACGAGACAACTCGCCTGTCTTGTATTGTACATGGTTTACGTACATGCAAACTAATACTTTACGACGGTTTATTGCACGGTAAACCACCACCTGGATGGTCAATTAACGTCATCCCATTCCCTATTATTCTCTTTTTGAAGGTCCCACCAAATAAACCAAGTCTAAATATTACGGGACACATTTTTTTAATATTAAGTCTGCAAATTAATTTTTGAACCCTAATCCGCTTATCATAAAAGCAATTCATATTTCCCGCGTTCTGTAGCGCCATCTGCAAACCGAGCTGTTAATTATTAAACCCCAAATACCGGTGGAAGACGTGATATATAAAAATTAAGGCATTGCCTGCTTCTTATCAAGACCTAGTAAGCACTAAACGGGGAAAAGAAAACAGTAATAATTGATGAGCAGAACACTAATGTCAACGTCAATGTCAATTTACTATTTGACATCATACAATTTCTAATAAAACCTCACGGGTTACTTTGACAGCAGTGCTAGGAACTAAAGTGAGTAATATTCTGAACATTAAATGACTGTCGGTTATAACAAAATCAGACAATACAAGGACATCACTCTCTTTGATTTTGAGTTTTAGAAGATGATTATTAGCACGAATCACCAGACTTTTCAGATTTTTAACTCTAGAACTTCTCCACCACCACACCATCTGGCGGATTCCCAATCCAGGAATGACATTAAGTCAAAACCTGCAGTATTTGTGTCTTGTAGAATTTGTATGAACCTTGTACCTTTATAATGAATTAAAAATGTAATCTCCTCACACAGGCAAACAGTTTTTATAAAGCCTTATATAAAATAAAATTAAAATCCATTAAGTATTCATATTTCATTCCAAAAAGTAATTATTCAGGCTGTATCTTTTTCCCATGCCTAAAAAATCTAATACCCCATTACTTTTTACGAGCACTGTTTTGTTTCAAAGTCGGACATAAATATTTGGTCCCTTATTAATAAACTTGCAGGATAAATTAGAATAGGTCATCCTTATTCATCCCGTATCTTATGATTAATTAAAGAGTCGTCATAAATTTCCAGTTATTATCCTATTGGGAGGCGTTTGCTCCCCCTCTTCGCATATAAATATCTACTCTTCACTTGTAACGTTTTCGAATGCTGGCCCATAATTTAGTCGACGCGACATATGTTAATAGCCAATTTTAATCTTCGTCTTCGCCGACATCAACCTTTTAAAATATGCTTCCTTCTCAAACAGTGTTTCAGTACTCGTGCCTTTTATGTCATATATCCAACTAATATGCCATCTCTGTCCCTATTATGACGTCCTAAACGTAAAGTAATATCTTCGCGACATTTTAAATTCGTCCCTACTACCTAAGGCCATAATTACATTTGCATTTGTCAACGATAACTTACAAGTAACTTCAAAGCGTATTTGCCATACACGACCTTCATCATCTTTTTCTAGTTTGCTGCAACATGCAAGATTATACTCATTAGAATTTATTATTTATAAACTAGTGTTAGTCAAGTAGCCACTACTAAATGTTAATTTGTATCATGGTTTATGTGCCAGATGTCATCAACTTAATATTAATAGTATTCAGCTCAACCAGCGCTCAGGTTTGTAAAGATTTGTTGTGTTTTGGGGTGAAGATGTTTATCATACAAATTCGCCTATATCGACTATTAAGTGTTGTCAATCTTGGATGCAAATGTTTTTACATCCTAGACATGCTGAAGACGAATCTGACGAGCAAATTACGGTGGAGCAAATGTATTGAGGTAGATGAAACTGATGTAAGTGTTACTGTTTTTATAAAGTTCTTCATCACCTGGTTTTTATTCAGTTATAGAGCAATATAATGTAGCTTAATGTGATACAAAATTTCGGGAACGTTCATCGCACCCTGTTGTAGGTTTTACGGAACCTTGTTTATGGTTATCTGTATGCAATGCCTGCAAAACAATGCAGTTACTTTTTATTATAACTACGCAATCTTGTAAAGATCCTCGTCCATTCAATCGGTAGATCGGCTGATTAATTCGGCAGAACAAAACGTCCGAACGTTTGTTGGTTTTCACGTTCAGCGGCGTAGTTAAAATAAAATCTAATGGGAACAAAAGGCATCGCAATAATCATCGCGGTGCGTAAATGTTGCGTGTTACTGCCCAAGTCCCACGTGGACTTTTCACGATGGAGTCCAGGGTAGCACTTTATATTTATAGGCGCATTTCGCTAATAGCCCACTCTCTACTACGGCCTCCTATAATTATACATCGTTTGTGTTCGCCTAGTGCACCTACCCGTATTACGTCTTTAAATTATTACGGCTCTTTCATATTATGATAATCGTTACTTCTTATGCTAATGCTACCTATATAATATAAAAGTACATTAGTATTCCATATAAATACTTTATCTTCTGAAGATGTATTAAGTTTAAATTATCTAGTTTTAAATATATCCTTGTTTTAAGTATCATCTTGAATTTTCTTAAAATCAAATTATAGCCATCTTCATCTTCAGAAGTATTTTCCAACAGAGGGGTATGTTGCCGAACAGTTTGTCAACAAAAATATGTTTTAATTTCTTAACTATTAATTATACTTGGGCAAGTATGAACAATCTATAATGAAATAGTGTATATTGTAGTTAATTTAATAAACATGATACTAATAGTACAAATAAGTAACAAGATATGTAAGATAATCAAGATAGCACATTCCTGTGTTACATACGTTGATTGAGTATCCACTTACTAAAAAGAATGTTATTTATGAAAACTAAGAGTTAATTAAAAAACAAACAAACAAACAAACCAAAAAACGAGGTTGTAATAGAATGTATGTGTACAAATAGAGACGTGTCGAAAAGCAGTTAAAAGAATGGTGTTGAATAAAAAAGGTCGTATGAAATAAAACGCGAGTTAATTGAGTCAAGTTCGCACTCGGCTGGGAAGTTTAGTCACTTTTTAAATAACAAAACGGGAGCAAAAAAGCCATCGTTGGCCGTAAACATGATAGATGACATACACCTGTGTGAATATATCGGGTGGAATCCGGGCTCTGGTAATTTATACAGCCGTTGCCATCAAACAATGGTTCATTTTAACCGGACTGATTTACCGCAGATGGGTCGGGGACGACCGCCAGGTTCGCAAACGCCAACGACATATTGCCATTCCGCCGTTGTCAAAATCAGAAGTGGATTTGATACATTTCGCTTTCGAAACCGGCCATTCAATCCCGACGTTCTCCACCGACTATTAACCACGATTTATCGCAATCTATTGATACACACAAATTACGCTTACTGCTTATTATTTATGATTACCATCATAATTACAATTACTTAAATAAAACATTTTATCCTAATAAAGAAAAAAATTATCATGCAAATTATCTAAATATTGGTCTTAGACTTGAACCTGGATAATGACTCGAACCTATTTTAAAAAGGCTTACAGCAGATGATTATATTTAATAAATTCCTCATTTCATCTTCATAAACCTGGGATATCAGAAGTGGGATACATCATGTTCAGACAAACCAGATTCTGATAGTAAGGATAATATTTCAATCTCATTTTATAATGGACGAAAGTAATAAAAATAAGTAAGAATGATAACATATCTTTTTCTAAAAACAAGTAGGTATACTGGATAATGATAAAGGATCATTTACATTGAACTTTTAGAAGAAGCAGAAAACCTAGATACTCGAAAGCAAAAAATTGATTTTTATTACAACAGAAATATAGAAAATAACTTTTTCTTTTCATCTTTTAAACTCCGAATATCAGAAGTGGGATCCAGACAAATCAGATTCTTTTAGTAAGTAATGTCTCATTTTATAAATGAGGAAATTATTTAAAATAAGTAGGAATGACAAAATATATTTCCCTTAAAACAAGTATAATATTTAGGTTTTAAAAAACGGTATTTTATGACAATTTCTCATAAAACATCATTTTTGAATATCGAATTGAAATATCTTGAAAAAGATCATCAAAAATTAAAATTAGATACAAAAAAAATTATTTTATTAACTAAAAAAACTTAACTTGCCTCTTAATTCGTTTTAATTAGCCTTGATAATAAATGATCCTAATATTTTTTAATATTATAATGATCATTTACATTGAACTTTTAGAAGAAACAGAAAACCTGGATACTGACTCGAAAGCATTTTCAAAACAGTGATTTTTCTTCCAACAGATAAAGATAACTTATTTTTTTCATCTTCATAATCTCAAAATATCAGAAGTGGGACCCAGGCAAATCAGATTATGATAATAATTAATGTAAATAAGTAAGAATGGCAAAATATATTTCCCTTAAAACAAGTATAATATTCAGGTTTTGAAAAAAGGCATTTTATGACAATTCCTCATAAAAACATGATTTTTAAATATCGAATTAAAATATCTTGAAAGATCATCAAATTAGACCATTTTATTGTGTAAAAAAACTTAAACTTGCCTCTTAATTCGTTCAAATTAGCCAAGCAGGACCTTGATAAAGTCGTAAATAAGCCCATTTAAAAGAACATTAATATCAGTTAATTGTGGTTTATCACTTTTTCATTCAAATGTGTTATTCACGAAGCAACTATTGGGCAATTAGATTGTCAGTCATCGTAAACTAACTTTATTATAAAAGTTATAAATCATTCTATTAAGCGGGCAAATTGATTTATATTATTTGATTCGTGTCATCGATTAACTGGTCCTTGATCGGGCGAGGTCATTGCTACTAATTAGCTTTAATTCAAAGAATTTTTTCTTTATTGTAAATATTTCCATTTGTATGGCGAACACATTTCTATTAAATGAACTATATAATAACACCAGACTCGTATAGCAAACTTAAACAATTCCACGATTCAAATTTTGCGCAATAAAGAATCGCGAAGATTGTCTAATAATAAAAATAACGAAACATTTCGGAGTTTCATTTCGCGCCAGTTCTGGCAATGCGCCATCAGGAAGATATCGAGAAAATGTAGCTGTTTAAAACTGGCTTCTTACATCTTTACAATTTCAATTCCTGAAACTCTTCTGCAGCAGTTTTGCCAACTTTAACACTTAATTCAAAATTGATAAAAAGAAAAACATATTAGTTGTTGAAGAAGGCAATCTCTTTTAATTGATTCTCTTCAATAGCGTTAATAGCGTAATAAATTCCATTAGGAAGGTTTTTATTCTGTGGCCTTTTAAAATTCAGGTCCTGCTCCGTATGATCGTATAGCCGGGTTTGTTTACGGTTATAGCTACGTGAGAAGTCGAAATTTGACATTCGACTGTTCACATTCAGGTGGGGGATCAATGCTGTGCATTATTGGGGGTGAAAAAACCCCACCGGAGGCTCATTTACTATACATTAACTCGATATATTGTTCTTCTAGAGCGGGGAGAATCGTATCTCTGCGATCTGGGGATTCGAACAGCATACAGATGGCCTATTCTGCAGGTAATGTTCAAACGTGGATATTGCCGTGGAATAAACTCGAAAGCGATCCGCTATTTATTCGTAGCGATCTAAAAATTTGCATCTCGCCAACAGATTCCGAGACGCCACTTTGCATAAAAAGCTGCAATTAAACGAATATCGATCCCAACTACTCAACCCTCATAAAAAACTATTCATAGACATGACTAAACCGTGGCCAAAGGTAAACCGAATTACGTTCCAATTAACTAATTACCTAAACGCGGAATGTCAAGCTGGAAGGAAATCTCTAGCAGTCACATTGCGAGAACTACGAGGTGGAGCGAAGTGGTGGTGACAATAAAATTGATAAAATACTCTCAGACATTAGTGTCAGAGGGGGGATGAAATGCGACCGCGTGTGCACCGGAGCTCTTTATTATTAGTTGAGTCGAAGGAGACCTAAGTTATGGTGACGCTCATGCCAAAGCTTTACGCCTTGTTGCCAAGTTTCAAAGAAAAAGCGCTATAATTATACACAGGGTGCACATTTTTGCCTCATAAAATTGCTCTATTATTGGATAAAAAGTACTTTCAATTTATTAAAACATTTATATTTACATAATATTTGCTCCATTTCTCCTAATAGATTTGTAACAGCTCTCAGATTTTTACTGTTGAACCTTTCACAATCGCTCTTAATTGCTAACGAAACGACCACTGCAGCAATACTGCCACTTGCAGCCATTTTTCAGCTTCTGTGATGGTCTGGGCTGGAACCTATGCAACTGGCAAAACTCAAATGGTTTTTGTGCTACCACCTATGTATTAACAAATACATAGGTCCCTGGAATGATTTGTAGACCTTGGAATACTACAAGGCGGTTTTCGGTGTTATGGGCCTCCAAACGCCTGATTTAAACCATATCGACCATACCATAGACATGATGAAGGGGTCTGAGATGCATATGGGATGAAGTTACGGTCGATTAGTGCGCGAGCATACATTGTAAGCGTCTTAAATATAATGAGGTGTATGGAGCACATTTGGGTTCACTATTAGAGCCATTTTATTCATCGGAAACTAACATCGCACCATGTAAATGTGATTAGTAAAAATAATATATATCATTTTGAAAATATGGCAATATTTTTTGCGACGTGATTGTCCTCAGACGCGGTGGCTATCAATAACAACTTTAACGGTAAAACCGTCACAGTATACGTTCGGTGCACACGTGCTCCGTCGCGACGACCGCACAGCCGGGGAAACGACGCCGCTCAATCTGGCAAGAGAAGTGTTTATGAGACAACCGGGAATGACACCCCTGTAGAAAGTTTAATAAGTTAGTTGTAAAAAGTGCAAAGAAATTGGTTCGATGCAAAATTTGTAAGAGGTACATGAAGGAAAGCAAGACAAACAGAGTGGATGTCGTGCAGATTCCCGACTCGGTGCGGGGTGTAGTGCTACGGTGTCGATGTCAGTCGATGACAGATTTATGGGGACAGGTCGACGAAGCGGCAGCATTGGTCCGCGGTCGATGGCCATGGCCCCTTATCAACGTACTTTACTGCTTTTCTACAGGAATTTGATGGCAATAAGTTACCTCCACGCACAAGAATCAAGCCTTTACATAAAAAACCAAAACAATCACACAAAGAGAAGTTTTGGAAGATAGGTATGTCGACCTTGAATCTCGAAAACAATATTTTATTAAAGATACGACGATATGTGGGTATTAACAATAAAACGTGATTTGTGATTTGCTCTTATCGTGTCATTGTTTTATTCATCTGGTGACGCATCAATTAAAAATTCAAAAAACTAAATAAATCACTTAGCATACCGGTTCCTTGAAATTAAACTATAAATCGCAAAGTACTGTACTCTTGAATTTTAAGGCGACCGGTTTTGGCCTGCTCACCTCTACAGTTAAGGACCTTATCATTGTAACAGCTACCGTGGATCAATATTTATTTAATTGTTGCTTTTTTATGCAAAACAACTTGTCCGTGGCCGTGTTGTCGGTTAATATCCATTAAAAATGTATTGATCTCTTGGGGAATATCTTTTGGTAATCAGGCAGCATAATCATCATTAACGTAGGTAAAGGTAAAATATGAACAAAGTTTACGTACATAATTGTTTCCAGTTATGTCGGAAATTCAAGACGTTACAACTCCCTCATGTGGAAGTCTTGAAAGTTGTGCGTCTTCCCCAGATTCTCCGGGCCACGTTTTATATGCTCCACGTCTCACGTGATAAACTGTCAGCGACAAGTGTAGCGTCTTGGCCGCCGTCTCGCGAACTCCACCCGTGTCGCGCGGTACCCAAACCGCCACACTGTGATCCAGAACGCGATTTTTGCCTTTAATTGCTTGAACAGTTTTTATTATAAATGAAAAAATAAACATTAAAAAAAAACAAAGCTTTAGGTGAATATTGATAGTAATAATGATTCTAGAGTCTGAAGGTAGGTCCCCCAATAGCACAAAATATTGGTCCTATATGGGGCGCGTCTATGCCCAATAATTTATCTTGGGCCAATATTGAATTTATTTAGCCGATGTTAGCCCTATATTGGCATAAAATGATAATTTAATATATCATTGCAAATTTTTATCCAAGGTTGGTCCTATATTGGCATATTATTTTACCCTAATATATCATTAACTATAGTCAACGATGCTTTTGGATTTCTAAAAGTGATATGTAACGGCACACGTTTGTTTCCAGGGTATGTCTATTGCATATTACAGTAAGAATAACAAGGGTACACTGAAAGAAATGCATAGGTTTTGGTAGCAAAAAACAATATGCTGAAAGCAATGTGTTGGAAAGAGTATTATATTTGTGGACATTACAAACAAACGGTAAAGTTTTGCGCTTACAACAAATGTCAAAATGCTTGTAGTAGTAAGCATATGAACTATTTATGTTTTGCTTTACGGACAAAATCTTTACTTTCTGTGCAAACAGCATTTTGCTTATAGCAAACTGACATTTGCTGGCGTAATAAATGTGCGTTAGTTGAAGATTGTGTTTACAGAACATACTTTTTATTGACTATTTCCCTCGTTTTAATTTCCACCAATCACAAACGCGCAATTTTGAATTACAAATGGTTTCTAGGTGAAAAAACTGTGTGACAGCACCTGTCAGCAGTTTTTTCGAGTTTACCCGCGGCAAAACTTGACAGCTGCTGTTGTCACCAAAAATTACAATTTATATTTTAATTGTTAACTGTTACTCATGAAATAGTCTTGTCAAATACCATTCGAGCATCTAATTTTTTCTCTGAAAAAAATCGTAAAAACACAATGCCAAGTAATATTTTTTAACAAAATGCATTAGTGCAGGTGCAAAAATCCTCCTCTTCGACTCGGATTTTTGTTGCAACCAGCACTCATGCTTCTTGTTAATAATAACAAATACAAAATAAAGTAATGTACATAGTTGGTTGCAAAGTATTTAATTTTTTTGAATTATATTTAATTAAGTACCTACCTAACAAGGTAATAGGTAAATACAAGAAGAAATAATTATACATTAAGTATTTATTGGTTGTTATAATAACAATACGTGACGCATGTATATGCATGTCTATGTTATACTTAAAAATAATTTATTAAAAAAATTAAATGTCTTTTAAATATTTAATAAAAAAATAAGTATGTTAATGGTTAAAATCAATGTTAAACCCAAATTTTTTTTATTTTTATTTTAAAAGCTTTTCATGCACACGACCACATCTGGTTTTCATCTAACAGTATTGATATTTTCAAGAAGGGCAATAAAACCCCACTTTTACCTAAGATAAGAATTTTTAGGGGCTGGATGCTCGACACATTTGTAAAAACCCAGCATTTAGTTTGTTTACTTATTCATGTACACATGTAACATTTACATTAAATTCATATTAGTTTATTAAACTATGTTTTAATGATATTTCAACACATACGCGAAAAAATTACTAACAAAGTAATTATCAAAAATTTTTAGCAGCAAAAATATAAATTTAAAAAAGGCAAAACATATACCCGAAGATTGCCAGACTTTCCATATGGCCACCACTATGCCATTTTCAGAGTCAAAATCATTTGAGATTTGTTCGTGTGAAGATTGCGAAGCAATTTGTGTACCTTACGATCAATGGGGATTCTCTAAATATGTGGATATTTTTAAACGTAAGTATTGTATTGTTTTTATATTTAATGTGCAAGTTTGTAGTAGACATAAAAGCTAATTTCCGGATATATATATATATATATAAGTAAAATAAGTGGACTCGGATAGGCAATTTTACTTTGTATTGAAACATAATTGAAGTTTTTTCTTTTTCACAGAAGTAAGAACCACAAGGATTTTATTTATTTTGTCACATTTATTGTCTACACACACTTCAAAACGCAAGCGATCACAGTGTTGGCGGCCGTCAAATACTGAAGTGGAAGGATTTATTATTCACATAAAGGTATGGGTTGGTAGCTTTTATTTTATCTTATTACGTAGGTATAAGTTTTTATGAAATGTAAATTTTTTGCGAAAGTCCATTTCACTTTAGGTATATATATTATTTTAATTTTTTGTCTTTCGTTCTAGATAACTGGTGAATTAAACGACGTGTTGGAAAGCAAAGTGCAAAAACTAAAGTCATTTGGACTGTCCCTCCAACCAACACCTGTAATTGTTGGACCTTCTCTGGACGAAATCGAATCGTATGTGTAGTTTGGTTGAATTTAAATGTACCTAGTTATTATAATATATTTTTCTACATTTGTAAAGAGTGTTAAATTATTTTACCCTACCCTACCCATTTGTTTCCTACTGCAGCAAATATTATATAATTATCTGCTGCTAACACAAATTTCTTTGCTATGCCTACATATGAGCATTTGTTATAAAAAATACTTTTTAGCTACCAATACAAATACTTTTTACCATTTCGGGCAAACTTAATTGCACTATGTACAAATAATGATTTGTTGTAATAAGTAAATGCTTGCTGCCAAGACAAATAATGATATCAACACAGAACAAATACTGCTGCTACTTCGAACAAATTTCTTTGCTCTACCTACAAATAAGCATTGGCTATCACAAGTTATTTTTTGTTACCAATACAAATATGTCTTACTATTTCAGGCCAACTTAATTGTTCCACCTACAAATAAATATTTGTGCAGACTGCATAAACCTTCTAGCAAAATATAAATGTTGTAGTAGTAAAAGTTTTCGCTGTCGCCATTTTAACATATAATATTTGTAATCATTACTATTTTTGAGTAATAAGGAACAATGCATTTCTTTCAGTGTAATATGCGATTTCTTGTCTTATTAGCAATGAAATTCGTTATTACGTTAATAAAGCTCAAGCTGATCATTTTAGCACACGATACAAACGATTTTAGCATTTCATCGTAATTAAGAACAACATAGACGGTACACGACTTGTCTTATTGGTAGATTTTTTCAAAGAATTTGGAGGGTACATTTTATATCAAGTAACCATCCTCTCCCCCTTATCATTTGGGTGGGCATTGTCACCACACCCGCTTCTACGCCCCTAAGACTTAGTTAGTATTATGAACATTTTCTGAAAACAAATGTTTGTCGACACGATCGTGACATATCACTTTTAGAAATCCTACTACGTAGTAAGTACTAGGTGGCTATCTTTTTTTCTTTCAATTTCTCCCTTAACTTTCCTAGAATATAATGTAAAACAACTTCAGGCCAATGTTGGGTTTCAATATTGGACCATGCTAGAAAAAATCTGACGAAAGATATTTTGGCCTATTATTATTACGAATATTGGGCCAATATCTTTGTGCTACTGGGATCCTGGAGGTGCTTTTACCTCATATACAGCTTCAAATTTAAATTTTATCCTGTAATTTTACCTTTTGACTTTGAGTGATAAGTGTGCTATGACGGGATCTGATAATGCAGTTAAATAAATCCTAGTTTGTATGATTTGCTTATTTTTTTCTACTTCGATGTTTCTGATAATTTCGTAAAACGTTTTAAAGAATTGAAGTGACTTTGCCAACAATGAATGTTGATTTTCGCTTTCCTCTTTTTCGTAAACTCGTCTCAACAAAAAATACAGTTCATCTGTGCCCTGTATTTATATTTTTAAATAAACATCTTAAATATATTAACAGGATTGTTCAAGTTCTTTTAAAATTTTCGTTGCTGCACGGTGCGCCTTCTTTGGTATCGCATTAACTCATCTAGGAAGTTTATGGACCGTGTTCTGATCCAGAGCGCTGTGAGATTCACTCATGGCCGTCTTCGCTTGCAGATGCACGCGTTTTTCTTACAGATTTTCGCCGCTTGCTCTGCAAGCGACGTAAAGAATTATAATGAAGATTTCGCTGAAATTTAGTGTTTGTTGTGTGCCTGAATATTAAGCGAAATAATTTTGATTGGTCTGCATTTAATTTTCGCTTTTTTCTCTGTATATTTTTTTTGTCGGTGTTAAGCTAAGTCGTCTGTGTCACGTCTCGCGTACGTCAGATTAGTGAGGCCTCCTGCGAATTTCTCATCATATTACCTGAGCTTCAAGGACGCGTCTTTCAACTGTTTCCACTCGTCACTTCATCAAGTTTTGCATCGTTGTCGGAACGATCAGCGCGGCTTGATTAAATATGCTTCTCAACGTTAATAATTAATGACGAAAACTTCTTAGGTTACCCGTATTTCTTTGTATAAATGACGTCGCTTGGTCATTTCGGCGCTGTAATCGTTGTGACGTGCAGTGTGCACACGATGGACGTATAGACGTGCCTGCGGGACTCAAAATAAACCTGTGAATGACGTGGATGTCTTGCCATGGCAAGGGAACATCAAATGTCGCACACACTGCCCTCATACAGGGAGTCGGACGCTGACCCTTTGTTAACTCTAAAACGAAATTGTGTCGTGAATTATAAAGAAAAAATATCCTGTGTTTTAGAAGGATAATTGTTTAGATTGCAATGTTTTTGTTGAGGACATTTTAATTGTGAAATTAAAAGTTTTTTCTTTTATAATACTTTTCCAATAAATGTAAAGTTATTAGTTTTAACTAATAAATCAAGATTTAACTACTTAAGAGACATCATTGGTTGTATTAGGTAATGGCACTTTCTTGGAATTAACCTAATAGGAAACCATAAATATACTGGTTATAACTATTTTTTGCAACATAATAAATACAGACTGACAATATCGATGATTTATTGGTAATAAGCATATGGTTGTATTTATCAAAAAAATAATGTTTTTAAAACAACAATTTAACATGAAAAAAATATTATGGAGCCCGTATTGTTTAAAATTCTGATGTATTTACCCTCATTTGTTGACACATCGGAATTTATGACTTTGTAGATAATTTAATTGATCGTTTCTATTAATCCACATTTAAAAAAGTTCAAGGAAAGTTGTCGGTTTATAACAGCAATTTTTAAATACACACGAATGAAATGGAATCACCCAGTAATTACTATAAACAGTATTTTACTTAAAAAAAAAATGAATTAAAAATAAAAAGCTAAAAAGTAATATAACAAATTTTTTATTGAACAAATAACAAAAAGTGTGAATTTCTCTGAGAATAAACTTTACGGTAAATTAGAATTTAAGAAGAAATAATAGGATTTTGTTAATTATTAAACAGTATTGCCACCTCTAGCATCAATGCAAGCATTAATTCGACGAGTCATGCTTACTATTACGTTATGAATTTCTTCTTGGGAAACATTTCCTCACCCCCCTAAAACTGATTTTATAAGTTTCTCTGTATTGCCAGGGCTATTTTGACCAGCAATAATCCTTCTTTTAACCTTATTCCACAAGTTCCCAATTCGATTAAGATTCAGTGAATAAAAGGCCACTCTAAAACAGTCACACCTTTCATTTCCAAACAATTTTTGTCAACTCTGGAGGTGCACTATCCTATATATATATAAATCGCGGAAAGCACCTTTTTAGAGCCTTACTACAGGTTGCAGAACTAATTCCACATACCTTGGACCTCTTAGGGATTTAAAGGAATGTTTTCACAAATCATAAAGCCACCCCTGAACATAATACTTTCTCCTTTGCCTTGAGGGATCAATTGTCCAGCTCAGTCTATCTTGTCTTCCACGACCTCTTGAAATACGAATTCATTGGTCATATGATCCTAGGCAATTCTGGATTTATCTAATCTTTAATTGTCCAGTTTTAATGCTTCAAATACCAATTTAAATGGCAACCTCTACTTTACTCTAATACATCACCGCTGAAAAGCTGAGTTTTTAAAACTGTTGAGAAATGGAAAGTGTGACCGTTTTAGAGTAGCCTTCTTGTTCACCGGATCTCAATACAATTGAGAACTTAAGGGATAAGGTTAAAACAAGGATTAGAGCCCGTTAAAGCAAGCCGGCAACACAGAGCAACCAGTGGAATTAGTTTTAGAGGGGTGGAAAAAAGTACAACAAAATGAAATAAATAACTTAATACTCGTCATACTGTTTTCTAAAAAATCTGTTTTAACCATTTTTTTGTGGAATAATGTTTCCCGTAATTACTGGGTGATTTCATATACGTTTGGATGTGTGTATATCTGGGTATATTTTTCTTTTTATAAGACAAAATTCATTAGCTAAATTATTTTATAAAAATATGGCTGTAGAATTGGATAGTTTCTTTTACTGTCGCCACCAAGTTAATCTTATTAATTTGTGACGGTGTGCATAAACAAGCGTGGTGTGTTTACGTATCTTTAACAAGGACCCAGGATGTGCGGGGATTCCCGAAGACAGGCCGTCGTTGCTGCTCTCCTAATCGGAATGACACGTACGCACTGTTTGTTGACACGTGTCGAGGGTGGTACGTCACGTCTTAACCACTCATGCACTGACTTTTGGCCGGCCTTGCGAAGGGCGCGCGGTCCGTGGTGGGGAGAGAGGGATGCGTTCAGAGCTCCTAAACACACCGGGGGGGTTTCGAAAGGGCCGAAAACGCCGAAATGTAAACAGTACGTAGTCGGTGTTCGAGCCGTTAACGTCCAACACAGTGTGTCTGATTTTGGGGAAAGTGAACGTGCGTGTTCCAGTGTTCCTGCTCCTTCGTACTTTTGAGGTTAGTGGGTTTGTTTTTGTTTTGTTTTTTACTTGTTTGATTCAAGTTTGTTTTTTATTGGGTTTTAAATTATTTTTAAAGGTAAAAGTAAAGTTTATTACATATATAGACAGTGTGGTTCTCACTTATGGAATAAAATTCGTTTATTGTAGAGAACAGATTTTTATGAAAAACGCTCTAACACGTAAACTTTAATTTTTAATTTCAAATCTTATGATTATAATTTAAAATTTTTTGCCCCCACCATTTTCCATTTTTGATATGTAATGACAGATAAAAAAACTAAACGAGTTATTTTAAAATTAATTAAAAAATCAAAAATAAACTGTTCTTCAATCTTATAAATATTCAAAATATCAATGGCACTCAGTTTAAAACCCCCAAAGTAATGTTCCTAATTTCTGCAGTTACTTTGTTTCACATTTTATCTAAATTAGCAGGTTGGGTTTTAAACACCCTGTTTTTTAGATGTTCTCATAGAAAAAAGTCTTGAATCTGGTGATCTTGCTGGCCATTCTATGAAACCTCTTCTTCCGATCCAACTGTGTGGAAAGGTGTCATTTAAATAATTTCGTACAGGAAGATCATAGTGGGGTAGTGCAACGTTGAAGCCATATCCTTTCATTGGGTAGATTAGGTTCCAATGGATGTGGAAACAACTCTGCTAAAGTTGGGACAACTTTTTTTCTTAGCATTTTCAGATATCTTGTCTCGTGAAGATTTTCCATAAAAATAGGTCCCACCACATTATCACCATTACCCTTTGTCTTATCCAGTGGGGTTTTTTTCTGAACAGTATCTGCAGTACCTCGCCATTTAAAAGAATTGTGGATTCGCCAGAAAAAAAATATCTGCAGAAGATATAACATCCTGTTTAACATATCCATCATTTGCTGGAAAAATTGCAATTTTCTATCAGAATCAATCAATCAATTCTTGTATTACGTAATTTTACGTGCAACCTGACACCTAGAAGTTGTTGGGTCTTCTTAAAAAGGTATTAAAATATTGACTCTCACATTTTCATCAATAAAATGAGGTAATGGTTTAACGTTTCCATATTCGCGAAATTATGCATGTATTTTAGACAGTTGCCTGAGAAAGTGGTAGTAAATCTGGGTGTTTTACATTAAAAAGGTTTGCAACTTGCTCTTGTGATCTGCACATTACCGTAACCAATCATCATTAATATTTCTATTCGCAGATTTTCTGTTGTAAGTGTCACATTCTTTAACTATAATATTAAGTGTTACATCACTAAGAACAAATTATTGCAATTTATTCAAGAACTCTTGGAGCAAACCAAATACTTCAACAAGTAAAGCGTTTCACTATAATAACAATTTAAACAATGCAAACTGGTCGAACCCGAAAAACCACATTAACAAAAATACACAGGTGCTATGTAACATGTTAATCAAACAATAACCTAACGAAAAAACATAAATAGCTAAATAGCGAAAACATAGGATAACAATAACAAATTCCTACTTGTAATTTGTAAATAATTACCCTTTATTGGGTATTGTCTTACTTAAAAAAATGTGCACTATCAATTATCGATGAAAAGTGGGGTTGTTATTTAAGATAAATTTGCATAATGCGAGGGGGAATGGTGGGGGCAAAAAATAAAGATTGTGATTGACAATTGTAGTTATTATGAATGTAAATGTGCGTGGGCATTAAAAAAGCGTTGAAGGTAAATAATAATAATAAATAAGATAAGGACAATTATTCTAATAGTTTGGTTAATGGTGTAGCTACTTAGTAAATGAGGGGACGCGAGGCATCCGGGCCAATAATAATAAAAAAGATATCAGTGGACGTCCCAGTCCATCAAGACCAATTAATTGGACCGGTGTTTCGGAAAAAAGTGTCGATAATCAGCATTAATCAGAGCTGTCAATCTTTCCTCACATTATACCTGAAACCTGGCATTGCAGGTAGAGACCGCAATTTAATTACTTTGCAAGTCGAATTCAAAACAATTTTAATGATGTCAGCAGAAAAGTGACGAAGGTTGAAATCAAAAACGAGAAAAAAAATGGCGCAATAAGATTTATAGACGTGGACTCGATAATCAAGTGAACGTAGAATTCTTGGCATGGCTGGGTGCGATTTGGAAGTTAATTTCAGTCAGTGGTGACTGACGTATGGTGAATGTAAGATTTTATTATGTTTGGAAACTTAACTATGTATAAACGCAATATCTTTTGGACGTCGACTACGATTTTTTCGCCCTTTTTTAGCCCGATAGCGATCCCTGACATGGGTCCAACAGCACTGTCATCAAAGTTTACTTTGGCAGGAAAACACTACGAATTAGACGACATTTAAATTTAATTTACTTACAGTTGATCGACTGATAAAATCTTTACAATATAAACTTTTGAATGGTGTTTATAGAATATACTTTCTTTAAACGCCCCTTGTTTCGTTTTCATTTCATTGATCAGGCTGTGATTTATCGTCCAATAAATTATGGAACACAATAATTCGAAAAGGTTTTTGTTAGACACGAGACAGTAAATCTATTTTCTCGACTAATGGACCCAAAGTCGAGGATAATCAGGTTTTTCCGAGACAGGAAAATGCGACGTAAAGTTTCAATAAGCGTCCAGCGGGGTGGGTCATTTAATATACTGCAGCCTCAAACGTCTGTCTTTTATAAGTTGGGAACATGTTAAGGGAAGACAAATACTTTAGACGATTCGGAAAACATTGCATATTCAATGAACCGCTCGGACTTACATGTCTTTGACGCTTATAAGGGTTAAACAACGTACACGGCCTTCTTTTCCTGTCAGGACAAATCCCTGCATGCATTTTTAACTGAATTAGGGTCACATTTAATGAGCTCGTTGCACACATTTCCTGGTTATTGATTGTTTAAAGTAGACGAGACAGACCTAGTAAGAGTGACACCGTTGTCCGAGTGACGTCCTCCCCTCTTATCCACCCTCGAATTGTCCATCCGACAGATCAATGAAACTTTACTCAAAGACAAAACACATTTATTGTAAATAATAATAAACAGTTTGGGGTATCTGGGAAGACATCAATCAACAAAAATTATCTCTTCACTTAATGCTATATTTCCGTCTTCCTATGAACCATATGGTTCATATAAATCGTCGAACATTGTTGAACTCACAAGTGTAACGTGATGGTGGGAGGTAGATTATGCTGCCATCTATAAGACCTGTGGGATACTGTGAGAACTGCAGCCAGAACATCACCTGGGCCTCCTGGAGTTTTGATCAAAACGCTCTAATATTATATACTTACTCAAAATACTAATTATCTATAAATTGTAGTAATTTATCGTATTTGTGTTAATTATTAACATACATTAATTGAGTCGGTTGTAGTTTAGTGTATTGCTTTTTAAATGATGTCAAAGGTTGCTTTTTTGCCCCTTTTCCTTCTTGTTCGCTCTTCTTTCAGCTGTTTTTCCTTAAATCTAGTTACCGGCATTCAGCTGAGGTTTTATTTTTTATTTTTGTCCGGTAACTTGATACAAATGATATAATAAGTGAAACATAAAGCTTCTATGATAAAACAATTTAGTTGTTAAAGTAACATAACTTGTGGTTTATATTTTGTTGATTAATTATGTTTTGTAATATTGTTTTAACTAATTGAATTCTTTGTTCTAGGTAAGCATGACTGAAAATCTTGTGTGGGGAGTTGGATGGGTAAAGTATAATGTAGATCTAAAGAAAAATAATGGGATTTGTTGTTGGGTTCAGAATGATGATTAAAAATAATAAATTCGTGGACGTTAGGAAAACAAACAGCGGAAAAGTTTGAGCGAATTCGGGCATTGTTCCCATTTTAGGAATGATTCAATTTTATTTAATTCGTCTCCGTGGTACCACAAAACATTTCGAGGGGTTACGGATAGAACGTAAAAGGGAGATAAAGACGGAGGAAACGCGGGGTATACCGTGCATAATTCGGTCATAAAATATGTCGGGGTCCGTAGAATTGAACGCTATCCTTCAAAGGAGCCAGGATTTATTGGGCAATAAAGTATTATAATTAAACGCGCACAGCACCCGCGATGTCACTCCGACGACTACGTCTATAAATCTAAAGGGTGCTAGGGCCGCCCCCGGCCCACTGCCCACCGGACTGCTGAGCAAAGGTGAGGCCAAAACACTGGCTGGTCTCTTTATTGAAAGTGTCCGCTTATAAATCATACACGTCTCCTATCGAACGCTCCACTTACTCTTCCATTTTCAGCATACATGCTGACCATTAAAAAATAACCCCCTATTTTCCAACGACGCGACGGTAGCAAATATTGTTGTGATTAACAATAATTTGCCGGTTTTTCAACCATACATATAAAACTAAAAGGCGTAATAATAGATAGCCCATAAATAGAAAGCTGAATTGATTAAGGCCCACGTAGGGCGCCAAAATGGCATAAATTATTGGGCAATGTAATTTTATCCTTCAACGAAAACAATACTAAGATTTATTCAAGCAAACACCCTACGTCATGATACTTTGACGTGCCTACTTCAGAATGGAAAATCGCGCTGTTATAATTTAAAATCAAAGTCTTACGTCTCTCATAAAACACACAACCCCCTCGGAATACAAGATCGCGTAGGCGAAAGAGCCGGCGTTCGATTTCGGTACCTATTTGCTCGTAAATCTGTCGCAGCGTTTAGCAGTCATAATGTGCGCTTCGTGTGAGTCACAGCTGTCGCGTTGCGTGACAGCTGATGGACGTTTTTAACCTGTACGATATACTCATACCACCGTCTTTGAATATCAAATACAATTTGTGTTGATAAATGTAATTGAGAGAACGATTATTTGTCCTGCAGATTCTATTCCTGTCATGACAGAGAAAAGGTCAGGTGTCCACGTGACAGCCTACGCAAGCATCCAGTGATTGAAGTAAGGAGGCTAATAAACCCCTAGTTTTTTTATATTTTTTTTATATTTATGTGCAAATTAAGAAAAACAACACCTTTACAGAAATTCTATAAAGATATCAAAAACTATTTATGTCTCGTAATTAGCCGCCCTCGATTTATTTTGAAAATAAGATGAGGCTAGCCTCCCACACCGTATTAAATCGCCGATAGACAACCTGCGTTGTAAGAATATTAATAAATGCATATGGGTGAATATATTAAGATGTCGCCCAAGTGAAAATGAATATTTTTTATTTTTGGTTTTTTCACTGTTATTCTAGAATGGGGTTTTTGGGAAGCCACCAGGTCTAGTAATAACATAACATAAGTGGTTCTGCACTAATGCAAGAATTTTAAGAAATCATACATTTTGAATATTAGAGCTTCACGGAAGATAGCTTCACGGAGGTTAGGATTTCGTATGTTTTTTTAAAAACATCCCTTTGTGTATTTGAAATAAGTTATTGTATCTTTTGACACCTTAATATTTTTTAAAAATACAATTGTACATACATAAAATCATAAAATCTACTTACTTACACGGTGGATAGGTTTTACAACAGCAACACTCTCATCTGCATATAAATTCTAACTGACCTTCAGGAATCACATGCATCTATAAAGTCGTAAACAGAGGTTTTTGCTTATTTAAAACACCTACATAAATGGTTATAAAAATTATTTCTTTAAATTTTTAATAATATATTATATTTGATTCGATTGCTTTGGATGTGTTTAATTTACTTAGTGAACTAATATTTTTAGTATGCTTTTACTACCTCAGATATTTGAAAACATATAGGTTAACCTAGAAAGAGTAACAGTCACGGAGGATAGGTTTTAGACTTTTAAAACATTGTAAAAGATAATAAATTGCGGTTAAAAATCTAATTATGAAAGATCAAAACACAATATAAGTGTAGTTCAAACTCATTTAGTTTTATTAAATATCACGGGGTAACACCATCGGGGGACATTTCGTGGGATTTACCCATATGTATTACGACTAGGGATTGCAATCCAGCAGGGTTTTTAATCCAGCTAGATTTTTGCTGGAAATTTTTAATGATTTTTTTTAATACTTAAAAAACTTTTATTATTATTTTTTTCTTAAAAAAACCTAAAATAGGTGTATATAAAATAAAAATAAAAGAATTTTTTTTTAATTCGGCAGCAAATAAATTAATTAATTTAATTTATTGATATTGATAAATAAAATTTTTCGTTAATATTTTTTTTTTATTTAAAACATTTATTTTACCAATTTTTATGTTTTGTTTAAACTCTCTCTATTAATATTAGTAATATGTAAACCTACTTAAATAAATAAATGTAATAAATATTATTTTTAAAGGATTGAAAAACTTGTATGAACAAAAATATTGCACTATTTTGTATATTTAAATTTTTACTACATTTATCCTCTTTTAAACCCCATAATATGAATTATATCTACTGGGCAATTAAATATAGAATTAAACATTAAACTGATTTTAAAGCTTGAAGAAAATGAATGTAAAGATTATAACATAGGTAATTATCTTTATTATTTTGTATACTAATCATTATTAAAAGTTCAGTATTTTTTGTTCCCAATGTAACTACTGTAATGTAATATTATAAATAAATTAAAATTATAATTTATAAATTATAGTCAAATTACTAACAATTCTTACAAAAACAGCGGTACCAAAAAAACACTTATTTAGCATGAAACTTTATCAAGCAAGAGCGAAAAGTGCGGTGTAGAAAGGGGTGTAGCACGTGCCGCTGTGACGTAATACAGTATATAAGGTCAGATTGCAAAGCGCAAGTAATGATAATATTACATGTAATATTAATTATAATTACAAATTTTCTAAACAATTATTTAGTTAAATTATAAATGACAAGCTGCCAATGCAGCCACCTCTATTGTTCTTTACAAGCCAAATTTACGACTACGTTTGTATCCGATTGTATGTCGTTATGGTTCAGACAGCTGAGAATCTGCCAACACCTGTTTGTCATTCCATCAAACCTATTGTCAAGACTACTTAAACAAAAAACTATTTAGTTAAGTATAAACAACATTGTGATAATAATACATCAGCATATTTCAGCATCAGTATATTTCCTACAAAAAACCTATTTTAACAATCCAATTTAAGGTCATAATACGTAAACAAATGATGTGGGTAGATAAAGTTGATATAATTGTGTAATATTCGATTTATTGATTAGTGGCCTCAGATGAAGATAAAATATATGCAGAATATTAGAGAACAATTTGGCAACAATGTGACTTGTCCGCTTTTGATTCTACACGACTTAAATAAATTTTGAATACATTGTCTGTGTATAGTAAATATTGAAATTTTATTTAGGTTATTTACATTTAAAACCACTCTAAACTGATTGATCCACTAGTATTAAATGTTGATAAAATTTTATATGAGCTACTGTCATTCAAGCGCATAAATTATAATTTTTGTTAATCCCAAAAAGCCGTGGGCTATAAATCTGTTTCGTGTCGTTTGAAAGGGCGATTTATGTCAAAAACTTGCTCTTTAAAGATTAAATTAATCGAGACTAAAGCAAGGTATTGATTTAGCTTAAGCAACATCAGTTGTACCAAATTAATCTTAATTATAAATTTAGAAGCCTCTTATAAACAAATAGTTTTATTTTAATTTATGGGCTGTAATGACGCATATTTGCGACACTATATAGACGGAAATAATCGCAAGTTTATCATTCGCTTGCCAAAGACGAAGATTTTAAGGTCTGTCAAAACTTTAAAGTATGACACGTCCGTATAACAGCTGCCCAAATGGACCGAAAATAGCCGCAGACGCTAGATGCAATAATTTTCGATTTGTCTCATGGTCAGCTTTCTAATTTGTTTATTTGATTGTAGTCCTTCCAAAACGCGAGACAATGACTAACTGGTCGTCGGGAATAATTATCTCGGGCCGGAGATAATAATACAATAGTCACATACCTCTTTATTTGCGGCGAATAATCCAGTTATTTATTTTCTTTTTTTTCTCGAATCCTGGCAATTCTTTATGCATTCAACCAGTAACATGCTCTATGCTCTATAAATCCCTTCTGTACATTTTGGGCACTCCCGCTTACATTATACAAAACAAGGTTAAGACGTAAATCACCGAGTTGTGTCGTCGCTGACCGCAGCCTAGGCCCAAACAATGGAGGCCTAGGCTTCCCATCGCCTCCTCTAATTTGATTGCGTACGTTTACGTGATTCGAGTTAATTTTAGCTGATTGTCTTATCCAAATTTATTGGAAGGGATCTTATAGTGCTCATTAACAATGAAAAAATTGTTTACTTGTTAATACATTACATACATTTACATAACGAACGTGTGTCAGAAACAGAACTGTAGAAAAATACTACGTGGGAAACTCGTACAGTGGATAATTACCTTTGAAAATGCCAAGCATTTTTAACGGAAGATGTAAGTAATTTGTCACCGGCATGTGGAATCTTGCAAACATGAGAACTTTGTTTTATGCTACAAAGGCCGAAGCAGAATTTAGTGACAACAGTTACAGCTGAAAATAGTTTTTCTTTTCCGGAACCACCTGTAACTACACAAACAAGTTCCTCTTGCTTAACTAAAAAACTTAATTTATAAAGTCTTACATTAATCGGCAAATTTTCACTCGGGCTTGTCTTTAAGCACGTCTCGAAGTTATTAGTCAAGTCAGTCGGCTTTGTGCTTTTTAGAGTGAGTGACACCAGTAGGTGCACCTGCCAGCAATATGTCAGGATGGCATTTACTGTCGCAGTAGAGATCAATTATTAACCAGACTAACCATTAACAGACGTTGTGTAACTGTTGCAAGACGCACATTTTATCACGTGTCAACTTGCATCAACTGAGTACATCTAAATTTGTTTTAGATGGATTTTACTTAAAAATATTTAAATTTAATTAAACAATAAACAGATTAAATGCTAATACTTAATGGGCGCAATCCTTGGATGATTTCATAGCAACCAAGTTCACATCAACATAGAATAAAATTAAAAAAAAAATCGAAATATTTTTGAGGGATTTGGTAACAAAATATCCACTCGGTTTCTTTGTGATCAACTTTATCAATATTAGAATCTTTTTACTAAGGATTTCAGGGATTGAGCACGTCTAAGATTTTGCTTCCAATTCAGAAACACCCTGTATAGTGTGGGATCTTTTAAATGCAATCACATGAAATACTGAAAATTAATAGGTAAAGGCTTTATTTAAAAAAAACAATAAATTCCTGACTGATTAAAGATATTACCTATAAATGATCAAGACCCCGCTGTGGCAGACTCTCGTACCGAAACGGGACAAATTTAAATCAGTTGCAGATGTTTGCGCTCATTTTATAGATCGATTGAAATTAAAGAAATACGAATATAATTGACAAAGTGTAAGGTACCTGTTGATTTTATTGAACAAGATCTTTTGCGTTAATACAGTTTTCCTGGGAACGCAGCTTCTGAAGTTAATAATTAAGACATTTGAAATGGAGTAACAATATTTTATGGGGCACCATAAATGTTGAACCTCATTAGGTGGAAAAGCGGTTCACCCATTTCGCAGCTTGAATTTAACAAACGCATTTTGGCGGCAATAGGTCGTACATTGTAAACCTGATTTGCATAGTTTATGGCTTTTAGTAGGATATGGAGTTAAAAAGGTATTATCTTGAGCTGTCGCCTTAATATGGTGAGGTCGTGCTGAATATGTTATCTGAAAATTGTTGTATTGATATTGGTGGTAAGAATTGAAGAACATTGACGATGTTTTATTTATGGCGTTCAGTGGATAATTCCCACATAAAAGGTGTTTTATATATCGTACCCGATCCGGATGATTCGATTAGAGAGAGTCGAGAGCAGAGACCAATTACGGGCAGGCTGTGTATCGCGTTCGGTTGTAGCGTACCTGCACGACGTAATTACATATTTAGATTTACAATGTACGTCCATTTAACGTCAACATTAACATACCGTGTGGTGTAGAAGCCGGTGCGGGAGTGCCGAAAGGTCACGATGTTGCGAAAAAACGCACCGCTATGCACATTGTGTATGCGGGGCGCTATTGTGTACCGGTGAAATATGCTCGCTCCTGGACGAACAACAATGCCATTATGTGGTCTGCTCTTGCAAGAATATTCGCAATTCTTGCCCCGGCAAAATTAAAACGTTCCAATTACCTGATATGTTAATTTCATCATCAACAACAACTATCCCAAGAATCTGTTTACAATTTTAATGTTAATTTATTGCCTATTCACAACTGAGACCTTTTTTATCTCGTTTCTTAAATTTTGGCATTTTACTGCATCGGATAGACAGACAGTTCCAACGGGCGAAAGGACCACCCACTAGTTTATTTTCCCTTATTGCCTAAATAAATAATTAGACTAAGGTGACCCACTCGAGCACATCTGACCGCTTCAGTGTTGTCAGATGTCCACCTGTCCACTTTAAAATTGATTTATAGTAATTACTTGGCTATCGTGATGCCATCCATCTACCTTGACTTCATACGTCAATGTCAAGGGATTCGCTCCGACTAACTCATTTTAATTATACATGTCGCATATATATCGCTTGTTTATTCATGTACCATTATTTTAGTAATATGATGACATTCATCGACCGTCAACAAGAGTTCAATGCAATGCATAACCTGTTTCAGGTGATCATCTTAATTTTTATGCAATTTTATCGCTTTTATATTCTTGAACTCCAGTTAATATAAAGTAATAACACGAAGTCCCTATTATCGTTTAGTTAATGAGAGGAAGGGCAACCGACCGACCGAAGGAAGAAACTTCATTAGAGGTGTCTGGGTTTCGATAACGACTTTGCTGAAATAAGATTTCTCACCTATGACCACCGTGGGGAGCGAAACGTCCGTATTCAGACATCAGCCACTATATATACGTCTACTTCCCCCAGGATCTGAGCTCAGCTACAGCAATAATCAACGCTTTGTACGTCGCATACTAACCAACCTTTCCTAGTCTACGCTCTACTACGATTGAGAGCTTTATTTTGCCTTATTTCATTATCGTCAAACAATATACATTAATTTACTTTAATAATTAAAAAAACCTGCTCCACATTTATTTAAATATTAAACTATTGTTTAACAGGTAGCGGCATATCTTTGAAGGATAGTGCTCTTGATTTATGTAACAACACTAAAAATATTACAACGTGTGAAGCAAACAGTTATAATTTTTATATGAGCAGCGACAAAGAATAGGCAGTAGTTATGATGGGGTAATAAATTTGACGCAATTAAAATTCAGTTGAGCAATGTCAATAGTTATTTAAATACATCATTAAATGGTGTTAACAAAAGATTATGCCGGGCAATAAACTGCTAAGGACTTAGGCGGTTCTGGTTCACCTATGTATGTGTGTTGCAATTTATTACTAAAGTTTATGGGTAATAAATAGCCTCCGTTGTTTATTCAAAATGATTTATCACTTCGGTTAGATCACAGAATCTTTGCTTCTTCCGAAATCATATTTTGTTTATTCGGTGATAATAACTGTAAGTTGGCAAATTTGCTTTAACTGTTTGGGATTAATTTTTCATAAAAAGCCAATTTGACGAAGACATATTAAAAAATAATTAATTATTTTCTTATCTACCTGCTAATTCTCGTGGTGAAAAATTCCCCTCATCAACACAGCGTTCGTAAAAGTTAGGGATCTGAGTAATAAGGAGCTGGCACACAGACAATGCCGGAGAAGAACAAGAAGAAAGATGGATGAGTGACAGGGCTCATTGTAGCCGGTTTGAGTGACGGCTGAATTGCTTGTTTTAGTAGACGCTGTCAGGTGAACGCCACACCACCTTCATCCGCCACAGACACGGACTAAATTAGGCTCGGTCTCATTTTTCAAATTAACTGCGAACCTTTGTTTCGGATTGATAGCATAGAACAAACATTTTTGCACGGTGAAGTTACTGTCTTGGGCCTACTGTTTTACGAATTCCACCAAGGTAGACTTAAATAATTAAACATACTTCTAGGAACAGTTATCCACAGAGGTCATAAATTAAAATGCTTGTGGCAACGGAATTCCAATCAATGATATACGAATGTCTAGAGTCCAGGATCCATCACAGACTGGAGAAAGAGATCACGTAATGGAAGGCGCCTTTGCGATAGTGGCGGCAATTATTGCACCTTCTTTCTCGCATTTTAATGTGCTATTATCTATAGAAACACTTCATACCGTTCGACGTGACACTGCTACTGGATTGATAGCTGACTAGAAGGAAATATATTACTGTTGTTTATGGTTTGTTAACAATTTGCATTTTCAAATCTATTGGTTACAATGTACTTCAATTGAAACATTAAAAAAATATTTCTGTTGAGATGACTCAGCCTATATTACTGCTGATGGCTATTGTACAGACATCAGCCAGGTACAGGATCTTTTTAAAGGGGAAATGAAGTTGATGGATCTCCTTTGACCGAGAAACAACGAAATGATTGATTGAATTGTATTTAATTATAACAGGAAACATGTTGATATAATTGTTTCGTTTATGGAGAATGAATTGCAACTGGAGTGGTCTTGAACATGTCAATATGTCTACTAATAATTTTTATAATCGAACACAATAGAAATGTTTTATACATCTCTCAATCCATCTTCGACTTGATCATTGGTGTTTGACACTGGATTACCCGCAAAGTCACGGCCATAACTGCCTACCCTCTAAAAATGAATTAGCCAAAAATGATTAATTTAATAGTTATTAGTGGCTGCTTTTGCACTTGTACCATGGTTAACCATGAAATACCATGATATCCCAAAATTTAACAGCCATTGTCCCCTGAATCTAAAAATACCGTCAAAATTATTATTATAAAAGTGGAGCAGTTTTGAGATATAGTCAATTCCATATTAAATGGAAAATTGACTATATCTCAGAAACTGTTGTACATTTTTAACTTTTTAAGACATTTTCGGATTCAGGGGACAATTTTGCATTAGATTTTGGGATAGAAATAGAAATAGAAATATCTTTATTAGTTCAAAAAAGATTGTATAACAACAACAGAGAACACGTCAGAACAAAAAAAATATATAAAAAACATAAACCTACCTATATGTAGATATAATATTAAATTAACACTTGCTTGGTTATTATTAACAAATACAGAGTATAAAAAGTATACATTTTATTTAAGATTTACATTAAAAATTCATTTACGCTATAATTACACTTAGTTACTAGATATTCTTTTAATGCTGGTTTAAATTTTTTAATATTAAGATTTTTAAGGCTATTAGGATGCATATTATATACAAGTAAGGCGTGGTTAGAAATACCTCTATAGACAGTGTTAATTTTCGTTTGTTTTATTTGTAATAATTCTTTATTTCTTGTTAAGTAAGTGTGATTGCGAGTAGTTTGATCAAATAACATATAGTTTTTTTTTTTATAAAATACACAAATCTCAAAAATATAAATATCTGGCAAAGTAAGTACTGTCTGTCCATTCTAAGTTGGCGGAACTAAGGAATTTTGTGGTTTAGATATTAAAGAATTGTCGTACTGTGTGCTTTTAAAACAGATTTTACATTATAAATAATACTAGTACATATTATATACTAGTATTATTTATAATATAAAATCTGTTTTAAAAGCACACAGCACGACAATTCTTTAATATATAAACAACAAAATTCCTTAGTTCAGCCAACTTAGAGTGGACAGACAGTAATTTATTTTGAACAAAAATAGGTTTGCAGGATTCTGTAGGTTTAAGATTAAATATACTTCGAATACATTTTTTTTTTAAATAAAAAGATTCGATATATGAGCTGAATTCCCCCAAAAAATAATGCCATACCTTAGATTCGAATATACATAAGTAGGCACTTAACAACACATTTGGTACAACAAATTTTAAGTTTAGTAGCAAATAATAAAATTTATTTATTTTGGTTAAGACATCTTCTGTTTGTTTTCTCCAAGTAAATTTGTTGTCTAAGATTACACCCAAAAATTTTACTGACGAACCCAATTCAATCTTTAAACCATTTTCAAGATAAATTGGAAACACATTTGAAAATCTGTACTCTCCAAACTTAATGTACTGGGTTTTGTTTAAATTTAGTTTCACTCCATTTTTATTGAACCAATCAAACATGTTTTCTTGAGATGAAGTTAAAGATACCATGGTACAAGTGAAAAATCAGCCACTAATTACTATTAAATTAGTCATTTTTGACTAATTCATTTTTAGAGTAGCAAGTCTTTTTCTTCCAGCTATAAAGTGATTCAAAATTTTGCCTCGTCCTCTGGGCAGTAGATGAGGCTGAATTCCTTTCGCTCACCGCTGTCGCTATATCCGACTGCTTCATAACGACCAAGGGCTACCTGGCACTGATGAGGTCCAAAAGATCCAAACAGAATGCACACTTAAATCGAAAACACGGTGACGAGGTAAAAGGCCACTTTTCACGTGATCATTGGTGTTGATATTTTAAAATTAATCTACAGAATCATCCATTAAAAAATAAGTAAATGCCGACTAGACAAATATTTTCCATTGTTGCTTACATTCAAAATAATAATCTTGCATAAAGATTTGACAAGCAGATAATGCCGAATATCTTTGTGAAAGTAAATTTAGCGATCGTTTTGTTCCTTAAGTCCGCACTATGCCGTGAGTTTTATCTGGACGGTTGTTGGTTGAATGCTCGTCGCGGACAAAGCCAAATGGGGCAGTAAATTCCGAGTCGGGCGTCGTGTAACAATGTAATGGGGACATCGCAAGCCGGCCAGGGGACATGCAGAAAGGACATGAGTGTCCGTAATGGGCGCATGAAATTGCCAAAGGACAACGGGGCGTTATTGCGCCAAATCTCCTGCAAGATATAATCCTATCGAGTCGCTCTATGAGCCTTCGGTTCTCACAATTATGGAGATATTACGAGCGAAAAGAGAAGAATAAATAAATTAAATTGACCACATTTTTCCACACCTTCTGTTCCTGTAAAAATAAATTGTTTTGGTCAGGATGTAAGGATATGGTTTTGCTATTGATACTAAATGTGTGTACGAAGATGGTAGGTATAAGTGCGCAAGAAGGAATAGATCGCAGAGTTCACATAAATTGGCTCATAAACAAACGAAAGATAGCTGGTCAGAAGTTAGTTGGTACAAGTCTCGGCCGATGCTATCAACAAATTGTTCATGTTAAGGGGCAGTTACACTAAGAAGGACGAATCCAAGCAACGAACAACGGCGATTCTATAAATTGGCCCGAGATCAGATCACCGGTTGCTCGCACATTCATTAACAGCAATCAGATTAGCGATATTGAGCAGCTCTCGTGCTCCGCTCCGTTTTTTAGGATTCTGCGAATTAATTGCACAGGTAGCTCTGACAGACAGATAAGAAGGGAGCATTAGATCGGGGAGACTCGAGTCGTGATCTACGGCCAGTGCCTTACAGGAGAATTATGCGTTTCGATGAAGGACAATGGTGAATAAATCAGTTGCCAGCGGTACGCGGTATTGTTCTTGAGGCATTCCTCTGCCTGCCCGACACTGCACTATATTGTCAACCCATCCCGCAAAAATCTACTGCTCGCTGCTACCATTCTTTAAAATGACAACGCTACTCGAACATTCAGAAGTCATAACCAATGCTCAAGCATCTTTAGCTTTAACATTTTTACAACGATTTAAAGTAGTGAAAACAAACAGTAGTCCTAGAGTAATGTAATTTATGACGGTAGTAAACAGAACTAAATAAATTCAAGTCTTCGCGGTTGTCACAGAGGGAGGGGGGAGACAAAGTCTCGGGTCTCATGTGCGATGTCGGTAAGCGATAGCACCGTAACGCTTGTACCAACATGGAGCATTACGCTACTTGATCAGCTATCCGCAATGCAAACAGCGTAATTGTTGAGAATAGTGTGGGGCAGAAGAGAGAGTCTGCGAAAGGCGGAGCTCTAGTGTACGAAGTCGGGCCGCGACGGTGGATCTCTGACCAATGAATCGGTCCGTTCGACTCGAGCATGTAGATACAGCAGCTTTACTGAAACTAATTACGCTGATTTATGCTTCCATTGTTCATTGTTGGACACGAACCTACTGGTGCACCCGCCTCCTGATACCACCAGAACCAGATGCCACTCTGAAGATGATGTCCAACAACACAAATACATTTCATATTCACTTCTCTCTGAATTTACAAACATGAGTTTTATGAACCTATACTGCGGTAATTAATTTTAAATACTACATTTTAAAGTAATAAAAAGATACATAAACGTTCGTTTTTGAAAAATAAAATTTAAATTAAAACGCGATCCTCAATAAATCTTATCACTTATTCCTAATGACCCGTTTAAAATTCACCTCAGTTCGTGTTGGCTGCATCACATATTACAAGACTTTACGGTGTAATAATATATACAAGATAAGCTTTAATTGTGTTTAAGTTTATGGTACTCTTAAAACTTATTCCTCGATTTATTTTATCTCGCTTTCTCATCCACGTTTTACTATGATATATGCGGTTTAAGTTTTTATTCTTCCTCTTAATTTAATTTCAGGAATATTAAAATCCACGATTTGTGAACAGTTTATGCGTTTAGTTGAAATTAATCTGCGGATATGAAATATGTGTTTAATAATTTTTCTTACAATTTGTCTAATAATTCTCTCTAATAAATCGGATTATATACGTCGTTGAAAGTAGTCTGACCTATCAATTATCGCACCTGATACTGGGAGACGTTAAAAAACGTGATAGTTCAAGGAGAACCGTACATGTCGTTCTATGAATGATTTAGTGCAGCCCGTTCAATAAATTAATAGTGTTATTAATGCGTTACGTTTGATTAAAGCCCATTCCTCATTGTGAAACCTTGCGCAGCGAATACAGGATATATTGCAAAAATATTTTATGGAATTCTTTGAACGGATACTGGTATCATTATTCACGATTACATAACGATCGAGAGTTTACATGAAGTGTAAATGTAATTAACTAGAATGTGTATAAATTATATGAGAAATACGCGACAGGAAACCATTTCTTGGTTCTTTACATAATACAAGACTTACAACGTGTCATTGTTGGTTTTGCTTCCGAACCTACGAACACTTACTACAATGTCTGAAATAATCATTGTCGCCTATATAGCTTAAATTTATTAAAGTCGAAAGCATTATATTTGAATGCAATGGCAATTACGTACAAATTGCTAATATGTTATTTATCTTTGTTACAGGGGAAGGTGGCGAAGAAGGCTCTCCAGAAGAAGGTGATAAACTTGATGGTGAGGAAGACACCGGATCCATGACACCTACTTCCGCAGTATCGCCTGCTCCTCAAGACGATGAAGCTCAATCCCCCACTCCTGGTGATATGCCTTCACCGGGCACTCCGAGGTCAATGAATGAAGATAATTGCAGGTAAAAATCAATAACATAAACTATTATTACTATTACTACACTAAGAGAAAAAAGTTTAAAATTAATGTATGAACGTCAGCTAAAAATTTATCTTTGGGGACATCCATTAATTACGTGAGGCATTTTTCTGATAATTTGGACCCCTCCCCCCCCCTTGGTGAGATTTGGTGAGATGCGGACCCCCTTCCTATCTCTCACGTGAGCTTCTAGCCATTAAACTTTCATTGCGGACAACATGATAAACCCAAACAAAAAATTGATTATTTTTTTTGACAAATTTAAATTATGATACTTCTATTCTTTGAACCCAAAAGTTGACGTGAGATTTTAAATGACCCCTCTCCGCCTATTTTTATCTCACGTAATTAATGGATGTCCCCTAATCGGTATTAATTCTTATTAGACTGAGCTGGCACAGTAAAAATGTTTATGCTTCACTATTCTATGTACTAATGTTATATTTTTAATTGCAGAGAATCAAACTCCCGCTGTAACTCTCGCGATTCAGCGGAATCGCCCATACCGCCAAGAAGTCCGTCTGCAGAGTCCATAATGTCCGAAAGAGCAGCCCTGCTACGCGGTGTCCCCCTGGGAACATCTTTGAGCCCTGTTGGCGTCACTTTGCCGCCTACGTTACCCGCTGCTGCGGCCGCCGCTTTATTACCACCTCAGTCCGCCGCCATGGCCGCCTATTTCAATGCCGCCGCCGCAGCCGTTGCCCAGCAATCGCATAGATTGATGATGACTTCGCCTCTGCCAGCGAATTTTAATAGAGGCTCAATTTCCCCGCTGGTTTCTTCGTCTTCATCGCCGCCGGGTTTGATTAGATCGCCTAGTGACATACCCATGCAGTCGCCATCGGGTGATGGTATTCTGGACTTTAGTAAAAGAAGTCACAGGAGCGATGCAGGCGATAGCGATTCAGATGTTGTTAATTTGAGCAAACCTGATACACCTCCAAGCGGAGAAGTCGGCAATGGGCCTTTGGATTTATCGTTTAGCAGCCGCAAAAGAACTTCCGAAGAAATTTTGGGACAACCACCTCAGCGTAAACAAAGAACCGAATACAAACCTCAGATTCCTCAATGGCCGGCTTCCTTGGGTGCGTCCCATCTACCGTACTTCGCTGCTGCTGTTGCAGCTGCTAGCTTGTCTCCCAAAAATAGCACTCCAGAGTTATGGAATGGCAAGCTTAAACATGTAGGACCCACTCCAAGCGATGCAACAAAAGCATTAGAGAAAATGAGCGAACTGAGTAAACTGGGCGGCGAAGATTTATTCCGTACTATGGCCAATGCCGCTCCAGGCAACTCGGCTAGCAACCGTCATAGCGCTTGGCAATCTCACTGGCTAAATAAGGGAGCCGAACAAGCTAAAGACGTTTTAAAGTGCGTTTGGTGTAAACAAAGCTTCCCTAGCTTAGCAGCGATGACAACTCACATGAAGGAAGCTAAACACTGTGGAGTCAACGTGCCCGTCCCGCCCATGCAATCACAAAACTTAACGCCCCAACCTCAAATTTCATCGCCTTCGAACACTAACACAAGCACCTCGTCGACGAACTCGTCCAAACCTAACCCATCCGATCTGAACATGTTGATAAAAGAGACAATGCCACTACCAAGGAAATTGGTACGCGGACAAGATGTATGGCTGGGAAAAGGTGCTGAACAAACCAGACAAATCTTAAAGTGTATGTGGTGTGGACAAAGCTTCAGATCTTTGGCCGAAATGACAGCTCATATGCAACAAACTCAGCATTATACAAACATTATCTCTCAAGAGCAAATAATCTCATGGAGGTCTTCCGATGATCCGAAAGGTGGCGGTGGAGGTGGTAGTTCCGGAAACAATCCTCCACCCGGTGGTGCCAGTAGTCACGTCAGCGCAGTTTTGACATGCAAAGTATGCGACCAAGCATTCAGCTCGCTAAAAGAATTAAGCAATCACATGGTTAAGAACTCTCATTACAAAGAACACATAATGAGGTCAATTACCGAAAGTGGAGGTAGACGAAGACAGACACGAGAAAAGCGCAAGAAATCCCTCCCAGTACGTAAGCTCTTGGAACTAGAAAGAGCTCAACATGACTTTAAAAATGGAGATAACGCAGGCCTAATTGAGAAGATGCGTGACCCTACTGGCGCGGGTAGAATCACTTGCGAAAAGTGTGGCAATAAAATTGAAACATCTCAATTTGTCGACCATATTAGACAATGCGTTGGCGGAATGACTAGTAACCAGAGGAATTTTCTAAAGAACGCATTGATGTCCAACAATATTCTACCTCCAGAAAGTCCAACTAGAGACAAAATCAAAACCGAAAAATCCCCTTCTCCTCAACAAAGATCTCCATCAGTAAGCGATTTAAGTGCAAAGGAAACCACTACTACAAATGAAAATAACAACGCATCATCACCATCTGTTTTGAATGCCATTGAGAAGTTAATTGAAAAGAGTTTCGATTCTAGATCCAGGCAAAATAACGCTTTCCCAGGCCATACTCCTGCCTCGGCGCCAATGGGTTCCAGCATACTCAAACGCCTTGGTATCGATGAAAGTGTTGATTATACTAAACCATTAGTAGATGCTCAAACGATGAATCTTCTCAGAAGCTATCACCATCAGCAGGGCCATCATTATGGCAGACGTGAAAGGAGCGGCAGTGAATCTAGTTCAATTTCCGAGAGAGGGAGTAGTAGGGTAGATTCTCTTACGCCTGAAAGAAAAATGGAACCTCCAGGATTTCCGATAACTAGCACGCCTAGATCTACTCCCGATATAAAAAGGGAAAAATCACCCATGTCAGAAAAAGCTGAGGTTGTTGTAAAAAGGGAAATCGAAGACGATGACATGAAGCATGAAGTGAAGCGCGAAATAAAGCAGGAAGTGAAGCGCGAGATTGAAGACGACGAGGAAGACACACGCTACCCTTCAAACGGCGATGTCGGCAAGGATGACGACGAAAAACGCAGTCCCATGCCTAGTCCTCGTCAACCGACGCCCGTGACCGATAACGTTCCCGCGAGTCCTTGCCGGAACAGCAATGCGAGTCCCGCCAGCAGTGACCGTTCAGCCACCCCACGCAGCACAAACGGCGAGCGAAAAGCAGCAGGTGGCGGCAGTTTGGGCGCGTTAAGTTCGATGTTTGACAGTTTGTCGGGTGCCAACTCGTCAAACGACAACGGTCAACCAACAGGCAAACGAGGCTCCAGTCATCCGCTAGCCGCACTACAAAAACTCTGCGATAAGACTGAAACTCATACTAACAATCGTGCGCACTCCTCCACCGCTCCTGCAACCTCCAACTCCACTAGTACGGTGACCTCTTCAAGCAGCGGTACCACTCCTGGTGCAATACTGGCTTTCAGCTGGGCCTGCAATGACGCAGTGATGACTTCCGATTCTATAATGAAGTGTGCGTTTTGTGATACTCCTTTCATCTCGAAGGGAGCATACAGACATCACCTGTCCAAAATGCACTTCGTGAAGGATGGCGTTATACCTGATCCGGTGGCTTTGAAATCATCGCAACCATCCAGTTCGTCGAATGCCGGGGTGCCGTTGAAGGGTACAACTTTGGTGCCAAGCAGCTCGAGCGGCTCGGCCTCCGTCGGTAGCAAGAGTCCACCTACACCGGCCGGCTTCGAGGAGAGTCCGCATTCGAAATTTCTCAAGTATACAGAACTTGCCAAACAATTGTCTAGTAAATATGTGTAAATAGTGTTCAGTATAAACATTCCTATTTTGTAAAATATAGTCTTGAAGACGTGACCGCTTTGAGCGGCGTTTTGTGATGTTATCATATCGTAAAAACCAATAGTAATAAATGTAGTATAGTGATACAATTGTATATTCATTGCGGAACTACAAAAATCTCTCAAGTGATTATGATTGTTATACGAGTTTTAAGTCACAAAATACATGTAAATATTTATTATTAAGTCAGTATTGTAAGATGTATACTTTTCAAAGCGGACTAAATTGTGTGTTGGCATCTTCAAACTGAAATCCCACCCCATCTATAAAAGATAAAATATTTTAATGATTCGTAAGTTATAAATGTAAACGTACTGGGGATTTTAGGTCTTGAGCGATGTTGAACGCAAATAAATCTGTCCTAAACGTTTAGAAATAAAAATTAAATTAGTTGTTGGTAAAT
This sequence comes from Brassicogethes aeneus, assembly GCA_921294245.1. NCBI lineage: Eukaryota > Metazoa > Arthropoda > Insecta > Coleoptera > Nitidulidae > Brassicogethes > Brassicogethes aeneus. The sequence goes on from OV121135.1 coordinate 50,223,283, forward strand.
GACCCACCGTACGTTTGGAAATATTACAAACTAAAAATTGTAGTGTAAAATATATTAATTTAATCTTGAACAAGTATTACGTTCTAATAAAAGTTTCAAATAAAAAATACACAAATACTACGTATACGTATATCGTAATATCTCATCTTCCAAGAAAGTTTTTAAATAAATATTTATCAATAATTATACTACTGAATAATACAAAAGATGTATACGCATTAGCTGATATTCATGGCAAAGCTCTTTTTATGTTATTTAAAATTTTTAAACTTTATTTAATATTTTGTTGTATTTGATCGCAATGAAAGCTCAAATAAATATATGTTATGAAATCCTTATTTTTTTATTAATCACAATAATCCCATAACCTACAATATGATGAAAAAGCAAATAAGGTAAGTACAATAAGATGAAAAAAGCAATGGATCATTCAAGTAATTCCGGGATAAAGTTGTTCTCCGTAATTTGGTCCGGATTTAAAAAGGCGACGTACATTTGGCAATCGCAAAGAAAAGAGGGAACATTACTGTGATTTGCAACTTGGCTATCGGCGACCACGGCCAATAAATACTTCAACGATCTCTCTAAACCATTGTTGAACTGAAAAAACACAAATCAAGTTTAAAGTTATATGTTAAGGCGCACAATAGTACATTTTAATTTAAAAAAACATATTTTCAAAACATTTCGATTTTTAGTAATAATGCCGCCCTGATAAAGAAGAACGAGTCAAGCCACGTCAAGTGGGACCAGAAAATTTCACGAAATCACCGATTTTGAAAATAATCACATTATTGCATGACTCATATGTCACAGTAAAAAAATTGTTTTAAAATTCGTTTTTTTGGTAATGTTATTAAGGTTGACAATTTTGTCAAACTTTAGAGCACGGTAAAATTGAAAAAATAGAATCTCTGGGACCACTCTGTATAATTAAATTAAATTTTACACACTATTGTAGAAATGTTTAGACTATATAATGATCATTTAATTAAGGTTAATTTGTTTAAATAAAAGAATTTTGCATACATTTATTATAAACAATTGAAATTTTGTATGTGTTCTTCACGCTGAAATAAAATTAATCTTGTGTCATAATATGCGGCAAACGTTTCCGTTTAATAAGATGTACTCAAAAATTTGTCTTTCATATGTCATTCCGGAGATATTAATTTTTTTGTCCCGCTGTGCGCTTGATCAGTACGCGGCGCGCTTCGTTGCTAGCTCGTCCGTTCTAACGTTTTAACGTTGTGTCTGAACGAAGTTTAAGTCACATAAAAATGCCGGCAAAAACTGATTGTAGTTTCTTGTTCGGGACCCTTTGGTGACTTAAAAATGATATTATAAAGTTCTAGCTGCTCCTCTTTTCGAAATTGTTCGAAAATTCATGATTTTTTTTAAATTTTTGTTTATCTCTTTGACAGAGTTCACATTTGCACACCGATTTTTATAAAATTGGAGTATATTATTTAGGAGACTACTTTTTAATACTGTTCACATCATTTGATATATACAGGGTTAGCCAAAAATCACTTATTTTTAATAATGCAAAAGCGTAAATTCATGATTTTAGCATAACACGCGAAAAATATTTATCCCCATTTTTTTTTAGATATTTTTACGTCTATCAGGTTACAAAATGGCATTGTTATTAACCTTTCACAAAAAAAATAGATTTGCAATAAAATTTAATAAAATAACGCTTAGAGAGTATTTAAAATGTTGTTTAATTTAGGCTTTTTAGTAGTTTTCAATTTTGAACGAAAAATTGGTTGAAGTTTTTTGATCGGCACTCTTTGCTGATTTAAAAAAGATCCCGAATAAGAAACTGCGGAATTTTTATGTGACTTAAACTTCGTTCAGCGCGCCACGTACTGATCAAGCGCACAGCGGGACAAAAAATTTAATATCTCCGGAATGACATATGAAGGACAAATTTTTGAGTACATTTTATTAAACGGGAACGTTTGCCGCATATTATGACACAAGATTAATTTTTTTTCAGCGTAAAGAACACATACAAAATTTCAATTGTTTATAATAAATGTATACAAAATTCTTTTATTTAAACAAATTAACCTTAATTAAATGATCATTATATAGTCTAAACATTTCTACAATAGTGTGTAAAATTTAATTCAATTATACAGAGTGGTCCCAGAGATTCTATTTTTTCAATTTTACCGTGCTCTAAAGTTTGACAAAATTGTCAACTTTAATAACATTACCAAAAAAAACGAATTTTAAAACAATTTTTTTACTGTGACATATGAGTCATGCCTACTACACAATAATATGATTATTTTCAAAATCGGTGATTTCGTTAAATTTTCTGGACCCACTTGACGTGGTTTGACTCAACTCCTATTATAAAATAAACTTTTTCATTGGGGCACGGTGCGCCAGGACGCTTTGTCCACCGCGAGCTCACGGGTTCTTTCTCCTATCTCGAGCAGTTAGCGTTAGCAGATAGTCGAAGGCGGCCTGCTGTCGCAAATTTACGTTTCGTTCCATTTTCCTTCTTCGTCGTCCATCTTCGAAATGTCGCGATTCCATGGCGGACTCCAGACAGAAACCAGGATAACGAGCACTCGTCCTGCAGATGCTTGCCAAATTTAATTTAAAACGATCGTTCTTTTTTTAACAAAGATGAGATTGTTTTAGTTGAATAAAGATATTCTATAATAGAATATACAATTATATCTCCCACAAAATTTGACAAAAACACATTCTTAAGCAGGTTCGGGCACGATATTAGTCGCTATGAAAAAATTTTGAAATAAGTCTAGGTTGTAGTAGTCCACAACATTGACCGTCTGGTTTCCGAGTAAAACATAATTAAAGTTGCTAAGTCTACACGGGATGTTTATTATTGCCAAACTGTGCAGTGCATACGAGAAAAAAAATCATTGATTTTTTATTGTTATGATATAAGATATGAGTTAATTAAATACATTAATTAATGCATATATGCATATATATATATCTCGTCTAACGTGATAATAGAAAATTAATATTTTTTTTCTCGTATGCATTTATGACTGTGTCCAACCAAAATTATCAATCTGTAATTTTCGTATAGAAGAACCGGCATCATAGGATTACGAACACTTGATTATCCTGGGATATTGTTGGTCCGTTTTTCAGTAAAATTCTTGTCGAGACAAGAAATGTTCTAATTTTGATGCATCCGTTTTTTAATGACGTTTAACGAATTGATTTGGCGACAAATAGTAATTAAGGGCCAGTATATTAACTTTAAATTTACCTAAAGCTTAATTGTCATAATTACAATTATGTCAACAATTGTAACTTTAACAGTTATCTGTCATATAAAAAGAATATACTACTTGCCATTAAAATGTATAATTTTTAAAAGGATTAATATTTTTTGTTTGTCTTTTTTCCATTCTTCTTATTCAATAAAAACATATCAGAAGGACCTTATGCTCATAACGAACGTAATAACTCCGTTTTACAATCACAATTAAAAAAATATTAAAAGGTTTGAAAATAAATTATATTAAAATAACGTTAGGCGTCAAAAACAGATGTGTAGTGACGGATGAGTTAAAATTATTGTAAACTTCTCCGTCAGACGTACGAAGTTGAAACTTGACGGACCGATTGAAATGTCATAATTTCAGAATTATAATAGGACCAATAAGAGCGCTCCCGGATGATCGGACTAACGGACAAACGGATACAAAAGAATTTAAATTAATAAAATGAACAACTGTTTTGTTATTTATTAAAAGTTATTTTTTTTAAATAATTAAACAATCCTTCTTCCTTTTATGGTTTTCTTATCATTATTTTCTATGAGACTTTCGCTGCATTTGCTTTAGTTTGGGTTCCCATAGCTTTTTTTAAAAAATTTTGTAGGGGAATACATTAAATGTATTCCCCTACAAATTTTGTTTAACAGAACATAATAATTCGTTTACTCAACTTATTTTAAGATTTTAAATAACACTGCGTATAGAAATGTCACTGAAATTGTCAAAAGCGAATATATATTAAAGTTAGGGTACGCATCGGATTCAGTATATAATGATATTTTTTTTTTAGATCAGTGTTTATAAAAAATAAAATGTTAAATTAAGTACACAAAAATTACAAATTTTAAAATGACCCAATGTTTATAAGCGAATATTTTACTTATCCATTGTTGTAACAATGTGGGAATTTAAAAATTACAAGGGAAATACCACGTTGCTATTAACGGATCGTGAACCAAAAACGTCAAAAACAGTTGTTTATGATTTTGCACCTGTTTTGTTGATATTTAAGAAGAAAAAATGCGGTGAAAAGTAAACAGAGTTATTATAATATTACAATATAGTTGGCTATATTTTTGTTAATTTTTTTTAAACAAATTTATAATTTTTTGTAATTTTAGTAGGTATTTTCACTAGAGAAATATTCTCCCTTAATACCGCTAAACCACATAATTTTTATTCAAGCTTTTTAAACAAATTCCACAAATTCTTCGGTCTCGTAGAATTATAAACAACTGCGCTTTTTTGAAAGTTAGTCTACCAGTTGTTTAACTGTGGTTTTTATCGGTACAGCATGCTGTCGATGATTTTAACGGGCTGACAACTGTTGCTGTCGCAAACGAAAGCAGTGGCTGCCCATCAATTGCCTTAGAATCACGTTAATTATCATGATTTTTTTAATTCAAAAATATAAGTGCTCACTAATGCAAAAGTAATGAAGGAAAAACTAAAAAAATATTCAACTCTACTCTTCAAAAATGAATTAGTCAAAAATGACTAATAACAATGACTAACAATTATTGTCATAGCGAAAAAGCAGCCACTAATAATTCTCGTCAATAGCAATTTGTATCCCTAAAATTTAGCTGTCAATTTCCATATAAAATTGTCCCCTAAATCAGAAAATTTCGTCAAAAGTTATAAAAGTAGAACGGTTGTTAAAATATAGTCAATTTTCCATATACTATGGATTTGACTATATCTCAAAAACTGTTATACTTTTATAACTTTTTATGGTATTCAGGGGACAATTTTGGCTGTTAAATGTTGGGGATACCATGGTATCACAAGGTTAACCAGGTATAAGTGAAAAATCAGTCACTAATAACTGTAGTAGCTAGGCATTTTTGACTAATTCATTTTTAGAGAGTAAATATTAATACTAAAAGCTCATATTTTACAGAGATTTACTATTTGAGATGCTTTATCAAAATTTTAATAATCGTTTCAAAACAATATTATTTTATTTTTGGAATACGCTTGTGCTTCTCCCAAAGTTACCTATAGCAATAAGTAGTTCATTGGTCTATTTGATATTAATTAAAATGTTTGTTGTTTTCGCCTTACATCACTTAGTTAAATAGGGGATCATGCCGTCATGCCGACAAAACTTTCGGTAAATCACATTGTACCGACTGATAACTAGGCCGCAACTTAAAACATAAGCTAATAAAGTAATTTATGATGTTGTATTATGTTTTAATTAGTACCTACCTACACAAACACATGCAATTCAAACAAATATTGGTGGTTTGTTTTTGAGTAGAAAATGCGTAATATGGAGCAAAGAACACTGAAATATTTTACATTGCCATTTATTCTATTAATAATTATTACTATGTTGAAGTCGATGTTTAGTTCAATGAAGTTGTTCTTATCTACTTAAACTTGAAGTATATTCTCGTATAAATCTTAATCTGTCTCTACACCCATTACAATAAAAACTCAATTATTTACTGCAACAAGGCAGGAAATTTGAAATAAATAACGAAGTCAAAATGAATGTGCGATGCCGGATTAGGCCTTCCAGATCGTCTTTTTAACGCGATACTCCAGAGACACTTATGAATGGGACGTCATACTGAGACCCGAGTGTCTGATGGTGAGAGAGTTACATCGAAGATGGCATCTCTACATCACAATGGACGTGATATTTAACCGCATGTCACTTGACGGTAAATCTCATCTCGAACGGGCTTACTAATTTATCCGGACTAATTTATTTGATGTTTATGTTAATGCACTACGTGGTGTCCACTGCTACCGTGGGGACGGCTCTGGTCCCACTGAATTTTACGCTGTTAAATAATACTTAACTTTAGCGTCAAATTGTGAAAAAGTTGATATGGGTGATTCTGCAAAAGTTGGGCAACTTTTGACCTCATTTTGTTTATATAGTTTTCGGAGAAAATTAAACAGTATTTTGTTATGAGAACATAGATAATATAATAAATATACTGTTCCAGACCGGGCCAGTCACTTTTTCAAACAGTTTCTGAAATATCTGTGTTTTCTAAATTTGAATGCAAGGAAAGTGACGAGTATACCAGGGTACTAATTAAATACATAATTTATTGGAAAATGTAAGATTTATTGCAACTTTGAGCATATTATACATTAAATCTTAAAATCAAATAATACCACACATCAGTGGCGGCTGGTGGATTTTGGGTATACCGATATCTCAATTATTAGATATGGGACCCACGCCAAATTTATATGAGTTTATAATGACATTAAATAAAAAAAATCTTGGCAAGCAGAATTTAAATTGAAGTTTGCGAAAAAAAGATTACCGAAACATCGGACATGGAACTGACGACACGGTACTGATGAGTGGGATACAAATTTGAGATTATAATTCGGAATTAAGTATTTTACTCATATTTTTTATTAGTGGATGCCACTTATCAACAAATCACATATAGCCTTATATAAATTACAATGAAATATATATACGTAAGAAAATAACTACTCACCACAGTACTGAAATTTTGACTGGAACTATACGTGCATTCACCACAACTTCGCTGCTTGCATTGTTTTCAAGATGACTGTCGTGCAAAGGGCGGGCTCTGTAGGTAATTTTTTACCAACACTTGAGTTAAAACGAGGACTTGACGTTTAAACTTCAATATTTCGCAGGAATTTTGAATTTTAACATTGGACACAAAACTGACGGGTAAAAGTGAGTACAAAGATTATCAATTTTTTTAAAATTACTATTATTCGAATCTATGATAAAATATTAAAAATACATTATTTAATGTTTTCTAGTTTGTAGTGAAATTAAAAAATTTAAGATAAATTGAATATATTTTAAAATAAAATCTCTCAAATATTTGATTCAGGAGTTGTGACACGCCAAGGTACTGATGTTTTGAATATTTATTATGTTTTTCAAACGTGCTTTTGAAAAAATACATTAAAATTGGGTGGACAAGTTAAAAAAAACCTGGATCTTTTGTAATATACTAAAATATTTACAAAAAATATTAAAATACCTACTCTATTGACTGATGACATCAAGTTGTCCAGCTTTTGTAGAATCACCCTTATAATAAACTGGAAAGCTAGTAAAATTTTTAACAATCAACAAGTAGGCGAGTAAAAGTTCTTTGACTGCAGCTCAAATAAATGTTATTGTAAAAAAAATAGACATTACACACCATTCCCCTCACAAGAATTACACAAAATCAACTGTTATTTATAGATCTTGCATGTATTCACATTCATATTCAAAAGATTTAATTTATGATTTACGTAATTTATTGGACTTCATCGTACCCCGAATCTCTGGTTTCACATGACCCGCATGTAAATCCGAGTTGGCTTAGTACGTCGCCGGCGACGTGACGGCCGACGTGTGACGTCACGACACACAAAGAATCGAACGATTTATGTCAGTTTGGGTCCTTTTGTGTTTCACCTAACGCACTATACATTAGTGCTAATAAATCAATTTTATGGTTTTTGTGAATCAAAAGGTCTTAGCGAATGCTCTGCTCTCTTCTCTTTTCTCTCTCACGCGTTTATTCGGTAGCAAAGTCTACTCTTACTGTAACAACAATATAAATATGTTTATTTTTGGGATTATAAACTAGTTAGATCATGTTTTTGTAGTAGTTTGTAAGTGGTGAGCAATGGCCAGTGACCATGCATGTGATATGAATAACTTACTGAAATTAACATAAATTAAGTGATTGTAACACTAACTTTTAATTAATGTTGATAGGTAAGTTTTTATATTTAATTAGTATATTATTATACGAGAGATAATGTCTTTTCGAGTGTATTTCAATCTGACATTGGTCAGACATTTCCAACCTTACTTTCTTCCAATTGGTTCAAATCAAAGTAAATAATCAAATCGGGCAATTACACTGAAAGAAATTTATGTTTCATATATGGACTACCACATACATTGCTAAAACAAACATATAATATATTTACCTTAACCATTTTTATATTTAGTTTTAACATATTATGTTAAAACTAAATATAATATATGTTTGTTTTAGCAATGTATGTGGTAGTCCATATATGAACCACAAACATTGCTAAAACAAACATATATTTCTTTCAGTGTACGAACGCCTAACAACGTGAATAATAAGTTCATTATTCCCGTTTTAGGCGAATTGTGACAATCTTCAAATCAGGAGCTTTCACAATAAATGTTAACAGTTCTTAAGAATACCTGGATGTACCCTTATTTAATGTTTACAATAGGATAAAAAGGATGAATTCATTTAAATTGAGGAAAAGAACCAATGTTGACTCCATATCGGATTCTGAAGAAGCATCAAAGGTTAACGATTTAAACTTACTGAAGAGTTGTTAATGTTCAATGTTTATGTAAGCAAGAATAATAATAATAATAATAATAATAATCTTTATCTACTCCTACTGCATAATTTTGTTTTTTTCCCGTGAATATTGAAAAACATTATAAATTCCCTGCATAACAACGTTAATAATAAACTCATTATTCATGTTGTTAGGCATCAGTGATTGGCCTATTTCAATATTCACTGTGATTTGAACCAATCGGGTTTTAAATTGGAAGAAGGCTACTATAATTACATTTAAAATTGGTAAAAAGTAAGGTTTACCATTTGACAGATGTCAGATTTTATTTATTTAATTATCTTCTTATTGGAGTAGATAAAGTATAGTATTACACTCACTTATTAGCAGATAACTTAAATTAAGTACAGCTTCGTCAATAAAACTAGGGAAGTAAAATACTAATTAAATAGTAAAAAGATTAAAAACATTAAAAATAGTTATGATATCACAGGTAAAGTATAATTTACATAACAATTTAAGTATATATTACATCACAGTATAAGTAAATAATTTAAAAAACATATCATCATATATATTGACCGAGGGGTAAACCACTGATTTTTTAAAATTAAAAATTGCTTACGAATTAACTGCTAAAGCTTAATTTTCATGTATCCTTTTGTCCGTTAGTCCGATCATCCGAGAGCGCTCTTATTGGTCCAATTATAATTAAAAATTATGACATTTTTCCGTCCGTCAAGTTTTAACTTCGTACGTCTGACGGAGAAATTTAAAATAATTTTAACTAATCTGTCACTACACATCTGTTTTTGACGCCTAACGTTATTTTAAGATACTTTATTTTCAAATCTTTTAATATTCTTTTAATAAGATTGCAAAACGGAAATATAATGTTCGTTATGTAACACAGACAAAAAGAAAAGACAAACAATAAAATATTAAAACCAGAACTAAAAGGACCTGCTTTTTTAAAACTATACATTTTAATATAAATTAAGGCTAGTATATTCTTTTTATATGGTATATTTACCTACCTTTAAATTTATTAGACAGCTAACTGTTAAAGTTACAATTGTTGACATAATTGTAACTATGACAATTAAGCATTAGGTAAATTTAGTAAAGTAAATATACTGACCCTTAATTTTTATTTTTCGCCAAATCAATCAGTTAAACGTCATATAAAAACGGATGCATGAAAATTAGAACATTTCTTATCGGACGATTTTATTGAAAAACGTACAAACGTATAATGGATACATGAAAATTAAGCTTAAGGATAACAATAACAAGGGTAGTCATGCGCAACGCGTCGCTAAGAGAAATTTCTTATTGATAAGCAATGATTAAGCAAGCTTTATTGATAACGACTGTTAAGGAAAAAATCACAACACAACGTCCACTAACATTGAACGTTGGTCTCTAAGATTTTAAAGTGGTTTACCCCTCGATTTTGACACTATTCAGTTTCATCATATATTCATCATATATATTGACACTTTAAAGTTTTTCTTTGAAGGCATTTACTGAATAAAAGGCATGGGATATTAGATAACTCCGCAGTCTTCTTTCAAATTAATTATTTGAAGCAGGCAACGATTTGAATAGAGTTGGTCCGTAATACCTAATTGAAACAATTCCGACTGGATTCCAACCTTATCCTGTCATTATTACGAGTACTTGGACCCCAGACGCATGTCTATCATAATTTGATAGTCTATCTCTGATAGCACAGATCGACTCATAAAGGAGGCTGGGAAAAGTTAGTAATCCCATTTTAGCAAATTTATATTTTATGTCCTCTCGATATATGCTATCAAAGAAAATTCTCACAGCCTGCATCTAAAGCCCAAACACAAGATCGTAGTTTTTGCTCTTTCAGATTTTTGTTTAGGCTCTGCTTTTTTTAACCAATTCTTTGATTTCAGGAGAAACTAAAAATAATTTTAAAGAAAAATTTCAATATTTTGATTCATAATCATTTAATAAACTTATAATATTCTTACAGTGTGGCTCGTAACTCTCTTTGGGCGTAGGTTGATCACCTGAGCCACCGACTGACACCGGAATGATTTAAAACAGTGAATTTACATCCGCGACCCTCTCCAATCACAATAAATTCATATTATCGTGCCCCGTTTTAAATTGACATCGACATTATAAAACAATTTATCGAAACACACACACATTTAGAGAGCGAAGGACCGAAATTCCACGCGAATAATATCGACTATCTGTCTTAAACTTATAATTTACGCCCTTAACGTTCGAGTGTAAAAAGCAGTCCCAGTCTCGAACGCATATGAATCATTATGATGAATTAACGACAAACATTTAGAAAACACCCCTCAAAACGGGGACACGGTCGCTTCAGAGTTCTGTTCTTGTTCGCCACATAAACCTTTCCAGTGACGCTTCGCAGCGCTCACCATCCTCTGTCACTATCGTAATTGTTCATCAAGAATTATCGTTTTATTTTTTTTGTTTATTCCGTTTTTTTCCAGAACAGCGAAAAGTATGTTTTGTTTGTGCTCTCTTTCGGAAAATTTATGTTCAATTTCGGATTTTCGTCAAGATTTCGTATCAATTTATTTTTTTTAGTTAATTAGGAACCTTAATATTACCATATTACCAATGATCCTCGGTTAACCTTGTGTTAATTTACATATTATCATTAGTAATACAACCCAGTACGACAAAATTTGATTTTTTTCTCCCATAAAAAATTCCTATAGATTTTAAATATGATACCCGTGTCTCGGCGTTTTTTCGGATCACGTCATTTTTTGTGCGATCCAATAAAATGTTATCCACGGCATACCGTATGGGTGATATCGAAGCTATTATAATGTGCCAAATATATTTGGCACATTATAATAGCTTCGATATCACCCATATTGTATAGTTAAAATAGTACATTATGTACCAAGTTTTATAAACGCCATTTTAGTTACGAGTTTATTTAAGCACGAGCGAAGCTTACGAGCGAGTGTTTAATAAAAACGAGTGTCTAGAGAAGTTTATAAACGAGTTGCATACTATACTTTATCTACGACGAACACAAAACAGAATTTAAAGCCAATTTTATTTGTTAAAATTTTGACATCTGTCAACTGTCACCCGAATTTAACCTCACTTTTTCCCAATTTATAATAAAGCTAACTTCAGCCCTTGACGTAAAATGTCGAAAAGCCACTGTTGTTAACTTCAGTCCGTCAATAAAACGCCATAAAGTTACAGCTCGTCGATGTAGGAGTAGATAATAGTTATTTATGTATTAAGGGCATAATAAGGTTTTTATGGTCCGAGGCGCTATTTCGAGCCCGAGCGCGTTAGCGCGAGGGCTAGAAAAGCGTCGTAGGACCATAAAAACCAGTTATGCCAGCAATGCATACAAAACTTTATGCACGATTAATATATTATTATTTTTAATATATTATTGTTTTTAAAGACGTTTACGTCAAAGATTTTTGGTTATAATTGTCATATTATAATGTCAACTGACATCAGTCAGTTTTAAAGTTTAATGATGAATGAAATTGAGGAAGCAGCTGAAAAGGCAAAAAATTGCGGCCTGCTGCCGGAAAAATCGAAATCTTTATACGAAAAAACTTACTTCGAATATATCAAATGGTGTAACATTGTTGTTTTTAATTTTTGACGTTTCATTATAGCCCGCTGGGCCATAATAACGCCCGCGGGCTATAAAAAGACGTTTACGTCAAAGAATTTTTGTTATAATTGTCATATTATAATGTCATCGTGCATAAAATATATTAATTAATTGTTTCGACATTGTTGATATTATGTTAATATAAACTACACTGTTTAAAAGTTTCAATATTTTATTTTAATATGACAACTGTTTCGCTACACAGTAGTATCTTCAGGTCGTATACAAACTAATATTAATTTTCTATTTATATAAATGATGGTTTTACAGGTAATATTTTTAGTACAATATTGGGGCCCCCAATTTGGGGGTTGATTAAATGGTTCAGTAAATATTTTTTTTATTATGTTAATATAAACTACACTATTTAAAAGTTATACCATTTTATTTAAATATGACAGTAGCATCGTCAGATCGTATACAGAATAATATTAATTTTCTATTTATATAAATGATGGTTTTACAGGTAATATTTTTAGTACAATATTGGGGGAAGATTAAGTTAGCGTTATAGATTAAAAAAACAATAATTATGGAAATGCCCTGTAATCTTTATAGTTATTTAACACTAAACTTTTTTAATTTATTAAATTAAGTTTTTTAGCGGGGAATTATTGGTTTCTATTTGGCCTTTGAGAATAACATCAGTTACAGGGCATTCCCACAATTATTGTTCTTTTAATGTATAAAGCTACTCTCTAAAAATGAATTAGTCTAAAATGAATAATTTCACTTGTACCATGGTTAACTATGGAATACCATCGTATCCCAAAATTTAACAGCCAATTCCTATGTAAAATTGTCCCCTGATTCCGAAAATACCGTCAAAAATTATGAACGTGGAGCAGTTTTTGAGATATAGTCAATTCCATATTAAATGGAAAATTGACTACATCTTAAAAACTGTTCTACTTTTTTAACTTCGACGGTATTTTTGGATTCGGGAGACAATTTTACATTAGAATTGGCTTTTAAATTTTGGGATACCATAGCAGCCAATAATAACTATTAAATCATTTTTGACTAATTTATTTTAAGAGAGTAATTTAATCTACCCCCAATATTGTACTAAAAATATTACCTGGAAAATAATCATTTATATATAAATAGCAAATAAATATTAGTTTGTATACGATCTGAAGATGCTACTGTGTAGCAAAACAATTATTGTCACCCATAATATAACAAGTGGTATGATTATCATCGATGATATTTTCGAATTCGGTTTCAATGAGTAAATATCAATATCATCGATAATTAATCATACCACGAGTTATATTTAGACTAAATCCTAAAATTCATTAAATTTTCTCACTAAATAATTTAGTGAGAAAATATAATGAATTTTAGGATTTAACGAATTGTCAGTTTGACATTTGAAATTAAAATGTGCTTTAAAATATAAAAAGACTTTAATAAACCTTATTTATTCAAACTTACCTTAATTTTATTATCGTTTACACAAACCCATCGATCTTTTAGAGTTTATAATTCATTATTTTATTTATATACCTATATCAAACACAGAATTTAAATGTCAACAAATGTCAAATCAGGAAAAGTGTCAAAATCCTTAGCAACGTGTAAACAAGGTGATAAAAAATATTGTCGCTGTGATAAAATGCGTAACCATGGAATACTGGCATTCTATTGGTTCTAATTATAATGAATTGTATTGTCATATATAATATATTATATATATATTATATTATATTATATTATATTATATATAAATATATTTAAATAAAATAGTGAAACTTTTTAACAGTGTAGTTTATATTAACATAATAAAAAATATATTTACTGAATAAATGGACAACCATTAAAGCTAAATTTTAAAATTATTTTAATTATATACAGGGTGTTTCATATTTACTAAATAAAGGGTGTTTTACGTTCGTGGACCATTCAAAGTTTCTGGGGAACGGCAAAAGATATCGATTTGAAATTTTTAAAGCGTTTATAATCTAATTAAGCCTATTTTTCGAAAAATAATTTAAACAAAATGACACTTCAGGTTTGACCGGCAGTGACATCAACTTTGTTATTTCAAATAAATTTCTACATTTTTAAATTCTGAGTAAAATTACTTTACAATGGCCTTTACCTATAGTGAATAGTTTTTGTTAGCTACACAGACAAAAAAATGTAAACTTCTGTAGAGCTTTTCTTAAGCCCTTTGGGCTCTTGTGTCTATTTATATTTATTTTTTTCTTTCCCATTACACAGTTTAACACAATTTTCGCAAATTTGACAAATGCGCGTCAATCAAAAATAGCCTATAACTTTTTTGCTATTAGGTTTGCGGAAATAAGGGTGGATTTTTTGGAATCTTTGCTTGTCAATGATTTTTATAATTCACTGAGTATTTTATTTAGAAAACACTTAATTATTCAACAAATTGTTTATGACAACCTGAAAAGTTAACCACATTAAATTTTAAACAATGACAGATTACTTGGTAACCATAGATACACTCAACTCAACCTTTAAAATTATTAACCAGCCATTCCATGCTACTCGGGAATTTTTGTAGCGTCCGTTACAATCAAAAATTGTTATTAAAATCTACCGTAATTTAATTAAATACTGTTACCAGAGTTAATATTGCAAACATGTTCATTATGCTTGTAATAATTAGGCGGTAGTTTTACTCACAATTTTTTATTGTAACGGACGCTACAACAATTCCCGAGTAGCGTGGAATGGCTGTAACTTTGATTAGGTAAAAATATATATAGTTTTACTTTTAAAATATATATGATTGACGCGCATTTGTCAAATTTGTGAAAATTGTTTTAAGGAAAAAAAAGAAAACCAGTTGCCAGGCAATAGACAGAAGAGCCCAAAGGGCTCTAGTGATTAAGAAAAGGTCTAGAGAAGTTTTTATTTTTTTTGTCCCTGTAGCTATCTGAAGGATTTCACTGCAGAATATTTATTTAAAGAGTTTTATATTTCGCAAATATTTGTAAGTAAAAGAACACCGAGATGCGTCATAAAAAGAAAGAAAAAAGTTACCGTGGCCGAGAGATATTGACTCTGGTGTAATTAAAAAAAATAATTACCGCCTGCGTAAAATAATACCCGTCGAATGGTTGCCCATCGAATTGTTGGGGTTCGTGACACTGGGCAAGGTCTACCAGGTAATAAAATAAAATCATTTTCCTTCGATCCAAAACTGATTTATCGCCATCGAGTTTGATTTGTGACGAGGCGTGTCCATCGTACGCGTTTCTTAATCGCCCTTTTAATTGCTCTTTCCCAGATATTTTCGGCTCAAAAAACGATGATGGACCACTTTAATATCGTTTATAAATCAGTTCTTATCTTAACGTTATTTATTGTTCAAGAACCTGCGCGCTTGTGTCAATGGAATTCTCACTCTCCCGACCAACGTAATTATATGGAAGTCGCGTTTGTAATAAAAAACGCAAGAAAAAAGGCAGATGTCGATAATTTAGCTGTTAATAACAGTTTTCTGATTTATTTTTATCGATGGTTTATGATTATTAGTAAATTTTAATTAACTATAATGGTGCTAGATGTATTTTAAACATAGGGGTGCACGTTTTTTAACCATTAGAAAGTTGAATACCAATTTAAGTAGTACAGTCCCCAGTAGCACAACAGAAAAGGAATTCCAATTACAGGACAATTATTACAATACAGAATATATAAACAAATACTAAAGTAACTATAAATTCAAAATAAGTTTAGCTAACTTCAAAATAATTTATGGCCAACGTTGTAATATTTTCAATAGTGGCAACTGCAATATCACATTCATTGCATATTTTATTACCACTCATGACAAATACTGGAGATTTCAAAAGAACATTGGTTCTGGCATAAATATTATAGAAAGTTAAAATAGATCTAGCATTAATTCGTTGTACGTAAATGTTAAAGAGTGATATCAAAAAGGTACTGTCTATTTCATTTCTGAACAGCCTGTACAGAAATTTAATACCAGTTAAAAATCTTCTACATTGCAAGGACCTAACATTAAATCTATTCAACAATAAAATATGTTCAGTACCTTTAACAGGATAAATATTGTCAAGCCTAAAAGCTAAAATTTTCAACCAACCATTTTAAGAGCAGATTTTACAATACTAGTGATGTGGTCTGAAAATGATAATTTGGTATCAAAATATACTCCCAAGTCTCTGGTACCTGTACACCTTGATATGGAATCGTCATTAATTGTGTACTCAAAAATAATTGGATATTTTTTTAGAGTAAAGGTACACACCTTACATTTACCGATATTCAAAAAAAGTCTATTGAGGATACACCATTCATTTATTAAGTTTAGCTGATTTTGTAGGTATACCCAGTCTGATGCATCTGAAACATCAACGAACAATTTCAAGTCATCAGCAAAAAATAAATGTTGACACTTTACAAAATTGGAAATATCATTGATAAAAAGGACAAATAATAGTGGACCCAGGTTAGAACCCTGAGGAACTACAGAGCCTGGACTAAAACTTATCCAAGGTTGGTCCCATATTGGCATATTATTTTACGACAATATATCATTAACTTTGTTTCCAGGATATGTCTATACTAGTGGCGCAGGAACGGTTTTAAGTTGGGGGGTGGCGCAACCGACTACCATCCTTATTGTTTAGCACCAAATGGGTGAAAATAATAAAGGCCGTTCTTGCATATTACCGTAAGAATAACAGGGGTAAGATGCGATTTCTTGTCTTATTGGCAATAAAATCGTTATAACGTTAATAAAGCTCAAGCTGATCATTTTAGCACACGATACAAACGATTTTAGATTTTCATCGTAATTAAGATTAACATAGACGGTACACGACTTGTCTTATTGGTAGATTTTTTTAAAGAATTTGGAGGGTACATTTTATATCATATAACCTCCCTTTTCCCCTTATAATTTTGGTGGGCATTGTCACCCCCCCCTTCTACGCCCCTAAGTACCTACTATATACATTTCCTGAAAACAAACGTTTGACGACATGATCGTGACATATCACTTTTAGAAATCCTACTACGTAGTAAGTACTTTTTTTCTTTCAATTTCTTCCTCAACTTTCCTACAATATAATGTAAAACAACTTCGAGCCTATGCGGATTTTCAATATCGGTTATATAATATCATCAACTTCGGGCCAATGTTGGGTTTCAATATTGGACCAAGCTAAAAAAAATCTGACGAAAGATATTTTGGCCCAATATTATTACAATATTGTGCTAATTTTTTTGTGCTACTGGGGGTTGGTGACAAAATGGCTTACGTTGTGAATAAAATGTCAAAGGTGCCTAAGCACAATTCCGCGCGCGACTCTTTTAACTTTTCTTATTTTATAAAATTTAGCTGCTTTTGCCTAAAATAACATTTTTAAACGTTACATTAATTTAAGAAGTTGTTTGCAAAACTTGCTTAATGTTGTCAATACGTGTGTTTGATGTGTTTGTTGGAAGCGAATTCAGAAAAAGAACAAATAAACGCATTAAGGACAGAATATGAAGGATCTAATAGTCGACGTCCAGCAGTCGGCTACAGATGTGGACCGTGATATCTTTGTCACCGAAAACTTGAAAGATCTGAAGTATGTCATATTGAACTTTTGTTATTGGCATTTGTTATTTGTTATGGTAGTTTCCTAAATTCGATTTGCTTTATGTCTTTACCAGAAAACTATAAATTTGACCAAAAACTTTCATGCGTCTCTCATAAAAAATACTTCCTTCACAATTTTGAATACCCTACGTTTTAAAAGGACACTCAATGCTTGTCGTTTTAGCCTGATATACATGGTGTACTAAAAGTCGCCTTGAATCACAAAAAATTGTAAAACATTTTATCTTTATTTATTGTGCGATTTTAACCAGATTTGTTATTAAGTGTGGATCTTGATAAACTTTATTTTAAAGTAATATTACTACAAAATACAAAGCCTACTATGTCAGTTTTTAAGAGTAAATTTTTAAGAATTCATATTAGCGATATTTTTAAACAAAATCTAAGCACGGCACTGGATTCACCACCCCTCAAAACGACCCTATAATAAATTTTATTGGAAAATTTTAAGAAAAAAAAAGCACAATAATAAATAAAAAAATTTATTTTGTCAAGTTATCCATGAAAAAAACATTGAAATGAAATCAAACTTTTAGTAATAGTAATAGTTTAATTTTATTTCAATGTTTTTTCATAGATACTGAAAATAAATTTTTGTGGATAATATTGTGCATTTTTTTTTTAATTTTTCAATAAAATTTAGTATAAGGTCGTTTTGAGTGTTGGTGAATCCAGTGCCGTGTTTAGATTTTGTTTAAAAAAATCGCTAAAATGAATTCTTAAAAATTTACTCTTAAAAACTGACATAGTAGGCCTTGTATTTTGTAAAAATATGGCGTTTTTTGCTTCAAAAATAGAGTTTATCAAGATCTACAGTTTAAAACAAATCCGGTTAAAATCGCACAATAAATAAAGATTTTACAGGGGTGAGTCGCAAACAAATGGGTCACACTGTATATTAAAAGATGCAGGGTCCATATTGCCTAATAATAAAGAGGTAGTTTAATTCTTAGTTATTATGACAACCAACAAAAATATTTAAAATAAATTGATCAAATATATTTTAATGAAGACCATTCTCTATGCCTCAGACTGAAGATAAACAAATACAGGGAATATTAAAACCATAAATTAATTCTATGAAGAAAAACTAAACCAATTGGTTATTAATAATAATATTACACTAACACAAACAAAGGCTGAAGAATGTTTGCATTTTCTATGCATTCTCCAAACACAAGATACATATTACAATACTCACTTAATAAATAAATGTCAATTTCTAACAGAAATGCCAGATAATCTAATTTTAACTTTATAACTGTTAATTTTTGTCTAAAGTATGATGTCAATGGATAGCAATCAATTGAACAAACGCAAGCCTATTGTTAAAGTAAAAATCCTAAAATGCATTTTTTATAAGAAGAAACATTAAAATTGGTATAAATTTTGTCCATAAAAATCAAACACAAGAACAATTTTTTTTTATCATTTAATTTAAGAGATGTTCTTAATCGCAATGTGTGTAAGCAAAGAAACATGCCGAATTTGTGATAAATAGAGTAACGGAAACAATTTTCCACAGTCGAGTGTTAGATATCACAAGGGGTTCCATTTTGGGTGATATCCTCAATAAAGACATCAGAAGTGGCTAATTTTAGATTAATAGTACACCTGCCGTCAAAGGTTAAACAATGTTTCACAATGGTCTCTTTAAATATATGGAGGAAGTTGTATTGCACCGTAAATAATTCTGATAAAATAAACCAATATTGGAAGTGTGAACATTCTAACAATAACCTATTTAATAAATGACTTTATAAGCAATAAACAGCGAGGACTTTAATAGTTATTAATCGTCTGGTATAAATACTGTGATATATTGATGATGTAAAAATAGGTTTTTAGCTTTAAGGGTAGCTCTACTTAAATATTTTCAATTTAGCTTGCCAAGGTGCGTTAGTTAAGAGTGTATGAGGAGCACACTTTTACGTAAACTGTGCTTAAATTATTTATTAATAAGTATAAATATATTTGTATTGTAAAATAGACACCTTAGTTACAAACTATTTTATTTTGTAAATTTTCGTTCCCACATAAGTGGTTTCCGCCAGTTAACTGCAGTTGTTCGAAATTGGCTAAACATAAATTTGTCAAACTTTATCAACTTCGAACGGAAGTGTGGAACTACTTTCGAGCATTTACAGATTTCACGCTTACAAGACACGCCGAGTGTCAAAATTACCTGCAATTTTAAGTTCAACAACGGTTTCTCCTTTGATTAGGATCGAAATTAAAAATAATTTTGGCATAAGGTAGATCCGTTATAAGTAGAGATGGGATTTTAGTTTTATTAGGTACCTATTTGTCTACGCTAATCATAACTTTAGGTGTAATGGAATAAAATTGGCTTTGAAGAAAATGATTTTAATTCAGCCTGATTTAATTTGACCTATTTTACCTAAATTTTAAGTTTTAAGAGAAATGGACCTAATTTTTAAATTTTACCACAATAGTGTGATTTTATTTATTTTACCTGTTTTTACAAGATAAATTCGTAAGCTATTTTCAAATTTTTCAAATCATAAAAATCTTGTTCAATAAAATTTTATACAATAATAAATTAAAAAATATTACGACCTAAAAGTTGTTTTTCAGTACCTACCTATTTTCGAAAAGAACGTATCAAATTTAAGAATTTTCTCATGTAAACCAAGAAAAAGTTTTCCCATTTAGGTACCTATTTTTATAAATTTTGCAACATAAAATCTATTTATAAGATAAAGATATTCCAGAAATTCTTAAAATTCGTTTTTAGATAGAACTATAATATTTATTATAAAAACAATAAACAATAAAATTATTTGAGCGACTTCTGGGACAACCTGTATATTTAGAGTTCATAATTCATTTACTTTTAAGTTATATCATGCCAGCTTTAAATATTGGAGAAAAATAGTATATACTATACAGGGTGAGTTTTAAGTTGACGCGTTCCTTTTAACAGCGTGTAGAAATCAGATAAACAAATAAATATTTTAAGTAACTTTTTATCAAAACTCAAAAATAAGAGAGTTACAGGCCTTCCAAGTTTAATTAAATTTTGAGCCGGTCCTGGCTATTGTTAACAAAAAACATAAACATATAAATAAAAATAACAAAATAAACAATGCAAAATGTCATCTATGACAACAAACATAACCATCAGTTTTTGTGTGCCTCAATTATTGTTAAAAATGGTTCATAATTATAGCAATAATGAATTAGTGGAAATGTTACTAATTTATGGAGTGTCGTCAAAATGCAAATGCTGCAACTTAAGTAAATAATGACATTTTTTATTGCAAAATGTCAATTTGATTTAAATGGTTATGTTTGTTGACAAATATGACATTTTGCATTGTTTATTTTGATATTTTTATGGTTATGTTTTTCGTTAACAATAGCCAGGACCGGCTTAAAATTTAATAAAACTTTGATGGGCTATAACTTTTTTATTTTTAAGTTTTGATAAAAAAGTTACTTAAAATATTTGTTTGTCTAGCTGATTTCTACACACTATTAAAAGGAACGCGTCAACTTAAAACTCACCCTGTATATATTAAAGAACTAATTAGTTCTTTAATATATACAGGGTGAGTTTTAAGTTGACATTAATGTCCTAAGACGTCATTTTGTCGCACGCGGACAATTGTCTTATGACTTGAGTCCTTTATGCTATTTTATCTATTTTGCAAAAATTCTATTAAAAAATTAATTTTATACCTTAAATTTAATTTGGTCGAATTTTACTTTAGATAGTTTGTGATACCAAATTAATTTTATACTTTAAATTTAATTTGGTCGAATTTTACTTTAGTTAGTTGGTATCACAGTCATTGGTTTGACAGTTAATGTTAAAACCGATTCGCCATGCCGTCCTTAATTTACTTATTTACAATAAGCGACTGTTAATGTTAAAGAAAAAAAAGAGGATTTTCTTTGGTGTTAAACAAAATTTATTGACAGAAAAGTCTCGTAAATACTAGAAAAATCATAAAAATATTATAACCAATATGCAAAATATTATTTTAATAGTATGCTGTTTAAAGTATAGCCAACCTATAAAATCAAAATTTTGGGTGGGATAAATTATCTCATTACAAGTCATTATGAACGCAAAATAGATAAAATAATATTTTGAAACAAGAAAGAAAAAAGTTTTGAAAAAGCAGGGGCGGATCAAAAAAAATATTTTGGACGTTGAATTTTATTGTATTTTTATAATTATTAAAAAAATATTTTGGACGTTGACTTTTATTATATTTTTATATCGGTAAAAAACACTTATTAAAGAATAATTTATTATACATGGTGAGTCTTTTAACTTGAAACTTCTTAAAATATCTCAGTAAACAGGCAATAAAGGTACTTTACTTGTATCAAATTCATATTTTTTGTAAAACCTCGTATATGACTGAAAAAATTATATCTGAAAATTATATCTGATGATTTTATTTTAGATTTTAGAACATGCTGAACTTTTAATAAAGAATAATTTTTCTTCGAAAAATTAATAATAAAAAAGTTTCCCATATGTTGCCAACTTAGGTAGGCACACTGTATATCACTTTTATATTTTTATTTAAAAATTATTGCAAAATGGTATACAAAAAAGAAATCGAATGATTTGCAATAAAAAATAGGGTGTTCTATTGTAAATTTTAAAGTTATCCCATTCCCTCCCTATAAGGATGAGAGTATGGGGAATAATTTTGGTACTCATTTATTTCCCCCCTCGAATCATTTAATTTCTATATTTAAATTTTTTTCGTAAAATGTCTATTTACTGAGATATTTTAGTTAAAAGACTCTGTATTCTGGCCACTTCGTACTTCGTACTAAGCAGTCTCTGTAGAATGATTTAGACGATCGACCCACTGATACTTTGTAATAAATGAAGGAAAGATGTTAATAACGAGCACAATGCAATAAATAAATGTTTTTGTTGTAAGAAAGAGGAAATAAATATTATTATATCGCCTGCAGATGCACAATTTGTCTTTGGTGCGGCGTGTCATTCTTGTTTGTGTGTGTAATAAACAGCATCCTCATGTCTTGTCTGGATGGGATGGGCCCGTGAGGGATACCTCGTGGCAGGGGTCACTACGCATCTTTTACAAAACAACGTCCGCATGTCACATTACTTATGACAATCATAAATAGTTTTCCTCGTCCTTTGCAAACTTCACGAGTAAATAATCGTCCGACTGTATGTTTTCTGTGCTCAAAGGATTTTCATTGCCACATAATTTAGGTTTACGCTGGGATTCATTTTAAATGAAAATAGAATTGTTTTACGTTTATTTGCCGGATAAAATGCAACATAAACATAATTATTCATGACGTTGTAGAAATTGTAAGGTCGTGTCATAGACAAAGCATAAGTTAATGTCATCAAGTGGGCTGCTGAGTTATTTGGATTTTTTTTATAGAGAAAAATAATTGGGGTCTTGATGTAACTTTCCTGTTAAAAATGCCACCAGAATACGCTAAAGCAGTTCGGGTTTTCGGAACGCGCGCGCCATCTGGTGGATTTCGAATGCATTGCGTGAATTTAAGAATTGTCAACAATACATTTAAAGCACAGATTATTATTTTTAAATAAATAGGATGTATTTTACAAAAGAGAGGAAGGCAGAAGTCTTACTCGAAAAATCGCGTTATTTGTGTTTTACGTAGCAAGGAAAAAACTTTTTAGTACTCGATTTCGATTGATTATTCCTCATTGATTAATAAACTCAAAGCTTAAATGTTATATAGTTACGTTAGTGTGTGTATTTTATCAAAGGGATCATGGTGAATTATTGTGTTTTAATTGTAAATAAAATTCAAGAACTAAATCGTTGCATTTTCGTGTTTTGCCAAAGGATTCAATTCGGTAAGTACATTTGTTGGTGCAGAATTAACTAATGATTACTTTAGCTAATATAATTTATATTAAAGTTTTGACATTTTTAAGAAATTAGTAAAAAATAATTTTTGCACAAACATAACCTTAAAATCAACCATTTTTATGTTTGAGTTCTCTAAAAAAACTTTGACCACTGCATTTTAAACAACAAAATATACCTACGAATTCATTGCAACATAATATTATCTATAATACATAATATATTGGTATTTTAGCGTTGAGTGGAGACTTTCTTAATCAACGCTTTTAATAATGCTAAATGCTGTTTAAATTTAGACGACTTATTTGTTTGAAGATTTTTACTTAATTGAAATGTATACATTTTTCACGTTAATCACTACTAAAACGTGTATTTATTGTATCTAATAGGTACAATTTTTATTTACAGAGACTATATGCAATTTATTTCTTCATTCAGGTTAACACTGTTTATTGAAAAACCGGTAAAAACTCAACCCAGGATTTCCTCTCGAAATACACCCAACAACACAACAAATCGATCCACGGTTTCTTTTTCGATATTTTTTAACATTTTCCTCAAAAACACTCGTTTGTAACAGCTGATTATTATAAGTTATACTTTTGTTACGATGATAACCGGTTATTTGGGTTAACCCAAATAATTCCTACGGTTCAATAAGGATTTAGACCGCATCATAGTTGTGAAACGGCCCTTGCCGACATAACAGATGGAATTTTGAGAGGTATAGACGACAATAAACTGACAGCCATGGTTTTAATTGATTTTTCTAAAGCATTCGATACTTTAAATCACTCTATGCTGCTTGCGATTTTAGAATACTATGGGTTTTCACTGAAAACTTTTCAGACGATTCATTACTGTTTTTTAAAAACTATCTTAATAACAGAACACAAAGAGTAAAAGTAAATGGTGTGTTGTAGCGTCCACTCCATGTTCTTTCTGGTGTTCCACAGGGTTCCATTATTGGTCCTCTCTTATATATCTTGTATACGTCCGAATTGATAATGGCAATAAGACACTGTGCTGTCCACTTCTATGCAGATGACACTCAACTGAGATACACCTTCTCTCGAGAAAATGCCAAACTGGCTATTGAATTTATTAATAATAATATTCAACGTCTAATTAAAACCTTAGAAGATTTGGCATTAATTCCGATAAAACCACTGTTTCTTTATTTGGAAAAAAGATTGATAGGCACAATATACTACCGTTTTTTTAAATCAATGTAAAAAATCACGATATCGTTGTTTCCGATAATGTCAAAAATTTGGGCCTTACTTTTGATTACATCTTAAGATTTAAGCCCCATGTCACACCATGTATACGTGCTATATTTAAATTTAAAGAATATATATAATTCTAGATTTTACTTGACTGGAAAAACTAAAATAATTCTATGCGAATATTTGGTTTTATCTCGCTTTAATTTTTGTGATTCCGTTTATGGTCCATGTCTTGACTCTAGTGATATCCGAAGGATACAAGTAGTTCAAAATGCCTGTTTAAGGCTCATCTTTAGTATACGGAGGTGACAACAAATTTCCTATAAGCTAGAAGAGCTACATCGATTAAATATGGCCAATCGTAGATTACTACATGCCTCCTGCCTTTATTATAAAATCGTGAAAAACCAAAAGCCTTCTTATTTATATAATAAAATATCCTTCAGAACAGATGTTGGTACATAATGTAAATATACGATCAAGACATAAACTTACTCCTCCTGGGCATAATGCTGAAATCTTTAAAAGATCGTTTTCTCATCAAATTTCAAAGATTTTTAATAACATCTCAAAATGCTTCACAGCTAAAGGTTTTAATCTTTTTAAAAAAGATATTAAAATTAAATTACAATTAGAGCAAACATTTGCTCGAACATTTGGGCAATAGTGCAGCTATTATTTATCTTTGTTTTCTCTTTTTATTATAAAACCACATTATTGTTTTTTGTATATTTTTGTAAATTTGGATATGTATACATATTAGGTATTACATAAGTACAACACAATATTCTTATATCTGGCTTAAGGTTAATAACAGTAAGAGTACACTTTTGTACTCGATACTGATCTTCGGCATTTTTTCTTTTAGATATGTACATTTAGGATTTATTAATTTTTGTTTTTTTTTATTATAAATCTTGTATGTACTAATTGAAAAATAAAGACCCATTATTATTATTATTATTATTATAACAACCGAGTGGTGGCGCTAATAGCGATACTTCTTTGGCGTATAGAAACAAGTTTTAGTTTGCATTTTATTACCTGGCAATCCGATAGGTTTCAATTAATTTGGACACTTTATATTTTATACCACTTCAAAGTAATCCAGTACTCATCATTTTTATGATCGAAATAAAGGAAGCAATCGTAATTAAAGCTGACCCTGCAGGGCCACGTTGCTGTAAAATACAAACACTTCTGCATACATACGATTAAACTTTTCCATATTAAAAGATAAAAACCAAACATGTCGTCCGTAATTTCAGAAAACGCTCCATTGTTTATTCGGCAGACAGTGGAGTTTTTATCCCAGTCGTATATTTAAGAAACTTTCGACATTATTTCGTTCATTTGGGGCAATCAAGTCCTCGCAATCAAGCTCAGTGTTTGGTTATATGGCGTCGGAAGGGAACACTTTTATCAATACAAATGCAGGACCATAAAGACCACTCGTGTCATCGCGAATCACCAAAGTTTCACTTCAATTTCGAGCTGAAGCTGGGAAAGCCAAGGGCGCATCTCTCACTTCGAGTATGTGTGTATCTACACATTGGATGTGCTGGCTGCTTTTTATGCTACAAACAACTTTTAATTGTTGAAGTTAAAGAAACAATAGCAACACTTTTGTTGAAAACGTTCTTTGTTTTAATTTTTTAATTACATATACGAGGTGTGTTCAAAAAATATCGGGAATTTTCGTTTTTTGAATCAAATATTTATTTGTCGCCTTCAAAATAGTCCCCATTGGAAATTAGCACATTTGCCAGCTCTTCTTCCAATACTCGAAACACTTCTAAAATTCGATCTTTGGGATAGCCTTTAGTTCTTTCAGCGATGCGCTTTTAATGTCATCTATGCTTGCAAAACGACGGCCCTCCAATAATTATGTTAGAACATTTATATAGAAGAATTATTTAGTGGAAAAGTTTTAAAAACCCTTGCCATATTACCATATACCATACGAGATATACTTTATATTAAACAAAACAAAATAAAACTTTTTTGTAGATCAGTTAATTTCCAACAAAGATATGCACTACTCATTTTAAAATCCTAACTATTCTGTGAGTCATAAAATTAAAAAAAAATTTATTCAAAACTTTTCAAACTTTTTTTGCTGAGCATTTATTTATGAATAAAATTAAAAAACAAGGCTTTAGGTCAATTATTAGTTTTAACCAGAAAAGTAGCATTCCACCTCAACACTTTTGAATCACCCTGTATATCGCATAAAATTATCAAGGTACGCTAAAGAAGTTCGAAACGCGCGCCCCATCTGGTGGACAATACATTTAAAGCAAAGATTATACATCATTTTTAAATAAATAGGAAGTTTTTTACAAAAGAGAGGAAGGCAGAAGTCTTACTCGACAAATTATGTTCAATTGCACAGCTAAATCTCGCACGTTATTTGTGTTTTACGTTGCAAGGAAAAAATTAAAAAAATTTTAGTACTCGATTTTAATTGATTATTCCTCATTGATTAAGAAACTCAACGCTTAAATGTTATATAGTTACGTTAGTGTGTGTATTTTATCAAAGGGATCATTGTGAATTATTGTGTTTTTAATTGTAAATAAAATTCAAGAACTAAATCGTTGCATTTTCATGTTTTGCCGAAGGATCCAATTCGGTAAGTACATTTGTTGGTGCAGAATTAACTAATGATAACTTTACCTAATATAATTTAAATGTAAGTTTGGACATTTTTAAGAAATTAGTAAAAAATTATTTTTGCACAAACATAACCTTAAAATCAACCATTTTTATGTTTGAGTTCTCTAAAAAACGCCGACAACTGCATTTAAACAACAAAATATACCTACGATTTCATGGCAACATAATATTATGTATGTATAATTCATAATATAATGGTATTTTACCGTTAAGTGGAGACTTTCTTAATCAACGCTTTTAATAATGCTAAATGCTGTTTAAATTTAGACGACTTATTTGTTTGACAATTTTTACTGAATTGAAATGTTTACACTTTTCACGTTAATCACTAATAAAATGTGTATTTATTGTATCTAATAGGTACAATTTATATTTACAGAGACTGTATGCAATTTATTTATTCATTCAGATTAACACTGTTTATTGGGAAACCGGTAAAAACTCAACCCAGGATTTCCTCACGAAATATACCCAACAACACAACAAATCAAGCCACGGTTTCTTTTTCGATATTTTTTTAACATTTTCCGGCTTTATTCTCAAAAACACTCGTTTGTAACATAAGCGTTTGACAGCTGATTATTAAAAGTTGTACTTTTGTTACGATTATAACAACCGAGTGGGGCGCTACTAGCGATAATTCTTTAGCTTATAGAAACAAGTTTTAGTTTGGATTTTATTACCTGGCAATCCGATAGGTTTCAATTAATTTGGACACTATATTTTATACCACTTCAAAGTAATCCAGTACTCATCATTTTTATGATCGAAATTATCAAGGTACCTAACAAAGATTTTGCTGCACAGTGCAATTTCTTCATTTAAATCTTAAGTGGAACGAAAGGTGTTCCTTAAAAATCTTGATGAAGTTTACATGGTCATTTGTAATATTTTATGGGGATGTTACATTCGACGTCAAAAAGCCTTAATCAAATAAATATCGCAATAACAAACACAGCCTCTTAACATAAGAGCATAAACATCTCACACTTATTATTAATGTTAAATTTAGCATCAATTTATGCTAAACTAATATCCCGTGTCCATATTTATGTTATGAATATATTTGCAGGCAGTTTGAGCGTAAATAAAAAGATTATTTACAACAATTATACGAACAGTAAACCTATCAAATTCAGCAGAAGAATATACATGAAAAATAAACAAACATAAATCTCGAGTCAACTCTGAAGCTATCTTGCCAAAGACTGCAGCAGAACTTTAATGGCTAAAACAGAGCCAGTCAGTTTTAAGGGGGGTACGTCGTGGTTATATCCATAAATTAGATGGAACGGCCTCAGCCATGTGATGTAAACCGAAAAGGCCCTAAATCTCCTCTTATTATCTAAATGGGCGACATAGTATTTGCGGAAGCTTGCAAAACGCTCCTCAAACATTACTGCACGGGTCCATATAATTTACTTCAAGAAGAATTACCCTTTGATACCGAAGCTTGCATGCTAAATACTTACTTATTTTAATGCAATTAAATTTAACTCTCCTTTACCAAAAATGTTTTAAAATACTAGTCAGTTGTTCGAGGTTTATTTTTATTGGCCTTGTTTTTTTTTTTGGAAAAATCTAGAAGCAATAAATTGCAAGACCTTGGTGGCCTTAAAAATAATTCACGCATGGAAAACTGTAATAAAAATCAGATTTATTAACATGAGTTTGGAGTTTGCTAATTTTATTTTGTAAAAATTTAACATAATTTTTTGTAGAAAACTAGCGTTTGTAATTATTTTAACAATGGAAAATATGTTACCAAAAGTTTTGTAAAGGTAATATGCAATTTTGTAAGCATTTTGTTAATTTCAAAGGTTACAGATTATTTTATTAATGTTTAACAAATTATTTTATTGAAAAAGTACACGCGATTTCAGGTAGTCAATCAAAACATTTGCCATTGACAATACGCACCAAAAAGTTTAACTGACTTCAGCGTCTGCAACTCATGTTTCTGCTTACTTTATTTTAATTCGTAACGTGTTTGTACAGAGTGTTTATAATTATTACCAGAAATCTGTTATTATTGTTATTCGGATTCCTTATACCTATTTCACGAGTGTGCGAAGTGCAAAGTTCCGAAAAAAGATGCCATGGTTTTCAAACTGAAATTAGGGATACAGTGAAGTGGGTTTAAGTTACGAAATACATCATTAAGTATTGTAGTAGTACTCATAATTAAATTTTACAAAATTTCTTTATAATTTGGTGATTTTAGAATGGTGTTTTATTTAATTGTGTGTAAGAGGTGTGTTCAGAAAATAACAGGAATTGTTAAATTTCGCGGGTTCGGAGGGTCCGGTTGTCATAAAATTTTCTTTATTATGTTGGTGTACATGCCCCCGAAGTATGATAAAAACTTTAGCTGTTTTCATTGTTTACTTTGTCTGTGGCAGCCGCTAAGGTTAGACGTGTTTTATGAGCTCGACGATTTTTCGTTCGTTAAAAGAAATGGACCAAAGAATTTGTATCCAATTTTGCTTAAAAAATGAAATAAATTCTGTGAAATGTTAACAAAGGCCTATAGTGAGTCTGCTATAAGTAAAACAAGAGTTTACAAGTAGTATAAGAGTTTCCAAGATGGCCGTGAAGACGTTGAAGATGACGAACGCACAAGCACATTAACAACCGATAAAAACATGGAAAAAGTGGAAGAAATGGTTATAAACCATCAGAGAAGTCGCTGATGATGTTGGTATATCGATTGGCTCATCCCATGAAATTTTTTCGAATGTTTTGGGTATGAAACGCGTGGCAGCAAAATTTGTTCTAAAATTGTTAAATTTTGAACAAAATTTTTGTCCAAAAACAATACTGTAATGATGTCCCAGCCTCCATATTCGCCGGACATGCCTCTGTCTGACTTTTTCCTATTTCCAAAAATAAAGAGAACCTTAAAGGGCCGTCGTTTTGCAAGCATAGATGACATTAAAAGCGCATCGCTGAAAGAACTAAAGGCTATCCCAAAGATCGAGTTTTAGAAGTGTTTCGAGTATTGGAAGAAGAGCTGGCACATGTGCATAATATCCAATGGGGACTATTTTGAAGACGACAACATTAATGTAGACAAATAAATAAATATTTGTTTCAAAAAACGAAAATTCCCGATATTTTCTGAACACACCTCGTATGTTTTTTATGTTAATTTATGTAGGTACCTATATATTAATTTTTTGTTGTAACCAATATGGCCATCAATCACTCTTATAAAAATCAATTTTATTTGTCAATAAATATTGTTCATAATATTTTAAAGTTGAATATATATTTTTTTTTTGCTGTTTTGGGCTAAACTTTTTTTAAACCATTTAACCATGGAGCCTATATGCATTTAATTCAAATAATACTTTGTTGTTGGCCTTAAACGAGTAAAGAAATTAGTTAATTTTAACTCTCAGAAATAGTCAAAGATGGTGACTAATCTTAAATTAGTCAAACTTTAACTATTTACGTAGTAAAAACTAACTATTTAAAAGTGAAAACGAATATTTTATTAGTAAAGAATGCTGGTACTAATTCAAATAGTAGAATTTTGACTATTTCATTTTAAGAGAGCAGATTACAGTTGGTTGTAAACTTAACATAAAGTTATGTGGACCTGGATTAACATAAAATCTGGTTAATATTTGGTTAAAATTAACAAATATTTTTTTACTGTGTAATGGCAAGTTTTATGCATTCATCTGGGTAAAACATTGGTCATCAAGACTTGTATGGGAAATTCAATACAAAAGCAAAGACATAACAAATCTTGTACCATATGAAAACTTTAATCACCTTTTCTGAAAACGCAGTTTCTTGGCACATTAAGGCGGTTGAAAAATAATCCCCTTCAACGAATGTCAGCTTATATAAATAAGTGCTGAAATAGAATGGCCAGGTGTCGCGTATGCTCGCCATTTAGTTCGACAAAATGGTGAATCTACATATGCATAAATCAATTAGAAACATTATTACCCGTAAAATGGTAGGGGAACTTGTAAATAAGGCTTTTAATATATTTACCATGGAAAATTAAATATATTGCGGAACATGTGTGAATTATTATCAGAAAAATGAACTATGCAAATTAATGCTGGATAAAGGGTTAGGGGAAGTAATGATGATTTAAGTGTAGATGCATAAAGATTAGGGTGTTTCATATATCCTGTATAATCATTTGGGAACACCCTGTAGTTGTAGGTAATGCAAGAGATAAAAGATTATTCCCATCCAATTTTGCGATTGGCAGGTAATAATGACGTTGTTTACTCATGGTAGACAGTCTCGACTGCTTAGCGATGCGTAAAATATGTAAAATAATTCCTGTTAGCAGTTGACATGTTATCATGACAATTGAAAAAGTTGGAAGCAGAAAGTGTAAAAAGGATAACATGCAACGACGTTGTCAGGTGATATAAAGTCAAATCCTTGTAGCATCCATGTGTCTCACCTACACTCTATTAAACTGACAGATTACTTGTTCATCTAATTAATTAAGGCTCGTCATCGCCTGTTACGTTGCCTGTGACATTGCAATGCGTTAGCACACGATGTTTATCAACTCGTGTGCTGCTCGTCCTCATGTTTTATTATCCTTGATGTCCTTTTTATCTAAATCTGTTTAAGTATTGATGTTACATTGGACTGTCGTCATCTTGGTTTTCTTGATTTTCACAACATTTTGATTGGTTGTCTACAATCGTCTTCAGGTGAAAGTTTTTGTTTAAATAGCTGGACGATCTTATCTTATCACCTGAAGACGATTGGAGACAACCAATTGAAACAAGTACTTCATCAACCAACACCAAATCACTGTTTAAGAATGTTAAATTCATCAAATATTACTTTTTCGGGTATCACAATCTATTGAATTTCGAATTTTTTAAATAAGAAGTCCCTATTAGAAGCAAACATCAAAGTTATTCCTGACCTATGGGCGGATTTAGGTATGGGCCTTATGGGCTGCAGCCGCAATAAAAATAAAAAAAAAATTAAATTAATCTTGTTAAAATATCAGCTCTTAATATTAATCGCGATTTTTTATTTGCTATTCAATAACATGAAAAAAAAATTTAAAAACTCTATACCGGATTTTGATTAAAATGATCAGAATATACATATATGTTCTGGTCATTTATAAACGCGCTACAAAATTTACAATTTTATGGTTAATTTATATATTATTGTATATATTCCGCGTCAGCTAAGAGGGTATATAAACAACGATCAGCGTCAACGGAGCTCACTACACGTCTAACTCGCAGCAGAGCAGCAACAGCAGCCCAGCAGATAAGACCTGAAGATGGTACATGATATTGTACCGAAACGTCGTCAGACAAACGGTTCTTTTAAGAACCAAAAACCGACAACACGGAGCAGATCCCAGAATACCATTAATATATATAACGCCCGTGGAAACCTAAAGCGGAACATAATAAAAATAAATTATTTATTTCGATATCTACACTGAAAAAAATAAGCTGTTGAAACAACAAAAAAAATATTAATTCAACTCTTTATGCACTTTAAATACAAGCAATGGTTTTTGCACGTTTACTTAACCATCTAAAAATGTCAAATTGTATTGTTTAATTGAACAACAAATAACAGTCAAATGAACAAAATAAGAATATTCGTTAGAATCTGCTAATTTGGTTAATTTAACATTCTTAGGGTGTTAAGGTAAATTTCTTGAAATGTCCAGGTAACCTTTTTAGCATATTCACTTAACACCAATAAAATGTTAAATTAACATTCTGAAAATGTAAAATTCTTTAAAGGTTATTATATGTTCCACCCATGATACATCTTTGTATCATGTGTTCCACCTACTTCAAATACCGACAGACTGTTTCGCCCTGTATTGAGGGTCTTAAGTAAGACTCTTAACAGTGTCGGGCAATATGGTGTAGTGAAAGTTCTACTGTGGAACACACCTTAAACAAACAGATATCTGATCTTATATACACCTAATCGTAAGCCAACTAAGGCGAGATGTAAGAAAACGTCATTGTCTAATGACGTGGCGTGAGTGTTCGAAGCGCCATTCTCGGCAATTTTATGAATGCAAATTTTACATTTTAAATTTTAAAGTAACATTTTAAATTTGTTAAATGAACAAATTTAAAGTTTTGGATTAAAGAGCAACTAAACGTTAATTTAATAGTTTTTTTAGGTAATCCTAAAAATTTCAGTAGTTGATTCAACAAATTCCAGCTATTAAATCAAAGTACGAGAAACATTTTAATTCAAAATATTAGTTTATGTTAAATTAATATTTAAACTGTCAAATGAACAAATAAACTTTGACAAACTCTGACTTTTGCTTTAACACCAAAATATGGATTAATCCAATAGGTTTTTTGTTGAAACAACAATTTTAAAAATGACATTTAGGCAAATGTTAACTCAACTACATTATTTTTTTCGGTGTACAAGAACATATTTATTTAGTGGAAAACTTGGGTTTCTTTGACTTTTTAAACTGATATTTGGTTAATACAAGTAAATATCTAGTTGACTTTTTATCTCAGGTTTAGTAGAAGCTTACTTAAAGAGACAAAAACTACATCCAAACAATTTAATTAATTGTTCTAAATAAATATTTCTTTACAATTAATCACAACAATAAGTTGTTTTCAAGAAACTTATGATTTACAACCAAATAATAGTATTTTCTTATTGTAAACAACAAGTTACTTCATACAAGAAAACCTGATTCAAATAAATGCATTTTCTAAAATTATAAATCACTTTTCTCTGTGTGATAGAGAAAAAACTTTTTTGTTTTGACAAAGAATGACAATTTATTATGTGACACCCTGTATATAGATTATACTAATTTAAAATTTAGGCAAGTTAAAATATAATTTATAGTAGTTTTTGAGTTTTGTTTACTTTTTATATCAAAATTTCGAATTTATTACAAAATGTCATAGTACATTTAAATTTCTATAAAAATTTGTTATATTTTAATTTTTAAATAGTTCAACAGTCACTGGTTTTAAAAATTAGTACTTTTGGTTAGAATAACAACTATTTTTAAGAAAAAAGCAATTTTATTAAAAGAATTAATGTGTGTAACCAGTTATTTAAACAAAATTTGAATGAAATATTTTTGTAGAAAATAAAATGATCTACCAAAAAAGTCCTATGACATTTTGTATTAAGTTCGATGGTTTTACCCGAAAAGTATTTGTAAAGCGTTTGATTTACTATAAAAATATGATTTGTTCATTTCAAAATTTAAAATTTTATTTAAATGAAAAATAGAATATTGCGATAAGCGACCTCTTAATAATAATAATAGGCTCCTAAGACTATTGCATTAAAAAAATATCATTTTTTTAATAAGTGTAATATCTACTGTAGTATTACTATTTTAAATTTAAATTTCGCGCGTTGGCAAAATTTATAAAGTTGGTGGCAATGCAATAAGAAAATATGGTAGTGACAAGTTTTTTAACTTATCATATCGTTAGTACGAGGTGTGTTCAGAAAATATCGGGAATTTTCGTTTTTTGAAACAAATATTTATTTATTCGTCTACATTAATGTTGTCGCCTTTAAAATAGTCCCCATTGGATATTATGCACATGTGCCAGCTCTTCTTCCAATACTCGAAACACTTCTAAAACTCGATCTTTGGGATAGCCTTTAGTTCTTTCAGCGATGCGCTTTTAGTGTCATCTATGCTTGCAAAACGACGGCCCTTTAAGGTTCCCTTTATTTTTGGGAATAGTAAAAAGTCAGACAGAGGCATATCTTGCGAATATGGAGGCTGGGGCATCATTACCAAAATTTTGTTCAAAATTTAACAATTTTAGAACAAATTTTGCTGCCACGCATTTCATACCCAAAACATTCGAAAAAATTTCATGGGATGAGCCAATCGATATACCAACATCATCAGCGACTTCTCTGATGGTTTATAACCATTTATTCCACTTTTTCCATGTTTTTATCGGTTGTTAATGTGCTTGTGCGTTCGGGGCGTTCGTCATCTTCAACGTCTTCATTGACATCTTGGAAACTCTTGTTTTACTTATAGCAGACTCACTATAGGACTTTGTTAACATTTTACAGAATTTATTTTATTTTTTTAAGCAAAATTGGATACAAATTCTTTGATCCATTTCTTTTAACGAACGAAAAATCGCCGAGCTCATAAAACACTTCTAACCTTAGCGGCTGCCACAGACAAAGTAAACAATGAAAACAGCTAAAGTTTTTATCATACTTCGGGGGCATGTATACCAACATAATAAAGAAAATTTTGTGACAACCGGGCCCTCCGAACCCGCGAAAAACAACAAAACAAAACAATTCCCGTTATTTTCTGAACACACCTCGTAAGTGTTTTTATTTTTTTTTATTTGTTAATAAAAATAATGCCTTATTTATTTTTTGTTTATCATTGTTATATGGGTCATTCCCACAAAAAATCCATTTTTTATCATAACTGTATGTAAGTGCATTAAATTAAAAGTGGTTTAATATCTATAAATGTTAAAATTTTTTTGACAAAACCCAAACTTGTATATACCCCCAAACAGCTGCAGCCCAGGGCCTCCAAAGATAACGCTCCGCTTCTTTCCTGACCAGACGCAAAATTTGAATGTTAAATTTTTGTGCCAGGCAAACTTCACTTATTTGTGAATAAAATCGGAACGGTTGTGTGTGGATATGGTTAAGTTTGTTGGTGAAAAGTATTTGAAGAAATATAAGGAAGAAGTTAGTTGGTGGGTAACGAATGACCGGGCAGTTGTAAGGATTTAATTTGATCAGTGCGGACATCCAGATTCATAGCACCATTAGGGCCATGATGTACGGGCCTTTTAGACTGAGCTGGCCCCGCAATTCAAGACGCCATCCACATTCAGCCGCGCCGTTCCTCAAGCCATACACCACAGACACAGTATAATGCAGACACTATTTACTACCCATCCGCTGACTTTTCCAACGTCCATAAAGCATTTTTATGGACGGAATAAAAAAACACTTATTTCATTTCATTTATCAATATAAGGCTTATAAATCTCTCGTCAAGTCATTCTAATGGCCTCGCCACAAAATTTATGTACAAATGAAAATAAGAAAATTAAAATAAAAGTTAAATGGCCCTAGAAAGACATCCGTCCCTCGATATATGGCTTCGACCTCTTGTAAAATTTTATGACGTCTTTTATCTGACCCAATTTTCCTACGATTTTATATCGCAATGCTACCAAAGATTCAATAACAGACACGTGTATTCAATTACAAAGTATTAAGTTATAAGTTACATATAACATGTTTAAAACTATTATATACGTTCTAAGTTTTCAGTAATCATCTAGTAAAAACTACCTCAATTTGGTGTTGATAACTTGGTTGTTCATGCATTAAAAAAATGATATAAATTCCAATAAAACATGAAAAAATTTATGATTGACCGTTGGGTCTCGATCAAATGATCCGAAATCATAATTCATACGAGTTGTTTATCCTAAAGCAATGCTTGTAAAGTGGCTAATCCAAGATTTATAGATGGCAGTCAACACTCCATTATGTGGGTGGGTGTTTGGATTTTTATTTTTAAACCGGGAATTATTTCTTTACAGAGATTGATGGCCAGTCGTTGGCCTCTTTTTAATAAGCGTTGTCGGCTAAATTTATTACGATATTTACCAAAGGTTGCAGAAAATCGGTATACATCTTTTTCCGATGGTCAATCAAGTTCCCATTAAAATATATATTAATTTGGTTGCATTCCTTGAGCTTACACTGTGTGACAATTTTCGGGTCATCGAAATCAAACCGCACCGGACCATTTTTTTTTACTATTTCCCTCGTCTTAATTTCCACCAATCACAAACGCACAATTTTGAATTACAAATGGTTTCTAGGTGAAAAAACTATGTGACAGCACCTGTCAGCAGTTTTTTCGAGTTTACCCGCGGCAAAACTTGACAGCTGTTGTCACCAAAAATTGCAATTTATATTTTAATTGTTAACTGTTACTCATGAAATACTGTTGTCAAATACCATTCGGGCATCTAATATTTTTTAACAAAATGCATTCGTGCAGGTGCAAAAATCCTCCTCTTCGACTCGGATTGTTGTTGCCACCAGCACTCATGCTTCTTGTTAAAATATTACTTAGCAACGTGTTTTTTCGATTTTTTTCGGAAAAATTAGATGCCCTAATGATATTACTTACTACGAAAATATGCCTATTCAATAGCAAAACCGTCGCTGGGTTTGTAAATGTTAACTCGATTTTTTTATGGTCGTTTGTATTTTCGAGCTTCATTTACCCCAATTTAGACCTATAAATCGATTTTTTCGTTATATTCGATTTATATCGTCAAGATTTTCTGCACAAATAAATCCATTTTGTGAACAACTTTTATCCCAAAAACCTAATTTTTGGGACCAAATATTCGAAAAATTATTTTTTTTTAAATTTTTTGATAATATTTAAAATTTCTTGCTACTTCTTCTGGCAAAAAAAGTATACTAAAAGAAGTAATTTATCCCTTCCACTTCTTCTCCTTTATTTTCTTGTTCTTCATTTTCATCTTCTTCCTGATCGTAGTCAAAAATATCTTTACTTCACCAACCGGCTAGTATGACATCTGGAGCTCGTTTTCCTCTTTATCTGGACTGTCGACTGAAGTAGTCCAAATGGCGATGAGGGAAATGAATTTTTAGCGACATATTGACTCCAATTTTGGAAAACATCCAACATTCGTCGCACAGATCCTTCATAATTGGAAGAACGATGTTCACCTAAAAGTCCAACGATGATTTCTCTTATCGACGCCCACGCAACTATAAGTTGTATGATCTGTGCAACTATCTGATTGTCAAACAAGGCCCTGTCAAAGTCTTCATACTTACCAATTTCCGAATATCAGGACCTTTTAAAACGCCTGAAATGAAATGAATATAAAAAATATATGAAATGAAGGGATGGAATTCTCCAGTGATGAATAAAAAAAATGAAAATGAAGAACAAGAAAATAAAGGAGAAGAAGTGAAAGGGATGGAATTCTCCAGCAATGAATCAGATTACTCAATGTTTTGATATAAAAAAGTTTTTTAATAATAAAATTAATACAAAATAAAAAATCAAACTCTCTGTACTTTTCTACAATTCTATTTTATCTATTCAATTTTTTCCTACAGATTTTCCAAAGATTTCGGCAAAAAATTTGGTGTGTTGAGTATGAAAATTGAATATTTTGGAAAAACTTGTTTAAAAATTGTTTTCCAGCAAATAAGTAAACTTAAAGTTCAGTTTTGTGTGCGTATTTTATAAATTACTTCTTTTAGTATACTTTACAACATTTTTGCCAGAAGAAGTACCAAGAAATTTAAAATATTATCGAAAAATTGAAAAAAAAAAATAATTTTTCGAATATTTGGTCCCAAAATTTGGGTTTTGGGATATAGGTTTTTCATAAAATGGGTTTATTTGTTCAGTAACTACATTTCTACAAAAAATCTTGACGATATAATTCGAATATATGCGAAAAAAATCGATTAATAAGTCTAAATTGGGGTATATGAAGCTAGAAAATACAAACGGCCATAAAAAAATAAATCGAGCTAACTTATACAAACCCAGCGAGGGTTTTGCTATTGGATAGGTATATTTTCAGAAAAAAATAGTCCGGTGCGGTTTGATTTTTGGTGTTGCACAGTGTTATCAGAGGTTTATTGGAGTAGATGGTGGGACATAGAAAGTGACAAGTGCCGCATGACTCTCCCATGTATGGTAAAGAGAAGACTGGAGTGGAGAAGAAAAACGCATAGCATCGCATCGCATCGGTATGCAGTAGCCAGCGGCCGGCCGGCCGGTGTATTATGGTTGCGGATCTATATTTGAGCCGGTTGCCTTAATTCCAACAGATGCGAACGGCAAGATAAGCGACCGGCCAGATACCGGGGCTCTCTTTTCAAGCGCTCCATAGATCTGTCAACGGCCAGTCATTTATGTCGAAAGACGGCGATAAACAAATACGTATCTGCGCATGCGACTTCAACGACGAGTCACGAACTATAATTTGAATACAATACACGTCGAGAGCTGTACCGTGTACTGAGTGTACGCTCGGTACGCATCGCTTCTATTTGCCCTTTTTAGATTAGTATCGTGCCAACGAGAATTCATGAATTCATATGCTTGTTCGGATGCCATTTCTTAACAACACTCTAACTGGTTCAAATTAACCAAGAAACTCATTGTGGTTAATGGATCAAATGCCTGTAAACAGTTATGTTAAGCTACAAGAAACAATTTCCATCTTCCTTCCAAAAGCGTAGTAGTGTCTTGATTCAAGTTTGATGCTAGTTTTTTAAGGGTTGGTGTATAACTGAAGAAAATATAATCAATGATGAGGAGCTTAGCAAAACCTACAATCTCCACTTTTGGTCAAAAATTAGATTTTTGGCGGAGACTGTACTTCAACTAATTATCTATAAGATGATAAAGCTTATGTGCTGCAAAAGAAGCTAAATCCTGCCTAAAATCCTACATTTAGTGCAAAGTCGACAATCTCCACTGATAGATTTGCAGCAAAGTATACAATCTCCAATTCCACCATTAGAAATTAGTAATTTGTGTCACCTGACATCCTAACATTTGATGTTATAACGTATTTTAGAGATTTAATTTTGTGTTTTTTACTGGAACATACTGTTAAGTTCTATTGCAGTAAATTGCACTAAAAATATATTTAAAATAGGTATATATACGTTTTATTGTTTTAAGAATTATAAAAAAAGTTATCTTGTTTATTTTGTGCTATTATACCATAATAAGACGTAAAGGTAAAGCAAGAAAAGGCTCATAATGTCAAAACATTGCAAGTAAAACATTACGGAGCAAAGTGGGAAGGAGATGATGAGTTGTACTATAAATTTTTTTTTTGCACGAGGCAACCTGGTCCCAGATTTAGAAGAAACTCCAGATTTATGTGGTCCAGTTAAGAATTTTCCCACATCGATTGTATAGTTAAATTTTATAACCATTAAAGGAATAAAATTACAATTATTTTTTTGATTATTTTTCTAAATCTCCTTAAACGTTTACAACAAAATGAGCAATCTTCAGCAATTCATATCAAAGTCAGCAATCTCCAATTTATAATTACAGATTTCACCTATACTATGCATCCTCGAAACCTTGTAGTTGGCTAATAGACTAACAACAACAATATTTCAATAAAATATATAAAAAAAATTACAAATCTAAAATTTAAAATACGAAAATCAATTATCTTAATTTACTCAGTTTTAGTCTGACGGGAGATTGTTGACTTTGCTCTGACAGGCCTCACTTGCAGTTCAAAAGACAAGTTGTGCTACAACTTTCAGTCATGTATAAGTGAATTGTCAAAAAGACAAGACGTCCTTTTTCAAATATCAAAATTACCAGTATTACTATAAATCATGTCCGAGGAAGAAAAGCCTCCTGAGGAACAGCCTCCAGGGGAAGCAGCAGAAGAATCAGCAGAAGAAGCTGCTGCCCCGGATGCAGATGAAGCAGCTCCGCCGCCTGCTGAAGAAGAAGCCCAGCCGCCTGCAGATGAAGAAGCTCCGCCGGCTGAAGATGAAGAAGCTCCCCCGGCAGCAGATGAAACTGCTCCGCCGGCTGAAGCACCTGCTGAGGGAGAAACCGCAGAAGAAAATGCTGCTTCAACTGACCCTGCGAAGAAAACATCCGTTGCAGAATCATCGTGTAAAAGTAAAATTTGCAAAAGTCAGCCACCCGAGCCGCCGCCCGAGATTTCCTCCGAGGAAAAACCCGAGGCGAGCCGAGCGTCAAAAGGAGGCGATGTCTAGATACCTATGTCTAGATACCTATAGGTACTATAGTAAGTTGCATGATAGAATGTAAATAGATAGAATGTAAATGAACTTGTATTTTTTAATAAAAGCTTAACAGACTTTCGGGTGGAGTTTTATAAAAGGCGGTGATGCAAACCACTTAAAAGTTTGGGGAAGGTCCGTAAATATTTGATAGATGCGACGTTAGGCACTTAAACAGTAAGCAGTGCGATATTAGTCAAAAAAGCACGCACCGTCGTAAGTCAGGGCGCGAAATCGTGTGCTGATATTCGGTGTTAATTCGGCGTTAAGTGGTTCGGCTCACTTATCACTCGCGCGCAGCTTTAAATTTTTAACGAGGTTTGTGTAGGCCCGGCTTTGACATACGCGGTGGCGTCTTTTTAACGCCAGACTTTCATTAAGGCCATCGCATAAATCTTTATTGTTCAGGAACACGGGCCCGATAATACGCCAGACTTACCTTCGGCAAGAATTATGTAAGTGTTAAGTTTTACGTGTTGGTAAACACCGAAACTGGGACCTTAAACTTTGATAAATTTTATATTTATTTTATATGTACGCGTGATGCTTTTATGCATAAATCTATAGGGAATTTGGTAGTGTTTTATGTTCGACATAACCTAAATAAAATATAGGAGCTGGCCAAGCCAGACTTTGTGGTTTTGGGTATAATTAAAACATTTTATGTAATTGTGTTTATAAATTATATTATGCTTTTTCAATTATTTTATGAATACTGAGTGTCTCATTGTTTACATTGGTTTGTAACTGTTGAAATAAATTGTTTTTTTAATATTTATTGCTATTTTCGTATTCTATTTTTCCTATGTATTATAAGAAACCTGATTTACTTTAGTAATCATTAAAGATGGGATATTTAGGTATACCTAAAATGCTTTTTTTAGTACCTTTTTAGTTACCTATTTTTCAGTTTTTAGTATACTAAAAACTGAAAAATAGGTAACTAAAAAGGTACTAAAAAAAGCATTTTAGGTTAAACAAACAGCATTACAACATAAAATATTTTTTTTTATAAACTGACCAATATATAAGGAACTGAAAATATAACAGGGAATACCTGATATTTACCAAATTTACTACTAGAGTAACAAACGATAAAGAAACATAAAATAAAACTTTTTATATAACTAAAAAGTATGGAATACCTAATATTTACCCATTAACTTTACTACTTGAGTAACAAATAAGAATCTTTTCTTTATTTTGAGACGAAATTTTCACCTGAATTTTCTGCTATTTTGCCGAATATTTCAGATTTTCTTGCGTTCTGCACATGGTTAATTGACTTTTCATTCAACAGATAGCTAAAATGTATATAAATTAAAGAAAGATGTTTTAACATAACCTCAAAGTCCTTACAATTTTACAGCAACTCTACAAAATAAGTTTTTTCCGTCAATAGAAAATGTCTTATTCTTCCCCTCTCCAACTGCTGAGTTTATTTAGAGGATTTTCTTTGGTTTTGGGCATTTTTTATAATTTTGTTTAGCCGCATACCCAAACACAGAACATACCCCCAATAAAATATTTCTATGCAATAAACTGTGTTTCACTGAGTGACACTCACTACACAGAAGTTCTATGACAGAACATAAGCTCACTATAAAGAAGGTAACTGCAAAGAAAGTTACAGTTACAGTCTTTAACCATAAGAAAAAATTCTATACCGTTGAGTTGCACGCCCTGGATAAAATATTGGCGCAAAATTTAAAAAGAACACAAAAAAATAAAATAATTAAAAATACATAAAAATAGGTAACAAATAGGTGAAAATAAACTGACAAATTAAAAAATATGTAACAAAAGTATAAAAACCTCAAAAAAAGGTAAAAAAGGTGAAAACAAGTTAAAAAAAATAGGTAACAAAAGTATAAAAAAGGTAGTTTAAAGCAAAATCCTCCAAAAAGGTAAAAAAGGTGAAAACAAGTTAGGTTCATATAAAATAAAATATTTTAAAACACATTTTGGCATTATTGGTTTTCAAATAGTTACATCGCGATGTAACTATTTGAAAACCAATAATGCATCGGTTGAAAAAAGGTAAAATAACTAAAATCCCATCCCTAGTAATCATAAATAATTATATATTTCTTAATATATGTACAAATAGCCAATTATTGGGTGTTAATTGTAAAAAATAATTCCACACGTGTATCCTGGATGCAATGCTGAAGCATTGCAGTGCAGTGCAGATTGGCATCATCCCATGAACGTTCAGTCCCGAAGTGGCTTATGAAATATGTGCGTGGAATTCATGGATCCAATGAAGCGCAAACCGCTCACAGAAAATGATATTTGATTTTTTAAATATAAATAAAGCCCATAAATAATATCGCTCTTGCTATAATGTGATTTATGGGCAGGCTTAAAATAATGAAGATATCAATATTGTGCTGCATAACTAGTGTTTATTAATTAAAGAAGGATGTAACACAGGGGTGGACTAAAAAGAGAAAACTTTTTTACTTTTTTGAAATTTAAAAAAAACTACATTAACTCTTTGCGGACGGATATATTTATTTAAGAAAAAATAATATTTCTTTTGAAAAACTTATTAATGAAGTGATAATAAAGTTGTCCTTATGGAGACCCCTAGGCCTAACACAAAATTGATCAAAGGAATGCCCATTTCCTCATCCGCACTGTATGAAATGTTTTCATTGTCATCTTCTTCATCTTTAATAACCTCTTTCTCTATTACTGCATTTTTCTGTATTATCCGATTTATAATCGTTTTCGTTATGATTTTCTCCATCTTTAATAACCTCTGCCTCTATTACTGTAATGTTTTCTTCTTCATCATTCATAATCGCTGACATATGCAGATATTCTTTCAGATATTGAATCCAATATCGATTTCAATATCAAAAAGAATTACTTTGATAAAAGTATTAAAAGCGTCCGCAAAAAGCTAATCGAGAAATTGTTCCAGGCGTAT
Source organism: Brassicogethes aeneus (assembly GCA_921294245.1). NCBI lineage: Eukaryota > Metazoa > Arthropoda > Insecta > Coleoptera > Nitidulidae > Brassicogethes > Brassicogethes aeneus. The sequence continues at coordinate 50,267,734 of OV121135.1, forward strand.
CTTTGCTCTTTCTTTTTGCATATTTATTTTTGAGTTTTTTTTCGTTTTCTCTAATTATTTAATTCCTCTTGATGTAGTTTTAAGGTCAGCACTGCTCTTGCTACTTTAAAAAATCCATATTTGCTTTTAAAGGGTAATTTTGTCGTTAACGTTCTTTATTTTCATTAGAGTGTCTTGCGCAGCAAGATGGTTTATAAAATACTTACGTTCTGGGCACCCAGTTAATGCCAACCTAGATCCTGGATCCAAATTAAGTTTGTAAAGAATGGTCAAGCATTCCAGTTATATATAAAAAAATTCTAATATTCCAAAATAGTATTTTCAATAATTTTTGCAATACGGTTCTGGATGTTATATTGGCTGGCTGGTCAGCAAGACTGTAGAATGCAGAGTAAGTCGTCCAATTATCTTCGATTATTTTCACTAGGTTGTGTCTGGGCTTCATGATATATAGCCTTGCAGTTTTACAAGCGGTAATTAAGCAATCTATCAGCCAAAGTCCGACAATCAATATATATGAAACTTATGCCCTTAGTTTTACAATTAATTAGCTGGACGAGGCAGGAAGTGATGCGCCAATGGCAACAACACTAAATTTATTGTGAGAACCAAATTTATATTACATTAATTATTATGAGAAAAAGTTTCATTACCTTTATAAATTTTAAGTTAAGTAATTTCAGTAAATTAGTTACCCATACTCCTTCGATATCTTTTAAGTGGGGATCATTGGGGGTTTTGCTCTCCAATACTATTACCATAGACCCATCCACAATGCTGCACAGTGTAATAAATACATATTCATTTTTGCTGTCTACAGTGCACTGTTCAAAATTTCATGACCATTTTGACACCAAATTAACACCATTCATGGTCTATATCGATACAAACCAAAATGGTGTTAAATATGGTTCGTTGGTCCGGTGTAAATTCAAATACTAAAATAGTGTTAATTTAACTTTTACACAGTATTAAAATAAATTTTACCTAGTGTAAATTGAACTTCTTTTCAGTGTTAAATATTATGTGTTTGTGGTCAAATTAAATCATACTACACAGAAAAAAGGAAAAAATAAGGAAACAGGAAGTTCCTTGACGCATTACTAGTATATTAACTCGCTAGAGATAATGTTTTTAGTGCGTTCCACCAACTTAAAATACTTCAAGTATTGACAGATGTTTCCACCTATTTAAGGTCTCTTTAGTATCGAACAACTTGTAGTGTCACACCAAAGCAAAGGACTACCTGAGCTTATATACTCTTCATGTAAGTCAACAGAGGCGAGATTTAAGAACATCACGTGATCCACACCGCCTTTGCCGCGATCGGTACACACTATGCAACCGGGAATGCACAGCAAATTGTTTTAATCGTTTTAACAGAGTGCTTTAGGTTGAAGTAACTCTTATTTTACAAACAACATATTTAGTAAAGTGAACCATACAGCGGGTTTGTTTCACTAAAGTTTTCTGGGTTAATTTAACCAATTTAAAAAAAAAATAAAATAACTATCTGGTTTAGTACCGCCAGACTAATCTTTGTTTATATTAACCTTCCCACAGTTGATAAAAATAAAAAAAATTCAAAAATAAATACTTATGGGTCAACTAAATTAATATAGTTAAATGAACTATTCCTTCTTTTCTGTGTAGGTGCACTTGTCAAATATTTTTAGATAAACACCGTTTTGGTGTTTGCTGTATATAACATTTTTAACCATAATTCATGGTGTTATATTAACACCACTTGGTGTTGGATTTTGACACCATTTTAAGATTACTCTTTACACCACAGATATTTTAAACAGTGTAGTATAATACTATTTCCCTGTGCAATTTGGTTCTTATGGTCTCTCCTCCTTTATCCATGATGGTCCCAAAAGGTTCAAAAGTACCTGGCGAAGTTACCCTCACTTATTATATCAAAATTGTAAATTGCAAATAATATATCATTGGTTATTGTCTATATCTGAAATAAAAGCGACTTTGGTGTGGTGATTTGTGTGAGTGCTGTCTGCGTAACTCTCCCTGCGTCTATTTGGAAAATGCAATTTACAGATAAACTGCGCGAAGGTCCATGATTTACGTCCCGAAAGCTTGATAAACTCATATTCCTTGCTTGAGTGAGTAATATCTGCATAAAACCTTTGAATAGGATTACAAATGTTCATAAATTGTGTGTGCCATAATTCAGTCAAGACGACGGGCCTGCGATGTTCTGCAGACCGCTGCCTTCCATCCACAATGTAAGATGAAAGCAACCAGGCAGGGTAGCTCACCCCAACAACCCCCTCTTTTATGCTGTTAACTTCTTGTTAACCTGCTTTCCATCGCTGAATTCCACACAATCTAAATATATTTAAATATATTACTTCCTCTAGAAAATATATCATACACAAAAAATATTTGTTAATTTTAACCAAATATTAACCAGATTTTATGTTTATTCATCCACATAACTTTATATTAAGTTTACAACCAACTGTGTTAATTACTAATTGAATAAGTAGTTTGTAATTATACATAATAACAAAATCCTACATCAATAATGCAAACATAATTCTTTAAATAAAGGAGTTTATTTTTACAAACCCAGTAACAAAAGTATTTATTGGAAATTGCCTTTGTTAAAATACAAACCCTGGTTTTTACAAAAAATTATGTTAAAATAATAAAAATTAATCGACGGTTTGTTAATCGATTATTCGATTACTAATCGATTAATTGATTGACTTGCCTGAAATCACGTTTACTTTTTCAATGAAATAATTTGTTAAACATTAACAAAATGCTTACAAAATTGAATATAACCTTTACAAAAATTGGTAACTTATAACAGTGTACTACTGTTTTTATTTAAAAAACATACAACATAAGAACAATATGAAATATAATTTATAAATCAAGTATGCGGTATTTAATTAAACTTCCAATTTTGGCGAATGCACCGGTGTTAATTTTAAGACATTAGGCATATTTTTGCAAAGGCCGTATGTTTTTCTATACTTTGTATAATACCTAAAACAACAGTAAATTTGTTAGAATTGGACAAATTTAAAAAACGTCAATATAGCTGCTTTGGGCTTTGATAGCTATTAGCAACGGTTGTAAAATTCGTTAAAAAACGTGATAGACATTTAAAAATATATCAAAGAAAATATTCTTGCTGAAGCGGCAGCATTAATTGCCAAAAAATACTAAGAATCGCTACGAAAAAAAATATCAAGAACTTCAAATTTGTCTTGACAGAAAAAGTGTGGAAACAATAACCAAAGTTATTGCGCTATCCAAAAGTTACTTTATGGACGAAAATTTCGTTGAAAATATAGAATAAAATTAATAACTAGTGTAAGACTATATAAGACTAAACATTGGGGTGCTTCAAAAAATAAAATTTAATTTTTTTTTTCGCTCTTACCCTCTAAAATGTTTCTATTTAATATAAAAAAAATCCTCACCAAATATGGGTGTTCCAGCTCAACTCTAAGAGGTCACTGTTTTTATTTTAGTTTCCCATTTAATTAACATGGGAAAAAATAATTTTATGTTTGGAATTTTATACCTGTGTATCAAAGTAACTTATGGCAATGATCATTGCAGTTTCTTATATAAAATTTAACGCTCTACAAAAAAGCCCTCCTATTATTTTTCGATAAATTGATTTCTTCTAGAGAAGAAAAGAAGAAAATTGTTAATCAAACTTTGACCTCGAATAACTCTGGAAGAAATTAATTTATCGAAAAATAATAGAATAGCTTTTTTGTAGAGCGTTATATTTTATATAAGAAACTGCAATGATCATTGCCATAAGTTACTTTGATACAGAGGTATAAAATTCAAAACATAAAATTATTTTTTCCCATGTTAATTAAATGGGAAACTAAAATAAAAACAGCGACCTCTTAGAGTTGAGCTGGAACGCCCATATTTGGTGAGGATTTTTTTATATTAAATAGAAACATTTTATTTTTTGAAGCACCCTACTATACATAATATTTAGAATTAAGTAGAGTGTGTGTATGTATATTAAATATAAATTGTAGGTATGCCTTTGTATATAATATTATGACGTCATTTTACTTCCTGTTTTTAGACTACTTATTTTTGTAAAATAATAATGTATTATGAAGATGAGTTTTTAAATAAAAAAAATATATTATTATTATTATTATCAGATATGCATATCTGATTCCATGGAAAGCTCTTCATATTTTTATAGAAAAAGTCAAACCGCTACACACCATAAAATGTGTTTTCTTGTGAAATCTTCCTGAAAGTTCACTATTATAATACGGAAGACGATAATCCTTTTAATAGTTGTGCTACATCAGCATGTAGAAATTCACAAAATAGGAGAATTCTAAATGTTGTACCTACATGCAATTGCTTAAGAAGATCGTCGTCCAGTATGTTAGAGTAAAACGGTGGCAATCTCCTTACCTTAAAACAGTTTGGGGCTGGAAATCTTCAGTAGATGCCGAACAATCAAATACCAAGAAACTTAAAATTTCGAAGCAGCTGTTCAAATCAACGGACAATGATTCTTTAACATCATCCTTAATTGATAGCGTAGAAAGAAAAATAACAGAAACTGTTGATAAAAAACATCACAACTAAGATATTGTCCTTTCTTATATCAACAACTGCGTAATTAACTTGCTCTATTATACCTAAATAATTTTGTATTGTGTGTGTTCTGTTTTAAAATTAAATTGTAAATATTTCTTTAATAATATCAACGTACAAACCTAAAAACTGTACTGTTAAGTTTAATGTCCTAGGCCAATATAATTATCTATTATATTATTTTGTTGAAGGAGGTTAAGACACTTATAACATATGTATTGTGAAAACAATTTATTGACACAATGCTCTATATTTTATGCACAAGTATGCACAAAAAAGTTAAAAACTTAAAAATAATATCTCCACAACATTATTGATTCAATTTTAAGGTATCACTTAGCCAGAAATAAATTCTGATAAACAAAGACACTTTTTGCTCGGAAAAGCCGAAACTGTGCCATAACTCAAAGACTCTTTATATGATACAGTTCGTAAGCATATTATTTATGACAATAAGATGAAAACGAGCTCCACGCAAAGCGTATTTCTTGGAGACAGAACGCCAGAAAGTGTTAAAAGTATCGATCAGGGCCATAAAGGCAAAAGATAAATAGCGCCCGAAACCTCTGCCGTAATTTCTATATTTGTTATTTACGTGGCTCGAGATAAGTGGAAGATTTTTTCGTACGCTATGTATCACCCGCTGACGCGATAAACAGTCCCCAGCGAGCTGAAGAGCTTCACGGGAGCCACTGTGACAAAAGAAATGTATCATTCGTAATTTTGTGAATACTTTATTATTTTTAATTTTACCTTCACAGTTTAAATACAGTAAAAATAATACCTTTTAGACAAGTATATATTTCGTTGCATCCAGTGCAAGCTGGTCATCGTCTTTTAAATTATCTGTAGAAACTTGAAGGGATGCAATCCTGATTTTCTTCATTTGATAATGAGAAATATATAATAATAATAATAACAATAATAATAAACTTTTTTTGTTAAAGATATAGATACAAACACTGGTCTACCGCTTAACCATAGACCACTTGCAAGTTGTAATAAATAACACTTAAAATTTATTTTAAAGGTAGCATTACAGTGGTTATTATTAAAAAAGTTTTCATGTTTATTAGCAAATGAAACAGTTATGCATTCGAAGCATTTTTCAAATTTAGCTGTTTTATGATAAGGAATTGAATAGCAACCATTGTTTTTTAAATTTACATTATGATAGTTTACTCTTTTTTCTCTGGTTTTTTTTAAATAGTCTACAAGTTTTATCACAGAGTTGTTTAATATTATATTACATGTTTTATGGGTTCATGCTTTTTGACACTTAAAATTTGTACCAACACACACAGCAACCGTTTTTTTTAGAATTTAAAAGCAAACCTTTATATTCAGACCACCTACAAACACTCACTTTATCTTTATTTATTTTTGCAATAGCTTCATTAATGTTCGCAGGTATTGTTGATTTGTAAATCTGGGTATCATCTGCATACTGGTGTATGCAGCAGGTTTTGATGACATTTTGTAGATCTGCAGTGAAGATGCTAAATAAAAGTGGGCCAAGCATACTGCCTTGGGGACACCCTTGGATAAACCAAGAGATGGCAGAGTTGTCAAAATTGTTATAGTGTAACTTTGAAAGTAGGAGCTGATGATTAATAACATCAAAAGCTTTATTGTAATCTAACAGTACAAGTACAGATATCATTGAATCATCAATTGCTCGACTTAGCACTATCAAAAATTACAAATGACCTAAGTCGAGCAATTTCCAAATAAGGATTTAGGAAAAATTTTAGTACCAACACAGCACTATCAAAAATTACAAATGACCTGTGTTGGTACTAAAATTTTTCCTAAATCCTTATTTGGCAAGATATATTTATTTGTAAATTCTAATACTTGGTGCTTAACAATTTTTTCAAGAATTTTTTATGCTAAAGGCAGGATACTTATTGGTTTGAGATCTGTTGGACTGCCAGGCTTTGCAAACTTGGGCAAACTTGCTGCAGTCTTTCATACTTTTGGAATTTTACCTGTTTCTGTTGACTCATTAATTATGTGAGTTAAAGCTGTTTGGCAATATGGAAACACAATTTTTTTCACATTTTTAGATTTAATTTATCATCATCAGCATTATTTTTATAATGCATGACCAGGTCTTCATTTATTACAGGTTTAGTATCCTTCAGCGCCAATGAAGTCTATTGGTTCAGTAAAGGATGCACCTCTACGTAAATTAAGTTTGTTTAGCCCATTCCACAAACTTTTAGAGTCATTACGGTTTTGATTTACTTGCTGCTATATGTAGACATGCTTTTCTCTTCTAATAGCACCAAAAATGTAGTTTCTATAGATATAAGATCTTGATAATATTTAAAATCAGCATTTGATTTTGTATATATATTTTTTGAGTTTTATCATTTGCTTGTTGTCTTTTATTTTTCATTCTAACCATATTAATAGGAGCATAGACATCAAACAGGGATAGTATAGCATTATTTATAAAAGTAATCTTATCATCAATTGATATATCATTATAAAAATATTCCCAGCTGATTCTTATTGCATCTCTAGCAAACATTTCAGGTGCAATTTGTTTAAAATCCCTGGAATAAATGGTTTTGTAGCTTGGCTTATAGGCATTTATATTTAGTTTACATCTAACAAGAAAGTGATCAGACATGTTAAGTAAATCAACTGTATGGCTTTCTGATTATTCCAGATTTTCACTAATACATATTACATCAATAAATGTTTGTAAATGTTTTGTTACTCTTGTTGGTTCTTGTATAATTTGCTTTAAGTTATATATATTTAGCATATTAAGAAATTGTTTACTTAAGACAGTATTATTTTATAGGTTAATATTTAGGTCACCAATCAGTACAACATTGTCGTTTTGTAAATTTACCAGGTATATTGCATTATCTAAGTCCGACAGAGAAATGCTAATATCTGGTGGTTTATATACCACTTTAAACATACACTCAGAAAAATATCATGTTATGAAAAGCATATGAAATTATATTAATTTAATTAATCGGGTAAATTTGATTCAAATAGAAAAAATTGTAGTTTTATATTCATTTACCAACAGCTTTACAATGTTTATGAACACTTTTAAAGTGTACCCTCATTAAAATATTTATACAAAAAGAAATCTTTTTATTTCATTGCCTTTCTCAACGTTGTTTCAAAAAGATATGTATTATACAATAATTGTAATTGTAATTATTGTTAGACACCTATTAATTTAATGGGACACACCAATGACGCCAAAACATATTTGAATCCCTTTGAATTATTATCGTTTTGAATGATTCTACAACATTTTTCTCTCAGTGTAGTTAACTTTGTTTACAATAATATTTAACCATTTAGGTCATTCTCTTAAAAGTTTCTTTAATACTTTTGACTTTTTAGAAGAATATTCAGATGATGAGAGGTTTTAATAGTTTCTTACTTTTGTCTAGTGTAGACTGGTATAATTTTTGTGACAACCAGTGCAAGCTTGGTCCTTGTCGTTCAAGTTATCTGTAGAATCTTGATGGGATACTAAATCCTGATTTTCTTCATTTGATGATGAGAAAAAAACATATAGATATATGATTTTCTCAATTTTTTTTTGATTTTTTGGTAGGTTATATTTGGTTAACGTATTTTACTTCTTTCAACTGATGTTCTTCAACAGGTGATGAGAGATTTGAATAGTTTCTTACTTTGATCCATTTTGCAAGAGTGTTATCTGAAATGAGCCATCTAATGAGAATCTTTGTTAGAAGAGAAATGAAGCTGACATTTTGACAGCAGTATTTTGATAGATGGCTGGAAACGAAATAGCTTCTTTGTTTAATACAAATTAAATCTAAGATTTATTGGATGTTGGTTATTGAAACGTGATCGGATATTTTGAATGGTTTTTGATAGTTCCGACCTGTATAAGGTCGTCATATATCTCTGGGGCTCGTGATATCGGGGCCACCTTCGCGGCGAGGCAAAGAGGAGAGAGAATCGGTACGGCTTCTCCATTTTCGTTCTAATGTATAGCGCACCCGTCCATGATCGTTGTCGTGTATTGAAATGGCGCTATTTATTGGGCCATTAAGACCCGTTTAAATCATGCCACAACTACGTATCTCCGCGCGAAGTTCGAGACGGGAGGGATGGGGGGCGCAAGGGGGAGAAAACACCCGTAAATAAAACTGTTAACTCAATAATATACGAGCGCTACTGCTGTTTATGTTGAATATTAAATGGGATGTGCAAATAGAAGAGCAAATCGTCGAGTGTTATTTGGTTGTTGCGAGCGCAGACCACATATTTTCATATACCGAATTACTGTTTCTTGCAGTAGCGTTATACGTTACAATTTATTAAGGCCGACGCTTTTTCCCCACTAAATTTCGTCAAATTGTCGCCGAGCATGCTTAATACCCACAAAAATCCCTGATTTATCGATATTTATTCCTATAAAATAAATATACCCAGTCATAAACTACAACCAACAAGGAAAATGATCTTTTACTGATAAAAAGTCAAAACATCGCTGTGAAAAAACTTATACAACTTCCCGTTGGCATTTTTTGTCCAAGTTCTTTTCCTTGCTTTCTTCAAACCACTTCTTGAAAGTTTTACATGCTTTTTCATAGCGATGACTTCTTTCGTATCATAAAGAAACCTCTCATTTCCCACGATTGTTCAATATCTGTATTTTCTGATTTCTGAATCACTAATAGTTTTTTTTTTATGGGTAAAATAGTTATTTAGGTATCAAGGCAGTAAAGTCGTATTTTTTATCACGAATGTGGAAATTATTTGTCGAGGCAAAAGCCGAGGCAAATAACCACGTGAGTGATAAAAAATTACTTTAATGCCGAGGTGCATATTAAATTGTATCCGAAATTGCATTTAATAATACTAATAATTAATATTGATGATAAAATCAAATGCCATTTGAATGTAAGTAGTAAGTGTCTACGTATACTGTTTGTTGCGAAGGTTATGACATATTTTTTAGTTTAATTAATAAAATTAACTTATTATTTTTATTAAAAAACATTTTATGAAACTGTCCAATCGACCTCCGCAACGGTGCTTCTTTTTTAATATTATTTAGTCGCTGTTGAGGAGCAGTATACACATCTTAAAATGTAAAATGGGTTGCATACAATACTCGTATTAAATCAGCAGTAAAGTTCTACTTAACTGCCGATTTCGGATAAAATAATTTTTCTACTCCCACCTTTACAACGCACTTTATCGTACATGTTTCCATGACACTAAGTGATCTTTTAAATACACATTGACAAGTTGTGGCTTTATGGCGCTTTAGTCACGGGCTGAAGTTAGCAACAGGTTTTTAGTCACGGGCTGAAGTTAGTTTTAAGTTAGTTGACAGTTGTCAAATGTCATACAATCGTTAAAATAATGTGCCTTTCTTGTAAAATAATACTAAATGTGAAAATTAATTTATTATCTCAATACAAAAATACAAAAGCATTATAGTTTCTCAACGCCAATATTTGAAAAGTTTTTATGAACATTGTACTGACTTTTAATTTCGCCGGCAGTAAACTATAACTTAAATTCGGGCACGGACTTCACTGTAAAGTGCTCATAAAGCATTTTCTTTACTTTCACTGTGAAAAACTGTCAATTTTCAAGAAATACATTTTGATTTATAACCTTTATAATCTGTGTTTATAAAATTTGACATTTGACGGTGACACACAGATTCCCCTGTTGTTTCATAGATGGCGCTCTAATTTTTTATTTAAATCATTTTAAGATAATAATTATATAATAAGTATTTGTCGTAGAAAAAGTATAGTATGCACCTCGTTTATAAACTTTTCTATACACTTATTAATTTAAGCACTCACGTGCCTAAATTAAATTCGTGTATAAAATGGCGTTTATCAAACTTGATACATAATATACTATTATAACAGGATGTCAATAACGTAACATACATATCTATAACAACAAATTCAAAACATTGTTAAAAGTTTACCAAAGTAACGATTGTATGACATTTGACAACTGTCGACTAACTTAAAACTAACTCCGGCCCGTGGTCACTTAGTGTTATGGAAACATGTACGATAATGGGCGTTTTAAAGGTGGGAGTAGACAAAAATACTAAACTCATTTTTATTAAGCATCAGTGTTTAAAAAAGCATATGCATCTCTATCAGTAAACTATTCATACTGATCTTAATACTTATAAGTGCAAAAAAACGTAATTTATAGTAATTTATGTTCCGAAAAATAAATTCCTTCAGGCCCCACTAAAAACAAAGCAAATTTAAATCCATTAATTCAGTTCGTCCCCTTCTCTCCATTTCAAACTGATTCGGTAATAAAAAATTCTTAATTAGAAAAAGGAAAGTTGGTCCTAGAAGCAAAACACAATCCACAGCATTAAATCAAAGTGTTTTGCGTTTTATCTGTCCTTTGTCCGTACATCCATCACTTGGAGCTCCTCCTATACATCCTGCGAGAAGATTCAGACTGAACGAGAACCAACATCCCTACTTTATACGTATTTTGTACAAGGTTTTATTTTGTAAAATATATTGTAATATTATTTTTCAAAGGAACATTTAATAATAATTGTGTATTGATGTTATATTTTCATTAAAAATTGAGGTTATGGTGACATTTGCTGCAAAAAAAATCCCTAAATAATAATAAATAACGTTTATTTAGCAGAAGCTATAAAAATTACAACATAAATAAATACAGTTGGGCAACTTTTGACCTCATTTTGTTTATATAGCTTTCAGAGAAAATTAAACAGTATTTTGTTATCAGAACATATATAATATAATACATATACTGTTCCAGATCGGGCCAGTCACTTTTTCAAACAGTTTCTGAAATATCTATGTTTTCTAAATTTGAATGCAAGGGAAGTGACGAGTATACCAGGGTACTAATTAAATACATAATTTATTGAAAAATATAAGATTTATTGCAACTTTGAGCATATTATACATTAAATATCTTAAAATCAAATAATACCACACATCAGTGGTGGCTGGTGGATTTTGGGTATACCGATATATCAATTATTAGATATGGGACCCACACCAAATTCATATGAGTTTATAATGACATTAAATAAACAAGTTCTGCGCAAGCAAAATTTAAATTCAAGTTTGCGAAAAAAAGATAACCGAAACATCGAACATGGAACTGACGACACGGTACTGATGAATGGGATACAAATTTGAGATTATAATTTAGAATTATGTATTTTACTGATATTTTTTATTAGTGGATGCTACTTATCAACAAATCACATATAGCCCTAAAGAATTACAATGAAATATATATACGTAAGAAAATAACTACTCACCACAGGAACCACTGGAACTATACGTGCATTTACCACAACTTCGCCGCTTGTATTGTTTTCAAGATGACTGTCGTTCAAAGGGCGGGCTCTGTAGGTATTTTTTAACCAACACTTGTGTTAAAACGAGGACTTAAAATTCAATATTTCGCAGGAATTTTGAATTTTAACATTGGACACAGAACTGACGGGTAAAAGTGAGTACAAAGATTATCAATTTTTTAAAAATTGCTATTATTCGAATCTATGATAAAATATAAAAAATACATTATTTAATGTTTTATAGTTTGTAGTGAAATTGAAAAATTTAAGATAAATTGGATATATTTTAAAATAAAATCACTCAAATATTTGATTCAGGAGTTGTGACACGCCAAGGTACTGATGTTTTGAATATTTATTATGTTTTTCTACAAACGTGCTTTTGAAAAAATACATTAAAATTGGATGGACAAGTTTAAAAAACCTGGATATTTTGTAATATACTAAAATATTTACAAAAATATTTAAATACCCTCTCTATTGACTGATGACATCAAGTTGTCCAAGTTTTGTAGAATCACCCATATGCATATAAAAAACAAAATAAACATTTCGCAATATAAATTATAATTCCACAATTATTATAATTATTGCTTTTAATCAATTATTTTAATTTTATAGAAGGTCAACAAAGAATACCAAAATACTTTTTATTAGCAATCGCTTTCTTGGCAATTTTTATAAATCATTAAATAAAACATATAAACCATGTTTTCGATCCCACGATAAGTTGCTTAAAGCCGTCAAAGGAGAAGTATATCGATGAATTACCAATGCGAAAAGCAAAAAAATTATAATTAAACTTATACAAGTTATTAATAACTGGGTGGAGTTGAGATTGAGCTAGACAATTCAATGGGAATTATGGAGTTGTAATAAATTTTGTCGTGATACGTTCAACCTACCGATCCGTCAATGTTTATTTCATTTCTGCGTTTAATATTTTGTTTTTATGACCGCAAATGAGTTATTGCGTTTAATTTATTGCCCACCTCAATAAAATATTGTTATTATTAATACGACTATTCAATTATAAATAATGATTTTTCATGGGTTTCGTGGAACTTTATCCAGTTGCTAATGACATTGTAGCAAATATAATTTTGTCAAATATTTAATATTTATTTATACAGGACCGGGGCTTATACAGAAAAATATTTATTTATTTGGAAAATTAGTATTTTTTATTTTATTTTTTAAGGTTCTTTTTGGGTGACTCTTACATAATCTATCGGAGCTGTTACTGACTCTGCTGACTTGCTTTTTTATGAGAAATTGACAGTACAGGTATGGATTGCACAGTTAATAAATATTTGTTAAATTTAAACAAATATTAACCAGTTTTTATGTTAATCCAGGTCCACATAATTTTATGTAGTTTATATCCAACTGTAATTTGTTAACTAATTGAATAAGTAGTTTGTAATTATAACAAACATTTTGTAGATTTAATAACAAAATCCTATGTAAATTATTTAACGATAATACCAAACCCAGAAAAAAAAGTATTTGTTTTAAATTGGTAACCTAAAGGAATTTCATTTCATTTCATTTCATTTCATTTCATTTCATTTCATTTCATTTCATTTCATTTCATTTCATTTCATTTCATTTCATTTCATTTCATTTCATTTCATTTCATTTCATTTCATTTCATTTCATTTCATTTCATTTCATTTCATTTCATTTCATTTCATTTCATTTCATTTCATTTCATTTCATTTCATTTCATTTCATTTCATTTCATTTCATTTCATTTCATTTCATTTCATTTCATTTCATTTCATTTCATTTCATTTCATTTCATTTCATTTCATTTCATTTCATTTCATTTCATTTCATTTCATTTCATTTCATTTCATTTCATTTCATTTCATTTCATTTCATTTCATTTCATTTCATTTCATTTCATTTCATTTCATTTCATTTCATTTCATTTCATTTCATTTCATTTCATTTCATTTCATTTCATTTCATTTCATTTCATTTCATTTCATTTCATTTCATTTCATTTCATTTCATTTCATTTCATTTCATTTCATTTCATTTCATTTCATTTCATTTCATTTCATTTCATTTCATTTCATTTCATTTCATTTCATTTCATTTCATTTCATTTCATTTCATTTCATTTCATTTCATTTCATTTCATTTCATTTCATTTCATTTCATTTCATTTCATTTCATTTCATTTCATTTCATTTCATTTCATTTCATTTCATTTCATTTCATTTCATTTCATTTCATTTCATTTCATTTCATTTCATTTCATTTCATTTCATTTCATTTCATTTCATTTCATTTCATTTCATTTCATTTCATTTCATTTCATTTCATTTCATTTCATTTCATTTGGTTGTCTTTTAATTACTTTTTATTACTTAAGGGAATGTCATTAATATTAGAAAGGCAATTTGGAAAACAAATATTCCGGGTTAGTGTTGCCGTCAAGACTAAGACATTCTAGACTCTTGTCTTGTCTTGTCTGGAATATCAAGACAAGACCGTCAACATATCTTGTCTAAGTGTATCAAGACAAGACAAGACCTTAGCCAAAAATCTTGATTATAATCAAGACAAGACAAGACTTTAAGCCAAAACTCTTGATTATTTTCAAGACTAAATTTAACTTTTTAAAAAATATTAAAAACACTTCATTTAATTATTATTTTTTTATTAAAAAGAATATATATATATATTTTATTGAAATCTTGGGCTTATTTTCTACATATATTTGGGACTTATCTTATTTTCTAGATATATTTAAAACTATTTTTGCCAATAACCTTATTAAGGGTTTTTTCCTTATGTTAAGTTGTCTTTGAAGTAGATTGTTTTTGAAGTACGTGAAGTTGATGGCTTAAATTCGATTGTTGCTGTGGTGGTACTGTTGGTTGGCGAAAAAACACTTTCATCACTACCTGAAAAATCGTCTGGTCCAGGCTCATAACTTTTATCTTCATCTATCGAATCACACGTAAAAGTATCTTACACTTCTTCGTTAAAACTATTATCATTTGTCAGTTGTACTTGCGATGTTTTTTATCTGCATTGCAAGTACAGGAAAATTTTAAACGCTTTGTTTCCATATTTTAAAATGCTTCTTAGTATTAACCAGTAGTAAAGCAACAAAAACTAACCTAAATAATAATAATAAATTTATACTGCTTAATTTAGTGCAAAAAAATGGCGGAAGTGAATTATTTTCACTGGTTCTAAAACAAGAGTGGGATTGCGCAGACGCATAATTTATATCTAGACTCTTGCATAAAAATCTAGACTAGTTAATCTAGACAAGACCGCATTAAGCTTTTTTAATCAAGAGTTAGACTTACACAACTCTTGTCTTGAAATTTTCAAGACAAGACAAGAGTAAGTAACTCTTGTCTTGTCTTGTCTAGACGGCACCACTATTCCGGGTGGAGGGTCTGAACCTTCTAAAACCCCAATAAACTTATATATGATGTTTTTTGAATTGATAGGTCTTTTAGTAAAATTTAACAAATTATTATGAAAAGACTTCCAGGTAGCGCTAATAAAGTGTTTCATTTTGAATCAAAATATTTTTTTAAAAGGCAAGATTAGATTATTCCAAATAGGTATGCAATTGCAGAAATTCGGTCGTTTTTAGCGCCAGTTATTTATTTTATTGTCGTAAATAACATCGATAAAGCAAGATTAAGGGGCCGATAAAACCGGGGTAGTCATGAATATTTATCCCCTTAAGATAGCATGTTTAATCAGGATGTTTAGTCATCAAAGTCAGGGAATGGGCGATTCTGTTTGTGCGATTACTCGTGTGACATAGTTCGATCGAAGGACTAACGTTTCGAATACAGACGACGGAATTATGAAAATCGAACTGGATGTCGCTCACTCGCTGCTGCCTTACTTCTTCTTCTTCTACAAGACAAGGCTGGCTGCTTGGCTGGCCGGCCAATACTGGATTTAGAATATGTTAAGCTTTTAAATGGTTCAATTATTCAAGGAAACATCCTAGCGACAAACTTGTGTTTTAAAATAAATACATTTCAATAATATGAATTCAAAAAAGTAACATATAGATAAAAATTAATTAGGCACTATTTTGAATATAAGTTTTATTGATAAGTTGCCATCTTGAATATTTTTAGTATTCAGGAGTTGTACTACTGTTTAGAGTACAATTATACAAATAATTTAAAATATATATATATATGTACTTGTTTTCTTTTTACGAACACACATTAAACAAATATTTGTTTATTTTAACGAAATATTAATCAGATTTTATGTTAATCCAGGTCCACAAAACTTTATGTTAAGTTAACAACCAACTGTAATCTGTTAACTAATTGAATAAGTAGTTTGTAATTATAACAAACATTTTGTAGTTTAAATAACAAAATTCTGTCAATAAGTGAACCACAATGGATTGTGAAGTGAACCATAATTTATGGAATTTTTAAAAAAGACCTTATTATTAAATAACTTCTTGTAGACTTAGTAACAAAAGTATTTGTTGAAAAGTGGTAACTTCAATGAAAAGAATTTTGATAAGAAATGTTGCTTTATTAATTAATTTTCCAATTAAATAACACACCATTCTGAAATCATCACATTATAAAGAAATTACTTCGCACTTCGCACACTCGTTCATTAGGTATATAAGGAATCCGAATAACAATAATAACAGATTTCAGGTAATATATTATAAACAGTAAAGGGCAGTGGGTAAATACTCAATGGGTAGGTAAATAAAATTTGGGTATATAACTGATACCAGTTATATACCCAAATTTTATTTACCTACCCATTGGGTATTTACCCACTGCCCATTACTGTTTATAATATATTACCATATACATACAGACAGGATTGGTATGTGGGTATATACCTTATGGAAATATACCTGATATTTACCCGGTATATACCAGGTATTTACCATCCGGTTACTGTCGACAACTTGTTAAGGAATTCAATTATAAAATTAGGGTATTCCCCTAAATCTTGCGGTCGTATTTCCGCTTCGATAATATTATTACTCAAAATATTCCATTAGACACGGGTTGTGAGGTTAAGTTGTGTTTGGGAACTGTAACAGTTTAACTGTTTGTGTCGCTACTGCTTTGTAGGTAATATTAAAGAGGTTACTAATTACACTAGGATTCGTATTAGGTTCACTGTGAACCTAAGACTTAGGTTCACAGTGAACCTAATACGAATACGAATACTTAAAGTGTAAACGAAGAGTCTGGTTAGTTAAATTAATACTATTATTAGTTAGGTTAGTAAAATTAATACTTCTATTACCTTTTTGTTAAACAATATTATTGGAATATTTAAATTAATCCTCAATATACAAAAGGTCATACAAATGTGTTAATTTTTCCCACTCGTTTCTTGTGTTTGTGGCAAATTTACTGCTATAAGTGGAAATACGACAATTTTTGTGCTTGAAAAGTGTTACAATTATTTAATTTGTTGCATTACTTAGAGAACAAAAAAAACTATAAAATGTTAATATTATATTAATATTGGGTATTTTTTTTATACAGGGTATACCTTTTTTGCTGGGTTGTTACCAAATTTCTTATTTTCAAAAAATAAATAATGTGCAAAAATAATCCTAAGGATATACCCAGGGCAAAAATTACATATAATTTATATAAAAATATTTTTTAATTTAAAAATATTTCATTAGACATTCAAATTTATAAAAAATATTTTTGTTTTGGTAAACTTATGTTTTTTGTATTCATTTTGTTTCATTTAAAATGTACCTATTTTTAACATGTGTTCATTACTTTTTGTCTTATTTCGATTTATTAAAATACTTTTTATTTTTAATTTAACTAAAATTTGTTAAACTACCTTAAATTAACAAAGTAGCAATACTGGTATTTACCATATACCGATATATACCGGGTATATGGTAAATACCAAATTTAATAGACCCTGAATTTACCAATTGCGTACATACCTTTGGTATTTACTCAAATTTGCCCATCACTGATTATAAACACTCTGGACAGTTGTTATAATAATAATATATACAAACACGTTACGAATTAGAATAAAGTAAGCAGAAACAAAGTTGCAGACGCTGATGTCATTTGAACTTGTTGATGCGTATAGTCAGTGAGAAAAGCTTTGAATGCTGTAACCTTTGAAATTAACAAATTGCTAAAAAAAATATTTTCCTTTGTTAAAACTACAAACGATATTTCTACTTCTACTTCCTCTTCAAGTCAAGTCAAAGATGACCATATTTTATTAAGCATTATAAAAGAGTTCTTGGCTAGGAAGAGTCTTTTTGCTATATCCTTTTCGTTCCACCTTTACTTCTTATATTTCTTCATTGCCTATTTATATTATTACACTAATTTCGGATTTGTTATTTGTTAGTAGTTTTGTATTTTTTCTGTTAATTTTTGTCGCCAGGAGGCAGATATCATCAGAGAATTCTAGATCTAACTTTTTAAAGACATCCCTTAAGATTCCAGTTTTCTAATCTTCTGTTCTTTCCATAACCCAATCCATAATCATTATTAAGATTGCGGGAAACATCCTTGATTAACATCGTCTTCTAGTCTAATTCCTTCAGGAAGTTTTCATTCATGTTCTAACTTTGCTATATACTCTTCATAAAGGATCTTCATCCTACATCCTTTTCCGTTTAATTCAATTAAATGCCTCCTTAAAATCGATAATAGAAAAAAAAGAATATATTTGAAATAAACAATTTTTTAAAACGTTTACCACATATATTTTCTAAAACAAATTGTTTTAGTACCCCATGGGGGGATAGTTAAGGTACAGCTACATACTTCTTAATTTCGTTAAACTCTTAAAGGCATGATTCGTTCAAAGTTAGTCATCTACAATGTTAGAGAGTTATAACGGCGACGCACGGCTTAAAATTGACGGGGGATGCGGAATCTCGGCCTGGCAGGCACGTATTAAGAAGATATCTGGCGAATTTATGTGGGCTCCACCGAGTTCCCGGTAATATATTCAAACATTAGTCCCACTAATGTCTGGCGGGATGTTTGAGCGTAACGTATCCTAGGCTTAGCCGGCAGGCAGGAAGGAGTAGCAGGAACGACTGCGAAAGCCTGCAGATACACGATCCTGACGTCGCCGAGGTGACATCCGGCGCAATTCTAATCCTTTTAATGGCCACGTGATAACCCTGATTACTTTAATTGGCTACCGTCTGCACGACAAACATAAATTCGCTGGCTGAATCCTTCAAATTAACCACGCCACGCCACTGCCACGTCTTTGTCACGCCACACAGAAATTTCGCTCCTGAGATGAAGTCTTAACGAATTCGCATCACGTAGAGAGGAAAACAATTTTACAAAAAATTATTTCTTTATAAGACAAATCACAAAATATTAAAAAGTAAAAAAACCTGTTGATAATAACGAAGATCTTTTCATTTCATGACCCATTATAAATTCATCGCATCAAAATCCACTTGCAGCAACAATGGAACAAATGTAAATGCCTTCAGTTACCTGACACAAACACATTGAGGATCCGCGATGTTCTCAACCGATCCCAATCAATCAAATTTGTCGGGTGTTCGTACGTCACTCCCGCCTTCCCATTCTCTGCCGAGTCTTTTTCCGAAGATCGAACATCAAACAACGATTGATTGGGCGACAGTGATTGAAAGCTCCATCCGAGAGACAGGTGATATCCGGCAAGGATTTCGCATTCGTGATTTTGTGCACATGAGCGACAACCAAGATTTGATTCCTAAAGAAGTCGATACGTGCATAAAATAAAAGAAGACAACAATTGAAGTTTTTTTATTTTAAAAGTTTAGTAAACCACCATGAATGAATAAAATTTTTTGTGATTGCTTGAGCACTTCCTTGATTAATTCATCTTTAAACTGGCAGTAGTATATTGTTCAACGATTGACAAAGTTGGTCAATGAGAATGAAATACGTATATGGAGTAATTTATCCAAATGGAAATGGTCATTTATTATGAGTTGAACAGTATACTTTTTTAATTTTATTTTCATGCATATTAAAACAAGGAAATACGCTAAAGAAGTAGCGCCACCACTCGCTGTTATCATCGTAACAAAAGTAAAACTTTTGATAATCAGCTGTCAAACGCGTGTGTTACAAACGAGTGTTTTTGAGAATAAAGCCGAAAAATGCTAAAAATATCGAAAAAAGAACCTTGGCACGATTTGTTGGGTTTGTTGGGTGAATTTCGAGAGGAAATCCTGTTTTGAGTTTTTATCGGTTTTTTCAATAAACAGTGTTAATCCGAATGAAGAAATGAATTTTATATAGTCCCTGTAAATATAAATTGTATCTATCTATCTAAAGTGTAAACATTTCAATTCAGTACAAATCATCAAACAAATAAGTCGTCTAAGTTTAAACAGCATTTAGCATTATTAAAAGCGTTGATTAAGAATTCTTTAAAGTCTCCACTCATGAGTGCAACAGTAAAATACCATTATATTATGTTTTATATATAATATTATGTTGCCATGAATTCGTAGCTATAGGTGTTGTTTAAAATGCAGTTGTCGGCGTTTTTTAGAGAACTCAAATATAAAAGTGTTCGATTTTAAGGTTATGTTTGTGCCAGAATTATTTTTTACTAATTTCTTAAAAATGACCAAACTTAAATATAAATTATATTAGGTAAATTTATCATTAGTTAATTCTGCACCAACAAATGTACTTACCTAATTGGATCCTTTGGCAAAACATGAAAATGCAACGATTTAGTTCTTGAATTTTATTTACAATTAAAAACAATTGTGATAAAATAGGTACACACACTAATGTAACTATATAAGCATTTAAGCGTTGAGTTTCTTAATCAAGTATATAAGGAATATTCAATCGAAATCGAGTACTAAACCAGTTTTTTAGTTTTTTCCTTGTACATAATGTAAAACACAAATAATATACGCGATTTAGCTGTGCAATTGAACAACATTTGTCGAGTAAGACTTCTGCCTTCCTCTCCTTTGTGAAAAAACGACCTATTTATTTAAAAATGATGTACAGTTCGTATGCTTTAAATGTATTGTTGACAATTCTTAAATTCACGCAACGCGCTTTTGAAGTCCACCAGATGGCGCGCGCGTTGCAAAAACTCGGTACTTCTTTAGCGTATATAATGAATTTTAGGATTTAACAAGTTTTAGTTTGACATTTATAATTAAAATGTGCTTTAAAATATATGAAGACTTTAATAAACCTTATTTATTCAAACTTGCCTTAATTTCATTATCGTTTACACCAACCCGTCGATCTTTTGGAGTTTATAATTCATTATTTTAATCATATATTATATAACGAGAACTATGAATTTAATCGGTTAAACTAGGCTCAGTAGTTTTTTGTTTGGTTTTTGTTGGAAAATGTTGAATGCAAAATAATTTAATAAAATTACGAGACCGCGTAGCGGTCGAGGGGTTTTATTTTTAATTATTTTGCATGAAACTATTTTCCAAAAAGAAAAATCAAATAAAAAACTTACTGAGCATAGTTTGACAGATTAAATTTATAGGTTGAGTGATATACGTCTAGATTATTTCTCAAATTAAAGGAAACTATTTGACAATTCATAAAATCTGATGTATGTGTCAAAATTTATAAATATTTTTTTAAAGAAAATTCCATGTAATAAATAATAATTGATATTTCGTAAACAAGATAACTTATTTTTTATTGGTTTTAAAAAAATGTTTGTTAAAACTTGTAAATAACACCATAAAATCGTAAACAAAAATCCAACAAGGAGGCTAAAATTTAATCGCTGTTAAATAGTTTTAGTGATTTAATCGCTTATTTAAACGAAATTTATTCGAAAATTCAAGGCTTTTGATTGGATCATATTATAATGAGGGAAATAATCATGTAATAAACACAGGATTTAAATGTCAACAAATATCAAATCAAGAAAAGTGTCAAAATCCTTGGTAATGTGTAATCAAGGTGATACAAGTATATTGTTTACCGATCGTTAAATCATAGCATGTACTCCCGATGATGAAAGTTTCCGAGCGAGCCGATAGGCGAGTGAAGGAATTCATTGATGGAGTAATTGCGATTACACGCGAGGCAAACACTGTACTATTTTTTCGAGTGGTGCTAATTATTAATTAATTTTTATAAAATTTAAAAAACTAACGTTTAATTAAAAACTGCTTAAAATTTGTTGACCATGAAATATTAAAATCGTTTCTGCATACGATCATAAATGAGTTAGAAACTGGTGGTTTTATGCTCATTCCAATTAATTGGTTAGGTATCTTATAGTTACGATAAGTAATAAACCTAATGAGAGAGTATAGTAAGTAATCTTGAAAGATATTCATAGTAAATCGTCGGGGTTTGATTTGATTTAGAAGCGATACATTCGCAATTAATTACGGCAACGTCGCGGTATCATCGCGAAGATCTTGCTCCGTCGTAATAACTTTATAATTTAGTGCAGTTTAGAAGGAGCGAATCGGCCACATCCACGACCCTTTCTTCGTCCGAATTAGAAACGATATTCCCGGCAAAGTTACCGCCTCATACATAATAGATTGCTTACGTTTTACTCCAGACTTACCTTAAGGTGTTATCTTCGGTTGGATAGATAACGGCCGGAGATCGGAAGGTTAAGCAACATTAACTGTTTATTGCAATTTATTGCGCTAATTTATGGCTCAAGTTCGCGACTGTGCTCTGGCAAGAACTCCCTCTAAACGCCGTTTTGATGCGGATAATTTACGCCACATAATTAACGTCCACAAATCTATTTAGTTTTGCGCGGGGATTACGATCAACTGAACTTAATTTGCGAATAAACCTAGCGCGAATTCTCTAAATAAATACTCATCATACTAAATCTCCTTTAAATGGTATTAATTAATCTAAACCAACAACACTTCAACCAGATAGAATCTCTATTCCCAAAGAATCAGTTTCGATCATGTCTCTATAGCATTTGGACAGCCTGGTGAATGACCACTGGTCATGAATAATTATCAACACACTAAAGGTCTACTTTGCAAGTACATACATTTACATACATTTTGAAAACTGAAATCTTTCATTTATTTGTGTAAGTTCTCATTTTTGAGGAGACACCAAAAACTGTTTTATTCTGAAACTGTTAGTGGTTTCTTCTGAAAAAGATTAGTTTCTGTATTTTTACATATATGGGTGAATCTCACGAAATGTCCCCCGATGGTGTTACCCCATGATAATAATAATAAAACTAAATGTGTTTCACCTACATTTTTATTGTGTTTTAATCTTTCATGATTAAGTAGATATTACATCTCGGGTTCCAGATTTTTAACCGCAATTAATTATTTTTTACAATGTTTTAAAAGTCTAAAACCTATCCTCCGTGACTGTTACTCTTTCTAGGTTAACCTATATGTTTTTAAATATCTGAGGTATTAAAAGCGTACTAAAAATATCAGTTCATCAACACACCCAAAGCAATCGAATCAAATATAAAACATTATTAAAAATTAAAAGAAATAATTTTTAAACCATTAATAAAGGTGTTACAAAAATTGATTCTATCCTTCGTGAATCTGTTTTTGCTTTAAATTTTATGCAACGAATGCAAAATTAATAATTTTAAATAAGCAAAACCTCTGTTTACGACATTATACATTAGATGCATGTGATTCCTAAAGGTCAGTTAAAATTTATATGCAGATGAGAGTGTTGCTGTTTTGTAATTCAAAAGTTTTAGTTCATTAATTTGCTATTTAAAAACCTATCCACCGTGAAGTGTAATATCTCAGTAAGTAGATTTTTTTTAATAAATATTTTATGTATGTACAATTGTATTTTTAAAAAATATTAAAATGTCAAAAGATACAGTAACTTACTTCAAATATACAAAGGAATGTTAAAAAAACATACTAAATCCTAACCTCCGTGAAGCTATCTTCCGTGAAGCTCTAATATTCAAAATGTATTATTTCTTAAAATTCTTGCATTAGTGCAGAACCACTTATGTTATTTTATTACTAGACCTGGTGGCTTCCTAAAACCCCATTCTAGACTAACAGTGAAACAACCAAAAATAAAAAATAATCATTTTCACTTGGGGGACATCTCAATATATTCACCCCTATACATACAGGGTGTCACCTAATAAATTGTCATCTTTTGGAAGGATGATAGTAAAAACCAAAACAAGAAAGGTTTTCCTCATTTATCATTTTTGCATTATAGCTACTTTTTTTTTAAGTTAAAACCAAAATTGTTGCTAAATGGATTCAAATAATTTAAATTATTGATTTAAAAGGTAATAAGGATTATAAAAACGTGAAATGTGGATAATTATCAAGATGGGAATGTAGATTTTGGAAAGAGATAAATATGGATATTGATTAAGAAAGATTTGGGATTAAATTAAATACAATGTATAACTTATTCCTGTATTTGGGCCCTGTGCCTGTTGGATATAAATAAATAAATAAATAAATAAATAAACAAATAAAAATTTGTTGACAAAACCAGTGAGCCACTGAATGTCACTCACATATTATACTATATAACCTTCTTCTTCCTTGGTGGCCAAAGGCCTTAATGGTCTCGGTTTCAATGTACCATTTTGACCAGCAACAAGTTTTAATGTCCATGCACTTCACGAAGCCATCCACCCATAGACACGTGCATTTTCCAAATCTTGGAACATCCACTCAATGTATTGTACAAATTACAAAATACCTTGCTAGAAGGTCAGAGCTTGCGATATTGTCCAAAAATACAGGTATATTTCTATACCCGGAATCCGATTTTGTCCCTCATGGGCTATGTTTCAAACTTTTTCATCAAGCGATGTCCCAGAGATTAAAGTGCGATGCACCACACACGAAAGACAAAATCGAACTGAGCCTATTTTACTATATTATATAATTCATCCAAGCAAAAAAGAAACAAGTATGCGCACAGTACAATATCAAGCAAACTTTTAAACTTATTCAAAATATTGTGGTTTCTCTGGGGAAGGAATTTTAAAGTATCGAAAAAACGAAAAAATTGGGGGAAAAACCGGTTTTTTTCCAGGCCTCGGCTTTTTTGAGAAAAATTGAATTTTTTTTGGAAAGTACATTTAAAAAAAGTAGCAATCAACAACTTAACATAATTTTTTCGTAAAAATGAATTTAATTAAATTGATTTAAGAAAATAATCGTAAACGTAAAATATACTGTCGGTTGGGTTTTTTTGCAAAAAAGGTAAAAAAATCCAACATCAAAATAATTTTATAAAACAAAGTGTTAAATAAAAGTTACATCACCGAAAATGTTTTTTTGCGGCCCGGTAGAATATTCTTACTTAATTGAAATAAATGGAATAATTTATTATTATTATGTAAACTCACTTTTTTCTCGATATCAGCGTCGTAAACTCACTTTTTTCTCGATATCAGTGTACGGAATATTATCCCTAAAAAATTAAAAACATTCAGAAAAATTGATTTTTGCTTTTTTTCGTATTACGCTTTGAAAAAAATTTAAAAAAATATAAAGGCAATTTTTCTGAAAATATTCCAGTTTTTCCGTTTTTTTTCGAAAAAAACATATTTTTCCGCCGGCTCAATTTTTCCGGAAATTTTAAAACCCTACTCTGGGGCTACATGAACAGTTTAGAGTCATCTGTCATCTTTGTATGGATAATAACAGCAGAATAGTTGAAAATTTATTTTGATTTTGTGGAACACTTAAAAAAATAGCTACATGAGCATCAATCGACGGGAAAACCACGGAAACCTCAAGAAACCCAACAATTAAAAGTAAGTATTGTTTTATTCAAAGTACCTAAAAATAGCCAAAAATTTAAAACAAAAAACAACTTTAAACAAAGTTATCAATGATAACACAAATGTAAATTTTCAATGAATGTAGATTATTGCCCACTGTGCAAGCATATTTTGCGGTCAGAAACAACTAGTGGCTGCCCAAAATTTCTACTTTACATAAAAAAATGGCACTAATGCAAAAATAATAGAGGAAAAACTTTCTTATTTGGGCATGATCCCCTTAAAGGATCTCCTTAAAGAATGACAACCTATTTGGTGACACCCTGTATATGTATGTGTCTTGTCTCCCCTACATATAACTTTCCACATTCACATGGTATATAGGGGAGACCAAGAGGTCATTGGAGACAAGATTCAAGGAATACAAGCAGAGAGCTGAGAGTGCGAAATTAGGAATTTTAGAAAAGGTTTGGAATCAACATCTCAACATAAAAGTTAATAAAAAAGGAGATCACTGGTTTTGTGGAAAGTTAAAAAAATCATCTGTTAGTTCCAAAACATTGACTTCATCCTCCTGAAAAATGCAAATGTAGTCTTCGAGAACATCACATCAAAACATACTGTGGCATGAAGCAAAGATAATAAGAAAAAAGAATGTTTTTGTAAAAAGTTTTTTGTGAGTAATTCCAAAACATTGACTACATCCTTCAAAAAACAGCCAATGTGGTCTTTAAGAATGATAATAGGAATGTAGAACATTTATTACAACTGCAATAAGCTAAATTTCAATAAAGAGGTGACCATTGTCCTGTACTTTTTAATCAACGACGCTTCCCAAAGCTCGTGGAGCTTTATAAAACCCAATGCAAACAAAACGACACAACTTTCTATTATAGCTGGTATTAGCATATTGCAATAATTACCCGGCGATACGCCCTTAACGTAACAACCCTTTCGTAATTCTACAAAACTGTCAGGCAAAATTAGAAGTTATAAAGAACGGCGCCCTTAATGAAGCGATGTAACTTTCGAGCACTGGACAATGGTCGTCGTGCAGTTGCAGAAAATCGCTCGAAAAAGTCCGACATGTGCTGCAAATGGGGTAAGGGCGCCATTTTACGTTTATAACGACTCGAACCGAACCTTATAAACAAAATTTTCGATGACAAAAATTAACCGTAGTTAAATGAGACCTAACAACCCAAGCTTGGACTTTGTCCATAACGTATATTTCCATTTTGGATCCCCGTTTTATAATCCTCAGTCATTTCGAATACCTTCTTCGTCCAGCATACGGTTTTTACGTTTTAGAACGAGGATGGAGGATCGGGGCTTAAAGAGTGAACTCTGCTGAAAATAAAGACATTAGATCTTATGGCTTTTGTGCATCCTTAATGAAAATCCTTAGTTATTGGGTTTAATAATGAATATACTGGGGTACATTTATTAATTTGCTTCATATGCTCCTATTAAAAGTAAAAATTTATGTTATCATTAAAAAATTATTTTTCAAATAATAAAATATTTCTTTAACCACCAGATTAAGGTACACAGAGAAAAAGCTTTTATATTGTGAATGGGTTAACCATTGAGCCAATGGTATACTGTATTTGCAATACCTGAATTACAGCTATGATCAAATGAATGATTGTATTACTTTTATTTGTGCAAACCTGCTTAAAATTACTTCAAACATAAGAAGTCATTGAATTAAAGTGTGATTCTATTAAATCCGTATTAAAACTTAGTTAGTTAAAACATAAGAAATTATTGAATTAAATTGTTTTTTAATTGAAGCCACAATGAATCTTAATGAAAAACTATCATTGGCATAACTAAAGTTATGGTTTATATTAAATGCAATCAAAGCTCTATTTCCCTTAAATATGTATATCCTTGTGCAAATATTAGTTGTAAAATACTTTAAAATGAACCTTAAATAATATGAATTCTGGAAACTGTTTCTAGTAGTCTTGTGTACACAGGTTTTTCGATCCATAAAATGATATTGTTCTGTTTTCTGTAGGAACTATTAGGAACCCACTAGAAGTGTTGGTGATATTAGGCTCTAAAAAAGTTGCTGACCCATCACTATGTGCAGCATCTGTCTGCCATGGTTATTCTAAAATGAAATAGGAATTTCATCTTATGTATTTAGAGGCGAATCCTAAAGATTGCTGAAAGTCCTAAAGCAATATATACTTTCAGGACGCCCTGCAAGGATATCATGATGGTACTAAAAGACTATGAGAAGTTTTTTTATAAATAAATAAAAACTTCGTCCATTTAAGCAAAATAGCTATTTTAAGGCATGACACCGAATATCCAGATAAACTGTGTCCATGGTATATACCTATATGAGTACACATTTACCTTCTTGTTATTATTATTTAGATAAAATTTAGTAACTAAATTAGTGGATAATGCATGGCGGACATACAATTAAAAGACATGTACAACTTACCTTGAAAATTCGGGATTAGGAAGTACAACCCCCAAGAAATTAGCAAATATAACAAACAACCAAACACTACCCCATCCAGAGATAACCCATACACTTACATCAATCGGCGTCACCAGAAATACCGATTAATCAGTTGATCACATTTAACTATAGCTATACGCGATGCCAGGTTGCCGATGTGTAGTGTGGCAGGGGATGCCCTGGCGCGTTAGTCTGAATTTTAGCAATCATTAAATTGAATATAGGCCGCATTAAAAAAATGGGAATGATAATTGGGCAAATAACAAGTATTTTTCAAGACAGTGAAAACATTGGTATTCACTGTAAGACAGTAATAACTTACTTTACCTTAGTTTCCATTGGAATAAAAATAATAAACATTAAGGGCCAGTTTTTCAATGTGGTTTAATCCGAAGTTTAATTTTAAACCCCGAGTTAAATTTGGAGTTAACTAAATTCGCGTTTTTCAATTAATTTTGATCCCCGAGTTTATATTAAACTCAGAGTTACTTTAATTCCCAGAAAGGCTATGAGTTAAGTAAGAATTAAAATAAAAAGAGGTTATATATCGTTCTGTTGTGAGTGTTGTGAGTGTTAAATGCCTATAGTAATGATGAAGAGAACTTTAGAAGACCAAAAGTTATTTGTCCAAGAGAAATCATTTTGAAATGTGGGACAATATTATTTTTCTAACCAGATTTCGGTTGTCTCCAAGAACGGTAGAAAATATTTTAGAGGAAATTGTTGATGTAATACAATACAGGTTAAAAGTTTATTTAGCAAAAAGTATTGCGAGACGGCTCTCAGCTTATTGAATCCTTCTAAATGTCATATTTTGTTCGTTGTAGAAATGACGCTTTATCCGCGGAAAACCAATTATTGCTTACCCTGCGGTTTTACGCCACGGGTTCTTTGGTCTTGAATTAGCTGTTCGTTTAGCCCCGTCAACAGCTGGGTAGTACCCATGGCTTTCTTGCGATTTCCTAATTTTTTATGCATTTTACTTTCTTTTTAGCCAAAGAAAAAGTTGTAGAGCCGTTTTATAACACGACATCACTGCCTTCAAATAAATATACCTAATAAATTGCAGCACATTTTCCACTAAAGCAAAAAATAAACTTACCGTAATCTTAAAATTATAATCAAAAAATTTAATAATTTTATAATAATGATTACACTACCTTCGTGACATTCTTAAAAAAACGCAAAACAGAGTCAAAAATGACGTTGGCGTGCAGCCGTTACAACGCATTACCAACTTTACAAATTTTATACAAACCTATAGAGTTAATAAATCCTCACTATGATTGTAATTGAAAAACCCAAACTCGACCTAAACTCGGAGTTGACTTAAGTCAGAGATAAGCCAGAGTTATTCAATTCTGGATTTAACTAGCCTATTGAAAAACTGGCCCTAAAAGAAACAAAGACTATTCTTATTTCATTTAATTTTAATTTTTGGTTGAAGCATTATAACTTTTAATATAAATCAATCTTACATTTAATTAAATATTGTTAATTTTATCTTGATCAGATAAACTTTGAATGCAATCATTTATAAAATTTTCAAGGAAGTACACATTTCCATTAGGTTTAAATCTAAAGAGCCATTCACTATATAACAAGTAATTTTAACTTGATAATATTTTCTTATGGGCTCTATAATATTTGTAATAAAATCAATCCCTTACCCTTAATTGCTCCAAATATATTTGATTGAATAAACTTTAACTTTTATTGGAGAAACGAAAAAACAATCAATTTAGCATTGTTATTGACTATATCAAAGCGTTTTTTCTGCGTAGCCATTATTTTGGAATCGAGTCTCTTCATTGCAATGTTTTATCTCATCCATATTCATTCAGTTGTCAGAAAGGACCTCGGTCATCGGTAATTTGCGGAGTTTATCCTGAGTAATCCCTTTCCATCCGTCGAGGATAAGTCTTCATCTATTCGGTACTCGAAGCCGTGATTTGTCCTGGTTGATGTGTTTGAAGTTTCAGGCGGGGAGATTTAAAGGGATTTTCGGAAGGGGTAGACGATGAGAATGTGTGGCAGGCTTCACGTTCTGATTGAGTTTTATTACGCCGGAACAGCTGATATACACACCGGAGCTAAGTAGCGCACGTCTGGGGAGAAACTGCGCGACGGCGACAAAATGCTTTGCTTAAATCTCTGGAGGATTGATAAGATCTCTAATTCTTTCTCTTTGTGCGGATGTAATGGATATATATGAAACGAGATTCACTACCAGCTTCAACGAAATATTTTCTGTACCCTTATTAAACCCAACGCATACACTATAACGGACCATGTCGGGCAAAAATATTTAAGAGGAAATGGACAAGACTGCAGTCTATGGTCAGCATACACAGTAAAAAAAAATTAACTCTAAGCAACACTAATTAGAGTTCACACAGGTCCACACTAAATAGTGTTGTATTATAACACTACAATTAGAGTTAATTTGTAGTGTAATTTTTTCCAAGTAAGCAAGTATGATTTAACAATATAGCACTGAGGATAAAGTAATTTTACACTGTATTAAAAAGTGTTAATTTACCTAAAATCCTGTACTTCTACACTTCCTGGGTAAAATCCCACTTTTGTTCAGTGTAAATTAACACTACTTTGGAAAAGTTCTAATTTTAGAAAGGTACTTTTACTCTTTTAGTGCAAACTTCTAGTGTAAATTAACACTATTATTTAAATTAAACCTATTGGTGGTAGTGAATAAAACGAAAAGGTAAATAAAGAGAAACATTTATTTGGAACAAAAATCTATGACAATAATTGTTATAATTATTATAAAAATCGGTGCCTTTTAAAATATAATTTTATATTTGAGTCGTATGGCTGGCTTAAGCAAAATGGTTCCTTAAAACGTAAAAGTTTTAGATCAATGCAATGTTTTACTGGCTGTCAATTTGTAAGCAATGAATTATCTTGAGAATTCATCAGTAATCCATTTTTCTGTTATAAAAAATAGGTGATCCCATTGGTAGAGAGGCGTCAGGCGGCTGTATGTCGGGGATGTGTACAAATTTTCTATAATATTAATAAAAATGTAGGTATAGGTTAATATAACAACCATTACGCTTGAAAATAAAAAGTAAATCAAGTGTGTATGTATTTATATTATTAATTTTACAAGTACCTACTGCCGTAAATTAATGATATATACTATAGGTCGGTTATGGACATCCTTTTAACATATTGGTATTTATTGAATAGGCTTAAAGAAAAAGGAAGTATAATACTTACCAAAAAATAAGAATGTCCCCTTATGGATTCACCGTAATTAAAATCTAACTGAACAAAAATGCCACACTTCCACAACGCGGTATCTCCGGATATGCACTGCATAGGTAGATAGGTACCAACCAAACATTTTAAAACGCATTTCGGTTATTACCAGTTTTTTCAGTCTATTTTGCCACTATTGGTGTAATTTAACTTTAATTATGATACAATGTGCACTAGTAATGTAAAGAAAAAAGAGCTCTTAGTAACATCAAAACAAACAAAGAAATTGGCATGCACTGTAGTGTACATTTTGTCACTATTTAACACATTAAGGGGTAATAAACACTCGCATTAAGTTTTTGTGCCCTTTTGATTTATTTTAATATTAAATAGTGTGAATGTACCATAAATAATGTTTATATCCTTTAAATGTGTTTAATAAAGTTAATAAGCACTAAATGCTACCTAGTGTATTTTGTAGTGTAACTTTTACACTTACAAATCAACTCTAATATTTTTACCCCTACACTAAAAAATTTACACGGGCAAAATTTTTAACTGTGCATATACCAGATTCGTCTGTATAAATAATAAACCATTGTCAAACACCAAACGAAAATTAGATTTATATTCAACGTTTCTATTGCATAAACATTATTCCATCAGAAGTGTAATATGTATATTATACTACAATATTATGTAACTCGTGATAAATCTCAAGTATCTGGACTATCCTTTGTGTTGGAGAATGTTCGAATGGCGATTATTTACCTGAAAACAATGGACTTGTGAATATTTCATTGGATGATAGGTGGGCATAAATAAATGTTCAGACTTGCATTCCAAAATCTTGAATACCATCCTCGAGTTTATATGCTGCGAAGGAAATATATGAGTTAATATAAATTAAATGGAAGAATACAAAATTCAATATTGTGTATGCGCAGTTTTCAGTAGAAATTTGTTAATTGTTTGAATTTAAATTAAATTTATCTAAAACATGAAGAGAAGTAAGAAACAACTGTGGAAGTGTATTTGCAGCAATAATGGTAGTTGTAGTTATTTAAGCATCGAAATGAAAAAGTTTACGCGCGAAACACAAAGCAATGGAGTAGAGCGCGAAAATTAATTTAGTAAAAATTAGAGTTGGCAGGCCTGGTATTGTCGGTTTTATAGCTAGGTTAATTTTAATTTCCGGCGTCAGATGTATATTGGCAGAACCGTTTAAAATTCATTGAATTTTTCTCCTCTTAACGCTATTTTTTGGGGGCGGCTGTAGCAACAGGTGTTGCCGTTTAATGTTCCAGCACTTAGCATACAGGACCGGATATAAAATATTATTGTTTTTTGAAATACTCGTTTTTACGTTTGCTTTGCTTTCAAATAAAAAGGGACACTTAATTGTAACTTTTATAATAACATGGGGTATGTCTATTGACGTGGTAAAATAAAAAATTACTCATCCAACATATTCTTCTTATTTGGCCCCAATGAGAGGTGGCTCCAAGCAATGTTAGAGAGTATTTAGAAGAGTTGAAAAAAGAGTAATATTTAAGGGATTTAAATACACTGTTGTAAAAATCAAATTTTTTAATATGAGTTTGTAGCTTGTTAATTTTATTTTGTAAAGTTCTAATATACTTAGTTGTAGAAATCCAGGGTTTGTATTTATTTTAACAAAGGAAATTATTTTACTAAGGTAATATGCAATTTTGTAAGCAGTTCGTTAATTTTAAAGGTTACAGATTATTTTGTTAATGTTTGACAAATTATTTCGTTAAAAAAAACACAGTCAATCAAAAAATTGCCCACTGAAAATACGCATCAGCAAGTTCAACCGCATAATATCCAATGGGGACTATTTTGAAGGCGACAACATTAATGTAGACGAATAAATAAATATTTGTTTCAAAAAACTAAAATTCCCGATATTTTATGAACACACATCGTATATCATATGAATTAGTCAAAATGACTTTCACTTGTACCATGGTTAACCATGGAATACCATGGAATCCCAAAATTTAACAACCAATTTTTAGGTAAAATTGTCCCCGGAATCCGAAAATACCGTCAAATGTGAAAAAAAGTTGTTTAAAACATAAAAAACTATATAATATCATGTTTATTTGTAGTAAATTTACCAGGAGCCTTTTTTAATTTTATATTGTATTAAAATTTTCAAAACAAATTGTCTTTTTTCCATTTTACAAAGATATTTAAAGTGTGTTAATAATACAAAGTACGCAGAAAAAAATTTAACATAGTACCAAGAACAGCGCAGTCATTGAATGCATTAAAATTGAAGCAATCTAAATTGTTATTTGCTCAATTAATTACTATTAAATCAAAATAGGGAAATATTTTGCCTAAATGTCAAAGAATTTATTGCGTTAAATATATACATAGTATACATACAATAGTAACATTATTAAATAAATCAAATTAGTATTTAATGCAATAACATTCTACCATTCTAACAAATAAATATCAATATGAATATCAATAGATTTAGCAGCGATAACTTTTGTTGTTAATTTAAAAACAGTAAACAATTATAAACCAAGTGCTAACTACATATTGGTATTATAGGAACTGTTATTCAGGAATACGGATTACAAGATCCCATTGGTTTAATGACTCACCCATTCATGCTATGCTAGCGTTTTTTCTGTGTAAGTATACATATTATTTGAAATATACAAAGTAATATTACTTTCTTTTTTGAAAATTATAAAGTAAATGTACATAATATTTGAAACATACAAAGTAATTTCGTTTTGAAAGTTACAAAGTAAATATATCTACGTATTATACAAAAAAGTGCATGGTAATATTAAAAATAAAAAGTAAAAATAAAAATAACTACATGTAAATTAATTTTGTTTGAAATGATATACATTAAAAAAGTACTTTAACATTGCTATAATAAAATTACTCGTGTATCATAGATAACAAAAAACTTTTTTCTAAGTGTACGGACGTCCTGTAAATGGCCTTTAGGTCCAGAAATCCAAAAAACGGACGTCCTGGATTTGTCCTCTTAACGTTCCTCAGGTTATTCTTGTTCTTGGATATATTTAGGTCCTGAAGAATACTTTACAAGCATATACAAAAGTGCTCTTTTAGTTCCACCCTTACTTCCCAAGAAGTTCCAGAAGCCAACTGAAACTACGCTTAAACATACTCGATTAGCTAGCCATTATTCGTTACTGAGCAGATCAGCCCCACTCTAATGAATGTTTAATTCAATTCAAACATTTATTATAACATTAGTACAAACAATTAACATATATATTACATAAAGTATTTTTAAGATATGGTCAATTTTCCATTTAATATGGAATTGACTATATCTTAAAAACTGCTCCACTTTCATAATTTTTGACGGTATTTTCGGATTTAGGGGACAATTTTACACAATAACTGTCTGTTAAATTTTGGGATACTAAGGTATTCCATGGTTAACCATGGTACAAGTAAAAAAGCAGCAACTAATAGGGTTGGGACAGTTGAAATTTTCAAATGAAAATTTCAACTTCAAACTTGAAATATTTTATTTAGTTGGAAAAGTTAAATTTTTAAAAATTTCAAATGAAATTTTCAATCCGAAAATTTCAACTTTGCCTGTGAAAGTTTCAGAAATTTCATTGAAAGTTTCGCAATTTACTGAAAATTTCGCATACATTTCACATGCGGTCTCCCCTGGGACCTTTAATAATAATTTACAACAGATTCCGAATCGACCAATAAGAACGAGTTATCAAGCTTTTGGGCGTTTTTGTTTAGTTCGGCTTGGATTTGAATACACTATAAGTAATTATTGTTACTTATATGCATAAATTAATTTAAATAATTTAATTCAGTTACCAATTTAATTTGTAAATTAAATCAGACTTTACATTTTTTTTTTAAAGTCATGATTAATTTAAACTTTTACTTTTGCTATAATTGCATCGGAAAACGGATAAAAAATGGCTCATACAATTTTGATGAAGTTTCTTCAATTTTCGTAAAATTTCAGTAAAATATATAAAATTAATAAATAATATAAATATAAAACAATGAAAGTGGCACAATCTCATTAACTTACCAAAAAGTGCTATATCTCTTTTAGTTTTAGTAATTTTAAAAATATTTTACAAGGAAATCTCAAGAAATTTGTGGTAAACATAGGTATTTACTATTTATATTATTGGTGCAGGGGCCCACAGAGGGGTAGGAGGTAAGAGAGGCAATTTGCCATGGTCCCCGAGTGGGCTTATTTCAATATTAATATATTACACTTAAAGTGATTAAAATTTATTAAAAGTTTCAATGAATTTCATGAAATTTTAATAAATTTCATAAATGTCATGAAAATTTCAAGTGAAATTTCAAGTACAAGCAAAAAATGAAATTTTCCCAACCCTAGCAACTAATAACTATTAAATTAGTTTTGACTAATTCATTTTTAGAGAGTAGGTAAGGGTTAATTTTTTTGTTTAGGAAATTGACTAATAAAGCAACATTTCTTATCAAAATTCTTTTTATTAAGGTTCCCAATTTCCAACAAATACTTCTGTTACTGGGTCTACAAAAAGGTTTGTAAAAATAAGGTCCTTTTGAAAATTACAAGAATTAGGGTTGAATTATTGACAGGATTTTGTTATTAAATCTACAAAATGTTTGTTATAATTACAAACTACTTCTGGTTAATATTTGGTTAAAATTAACAATTTTTTTTACTGTGTGGGTTAATTGGACATATGTTTTCCTCTAATTGAACATATTTGAATGACCACTTTTAAGGTGATTACAGACGCGAATTAACACTCACTTGAATTTTGGCCGGAAGTGGACAAATTTGGTTTGACCCAGGAAAGAAGACAGAAGCGACCAAATGCAGTAATAGTAAGTACAATTTTCATATTATTTTGATTTAATAGATAAAAGAACCTAAATTGTTACAAATAGTTTTTAAAGCGCTACAGCGCGCTGTTTATAAACAAAAACAACTCTAAAACATCCAGGTTGAAATTAAACATCGAGGAAAAGAGTAAAAACGGAACGACGAAAGTAAACTGTTGATCTCCAGCGGCAGGAAGCGTGGTACGTATCATGACAGTTCACTTAGTAACGTTACTTGAGTTTTTCGTGGCCTATGCACTCTGTTCCGACAAGTCTCTCAATTTTTCTCTTCCGCCTCACTCTCTGTTTGCTCTTCGCCGTCTCTACGCTCTTACGTTTCCCTTTTGCGAGAAGCTCACGACCGTCGACGACGTTGTTGAGTGTGCACAAAAACGACAATAATGTTAGGTGGTAAAAATACCAAAAACAACTTGTTAAAACGTCAAATATAGTACATTTTCAGTTTTGGGTCAATATTGAGAGATGTAAAATATTTACGCTCTTTAGGGAAATTTGATATTCCACACTGAAAAAAATAATCTCTTAATAGAAATGAAAATAACTTTAATTCAGCTTTTGAATAGGGCCAAGAGCTTCTTAATCTAAATCAAAAACTATCTTTACATAATTTTTTTTAAATTACTTGAGGGGAGAGATCTATTTCTTTAAGCATATTACACACTGAAAAAAATATTCTTCGTAATATGAATGAACCACCATCAATAACTGATATTTCATTGGGCAAATGAACTTTTTCATTAAGGTAATTAAATGCTATTTATAAATCAATTTTACCTTTTATCAATATTATGAATTTACATTCATCCAGATAATGAATGAAATTAATGTAAAATGGTAATTACCGCAATACAATTTCAAAATCATCAAAATGATGATTTTTTTTATTGAATTAATAAATTTGATAAACAGTATTTATTAAATTAATGCCAACGTCATTAATTAATGGATACACTGTTCAAAATTTCATGACCATTTTAACACCAAATTAACACCATACATGGTCTATATCGATACAAACCAAAATGGTGTTAAATATGGTTCGTTGGCCGGTGTAAATTCAAATACTAAAATGATGTTAATTTAACTTTCACACAGTATTAAAATAAATTTTACCTGGTGTAAATTGAACTCCTTTTCAGTATTAAATATTATGTGTTTGTGGTCAAATTAAATCATACTACACAGAAAAAAAGGAAAAAAAAGAAACAGGAAGTTCCTTGACGCATTACTAGTATATTACCAGTGGTATTATTCCAGAAAATTGAATCTTCAACTCGCTATAGCTCTATAGAGATAATGTTTTTAGTGCGTTCCACTAATTTAAAATACTTCAAGTATTGACAGCTGTTTCCACCTATTTATGGTCTCTTAAGTATCGAACAACTTGTAGTGTCACAGCAAAGGACCACCTGAGTTTATATATTCTTCATGTAAGTCAACAGAGGCGAGATTTAAGAACATCACGTGATCCACTCCGCCTTTGCCGCGATCGGTACACATTTTCAACCATAATTCATGGTGTTATTTTAACACCACTTGGTGTTGGATTTTGACACCATTTTAAGATTACTTTTTACACCACAGATATTTTAAACAGTGTAGAGAACATTGAAGTAACGAAATAAAGTTATTAACTCAATGAGCAAGCTTCATTTTATTAATGTATGAGTTCATTAATTTTTGATGAAAAACTGAACATTACATTAATGAACACAAATTATTATCTAAACGATTTTGTTACATTAAATAAATGAATGATTTAAGGAATATGATCTCAAGTATAATATTGATGTATACATCAATATCATACTTGATACCAGTTTCATAAAACCAATAAATTTGTCATTAAACGGTACTTTACTACTTTGTAGAAACAGGCAAAAAGACAAGTGTCTTATGGATTGTGTAGTGATTTTTTTAACGTCCAGACGTCGAATGATTTTTTACCTTTCATTATAGAATTCCACAGAATAAAAAATATTTTAAACATCTTTGTTAAAGGTGGCGCATGTTAAGAAAATTTAAAAGGAATTTTGCCTAAAACACACCTTTATAAACTCTAACTTAGAGTCTCTAAGTAACTCGCATAGACAATTCTCACTCCCATCTTTTTCTGTGAATACTCGTATAAGGAAATGCCATCGGTTTTTTATGATACCTAGTTACCTAGTCCTTTTTTTAATTTTCGTAATTAATTCTTAGCCCACCTTAATACAGTGTGTCCCACAATGGTGGTGACAAAATGATAATGTATGATCTACAGACCCCAAGGAATTCCAGAAAATTGTTAAAAAATTCTACTTTTATTATTTTGTCGCCATTATTGTGAGAATATGAAATTAGTCAGTATTAATGATACTGTTCATTAATATTTAAATCCCCCATACATTATTATAATGAAAAAAAGTTATTGATTCGATGAATACACTCACATTAATAGTGTGATTTTATATACTAAATCAATGAAATATGTTCATTGGAACAATAAATGTATTCGTTAAAGCAACGAATCTGTATTTATTAAATTAATGTTAAAAGTTCATTGAAACAATGAATGCTTTCGTTGAAGCAACAATTTATAGAATTGTTCATTGAAACAATGAAGGCAACCGTTAAAGCAACAAATACATTAACATTATGTCAATGCAATTATTCTTAAATTCAATTGTTCATTGTTCATCAATAGGATGAAATTTGATTAATACTTTAAATGTATGACTTTTCATTATATTGATGAACTTGTTCATCGGCTCAAAATTAATAACACCATTCATTGATGAAATGAACATTTTAATTGTATTTTTCCACTTTTGGTTCAGTGCAATATTAGCTTAAATCAAGAGCAAGCGATTTCTTGGTACAAGAACCAAATATATTTCTCTTTTGAATAAAGAAAACGTCTTTTAGCGCAAACAATGGAGTTTTAACAAGAAAACTGCATCTCCTAAGAAAGAAAATTTGGCTTGCTACAAACGCATATACTATTGACCTAACCACATTTTATTTTGATTTTAGAGCAAATATCTCTTGGTCCAATGGTATGTATTGCTTTATTCAAAAGCTTCTGATCTTTACTGAAACTACCATCATTGTTAGTATTTAAGATTAAATTCCCCTCACCACCTTTTGATTTTAGTTATTAAAACATGCATTTACCAATTAAAATCAAGGACCTTCGTAGTGAGGGGAGTTCAAGCCTAAATAAAACTAGAAGATAGACTGAAAAAAATATTTAAATAAAATCAGACATTTATTGTTTGATATCAAGAAAAGCGCAAGTTTTTGTATACTATTAAACTAACATAAATATGATTTAACATACAATTTTTATTACATATTTTAATTAATACCTTACCTTCAAAAACATTAAACAGATTAATTAAAATTCATTTATTTAAAAAGAGTTTTAATGATTCCAACTCCACTGTGAAAGTACATACAACACGCCACAACACAACACAACCGGCAAAATGTATATTAGAAATACCTATAATAGAATTATAATATTATATCACTGCTTCTATAGAAAATGGCGAATGCAAGTTGCAATGATACAAAACGTACTAAACATGTGTGCTGCAAACTGTGCGCGTTTTGCATCCCCTCCCATGTCAGGAACTAAAAGATTTTGTTAGAAAATTGACGTGCTATTGGGATAATTGTGATGTATCTTGAATGAATTGCGTAAAGATAAATATTTTTCATAGCTTTTTAACAAAAACACTTTGCACTTGGTTGAAAGAAGAAACATTCAAGAGATTTTTTTTTGTTTTCAAGAGAACTATACAAGGTGTGTTCAGAAAATAACGCGAATTGTTAAATTTCGCGGGTTCGGAGGGTCCGGTTGTCATACAAGTTTCTTTATTATGTTGGTATATGCCCCCGAAGTATGATAAAAAACAAAGGCCTATAGTGAGTCTGCTATAAGTAAAACAAGAGTTTACAAGTGGTATAAGAGTTTCAAAGATGGCCGTGAAGACGTTGAAGATGACAAACGCTCCGAACGCACAAGCACATTAATAACCGATAAAAACATGGAAAAAGTGGAAGAAATGATTATAAACCATCAGAGAAGTCGCTGATGATGTTGGTATATCGATTGGCTCATCCCATGAAATTTTTTCGAATGTTTTGGGTATGAAACGCGTGGCAGCAAAATTTGTTCTAAAATTGTTAAATTTTGAACAAAATTTTTGGCCAAAAACAATACTGTAATAATGCCCCAGCCTCCATATTCGCCAGACATGCCTCTGTCTGACTTTTTCCTATTTCCAAAAATAAAGAGAACCTTAAAGGGCCGTCGATTTGCAAGCATAGATGACATTAAAATCGCATCGCTGAAAGAACTAAAGGCTATCCCAAAGATCGAGTTTTAGAAGTGTTTCGAGTATTGGAAAAAGAGCTGGCATATGTGCATAATATCCAATGGGGACTATTTTGAAGGCGACAACATTAATGTAGAAAGAACTAAAGGCTATCCCAAAGATCGAGTTTTAGAAGTGTTTCGAGTATTGGAAAAAGAGCTGGCACATGTGCATAATATCCAATGGGGACTATTTTGAAGGCGACAACATTAATGTAGACGAATAAATAAATATTTGTTTTAAAAAACGAAAATTCCTGATACACACCTCGTACTTCTTCCACTAAGAACTTTTTTCTTTAAGCAATAAATACTCTTTTAAGCTAAAACATTGTTTCTTGCCGCTAATAATTTTTTCTTTAGTTTAAGGGCACTTTTTTTTCAGTGCACACATAAATCTGACAACATTGTATGTTGAGTTATGTCAATGAAAGTTTTAAACATATTACCTAGCAATTAAAAAGGAAACAGACAGACCAAAAGCAGCTCTTAAGCGTTGCATGACGCTCATGAAAACCGATGTGTTTTACTTTACGGTGGCGAGCTTTCAGCACCCACGTGCGCTTAACGTCGCATCTCAGGTGTTTACATGCCATTAGCGCCATCTAGCGGCTTTACGACCGCGACACTTATTTACCCGTTTTCAATTATTCACTCGGCCAATCTAAACGAAGACACAATTCAGCCACTTCCACTATGCAGCCGCTTACGGCTCTCATAAAGAAAGTATACAAGAAGGACGAGTGTCCTTAATGCTAGTCTCCCGAGGACGGGAGGATAAATTGTGAGTTACGTTGCGGCAAAAGTGCCGCAGGCGTAGGGGGGTTGTTAATAGTTAATTTCTTAATAATATTAGGCTTCTTAACAACTAAATTACCACAGTGAGTTATTTTCTCACTCTGTTTTATTAGACTACTTTGGAATTAAGTAGTGTTTTTTTGTAATACATTTAATTCTTTTTCCATGCTTATACAGGGTGAGTCTTTGAACTTGAAACTTTGAAATATCTCAGTAAAAAGGCATTTTACGAAAAGATAATAAAAATAAAAATAAAATAATTTGAGGAGTGAAATAAATTAGTACCAAAATTGTTCCCCATACTCTCATCCTTATAGAGACGGAATGGGGTCGCTTTAAAATGTCCAATGGAACAACCTTTTTTTTTGTATTATTGTCTAAAACATTTTTTCATATTTGTAAAAGATGGCGCTGGAATAAAAAAATTATCTTTGTATACCATTCTGCAATAATTTTTCAATAAAAATATAAAAATGATATATTACTTTTTTATTGGAAATAGTAATCTTATTAAATTAAATGTGATTTTTTTTATTAATATCTAAGTTATAATATATAATACGATTAAGCGAATTAGAAATGCTTGTGCCGAAATTCCAGCAGATACCCTACTTACTTTTGTAGACTTATTTAAAATCTGAATTTCATTGAAGTGAGCACCTACTTTAATAAAAAATCGAAAAAAAATTGTTTCGAGCAAAATTTGTATTCTTAATATTAACAACGAACAAGTATTTTATGAAAAAATTATTACAGAATCGTATACACAAGAAAAATGGAACAAAATTTATTTTTTTACAGCGCCATCTATTACAAATATAAAAAATGTTTTAGACAAAATCTACCTATTTTTAGTCGAATGATCCGAATCTGCAATAAAAAATTGGGTGTTCCATTGGAAATTTTAATGTTACCTCATGCCATTTCTATAATTTATTTCACCCTCGAATCTTTTAATTTAATTTTTTTTTAAATTTTTTTTCGTAAAATGCCTATTTACTGAGATATTTTAAAATTTGGCGCAAAATCAAAGAGTCAATCAGTACTTTGTAACGATAAACTTTCTTGCATATGCATAATATGCATATTATCATATCATGATACTCGTACTTAAACATACATTGGATAAAGGTTTCTGCCTTTTTTGAGTCGGCCGTTTTTTTTCTCGGTCGCTATAAAGCGCCTTTTGCCGCTTTGATATTGGCTGCTTATTTTGTTTTGATATGAGGATCAAAATAAAAGAAGAGAAATGGTCATATTATCTTTAGTATTTGTTTGATAGTTGCAGTTGACGGTAGCAAAGTTTAACAGTAATAACTCTCTAAAAAAGAATTAGTCAAAAATGACTAATTCAATTAGTCCAATTGCAGTAGCGAAAAAGCAGCGACTAATAATTATTGTCAATAGCAATTTGTATCCCGGATATTTAGCAGTCAACTCCTATGTAAAATTGTCCGCTGAATCCGAAAATGTCAAAAGTTATAAAAGTAGAACGTTTTTGAGATTTAGTAAATTTTACATATAATATGGTAATGACTACCTATATCTTAAAAACTGCTTTACTTTTATAATTTTTGACGGTGTTTTCGGATTAAGGGGACAATTTTACATAATAATAAGCTGTTAAATGTCCGGGATACAAATTGCTGTGGACTAAAGTTATTAGTGACTTCCTTTTTACTTTAAAAACTAGTCATTTTTAGAGAGTGCGTCACTAAAAACCAGTTTTAGTTATTATATTGTTTAGATTGTTTTTTTTTTTGTTTTCTTTAGAGTATTTTTAGCACTGACTATTTCCCTCGTCTTAATTTCCACCAATCACAAACGCGCAATTTTGAACTACAAATGGTTTTTAGGTGGAAAAACTGTATGACAGCACCTGTCAGCAGTTTTTTCGAGTTTACCCGCGGCAAAACTTGACAGCTGTTGTCACCAAAAATTGCAATTTATATTTTAATTGTTAACTGTTAACGTGTTTTTTCGATTTTTTTCGAAAAAATAGATGCCCTTATGATATTACTTGTTTGTTTGGTAATTTAATAAATATTGCCAGTTTGTCGCAAAATATATATTTTTTAAATTTTACGGCTTAAAATTCAAATATTTAATGTATTATATTTAAATATAAAAGGGGCGTACCAACGAATGCTGCACGCAGGCGCCAGACACCCCAGGAACGGGCCTGTCCCCATGTATATATTGTAACACCAAAAATTAAAATAAAAAAAGTAAAAAATAGGATTTAAACGCAACAATATTGCGATTTTGAAAGTTGCAGTGACATTTCTATATGTAGTGTTTTAAAATGATTTAAAATGGGTTGTGAAAATGAATTTTTATGTTTTTTAAAACGAATAAAGTCCACTACAAAAAAAAAATTAAAAAAAGGTGTGGAAACCAAAAACTAAGCAACAGAAAACATGCAGTAAGTTGAAACAAAGATAATAAAACCATAATAAATAGACAAATTGCCTAATTATTTAAAAGAAAAAAATAACTTACAATAAATAACGATACAATTGTGTGTGTTTTTTTTTAAATAATTTACATTAAAAAGAAATGTATGGTAGTCTAGACGAAAATGACAGAATAATAATTTTGGTTAGATACAGTCAACATTATCGTTTATTATTGCAAAACTGAGCGGTGAAAAATTTACATGGCACTTTTATAGATGTCACGTTAGAAGAAGATATAATTAATTTTTTTCGTTTGCATTTATACCTGTAGAATTGGCATATAAATTTTTGTCAATATTCACAAAACAGTTTAGCGATAATAAACGATAAAATCCCGTGTAGTCTTAGCAACTTTAATAATTTTTTACTTGTAAACCAGACAGTTCATCTTTCTAAAACTTTGTAAATGTCTTTTAGGTAAACTCTATTACAACTTCGAGTTTTTTCAACATTTTCTTGAAGCGACTAATATTAACTAAGGAAAACGTGTGGTGAAAATTCATTTTGTATCAAGCAGGCCGAGACTACGGAAAATGAAAGCCATACTAATAAATTTTGGGTATAATACATCTGTAACAAATGAAAAAGTAAAAAATTAGATTTATGAAAAAGATTATCCAGAAATCG
Organism: Brassicogethes aeneus; assembly: GCA_921294245.1. NCBI lineage: Eukaryota > Metazoa > Arthropoda > Insecta > Coleoptera > Nitidulidae > Brassicogethes > Brassicogethes aeneus. Next base: position 50,312,340 of record OV121135.1, read on the forward strand.
GCAACAGCGTAAGCAAGTATGTTAAGTTGGTGCATGTTGGGGTAGGATGTCAAGCTCCCGACGTATTATCTGAAAATTAGTTAAATATCACGTATACACAATAGACGTTGCAAAGATGACATTTCAAACGTCTGACGTATCTTGGTGTGACATGCAGACATCATATTGCAGAAGAGGATGGCAACCGGGCTGCGATATAGAAACGGGAGAATGGCGCGTCAGTCATCCAGTTTAGAGCTACTATTACGTTACATGCACATAAGGACCGCACTAACACGACAAGACAGGCACCTTTGAAGCCTCGCCGAAACTGAAACCATAATACAAGCCGAATGTCAAGATGGCAACACACAGTAAACCGCGATCAAAAATTAAGCAAACGAAGCTTTAATTAAACAATATATTTAGCTAACCTTTTAATTAATGTTATAGGTGGTTTTCTAGCCTATGGAGTTAATATAAAACACAACAATGCACTGAAAAAAGGGTGTCCTTTAACTAAAGTAGTCAACTCTCTTGATTATTAGCGGCAAGAATCAATATTTTATCATAAGATTGTAAACATCTTGTTTATTACCACTTAAGAAATGAATTTTACGTTTTTTTTTTCAATGTAAAATAAGGACTTAAAATCGTTGGTAAACATGCTCGTAAATTCCATTTGTATACTTTTTTAGAAAATCCCGAGATAAAATCCCATATCCATGCATAAATCAAATTGTATACAGAACCTTTCCAGTAATATGGATCAATGCATACATTCGTAGATGGTCTCTTGACTGACGCCGATCGTAAACTGAACTCGACGTCGTATAAACAAGAAAGCTCCATAATACACCTCAAAATAGTAAAGATATTGTTACCAAATGTGATGTACGGGCGGCTTTATATACTTACAAATCTATACCCACTTTCTTTATCAGGATGGCAGTATTATTAATACTTGGTTTCTAAATAAAAACCATTAGATCAAGGTCTGGATACATTGAAAGACCACGATGGTATCTTGAGCGCGAATTGTGGGAACAATAAACAATGCCGTTGAAAGGTAATAGAGAGATGACGCGTTTCTTAATCTAAACATTTCGAACGGTGATGCACGATTGGTTCGCTGAGTGACAATTCAAAAGTTTTACGAGGTCGCAACGCGAATAGAATGACGGCGCTGTTAAGAAGGTATATTGTAATTAAACCACAGGAAGAAGCAGTGGCGGAGCATGAAGATGACATTGGTATTAAAATGTTTCTCTTCAATAGCACTTTTTATATGCAGACAAATTTAGAAGGTTAATTTTAAGTACTTCAAAGAACTCCTCCAAAGTAACTTGAATAAAAAAGAATAGGGTAGAAAAATATCACGGTAAATAATAATAACCACTGTTCCACCTCTGTTCTGCTTGGACCATTTCGATTACTGTAAATCATTGACGTTGGCCATTGAAGATTCTCCTTTCTTATGTTTGTATAATTTCCTCGATAGATATTGGTCTTTATGACGTTTCCTGAACCGAAGACATTTACTGACTGGAAATCGTGATGACGATTAAATGGAGATTTTTAAAAATAAGTGAAACTATATCTCTGGATAAAGCAAATATGTTTTAGTGTGCGACAAAAGGTTTTTTATAGAAATGTGTATCAACATTTTTTTTAAGTTTGAATTTAATTGTGATCGTTTGACTATGATTTAAAGAACTATCATTTCTTATATCTCCGAGATCACTTAATAATAATAACAATAATTTAATATAAAAAAATTTTGTTTTGAAAAAGGAGGAAAAAATTGCCTCATAAAATTACTCGTAAAATCGTCAAGACGTAAACATGGTCACAGGGATGACCCTACGAAAACAAACAGGAGTTTTCAAATCAAAGTGCAGTTAAGGAATTTGAGAAAAAATCGAGTAGAAAAACTGTCCAGTGCCAATGACCGCAGCTGTCAACGCACCTTAATTTAAAAAAAAATCTTTCTCGACGAGGGTACATTTTTTCCTAACTCAATTATCAATGGCCATAATTTTCTTTTTTTGTTAGATGCAAATCCAAGGGCTTACCACACTTAAACTTCTTTAAAACTGAATGCCTGGGCAGGTATTTTCAGAGATCCTTATTTAAACCATTTTTCTTGATGGTAACCTGAAAGAAGGAATTACTAAAAGATGTAGTTCATCCCGATATTGTTGATGGAGCACTTGCTGATTATGCACTACCTATTAGAGGGTTTTTGGACCAAGTATTTCCTAGATCTCCCGATATGACTTCCCTAGACTTTTATGAGGGGTCATTTATAAAGTAAAATTCAGGCAGGGGTCACCACAAAAGTTGCAACAACGTATCGTGGATGAATCTAATAATACTTCAGATTTTTTTTTTAATTATCCTAAGACTTAACTGTCAGACCTGGTATATGACCAGATAAAGGTGTTTGATCTGCGAAAACTTTACTTCTTTAAACTAGTAATTAAACAACATAAACAAAGAAGTTGCTTACCTACCATTAGCATTACTATAGTACTAGACAGGCTGATTAATACTTACCCCCAAAAATGTTGTCTAATAAGTAAAAGTATTTGTTTAGGTATGTACAAATGTATATGATATATTGTAATGTATTATGTATGTATACAGGGTAAGTAATTTAAACTGAAATATATCAGTCAGTATGCATTTTACGAAAAAATTAAATGATTCGAGGGGGGAAATCAATCAATACTAAAATTGGTCCTCATACTCTCCTTATAGGGAGAACAGGGGGTAACTTTAAAATTCCCAATGGAACAACCTATTTTTTATTGCAGATTCGGATCATTAGGCTAAAAATAGGTAGATTTTGTCTAAAAGATTTTTTCATATTTGTAATAAAAAAAAATCAATTTGATTCGATTTTTCTTCTGTATACGATTCTCCAATAATTTTTGAATAAATTACCTGGATTTATTTCTTAAATTTATTTATTTATTTCGTTTTAATATTCTGCTCTGGGATATTCTAAAACCTCTAGATAATTCTCGTGTGCTTGCATGAGGATTAGCGACCGTAATTTCATTATTTCCACCTGTGACTGTTGCTCGACGAACTCCTTTTTTTCGGTTGAACACTCCCGTGTATAGTAAACTGCTTGACTACGGTGAAATGAAGTACTTGATCGATTTTTTTCTGGAAAACGCTGAGCGTAGATATTAACAGCATCATCAAGATTCCTGCGTGCTTCTCCATAAATCAAAATCATTTCTATTTTTTCTTCCACTGTTAAAAAATCCATTATGAATAATTGCTTAACGAAAGGAGGTCTTTTTGTTTGTAAATTAATCTTCGAACTAAATTGATTAAATAATGCTAAACTATGTATAAAGAGCTTCTTTCTACCTCAATAATAATTATTATTTATAACTAAATACCATTTTTTTATACCTCAATTAGGATTAAATTAATTAATTGACAAAATAATGTTTTTTCACCTTAAATGAGGTATTTTTATTAAAAATAGTACAATAATCCTTAAAATTAAAGGATTTAATGCTGGCAGGTAAAAAGTGACCATGGTGCGCAATTGATAATTATCACCGAATGAAATAATGTATAAAACTTAAACCAAAGGAAACTTAAATATTAGTTAAAAAATCAGATTTAATTTAATAAGATAATTATTACCAAAAAAGTGATATTTTTATAGAAAAATTATTGCAGAATCGTATAAGAAGAAAAATCGAACAAAATAGGTTTTTTTTTATTACAGCGCCATCTATTACAAATATGGAAAAATGTTTTGTACAAAATCTACCTATTTTTAGTCGAATGATCCGAATCTGCAATAAAAAATAGGGCGTTCCATTGGAAATTTACCCCCTGTTCCCCCTATAAGGAGGAGAGTATGAGGACCAATTTTAGAACTAATTGATTTCCCCCCTCGAACATTTAATTTTTATTTTAAACATTTTTTCGTAAAATGCATACTAACTGAGATATTTAATAATAATAATAATAATAATAAAAATGCTTTATTGTGTAAAAAAACAAAAACAATTATTTACACAAAAGGCAGCGTTCGTAAGGACGTTCTTCCACACCACCTGTACTAAGAAATTAACTCTTAACTATTTCATTTTGCATATCACATATCAATTACATTAAGTCCTATCATTTCATACAATTTACTTAGGTTTTACATATCACACATTATCACAGTTACTAACTAGTTTTTGTATTCTAAATTAAACATGTTGGACTTGACATAAATTTTATAAATCACATATTATCACCAGTTAATATCAAATTTTTGTACTCTAAATTAAATGTGTACGGGTTTTTAAATATTATTTTAAAGAATGTTTTATCGTTCAAAAGTTTTATAGCCAGGTACATAAAGTTTTAAGTTAAATGACCCTGTATATACTTTTAAGTGATGTTCTATAAATGGTTTTCCCTTTCCTCCTAAAATGTAAGTTGTGGTTCATCAATTTATAATTTTTGGTCATTTTAAAATTTAACGAAATTTTACACAAAATTTGCATAAATTGGGGACCGGGCCAACTACAACTACTTTATGCAATGCACATACATTAGTCAACGGTGACTACTTAATTAAAATAAGGACTTAAACATGCATAAATTAAATTTCTAAAAATATTTTGATGGCGCGATCAATCTCAATCAATTAATTTTGTCATTTCGAGTCGTCTCATTTCTATTTCGAACTATTTCATTTATAATCGTGTGCGAAGGCGCAAAATAAGGGTGGTTATTAAAGTTGTAGGCAACGTGTCAGTATTAATTGTTAAATATCGTTTATCGTTGGCGAAGTAACGCAGGATGACAGCCGTAATTAATCTGTGTTATTTTGTGTGGCCAAGAAGAGACCAGCGTCCCTCAGGAGCCATCCAGGGCTTGCTGCAGATGGAGATGAACCTAGCAGACAGAAATCTCTTTCGCTAGGGACGCAGCCACTCGTCCGATTCCTTTGGCCAACCGCTATTCTCAACGTCTTCAATCATTTTGTAGTTTGGGTATAATTTATTAATTATAATTATCTCTGATCGATTTTATTACTTTTGGAGTATGATGAAGTTAGTTAAATGTGTTAAAATCAGTTAAAAAATTTACAGAATAATTCAACAAATTACTCTGGTTTACAAATTAAAAATGTACAATGTACCTGTTAAATTTGAAAATCATAACAAAAAAATATGTATGTATTGTATGTTTCTGGTTAATTATACATTCTTGATATGTCAGAGCAACCTTTTTAGCATATTCACTTAACACCAATAAAATGTTAAATTAAAATAATTTGCGCTAATGTTGGGTTAATTGGGTTGGGTTAGCATTCTGAAAATGTAAAAGTAACATTCTTTAAAGGTTGGTATTCAAAACAAAATTATGGAATTAATATAAAGAGAAAGAATTGAACCTTTCCTCGCAAGAGTTTCTGTTTTGAGTGCGTTCCACCTACTTCAAATACCTACCGACAGACAGCTGATTCGACCTATATTGGAGGTCTTATCAGTGTCGGGCAATTTGGTGTAGTGAAATTTCCATTGTGTAACACATCCAAAATAAACGGCTACCTGAGCTTATATACTCCTATCGTAAGCCAACTGAGGCGAGATGTAAGAACATCACGTGATTTACTCCGTCTAATAACGTGGCATGGGTGTTCGAAGCGCCCTTCACGGCAATTTTATGAATGCAAAATTAACAAATTTTAAAGTAAAATGTACAATTTGTTAAATGAACAAATTTAATGTTTTGGATTTAAAGAGCAACCAAACGTTAATTTAATAGTTTTTTTTAGGTAATCCTAAAAATTTCAGTATTTGATTCAACCAATTCCAGCTATTAAATCAAAATAGGATAAACATTTTAATTCAAAAAGTTAGTTTATGTTAAATCAATATTTTAACTGTAAAATGAACAAATAAACTTTGACAAACTCTGACTATTGCTTTGACACCAAAATATAGATTAATCCAATAGGTTTTTTGATGAAACAACATTTTCTAAAATGACATTTAGGCAAACGTTAACTCAACTACATTATTTTTTTGGGTGTAGGTGTCTAGAAGTGTATTTAGTAGCACCTTGAACAAAAATATTATAACCCAATAGGTACTTACTTTGTTGAGCCAGAAGCCCAACCTTTATGGCACGAAAGGCATACAATACTTCAGTTGTGTTCAGTTTTTATCAATATTTTTAAATATTATTTTAAAGTATTGATGATAATGCTCTTGAAGTAAGTTGGTAAATATACGTTTATTTTTCTTAATGACATAAATAATGCCCACATAATTATTTGGGTTATTTTGGCACTCAAAATCTCCTTTTCGCTTACTATTGTATCAAATTTTAAAAGTAAGAAAGAATAAAACAGTGAAATCACAACGAAAAATTTAATGTTTTAAACCAAAAAAACTAATTATTATTTAATTGCATTAAAGTACAATATACGCTACGAAACAAAAATTTTTTGCTGCCTGTACATAAACTTTGAATACCTTATTTTCATTATAAAAGTGCATAGTTTAAAAATGGGCATATTTTATTGATTTTTGCTTCTTCTTGGCAATATAGATTATTTGTCAAAAAAATTGATTTTTTTCTATATTTAGGCCGATTTCCCTTAAACTTATTGACTAATTAGAAATTTATAAAGTTACATTTGTTGACATGTCAACTAGGTTTAATTTGACATATTTTCCAATACAATTGGCAATTTTAAACTCGAGATATGACCCAAATAGTACAGCTGCCTTTTTAATTTGGAAAACCCTGCTATGAAAAAAAAAATGTTGTAATTTTCGAAATTCCTATAATAAGAACCACATATAAGAAGACTTTTGACAAAGAAAATTATCCAGTCATTAACCAAATCCAATTCCTGTTAAAAGTGTTTGCTGCAATATTAAATGTTATTTTAAAATTAGTCAAATTTTTTCCAATGACATTATAACCGAGAGTGAAATTAATCTTTTTAGCCTGTTGAAATGTAGATGTGGTGGATCGCCGGGAGGGGAGAAGCGGAGGAGGAGACGGCAGGATTCAGCGTCGGTCTTTGGGGGGATGAGGTGAGTCGGAGGGTGAGAGATTGATGTCGTCGGGTGGCAAACTTGATAGTTGGTGTATAATCTAAACCATAATGTTGTAGAATGTATTCATTACTTCGCATTAACTCTTGAAGCTATTTATAAAACGTCCGTTCTCCCGTTATTTGCCACGTCTGTCTGCAGGATTATTCTTTTATGAGGTTTTGTCTCTTGCAAAGTGGTTTGCATAGTAAGCATTATTAAATTAAATGTTAATGGGAATAATATGTAATGGTACAAATAAACAAAAATGCTTTTGTCCATAGCTTTAGCTTCAGTTTTAACTAAACAGTAAAAAAATATTTGTTAATTTTAACCAAATATTAACCAGATTTTAGGTTAATCCAGGTCCATTTAACTAAATGTTTTTAAGTTTACAAACAACTGTAATCTGTTAACTATTTGAGTAAGTAGTTTTTAATTATAACAAACATTTTGTAGATTTATTAACAAAATGCTATGTCAATATTTCAACCATATTTCTTGTAATTTTCAAAAAGGACCTTATTTTTACAAACCTTTTTGTGTGTATTTAAGTAGTGTATACGTATTCAATTGAACTTTAGTTTGTAGTTAAAACCAGGGTTTAAAAATCAGTTTTTTTATTTTTATTAAATTTTGGAAAAATAAAAAAAAAAGTAAAAAAAATTAAATCTACACTCACAGGCAAAATAATCGATCCACACAAATTTTCGATGAATTTCAATCGCAAATAACTTTTTTATTTGATTTCGGATTTAAACAAATATTAAAGAATATTGTAGATACATTAATGGAGAATCGCTCACATTTTAAAAATTACTAAAAAATACACGTACGTTTATAATATAAAGGTTTAAACAAAAAGATTTTTTTTACCATAAGTTTAAGACACTCTGGCAACCGTATATTGTTCTAAATTAAGTTTTAATTATCAAGTCACATCTATTCTTAACAGTTTTGTTTTTGGTTCACCTTGATATATTTATTTTTGTAGAAAATATGGATTTTTTTTTTTAACATTGCAATTTCCAATATTTTTCCTGTATGAAGAACTAAGGTTGCTATGGTCCATCCCTAGCCTACGGAGTATGACAGTGACAGTTTTGTTGAATCATCCCATACTTGGACATGTCATATACAGCTTTTAAAAGCTATCAAATTGTTTTTTATAAATTATTGTGTTAATTTTGAGGTGTCTTCTTACTTTTAAAAATGTCTCCGACTGATGTTGCCCTTTGTACTTTACTTCTTGTGACGTTTAAAACACTTGCCACGTAATACTGTGACCGTCCATCCTGGATTAAATTAATTGCTCTGGCAACATCAGTCGGGGACATATCTATTTTTTAAAGTAAGAAGACACCTCAAAATTTAAACATTAATTTGCAAAAAACAATTTGATAGCTTTTGAAAGCCGTGTATGACATGTCCAAGTATGATATGATTCAATAAAACTGTCACTGTCATTCTCCATAGCAACCTTAGTTCTTCATACAGAAAAATATTGGAAATTGCAATGTTTTTTTAAAAAATCCATATTTTCCACAAAAATAAATAGGTATATCGAGGTGAACCAAAAACAAAACTGTTAAGAATAGATGTGACTTGATAAATAAAACTTAATTTAGAACAATATACGGTTTTGCCACTCTACTAAGTATCTTAAACTTATAGTAAAAAACTTAAAAATTGTTATAACAATTTCTTTTTTTAACCTTTACATTTATTAATCCAAGTAATTTTAAAGATTGAAACTGCTACCATGTTTATTATTTTACTACTAATTGTGCAATTAAATTAATAATTTTAATAATTTGATTAAATATTACGATAATATTATTTTAATAATCCGTGTATTTTATTTTAATATTTTTAGGGGTTGAGCCAAAAACAGGTTTAAAGGTTAAAATAAATTTTTGAAATTTTAATTTGTTAAAAAAACATTTATATTTTAATATTCATGAATGATTCTTTTAACTCCAAGTTAACATTATTTGCATTGAATGGGCAAAAACTGTTAATTTAACCATTTATTGGTTAATTTAACCATTTTTTTCTTTCAGTGCACCCGATCAAGTAAGCTGAAATTTTGCATACACTTTTGGTGCCTATGAAAATACGATTTAGTATACTCAATATTGCAATGTATTCAAAATGGCCGCTGCTTTAAGAATGAGGATTACTTTTTTGTTCATAACCCTCTTGATATGGGTATCAAATGAAGTAGAATACGTGATATTTTGTGCAGTTAATAAATTTGTCGAAATTTATTAGTACACTTCCCAAAAAAACGTAACCAAATATTTTTTTAAATGTTCGTGGGGACCGCGTCAACCCAAACAATAACGTATAAGGGTTATTATTTCCCATAGACGTCACAATGATGTTGTTTAAACGAAATTAATAACATGCGATAACAAGCCGGAATAATCAAATATATTGCTTAATTATTCTCAGTTAAGGGAGCGTGGGCCTGTAAAACTTGGTAATTGTTATTAATCGTTTGTTTTAAGCCGCGGGCATCCCGCAACGGGCTAATACAGAAGTAATGGATGTCAGTTATTTGTTTTGCAAAGTGTCCAAACATAGAGGGCGATAATTTGGCAACAATGTTCTCAATCCATCTCGCTAATGTTATTGTCTGATAAACCACTATTTGATGTGCCATGGCAACTGCAGTTGTCATGTTGTCGTTTGATTTGCTTTTATTTTTAAATAAGGATTTTAAGTACAGGTAAAAGAATCTTTATTATTATTTTATAAATCATGTTGTTAACAAAATAAGTATCTTTGTATCTCGCGGTTCTAAGGAAAAATAAGAATTACGAATTATTTGTTTATCACGTTATTGTCCTGTTCCAACAAGACCTTGGACACCGTTATACCAAATTTCATCAAAATCCGTTCAGTCGTTAAATAATTACAAAAATGGCGCATACGCCGGGATTATAACTGCACTGTCAAAATTTTAGCCCCTAGGTACAGCGATTTGGTTTAGGCGTGATGAGTCAGTAAGGACATGTACTTATATGTAAGTATATAAATTCATTAAAAAATTCGGCTTTTTTTCTCAAAAAAAACCCTTGAACAGGTCGATTTTGATGTGCAATTTTCATATTTTCCGCCATTTTTGTAGAAACTCTGACGTAATCAGCCTTTTTTTTAAATTGTACCCCCTCTATTTTTGAATATTTGAATAGATTAAAATTTCATAATTATGAAATTGTGATGGTGTTACCCCGTGATATTTAATAAAACTAAATGAGGTTGACCTACAAAGCTTAGGTTCCAGATTTTTAACCGCAATTAATTATTTATTACAATGTTTTATAAGTCTAAAACCTATCCTCCGTGACTGTTACTCTTTCTAGGTTAACCTATATGTTTTCCAATATCTGAGGTAGTAAAAGCATACTAAAAATATCAGTTCACTAAGTAAATTAAACACATCCAAAGCAAATATAAAATATTATTAAAAATTAAAAGAAATAATTTTTATAACCATTTATGTAGGTATTACAAAAATTGTATCCTCTGTGAATCTGTTTTTACTTTAAATTTTATGCAACGGATGAAGCTTTAATCATTTTAAATAAGCAAAAACCTCTGTTTACGACATTATAGATGCATGTGATTCCTGAAGGTCATTTAGAATTTATATGCAGATGAAAGTGTTACTATTTTATAATTCAAAAGTTTAAGTTCATTAATTTGCTATTTAAAAACCTATCCGCCGTGGAGTGTAATATCTCAGTAGATTTTTTATAAATATTTTTTTTATAGAGAGATTTTTTATAAATATTGTATGTATGTGCAATTGTGTTTTTAAAAAATATGAAGTTGTCAAAAGATAATCCTAACCTCCGTGAAGCTATCTTCCGTGAAGCTCTAATATTCAAAATGGACGATTTCTTAAAATTCTTGCATTAGTGCAGAACCACTTATGTTTTGTTATTACTAGACCTGGTGGCTTCCCAAAAACCCTATTCTAGAATTACAGTGAAACAATCAAAAATAAAAAATAATCATTTTCACTTGGGGGACATCTCAATATATATACCTAAGATCCCAATACCGGCAAAAAGTGAATGGAAAATTGGATCATAGGTTGTGGAATATGAATTTGAATCGTAAAAAAAAGACAAGGTACATTAAAATGTGCGGGAATAAAAAGCAAAATCAACGTGATGAATGAATGATGAATTTGTTCCGTACATTTTCTGGTCACTGTATGTATAGATAACGAACATGAAGAGTTAGTTGGAAGTGGTTTTAATTTTTTAGCATAAATTTTAATGATATTCGTGTCGCGATAATAGTAATAAATCCAAAAGCATAGGCAAAAGTAAACGTAATTACCATAAAAACACTTTTCGAGTGAACGTTAAAAGTTGTAAGGGACGTAGTAACGTAACTCAAGCTAAATTATAAAGGCATATAATTTAGCAGAAAAGCTAAAAGTAAAATTACCGGCGCGATAAAAGTAGGTGGAAGCTTGGATATAAAACGTAGTTAGCGCTTTCGTTGTACAACATGTTTTAATTATTGCGGAGATAATGTTATGTTCGAGTAGCGGAGGGCTCTTTGATGGGTACTTTGTACACGATGACGTGAAAAGTCTATCTTCCATCCGCTTGCATCGCGCCGGATTACCGCCCCACGTTTCGATGTTAATAATGTTATGTCAACAATTAACGCCAAGCACATGCTTACCCCAAGAAGCGGCCCAATGTCGAACGTCAGCTCGCATTAGACTTTCAACTACGCTCTCATCAATAATTTAAGTATTTACGTACCTATTGCCTGCAACACCTTCAACACCCACAACCTATATTGTCCATTAGAATTTACCGACCCTGTATCTCAACCACTTTACTGAATGGGGTGGTTAAATTTTTTCTGACCTATACTTTTTATGGTTTTATTCAAGGCGTTTTGTAATTTTAAACATTTCTGTGAAATCGGAATTGCAATTGAGTTTACCGTTTTTGAGATATTTACAAAAAAAAATCTCCTAATTACGTCACTAGGCTATTGACAACGTTGCCAGCTTTTTCTATGGTTGCCAGTGTGTTTAGTTTAAGATTCTTACGATAGATGGCGCCACGTTATAATATTTTAGTTTTAAAACCACTTGATCTATAATTTTAGTTGAGAAGAAGAAGAAGAATTGTTTTTTTGACGTTTCTTTTTTTCGGGTTATGTTTTTTTTAAATTTAGATTATTGAAAATCAATGTTATTGTTATGTTATTTGTAATTGATATTAGATAAGTGATTTATTAATAACGGACTCCAAAGCAGAGGAATCTTGTGGAATGGTTGGTTACATTGAACATTGGAGCTTTTAAACAAATAAAGCAAGTACCTATAATTATAATCATATTTTGTCGTAAATGCATTTCATTAGTATAATGCCTAGTTCTTTATATTCTTTTAGATATATCTTGGACTCTAAAATATCAAACAGTAATATGATACCTCGTAATAAGGAAGATAGGTACTTAATGAATTTGGTGACCATCTTTCACTCAACTGACAGTGACAGTATTTGTACATAACGTCTTCGGGTATTTTCTGACATAACCGAATGAAATCATTAACAAGACAACTTGACAACAGGGTAATTTTCAACCAATAGAAATCTTAGAATGTTGGTCACATGGCGAGGTTTGTGACGTCATAAAAATTTATATTTTTTATAAATATCTCGAAAACGGTAAACTCAATTGAAATTCTGATTTCACAGAAATGTTTAATATTACAAAACGCCTTGAATAAAACCATAAAAAGTATAGGTCAGAAAAAATTTAACTACCCCATTACCAATCATTACACTATGATAGTTTTACACTGAAAAAAATAAGCTGTTGAAACAACAAAAAAATATTAATTCCAGTCTTTATGCACTTTAAATACAAGCAATGGTTTTGCACCTTTACTTAACCATCTAAAAATGTCAAATTGTATTGTTTAATTGAACAACAACTATAATGTGATAATCTGGTTAATTAAACATTCTCGATATGTCGGAGTAATATTTCGAAAATGGTTGTGCTAACGTTTTTAAGATTTTAAGGTAAATTTCTTGAAATGTTAAATCCTAATGCTAATGTTGGGTTACATTCGTCAAAGGTTGGTATTCAAAACAAAATTATGGAATTAATATAAAGAGAAAGAATCGAACCTTCCCTTGCCAGAGTTTTTGTTTTGAGTGCGTTCCACCTACTTCAAATACCTACCGACCACAGACAGTCTGTGCTACAGACAGCTGATTCGACCTATAATGGGGTCTTATCAGTGTCAGGCAATTTGGTGTAGTGAAAGTTCCACTGTGGAACACACCCAAAACAAACGGCTACCTGAGCTTATATACTCCTATCGTAAGCCAACTAAGGCGAGATGTAAGAACATCACGTGATCAACTCCGTCTAATGAGGTGGCGTGTGTGTTCGAAGCGCCCTTCACGGCAATTTTATGAATGCAAAATTAACAAATTTTAAAGTAACATTTACAATTTGTTAAATGATCAAATTTCATGTTTTTTTTAATCCTAAAAATTTCAGTATTTGATTTAACTAATTCCAGCTATTAAATCAAAATAGGATAAACATTTTAATTCAAAAAATTAGTTTATGTTAAATCAATATTTTAACTGTGAAATGAACAAATAAACTTTGACAAACTCTGACTATTGCTTTCACACCAAAATATAGATTAATTCAATAGGTTTTTTGATGAAACAACATTTTCAAAAATGACATTTAGGCAAACGTTAACTCAACTACATTATTTTTTTCGGTGTACAAACTTTTTTTCCTAACATTAAGTACTCCAGCTTAGTTTAACTAATTTTGGGCCGCTGATTTCAAAAATGTAATTAGTTTTCCTCTAGGACGTCTAGGATTTAAAATAATTTCGTAATAAAATGCTCTGCTCAATCCCCTCAAAATTTAAGTTTTTTGTTGGTATTTTAATTATTTATTAAATTATTTTGGCCTAAATTTATCTTGAATGTACTAAAGTTATTGGTATACGGCAAATAGATTATATTTATCCATACAATATGGCATTTCAAATACTAAAACTAAAATTTTAATGTATTTTATTTAAAAAAACAACCATTATTTGACATTTTTTGTCGTTTATTTTAATTATTAAATTGAAAGAGCAACAAAGTAAACAAGTTTCAGTATTTTTTATCCAAATTAAGTCCTCAAAATTTAATGCATTGCATAATTTTGCTTTTATCCACCTTAAATTTATTAAATCGTATCAAATATCAAATTGGATTATAGTATTATTGTGCTTAATCCTCATCATCGTCGTACATCTTTTGCTGCAAATTCCAGCAAAGGTCTCCTAGCAATGAATCCAACTTCTTTCCGCTATACCCATAGATATCCACCAATGCTCTAGATTTGCAGTTACTCGGTGAAATCGTTCTCCATGTTCATTTATCAGGATGAAAAAAAAAAAGAAAATGTATTTTAAATGACATATTTACGCTAATTCTTTGCAAAACGGAAAGCATTTTTTCAATGAATTGGCGCTAATTTTTGGCCCGATATGAACCAAGAACATTTTCAATGACAGCTTTAACACTGCCATATGCGACAAGCTCGTCAACTTTGAGAGCATTTTTGAATGCTTGATCTTTCATTAAACGTCGTATATCAGGTCCATTTAATATTTCTGCAAAATTAAAGTAGTAGGTATATCTCATCAAATTTTGTGGTTTTTCTTGGGCGTAAAAGTACCGCAACAAAAACAAAACAAATTTACAACGGCTCCTTTCTCTTTCTCTGCCACTTCCATTACCACTTCAATTTTCTGCTTTTTTTTTCATTTTTGGTTCTTAAAATCACTTTCAAGTAAAAGTACAATTTAAAGTTTAAATTTTAAATGTCAATAATTAATAGATGCACTTTAGTGTGCATGAACGATAAAGTAGATAAAAGCGCCTTTATACTTCAATTCGAGATTAAATTTTTAGGTACTTTAGGCATGATGTGAATAAAAACATTTCAAATAATAGTCTAAGAGTAATGCTTATACCGAAACCCATTTACTTTGTTGCCTTTTCAATTTAATTAGTAATTAAAAAAAAACAAAAATTTCAAAAAATGATACTTTTTACCAAAAAACATTACAATTTTAGTTTTGGTATTTAATAAAGCACTTCCCTTTAGAAAAGTGCTTCATTAAATATCCCTTATAAAATACTACTATAGTATACGGCTTCAATGGAACAAATAAAATTTCTATTTTACATTTACCTACCGATGACTTTGTATGGAGTCCCTGTAAATTTTTGACAAAAAATGTCAAAAATATACTGAACATCCAAAATAGATTTAAGGCAAAATAATTTAATAAACGAGTGGCATTTTTGAAATCAGCAGCCCAAAATTAGGCGTACTCAATATTAGTAAATCGAACTATTATAGTGTTATCTTTACAGCGTATAAATCGTGGAAAGCTATTTTGCATTGGGTGGAAAATTCGTGTAAAAAAACAATTAATCGTCTTTGAATATTAGGGTTTTATTTGATTTCTGGGCACCTCAGTATTTATAATTATTAGGGATGGGATTTTAGTTATTTTACCTTTTTTCAACCGATGTAACTATTTGAAAACCAATAATGCCAAAATGTGTTTTAAAAGATTTTCTTTTATATGAACCCAACTTGTTTTCACCTTTTTTACCTTTTTTGGAGGTTTTTGCCTTAAACTACCTTTTTTATACTACCTATTTTTATAAATTGTTTTCACCTTTTTTACCTTTTTTGAGGTTTTTGCTTTAAACTACCTTTTTATACTTTTGTTACCTATTTTTTAATTTGTTAGTTTATTTTCACCTGTTTGTTACCTATTTTTACGTATTTTTACTTATTTTATTTTTTTGTGTTCTTTTTAAATTTTGCGCCAATATTTTATCCAGTTCCTTATAGCTTTAATTAACTATTGGTCAGTTTATAAAAAAAATATTTTAAGTTACTTATTTTATAAAAATAAATGAAACTTGAACTTTTACTGTTTTTTTTACCTAAAATGCTGTTTTTTTTAACCTAAAATGCTTTTTTTTAGTACCTTTTTAGTTAACTATTTTTCAGTTTTTAGTACTTAAACATCCCATCCCTAATAATTATGACGTTTCGACTGCTGAGTATCCCAGTCTTCTTCATGTGAATTCTTTTTAAGTTAAGTAGCTACAGGTCCATTTATTTTTATATTTAAGCCAGGTAAGTAAATAGACCTGTAGCTTCTTAACTTATGTAGTATTCACATGGAGGGGGCTGAAGAAACCGTCCAAAGCCTTTCTTTAACTTTTTATTTTAAATGTATATTGATTTAAAATTTAAAATGTACCTATTCAAAACAAAATCGGCAAACACTCTGATTGACAGCAAGTTAATGACTCGTTGATGTAGCGACATTCACATGAAAGTGTTCATTTGCCGCGGCGCTACAAAGGGAATTTGTCAATACGTCCGAATGAATAAAATGCAAAAAACAGTGCCGGAACGTGATTGATCGTCGGCATCAAGTGTGTACAGTGTTTTTATCTTTAATGATGTCTGCGGTGAATGATTCTCACGTTCTATTTGCGTTCCTGCAACAGGTCGCAGGACCGGGCCCAGCAGCCCGCCACCGACGCCGACGCCGACGTCGGATGCAGTGTTTGCAAAATCATCCATCAGTGTTAAGGGATCACAGTTACACAGTGTTCCTGTTACGAAAATTTAACTAACAATAAGCTAAGCAATTTCAATATTATATATTAATTTATCGCACCATTATAGCAAATGTTTTTATGAAACTAAAGTTGTATTCCGAAATTATTTTTTGATAGGCACCGAGATTTTGGTTCCCCTGAACTGTCTGTCAATTGTCAAAATTTTCCTGTAACTTGGTCGTTTGGTTACTGAAAAAGCGACCGCACATTTTTAGCGGTAACACTTTGGTTGCTGTCAATTTTTTAACTAAAATAAGGATATGTCGAGGGGTCACCCACAGCTGGGAATCCCTAGACATTTTAGAGGGGGAATACTATAGGAATACAATGGAAATACATAGGAATACAATAAAATATAATGGGAATACATGGGAATCCCTGGACGTTTTCCCTTTGGGTGGTTGACCCCTCGGGTTATGTGTCTCTAAACAAATAAATAAAACCTCCAGATTTTGTTATAACAATTTATATTTAATAGGTAATTGGAGAAATATGAAGGAAGGTTGTAGATTATAACTTAAAATGTATGCATTTTTGTTAAGTAGCATACAATTAAGTGAAAAAGCAGCCACTAATAACTATTAAATTAGTCATTTTTGACTAATCGGCCATTTCAAGCGGATGGACGGGACAAATCACAAACCTGTTTTTATAAAAAAAATGTAGGTATACCTTATAATATTATTATATTATATATATTATTATAATTTATTATATATTTTTCTATTATTAGGCTATACATTAAATAAAAAAAAATCGCAAAAAATATTTTATAAAAGTAGAGATAATTTCAATAATTGACAGGACAAGATAAATCTTTTTTTTGTCCCGTCCACACCTTTCAATTATTAAAATTATATCTACTTTCATAAAATATTTCTTGCGTTTTTTTTTATTTAATGTATAACCTAATAAAAGAAGAATATTTTTGACAATTTTGATGCCAAAATATTATAATAAATAATCTAAATTTTTTTTTATAAAAACAGTTTTGTAATTCGTGCGTTTCGCGCGCTTGAAATGGCCGTAATTCATTTTTAGAGAGATTATAATAAAATAATTTTTTTTTAAACATTAAATATTTAGGTACTTTTGTAGGAAGTTGTTTTCATTGGGAAAAAATTAATGAAACCATTGCAAATTTTCAATATATTCCCTTACCCTTGGAATAATTGCTAAAAATTAAAATTAAAATTATTACGCATAGTTTTTTTCCTACCTAAATGAAAATTATTATACCTAGGTACATAGTTTGGTACTGCTGCTAAATTTATTTTAAAAATTGTGTAGGTATAAAAAACACCCAAACAATAGAAAAAGTTTGGATAGAATAACAGACAGATAACCGCTTTTTGACAGCATTCCAAAATTAGTTCTTTTCTATCAACCGCTAACCGACCAAAATCGTGGTATCGGTATTTCGGAACATAACTTAAGTGATCATTTTAATACACATTGACAAGCTATGCTCCCTAAAAATTAGTCAAAAATGACTAGTTATTACAGTTATAAGTGGCTGCATTTTTACTTATACCATGGTTAACCCTGGGAATGGTATCCCATGGGGTCTCCCCAACATTTAACAGCCAATTCTTATGTAAAATTGTCTACTAAATCTGAAAATACCGTCAAAAATTAAGAAAGTAGAGCACTTCTTGAGATATAGTCAATTCCATATTATATTTTATAACTTTTGACGACATTTTCGGATTCAGGGGACAATTCTTGCATGGACATTGACTACTAAATGTTCGGGATACAAATTGCTATTGATGAGAATTAATAGTGGCTGCTTTTTCGCTATGACAATTGGTCATTTTTAACTAATTCATTTTTAGAAAGTGGTCTTATGGCCCTTTAGTCACGGGCTGAAGTTAGCTTTAAATTAGTTGTCATTAGTTTGTACTGACCTTTTGAATTTGCCGATACCAAGGTCTTATATAACATTTCGGGTGGATAACCCTTAAAACATTCTCTTCACTTTTACTGTAAAAAACTGCTTCTATATCAGATTTAAACAGTTGTTGGTCCATTTTAAAGTGATAAATTTCGATTGAGACCCAGAAAAATTTGACGGTAATACTTATTCTCATTCTTAGGCAAATGGTACCTATTTTTTATATCATGAGTTTGTAAAAAAAAGTTGGCCAGATATTGTTTTTATATTTTTTTATACTGTTCTTTTAATCATTTAATAATTATTTAAATAATGTAACATTTTTATTAAAATTTTTTATTTACATGTAAAATAAAAAACGTTTTTAATTTCTTTTAAAAATAAACATTTCAGTATATTATGTATCAAGTTTGATAAATGCCATTTTAGTCCAGAATTTTGAATGAGTGTCTAGAAAAGTTTATAAACGAGTTGCATACTATAGTATGCATAGTATATATATATAGTATACTATAGTATATAGTATATAGTATATAGTATATAGTATATAGTATATAGTATATAGTATATAGTATATAGTATATAGTATATAGTATATAGTATATATATACATTTTCTACGAAAAATACTTTAAAATAAATAAATAAATAAAGAAAATATTGTTTGATTTGTTTTATCACTATAATTTCAAAATATCACTGTATTAAAAATTCTTACACAGGAAATGTTAAAGGTAAAAAAGTGACAGTTGTATTTATTGGGAATCTACCCGCGTTAAAATGTGAAATTTTTCTGTGTAAATCAAAATTTATCCCTTAAAATAGACTTACAATCGATATAGAAGCAGTTTTTCACAGTAACAGTGTAGAAAATGTTTTATGGGCATTGCAAGAAATTTTTTTAATACTTTATCATTGTAATCTAGTTTAATGCACTATAGTGCATATAGTATAGTAGAGCGAAATCAAAAGGTTTATACAAACGTTCAAATAATATTTTTAAATATTGACGTCAGAAAACTATTTAATATTTTTATATTTTTATTGAGATAATAAAGCAAATTTTTACATTTAGTATTATTTCACAAAAAAGGGCACTTTATTTTACCGATTATGATATTTGATAACTGTCAACTAACTTAAAACTACCTTCAGCCCGTGACTAAAAACCTGTTGCCAACTTCAGCCCGTGACTAAAACGCCATAAATCCACAGCTTGTCAATGTGTATTTAAAAATATGTACGATAAAGGGCGTTTTAAATGTTAACATAAATAAAAAAATAGAAATGGAAAATATTTGTAAAAATATATTTTTGCAAAACAGTGCTTTTTGACTACAGTGCGACGCACCAAAGTGCATTTTAGGTAAAAGAGCTTGGCGGCGGGCCGCTGTCAACCGGCGTTGGCGGCGTTAAGCCGAAGCCGCGACCCGGCCACCGATGTAAATTTATAACGTATTTGAATGTTTACGTATTGTCGGATCAGTCAGATCTGTCACTCCGTCATTTATCAAGCAAGCGCTCCCCCCTTTACAAAATCCGTGCCCGACTCCACAACTCTCGACTAAACTGATGCCGAGCGGCATGCTGCTCTTTTGCTAACCTCTGAACCCGTGTTTACATACTCGTTTATTATTTACCTTGACTTCTCTACTACAATTTTCTAATTGACAGCCGAATTTATTAAAAGCTAAATTAATTGGTAATGGATGTATTTAAAATATGATACGATTTTTTTTGTTGAAAATAAACATCATTTAACACAACACCATTTAAAGAATGATGATCTTGTCTAAAATGTACCTATAAAACTGATGATAATTATTTTAAGAAAGGAAAATATTTTACCGAAAGTTTTGTAAAGGCAATATGCAATTTTGTAAATATTTTGTTAATTTCAAAGGATACAGATTATTTTGTTAATGTTTAACAAATTATTTTATTAAAAAATTACACGTGATTTCAGGCAGAATCAATGTAATCTTCTGTATACGATTCTCCAATAATTTTTTAAATTTATTTATTTATTTTGTTTTAATATTCTGCTAACACTGCTCTGGAATATGTCCAAATCTCTAGATAATTCTCGTATGCCTGCATGAGGATTGGCGGCCGTTGCTGCCAATAAACTGCTCGTCATAAAAATCGACGCACCTAGTTTTTTGGAAAATATTTGAAAGCTCGTTATTGGAAAATTACTGAATCTTTGGAAATTCTGAATAGCTGATTCTTTGACTCTTATGTCTAATTTTGGGAATACGATATTTTGCACATTATACTACAGGGTATTAAACGAAGAGATGTATTTTTTCCGAAATTTCAAGTTATTCCCATTCATGAGGCAGTTGAGTTTGATAGTCGTAATACCCCTCCCTAATATTAGTAAGGTAATCCCTCGAAACATTTTCGAGATTTTGTGAATATTGCGGCTTACTACGATTATATGCCAATTAATCGAAAATTGTCGTTATTTCCCAGTTTATAAACTGAATTAGACTATAGTCTAAAAAATGAGCAATAGTGGATTCTTTGACTTACGTCTAATTTTGAGAATACGATATTGTGCACATAGCATTATACTATAGGGTGTTAAAAAAAGAGATGTTTTTTCTAAAATTCCAAATCTCCATTCACAGGGCAGTTGAGTTTGATAGTCCTAATACCTAATGCTATGTGCACAATATCGTATTTCCAAAATTAGACATAAGAGTAAAAGAATCAACTATTGCTCATTTTTTGGACTAAAATGAAGAATAACGTGAATTTTCGAAAAATTGCCATATAATCGTAGTTAGCCAAGATATCCACAAAATCTCGAAAACGTCCCGAGGGATAACCTAACTGTTATTAGGAAGGGGTATTACTTCTATCAAGCAACTGAAATTTTGGAAAGAAAACATCCCTTTTTTTAACACCCTGTAGTATAATGCTATGTGCACAATATCGTATTCTCAAAATTAGACGCAAGTCAAAGAATCCACTATTGCTAATTTTTTTGGACTAAACTGGGAAATAACGACAATTTTCGATAAATTGGCATATAATCGTAGTAAGCCGCGATATTCACAAAATCTCGAAAACGTTCCGAGGGATTATAATCCCTCGAGATTTTGTGTATACCTTACTTATATTAGGGAGGGGTATTACGACTATCAAACTCAACTGCCTCATGAATGGGAATAACTTGAAATTTTCAAAATCCATTCAGTAATTTTTCAATAACGAGCTTTCAAATATTTTCCAAAAAACTAGGTGCGTCGATTTTTATGACGGGCAGTTTATATTAATTTCATTATTTCCACCTGTGACTGTTGCTCGACGAACTCTTTTTTTCGGTTGAACACTCCCGTTTGTAGTAAACTGCTTGACTGTACGGTGAAATGAAGTACGTTATCGAATTTTATCCGGAAAACGCTGAGCGTAGATATTAACAGCATCATCAAGATTCCTGCCTGCTTCTCCATAAATCAAAATCATTTCTATTTTTTCTTCCACTGTTCAAAAATCCATTATGAGTAACTGCTTAACGAGGAGGTCTTTTTGTTTGCAAATTAATCTTCGAACTAATTTGATTTAATAATGCTAAACTATGTATAAATAGTTTCTTTATACCTCAATAATAATTATTATTTTTAACTAAATAGCATTTTTTATACATACATAAGGATTAAAAAAAATAATTTACAAAATAATGTTTTTTTTACCTTGAATTAGGTATTCTATTAAAAAAAGTATAATAATCATTTAAATTAAAGGATTTAATGCTGGCAGGTAAAAAGTGACCATGGTGCGCAATTGATAATTATCACCGAATGAAATAATGTATACATATATATAAAATATATATATGTATACATATATATAAAACTTAAACCAAAGGAAACTTAAATATTAGTTAAAAAATCGTGGGTACTTACAAAAATCAGATTTAATTTAATAAGATAATTATTACCAAAAAAAGTGATATTTTTATAGAAAAATTATTGTAGAATCGTATAAAATTGATTTTTTTTACAACGTCATCTATTACAAATATGAAAAAAATATTTTAAACAAAATTTATCTATTTTTAGTCAAAGTAAAGTAAAGTAAAGTAATTTATTGTCCACAAATGACTTAAAAAAGGTATTGGACTAGTCCAGGTTACATAGTAATAATTACACAATATTAAGACTAAATTAAAACAAAAAAACAAATATTTTAAATTACATATTTAAGTATTTAAGTATTCCCCAACACTGTAAAAAGATTTTTGAATTAAAAACTGGTGCAGTTTTCTTTTAAAAATATTTATATTGTTTATGCATTTTAGGTGTTGGGGAAGTTTGTTATAAAACTGAATTCCGGCATATACATATGAGCAAAATCCTGCAGGATTTTGCTCATATGTGCTAGTACTGTGTTAAGGGATCCTGTATTCATTCCGGGATCTAGTGTTGTACGTGTGATCATAGTTGTTGTTTATAAATAAAGATGAATTACTTTTAACAAAAAGTAATAACTCCTTAATATAAATACACGGTATTGTTAATATATTTAGTTCCTTAAAAATGCTTCTACAGGATTCTCCAAAACCCATACCAGCTAAGTTTCGTACGGCTCTCTTTTGCATTTTAAATACTTCTAAAGCATTTGTAGATGATCTTCAAAATAGTATACTATAACTTACACGTGAGTAAAAATGTGCATAATAATATGAAATAATAACGCTTCTATTAACTATGCTATTGAGCCTATAAGAAACATAACAAACGCTAGATAATTGTTTACATAATTCAGTTATATGATATTTCCAACTCAAGCATTCATTAAGATAAATTCCCAAAAATTTAGTGTTTTCAACTTGCTTTATAGATTTGTTATTGATTTTAAACAGTTGACTTTCGGGATTTTGGGACTTTTTAAATTGAAAGTTCATAAAAACAGTTTTATCGGTATTTACTAAAAGCTTATTTTCCTCAAACCATCCATTACACCCGATTATGCAATAAAAAATAGGGTGTTCCATTGGAAATTTTAAAGTTACCCCCTGTTCCTTCTATAAGGAGGAGAGTATGAGGACCAATTTTAGTACTGATTGATTTCCCCCCTCGAATCATTTAATTTTTATTTTATACATTTTTTCGTAAAATGCCTACTTACTGAGATATTTTAAAGTTTCAAGATGACTCACCCTGTATATTACCAGCCTGGTAATACCAGGAATCTGTTATTATTGTTATTCGGATTTCTTATACATATTTAACGAGTGTGCGAAGTATCCGAAAAAAGATGACATCACTGGTTTTCAAACTGAAATTAGGGGATATATCCCCTGTATACAGTAATGTGGGTGAAAGTTACGAAATACATCAATAAGTGTTGTGGTAGGTAGTACTGATAATTATATTGTACCAAATTTCCTTATAATTTGATGATTTCAGAATGTACTGGGTCTTTTTGAAAATTACAAGAATTATGGTTATATTATTGACGTACAACAATTATATTAAATTACAGTTGGTTTTAAACTTAACATAAAGTTATGTGGACCTGGATTAACATAAAATCTGGTTAATATTTGGTTAAAATTAACAAATATTTTTTTTACTGTGTAGGATATAAGAATGAGTTTTTTTCGAGTAATGTATAATTGTATCAAAAGCAATAAAATAAAATGAATGCTTCAGAATTTTTCTAATGTTGATAGATTTTATAAATTGGTGTTCACGAATAAGCCTTGCAGGATCTCTGGAAGATGGACGAAAACGCTTCGTCTCGCTTTAACATTCCCATTCCATTATATTATATTAAGAAAATCTCGTCTTCTAATCTGCACTCGGTGGTAATACAAGCATTCAGAGTCGGGGTTTCGAGTGTCGATCCAATCTGCACTTCACTAGGAGCGAGTTGAAGTGTTTTCGGGGTGCAGGCACCGGTCAAAGGTTCGCACGGCCGACTTGCTTTGCCGACGCTTTCCCGTCGTCACTTTCCACAATAACCCGACCAATTTTCCCCGTCACCGCGTCTCAGGACCGACACACGATATCCTGAAGATCATCACGACACAGCGGCGTTCCTGTTTATATTATTCCTAATAAATCCTACCCAAGTAGCACAACTGGTTAAATTAACATTAAATTTACGTTCTTTCTGGTTAATTTACTTAAGTTATATTGTACTATAACGTTACATTAACCTTAAATTAACGTTGTTTTGTAATAAGTGGGGAATAAAAATCATGGTTAATTTAACGTTATGTTAAGTAAATTTAACTTCTTGGTTAATATACCTGTCGGTTAAAAAATGTTAATATTTGTTAATTTTTGGTTAATTTTACCCTTTTTCGACTGCTTTTTAACTCTTTAGTCAACTTAAACTAAAGTGAAAAAACCAATTATTTTAAGTTTATTTTAACTTAATATAATTATAATTTACCAAGTAGGTATATTATACTACACCAAGTATGCATAGTTCTATGAGTCTTAAGATTTTAAATAAAATGTCTCCCCTGAATATTAATATCTTCATTTTAATATTTAAAAGAGGTAGTTCTAGGAGAAAAACCAATGGGGCATTTTTTTTCTGATGAAATGGCTCATAATACTTTTATATTTTAAACCTGCTCAAAAAAGAATAAGAAATAAAGAAAATAAAAATTTTAAAAAAATATTTTTTTTGCTTATTTATTTTTTATTTTACTTAAAATTGATTTAAAATACTTTCAAACATAAAATAATACTATTTTTTATTATTGGTTTATTTAATTTACCTTATTTTTGAAATAAAAATCAAAAATAAAAATTAATGGCATTTGCTTTTGTAAAATGAACAGCAAGCAATATGGCGATTATAGGTAGGATGCTTTTACTAATTGGTTATTTAACCAATATAAATTAACCTGCAAGTTTATTTAAACCATTTAGTTATTTCCTTGTGTTTAAGTTAACTACTTTATTTACCCATCAGTAATTTATAACTCTTTGGTTTTGGTTTCAATTTGGTTACATTTAACACATTATAGTTAAAAATTACCAAAATTTAGTTAAGTTAAACTAACTTGTTATTTTCAAAATAACTAACCTAAAATAAATTCCTGCCGAACGTTCTGGAAAACGTTGCAGTATGTACTACATAGAGAATCGTGTGGCGTTCAAAGTTTATTTATAAAGAGGCTTTATTTCTGGTACCTATTTAAGTTCCTAACATAGTATGTATTAACAATGAAAACTGCAAAACCATCACTTTTTTAACGAGTTGGTTGATTAACGTTAATTTACCATTTAGTTAAAATACATTTGGTAAAATGCAACTTGTTGGTTAAAAAATATAGTCAAATTAACCAAAACTGTGGTTAACTTACCAAAAGGTTCTATTTATAGTTAATATGAACCAAAATATAACCATTTAGTTATTTCCTTGTGTTTAAGTTAACTACTTTATTTACCCATCAGTAATTTATAACTCTTTGGTTTTGGTTTCAATTTGGTTACATTTAACACATTATAGTTAAAAATTACCAAAATTTAGTTAAGTTAAACTAACTTGTTATTTTCAAAATAACTAACCTAAAATAAATTCCCGCCGAACGTTCTGGAAAACGTTGCAGTATGTACTACATAGAGAATCGTGTGGCGTTCAAAGTTTATTTATAAAGAGGCTTTATTTCTGGTACCTATTTAAGTTCCTAACATAGTATGTATTAACAATGAAAACTGCAAAACCATCACTTTTTTAACGAGTTGGTTGATTAACGTTAATTTACCATTTAGTTAAAATACATTTGGTAAAATGCAACTTGTTGGTTAAAAAATATAGTCAAATTAACCAAAACTGTGGTTAACTTACCAAAAGGTTCTATTTATAGTTAATATGAACCAAAATATAACAAGAAAATTAACTACTCTTTACCAGTTTTATTGGTTAAAATTTAAAGTTAATATAACGTTATATAACTTTCTAAAATAACCTACTTATTAACTAAGGTAAATTAAGGTTATTTTAAAAGTTAAAATTAACTAAAAATTAACTATTTATTTAATATGGAAGTATTGTTTCACTCATCAGTTAGGTTCAAAGTTAAATTATGGTAAAAAATAACTTTTAAATTAACTCTTAAGTAATAGCAACTAGTTGGTTAATTTAAAGGTTTTATTTTAGTTTATAATAACCGTAAAAAAAACTAATTGGATAATTCAACTAATTGGTTAAAAAACCAAGTTAAAAAAACGTCATTTAACTTAGATTTCGGTTAATTTACTTATAATACTAGTTATTTAATCTTTTGTGCTACTTGGGTACTACCACACGAAACTAAATTGTTTCAATTGGATTTAATTTTAAACTTTTATATAAAAAAAAATAGTGTGACAGAGCGTTAGCTAGCTTTTTAAGAATTAGAAGTATTCCCCAAGTATAGCCCCTGTATTACTAGACTTTATTCCATTATAATTTTTGGTATACTTTATAGTTTATACTGTTATAAAAATAAGATTTGTAATTATTTTAACACAGGAAAATATTTTGTAGAAAGTTTTGTTAAGGTAATATGCAGTTTTGTAAGCATTTTGTTGATTACTTTGTTAATGTTTAACAAATTATTTCGTTGAAAAAGTGACTGACTTCTGTGTCTGCAACTTATGTTTCGACACTACTTTATTCGAAATTTTTTAAATTGTTTGTCGTTTTATAAATAAACGTATACGTTTGTCGTTTTATACGGTTGCATATAAACTTTCCAAAAATATACTTCCGACACTGAAAAATTGGTTTTCAGGTACCTCTAGAAAGGGCTCACCAAATTTGAGCTCTTCATATTAATAGGGAGATCCTCCTCATCACAGTTTTCCATTTTTTTAGTCCCTTAAAAAAAGACCATATTTCATTATTAATCAATTGTTTAATCAAATCTTTATACATATTTTTGTAGGAAATTGAATGCCCTACAAAAAAGAACTAGTGTTTAAGCGATTACTCTAACCATTTAAAAAAAATCAAGATCAAAGTTTTAAGAATTTATTTAAAAAAATAGTGTATATAATTTTATTTTTAAATTTGGTAAGCACTTTCTAGAAGTGCCTAAGAACCAATTTTTCAGTGTTGGAATTAATAAAAAATATTCGATTTTTTTTAATCACTCTAATATACAATTACAATTTTTATAACTAAACTAATAACAGTTTTTGATGGTGGTAGAATTGTTTTAGGTCCATTTTGCACTTTAAAATAATTATAATTGGTGTATTACTGGTAGGTCCATACCTCCAGGAAATCATTCCTGTCGCGGTTTATGATATGTAAATCCTACATTTTTTTCATATATATGTATATTATAGAGATGAGAGGGGGGCCGGTTCTAAGATTTGAAACCAGGGCCCTACGTTGTCTTGTTACGCCACTGTTTCTGCCATTACTGGTTTTCAAACTGAAATTAGGGGTTACAGTGAAGTGGGTTAAAGTTACGAAATACATCGGTAACTGTTGTAGAAGTACTGAAAATGAAATTGGACCAAATTTCTTCATAATTTGATGATTTTATAATAGTGTGTTATTTAATTGTTTGTATGTTATTTTTGTATTCATTTATGTGGGTAAGTGTTAATTTTTTTGTTTAGGAAATTAAATAATAAAGCAAGATTTCTTATTAAAATTCTTTTTATTTAAGTTTCCAATTTCCAACCAATACTTTTTAAAAAATTACAAGAATTATTGATATAGGATTTTGTTACAAAATCTACAAAATGTTTGTTATAATTACAAACTTCTTATTTAATTAGATAACAGATTAAAGTTGGTTGTAAACTTAAGTTATGTAGACCTGGATTAACATAAAATCTAGTTAATATTTGTTTAAAATCATCAAATATTTTTTTACTTTTTTTTAAGTATTATGGTTTAAAATATGCTTTTTTAAGTAATCAAAAGCAATTACACAGTTAATAGTTATTTGTTTTACAAGTGATGAAAAGTGACTTTTTCATGCGAGTTTTTAAGTTGTCCACAAGGCCGTTAGGCCGAGTGTGCATTAACACGAGCTTGAAGAAAGCTTTTCTCATAAGTATAACACAATGTTTTTTCTGCGACCATTTTATTTTTTATTATTTTTAAATACAAAACAAAATAACCTAAAAACTTTTTTGACAGTGAATGTCAAACGATGCTGTCAATTTCTTTTCACACAGACCTGTCACTTTTCACACAGAAATGTCACTTTACATTCGTGTTTTGCCTTGCCAATGAAAAGATTCATTTTCTAAGCAACGATGAAAAGTGACTTTTACATAGTGGTCGTAGAATTTTTTTTTAAAAATTTGTGTTAAAAATAATGCGTCTTTAATAAAAAATGTATAAATTTACATAAACTTCCTAGTGTTTATAACAAAAATTATAAAAATTAAAATCTTAAAATTTCAAAAGATTTGTTAAAAGGTCCTACACAAATAAGAATGTTAAATAATAATTTTTTATACATTGTAGTATATAGTAATAATATAGTTAAAGTTACTAGAAAATTATGTTAATTTCAATATAATACATTAGTTTAAATCTCCTGAACAAGTGTTAATCTAACACAAAAGTACACTGAACCAAAAAGGTACGTAATATTAATAAAAAAGTTATTGGCTTAACGAACTCTGTTTATCGTTTTTCGTCCGATGAACGAGTTAATTGGGCCAACGAATACTTGTACATTAGTCGATGTTTATAATTTTATCACTTAATTAACTTTTTTAATTGGGTTAATAAAAATATTTATTGATTTAATAAATATTATTATCGAATTGATGGATATGTTTGTAGAATCAATGAACTTATTTATTGATGCAATTAAGATATTCGTTCATTCAATCAACAGGTTTATTGATTATATGAAAATATTTATTGATCCAATAAACGGGTTTATTAATCTATGAACAAATTCATAAGCTCAATCATTTTTGTTCATAAAATCAACGAACGTATTTATTGATCTAATAAACGGGTTTATTGATCCAATGAACACATTCATTAGCTCAATCATTCAATCAACTCGTTCATTAATCTAACGACACTATTTACACTACTTAATACACTACACTACTTAATAAAAGAATACATTAAAAATAAATAAACATTTATTGTCAAAAACTATGCATTTAACATGTTTGCCTTGTTTATGGAATGGAAAAGATGAACAGTTGGTGAAAATATACCATTACATATTTTTATACACTAATTTGTAGTGTTGTAGGGCCCATAATACTGCCGCATAACTCCCATCTGAAAATATTGAAATGACTTTCATCCTCAATGTTGTCCAGCAAACATTTTGTAGTCTTTTCTTTAAGGTTACCTGGAACTTTCAAAAAATCAAAAATCCTCTGAAAGCATTCCTCCCAATGGCTAAGTAAGCAGTCGCTCTTGAAAAATGCTCCTTCAAAATCCATATCAATCTAAAATAAATCATCTCGTAATATTACTAAACATTCGATTTTTAATTCATACTTCGTACCAATCGATATCCCTTTAGAATTTTGTATTGAGACAATTTTTTCAAGATTTGTCCACAGTTTTCTGCCATTTCTAGATCGTTTAATCTGTACCATGTCTTATATATATGCCCTTAGGCATGCTTCTCCGTCAGTTTCCGGAACTACAAATTTATATTGATTTAACAAAAGTTTTCTAAAAGTTTTGATCAAAAAAGAATCCAAGTTTTTAAGAATATTGAACACATCCTTTCGAGAAAAAATATTATTATTGTGTAAGGCCAAGACAAATTTAGCTGCTTCATTATGCAATATTTTTTTGATATTCATCTATGATGAAGGTACCTACCGGTTTTTTATATTCATCATTTAAGATGTTCTTGTAGATCTGGTGAGCAATAATAGGAATATTTTTAGTTGGTTGATCAATTGATTTAAAATACCCTATAATGGTATTTGAACTGGATAGTTGAGATTCAACAGAATAATTCGTCTCCGCTATCAAAATTGTATCCTTGCATAGATTTTGCAACGATTAATAAACAACCTTTTGGCGCTTAAAATGTCTAATCCTTAACGAAAGTGCAAAACGATTATGACAAAAAAGCAGTGCATAGTGAAATATGTAAATTGAAATGTACTTACCCTTTGGAATTTTAAACCAGAATATCAACTTAAACTTCACCTTTAAATAAAACCCAAAGAAATTGATTTGTATCGCGAGGGAACCTCTATATCCTTTGCGACGAGACCTTCCTTCGCCTAGGTAATTAGGGATTAGACTGGATAAATCTTATAGTGTCCCGGCAATTTTTGTTTTAACCAATAAAATCTCTTATATTTTATGTACTGTTTATTAGCTTAATAAACGCATTTATTGGCCCAACGAATGTATTCATCAGTCAATAAATGTTCGTTGAGTCAATGAATGCATTTATTGGCTTAGAAAAACCCTTATATCAGTTAATAATTGAATTCATTGTCCTGACGTACAATTGTTCGTAATATCAATCAAAATATTTCTTTAAACCAATGTACACGTTCATTTATTTATCGAACTGATTCATTGATATAACGAATGCATTCATTGATTAATGCCCAGTATTCATTAATCTAACAAATTTTGTTTATCAATTTACGTAAACGAGCTTGATGTACTATGTTTATTGGCCCAATGAACACGATTCATTGGGCCAGTAAAAAAAGTTACTGACTTCGTAGGAAAAAAGTAATGAACAGTAATTCGTTAAACCAATAACCCTGTTAAACATCCAAGAACCCCTAATAATTGACTTAACGATTATATTCATTGTGCTAATAAATAAATTTCGATAAATAGTGTTTATTGATATTACGAACAAAATTATTTTCAGTGTATTTGTTAAATATTTGGGTAGTTACATAAAATTGTTAATCAAATTAAAACAATTGAGTATATATTTTTTTTCAATTCAACTTAAAAATAAATGTTATTCTTCTAATTCGCTAATTTTCGCCTTCTTAATTCGATTGGAGGATCCTAATTGTAAGGTTAAGTGTGCTTTTATATACCGTGAGTTTAACAAAATTAAAGGAAAGTTTGCTATGATAATGTTTTTTTTACTTACATAACGTTTGTATCCCTAGAAATGTTTGAAGACCGTTTACTCTATGGCATAGATTTGTATTTTATTTTGGAATACAAAAAAGACTGGCCTTTTTTAAAAATTATTTTGTAGTATAATAAATCATTTTTATAACATACTTAGATGTTTTATTTTTGCTCAAAAATCAATATTCTTATATTATATTTTATTAAAATAAATAAAAATAAACAATTAATAATAATAATAAACATATTGTTAAAATAAAAAATTAAAACTATTTAATAAAGACATAATATTTGTGTAAAATCAATAGAAAGTTATATGTTAAAGTAACACTTTTTTGTGTAAAATAAATAAAATATAAATAAATTTAACATATTTTATTATGTTAAAGTTATACAGATTTTAAATTATATTAATTATTAGTTTAGGTTAAAATAACCATTAAATAAAATAAAATTGAAACAACACGATTTGTTAAATTAACTTTGCAGTTATGTAAAAAATCAAATATTAATTTTCTTTTACACATTCTGTTGTGTTAAAAATTAACATAAGTAATAAAAAAATTGAGTGGACTTTCTGGGACACAAGAAATATGTTAAATATACATATAAATTTTTTACTGTGTATAGTGGTTTCTTCTCCACCACTGTTTTCCTCACATAATAATTACCGAACCGTGTTCTGGGACTGCCCAGATGGGCATATCTTGGCTGTCACTTTGACGTTGACTTATACGAGTCCGATGTGCCAGAGGTATGTGAGTTTTGTTTCAGTTGATTCATTCGCGTTACCATCTGACGCGATTATTTATCGACTACTAATTACAGAGCACTTGGGCATAAACAACTCGATCTTACGCCCCGACGTCGCTTTTACACCAAACCAAGATGTTGACTAAACGATTTTTTATTACATGCGTATAATTATTATTGACAAGCATTTTCACTAAAAACACCTGGACATTTTATTTTTGAAATTTATTTATATTTTAATAATATTATGCTATGCCAAAAATGTGCAAATGTTGCTAGGCAAAATCAGTTCTCATCGTTTCAAATTTCCTTTTACTTCTAGAAAAGTTATTTTTTGGACTTTCTTAAATTGACCAATTGTCGATGTTTCTCTGGAACAAAAAGGAGATTAAAAAATGTAAGAACTGATTTAGTCATTATGAATCAAGCAAAAACTTTTATGAGGTATACATTTTTCTCGTTATATGAAAAATAAGAAAGTTACTTCTCTGGACAACCCTATCCAGGCACATACTGCAGATGCCAGAGTGGAATGTTATTCAATAAAAAAAAAAAATAAAAAATGAAGATTGAGGAAGAGATGAACGGAGAGCTGTTATTAGAAAATACATTTTGAAAAATTTTAACATAATTTTTTGTATAAAACCAGGGTTTGTTATTATTTTAACAAAGGAAAATATTTTACCAAAAGTTTTTTAAAGGTAATATGCAATTTTGTAAGCATTTTGTTAATTTTAAAGGTTACAAATTATTTTGTTAATGTTTAAAAAAATTCCCACAACAATACGCATCAACAAGTTCAACTCACTTATCGGCCATTCCAAGCGAAAAATAATGTTATAGTAAAATATCATTCAATTGATTAGTATATTTTTATTATTAATTTTTGTTTAGAATTTATTGTAGAATAATAACACATAAAAAATATACTAAAAAATTGCATTTAAAAAAATATATATCATAATTATAACAAACATGCATTAATTCGTTACGTATGTGGTATTTTGAAGAGTAGGCCGTGACAAACAAAACAACTCCTGACCGCGTCGCTATTTTTTGACATTTACAAATTGTTTTAGGCGACAAGTGGTAGTGATTCTTTTATGAAAAGGTAAGTGTTTATATATTTTTTTAATAATTTTATAAGTACTATTATTTTGTCCCGTCCATGGGTCAAAAAATACAAAAAATTGTAGTTTGGAGATGGAAAAACGCGCTTTATATTTAAAAACTATTTTAGTTGCGTCAATTTATCTAAAAAATGGATCCTAAGTCATAATAGATCCACAGTTTTTCTTTTTTTGCATAGGATAAATAAAATTAAAATGTGTCCCGTCATGGGTTTTACATATACTGGTGCAAAACATAACAAGAAATAGGTAATAAAATTGTACCCTATACTTTGAGGATTTTTTTTGAGAATTTAGGATAGAAATAAGTGAAAATTTTTCAAAAAGATGAGTTTTATGACTGACTTGATCTTAATTCTAATTAAATATTTTTTGACTCTTTCTTGCAAGAAAGAGTCAAATAATAATTAATTACACTTACATTTACATTTCTGTCCACCATGGTGGACAGAAATGTTTGTTGTTTTTTGCACCAAATGCACAGTTTTCTCGATAGAAAAAATTTTTTACAATATTTTATAGTTCATTTTCCTACAATTTTTTTATTTGGATTTTTAGATGGCACGCGTTAGAAATAAAGAAAAGCATAATCATTATGAAAAAATACGACGAGAAAAGATTAAGTTAAATAAAGACAAATATAAAGATTTTAAAGAAAAATATGCGGAAAGAAAGAAGCAGTTTCTGAAGAAGCAAAAGGAACTTGCTGTACAGGCATTTATAAGCGCTGCACAAATGAAGATAAAGAAAAGTTAAGAGCGAAGTTACAAAAAAATGTACCGGGAAAAAGTCAAATCTAAAACACAATTTAATAAGAAAGAAAACAATGAAAAATTAGGTCCATACCAAACACCACAATCACTGGGAAAGGTACGAAAAGTAGTTAATTAAAACTGAAGATAGACGTAAGCATATTGTAAGAAAACTAGCTGCAAATCAAAAACTTTTTGATGATAAATCTGCAAAAACAGAACCCTGGAATAAACTTGGTGAATACAATCGTGATGACATCAGGAAAACGAGATCCATTGAAACATCGGAAGAGAAAAAGAAGACGCAAAAAAGATAAAAGAAGCCTATTCTTTTTTTCTTAAAAAATATCCTGAATTAGATATAAGTTTATCCAATTTTTACGAACGACCTTTTTTGTTAAGTTCGTTAATGCCACATAATGTTTGCCTGTGCATTTATCAGGCAAATTTTAATTTTCTTGTTGAATCAATTCAAAAGGTGATTCTAACATTTCCTCAAAAACTAAAGATCTACTAACATTACTTTGCTGTGACATACGAGGTGTGTTCAGAAAATATCGGCATTTTTCGTT
The DNA here is from genome assembly GCA_921294245.1 of Brassicogethes aeneus. NCBI lineage: Eukaryota > Metazoa > Arthropoda > Insecta > Coleoptera > Nitidulidae > Brassicogethes > Brassicogethes aeneus. Next base: position 50,347,282 of record OV121135.1, read on the forward strand.
TTTTGAAAGAAATATTTATTTATTCGTCTACATTAATTTTTCGCCTTCAAAATAGTCCCCATTGGATATTATGCACATGTGCCAGCTCTTCTTCCAATACTCGAAACACTACTAAAACTCGATCTTTGGTATAGTTCTTTCAGCGATGCGCTTTTAATCTTTTTATCTATGCTTGCAAAACGACGGCCCTTAAGGTTCTCTTTATTTTTGGGAATAGGAAAAAGTCAGACAGAGGCATGTCTGGCGAATATGGAGGCTGGGGCATCATTACAGTATTGTTTTTGGCCAAAAATTTTGTTCAAAATTTAACAATTTTGGAAAAAGTTTTGCTGCCACGCGTTTCATACTCAAAACATTCGAACATATTTCATGGGATGAGCCAATCGATATACTAACATTATCAGCGACTTCTCTGATGGTTTATAACCATTTATTCCACTTTTTACATGTTTTTATCGGTTGTTAATGTGCTTGTACGTTCGGGGCGTTCGTCATCTTCAACGTCTTCACGGCCATCTTGGAAACTCTTATACTACTTGTAAACTCTTGTTTTACTTATAGCAGACTCACTATAGGCCTTTGTTAACATTTCACAGAATTTATTTCATTTTTTAAGCAAAATTGGATACAAATTCTTTGATCCATTTCTTTTAACGAACGAAAATCGCCGAGCTCATAAAACACGTCTAACCTTAGCGGCTGCAACAGACAAAGTAAAGAATGAAAACAGCTAAAGTTTTTATCATACTTCGGGGGCATGTATACCAACATAATAAAGAAAATTTTATAACAACCGGACCCTCCGAACCCGCGAAATTTAACAATTCCCGTTATTTTCTGAACACACCTCGTATTATAATACGAAACTTTCGGTAAAAAATTTTCCTTTGTTAAAATAATTACAAACCCTTGTTTTATTCAAAAAATTATGTTTAAAGTTTACAAAATAAAATTAACAAACTACAAACTCATGTTAACAAATCTGATGTATGTAGCTAATTCGGTCGTAATTGAGTTTTCCCTAATCATCAACAAATTACGTGTCCATCCCACGTTCGTAGTGCATGAGGTGCATTTGTCTGCGGTTATTTTAAATAACTGACAGTATTATATGGCGGGTAATAATGGTATGTAGTAGTTAAAGGAGAGAGCCAAAGCGATGGCAAAAAGGCCGTGTGTGCAAACGCTAACCGCTGCTGTCACTATCACTGGACAAATCGTGATTTGCCATTTCGAGTTGCGAAGAACCGATGCACTGAAACGTGCACGAATTTTGTGCAGTACCGTATTGTTCAAATCCTAAAAACACAGAAAAAACGCTTTGATATAGTCAATGACAATGCTATAATTGATTGTTTTTTCATTTCTCCAACAAAAGTTAAAGTTTATTCAATCAAATATGTTTGGAGCAATTGAGGGTAAGGGATTGATGTTATTACAAATATTATATTCAGCCCATAACAAAATGTATTAAGTTAAAATTACTTGTTATAGAGTGAATGGCTCTTTAGATTTAAACCTAATGGAAATGTGTACTTCCTTGAAAATTATAGAAATGATTGCATTCAAAGTTTATCTGATAAAGGTAAAATTAATAATATTTAATTAAATATAACATTGATTTATATTAAAAGTTATAATGCTTCTACCAAAAATTAAAATCAAATGAAATAAGAATAGTCTTTGTTTCTTTTAATGTTTATGATTTTTATTCCAACGGAAACAAGGTAAAGTATTACTGTCTTACAGTGAATACCAATGTTTTCACTGTCTTGAAAAATACTTGTTATTTGCCCAATTATCATTCCCATTTTTTCAATGAGGCCTATATTCAATTTAATGATTGCTAAAATTCAGACAAACGCGCCAGGGCATCCCCTGCCACACCACACATCGGCAACCTGCAATCGCGTATAGCTATAGTTAAATGTGATCAACTGATTAATCGGTATTTCTGGTGACGCCAATTGATATAAGTGTATGGGTTATCTCTGGATGGGGTAGTGTTGGGTTGTTTGTTATAGTTGCTAATTTTTTGGGGGTTGTACTTCAAAAACCCGAATTTACAAGGTAAGTTGTATATGTTTTTTAATTGTATGTCCGCCATGCATTATCCAGTAATTTAATTACTCAATTATATCTAAATAATAACAAAAAGGTAAATGTGTACTCATATAGGTATGTATATACCATGGACACAGTTTATCTTGATATTCGGTGTCATGCCTTAAAATAGATATTTTGCTTAAATGGACGAAATTTTTATACATATACAAAAAAAACGTCTCATAGTCTTTTAGTACCATCATGATATCCTTGCAGGGCGTCCTGAAAGTATATATTGCTTCAGGACTTTCAGCAATCTTTAGGATTCGCCTCTAAATACATAAGATGAAATTCCTATTTCGTTTTAGAATAACCATGTGCCATGGCAGACAGATCCTGCACATCCAGTAACTGTTGCTAGTGATGGGTCAGCAACTTTCTTAGAGCCTAATATCACCAACACTTCTAGTGGGTTCCTAAAAGTTCCTACAGAAAACAGAACAGTTTCATTTTATGGATCGAAAAACCTGTGTACACAAGACTACCAGAAGCAGTTTCCAGAATTCATTTTATTTAAAGTTCATATTAATGTATTAATACAACTAAAATTTGCACAAGAAATTACATATTTAAAGGAAATAGAGCTTTGATTGCATTTAATGTAGCCATTCATTAGAAACCATAACTTTATTTATGCCAATGATAGTTTCTCATTAAGATTCATTGTGGCTTCAATTAAATAACAATTTAATTGAATAATTTCTTATGTTTTAAATAACTAAGTTTTAATACGGATTTAATAGAATCACAATTTAATTCAATGACTTCTTATGTTTGAACTAATTTTAAGCAGGTTTGCACAAATAAAAGTAAGACAATCATTCATTTGATCATAGCTGTAATTCAGGTATTGCAAATACAGTATACCATTGGCTCAATGGTTAACCCATTCACAATATAATTCTCTGTGGAGAAAACTACAATTCTAAGATCAATAATAAAAAGGGATCGTAAGAAAATTTAAAGTTATAAAGTTCAAGGAGCGATTCATCAGCCGTCAGGCAAGATATTGCAAATCGAGGTTTCAAGATATGATCTTTGGAAATAAATACGACCGGAGCGGAATGGTAGGACGAACGGAATAAATAGAAGGAGTCGCGGTCCGAGATTTATAAATAGCATTACTGGTAATTTATGTACGCCGCGATTGGGCGGACTCCTCTTTTGACGTTCTTCTAGATTTATCGCCAACGAGTTGATGGGAGGCGCACAACATTCGTATCAGTTTTGCTTCCCTTTCGCCCCCCTGCAACCCCCAAAGCTCGAGCCTATATTGTTCTTGGACGCTTATTTATGATACAGATGTCGATAAATTATTACCAAAGCCGATGGGTTTTTTACTTAGATATTAATAATAAATGTTTTACTTTCAAGGGTATTTCATATGTTCATGGGAATATTTAAAATGAAATTCCATTTGATCTATTGGACACGGTGTGCCTAAACGAAGTTTAAGTCACCTAAAAATGCCGCCAAAAACTGATTGCAGTTTCTTGTTCGGGACCCTTTAGTGACTTAAAAATAATATTTACCAAAATCCTAGCTGCTCCTCTTTTCGAAATTTTTGATTTTTTTAAAATTTTTTGTTTATTTCAAAGTCTACCTTTGACAGAGTACACATTTGTACACCGATTTTTATAAAATTAGAGTATACTATTGAGGAGACTTAAAGAATACTTTTTAATACTGTTCAGATCATTTGATATATACAGGGTGACCCAAAAACCGCTTATTTTTAATAAAGCAAAAGCGTAAATTCATGATTTTGGCATAACCCGCAAAAAAGATTTATCCCCATTTTTTTTTTAGATATTTCTACGTTTATCGGGTTACAAAATGGCATTCTTATTAACCTTTTATAAAAAAATAGATTTTTAATAAAATAAAATAAAATAACGCTTAGAGAATATTTAAAATGTTGTTTAATTTAGGCTTTTTAGTAGTTTTCAATTTTGAACGAAAAACTGGTTTAAGTTTTTTGATCGGCACTCTTTGGAGATTTAAAAACGATATTTACCAAAATTCTAACTGCTTTTTTTAAAATTTATTAAAAAATCATTTTTTTTTAAATTATCGCATAGTCCACCTTTGCCAAAGTACACATTTGTACACCGATTTTTATTGATTGCAGTTTCTTGTTCGGGACCCTTTGGTAACTTTAAAATGATATTTACCAAAATCCTAGCTGCTCCTCTTTTCGAAATGGTTTGAAAATTCTTATTTTTTTTTTAATTTTTGTTTATCTTACCTTTGACAGAGTACACATTTGTACACCGATTTTTATAATATTGGAGTATATTGTTAACGAGACTTGGAGAATACTGTTTTCATACTGAGCACATCATTAGATTTATACAGGGTTAGCCAAAAATCACTTTTTTATATAGTAAAAAGCATAATGAACAAAAAAGATTTATCTCCAAAAAATGATATTTTATTTAATTTATTCAAAATCAATTTTTCTTAAAAAGTCTTGATAAGAATCCCATTTTGTAGCCTGTTAAACATAAAAATATCTAAAAAAAACATGGGTGGGTATTTATCTTTTTTGCGTGTTATGCCAAAATCATGAATTTACGCTTTTGCTTTATTAAAAGAAGCAATTTTTGGCTAACCCTGTATATATTAAATGATGTGAACAGTATAAAAAAGTATTCTCCAAATCTCCTTAACAATATACTATAATATATTATAAAAATCAGTGTACAAATGTGTACTATGTCAAAGGTAGACTAAGATAAACAAAAATAAAAAAAAATCATGAATATTCAAAAATTTCGAAAAGAGGAGCAGCTAGGATTTTGGTAAATATCATTTTTAAGTCACCAAGGGGTTCCGAACAAGAAACTGCAATTAGTTTTTGGCGGCATTTTTATGTGACTTAAGCTTTGTTCAGATACACCGTGTGGATTACACATTTATACTTCTTATTATTTAAATTTAATTTATTTTTAAGCTTTTATATAAAGTTTTATTACTGTTTTATACAGTATAAAAGTAATTGAGACATGACGACTGGCTGGCGGTGATCGAATGTCGGAATTCGTTGCGACTGACATGGATTGAGACGATACAGTGGACCGGCTGATTGGTACAAATTGCTGTCGAAAAGTATAATTCGGACGCAACTGCTTACGTGACATTTTCCACTTCTTCACTTCTAAATTTATTGTAAGAGCATCAAAAATAATCGGCTTGTCCTATAGAGAAAAAATATGTCGGACATTCTTGTCATCGAGTAAAATAGTGGTAGTTACCTAAATGAAATACAAATTACGTTGCACGCTTTGCCTCCACCATTCCCCCCCACCACATTATGCACATTAACCTTAAATAACAACCCCACTTTTTTAATCGAAGTTGGGTTTAGTAATAGTATATTAAAGAAGTAATGTCATAAGACGTAATGGGCGAGTGCGACAAAAGGTCTTATGACATGAGTTCTTTATGCTATTTTATCTATTTTGCAAAAAATTATATAACAAAATTAATTTTATAACTTAAATTTAATTTGGTCCAATTTTACTTTAAAAAGTTGGTATCACAGTCATTGGTTTGACAGTTAATGTCAAAACGATTCGCCATGCCGTCCTTAATTTACTTATTTACATTAAACGGCTGTTAATGTAAAGGAGAAAAAAAAGGATTTTCTTTGGTGTTAAAAAAAAATTAGTGCCAGAAAAGTCTCGTAAGTACTAGAAAACTCATAAAAATATTATAACCAATAAGCAAAATATTATGCTGTTTAAAGTTTTTTTCTCATTATAGCACCGTAAGCGGTGTTATAATGAAGTGATTATGAACGCAAAATAGATAAACATACTTTTCAATACAGGGTGGAAATGTAATGGCAGAGTAAAAAAGTAAACTTTTTAATTTAAAATTAATTTCAAATTTAAAATAAACTGTTCTACAATTTTATAAATGTTCACTTTCTGGCACTTAACCCTTACCTTAACTGTATCTTGCTTATAAAACTCCATATAGGTCTTATGCATTTAAGTATTCCTTTAAAAGTTTGACAGTCTTGTTTTACAGTTATTAGCGATTGTCAGTTTTTTGTGGTATTTCTTTAAAAAAATTATATGCTTATTTGCACCCCACGCGACCGATTGTGCAACTTGGACTTGCTTTGGTAATTTCTTTAAAAAAAGGTTAGTTAGCCCAAATATTATTTGTTTCATTTAACTAAATCTGTTGTTTCAATAGAGCCAAACAACCGCATTTAGTTATATTTTACTATACAACTATATATTTGGTTAAAACAAACCTTTATATAGTTAAAGTGACCTTTACGTACCAGTACAATGTACTAAATACATTTGGTTGATTTGACTCAATATAATTGTTACCCTAACTAGGTTAACGGCTTGGTACAACTTACCCATAGCATTTGGCGCATTTTTATACCTATAGGTATTCCAAATATTTCAAGATCTTATTTTATTGTAATAACAATAAAATAAGATCTTGAAATATTTGGAGTAGAAACATTTTGTTTAAGCCATTTATTCAACTTTCTTATTCTTCAAGAAACAGGAAGTTCCTTGACGCATTTCTAGTATAATACCAGTGGTACTATTTCAGAAAATTGAACCTTCACCTCGATTAGATAATGTTTTTAGTGCGTTCCACCAACTTAAAATTCTTCAAGTATTGACAGCTGTTCAAATTTAAAGTCTCTTTAGTATCAAACAACTTGTAGAGTCACACCAAAGCAAAGGACTACCTGAGCTTATATACTCTCCCTGTAAGTCAACAGAGGCGAGATTTAAGAACACCACGTGATCCACACCGCCTTTGCCGCGATCGGTACATACTATGCAACCAGGAATGCAGGGCAAATTGTTTTAATGGTGTTAACAGAGTGCTTAAGGTTGAAGTAACTTTTATTTTACAAAAAACATATTTAGTAAACTGAACCATACAGCGTGTTGGTTTTACTAAAGTTTTCTGGGTTAATTTAACCAATATTTAAATAAATATGGGTCATGTAAATTAATATAGTTAAATTAACCATTCCTTTTTTTCTGTGTAGAACAAGTTAATAAAATATTACAGTATAACCTTAAAAAAATTTAATACATACGTATTTAGATTAATATGGAGCAAATATGCAAAAGCCCATAACTCATTCTGATATATTGCCCAAAAATGTGCACAGCAGAATCCCCAAATATTCAAACACTATTAAAAAGGAATGTTGCTATTTTTAGTTTGTCTGTATTTCGTCAAAATTAGTAAGAACCAGTGTGAAAATGTAAAAGTGGATTTAACGGTTTTTGCACGTTCTATGTACCCAACAACGTTGTTGCAACAACTAAGCGAAAAACATGAATATCTAAATAGCGAAAGCCACAACACAAAAAAATAAAGCATATGATAAAAAATTCATACTTGTACTTTTTAAATACTCACCCTGCACTGAACACTACGTTTAATAAATACTATAGTGTTTATTAATATATTATGGGGAATCTTCGTACTTAGAAAAATGTGCATAATGTGGGGGGGGGGGAAATGGCGAGGGCAAAAAAAGGAAAAATTAAAAAAAAAGTATGATAGGCAGACATATAAAAAAATCCTTTTTACTTTCTTCTACACATACGAGGTGTGTTCAGAAAATAACAGGAATTGTTAAATTTCGCGGGTTTGGAGGGTCCGGTTGTCATAAAATTTTCTTTATTATGTTGGTATACATGCCCCCGAAGTATGATAAAAACTTTAGCTGTTTTCATTGTTTACATTGTCTGTGGCAGCCGCTAAGGTTAGACGTGTTTTATGAGCTCGGCGATTTTTCGTTCGTTAAAAGAAATGGATCAAAGAATTTGTATCCAATTTTGTTTAAAAAATTAAATAAATTCTGTGAAATGTTAACAAAGGCCTATAGTGACTCTGCTATAAGTAAAACAAGAGTTTACAAGTGGTATAAGAGTTTCCAAGATGGCCGTGAAGACGTTGAAGATGACGAACGCCCCGAACGCACAAGCACATTAACAACCGATAAAAACATGGATAAAGTGGAAAAAATGGTTATAAACCACCAGAGAAGTCGCTGATGATGTTGGTATATCGATTGGCTCATCACATGAAATTTTTTCGAATGTTTTGGGTATGAAACGCGTGGCAGAAAAATTTGTTCTAAAATTGTTAAATTTTGAACAAAATTTTTGCCCCAGCCTCCATATTCGCCAGACATGCCTCTGTCTGACTTTTTCCTATTTCCAAAAATAAAGAGAACCTTAAAGGGCCGTCTTTTTGCAAGCATAGATAACATTAAAAGCGCATCGCTGAAAGAACTAAAGGCTATCCCAAAGATCGAGTTTTAGAAGTGTTTCGAGTATTGGAAGAAGAGCTGGCACATGTGCATAATATCCAATGGGGACTATTTTGAAGGCGACAACATTAATGTAGACGAATAAATAAATATTTGTTTCAAAAAACGAAAATTCCCGATATTTTCTGAACACACCTCGTAAATCATAATTTTGAGCTATCAACAATAATTTTAATGACTGGAACAACGCCCAGCGTGTAAAGATCCATTCAAAAAAGGGGCCAAAACTATGCTTGATCGGATCCATAAAAAAGTTTGAAAAAATCATAAAATATAAAAAAAAATCTGTAGCAATGGGTACCAAATTAAAAAAAAATCAATTTTCCCGGTGTTTTAACATTTAAAACAAATCTTGTAAAGCAGAAAATATATTATAATTAAAAATTTTAATAAAAATACGATAAAAGGTATAAACAAACGTGGTGACCCGAAACAAAATAATATAATAATAATGTTGACTGGATAATATATAAAACATCTAGAATGCAGCCATGTCGGTTTATCGATAAAATATCATCATAATTATATTTTAATGCTCATTTTCCAATAAATGACAAAATTTTATTGTAATATACATATTTATAGACATATTTACATGTTTGTTTTACTGCCAATATTTGTTTATTGAGGTCGTTCCAAATTTCGTTAATCATTTTTATTTTATACGGTTGACTCTAATATTATTAAATAGATCGACTCGCTCTTTTAATGTTTTTTTTAATATACCCCAAAATTTATGAACCAGCATTTTATTTGATTGTTAATCACAGTTTTGTTATATTAAACGTAATTGTAATTTGTATTTGTATTAAAATAAAAAATCAACTTGTTTATTTTTTCTGATTTAATTTTCACATGTGCATTGCATTTACTTACAAATGTATGAAAGCTATAAATCATGTAAAATGTGTTACTAATAATAAAATTTTTATTATTCCATGTAATAAAAACAAATACAGCAATGTTCTATATCACAATGTGTCAAAATATTGATACAATATTCTTTTATTAAGACCATTTATCGACATGAAATAAATACTCACATTTTATTGTATCAATCAGGAACAGTGAAATTATACTTGTAAAACAAATTAAAGTCCTGTGAAAAAATGTATAAAATTAAATCCGTCATCATAAATAACTAAATTTTATGGCAGTGTTTAAATGAATTATACTTTATGGTATTTATAAAATGCCCGAGATTTATTTGGAAAGTCGAGCATTTTCAATAAATCTGCTTATAGATGACTTATTTACGGTTACGACAATTGATATCGTTCGATACGAGCTGCCAACATCTAAACACGTCTCTCTGAACTTATTCGTAAGAAGCCGGAACTGTCTATCATTTTTAGGGCTTTATTTTCATATCGTTCATAAATGGGTTTTTATTTGTTTATGTCCGAGATTAGCTAGAAATAAATGGAGTGAAAAATTAACAATTTTTCTTAGGTTTTGGGTGGAAGTTGTAGTGTTTTTTTACTATAATTGTATATTATATATCAAGTTTGATAAACGCCATTTTAGTCACGAATTTAATTTAGTCACAAGAGAGCTTGCCAGCGAGTGCTAAGTGCCTAGAAAAGTTTAGTTGAATACTTAATATTATCTTATAAATAATTTAAATTAAATAGTTTTTAAAGCGACATCTATACGAAAGTAAAGTAACCATCCCAATAAACATTTTTGACGTAATTTTCACTTTAAAATAACTTTAAAATATGATTATGTTAAGAAAATATTTTATCCTTTGATTTTTTTTATTACTAGATATAATGGCAAAATATTATCACAAAGTATTAAACATTCTAACACGAGAAATGTTAAAGGTACAAAAAGTGACAGTTATATTTATTGGATTTTTTTGTATATCTTTTATATTTTTAGTTATTTTACACTATATTATAGATAGCAAAACAGTTATTCAAAATTGGTACCGCTAAATGTATATAAATTTGAATTAATTCTTCCATTCTTCTCTCCCATTATTTTTTCCTTTTTTAATAAACATTTATACCTTTCCCGTTAGAATTTTTAACATGGGAATCCACTGGCGTTAAAATCTCAAATTTTTGTGTGTAAATCAAAATTTATCCCTTAAAAATAGACTAACACTCGATATAGAAGCAGTTTTTTACTACGCAAAATTGTTAACGCTTTATCAGTTAAATCTAGGTCAGTACAAACGTTTCATATAATCTTTTAAAACAATTGGCGTCAAGAAACTATTTAATTCTCTTGTATTTTTTTATTTTCACATTTAGTAGGTATTATTTTACAAGAAAGTTACTTTATTTTAATGGTTGTATGACATTAGACAACTGTCATCTAAATTTAATCTACCTTCAGCTAGTGACTAAAAACCTGTTGCTAACTTCAGCCTGTTAGCCACACTAAATGTCATGAAAGCATGTACGATAATGGGCGTTTTAAAGGTAGGAGTGAACAAAACAATATTTAAGTTATAACAAAAGTGGAATCTTCTCGTATAAATTAAAAAAAAATAGTTTAGTTAAACAATGTTTATCTGGGGAATTCCATGCCAAATTTACCTTTCAAATGAGTTTACTGAAATTGGGATATGTTTTTGTAAGTATTCAAAAATAATAATAGCTTTTAAAATGTCCAATTTTTGAAAATTTGACGAACACAGGGCATTTAAAAAAATATATTTAAACAAAAATAATTAACAAAAATATCCAAATTAAAAAGTTTTTCAAAAAATTGCGGCGAATGTAAAAAGTTTGTTAAAATCTAAAAAAATCAGGTATCTTTAAATACGAAATTTGTAGTTTTGAGTACAATTAACTTTAATATTGTCAAATATCCCGAGTCAAAATTTAAATCGTAATTTAAACCTACTTTGACCTACCAAAACTGATTTAAAACCTGTTCAGTCTGTTTACTCCAATTTAGCACTAGAACAACCGAATTAATCTTCATTTGAACCGATTTTAACCGATTTAACCTCTAATACAATTTTTGGTTTAAATTTAAACGTAATTAGAACCGAAAAATCGGGAAAATGGACTTATCTGCCATGTTTTAGGTCATAAGTTGGTTATCTTTAGGCGAATATAAAACCGTTTAAGACGGAAATTGTCAGACTTAAGGTTTAAATTACGATCTTAATTTTGACTCGGGATTAAACCAATTTTGTATACACAGTAAAAAAATATTTGTTAACTTTAACCAAATACTTTATAGATAATGTTAATCCAGGTCTTCTTTTTAAGAACTTTAATGAAAAGAGTTTTGATAAAATTTGTTGCTTTAATAATCAATTTTCTAAACAAAAAAATTACATAAATGAACACAATGGGGAATGTTTTGATTGAATGCCTAAAATCACTTGCACTTTTTAAACGAAATATTTTGTTAAACATTAACAAAATAATTTGTAACCTTTGAAATTTACAAAATGCTTACAAAATTGCATATTAGGGGCCGTTCATTAATTACGTGAGGTGTTTAGGGGGGGGAGGGGGTCGAGCCAAACCTCACCAAATCTCACGTGGGGGGGAGGGGGGTGTCTCGGCAAATATCACGTAATTTTTTTTCCGAAAGAAAAAATTCAAAATTGCTAGAAAACTGGGTTAAATTAAGTAAACAATTATAAGCAAATTGTTTTTTTTTAATAAATCTAATGGAATTAAGCACAGATTAACTTATTTACATTAAAACCATGCATTTTAAAAAATCTCACGTGAGATTAAGGGAGGGGGGAGGGGGTCGAGCAAAATCTCACGACATCTCATCAAGGGGAGGGGGGGGGGTCAAAAAATCGCCAAAATTGCCTCACGTAATTAATGAACGGCCCCTTACCTTTACAAAACTTTCAGAGAAATACAAAACAAACCCTGCATGGTTTTCTACAAAATATTATGTTAAAATTTCACAAATTAAAATTAACAAACTACAAACTCATGTTAACAAATCTGATTTTTATAACTGTATACATAGTATTTATTTTGGGTGACGTATAATTCATTTTATAAATTTAGCATATAAATTAAAGTTGGAAGAGTTGTTGTAAGACTACACAAAAAAACCCATACAAACAAATTAAATTTTTAAATCGAAAAAGAAGCCTCCTCGACATGAATAATAAAAAACGCCATGTTTTCATTTGAAGGTGTATCAATAAAGGGCTGGCGCGCGTACGTTCTGCCGAGAAGCTAAAAAAAATTAGATCGCATCGCGATAAATATTGAACGGCGTAGCATTTTGAATTTCTCTTGAGCCACAGTAACGAGCACGTTAACGCTTTTCGCTCCTTCAACACTTTTGCAAACATATTTCCCCAGTGTTCTGTCGTTTCTTTGAACTAATGTCGAAGGAATTGACATTTAACTTACTTCTTCACAGAGGACGGTTTCTCAGCCAGGAGGCAGTTACCGTTGCCATAGAAGGGTATTCCTCTGGGGGACCAAGGCGACTCTTACACCACTATTATCTATATATAACACACCGCCGCAATGCAACATACATTAAATATACTCCATACCGTCTCCCTACATCATCCATAAAAATGGACGATATCGATATCAAAATATACCAAAGATACCAAATATCAAAACCTGTGACACACGAAAATCATACTCAATTTTTTTAATGGAAGCGTTTTTGAAATATGAATTTTCAATTCTTTTTTTTTTCAATTTTCGGAGGTGTTTTGACGTTTTTGAGTATAGCTTGAAATTTAATTAATAAAACTTTCTTTTTCATACTTTTGATATCGGATAAGTATTTTGACGCTAGCGATTTTAATAACTTAAAAAATTCGTTTATTTACATATTTACGTATCGTCCTGGGAAAGGTTTTAATCAAACAGATTAGCCCAGTTTGATTTTTTTTCGTAAAGCTGACATTTTTACAAAAAAAAACAAGCTAATGTTGATAAAAATACATGAAAAAATGGCGAGGTTATAAATTTTTTATTGGAAGACCAAAATTCAGGTTTTTGACGATTTTTATTTTGTTGTTTTTTTTGTAATATGTTTATTCTTTAATGAAAACCTAAATAAAGTGCATAATTGGAGTTTTTACGAACTTTTTTTACCGAAAACATTATTTTAAATTTAAATTTGACATGACGTAACGTGAATTGTTTTGTTTCTCGTAGTGACATTTTACTGATATTTTTTGATATTTCAACAAGGTATTTTTATCATGGTTTTATTTAGTTAATAAAAAGAGTAAAATAAGTAGAGAGTTCGAGTGCGTAAATAACCTTTACAATCTGGGCGACGTAAGTGATGAGCACGGAGAACGTTTTCACCAGCAAATTAAGGCTATGGAGCGGCGCGCCGATGCAGCCATGATGTGTGATATAATACCGGATTTTAGGCCCTTAAAAATTGGAAATTAAGACACATAAATAGGCAATAAAAAACTACATTTTGGGCCGAAAGTGCCTAACATATACCTCATCCGCCTAAAATAGGCGATATGAAATAAAAACCTGTAAATTGTGGAGAGTTATTTAATTATGCCGTTGATGGCGACAAATTTTATTACTAAAAACTGTTAAAAAGTCTGAAATAAGCATATATATAATATATGGAAATTACAGTAAAACCTATGAAAACAAAGTAAATAATAATTTTCAACCATTATTTTACAAACTGTATATTAAGTATCCATAATTATTTATAATAAATATTTAGATAGCAAAACCATACTTTTTTTCAATAGTTTTGTAATTTGTGGTCCTCGTACTCGCCAAGGGAGTCTAGGCGAAATAAGAGCATAAAAGCAGGGTCTAATTAAAAATAATTTACTTTTTCGCAATGAAAAATATATTTTTTGCTGAAAAATTAAAAGAGCCTATTTTAGTGTCATTAAAATGTCCTTTTAGGACAATAAATCAAAATTTCGCCATTTTAGGCTTTTAGGAAAAAACAAAGGGGTGTCAAACGCTTTATTTTTTTAAGTTTAGGATTAATTTCAAGGTCCCAAACAAATGCCTAAAATAGAAACAAAAAAGGCATTTTGCCTAAAATCCGGTCCTTGGTGATTACATTTGGTCCCTTATACGAGCAACGGAATACGAAAGTAACAAAAAACAAAGAAGGAGCCAGAACTTTTTTAATTATATGCTTATTACAACAAAATAAAACTTTCAATTTCTTCAATGTTCAATATTTATTGTTTATTATTCAATAAATAATTTAATTTCAATATTAAATTTTATAAAATTTAATAAAATGAAGAAAAAACGTAAAAATTCTCGAAAACTGAATTTTGGGCTTCCACTGAAAAATTCATAACTTCGCCATTTATTCATGGATTTTTATAAACAGTAGCTTATTTTTTTTTCCTTTAAGTATAATCCGTAATACGTAAAATAAATCAAACTGGAATTATCTCCTCAGAAATATGTAAATTTTTGACCTCTATTTTTGTAAAAAAAATAACTTTTTCAACCATAAAATCGCCAGTATCGAACTACTGATCCGATACCAAAACTATACAAGGGAAAGTTGTAGAGGGCTCAATTACCTTTGATTTAAGTGCTTCTCTTGTCAAATCGATCAATTAGAACTCGAAAAAATTTAAGAGTGATTTTTGCGTTTAGTGAGCCAAACTACACAAGAAAATCATAGTGAGACATGGTGGGCAAAATGGCTGTAAACTAGTGTATTAAGACAGTGCTTTTGAGATTGCTCAATTAAGGTTTGTATAACTTCGTTTAAGCATTAAAGGTATTTGACGAATGGAAATAAAAGTACATCTGAGTATCATCAGCATAAAAGTGGTAGTTGCAAGAATTAATATATCCAGGAAAATTGGACGTATAAATAGTGTAAAACAGAGGTCCTAGCATTGAGCCCTGAGGAACTCCACATTTAATATTAGAAGAATCCGATAATATATCTTTTAGTTTAACCACTTGAGATGGCGTTATGGCCAAATCCAATATATTTCAAAATGACCAACAAAAGACTATGTCAAAAGCATTGGAATAGTCTAATAGTACCAACACCGTAATCTTATTTTGATCAAATGCTTTTAAAATGTCATCAGTTACTTTTAGAACTGCTGTAGCACAACTGTGATGATCACAGTTGATGATCACAGTGTGATCCGATCTAAACCCTGATTGAACAGTAGGTAATATATGAAATGAATTTAAATAGTTGGTAATCTGCTTACTCATCTATTCTAAGAAGACCAAAATATCTTGTGCTGAACAGTAGCAGAAGGCTTTCGTAGTCGTGTGTGTATAAAACACAAGATACAAATCATTCCAAGATGGCCGAGAAGATTTGGGAAAAATTATCAACAATCTCCCATCAGACTAAAACTGAGTAAATTGAGATATTTGATTTTGGTATTATAAATTCTAGATTTGTAATTTTTTTTATATATTATATTGAAATATTGTTGTTGTTAGTCTAGTAGCCAACTACAAGGCCTCCAGGATGCATAGTATAGGTGAAATCTTTAATTATAAATTGGAGAAAAAAAAAACTAAATTAAATTTTACAACAACTATATTGTAAAAAAAATGTTTAATTATTTAATACAATTGTTTTGAAATTAACTAAAACTTAAAGCATTTATATCAACGTATAATTTATTTAAAGTACACAATTTTGGAGTACGGCAAATCTGTATTATTTTTAATAAAGAATGGCATTAGTCAATACAATTTTTATTAAAATATAAAACAATATTAATTTAAAACAGAAATTGTAGTAATTTAACTACAATATATAATTATATCTTCAATAAATTGTTGTTTTTTTCTATTACAAAATTGTTAAATTATTTCCAACAAATTGTTCTTGGTCGTATTTTTTAAACAATTTATACCAGAAAATTCTACAATTGTAGTACTTTTCACAACATTTTTTTTTCCGTGTATGAATTGCTGGAGATTGCTCATTTTGTTGTAAATGTTTAAGGAGATTTAGAAAAATAAACAAAAAAATAATTGTATTTTTCTCCCCTTAATGGTTATAAAATTTATCTATACGATCAATGTGGGAAAATTCTGCTCATTTTGTTGTAAATGTTTAAGGAGATTTAGAAAAATAAACAAAAAAATAATTGTATTTTTCTCCCTTTAATGGTTATAAAATTTATCTATACGATCAATGTGGGAAAATTCTGAACTGGACCACATAAATCTGGAGTTTCTTCTAAATCTGGGACCAGGTTGCCTCGTGCAATTTTTTTTATAGTACAACAACTCATCATCTCCTTCCCACTTTGCCCCGTAATGTTTTACTTGCAATGTTTTGACATTATCAGCCTTTTCTTGCTTTACCTTTTCGTCTTATTATGGTATAATAGCACAAAATAAACAATTGTTAAAAAGTTATCTTAAGATAACTTTTTTTATAATTCCTAAAACAATAAAACGTAGATTTACCTATTTTAAATATATTTTTAAGTGCAATTTACTGAAATAGAACAGTATGTACCAGTAAAAAAACACAAAATACGTTATAACATCAAATGTTAGGATATCAGGTGACACAAGTTACTTATTTCTAATGGTGGAATTGGAGATTGTATACTTTGCTGCAAATCTATCAGTGGAGATTGTCGACTTTGCACTAAATGTCATTTTTAAAATAGGATTTTAGGCAGGATTTAGCTCCTTTTGCAGCACATAAACTTTATCATCTTATGGATAATTAGTTGAAGTATAGTCTCCGCTAAAAATCTAATTTTTGACCAAAAGTGGAGATTGTCGGTTTTGCTATGACAGGCCTCAATTGGGAGATGTTAGGCTAACAAATTACGTTTAGTGTTGTTATATCTACAGGATAAGGATTACGAGGGTGGATCAATAAGTACCCGTGTTTGAAGACAGGTGGCGTTGCTGAGGGAAGTTGGCTTTACCATCGTGTACTGTCATCTGTCACACGACACCATACTAAATTTCAAACTGATTCATAGATTGGTTTTTATTTGGCAGCCACTTGTACCATACGTGTGTCGCATTAATCGATAAAATGGAAAAAGAACAGTATCGATCCGTAATTCGCGTTTTATTTTTGGATGGAAAAACATGCGAAGAAATAAAAGTGAAGTTGGATGCTGTCTATGGGGACCCTTCACCATCTATGACAACCGTAAGATATTGGTTCAACGAATTTAAACGTGGTCGTACATCTGTTTTTGATGAGGAGCGACCAGGCCGCCCGGCAGACGTTGTTACCGAGGAAATCGTTAAAAAGGTCCAAGACATGATTGTCGCAGATCGCCGAACGAAAGTGCGAGAAGTAGCAGAGGCCGTAGGCGTATCATAGGGAACGGCAATTAATATTTTGCATGATAAGTTACACATGAGAAAGGTATCTGCCCGATGGGTGCCGCGATTGCTTACGGTGGACAACAAGCGGATACGGCTGTCAATGTCGAAGCAGTGTTTGGACCTCTTTAATCGAAATTCGCAGGAGTTTTTGCGTCGAGTCGTCACCGTTGATGAAACCTGGATACATTATTATACGCCAGAGACTAAACGACAGTCGAAGCAATGGATTTTTCGGGGTGAATCTGCTCCGAAGAAAGCAAAGACGGTCCCATCGGCCGGAAAGATCATGGCCACTATTTTTTGGGATTCCAAGGGAATAATCCTCATGGACTTTTTGCAGAAAGGAAGTACGATCACAGGGCAGTACTATAGTGAATTATTGGACCGATTCGATGAAAAATTGAAGGAGACACGGCCTCATTTGGCTAAGAAAAAAGTGCTGTTTCACCACGATAACGCACCAGCACATTCATCGAGAATTGTCGCGGTCAAATTGCAAGAATTGCACTACGAATTGCTGCCGCACCCACCGTACTCGCCCGACTTGGCTCCACGCGACTTTTTTCTATTCCCCAACATGAAAACGTGGCTCGGGGGAAAAAAATTCAGCTCTAACGAGGAGGTTATCGTCGAGACTGGAGCGTATTTTGCTGAGTTTGAGAAATCGTATTTTTTGGAGGGGTTAAAAAAATGGCAGAAACGTTGGGAAAAGTGTATAGCACTTAAAGGAGATTACGTTGAAAAATAGAAATAAATTTTTTTGAAAAATTTGTCTCTTCCTTTCTAACACGGGTACTTATTGATCCACCCTCGTAAAATAAAGTTATGGCACGTGTATGAAATAAACAGGGGAGAATTTATATTATCGTTAATAAATTAAGGATAACTCCTTTTTCGTGAAATAGTATGAATATCGATTATTGGGGCGATCATTAAAAGTAATGGGAGATGGGATGGTGGATCCGTGTGCGAGGGGGGAGCCGATCAGAAAAGCAATATCTAGGCGGCAATAATATTCAAACATGATTAGTCCAGTACGTTGGTAAGCGAATGCAAATCTCCTAATTCCTCATTATTTACGACGCAATTCAAAGTCATAATTTAAATACTAAGTGTTATTGTTAATATCGGAGTCGAGTGCCGATTACGACGTGAGACGGGTAGGGGGGTGAGGAGGATTGGGGAAGGGGTTGGACGGTCGCAACCGCGATCCAGGCGTCCATGGTCATTAGCACGCCCGGACCTACAAGAATGGCCGCTAGATGTGTGCTTATCCCCAGCATAAATCATTACAATATGCAATATAATTCCGGAGGTCTATCTGCTTTTTAGCGGGCAGATGCTCTTTATGCCGCTCGCCGAACGTGTCCTTCCGCCGCCGCCGTAGGAGTGTTTACCTCCCGAATATGGGACTAATAATAAATCCCATCCCCCTGCTGCACACACACACACACACACTCACCCACGCAATCGCCGCCCATTCTTATGAGTGTACTGTGTACGCAAAAACTTGACACACATATATCAGAGCATTTAATGCGGATTACGTATGTAGAATTCCGGAACTGAATAAATCTTTTTGATAAAACTGCTTTATGCGTTCTTGTTCGCTTCTCTCTTTTAATTCGTTCACAAACGATATTAAATTAAATTAAAATATACGTCACACATTTTCAAATTTATGACTCTACAAATACATTGATTTTCACTAAAATGCCGACTTTTGCATTGTAAAAAAATATTTGTTAATTTTAACAAAATGTTAAAGGACCTTATTTTTACAAACCTTTTTGTAGACTCACTAAGAAAAGTATTTGTTGGAAATTGGAAACTTCAATGAATAGAATTTTCATAAGAAATGTTTTTTATTAATCATCCTAAACAAAAAAATTAACACATATACAAACAACTCTGATGTATTTTGTAAATTTTACCCGCTTCACTGTATCCCCTAATTTTAGTTTGATAGTTAAATAGGTAGGTATAAGGAATCTGAATAACAATAATAACAGATATCTGGTAATATATTATAAACACTCTGGACCGTTATTACGAACACGTTACGAATTAGAATAAAGTAAGCAGAAACATAAGTTGCAGACGCTGAAGTTAGTTGCGTATTGTCAGTGGGAAATGTTTTGATTGACTCCCTGAAATCACGTGTACTCTTTTAACGAAAGAATTTGTTAAACACAAACAAAATAATCTGTTACCTTTAAATTTAACAAAATGCTTACAAAATTACAAATTACCTTTACAAAACTTTATATTTTCCTTTGTTAAAATAATTACAAACACTGGTTTTCTACAAAAAATTATATTAAAATTTTACAAAATAAAATTATCAAAATACAAACTCATGTTAAGAAATCTGATTTTTATTAAAGTGCAAATATTAAATTGTAAAGGGATTGATTGCATATAATTTTAAAATAAAGACAACAACTCGTAGGTATTATTTTTATAAGGGATAAGAATTGGTGATACAAAAATCAAATCAAAGATCAATGACGTAGCAAGGCATTTTTCGCCCGCGGCAAAGAATACTTCATTATACAAATTTCATCAAATGTATGACTTTTCAAAAGTTAGGCTCTATTAATTAAAAATCAAAAAACTTTTTCTGTTGACTTTCAATATGATTGATGCTGGACTGAAATTGATAATTCACGAACAAATAACGAAAATTGTGAGTTTGTCTATTTACTATTTGGAATTGGTATAGTACTTTTGTACACACAAGATTTTTAATCGTTTCCGATATTTTAATTACGTCAGGGTAGCTCTAATTGGTGGTTTTATATCGCAAGACTGAAGATGTGGTGGATGGCAGTTTGCGTTGCAGTGTCTAAAGAGCGGGTGTTTTTGTTTTGATTCACATTAAATTATTAAAAACTGTTATATGATCTTTTATTATTTTACTATTATAATGCAAAGGGGTAGGTACCTACAATTACGGTTTTCAAAATACCGGTAAATTTTCTTTAGTTAAATATTTTTTTAATGAATCCTGTTCAAGACATTATTCTCTCAATGATTAAAACGCCTTTTTTGTGAAGAAATGAAACTGGAAAAAGATAGATATTGGGCAGTCTTCCAATGCGAAAAATTTCATCAATATTTAACGATAAGGGTAAGCAATATTCACGAACTTTTCAAATATCTTGGTACAAAACCTATAGGTGGCTATGCGGAAGTACTTATAAACAAAGCTTATTCTGTTGGAATTGTATTTTATTAGGCGTCAAAAACAATTGGAGTTTAGGGAGTGGTTATTCCGATTGCTCTGATATTTTATTTGTTTGATATATTTTTATCCATCCATATAAATAAATTTAAGTTCCAAATATTTATATTAAAATATTATAAACGAATTTGTGTTTTTGAGTTTTGCAATTTGGGTTTGATATTTTCTTTGTTTTGTTGTTTTTTAGTTAATTGTTTTATTTATAATAGTTTAGTATGTATCTCCTCAATAGTTACTTTGCTCCCATATCTTTTATCCTAAAAGTCCGAACTTTTTTCGTCGGACGATAAAAGCATTTATTTGCATGTCGGCCATTTTTGGTTCCAAAGAAAGTTTTTTCCAAATTTGGTCAAAAAATATCCACTTGTTGTATTGATGATCGATTTTCAGTATTTTTTCAATTTTGAACATCCTATATCTCCATAATAAAGTTGAGATAAACTTTTTTCCTCAAAACCAAATCGTCCAAGGATCGACTTTATTTTGTTTCAGTATTAAAATTTTATTTTGTAATATTTTAACATATTTTTTTTGTTCAAAACCAGTGTTTGTAATTATTTTAACAAAGTAATTCGCAACTTTATTTTAATTCGTAACGTGTTTGTAACAACTGTCCAGAGTGTTTATAATATATTACTAGAAATCTTTTATTATTGTTATTCGGATTCCTTATACCTTTTTAACTAGTGTGCGAAGTTCGAAGTATCCGAAAAAAGATGCCATCACTGGTTCTAAACTGAAGTTAGGGGATACAGTGAAGTGGGTTAAAGTTACGAAACACATTAGGGGGGCTGGTTACTTAATGTCCAGTTAAAGTTGCAGTTATTTATCTGGCAGATAATCTCGATGGATACCATTGTTCTCACAATGATAGATATATAATTTAACTGTCGGATAGACTAACTGGAACTTAACCAAAGATTGACAAACCGGCCCTAAGTTTTGTAGTAGTACTGATACACTGTTCAAAATTTCATGACCATTTTAACAACAAATTAACACCATACATGGTCTATATCGATACAAACCAAAATGGTGTTAAATATGGTTCGTTGGTCCAGGGTAAATTCAAATTTCTAAAATAGTGCAAATTTAACTTTCGCACAGTATTAAAATAAATTTTACCTGGTGTAAATTGAACTCGTTTTTAGTGTTATTATTGTGTTAATAATATGTGTTTTTAGTCAAATTAAATCATAGTTCCTTGACGCATTACTAGTATACAGTGTTGCCAACCCAAAATATGTGTAGGAGGTAGATATGAATTTAAAAGTTGGTAGTTTCAAACAAATCTTACTTTGAAAACTTAGTAGATCTACCACATATATTTTTCGAGTATTCTAGAGACTTTAAAGTAAGAAATCTGGCACATTGAATTTATTTTTTGATGTATCAAATTTTTTTTAAATATTTTAATAAAAAAAACAATGATAATGCAGAATTACAGATCGCAATATTCAAAATATGAATAGAAAAAGTCAAAAATTGAATAACGAATTATGATAATTATCAAATTATAAATATGCACTTGGTTTGCATGCTCAAATTAATTAATTAAATGTTTATAATCTGAAAATGTAAGTCAACAGAGGCGAGATATATCGGTACATACTACAACCAGGAATGCACGGCAAATTGTTTTAATCGTTTTAACAGAGTTCTTAAGGTTGAAGTAACTCTTATTTTACAAAAAACATATTAGGAAACATCGTGTTGGGTTCACTAAAGTTTTCTGGGTTAATTTAACAAATTTAAAAAAATAAAATAACTATCTGCTTTAGTACCGTCAAACTAATCTTTGTTTATATTAATCTTCCCACAGTTGATTTAAATAAATACTTATGGGTCAACTAAATTAATATAGTTAAATTAACTATTCCTTTTTTCTGTGTATACCTCGAGGGGTAAACTACTTTAAAATCTTAGAGACCAACGTTCAATGTTAGTGGACGTTGCAACGTTACAACGATACAACGCGTTGTATCGTTGTAACGTTGCAACGCGTTGTGTTGAGATTTTTTTCCTTATCAGTCGTTATCAATAACTTGCTTAATCGGTGCTTAATCAGTGCTTAGCGACGCGTTGTACATGACTACCCTTGTTATTGTTATCCTTAGCCGTTAATTCGTAAGCAATTTTTAATTTTAAAAAATTAGTGGTTTACCCCTCGGTGCACTTCTCAAATATTTTTAGATAAACACCGTTTTGGTGTTTGCTGAATATAACATTTTCAACCATAATTCATGGTGTTATATTAACACCACTTGGTGTTGGATTTGAACACCATTTTAAGATTACCCTTTACACCACAGATATTTTAAACAGTGTAGTTAAATTATATCAAATTTCTTTATAATTTGATGATTTCAGAATGGTGTGTTATTTAATTTTGGGTTTATTTATGTAGGACCTACATTATTTTCGTTTAATTTTCAACAAATATTTTTGTTACTGGGTCTACAAAAAGGTTTATAAAAATAAAATCCTTATTCAATTAATTAACAGATTACAGTTGGTTGTAAATTTAACATAAAGTATGTGTAACATAAAATCTGATGTTTGGTTAAAATTAAAAATATTTACTGTGTAGATCCTGTACACAACAACAATATTTATAACACATGTTAACAATTACAATTTCAATTAGATATAAGGTAAAGGCGAGGGTAAGAGAGAGAGAAGTTTACAGGCATTTAAGCCATGATGATATGTCCGTATCAGCAGTAGCAGCGCAAGTAGTAGCAGTAGTAGTTCGTATTCGTTGTTGGCTAACTTGTGTGTACACTACTGCATTGTATTCGGGCTTCTTGGCCGTAAATCAGCCGCGGCGAACAATGGACAGAATGCTGGCAGAAACCGCTGCTGCTGGTAAGGTCCGCGCCGCATCCCCGGCGATGGATGCTGACACGGCCCGCAGACCGTCGCGATATATGACCTCCGCGGGCCCGTCACTTTGCGACCCAACTCGACTAACTCGCGGGCTGCTGACGACGACGCGACCCCCTCTCGACACCACCGCCACCGCCGCCGACTTCTGCTGCCGCTCTAACCGCTCTGCACACTGACTCGCAGGAATTAACATAAAATGGACAGGATTCCATGTACCACATATTTTCAACAAGACACCACTGGGGACGATGCATTTAAATATTATAATAAAATAGGCTAAACCTACAAATGTAGGTATATACCATTATTGAAGGCGCAGTTGCAAAAATATCTCATTTTTAATGGATTAAAAAAATCAGAGTTGATGTCCAATTTGACGTGGAATTCAGACTCGCTTTTCTGGTTACATTTACAAGTAAAATATACAGTGACCGCCAAAAGTATGGAACAAACTCATTTTTTTTATCATTCGAATAGATTAAGAAATTGTGATTTCAGCAATATGCACATTTATACCTTTTAGGCTGAAGAAATATTAATTACACTCACAGGTAAAATAATCGATCCACACAAATTTTCGATGAATTTCAATCGCAAATAAGTTTTTTATTTGATTTCGGATTTAAACAAATATTAAAGAATATTGTAGATACATTAATAGAGAATCGCTCACATTTTAAAAATTACTAAAAAGTACACGTACGTTTATAATATATAGGTTTTAACAAAATAGTAGATTATGTCATAAGGAGTAGAAGCGACTCTTTTTGTGGTGAGTACAGAGATTGACGGCCGAAGCGTAGCTGAGGCAGGCAACTGTACGAAGCACAAAAAGAGCTTCTACTCCAAATAACATATACAATTTTTTTTTCAAGGGCGTAATATAAATAGGATAAGCAATGGAATTATTTTATTTACTCTTAACTCATGTGGTATAAAATTTTGGCTAAAAGCATTAGAAATTATTGATAAAAACTAAAAAAACTTATAACCCTTACTTACAATGCCGATAAATATCCTAAACCATAGATAACAAAGCCTAAACTAAAAATAAACCCTGCTCTGTCAAAATGCTGCGCTTGAATTAATTTTGACGTACTGACATTTGTTTGGAGTTCCGACATTGGCAACTCGTCTATCATTATAATATTATACTAATAAACTAGTTGTTCTTTATTTCTTTCAATTAAAATTTAATAAATAATCACTAAATATTCCGTGCGATTATAATTAATATAATTAATACAACGTGATTGCTTTGTATGAAATTCTAAATTAATTTTATTATTTGACGTCTATTGAGACACCTATAGATTTACTTCTATCCCTAGGCTTTTTTGAGTTTTTTGTCTGCCGCTAATGAAAAAGACGCACTTCAACTATCTCTATACAGGCATATAAGGTTGTATTTCATGGCCGCTTGAAAAAAAAGATGTTTTTTACCATAAGTTTAAGACACTCTGTAGAGTGGCAAAACCGTATATTGTTCTAAATTAAGTTTTAATTATCAAGTCACATCTATTTTTAACAGTTTTGTTTTGGTTCATCTTGATATATTTATTTTTGTGAAAAATATGGATTTGTTTAAAAAACATTGTAATTTCCAATATTTTTCCTGTATGAAGAACTAAGGTTGCTATGGTCCATTCATAGCCTATGGAAGATGAAATTTACAGTTATGTTGAATCATCCCATACTTGGACATGTCATATACAGCTTTCAAAAGGTATCAAATTGTTTTTTGTAAATTAATGTGTTAATTTTGAGGTGTCTTCTTACTTTTAAAAATGTTGCCCTTTGTACTTTACTTCTTGTGACGTTTAAAACACTTGCAACGTAATACTGTGACCGTCCATCCTGGATTAAATTAATGGCTCTGGCAACATCAGTCGGAGACATATCCATTTTTTAAAATAAGAAGACACCTCAAAATTTAAACATTAATTTGCAAAAAACAATTTGATAGCTTTTGAAAGCCGTGTATGACATGTCCAAGTATGGGATGATTCAACAAAACTGTAACTGTCATTCTCCATAGCCTATGGATGGACCATAGCAACCTTAGTTCTTCATACAGAAAAATATTGGAATTTGCAATGTTTTTTTAAAAAATCCATTTTTTCCACAAAAATAAATATATCGAGGTGAACCAAAAACAAAACTGTTAAGAATAGATGTGACTTGATAAATAAAACTTAATTTAGAACAATATACGGTTTTGCCACTCTACAGAGTGTCTTAAACTTATGGTAAAAAACATCTTTTTGTTTAAACCTGTATATTATAAACGTACGTCTATTTTTTAGTAATTTTTTAAAATGTGAGCGATAGTCCATTAATTTATCTACAATATTCTTTAACATTCGTTTAAATCCGACATCAAATAAAAAAGTTATTTGCGATTGAAATTCATCGAAAATTTGCGTGGATCGATTATTTTGCCTGTGAGTGTATTAAAAGTGGAAAATTTATAGTTTTTAATAATTTTTTGAAGTTTTATAATTTTTAATGAGGTTTTAAACTTTCTCAAAATACTTCATTTCAAGGTCAAACTTTTTCAGTTTATTACTACACTATAAAAAATAATTAAGACAAGTCTACACGCCCCAACACCAAACTGTGTTATTCCAAGTCCACACGAAATCGTGTAAAATTTTAACACAGCATCAGTGTGTTGATTTGTTTTTTATATCGTGTAAAAATTTACACGAAGAATAATTAAACTTTAACACGTTGGTTGTGTAATTTTCACAACTTTAGGTATTAAATTTAACACCAGATGGTGTTATGGTTTAATATTTTAGCGTATTAAATTTTACACTAAATTGGGTAGATAAATAAAAATTACGTTTAAAAAAATACACGCATAAATCAAGAAAACACACACACAATGGCGATTAGCTTCGGCACTAAGGGTGGAGCAAATTTTACACGATATTTGTTAAAATTTACACAACTTTGTGTAACATAACACGATATTTATTAAATATGAGTTTATAACATATTAACATATTAACGTGTAAATTAACAAGTGGTTACACGTTTTAGTGTTGATTCCCAATTTGGGAACATTCGTATAAAAGTATTTACACGATTTTTACACAAAATTTACACAAACATTTTAACACAAAAAAAGAGAATTTACACACTGATATTTTTTGAAGTGTATTTTTTGTTATTCTACAAATAGAAGGTGTCGATATATGGATGTTTTTTATTTTATATTTTGTTAGCATATAATTAAAACAAATATTTACTACTAGATGTAAGAACTTTTAGTTAAGCCTTCAGTAAATTTTCTGTCTGCGTTCTCCAAATATTTCGACGTATTTAAATATGGGCCATTTAACGGAAACACAAATAATTAAGGTTTTAATTCTTATAGGATGTGATAATAAAACTAGAACACAACAAGAAGTATATTTAATGCAAATTATCCAGCTCGACCTACTTCTCTAAAAATGAATTAGTCAAAATTGTCTAATTTAATAGTTAGTGGCTGCTTTTTCACTTGTACCAAAATTTAACAGCCAAAATTTAACAGCCAATTATTATGAAAAATTTTCCCTGAATCAGAAAATGTCAAAAGTTAAAAAAGTAGAACAGTTTTTGAGATATAGTCAATTTTCCATTTAATATTGAGTTGACTATATCTCAAAACCTGCTTCACTTTCATAATTTTTTACGGTATTTTCGGGGACAATTTTACATAATATTTGGCTGTTAAATTTTGGGATACCATGGTATTCCATGGTTAACCATGGTACAAGTGAAAAATCAGCCACTAATAACTATTAAATTAGTCATTTTTGACTAATTAATTTTTAGAGAGTATTACTGTTGCTTTGGTTAGTAAAATTGAACGGAAATTCAGAGTCTGAACATATCAAAGATATTCCAAAACCTGACCGTCCAAGAAGGAGGTGATACATCTCTATCCCGGAATGCGGCCAAATAACTCAGTATTTGTTAAAAGTCTCAATAGATGGCGCATTGACGTGGAACCTGTTTTAATCCCGGTGCACAACAAACTTTTCCCATTTTTACTAAAATTGCATAGATTAACCTTAAAGAATAGACCACTAAGCTTAATTAAAATTCAAATAAAACCATTTCAACGTCACTTTTGTGCGTTTGTGGCGACTGTGCATTTTGGCAGAACAGTTGACAATACTACAGTACTGCCAACCGTTCTGCAAATTATTATAATAATGCTGTAAGAAAACATGTAATTTTCGTTAAGGGGGGTAGAAGACTTTCCTTGATTTTTCGTTATTTTATAATTTGTTGTTATAAAATATATGGATTTCGTTGGTAAAACCTTAGGTTCTTAGTTGACTCGCCATCTAACGAACAAGGAACGAAATACTGACTTATCTGGACGCTTGCTTCTGTACTGGTCCGAGTATTAGTAAATACACTAAAATTGACATTTTGTTACTTGTGGAAGAAGATTCTCACAGTGCTTCTAGCCTAGTCGCGGCTAAAAGTCAAGACTTATAAAAAAGAAAAGTACCATCCGTACAAAATTAGACCGGTGCAGGAACTTAACAAGGATGATCCGGACCGTAGATTACAATTTTGTAAAACTATGATGAATTTATGTAACAATAATCCACACTTTTCCCGTAAAATACTTTTTCGGACGAAGCTACCTTTGGTTTGAATGGTACAGTCAACCGTCAAAATTATAGGTACTGGAGCAGAGAAAATCCTCATTGGGTCATAGAGGCAAATTTCCATAGGAATTAGAATATGGACAAACGTATTTGAAATTTTTGCAAAACTCTCTTCTTCCCACATTAGCAGAAATGTTTTCCCGATCTACCAAGTGATACCATTTGGTTTCAACAGGACGGGGCACCTCCGCACTATGCGCGTCCTGTCCGTACTTTTTTGGATACATGTTTTTCTGAGAGGTGAATTGGCAGACGAGGAACGATAAAGTGGCCAGCGTAATCTCCAGATCTCACCCCTCTCGATTGTTTCTTATGGGGCAACCTTAAATCATTTTTTAATGCAGGTCACTGTATATTGAATTTTATTTCTAAAGTAAGTATCCGTATAAACTAATAAATCGGAGTCGATAACCATCTGATAAATCCAGCGAAACGGGACAGATACAAGGGAATTAATACGACAAGTTCGAGCCAGTCTCGGATAGATATGATTCTCATTAGCAGTAGCGATCTACATCGTTTCGCGCCAATTTATCGAAACGTATTAAAGTTAGTGCAGCCGCTGTACCACTCTCCTGCAACGCTGTTTCACTGTTACTGCTAACTGCAGGACGAAATATCTACGGGCAGGATTAAATGCTTAATGCGATGTTTGTCGCTCAAGAAAAAGTTGCAGTAGTGTTATTTAATCAAGTAAAAAATAAAAAAAATATTATCCAAATTCCATTTTCATAACTCAACTCCCATGGGGGAAATTTCAGGAATGCATCAAATAGCCGAATGCAAATATATTACGGGCCCATTGTTTATATAGAATGGTATGGGTATAGCTTAAACGATTGTATCATAAATTTCGAGCGTTTAGTATATTTTATACATGTTTATGGGCCCGAGCTCCCTTGCTCTCGAAATTTTATTGTTATAATAAGTTATTTAGAACTCATCTATCACTTCTTATCTTTTCGTGGAAATCGATTTTCTCAAATGCGTACGAAAATTTGTTGCAATAGCTGCTGTGCTTTGCGTGCCAGAATCTTTACTTCCTGATATATGGCCTTTATTGTGTTCGAGGTTTAATTATTAAGGCATTTGCAAAATTTACAAGTGATACCCTTAAGGGATTTACGATTAAGGGTTATTTAGAACAAACCAATTACTATAAATAATAAACAACAAGGCTAACAACTAATTTCACAGCTAACAGAGCCGATGTACACATTGAAGAAATCAAGGATGTAGGCTGGTAAATGCTACGGCATCCTCCGTATTCTCCGGATTTGACCCCCGTGACTAATTTTTTTTCAGAACTAAAAAAATCATTGGCTAAAAAGAGCCTTAAAGCTAAAGTAATTAAACCAGTTGATGCAATTTTTGACGAAAAAGAGAAATCTTTCTATTCTAATTCTAATTCGTGCCATATCTTGTTGGGTTGAATAAACTATAATCAAAGAAAAAGTTATGATTAAGGCATTATTTAAAAAGCAATAATTTGTTAATTTTATACTGGGTGAGTCTTTTAACTTGAAACTTTAATATCTTAGTAAATAGGCATTTTACGAAAAAAAATTAAAATAAAAATGAAATCATAATAAATTAGTCCCAAAATTAACTTTAAAATTTTAAATGGGTGCAGATTCGGATCATTTGACTAAAAATAGGTAGATTTTGTCTAAATTTTTTTTTTAAATTTGTAATATATATATATATATATATATATATGGCGCTGTATTTAAAAAACAATTTTTCTTCTGTATACGATTGATTCTGCATTAATTTTTCTATAAAATTGTTGTAGGTTGTTATTATTAATAATACAAATTAAGCTAAAAACAATTTTTATTTTTCGAATTTTTAATAAAGTAGGTGCTCAAAATGGACTTCGACTTTAATTCGGATTGTCAAATGAGTATGACACTTTTTTGTAGAAAATTTAACGCTTTACAAAAAATGTCTAATTCGTATCAGTACGCATTGGGATTTGGATACGAATATCATCTTAAAGGTTACAGTAATCAATTAAACCTTTTTTGTAGAGCATTGAATTTTCTAGAAAAATATTTATAAATATTTTACCAAACGATTAATTAATAATAAAATATGGTCTTTTTTATAAGGGACTAAAGAAACAGAAAGAAAACTGTAATGAGGAGGATCTTCCTATATATGTACATATATTAAGTGGGCACTTTATAGAGATGCCTCAGAACCAATTTTTCAGTGTCAGAAGTAAAAAAAATATTTGTTTATTTAATCACCCTAATGCTTATATAAGGGGATATTGATGATAAGTCCTTGGAATTTCCAAGATTGCTGGCACGATTGACAAGAACTATCCTTCAATGATCTGTAATTTCAGATCAATCTGTTTTCATTTTACAAGCCTTTGAGTGGAACACTTAAGCATCCTCCGTATTCTCCATATTTGGTGCCCTGTGACTTTGTCCGTTCCTGGATGTATTTAAGGATGTATGTAAGTCAAAATATTGGTTATAAATATTGTCTGATAAATCTAGCAGCAAGACGAGTTTCACAAGTCGAAATTAATAAATAAATCTCACGTATCGCTTGAAAAATGGGCCATACACTCAGTTATTTCATCCATATTGAAAAGATAAATCAAAGAATCCTAGAAAGTCACATAAAAGTATTGATGTGTTCTTAGTTTGAAGCATTAAGGATATAAAAGTCCAAAGAAATTGCACGTGTCCTGTTATCCAACTAGTCCTGGCAGATAATCACAAAAAGCGGACCCTTGTCCTTTTACCGGCCTCAATTAATAAGTGTAGCCCGTGTTGCCACCCTCTATTTGTGCCGCTGATGAAACACATCGGTCAACTTCTTTTACCTTAATCAAACATATTTGTTTTTCTTGGCTAAACCTAATTGAGTTGCTATACGCTCCTAATGAAAACTTCGGGCTTGCGCTTTATCTCATCTTCTAATCAGTTATGGAAAGCACTTATAAAAGCAAAGACTTAGAAAAAAACGTTGTTCGTGCATAAACAATTTAAGCAACAAGTCAATCATCTCTCGTTGCAGAGGAAGAAATATAAAAACATCAGTTCGCAGAGCAGCTATTTGAATTTGTTGATGTTTAAACCTGATGTGGGATGATGCAAACCAGACTTGATATGACGACGGATAAAGCGTTTAAAATGACGAATAGATTCCAGTGACGAAAGATCTATGACCGACATTCGTTGTACACAAGCATTACTCCACCCGATTATTTACATATCCGAGGAATGACGGACCGCCGTAAATATTTTGACAACCACTGAAACACCACACATCTGAGCTAGCTGGAAAAGAGATACAAATAAACTATTATAGTTAGCTGTAAGCAACCATTTGTATGCAATATAGCTTTCGATTTAAAATAATTAAAACATTTAAAAATGAAAGAAACTTATTTGTTTAAATACAATTTTGAACAACTGTCGAGCCATTTACATTTACATTCGTTGTGTTTTTAATCAAAACTTTTGGATCTGCTTAAACGTTTCTCTCTATGCTTTTTTAATTATTGACTGTCTATCAGAATTAGAAGTGTGTACTGATAATTTAAATGAATTTAAAACTAGTTTTTAAACTTCTGTTCAAACTGTAAAAACAAAGTTTGAAAATAATTAACTAACTGTTTTTTTAGTACACAAAAATAAATTTTTAGTGTTAGCAAAATACTTATTTATATTAAAACTTTATTCCTATTACTGAAAGCTTTCGTAGTGGGTGTCATTCCAGTAACCTGTTTGTAAGTTGAAATAAATTTGAGTGAAATAACAAAATAATACATGTTTTGGACAAAAAAATTAATGCAATACAGGGTGTCAGGGAGCCAAACACATACTTGAAAATAAAAATTTTCCAACGCAAAGGAATAAGGGAGATAAGAATAAAAAACGATAGCCAATCCCAATACATGACCATAGCGAATTCTTTAAATTTCTAGGATACTTAGGATGCATTGTTGATATATATGTAAAATATTTGGTCGGCTGAAATCCACTTTATTGTGACACTGCTGTCAATTTTTGTTCCTGTCATTATTTATTATTTTAAGTTATGTTTTCTTTCTCTGATTATGCCAAAATGATGACTATTTATTGGAACTGTACACTGTAAAAAAAATTGAGTGAAATTTCACTCAATTATGTATCAGAAAAAGTCCACACCAGATTGAGTTCTGAGTGAAATCTGAATTTTATGAGTAACAAAAAATCATCAAAACTGAGTGATTTTGTTCAGTTGTTCAGGTAAATGTGAATGTTGGGATGTTTTGAGTAACTCATTATGGATTACTTAGGACATTAATTTAGTATTTATATTTTTCTTTAATGAGTGATTTTGGGTAATTTTTGAGTTAATTTACATTTTATAGAACTCTTCAATGATTTGGTTCTAACTCTTTTGAGTTGATCTACATTTACATACGAGTTGACTTTAAGTAAAAAATCAGTACGTTTATCGCGTTATTTGATTATTTTTCTTATAAATAAACTATTATGGGTTATTAATAGGGATGGGATTTTAGTTATTTTACCTTTTTTCAACCGATGTAACTATTTGAAAACCAATAATGCCAAAATGTGTTTTAAAAGATTTTCTATTATATGAACCTAACTTGTTTTCACCTTTTTTACCTTTTTTGGATGTTTTTGCTTTAAACTACCTTTTTTATACTTTTGTTACCTATTTTTTTTAACTTGTTTTCACCTTTTTTCCATTTTTTGGAAGTTTTTGCTTTAAACTACCTTTTTATACTTTTGTTAAATATTTTTTAATTTGTCAGTTTATTTTCACCTATTTGTTATCTATTATTACGTATTTTTACTTATTTTATTTTTTTGTGTTCTTTTTAAATTTTGCCCCAATATTTTATCCAGGGCGTGCAACTCAACGGTATAAATTTTGTAGTGAGCTTATGTTGTCATAAAACTTCTTTGTAGTGAGTGTCACTCAGTGAAACACAGTTTATTGCATGGAAATAGTTTATTGTGGGTATATTCTGTATTTGGGTATGCGGCTAAACAAAATTATAAACGAAACGTGAACTTTTAATGTTTTTTTTTTTACCTAAAATGCTGTTTTTTTAACCTAAAATGCTTTTTTTAGTACCTTTTTAGTTACCTATTTTTCAGTTTTTAGTACCTAAATATCCCATCCCAGTTATTAATAACATAAATTGAGTAAATAGGGGCATTCCACGCCAAATCGGATGGTTTAAAAAAAAATTTTTTGATTCCTCCAATTTTTTTATATTTTTTAGTACTCCTCGAAAGAGCTTTCTCAGTAAATTTTGATCACGGGTTCAAAAGATATGAAATGTTAAAAAAACTGCTTTTTTTTGTTTTTCGCTCATAATTTCTTAAAAAATGGTCCAAATCAAAATGTTAATTTCATATAAAATTTTCGTTGTTAAATGTACTTTTCGAAAAAAAATATATTAAAAATATTTGAAGCGTTTTAAGTCAAGATTTTTGAGTTTTAAATTTTAAATCGTGTTTTTAAAAAATTTTTATTTTCAACTTCTATCTATTCAACAACTATTCAGACTGGTCCGGTAGTGGGCCTTCCATAATTACTATTTTTTTTTTTGATTTTTCAAAACTAAACTAAAAAATCTCTAAAAATTATTATAAGTTTCGAACATTTTGATTTGGACCATTTTTAAGAAGTTATGAGCGAGAAACAAAAAAAAACAGTTTTTTTGAAAATTTGATCTTTTGAACCCGTGATCAAAAAAATATCAAAATTTACTGAGAAAGCTCTCTCAAGGAGTACGAAAAAATATAAAAAAATGGAGGAATCAAATTTTTTTTTAAACCATCCGATTTGACGTGAAATGCACTATATATTTCTCTTAAATGAGTGATTTTGTTCGCGTTTGAGTAAAGCTGAAAAAGGGAATACATAAATAAAAATGACAATATTTTCGTATCAATAAGTGTGTTTGGCAGACGCGCTCAGAAATTAGTCCTTTTTTGAAAACAAATTATCAAATTGAGTAAAAGTTACTTAAAAAGAGTTTTTCTGTTTAATTAATTCTTTATGTGAGTGAATTTAATCAGATTTTTAAGAAATATTCTCATAATTGGAAATCATTTTAAAAAGACCCAATTTTAATTAAAATGTTACTCAAATATTCAACTCATTAAATTAACTCTCTACCAAAAAAACAGTTACTCAATGGGATTTTTTACAGTGTAAACGTATTAGAACAGCGGAAAATAAAGAAGCCCTTGATGCAAATAGTAGGAAGAGCTTAAGGGAAGTTCACAGTTCAGCAAGTTCATTTTACGCGAGTGCAGCAGGAAGATAATCCCGTTAGAGTGGAATTCTGTAGTGGTTGCTAGAGATTTAGGCTCTAGGGTACAGAACTAATTGTTTAATTTTTACTTTAAAACATTGGCTTCCTGAAGTATGATATTCCTTTTTGAAAGGTTAGTAAACATTTTTTTTTTAAGTTTTAAGACAAGAATAAATATAAATCATTCATAATTCTTTTAAAAGTCCACACTTTTACGAAGAAAACATTTCATTACTAATTCATATTTAATTTTGTTGAAGCAGGGTAACTAATTGGAACAGAGTTTTCTTTCTGCGTGATGGTGTTTTAAATCTCAAAAACTGCTCCTTTGTGTTTTGTTCCTCCAGCAAACCCTAAGTCAAACAAGCACACAAAAGAAGCGAACTCGATAAATCTGTTTCGCGTCGTACGGTAAGCAAGTGTGTGTGTGTAGTTTGCGACAGATCAGTCAATATTCCGTCGTCGATTGGTATGCAAAACAAGCGAGAAATCACTCCGTACAGTTGTTATTGGATTGTATGAGTCGAGCCCCGTTGTTTCGGTAATAAAGTCGATGGTTTTATTTGAAGACAATCCTCCGGGGAACCGGAGAAGATCAAAATCATATTTCGCGTTGACGTGTGAAAAATTGCAAGTTTAACTCATAATATTTCATTATTTCTTTTTGACTGTTGTCGCTTTTTGATTGATTTTTCTTTATTTACCTTCCATAGCTTTTTATCAATAAAAAAATATATAATAGATAATAATAATAATAATAATAATAGATTTATTACCCAAAAAAAAATACAAAAAAAAACATATACCTAATACAAAGTGAAAAAGTTGGGTAAACCGAGAATTGCTCAGATTTCCAAATAAATTGGAATCTGCTCTTCCGCAGTCCCCTGCAAGACAAATAAAAATAATTATAATTATTAACATCCCAAAAAACTGTAAAAATATTATTAAACTAAATATAAAGTAAGTATATAATAGTTATTTATGTATTAAGGGCATAATAAGGTTTTTATGGTCCGAGGCGCTATTTCGAGCCCGAGCGCGTTAGCCAGCAATGCATACAAAACTTTATGCACGATTAATATATTATTATTTTAAATATATTATTGTTTTTAAAGACGTTTACGTCAAAGAATTTTTATTATAATTGTCATATTATAATGTCAACTGACATCAGTCAGTTTTAAAGTTTAAAGATGAATGAAATTGAGGAAGCAGCTGAAAAGGCGAAAAATTGCGGCCTGCTACCGGAAAAATCAAAATCTTTATAAGAAAAAACTTACTTCGAATATATTAAATAGTGTAACATTGTTTTTTTTTAATTTTTGACGTTTTATTATAGCCCGCTGGGTCATAATAACGCCCGCGGGCTATAAAAAGACGTTTACGTCAAAGAATTTTTGTTATAATTGTCATATTATAATGTCATCGTGCATAAACATAATAATAAAGAAAAACAAAATTACAAAATTGCTGTTGTAAGATCACTGGCACCGTAATAATAAACTTTTTAGATTGTACTTGTAGGTATTGACAGAAGCATCAAAATCGTAAATGTTGTAGGTATTAACCAACTTGCATATGTTGTATGAAAATGAACGTTTGTAGATCTCTTTTTTATGCTTAGGCACATCTAAAATAAATTTTCTTCTTATATTTAAATTGTCTGTTCTAAACCTGATTTTGTCCAACAAATATGCTGGTTTTCTATATTTTAATATGTTGTAATAAAAGCCACACATATGTAATGTTCTTCTGTTTATCATAGACAACCACCCAGCTTCCAAAAGTTTATGACTGAAATGCTCTCTTCTTCTAACACCAAAAATTAGCCTTAAACAAGCGTTTTGAAGGATTTGCAGTCTTTTAATGTCAACACTGTCAAGATTAGGTTGCTATGGCTTAATACGAGTGAGTCGGACAGAATTTTTTTTGTTTTACAATTTAAGTAGTGTCTATGTGGATAGATCATTTTTAAGCTTCCATAACTCTTTTTAAGAATGGTGTTAACATGGAGATTAAAACGCAGTTTGCTGTCCAACATAAGGCCAAGGTTCTTAGAATTACATACAAGTTTAAGATCCATGTCTCCTAATTTAATTTTCAGGTTACTAGCGATAAAAGGACGCATGGTATCATTAGCAAATACTAAGACAGAGGATTTGTCAGGATTAACATTCAATTGATGATCTTTTGATTTTTCAAGTAGCACTTCAAGGTCTCTATTAATATAATTTTCATATTGTTTTAATTGATCTGCATTAAAAGAACAATACAGTTAAGTATCGTCAGCGTAGACGTGATATTGGCAGAAATTAAAAGATTCATAAAAGTTTGATGTATACAAAATATATAATAGGGGTCCCAAAATGCTTCCTTGCGGAACTCCCGACAAAACTCCTTCTGAATCAGATATTTCATCATCAATTCTTACTCTCTGCTTCCTATCGCTTAAAAATGATTTTATAAATCTTATTGCATTGTAATCAAGGTTTACATAGTGAAGGATAGAAAGCAAGATTTGATGATTGATCATATCGAATGCTTTCGAGTAATCCATCACGTGATGATTTTATGCATTAACCAATTAGCGTGGTCTTATCAATCAGCTGTCAAAGATGATGATATTTAAATTGAAGACAATTTAACCAATCTGAGAATATTCGCAATGTATTTAAGATCGCTCAGATCTTAGTTATTTCGTGCATAGGAAATAACTCGTCGTCATTTAGATTAGATCGGTTGTTGCAGGAGGCTGAAGCGACGACGACGAAGAGACGAGGAAGGTTATTTACTCGACTTTCGTTGGCTACTTGCTTTACCAAATTACCGGGAAGACGCGGCATCATCCGATACCGGCCACGAAACGTGACAACCACTCGATTATGGAACTAGCTACTGCAGCTTAAACGAACGTTCGCTCTTGACTATCTGCAAAATAAAATTAATTTTATTGTTAATGAAATTACACGCTAGAGTTGCCTCAATTGTTCATACTAAAGTCTACGTGTAAAGAGAATTCAGTTAATTTTACAAAAAACCTCAACTTATAATACGAGTTCGGTATTCTTCTTATACAGGGTGAGTCTTTTAACTTAAAATAAAAATAGGCATTTTACAAAAAAAATGTTTAAAATAAAAATTAAATGATTCGAAGGGGAAAATTAGTACCTACCAAAATTATTCCCCATACGCTAAAGAAGTATCGCATAACGTTTAATACTCAGCTGTCAAAAGCTTATGTTACAAACGAGTGTTTTTGAGAATAAAGCCGGAAAATGTTACAAAATATCAAAAAAAGAACCGTGGCTCGATTTGTTGTGTTGTTGGGTGTATTTCGAGAGGAAATTTAGTCGTTTACGGCCAACAACAAAGTATTATTTGAATTAAATGCATATACCTCTCCATGGTTAAATGACCCATAAAACAAATAAAGATGCAAAAAGTTTAGCTCAAAATGGCAACACAAATAATATATTAAACTTTAAAATATTATGAACAATATTTATTGACAAATAAAATTAATTTTTATAAGAGCGGCTGACAGCCGAATGCGTTAAGAGGTTAGCTTAGACCACGTACTCTTGTCAGGATTACCTCAAAATTTATTAACTCTCTAAATTTTTTAAACTCTATAAATTCCCTTTTTTTATATACATATTGTACCTTTTATACCTTTATAGTTAGGCTGATTAAAATTTATTATGTAATATTGTTAAATAAACTAATTTGGAATTTGGAATTTGGAAGAGGTTAGCTTGACAAACTTGTCAAGTGAGAGACCTGAGTTCAATCCCAGGCTGGGTCAAAACTTTTTTTAAATTTAAATTTACTAATTTGACTATTTCATTCAGTGGAATTTGACTAATTATTAGTGACTGCTTTTTCACTATGACAATTAGTCAAATATGACTTATAATTAGTTATTTTTGACTAATTCATTTTAAGAGAGCTGGGTTGCGTTTTTAGCGGTTTTCCAATAAACAGTGTTAATCTGAATGAAGAAATAAATTGCATACAGTCTCTGTAAATATAAATTGTACTTATTAGATACAATAAATACACATTTTAGTAGTGATTAACGTAAAAAGTATAAAAATTTCAATTCAGTAAAAATCGTCAAACAAATAATTCGTCTAAATTTAAACAGCATTAACATTATTAAAGGCGTTGATTAAGAAAGTCTTCACTCAACGGTAAAATACCATTATAATATGTAGTCACAAAATTACTATTAAAAATTTCATTTTTAATAAATTCTTTAAACTTTGATCTTGAATACCTAAATGGTTAGAGTAATCGCTTAAACACTTCATTCCTTTTTTCTAGAGCATTTATTAATTTCGTACAAAAATATGCATAACGATTTAATTAAATGATTAAATAATAATAATATATGGTCTTTTTTATAAGGGACTACAGAAAAAATGGAGAACTGTGATGAAGAAGATCTTCCTATTAAAATTAAGAGCTCAAATTTGGTGAGAACTATCTAGAGGTGCCTAGAAACCAATTTTTTAGTGTCGGAAATAAAAAAAATTTCTTTAATCACCCCTTATTAAGCATATCGATAAAACAATTTGTTTATTTTTAAAATTAAGTGGTACCAAAGCGGAGACCGTTGTTCAGCGAAGTGGCACATAAACAGCGTACATAAAGTCACAGGGGGCCAAATCTGGAGAATAAGGAGGATGCTTAAGTGCTTCACACAAAGGCTTTAAAATCAAAACAATTTGATCTGAAATTTCAGATTATTTGAAGGTTCTTGTCAATCGTGCCAGCAATCTTGGAAATTCCAAGGACTTACCATCAATATGCCCTCGTATAAGAATATCGATAAAACAATATGTTTATTTTTAAAATTAAGTGGTGCCAAAGCGGAGACCGTTGTTCAGCCAAGTGGCACATAAACAGCGTACATAAACACGGGATGTGTACCGTCGATCGTGGAGTGAAAGCCGGCATTACAGGGCTCTATTTCTGGATCAGCGTATCATCGCGCTTGTCACCTGCTCATATGCGGACGTTCGACGACATATTGGCCTCCGCGTGTCCCCGGGAGTGATCTATGGGACGACATTTGTTAAAGCGGACCGTAAAGATCACAGAAATAGACCTCGCTCTTCATCGGATTTATCACTGTCCCAGTATTTTTAATTCCGATGGTATGACAGATTTACGAGCCACGTCTTGTCCGACATTATTTAACCTGATTATACTTTATTTTTCATTTTTTAGCTTGGAGCTTATAAACGACATTTTTGCATTATACAATGTTTAAAACACAATTTATGGATTGGAGGAATTTGATGACTCTTAATCCACGTCATAAACGCTGAGGTGAACTGCATTAAGTAAATAAAGGTGAATATAGTATACATGGTGAAATGTTTAGCATTCATGCAAATCAGACAAAACATATTGGGTCAAAAATATTAAAATGGCGAACACATAATCATAAAACTGAATAATGCCTTGCATTGACATTTATGGAAAGATGTTTGGTAGGTAAGTGTTCAAATAAATCAGATGATGAATATGCATTAACGATTTAGATCGTCTGATTAAGCAACAAGTTTTCTGAAGCCTTCATAATATTATCTTTATCTTATGGAAATAAAACTTATCACCTGCTTTATTTAAATAAATTAATATGCGTGCGTGGTTTTATTATCTTAATGAGCAACGTTTTGTTATTGACAATCCCATAGTAAGTCAGTAAGTATAAAACCATAGAATTAATGTATGAACAAAAACTAAAGAAATATTAACATTACATTGACACATACATGCTAGATGACCCAACAAACATATTACAATGCTCAATGAGTACTACTCACTAAAGGAATACATACAGTTTAGTAAACCGTGGACCATAATCGCTTCATTAAACACGTGAAGAGAAACTAACATACTAATTTATACAAATTTAAGTTGGGTACCGGTCCGTTATGGCTATTTAAAGATTTATTTCTATTCTTATAGATGTATAAACTTTCATAACTATCTAGGAGACTTGGTTTCCAACTTCATTAATAAGTTTAAGGTTGTCCAATCCTATTATATGACCATTATCAAGCATAATATGCTTGATGATGGTCATATAATAGGATTTGACAACCTTAAACTTATTAAGGAAGTTGGAAACCAAGTCTCATATTATGTTGGGCAACACTCGATTTCTCGGTCCTACCTAATCTAGCATGGGCCTAGTGGCCTTTAAACCTTACTTGGATGGATCGGATGGAAGAAATATGTTGGACAAACTAAACATATTAAGGAAGTTAGGGAACCAAGTCTGCTAGATAGTTATAAAAAAGTATACTTCTATAAGAATAGAAATAAATACTTAAATAGCAATAACGGACCGGTACCAAAGTCTACCTTAGCTTGTATGTAATTGGTATATGGTAGATTTGGCATTTAGATTTAGTTATACTTCGCTTCTAAAGATGCCAACATCGATGGCGAAAAGTACTTTAAGCACTTTGTGTTTTGTTTTGGTGTTGGGAAATATTTATAATATTTGTTTATGTAAAAAAAATGTTAAAACTTAAGTTTTATGGATAAATTTTAAATTTATTTCTGCATGGCGTGACTGGGGCGATATGAAAAAAAAAAGATATGTAATGGTAAAAAAGGGACAATAACAGAAAGATGAGGCGGAAGAAAGTGAAGGATTTATGTGAGCTTTTCAATATAAGTAAAATTTATGATTGAAATGGGGGGGTGACCATCACGATGCATCAGTGGAGTCGAAGTAAAAGAGACATGAGTAGTACGTACGGGTAGGAAGTGAAGAAGAGTGGCTGAGAGTCTGGTCTGAAGCAAATTTTATTAAAAATATAAATCAGCCGGGCACAAAAAGAGTGTGGTGGCGTTTGGCTGTGCGATAAGTCACCGAGAATGGAGAGTTCTCCAAACACAACAAACATATCACAATACTCAGTGAGTACTACTCACTAAAGGAATACATACAGAATCTAATTTTGAATTTAAACTATCAATTATTGCCTATAGGCAATATATGGTGTGATTTTAACAGAAAACAACCAATTAACCAATTAATTGTTGTGATAATCAATTATTGCACATCATGTTGCCAAACGCAAGCGTATGGAGGATTTCTGTGGATCTGTAGATTATAATCATCCACCTTCAAGGTGGTTCGCGACACCCTGTATATAAAAAATAATATGATATTAAAAATCATATAATAATAATAATTAATAACATATAAAAAACTGTCACTTTTAGCCACTCCCAGCTTCTGTGATGGTCTGACCGGGAAACTGTGCAAGTGGTAAAACTCAAAAGGTTTTTGTAGACTGCAAAGTAAATATCAATGCTACCACCTACCAACAGCTCTTTGGAATGATTTGGGGGCTGGGCCTTGAAATACTTTGGTGAAGACGGTTTTATTATTTTACCAAGTCAATGCTCAA
Source organism: Brassicogethes aeneus (assembly GCA_921294245.1). Classification (NCBI taxonomy): domain Eukaryota; kingdom Metazoa; phylum Arthropoda; class Insecta; order Coleoptera; family Nitidulidae; genus Brassicogethes; species Brassicogethes aeneus. The sequence continues at coordinate 50,389,570 of OV121135.1, forward strand.
GGTCTGTGAAGTTTTTCCTGTATTTTGTGACCAAGATCTTTGACCTTCAAACTTACCTGAGCATCTTAGCAAATTTAGGAAAACTTATGTAAATTTTATATTTAATATAAATGTTACTGTCTTAATAAAGTTTTTTTCATCACATGAAAGTAAATTTTTACTAGTTATTGTTTACTCCATTATGTAAAAAAATGATAAAACTTAAGTTTTATAGATAAATTTGAATTTTATTTCTGAATGGCGTGGCTGGGGCGATATGAAAAACAAAGATATGTAATGGTAAAAAAGGGACAATAACAGAAAGATGAGGCGGAAGAAAGTGAAGGATTTATGTGAGCTTTTCAATATAAGTAAAATTTATGATTGAAATGGGGGGTGACCATCATGATGCATCAGTGGAGTCGAAGTAAGAGAAACATGAGTAGTACTTACGGGTAGGAAGTGAAGAAGAGTGGCTGAGAGTCTGGTCTGAAGCGAATTTTATTAAAAATACAGGGTGTTTCATAATATATGCGCAGGATTTCAGGATGTGATAGCTCATCCAAAAAGATAAAAAAGTCGCTATTAACACCCTCTAAAGTGCACAATTTTCAGCGTTTTTTTGAATATCTCCAGAACCGTTTATCGTACAAAAAACAGCTTTTGTAAGCATTTTCTACTTATAATAAGCTATGTTTAGTGCCACTCGAATGATTTGGGGGCTGGGCCTTGAAATACTTTGGTGAAGACGGTTTTATTATTTTACCAAGTCAATGCTCAAGGTCTGTGAAGTTTTTCCTGTGTTTTGTGACCAAGATGTTTGACCTTCAAACTTACCTGAGTACAATGCCCTGGACATGCTGAAGGCAGTTTCCAAAAGCATCTTTAGGAAAACTGATGTAAATTTTATATTTAATATAAATGTTACTGTCTTAATAAAGTTTTTTTCATCACATGAAAGTACATTTTTTTATTAATATTGTTTAGTTTATCAACCTCCTCCATGATGTAAAAAAAATGATAAAACTTAAGTTTTATGGATAAATTTAAAATTTATTTTTGCATGGCGTGGCTGGGGCGATATGAAAAACAAAGATATGTAATGGTAAAAAAGGGACAATAACAGAAAGATGAGGCGGAAGAAAGTGAAGGATTTATGTGAGCTTTTCAATATAAGTAAAATTTATGATTGAAATGGGGGGTGACCATCACGATGCATCAGTGGAGTAGAAGTAAGAGAGACATAAGTAGTACGTACGGGTAGGAAGTGAAGAAGAGTGGCTGGGAGTCTGGTCTGAAGCGAATTTTATTAAAAATATAAATCAGCCGGGCACAAAGAGTGTGGTGGCGTTTGGCTGTGCGATAAGTCACCGAGAGTGGAGAGTTGCAGCAGCCCCTGCAGAGCGCGGGGCCCTGGCCCGGCAATGAAGCCCGTCAGCCGGATGATGGACGTCCGCACATAAAACTGACGAGTGAGTCATGGCGCCTTCACAAATGGCTCTGCGGAGCCTCGTATATCACTTTTATTACAGCCATCTTCATTTTCATATTTCATATTTGCATTTTCTGTGCCGTTATAAATCAGGGAGTTTATGGCTAATTAGGCCTTTGTGCGGGGCCAGGGCGACGGAATAACGGCTTATCGGACGCTACGCTTCTAACCTAAGTGCCGCTGCTGCTCCGTCCGCCCCCCCGCGCCGCCGCCGCCGCCGCTACGCTACTGTGTACTGCTGCTGTCGATGCGTGTTACGACACCACCACCGCCCGCTAAATGTGTTTATTCGACAAAAGGGTTGCTTTTTTATGCATGAGATTTTTTTACGGCCTCCTTCGACCTCCCTGTTTCCATGCCCTCAGCCTTTGAGCGCTCTTTACCACCCATTAATATTTTAATTTTTTGATAATTTAAACCTAAATACCGCTACTACATTAAATATTTAAAATTAATTACATTTTTAACCGGGCTTTTAGTTTACTTTTAAAGACAAAATGGCCTCAGTAAACATCCCAGAGGCGCTCACCGATTTATTCATATCATCAGAAAATGTAATATTTTTGGTGATACCGATATCGTGTGCAAACTAAACTGACAAACGACGACATGGATAATTTTAGATCTATTTGGCCAAAACGTCTTATTCAAAAATGCTCCGCAAGGAAGTTGAAGCTCTTGGAAAATAGAAACAAACGATGACATGGATGATTTTAGATCTGTTTGGCCAAAATCGCCCTATTTAAAAGGCTTCCTGAGAAAGTTAGAGCTCTTGGAAGATGGAACAAACAACGACATCGATGTTATTGATTTATTTGGCCAAAATTGTTTTAGAAAATCGTCTTAGATCGCCTTAAATCTATTTGGAAAAAATCGTTATAGCTATTGGAAGATGAATCAAACGACGATCTATTTGGCTAAAATGGTCCTGCTCAAAAATACTACCCAAGGAAGTTGGAGCTCTTTGAAGATAGAAACAAAGGACGACATTGATCATTTTAGATCTATTTGGGAAATTCGTTTTAGAAAATCGTCTTAGATCATTTTAGATCTATTTTAACAAAATATTCTTATTTAAAATACTTCCTAAGAAAATAAGAGCCGTTGGAAGATGGAACAAACAACGAAATGGATGATTTTACTTGGCCAAAATCATCTTACTCATTATAATTGCTTCCTAAGGTCCTAAGGATGTTAGGACAAACAACGACTTGAATGATTTTAGATCTATTTGGCCAATATCATCTTAGAAAATCGCCTTAGATAGTTTTAGATCTATTTAAAAAAAAATCGTCTTATTCTGAAATGCACATATTTAACACCGTCATGATCTTTGGAAGGGTTACTAAAAATGAAGATTTGAAGGCTAAATTTAAAAAAACTGATGTTTTAAGCTTTATTTTTATTACCTAATTTATTTGCTAAAATATTTATATTAATTTATATTTAATTTAAAATTTAATGAGAACAAAAACAACTCATTAAGAAGATAAAATGATGAGATTAAATGTTCTTTTATAACTACTTTAAATCTATTGTAATTTAAATTCTAATTTTAGAGAAATACAATTTAAAAAAATTATACCATGATAGTTCCAGTTTGAAGTCTATTAATACCTAATTTATTGTCAGACCGTTGAGTAAAGAAGTAGTATTCCTTAGTCAATGGTCAGACCATTTCTAGTAGCATACTCATGTATCATATTAGGTGTGGAGTAACTATGTAAGTTTTTTTTTATATATAAAAAAAAACACTCCAATATATAAAGACAAGGTAGTAATTTTTAAAGATTAAAAAAATGGTATATAGTAGCCAATTTAAGAAACAATTATGATTGCTCTTCTTTGCAAGCCAAAGATGCGTAATCTAGGATTTAAATGACCTCATAAAATCCTATTATTATGTAAAATTGTTCCCTAAATCCAAAGATACCATCAAAATTATTGAAAGTATAGATATAGTCAATTCCATATTATATGTAAAATTGACTATATCTCAAAAACTACTTCTATAACCTTTGACGACATTTACGGATTCAGGGGACAATTTTACATGGAAATTATTTGCTAAATGTTTTTGATGCGGATTGCTATTGACGATAATTATTAGTGGCTGGTTTTTCGCTATGACAATTAGTCATTTTTGACTAATTCATTTTTAGAGAGTTGCCATGAACTTCGAATTCAGATAAATACCCAGGAAACTCGTACTTCTTGTCACGGAGGGAAAAAACATATCAAACGTCTTACTGCAAACCAGTCTGTAATTCTTGGGTTCGTTGCAAAACAGTCGAAAATAGTTTGTCACTTATGTGTCATATGTATGTGTCATCAGCAAACAGAACAACATTGTTGGCTAAGGACAAGTAATTCGGCAAATCATTTACAAAACTAAGAAACAATAAATGCCACAATATGGAGCCTTGAGGTACCTTACTTTCTATATAAAAGGTTTTGGAAGATGAGGCTTTCATTGTGTGTCAATTAGGATGAAAGTTAAAAAAAATATAGTTTCCTTAATAAGGATATGTGAGAGACAACATCAAAGGCCCAACTTAGGTCTAGAAAGGTAGCCAGTGAATATTCTTGGCGTTCGAAACAGTTTATGATCTTGTTCGTAAAAGCCAAAATGGCATTGGTTGTGAATACATTTTTGCTAAAACCAAGTTGGTTGTTAGAAAATAGGTTGAAGGGATACTGGTCGATAGTTATTTTCTACATCCTTGTATAGCAATATGATTATTACATGGTAACTCTTTTTAGAATCCTTCCGACACGAAGAGTGGGCAATATGTTTGATCTAATTGCTAATTTAGTTTGAATGGGTTAAAAGGGATAAAGATTGAATGGAGAGATAAAAGGATGGTTAAACAAAAAAATCGTCAAGTGGATGAAAAGGTCCCCGGCCATTAAAACAAAATTGAAGGAAGGGGGACGGGCTAGGCCGAAAAGCAAATAGACCGTTTAATCTCATTACGTTTATACACACCGTTCACAAATCTTCTTAAAACAAAAGAGAAAGTCGGTGGCATTTGAGCGTTGGAGCTGACGCGGTCTTTCTTTGCCATTCCCGTTGCAGAGGCGAAGCGAAAGGGGTCGCGCTCGTTACGAAAGGGGTGCGTTACATTCGGAGAATTTATAGACAAACACAGGAACGGTCCGGGTTCTCAAATCTGCGTTCCGAACTCACATTAAAACTATGATATACGAGCTGATTTAAGATACGGACCCATTCCAGTCACGGTCTCTTAATTTATATCAATGTCATTTTATCAATTATAAAACGAACGTCTACGTTGCCCGAACGAAACGCGGGCAGCCCGTAAATTACAACTTTGTGTTTGCGTATCATAATCGAATTTGAGCGAGCTGCGAAAAACTTTTCGGCATAATTTATCGTGACCCCTGGGCCGGACTGAAAAATTGCGTTTTGTCTTTAATTAAAAATCATTTCTCAATCAATTTCGAACGAAAATTAAACCACAATGGACATTTGGAACATTGCCAGTTTTACTCCAACAAACTTAACATTTAATTTAAAAAAATATATCATGTTAAACATTTATCAAATAAGGGGCCGTCCTTAAAGTATGGACATTTTAGACCCTCTTCCTCTTGCCTAATATTGTCACAAAGTCTCGACTCCCTTTTCCCCCCAAGGTCACACGTTACGTTATTAAATGGTACTGTACCCACCGCACAAATGTTCTGTTCTGTTCTAGTATTTTCCCAAATCACGAACGCTTGACCGTAGGTATGGTAAAAACAATTTTGATTGTTTTTTCTACCTAAATGACATTTTAAATAAAAATATTTGTAACTCGCTAATTACACTGTAGGCAGGTGAACACTGTAGGTAAATTTTCAGGTTTGCTCGGACACGTAAACTTAATTTTTGGTCGTAGATTTAAGTTTTGGAGCAGAGCTGGGAAAGTTACTTTTGAAAAGTATCTAGTTACTTTTCTAAAAGACTTTAAACAAAATAACTTAGTTACCTCGGGTAACTAGATAGTTGAAAGTATCTTTAGTTATAATATACTTTAGAAAGTATCTAAGATACTATCCGAAAGTAACTATATACTATATACTATATGAAAGTTTCTAACATACAAAAGTACTTTTAAGATACTTTTGAGTTACTAAGTTACTTTTAAGTAAAATTATGAAAATTCAACAAGTTTTAGGTTAGGTAATTACTTTGAATCATTCTGAAATCCCACAATTTTCTCTAAGAAAGTATCTAATTAACTATCTAATTAACTAAGTAACTTAAGTTATACTTTTTTAGATAAAAGTTTCAAGATACTTTTCCAAAGTATACTATACTATATATATACTAGATATATCTAAGTTATAGATACTTTCTGTCCAATTTAAACGTATCTAAGATAAAGTATTTTTTTGGATAATTTAGAAAATTCAAAATGTTTTTTGCTGTTTTTTATTGAGTATAATTGAGAATATTATATTATATTATATCAAACAGAATAAAAAGCATAGAAATATTATTTTACAAATTATAATATAAACTGTGTCCGCGGATTGGATTGCCAATAGGAAAAACTTTTTTGAACCTGATACAGCTAAACCGAGCACGGACCAAAATTATGTTTACGTGTCCAAACGTTTAGCTGTGATATTTCAAAAGTTAAAAATTTACCTACAGTCTTAATAGACATGCAATAATATAGAAGACAAATTTTTATTGCAAATTTCACGCTGTTATAAAAAGGTCACCCGCAATTTTGTCGTAAAACCATTTAAATAATATTGAAGGTTAGCTTCATTTGTCTATTTTTATTTGGGTTACATTTAAATTATTTTTTTACAGTTAAACAATTTTTAAAAATAGTTTTTTTTTCAAAAATTTTTTAGACTATAAACAAATAATTTGGTAAAAAAGCCAAGTATAAATTCAGAAAAAAATTATAATAACAATAATTTTCATTTTGATTTATTTCAAATTTTTACGAAAAAAACATAAAAAATTTTTTATAGAAAGTGCAAAATTTCCTACAAAAATGTGTCTTTTATATTGTTACATAATATGAAAATGATAAGCATTCAAAATTCGTTTAAAAAAATGTGCAATATATTACAAAAGCCTCGGCGATTTGTGCCTGATCAAATTGATTTAAAAAATTGCTTTAAAACATGACCAGTTATTTATTATATTTATATTATATTTTATCGGTTGGCTTATAATTTTTGTGCTTACCTTCTTTTGACATATATTTATCTATTTTGTGTGCTTTTCACCGTATTTTAATTAACCATCTTTTTTTGTATATCCTTGATAAAAGGTGTTAGATTAGTATAGTAGTTAGTAGTACTGACTACTATACTAACTTAGAAACATACATATTTTATAATTGTTGTTATTTATGGTATGTTTTTGTAATACTTTTATTTTATTTGCTTTCTTGCACTCACAAATGGTTCTTAACATATACGTGCAGGTTAGCATATTTATTCTAAACTTATAATTTGTATACCTTAATGGGTAATTGTAAAAATCTAAAATGCAATAAATATTATTATTATATCTATTTGTTAACAAGCAATATAAAAAACCTTTGAACCTATAGGATTAATAGAAATCAAAATGTCTTGAATAGGAAATTTCGAAAATTAAGTTTAAAAAATGCCTATAATTACCAATTTATTAAACAAAAAAATACATTTGGAAAAAATAAAATAAATAATTAACATGTTACTTCCAATCTCATACAATCGTTAAAATAATGTAGAAATTATTTTATTATCTCAATACAAAAATAAAACATAATAAATAGTTTTTCAACCCCAATATTTATTTGAAAAGTTTATATGCAAGTTTGCAAATCAGAAATTGTTACGCCAGTTACTCTATTTTTAATAGATGTCGCTCTATACAAATATTTAATTTAAATCATTTTTAAATAATAATAAGTATTTTTCGTGCAAAAAGTACAGTATGAAACTCGTTTATAAACTTTCCTAGATACTCATTAAAATTAAATTCTTGACTAAAATGGCGTTTAACAAATCTAATACGTAATCTACTATTATGATGGTTCACGTTAAAAAATAACAAATCCTTTAAAATTGTCTTATTATGGAAAATTAACCCATACATACAGTAGAGGACATGGAATTTCGAACATCATACTTTTGTCGCCCTTGTTTGATTTTGTAAATAGCAAATATACAATAATAAACATCTTTGCTTTTGCTGTCAAAATGACAAGGATAATAATAACCGGAAGTAAGGCTAGTTGTCCAGAAGCAGTTTTAGATTTTGATGTCAACGGAATGATAAGTCGTTCGAAATTCCTTGTTCACCATTGTACGTGGATTTCGTTTCATTTCTGTTGCCATTATTTTTAAATTAGCATATCTGAATACTTGTTTTAATATTTTATGTCCCAGAGTGTGTCCGAGGCAAATACGGCAAAATACATAAATAACTTATATTTTCTAAAAGCGTCTTAAGTTAATCTATAAACGTCGAAAATTTATTACCTCATACCTTGATGCACGACTATATTTACACAGCACTTGACTGATTTACTTCGGTTATTTTGGCGTGTTGTACTCAAAAACTACGCACATTTAAATGTCGTTTACCTCCAATAATTTACGTTATTAATATAGCATGGATGATTTAGAGAAGTGGACATCAAAGAATTGCTTCAAATTTATTCTCATTCTCATTTAATATAATTGCGTAGTAAATATGAAGTTTTATTATTGTTGTCTGTGACCATAAGTTGTACAATAATTTCAAAAAGAATCTATGTAGTACTAGTTTAGGTAATGTTTACCTGTTTTATTTTGCTTTTAAGAACAACACATTTTCAATGTAGGTACTTTAACATAGGCTTAAGCATCGACTAAATATTTAACCACAATAAAGCTGTATACAAAATTTGGCGGATTAATTCCGACAGCAACTTTCTTTGTTTTTATTTATGTGGTGAAGAATCCAGTAGTGATAAATATGAATATTAATCGCTATAAACTGGACGATGAACGGTTGAAGTCTACCGTGTGTCAAAGGGTAAATATAACCCATGCGGTCGTAAAAATGAGTTTTATGCATACGCGCAGTTTAATTAATTAATGATAGTCTCAAGTGGAGACTGCATAGTTGTAAATTGAAAACCGACGTCATTAATAACGACATTCCGTTGGGTGATTTTTCAGAATTGAGCCACAGAGGAACACCGCCTTTAAAATTTTACCAAATAGGGATTCGCAAGTTTGCACCTGCAGGTGATTTAACAGTTTATTTCAATTTCAACGAACCAAAAAAAACATTGGTACCAATATGTGTTAAAATTAAATCATAACGTTTTGAACATTCATTGGTAAACATTTTTTTGACTATAGTAAATTGTACTAATACGCCTATAGGCGTATAAGTACAATTTACTACGATTTACAGGGTGATCTCTTCGCCTCATTGTTCATTAGGCTTTCCTTTATAAGAAAACAAAAAATTATCTGCATAAAAGTGCAATAGACAAAGTTATGAATATGTATTCATCGCGCAGCATGGCTAAATCGCGGTTGCTCGTACTTCAAGCGTATCCCTCACTCAACGTCAAAAGATTTACGTGCCTATGGATTTATGCACAACATCCTGTTCTAGTATTAAATATATCATTATTAGAATAATTCTTGATAGTAATTATTCCTTTTTGAATGTTGTTTAAAATTATGTTAAAAAGAAGGGAGTCTTTTTGTGACGAGCTTAAAGTTTGCTGTGCTGTACTAAAGACAAAAGTTGTATTTTCTGTTCTCCTAAAAATTCAATAAAAAATAAAAATATTGTCATTTTTACATAGTAGTAGTTAATTATATGTCTAAAAGTAAGCGGATTTAATTTGCAAACTCGGTTTTTAAACCCTTCTCAAGAGCACCTTTAAGACCCTGCATTTTTTAAATTTTCGAAGATTTTTTCTGAAAAAATATCAAAAAAATGATTTTAAATAATTTAATTATTAAGAGTTGTTAATAACCAGCTCACTACGTCTTGATACATAATAAGATGCAGACGCGCAAGCGATCGCTTCTAATGAGTAAAAGTCCATCAGTAACAATAAATTGAGTGTCGAATGATCAGAATTTAATAAAAATTTACAAATGCATTCTTTATGATGCTTCACATCATCCTGTTTAATTTAATAAAAATTCTTGTCGTTGGAAGCCGAGTAAATACATTTCAAAGTTGAGTAAAAATACACGGGTTCTTATGGCAGCACGTGGATTGTTACTCTTTTTTCCTTCGTAATAATTATTGGTAATGATAGGATTACAATGAAAAATGAGTATATCGTGGAGCGTAATTTCAAAACATGATACGCGAAGTCTCATAATAATCATGTCGGTAGGAAAAAAGTTCTATTGGATTAAATCGGTGAATTGACGAAATTTGACTCTTGAACTGGAGATTCGTGGCAACGTCGCTGACGTCAGATAGGAACGATCTCGCCCGGTGCTACATAGGTGTGAGTGAGAATTTATGTAGCAAGCGTAAGGATGAAAGAGACAGCCAATACGACGTTGCCAAGCGTTGCGACTGTTATTGGCGAAATTATTAAAAGCGATGTTATAGATTTTTATTCATTCACATACACTATAACAACGCCTCATGAATTGACAATCCAATTACGTTGCAAAATAGTAAAAAATTCGACTAAAAATGGAATTTATACCCATATGAATTTCGTTTGCAAGTAGTTAGCAACGGATTTTAAATCTTATGCTGTAGGATAGGACACAGTTTTACCACGATCGAAACACTAAAACTCATGCCCGGATAACCTTAAGTTTGTCAGGCAATTTTAAGTGTATAGAGTGTGCAAAGAGCACTGGTAAATCAATGTCTTACAGAATCAGCAAAGCGCTAATACAGTAGTGCAGTGCAGCAAGTGAAGAATTTAAGAAATTAGTTACACTACCTGTACAGATGAACTCAATGTACCAGTTTCCCGAAGGAACCAAAGTGGATAGTAGCAAGTTGCAACAAAAGATAAGTTCAATAGCTTTAATCCGCATAATTTAATTTGCATTCTCTACTAAGAAAGCAATCTTGCATTTTCTCGAAGGGGTTAAGCGCCTTTAACGCATCTAAACCAGGAAAACAAAACAGCCCTACAAGAAAAACAGGACAGCAAACGTAATACTTCGTATAAATCGGTACAAAACCAAAACTAAACAAACAGTCGTGATAGGCAATAGACGTTAACATAAACAAAAAGTCAAGTGCAGTCACCTAGTCATCAACAATAAACATGCCAAAACACCACTATTTTAATAAGTCTTTACTGAAATAAAGATAAGGCTTACGCACAGTGGGACAATAATTTGTCCTTTACAGATAATTTTCGCTTAATTCCTTATAAACAAAAAAACTATTGTTATCTATCGGTAGTCACATTGCCGACTACCGAAAACTATCTATCGATGGATCTCGAGAACCTAGAAAGGTTTCGCACATTGGGGCAAACATTGCGGATGGCAGTAATTTTCAGCAGATACGGACAGATGGTACTTTATTACCATTAAGGATAGGTCCAAGCTGCGAACTAACCACTTCATAAACCCCAATTAAATGGGGGTATTACTAAATCCCCGGTTCAGGGGGATTCCGGATTGTACTTAGTTTTAGGTCAGTCCAATGTCCACAAAAAAACAAAATGTTTTCCCTCACTTCCCGCACTTCACTAGCATAAATCGGGCGTATGACCCGGCCCGGCGACACACTCATACTCATAATCATACTCGAAGAGTTGTTAAATTTTAGAGCCATTTTTTGGAAAAGATTAATTTAAAATAAAAGAAGTACTAAAGTCGTACTAAATAATTTTTTACTGTCGTATTTATTTGCGATTAAAAAGTAATTAAATTATTTCCGCGAAACGAAATTGTTTGACCATAGTGAGGTCGAATTAAAAACCGAATCGTCAGCTGTTTACACATTAAATGAAAATACGGTAAAAATTATTAGTTACTTTTATCTTATCTAAAACATAGTTAAAATTAAAAGAGGACGAAGCTTTTTGATGAGAAAATAATTGTAATAATAATAATTTATTAAAATATGACGTTAGGTTCATTTTTAGTTAAGTTAAACTTAGTAAATTAATAGTATATTATGTATGAAGTTTGATAAACGCCATTTTAGTAACGAATTTAATTTAGGAACGAGCGAGCTTACAAGCGAGTGCTTAACTAAATGAGTGTCTAGAAAAGTTTCTAAACATACTATTCTTTTTTCACGACAAATACTTATTACTATCTTAAAATGATTTAAATTAAATATTGGTATATAGCGACATCTATAAAATAATAGATTAACCATTCCAACTTGTTTTCTGTGTTGGAATCAGTATTATTATAAATGTCAAATTTTTACGTGTGAATCGTGTGAAAATCTAAACTAAATCCGATATAGAAGCAGTGAAATTAAGATAATGTTTTAAAGGTACTCCATGGTAGAATCTCCACCCAAAATCAATTAAATCTAGTTTACTGCCTGCGAAAGCAAAATGCGTTGAGAAACTATTTAATACTTTTGTGTTTTTTTAAGGATAATAAAATAATTGCCACATTTAGTAATATTTTACAAGAAATCTGTTGCTAACTTCAACCCTGACTAAAGCGCCATAAAGTCATAGCTTGTCAATGTGTATTTAAAATATCACTTAATGTCATGGAAAGATGTACGATAATAGGCATTTTAAAGGTAGGAGTAGAAAAAAACAAATTAGCTATCTATAACCAATTATACATAATCAATTGAAATAAATATTCTTAGCCTTCGGTGGTCGAACAAGGATTAAAAGTCCTTTGGTTGCGTCATAAATTTGTCGAGGTCTTCATAATTCGCATTGCACTTTGTGGCATCGAAGAGTGGAAATAAGTATTAAACATAAGTTATCTTCGGCCTTTTTGCTGAACATGTGGTGGTCAGATATTTATTGTGGACGGGGCCGTGTTCCTTACAAAATAAAAACCCATTTCTCAATCATATTTTAGTGATTTTATTGTTTTGTTAGGATGTAAAGTGGGATACCTGATTGTGTGTAGAATATAAAGTTTCTTATTTATCGCCATACAATTTATAAGGTGCATTTATTATCGGTCTGCGTGGTATGTCTCCTTCTCTTATTTTCTTAATACGCTCGGATCGACTCGATCAACTTTGTTGGTACAAATAAACCGTATATTTTAAGATTGATGCATAATTTATTGGCGATAAAACTGCTTATTTATGTAGCTGCTGTCATTTTAATATTGCTGGCATTTTTTCACTCAAATCCTTTATACGCTTCACTCTTAATGAATACATATTTAACTACATTCGCCATGCCGTCATTATCATTTATTAACTACTTATCATTTTTTAAATATATGATGTGAACGTCATTTTATTAAACCAAGATCCTGTTTTATTACAATTACTGCTTTGTCACATCAAATATACTTTTTACTGCCACAGCCAAAATACGTCCTAGAGTTAATAATTAAAAATTACAAAAAGGTATAATACGAGGTGTGTTCAGAAAATAACGGGAATTGTTAAATTTCGCGGGTTCGGAGGGTCCGGTTGTCATAAAATGTTCTTTATTATGTTGGTATACATGCCCCCGAAGTATGATAAAAACTTTAGTTGTTTTCATTCTTTACTTTGTCTGAGGCAGCCGCTAAGGTTAGACGTGTTTTATGAGCTCGGCGATTTTTCGTTCGTTAAAAGAAATGGATCAAAAAATTTGTATCCAATTTTGCTTAAATAATGAAATAAATTCTGTGAAATGTTAACAAAGGCCAGTGAGTCTGCTATAAGTAAAACAAGAGTTTACAAGTGGTATAAGAGTTTCCAAGATGACCGTGAAGACGTTGAAGATGACAAACGCCCCGAACGCACAAGCACATTAACAACCGATATAAACATGGAAAAAGTGGAAGAAATGGTTATATACCATCAGAGAAGTCGCTGATGATGTTGGTATATCGATTGGCTCATCCCATGAAATTTTTTCAAATGTTTTGGGTATGAAACGCGTGGCAGCAAAATTTGTTCTAAAATTTTTAAATTTTGAACATTTTTGGCCAATAACAATACTGTAATGATGCCCCAGCCTCCATATTCGCCAGACATGCCTCTGTCTGACTTTTTCCTATTCCCAAAAATAAAGAGAACCTTAAAGGGCCGTCGTTTTGCAAGCATAGATGACATTAAAAGCGCATCGCTGAAAGAACTAAAGAACAAGTTTTAGAAGTGTTTCGAGTATTGGAAGAAGAGCTGGCACATGTGCATAATATCCAATGGGGACTATTTTGAAGGCGACAACATTAATGTAGACGAATAAATAAATATTTGTTTCAAAAAACGAAAACTCCCGATATTTTCTGAACACACCTCGTATACTGTAGGTCCACGGATGGGATTAAAAAAAGCAAACAAAAATATATTACATTTGGGAATGGTTGGACATGGTTCAGAGACATGTGGATAGGCAGAAATGGTCCTCATCCATGGCCTCCAATCAATTATGGACTTACTTACTAAGAGATTTCTAAAAGTAATTTCCAAAAAAACAACGTAAAACTTGAAATGTCTTTTTATCTACTTTATAAGGTTATTATAAGTATATTTAAAATTGTTTGGTATATTTCAAGTAGGACTTTGTTATAACTTTAGAAATAAATTTGGTAAGCAATCAACTCATTGACTGTTGTAGGAGGATAAAATGAGGTGGCGGGGATGGGGCCGGTTAGTTATTTGCATGGAAAGGATGGAGAGTCTGGATTAAGGATCTATAAAACCATTAGCTGATGATGTATTAAAGCTCTGGCTCCCGGACTTTGGACGATCGCCGCAGATCTGCCGAAAAACAAGAAGAACTTCCCCATTGCAAACAAATTAATCATAAATTACGGCCATTGCCTACACTTACGTCACCCCTATAATTATAAATTTACTTTTATGGCTCTTGCGCTGTATCAGAAATTTTCAGATACCGAGACGGGCTTTATGCAAATCCAGCCGTTTGTTTTATTTATGTCATTCATTGCAAAACGGGGTCGATTTAATTTATTCTTTATTTGTTATTCAAGGCTCTTCGTACTGAATTCGAAGACTAACTCTAGTGGCACTTCAATTATATGCAAGAAATCATGTATTTTTTTAAATTAATGATATTGAATTATCAAAAGCATATACAGGGGGTTTCATTAATATTTCAAAAAATTCAGGATAAAATTCTTTGCATACAAATAAGAAAAATTAAAATAATTTTAATATGATAGAACTGTACAATAAAATTATTTCGAGTGTTGATTGGCGAACAAAAACAAATTAGCTATCTATAATGAAACTAAAAAAGTCTAAAAGTGATCATCGGAAAGGACATTAGGGACGTTTCCATTAAGTATGAGTATAAGTATATATGAGTATGAGTATAAGTATGAGAACGTATAGCTAGGCCCCATCAGGATCATCATACACTCCCATGAATTCCGCAACTGCACGGCATTATGTGTTTTTGTTGGATAAAAATTTTCACCCCGGCTCACAGTGTTTCAATTCTGGAAAATATCGGCAAAACTTCAAAAATTTACATTTTTATTCAGGTAAATTTCGAGTTAGATGGGTAGTTAATACCTGTCTCCATTCTGTATTGAAAAAAATTTATATAAAATACGTATATTTTGTCTTGTACATCAGTTTAAACTTGACGCTTTCAGTTGAAGGTACTTCACACGCGATCGCTGCGAAAAATTGTTTATTGTTTAAAAGTGAATAACTTGTGTTTGGTGTGTCCGATTGTGGTTATTTGTGTTGACAATTTTTTTAGCGAATTAAGAAATCGTTGCTAAAATATTAAGTAAAACAAATAATACAAATTTAAAATACTTAGTATAAAATCTGTTATATTTAAATTTTATAAATAAATTTTGAAAGTTTCTCGGAAGAAAACGATGGAAGATGTTTTCCATTGGCTTATGGCATCTTCCGATTCGTATATTTCTAGCTTCAGAAAATTTGCTCTGAAAAAGAGCAAATCTTTGTCCCGCAAAGCAATAAAACTGTTTCTATCTTCTGATGGTTTCCCATGCTCTGCTAATGATACGACGAGCGTATTAAATAATATCATATAAATGTAATTATAATAAACTAAATTAAGCTATTTTATAAAAAGATGTTTTATTACATTTTTAAAAGAACCTCTTACGGGTTTTTAATTAATTTCGACAATATTTGATAAAAATGTCCGCCATTTGAAGTCCACCATTTTGAATTTTGGAATTCTGATTTCAGATTCATTATCAGCGACCACAAAAACCTCTGTATGGTAATTTTTAATTAATTCCGTCAATTTAAAAAAAAAAATGTCCGCCATTTTGGATCTACCAATTTTGAGGTACCACATCAGCCGCTTCGGCTAAATGAAAAATTAAAATGCTTATTCCAAGTACTGACTTTAAAGGAGATAAGGCCATATTTACCAGTCGTTATTTCTCAAACTTTTACAGGCGTATCTCGTATGACGATTAGAATATTTTTGCTTAATCTGTTTTGTTCCATTTATGACAAAATTAGTACTCGGAAAAATAGACGTCGAATCTCAAACAATCAAATTTTAACTCTTTTCGTAGAAAAATTAAAATATATTTGCATACAAAGCTTTGCCTTTCTAAAAACATTAATATATATATATTTTTTTTTATAAAGAATTATTATTTTATTTTTGATTGTTGGTGCACTACTTTTAATTTATATTTTGTACTGACACTTGTGTCTTCTTGTTTTACTAAATTGTAATACTTTTTTTTTTATTTTTTATTTTTGTAGTTTATGTTTGTCATTATTATGTTATACTTTAGATTATATATTTTAAACTGACAGTATAATACGGTCTTACTATTGTAGTTTATGGTTAAGTGGAAGAACAATCTTTGAACTTCGCCTTTTTGATGTTAGTGGATGCTTATATCAAATAAAGTCGTTTATTATTATTATTATTATTTTATTGAATACCTGCAAACTGACACTTATTGATCCCAGTGTTGCCATGTTTTAGGAAAACAATTAGTATACACCTCGTATATATATTAACAAAACGTTCTCCTGTGACAGGAGTCCTGTCTACAACTTTTTTATAGAATATACTTTTTTCTCGAATGAATGTTGATAAACCCACAATCGCTTCGCACATACTAAATATCACTGCAACACCGTACAGAGTTTAAAGGCGGCCATTTTTATTGTTTACAATTCTTGTGCTTTGGGTTTGACCTCTGTTTATACAGATTAATAATCGACCTTAAAGTGCTAAGAACAACCATTTTACTCCTCTTTTATAAAAAGAAAAACCCTAATGTCATCAAACTATTTAAGGCCTTTTTTAAGGCTTACAAGTGCCTCTGTAAGAAACAACGTTTAAAACGATTATTAAAATGTATAAACAGATCACAAACCCAAAGCACAAGAATTGTAAACAACAAAAATGACCGCCGTTACTCTGTGCAGTGTTGCAGTGATTTTTAGTACGAGATAAAACCGACCTTGTTGTGTTGGTTGAGGATAAACCTATCGTAAACATTCAATTTTCTTAGTTTCTTTAAGAAACTTTCTTGACCCATCACTGGTAACATTCAAAAAACTTTGGCGAAGTGTAGGTTCAATTTTTCTTATAAACCTATCTTAATTGCATACACTAATCTCGGATGCAAAATTCATGTTGGCTAGTGTTAAAAAAATAATTCCAGGAAAGTAGAATTATAATTAATGACAAGCTGTATAAAAATACGTGGCTCATTCGGCAAACAAAGGCACTGAGTTTGGTGATTTTGGAGCGAGAGATTAGAGTCTAAGATCTCATTAGCCAAATGGCAGATGAAGATCGGCGAGGATGATGAGGTGCCGCCGCTGCGGTGACGATGCTGTCGAACGTCGGCAGCGAGGGGGGGAAGGGGGGAAGGGGGGTCGCGGGCGCGAATTACCGGCCTGTCACGGCCCCCGATCCGCTTTCATTGTCTCTGGAAGAGGCGAGAGATATGAACGAAATCTGCAAATAAAAGGCCTGTCAATTTCCCGCAAGATTTTTCATCGGGCCGCATCTCAGCTGTGATGTTTCGGTAATGAACAAAAAGTTGTAATGATGAAGGACGGGGGCCCCGTAGATAAGGCTTGATTAACCGCAGATGCAAGATCGAGAAAACGTAAATCACTGTCGGGTCCGCTTAAATCAACAACGGAAACTAACTTCGCCGCAATTTCAACAACAGAACCGAATATTTTAATTAAAATCGTTCAAATATTTTATATTTTATTTTAATATGCGAAATATAAAGAAAATTCTTCAAAATTACAATAAACAGGCAATATTATATTTATTAATAAAAAATAGGTAATCTTTGCCAAATTAAAACGAGTTGAAGATGCTGTGATTTATTCTTAGTTCAGATACCATGGCTGCAGCAGAACATAAAATTATGCAAAGAAATTTGTGAACTATTTCATAAAAGCAATGATCTATTGTTCATGTCAAAAGTGAAACTTCCTGAATTGTCTGGAAACTTTATAATTGAATCGGGAATTAATTGACAAAATTGAATATCCAAAGACATATCTCAAACAGAAAACACAATGGAGTACGGAATAAGAAGTGAGCATAATCTAATAAATTGAAGTCTGGATTTGTTTTGCAATTTGCAGATTGAAACGAGATAAAACAGCCTGACGTTCTGGAGCTGCGGTAATCAAAATCATGTTTTTGCATTGGAAATTTGGATTGTCTGCTGAAACGAGAAATTATTTATCCAAATATTACCCAGGTTTTCCTTTATCTTCGAAGAAAATTATAATGTACGTTCATGCTGAATATAATTTTACTAAAGCAAGTTAGATTATGATTTTAAAAAAATAAAAATTTATAAATTGGATAAAGTTTATTGCTTGCCTATAATTAAACGTAGGTATGAGTATAAGAACGTATGGCTGTATACGAGTCTGCTAAAAATCGTATGCAAATGTTTGCCCCACTGTGCGAAATCATTTCTGCGTCCGTGTAACTGCTAAAATTATGCTGAAAAATCGGTTATCGCTTTAGAATTGTTTGCCCTCCTGTGAGATACTGAATCTTGTCTTCAGTACCAAATGTTGCTGACTACAACAAGCCGTTAGTAGTGCCCTCTGCCTTCATGGAAATTTAACCCCAAGTATCCACTTCATTATATAAGGATGTTAAGCCAGCCGTTATTTTATTTGCTGAAAATGGAGACAGAAATTGACAAATTATTTTACCCCACTGTGCGTAATCCTTAGTTGCCGTTAGTTGCCCTTTATATGGCTGCGTTGACTTTTCTGTGTTTAGGTTACTTAAGTTAAGTTAAGTTTTAAACACTTTAATTGCATTGGGGCTGGCCTCTTGTTTATACTTTTTATTATATGTTTTGTGACATTCTTACTTAATTATTGGTTTATTTACGCTGTCTCCAGTAATAATGATTAATTATTGTAAGGTTTTTATTGCAAATTTGCGGTTACTTGGTACTAGTTTTTGCAGATGATGGCCCCTTCCACTCTTGGTTCAACTCGTTTCTTCTTTACAAATGGTGATTGACCTGTTGTTAGTCCGCCAGGTATGCTGTCACTAATCACTTAATTATTTCCGTGTCTGTAAGGACTTTATTAACTGTATTCACTTGTTAAAAAATTGCTTTTTAAGGCACTAATTTAATGTTTATATTTGACTTTGGCGAACATGTACACTGATTTTATTTGCACAGGAGGTAAAAATTTGCACTAATTTTGAACAGTATTTTCCTATCTGTTCGACTGCCTGTCTGTATTGGTACCTATAATTAAAAGTATACCTATAGGTATATATTGTGAAAAGTTATAATATAAAACACACACAAACTTTTTTTTTAAATCCCAATCCAATACGGGTACTGACTTGAAAGTGCATTAAAATACCATAATAAAAATAAATGCAGCTTAAATTTCTTAACGATGTCCCATAGCCACAAATTTATTAAATTTAACAAGTAAAATTATCGCGGCGATAATCCGGTGATAAAGTAATTTCGAAAGTGACGGTTATGAATCTGTTAAATCAAAGGTATATAGTGCTAAACTGGGCGTGCATGCGGTATTTAGCGACCAGATATACTTTACGCAAATTAGATTTAACGGGTATTTATTAGGCTGTAGCGCCATTCTCGTTAATGTGCGAATATTTTCCAATGATATTTGCGTTCGGTAAACAACATGTGGCTCAAACTCAATTACGAAATGACGAAAATCCCCTCTAATAAATTTACTATCACCGGAACGACTTAAACTATGCACTATCCGGGCTGTTATGGATAATAGGGGCATTACCTATCAACAATTAGTTTTCAATGTAAAGTCAATTCATCAATTCTATTCGGAATATTATTCTTTTTAATCCAGTTATACAACGTTAAAATAATTACTAAAATTTATTGAAAAATAAAGGCATGTAAAGAAACATCGCTACAACAAAACTACAGCTTTTAATAAGCATCTGCAGTTGGTGTCATGACAAACGCGGATGTTACAGAAAAAGGCCGAAAAATGTTAAAATTATCGAGAAAAAAACCGTGGAACAATTTGTTGGGTTGTTAAGTGTTTTTTGATTGATTGTGTTTTTCGATCAATATATACAATAAATACACATTTAATTAATGATTTACGTAAAAATTGTAAACCTTTAAATTTAGTTAAAACCATAAAAAAAGTAGTCTAAATGCAAACATTATAAATTAATAAAAGCGTTGATTGAGAAAGTCTCCACTCAACGGTTAAAGACCAAAAACGGATATTATATTATGTATTATAATAGTATATTATGTATCAAGTTTGATAAACGCCATTTTATACACGAATTTAATTTAGGCACGAGTCTGCTTGTGAGCGAGTGCTTAAGTTAATGAGTGTATAGAAAAGTTTATAAACGAGGTGCATACTATTCTTTTTCTATGACAAATACTTAATATTATCTTAAAATGATTCAAATCAAAAATTTTTATAGAACGCCATCTATGAAACAACAGGGGAAACTGTCAAATGTCACATTTTTACATTTTATAAACACAATTTTAAAGGTTATAAATCGAAATGTATCTTGAAAATTGACAGTTTTTCACAGTGAAAGTAAAGGAAATGTTTTATGAGGACTTTACAGTTACTGTAAAGTCCTACTGTAGAGTCCGTGCCCGAATTTAAGTTATAGTTTACTGTCGGCGAAATTAAAAGGTCAGTACAATGTTTATATAAACTTTTCAAATATTGTCGTTGAGAAACTACCTATTTAATATTTTTGTATTTTTGTATTGAGAGATTAAAATAATTTTAACATTTAGTATTATTTTACAAGAAAGGCACTTTATTTTAACGATTGTATGACATTTGACAACTGTCAACTAACTTAAAACTAACTTCAGTCCGTGATTAAAACCTGTTGCTAACTTCAGCCCGTGACTAAAGCGCCGTAAAGCCACAACTTGTCAATGTGTATTTAAAAGGTCACTTAGTGTTATGGAAACATGTACGATAAAGGGCGTTTTAAAGGTGGGAGTAGAAAAAACATATTGTAGTCCAATAATACTACCGAGCGCCACCAGATGGGGCGTGCGTTGCGAAAACCCGATGCTTTTTATAAATTGTTAGCACCATCCTTCAAACGTTTAATGTCAACATTTCAGATAAAAAAATCAATGAATTAGGCTCGAAATTGCTGCTGTGTTCTCCAGATTTGGCCTCATGTGACTTTTATCTTTTTTCAAATCTAAAAAATGGAGACTTTGAAGTAATTTTTGCTGCAGAATCTACAATGTAGAAGCATATTTTAACGAAAAAAAAATGGTTTTATTCTAAAAAATGAAGAAGTTGAGTATCGGTTGAATAAATGGAACAAAAAAAATAAAAAATGTTTGTCTTATAGATCAATATTTCTGACCTAAATCAATTTTTATGTAGAATGAATAATTTTTATGGTTTGAAATGGATTTCCTTATGACGTCCGCGTCCTATAAATCTACTACTATTTTGGATATCTTGAAGCAATAAAACGAAAGTAATAAAGTACCATTAAAAATATCTAAATTCGGCGAAGCGAACGAGTTATTGTTAAAAGTTAATAATTTATAGCGTTTATAGATAGTGAAATATAAAGCCCCGATGAACGGAGAGTATCGCATTTCCATTTTAGTAGAAGTTATCGACGGTTTTTGCTGGCTTATTTCAATAGTCAGTCGCAGAATCAATGAGCCATTATGAAGACCATAAATAATAAGTTGCTGGACATCTCGAATTAGAAGGACCTCGGATAAAGAGGGACCGATGCGCCACGCCGCGTTCGCTTATGTTCCTAAAATGTAAATCATCACAACTTATTGCCTCCAAAACAATATGCAGTCATTCCAGAAATTACGCAGGAAGAAATCAATAAAACCAAACGTTTTTAATATTTTTATATTAATCCTACATTTTCTTTATTTTCAGGTTCAATGCCCATAACTAGGGATGGGATTTTAGTTATTTTTACCTTTTTTTAACCGATGTAACTATTTGAAAACTAATAATGCCAAAATGTGTTTTAAAAGATTTTCTTATATATGAACCTAACTTGTTTTCACCTTTTTTACCTTTTTTGGAGGTTTTTGCTTTAAACTACCTTTTTATACTTTTGTTACCTATTTTTTAACTTGTTTTCACCTTTTTTACCTTTTTTGGAGGTTTTTGCTTTAAACTACCTTTTTATACTTTTGTTACATATTTTTTAATTTGTCAGTTTATTTTCACCTACTTGTTACCTATTTTTACTTATTTTATTTTTTGTGTTCTTTTTAAATTTTTTCGCCATTATTTTATCCAGGGCGTGCAACTCAACGGTATAAATTTTTTTCTTATGGTCACAGACTGTAACAGTAACTTTCTTTGCAGTTACCTTATTGTAGTGAGCTTCTGTCATAGAACTTCTGTGTAGTGATTGTCACTCAGTGAAACACAGTTTATTGCATAGAAATAGTTTATTGTGGGTATGTTCTGTGTTTGGGTATGCGGCTAAACAAAATTATAAAAAAAATTGTAAGGACTTTGAGGTTATGTTAAAACATCTTTCTTTAATTTATATACATTTTACCTATCTGTTTGTTACTCTAGTAGTAAATTTGGTAAATATCAGGTATTCCCTGTTATATTTTCAGTTCCTTATAGCTTTAATTAAGTATTGGTCAGTTTATAAAACAAATATTTTAAGTTAGGTACTTATTTTATAAAAATAAAAGAATCTTGAACTTTTAATGTTTTTCTTTACCTAAAATGCTGTTTTTTAACCTAAAATGCTTTTTTTAGTACCTTTTTAGTTACCTATTTTTCAGTTTTTAGTACCTAAATATTCCATCTTTACCCATAACACTATATTACAGATTAAATGTATATTTAAAACTATGTTTACTTAACCCTACTTATGGGGGGGAAATGGTCGGGGCAAAAAAAGTAAAATTATAATTATAAAATTTTAAATAAAAATCCAAAGTTTACGTGTTCAAACGGTTTTTATAAAAATATTTTCTCATCGAATAACGAATTTTATTTCAAGTGAGAACTACACTGTATATTAGACTGCGCTAAAAAAATCACCAATTTTTTTTCAAAAGTATATCGGATGACAAAAAAAAAATTGTGAAAGTCCATAATATTAATATTAAGAGGTCTATCATCGCAATTTTAAATTTTTTTCCTCAGCAAGTTTTTGTCTCAGAACTCCTAAACTATTGAGTTTAACAAAATTGACAGAAATATTTTTTTAATAAAATTAAATGCTCTACAAAATAGGTTAAATTGAAATTTTCCATCAGATGAACCGTTTCCTTAAAATCATGCCTAAAAATTGGTATAGTTTTATATTTTGATCTTTTAACTTTGGAATTTTGTAATTCATGTAAAAATCAGTACCCAGAAAAAAACCGATAAATATTGTTATGGGAAATCAAATGCTTTACAAAAAAATCCTCTTAACATTTTTGGCTAAATTCACTCAATCAATTCAAGGTTAAAGTTGAAGTCAAAACGAAATTCTTGTTTTTTCCTCTGTACATTCATTTTTTTATTGGTGATAATTTGATATTTTTCTTTATAAATGTGTATTATATAACTAATTAACAATTTCCAATAAAAAAACAACCTGATTGTTATTATTTCAACTATTAAATAGGTAACAGTGAAAATAATATTTTCTAAAGAAAATAACTTCTTAAAGCGTAAAAACTCTAATGTGTTATTTTTTTAGTCTTCAGTAATTTTATAAATAACATAAAGATTATAATCGATAAAAGAATTCAAGTTTTTAACTGACCCAAAAAAAATCTAGAGAGGAAAAAACAAGAATTTCGTTTTGACTTCAAATTTAACCTTTAATAACTTTTGATGGAGTAAATGTAGCTAAAAATGTTAGGAGACTTTTTTGTAGAGCATTTGATTTCCCATAAGAATATCTATAGGTTTTTTTCCGGTTACTGATTTTTCCATGAATTACAAAATTCCAAAGTTAAAAGATCAAATTGTAAAACTATACCAATTTTTAAGGCAAAATTGTAAGAATCTGACGGGAAATTCTAATAAAACATTTTTTGTAGAACATTCAATTTTCTTCAAAAAATATTTCCAAGTCAATCTTGTTTGGGAGTTCTGAGACAAAAACTCGCTCACAAAAAAAAATCTAAAATTGCGATGATAGACCTCTTAATATTAATATTATGTAGGTACTCAAACATTCACCATAATTTTTTTTGTCACCCCAAACAATATTTTCGATATACTTTACAAAAAAAAATAGTCGATTTTTTATATCCCTAAGAATCCATTGATTAATCTATACATACATATATAACTACATTTCCTTATTTTCATTAACGCCCGACCATACCTTTAATGACATGAATAACGCCATAAGGTGGTAAAATGTTAAAATACATTAATCCCGGTGCATTCGCCATTTTTGAAAGTATTTAACAGCTGAACGGATTTTGATGAATTTATTATTTTTATTAGAACCTACAGCTAGTTCCCAATAATTAAATTTAAAAAATATATTGTCCCTAAAAACAAATAGATTAACAAAATTAACAAAAAGCTTCAGGGAATAAAACAGCTTTCAATATAAAATAACTAAAACACATTAATATCTATCCGCCAACTAAATGCACGTATGCAGCGAAATTTGATTGACATAATGCCAAATTCGGATTATTAAATATTAAATAACAATTATAATTTTCATATGGCACATCAATCACTCATGTAATTAACTTTGGATCAGTTAGTGCATATTTATAAAATAAAATGGGTCAATCTGTTTTGCTACCGGAATTTACAAGCATTAATAACAGCTTTTGCCTCATAATACTGCAATATTCATAATTTGTGTTTCATTTTATTTTAATAATTAGCATAAAAATAAATTATTTACTTTTAATGGCCATCATATATTAATAACAATCTAGCCGGTCGAAATAAATTCTAATGTCTATTCGTTTATTATTGTTGCATGAAAATGACAATTTTACTACCCATAGACAAATGGGCAATTTATCATAGTTTGTTTTATTGCTCGTAAATTATGCAATAATTTAAAAAAAACGTAATAAATACATAAATATTATATAATGGATGGAATTTTAGTTCTAATTAGGTAATATTTATAATTAGATTATTTCAAATTAAAATTTTAAAAAATATCGTAATATACAGTTTGCTGTGATAAGTTTACTAAAAAGGATTTGTTTAACTTAAAAAAATGGCGAATGCGTGGGTGTTAAAGATTAATAAATGGAAATAATAGTACATTATCAGTTCTAAAAAAGTTGCATACAATACTTTTTCTACGACAAATACCTATTATTATCTAAAAATTATTTAACTTAAATATTTGTATAGAGCGACATCTATAAAACAATAGGGGAATCTGTTACCATCAAATGTCAAATTTTTATGTGTTATAAATCATATAAAGTATATCACTTGAAAATGGATTAACAACAGTTTTTTACAGCAAAAGTGAGTTTTATTACCACTTCACGGTGTAGTCCAAGCCCGAATTTAAGTTATATCTAGTTTACTGCCGGCGAAATTAAAAGGTCACAATGTTTATATACACTTTTCAAATATTGGCGTTGAGAAACCATTTAATGCTTTTGTATTTATGTATTAAGATAATACAATAATTTTTATATTTGGTATTATATTAGAAGAAGGGCACTTTAATTTAACGATTGTATGACATTTGACAACTATCAACTAACTTAAAACTAACTTCAGACCGTGACTAAAACGCCATAAAGCCACAACTTTTCAATGTGTATTTGAAAGGTCACTTAGTGTCATGGAAACATGTACGATAATAGATGTTTTAAAGGTGGAAGTAGAAAAAACATTTTAGTGCATTTTAATGATCTAAAAATGTATGGACTACATAGAATTTTGCAAGCAAATGATGAACCTAATAAGTGAAAACGAGATTGCTTTAAATGGTAAAGTTAATCGTCAAAATTTTAGATTTCCATTGATTTTCTTTATCATACCATATCCATAAAAGGGGAATGTGTGGGCGGGCATAATTGGTAATAAACTCTAAATGTCAAAATCTTTTAATCAAGAAGATCTTGTACCAAATTTGGCAGTTCAGTTTTTAAACCAAGAGGATCCAGACTTACCAGATAATAGACTCTGGTTTAAAATCGGTGGATTGGTAGAAGAAGTGCAGTTGAGTGGCCAGCCCATCTCCAGACCTTACTCTGTTGGATTTTTTTCTGTGGTGTTAACTGAAAAAAAATCTTTGACACCAAACCAAATAATAGTTGAGTATCCGACACAAAACACGTTTAATATCACCTGAAACTCATTTTGAATACCTTTTATAGTAAACCCATAAGTTTTGTTTTTTTTAAATCATTGAAAACTGCATATTTGTATAAATTTGTATTAAAACGAGTAAGCTAGTGCTTAGTGCACTTAATTTTAGTATTTTGGTTAACTAAAAATGTTAATAATAATAATAATAATAATCAAACAATTCCTAATAAAACATTTTTGTTTTTTTATTATTTTTCAAAATTTTACGTTCCAAAATGTTCACAGTATAGGGTGAAAAAGACAAGGGGTAAGTAATACTAATTATTTATGATAACTCAACTCAACAACTAATTATTGTCTTTTTTTCTCATTTGCAAATACAGCAGCATTATTGAGTTGCTTAAAAAAAGTTTTTTAAAAATTACATCAACAGGCGGCATAAACTTAAATAATTTGGTTAGATCAGCAACTTTAGCAAAAGACAGGAGACATTTTCTTAGTTCAGGTGCATTGCGAATATCTGGTATCAACATTGGCGAAAATACACTGCCATACTCAGGTCTAAAAACAAAACAAGTAGACTAGGATGTACATATATTACCACATTTTGCATGTGATTTCAAAGCTGCTTCATTTGAATCTAAAGCCACATAATCTGGATCTGCACAAGAATTATCACTATCATCAAAGTATTCAATTTGATGCACAAAATGATTATTTTTGAATACGTCTGAACTTGTTGAACAGCAACTAAAAAATATAGTTTGAGAAAAAGTTCTAAAAGCATGTTTTAAAGCAAACAAATTCGTAGAAATAAGCTAATAATGTTCTGTTAGTAGCTACGTTTGAGTTTAGGGCACAAATCACTTTACGTATAAATTTTCTATCATTTATTTTTAAATAAAATAATCACTTAAACCACCAAAAACCTACGACGTAATTCCTTAAACTGCCGATGACAGATATGTTATTCTGACTGGTTTGTTAGAACATAATGATAGTTAATTATATTTGAATTTCGCACAAAGAACAAAATAATTATGTCGTTTTTAGTATTTCTGGGCTATATTAACAGTGATACTTATTTAGATAGATAGATAGATAGATAGATAGATATTCGTTAAACCTTCATTTTCCGCCAAAATTGCTGATAGAACAATATAATATTCAACCCACGAGAAGTTGATTTCAAAATACAAAATTTATTCCATTTAAGGTTTTCATCCCCTATAATATCTACCCTCTCTCTCATACAATCGCCTATAACTTCCTTATACTTACTTCTTCTTTTTAGTATTCTGCTTTTCTAAAGATTATTTAGCATGATGACAACTTGCTATTATGGTTAATGCTTAAAATTTAGAGTGACACTCTCATATAGAACGTAGTGTTTATAATTATGGAAGTATGTTTATTAGAAGTAGTAGGGGAGGAAAAAGAACGATTACAAGGCGATAAGCTGAAAACAAGTGAACAAGTTAAGGTGAGAGCGGGCAGGAGTAGCGGGAGCGAGCAAGAGGGGGAGGCAGAGGGTTGGCAACAGGATATTTTGCCACGTGTTAAGTGTATTATAATGTTAATGTCGCAAGTTTTGCAGGCCGTAACCGGCGAGCGCTACAGTTCGGATGAAGGCTGCTTCATATGCCTGCAAATGACGTCGTTAATTCTTGTTTTCGCGAGATTAACGGAAAATTAGATGGCGTAAGTTTGTCTGGAAATGAAAAGAATACATCGTTTCGTGGTGTTATTCGAAAACTGAGCTCGTTTCGTCGCACATCCAACCGCCACGCCAATATTAACCGTATATGAGGGAATCACGATGTCGTAATGAAGCGTAAATATTAACACAAAGAACAAACATACAACCGTTAGGGCCACCGCGACTCCAAACACAACTTCCTTGCATATTTTAATCTTATCAAATTACTTTTTTGTCACTTTGCTTCGAGCACACTTAAAATCTTTAAGCAGCATAAGTATTGCTGACCTTAAAACTAAAGCAAGGGAGAGTAGAACAAGAAAGTGGGAAGAAAACGACAACAAAAAGGGAGAATAAAGATAGGTCTATGACAATTTCACAACCATCTACGTCTTCTTCACAGTTTCAGTCTTCTTCTCAGTTTAAGTCTTCTTCTTAGTTTCAGTCTTTTTCTCAATTTCAGTCTTCTCAGTTTTAGTCTTCTTCTTAGTTTCATGCTTCTTCTCAATTTTCGTCTTCTTAGTTTCAGTCTTCTTCTCAGTTTGTTTTCTTTTCAGTCACCAAAACCCTTATGTCCAAAATTTCATTAAAATGTTATCTTTTACTTATTTAGATGCCATATGGCTTCTAAATAAGTAAAAGATAACATTTTAATGAAATTTTGGACATAAGGGTTTTGGTGACTGAAAATAAAAGAAACTGAGAAGAAGACTGAAACTAAGAAGACGAAAATTGAGAAGAAGCATGAAACTAAGAAGAAGACTGAAACTGAGAATAGAAAAACTTGTGGAGACAAAATATTTAAAACCTTTATTTTTTTGGAACACCCTTGAATGAAATAATAATATAAACACTTCACAAAAAATGTGATTTTCTCTGAGAATAAACATTAGAATACATTAGAATTTAGGAAGAAATAATAGGTTTTCCTAATTTAATAATAATTATTAGTGTTTACACCTCTAGCCTCAATGCAAGCATTCGACGATCTTTATGTAAAACATTTTTTCACCCCTCTGTTTTAAGGTGCTCTAATCCTTGTTTTAACTTTATGCCTTAAGTTCTCAATTGGATTAGGATCCGGTGAACAAAAAGGCCACTCTAAAACAGTAACACTTTCCATTTCTCAACAGTTTTTGATAACTCTGCTTATCAGCGGTATGGCATTATCCGGCATAAATAAAAAAAATCACGGAAAACAGTTAAGGGTTCTAAATATATTAGTTTTAAATAGAGTTGGCCATTTAAATTGGTATTTGGAGCATTAAAACTGGACAAATGAAGATTAGAGAAATGTCTTATTTTTGAATAAATCCAGAATTGGCCTACGATCAGACGGTGAATTCGTATTTTAGGAGGTCGTGGGAGACAAGCTAGACTAAGCGTAATGTTTTTGGGTGGCTATTATTGGTGCAAACATTCATTTGATTCCCATTAGACAATCCCTAAGAGGTCCAAGGTATGTGGATTTAGTTATACAACCTGTGGTAAGGCTCTGAAAAGGTGATTTCCGTGATTTATACAGGACAATGCCCCTTCATTTACCAGCAGAATTGCCAAAAAATATTTGGAAATGAAAGGTGGGACTGTTTTAAAGTGGCCTTCTTGTTTACCGGATCCTAATCGTATTGAAAACTTGTGGATAAGGTTAAAAGAATGATTACACAGTACGACAAAATTTAAATTTTTTTCCTCCGATAAATTTTTTTTAAAGATTTTAAAAATATCTAACAATTTTTTTAAGTGCGATCCAATAAAATGTTATCCACGGTATTTGGCATATAATAAGGCTATTTTTGATTGACATATTTTAACGGAAAAAATTAATAACTCCAAAACTATTTACTCTAGGTATAGGACATGGTACAGTAATTTTACTCAAAATTGTATGTAAAATTTAAAAATGTAAAAATATATTGGGTGTTATTGGTCAAGCCGGAAGTGGCATTTTGTTTAAAACATTTTAGAAAAATAGGCTTAATTGGATTATAAGCGCTTTAAAAATTTCAAATCGATATCTTTTGCCGTTCCTCAGAAACTCTTAATGGACCACGAAAGTGAAACACCCGTATTTCGTACATGTGCAACACCCTGTATATAATTAAAATAATTTTAAAATAAATAAATAATCTTAATGGTTATCCGGCAAAAACCTTTTATTTCTTATTAAATTCTACTTTACCGTAAAGTTAATTGTCAGAGAAATTTGCATTTTTTGTTTAATAAAATTTGTATTATACTAACAAAATCAAAGTAATCAATCAATTAACAACAGTGTGAAACTATAACATAAGTCAAAAATAACAATAATAAATGGAAGTGGTAAATAAAATATATAAATAAAAAATGGTACAGTAGTGGACAACGGTAATGAAATTTAATTGTAAATTCATAAATAAAAAATACAATTAAGTATGATAATGTAATAAAAACATGTCAGGGCAAATCAAATATAGCAAAATAACATGATTTTTAATATTAATAAAAAAAGACAACTTCATATCAATAACCATTGTTTGTCAATCTAAATTGTTTAATTGGTAATTATTGTCAATTGGGTGCGCCTGTCAAAGCAAATCTGTATTCACCGACCTTACCAAAAACCGTCAACAAAGTTACCCCAATAAATAAATCATTTGATATGTAGAACTTGAAACAAAGTCTTAAGATAAACTGTACAAAATAAAGTTTGTAAATATTATATAAAAATATGTAGTAAAATGATGCATTACATTATATAAAATAATTATAAACATAAAATAATGATTATAATAAATTTGTAATTTGGTTTGTCCAACCACCACCATTAAGATACAAAGTACATCTTATTACAAGATGAAATATTAGAAAAATATAGTTTAGATTAACTATTAACTAATTAACTTATTATGATTTTTTTGACCTTAGATTATAAAATTAACAATAAAATAAACATACCCAATTATAACACCACTATTTATATCACAAACTGATTTTAAATTTAAACAATAAACTTGTTTAAATTCACTCCCTTTTCCTATTCTCTTCCAACAGCAAACCATAACTGTCTATAATCTACATGTTTTTTTAATGTTTATTTTTAAGACCAGGAACTGTACCAAAAATAAGCATATTTGGTCTTTCCGTAACGACCCCTGAAGTGGTCGGCCAGATGAAAATCATACATTATAAACAAAATAAAATTTTTATTAAACTGGGTAATTCCATAAAAGATTTGTTGTGTGTATATGCACTACTTAATGGGAAGGTTAGTAATAATAGTAAAGCATTGCGTGGGTCAGGGGTTTCGATCCCATAAACGGGAATGCATTTGACGAGTCGGGCTAACGTGATCCCGACAGGATAACCAGGATGTCACTGGGAGATTTGCACGTGGAGGTTTGGGGGTGGATTTTAAGCCCTCGTCGGACCGGATGTGATCATATACAGGCTGCCAATCCCTCCGCTCGTGTTCTGTCCGAATACACTCGTAAACTAGATGTTTATACCGCAAAAACCGCGGCCTCGCAAATCGACGTTCCCATCAGTGTCAGAACGAACGTTTGCCAATCTGCGTTTTGGTCTGATTGACGACTATCGCCCCGGCAATACCGCCGTATCGGCTATCAGTTCACCTGCCTCCCAACCCCGTGCCCACTCGCTACCGCTTTTTATTACCGGATTTTGAAATTATCGCGCGCGGATCCTCGTAATTCAGAAAGATTTCACTTTAATGCGCTACCGCGGCAAATATCAATATAAATCGAATTATTTACGTTCGGCTTTTCCCTATTAAATCTCTATCGTCTCTATTTTCAATGATTTTATGACCCGCATTAAAAATGATGCTTTTTTCATCACTATCGCGGTTATTATTAATAATTTTCCTCATTAAATGTTTTTTAATAAAATTGAAATAAAAAACCTCACATACAAAGTAGTGTAACGAACGGGGATAGGGGGCACCTTAATAAAAGAATATTAAAACCACCAAAAACTAGCTTTGGCCAAA
Organism: Brassicogethes aeneus; assembly: GCA_921294245.1. Taxonomy (NCBI): domain Eukaryota; kingdom Metazoa; phylum Arthropoda; class Insecta; order Coleoptera; family Nitidulidae; genus Brassicogethes; species Brassicogethes aeneus. Next base: position 50,421,611 of record OV121135.1, read on the forward strand.
TCACGTGATCGTCAAGTTTGCAGAAATTAAGTTAGGACCCCTTTTTGTTGTAAATACGGTTCTGGATATGAAAGTACTTGAGCAATTAAAAAGATATTTTAAAAGCAAAGAAATAGTATTCAATTAAAATAAGTTTATTAAGAAAAATAATGTATACAAAAGTTACTGTACATTAATAATATAAAATACTGTTATATTCGAAAATTATCATCGATTTAAGTTAATAAGGTAAAACCTTATAAGGTTATAAAAAAACCCACATATGCAATCCAGACATGCATATGTGCTGCACGTCTCAACAATATAAATAATAAAACAAAATCAAAGTAATCAGTCAAACAACAACAGAGTGAAACATAAAGTATAAAACAACAATAATAAATGTGGTAAATAAAATATATAAATAACAAGTGCTACAGTAGTGGACAACGGTAATGTAATTTAATTGTACAGTCATAAATAAAAAATACTATCTTTAAATGAATTAGTCAAAAATAATTAATTATTAAGTATTTGACTAAATGTCATAGCGAAAAAGCAGTCATAAATAATTATTCAAATTCTACTGAATAAAATAGTCAAATTAGTAGATTTAAATTTTGGCCCAGCTTGGGATTGAACTCAGGTCTGTCACTTGTCAAGCTCGTCAAGCTGTTGTCATAACCAATGTGGCTATCAATCGCTCTTATAAAAATCAATTTTATTTGTCAATAAATATTGTTAATAATATTTTAAAGTTAAATATATTATTTGTGTTGCTGTTTTGAGCTAAATTTTATGCATCTTTGTTTGTTTTTATGGGCCATTTAACCATGAAGCCTATATTCATTTAATTCAAATAATACTTTGTTGTTGGCCGCAAACGATTAAAGAAAATAGTTAATTTTAACTCTCAGAAATAGTCAAAGATGCTGACTAATTTTAAATTAGTCAAACTTTAACTATTTACGTAGTAAAAAATAACTATTTAAAAGTGAAAACGACTATTTTATTAGTAAAAAATGCTGGTACTAATTCAAATAGTAGAATTTTACTTTTTCATTTTAAGAGAGTACAATCAGGTATAATCAAGTAATAAAAACATGTCAGGGCAAATCAAATATAGCAAAATAATTTTCAATATTAATAAAAAAAGACAATGAAATAACAACTTCATATCAATAACCCTAGCCAACCATTCTTTGTCAATCTAAATTGTTTAATTGGCAATAGGGTGCGCCTGTCAAAGGAAATCTGTATTCACCGACCTTACCAAAAACCGCTAACAAATAAATAACTCATTTGATATGTAGAACTTGAAACAAAGTCTTAACATATTAAATAATAAATATCAATTTATCAAATAAATAAAATAAGATAAACTGTACAAAATAAAGTTTGTAAATGTTATATAAAAATATGTAGTAAAATGCTACATTATATTACAATATAATATGTTAAAGTTAATATAATATAAATATGATAATAAAATAATGATTTTAATAAATTTGTAAATTGGTTTGTCCAACCACAACCATTAAGGTACAAAGTACAGCTTATTACAAGATAAAATAATAGTAAAATATAGTTTAAATTAACTATTAACTAATTAACCACTTATTATAATTTTTTTGACCTTAGATTATAATATTAACAATAAAATAAACATACCCAATTATAACACCACTATTTATGTCACAAACTGATTTTATATTTAAACAATAAACTTGTCTATTCAAGATGTAAAATTCACTCCCTTTCAAGAATTTACTGCAGTGGTCGGCCAGATGAGAATCATAAATTACTATAGCATAATAACCATATTTCGTAAAGCCTAAAACAACAAATGTTAAAAATTAACTGCCCCATATATCGTTCCCATCACAGTAGGTTATTTATTCTAATTTGAATGGGGCTAGTGTTCTACCCCACCACATGGCTACCTGGCACTGCGGAGGTCCAAAAGACCGAAACGGTGCCCATTTGTGGATCACGCATTTGAAAAATAAAAGCAGGGTGATGAGGTAAAACTGGCTCTAAAATTTGGTACAACAATATGGTGTATATGTTTGATCATTGTTTCTGGGCCAAAAAAAATAACAAAATAATCGAAAACGTGTAATTTTAAAATTAATTAAATTAAAAACTTACATCCAAATTATAATTTTAAAACGTTTACCTGGAGATGTTTTATTGAGGTCAACGTTTCAATTTAATTTAAATTCGTATCTAGTGTATGGTAATGCAGTAGCAGCAGCAGCGCGCGGTTGTTTAGACAGACAAGCAAAACCATCAAACTTGTTAATTACCTTTTTGGTAAAATTCCCCAGAGTATTTTCACTTGTGTTATTTCCAGGATTGCCGGTATCAGACTTGCACTTGCACTCTGTCCAACGGCGTAGTTTTCTATTTCGCCCTCGGGCCTCCCCACAGCGAACGAGTAATACCTGATCCTTTTCAAAGCTCTCGTAAAATTTTTGATATTTGTGTTTAAATACTTCGTTGAAATTGCCCCATTATCTGGTCAGACTAGACATTGCCCAGGGGTTCTTTGATTTTAAAGGAGTAAACGTCCTGATAAAGAAAATGAAAATCCACATTTTTTATGAAAATTTAGTTTTTATATCGTGGATTTATCCAAAAAACGTGCATATATTAAAAAAAAAAAAAAAGATTTATTGTTTGGCAAATTGACTTGTGGTCCTTTTTATTTTTTATAGTTTTTAATAATGTTTTGATACTAATGTATAACTAGATAAAAACAAACACTTTTTTTTAGTTTCACGAATTTATTTCAATTTTATTTTGAGAATTGTTTCGCTAACACAGTATACTGCTATAGCTTCTTCAGAAATGATTTTAAACTTTTTCTAATAACAAACTTATATAACCCAGTTATTGCAGGTTGGTTTTTTTGAACAAATTTTAGTACATTATGACAATTTTACCTGTCGAAGTATAATTTAACAGTTGTAATAAAATAATTTTGGGGAATTTTATATAATATTGGAATAAATTTAACACAGGGGAATTATTTGTTTCTATTTGATCAATTGATGATACTATCAGATTTTTTTTAATTTATTAATTTCTATTGATTCAAGTAAGTTTAACTGCACATTGTAGTTGGTAGACTCCGGATTTCGTATCTTTTTTAGTTTTATCTTTGTTGTTTTTTATAAATATACTCAACATGGAGTTTCATCAAGTAAAGGTCAAAACAATAAAATGTTTTGATATTTTATTAAAAGACATTTTAATGGGGGTTTTGATCAAATTAAAAAGTGTTTATAGAAGAAACGTTGAGTGAAAAAGTCAATGGAAGAAATGTTCATAAACTTTCTCAAAATATTTCCTTTCAAGGTCAAACTTTTTCAGTCTATTACACTATGTAACATGATATTTGTTTATCTGGATTTTATTACACAAATCGTAGTAGGCCATGCCCCCGATTACGTAACATACATTTGTTTTTTTCAAACTGTCAAATTTTCAACGACAGCCGTCAGATCGTGTTGATGGCTTTGAGTGTCATTAGGGGACATCCATTAATTACGTGAGGCATTTTTCTGATAATTTAGACCCCTCCCTCCCCCTTGGTGAGATTTGTTGAGATGTGGTAGACCCCCTATCCCTCACGTAAGATTTTGACCATTAAACATTCTTTGTGGACAACATGTAAAAAAAATGAATAATTTTTTTTTAACAAAATTGGATTATAATACATCTTTTTTAAACTCAAAAGTTAAAGTGAGATTTTAAATGAAAGGTTTCCTTGGTAACCACAAAAGAGAAAATTATACTGACCTTGTCAAAGTTTTATTAGGAAGTTTTAAAGAAATGGGATGCCGCATGTCGTTGAAAGTACCTACACTATTTGCATTCGCATCTTGACTTTTTCCGTGAAATTCTGGGAGATGTCAGTGAAGAACATGGAGAAAGATTCCATCAAGATATTCGGGCAATGAAAAATTGATAACAAGGAAGGTGGGATGCGACAATGATGGGTGACTATGTTGGGAATCTACTTCGGGAAGAAAATGCATCATATAAAAGAAAAACTCGTATTAAAATTCATTTTTGAGCCAAGATTTAAAATTTATGTTAAGAAAATATTTTTCTAGATTGTATGTTTTGTTAAAATAATAATTTTGAATTAAATTTCTTGCCATTTCTTGTCAATATTTTTTTTTGTTTTTGATAAAACTGGGTTTGATTATATTATATAAATACCCCTTAAAAAATAAAAACTTATCACTAAATTTTTTAAATTAAGTTAAAATAGTTCCAAAATCCAATAAACAAAACAAAAATTTAATTTTGTTACATGGTGTTATTGTTTTTTGTTATTCTACAAATAGCAAGTCTCGATCTATTGAAGTTTTTACTAGATGTAAAAACTTTAAGTTGAGCGTTCAGTGAAGTATCTGTCTCTTAAGCGCTCTCCAAATATTTCGAAGTATTTAAATATGGGCCATTTAACAGAAACACAGAGAATTGAAGTTTTAATTATTATAGTATGTGAGAATAAAACTTGAACACAACAGGAAGTTTAATTTAATGCAAAGTATCCAGCTCGACCTATTACTCATGCTACAGTTAGTAAAATTGAACGGAAATTTAGAGAGATTGGACATGTTAAAGATATTCTAAAACCTGGCCGTCCAAGTATTATTGAAGTTAGTGCCTTGACATTTTGTTACGTGTGGAAGAAGATCCTCACAGTACTTCTAGCCTAGTCGCAGCTGAAAATTAAGTCAGACAACGCTCAGTATTACGTCTTATGAAGAAAGAAAATTACTATACATACAAAATAAGACTAGTGCAGAAACAAAGATGATCCGGACCGTAGACTACAATTTTGTGAAACTATAATGAATTTATGTAACAATAATCCACATTTTCGTCGTAAAATACTTTTTTCGGAATAAGCTACCTTCTGTTTGAATGATACAGTAAACCGTCAAAATTGTAGGTACTGGAGCGGAGATAATTCTCATTGGGTAGTACAGGCAAATTCCCAATACCGGCAAAAAGTGTCTGGTGGAAAATCGGATAGGTCCTTTCCTATTTGATGAGAATATGACAGGACAACCGTATTTGGAAATTTTGCAAAACTCTTTTCTTCCGATATTAGCAGAAATGTTTTCCATTGAAAATGGAGGTCCCAATCTACCAAGTGATACCATTTGGTTTTAACAGGACTATTTAGGACAAATGTTTCCTTAGAGGTGGATGGGTAGACCCCTCTAGATTGTTTCTTATGGTGCTACATTAAATCAAAGGTCTACATCAACAGACCACAAAATTTAGAAGACCTGAAAAATCAAATTCGTAAAAAATGTCGCTTTATTAGTGCGTAAGTTATCCAAAACGTTCTCAGAAAATTTTCTGATAGGCTTGCTTACTGTCAAAAAACCAATTGGGAGCAATTCGTAAATTTCATTGGTTAATGTATTTAATAAAAGCATTTTTAAAATATAAATAATTTTTTTTTAAATTTAATAATACCCAAAACTATCATCCCAAAAGGTATACATGTGCATATCTACAAAAATGGCAGCAAATATAAAAAAATGTCATCAAAATTTGCAAAATTAAAAAGCAAAATCATGAACACGTCAAAGATTTTTTTGGGAAATAAGTCACATTTTTTAATGAATTTGTTCCAGTGCCGGTCACTGTATTTAAAATTGTTGGAGTGAATTTATGTGTTTTGGTAAACGTCGAAGTTTCAATGAGGTATAACGGTGGATAATAACAAGGGCAGTAATGAGGCTAGTTGGGGTTTGGTGTCCGATTCGGTCCCGATAATTTTTGGCGGAAATTTTCCCGCAATAGCGCCGCATTAGGCTGAAATTATGAGACTTATTACATAGTGAGTTATGCCATTCATTATGCGAGCATATAAATAATAAACGCATTACACGTGACGTGGGCATTCTTCATTAACAAAAACTATATATTTCTATTATTCCTGACTGATTCGATGCTAACTCGGCCAGCGATGCTTTTAATTTGAAATGATGCTATGGCAAATCACGATTGACCCGAACGTTGTTGCATTGTCGTTTAAAACCAAATGCATTTCGCTAATTTATATACCGCATTATGCAGTTCAACATTCGATAATATTTGTAAAACATTTACGTCGCTCATCATATCGTTACCACTGTATTGTGATTTCTATTTTGCTCCAATATGCAATGGCTAAATTAATGGACCGCATCAATATATTATTATTAATATTTCCCTTCTAACAAAACAATTCAAAAATATTTTATAATAAAATTTATGCTATCTACATTTTTTGTACGGAAATTTAGTTTTCATAATAATAATAATAATAATAATAATTTTATTAATCCAATTGACATAGATAACATTCATATGTATAGGACAAGTCACAAAAATACAATACACGAACTACAATTAAATATACTCGGAGATACCTACAAATTTATTCTAAAAACTTATTCAGTTCATAAGGACATTCCTCAATTAAAAAGTCTTTCAGTTTTCTTTTAAAAACATTATAATTTTTTGTTTCCTTAATATAATTGGGCAAATTGTTAAAAATTTTGATGCCAGAAATATAGGGTGACTTTTTAAACAAAGAAGTTGTGTGTCTCGGTACACATAGTCTTGAGCCACTTCTTGTGGGATATGAGTGAAAATTACTATTAGTTGGGAATTTTCCTAAGTTATTAAAAACAAACTTCATAATACTATATATATATAAATTCCATACAACGTTAGTAATTTTTTATTTATAAAAGTATCTCTACAGGAAGCCCTACTAGGTAGGTTAAACATTATTCGGATTGCGCGCTTTTGCATAATAAATACTCTATTTGCTGATGTTCCTCTTCCCCAAAAAACTATATTATAAGATATGTGCGAGTAAAAAAGTCCATAATAGGCATTTAAGAGTGATGTATAAGATAGACTGTTAACAATAATTGTTAACAGTCTATCTTATACATCACTCTTAAATGCCTATTATGGACTTTTTTACTCGCAGATATCTTATAATTACAATTATTGTTTAGTGTCATTAAGGCAAAGTTTGAAGCGCTTAGTTTTTGGCAAAGGTTATCTATATGGTTATCCCAGTTAATCTGAGCATCCACTATTAGCCCCAAAAATTTCACCTTTTTCAATATTTTTAAATTTAAGTTATTAAGGTTACTCAATCCACTTAAACGGAGAGAGAAGTATACATAATTCAGTTTTTTCAGAATTTAAAATAAGACGATTTTGGGTGCACCATTTTTTAAAACTGTTGTTAACCTCATCAACATATTGTTTAAGTTTCTCAGGATTCGGTGCTGATACCACAACCGATGTATCATCGGCATACATTGTAAGTTTACCCATAATAAATTTAGGTAAGTCATTTATATTAATTGAAAACAAAAGAGGACCTAGAACCGAACCCTGAGGAACACCTAGATCATTTTTAAAGTTTTCAGATAAGGAATTGTTAACTTTTACTTTAAACTGCCTATTAGACACATATGATCGCAACCATTCCAAAATTTTACCTCTAAATCTAAATATAATTGAATTCGTATAAACCAATACAATTCCAAACTATTATTACATGGCTGTATATTATTCACGACGCTGTCAATCTGTTCGCATGGCGTCTGTATATTTAAAGATATAATTATAAAGTCTTAAAGGGTATCAGACAGTCGTGAGTGATCCACCACAATGGAAGATGTTCCCAAGATGACGGAACTCATCACGTTTGACATTAATACCGGATCTTGAACGGTCGACGTGCACTTTCATTAAGATAGACATCTTTGTTTCCAATCGTTTCAGCAGTGGCGGCTGGTGACATTAAATTGGGGGGGGGCAGAAATATATGCATGCAAAAATTGGATAATAAACTTACCGATGTTTGTAAGATGTGAGACCCATATTTAAATTAACACAAGTAATTATATAATCTATGGTATTCATCTCCATTTTAAAATAACAGAAAACAATAACACGCACCACGACACGACCACCGGCGAGATTTTTGACCAACTGACCTTCCTCAGAACAAAGTAAACTGAATACATCGGCAACGCGCTGACGGGCATCTTACTATTTCGCACGATTATGATGGCTGACGCCTACTGAAACAGATTTATTCCTCCGCACACCCCCGCCTTCATCGATACGTCGGACTAACAGTGCAGATTTGATTCCACCCGGCTTGTAACTATCCATCCTAAAATAGTTTACCCGTATTAACCGTCCTAAAGTTAATATTGAGAATTACATTTAAAAAGTTTGTTAGGGTGTAACATTAGAAATAAATTAATTAAATAAAATGTTTTTGAGTAGCATCGGGAGGACTCCCTGTAGCAGCCGCCACTGCGTTTCAGAAACGTTTAATTTATAGCGATGCTTTTTGACTAAGCCTATCAATCATTCGAAATCGTTGTAATCTCACTGTTCATTCTTATTAGGGAAAAAGACTAACATCGCACCAAAAACGCCCACTAAAATTTGTATAAACAAAAACATGACCGCATTTATAGAGCTGAGTTCCGCATTCAAATGTCAATGTGGGACTTTTGTTTTATTTACTTAGCAATCTTGTAATAAACAGGTCAATATTTTGCTATCCTGATGAAGTTGTAGGTAAGTGGTATCTTCATTTTGAGGCTTTTGTACTAAAACTAAATCAAACCTACTCTTCTTATCCATTATCTGGGCTTTGAGGCAGTGGTCCCATTGGTTAGCCTTTAAGATCTCCAGACTGATGTATTTCACTTTGAAGCAATCTAAAGATAGTTCTGCTTTATGACTAATTCCATCCTCAACAAAATAGGTTTTATATTTTGTAGGACATTGCAGTTAATTGACTTAAAGCAAGTCGGTGCAAACGCAATATCGTTAAGGCAAGGGAAGATTAAAATTCAAACGAGTTAAGCCGAAATTAGCGCTCCTTGTTTCTTGCACATTAACGCAGATTTATCATTCTCAGTTGTGCAACATTTCGCGATGAAGTTAATATTAACATTTATTCAAATGTTTGGCATTAAGATATTAGTTTGGCCGGGTATAATGTTTCGAAAGATTAAACGTAAAACTTTTCGAGAGGTATTAGATAAGCTGTGTCTGTGTACCCTCCAAGAAGGTAATTCCCACGTAAGGCCAAGAACGCTTGTTATCCCTTTAATTCGTCAGGGGATTTTCTCACCTTAAAATGCCGTTTTAGGATTTTTATAATTTTGGGACAAGCAAATATTACTAGTAAGCATACTTATTTTGATTAAAAAAAAATGAAAAACATACTGTTAATATGTCCCCTAAGCTTTAAAGTCCATACACTGTTATAAAAATAAGATTTGTTAACATAAGTTTGTAGTTTGTTAATTTTATTTTGTAAAATGTTAACATAATTTTCAAAGGTTACAGAGTATTTTGTCAATATTTAACAAATTATTTCGTTAAAAAAGTACAAGTGATTTCAGGCAGTCAATCAAAACATTTCCCACTGACAATACGCATCAACAAGTTCAACTGACTTCAGCGTCTGCAACTTATGTTTCTGCTTTACTGCGAAGTATCCGAAAAAAGATGCCATCACTGATGGCCCATCACTGGTTTTCAAACTGAAATTAGTGGATACAGTGAAGAAGGTTAGTTACGAAATACATCAGTAAGTGTTGTAGTAGTACTGATAATTATATTGTACCAAATTTCTTTATAATTTGATGATTTCAGATTGGTGTAATATTTAATTGTGTGTATGTTTTTTTTTGTGTTCGTTCATGTAGGTATGTGCTATTTTTTTTGCTTAGGAAATTAATAAATAAGGCAACATTTTTTATCAGAATTCTTTTCATTTAAGTTCCCAATTTTCAACAAATACTTTTGTTACCGGGTCTACAAAAAGGTTTGTAACAATAAGGTCCTTTTTGAAAATTTCAAGAATAATTATTATGGTTGAATTATTGATATAGGATTTTGTTATTAAATCTACAAAATGTTTGTTATAATTACAAGCTACTTATTCAATTAGTTAACAGAGTACAGTTGGTTGTAAACTTAACATTATGTGGACCTGGATTAACATAAACTTTGGTTTAAATTAATAAATATACTGTGTATTCAAGAGATTTAGCGCCCTGTAACTTCTACATATTAAACTGATTTTATGGATAAATTGATCAGTACATACATTTGTTGGAATTTAACTAATATAATCTACTGATCTAATATATTTTTCTTTAGTTTTATTAATTAATAAATAATTTTTGTAAATTGGACTCAAAAACTACTTATTAAGCTTTAAAATTCATTTTCATTACTATGATATCTTCTTACAAAAGTGCATTTTCAAAAGTTCTATATTAGTATATTATGTATCAAGTTTGATAAACGCCATTTTATACACGAATTTAATTTAGGCACGAGCGAGCTTGCGAGCGAGTGCTTAAATTAATGAGTATATAGAAAAGTTTATGAACGAGGTGCATACTATACTTTTTCTACGACAAATATATTTATTAGTATACTTATTATTATTATTATCTTAAAATGATTTAAATCAAAAATTTGTATAGAGCGCCATGGCGCTCTATACAAATTTTTGATGCATCTATGAAACAATGTGTGTCACCGTCAAATGTCAAATTTTATAAACACAATTATAAAGGTTATAAATCGAAATGTATTTTTTGAAAATTGACAGTTTTTCACAGTGAAAGTAAAGAAAATGTTTTATGAGCACTTAGCATTAAAAGGTCAGTACAATATTTATACAAACTTTTAAAATATTGGCAGTGAGAAACTATTTAATACTTTTGTATTTTTGTATTGAGATAATAATATAATTTTCACATTTAGTATTATTTTACAAGAAAGGCAATTTATTTTAACGATTGTATGACATTTGACAACTGTCAACTAACTTAAAACTAACTTCAGCCCGTGACTAAAGCGCCATAACATGTACGATAAAGGGCGTTTTAAAGGTGGGAGTAGAAAAACATACACGGAGAGAAATGTATAGTAAATTTTAGATAGTTAAAAAAATATATTAAAATTTACCTTAAAAAATGTTTAGTTTAACAATATTAAATATTCGTCAGTAAAATATAAAGATTGTAATACGAAATAGTATTTTTTATTATACAATTTTAGTAAAGATTACAACACCAATATTATTAGATCAAAAATGTATAATACGTATTTTAATTTTGAATATATTCGTATAGTAAATTGATTTTACTATCTACAAATAGTAATATTTACTATATGATTTAATCAAATGTATTATACAAAATAATAAAATACACTATTTAGTTTCTTATGGGTTACGTATCTATTATATTTATTTTTAAAATTTACTATCTAATTATAATAAGATTTAAAAACAAAATTGGTTGAGAATAATAACCTTAAGGTTTAATATACATGGATATTTAAAAATTACTAAATATGCATAGTAACTGGCAATATACAAGATAGTTGTCCCAAATAGTAATATATAATATAGTAAAGGGTATTATAATTATGGTAATCAGTAATATACTTTTCTCTCCGTGTAGTTTTACAATAAAATTGAATTTAGGCACCTAATATACTTATGCTATAAAATTAATATTTTTTATAAAAACGACTTTTTGGTCTTTATATAAAACATTTATAAAAGCATATTTAGAAATTAATATAAAAACAATAAAAATAAGTAATTTTTAGTACTAAAAAGCGGCTAAAAAATAACACATTTTCGGCCGCTTTTAATATTGTTTTTTTTAATTGATAATTATGTCATTAAATCTTACATAAAATGATTGTAATGAGGATTACCTATACAATTTTGTGCGCACAACTGCCAAAAAGTGTTATTTTGTTCTTTTTTTTTCTCTTCCTGAAAAAAGTAACTTTTTTGCCTTGATACATAAATAACAATTTTGAACTGATTTTATAAATAGAATCGCGTTAAATGCGCTTTTTAGCACGATAAAACACATTTTTATAATAAAATTTAATTTAAAAAGTGAGTGTAAAAAATTTGTTAACCTACACTATTAAAAATATTGGTAAATTTACTAAATGTTTACCATTGAAAAGTATAGTTAAATTGACGATTACTATCTGAATAAGGATATTTACATAATGTAAAAGTATTCTTAGTATTTTTGTTGTAAATTTACAAGATTAACTTGTAAAAAGTTTGTAAAAAAGTATAGATAGAAATTTTTAACAGTGTAAAACTTTTATTAACAATTTAATTATGACACATATATTTTTTATTTTTAAATCAAAATTAGATATTTAATACTTACTTAATAATAATATTCATTAAACTTGCATAAAGTGTTAAAATTGAGCAACAAAAAATGCCGAAATCCACAAAGCCGCTTCTCCTGCTGAAACATTTTGAAGTGACATTAGCAGTAAATGTGCGAGTGTGTGTATAAAGGAGAAGGAAAGTTCCTAGTCCTGTCGCGGTCACGTCTTGTGACAAGCAGCAGGAACAGACAGCAGGAAACTTTTAGTTTAATCGATAGCGATGCAGCTGTCCGCAGTGACGTCGTCATCATTTGACAGACCCAAGATGATTGCAGGAAAGCGAAGCGTCTATCAATGTCAGGATTGCACCAAAACAAGTGCAAATCGGGCAGCGGGCAGCAGGAGACCAGCAAGCGCGAGAGTAACCAAGTGGTAGCAGGAATTTGTGTTCAAGACTTGTATTAAGTGAATATTTTGTTTTGAGATTGATTCAATAGTAAAATAGTAAAATAATTTCTGAAAAATTATTTTTATAATTTATTTTTTATAAATTAATATATATTTTTATATATATACAGGGTGTTTCATAATATATGCGCAGGACTTCAGGATGTGATAACTCATCCAAAAAGATGAAAAAAGTCGCTATTAAGTTACGCTCTAAAATGCACAATTTTCGAGATACAGGGTGTTGAAATTTTAGAAAAAAATTTGTTTTTTTCGAATATCTCCGGAACCGTTTATCGTACAAAAAACAGCTTTTGTAAGCATTTTCTACTCAAAATAAGCTATGTTTTGTGCTAGAAGAGATTTTGAAGGGGTAGCGGGTGTTTTTCTCCTCAACTTCTACGCCCCTGAAAAAAGTACGGTTTTGAGAGGCCCATTCGAACCGCCAATGTTTTCTACACAAAAAAGGTAGGTACTCCTGGTCATAAGCTCTAAAGTTGACCGTTTTCGAGAAAAATCAACTTTTATGTTTAAAAACATGGTCAATTTAAAAAAAAATATTTTTTTTTACTAATTAAACAAAATTTATTTTAACGTTAGGACAAGTAACAAAACCAAACCATAATTTGCAAAATAAAAAATGATTTAAAAGTTGTCTTTGCTTAATTCTCCAAACCGTAAAGGTAACGCATTTCGCACATTTCAGCATTTGAGTAAAAAATCATTTTTTATTTTTTTTTAATTTTGCAATTATTGTTTGGTTTTGTTACTTTTTCTAACGTTAAAATAAATTTTGTTTAATTAGTAATAAAAAATTTTTTTCAAAAAATTGACCATGTTTTTAAACATAAAAGTTGATTTTTCTCGAAAACGGTCAACTTTAGAGCTTATGACCAAGAGTACCTTTTTTCTGTAGAAAACATTGGCGGTTCGAATGGGTCTCTCAAAACCGTATTTTTTTCAGGGGCGTTGAAGTTGAGGAGAAAAACACCAGCTACCCCTTCAAAATCTCCACCAATTATGAGTAAAAAAGATTTTTTTCTGGCACAAACCATATTATTATTATGAGTAGAAAATGCTTACAAAAGCTGTTTTTGTACGATAAACGGTTCCAGAGATAATCTAAAAAAACGATTTTTTTTCTAAAATTTCAACACCCTGTATCTCGAAAATTGTGCATTTTAGAGGGTAAGTTAATAGCGACTTTTTTCATCTTTTTGGATGAGCTATCACATCCTGAAGTCCTGCGCATATATTTTGAAACACACTGTATATATATATAAATATTCAATAAATAAAGATAAATTTAACAACAAACAATTTTAAATAATAGGTAAAAAAAGATCAACCTTGTGCAAAATGTTGTTGGTTTAAACTGGTAAATAAAATTTTTAAAAGTCCTGCTGTAATCCATCTTGTTTGTGTCAGAGTTAAAATGGACATTTTATTGACCCTTCACGGGCAAATAAGTCGACTACATTCCCTTGCAAACAGTTTGTTGTGCAGTGAGTATTGCGCCCGAAATCCGCTCTCGTCACTGTCACTTTAGTACCTCAAACAAGTGCAAATCGGACAGCGGGCAGCAGGACGGCAGGAGTTGCAGGAGTGACGGGAATTTGGACGGTTGCTTTGCGCTTCTAATTGGGCCAATGGTAAATCCATACTGCACGGCAGAGCGTTTGATAATGTGTTTTTAGATTGGCTTCGAGTCGACCGAAGTTTCGTCGCTGTTGATTGAAAGAATTAAATGCAATTTTTTGCATTTTCAGATACATTTGCTTCAATCAAACATGAGTTTGTAGTTTGTTAATTTTATTTCCTAAAACTTTAACATAATTTTTTGTACAAATCCAGGGCTTGTAATTATTTTAACAAAGGGTATTTCAGCGAAACTTTACCCCACCTTGACAAAAATCAGATGTGTTATTTAACAAAATAAAAACTATATCTGAAGTCAAATAGTTTAATTGAGGCCCCTAGAATAAAAGGGGTATAAGTACAATCATTAAAATTTTGAGATAGTAGCATTTAAAGTTCAGTTTTATTGCAAATAAATTTTGCTTTCATACAAATAATATTTCTAGTCGCTAATAGATGGCCTGAAAATCACTTGTATTTCTTTTATACTAAACAAATGTGGACTTTAGGTAGTAGTCTTTGCACTTATCTCAGATTTGTTCAAAAGTGTACTTACCCCTTTTATTCTAGGGGCCTCAATTGCAACGTAATTTATAACCTTAAAATATTCGTACATTGTGATGCCAAGAAGATAACTTGATAAAATGTTCAAATGTCGCACCCGTTACATTTTGAGAAAATGTTAGAAAATAAGGTATCCAATATTTGTGCATTTAAAATACATGCTTGTTTAAGGTTACTATTCAAGTTTTACACCAAAAATTATTAATATTTTTCTAAGGTCGCGCTCGTTACGCGTTTTATAACGTTATAAAAGGTTTTCTATACAAATTTTTATTGACATTTTGTTTTTGTTACATACCTAATTGTTTATACTGTTTTTCTATGTTAACGTATCTTGATATACAGGGTGTCCCAGAACTCGCGCCACAGAGAAAAAGGGAACGTACCGAAAGTAATTTGAAACACATATTTAAAAATTCAAATTGTCCAACGCAAAGGATAAGGGAGATAAGAATAAAAAACGATAGCCAATCCCAATAGATCAACACAGGGAATTCTTTAAATTGCTAGGATACTTAGGTTGCATTGTTGATAATAAAAAATATGTAAAATAATTGGTCCACTGGAATTTAATTCATTGTAAAACTGCTGTCAATCTTTACTCCTGTCATTAATATTATATTAGGTTATAAATTAAGTTATTATTGACAATGCTGTCAATCTTTACTTTTGTCATTAATATTGTATTAGGTAATAAATTAAGTTATTATAGATAATGTTTTCCTTGATGATTATACCGAAATGATAACTATTTATGGGGAGCGTGGGCCCAAAAAAAGCTAAATAAAGTACAACTGGTTTGATTTTTTACTTTAAAACATTGGCGTTCTGAAGTATCAGTCATAGATTAATAACCTCATTTTTTGAAAGCTTTTGACAACTTAGTAAATACAGTTGGCCAAAAGATTTTTAAATGTTTTTAATACAACAATGTTCTATCGTCTCCTAGCAAGTTTTAAAGCTTCTACGTTTAACCTAGGTGAGATCTCTCGGTATTGGCTGCCGCTTTTTTGCTCTCATTCGATTACACTATTATAATAATAATATAATATTTATTTAGCAAAAGCTACATACGAATCACAAAGTAAATTAAGATTAAAATTAATAAAATAGACAAATGGGTAAGTTTACATTTTTAAAAAACATAACAACATGAGAAATTTTAAAAATATATAAATAAATGTAAAAAGTACAATAACAAACATTAAAACATTATTAACACATATGTTCTAAGTAACATCTTAAATTTTTTAATATTATCACAGACTTTAATATCATTGGGCAATTTATTGAATTCTAAAAGACCTTTATACATAATAGAGTTTAGCATTTGGCTGGTGTTGCACTTATCAGTCAATATAAAATCATTACAATTTCTAGTGTTATATGAGTGGACTTCTTGTGTTTTTTTACAGATATAATCAGGTAACATTTTATTTTTAACTTTAAAAATTAACAGAAATACATTAAATATAATTTTTTGTTTGACGGAAAGCACATTTAGGACATTTAACATAGATAAAACAGGTGTATAAAAATGCTCTATTTTGTACCACTTGGAACTTTTGTATTATATAATTTGGTAAATTGAACAGAATGGTGGAGCAGAACTCTAGATGCGGTGATGCTATACTGTTGTATAATAACAATTTTGTATGCATCGTTAAATGCTTACCAATTCTAGAAATAAAATTTACTTTTTTAGAAAACTTTCGCAATATATAGTCTGCGTGAGCATGGAAATTTAACTCGTTGTCAAATATAACACCCAGGTATTTAATCTGGTTTACAGGCATAATATTTATGTTATTTATCACAATACTGACATTATTTAAGGCATTAAGATTTAATTTTGATTTTCTTCCAAACAAGCAAAATTTGGTTTTATCAGTATTTATACTTAAATTATTATTGCACAGCCATTTAAATATGCAATCAAGATCATGATTTAGGATTTTTTCCATGTGTTTAACATCAGTTCCGCTTACATAAACCATCGTGTCGTCTGCAAATAATTCAATTTGAGAATGTTTGACAACCTTTACTATATCGTTAACATACAACAAAAATAATAATGGACCTAACACAGTACCTTGCGGTACTCCATAATTTACAAAAACAGGATTTGATGTTGCGTTTTTATATTTGACTTTTTGCTGTCTATTAGTTAAGTATGACTTAAACCACTTCAACACTGTTGCGTTTAAGCCATATTTGTTTAGTTTATTTATTAATATATCCCTATCAACCGTTTCGAATGCTCTCCTTAAATCTAAAAACACAGCCAGCACTATTTTACCCTTATCAATCAGTTTAACAAATGTATCACATATATTTACAACAACGGACTCACATGAATGATTTGATCGAAAACCGGACTGATTAGACACTAAAATGTTATTTACGTCGCAATGATATTGTAACTGCTTCTTGACCACTAGTTCCAAAACCTTTTCGTAGACTTCGACGGTATTAATGGGCCTAAACTGATTGTGAAGTATCGTTTTTTGGACCTTTGGTACTGGGACAATTATGGATCTCTTCCATTCTTCTGGAAATACTCCGGTGTAAAGGGATGTATTTAAAACATCCAACAGACGATTTCCCGCAACATCACAAATATCACAAAGGACTTTTTTTGACACTCCACTTTCACAACCACCAACATTTTTTATAGTCTTTATAATTTTTTTCATTTCAGTCATTGACACACTTTGGAATTTTTCAAAAACATGGAATACAGGGGACAATTCAACATTACTGGCAACTGCATGATGTTTTGGGATAACACTTACAATGTCTACTATACTATTAACAAAATAATTATTAAACTTATTTGCAATGTCTAATTCATTCTTTATGAGTGTGCCTTCAAAATTTATTTCCGCAGATGACGAGCTTATATATTACCTAAAAAATTTTTATTTTTAAATTTGGCATCTCCATTGCTATCGGCACGCCCCCTTTTTCTCTGTGGCGCGAGTTCTGGGACACCCTGTATATGAACAAACACATTATTATCATGAAAAAACGCAGTGTCAGTGTCACACCCGTTACAATGGAAATACCCCAACGAACAATATTTTACCAACAGTTTTTTAAAGGTAATTTTGTTAATTTCAAAGGTTACAGATTATTTTGTTGATGTTTAACAAATTTTTCGTTGAAAAAGTACACTTGATTTTAGGAAGTCAATCAAAACATTTTCCACTGACAATACGCATCAAGAATTTAAGCGTTTGCAACTTATTTCTTTATTCTAATTCGTAACGTGTTCTTAACAACTGTCCAGAGTGTTTATAATAAATTACCAGAAATCTGTTATTTTTGTTTTTTGGATTCCTTATACCTTATTTAACAAGTGTGCGAAGTGCGAAGAATCCGAAAAAAGATGCCATCACTGGTTTTTAAACTGAAATTAGGGAATATATGGGTTTAAGTTACGAAATACATCAGTAAGTGTTGTAGTATATTTTACCAAATTTCTTTATAATTTGATGATTAAAGAATGGTGTGTTTGTATGTTATTTTTGTGTTGTGTATGTTTTAATTTTTTTGTTTAGGAAATTGATTAATAAATAAACATTTCTTATTAAAATTCCTTTCATTTTTAAGTTTTTAATTTCTAACAAATATATTTATACAAAAAGGTCTCCAGTAACAAAAAAATACTTTTGTTACTGAAGACCTTTTTGTAGACACAAAAGGGTAGGTAAAAAAGGTTATTTTTGAAAATTACAGGAGTTATTGTTGAATTAATGATTTTGTTAGTAAATCTACAAAATGTTTGTTATAATTACAAACTACTTAATCAATTAGTTAACAGATTACAGTTGGTTGTAAACTTACTATTATTATAAATAAATTTAGCAATTTTTCTTGCAATACATAATTCAAATGTATAAAATAATTTTGTCAATATACATTTTTTATTGTGCCCTCTATCGGGTAAGTAAAACGCCTAATAGACAGTGCCTATTTAAAAAGTTGTTAGTATATAATCTGTTGGTGTATTAAGAAAGTTTTAATGGTTATGCTTAGGGAATCCCCAAATTACATATTGTGAAACAATGCAGTGCAACAAATACTCCGTGTAGAAATTTACGGATCTAGACGTTGAATCGCCCTGGATTCTAATCCTAAACGAAAAAGCTTCATGAAAATATATAATAATTTTAGGGTTAGTAATTTGTTTTCTTTGTTGGGTATAATAGGCATGTTTTAAGCAAAACAGTATTGTTCGCCAATAAATCAGTACATAATAGCAACCCCCTGACCACCCAACCCAACCCTTATCTATGCATAATAGTCGCCTATAAAGCTCTGATCAATTTGACACAATCAAGTAAATAAAATGGGTTAGCTTAAAATAAATTTGTAAAAAAATGTTTTGATGTTTTTTACTGTTTTCTATATTATAATAAAATATTTTATTAATCTTGTATTTAATTTCTTTGTCACTCAGCTATTCGTATTGAATGATATATTGAATGTCATAAACATTTTAAGCAAAAAACTACACAGCAAAAAAGGAATATTGCCTGCATCTTAAAAAGTTATTAACAGGAAGAAATAAGATGTGATGATAACTTATTAAGATTTTTCTCAGAAAGTCAATCATCAAAAATTTAATGGTTTTCGCTTCGTTAATCATCATAGCAACCAGCTGGAATGGTCGTCATAAAAAACACTATATAACATTAAAATGGGTTAATTATGTCTAATATTAAAAAAGAGTTCAACAATGAAATGTTTGTAAATTATTACAAACTTTGTAAAATTTCACTTTCAAGGCCAATAAGCTCAACATCTTGTAAGAGTAGCATGACTCAAAATAGTTTAATTGCGACAGCCATAGAAGTTGAATCTATTCTCCAAGTTTTTATTGAGCGTCACCAGAATAGAAAAATGCTATCATTTTAAAATCTCCAAAAATCGGAGATCAGACATACACGATTGCGAGTCACAGTGTCGTACAGAAAAATCTGATTTTATAATTAGAGATGGGATTTTAGTCTTATTACCTATTTGTCTACGATAATCATAACTTTAAGTGTAATCGAATAAAATCCGTTTTAAAAATATTCTATCATTGAGTCTAATTTTATTTCTTAGTTTTCAGTTCTTAATTTTCAGAAAAATTGACTTTTTTAAATTTTACTACCTACCTAAAATAGTGATGATTTTACCTATTTTACCTAGATTCAATAAAGCAAATATTAAAATTTTAATATCAAAAACCATATCACAGATAGATATATGTCAAAAACATGTTTTTATTCACTATGTAGTTATTTTTATTTTGCAGTTGCTTTTCTATGATTTCGGTTGTAATATCATATATATATATATATATATATATCATGTATATATATGTTGTAATATCGTATATATACGTATATCGTATATATACGGGTGATATTTAAATTTGATTGTTACAAAGAGGATTGTTATTGGATTGAGAACCGTACATAAAAACTATACCTAAAACGAAAAAGAAACCTGAGTTTTTGAAAAAGTGGCTTACAGGTAAATTTCTTAAGTGGCAACTATAGTTATTTTTTAAGAAATATTTATGATTCCCATTTGTATACCTATCGTTTAAAATAAAAATTATTTTTATTAAATTATAGATCGTTTGAGTACAAGGTTCTCATAATTTATAACACGAAATAAGCAAAAAAAAAATAGAAAGCTGTTGGAGAAAAAATCCAGTACGCAGCTTCAAATTAAAGAATGTGAGGGCCAATCTGAGAAAAAGGCATCTTGTGATGTGGAGCGTTCATGACAAGCGATATAATTTAAAATATAGAAAAAATATAAGTTTGTTACAGTCACCAGAATAAAACAAATAAATAATTGTATCTAGTACCATGGGCGCCGGAAGGAATTCGTCTAGGGGGGGGCCTTAAAGTTTTTTACAATTTTGATAGATGTTATTTATAATCAAGTTGTAGGTACTGTAGAAGTTCACATTAAACTTAAGTCAAATATAATATCATCTTTATACAGGGTGTCCCAAAAGTCAACGAGATCCTTTGGAGGACTGAAAGACCAACTCATGACAAAGCAGAAAATCAAAATATGACCTTAGTAAAAAATCGTTAGTTTTTGACATTTTATGAATTTTGTAAAACTTGACACCTTAGATTAGTTTTTCGAGTGCCACAGCTACAAAATCTGCTATTAATTTAATTTTGAATTTTAATTAATAGCAGTCCTATTCAGGGTTTTTGTGTCAAGTTTCACAAAATTCATAAAAATGCCAATATCTTAAAAACTAATGATTTTTTACCAAGGTCATGTTTTGATATTCTGATTAGTCATGAGCTGACCTATGAGTCCTTCAAAGGATATCGTTGACTTTTGGGACACCCTGTATGTATATTTGTAAATTTTACACAATTATTAGCACCATCTGTTTATCAATTCACTAGGCTTATGAAGAAATCTCTTCTATAGTCGACTTTTTCAACATATATTGTTCGTATATAGAAATATGTTAGCCAAGAACGTGTCTTACTCAGGGATGGGCAAGATCCGGCAAAAAGGATTTAAATCTAAATCCATAAATCCACACCATAAACCATAAACTGGATCTAAATCCTCAATCATAAATCCATTACGTTATCTGGATTTAAATCATAAATCCTAAATCCACTTGCAAAAAAAGATTTAAATCCTGAATCCATAAATAAATCCTCTATTTTTTTAATATTTATTTCAATAATTTTCCAAGAACAGTTTCCGGATTATTTCAATTTTTAAGTTTTATTTAAGCTAAAACCCCTTGGATTCCAAATCATAATTGATATGAACCTTATTGCACGTATATATACGTGCGTATACGTGCAATAAGGTTCATATCAATTTTATAAGATTCCATCGAAGATCTTTGGAATATGAACATAATGATCTGTGGCTTCTGGTTTCTTCGCCATAGGATTATGAACGGAATCAGTAAACTGTGCTCCTGATTTCTTTGAACATCCAGCCATTTCATTCATTTTACTACTGTAACAACACTAGTGTTCATTAAGACGGCACAAATCTTAAATTATCTAAGATAACAAATCTAATTTATCTAAAAAATAATGAACAAATGATAACGATCAGCACTTACCGTCAAATTATGAAGTACCGGAATTTCTGGGTATGAATTTCCAGGGGGGGGGAGGGCCCCCCCTGCCCCTATGTAGCGGCGCCCATGTCTAGTACCTATATTATATTATTTTTGAGACTGTAACAAACTAACATTAGGTGCAATTTTGTAATCATGACTCATGACACATAAGTTAACTCATGGTTCATGAGTTACCTTATATTAAAATAATGTTTAAAATAAAATTTTATAAAATAATAATTTTATTACCTAAAATTTGCTTTTTAAAACCTATTTTTTTAAAGTAAGTAGGTACCTAATTAAGAAATGTTCCCACCTAAAACAAGAAAAAACCTTCCCTATTTAGGTACCTTTTTTCAAAATTTTGCAACCTAAAATTCCATCTTAATTTTTGTTTAGTACAAACTTCCAAATTCTACATTTTAAATTAAATAAATATGTACTATAAAGATTTTTATCACATAATAATCGAAAATATTTGGGTCCTGCACCCCCGATTTGGGTGTCTAACTGCGCCTATGCCTAGAACTCTACAAAAGTTGTTAGCTCCCCTGTGATAAACAAAAAAATTCATTTTGTCGACCATGGTCACTGCAGTATTATTAAAATGCTTTTCGATAACATTAATAATGAATTTGAATTTAAAACAAATACGCCAGCTGAGGCGAAAGGACACAACAACAGCAACAACAACGGCTGTAGGAGCAACAACAAACGCGAAGGCCGATAAACATCTCAGTTAGCTCACCGTAGCCGTGGCATGGCATTTTATTCCCGTGCGATAATTCAGTCCGCGAATTGTTAGAATTAAAGAATGCACAGGCTCTCCATTCTGTTGCCATTAGGCGGCCGTGATATGTGGCCACGTGATTCAGAATCAACCACAACAAATACTTGACAACGGGCCGTTTTTTATGCCTCCACCAGCAATCTGCGCGAAACGCGCCACAAGCAAAAAAACTCTTTTAAAGCATTTTCTGTGTAAAATGTTGCTTGTAAAAGGCGAACAAACGATTTATCGGCGCGCCTGTTTTGGTTAATCTGGATAACAGAAAACAATCGATCTACAATAGCTGTGTATATCAACGTCGACGTGGTTTATTGAGTGGTAAAAGTGTTCACCAATAGAAAAACTTTTAACTTTTAACGCCAATGCTAAAGCAAATAAAATAACATTTCTACCCGATGTAAACAACTCTTTAAAAACAAATAAAACTGTTTTACATAACATAAACAATTTATACGTCCTAATACACCTTACAAATGTAATAGAATGCATTTTTGAACAATACAACTGATTTACACAGTACAAAAATATTTGTTAACTTTAACCAAATATTAACCAGATTTTATAATAACTTTATGTTAAGTTTACAACTAACTGTAATATGTTAACTAATTGAATAATAATAATTATAACAAACATTTTATAGATTTAATAATCAAATCCTTTATCAATATTTCAACCATAATTCTTGTAATTTTCAAAAAGGACCTTATTTTTACAAACCTTTTTGTAGACCCAGTAACATTTCCATAGCAGTCCTGTTGCAGTCAATAAATTCATCAATATGCAAGAACAACTAAGGCCTGGACAAAAACCTTTAAAACTTAAAATGGACGTAATAACGTATTGGAAGAGTACTTTGGATATGCTGGAAAGAGTGGTAAGCCTGCAAGAATCTCTGGAGGCTCCAGAAATTGTAAAAATTTTAAAACCTTTTAAACATTTGACAGAGGAAATGTCATCTCAAAAAGAGGTAACTATTTCAAAAGTTTTGGCCGGCAACATTGGTGTTATTCAAGTATTGTCCAATATCGGTAAACACTCACTCAAGAAGCATCAAAAAGACTGCTGGATAAGTTGACTTCAGAATTTAATGCAAGATTTAAAAATAGTTCGCGATATCCTTTACTAGCAAAAGCTCCACTACTTCATCCCAAATTTAAGAGGCAAACATTTTTTGACGATTCTTCCTATGACCAAGCCAAAAATTCTTTGAAGAAGGAGATAAAACAAATTACATGGGCACCACTAGCTTCAGTAGCATTGGAATAAGGATAATCAAAATACGCATAATGCTGCGTTTGAAGATGAGAAAGATGATCTTTGGAGGGATTTTGACGTAAGCACTATTACAGTGTCTACCGTTGCTACTGGAATCATCACCATGAGACAGTACAAAAAGTTATTATATCCTGAACTGGCAGGCTTAGCAAAAAAATATTTATGTGTGATGTCTACATCGGTAACGTCGGAAAGAACCTTTTTAAAATCTGGTATTATATTATCGGAAAGACGTTTCTTACTTAAACCAAAACGAATGGAAAAAAAATTGTTTCTTTAAGTAAATCAAAGGTTTTTTCCAAATAAATGTGCAATATATTTTATATAAATATGGATGTATTATCGTTATGTTTAGAAACTTATTTTTGTGTTAATTTTTCTTATAAAAAAAGATTTGTGTTGATTAGGTATAGTGTTTTATTTTTGCAATAAAATAAAAAAATTGTATCCAAAATCGGCAGTAAAGTAAAAGAAATCGGAGGTAAAGTAGAACTTTACTGCCGATTTAATACGAGTACTGTATGCAACCCATTATACATTTTAAGATGTATTTACTGCTCCTCAGCAGAAACTAAATAATATTTAAAAAAAAAGCACCGTCGCGGAGGTCGAAAAAATGGTTAATAAAAATAATAAGTTAATTTTATTAATTAGATTAAAAAATCGACGCGGCGGGCAAATTTATAATAACCGTCGCAACAAACAGTATACGTAGACACTTCCTACATTCAAATGACATTTGATTTGATCATCAAATGACATTTAATTTAATCATATATTATATCAGGAGAACTATGAATTTAATCGGGTAAACTAGGCTCAGTAGTTTTTTGTTTGGTTTTTGTTGGAAAATGTTGAATGCAAAATAATTTAATAAAATCACGAGACCGCGTAGCGTATAATAAAAATGTATATTTTCTTTAAGCAGCAGCTACATGAATACATATATAATAATAATAATAATAATCGTTTATTAATCCAACTAACAAATGCCCATACAAAGGGTATAAATAATTACAACCAAATAAATACAGTGTTAAAAAAATTAGGGTACTTTTAAGATAAGGCTCTTATTCTTCTAATATATTGATTTAAAGGTAAATTAAAAATATTACGATTCTCTTCAATCGGATTGTAACTCCGGCACATTGAATTTATAGGAGAATTATTTCGTTCATTGGTATTTGCAGCTTCTAGATAGAAAGCTTGGTGATACCTAAAATTTAGTTTTGGAATATGAAATTTTATTTTTAAGAGAATATCGGGGTGGACTATTTTATGTAGATAAATCAAGCGAGCATTTCTTCTACGTATGTACAAACTTTCTATGTCAAAGAACATTAAAGCACCAACCTAATCAAAATTAAAAACGGGGTAATGTCCATAGACTAGGTAACAGTGATATCTACAAAACTTTCTTTGAATTTTTTCAATATTATCAATATGAATGTCATAAAATGGTGACCAAATGACGCAGGCATATTCAAATTTACTACGAATATAAGCGTTATATAGAATTTTCAAAGTATCTAGGTTTTTAAATTCTTTGGTGTTACATACCACAAATCCTATTAGGATTATCCTAACATTTTGTTAGCTTCTACATTTCTTAAGGTTTCATTATTTATTTTATAATTAAAAACAATAATATTATTTTTTTTAGAAAACCTCATATGTACGTATACGTACATGTATACGATTTCAAATAAGTAATAATTAAACCAAACCCTAACCAGCTTAATAGGAAGACTCGTATTTCGTATTATAGTAAAGAGTAACGAATACCTTTTAACGAATAGTCACATTCAAAGTACGAATACATGCGGGTATTGTTTTTTTTTCGTTACTTTTACATCTATCTTCTAAAAAACCAAAAGGTCAACATCCCCTCTGGGCGTATAGCGCAGCCCGGCGCACTAAAAACATCGGCATGTCGCATACGAACCACAAAAAGGGTACCGTGCAATTTGTAATGACTTGTTCTACAATATCTTTGCTTTATTTAATGGCCACCCCAATTTAAAAACGTAAGTTATGGATATACAATAACTCGATCTGTTAAATTTCGAATTAATTTTGTATATCTGCAAAAATGCCGCATTATACGTAAACGTTTTCAGAATAAAGACGTCTCGTAGCAAAGCAGAAAGTCCGGACCGGGACAGCGCGACGTTTCGAGACAAATCGATACAAGTCGCCTGATGGGGAGTGACCCGAGTGATTGACTGACTGACAGGTGCAATGAAGACCGTTTCAGCGTTCCGTCCGCGCTTGTTACTGCCGTTCTCCATCGCAGCAGGACTCTTCTTCGTCTTTCAGTCGGCGCCTATGCAGCGCGCTTGCAGGAACGCAGCCAAGCTATGCACCTACAACATTTAATTTCGGTTAAATGTTAGCAAGCAGATAAAAAATAATCTGTATTTCTAAATAACATAACAGACCAAATGTATAATAAACCTAAAAAGAGCAATGGTGTTCAAATTTAACCATTAACCGATGTTGAGAAATGCGTTTCAATTATTAATGAGTTATTTTCCATCGAATAACAAATATTTACTTTAAAAACTCATTTAAATATTCTTAGACTTGAAATTTGATAAGGTATACCTTATACCAATATTTTCCTTGTAACGAAACGACTGAATCTGAAAAAAGTTGCTGTAAATGGAGTTAGATAAAGGACAATGACAAAAAATTATTAAGGATATGCCCAGAACATGTGGTTTCAACAGGACGGTGTCACAAAGATTTCAATTATGACGACCTTACCATAAACTACACAGTAAACAAATATTTGTTAATTTTAACCAAATTTTTACCAGATTTTATGTTAATCCGGGTCCACATAACTTTATGTTAAGTTTACAACCAACTGCAGTTACATGTAATCTGTTAACTAATGGAATAAGTAGTTTGTAATATTAACATTCATTTTGTAGATTTAGTAACAAAATCCTGTCAATAATTCAACCATATTTTTGTATTTTTTTTAAAAGGACCTTATTTTTACAAACCTTTTTGTAGACCCAGTAACAAAAGTATTTTTTTGAAAATAAAAAGCATTTTAATGTTGCTTTATAAATTAATTTCCTAAAAAAAATTAACACATACATACCTACATAAATGAACACAAAAATAACATACACACGCTAAAAGAAATGTTTTACTCTTTATTAGTAAACCGTTAGTTTTATTTAGTTTAGTTTATGAGGTGTGTTCAGAAAATATCGGGAATTTTCGTTTTTTGAAAGAAATATTTATTTATTCGTCTACATTAATGTTGTCGCCTTCAAAATAGTCCCCATTGGATATTATGCACATGTGCCAGCTCTTCTTCCAATACTAGGAACACTTCTTTGGGACGGCCCTTTAAGGTTCTCCATATTTTTGGGAATAGGAAAAAGTCAGACAGAGGCATGTCTGGCAAATATGGAGGCTGGGGCATCATTACAGTATTGTTTTTGGGTAAAAATGTTGTTCAAAATTTAACAATCTTAGAACAAATTTTGCTGCCAAAACATTCGAAAAAATTTCATGGGATGAGCCAATAGATATACCAACATCATCAGCGACTTCTCTGATGGTTTATAACCATTTCTTCCAATTTTTCCATATTTTTATCGGTTGTTAATGTGTTTGTGCGTTCGGGGTGTTCGTCATCTTCAACGTCTTCATGGCCATCTTAGAAACTCATATACCACTTGTAAACTCTTGTTTTACTTATAGCAAACTCCCTATATGCCTTTATTAACATTTCACAGAATTTAATTCATTTTATAAGCAAAATTGGATACAAATTCTTTTATCCATTTCTTTTAACGAACGAAAAATCGCCGAGCTCATAAAACACGTCTAACCTTAGCGGCTGCCATAGACAAAGTAAACAATGAAAACAGCTAAAGTTTTTCTCATGCTTCGGGGGCATAACATAATAAAGAAAATTTTATTTTCTGAACACACCTCGTATATTACTTATTGGTAGAAAATATTTCATATTTGATAACATTTCGCGAAAAAGAATGACGATAAAAAACCAAAGCATTTGGTTAGACATATTTGGTATCCTTTAGAATATGTTTGGTATTAAAAATCATATTTGGTTCAGATCAGCAAAGATTATAAGTTTGTTATGATATACCTACCAAAGAACTATTTAGCATCAAGTTTGCCAACCCAAATCTTTCGGTTGGCGCATTATCTTGGGGGTATACGTATCATTTATTGCTGTTTGTGTATTGTGGTTGTTGCAGACCAATGCGTGCCAATCAGTATTAAGTTTTTGTGCAGTAAAAACAACAAAAATTTAAAAATTCCTACGTGAAAAAGGTCTATTGGACCTATTGTCACATTTTGAAGAAAAGATTTCAACATATTATTATTATAATTGCAAGTTTCAATGATTTAATGATTATACATGGTAATTGCGTATTACGCCATTGCATCTCATCGATAGTTCTAGTTATTGAAGTTTTTCTTCGAAAATACAGTGTTGGCCATATTTTTTGGAACCACTGTAAAAAAAATCTAACTCTAACCCGCCTTTATTATTCTTTATAAAATTTTGGATAAAAATACTTCAACTTATATCTCAGTTTACGTGTTCGAGGGTTTTTCGAGAAAATATTTTGAAAGCCCCTTTATTTAATAATGAGAAAACGTTCGAAAAATAACTTTTAGGGTAATTCTAAATAAAATTGTAAATTAAAAATATGGTTTTAAAGACCGTATTTTTGTACAAATTAAACGAACAGTAACGAAGATACAGCGCTTCAAAGTCGGTAAAAATGGCCCCTTTTTGATTATTTTGCTCAAAAGTGGTCATTTTTGACGACTTTGAACCGCTGTATCTTTGTTGCTGTTCATTTGATTTGTACAAAATTTTCAGGGTATACAAAAATACGGTCTTAAACAGCATATTTTTTATTTACTTAAAAACAATTTTCCTAAAAGTTTTTTCGAACGTTTTTCATTATTAAATAAAAGGGCTTTAATAGCTATTTACATACCATGGGAGGAAAATAATGCTTTTCCTCCCGTGAATAGTTTAATGCCCGACGCGAAGCGAAGGGCATTAAATATTTAAGGGAGGAATCGCATTTTCCTCCTGAGGTATGTCTATGGTTTTTTCTATTACCTTTTAACGGTTTTAAAGACATTTTAAGCGTTCCGGTTTTTTTTACTAACCCGGTATGGGGCTATAATATTATGACAAAATATTAAGTAGGTTTTGCGTCGCCGACGTTATGTTGACAATGCTTTGTTGCTATGGTATTTTTGGTAAAACAAACATAACAGTTGTTATAAGATGTCAGGTTATCATAAATTTGAAATTCCTCCTACGTTTTAAAAATAAGTTCTAGCGAAGAAGACCTGCCGCAAGATCTTGCTGAAGAGGCAAGAGTAGTTGAAATTAATTTTCTTCCTCAAAAATCAAAAAAGCGATATGAAAAGGAATATAGTCATGTATTTTTTTTTGTAACTTTGACACTGCTAAAACATTTGTTATAAGCAATAAACTAAACTAAATAAAGAATGGTTGGACAAGCGCGGAGTAAATCTTTTTCCTACAAAATCAAATAGGGCTAGACAAGGTACTAATGTAAAATTAAAAAAAAAAATGGAGGGAGGATTTTTTTCCTCCCGGGGAGGAAAAGAGGCATTTTCCTCCCTCGCTCGGGGGTGGAAAATTAAGTTTTCCATTAAGGTAGTAGAAAAAAATATTTTCTCGAAAAACCTTCGAACACGTAAACTGAGATATAATTTGAAGTATTTTTATCCAAAATTTCATAAAGAATAATAAAGGCGTTTTAGAGTTAGATTTTTTTACACTGGTTGCAAAAATTATGGCCAACACAGTATATTTTAACTCCTTAATGTGGTATTTTTTAAATTGTGTAACTATTGCTAGTGTGAAATACTTTTAAAACCAAACATAAATATGTAAAAAGTTTAGCCAGACAACCAAATCTTTCTTTTACAGTAACTATTCAATTTGCTAGATCAATATTCTGCAAAGCATTTGCTAGTAAAAACCAAGCATGCTTAAATGTTAACAAAATCTTCTCTCAGTGCACAATTAAAAAACCCACAATTTTAAAATCATCAAATTATAAAGAGATTTGGTTCAATTTAATTATCAGTACTACCACACTTACTGATATATTTCTTAACTTTACCCACTTCACTGTATCCCCTAATTTCAGTTTAAAAACCAGTGATGGCATCTTTTTTCGGATACTTCGCACTAAAGAATCCGAATGACAATAATAACATATTTCTGGTAATAAATTATAAACACTCTGGACAGTTATTACGAACACGTTACGAATTAAAATAAAGTAAGCAGAAACATGGTGCAGACGCTGAAGTCAGTTGAACTTGTTGATGCGTATTGTCAGTGGAAAATGTTTTGATTTTACAAAATAATGTTAACAAATCGGATTTCTATAACAGTGTACGCAGTCACAAAAGTTAATTTTAGTGATTCAGATTTGCATTACATAACTCTGATTTTATTTCCAAAAGGCCAGTCAGCGAGCTATCTTGGAGCAAGAAGTAAGAGAGGATTTATCGGCGATTACTTCCAAGAACGGGATAAGTAAGTGAGTTTGAGGTGTTGTCGGCTATTCGGCGCGCCATCAATCGCAAGACGACAGCATTTTAATTAAAGCGCGTTATCGGTAGGCGCGGTCCGTCGTATTTCACTCTCGAGGGGGCACCCCGACCGACAGACAAGACGCGTCCGGGCGGGCGGCGTATGGCCCCCTTTAGCTCTGTTCTCTCTCCCGTTCCACGTCCGGATGGACAAACCTGCTGATCTAGGAACAACTTTCATCCGGCCGTGATGCATGACCCCCATTACGGCCGGCATCTGTCTTTTCGCGCTGACATCGGAGGAACCTCCTCCAACAGCCACCTTAACATTATTAAACAAATTAAAATTTACCAAAAATGTAAGTCGCATCTAATTTTAAATTTGTCTTATTTTATGTACAAAAATTAATGAAATATACGAACATTTTTATTGGTTTGACAAAGTTTTTTTAACAGGTTCAGTATAATTTATGTGCAACGCTTATTTTTTTTTAAATATGCCACGTAAGACCAATATTATTTTATTTTATATATTGGACAAATTGGGAAGTTAATGAAATAAGATTTTATAATTTTTTTTTTGTTAGTTGCAAAAGTTTTTACTTTAACTTTGTATTTTTTAGTATACATTTTTACAAATACCTACAAATAGGTACTCTCTTAAAATGAAATAGTCAAAATTCTACTATTTGAATTAGTACTAGCATTGTTTACTGACTATTTCCCTCGTCTTAATTTTCACCAATCATAAACGCGCAATTTTGAATTACAAATGGTTTCTAGGTGGAAAAACTGTGTGACAGCACCTGTCAGCAGTTTTTTCGAGTTTACCCGCGGCAAAACTTGACAGCTGTTGTCACCAAAAATTGCAATTTATATTTTAGTTGTACCATAAATAATTAAGTTTGTAGTATTTTGTAATTAAATAAATTACCTATTTTTCACTTTTCAAATTAATACCTACATATTTATTATGTATGCATGTATAATAGGTATACCTACTACTATAGTATGTTTTGTAAGCTACACCGAAAAAAATAATGTAGTTGCCTAAATTTCATTTTTTAAAATGTTGTTTCATAAAAAATCCTATTGGATTAATCTATATTTTGGTGTCAAAGCCATAGTCAGAGTTTGTCAAAGTTTATTTGTTTATTTGACAGTTAAAATATTGATTTAACATAAACTAATTTTTTAAATCAATTTTTATCCTTTTTTGATTTATTAGCTGGAATTGGTTGAATCAAACACTGAAATTTTTAGGATTACCTAAAAAAACTATTAAATTAACGTTTAGTTGCTCTTTAAACATTAAATTTGTTCATTTAACAAATTGTAAATGTTACTTTAAAATTTATTAATTTTGCATTCATAAAATTGCCGCGAAGCGCGCGTTCCACAGTGGAACTTCCACTACACCAAATTGGTAGGTGGTATTTGAAGTCTTCAAATACCTTCAAGTGCGTTCCACCTACTTTAAATTGAAGTAGGTGGAACGCACTCAAAACAAAAACTCTAAATTTTCAGAATGTTAACCTAACCCAATTAACCCATATATGGTTAATATTTTTGTTGTTGTTTCAACAGCTTATTTGTTTCTGTGTATGTGTATGCAGAATAACTGTTACTCATGAAATGGTCTTGTCAAATACCATTCGGGCATGTAATTTTTCCTGATAAAAAAATCGAAAAAACACAATGCCAAGTAATTTTTTTTACAAAATGCATTCGTGCAGGTGCAAAAATCCTCGTCTTCGACTTGGATTTTTGTTGCCACCAGCACTCATGTTTCTTGTTAAAATATTACTAAGCATTGTTTTTTAAAAAATGTATGTTAAAACTTTTAAATAACACCATAAAATCTTAAACAAAAATCCAATATGGAGGGTAGAATTTAATCGCTGTTAAACAGTTTTAGTGATTTAATCGCTTATCTAAACAAAATTTATTCAAAAATTCAAGGTTTTTGATTGGTAATGTCTGGATTTCAAAAAATTAAAGTACCTACTAACAAGGGGCCTTATTTAAAGAAATACAAAGTAGGTCATATAACATCATTTCAAAGGTGTTTTAAAGCTTGTTATACGTAAGTAATAATTTTGGACAGGATGAAATTTAGAAGATTGACATCTTCACCAAACTAGTCTGAAAAGATACTAAAATTTGAAAGTTCTAAATAGAGTCCTTACAATAATAATAATAATAATATTAATAATATTAATAATAATAATAATAATAATAATAATAAAATGTATATAATATAATTTTAAATTTTATGTTGCTTATTTCCTACAAACCTTGTAGGTACAGATCTCAAAAATAAAATGATTACATAATTATTGGTTCAAAAGGCGTTTTTAATAATATGTCACATGACCCCACTTCTCATTGAAAAAACATTAACCATTTGACAGTAAATTTTTAGGTAAAAAAACTCCGGTTTAAAAATAAAAGTTTTTAGGTTCGCACTGTATATTTAATTTATTAATGTATAAAGTGGGATTTTCATATATTTTTTTAAATTAATTATTCATCATACAGTAATATTATAAGAAAAATATATTAAAAAATTATAAACCAGCTAATAAAACAATAAAATTTATAATGAATATAAACCGAACCAAAATTAAAGCAATTTATTACTTTTAACACCTTTAAATTTGTGCGCTAACATAATAAAATCTAAAAACAGGAATATCGGAAATTTTCGTAATTTATTGTCGATAAAACATCAATGGCTAATTAAGGAATAAATTAATACCAAACAAGTATAAATATTTTATTTTTATTACTTTACCAATATATATTAACCGCAAAAACAAACTCACAAATATTGACGAAACCAATGTTTAATGTGTAATAAAAATTTTGCTTTTGGCTCTTGTTCATGATTATAAAATTATTAATGCAATGTTATTAAATGTGATTTTATAAATTAAGGTTTTCCTTGTTATAAAAAACGCTATATTTGATTTAATTGTGAGCGCACCTGATATGATCTTATTTATACATTAAATGATGGGTTTAATAAACAAATGCAATTTAAAAATCCCTTTTTTGGCGATAAACTATGAAAAATGTACACAGTAAAAAATATTTGTTAATTTTAACCAAATATTAACCAGATTTTATGTTAATCCACATAACTTTATGTTAAGTTTACAACCAACTGTAATCTGTAACTGTAACCAATTTAATAGGTATAATATTAAATAAATAATTAAATCATTTATTATAATTCTTGTAATTTTAAAAATACCTTATTTTTACAAACGTTTCTGTAGATTCAGTAAAAAAGTATTTGTTGGAAATTGGGAACTTAAATGAAATTAATTTTGAAAAGAAATGTTGCTTTATTAATCAATTTCTTAAACAAAAAAATTTACACATACCTACATAAATGAACACAAAATAACATACGCACATTTAAATAACACACCATTCTGAAATCATCAAATTATAAAAAAATTTGGTACAACTATAATATTAGGGATGTATTTCATAACCAACCCACTTTACTGTATTCCCTAATTTCAGTTTGAAAATTAGTGATTGCATTGGATACTTTGCACTTCGCACACTTGTTAAATAGGTATAAGGAAACCGAACACCAATAATAACAGATTTCTAGTATACTATATTATAATATATACACTCTGGACAGTTGTTCAAACACGTTACGAATAAGAATAAAGTAAGCAGAAACATAAGTTGCAGACGTAAAAGTCAGTTGAACTTGTTGATGCGTATTGTCAGTGGGAAATGTTTTGATTCACTCATGTTAATAAATTTGATTTTCATAACAGTTTATAAATAGAATCGGTTTAAAAGCTTATAAAAGCTTATAAAGGCTTATATTATTAACATATAATAAGTTATATTATAAAATTACCTTCAATGTTCAACGTACTACTGCTCTTTCACTTAATCTTTATATTCCGGGTATTATTGTATACATAATATGTATAATATAATATATTATATAGAAAATAGGGAAAAAACAAATTAAGGTTGGTTAAAAGTAAGGAATACATTTGCAACAATAACGGTACTCAATGCTAATAATATGATAAAAAAAACAAATTTAAAATAAATAAAAAAAGGGATACGGTTGTAATATTTATAAATATTAAAAGTAAAAGATCTTTCAAACATTTTGTGTTTGTGTAGCGGAAGAGTTATAGTCCGTTTTTTGTTTTTTTTAGTTCTTTTTTCACTGTTTTTTTTTTCAAATGGTTCTTTCATATTTTATATATTTTTTCAAGATTAGTTTCAGTTGCCTATTGTTTTATGTTTCTAGTCCAGTTCATAGAAAATTTAGCCACTAAATGACATTTAGTAAATATAAATACAATCACGCTCCATCACCACCGAATTGACCAATAAGGGCCGCGCTTTCCACCTGCGGCGATCTGCGTCAGGGTTTGTTTTGATTTGGTCTTAAAAAAAGTAACTACCTATAATAGACTTCAAGAAGTTTTTTTTTACATTTTTATTGGTTTCTTATATGTACTCTCTAAAAATGAATTAGACAAAAATGACTAATTTAATAGTTATTAGTGGCTACTTTTTCATTTGCACCATGGTTAACATGGTCAAAAGTAAAAAAAGTGGAACAGTTTTTGAGACAGTCAATTTTCCATTTAATATGGAATTGACTATATCTCAAAAACTGCTCCAATTTTTGGCGGTGTTTTCGGATTCAGGGGACAATTTTACATAAGAATTGGCTGTTAAATTTTGGGATACCAAGTGAAAAAGCAGCCACTAATAACTATTAAATTAGTCATTTTTGACTAATTCATTTTTAGACTACCGAATAATAAAAAATCAAGTTTTTTAGTCACAGTCAAAATTTTCAATAATGGAAAATGTAGGTAATATATTTTAAATTTGAGGTGTAACTGCAAAAGCGGCCTAACTAAAAAAAATAATTTTGGTTTTTTATCTTAAAATTATCCTATCATGCTCTTATCGAGTAAACTAGCCTAATAAAGTATTTTAATATAGTAGTACTACTCTTCTTATTAAAACACACTTTATTAGGCTAGTTCACTCGATATTAAGAATATTTAAAAATAAAACCACAACCTGTTTTTTTTTCAGTTAGGCTGCTTTTGCAGTATATATACGTATGTATACGCCTCATTTCATTTTATTATTAATATATTTTATTATTATATATTTTGCTCAAAATTTCATATTGAAAAAATACTCAATTTTTTAGATTGATGTTATTTATTGACAGAATATGCTTTATTGTAGAGCATTTGAAAACAAAACAAAAAAAAACAGTTTTTTTCTAGATTTCTTTCAAATCTGAAAAAAAAAACCGTTTTTTACATCTCTAATTATAGTGTTTATGTTAATTATCTGTCCTAAAATTTATTTTGTCGTGTACTTTATATATTTATACTTTATTTTTATATTATTTTATAATAAACCTGTAATAAATTAAAGATTTTACGTTTCTTCATGTTCAGCCAATTTAATTCGCACAATTTTTTAGTTGCGCCTTTTAAGGCCAAACACAAATCCAACACAAAAGTTCTGAATTCTCTGTATTTCTTTGGAATCTAAATTTGTTACACGGAAAAAAATAATCGGTAGAGGCTACCGATTGGCATTCGGTAGCAGCTACCGATTGCCAATCGGTAGACTCTACCGAAAAAATCGGTAGACTCTACCGAAAAAATCGGTAGACTCTACCGATAAAATCGGTAGTCTCTACCGAAAAAAAATCGGTTCCCTTAACCGATTTTTATCGGTAGCAGCTACCGATTATTTTCGGTAGAGTCTACCGATTTTTTCGGTGCAGGCTACCGAAAAAATCGATTACCAATTTTTGAAAATTTTTGTATTTTTTTAGCGAGAAGTTAAATACTCGCTTTTTATTAAATAGAAAATAGTATTTTTTTTTGAGGTATAAATAAATTTGAAATACAAAAATATTAAAAATGAGGAGTAATTTTTATTAAATTTTTTACAATTCTAAATAAATATTAAATTAAATGTATTAATAAACAAGGTTCTAAATTTGGTAATTTGCTCTTATTCTAATTAAAATTATATTTACATATAAAATAATTGACAAAACTGTATGTATTTATAATTG
This sequence comes from Brassicogethes aeneus, assembly GCA_921294245.1. Lineage (NCBI taxonomy): Eukaryota > Metazoa > Arthropoda > Insecta > Coleoptera > Nitidulidae > Brassicogethes > Brassicogethes aeneus. Next base: position 50,458,391 of record OV121135.1, read on the forward strand.
GATAAATAAACTTTCTTTTAAATAGATGATAAAAAAAACCCATTTCTTTGAATAGCATTTTTTAAAAATTACAATGAATACCATCTCAAAATGTTTGACTGAAAAGAGTAATTTTTATTAACTTGAATAATGTTTAATATTATTTTTAAATGTTAATATTTTTAAGTATTAATATTTTTTTTTAATTTTCTAACAGCGCATCGATGCGGATTTTCTCGGTAGACTCTACCGAAAAATAATCGGTAGCTACTACCTATAAAAATCGGTTGAGGGAACCGATTTTTTTTCGGTAGAGACTACCGATTTTTTCGGTAGAGTCTACCGATTTTTTCGGTAGAGTCTACCGATTGGCATCCGGTAGCTGCTACCGATTGCCAATCGGTAGCCTCTACCGATTATTTTTTTCCGTGTAGGCATGGGCCATACACCAAGTCTGCATTATAAAATACAGAGAAAATTAGTGAATCTCAAAGTTGTTTTCTGCAATTTTGGCCAAGAAAATCCTTGTTTGCGTACAACATTTTTAAATAAGCAAAAGCCTGGCTTATTAATTTAAGGTATACAAAACATACAATAAATAGATCAATAAAATAACCAATAACCGAATACAAATAAACAAGCAAAAATATTATCATGTATTTATTTGGTTACATTAAATAATTCCTTCAAACAAATGTTTACAGATAAACCAGTCATTACTACTCAATTCGTTCGCGTTTTGAAACGCCGAACCTTGGGACAGACGCGCCGACAAATAGCTAAGCGATTCCTGCACCATCTCCGCCTTCATGCTTTCCTGCTACCGAGACTTGCTAAAAACCGACCACGCTGACGGGGAACAGCGCAGAGTGGTGGAGTTGGCCGTGGAATCACGTGCGATGCTTCCTGCTAGCAGGACCGACAGCGACATCTACGAGCAAGCCGTCGAACTAAACGCGTGATAAATTTGGAGGGAAACAAGTCGTTCAGGTTAACTTCAAGTTTTTAGGTGTTAATCATTCAAAATAAGAAGAAAATGTTCCAAAATTTGATTAACAAATATTTAATATCAAATTATAAATGATAACAAGGTAAAATAAAAGTTATCTGTATTTTTTATTAATATTTTTAACACGTATGAAGGTACAGTTACGGAAAATAGTAATGTCCATTTGAATGCTCAATTGTAACTGTTCGGAAGCATTCGGAAATAGTCAACATCTGCCTTATTTAAAAATATGTCTATATTTCAAATTTACTACCTGCTCGACGAGCAGTGCTCGTATTGAATTAATTATTTTGGGTGTATTTCATATTTAACCGTATTTTAATTAAATCGTTCATTCTTTTATTATTTTTTTCAAGTTTTATAAAATTTATACATTTATTCTATTAAAAACTTAAAAAAAAACTTTTTAGGCTAAAAATAATATTATTAAGTTGTATAGTTTTTTAAAACTTACCTTACATTTTTGAGAACTAGCAATAATTCAATACTTTATTCTACATCATAGGAATAAAAAACACATTTTATTACTTGTTGCACGTTCATGCGTTAATACTAAAAAATTATATTTAGAATTTTTATATTTGGTATATTTTTAAATTAATTAATACTAGGATTTATCAAAAAACGTTTGATATAATTATAACAAAAAAGTTAACCTTTAACATAGGTATGGTATAAAATATATATTATTTATTTCCTCATAATTTTTTATGGATTAAAATTAAAAAAATATATTTAGAATTTTTATATTTAGTATATTTTTAAATTAAATATAATAGTGTTTATCAAAAACCGTTTAACCGATATAATTATAAGAATTAACACACCTATGCTACCGTGCTTAATGAAAACGCCGTAACCAACAATTTTGCAATTTTTGGTTTACGGCATTTTCTACTAGAAAAATTCATCCTGCGTCTATCCCCGGTACTCAAAAAACCGTATCTATATATATACGGTTTTTTGAGTACCGGGGATATAGACGCAGGATGAATTGTTCTAGTAGAAAATGCCGTAAACCAAAAATCGCAAAATTGTTGGTTACGGCGTTTTCATTAAGCACGGCAGTATGACGTCATGACACTATCTAAAAAAATGGTCCTGTTAAAATGTAGGCTCTTAATATTAAATTTAGAGATCCCTCATTTTTTAAAGTAGGTACTTTGAAATTGTTTAACTCGTCAACGGATTAGTGGACCGATAAAACTGAAACAAATTCAAGGTAAAAGTTGATTTTATAGAAATTTTCAAGATTTTCCTAATTTTTCAGCGAAACTAAATTTATATATGGTAAAATTTAGTAGGACCTTTTATTTAAGAACATATTCTGCTAAAACCATTTGCAAAGAAAGCGGCATTTTTATTTATAAAAAATAGTTAATAATAACATTAATAATTATAATTTATTTATTTATTTTTATTTAAAAACAAATGTTAAATAATTATTTAACATTTGTTTTTAAATAAAAATGCTGCTTTCTTTGTGGTAAAATTTAGTAGGGCCCTTTTTTAAGAAAATATTCTTTTAAAACAATAACAGAATATTTTCTTAAAAAAGGGTCCTTCAAAATTTTACCATAAATTTAGTTTTAATAAAAAAGTAGGAACAAATTTTAATTAAAGCATGGTATTCCCTAAGGGTTTGGACCCAATTTGGTCAAATATTAAATTATTATTTAAAAATAGTCTATGTGCCATGCAATACGACTTAAAACATATTCCAATTCCATATTATTTTTGTAAGTATTTTATCTTTTTTCATTTATTACCCACAATTTTATTTTTGAGAAGACCAAGCTTCAATTATTATAAGTTTATGCCGTTTTCATATTTTATTGGATTTTTATACATTAAATAAGTTGGTATTGGGCAGTTATTCATTAAAACAAATATGGAGCAAACATGCAAATAAATCCATTTTAACTTATTATGAAATATTGGCCAAAAACGTGTACAGCAGATTGCCCCAAATGTTTAAAAATTATTAAAAGGGAATGTTGCTTCTGTTGGATTGTCTCTGTTTTAGTTTTTACTTAAAAAGTTTATCAAAATTAGTAAGAATCGGTTCTATCCTGTAAAAATGTAAAAATAGATTTATCGGTTTTTTGCATGTGTGCTCTACAAATAATGAAAAGTAAAATGTTGATAAAAGTAATAAAAGTTCATTTTAGTTTAAAATTTTAATGGCCTTAATTTACATAGTAAGAATAAATACTTGCGCAGGTAACAAAAAATCGCATATTTGAAAAAATTATACAAAAGTTTATAATAATTATTATTTTAGTATTAAATATTTCATTTAAATATATTATTTTATTAAAAACAATTTCTAGTTTGATATGCATGTATGGAATTAACATATTGTACCTTGTAACATAGATATTTTGTCACTTTCCGGTTTTTTTATTTTATATACATATATAGTCCATTGTCCTAAAATATATTCTCTGTTTAACATTTAATAGATTTAACAGGGCAGGAAGACGAAAGTCGTTAGCCTTTTGGATTTTCAATAAAGTTTATTATTATTATTATTAGATTTAACACTTCTTACATAGTTTTAACAGGTGTATATTTATTACATTTTAAAATTAACCTCATACATTTGTTTTGTAAAACCTGAAATTTTTGTATTTGATTTTGAGACAATCTATATAAAACTGTGGAATAGTAATCAAAATGGGGTGAAATTAATGTCTTATATAACAACGTCAATTTTTATGGTTACATCACTAACTTTAGTTAAGTTTACTACCTAAAAACATATATTTACATTTACTTTTATTTACACATAGATTGTTATCACAGATCCATTTAAAAATACTATCAAGATCACAATTTAGTTTATCACACATTTCTTTAATATTTGTACCATATATATAAATCATTGTATCATCAGCAAAAAGTTTAACTTGGCAATCTTTAATATATTTTGTAATGTTATTTATATACAATTGTATATTAATATAAAAAGTAAAGGACCTAATACTGTTCCTTGTGGGAATCCATGACAGGTTGGTAATTGACTAGAAAACGTATTATTAAATTTGACTTTTTGATATCTTTCTGAAGAAATCATCCAACTTAAAGCTTTAACCCCTAATTTTTTCAACTTTTTTTTTATTAATAATAACCTATTTACAGTTTCAAAGGCTCTTTTAAAATAAATAAAAGCTTAAAAGTCAAATAAAATGTGCGTAGAAAGAATGATAAATAGCAGGTAGGTAGAATCATTGAGTTTAAAAAAAAATATGTTAATTTTATTACCAAAACATGAACAATTACAATGGAGCATTCAAATGGACATTACCATTTTCCTTAACTGTACATGTATTACATTGTACTGAAAGGCCTCTTGAGGACTTGTAGCATATTTTGATAAACTGATGTAATCCTTTAATTGAATAATTATGTTACTATTTTAATAAAGTTCTTTATTACAAATTTATTATTTTATAGAGCAATAGAAAATTCCTGAAACATTTATCGCACCCTGTACATATATGTCTTGGAATCATCTACCGTTGACGTTGTTTGTTTTCGACTATAATTAATTAACGTGATCGTTGTTGGAGATGTGTGAAGCCTTAACAAACAGACCAAAGACAATGGACTCGTCACGTGGGCATTCTCCTTATGGCAGGAGACACAAAAGACTCGTCCTGCTCCTTTGTGGTGACCGTTCCATGGCTAAGGGAACAGAACCGTTGCACGGAGCAAGAGGAGGCACGGATTTAAAACAGACGTGACGGCTGTCCCTTCAGGAGAGCTCTTCACTTGATGACGGGTCCTTTGTGAGAGTGGCAAGGACCACCGCGCTCTTAGCGGTTTAGATTTGATGACTAAATTTGTATTATTAATACGTTACTTGAAATACATAACATTGTTATGATAACAAGCTTCATTATGCCATTATTCTGGAAGTTTTAAAAATGAGATTCACAAGAAAACAGCACAAAATTTATGAGAACCATTTCATATTTAAAAAAACGTAAATAAACTACCTCTTACAATAATATTAAATGTCATATAAAACAGAACTATAATTATATCCTTCAAACTATTATTTTGGGAAATTCGTTAATTAAAGAGGTGTAATGTAGAGTGGCAGCTAATGAAGATTCAATAGATATTAATGATAGATTTATAACTTTTGTTTGTCTTCTAAATTTCTTAAGTAGTTTTTTATCAGTTTTAATTATGAAAAACTTATTTTCCCACTAGCTAGAGATACAGTGAGTGTTAATAAAATTCGCAAAGCTTTAAAAGTGTTGGAAGTTATTCAAAACATCTAAAGGTTTCATAGAATATTGCTGCATTCGGGATACATCACGTAGTTCTTCTTGTTAATTTTGTTAATTTTCGACCGAAAGTTTTGTCTGGAGACTGGTACAATAATTTTCTAGCGTTTTTTCATCTATATTTTTCAGTTTAAAAATATAATAAAACCTTTTACTATAGGTTTCCAAAACCGTAAATCGTTCATTTAGAGAATTAATGGTAATGTCCAGAATATAATTAAATAAGTTTATTTTAAATTTCTTCATCAACACCTTTTTTATTTCAAATTTTCTTTCTGGATATACCTTCAGTTTCGACAGAAAAATCTGTACTACATTCAAGATTTTCTGCAATTTCATTTGGAGCAATTCTCAATTAATCATATCCAGATTTCCTATAATTTTTTATTTTTGTACATATGGTTTATGATAACATCATTACAAAATCTGACAAATTTATAGTCACAGATTGCAACAGCTTTGAGACTGAATTTATTTCAAATAAAGTATCATGGTATACCAATGAATTACTCCATATATAAACTTGTAATTTTTAATCTGTTTCGCCAACCTTCTTGCCTTAACTCTAGTTTCTGCATCTCTGCACTTAGTGGTTTTAGAGTTAATTTTAAAACACATTTTGTTAGTACTTTTGTACATTTTGTAGAACTAGAAAAAAAAGTAAAGTTCTTGTACAATAGAGAAAAAAGTTATTGTTTTTGTAGAAGAAGAAGCTGCATCATTTACAACTACGTTTAAAGAATGACTTGCGCAAGGCACATAAAACGCCCTTCGATATTTTTCAAGTATTCTGTTCTGTACACCTTATTAGACTCACATTAAACTCTCCTGATATGTTCTTCCATAATTGGGTCAAATTCAGAAAGTAATTCTACACCCTTTAAAAGTTTCCATTATTTGGACGCTTCCAATGTTTAGTTGTCCCACGAAAAGCTAAGCCTTGTGAGGCCAGTAGTCTAATTATTGACATAATTCGTTTTAAAACTCCTCTCCAATGCTGAATTTCCATATCCATAAATCTTTGATATTCAGCGTCAATAGTTTTTTTATACTTTAAACGCATGTCCAATTTTTTCCACGCTCTAAAAGAATTTCTGTGATTTACAGACTTTTTATGCATTTTGAGGGCTCTTATAAGATTTCCCCAGTCAAAATAGCCTTTTTTAGGCCAGTAACTAATAGAAGATGAATTAACAAATTAAATGCAACGGCATCATTGTTGCCGCTGTTGATGTGGATGAAGATGGCTTATCTAATACTGAACAAGTCTTTTGGGCTAAGAATTCCTTTATAACGCACCTTAGTTTTCTTTCTTCTTCCTCTTTCTTTAAGCGTTTCTTTTAATATTTATTTCCAGACAACTTTTTACTTTTCTGTTTCATACTTTAATAAATACAATAAATCAAACCACCTGACAACATAAAACCTAAATTTAAGGACATGATTATGAAACTATTAACTCCAGTTAATCTTGAAAGAATTAAAAAAGAAGAGACATCACCGGATGTCGTCTTCAGCCTTGGTATCGTCGAGGAAGGAAGAAGAGAGAGATATCAGCTAATTAAAACGTTCTATATTGGATGAAATAAAGTGCAATGCAGATTATGATGATGATTTTAATGATGAAAGTGCTTTAGTCAGGTCACGTTGGGAGGAAGATGCTTACTTTAGCAAGAAAACATGTAAAAAATATATACAACATTTTTAAAGAAAAATAGTTCCAAATAGTTTAGATTTTATGGTTCAAAATAAAAAATACAACGGAACTCTTGGACTGTACTGATATGAACTTTTCTCCTTAAAATAATTCAGTTTAAGCATCGAAGAAACACCCTGTATTTGTAAACGTGTCTACTTTATTATATACATAATTAATAACCAGTCTTTTATCAATTGAAGACCTCCACGTTTCGTCTTTTTAATAGTGTCCTGGGATTATTGTAGGATATAGGGAATGTACGGGACCGGTGGGAGATGAGCACGTCACATGCCCTCGATACGTATAAGAATAGTTTGCATTATACATTTGAGTTCATGTCCACGGGCCATCGCACATAAACCAATGGACGTTATTGGTCGGTTGTTATGGAGTTTGTGTCCTGCCGGGATCCCGTATCTACTGATTTTTCCAGCGACATATCAACTTCTAATCCCGCAATTTATTTCGAAAGTTACACGAACGCCCGGATAAGTCTTTGTTGTTTTTAACGAATAAAACGTTGAGTTTATTAGCTCACCATTCGGATAGGTTTCCAATGGAGTTTTCAATTGTCCGTGAAATATTGTTATCCAGTTTAACGGATATTTTTATTATCAACCTCAATGATTGTTGGGTTTATTTCTTCTATAAATGATAACATAATTAGATAATCTTTATTGGGATTAGCCTCATAACGCAATGTAACGTCTTCGCGTGTAAAGAAAAGTGACAAGTCGAGGTCCCCCAGGGTCCCATACCTTCACATATTGTGCAATAATCGAGGAAAGTCGACCATCCTCCCAGGGACAACGGCATTAGGTGGACGTCGGCGCGTATTTATCGTCACCGAGCTGCTGGATATTGGACTGTGTCCAGCAGGAACATAACTCCCGAATACCTGTTCCCAATACCATCGAGATAACTTTATATTAAAGGTTTATCTAAAGTAGGGTCCCGGCAAAAATACGCCAGTCTTTTTCGTGCAGCGACAGATTCCAAATGACATCAGGATCTTGGTCAGATATACACTGATCAAAAGATAAAACTGTTTTTTTAAAAGTACTTTGTAGATAAAAATAATATTATGATTTATACTACTTTTTTAATTAAAAAAAATCTTGAATAGGTATACTCTTTTAAAATAAATTATTTCAATATATTATTTGTGTTTTGAGCTAAACTTTTTGCATCTTTGTTTGTTTTTATGGGCCCTTTAACCCAGGGATTCTACATGCATTTAACTTTAACAATAATTCGCTGTTGTTGGCCGTAAACGATTAAAGAAATTAGTTACTTTTAACTTTCAGAAATAGTTAAAGATGGTGACTAATCTTAAACTACACTCACAGGCAAAATATTCGATCCACATTTTTTACTAATAAAATAGTCGTTACACTTTTAAATAGTTATTTTTACTACGTAAATACACTCACAGGCAAAATAATCCATCCACACAAATTTTCGATGAATTTCAATCGCAAATAACTTTTTTATTTGATGTCGGATTTAAACGAATATTAAAGAATATTGTAGATAAATTAATGGACAATCGCCCACATTTTAAAAAAATACTAAAAAATTGACGTACGTTTATAATATACAGGTTTAAACAAAAAGATGTTTTTTAAAATAAGTTTAAGACACTATGTAGAGTGGCAAAACCGTATATTGTTCTAAATTAAGTTTTATTTATTAAGTCACATCTATTCTTAACAGTTTTGTTTTTGGTTCACCTCGATATATTTATTTTTGTGGAAAATATGCATTTTTTTAGAATATTTTTCTATTTAAAGAATTAAGGTTGCTATGGTCCATCCATAGGCTATGAAGAATGACAGTGACAGTTTTGTTGAATCATCCCATACTTGGACATGTCATACACGGCTTTCAAAAGCTATCAAATTGTTTTTTGCAAATTAATGTTTAAATTTTGAGGTGTCTTCTTACTTTAAAAAATGGATATGTCTCCGACTGATGTTGCCAGAGCCATTAATTTAATCCAGGATGGACGGTCACAGTATTACTTGGCAAGTGTTTTAAACGTCACAAGAAGTAAAGTACAAAGGGTAACATCAGTCGGAGACATTGTTAAAAGTAAGAAGACACCTCAAACCTAACACATTAATTTACAAAAAACAATTTGATAGCTTTTGAAAGCTGTATTTGACATGTCCAAGTATGGGATGATTCAACAAAACTGTCACTGTCATCCTTCATAGGCTATGGATGGACCATAGCAACCTTAGTTCTTCATACAGAAAAAATATTGGAAATTGCAATGTTTTTTTTTTTTTTAATCCATATTTTCTACAAAAATAAATATATCAAGGTGAACCAAAAACAAAACTGTTAAAAATAGATCTGACTTGATAATTAAAACTTAATTTAGAACAATATACGGTTTTGCCACTCTACAGAGTGTCTTAAACTTATGGTAAAAAACATCTTTTTGTTTAAACCTGTATATTATAAAAGTACGTGTATTTTTTAGTAATTTTTAAAATGTATCTACAATATTCTTTAATATTTGTTTAAATCAGAAATCAAATAAAAAAGTTATTTGCCATTGAAATTCATCGAAAATTTGTGTGGATCGATTATTTTGCCTGTGAGTGTATTTACGTAGTAAAAAATAACTATTTAAAAGTGAAAAAGACTATTTTATTAGTAAAAAATGCTGGTACTAATTCAAATAGTAGAATTTTGACTATTTCATTTTAAGAGAGCATATCAAACAAAATCGCAAATTGCTTAAAAGTGAATATGTTTACGGTCGTTCCCAAAAAGGATTGCTTACCTCTCTTTACTTAATTTAATCCACGATTTCGAGTTTAAAAACTTTTAATTCGTCCGAAAACTGGATGCCATAAAGCCTGCGTGTGGTTTTGCTTTATTTTGTTCATTACCGAACCAAAGAATACGATATCGGCCGACTGATATACGCGATCTCTGTCAAACAGTCTCCACTCCTGCATTGTAACGGTGACATACGGTAGCTGTTACTGTTGAATTTACGATAGCGAAGACAATGCAGTCATTCACTTTTTAATTAGGGGCCATGTGAACCGACCTGCTACAATCTTTAGCAACAGTAAACCTCGATTTCCCATTAATATTATATTGAAAGTATTTACACCTATCCTGCCGTACTTAGGGAAAAGGCAGTAAAGTGCAAAAAGCTAAATTGGAGAAAAATAAAATTTAAATTTCAGATAATTTATAACTAAATTAATAATATTATTCTTCTACAATTATATATAAATGACTAATAATATTTTACATGGTTTTCTAAGAAGTCATTTGCGTGTGTATTTAAAAAGTAATTTATTGGCGGGCCTAAAATAAATGACGTACTGTCTTTTATTGCTGTAAACCAAAAGGCAGTAACATATGACTTAATGCCTTTTTACTATGTAAAACAAGATTACTGCTTTTTTCCGTTGTTTTTTTTAATTGTCATATTAATTATTTTGTTAAAAAAGCGCAGTAATTCGGAATAAAAAAATGTTTTCGTTTTTAATAAATTTTATTCATTGAAAAATAAACACAACTAGGTAAAACAATTATTATCTTATCACCGTTGAATCACAAAATATAAAAAACTGATTGTAATTTTCTAATTTTTGCACATATAATTAATTTTTTTTACTATTACAAACGATTAATATTTATATAATAACAATGGGGTAGTTAAATTTTTTCTGACCTATACTTTTTATGGTTTTATTCAAGGCGTTTTGTAATTTTAAACATCTTTGTGAAATCGGAATTTCAATTAAGTTTACCGTTTTCGAGATATTTACAAAAAAAAGTCTCCTAATTACGTCACTAGGCTATTGACAACGTTGCCAGCTTTTTCTATGGTGTTTAGTTTAAGATTCTCACGATAGATGGCGCCACGTTATAATATTTTAGTTTTAAAACTACTTGATCTAAAATTTTAGTTGAGAAGAAGAAGAAGAATTGATTTTTTGACGTTTCTTTTTTTCGGGTTGTTTTTTTTAAATTTAGATTATTGAAAATCAATGTTATTGTTATGTTATTTGTAAGTAATTGATATTAGATAAGTGATTTATTAATAACGGACTCCAAAGCAGAGGAATCTTGTGGAATGGTTGGTTACATTGAACATTGGAGCTTTTAAACAAATAAAGTAAATACCTATAATTATAATCATATTTTGTCGTAAATGCATTTCATTAGTATAATGCCTAGTTCTTTATATTCTTTTAGATATATCTTGGACTCTAAAATATCAAACAGTAATATGATACCTCGTTATAAGTAAGATATGTACTTAATGAATTTGGTGACCATCTTTCACTCAACTGACAGTGACAGTATTTGTACATAACCTCTTCGGGTATTTTCTGACATAACCGAATGAAATCATTAACAAGACAACTTGACAACAGGGTAATTTTCAACCAATAGAAATCTTAGAATGTTGGTCACATGGTGAGGTTTGTGACGTCATAAAAATGTATGTTTTTTGTAAATATCTCGAAAACGGTAAACTCAATTGAAATTCTGATTTCACAGAAATGTTTAATATTACAAAACCCCTTGAATAAAACCATAAAAAGTATAGGTCAGAAAAAATTTAACTACCCCATTATATTGTTATTCATGTAACGATGAATACAAATATTTAACAATTATTTAATCTTTTTAAATTTTAGAATTATCAGGTAATGAAAAAAAAACAGTATTAAAAATTAAACAAAGACTATTTTTTAAATTATTTCTTTAAAAATTATAAAATCTTCGTGAATTTAAACATTTTTCGAGAAAAAAAACGGAGGTTTAATCACATGGAAAACTTTTTGAACAAAATGAAAACTAATTAGAACCTCAACAAAATCTATCTAGTAACTAAAAAAATATGACTTTTAATTTAAAAGCCCGGAACAAAACTGCACACCGCTCACAACAATATTTGACATTCAAATGTCGATAATTCAACAGAAAAAAGCAGTAAAATGACGATTACTGTTTTTTTTTCTTGGTAACTACAGATCATAATATAATCACATTACACTTAATAAAGCGTAAAAAAGCAGTACTAATCTCTCTCAGAAGATAAAAGCAGTATAGTTTGAATTTTACTGCTTTCTTACTTTGAGAAATAGATTTACTGCTTTTATACTCAGGAAATATAATTAATTCAAAATATTTGTCACATTTAAAAAACTACTTTCTTATGGAAATAAAGTTATTAATGTAATATTTTATACTGAATAAACGTTAAATCAATAGAAAAACATATTGGTACTGAAATTTCAAAAAAGCAGTAAGTGAACATTACTGCCTTTTCCCTAAGTACGGCAGTATCGGTTTCTAATAAAACATAATGGGTATGATTGGCCAAACAAAAGTCCTCTCTAAAAATGAATTAGTCAAAAATCACTAATAATTCTCGTAAAAGCAATTTGTATTCCAAACATTTAGCAGTCAATTTTTATGTAAAATTGTCCCCTGAATCCGAAAATGTCGTCAAAAGATAGAAAAGTAGAACAGTTTTTGAAATATAATCAATTTTACATATAAAATGGAATTGACAATATCTCAAAAACTGCTTTACTTGTATAATTGTTGACCATATTTTCGGATTCAGGGGACCATTTTATATGAGAATTGACTGTTTAATGTTGGGTTATCATGGTATCCCATGGTTAACCATGGTGTAAGTGAAAAATCAGCTACTAATAGCTGTACTATCTTAAAATGAAATGGTCAAAATTCTACTAATTGAATTAGTACCACCATTTATTACTAATCAAATAGTTGTTTTCACATTTAAATAGTTATTTTTTAGAACTTAAATAGATAAAGTTTGACTAATTTAAGATAAGTCATCATTTTTGACTATTTCTGAAAGTTAACAGTAACTAATTTCTTTAATAGTTGGGGCCAAAAACAAATTGTTTGAGTTAAATGCATATAGGCTCCATGGTTAAATGGTTCATAAAAACAAACAAAGAGGCAAAAAACACCAACACAAAAAATATGTTCAACTTTAAAATATTATGAGCAATATTTATTGACAAATAAAATTGATTTTTATAAAAGTGACTGATGGCTCATTGGTTATGACATATGTTTGACAAGCTTGACAAACGACAGACCCGAGTTCAAACCCAGGCTGGGTCAGAACTTTTTTTTAGATTTAAATCTACTAATTTGACTATATCATTCAGTAGAATTTGACTTATTATTACTGACTGCTTTTTCGCTATGACAATTAGTCAAGTATGACTTATATATGTATGCAGATGATACTACTTCAATTTTTAAATCCTCTACAAGAAATGATTCAATAACTAATATTAATTTAACACAAAAAAATATATTTCAATGGTTTCAAAATAATGCCCTTAAGTTAAATGTTGACAAAACACAGTACATAAAATAATAAATACATATTAATAATAAATGCACCATTACATTACAATTAAATTTTTGGGTGTTATTTTGGGCAAAAAATTTGTATGGAAGAAACAAACAGATAGTATTTAAAAAAAAATTAAGAAGTATCTATTCTTAATCCTTAATCTAAGATTTGTTGTTTCAAGAGTGACACTTCTAAATGTGTATTTTGCATTTGTTTATTCCAATTTAAAATATGGCATAATTTTTTGGGGTAATTCATCCCATACAAAAAATCTTTTCATTTTTCAGAAAAAAATTATTAGAATTATTTTTAAGTTGGAATTTAATGAATCATGCAAGCAAACGTTTGTAAAAAATAACCTACTAACACTACCAGATCATTATATTTTTAAAACTTTAATTTTTTACAAGAAAAACAGTTTTATGTTTAATAATACTAGTAGACAGCATTCCTACTTCACTAGAAATAAAGATTTAGTGTTAATTAATCAAACAAGGACCCACCGTTTACAGGAGTATTTATTTATTTATTTAATACATCATATAACCAATGACAAGATGAGAAAATTTAAACAAGTATTACATTATATAGCCTTATACATATAAATTCATATAAAATATATATAACAAAGTTAAGACACAAAAAAAAAACTTTAAATATCAAATATATGACAAAACACAATAATATTATAAGGAAAGATAAATAAATTAAAGTCAAGTCAAATCCAAGCCGAACTCGACATAAACACAATCATGCGTTGTCCATGCTCTATTCACGTGATCGACGAAAATTGTTGCACTGGGCCGTATTAAAATATATTGAATCAATATTATTGATCATTTAATATTTTAAATTTATTTTTTAAACTTTGATGGAAAGGTGTTAAAATATTTATAAAAGTTATATTTTTTAAATTACGAAATTAACAAAATTTTGGGAAATAATTTCATTATTATTTTAAATTTATTTTTTTGGAAAGGTGTTAAAATATTTATAAAAGTTATATTTTTTAAATTACGAAATTAACAAAATTTTGGGAAATAATTTCATTATTATTTTAAATTTATTTTTTTAAACTTTAATGTAAACTTTTTAAATTTTTTACGAAAATTATATTTTTTAAATTAACTTCACGAAATTTTTGATTTGTTTTAAATTTATTGTTTTAAACTTTAATAATTAAAGTTTAATGAAAACATTTATATTAAAATTAACTTCACGAAATTTTTGATTTGTTTTAAATTTATTGTTTTAAACTTTAATAATTAAAGTTTAATGAAAACATTTATAATAACCTCTTTTATTTCCACACTTAAGTGATTTCTTTTAGACCGTTTTTTAACTGGGCTTAAGTCCTCAAAATGTTCAGCTTCGCACTTAATTGAATAATAATAATAACAATAAAAACCAAATAACCAAAACAATGATAGCAATAACAACAACAATAACAACAAATAACGTTATATAACAAGTATTAATAATAAAACAATAACAAAAATAACCACAAAGATGAAAGCCGCGAAAACAAGGAAGTAATCAAACAATACGCTATTAATAACCGCAATGGACATAATGCCGCCCTGGCAAGAATTTTCGGCACGCTTCACAACCTTGAATCGCCCAATAAGAACCGTTCTATCCACCTGCAAACGACTGATCACGCGTCTGGCGTTTTTTGTTTTAGTTTGTCTTGGATTTGACTTCACTTTAGGTATTTATAGTAATACTCCTTATTATTTGAACATTACATGAAAAAATATCAAATCTGTCTTGCAAATAATTGTACTTTCCACACATGAAGTATAGGGGTAAAAAATTTAATATGTTTGTTTTAGGTGATGGCAGGTAAAATGTAAAATTATTTCTAGATGTAACACGAGGAACTCTAAAATATAGTTTACTTAAGAGATAAGGGCAGTCTATACTATTATTTAGAAGTTTAAACAAAAATACTAAGGATGCTTTGATTCTGCGTTTCTCCAAGCTTTCAAAATTAAACCTCTCGAGTAACATATTTTGAGGAAAACCGATTGGTGGGTAGAATCCATCAATTCTAAAACTAAGAATTTTGAGAAAGCGACGCTGTATGTGTTCAAGCGAATCGGAATGTGTTGAATATGAAGGATTCCATATTACACTGGCATATTCTAATTTAGATTTAACAAAAGTGTTGTAAAGTAGACTTAATGAGAAAACATCATGAAAATCCAAGGAATTTCTGACAATGAATCCCAAATTTTTGTTACTCGCATTTATAATATTTTCCACATGCAAATTAAAGTTTAATTTGCTGTCATATGTGACCCCAAGATCTTTAATGTGTTCACTTCGCTTTAGTATTCGGGAGTTCAGAGTGTAGTCAAATCTAAAAGGATATTTTTTCCTATTATAGGAAACTACATTACATTTGTCAACGTTTAGAGGAATGTTATTTTCAGCACACCAGTTATTAATTTTATCCAGCTTGTGTTGAAGGCGTAAACAATAATCTATACCTGTGATGCAAGAAAAAATTTTAGCATCATCAGCATACAATAAAACGTCGGGACTGACGCCGTTCACAATGTCATTGATAAATATGACAAACAAGAGAGGTCCGAGTATTGATCCTTGAGGTACTCCTGAAGATGCAGTTTAATAAATAAGAGGAAAAAAGTTCAACTAAAAGTGGCGAGAGTCCAAATTTAAATAGCTTATAAGAATGTCATGATCAAGTCTATCAAATGCTTTGGAAAAGTCTGTATATATTACATCTACCTGTAAGTTTTATCGAGATTGTTTGCAATAATGTCCGTTATGCACATTAAATTAGTAATTGTCGATCTATTTTTTACAAAACCATGCTGACTCACAGTAATCTGACTTTCGACATGGCAATATAAAAACTTATGCATAAGAATCTCAAAAATCTTAGAGAAATTATTAATTATTGCTATAGGTCTATAATTTTCACAACAATTTCTATCACCTTTTTTGTATACAGGACAGAGTTTCGACGTTTTCCATATATGTAAATGTATACATTGGGATATACAAATGTTTTAAGAATTAAATTGAAAATTAATTTTAAAGGTTCAATAAAAGAAAAAGCACAATCCCTGATTATAAATGTTGGTATGTCATCTGGACCTTTTGTGAATTTGGATTTCAATTTTTTTTAGCGCAAAAGTAATATCTGAATCAGAAAATGACAGTAAATTTAAGCAGTTAGCATCTGCTACACAAGGAATCAACATTCAAAACTTTGCTTTAACTTTATATAATAAATTGCCAAAAACAATAAAATACCTTAGTTTTAGGGAATTTAAACAATGCTTAAGATCATACCTTGTAAACAGATGTGATATCACAGTAATATTACTGTGTTGATGATTTTTTTTAACTAAATGTTTTTCTTGTATTTGTTTATTTGTACCCAATTTTCTTACATTTGTTTGTTAGTACTTTGTTATTCTTGAATATTTATATATACTTTTTTGAACGTGTTCAACATTGTAAACATTGCAATCTTTCTGAACTAATAAATTTATTCTATTCTATTCTATAATTAGTTATTTTTGACTAATTAATTTTAAGAGAGTAGTAATTAGTCATTTTTGACTAATTCATTTTTAGAGGGTATGTATCTAGAAATGATTGTAGCAAGAGGTATTTTGGACTCCAAAATTTGGAGCTTGTTAAGAATCAAATTGTTAACAAAACAAGAATCAGAAATAAACATCAAAATTAATGAAATTATCGACCAAAAGACAGCTAATAGGGCGTCCCGAGGCTTGCGGACTGATCTCTTTGCCGATGACAACGGCACTAATTAATTCCCATTTCGGTATCTTGTCGGTGATCCCTTTGTGAGAGATGTTGACTGACGCAAAGCGGCAAGAAATCATCGGGCCCGGGGACGGCGAAGGGGGCACGGGGGTTCGCTTTTCTTATCGTAATTAGTTGACGCGCCGTGGCCCTGGGACACGAGATCACAATACCTACAGGAAAGGAAAATATAATGTCCTGTCATGATCACGTGACCTCAAACGTAAACAGATTAATAATTTAGTCTTCTTCCGCAGCTTCTGCTTTGTGCCTCATTTTGTCTGTTCTATTGCGTTCTCTTTAATTAAGGGCATCGCTTGCTTATTTTTACAACAACGGATATTTCATATTTATGTATAAAGGGTAACTTATAATTGACTTGCAATACTTTAACAGCAGATTCTACGTACAAAAATACTAAAAAAAATCTTATAAACATAGGTCGAGAAAAGCTACAGCCCCCGAAAGAGGAGCTCCTGAAGATGGTTTTTCTTTAATGTCTCCAAAACCGTTCAGGTTGTGTAATAATAACAATTTTTAGTTTTTCATGGGTGGGTCAGAGATATTGAGTATAATTGAGGATATTATATTAATTGAAATAAAAAGCATAAGAATGTTGGCACAAGAATGTTGGCACAAGAGTTGAAATATATTATTTTACAAATTATAATAGATTTAGATTTAGATTTATTAGTGTTAAAATACCTAGTATACACACGTCAGAAAAGTATATGAAATACAATGAATAAAAAATATTTATGAAATACAATAAATATAAATAAATAAATAAAAAACATTAGGTACATAATTTGATTAAAATCATCACATAAGATATAATCTTCAAAAGAAAAGAAGGCCTTTTTTAATAAAAAGATTTTAAAATGTTTTTTAAATGAGTTTAATTCCATGTTCCTTATGTCATATGGTAGAACATTAAAAAATTTACACACCGAAAAAATTTATAGCGGTTTGACACCTTTTTATTCTGCAGAATTGGGTACGCAAATTTGTTGAAGTTCTTGTAGAGTGTATATTGTTTTTAACATTTAAAACACTTAAGTAAATATAAATACATGAAAACGTCATTAAATTTAAAGAAATAAAAAACGGTTTACAGTTTTCACGGTACCCTATTCCAGCTATCAACCTTATCGCTTTTCTTTGCATCCCAAAAATAGACTTAGCTGAAGGTGCATGACCCCAGACCAGTAAGGCGTATGTCATTACTGAGTGAAATTGTTCAAAATACACCGTTCTGAGTACAAAAGCAGACACATTATCTGACAAGTTTCTTAAAATGTATAGACAGCTTGAGAGTTTTTTAGATAAAACGTCGATATGACAATGCCAATTTAAAGAAGGATCCATGTGAAGCCCTAAAAATTTGATAGATTTGAAATCATTAACATTTATGTTGTTTTTCATAGAAAAAAAACAAATTCTGTGTCTTATCTACATTTAAGCTCAAATGGTTTGCAGAGAACCACCTGTGGACACCTGATTGCAGATCATGACACCTCGCCAAAACTCTTGTTAAACAAGAATCCAACTCAACGACGAATCATTGACGTAAATCAAGAACAACAATGGCCCTAAGACGGATTCCTGGGGAACGCCAATATTTATGTTTAGCTTATCAGATAAGCAATTATTGAATTTAACAAAATGACTCCTGTTTCGCAAGTAACTTTCTACCAATTTGATACTTTTTAAGTTAAATCTATAGTAAGCAAGTTTATTTAGCAAAATACCATGATCCATGCAATCAAATGCCTTGCTCAGATACCAGTATACAGTATGGACCCCGGATCGGATTTCTGACAGGAAAAACTTTTTTAAACCTGATACAGCCGAGCACAGATTTGGAATCTACGACCAAAATTTATGTTTACGTGTCCGAACGTTTAGCTGTAATATTTCAAAAGTTAAAAATTTACCTAGTGTTATGGGACACGAACTTCTTAATATTTTATGTAATATATGAAAAGTTAAGGATTTTTTTCACAATCGCTTTGATTGTACATCTTCAACCAAAGTATGGTTGAAGTGTGATTTAATTAAGTAGGTGAATTATAATTGTGATGAAGAGATTGACACTCTGACGGTTGCTTTGGTGTCAATACTCTCATTGACGCCATTTTACAGACATAGAGCTTCCTATGTTTCTGCAAGGTAAAAAACAGATCTATGGTCATTCGGTGGAATTTCCTTATTAAAGATGTTTACTTTGGTCATTGTATAATTTCATCTATCCTACATAAAATTTATGTTCATATTAATAAAACGAAATTGCTACCAAGTTTGTAGATAACAAAATATGAATAATTCAATTATTATTCAGTTATTTAGTAGATGTAAGTAAGTAATCATAAAAGGAAGTTTAAACATAACCAAGATTAAAGCCAAGGCATTTTGATCCGCAGCGAGCAAATTTTCACGAACATAATCGACTTGGTCGTCATAATTCCAGTGCATAATCGTTTGGTTTACAACGCAAGTGTCGGCAACTAATTCAATTAAACAGAGCACTGCTAATAAAGTAATATAACGAATAAAGAGAATGGGTAATAAGTGGAAGTTTATTTCCTTAAGACGTCGGAGGCGAATTACAATGATGCAAACGAATAAAAAAAGTTGAAATTAACAGCAAAGGGGTAAAGCTGACGCGGAGGCCAACTGCTGTAACAAACTGATATCTTTTAAGAAAGCCATGTTGCCAATACCAGCATTTTATGGGAAAGATTTACCTCAATATTATTGTAGCGAGTACGGCTCTGGATCTCGGAATGATGACTCATCGTTCCGATGAGTCATCGCCGGTGACTCAGCGCTCGAATAATCGAGAGTGTGGAGCTTGCTGGAATGTTCCAGAAGACGTAGGCGCTGAATATATAAGGAACGACGCATCATGGAGAGTTAGTGAAGTTTTGGTACTCGCGTCGAAATAAATAAATATTAGTGCAAATAAATAGACTCTTGAACAGTAGTGATATATAAATAATTAGTAGTTAAGTGTTTAGTTAGTTTTATAGTGTTTTAAGTGTAGTTAAGTTATTAAATAAATAGTTTAGTTCGTTAATTAACCAGTGCGTGTTTTAATTCACACTACGAACAGTTAAAAACATTACATTGGTGTCAGGTGTGGGGTTATCTTCAGATTTAGTGGCATACACATTCTTGTCTGTTGCCACAACCCTAAAAGAACAACCGGAAGGAAGACCGTAGACTGCTACTTCTATAGGACGTCACAATGCAAGTATGAATCTCTATGCAAATATCGCCATGGATCTGAGGACCATTTTTCGGGACGAAAATGTTTTAAGACGGGGGCAATGTAGCGAGTACGGTTCTGGATCTCGGAATGATGACTCATAGTTCCGATGAGTCATCGCCGGTGACACAGCGCTCGAATAATCGAGAGTGTGGAGTTCGCTGGAATGTTCCAAAAGACGTAGGCGCTGAATATATAAGGAACGACGCATCATGGAGAGTTAGTGAAGTTTTGGTACTCGCGTCGAAATAAATAAATATAAGTGCAGTGAACAGTGCAGTGAACAGTAGTGATATATAAATAATTAGTAGTGTTTAGTTAGTTTTATAGTATTTTAAGTGTAGTTAAGTTATTAAATAAATAGTTTAGTTCGTTAATTAACCAGTGCGTGTTTTAATTCACACTACGAACAGTTAAAAACGTTACATTATCAAATTTGTCAAATACTGAAAAACCACTAGTATTGATCTTCTTTTTAACTTTAACTGTGTACAGATATAATATTCTTACCACTTTCAAAATAAAACTTTGATGACTTGTAGTAGTTGTTAAAATAAAATGAAAGTTGTTTCTATTGAAAAATATTTTAGTCTTTATGCTTAGCCATACCATCAAACAAATAAAGTTTAGTATGTTCTTGTTTAGAGTATTTGTGGCAACAATGCAGTTGGTGGAAAAGTGCAGAGGAAGTGTGCCTGTGCATCAGGAGCTGCTGTTCGTATGAACAATTTGCATCATAATCTACTAAATGTAATTGTTTGTGCACGTCGAGGGAATGCTTGACATTTGCGAGAGCTAATAATATTCCTTCCCCCATCTCTCCACCACTTGCCGTATCTGCTCACAGTTTCGGCGAGGAGTTAAAAGTTAATTCTCTTCAATCACCATAAACTCCGCAATTTTACATGTTTATTCCATGGTTTTATGCTATTAACTTACTGGCTTTTAAGTTTACCTTAGTAAAGCATCCGGCTTTATGTTTTGTAATTTGGGTGTGTTGAAGTATCCGGAAGATTGTTATGAGTTGTTTTTGGTATAAAATGTTGTTAATGAGTTATGAAAACATTTTAAACTGTCATTTGTATGTGCCTGAAACTTATTAGCCATGTTTACAAATTCGTCTGAAAATTTGAATGTCTAAGATGCATCCTGCTTTGATCGACCACCAAACAGTTTTAAATCATTTAAAGAAGAAGTTCTTTATTTGGGTGAAGAATTTTAATGTAGGTAGTCATCTTTAACGTTTAGAGAGCTTCATTGTAGTTTTAATATACACCATACAGCCCAAACCTTAAACCATAAGACTTTTATTTGTTGGGTCTTGGTTTTTTAAAGATTTACATTTTGTTAATTTAAAAATTTACAAATTATTTTCTTAATGTTTAACAAGCGTCTGCTTACTTTATTCTTATTCATAACACCTTCGTAATAACTGTCCAGAGTGTTTGTAACGGATGCAGAAAATCCTTTTCTTCTTCTTTAACATTAACAGCCGCTCATTGTAAATAAGTAGGGATGTGCGAATATCGTTCGAATCGAATCGAATATTGATATTCGATTCGAAATTCAAATCGAATAATTTGAATTTTCGAATAATTCGAAATTCTACGAATAATTCGAAAAAAATCTAATTATTCAAAAAATTTCGAATAATTCGAATAATTCGAAAAATTTCGAATAATTCGAAAAATTTCAAATAATTCGCGAAATAATGAAATATCTCTGGATTTTCAATTGCTTCCATTTAAATTCCTTTAAATCGTGAATCGAAATATTCTACTTACGACAAATATACTTTTCTTTAAAAAATCAATTAAAAAATCTATAAGAAAAAGGTTACTCATGTAATGTGTCAGTATCGTATTTATTATTTTTGCACAAAAATTTGTAGCAAATTTTCAAATGTTGTATTTTTCATAATACTGTATTTGCTATGATATAATTTCTGTTATTTCATTCTCTTTCAAAAAAAACTATACTTATTGTTCTATTTGTGTAACTATATTTTATGGTTTGAATAAAATGTATATTGACTGTTAAATTCATATTTGAATATTGAACATAAGAAACCCTGAATTCAAAATACTCTAAAATTCGCTAATATAATAGTATACGAATAGTTTACGAATAATTCGAAAAAATTTCGAATTATTCGAAAAAAAAATCGAATTATTCTAAATTTACAAATTATTTTCTTAATGTTTAACAAGCGTCTGCTTACTTTATTCATATTCATAACACCTTCGTAATAACAGTTATTACGAAGGTGTTATGAATATGAATAAAGTAAGCAGACGCTTGTTAAACATTAAGAAAATAATTTGAAAATTTCGAATAATTCGAAAAATTTCGAATAATACGATTTTTTTTTCGAATAATTCGAAATTTTTTCGAATTATTCGTAAACTATTATATATTAGCGAATTTTAGAGTATTTTGAATTCAGGGTGTTACTGTCCAGAGTGTTTGTAATAACGGATGCAGTTTTGAGAAAATATTAAACGCCGAAAAAACAACTTTAAAAAATATATTTAGTGAACAAATTTTAAGTAATATTGAAATAATCTTACACTATAAAAAAATAACCTCGAACTTGTCGCATTAGTCTCTGGACGGATGTTATATCTACTTCTAGAATTTTTTGATAAATTCTACGATGCAACATTTGTTCGTCTAGAGATACCTCTATCTGAAATGGCAGCCCAAACTAAAACTTTATCTTCCAATTTTTTATTCGCCTTTGTGGCAACTTCATTAAGACACTCTTTAATGTTGTTAACGTAAAAACCGTAATTTCCTTTCATTTCCGAATTGGAAAGAATATAATATTTTATCTATTTTGCGTTCATAATGACTATATTATAACACCGCTTTCGGTGCTGTAATGAGATACTTTTTCACACCCAAAATTTTGATTTTATAGGTTGACTATACTTTAAACAGAATAATATTTTGCATATTGGTTATAATATTTTTATGATTTTTCTAGTACTTACGAGACTTTTCTGGCAATAAATTTTGTTTAATACCAAAGAAAATCCTTTTTTTCTTCTTTAACATTAACATTTTATTGTAAATAAGTAGGGATGTGCGAATATCGTTCGAATCGAATCGAATCGAATCGAATATTGATATTCGATTCGAAATTCAAATCTAATAATTTGAATTTTCGAATAATTCGAAATTCTACGAATAATTCGAAAAAAATCGGATTATTCAAAAAATTTCGAATAATTCGAATAATTTCTAATAATTCGAAAAATTTCAAATAATTCGCGAAATAATGAAATATCTCTGGATTTTCAATTGCTTCCATTTAAATTCCTTTAAATCGTGAATCGAAATATTCTACTTACGAAAAATATACTTTTATTTAAAAAATCAATTAAAAAATCTATAAGAAAAAGGTTACTCATGTAATGTGTCAGTATCGTATTTATTATTTTTGCACAAAAATTTGTAGCAAATTTTCAAATGTTGTATTTTTCATAATACTGTATTTGCTACGATATAATTTCTATTATTTCATTCTCTTTCAAAAAAAAAACTATACTTATTGTTCTATTTGTGTAACCATATTTCATGGTTTGAATAAAATATTATATTGACTGTTAAATTCATATTTGAATATTGAACATAAGAAACCCTGAATTCAAAATACTCCAAAATTCGCTAATATATAATAGTTTACGAATATTTCAAAAAAATCGAATTATTGGAAATTTTTCGAATTATTCGAAATTTTTCGAATTATTCGAAATTATTCGAATTATTCCGGAACTTTCGAATAATTCGAATTATTCGATTCGAGTTCCGAATCGAATATTAATATTCGATTCGGAACGAATAATTCGTAAGTTCGAATTATTCGCACAGCCCTATAAATAAGTAAATTAAGGATGGCATGGCGAATCGATTTTTACATTAACTGTCAAACCAATGACTGTGATACCAACTATCTAAAGTAAAATTCGACAAAATTAAATTTAAGGTAGGTATAAAATTAATTTTTTTATAGAATTTTTGCAAAAAGATAAAATAGCATAAAGAACTCATGTCATAAGACCTTTTGTCGCACGTCCATTATAAAAATTGACGCGTGCGACAAAATGACGTCTTATGACATTAGTTCTTTAATATACTATTTCGTCATCCAAAATGATGCGTTTGTTGATCGCGAAATGCATATCGCAATTCTCTGTAGTTAATTCTGCGTGTATTTTGGGCATTTCCGTCTTTTGCGATATTTTAAGTTTCTTCTTTTAAGTGTTCTTTGTTTAGTGGCACTTGTTACATGAAATCTCCTTACCAGTTTTTGATGATGTATCCACTTTATTTATTGTGCTTTCAACCACTCTGTTGTCACTTTTTGGTAAGTTAAAACAAGGTATTCCTTGTTCGCATTTAGCTAGTTCGATAAGATGTTGTTTAAGAGATATTTTCGTTTTGAAAAATATTTACAATTTCACATTTCGATAGCCGTCCAACAAGGTTGTAGATACTTTTTTCGAATTTTCAATTTATATTAATTTGAAGCTAATGTTTGTTTTCAAACTGAAATTAGGGGATACAGTGAAGTGGGTTAAAGTTTCTAAATAAATCAGTAAGTGTTGTAGTAGTACTGATAATTATATTGTACCAAATTTCTTTATAATCTGATATTTCAGAAAGGTGTGTTATTTAGTTGTGTGTATGTTATTTTTGTGTTCATTTATGTAGGAATGTGTTAATTTTGTTGTTTGGGAAATTGATTAATAAAGCAAAATTTAAATTCTTTTCATTTAAGTTCACAATTTCCAAAAAATCCTTTTTGAAAAATACCTACAAGACTAATGGTTGAACTAAAAAAATAGGATTTAGGATATTTCATAAAATTAACAAATAACTTTTTACTATGTTGGTCATACGACAAAAAATAATAAAACGCTGTTATACGTATTTTAACGATTCCTTTATCTCGTTAGTTTGGCCGGGAGCTTTGCATATTGCGCGAGAGTGATCTAATTCGCCGTCGCCAGATAAGTGTGGTTTATGTTAATGATTATGTGCATGCTTTTAAAAGTTGAAAGTTGGAGATGGCCGTCGCAGCGTCTGCATCGGGTGTGGGGAAATTGGATCCACCATGTGCACAGTAATTATTACTAGTGGCCTCTGGTGGCGCATCTTGCACTCGCAAGGATTTCCTTGCTTGACTGTTTCAAGTTTTTTCTTTCGTTTTTACTAATCAGAAGCGAAATTAGAGATGCGGATCTTGGGACGAATTTCGAGATCCTTGTTGCTGCAGGTTTGTTTAAATGTTTTTCGTTTAATTTTTACTGAGTTAGTTTAATACAACTGTCAGTTTTGTTTTCAAATATAAAAGATACCATGTTCCTAACTTAAGAAAATCTTGGTGAACCTGTCAAAAGACCTCGTTAACATCAATGGCGCAGTAAGATGGATATTTATTACCCGTTGTTGGTATCAAGTAAGGGCCAGTTTTTCAATAAGCTAGTTAAATCCAGAGTTGAATAACTCTGGCTTATCTCTGACTTAAGTCAACTCCGAGTTTAGGTCGCGTTTGGGTTTTTCAATTACAATCATAGTGAGGATTTATCAACTCTAGGTTTGTATAAAATTTGTAAAGTTGGTAATGCGTTGTCATGGTAACGGCTGCACGCCAACGTCATTTTTGACTCTGTTTTGCGTTTTTTTAAGAATGTCACGAAGGTAGTGTGATCATTATTATAAAATTATTAAATTTATTGATTACAATTTTAAGATTACGGTAAGTTTTTTTTTTGCTTTAGTGGAAAATGTGCTGCAATTTATTAGGTATACTTATTTGAAGGCAGTGATGTTGTGTAATAAAACTGCTATATGTAATACTAAACCGCTCAAAAAAAGGCTTGATCTACAACTTTTTCTTTGGCTAAAAAGAAAGTAAAATGCATAAAAAATTAGGAAATCGCAAGAAAGCCATGTGTACTACCCAGTCGTTGACGGGGCTAAACGAACAGCTAATTCAAGACCAAAGAACCCCTAGCGTAAAACCGCAGGGTAAGCAATAATTGGTTTTCCGCAGATAAAGCATCATTTCTACAACGAACAAAATTAAAATATGACATTTAGAAGGATTCAATAAGCTGAGAGCCGTCTCGCAATACTTTTTGCTAAATAAACTTTTCACCTGTATTGTATTACATCAACAATTTCCTCTAAAATATTTTCTACCGTTCTCGGAGACAACCGAAATCTGGTTAGAAAATTAATATTGTCCCACATTTCAAAATGATTTCTCTTGGACAAATAACTTTGGGTCTTCTAAAGTTCTCTTCATCATTACTATAGGCATTTACATCATAGTCCCACATTATCATTTAACACAACACTCACAACAGAACGATATATAACCTCTTTTTATTTTAATTCTTACTTAACTCATACCCTTTCTGGGAATTAAAGTAACTCTGAGTTTAATATAAACTCGTGAATCAAAATTAATTGAAAAACGCGAATTTAGTTAACTCCAAATTTAACTCGGTGTTTAAATTTAAACCTCGGATTATAAGACAATTGATAAATTTGGTATTTGCAAGGTATGGTTGACAAATGAGGGGTATCAGCGAGAAATAATTAAGAAACGAGATGAAAAAGATTAAAGGGGAAGTGTCAAAAGTAACGTCGACACGGAATATCACCATTACATACCTTTGATGCCGCAGGATACTTAATTTTGACAGAGCCACTATTTATACGCATAATAACCTGAACGTAGTCGTTAAGACTTCGCCCCCGAAGCCCGTCTATCCGCCGATAAATTACTTATAAAGATTTATGTAATGGAAAACATATATCATTAGAAAATTACGGCAATTCAGAAGAAATGCCATCAGCAGACAGTGACAAATATTGGACAGGGGTTAAGCGTTCCACAATTCGATCTAAAAACAGCTGAAACAATTAAACATGGCACCCTTCACCGGGACTTACTCGATCTCTCGTTTTTAACACTTTATATTCCTGACAAATGATCGAGGATTCAATTGTTTGCTCGATTGTTAAACCGCCCCGACACCAACAAAATGAATTTTAATCTCGTTAATTTTTTATAAAACCTAATAAAATGAAATTAACATAAAAATTTAAAATAAAATTTAGAATAGAGTCAAAAAGACAACACAAATCTTAAACAAATCTACTTATGACAATTGGAAAATAATCGAAGTTCATTATGGTGCAATTTAGCTGATGGGATTATAAAAAAAGTAATGGTGTTGCTGTTAAACGAAACACCCGTAGACTTGTTTAAAATTTGTTTCTCTTAAGATGTGTACGGTTGTTATAAAAGAAACCTTCAACTCGCCAGAGTTTTTGTTTTGAGTGCGTTCCACCAGCTTCAAATACCGACAGACAGCTGTTTTGACCTATATTGGGTCTCATCAGTGTCGGGCAACTTGGTGTAGTGGAACACACTTAAAACAAAAGATTACCTAAGCTTATATACTGCCCATGTAAGCCAATCGAGGCGAGATGTAAGAACATCACGTGATCCACACCATCTTAAGACGTGGCCTTTGCCGCAATCGGTACATACTATGCAACCAAGAATGCACGGCAAATTGTACAGACACTATATGGCCTAAAGGAATCTATAATTGGGTAAGGTAAACATTAAATTTTCTTAGTTTTTTCAAGAAACTTACTTGACCCATTACTGGTATTATTTAAAAGAATTGAACCTTCATCTAGCCAGAGTTTTTTATTTGTTTCCAAATAAAAACTGAAAATGTTTGATGACTTACTTTAGTAAAAAACGTCATTTCCTTCCACGACAACTCTATAGCTAAGGACAATAAGAATGGAAAAGGATTTAGTCAGACCTTATGAAGATAATGAAGCAAAGTTTCATCAACATGGCATCTTAGAAAACATTTATTTAGATGGTTAAATTTTATGGTCGCCATGGTGTAAATTCAATGTCCATCAAAGATTTCAGAAGAGCAATTGCAACTTCATGTTTAAAATTGGAACATGGATATGAATTTAAAGAGGAAGACCTTCAACGCCTTGACAAAGAAGGGATAAAGCTGCTAAAATATAGTATTTCTATTGCCCAGCGTCCTCTAATAGTGATATGACGGCAATTTTTTTTACACAGAAACTAAAAGTAAAAACAATTATTACTATAAAACTCATACAAAATAATTAGCAAGGATGTAAATGCGTGCGTATGAATTGAAAATCGATATGGTGCTTGGCCAATGGTCGTTTGAATGTTTAATTATTTTTGATTGTGTTCGGTGTGTCATAAATTAATGAATAAATGAGTACTCGATAAAAGAGAAAAGTATCTTTGTATGAAAGCTATAAATCAAGTGTAATCGGAACAAATGCAGTCATACCAACCTGCAATAAATTACATTTGTTCTTCAAAATGGGAAATCGCGTTCATTTTCACAAAATTATCGTAAATCAATACTGACGTTGAGCTTCAAAATGTACATTTGCAAAAAACTTTTTAATTTATTACTGTTTGCAGAGCTATTTATTTCGTTAGTTTATCATCCAATTCAAATAAAACTGTACGAGAGACAAATTTATTATTTTATTATTACAATACAATGTTGCTAAATATTGTGTTAATAATTAAAGCGGATGTTTGTTTCACAATACACATCAATTAACATAGTTATTTGTCATTATTATTGCGCAATTACAAATTATGCAAAACGTTGCCGTTATTTTAATATAATAATTATTATTTTCCAGCCAGATATTACGACTCATATTTACCTATGGCTTTAATATTTGACATTCATTTGATAAAATATCATTACCCTGTTTATTGTATTTTACAATTCATCAATTTAGACTTATCATTTAATTTTAATAAATTAAACAATTGTAATTAAAGGTTTAACCAGTGATCACACCGGTTTGCGATTCAGTAAAAATAATACCTAATTTTAATTTTTTTATTTTTGACACAAAATATCCATATAGGTTATGTATTAGGGTGTTTCAAAATAAGGCAATATATATTTTTTTCAAATTCATGTAAAATTCTCGTTACTTATGCTAAAAAAAAATTCTGTCAAAAATTAAGTTCTTAATATTAATTTTAAAAGGTCCATCATCGAATTTAAAGTTTTCCCATTAATTTAATATGGAAAAATAGTTTTTTTAAGATTTATATCGCCTGCATGCTATGTGGAACTTTTTTTTTGATAAACATTCACTGTTCCTTTTTTAGCATTAAATTATCTACAAAAAATCTTACAGGGCAAATTAGTGTAACTTGAAAACTTTTTTAATTTAAACACCTATGTTTTTACATAATCAAATAGTAAATTAAAAACCTTTCGATTATTGGTACTATTTCCCATACATTACGTTAATAATTTAAGAGATATTTAACAATTCCTAAAATCAAGAAACCTGTGATGGGTGAGTTGACGGTATATATGGTTACCACGTAATCTGTCATTGTTCAAAATTTAATACCGTTAATTTTTCAGGTTGTTATAAACAATTTATTGATTTGTGTATCTATCGGATTAAAAATTTTCTCCAGATTTCAAATATACAAAAATATACAGGGTGATTCTTTGGAAAAACGAAAGTTGACCAATATATGAAAAAAATCTGCCTTATAAAAAAATATCACGGTTTTCGAGTGTAACTCCCAAACGCGAAGAGTTACGAAACTGCGGTTTGATTTTTTAAAATCAGCGTGGTCGAATTAGTAAAGAAATCATGTTTAAAAATACATTGGGCAACTTTCGATTTCATGTTTTTCAGAAAAAAATTTACCTTGGTCCCCCCTTTGTTTAAAATATTTTAGAATAACACACTTAAATGGATTATAAACGCTTTTAAAATTTTAAATCGATATCTTTTTCCGATCCCCAGAAACTTCTAATGGACCACGTGTATATTTAATAAAACGATACCTTCCGCTTTTAATATTAGATCTAATACGGAATATTTGCAAGTGTTACGAACCCAACTTGATTCATGACAGTTCCCAGAAGTGTCTAAAGTGTCACATAAATCAGTTACTGGCGATATGTCGCGACATCTAACTCGGACGCCATGTCTTTCGATTTTGTCTTCTTACTATTCATAAATCTCAAGAACGCATAACAAATAACTTGCCCTTGCATGGGAAGTTTTAAATATGAAGGAAGATTTTAGGTTACATGTTTCTTTTTATATCATAATTGGTATAAAACAAATATTGTTTTTTCTACTCCACCCTTTAAAATGAGCATTTTGTACTATGCTCCACACTTCAAAGTCCCACCACGTGACCAAGTACGGAACGCAGTCTTTTGATAAATTGTCATTTAAGGCTTTTCAGGTTATGTATCTGTCAAAGTATAGTCAATGCAAGAAATAATATTTATACTGTTACCATTTATGTTTAAGCGTTAAAAGTTAATAAATCTTTATAGTAGCACAGTAACAATGGTTGGTTTAAGAGTTTAGGAGTATAAATACTGCATTTAATGAAATTCTAAAGTGTATAGTGCCAAATAAGTAAAATTTTTGTGCATTTGGTCTACATATATCTGGTTTTATCCATTAAATAGTTTTAACTAAACGGCATTTATTAAAAAAATTTAGCTTGTTTATTATGGAATAAGAATATCTGTATCAAAGGTAGGTTAATATATTATAACAAAAAATATCATCTAATTTTGAAATTTTAAGGTTAGAAAAATCTATTTTGATCAAAATAAATAAGTATTTTGGATTATTTGGAAGAGTGTGTTAATATGGTCATATAAATATAGATATACTAAATAATTGTTGAATATGGTTCAAATTAAATTAAAGCTTTTATACTCCTAACAACAAAACTTGTGCATACCTCGGGATCCCTACTTTAAGTTAGATTATAAGGAAACTAACAACTTTTAGAGATACATGCAATGTAAAAATATTTAATACTCCCATAACATGTGATTTTTGAAATTTTTAAAAGTTATAATGATTTTTTCGATGAAGATAAAATTCAGTTGAAGCTTTATAAGTAATTGTATTGACAAAACTTTATGTAGGTATACTTTAAGCTGGATAAGAAAAAATACTACAAGTAAAATATTAGATAGAGTATACTGTGGTTTTATTTAAATTTTAGAATTTATAAGGTTATTTATACCTAATGATTGTTCGATGTAGATAAAATTTTGTCGAAGCTTTTATAGGTACTTGTATTGACACTATGGGTAAATTAGCTGACAGTGTAAGGAACTTTAAGAAGGTTAGCTATTGAATTTTTAAAAAGAATTTACAGTTTTTTAAAATTAAGTATCTAATGGTTTTATATTTGAAATGTTTAATATTGCTTATTTCCAAGAGCCAGTTGTTCAATTATGATGTCTATTTTGTTTTACTCCGGCATAAATATTTTCAATTTGAATTTTGACTAGGTAAATAAAATAGTTGTTTGAAACCAATGAACAAAAATAAATCTAACAATAATAAATAAAAAAGTAGAATTACTAAAATGGGTAAAATTTACGTTAAAATCACCTGTTACAACAATTTTTGTAGACACACCTAAATCATTAAAAACTTTTTCCAAGACATCCAAAAATAGTTTAAAATTACTATTTGGGGGTCTATATATATTTATAATTACTAAATTAATACAAGTAACCTTAATGACACACATCCTTTTGTATTGATAAAGATATTACTTATAAGTATAGGTATACCTTATTTAGTTCAATATAACACTCATCAGGATCAGTGAGCCCGATTAGGTAATATAGTACCTACATAATAAATTATATTGTATATATGTATATGTGTGTATGTAAAATATTATTAGTTTTATTTTGTAATTATATAATTAAGAATTATACATGGTGTTCATAAATAATGAGACAATTTAATTTTAAATATAATTTTAAGAAAATACATATAAACGTCTTTGATTAATTAAATAAACAAAAAATAATATATTTTAAATAAAAATTTAAAGAATCTAAAATCGATAAAAGTTCAAAAACTCACATATAGAAAAAAAATAAGTTTGGAAATTTGTAAAATAATAAAAAACATTATTTAAAATTATTTAATAATTTGCAAATTTTAATAATTTTAAGGTGTTGTTTTTAGATTCCTTCTTTAAAATTAACCCCTTTATATATTTAATTAATTTTAAAAATCTTAAAATAGTTAAGTTTTACAGTTGAAAATATTTATGCCGGAGTAAAACAAAATAGACATCATAATTGAACAACTGGCTCTTGGAAATAAGCAATATTAAACATTTCAAATATAAAACCATTAGATACTTAATTTTAAAAAACTGTAAATTCTTTTTAAAAATTCAATAGCTAACCTTCTTAAAGTTCCTTACACTGTCAGCTAATTTACCCATAGTGTCAATACAAGTACCTATAAAAGCTTCGACAAAATTTTATCTACATCGAACAATCATTAGGTATAAATAACCTTATAAATTCTAAAATTTAAATAAAACCACAGTATACTCTATCTAATATTTTACTTGTAGTATTTTTTCTTATCCAGCTTAAAGTATACCTATACCTAAAGTTTTGTCAATACAATTACTTATAAAGCTTCAACTAAATTTTATCTTCATCGCAAAAATCATTATAACTTTTATTTTTACATTGCATGTATCTCTAAAAGTTGTTAGTTTCCTTATAATCTAACTTAAAGTAGGGATCCCGAGGTATGCACAAGTTTTGTTGTTAGGAGTATAAAAGCTTTAATTTAATTTGAACCATATTCAACAATTATTTAGTATATCTATATTTATATGACCACTCTTCCAAATAATCCAAAATACTTATTTATTTTGATCAAAATAGATTTTTCTAACCTTAAAATTTCAAAATTAGATGATATTTTTTGTTATAATATATTAACCTACCTTTGATACAGATATTCTTATTCCATAATAAACAAGCTAAATTTTTTTAATAAATGCCGTTTAGTTAAAACTATTTAATGGATAAAACCAGATATATGTAGACCAAATGCACAAAAATTTTACTTATTTGGCACTATACACTTTAGAATTTCATTAAATGCAGTATTTATACTCCTAAACTCTTAAACCAACCATTGTTACTGTGCTACTATAAAGATTTATTAACTTTTAACGCTTAAACATAAATGGTAACAGTATAAATATTATTTCTTGCATTGACTATACTTTGACAGATACATAACCTGAAAAGCCTTAAATGACAATTTATCAAAAGACTGCGTTCCGTACTTGGTCACGTGGTGGGACTTTGAAGTGTGGAGCATAGTACATGTTTTCATGACAATAAGTGATCTTTTAAATAAATTAACAAGGTGTGACTTAATTTTCTTTGCAGAAAACTAGTATTTGCCGATATATTGTATATAATTTCTTCATGTATTTTGGCCCACTAAACACGAAAATCACACTCATTTTTTTTATGGAAGCGTTTTTAAAATATGAAGTATTAATTCTTTTTTTTTTTAATTTTCGGAGGTGTTTTGAAGTTTTTGAGTATAGCTTGAAATCTAATTGGTCGATTTAGTCAAACAAGCCTTGAAATTGAAGGTATGTGAGCCCTCTAAAACTTTCTTTTACATACTTTTGATTTCGGATAAGTATTTTAACGCTAGCGATTTTAATAACTTAAAAAATTCGTTTTATGGCAAAAATTGAGTTCTAAAATTTACATATCGTCCTGGGAAAGGTTTAAATCAAACAGACAACTCCAGTTTGAATTTTTTTTCGTGAAGCTGACATTTTTACAAAAAAAAAACAAGCGAATGTTGATAAAAATACATGGAAAATGGCGAAGTTATGAATTTTTTAGTGGAAGACCAAAATTCAGCTTTTTGACGAATTTTTTTTTTCTTTTATTTTGTAATATGTTTATTCTTTAATGAAAACCTAAGTAAAGTTCATTATTGGAATTTTTTGAGTTTTATACGTATTTCTTTCACTGAAAACATTATTCAAAATTTAAATTTGACATGACTCCGCAAACGTGAATTCTTCTGTTTCTCGTGTTGGCATAGTGACATTTTGATATTTCAACAAGATATTTTTATCATGATTTTATTTAGATAATAAAAAGTGTAAAATGAGTTAAAGAAATAGAGAGTTCGAGTGCGTAAATAACCCGGACAATCTGGGCGACGTAAGTGATGACTCATCACTGATGAGCACGGAGAACGTTTTCACCAGCAAATGAAGGCTATGGAGCGGCGGTATTAAGGCTTCTGTAATGCAGCCATAATGGGTGATTACATTTGGTCCCTCATACGAGAAACGGAATACGAAAGCAACAAAAAACAAAGGAGCCAGAAATTTTTTAAACCTATGCTTATTACAACAAAATAAAACTTCACTCAATATCTTCAATGTTCAGTATTTCATATATAATTTAATTTCAATATTTAATGTTTAAAATAAAAATAAATAAAAATGTTCAATATTAAATTTTATATAATTCAATAAAATTAAGTTAAAACGTAAAAATTCTCGAAAAACTGAATTTTGTCTTCCACTGAAAAATTCATAACTTCGCCATTTATCCATGGATTTTTATCAACAGCAGCTTATTTTTTTCCTTTAAGTATAATATCGAGGGGTCAACCACCTAAAGGGAAAACGTCCAGGGATTCCCATGTACTCCCATTATATTTTATTGTATTCCTATGTATTTCCATTGTATTCCTATGGTATTCCCCCTCTAAAATGTCCAGGTTTTCCCAGGTGTGGGACTTATCTTTTCGATTTTTTTCTTTCCCAGAAATATATGTAAATTTTTGTCCTTGATTTTTGTGAAAAAAAAAACTATACCAGAGAAAGTTGTAGAGGGCTCAATTACCTTTGATTTAAGTGTTTTGGTCAAAAAACACCTCAAAAATTAAAAAAAAAACAATTAAAAATTCATTTCTCGAAAACGCTTCCTTAAAAAAATTGCTTTTATATCTGATTTAAATGGTTGTCCATTTTGAAAGAAGAAAGTTTGATTAAAAATAAACTAACACTGATGTTTTAAAAGCCGGTAAAACTGATTCCTAAACCCTAATTTTGTTTACTCTATTTTTAAATATACTATAAAACGTATTAGACAAATTTCTTCATCGGAATGGAAGAACCCTGTGACAACGTTAAGTTAAAATGTAGATTAATACCATGCTATGTTGTAGGATGGTTTAGGAGTGCGTTTGAATATGTATCCTGGCGAATTAAATCATTGTCCTGCTTTATATACAAAGCTGGGCGCTTGTAAATCTCGGTATCGCAATCATTTAAGACACACGTGTCGTTAAACAAAAGCTTTAATTTAGGTGTGGATCGTGGTGCCCGGAGCAATAAAGGAGCATTCCATATTAAAGAGTGGAAATTAAATCTGAGATATTCAAGTAAGGCATTAGCGAAGGTCCTAACGGGCACACACTGAGGGCAGTAAAAGTGATTTGTGTCGCCGCATTGCAAATCCTTCTCCATTCTTCTGCGGTCATTTCGCGCGCTGCCGGATTAAACATTTTCCAATTATTATTCCGAAACGTTTCGATAATA
Source organism: Brassicogethes aeneus (assembly GCA_921294245.1). Classification (NCBI taxonomy): domain Eukaryota; kingdom Metazoa; phylum Arthropoda; class Insecta; order Coleoptera; family Nitidulidae; genus Brassicogethes; species Brassicogethes aeneus. The sequence goes on from OV121135.1 coordinate 50,494,395, forward strand.
TTAAAACAAAACGGGCAGCGCGGACCTAAGAGGTGGATGAAGCCATGAAAAAGCCGGCCGGCTGCTGCATCTGCTGCGATGATTTAAGCTCAGGACGTAGGGACAATAGCTCGGGAAAAACATGCGACTCAGGTCGGTGAATACACCTACGTGAGATTAAAAACGAAATTATTGCACAGCTTTATATTATATGGACCGAATTTAATTTTCCGACCAGCTACACCCCCAATCTGACAATTTTGTATTTCATTTGTGAATTAATAACAATATTTTATAACACAGTAAAAAAATATTTGTTAATTTTAACCAAATATTAACCAGATTTTATGTTAATCCAGGTAACTTAACGTAAGTTTATGTTAAGTTTACAACCAACTGTAATCTATTAAATAATTGAATAAGTACAGTAGAAACCACTAATATATGAACGTGACTCATCGGGTGCCGAACATATCTCAGACATGCTAGCAGTAATGTTTTACTTGTCTTGTACATTCGATGCAGCGGTAAATGTACTCACACGTAGGTTTTTAAGCATCCGGTCTAAAATGCGCCATCTGTGATGTAAAACTGCCTAGGTGTTGGACAAAGAAGGACATATGACGCTTGTGTCCTAGCTTGTTACTTAATTTTGTTGGAAGTCAGTAGAGTTCGTGTTTTAGGCATTTATTTTATTTTATTACATAGTAAGGCAACCAACTTTACCGACGGCCATTTGTTTTTATATGTCATATGATCTTTGTTTTTGCATATCGTGTTTCTACTGTGTGTTTACGGATTAATAATTGTTTTAAACGTTGTAGTGGCAGTGGTTTATATTATGTAACACAGGTAGATGTCGTATAAAATCCTTACCTAGAAATTCTATACTAGAATACAAAAATATTTTTATTATATAAATTTTGTTTTAGTATTAGTTTAATACATTCTGAAGAAGCTACTGTGTAGCGAAACAATTGTCAATATTTAATAAATTTCGTGAAACTAACGCAAGTTGTTTTTATATCCACACAATTTAAATATCTTTCACTTTGTACCTGACCTGCGTAAACATTTTTGTTTTTTGTCACCATATTCAAGTCAATATTTGTGTTTACAGTTAAAAGAATAGTATATTCTGTAACAAGTTTGACGGTTTCACGAGAGGGGAATATGCAATTCCAAACGTGTTTCAGACTATACTAAGAATTTAATTGGAAGAAAGTGAGGTTGGATCGGTCTAAAAATTTGTTATTAAAATCAGAGATGTCGCCACGAGTGTACGTTCTGTCATCAGTTGATAGAATATTTCATTAAAGTTAAAAGAAAAGTTTATTTATTAATTAGTTTCTAAGAAAATTACATTTTATTTAATTATCGTAGATGTTAATTATGTTAGATGTTAATTATTTAACTTTAAAAGCAAATATATCATAAGTATAGCAACCAACATTACACTCAATTTTTTTTACAAACGAGACTGCACTGAACCGTGACCTTCGATAGATTGCTTCGTACGAATGTGTCGGATGAGTCACGTTCATGTATTAGTGGTTTCTACCTTAGTTTGTATTAATATCAAACATTTTGTAGATTTATTAACAAAATCCTATGTCAATAATTCAACCATAATTCTTATAATTTTCAAAAAGGACCTTATTTTTACAAACTTTTTGTAGGCCCAGTAGCAAAAGTATTTGTTGGAAATTGGGAACTTAAATAAAAAGAATTTTGATAAGAAATGTTGCTTTATTAATCAATTTCCCATTCTCGATTTTGTTAGTCTTGGATTGTTTTGTTGACAGCTTTATTGCCCTGCTCAGCTTTGTTGTATGACCGCGATAGGCTGGTTGGGAAGATTGTTTTTTTTGTTAGTATTGACTTTCTATAGAAATTATAATGTATTTATTGTTTTTTTTGTAGGATTAGGCAATGTGCCTTGTCTTGTTTAATTTGCAAATTATGTGTTAGGTCATGCAGATGAGTTGGGGATACTTATAAATTTTTTGCAGGTGGCCTATTCCTCCCTTGTTTGACCTCTTTTATTTAGCCAGTGAAAATCGTCCTGTTGACAGGTGGTGCGACCGCTCAGACGCTGACACTTGTCACTTAACTCTTTCTTGTCACTTAACACTTAACTCTTTTGACCGTTTCACTATGTTAGTTTGCACTTGTCACTTCACTCTTCCTTATCACTTAGCACTTAACTCATTCTTGACCGTAGAGTACTCTGTACTCACTGAATTGTTACACTATAATTGTTTGCACTATGAGGGATTATTTGTTGGTTATGGTTTTCACGTTTTACGTTTTAAGCTCTGACTCAGCTAACAAGCGTCCTACCTAGTCAAGTGCTGGGACGAGACTGATAAATACAAAATCCATTATTATCACACTAATAAAGTAAATGGATTACTAAAAGGACAAATCTAAACACTCTTTGGAACTATATATCACATTTTCTATAAATAAATTATTTAGTGCCGCTTTAAAAAATTTGTTTTTTATATCACATGGTAGCTTATTAAAAAAAGTTATCCCTAGATGGTCAAAGGAATTTTGAGTTTTATTTACTCTGTTTTTTGGGATTCTTAGCTTTTTGTTAAATCTTGTTTCGTGACCAGTGTTAGTGTGTTCCTCAAAGATTTTAAAATTTTTGTAGACATAAACAAGACAAGTAATTATAAAAATAGCAGGTGAGTATTTTAAACGTTTTAAAGACAAGATGTTTGGCGACTTACTTTGGCGATTGCTCTTATTGCCCTTTTTTGTTGCAGGTATATTTTGATTGCTTCTGAAGATCCACCCCATATTTAAATCCCATAGGAGGCCTTGCTATGAAAGTGGGCATAATAAGTTGTTACTGCCGCATCTTCATTAACAATACTTCGTATTCTTCTTACACAATAGATAGCCGATAGTTCTTCCAGGTGAGTTTATTATCCATGATTATGCCTAGAATTTTAATGTTTTGTTTTTCAATGAATCTAGTGGTACAGGTGAGTTTTTGAGTTTTTTGTTGCATTAATTTGCAATTCATTTGATTTGAACCAAAAGTGTGCTTCTTCAATAGACTGACTAGTTTTTGCTTGACTTATAAATGTAGTGTCGTCTGCATAAATACATATTTTGTAAGACTTAAAGTTCCACGGTAGGTCGTTTATATACAGGATAAATAGCAAAGGTCCTAGTATGGACCCCTGAGGGACTCCAATTTTATTGACTTGTGTCAGATAATTTCCCATTCCATATAACTAGTTGTTTTCTGTTGTTTAAGTATGATGACAACACATGGTTTACCAACCCTCTAATACCATAATATGACAATTTTTTAAGTAAAACATCGTGATTTATGCAATCAAACGCTTTGCTTAAATCCAAGCATTAATAGAATTGTTTATTTCTTGTACAATTTCCAGTTATTGTAGATTTGCCCTTTAGGAAAACCATAATAAGTTATTATTAATAACAGATTTCTGCTAAAATATTGAACAGTTGCACAGAGTCAGTTGAATTTGTTGATGGGTATTGTCAGTGAGAAATATTAAACATTTATTGTAACTAAATTGTTTTTTGCGTTGGTTTTACATCCAAAGATTAATAAATAAATACAAAATATGCAAAAAACAATTTAGTTACAATAAATATAAATGTTTAATAGTGTTAGGATAGTCTTGCACCAAACCAGCGATCTGTAAGCTTTGAAATTAACAAAATGCGCACAAAATTGCGAATTAGCTTAACACAACTTTCTGTAAAATATTTTCCTTTGTTAAAATAATTACAAACCCTGGTTTTCTACAAAAACGATTATTATCTTATATTATATTTTGTAAAATAGTATGTTCCTACTTTCACCTTTAAAACCCCCATTATCTTTTAAATACACATTGACAAGCTATGGCTTTAGGGCGCTGTAGTCACGGACTGAAGTTAGCAACAGGTTTTAGACCAATGGCTGAAGTTAGCTTTGTCAAATGTCACACAATCGTTACAATAAAATGCCATTTTTTGATAATTATGAGTATTAGTCGTAGAAAAGGTATAGTATGCAATTCGTTTATAAACTTTTCTAGACACTCACTTAATAAAACCCTTGCTCGCAAGATCGCTTGTTTATCAAACGATACATAAAATACTTTTTTTCTACTTTTTTTCTAATAATACAAAAAACAAAAAAAGTGGAGACTTTTTTTTAGAATGTATGTTTAAAATTTAATTAATAATGAAGGTATTTTAATTTATACAAAATTAAATATAAATATTGTTTACATTAAAAAAGAGATGACATGTTTTATATTTTTACAAAAAGGCTATATATAATATAAAGGAAAAATGTACCGTTAATAAAATTTAATGGCACCTGGTTATTACATTTTAAGTCAAGAAAAATGCAAATTAGTGAAAAATATATCATAAATAATCAGCACCTTCCTGTTTCTCGTACGTATCCGCTTTATTTATATCCTAAATGTATTAAGCCGGGGCAAAATTTGTGTAAGAATTCGCAAACAATTGCTCTCGTCTACTCGAAGGAAATCTTTCCCCGAATTTCCCTTGATGTAAATAAAAGTTGTCATTTTCCAGCGCGCAAACAAAAATTATTGTATTTAGCTTGTATTCTTCTGCCCCACTTTATTTCCTACATTCCTCTCAATTGTAACGTTGCTTACAAATCAGGCAACTCTCGCAAATTTATTTATTTTTTAATCAAATGGCACACGAACGCATTTCGTTTTTCTTCTAGCTAAATGGTCCCTTGATTGAACTCGATACCGCATAAACACATCAAAGCTGCATATTTAATGTTCGCGCATGTATTATTAATCCAAGAAATGGAAAAATGGAACACACTAGTTGTAAACTGTGGAAGCGAAGGAAAAAGGGAAACAGAGAATAATAACTCAGACCGTCATTTGCATTTTTTATTTGTTTGTAATTTAGTAGAAACAGTATCCAGCAGAAGACATAATTTTCACTGCTTTACGATTGTCTGCAAGAAAGATGCATGAATCACACTTCATGCTCTGCTCCTAATGGATTTATTTTTTATGAATTAAAGGAATGAAAAGTTTAATACACAAGTGATTTAACTTGTTTTATGTACCTATGTGGGAGCTATTTATGAGTGGGATAAAGGTTTCAAAAATGGCTGTGAAGACATTATACATGACGACCTATGAAATCTTAAAAAACATGGAAAAAATGGTAAATACACATTAAAAAATTTTGCACGTGTAATTTTTTTAGTGTAGGGGTAAAAATATTAGAGTTGATTTGTTAGTGTAAAAGTTACTACAAAATACACTAGATAGCATTTAGTGCTTATTAACTTTATTAAAGAATATGAACATTATTTATTAGTACATTTACACTATTTATTATTAAAATAAATCAAAAGGGTAGAAAAACAATTTCTTTGTCTGTTTTGATGTTACTAAGAGCTTTCTTTACACTACTAGTGCACATTGTATCACAATTAAAGTTAAATTACACCAATAATGGCAAAATACACTGAAAAAACTGGTAATAACCGAAATGCGTTTTAAAATGTTTGGTTGGTACCTATCTACCTACGCAGTGCATATCCGGAGATACCGCGTTGTGGAAGTGTGTCATTTTTTAATTATGGTGAATCCATAAGGGGACATTCTTATTTTTTGGTAAGTCCTTTTTCTTTAAGCCTTAATACTCAATAAATACCAATATGTTAAAAGGATGTCCATACCCGACCTATATTATATTCAATAATTTACGGCAGTAGGTCGAGTACTTGTAACATTAATAATATAAATACATAGACACTTGATTTACTTTTTATTTTCAAGCGTAATGGTTGTTATATTAACCTATACCTACATTTTTATGAATATTATTGAAAATTTGTACACGTGTGGTAAATCCCCGACATACAGCCGCCTGATGCCTCTCTACCAATGGGATCACCCATTTTTTATGACAGAAAAATGGATTACTGATGAATTCTCAAGATAATTCATTGCTTACAAGTTGACAGCCAGTAAAACATTGCATTGATCTAAAACTTTTACGTTTTAAGGAACCATTTTGCTTAAGCCAACCATACGACTCAAATATAAAATTATATTTTAAAAGGCACCGATTTTGATAATTTTCATAGATTTTTGTTCCAAATAAATGTTTCTCTTTATTTACCTTTTCGTTTTGTTTTATTCACTACCACCAATAGGTTTTACTCAAATAATAGTGTTAATTTACACTAGAAGTTTTCCAAAGTAGTGTTAATTTACACTGAACAAAAGTGGGATTTTACCCAGAAAGTGTAGAAGTACACGATTTTAGGTAAATTAACACTTTTGAATACAGTGTAAAATTACTTTATCCTCAGTGCTATAGTGTTAAATCATACTTGCTTACTTGGGGAAAATTACACTACAAATTAACTCTAATTGTAGTGTTATAAAACAACACTATTTAGTGTGGACCTGTGTGAACTCTAATTAGTGTTGCTTAGAGTTGATTTTTTTTACTGTGTATAGGCATTTTAAACTGTTTCGCAAAAACAGGTTAATTACTTCAGATACGAAAATGCTGCTTTATTTCTGGGGTATTTTTTGGGTAAGAAATCATCTGGTGGTATCAAATCGGATAAATGAAGACCATAGGCGTGCAAGCAGGGGCTACTGGGGGGAAAATCCCCATATTTTTTTAGTATACTAAAAAAATATGGGGATTTTCCCCCCAGTAGTATACTATTACCGTATTGTTTGTATTGATGTATGTTACGATAAACGATTTGAGAAATGTCACCACTGACAAAATAAAGAAACTTGCGAAGCAGGCTAACTTAATGTTTTTCTATTACCATTCGCTTGACATTTTTTGGTTGAGACATTTTTACAAGCGTTTTTCTCGAACATAGATAACAAAGCCTTTCTCGAAAACGGTTAAGTTAAATTAGAGATAGATAAAAATAAAACAATAGTCATTTTTCTTCTTTATTTTATTTATCCTATTCCTAAGGAATTGATCTGGAAGGTGCAATCAATACTTTAGCGTAGGTATTCTCTATAGAGTGTTCTTTTTAGGTATTTCAATTTTCACCCTATTTATTAAACAATTTATTGCGACATCCCCTGCATTGACCAGAATTAGACGACTTTACTCAACAGTTTACGTTCTACGCGCAGCAATGAGAAACCATTCTTTATTGCAGGCTAATACTTAGTCCTCGAGGACCCATAACATGTTATACACCACCTATAAGGTGGACAAAGTCCGTTTTGTGTCCCGCAACGCTAAGCCGCATGCATTTAGACCGGTTCACTTTATATTTACTACCTTTGAACCGATCTAATACCATAAGGAATTTTAGGCCTGCCATGGCAATTAACTGCAAAACTTGCCGAGAAGCATTAATGAGGTGATTTAGATGAAAAGTTAAGGTATTGTTCTATAAATACTAAGTACACCAAATCGTATAAATTATTTATTTAGCTAATATAATAATCATAAAACACTGGAGTCACTGTATTTTTTTGGTCAAATTTTGCACTCTTTAATTTTTGTTTAATATAGTGACCAACAAAAGTATTGAATAAATTAATTTAAAACTTTTTTTCTCAAAAAAATCCTTAAACAGGTTGTTTTGTTTTTGTTGTAATCTGCCATTTTTTTAAATTGTACTCCCTTCTTTTTTTAGAGATTCGAATAGATTATAAAATTGTGATTTCAATGTGAATATGCACATTTATACCTTTTGGAGTGATAGTTTTAGAGATATTAATTATCAAAAGTGGAAAATTTATGGTTTTTAATAATGTTTATCCGAAATCGGCAGTAAAGTAGTCAACAATCGACAGTAAAGTAAAAGAAATACGAGTATTGTATGCAACCCATTATACATTTTAAAATGTGTCTACTGCTCCTCAGCAGCAACTAAATAAAATTTAAAAAAAGCACCGTCGCGGTGGAACCTTTCATAAAATGTTGTTTAATAAAAATAATAAGTTAATTTTATTAATTAGATTAAAAAATCGCCGCAGCGGGCAAATATATAATAACCGTCGCAACAAACAGTATACGTAGACACTTCCTACATTCAAATGATATTTGATTTGATCATTAAATGACGTTTGATTTAATCATCAATATTAATTATTAGTATTATTAAATGTGATTTCGGATAAAATTTAATATGCACCTCGGCATTGAAGTCATTTTTTATCACGAATGTGCAAATAACCACGTAACTTTACTGTCTTGATACATAAATAACTATTTCATGGGGGTTTGATAAAATTAAAAAATAAAACTTTCTTAAAATATTTCATTTCAAGGTCTTTTTCAGTTTATTATTGTTTTTTGTTATTCTACAAATAGGTGTCAACATATGAAAGTTTTTTATTTTATAGTTCTTTGTTAGCATATAATTTAAAACAAATATTCACTTCTAGATGTAAAAACTTGTAGTTGAGCGTTCTGTTTCTTAAGCGTTCTCCAAATATTATGTAGTATTTAAATATGGGCCATTTAACTTAAACACAGAATTGAAGTTTTAAGTCTCATAGGATGTCGTAATAAAACTAGAACACAACAAGAAGTTTTCAATTTATTATATGCAAACTATGCAGCTCACTCGTGCTACGGTTAGTAAAATGCAACGGAAATTCAGAGAGACTGGACATGTCAAAAATATTCCAAAACCTGGCCAGCAAAGTATTCTAGCCTAGTCGCAGCTAAAAGTCAAGTCAGACAACGCTCAATATTACGTCTTATGAATAAAGAAAAGTACCATCCATACAAAATTAGACTAGTGCAGGAACTTAACGAAGATGATCCGGATCGTAGACTACAATTTTGTGAAACTATTATGAATTTATGTAACACTAATTCATACTTTTCTCGTAAAACACTTTTTTCAGAAGCTACCTTCAGTTCAATACCGGCATGTCTGGGCAGGAATGGAGTAAAATCGGATTATAGATCTTCTTTAACGAGAATATGACACACGTACATATATGGATTTTTTTCAAACTTTCTTCCAACATTAGAAGAAATGTTTCTCAATTAGTATGAATGTACCAAGTGATACCATTTGGTTTCAACAGGACGGGGCACTTTAGCACTATGCGCGTCCTGTCCATACTTTTTTGGATTGGCAGACGAGGACCGATAAAGTGGCCAGCGAGATCTCCAGATCTCACCCCTCTCGTTTATTTTTTTTTTATGGGAAGACTTAAAAAAGGAAATTTGTTAAGAATGTCGCTTTATTAGTGCGAAAGTCATCCAAAACGTTCCCAGAGAATTTTTGGATAGGCTTGCTTTTGCTTACTTTTAAGAAACCAACGGGGTGAGCAATTTTAATATTTAATTGGCTAATGTACCCATTAAAAGCATTTTCAAAATAATTTTTATGAAGATTAAAAATATTTCTTTGAAAATAAAAACTTTAAATCATGATCTTTTTAATTTTTTGGGCAAAAAAGGCACATTTTTTAATAAATGTGTCTTATACTTTAGCCGGTCACTGTGTTGCCTAAAGATTTATTTACAAAAAACAAATCTTAAAAATATAAATAAAACATGTTCACATAATGGAATAAAAAATGTTTTCATGTGTAAGTAAACACATCCAAAACGGAACTTTACGGGACACTTTCTATACCCTAACATATATCAAAAATGGCCTCTGTATATATCAGATTAGTATGTTCAGCGTATCAGTAAATCAAACTTTTCGAGGCAACGCCATTTCTTACGAAAGTGATGACCGGCAAAGTTTTCACTTTGAGGTTGTAGAAACGATGGCTCATAATTCATTCTAAAGGTCTACCAGCTTCATTATTAATCATTGATTTATCGAAACATCGACGAAAGTTAAAAGTTGAACGCCTCAAACTTTTTAAGTTGGATTTTGGTAAACAGCTAGAAATATGTATCAGTGTAGACTCGTTCATTATTTATGGAAGAAAATAAGTTAGTGTTTTAAACCGCCTTGAGGAGTAGGAAGGCTAACAAATAAACTCAAATACTATTGGCCAATACTACAAAAAAGTAAATATTTCAGTGTTTATTTTTTATAAATAACATTTTAATATTATTTTATGATTCCCAAATGTCCCAAATGGGACGACACTGTTTTTCTGAAATATTATCCCATCCTCAAATATGCTCTTCAACAGCCAAAAATCTGCTTCGACGACTGCTCGACGAGACTTGACGTAGCGATGAATTATTTCCGTTTCCGTAGTGTGTTTGTCCGGCCCGGGCAATACATTAAAAAAAATTGCAGATTTATGTATTAAGTTGTGTTTCGTTGACAAATAAATCGCTTCGTATAAAAATGGAACTCAAAAAATATGCTTCAGCGGTGTGTAACATTTTTATGGATAGTTTTTAAGGAATAATAATAAAATATTTGTATACCTGCAGCAATTGCAAAAAATGGCGAATGCGCCGGGATTAATATTGTACAAAAAGTATACTGTAATAGTTTATTGTTCTAAGTTGAGGGTTTGAAAACCATTCAAGACACAACATGTCACTTTAAAAATATTAAATTTTCCGTTAAAAAATCAATTTTTAAATTATCTGGACCACAGATAAATATAATTAGGTGTGAATGTTACCATTTGGAGGTTACATTTTGTTTGCTGGTAAATTTTTTGTTGATTTGTAAGTATTTTCTTTAGGGTTTATTTATTTTTTTACTAAAACTTACTTTTTGAATTTCATGAAAGGGTCCAATCGACGGTGCTTTTTTTATTTAGTTGCTGCTGAGGAGCAGTAGACACATCTTAAAATGTTTAATGGGTTGCATACAATACTAGTATTAAATCGGCAGTAAAGTTCTACTTTACTACCGATTTCTTTTACTTTACTGCCGATTTTTGACTACTTTACTGCCGATTTCGGATAAAAGTACTTTTTTACGTCAGCGGCCATACGTACTGTAAATTATTTTAAAATAAATAAATAGTTTTTTTCCTATAAGGCAGAAGTCTTACTCAACAAATATTGTTCGCAAAGTTTCAATTGCATAGCTAGATCGCACGTTATTTGTATTTCGTGTTGTAAGTAAAATTTGAAAAATGTGAACAAATAATGATTTTACAACTTTAGTTAATAATTTACTGTTAAAAGTGATTACGTTATATTTTATGTATCTGAATCATTTTTAAAAGTAAATTAACTTTATTAATGCGTAATTCGTAGTATTGATCTAGAGCAAACTTTGACTATCACCCAACGCCGGTGAAGGGTCTACTGCTGAACATAGATTACGAAAAGCATCTCTCGGCGTCTCCCACTCTTAAAAATTATTCTCTCACATCTAAAAATCAAATGGGCTACATGTCAAATGAAAGTAAGGTATAGTGCCTTTTGTATTAAAAAAAGATCGGCTAAAATTGGCTATTTTTTAAATCAAATGTATTAAAATAACATGATAAATTTTGTTTAAGCAAGTTGGTACCTATCGATATTTATGCAACTCCCCTTACCCCTTATCCTGCAATGTACTGCCCGAAACCCTCTTCATGCTTGAAATGATAATTTTTTTAAGTAAATTAAAATCCTTTTAAATATTCATCGGACAAAAATTAATTACCGAAAGCTCAGCCAATTAAAAAGTGCAATTAGGTGTTAAACTTTTAATCTTCAATAACCGAGAGCATATTTTAATAAAAACCGATTAAACCCCGTTGATTAATGTTTACCCTGAGCGGCTGAAAAAAAAAGTTCTTAATTCAGCGTGTTGTGCGATATCATCGTTTTGCAGGGAAATTCGTTCGTATCTGAAGAAAAACAAAAAGTCGCGTGCAGTTTATGTAAATAATGCAGATGAGATTTTTCTCTCCTCTGTCGGCTATAAAGTGCGGTGTTATCCTTTGCAGGCCCGCGTTTCAGTAACGGTTTCCTTATTAAATACCGTCAACTAATAAGATCTGTAACTGGGAATGGCGCAGTATTTCAGGACCTAATGGCGCTTGTCGCTTCAGATTCCATTCCCGCCAGGCAACATAAATGCTGACTGAATTGCCACACAACTTTATCTACAGATTATTTTGATTTATGTCCATTGAAAATTACTTGCATTTTAATGATTTTAATTTTTTTACCAAACCTTATACATGTCGTTCACGTGCAATTGCGAAAAAAAATACCAACTAGAACAATAAAACCTATATTCAGGTTTGTAGAATGCATACATACATGTGTTTATACTTACATCGTTGCACAATAATAAATATAAACAAGAATTTATGATCTAATTTAGTGAGCAAGTTAAGCAACAAATTTAAAGGGTATAGTTTGAATAATGGCGGCAATACGTTTGTATGAGGCATAATTTCACGTCCTAAGGGAAGAGTAGATCAAGGCGGCCACTGCAAGCTTACCTTACTTGTTTTGCAAGGCTTACTAGACACCTATGAATAAAGGCTTGGTCAATATTTGTTTACAAAAGTTTTAAAGGATAAATTATATTCTAACAAAATTTACATTTTTATAAAGCATTACATTGTTTTTCAAAAGTCAGTAAAATGACACTTTTGTGACGTTTCGTTTTACTGTATTGCCATATGCTAAAATAGAAACGCTAGTTAATAGCGGTTTCACAATAAACAGTGGAAATCCGAATGAAGAAATAAATTGTATACAGTCCCTGTAAATATAAATTGTACCTATAAAATACAATAAACACACATTTTAGTAATAATTTACGCAATAATTGTAAACATATCATTTCAGTAAAAATCATAAAACAAATATGTCGTCTTAATTCAAACAGCGTTATGCATTATTAAAAGCGTTGATTGAGATAGTTTAGACTCAACGGTAAAAGATCAAAAACGGATATTATATTGTGTATTATATTTAATATTATGCTGCCATAAATTCGTAGATATATTTTGTCGTTTATTATTTTAAAATGCAATTGTCGACTCTAATATAAAAAAAAATTTAAGGTTGTTTGTACAACTTTTATTTTTTTATAGATTTCTTAAGAATGTCCAAACTTAAATATAAATTATATTGGGTTAAGTTATCATTACCTAATTCGATCCTTTGGCAAAACATGAAAATGCAAAGATTTTGTTCTTAAACTACATTTTCAATTAAAAACCCAATAATTCACCATTTAAGCATATAATTTCATTTCATTTCATTTATTTTGGTCATACAAGCTATACAGTATACAATATAGATATGACAGGTCAAAAAAAGAACAATAACATGACTATAGCTAAATCTTAATATATAAATAATACAAAGTACGTACATACATGAAAGACAGATGTAAAAATAAGGTGTAGAATTAGGTGTGGCCTAAAGTTTTATTTAATAAAGTCTGTTATTTCATAAACACATTCTTTAAGCAAGAAACTTTTGAGTGATGTTTGAAATAAATTGTTATTTGGTTGCTGTTTAATATTTTTAGGAAGATTGTTATATATTTTTAACCCTGCGTAAAAGGGGGATTTTTTATATAGAGACAAAAAATGTTTCGGTGTGCGAAACAAGTCTGCATTACGAGTAAAATACTCGTAATATAACCATGTTCAATGTTTTTGTTATGAAAAGTTTTTATATTTTTACGAACATAACATGATAGAGCATATAAGTAAATACCATGGAGTGTTAAGATTTTATAATTTTAAAAAAATGCTTTACAGGAATCTAAGGGTTTTAATCCAAAAATCACTCTAATAGCACGCTTCTGCAGAATAAATACTCTGTTGATTTCTGTTGCCCTTCCCCACATAACTATATTATAGGATAAGTGGGGGTACACAAGTGCATAGTATGCTTTTATTAATAGCTGTCGTGGTAAATTGTTACTTAAAGTATGTAGAGCGAAACAAGCGCTGTTTAATTTAGCACATATATGTTTAATATGGTCTCCCCATGAGAGATGAGAGTCCAGTATTGTTCCTAGAAATTTAACTTTATTTACAAAGTTTAGATTAAGGGTGTATTGCTCATCCTGACTTAATATTTTTCTAGCTGAGAAATATATATATTCGGTTTTTTCAATGTTTACCATAAGTCGATTTTTAAAACACGTTGAGTTTGTAAATTAATAACATAAGAAATAATAAATCAAAATCAAGTACTAAACCACAGTTTTTCAAATTTTACTTGCAACACGAAATACAAATAACGTGCGCGATCTAGCTATGCAATTGAAACTTTGCGAACAATATTTGTTGAGTAAGACTTCTGCCTTATAGGAAAAAAACTATTTATTTATTTAAAAATAATTTACAGTACGTATGGCCGCTGACGTAAAAAAGTACTTTTATCCGAAATCGGAAGTATTCAACAATCGGAAGTAAAGTAAAAGAAATCGGTAGTAAAGTAGAACTTTACTGCCGATTTAATACTAGTATTGTATGCAACCCATTAAACATTTTAAGATATATCTACTTCTCCTCAGCAGCAACTAAATAATATTTAAAAAAAGCACCGTTGCGGAGGTCGATTGGACCCTTTCATAAAATGTTTAATAAAAATAATAAGTTAATTTTATGAATTAGATTAAAAAATCGCCGCAGCGTTCAAATATATAATAACCGTCGCAACAAACAGTATACGTAGACACTTTCTACATTCAAATTACATTTGATTTGATCATCAAATGACATTTGATTTAATTATCAAAATTAATTATTAGTATTATTAAATGTGATTTCGGCATTAGTCATTTTTTATCAATCATATACTATTTTTCTACGACCTAGTAAAAGTCACATTATGTGAAAATAAATTGACAGCATCGTTTCACATTCAGACGTAAAACAGCTTGATTTTTTCGAATTCTAATTTTTAGTGTCTTTTTTTTAAATTGAGAAGGCAGGTTTATTGATTTTAAGTAACTTATACCTTAAAAATTAAAACAATAAGATGAAAGTAATTTTAATAGCTGTTAAACACGTTTTTAGGTTATTTTGTTTTGTATTGAAAATAATAAAAAATAAAAGGGTCGTACACTGTTCAAAAATTCATGACCATTTTAACACCAAATTAACACCATACATGGTCTATATCGATACAAACCAAAATGGTGTTAAATATGGTTCGTTGGTCCGGTGTAAATTCAAATATGGTGTTAATTTAACTTTCACACAGTATTAAAATAAATTTTACCTGGTGTAAATTGAACTCCTTTTCAGTGTTAAATATTATGTGTTTGTGGTCAAATTAAATCATACTACACAGAAAAAAGGAAAAAAAAGGAAAACAAGAAGTTCCTTGACGCATTACTAGTATATTACCAGTGGTATTATTCCAGAAAATGGAACCTTCAACTCGCTAGAGATAATGTTTTTAGTGCGTTCCACTAACTTAAAATACTTCAAGTATTGACAGCTGTTTCCACCTATTTAAGGTCTCTTTAGTATCGAACAACTTGTAGTGTCACACCAAAGCAAAGGACTACCTGATCTTATATACTCTTCATGTAAGTCAACAGAGGCGAGATTTAAGAACATCACGTGATCCACACCGCCTTTGCCGCGATCGGTACACACTATGCAACCGGGAATGCACGGCAAATTGTTTTAATCGTTTTAACAGAGTGCTTTAGGTTGAAGTAACTCTTATTTTACAAACAACATATTTAGTAAAGTAAACCATACAGCGGGTTGGTTTCACTAAAGTTTTTTGGGTTAATATAACCAATTTAAAAAAAAATAAAATAACTATCTGGTTCAGTACCGTCAGACTAATCTTTGTTTATATTAACCTTCCCACAGTTGATAAAAATAAAAAAAAATACAAAAATAAATACTTATGGGACAACTAAATTAATATAGTTTAATGAACTATTCCTTTTTTTCTGTGTAGGTGCACTTCTCAAATATTTTAAGATAAAAACCGTTTTGGTGTTTGCTGTATATAACATTTTAAACCATAATTCATGGTGTTATATTAACACCACTTGGTGTTGAATTTTGACACCATTTTAAGATTACTTTTTACACCACAGTTATTTTAAACAGTGTAAAAAAAACATTGTGTTTTACTTTTGAGAAACGGTTTCAACACTTGTAAAACAAATATGTAGTAACGTACCTACGCGTAGCTACGTCCTGAGTTAGTGTTAGTAATATATTTTGGGAAAAACATTTACTACTTCCCTTTAAGGGCATAAATTTCGGGAAGAATAATCATTAGCAGCAAAAGGGTAGTCTAATGAGCGCTGGGCAGCTTATTTACAGTCCTTCTGCCCACCTGGTACAAGGCAGTCCATCAGCTCGGCCGCGGCCGTAGCGTTGCAGATACAGTTATAATTGCCGGCAACACATTGTCCTTACACGGCGCAAAATGGACCGCCCGCCCGCCCCCGCCGAACACTTTATTTAAAACGGGGGCAGTTAAGTCTATAAAACTGCCCGAATTATTACAGATGTTATTTATGCGCTGCTGTTAATGTCCATTACGAACATCCAATGTTATACATTCAAACGCATTATTACAATGCCACTACTTCGTTTGTAATTTATTTATAAGCACACCGGTTCGATGATTTATTTTTTCGAATATTATTAAAAATTATGGCCTTATATTTTTGTTTTTGTATCCTGCTCCGTTGGGATATTATTTAAATTCATCCATGATTTATTTTAATACTCGCTTTAGAAAATACGGTAAAGAAGCATCGCTAGTAGCGCCACCACGTGGCCGTTATCATCGTAACAAAACTACAACTTTAAATAACCAGTTTTTGAGGCCGGAAAATGTTAAAAATATCGAGAATAAAAAATGTGGAGAGCATTGTTGTGTTCTTGGGTGTTTTTCGAAAATCCTGGATTGAGTTTTTACCAGTTTCCCAATAAACAGTGGAAATCCGAATGAAGAAATAAATTACATACAGTCCCTGTAAATATTGATTCGATACAATAAATACACATTTAAGTAATAATTTACATTATTTTGCTCATTATAAAATGAACCAATCAAAAACCTTAAATGTTCGAATAAATTTTGTTTAAATAAGCGGTTAAATCACTAGAATTGTTTAACAGCGATTATTGGATTTTTGTTTACGATTTTATGGTGTTATTTACAAGTTTTAACATAAATTTTTAAAAAAACAATAAAAAATAAGTTATCTAGTTTACGAAATATCAATTATTAATTATTACATCCCTTTAAATTAATGGAATTTTGTTAAAAAATTGTTCATAAATTTTGACACATACGTCATATTTTATTAATTGTTAAATATTTTCCTTTAATTCGAGAAATAATCTAGACGTATATTACTACTAAATATTTGTCAGTTAAAAACTGTCAAAGTAGGTTTTTTCAGTGGTTTTTGTGAATTATTTTCACCTTATACGCTAAAGAAGTATCGGGTTTTTGCAACGCGCCCGCTATCTGTTGGACTCCAAAAGCATTGCGTGAATTTAAGAATTGTCAACAGTATATTTAAAGCATACGAACTGTACATCATTTTTAAATAAATAGGTATTTTTTTACAAAAGAAAGGAAGGCAGAAGTCTTACTCGACAAATTTTGTTCAATTGTACAGCTAAATCGCGCACGTTATTTGTGTTTTACGTGTTGCAAGGAAAAAACTAAAAAACTGGTTTAATAAGTACTCGATTTCTCTATATCATTGATTAAGAAACTCAACGCTTAAATGCTTATATAGTTACGTTAGTGTGTGTTTTTTTAGCTAAGGGATCATGGTAAATTATTGTGGTTTTAATTGTAAATAAAGTTCAAGAACTAAATCGTTAAATTTTCATGTTTTGCCAAAGGATTCAATTCGGTAAGTACATTTGTTGGTGCAGAATTAACTAATGATAACTTCACCTAATATAATTTTTATTTAAATTTGGACATTTTTAAGAAATTAGTAAAAAATAATTCTTGTAAAAACGTAACCTTAAAATTAACCATTTTTATATTCGAGTTCTCTAAAAAGAGCCGACAACTGCATTTTAAACAACAAAATATACCTACGAATTCATGGCAACAATATTATATAGTACATAATATATTGGTATTTTACCGTTTTATGCTAAATGCTGTTTAAATTTAGACGACTTATTTGTTTGACGATTATTACTGAATTGAAATATTTACACTTTTCACGTTAATCATTACTAAAATGTGTATTTATTATGTCTAATAGGTAGATACAATTTATATTTACAGGGAATGTGTGAAATTTATTTCTTCACTCGGATTAACACTGTTATTGGAAACCCAGGATTTCCTCTCGAAATACACCCAACAAGACAACAAATCGTGCCACGTTTTTTTTGATATTTTTTAATTTTTTCCGGATTTATTCTCAAAAACACTCGTTTGACACGCGATTGACAGCTGATTATTAAAAGTTGTACTTTTGTTACATTGATAACAGCCGAGTGGTGGCGCTACTAGCGATACTTCTTTAGCGTATTGTCACTCTCTTGTAATATTATTACTGAAAATTGTAAACATTGCAATACAGTAAAAATCGTAAAACAAATAAGTCGTGTAAATTCAAACAGCATTATGCATTATTAAAAGCATAATTCAAAATCTAGTCCTGTATAAAAGAAAGGTTATTAAAAATAGAACCATATAGCATAAATGAATACCTATATTTTAAGTTTTAATATACATGTAATAATTTTGTTAGTGAAGAACAATTGTTGTTAAATGATGTTGACGCATTTCCATTTCACATTTTGCATTATTGTGTTTGTATGTAAAAAAAATCTGGAATAAAGCTATTAATTATTATTAAGAAAGCCTCTACTTAACGGTAAAAGACTAAAAACGGATATTACTTTATGTTGCCATGAATTCGTAGATATATTTTGTCATTTACCATTTTAAAATGCAGTTGTCGGCGTTTTTTTAGAGAAATTAAATATAAAATAGTTTGATTTTAAGGTTATGTTTGTACGACAATTATTTATTGTTAAATTTTTTAATAATGTCCAAACTTATATATAAATTATATTAGGTAAAGTTATCATTAGTTAATTCTACGATTTATTTCTTGAATTACATTCACAATTAAAAACACAATAATTCACAATGATCACTTAAATAAAATAAACACACTAACGTAACTATAAAAGCATAAGTGCGTTGAGTTTCTTAATCAATTTTATAAGAAGTAATAAATCGAAATCGAGAACTAAACCAACGTTTTTCAGTTTTTCCTTGCAACGCAATTACAAATCGTGCGCGATTTAGCTGTGCAATTGAAACTTTGCAAACAAAATTTGTCGAGTAAGCCTTCCTCTCTTTTGTAAAAAAACTACCTGTTAATTTAAAAATAATGTGCAGTTCATATTCTTTTAATGTATTGTTCTTTCTTGATTTCTCACAATGCTATCGAGCGTTCTAAAAACCCGATAAGGTGTTTGCATTACAAAAGCCCAAATAAAGATCAAAAGAGGGCAGAGCTCCACTTTTACTGTCACTATACGGGTTATTTTATGTTTATGAATACTTATAGATCACTTTAGTATTTCACCCTCGAATTTAAATAAGGATAATACATTGGTATAGTTTTTACAGGGGTTCATATCTTTAATATTACACGATTTTTTCATCATTTTTTTTATTTCAATATTTTATATATTTACAATTATTTATTCCTTTTTTTTCAAAATGTCCTTATCGCGTTTTTATAATCCAGGATAAAATATCTGTTTATTTTTATAATGATTGGGGTAGTTAAAGGTATTATTGTCAGATTCGTTAATACGATTCGGTAGGATCATAGTAATTACCCTTGGTTTTCAATTAACGAGGGCAACAAATCAAATTGTGTTTGGACCGGTTCCCCCTTATTTCCCCGGAACGGCGACTTGGTAGCCCACCCCCCGTTTATGCTCCTCAATCCGTTGAAATATTGTTCCAGAATTGCTGAACAGAACAGAAAGGTAATTGGATGAATAAAAATTATACCAATATAAATTACCAGATATACTGAAGCCCTTCATTCTCCTTTCTCCACTTAAACTCCGAAATTATTGCCGAAAACTTCTTTAAATGCTGACTAATGCCCCGCGTTCAAGTTAATTGAATTTAGTACGTTAAATTTCCTAAAATTATGTATTTAAGTTATAACATTGCAAAAATGTATTTTAAAAACAATGGGAATTCTAATGAAGAAATAAATTTCTTACATTATAAATTGTACCTATTGGATACAATAAATACACATTTTAGTAATGATTTACGTGAAAATTGTAAACATTTACTAAGTAATAATCATAAAACAAGGGACTAAATTCAAATTTAAACGCTTTGATTGAGATATTCTCCACTCAACAGTAAAAAAACAAAAACGGGTAGTTAGTTATTTATTGTATACATATGTACAGTGTGTATTAAAACGAATAGATCCACTTAAATAAAACAAGTGCCAAACCCCGCCCACTGTGGTAGGGATTGAATTTTAGAATTATTTTTGTTTGAGAATTTATAGGTTTTATTTTTATCGAATTCGTTTGTTTTGTTTTAATGCATTTCTGCAAATAAAAACTAAGTATTGTTTAAAATCCATTAAATTCCAGTTAATGGCGAAAATGTATTTCTTAAAAACTATACACATTTCCCTACGACAGCGTCGGAGCTACTGAACAAACACAGACTGTGTTTGTTCAGTAATACACAGTAGATCAAACTGCATGCCCTTGTATCTGGCTGCATGCCGCATATGCTATTATTGTTTCCTAAAAGGGTTGTTTTTCTTATTTTTTAATATTAAAAGTAAGAAAATTAACTAAATCAAATTATTTTTGACATATTATTAATTTTTTTGTTATTTTTAAAGTTTCAAACAAATAAAATTGAACTATTTATTAAATAATTATAATCGTTCTCTTCTGATTTAAAACAACCTGGCAACTATGGTTCGTAATTACGAATGGCTTGGGTTAAACCACGCCCAATTAAAGTTTGTTTATTTTTCTCTGATCAGAATATAATTTGTCATCCTTGTCTCCAGCCTTACTTACTTGATTCTATACAGTCTGTATAATATTATATTGTCATGAATTCGTAAATATATTTTGTCGTTAACTATTATAAAATGCAGTTGTCGGCGTTTTCTTAAAGGACTAAATTTTTTTTAAACCTAAATTATATTAGGTTAAGTTATCATTAGTTAATTTTGCACCAACAAATATGCGTACCGAATTAGATCCTTTGGCAAAACATTCACATATAAAAACACAATAATTTACTATGATCACTTAGATAAAATACACACACTAACGTAACTATATAAGCATATAGGCGTTGAGTTTCTTAATCAATGCTATAAGGAGTAATAAATCGAAATCGAGTACTTAACCCAAAGTTTTTTAGTTTTTATTTGCAACGCAAAACACAAATACCGTGCACGATTTAGCTGTGCAATTGAAACTTTGCGAACAAAATTTGTCGTGTATGACTTCAGCCTTCCTCTCTTTTGTGAGAAAACTACTTATTTATTTAAAAATGATGTGCAGTTCTTATGCTTCACATGTATTGTTTAATAATGCAGTTTATCGTATATTACCCTACATTGAAATTTAAGTAGCTACATAAAATGGTAGGGATTAAACTAAATAATGCTCACTTAATTAACTAAATAGAGTAATATAAATAAATACGTGATGTTCAACTCAAAATAAAGAAATAAACCAATTTTATTCAAAATTTATAGGGTCTTATCCACCATAAATTCTGTTAAATATTCGAGTGGAGCGCAATTCGTTTGATTACAAATAAATCGGCAGTATGCATCGAACGTAAGTGTAATTGAAATAATCTAAATCTGAATAAAAGGAGCTACCAGCGGAGAAATGGAGGTGGAGGAAGCATAATAGCGAACGGTGAGGAACAACTGGATGCAAAGCCTGATTTACGTTTTTCCTGCGACAGATTTTAATGTTATTTCGAGTCACAAATTGTTTAAATTGCGTCGTGACTCAGGGACGCGACACTAACTGGCTCTCATTAGACTGAGCCCGGATTCACCTTATATTTATTCATATTATTGAAATGAATCTGGAGATCCTGGACCTAAACTTATCCGATAAAATGCCTGCACCAAGCACAATGGGGCTAACATATCTCCACACAACTAATGATATCACTTGAAAAATTATTGCTAAATTAGTTTAAAAATTGAAAGTTAATAAAATTAACATTTTGGTTTATAAAAATAACTTGTTTGACATTATAATAACATTATAATAATTACTATATATTATAATATTCACTATGAAACATTTCTATAAAAGTGGATTTTGCTTCATAGTGTAATTTACTCAAAAGTCTCTCTAGTTACCGAACTCATAAAGCCGTATTTTTTATAAAGCATTATAATCTGACGCCCTTCGGCAATATTTCCTATCGTTTGAATTATTCACCCCATTTGATTCCACATTTAACTCTTTTACTTGATTTAATTATCATATTCCCTTCAGGATCAATTTATACTCAAGGCACAAAATGAATATTGTAAAGGACCTAAAAAGCTTCCAGACTAAGTTGATAATTCTTTTATTGCACCAGCATTAAAAATATACGGTTTTCTATTCTGTGGAATCTAAATAAGTAGAATCAAAAAATGGAAATTTAAGTGTTAACAGAAGACGAGAACATCTTAATTTTTCACCCTCTGTGTAATCTGATACAATACAATGAATAAAAACATTTTTATGTTTCCTAAGAAATTGCCGTATTGATCAAATTAACAATATACCAAAATCAAAATTTGAAGAAAAAATATCGTGTATTCTTCGCCTTATTGGGACTTGGTTCATTATACATTTTAGCCCTATCTACCTAAAAAATAACTAAATATAATTCTAATGTTACTCTCAGCAGTAAAGTTTCGCTCAAAAGAGTCTCTTATTTTTAAGTTTTAATGTCGTAGCGATAGCAGTGCAGTGTTACAAACACGTGACGAAGAAGACATTTTTCACAATAAAAAAATCTATTTTTTAAGTGAAACAATAAATTCACATAAAACATTGCAATAATTAAAGGAAAAGAAATTGGTTTACCTTATATAAATAAATGTAAAACAGCAAATACTTAAAAAGTAAATGACGTGACTAAAAATAACCTTCAAAAACACACGCTGCTTGTTTGTAGCGCGCAAAATAACAATAGCGATACCATTGCATGCAGGGGCGCCATCTCGTGCCACAGTTATAAACTACATGGGTTCTTTTATATGTAATGCTAAACTCCAATGGTTTTTTTTTAACAAAGATGTTTTTATTAAGGCGGCTTTTGACAAAGTAGACATTAAATATCAGGACAAGGTTTGGTCACGCTTAAAAAATTATTCACAGACATTTTATTATATTCTTTATTAGTACGGGGGAGCTACTTATTTGTTATATCATTATAGTTTTAGAATTCTGTTTCATACAAAACCTTAATTAAGGCATTTAAAATATTTTTAAATTTAATTGAATTATTTTCTATTAATTTTTGTTATTTTCTTATTTGGGTGAATCTCACGAAATGTCCCCCGATGGTGTTACTATATTTAATAAAACTAAATGAGTTTGACCTACACTTTTATTGTGTTTCGATCTATCAGTAGATATTACAGCTCAGGTTCCAGATTTTTAACCGCAATTAATTATTTTTTACAATGTTTTAAAAGTCCAAAACCTATCCTCCGTGACTGTTACTCTTTCTAGGTTAACCTATATGTTTTCATATATTTGAGGTTGTAAAAACATACTAAATATATCGGTTCACTAAGTAAATTAAACACATCCAAAGCAATCGAATCAAATATAAAAAATTTTTTTATTAAAAATTAAAAGAAATTTGTATAACCATGTAGGTGTTTTAATCATTTTAAATAAGCAAAAACCTCTGTTTACATTATATATAGAATCTATATTATAGATGCATGTGATTCCTGAAGTTCATTTATATGCAGATGAGAGTGTTGCTGTTTTAGAATTCAAGAGTTTAAGTTCATTAATTTGCTATTTAAAAACCTATCCACCGTGAAGTGTAATAATCTCAGTAAGTATATTTTTTTTATAAATATTTTATGTACATTTGTATTTTTAAAAAATATTAAGGTGACAAAATATACAAAAACTTATTTTAAATATACAAAGGGATGTTTAAAAAAAACGTACGAAATCCTAACCTCCGTGAAGCTATCTTCCGTGAAGCTCTAATATTCAAAATGTATGATTTCTTAACATTCTTATGTTATGTTATTACTAGACCTGGTGGCTTTCCAAAAGCCCCATTCTAGACTAACAGTGAAACAACCAAAAATAAAAAATAATCATTTTCACTTGGGGGACATCTCAATATATTCACCTATTTATGAATCTAGTTTTTAATTAGCTGTCTATATTTATTATTTTTTAATAGGAAATGTTAAGGAAAATTGACTAACAATATTAATAATAATAATTTATTAATAACAGAATTGGTAAATATGTTAGGTCAAAAAGATAAATTAAATGTATATGTACTAAACACTACTTTAAAAAACAATAGAGACAATCTTCTCCTTAAATTCTTCTACGGTTCTATGGCATGCAGACTGCAAAAAATATTTTATGCTTTTTTTAAATTCATAAAAGGGTTTTTCTACTTCCACCTTTAAAACGCCCTTTATCGTACATGTTTCCATGACACTAAGTAACCTTTTAAATACACATTGACAAGTTGTGGCTTTACGGCGCTTTAGTCACGGGCTGAAGTTAGCAACAGGTTTTTAGTCACGGGCTGAAGTTAGTTTTAAGTCAGTTGACAGTTGTCAAATGTCATACAATCGTTAAAATAAATTGCCTTTCTTGTAAAATAATACTAAATGTGAAAATTATTTTATTATCTCAATATAAAATATAAAATACAAAAATATTAAATAGTTTCTCAACGCAAATATTTAAAAAGTTTATATGAACATGAACACTTAAATTCGGGCACGGACTCTACTGTAAAGTCCTCATAAAACATTTCCTTTACTTTCACTGTGAAAAACTGTCAATTTTCAAGATACATTTCGATTTATACCTAATTGTGTTTATAAAATGTAAAAATGTGACATTTGACAGTTTCCCCTATTGTTTCATAGATGGCGCTCTATACAAATTTTTGATTTAAATCATTTTAAGATAATAATAAGTATTTGTCGTGGAAAAAGTATAGGATGCACCTCGTTTATAAACTTTTCTATACACTCATTAACTTAAGCACTCGCTCGCAAGCTCGCTCGTGCCTAAATTAAATTCGTGTATAAAATGGCGTTTATCAAACTTGATACATAATATACTATTTTCTCTTAGACCAGTTGGCAAATTATTATAGAGGCGAATTCCCACGAAGTATAGAAACTTTACATATTTCGCATACCAATGCATTTCAATGAGGATTTTATCCTTAGGGCAGAGCCTTAATAGTATAATGACCCACCTATGTAGAGACAAGATTTAATATTGATTTTTTAATTGTGGAGCTGGCACTGAAATAATATAATCATAATATGGGTCAGTTTGTAAAAATTCATATTTTAAATTTAGTAGAAATAATTATTTTCAAGATTGGATAATAACAGGATGTTTTCGGAATCAATGAAAAGATGCCAGTCAGCAATGGCCCGCTCCCGTTGATGTGGGGGTGGAGGTGTAATTAGGCAATCGGAGAGATCGAGAGGAAACATCACTTCCCATCTAGACCGGATCAGTCTCGGTCTTTTAATTAACATTCCTCACCTAACCTGCTCGTAAGGCGTTAGTTGCAAATTAAAGGCAATAACTGCCAGAACGAACGACGGCGAGATGTGCAGTCTTCGTTTTTGTTTGCTAATTGTTGAATTAATTTCTTGTCCCTTCATCAATTCGACTAGAAAGTTGAGGACGAAAGACGATAACACTTAAAATGCTAATATTATCCTGGAATTCGATGATAAAATGGATGCGTTTGCTGGAACTGGAACGCACGCTTGAATTGTAATTATTTCATTAGCCGATTGGAATTTGGTTTTTAAAGATTTTACGGAGGAGCAAAACTTCTGAAATTAATGCGCGCTGAAAATTCAGTGGGAGGACGTTAGGCAATGCGCATTTCGGGAAATAAATCACGAAACAATAACCCTAAAAACGAATGGTCCAACAGGAGTGTATGCGGGCGGAAAAGTTTGAATAATAAGCTCGAAGGGGTTATTGGTATCAACAATCGCTCAGATTTTCGTCTTTGTTCGCATCCGGTGGCCATTCGTCATCCGTGGATTGTTTCAGGCGGTGCAAATGAGTCTCCGGGAACAAATCACTTTTAATTGCATCAATGGGTCCCGAAATCTCACAGTTTTACTTACTCTCTTCGCTGCTAAATCAAATTTATGGATAAACTTAATTTCCCTCCTTAGACTTCATAGTGTTTAATTCTAACCCATTATTTGTTTTATTGCCCTCGAACTAAATAAGCTTCGGTTTGAATTACTTTCACAACTCCGAAAGCGGAACATGTTAAATTATCGCAGATATTAACTGACGACTTTTAAAAAATATTATGATATACGCCCTGATTTTCAGTTCTACTACACAGTTAAAAATATTTGTTAATTTTAACTAAATAACATAACTTTATGTTAAGTTTACAACCATCTGTTTTAAAAATGTATTTTTGTAATTATAACAAGCATTTTGTAGATTTAATAATAAAATTCTATATCAATAATTAAGATAAAATAATTTATAAGTAATAACATACAAATAGTATTTTTCCAGGTCAAATAAAATAAATATAAAATAGTAACAGAAAAACATTCCGGCTTAAAATTCGACTTGAAGTACTCCTCATATGAGAAAAAGGCGTTCAGAATAAGGTAGTTCTTGATTTGTTTTTTGTATTGATTGATGTTTGGAGCTTTAATTCTAGTTGGTACACAGTTATAGAACTTTATTGCTAAATATCTTGAACCATTTCTGGATCTATCAAGCCGGCAAATGTCTGGCACAAGATTTTGTGTAACGTGCAACAAACACTGCTTAATGTAAGCAAAAGGTAAAGTTAAAATCTTTATATCTTTAAAGTAATTTCGACAGTCCTTTCTATAGCAAAGCCCAAAGATAATGCGTATGCATTTTCTTTGTTGCCCAAATGCCTTGTTAATGTGACAAGAGTGACTCCAGGAGAGAATAGCATAGGTTAAATGAGAATGGAAGTTGCTGTGGTATGCTGCTAGGAGAGTTTCTTTGGAAGTAACCTGTACAAGATTCCTAAACATGAAAAGTTGACGGGAAAGTTTTTTTGAAAGATTGGCAAGGTGTTGATTCCAGGTTAATCCTGCATCTTGAACTCTAAGAAACTTGGCTTCTATTCTATTTAAGGATAAACGATTAGCTAGAAACCTTCGAAATAATTTCTTTTCCGAAGTTTGGTAATCAAGTTTTTCAATTTCTGAAGGGTGATAGCTTATGTAAAAGGTTATATCGTCAGCAAATAAGACAGTATTGACTCCTTCACCCTGAGAGTACGCCAGGTCATTGATATAAATTAGGAAAAGGGTGGGGCCTAAAACTGACCCTTGAGGTACACCATACTTCAAAGATTGCTTTTTTGAATCACATTGGTTAAAATTAACATATTGATCACGATCTGAGAGATATGAATCAAGTAGCTGAACAGCGTCACCTTGAAAGTTGTAAAATGGTAGTTTTTTTTTAAAGAATGCTATGTAAGATACAATCAGCTTTGTTAGGTTTAAAAAGGATGCAAAAGTATCAAAATTTTTTTCAAACCCTTCAGAAATATTACTAGTAAACATTGTTGTAGACCCAGTAACAAAAGTAGTTGTTGGAAATTGGGAAATTAAAGTAAAAGTTTTTTTATAATAATTGTATATTATTCAATTTCCTAAACAAATTAACACATAGGTACCTACTTAAATGAACATACAAACAATTAAATAACAAACCATTCTGAAATCATCAAATAATAAAGAAATTTAACTTTAACCCACTTCACTGTATTTTAGTTTGAAAACCAGTGATGACATCTTTTTTCGGATACTTCGCACACTTGTTAAATAGGTATGAAGAATCCGCATAACAATAATAACAAATTTTTGGTTTTTATATATTAAACACTCTGAACAGTTACCAACACGTTACGAATTAGAATAAAGTAAGCAGAAACATAAGTTGCAGACGCTGAAGTCAGTTGAACTTCTTGATGCGTATTGTCAGTGGGAAATGTTTTGATTGACTGCCTGGAATTACGTGTACTTTTTTAAATAATTAAATTAATTTAACATTAACAAAAATGCATATTACCCAGTGGCGGCTGGTGGATTTTGGGCACACCCATATCTCAGTTATTAGACATGGGACCCACATCAAACTTATATGAGTTTATAATGACATTGTATAGACAGGTTCTGCGCGAGCAGAATTTAAATTAAAGTTTGCGAAAAAAAGTTAGTTTTTAAGTGCAACCCCCAGCCTCCTGCCCCTCCAAATTAAGATAATTCAAATTAAAGTGGTACAATATTTAATTCACTGAAATTTATCGACAAATTTCAAATTTTATTAAAAAAATTCAAGAATTGCAGGTTTTATACCATTTATAATTTTTATTATTTCTTTTACTAAATTTAAAAAAATTTGAAATGGTATAAAATCTGTTATACTTGAATTTTTTTAATAAAATTTGAAATTTTTCGATAAACTTCAGTGAATTAAATATTGTACCACTTTAATTTAAATTATCTTAATTTGATGTGGGTCCCATGTCTAATAACTGAGATATGGGTGTGCCAAAATCCACCAGCCGCCACTGATATTACCTTAACAAAACTTTCGGTAAAATATTTTTCTTTGTTAATATAATTACAAACCCTGGGTTTCTATAAACAAATATGTTAAAATTTTACAAAATAAAATTAACAAACTACAAACTAATGTTAACAAATCCAATTTTTTGAATTTCCAACAATTACTTTTGTAACTAGGTCTACAAAAGGTTTGCAAAAATAAAGTCCTTTTTGAAAATTACAAGAATTATGGTTAAATTAATGACAGGATTTTGTTAGTAAATCTACAAAATGTTTGTTATAATTACAAACAGAAAACAGTTTGTTGTAAACTTAACATAAAGTTATGTGGACCTGGATTTACATAAAATCTGGTTAATATTTGTTTAAAATTAACAAATATTTTTTTACTGTTTAGTAAATTATAATATCTTGTTTGACAAATAACATAAAGATAAATATTTAAATAAAGCAATTCCTGTGTATGTGCCTCTGACAATGAAAATTAATAGGTAAGTCGGGTACCTACGTTTAGACGCAGGTAATTCCGTTTGTTGTCTGACCGCAGCTGTCCGTTTTTCATCCTGCCGTTTCTACTGTTCCCCACATCAAAGGTGGGATTCTGAGTTCGCGTGTGTGACGCACTAAGCCTTCGACATAGGTACAAAGTGTCTCTGACTAAGGACGCCACTGTTTCCAAAACCGCTTTACTTATTACTTGATAATCACCAGAAATTCCCTCAAACAGATTGCTCGAGCTGCGGCCCAGAAATTTCGCCTTTGTATATCTTAAGTTTGCACTGATGACTTTAAATTATTCCTATTGGCGATATCAAAATTCTCTATGCACATTCAAATAATTCAGGTGAAACCATCTGAGAATATAATTAGCGGCATTAATACAAATATTCAGTTTCTGTGTAGAGTCAATCCAAATGAAAACACCAAAAATGAATTTAAAAGTGCGCTGCATGATTTTTTATTTTAATGAAAAAATTTTAAGATGATCTTTTAGGTATCATATTTGAAAAACCGTTGCCGTTTTAATTTTTAGTTGCTTTATTTTTAATCGGCACCCTTTAGAAACCTGAAATCGTGTCATTTTCTTACTCTCTTATAAGAGGCTAAAACTTTTTTTCTGTGGCAATTATTGAAATGATTATAATTTTATTTTACTGTCTAGTAACTATGTTTTCAATATTAATTATTATTATCTAATTATTATCTAATTGGTTCATCTCATAAAGATTTGTAATAATTTGCCAATTTTTGTGATTTTTGTCTGGCTCCTGTGCCTATTCTGCTAAATCTAGAAAGTTGCTTTTTTTCAGGTATCAAGTACTTATACAATAGAAAACGTAACTATTATTTTAAGTTTCTAGACTATCATTTTCTTTATTAAAAAAATTATTGAAACTTGATAATTTTCAAAATTAGCCAATTTTGCCCTCAGAAATCATTAGGTTGAGAAAAAAATAAAAAGCTCAAACTTTTAGGAAATGTAGTCCCCACCTTCATCTTCTCAGTCTAGTTAGTCTTGTTTTGTTATTTTTATTCCTTTAAAATATATATTAATTTTTTTAATGCCCGTTTAGTAGCGATATTGTTAGTTTTATTTATAATTTAAAACTTAGATGGCTTTCATGTTTGGTGGAGAAGTGTCAGAACTGTCAAAAATATTTCATAAATATTAAGAATTATCAAGTTTCAATATTTTTTTTAATAAAGAAAATGATAGTCTAGAAACTTAAAATAATAGTTACGTTTTCTATTGTATACAAGTACTTATATATAAGTACTTGATACCTGAAAAAAAATAACTTTCTAGATTTAGCAGAATAGGCACAGGAGCCAGACAAAAATCACAAAAATTGGCAAATTATCATGAATCTTTAGTGGTTTACCATTCTTTTATGAGATTAACTAATTGGATAATAATAATTTATATCGAAAACACGCTTACTGAACAGTAAAAGAACATTAAAATCATTTTAATATTTGTCACAGAAAAAAGTTCTGGTCCACTATAAGAGAGTAAGAAATTGACACGATTTCAGATTTCTAAGGGGTGCCGATTAAAAGTAAAGAATCCAAAAATTAAAACGGTAACGGATTTTCATATTTGATACCTAAAATATCGGATTTTCATATTTGATACCTAAAAGATCATTCTCAATTTTTTTTATCAAAATAAAAAATCAAGCAGCGCACCCCATTTGGTGTTTTTATTTGGAATGACTCTGTAGAGATTATTAATTATATATAGGGATGGGATATTTAGGTACTAAAAACTGAAAAATAGGTAACTAAAAAGGTACTAAGGTACTAGGTTAAAAAAAACAGCATTTTAGGTAAAAAAAAAACATTAAAAGTTCAAGTTTCTTTTATAATTTTTTTTAGCCGCATACCCAAAAACAGAACATACCCACAATAAACTATTTCTATGCAATAAACTGTGTTTCACTGAGTGACACTCACTACACAGAAATTCTATGACAGAACATAAGCTCAATACAAAGAAATACTGTAAAGAAAGTTACTGTTACAGTCTGTGACCCATAGAAATAATTTGGAATAATAGAATAATTTCTATGCTGTGACCATAAGAAAAAATTCTATACCGTTGAGTTGCACGCCCTGGATAAAATATTGGCGGAAAATTTAAAAAGAACACACAAAAATAAAATAAGTAAAAATACGTAAAAATAGATAACAAATATGTGAAAATAAACTGACAAATTAAAAAATATGTTACAAAAGTATAAAAAGGTAGTTTAAAGCAAAAACCTCCAAAAAAGGTAAAAAAGATGAAAACTAGTTAAAAAAATAGGTAAGAAAAGTATAAAAAAGGTTATTTAAAGCAAAAACCTCCAAAAAAGGTAAAAAAGGTGAAAACAAGTTAGGTTCATATAAAAGAAAATCTTTTAAAACACATTTTGGCATTATTGGTTTTCAAATATTTACATCGGTTGAAAAAAGGTAAAATAACTAAAATCCCATCCCTAATTATATATTCTTATTCGTTTTATAAGTTACGGTTTAACATTTTCGTACATATTTCCCCTCATAAACTTAACCTGCACGCTGGTTCGTTCCCCTGCTCCGTATATCTCTAAATCAGAACGTATACATGTATCCCATAAAGTGTAAGCCAGTTTCGGGAAGATGCACACATCCTGGAATAATATTGCCGGATGAACGCTGCTCACGGGATGCCTAAATAACGGTGAAATATGGGCCGTAATAAGGCGCGAATGTAAGAAACAAGAAATCATATTTAATATTGACGCCACTTATCAAAAAGTCCGCCCGGAGTTTGGCCCGCAGTTCCGGCGGCCGTCCGTCATCCCCTTTGCCTCGAAATCACTCGGTCGTCTCCAATATGGAGGCGGCGGTATATTTCGACCTGTCGACGATATTTATTTCGCTGATTTCTTGGCTATGTTTAACGGCCAACACAGGACCGAACCAGAAGATTTCAAAATATTAACGGCAGAAAAATCCTACATATTCACTCGGTTTTTATCATGGATATATTAAAAAAGAACGTGCACAGTATAAAATTTCAGCTACTACTATTCGTACAATAAACTCGTCAGTGTAAATATTATCAAATATAATACACTCTTAGGGGTAAAATCAACACGCACTATTGGTAAAAGAACTCCATTCAAGAGTAGAAAATGCTCAATTTGGTGTAATTTACTACAGGTAGGTGTTAAAAGTGGTGTGGGTTTTAATATTAAACACAGCATGTAATGTAAAATAAAGTATATTTTATATTACTTACAAAAATTTTAAAAAATGATTAACACTACTTAGGTGTAAGTATTCTTATACCCAAGAAGTGTTATTAATTTTTTATTATTGAAAGAAAAGTAGTGATGTTATAAGTTTTTTCCAGTTTGTGAAAAACCATATTTAGCTTATTTAGTTAATTTAGTTATATACATAAGTTAAATATGATTTTAGTAAAAAAACATGTTTTATCACAAACATAAGTTGCATCCACTGTCACATTGCACCACTTCACCAGACCACTGAATTTTAATTTAAAAACCATGGTCTTTAATTAAAATAGTATGCATAGGTACACTACCATCAACTGCACTCGGAATACTGATCGCGCCCTTGCCGTTAGCGAATAGTGATGACTACGTGACTTTTTTTTACCACAATTTGTGTAGCTGCCAACACATAATAGTGTGAAATGTACACCGCGTCGAGTTAATTTTTAAATTAACACTAGATTGACACGGTGCTGTGATAAATGAATTTAAATTATCACAATTTAAAATAAAAACTTAATATTTTTGACCAATTTTAGTGTATATATTGACATCAAATAATTTTACAACTCCATTTGGTAACTTTACACCGAAATATTTTATACACTGTGTCTGTGTGATGTGAACCAACTTGTCACTGTCAACTTAACAATTTTTTTCGTATTCTTGCTTAAAAAGCAATTAAAGATATCGACTTCCATATTAAAATACAATGGTGGTTTGTTCTGCATTCGGTTGTTATATAAATTATACATACAGTAAAAATATAGTAAAAAAATATTTGTTAATTTTAACCAATTTTATGTTAATCCAGGTTCACATAACTTTATAAGTTTATAACCAACTGTAATCTGTTAAAATTGAATAGGTTGTTTGTAATTATAACAAACATTTAGTAGATTTAATAACAAAATCCTTATTTCTATAAACCTTTTTGTAGACCCAGTCAAAAGTATTTGTTTGAAACTGGGAACTTAAATGAAAAGATTTTGATAAGAAATGTACCTTTATTAATCAATTTTCTAAAAAAAATTAATACAAACCTACATAAATGAACACAAAAATAACATACATACAATTAAATAACACACCATTCTAAAATTATTAAATTATATAGAAATTTGGTACAGTATAATTATTAGTACTACTACAACACTTACTGAAGCAGTAATACTGATGTATTTCGTAACTTTAACTTACTTTACTGTATCCCCTAATTTAAGTTTAAAAACCAGTAAGGTCATCATTTTTTGGATACTTCGTACACTCGTTAAATATGTATACATATAGGTATATATACCTTATAAGGAATCCGAATAACAAATTTCTGGTAATATATTATAAACACTCTGGACAGTTGTTACGAACACGTTACGAATTAGAATACAGTAAGCAGAAACATAAGTTGCAGACGCTGAAGTCAGTTGAACTTGTTGATGCGTATTGTCAGTGGGAAATGTTTTGATTGACTGCCTGAAATTACGTGTACTTCTTTAACGTAATAATTTGTTTAACATTAACAAAATAATCTGTAACCTTTGAAAATAACAAAATGCTTACAAAATTGCATATTACCTTTACAAAACTTTCAGTAAAATACACACTTATGTTAACAAATCTAATTTTTATAACAATGGAGGGACAAGAAAGATCTTTCAGCAACGCCATTTTTTGGTTCACTATGATTACGAGTGGACCCGTCCTTGGTTATTACAGATTTTTACACTTGTAGACTAATAAGGATAAATAGCTACCACCATAAACTTGTTTCATCAATTGAAACGTTTCAGTAAAAGTTTTAAACATACTATTTTCATATTTGTCACCTTTTTAACGAAGATACCCATGAACACAACAACCCGCTATCATCATCAATAATTTTGTAAATTGTTTTGAATACGTCCCTGGAATGACAAAAGGACCGGTCCTTACCAGATACGATGAGAAAGTCTAGTTCGCATGAAGTATGGCTGACAAGCGCCCGTTCTTAATGACACTGTCAAGGTTTGCTTGATTTGTGACGGCAGGTTTCGATTAAAGGCATCAGTTCCAGAGGTCATTCGAAATATGGCGTTTCGCCATCCCTTTCTCTTGAAACTTGTCTCAAGATATATCGATGGTAAATCGACTGTTAAATATTAATTAAAAGTAAAAAGCGTGTTTTATGATTATCATGTCCGCAACATCATATTTATGTAGCAATTAGAGAACTAGAAGCAGTAGTGAGGCAAAAACAAACGACTGTGGCAAATAATTTTCTAAGCAATTTCGGTTGGTCGCGAAACATCGGTAGCCGTACCCTGCGGCCCATTCGTAACAATTTAGACCAGCTGGCACGTGATATTACGGGTACATCACATATTTATGGCCCTGTTGGACCTGGGAGGGAAGGTCCTCCCACATCGGCCACCTTTCGCCACTCTTTGCGACCGTTCTCTGCCGCTCGGTCAAGTAAGTAATTATACAAGTGTCGCAGACACAACTAAACACCGAATGCCGCGCTACAAAAGAACGCTAAAAGCCATCTACTATCTCAAAGGAAATTATCATTTTAAATACACTCACAGGCAAAAAAATCGATCCACACAAATTTTCGATGAATTTCAATCGCAAAACTTTTTTATTTGATGTCGGATTTAAACAATTATTAAAGAATATTGTAGATAAATTAATGGACAATCGCTCACATATTAAAAAATTACTAAAAAAGAGACGTACGTTTATAATATACAGGTTTAAACAAAAATATGTTTTTTACCATAAGTTTAAGACACTCTGTAGAGTGGCAAAACCGTATATTGTTATTTGTCAAGTCACATCTATTCTTAACAGTTTTGTTTTTGGTTCACCTCGATATATTTATTTTTGTGGAAAATATGGATTTTTTAAAAAAACATTTCAATTTCCAATATTTTTCTGTATGAAGTACTAAGGTTGGTATGGTCCATTCAAAGGCTATGGAGAATTACAGTGAAAGTTTTGTTGAATCATCCCATACTTGGACATGTCATACACGGCTTTCAAAAGCTATCAAATTGTTTTTTGCAAATTAATGTTTAAATTTTGAGGTGTCTTCTTATAAGAAGAAAGTATACTTTAAAAAATGGATATGTCTTCGACTGATGTTGCCAGAGCCATTAATTTAATCCAGGATGGACGGTCACAGTATTACGTGGAAAGTGTTTTAAACGTCACAAGAAGTAAAGTACAAAGGGCAACATCAGTCGGAGACATTTTTAAAAGTAAGAAGACACCTCAAAATTAACACATTAATTTACAAAATACAATTTGATACCTTTTGAAAGCTTTATATGACATGTCCAAGTATGGAATGATTCAACAAAACTGTCACTCCTCCATAGGCTATAGCCTATATTTTTCCTGTATGAAGAGCTAAGGTTGCTATGGTCCATCCATATATGGATGGACCATAGCAACCTTAGCTCTTCATACAGGAAAAATATTGGAAATTGCAATGTTTTTTAAAAAAATTCATATTTTCCACAAAAATAACTATATCGAGGTGAACCAAAAACAAAACTGTTAAAAATATACCTAATTTAGAACAATATATAGTTTTGCCACTCTAAACTTATGGTAAAAAAACAACAACTTTTTTTTTAAACCTGTATATTATAAACGTACGTGTATTTTTTAGTAATTTTTAAAATGTGAGCGATTATCCATTAATGTATCTACAATTTTGGTTTTATATTAATTATTATTTTTATAAAAATGTAATAATTGGGTTTTGAAGATTATTGTGAATAATCTAGTTAACGTAAATAGGATACTCAATTTATATTTAACGGTTATTAGACAGCCATTCCACCCTACTCGGGAATTTTTGTAGCGTCCGTTACAATACAAAATTTTGAGTAAAACTTCCTTAATTATTGTGCTTATAAGTTTTAGCCCAATTATTACAAGCATAATAAACATGTGTGCAATATTAACTATTGTAACAGTATTTAATTTAATTACGGTAGCTTTTACTCACAATTTTTTATTGTAACGGATGCTACAAAAATTCCCGAGTAGCGTGGAAAATATTGGAAATTGCAATGTTTTTTAAAGAAAATCATATTTTCCACAAAAATAACTATATCGAGGTGAACCAAAAACAAAACTGTTAAAAATAGATGTGACTTGATAATTAAAACTTAATTTAGAACAATATACAGTTTTGCCACTCTAAACTTATGGTAAAAAAACAACAACTTTTTTTTTAAACCTGTATATTATAAACGTACGTGTATTTTTTAGTAATTTTTAAAATGCGAGCGATTATCCATTAATGTATCTACAATATTCTTTAATATTCGTTTAAATCAAATAAAAAAGTTATTTGCGATTGAAATTCATCGAAAATTTGTGTGGATCGATTATTTTGCCTGTGAGGCTACGTTTAATTAGTAGCGCTTATTAAAGTGCTATTGTATTTTTTGTTTTATCTATCATCTCAAGTTTAATTCTTATCAAATGTAGAACTTGTTCTTGCATACAAAAAATTATCATTTATCTGTTCTACTTTGTAGGGTGGTAACCCACTGAAAAATATCACTTATCTTAACGAATTCTATACTTATCTTATCTTAAATAATTATGTAATATTAAAATATCCTTAATTGAATATTATTATTTAATTACAACTTTAGGCTTTTAGTTATAGGCAACTGTTTATACAGTTGTGCGTTTTTGGTTTTATATTAATTATTATTTTTATAAAAATGTAATAATTGGGTTTTGAAAATTATTGTGAATAATCTAGTTATCGTAAATAGGGTACTCAATTTATATTTAACGGTTATTAGACAGCCATTCCTCCCTACTCGGGAATTTTTGTAGCGTCCGTTACAATAAAAAATTGTGAGTAAAACTAGCTTAATTATTATGCTTATAAGTTTAGGCCCAATTATTACAAGCATAATATTAACTATTGTAACAGTATTTAATTTAATTACGGTAGCTTTTACTCACAATTTTTTATTGTAACGGACGCTACAAAAATTCCCGAGTAGAGTGGAATGGCTGTAGAATACTTGAAAAATTAATGCGGAAGTAATCCAAAACGTTCTCAGAGAATTTTCGTACAGGAAATGTATCCATTAAAAGTATTTTCAAAATAATTTTCATGACATTTTTTTTGGAAATATTTTTTTTAATTTAATAATACCCAAAACCATCCTATACCCAAAAGGTATCCATGGGCATATTGCTAAATTGAAAATTTCATAATCTATTCGGAATAATTTAAAAAAACGGCCGATGACGTCATAGCTTCTACAAAAATGGCGGCAAATTTAAAAATTTTTCATTCAAATGTGCGGAAATAAAAAGCAAAATCGATGTGTTCAAGGAATTTTTTGGGGATACTTTGGATAATTTTGATCTATTTTAATAAATTAGGCAAATTCTAACAGTTAATTAACTATTTCAGTGACATTATGGTACTGTACCCGAAACCTAATACTTCCCATCCTTACTTAACAGAAAATTAAATTACACAATCTAATATTATTTGGACAAATAGATACGAGGGACTAGTGCTAAAACACCGTTTCGTGTCAAGCGGAATTGGTTGGGGTCAAGCCGGTAAATGATTATCATTGCGATGGAGAAATGCATTTCGAACAAACT
This sequence comes from Brassicogethes aeneus, assembly GCA_921294245.1. NCBI lineage: Eukaryota > Metazoa > Arthropoda > Insecta > Coleoptera > Nitidulidae > Brassicogethes > Brassicogethes aeneus. The sequence goes on from OV121135.1 coordinate 50,532,546, forward strand.
GGCCAGCGATAAAACTTTATGTATATTACATGTAGTCCCTGTGAACGAAAGGACGTTTTGCGTCGCAAAGCCCATTCGCACATGTTTATGTCGTCAAAATTGCAAAGAACGCCCGTAGATTCTGTTTAGGTCTTAATTAACTGGACTCACCCGACTGCTACGTGGATTAAATGGGTGATATGGAATTTGTATTGTATCGTTGAAATAAACATACAAATTTGCTTCTGGCACAAAATAGGACCTGTACGTATTTATTTATGTATTAAAATGAATTAATTAAATTCTGGAATTATACTTCCGCTATGACGCAGAATTTACATACTTTGTGCTAAGTCAAAGTAGATGGGGCTCATTACCTTTTGTCACATCTGTCGCTGCATTCCGCTGCTTTATGAGAGTGCTTCCGCACCACACCCGGCACTGACGAGGTCCAAAAACATTCAATTTTTAAATCTAAACCCAAAATATAATATGACATTTCTTATTGAAAATGCGGTAACTTGGCCATATGTTTATTTCATACAAAATAATAAAATAAATTAAGTGAATTTACTCAATTTTTTTAAATTGTTTTTTCTAAAAGGGGCGATAAAAAATTGAGGTCAAAATTTTGAAATTTTTTTTTACTTCATATTTTTTTGAATATGAACAACTTTCACCCAATTCGTCATTTTGGAATTATTATTTTTTTAATCAAAATGCCATTTTCTAGTAAATTTGTGGTCCATTGCAAACTTTTTGACTCTAAAAGAGAAATAAGTTAATTCTAAGAGGTCCAGAAACTAATGCGCAGGTTATTTATATTTAAAAATAGCAAATTTTTATTTGATTTCATATTTTGTTTTTTATTTATTGGCTATGCCACTATGGGGCGGTTAGATGTAACTTTTTATAATCGTTTCAAAATATTTGAATAATTTTGTTTGGTAGTTTTAAAACCAAAAAATGTTGAGCATTTACTTACACCCCTTTGATTCAAACCACCTTAATTTTAATTTTAATTTTATTAAAAGTTTAAGCGTGTGTTCTCATAGTAAAATAAAATGATAATATTAAACAAACTGTCAAATCTGATACTTATTTTAAACACAAAAGGTCTTCTTAATTTATTTACTTCTGTAAACTTTAAAACCTAATAAACATTCAAATTTAATTAAGAGTTTAAAATTTAAATAGTGGATTTCTTTTATGACCAACGAACCACCCTCTTTTATTAAAAAAAAAGTTTTGTCGTATAGTTGGTATGGTTTTTTAATTTTTGAATGCTAATTTTTGAAACCAGCATTGTAAAAAAAGAATAAAATTGTATTTTTACTCGGCCCAACATGAAGCAGAAAAGCTAATTCAAGGGACTCTGGATGTAGAAATAAAATTTGATCAAAAAATGATTTGGCCTCTCAAAAATTGACAAAATTTTAGTTTGAATCGAAATTTGTAAAAATGCATATTGTTTTTATTAAAAAAATAATAAGTTAAGACCATTTCCGGTGAAACCAGAAGTGACAAAAATATGTTTAATATGTCAAAAAATTTTAAATTACACTTTATAAAGTTCGCCCCAGTTTCATGACCCTAGATAAAATACTAAATTTTTGCGATGAACCCCGAATTTACTAGAACATGGCATTTTCACTAAAAAATAATTCTGAAACGACGAATTTAGCCAACTAGGGACTTTTGGTGAAAGTTGTTCGTAATATCAACTTTACACGAAAAAAATATAAAGTAAAAAAAATGTGGCAATGTCAAAATTTTGACCTTAATTTTTTTTGCCTTTTTTAGAAAAAACAAATAAAAGTAAATGTAGTAAATTCACTTAATTAATTATATATTTTTTCTATGAATTAAACATTAACCAAACAATTTATAAAAAAATTTAACGATTGAAAGATTTTTGGCCAGGTTATCGCATTTTCAAAAAGAAATGTCACTCGTAAAAAAAAAATCGATGTTTCTGTCCATTTTTCAAAAATTTCTTACAGGTGAGCAAAACTAATTTAAGCAAAAAGAAAACCACAGGTCTCATCAATTTCGGTAGAGAAACTGTGTAAAAAATAACGACCTACCCTTGTTTGGCCTGGTCGATTTGAGGTGGAAAGGGCCATGTCTTAAAAACACAATTTCAAATTATTTATTTACAACTTATATACATAACCTCGAGTATATAATTTTTTGGACAGTATGTCAAGATGAAATTGAGGCGTTTCTCGGAAAAACATCATTAGTCCAATATCGTCGAATTTTAGATATTTCCTAACCTCCATATATACGTATACAAATAAGTGTTTCTCGTAAAAATGCCATAGGTTCCATAATAATTAAATATGAAATTTAGCTTGTTCTTCTAAAAACATCACAAGGCCACTCCGTTTCATCTAAGAAAGTCACATGTGCATAACATGTGACGTTTTTCATACAAATTCGACTGGCTGCATGTAATGCTTTTTAATGTAAAAAGTGCAACTGAAAATGTGAAGATGTTCAAAATTGAAAGTAATAACAGATGCATTTTTTTTAAAGATAGCTATAGTGGTCTATGGCGTTTATCAATAGTAGCATCAGAAATAACCAAGACAAACGAAATAAGCTTAAAGCCTGCATTCGATCTGCCAATACCAATTAAGAAAACAAAATTGGACACTCTAGAAAGCTTCTACCTCTTTTACATGACCACAGCAATAGAAAATTTTATGATAACTTGATAAAAGACCAGAAGACCATTATTTATTTTGTTACTCAGATTTAATATTTAGTTTGTAGTGTTTGTAGTAAGGACAATTGTTCGTTTGTTTCTTCTAAAAACCTCACATGTTCATGTATTTTTTGTGTTTTTTTCATATTCGTTTGAAAAAAATAACATGAGGAATTCTGGACGAAGTATCTTGTATTTTTTTACATGTAGAAATAGGTCAATAAAGTACTTTGGTCAAAAATGGGAATGTCGGAGAGTTTTTTTCATTTTCCCAAATATGTTAATTTTGGACTAATGATGTTTTTCCGAGAAACGCGTCAATTGTTAACATAACCTCAAATTAAGATCTATTTACCCTATTGCAAAGGATATATTTTATTACAATAAACCGTTTCCTGACCGTCCAACTTAATCTAGAAAGCTTGATGTGATAGGGCATTGCGGCGAACGCCATCTACGACCAGCGGCAATATGCTCTTGAGACTTGATAAAATTAGTGACGTCATATGTCGTCGAGTGCCCCGTCTACCCTGACAACGGTTACAAGAATCAAATTACCCATGACGATAAACACGCACCACCCTTGATGTCGCTGTCAGTCTGAAGGGGTCCGAGTTTGTACAAGGATTAAGGCTTCATTGTGAATAATTGTTAAAGGATTGCGGTCGTCGTAAAAGGAATAACAAATCGAGTAGGATAGTTTGTCTTGACGTGGGATATTATTAAATTATTTCATAATGCTTGATGTTTACAAGGTGGCGAAATAGAAAGGTTTTATTTTTTGCTGCACCGCTACGTCTGGACCATAATTAAAAATATTTTTAATGAATGTTAATGCATGGAAAGTTGCAAAACAAATGATTCGGTGGCCATACAAAAGCTTTTAGTTATGCATTAAGTGTTTTTATACGATTTCTATCCGCTAATGGGCAACGGTTTTATAATTTCATTATTTTAGAATAATATTCGGAAAACCTAATTCGATAAAGTTTTATGTCTGGTTTTGCAATAATAATTTTGAGTACATTAATTAATTTAAATAGATCCTAAACCAACACAGTATGGCGTAAGGGATATAAAGGATGTACAATAAGAAGAGAATGTGTTTGTAAAACCTAGTAATTCCGGTTTTATTAAATTAATTGTAGCCAACAAAACCATTAGGTCCGATGTAATCGTGACGTTAATTCGTCGACGCCGTCTTTTCTGTTGCCATTGCGAAGAAAACATTCAAATAAGCGTCACAGTTTTGCAGGAACCGGCGTCCTGCTGCTGAGGCCATCTCATGGCGTTGAAGTAAGACATGTTCGGCTTAGAAATGGACCCAATTGGGGGTGACTACAGTGTCACGTACCCGTTTTAAGCGATCTCCCCGGGGAGACGCACAAAAGAAACCGGTCCCCGGAAAAACAGAGGGATGGATATTTGTTTTGTTGAGGATTGCAGAAAATAATTGACGTAGTAAATATGCGGTTAACGTTCGGGTTTATTTCGATTTGTTTTGTACGACACTTTCCTTTTTTATTACTCTACTTTTTACAAATGTCCTTTTAGATTGCATGTTTTTAGCATATGCGTATTTTTAAATAGTGGTGCATTTGAAGTTTCTTGGGAACGGAAAAAGATATCGATTTGAAATTTTAAAAGCGTTTATAACGTCTACTTATTTTTCTAAAATATTTTGAACAGAATGCAACTTTTGCTTTAAGCAGAAGTGACATAAACTTTGTTTTTCAAATAGAACACCCCATATATTTTAACATTTTTAAATTCTACATAAAATATGCGTGAATATTTTGAGATGTCCCCCAAATGAAAATGATTATTTTTTATTTTTGGTTGTTTTACTGTTAGTCTAGAATGGGGTTTTTGGGAAGCCACCAGGTCTAGTAATAACATAAGTGGTTCTGCACTAATGTAAGAATTTTAAGAAATCAAACATTTTGAATATAAGCTCTAATATACGGAAGATAGCTTCACGGAGGTTAGGATTTCGTTTTTTTAACTTTCCTTTGTATATTTGAAATAAGTTATTGTATATTTGGACACCTTAATATTTTTAAAAAATACAATTGTACATAAATAAAATATTTATAAAAAAATCTACTTACTGAGATATTCCACTTCACGGTGGATAGGTTTTTAAATAGAAAATTAATGAACTAATCTGCATATAAATTCTAACTGACCTTCAGGAATCACATGCATCTATAATGTCGTAAACAGATGTTTTTGCTTATTTAAAATGATTAAAGCGCCATCCGTTGCATAAAATTTAAAGCAAAAACAGATTCACGGAGGATAGAATCAATTTTTGTAACACCCACATAAATGGTTACAAAAATTATTTCTTTTAATTTTTAATAATATTTTATATTTGATTCGATTGCTTTGGATGTGTTTAATTTACTTAGTGAACTGATATTTTTAGTATGCTTTTACTACAGATATTTAAAAACATAAAGGTTAACCTAGAAAGAGTAACAGTCACGGAGGATAGGTTTTAGACTTTTAAAACATTGTAAAAAATAATTAATTGCGGTTAAAAATCTGGAACCTGAGCTGTAATATCCACTTAATTATGAAAGATCAAAACACAATAAAAGTGTAGGTCAAACTCATTTAGTTTTACTAAATATCTCGTAGTAACACAATCGGGGGACATTTCGTGAAATTCACCCATATACGAAAAGAAATCTATTTATTTCATTGCGTTTCAAAAAGATATGCATTATAAAATTGTTATACACCTATTTAATGGGACAAACCAAAACATATTTGAATCCCTTTGAATTATTATCGTTTTTATTGATTTTATAACATTTTTTCTCTCAGTGTATCCTATATCTAAAGTAAATAGTTTTCGAGTTATTTTTTTTTCGTTAAAATTTGAGAAATGCATGTCAATCAAAAATAGCTTTTTTGTTATTAAAAATTAATAACTTTTTTATTTTAAATGCGTGTTTTTACATAATCAAATGGTAAATTAAAAAAACCTTTAGATTAATATAGGTAACTATTCCCTATACTTAAAGTTAACAATTTGAGAGATATTTAATAATTTCTAAAAATTTTAATATTATTTTTTTATCAAGAAACGGGTGAGTTGGCGGTATCTATGGTTACCACGTAATCTGTCATTGCTCAAAATTTAAAAGCGTCAATTTTTCAGGTTGTTATGAACAATTTGTTGACTAAGTTTTTTCTACAACAAAATTACTGATTAAAAATAGTAGTCAGTGACATAAAAAAACAGAAAAGCTAATTTAAAAGTAATACAAACAGTATTTACTAATTTTTAAAAGAAATCAACAAAGCTGTAGGATGTCTAGATGGAGCACTAGCTCATTGTAGACCATAAAATATAAAATTTATTTTATTAAATATTTTAATGACAAAAAAATGCGTAATTGTTACAGTCTAATAAACCAACAATATTTAAATTAACAAATTTTAATTTTTAAATGTTTGGTTTGTATCTAAATGTTTTTTATAAGTCAATGTGTACTGAGCTTAAGTAAGTTTCCTTGAAAACTATGAAACATGAAAATGAAAACATTTTCCGTATGCGAATTGATGACTGGATTTTGGTGCAACAGGAACGATGTTCAATAAACACAACTTAATAAAATTAGATGTATTTATTTTAATACAGAGATGATACTGGGTTGAATGCTAATGAATAACTGATTAAAACTAACAAGAGCACTGCCACTCTTACAGAGAAAACTGAGTAGTCAGCCCTTTTTAAATACAAGAAAAAATATGAAGCAGTTCTCGGTTTCTTTTGTGGTCTTTTGAAAACACCAAGAAACTTACTTAAAAAGCTTACGTCACATTTTGTTTATAGTATCTAAATATCGTAAATATTGTTTTATGAAACACATTAAGTTGACAGTGTTGTATTGCACTACACATGAAAATAAAAACGTATCATTATATAATAAAAATAAGTAAAGGTAAAAATAACGCATAATTGAACGTGTTCGTTCACAATGACTGCTATTTTTTATCAGTAATATTGTTTAAAAAACACTGAATTGGTCAACAAATTGTTTATAAAAACGTGAAAAATTGATGCCATTAAATTTTTAAAAATGAAAGATTACGTGGTAACCATCGATACCGTTAACTAATACAAAATAATATTTAAAATTTTAGAAATTTTTAAATGTCTCTGAAATTATTAACTTTAGTTATAGTAACAATACTATTTGATTAAAAGATACCAGGTGTTTTATTTAAAATAAAAAGTTATTACCTTTTCACGTTAACCTAATTTGTAATTTGTTAAAAAATGTTAAAGAATTGACAAGAAATACTTTAAACAATATTTTAAGATTTCAAAAATTCCACCGCCATATCCACAAACCTAACAAAAAAGTTTTAGGCTATTTATGACTGACGCGCATTAGTCAAATTTCAACGAAAAGAAAAATAACTCGAAAACTATTCACTTTAGGTATTGGACATGGTATAGTAATGTTACTTAGAATTTCATACAAAATTTAAAAATTTCAAAATAAATGGGGTGTTATATTTGAAATAACAAAGTTGGTGTTACTTTCGGTTAAACCGGAAGTATCATTTTGTTTAAAATATTTTAGAAAAATTGACTTAAATGGATAAACGCTATTCAAATTTCAAAGCGATCTTTTTTCGTTCCCCAGAAACTTCTAATGGGCCCCGAATATGAAACACCCTGTATACATGGAGGAAACTTAAACTAGAACAAATTATGTATCTTGAAAAAACTTATTTTTTAAAAAATTCAGAAAACACGGAAACTTAACGTGCCTAAAAATTATGAATACCCACTGCATATTTCTATGAATTCGTATTAAAACAAGCTTTCAAATGATGTATCACTTGACCTTTAAATGTATTCATAAATATTATATATTATATATTTTTAAGAAAAAATTGAACCTACACCTCGCTAAAGTTTTTTGTTTTGAGTGCGTTCCACCAACTTCAAATACCGACAGACAGCTGTAGTGGAACACACTCAAAACAAAGGACTCCCTGAGCTTATATGCTCGGTTGGTAAGCCAACAGAGGCGAGATGTAAGAACTTCAGGTGATCCACACCCTCAAACGACGTGGCCTTTACCGCAATCGGTACATACTATGCAACCGAGACTGCACACAGCAATTGATATAAAGATTCTAATATGGTCTAAAGGAATCTAGAATTAACCCAACCGGGCTAAACATTAAGGTAAACATTCAATTTTCTTTTTTAAGAAACTTTCTTGACCCATTACTGGTAATATTCTTATGAATATTACCAGTAATGGGTCAAGAAAGTTTCTTAAAGAAACTAAGAAAATTGAATGTTTATATATTTTTTATACCAAGCTTAAGAGGGTTGTTAAGGATTCAATGTTTTTTAGAATTTTCTGTCTTTGAATTTATATCCTCAAACCTTTCCTATTTGTAGAGAACATATTCACATTGTTATCAGGGCAAAATCCTTGTAACTTAAGATTACAGTGGAAAATAAACTGTAAACTTTATCTGGCAGCTTAACTGCAATATTTTCATTGACCAGTAGGTCAGGCCGAAACTTTACCATTCAATTTTATTAAAAATCAGTTCAATAATATAGCTTAAGGGAGGGCAGCAGCAAATAGACGTTGGAGTGGGTGGTTGGACGGTCATTTCTTGCTTGGAGCGTATGATAGAGAGAAGTTACGATGTTTACCTCGGGGATCGAAAGGCGCGCAAAGCTGAACTGTTCCCGACTGATGTCCCGATAGCCGTTTGTTTATGGCAAGGCTTAAACTATGTCCAGTCTAACGGACCTCATATACAACGCTATCTAGCGATCCCCCCGGAACAACTACTACCTTCCGGAGTAAACAATGCCGCCACCGCGTGCTATTTTATTCTCCTTCTTGCCGTTCGATTCTGCTCGGTGGTCTTTTGAGAGGTCTTAAGACAAGTGGACAAAGAAAACACTTTATGGCGGGTCTTACATTTCAAAAGTTCTGCAATATTTGTTGTGCTGCTGTAAATGCATCCCTACAAACAAAATGTGCATATTTCAGTTATATATAAATGAAAATGGCTGAAATTTAGTGATAAAGCTTATGATGATGATGATCATTGAATGAAAAGACGTTGATTATTATGGCCACTATAATATATGTCAGATTATCTGAAAGTATACTCCAGGAATAAAATGTTTTTAAAAAATTATTTAACAAGCCCTAAAAATTAAACATTTTAGATGAAGACTCCCATTATTGAACTAACTTCCCTTATTTCTACAGATTTAATATATTGTAGCGAGTACCCCTCTGGATGTCGGAATGATGACTCATCGCCGGTGAGTCAGCGCTCGAACAATCGAGAGTGGTGTGGAGCTCGCTGGAATGTTCGAGAAGACTCTTGCCTGACTAGTGTCACGTAGGCACTGAATATATAAGGAACAGCGCAGCATGGAGGAGTCAGTCAAGCTTTGGTGCTCGCGACGAAATAAATAAATATACGTGCAAATAAATAGACTCTTGTACAGTAGTGATATATAAATAATTAGTAGTTAGGTGTTTAGTTAGTTTTATAGTTTCTTAGTGTTTTAAGTGTTCGTTAATAAACCAGTGCGTGTTTTAATTCACACTGCGAACAGTAAAAACGTTACAATATTTTGGTCTCGTTAGCAGTTCTACAAAATTAGGCACACAAAATATTTATTGTGGTTATTTTTTCTGTGTACTCTCTAAAAATGAATTAGTCAAAAATGACTAATTTAATAGTTTTTAGTGGCTGCTTTTTCACTTGTACCATGGTATACCAAAATTTAACAGACAACTCTTTTGTAAAATTGTCCCCTGAATCCGAAAATGTCGTCAAAAGTTAAAAAAGTGGAACAGTTTTTGAGATATAGTCAATTTTCCATTTAATATGGTATCATAATTTTTTGACGGTATTTTCGGATTCAGGGGACAATTTTACATAAGAATTCGCTGTTAAATTTTGGGATACTATGGTATTCCATTGTTAACCATGGTACAAGTGAAAAAGCAGCCACACTGAAAAAAATAATGTAGTTGAGTTAACATTTGCCTAAATGTCATTTTTAAAAATGTTGTTTCAACAAAAAACCTATTGGATTAATCTATATTTTGGTGTTAAAGCAAAAGTCAGAGTTTGTCAAAGTTTATTTGTTCATTTGACAGTTTAAATATTAATTTAACATAAACTAATATTTTGAATTAAAATGTTTATCGTACTTTGATTTAATAGCTGGAATTTGTTGAATCAACTACTGAAATTTTTAGGATTACCTAAAAAAACTATTAAATTAACGTTTAGTTGCTCTTTAATCCAAAACTTTAAATTTGTTCATTTAACAAATTTAAAATGTTACTTTAAAATTTAAAATGTAAAATTTGCATTCATAAAATTGCCGAGAATGGCGCTTCGAACACTCACGCAACGTCATTAGACAATGACGTTTTCTTACATCTCGCCTTAGTTAGCTTACGATTAGGTGTATATAAGATGAGATATCTGTTTGTTTAAGGTGTGTTCCACAGTAGAACTTTCACTACACCATATTGCCCGACACTGTTAAGACCCTCAATACAGGGCGAAACAGTTTGTCGGTATTTGAAGTAGGTGGAACACATGATACAAAGATGTATCATGGGTGGAACACGCTCAAAACAAAAACTCTGGGCGAGGTGAAGGTTCAATTCTTTCTATTTATATATAATAATATATTATTTCCATAATTTTGTTTTGGATACCAACCTTTAAAGAATTTTACATTTTCAGAATGTTAATTTAACATTTTATTGGTGTTAAGTGAATATGCTAAAAAGGTTACCTGGACATTTCAAGAAATTTACCTTAACACCCTAAGAATGTTAAATTAATCAAATTAGCAGATTAAAACAAATATTCTTATTTTGTTCATTTGACTGTTATTTGTTGTTCAATTAAACAATACAATTTGACATTTTTAGATGGTTAAGTAAACGTGCAAAAACCATTGCTTGTATTTAAAGTGCATAAAGAGTTGAATTAATATTTTTTTTGTTGTTTCAACAGCTTATTTTTTTCAGTGCACTAATAACTATCAAATTAGTAATTTTTGACTAATTCATTTTTATAGTGTACGAAAATAATTTAGGAAATAATTTTTTTCTTAGAAACTTAAAGCTTAAACGTTTTAAAGTCCCAGCCTAACAACAGGAATAATAAACTCATTATTCACGTTGTTAAGCATCAGTGATTGGTACAATATTCACTCTGACTTGAACCAATCGGGTTTTAAATTGGGAAAAGGCGACTATAATAACATTTAAAATTGGTAAAAAGTAAGGTAAACCATTTGACAAATGTCAAATTTTATTTATTTATTTTGAATAATCTTTGGAGTAGATAATATATACTATATTATTATACGCAAGGATGAGGTTTGCTTCTTGAGTCGCCAGACAAGTGAATAATGCGCATAATCTCGAGTGTTATACTATGCTTTATCTACTCCAATAAATAAATAAATAAATGATTTTTAAGAGTAAATGAATAAAATTTGATATCTGAGTTATTCCAAATAAAAACATCAAAAGTGTGTGCTGCAAGGTTTTTGATTTTGATAAAAAAAAAATGATGATCTTTTAGATATCAAATACGAAAAACCGCCCCTATTTTTTTTTGTTTTTTACTTTCGGGAGATACACATCTGAAATCGCAGTATGACTTGAGACATCATAAGAGGCAGACGCGCAAGCGATCGCTTCTAAAGAGTAAGGAAGTAATAAAAGCCAAGTAATGATAAATAGGTCACAGTATATTTAAGTTTGTTAGGTAATTCAGGTAAATCAAGAACCTATCTCCCGATGTCTTACAGAATCAGCAAAGCCCAATACAGTAGTGCAGTGCAATACAAGTAAATAATGTAAGAAATCGGTTACACTTCCTGTGCAGTTGAATTCAATGTACTCCCGAAAAAACAAAAAAAGGATAAAGTAAACAGTAGCAACAAAAGATGGGTTCAATAGCTTTAATTCGCATGATTTAATTTGCATTTTATTCTAAGAAAGTAATCTTGCATTTTCTCGAAGAGGTTAAGCCTCCTTAACGCATCTAAAGCGTATTATTCGGTGGATGAGTTCTTGAGTGGCTAATGTAAGATGATAATTAGAAATTTTTGTATTTATATATATTTTTAAATTTTGTATTGACTTGTCTTATATTATAGTATATGATCTTTGGACCAATAAATATTATTATTATTATTATTATTATTATTATTATTATTATTATTATTATTATTATTATTATTATTATTATTATTATTATTATTATTTTTATTTTTATTATTTTTTTTTTTTTTCATTAAGGTGCGTCGACTGCTGTGGTCATTGGCACCATAACCGGAGAGGAAAATCCTCATGGACACCCTAACATTACGCTGGGTAGTGCCGGACTCTTACCGGCTAAAAACCTCTCCTGACTAGATTTAACGAAAAGATCAATAAATAAACAGGTAAGCATGATAGGTACAATAATAAAATAAATGACATACACTAAAATGGGACTTGGTATCACAGATGTTACTTTAAATTTTATTTAAAAATCCAATTTCACTAAGGAAGTTAATAACTTGTTCAATATGAATTGAATTATATTCAACCATTTCTTTTAGTTGGACGTTGAATATACTATGGTTTATTCTTTTATGATGTAAAGAGGGACATTCGACAAGAATGTGTCTCACCGTAAGTACTTCACCACAGCCTTCACAGGTAGGTACCTCAGCACCTTCCAGAAGGTAACATTTGGTAAGATTGGTGTGACCCAACCTTAACCTTGTTATAACAACTTGTCGCTTACGGCTCAACGTAGATGTTTTGCATCCACTTACCAAGTCGGTTATATTATTTAAAAAAGTCTCCTTTTCTGCCCATTCCTCACTCCATTTTACTATAATCCTATCTTTAATATTTTTTGTAACCTGAGTCTTTTCCAATTTTAGTCGTTGAAGATCGTCCTTTTCTGCCCATTCCTCACTCCATTTTACTATAATCCTATCTTTAATATTTTTTGTAACCTGAGTCTTTTCCAATTTTAGTCGTTGAAGATCGTCCAGGTATTCAACAGTCCAGGGTGGATTATTGGGAACAAGTGAAGAGTCGCCGACCGGCATGTTTAGGTGCAATTCATCACCCATCAGTCTGTCCTTGGAAATAGATGATGTGTACCTAGGATTTCTCAAGGGTACTTCATTAATAAGATAAGGGTGGACAAAGTTGGTAATTCCCCATTTCCTGCACTTGGCAATGTAAGATAGTGCCAAAAACAATCTTCTGTTTTCCAGGGACATAATACCAGATTCTACGTGAAGACTATGAATGGGTGTTGTCGGAAAAGCTCCTACAGCATATCGTATTCCCGCATTGTGTACCACATTAAGTGGTTGTAATGTGGACTTTGGAGCGGACCCATATACAACAGATCCGTAGTCCAGCTTGGAGATAACCAGTGATTTAAACAAGGTAAGTAAAGAATCTCTATGTGCTCCCCATTTAGTATGGGCAAGACACTTGATTAAGTTAAGGGCTTTTAAGACTTTTCCCTTTAAATAATCCATATGCTTTTTCCAGGCAAGACGTTCATCCCAAATGAGGCCAAGGTATTTTAATTCTTCCACACAATTTAAGGGGTTTCCCTTTAGGGTTAGGAATGGACGGTAATGGGGAGTCCTTAAGTGGCAAAAGTGCATAGTTTTTGATTTGGAGGGGGAGAACTTGAAACCTCTATCTTCGCCCGCTCGTACAATCTGATCTATTGCCATTTGCATTTGTCTATTTATGTTTGATTTTATAGGACCAGAAATAAAAATCATGATATCATCGACGTACACACTACGCTTAACGTTAACACTTAGATTATCACAGATTTTATTTAAAGCAATGGAAAACAGAGTTACACTCAGGGTAGAACCTTGGGGCACTCCATTCTCCAGAAGACGACGCCCTGAACAGACATTTCCAAGACGAACACGAAAAAATCTTTCCTTTAGAAAGGACTCAACAAATAAAGGTAAGTTTCCACGATACCCCCACTGGTGAAGGTATTGTAGGATCCCCAATCTCCAAGTCATGTCGTAGGCCTTCTCTATGTCAAAAAAGGCAGCTGTCAGGTGGTGTCTTTTAGTAAAGGCTGCCTTAATATTATGTTCTAGATATATCATATTATCAAGGGCTGACCTACCGACACGAAATCCCGACTGGTAATGTGAAACATGATTGTTGCTTTCGAGACACCAGACAAGTCGCCTGTTAACCATAGATTCTAGAAGTTTACTTAGACATGACGTGAGGCTTATTGGTCTGTACGATCCAGGTAAGGATGGGTCCTTACCTTCTTTTAATAGAGGAAGAACTGAAGCTTCCCTCCACTGAGATGGATATAAGTTTTTGGACCAGATTTTATTGAAAGCTTTTAAAATATAATTTTTGAATTCTGGATGTGCCTGGGAACAGAAATCGTACAGCACGTTGTCTGGTCCAGGACAGCTTTTCTTTGTTCTGGCCAAAGCTACATCAAGCTCTTCCATAGTAAATGGTGCGTTATAATTTAAATTTTCGTGAGTAAAGAAATTTGGTTCTTCAACTTCCCTTTGTTCCAGGAAGTTAGGATCATAGTTTATTGAGCTGCTGACACTATGAAAGTGATCTGCAAGCCTTTCCACGATTATTTCCTGGTCGTTAATATTGACACCATCCTCTTTTAAATATGGTACACTAATAGCTTGCTTGTACCCAGACATTTTTTGTATTTTTTTCCATACAAGAGAAATAGGCGTTTCGGGGATTATGCTGGCCACATAATTTTCCCAGGAACTTCTCTTGTGTTTTAAAATCGTACATCTGGCTTTGGCTCTTGTACGTTTAAAACTAATCATGCTTTCAAGAGTTTTATGTCTTTTCCAAAAATTAAACGCTTTTTTTTTGTCCTTTATTGCATCCTTGACTTCTTCGTTCCACCAGGGGACCTGCTTCTTGGAAATATAGTGACCTTCTGAGACTGGGACTCCTTGCATCGCTGCCTCCACGAGACGGTCCGTCAGGATTTCGATCTCATCGTTTACTGGTGTATCTTCCAGATACATTGGAGTAAAAAGATTGGCTCTAAATATATCCCAGTTGGCCTGATCAGTTTTCCATTTAGTGGGAATAAAATGTCGAGTACGTACGACATTAAACTCCATTTTTATTGGAAAGTGATCGCTATCGTAAAGACTGTCTAAGGCCTTCCATTTTAGATGAGGTGCCATTGAGGCAGTACACATTGAAAGGTCAATTTGGGAAAAACTGTTGGAACGCGCATTCAGGTAAGTAGGTTGGCCATTATTTAAGAGTATCATATTTGAATGAACTAAAAAGTTTTCTACTAGGCGTCCTCGAGCATCTGTGGTTTCGGAGCCCCATAAAGGATTGTGGGCGTTAAAGTCGCCCACAAGAAGACATGGTTGAGGAATCTGAGAAACAAGATTTTCTAGGTCCATCAGTGTCCAGTCAAAACGTGGTAAGTATATATTACAAACGTACAACAAACGTGGGAAATTAATCTTAATGGCTACCGCTTGTAACGTTGTGTTAATAGGGACTCTTTCTGCTTTTATATTTTTTCTGATACCTATGGCAACTCCGCCATTCGCTCGTTGATTTACCTCAGCGTCTCGCCTAATAAACTCGTAATTCTTTAGGGAATATGGTTGACCAGGTTTCAGATGTGTTTCCTGTAGGCAAATGCAGAGAGGATCATATTTATTTATTAGGAGTTTTAAATGGCAATATCTTGTAGTTATACCATTACAATTCCATTGAAATATGTTTTCCATAAATGATGTTTTAAAAGTATATTGTAAATAAAGTAATTATAATAAATAAATATTTCAATAAATAAGTGTATAAATCGTAGTACAAACAGGTGGGTAAATAACTAAAAATATGTTCAGGTAAGTATAAAATAGACTAAAAGTAAAAATAAAATATATGTATAAATATCACAGTTGGTTATCACAGGTTAATATCAGGAATTGTTATCACAATATTAGTTTTGGGATCTGTTACGGGGTGAGAGGAGGGAGGGGGCTTGCGCTTACGTCCCTTTTGCCATCCTGGTCCCCTCTTTTTTATCTTTTCTTTTTTTGTACTTACATCGGCATCAGAATTTAAAATGGATGATTCAGTGTCTGACCCTGTCTCGGACGCTTTGCGTTTTTCGGCAACCGAATCAGTGTTGGATTGTGAATCATACTGCACACCATGTCGAGATATAGTTTTTTTGGACGGTAGGGCAAATGTTTGTGATTGCGGTCCGGAAATGCCGGCCCCGCCTGAAATAATAGAAGTAACAACCTTTGTTATTTCAGGGATTAAGGCCTTTATAATGTCCTCTATTTTGAGGTTACTGGCGGCTGATGCAGTGGTTTTGACAACATCCGAGAAGTTTTTAGGTAGGTTTATATTTTTAGACATATTGTATCGACGTTTAGCCTCAAAATAAGTTACTTTATCTAAAGTTTTAATTTTTTGTATTGCAGCTTCTTCCTGATAAACCTTACAAGACCTGGACCTCGCCGGATGGTCTCCGCTGCAGTTCACGCACTTGATTGGAAGGGTGCAGGGTGTTCCCTCATGGGAAGGTTGTCCACAAATACAAATTTGTACTTTGGACTCACATTTATCGGTAATGTGGCCAAACTTTTGACATTTAAAACATCTTAACGGGTTAGGGATATATTGTCTTACCTCTAATCTATGGAAAGCAGCATTTATTTTCTTTGGAAGGACAGGTGAGTTAAATGTTAAAATGTGGGTTGGAGTATCTATAAGTTTGCCATCTTTTTTTGTTTGGATTCGTTTGACATCTGTTACTCCCTCAACGATCAGATGCCCCTTTAGTTCTTCCACACTGCAATTTAGTAGATCACTACAGTAAATGACACCTTTACTGTAGTTTAATGTTTGATGGGTTTTGACCACCACATCAACTTCACCAAAACGCACCAAACCTTGTAATCGTTTAGCTTGCTTTTCATTTTTAGCTTCCACTAATAGACCATCTTTAATTTTTTTTATTAAACGTACCTCTCCAACTAGACCAAACAAAGTTTTTGAAATAGCAAAGGGACTTTCCTTTGAAAAGTCTCCTTCACGTTTGGAAATTATCAAGAACCGGGGAATAACCTCCTTTTCATTGATAAAATCTCCGGAGTTACCCGGGTTTTGGTTTGAAGATTTATGCGCATCTTCTGGGCTATTTTTCGTTGTTTCCACGGTTTCTTTTTTTCCCATAACGTTTGTTTGCCAGCGCATCGTGCGCATAGGGGCGGGCCGAAATAGCCAGGAACGGGTATACCCTCAGCTTCTTCTAGAAAAAGCTTACCCCAGTTCCCTGAGGCCCAGCCTTCGTTTTCCCTATCCCGGTATACTCGGACGGATAGGGCTCGCCCGAAGCAATGTGGAATCCGACTTCCACATCCAATGCGCACTTCCTGATTAGGGACCGAAGTGGCTGGTTTCAGACCTACACTGCAACTTACACCTCGGCAGAGCAAGCTCACATCAACCTTTCCCGGAAACATGGTACTCAGTACTCCCAGTGGGTTACAGTGCAGGACAATCTCGCGTGCAATCCTGTTTTATTTTGTTTTTATTATTATTATTATTATTATTATTATTATTATTATTATTATTATTATTATTATTATTATTATTATTATTATTATTATTATTATTATTATTATTATTATTAATATTATTATTATTATTATTATTATTATTATTATTATTCGTTATATAAATCGGTACAAAACATACACAGGTACCAAAACTAAACAAACAGCTGTGATACGCAATAGGTAAACATAAACAAAAAGTAAAGTACAGTCACCTAGACAACAACAATAAACTTGCAAACACACCACTATAAGTATTTACTGAAATAAAGCTAAGACTTTCCTTTACAGATAATTTTCGCATAATTCGTTATAAACAAAAAAACTATTGATAACTATAGGTAGTCACATTGCCGACTACCGAAAACTATCTATCGATGGTTCTTGACCCTAGACTGAAGAAATGGTTTCGCACAGTGGGGCAAACAATTGCGGACTACAGTGCCCGAACTTTCAGCACAGTAATTTTTAGCCGAAATGAACGCAAACGAACAGATAGTAATTCAAGACCATCAAGGATTGGTCCCAGCAGCTAACTAAACACCCAAACCCCATTCATAAACCCCAATTGAATGGGGGTAGTACTAAATACCTGGTTTAGGGGGATTCCGGATTGTACTCAGTTTTGGGTCAGTCCAATGTGCCCCAAAAACCAAAATGTTTTTCCTTCTTATACCGCACTCCACTAGCTTAAATCGGGCGTATGTCACGGCCAGGCGACAAAATTCTGGAAGGGGGCTTAATCATCGAAACTGTCATCCATGACCTCCTATGAGACATTACATTATTTACCATTATTTGCAAGTGGGAGATTTTTATGATGTTCATGTATCGCCAAAAAACAATGCTTTTACTTTTGGAGTAAAGATTGTTTAAATTTTGATCAAGCACCACTCCACGTTTCGTAGTATCATTTACAACTTTCAAACCATGGGTGATTTTAATTTATTGTAATTTTTATTATTGGCCATTTTTTAGCACTTTATTTTAGAAAAAAACGATAATTTTGAAAAATCTGTTGATTGTTAAAGAATTTTCAACCCTATTTCAGCTTTAATTTTTCAATGATTCCCACTAATTTTGACTCATTCAAAATCCTCACAATCGATTTTTTGCTACTTTATGCTCTCCAGATAGTTACGGGGGTTTAAAAGTGTTTCACATTTTTAGTAAGGCAGTGTTAAGCAGTGACGTCATTTCCATCGCCTGCTATAATTTTCTCTACGCACCAAAAATCTTCTGTATCAATATCCTCCAAAAGGATAATGATCTGAGGCTAAAGTCCCATAGCAAAAGTTTGTGTAAAATCAAACCCATTTATTTAAAAATAATTTATATTTGCCTAAAAATCACACTGACAACTCAAGGGATGTATCTTTCGAAGGCATTGTCACTTAGTGTTGTTAGTGAATCCATTAAATCATTAACATAACTGAATTACACCCGAGTCATGTAAAATGCTTCTCTTTATTTGACAAAACATGTTCTACAACGTAACGAAGTTAAAATTTTTCTGCAGGAGTTCCTAATCGGTTTAGAAATGTCCTGTCGGCAGGACGAGGGACACTTTCGAAATCCTGTGACGTTTAAACCGTGTCCAGCTGTCCTATTCAATATGCAGGAGCGTTTGTTAAGTCCACAACGATGTTCGCCAGAATTAAATGATTAACATACTTTATGACATTTCAACATACCTACAGACCTACAGGAGACTGATGACAGTTTAATTTAATTGGGAATTGTATTGTATTTGCATAAATTTAATGTGTCGTAATATATATAATAGTTGCGTACGTCTGTTGTGATCGTGTTACTTTTAAACAACTTGTGCATATGGGTGATTCTACAAAAGTTGGACACTTGATGTCATCAGTCAATAGAGTAGGTATTTTAATATTTTTTGTAAATATTTTAGTATTTTACAAAAGATCAAGGTTTTTTTAAATTCTCCCACTAATTTTAATGTATTTTTTTAAAAGCACGTTTGTAGAAAAACATAATAAATATTCAAAACATCAGTACCTTTGCGTGTCACAACTCCTAAATATTTGAGTGGTTTTATTTTAAAATATATTCAATTTATCTTAAATTTTTCAATTTCACTACAAACCATAAAACATTAAATAATGTATTTTTCATATTTTATCATAGATTCGAATAAAAGCAATTTTTAAAAAATTGATAATCTTTGTACTCACTTTTTCCCGTCAGTTTTGTGTCCAATGTTAAAATTCTAAATTCCTGCGAAATATTGAAGTTTAAACGTCAAGTCCTCGTTTTAACTCAGGTGTTGGTAAAAAATTACCTATAGAGCCCGCCCTTTGCACGACATCTTGAAAACAAGGCTGGCGGCGAAGTTGTGGTAAATGCACGTATAGTTCCAGTCAAAATTTCAGTACTGTGGTGAGTAGTTATTTTCTTACGTATACCTATATATATTTCATTGTAATTTATATAAGGCTATATGTGATATATATATTTCATTGTAATTTATATAAGGCTATATGTGATATATATTTTCTTACGTATACCTATATATATTTCATTGTAATTTATATAAGGCTATATGTGATTTGTTGATAAGTAGCATCCACTAATAAAAAATATCGGTAAAATACTTAATTACGAATTATAATCTCAAATTTGTATCCCATTCATCAGTACCGTGTCGTCAGTTCCATGTTCGATATTTCGGTTATATTTTTTTCACAAACTTCAATTTAAATTCTGCTTGCACAGAACTTGTTTATTTTATGTCATTATAAACTCATATAAATTTGGTGTGGGTCCCATATCTAATAATTGCGATATCGGTATACCCAAAATCCACCAGCCGCCACTGATGTGTGGTAATATTTGATTTTAAGATATTTAATGTGTAATATGCTCAAAGTTGCAATAAATCTTATATTTTTCAATAAATTATGTATTGAGTACCCTGGTATACTCGGCACTTCCCTTGCATTCAAATTTAGAAAACACAGATATTTCAGAAGCTGTTTGAAAAAGTGACTGGCCCGGTCTGGAATAGTTTATTTATTATATTATCTATGTTCTCATAACAAAATACTGTTTAATTTTCACTAGTAATACCACTAGAGGTCAAATTATTTCCGGAAATTTTTTCGAGCTCATGAATATTTTGAAAATTATCCCGAGTCGAAGAGGAGGGATAATTTTCTAAAAATATTCATGAGGGAGAAAAAATTTCCGGATTTAATTTGACCTCGTGTGGTATTCGGTAAGAAAATTCCACACCAAATTGTGTTTAAATAATTAAAATTTATTTTTTGATTTAACTTGACCTCGACTTGATTATTTAGTTACCATGGCAACTAAGTCAACCCCAACCTAAAAGTTATTTCAGTTTTAAAGCTGTCAAGCGGCACGACGTAAAAAAAATGTGAAATTGTCTGCTGTAATGATCAATCATCGTGCAATGACTTATTTACCCGCATTATTAGAGGATTGTGGCTCCTACTTGAAGAAAGAAAATTTGTTTTGAATTGTTCACGAATATTTGCATCTTAACTATTCAAAACTCAAAGTGCTAAATGGAAAAAAAAGGTGAATAGAATAGTGTCTAAATATTATATATATTTCATTAGATATAGACATTTAATTTATTTCAAGTCCTGCATTTTCGCCATTAAGAAGAAAGGAGGTGTCCAAAGAAAACATCTAAACTTTGTAATGGAAATGTATCAAAATTATCATGTAAACAAATAAAAACCAGATTGTCAAAAAAATATTCTGTCATTATAAACGTCAAAAAATTTCCAGTATAATTCGCTGTTGGGTACCCACGAGGAAAAAATTTCCACTAAAATTCAACCGTTGCCATGGTGATCTATTAAAAATACACGTTTTGATTGGTTAAAAATTACAGGTGTGGAATTTTCTCCGAAAACTATTTAAACAAAAAGATTTGGAGAATCACCCATTTATTAATTAATAATCCCGGTGCATTCGCCATTTTTGCAACAAATCGCCGCGCGGTATTTTTTCTTTCGTATATAACAGTTATTAAAAGTATTCCTGCGGTTTTATAGTTATTGCCGCAATAAAGAATAATAATCAGGAATAAAAGAGAATGTACCTATATAAAGAAAATTTAAAACTTTGTTTTTACTTTTAACTTTTCGAATAAAGAACAATGTCAGAGCTTAAGCATTAACGGTAAAACGTATGGTTATAATTTAGCGAGATATTAGAATTCATATTGGATGCAATATGCTGCTGGGAAAGTATGACGACGAAGGGGGAATATATATTCCTTTAACTTCACCAATCCAATAAACAATAATCATTACTGTCAAAGTTCTTCAAGTAGTTTCGAGTTCTGATAGCCATAGATCTGTTCGATTATTGCCCTGTTTCAACCCTCTGACTGATGTTATATTTCAACCTCATATTGAACTGTTTTCTGAAATGTTATTTTATATAAAATATCTATGTTTTTCGACGTACATAACATATAATTTTATTGCCTCAAAGTTACGATGGAAAACGACACATGAATTACATAGTAGATTCTGTTCCAAAGTTTTCCTATTGTAAGATATTTATCTTCAGTTCGGGTATAAACTCGTTACATTATTGTCTCATTTGTAATGTCTCTCATTATATATATTTTTTTATTTTATCCACAATCTACATATTACAAGAGCATAATAATTCTGATTTGCGACCCCTTAAAATACTCACTATTTATTTATTTGGATTTAACAATTCTCCCATCAATTCCAGTGGAGTGATTTTTGACGTTGTAATAAAAATTTAAAAAAAATTAAATCAAAATCTACTTCATTCGTTTATTTAGAATGTTTGATTAAAAAAAATTGTGCCATTTGATTTAAAAATTATTTTCTTGTAAACTATTTAAAGAAACTAACGAAAATTTGCGAGAACGGTAATAAATGCAATTAATAATTAAAAATTTAAAAACCTGCTATTGTTTTTTTTGGAGTACTTTTTATTTTATTTTATTAAAAAAATTCTAATGGATTTATTACTTTAAAAATTACTAAATTAACAATGTTGAACACGTCAGAATAAAGATAAATTCATTAATTTTTGATAGTCCATTTTTGGCAAGGTAATTATATTATAATTACCTATAATAATTAATTTAAGTAAGAAAGTATAATTTCATTAACAATACAATAAAGAAAAACTTTAAAATATAAAATTATCTAACTCAACAAACGTAGTTCTTATTTTTTTCAGTAATAATATATTTTTGACAAAAAACTGTGTCATTCGCGAAAAGTCTACACAAAATATTTTTATTAACATTTATCTTTAAATAAAAAGGGTATAATCCAATATTATTATTTTTTTTAAACCTTAAATAGTTCTTTATGTATCAAGACATTAAAGTCGTATTTTTTATCATGAATGCGAGTAATAAAAAATGGCTTTAATGCCGAGGTGCATAATAAATTTTATCCGAAATCACCATAGATGACCGAATACTAATAATTAATATTGATGATTAAATCAAATGTCATTTAATGATCAAATTAAATGTCATTTGAATGTAGGAAGTGTCTACGTATACTGTTTGTACGGTTATTATATATTTACCCACCGCGGCCATTTTTTAATTTAATTAATAAAATTAACTTATTAATTTTGTTAAACAAAATTTTATGAAAGGGTCCAATCGACCTCCGCGACGGTGCTTTTTTTTAAATATTATTTAGTTGTGGCTGAGGAGCAGTAGACACATCTTGAAATGTATAATGAGTTGCATACAATACTCGTATTAAATCGGCAGTAAAATTCTACTTTACTGCAGATATTTTTTACTTTACTGCCGATTGTTGATTACTTTACTTCCGATTTCGGATAAAAGTTTTTTTTCAATAATTGATGCACGTTTTGATAATATTTAAAAATACCTTCTATTGCTACGAACCTATAGATAATACAAAATCAGTGTTATAGGCATTAAACATATTTTATAATAGGGTCGCTTTTCAATAAGATTTTTTGGTAAAGTAACGGTTTCTTAATCTTTCTCCTATAGAACAGGGCCAAATTAGCATTTTTTTATTAAAAAAGGAAAAAAAAATAAAAGCAGGTTTTTGAAAATTTTATTGTCAATTGCATTTATTACAAGAAATTAATTTTTTAAATCAAATGCTACAGATTTCTTTAATCATTAATTGTGACTATACAAATGAAGTTTTTTCAACAAAAAAGTAGTAAGTTTCTACTACTTAGTAGATTATTAATTAATATTTATTTTTAATTTTCATGACGTCAACAATCATGGACTCACTTGGCAATTTTCTACTCAGTTCCTTTAAGAGCATCCACATTCTTGAAAAATTTCATAAAACTTGTAGGTCTTGTTCCTAGGGCAGAAGTAGAATCACCAAAAATGACCGCTTCTTTATTCAACTTGCATCTAGGATTCTTTGTCCTATATCCATTTTACTTGCCACTCAATGAAGCCCTCTGCCAAGATAATGGACTTCCACCAACCCCTGCATCTGCATCTGGTGGTTTTAAAAAAAGCCACTTTTTAGAAAAGTGTTAATACCAACACAGTGCATTTTCAATTTCCATATCGCAGGAGAAACCTCTTAGTGATGACGTGTTTAGGACGTAAATTTATATATTTCCTACATATTTCAATAGCATTAACTGAGAAGTCAGCATCCAAAATTTGTTTTCGTGTCAGGAATCCAGTAAATTCCCAATTATTATTAGATTCGTCAATTCCTTACACCATAAATGCCCATCATTGGCGTAACCTAGAAGTTGAGCTATGTTTAAGAACAACTGTATCATCAGGCACTCTTCATCTCATGCCTTGGTCAAAAAGAAGTACTTTTCAAAATTGAGATCAGCGAAATTTTGATGCTCTCATGTACTTGCAAGGTTGCCTTGATCATGGGATATGTTGTCCACAATGAGAGAGATATGCTAGCAGTACAACTGCCCTTATTGCTTTCGTGCCTCTTAACCTTCTCAATTTTTTAAATTTCTCGCTCCTTTGAAAGCAACTACGAACCAGCTTCTTGGGCATCTTTGATTATATGAAGGTATATTTTTTTTTTAACTTCTTTCATCTTGACACTTTGATTGCACTGGTAGTTTTAGAAACTTTTTTTCCTAACATGGAGTACTCCAGCTTTGTTTAACCAATTTTGGGCCGCTGATTTCAAAAATGTCATTTTTTTTCTCTATTACGTCTAGGATTTAAAAAAATTTCGTAATAAAATGTTCTGCTCAATCACTTAAAAATGTAAGTGTTTTTGTTAGTATTTTAATTATTTATTAAATTATTTTGGC
Organism: Brassicogethes aeneus; assembly: GCA_921294245.1. Classification (NCBI taxonomy): domain Eukaryota; kingdom Metazoa; phylum Arthropoda; class Insecta; order Coleoptera; family Nitidulidae; genus Brassicogethes; species Brassicogethes aeneus. The sequence continues at coordinate 50,557,253 of OV121135.1, forward strand.
TTAAATAGTTTATCTTGAATGTACTGAAGGAATTGGTATATAGCAAATAGATTATATTTGAATACGTCAATGCAGAAACTGAATATGTCCTATAGGTATACCTATCTAGTTTTGAGATAAATAAGAAAAACTGAACAGAAAGTGGACATGTTCTGGACATATTCAGTTTATCTACTATATTAACGCCTTTGTATAATCTAGATTACCGTGACATGTGAAATTTCTACGCCATTCGATCGGGCACCCTTTACTTATAGTAAATCCATGTTTAACTCAATATCCCTAAAAAGTGGACATATTCAGTTTCTGCATTGACCTATTCATTTATCTTAACAATATGACATTTTAAATACTAAAACTAAAATTTTAATGTATTTTATGTAAAAAAACAAACATTATTTTACAGTTTTTGTCGTTTATTTTAATTATTGAATTAAAAGGGCAACAAAGTAAACAACTTTCGGTATTTTTTATCCAAATTAAGCTCAAAAAATGTAATGCATTGCATAATTTTGCTTTTTTCCACCTTATTAAATCATATCAAATATCGAATTGAATAATGGTATTATTGTGCTTAATCCTTATCATCGTCGTACATATTTTGCTGCAAATTCCAGCAAATGTCTCTTAGCAATGAATCCAACCCATAGCTATCTAAAAATGCTCTAGATTTGCAGTTACTTGGTAAAATCGTTCTCCATGTTCATCAGTTCGGCAAATTTATCAGGATGAAAAAAAAGAAAATGTATTTTAAATGACATATTAACATACTAATTCTTTACAAAACGGAGAGCATTGCTTGGGCGTAAAGGTACCGCAACAGAAACAAAACAAATTTACAACGACGACATAAAGGTTCGTCTCCTTTCTCTTTCTCTGTGACTTCCATTACCACTTCCATTTCCTGCTCTTTTATTATTTTTGATTCTTAAAATCACTTTCAAGTAAAAATACAATTTAAATTTTAAATGTCAAAAATTAATAGATGCACTGTAATGTACTTAAACGATAAAGTAGGTAAAGGCGCCTTTATACTTCAATTCGATATTAAATTTTGATAAGACATAATAAATAAGATTGGAAATTGAAGTTTTGGGTACTTTAGGCATGATGTGAATAAAAAAATATAAAATAATAGTCGAAGAGTAATGTTTATACCGAAACCCATTTACCTTCTTTGTTGCCTTTTTAGTTTAATTAGTAATTAAAAAAAAACGATACAAAAATTTCAAAAAATGATACTTTTTACCAAAAAAACATAATATTAGTTTTGGTATTTAATAAAGCACTTTTCTGCAGAAAAGGGCTTTATTAAATATCCCTTATACACCGTAAATACGGGTGACTTTGCACCCCGCGGGTGACTTTAACCCATTTATGAAAAATCTTTTCGCGCTCGATAAAATTAACATTTATAATTTGTTGGTCTAAACCTGTCAATTGAGCGATTCTATTGAGTTTATATTACAGGAAAATCAGTGTTTTAAAGAAAGAAATGGGATTTATTACACTTCAAAATTGTATATATCGTATCAGTGCAAAACTCTTAGAAATACACGCGTTACAATTTCTATATTATGCGCAATCCATTGGAATGATGATCCTTGGTTAACTACAGGTCGATTTTTTATTTTTTTTTATTGGTAATCCCTTGCAATAGATATATGTCGCTGCTAACACGTGTCTAATAAAAATAAAATATAATATTACATTTATTTTATACTGAAAAAACACTGTGAGACAAAGTAACCCGCAACCAGGGGGTAACTTTGCACACCCAGTTTTTAATGTTTATTTTTGAAACTCAGCCCTATGTAATATTATAACATAGTTATTATGAAAGAGCAACTCAAGACTCAAATTTTGGTATACAAAATTTAATGATTATGATTGTTAAAACCACAACAATTTTAAGCTGAAGTTTGAAAGTGAGCCAAAGCCACCCGTGTTTACGGTACTACTATAGAATACGGCTACAATGAAACAAAAAAATGTTCTATTTGACATTTATCTACCGATGACTTTGTATGGAGTCCCTGTATATTTTTGACAAAAAACGTCAAAAATATACTGAATTTCAAAAATAGATTTAAGGCAAAATAATTTAATAAATAATCAAAATATTAACGAAAAACTTACATTTTAAGATAATTGGGCAGAGCATTTTATTACGCAATTATTTCGAATTCTAGAAGTCCTGGAGCAAATCGAGTGTCATTTTTGAAATCAGCAGCCCAAAATAAGGTCATCTATGGTATAATAGGTGGGCGTACTTAATGTTAGTAATTCGAATTATCATAGGTATACTATAGTGTTGTTTTTTGAAAACTTTTAACAATTTATTATTTGTAATCATCCATCTCACGAATCATCCTTTAATCCTGTGGTGTGCTTCAAAACAATATTTGTGTTGCTAATGTTTAAAGGGATATTATGGCAAAACAAATTAATTAGGCGATTGCGGATATAATGTAGTTATTCGGAGTATTGTCGTGAACTACGACGAAGGGGCAATCCGGCAAATACCTCGAACGTCTAAGCGGCTGCAACAGTTGCTAAGTGGCTCTAAGATTGTCGGAACTATTTGCGGAACTATAATTGCCAATATAGTGGCGAAATATCGAAAGCCTAAGCGATGGTAATTGTTTCACTTTATAGCATACATGCTATAAACACAATTATGGCCAGAAGGCGCGCCTTCCACGTTCTAATTCTTATTGGTCGTTTGCCATTGTTCTAAGATGACACATGATCTACAACTTAACTCGCGGCGACACATTCCAGTTTCCAACAATAACCCTTTCTTAATTGTTACGTGCAAGATGTCGAAAAGCCATAAACCAAGACAGCTACAAACCGAACTAATGCTGTTTATTAAGATCGCTTCTCTAACCCCTTACTACACTAATAAATTCCGAACCTATTATCTTGCCAAACATTGTCTTAACAGCCTTTAATAACAAGCTTCTTAGAAACTTTATTGATACTAATTTTAACGAGACAAAAACTTTTGAATATCTTAAATTATGACAATTGCTAACCCCCATTTATACATTTTGACTAAAAATAAGGATAGAGTGGTAAAAGGGCATCTTTACTCTTAGATTTATGGTGATTTGGGTTTCGTCCTGGTTGGCAATTGAGGGGCTCGGTGCAAGAACCGGGTATCTCCATATTCGGAAAATGTTCAGGAGACAAGAAAAAACATTGTTAAAAATTATTTTATACAATGTCATTAATTTTTATTTCTCCTGTATCTGATATATTTAGTTATAGCTAACGTGGATCTACACGGTTTTTGCACCGAACGATGCGGAATACTGAAGGGTGTATCTTCATATACCTAACTCAATTTAGCAGAAAATATGGAGATACCCGGTTCTTGCACCGAGCCCCTCAATTAGACGAAGCAGGGCCACCTTTGGCAGCAATTAGCCATAACTTGTACTAGTTTTTTAATTTTTGAACATTTTAGTTTTTTAGCTATAATTTTTTACAAGTAAATATTTGGTTGGGTTGATTTTTTATTTTTTTTTCACTGTTTTAACCATAATTTTTAACAAAGAACTTTTGTTTTTTTTTTAGTTTTTGTTTAGTTTTAAGTTTCTTACAAGGAAATATTCAGTTGGGTTGGAGTTTTAGGTTTTTAGTTGTTTTTACTGTTTGGCTATAATTTTTTTTATTTTTAGTTATAGTTTTTTAGCTTTTTAGTTTTTTGGTTGATTTTACTGTTTTAGCTATAATTTTTCAGTTTTTTTAGTTTTTGAACTATAATTTTTACAAGAAAATATTTGGTTGGGTTGGTTTTTCAGTTTTTTTTTGTTATTTTAACTGTTTTGTTTATATTTTTTTTAATTTTTAGATTTAGTTTTTTTACTTTTTAGGGTTTTGGTTGATTTTTCTATTTTAGCTATAATTTTTTAAAAGATAATGGTTTTTTAGTTTTTTAGTTTTTCTTTTCTGTTTTGGCTATAATTTTTTACATAGAAATTTTGTTTTTTTTTATGTTATTGTTTAGTTAGGAAATATTCAGTTTGGTTGTTTTTTAGTTTTTTTTACCGTTTTGGCTATAACTTTTTTTCTTTTTTTTAAGTTTTTTAGCTTTTTAGTTTTTTGGTTGATTTTACTATTTTAGCTATAATTTTTTACAAAGAGCAATACAGGAAAATAAAATTGATATTTGGAATGATTACAAAAATATAAGAAATATGATAGTTCAACAAATAAGAATTAATAAAGAAGCACATTTTAAAGAAATAATTGACAATAATAAAAACAATTCCCGAGAATTATGGAAAAACTTAAACACATTTTTACCTGGCAAACATCAAATACTCCCAAATAAAATAATATTTGACACTATAGCCCTAGAAAATGATAAAGATATTGCTGAAGCTTTTAACACCTATTTTATAGAAAGTATTAACAAAATAGTGAAAAATATACCTAAACGGCCAAATCCAAAGAAATCTACTGTGATATTTAATTGTGAGTTTTCTGTTTTTAAACCAGTGTCAATGTGTAGTATGAAAAAACTTTTAAAAAATATGAAAAATGTTGGAGGTGGTGAAAATGGTGTATCTAAAAAAGTATTGTATGATGCAGTTGCTGTAATTGGTGAACGATTGTTAGATGTTATAAATACTTCTCTGTATACTGGGATATTTCCTGAAAATTGGAAGCAATCTATTATAGTACCTGTACCAAAAGTCAACAATACAAAACAACATAATGAGTTTCGACCAATTAATACTGTGCCAGTTTATGAGAAGATCCTAGAGCTAGTGGTAAAAGATCAACTAGATGAATATTTAAAAAAAAACAGTATCATAGTTCCAAACCAGTCTGGTTTTCGGGAACACCACTCATGTGAATCGGTAATTTTAGATATCTGTGATGAATTTCTTAGGGCTATTGACTGTGATAATTATGTTTTGGCGGTTTTTCTTGACTTCACTAGAGCATTTGAAACTGTTGATCGCAGTAAATTAGTTGATAAACTAGACGGCCATTCCAAGCCCATGGACAGGACACATCAGAAACATGTCTAAATATATTCTTGTTACTTCCTTAAGTTTACTTATTTCTTCTACGAGTATTTATGAGAAGTATTAGCCAAATTTGGCTAATACTTCTCATAAATACTCGTAGAAAAAATAAGTAAACTTAAGGAAGTAACAAGAATATATTTAGACATGTTTCTGATGTGTCCTGTCCATGGGCTTGGAATGGCCGTAGAGTGTCTTGGTGTCAAACAAACGGTGTTAAAATGGTTTAAGTCATATTTGTGCAATAGAGTCCAATGTGTTAAGTATCATGGAAGTTTGTCAAAACCTCAACTTGTCAATTTTGGTGTGCCACAGGGAACAGTGCTGGGTCCGTCATTATTTTTACTTTATGTTAATGATATTGTGAGTGTGGTCAAAAAATGTAAAATTGTTCTGTTTGCTGATGACACTATGCTCTATGTAGTTGGTAAAAACCTACAAGAAATGCAAATAGCTATAAATAGTGAGTTGCAGAATTTGTATGAATGGATCTGTGATAATAATTTGTGTATTAATGCCAAAAAGTCCAAATATTGTGTATTCGGTAAAAAATCTAAATTGTGTAATGTGGAAGTCAATCAAATTAATGTTGTAGTTAATAGAGAAAGAATATTATATGAAAAAGAAATTAAATATTTGGGTGTAATTCTTGATCAAAATTTTAATTTTTATGCAAATGCTGATTATGTAATGAGAAAATATTCCCAAGCAGTTAATTTTATTGGCAGAGTCACAAACAACATGTCAATGTATTCTAAAATAATGTTATATAATGCATTAGCAGCACCTTATTTACAATTTTGTCCAACACTTTTATATGTTTTGCCCAGTTATAAAAAAAATAAAATCCAAATAATTCAAAATAGGGCCATGAGAATTATTTTAAAATGCAGTATATATACACCTGTAAGAATTATGTTGGAAGTACTAAATATGTTGTCTGTAAAACAAAAAGTTATGTTTGATGTTTATGTGTTTATTTTTAAGATAAAGAAAAAAATGGTACCTGACTATATATGTGATAAAGTTAAATTATTTAAGGACATTCATAATTATTGTACAAGAAATCAAAACGACTTTATTTTACTTGATAGAAGTGTATCGAATCAATTTAGAAACACTATTTTGTTCAAGGGCCTATTTGAGTATAATCAAAGTACGATAAAAACAAGTGATAAGCTTTCTCAGTTTAAAAAACTCATTAGAAGTTATATAACACATATGTGTTGTCAAATTTTTAATTTTAGTTATGTATGTATGTGTGTGTATGCATTTGTATATGTATATATTTATTTATTCTTAATACTGTTAATTTGCCATTTGTAAACTATGTAGCATTTTTGCTAAATAAATATATTATTATTATTATTATTAAGGAAATATTTGGTTATACCTATAGGTTGGTTTTATGTTTATTAGTTGTTTTTACTGTTTTGGCTATAATTTTGACTAAAAATAAGAATAAAGTTGTAAAAGGGCATCTTTACTGTTAGATTTATGGTGATTTGGGTTTCGTCCTGGCAGCAATTAGCCATAACTTGTACTAGTTTTTTAAGTTTTGAACTATTTAGTTTTTTAGTTTTTTAGCTATAATTTTTTACAAGGAAATATTTGGTTGGGTTTATTTTTTAGTTTTTTTCACTGTTTAAGCTATAATTTTTAACAAAAAACTTTTGTTTTTTTTAGTTTTAAGTTTCTTACAAGGAAATATTCAGTTGGGTTGAAGTTTTAGGTTTTTAGTTGTTTTTACTGTTTTGACTATATATTTTTTTATTTTTATTTATAGTTTTTTAGCTTTTTAGTTCTTTGGTTAATTTTACTGTTTTAGCTATAATTTTTTACAAGGACATATTTTTTAGTTTTTTAGTTTTTGAACTATAATTTTTACAAGAAAATATTTGGTTGGGTTGGTTTTTAATTTTTTTAGTTATTTTAACTGTTTTGCTATATATTTTTTTCTTTTTAGATTTAGTTTTTCAGCTTTTTAGTTTTTTGGTTGATTTTACTATTTTAGCTATAATTTTTTACAAGGAAATATTTGGTTGGGTTGGTTTTAGTTTATTAGTTGTTTTTACTGTTTTGGCTTTTTAGTTTTTTAGCTATAATTTTTTACAAGGAAATATTTGGTTGGGTTGATTTTTTAGTTTTTTTTACTGTTTTAGCTAAAATTTTTAACAAATTACTTTTGTTTTTTTAATTTTTGTTTACTTTTAAGTTTCTTACAAGGAAATATTTAGTTGGGTTGGAGTTTTAGGTTTTTAGTTGTTTTTACTGTTTTGGCTATAATTTTTAGTTATAGTTTTTTAGCTTTTTAGTTTTTTGGTTGATTTTACTGTTTTAGCTATAATTTTTTACAAGGACATATTTTTTAGTTTTTTAGTTTTTGAACTATAATTTGAAAATATTTGGTTGGGTTGGTTTTTCATCTTTTTAGTTATTTTAACTGTTTTGCTATATATTTTTTTCTATTTAGGTTTAGGTTTTTAGGTTTTTAGTTTTTTTGTTAATTTTACTGTTTTAGCTATAATTTTTTAAAAGATAATGGTTTTTTAGTTTTTCTTTACGGCTTTGGCTATAATTTTTTACATAAAAATTTTGTTTTTTTAGTTTTTGTTTAGTTGGGAAATATTCAGTTGGGTTGTTTTTTAGTTGTTTTTACTGGTTTGAGTATAACTTTTTTTTTTGTTTTTTTTTAAGTTTTTTAGCTTTTTAGTTTTTTGGTTGATTTTACTATTTTGGCTATAATTTTTTGCAAGGAAATATTTGGTTGGGTTGGTTTTATGTTTATTAGTTATTTTTACTGTTTTGGCTATAGTTTTAACTAAAAATAAGGATAAAGTTGTAAAAGGGCATCTTTACTCTTAGATTTAGGTTTCGTCCTGTTTAAGGTCGTATTTTTTATCACGAATGGGGAAATTATTTGCCAAGGCGAAAGCCTACGTAAGTGATAAAAATGATTCTCATGCCGAGGTGCATATTAAATTCTATCCGAAATCACATTTAATAATACTAATAATTAATATTGATGATTAAATCAAATGTCATTTGATGATCAAACCAATGTCATTTAAATGTAGGAAGTGTGTACGTATACTGTTTGTTGCAACGGTTATTATATATTTGCCTGCTGCGGCGATTTTTTTATTTAATTAATAAAATTAACTTATTATTTTTAATAAACAACATTTTATGAAAGGGTCCAATCGACTTCCGCGATGCTGCTTTTTTTAAAATATTATTTAGTTGCTGCTGAGGAGCAGTAAACACATCTTAAAATGTATAATGGGTTGCATACAATACTCGTATTAAATCGGCAGTAAAGTTCTACTTTACTGCCGATTGTTGAATACTTTACTACAACAAACAAAATAAAAAATTATTTGTTAATTTTAACCAATTAAGATATTATGTTAATTCATGTCCACATAGGTTATTAGTTGTTTTAACTGTTTTGGCTATAATTTTTTTATGTTTAGTTATAGTTTTTTAGCTTTTTAGTTTTTGAACTATAATTTTTACAAGAAAATATTTAGCTTGGTTGGTTTTTCAGTTTTTAGTTATTTTAACTGTTTTGGCTATATTTTGTTTACTCTTTATTTAGTTTTTTAACTTTTTAGTTTTTTGGTTGATTTTACTGTTTTAGCTATAATTTTTTAAAAGATAATGTTTTTTTTAGTTTTTTAGTTTTTCTTTACTGTTTTGGCTTTAATTTTTTACATATAAATTTTCTTTTTTTAGTTTTTGTTTAGTTAGAAAATATTTAGTTGGATTGTTTTTCAGTTGTTTTTACTGTTTTGGCTATAACTTTTTTCTTTTTTTTTTTAAGTTTAAGCTTTTTAGTTTTTTGGTTGATTTTACTATTTAAGCTATAATTTTTTACAAGGAAATATTTGGTTGGGGTAATTTTATGTTTATTAGTTGTTTTTACTGTTTTGGCTCTAATTTTGACTAAAAATAAGGATAGAGTGGTAAAAGGGCATCTTTACTCTTAGATTTATGGTGATTTGGGTTTCGTCCTGGTTGGCAATTAGACGAAGGGCAAAGTAAGCAGGGCCACCTTTGGCGGCAATTAGCCATAACTTGTACTACACCGTAACCGTTAAATAAGAAAGCGGGCGGAAAGATGAGACGCTGGCGCAGGCAAGTGCCGTCTGATTGTGAGTGACGACTGGATCGTCGCCTGGACTGGCAATATCCTTACGTCCTTTTACGGTAACGAGAACAAGTGACTGAGGCAGATTCGAACGGTCGGCACGGTCAATGAGGAGTTATGCGATGGCTCAAACGCCATCCGGAATTCAGATGACTGCTCATTCTTTGTGTCCGCGTGTTTTCGTTTTTGTTACCGGCGAACCCTGGATTCAACTGAAAATATGGCTGCGATAGAATTTTGCCCCGAATCAACTTACAGTTTCGTTGATTTAGATTTCTAGGTCAAATTGTCCGTGATACGTTTTAGTTTAGTTTTGCAGAAAAAAGGATATGATCATATTTTGAAGCAAAGTCTGGAATTTTTATTTTGCATTTATTTTCTATTTTTTAACTGGTACTTACAGTTTTTTTGTTGTCCAGTTTTTATATTTTTAGTTTTTTAGTTATTTACTTTTTTGGTTTTTATGTTTTAAGTTTTTTAGATTTTTAATTTTTTAGTTGTTTAGTTTTTTAGTTTTCTTAGTTTTTAGTTTTTTAGTTTTTTGGATATATTTTTTTACAAGAAATTATTTAGTTGTTTTGTTTTTTTAGTTTTTTAGCTTTTTTCCCTGTTTTGGTTAGAATTTTTTAATTAGTTTGTTTAGTTTTAAGTTTTACAAGGATTTACTCGGTTGGGTTGGCTTTTTAGTTTTTTGCTTGATTGACTGTTTTAGATATAATTTTTTACAAGGAAATATTTGGTTGGGTTGGTTTTTTAGTTTTTTTAACTGTTTAAGCTATAATTTTTTTAAAGAAATTTTGTTTTTTTTTAGATTTTGTTTAGTTTTAAGTTTTTTACAAGGAAATATTCAGTTGGGTTGGCTTTTTGGGTTTTTAGTTGTTTTTACTGTTTTGGCTATAATTTTTTTTATTTTTTAGTTTTAGTTTTGGGTTGATTTTACTGCTTTAGCTATAATTTTTTTAAATGAAATTGTTGGTTGGGTTGTTTTTTTAGTTTTTATTACATTTTTAGCTATACATATTTACATAGTTTATTTATTAGAAAATATTTGGTTGGGTTGGTTTTCTAGTTTTTTAGTTTCTTCCCTGTTTTGGCTAGAATTTTTTAATTAGTTTGTTTAATTTTAAGTTTTACAAGGAAATATTCGGTTGGGTTGGCTTTTTAGGTTTTTAGTTGTTTCTACTGTTTTGGCTATTTTTTAGTTTTAGTTTCTTAGCTTTTTACATTTTCACTTTTTTAGGTATAATTTTTACATAGAAATTTTGTTTAGTTTTTAGTTGTTTTTACTGTTTTGTCTATAATTTTTTTATTTTTTAGTTTTAGTTTTGGGTTGATTTTACTGCTTTAGCTATAATTTTTAAAAATGAAATTGTTGGTTGAGTTGTTTTTTTAGTTTTTATCACATTTTTAGCTATACATTTTTACATAGAAATTTTCTTTATTAGATTTGGGTTTTTAGTTTTTTAGTTGTTTTTATTGTTTTGGCAATAATTTTTTTAGTTTTTTAGCTATAATTTTTTAAAAGGAAATTTTTTGGTTGGGTTGGTTTTTTAGTTTTATTTTCACTGTTTTAGCCATAATTATTTGCATCAAAATTTTGTTTTTTTATGTTTTTTAGTAAGGAAATATTCAGTTTATTTTTTTGGCTGTAAATTTCCATTATTTATTAGTTTAAATTTTTTAGCTTTTTAGTTTTTTGGTTGATTTTAGCTATAATTTCTTACAAGGAAATATTCGGTTGGGTTGGTTTTTTAGTTGTTTTTACTCTTTTAGATAAAATTTTTTACATAGAAATTTTGTTTTTTTAGTTCTCGTTTAGTTTTAAGTTTTTTACAAGGAAATATTCAGTTTTTAAGTTTTTTTTTTAGTTTTTTTGTATTTAAATTTTTTGGCTATAAATATTTGGTTGCTTGTTTTTTTAGTTTATTAGTTGTTTTTAATGTTTTAGCTATCATTTTTTATAAGGAAATATTTGGTTGAGTTAGTTTTTTAGTTTTTTTCACTGTTTCGGCTAAAACATTTTATATGGAAATTTTTGGTTTTTTAGTGTTTGTTTGGTTTTAAGTCTTTTAGTTTTGTTTTATCCATAAGTTTTGCTTTTAAAACTAAATAATTATCTAGTTTTTTAGTTCTTTTTTCTGTTTTAGTTATAACTTTTTATCAAGACATTTTTTGTTTTTTTGACTATATTTTTTTACTAACGATTTTGCCGTATATTTTTTCCCAACCTTAGGTCAGAAAAACTTCAATAACGCAAAATACTGTGTAAAAAGCAAAACGCCCTATTTAACTTTTTTCGATATTATAGTATTTATTCGATAATTGATAACCAATATGCCAATAAATCGGAAAAACGAATAGACTTGGCATATAAAAATGTAAATTTCAGCAACGCGGCGCGCCGGGGCAATTGGAGGCAAATGTTGCGCTCTCTAATAACCTTTAATGATGTATACCCGCAAAATTTATTGAGTGTACAGATAGAAAACAAAACGATACAAACATATCAGGCGACAGCCGGTCCTCCATGATAATGAGTGCGCGAAACGGCGGCTACGGCTCCAGATATTCATGTGTGATTTGTGAGAGCCGGTAATTAGAAGCGCCCGTTAAGCGCGGCTGCTGCGTCAATATATCTAGACTCGGGGCTGGCGCTGTCTTCCGCCATGGCGAACACGCACTATCGTAATGTGTTCGGCTTCGGCGCTTATTTGCAAGTGTTATTCAATTTATCTGCCCGCACCCGCGCTTCTTGTTTATTGGCTGGCTGTGATTTCTACACGTGTGTCTGCAGCACGTGTGCGCGTGGGAATCCCACCGCCGCCCGCGCGCCCTCTGCACACTTTAACGCCAAATTGCCAGGATCGGGTGTCACGTGCTCTCCTGCTTACACAAACTTTTGGTTTATTGTCGCGCCGCCCAATGTTCTCAAATCCGCTACTTGCCAGGATCAAAACTTTATTATACTACACAGAAGTCTCTTGCAACTTAACCGTCACGAGGTGACTCTAAACTTATTACGTTTGCTAACAGACTAGCAAATATCCAAGAAAAAGAGCATACTTAGTGGCATTAGAACTCTGCTATCCTAAATTAAGAACGTTTCTCTTTAAAGTATATATTTTAGACTGTAAGCGTTCACACCCCCCCCAGCAAAGAATCTGTAAAAAGTTACACCCCAAGTGATAAATGAAATATAACACCACGGCAAATGTTATATTAAATTACGACAAATAAATAAAATAAATACTTACGGTAATAAAGCTCATTAATTTAGTAACCCAAGGTACTTGTGAGGTGTTGTATTCATAGGGAAAGTATTAAAAAGGGAAATAATAAATACAGTAAATAAAAGGCAATAAGTTACGTTTGAACTCAGGTCAAAAACCCGGAAGGCTCCCGTTTATTTTTTATTAGTATCGCTCATAAAACCTTCCAAAATGAGGGATTATGGGAGTGAGTTACACGTATAAAATATTTACAATTTATAACAAACAATAATGATATTTATTTGGATAGAGCAACAAAAACAACCGCAACCCAAACGACATTTAACTTAGTGAACTCTGAAAGAAAAGGACCTCCTACAACCGTTAAAACCACACAATATCTCCTTACTGCGACTACAACCCAAATATAAATAAATATATAAATAACATTAGATAAATAATACCTCATACTAGAGCTTGGCTCTCGTTTTTCATTTTTAATTTTTATCTTCGCTTTTTGCTGATTTGTTTGTTTATTTGTTTGTTTGTTTGTTTGGTGAAAGTAGATTGAGTCTTAGTCTCTATTTTTGTATTTTAAATTTAACTTTATTCATCAAGCATTCCGTCTGCAATAGGCCTCCATCATCCAAATAAAGTTTTTATATTTATTTACTGTTGAATTTAAGTTTACTGTTACACAAATTTTCATGTAATATTTATTAGAGTTCAGGCTCAATAAACTGTTGGAAAAGGAGTAAATAATAATCGGCTTCGAGGTCATTCCAATTGAAGGTCCGCAATCGCCCGTTATGCCTCATTAGTCGGCAAACTTTAATAACTTAATAATTACCATAAAATACTAGGTAATAAATTGACCAAATCCCAAAGGGCAATTTCTGCGTTGCGCATTCAGATGAATACAGACCTTTACACACCTCTTAAAATTTACAGGATAGAAATTCAAAATGGGCTTGTTGTGTCATGGACTCCACGGAAAGTGGATAAATTAAATGTCGCTATCGTACAATCACTGTTGCTACTCACTCCAAATGTAATACCAAATATTTGAATATGACTGGTAAAATTACTAATTAATTACGGGACATTAATGTGAATCCGCGAGTACAATTTAATAAATCCCGTATTTAAGAAAATCGATATTAAATACACTTAATTTACACAGCGTTTACGTTAAATCCCCTTTTTGAAATATTTATTAAAATTAATTAAATAATCCTAAGTACCGTCCTGACATTTAGCTTAATTAAATCGAATACGGTCCTGCCTATTTTAATTTGATGAAATCCCCGTAAATTCAGGCTCTTTTAATTTAATAATTACTCGTTAAAAATCCCTGCCTTTTATTATATAAAATACACGTACCAATTGTTTATAACGTAGAATATAAATTATAATACGAAATACCTAGTTTTAAACGTAAATTTTACAGCGTGGTTTATTTTAAAACGTCAGCCATTACAGCTGAATAGATCGAACGATGACGCCAAGTCAATTGATCGAATATTTATCTTTACATAATTAGTTTGTGTAAACTAATTATACCAAAATGCTCAGGAATATTTATACTACAATAATTTAGTTATTTAAAACGTACAAACCTACAAATTCCAACACTTTTCTGCACACACAATTTCGCAAAACCCTTGTCGCTGCACGGCTCTTCTCCAATGCTCGAATGAATGTTCTCCCCTGCCCGTCACTTGCGTCTTTCCCCCTACCTTTTCCCACTTAATCAGGAGAGTCTTTCTAACCAATGGCACGCTACCTTTTACATGTCACTTGTATTTCCGTTGCGCTAAATTTAAATGTTAGTTTTATTTACATGGCTTTTTGAATGCATTTATTTTAAACAATTAGGATCGTAATAACCCACGGATTGTTTATTAGGGGGGGTATTTGCAGATCTCCTCAGACGCCCCCAAAGTGTTGATAAGGAACCAGCTTGGTGCAGATCCGAAAGTAACACTTTTAACCCCCCTTTATAATTGGTATAATGAAAGTGTTTGTTGTGAGTGAGATGCAGCGTTAACAGGTCTACTGTTTTTACTGTAGGTCTACCGTTTTCCCTTAATATACCGTGCAACCGTATTTTACTAAAATTCTACCGTATTTCTAGAAAACATTATATTTTACAAAATTCATAAAATTTTGACAAGATTTCATTGCACAATCGTACAAAATCGCTGAACGCGTGAAGTGCGTTTCAGTATTATTTAAATCCCCCAATTTGTGTCACGGATTGTACGTTTTACCAAATATCAGTTTGATTCCCTCATGCGTTGTAATATGAACAACATTTTTTTTTTCAAACTATATATTTTGAGTAAAGGATTTTAAAAAGCAAAATGTCAGGCATTTTCAAATTGAACTTGATTTTATCAACAAAATTTGTTACTTTAACTGGTGATTAAGTCTGAGAAGCAGGCTTTGGGATTTGGGAAGTTTTTGTGAAACCTGTGTAAATACTTGCGTGTTAACCGACTCGATGATTAGTTGTATCTGCTCCGTATCCAATGAGACGAAATTTCGCATTCCAGAACTCTGCTTAATTACTTCTGGCGTTGGACCATTAATGTGCGGTTGTCCCTCCATAGCTGACGATGCCTCTCCAGAACCATTGGGGTCATTTATACTACCAACATTCAAGGCTAAGTTTTGGGCTGCGTGTGCCTTGATTCCAAGACGTTGTACTATAATGGGCGGTGTTTTCTCAACTCTAGGTGTGTCATGTCTACATCCCCCATGAATGAACGGCCTCCATACTTGATGCTTTCCTGGTGACGTTGTACTACTTCAAAATTTTTGAACGTCCAATGGTGATCCATCTCGATATGCATACCAGCCAAAGCAGCTCCTCAAAAAAAATAAAAAAAAAAAACAGAAAACAAAACAAAAGAAAAATATAAAAAAAAATTAAAATAAAATGTCTCTCCATGAATACAACTTTACGAACCTCATCCCTTGCACAAGCAACAATCTGTACCGCCGAAGCAGTACTTTTTTGTGAAAGTAAAATAAACAATTTTGAACCGTTTTACAAAACAAGTACGTAATGAGTTTCTTAACAAAGTCAGGTCCTACTAGTCAGTAATGTCAATATAGTTCTAGTTCGTGGTCAAACATACACACTTCAGGCGCCCCCACATTCGTTGGCAGATTCATTCAACAAGCATACAAAATTAAGAAACTCAAAACGTCAAAAAAAATTAAATTAAATTTTTCTTTAAATTATCCTGGTTATCCTGGTCACGGCACCAATCTATAAAATACACGTACCAATTGTTTATAACGTAGAATATAAATTATAATACGAAATACCTAGTTTTAAACGTAAATTTTACAGCGTGGTTTATTTTAAAACGTCAGCCATTACAGCTGAATAGATCGAACGATGACGCCAAGTCAATTGATCGAATATTTATCTTTACATAATTAGTTTGTGTAAACTAATTATACCAAAATGCTCAGGAATATTTATACTACAATAATTTAGTTATTTAAAACGTACAAACCTACAAATTCCAACACTTTTCTGCACACACAATTTCGCAAAACCCTTGTCGCTGCACGGCTCTTCTCCAATGCTCGAATGAATGTTCTCCCCTGCCCGTCACTTGCGTCTTTCCCCCTACCTTTTCCCACTTAATCAGGAGAGTCTTTCTAACCAATGGCACGCTACCTTTTACATGTCACTTGTATTTCCGTTGCGCTAAATTTAAATGTTAGTTTTATTTACATGGCTTTTTGAATGCATTTATTTTAAACAATTAGGATCGTAATAACCCACGGATTGTTTATTAGGGGGGGTATTTGCAGATCTCCTCAAGACTTAGAAACAGGAGAACACTTGGAGGTTTCTGGTGACAAATTCCTAGATGTTTATCTGTATAACAAGTTGTTGCACATGTTATGTCCAGGGGCTATACGTTTTCCGTAAACTTAAATATATTGTGACCCAATCGGTATTATTAACTGCAAATAATGCACTAGTACATGCTTAAACGCCATATGATATTTTAGTATGTTTAACACTTTAAATAAGTCTCTGGCGCCTAGTGAACAATAAAAAGTTAGACTTAACTTCACTTAATGCCCGACTGAGAACAGTTAGCCGTTCGCAATACTTTTGTAGTCAGCATAGTTTTAAATATATTTAAATATACAAGGTTTATCAATTTGAATAAGTCTCTGGCGCCTAGTGAACAATATAGATTGCCTTCCTTCCTTCCTCCCGTAGTCGTGCCCGTACGATTTGTGCGTCTTGTAAAAAGTCAATTTATAGATTGTTGTGTAAAATTCTGTAACCATGCGCGATGACACCTAAAATGGTTGACATTTGTTTTTGTTTATATTCTGCGTTTTACCCATTGTGTGTAAATATGAAAGATAATCATTTATATATTAGTACAGTGATCACAATTTTAATTGCCCATGCAGTAACTGCTAAACAAGAAATTTGTGGGAAATTAGCATAAACTACATTTTTATAAAAAGCAGTAGGTATTTAACTGATTTATTTAACTTAAAAGATAGTTTACTGCATTTCTTTGTTGAATTAAGATACAAAATGTCTATAGCTTTATTATAGTTGGAAGACTCGGCCACTTTACCAAGACCGGGAAACTACGATGTTTTACAAAGCAACGTTTCTAAAAATGAAAGACATTGATCATAAACAATATCTAAATATCCGATTTAGAGACACAAATTATTTAATAAACTGAACACCTATCTTAAATAATACTAAACAATCATGTATTTTAAATATTTTGTGCCTACGCGCTGTCACCCTACAGCGCTGTCACCCTACAGCGCTGTCACCCTACAGCGCTGTCACCCTACAGCGCATGTCCATAACAAGCACTGTGATTGGTCATGTCAAAGACCTTTACGGTGAAAGATACAACTTAAAAATTTCTACGGGAGGAAGGAATGCCGTCCTTACGGTACGGGAATCTATAACTAGCACTACGATTTAAATAAACATTTTTTACGTATACGTAATTGTCACCATTAACATTGCCCGTTATTAATTTTAATTAAACTTAACAATTATTGATATTTTAAAATATTAAAATAACTTTAAAATATGATTTTGTTAAGAAAATATTTTATTCTTTGATTTTTTTATTACTATAATTGCAAAATATTATCACAAAGTATTAAAAATTCCTACACGGGAAATGTTAATGGTAACAATTACGTAATGTTCATCTTCTACAGGAGGAAGGAAGGAAGGAAGGAAGGAAGGAAGGCAATCTATAATTCAGGCTTTAGACTTAACTTCACTTAATACCCGACTGAGAACAGTTAGCCGGTCGCAATACTTTTGTAGTCAGCATAATTTTAAATGAACCAAATGAATAATTGATGTTGCTGATATTGTTGGATCGTAAATATGAATTAAACAACATTTCGTTCTTTAGTGTGAATATTTGTTTAGATAATTGGGAAATAAATAAGGCAACGCAAAAGAGAGAGATACATAAAAAGGGAACAGGAGCGGTTAAGTCTCTGGCGCCTAGTGAACAATATAAAATGTAGACGTAACTTCACTTAATGCCTGACTGAGAACAGTTAGCCGTTCTTAATATCCATTTATTGTGACTATGTGTTTAGAAAAAGGGAAGAAAAGCGGTTAAGTGCGCAAACAAGCGACAAATTAATGATATAGTGGCCGGAATTTCATTATGAATCCATGAAGTTTAAAAATGCCAAAAAGCCAAAATCCTTGATATAAAAAACGTATCCGCGTTTATATTTTAGACTTAGATATATAAGTTTAATCCCTTTAAATAAGTCTTTGGTGCCTAGTAAACAATATAAAAGTTAGACTTAACTTCACTTAATGCCCGACTGAGAACAGTTAGCCGTTCGCATTACTTTTGAAGTCAGCATAGTTTTAAATGAACCAAATGAATAGTTGATGTTGCTGATATTGATGGATGGTAAATATGATTAAAACAACAGTTCGTTCTTTAGTGTAAATATGTGTTTAGATAATTGGGAAATAAACAAGGCCACGCGAAAGAGAGAGAGAGACATAAAAAGGGAACAAGAGCGGTTAAGTGCGCAAACAAGCGACACATTAATGATATAGTGGCCGGAATTTCATTATGAATCCATGGAGTTTAAAAAGGCTGGCCGCGGATCGCCGGGCGGTAATTCGGCCAGCGAACGAGCGAACGAACAGCTATCCATTTTGATATAGTTGCTGCGCGAGATGGAATAATAACTCACGCCAATTGCAAACGCCATTTACTTTATTTATGTGGCGTGATTCATCATACACTTTGATTAGTTTACGGCTTTTATGGCGCGGAATGCTGGCACTGCTGATTTCAGCTATTCGCACACACCGATGCACTCCCGCTCCCGTGCTAATTTCGATCAATTCGTCCGCTATCCATACATACACACTACTTACACGATTAATGAACACACGCGATATGCGTTTTGTTTTGGCCGCACTCCAGTCAGCAACGCGGGACACTTTTTCACTTTTTGTTTGTCTATTTTTACATGTAGAACCGCCAACAACAGCTCGAATCAAGTTTGAAGTTCTGCAAAGGTTAAAGGAATTTAACCCCATTTTTTTATAAGTTATTAGATAAAATTACTTTGGTTTTTCACTCAACCTTAAAAAAATTAGATTAATTTAGGCACCATATATTTTTATTTGGTGGGTGCACACTTAAACAATACAGATTATAATAGGACTCAAGCTTTGATGGTTTCTTAAATCTATTTAAGGTTAAGTATTTAAAAACCACCATAACTCAAAACTGTTGATTTTTGAATTATGGTGTTCTTAAACTGGATGTGTGACATGATAGGGCAAGTGATACCTCAATTAAAAGGTCTTGCTTCACTATCATAAAAAATGGTTAAATTCCATACAAAAATACAAATTTTGTCTAAAACTCCTTTTAACATTTAAAAGTATTTGACGGCATTCATCCACGATAAGTTGTGGCAATTTTTGTAGAGACCCCGGCTCTGTTGCGTAAATTTTACATTTTTAAACGAACCTACATAAAAATTCTAGGGAGATATGGCCCAGAGCCAGGGCTGGATGCTCCCGTGGACGAGTTTTGGTTCGTGCCGCGCATGACGTCACTTGATGAGTAGTTGCCGTGCGAATACACGAATAATAGTAATATTATCAAAGAAAATAGAGAAATATCTGGACATGGTACGTTTTTATTAAACTTAATATTGAAAAAAGCGTTATAATTAGGGTTGTGCCTGGTCAATTGACCGCGGTCAATTGACCGAGATTTTGACCTATTTTGACCGGAGAGATTTTGACCATGTCAAAATCGGTCAAAAACTTTTAAATCAACCGCGCGCGGCGACGGCGCTACCTAACGGAAAACATCAAAACTATTAAAAAAGTGTTCTGTAGTAGACCATGGTGCCATCTTAATAATGCTTTTTAAAGTTAGTAATGAAGTAAACTTGGGAATCCCAAATTGAATTTTACTCATAACCTAGCTTCTTTATATCTGTTTATATAAAGTACAACTTGAAGCTGTTGAGTGGAAGTGAAAATAAAAAATGTGGAAATTCGGAGGAACCAGCGCTAAATTTTAGTAGTGAGGATGAAATCGATGATTTTGAAGAAGGCTGAGTTCAGTGACGAGGATGATTTGCTGTTATCTACCCATACCAGCACTGCCAGCCGTCATAAGTATTATTAGAATATTTTTATTTTTTGTACCTCAGAATGGTTTGTTTATCTTTTGATAGCAGTTTTTCAATAAATACACGTTTCTATTTAATGCCTTTATTTCTTTAGAAAAAAACTGAGGAATTTGACCGGTGCTTAGTCAATTGACCGGTCAATTGACCAGTCAATTGACCACAAAAGATTTTGACCGGTCAAAATTCCAACCCTAGTTATAATATGGATAATAGATGCTTTCAGTGTTTGATAACATTTAGGGCTGTTGTTTAAGTTGGTGTTTTAAATTAAACTTATAGTCACTGTCCAGAAAATATTTAGAGGAAACAGAAGCGGTCTTAACGTTAATATAATCTATTCTTTTTGTGGAATTTAACCACTTTTTGAACAGGTGAACACAACGCAATAACAATAATTTGAATACTAAAAAGTAATTAGAACCTTACCGAAAGCAAAAAAAAACAAGTTAAGCAAAAAAATTGAGCAAGTTAACATCCAACAGCATCACAAAAAAAAGAATTTTAGCAGCAGATAATTAAAACGCAAGTGTAAGATTTAAAAATACTCAACAAGTGACGTATGTATCTATGTATCTTGGCCCAGAGCTTCTTTTCGTCCAATTTATTGTCCAGGAAACTCATCTTCTAGTAATTCCAAATACGTTTCTCCTGTCAGGTTACCATCAAGAAAAATGGGTCCAACTAGACGATCACCAAAAATATCCTCCTATCTCAGCAGATTTATTCCTAACCGGACATTCAGGTCCAAATATCCGTTTTTTGTTCTTTAATGATCTTGTATTTGGCCACTTTGCCACCAACTTTAAAATAAACTTTCTATTCACATCCCTATCCGAATGGTATTTATTGAATAAATCTGCACTTACTATTTAAAAATAAAGGTGACTGATAAAGGTTTTTTTATAATTTAGTAATCACAAGATTTTTTTTTTAAAATTGCAAATCTGCACTTTTAAATATAATAAGTGCGCTGTTGCAACTCTAATTTTAAATTAAAGATGCCCTCTCGAAACTGAAGTTGACGTGTTTTTGCGTTTTTTAAATGACTACTTATTACCTGAAAACTACTCTGTTTTGTTTTCGTGGGGCCACCCTGTATTTAATACACTCAGTTTCAAAAGTCTTGCACTACCAAGTATACTTATTATAATTTATTGAATTTCAGTAGTATAAAAATTGAATTGTGAATGTTTTTGTTATGAAACTAAAAAAAATCACCTTAAAACCCGAAGAAGTAAATCCTTTTCGCAAATATGCAGTTTTGTACGTGTCGCTTAACATTCAATAGTATTAAAAATCCCCTTAAAAATACCTAGAGCTCAACTTAGCAATGAAATTCGTTTGCAAATAATCTTTCTGTTTGAAGAAGGTCTGTCACATCGATGAATAGCTAGATAGATAGATAAGGCTGTGACCATAGTACGATTACTTGGACCACTTAAAGGCATAATGAGACGGGTTCTATGAAAAGTAGTTATCGAAGTGGGCGTCCAAAGGGAAAACCGATATTTAAGTCAAGTAACTAGAAAAAACAGGTCCATCACGGTCAGCAGTTCAAAGGCAGTACCAGGCTTCATACCATCAACTTATTTCTAATGTCACCATCAGAAGACGGGTTATTGCATCGGGTTTACTTTTGAAGACCTTTACGAGTGCCTAGGTTAATGCCTAGACATAGATAGTCGCGGTTAGAATGGGCTCAAGATCACCAAAACTGGTTATTGCCTGAATGGTCAAATGTGCTGTTCTCGGATGAAACAATTGTATTGGATTGGTCAGTGAGGCTCACCAGCGACTTGCTTTTGCCGGTGAAGTGGTACCATTTAAAGGCAGAAGTGTTTTGGGGAGGAATCATGTATGGAACTGGTTCTTACAAATTTACATGGAATTAATCGTTTGGCCTATTATTCAGCCATTTCAAGATAAAGTAGGACCCAAATTCATCTTTATGGATGACAATGTCCATCCACATCAAACTTGAGTTATCCTAGAGTTTCTGCGAGAGGATAAAATTGACAAAATGGATTGGCAATCTCTTTCTTTGGACATGAATCAAATT
The DNA here is from genome assembly GCA_921294245.1 of Brassicogethes aeneus. Classification (NCBI taxonomy): domain Eukaryota; kingdom Metazoa; phylum Arthropoda; class Insecta; order Coleoptera; family Nitidulidae; genus Brassicogethes; species Brassicogethes aeneus. Next base: position 50,579,450 of record OV121135.1, read on the forward strand.
GAAGACGTCTGGGATTATTTATCCAGATTGATTCGTCACCGTTTGAATGTTCAAGAGCTTATTTCAGCCGCTGTTGAGGAATGAAATATCATTTCTTGAGAATACCTAAATAACCTTATATGAGGCATGCCCAGGCCTGTTCAGATATTGTTACAGAGCAGAAGTGGCAATACAAGGTACTAAAAAATAAAGTGTTAAAAGTTCTTAGATTATTTGTACAAATATATTTACATGTCAATAAAAAAATCGCATTTTTTCTTTTTGCCCCCCTATCTTCTAATTGGGTAAGTATCAACAAACTTTTTTATGAAATAGTCAAGTATTACAAATTACAAAGTGGTGCAAGACTTTTGAAACTAAGTGTAAAACATCCATAATATTTGAAATATTTATTTAATAGTTGACGCTTGGTTACCACTTAAATCACTTCAAACTTAACACGAGTGGCGTCGGCAGAGGGTAGGCGATACTTGTAAAGGGGGTCCTTGCCGAAAATTATGTATAAATCAGAGAGGCACGTTCACATATTAGGGGCGCGGGATTACAATAATGGCTTTGTAGTGGAGAAACAGCGCCGTTTGATTGAAGTTATCTCGGCAATATTTTACGGGAAACGTCCCACGTTAGGCGAGCTTATAATTGCAAGGTTCTACCGATATGACTCGATTTTCCGCATTCCACCGCGAGAAATTTTAAAATAAACAACCAAGGAAGCGTCAAAACCTTTGCATAAGTTTTTTTAATAATAATAATAAATAAAACCATAAAAGTGATCTGTCACTAATACCATTAAGGTCAAGCCACCTTATGATAGTTTCATATCCAATTTCTACAAAAAAATATTAATTTTTATTGAATTTTCCACAACGTTTAAGTGAATTTTGTATAATGATTATGAGTAAATATATAAAATTAATAATCAAAATATATTGCAAATTTCGTTTAAACTTGCGGTACATTTTAAACTTGGTGGAATTGCCGCCCCAGCAATCAAAAAGCTGAGTTGCTACAGTAAGATATCCCCAGTGACCATCGTACAAATATTACAATACCCTTTCTCCAATACAACACTGCCCCAATCTGATATATTCGTTACTTTATGACTATTTTGTATGAAGCTTTTATAATTAAAACGACATTATACGAGAACATTCGCTCCTATCCGAATAAATTGTCACAATAAACGTAAATAAAATAAATTTATATTAGATGGGTATAACGTAGAATAAATTAAAAGATTAGGATGGGGCATGGTTACATTTTATAGAGATAATGATGAAGACATATCAATTTTTTTTACTATTGAATTTACATATTCACCCTCCATCTATAAAAGGGTTAAAGCTTCCAACTTATAACAACCCTATTTATTTAAATGCAAAGGTATGTCAAGTAATACATCATTTGAAAGTACTAACCGAGGATGATCTCAATAGAAAAATTAAACTTTGCGAGCAAATAATAATAATAATAAAAATAATAATCTTTATTGCCCAACAGAATTCCAATTACAGGACAATGGTATAAATATATATAATAAATAAATCAAATATATAGGTATAACAAATAATACAAAATTTAAGAAATAAAAAAGAAAAAAAACAATATCCTTATTATTTAAATATTTCCCTTTTTGAACAGGGTTGTAATGGGTGCTTTTGATAAAATTTTGAGTTATTCTTTGGACCATGAAACTGAATCTTCGAAAGTAGATATTCACAGTGAACTGCACCCCTTACCAATTTCATTAAGAAACGTGCACCTTGCAAAAATTCCTTGTGTCCAAGTGCATTATATAAGAATGTATTTTAAAAAATCTCCTTTGAACTTTATATTTATACTATGGCATGTGTATTTTGGGCACCAGATCAAACTTGCATACTCCAGCTTGCTTACTACAAATGATATACAGAATGAGTTATTCTTAAGACTTTGTAATGGATGGCGCTGTAATGTGAAAAAATCAATTTTGTTCGATTTTTCTTCTGTATACGATTCTCCAATAATTTTTGTATAAAATACTTGGTTATTTTTTAAATTTATTTATTTTTTAAATTTTAATTAAGAAGGTGCTCAAAATGGTGGCCTTCGACTTCAATGCATTTATTAATTCGCATTTCGTTTAAATATTTTGCTAACACTGTTCTGGGATATTCCCAAATCTCTAGATAATTCTCGTGTGCTTGCATGAGGATTAGCGGCCGTTGCTAATACATTCATTTCATTATTTTCACCTGTGACTGTTGCTCGACGAACTCTTTTTTCGGTTGAACACTCCCGTTTGTAGTAAACTGCTTGACTGTACGGTGAAATAAAGTACGTGACCGATTTTTTTCCGGAAAATGCTGAGCGTAGATAATAATAGCATCATCAAGGTTCCTGCCTGCTTCTCCATATATCAAAATCATTTCTATTTTTTCTTCTTCTGTTAAAAAATTCATTATGAATAACTGCTTAACGAAAGGAGGTCTTTTTGTTTGCAAATTAATCTTCGAACTAAATTTATTAAATAATGCTAAACTATAAATAGTTTCTTTATACCTCAATAATAATTATTATTTAGAACTAAATACCTTTTTTATACCTCAATTAGAATTAAATTAATTAATTAACAAAATAATGTTTTTTACCTTAAAATTTAATGAGGTATTTTTATTAAAAATAGTACAATAATCCTTTAAATTAAAGGATTTAATGATTGCAGGTAAAAAGTGACCATGGTGCGCAATTGATAATTATCACCGAATGAAATAATGTGTAAAACTTAAACCAAAGGAAACTTAAATATTAGTTAAAAAAATTTGGGTACTTAAAAAATCAGATTTAATTTAATAGAGATAATTATTTTAAAAAAGTGATATTTTTATAAAAAAATTATTGCAGAATCGTATACAGAAGAAAAATTTAATAAAATTAATTTTTTTCATTACAGTGCCATCTATTATAAATAAGAAAAAATGTTTTAGACTAAATCTACCTATTTTTGGTCGAATTATACTGGTTTAAGTAAGGAACCATAAACCTAATAAATGAAAATCAGATTTTTAATTTTCAATGGTTTCAATTTTCCAAAGAAAGTACATTTACTTTAAATCATACCAAGTATCCGTAAAGATAAATATATAAGCTGGCATAATTGTTAATAGAAACAAAACTATGAAAATCTTGATTTATATTTGGCAGTTCAGTTTCCAAACCAAGATGATCCAGACTTACCAGATAATAGACTCTGGTTTCAGAAAGTAATCGGTAATTGGATCTCCAGACCTTACCCCGTTGGATTTTTTGTGGGGTTACCTTACAAACTAAACCAAATAATATAGAACACCTTAGACCTAAATTAAAATTGGATAAAACATCGTTAAAAACAAAAATGAACGGCTCAGCCATTAATTGGTTAAAATAAACAAAGAAAATATTAAAACGAAATGTATAGGTGAGGGTTTAAATCGGATATTCGGAATGTGTTCGTATTTATTTGGGGATTAAATTATTTAATAGCCTCATTAATATTTCAGATTGTTGCGTTGCTTTAAGCAATTTATTCGGATGGCCATAAAGAATAATAAAAGGACTTAGCTTTCCTAAATGCGAATTTGCGCGTTGTTCGGTTTAATTTGTAGAGAAACCAAAAATATGTAATATTTATGTATTCATGTAATAAAATTAAAACTATTTAAAACCAAATTTATTCTATAAAGAAGCATCGCTAGTAGCTAGTAGCGCCACCACGTGGCCGTTATCATCGTAACCAGAATTCAGCTTTTAATAAGCAGCTGTCAAACGCGTGTTTTTAAGACCACACATTTTACGATTTAGATATCATTATTAAAAGCGTTGATTAAGAAAGTCCCCACTCAACAGTTAAATACCGAGAACCGGTATTATATAATGTTTTATATATAATATTATGTTGCCATGAATTTGTAGGTATATTTTGTAGTTTAAAATGCAGCTGTCAGCTTTTTTTAGAAGACTCAAATAAAAATATTTGATTTTAAGGTTATGTTTGTACAACAATTATTTTTTGTTGTATTTCTTAGTTAGTTAGTTATCATTAGTGAATCCTTTGGCAAAACATGAAAATGCAACGATTTAGTTCTTGAATTTTATTTACAATTAAAAACATAATAATTTACCATGATCACTAAGGGGCCATTTCAAGCATATGGACGGGACAAATCACAAAACTGTTTTTATAAATAAAATTGTAGGTAATTTATTATATATTATTTTTGCATCAAAATTGTCGAATATATTCTTCTGTTATTAGTCTATACATGAAATTTAAAAAAAAAACGCAAAAACGAAATATAAAAGTAGAGATAGTTTTAATAATTGACAAGATAAATCTTTTTTTGTCCCGTCCTCGCCTTTCAATTAATAAAGATATGTCTACTTTTATAAAATATTTCTAGCGTTTTTTTATTTAATATATAGCCAAATAAAAAAAGAATATTTTTGACAATTTTAATGCCAAAATATTACATAATAAATTATCTACAATTTTTTTTATAAAAACAGTTTTGTAATTCGTGCGTTTCGCGCGCTTGAAATGGCCGTAATATAAAATACACACACTAAGAATTGAGTTTCCTAATCAATGATATAAGGAATAATAAATAGAAATCGAGTACTACAGTTTTTTAGTTTTTACGTGAACGTGAAAATACTATAGTGTTAATAATAAGTAATAAGTATACTTATTTATTTAAAAATTATTATTATTAAAAATTGGGATGAATTGCAAAAATGGCGGATGCACCAGGTTTACTATTTTTGTCAAAGACGCTTTAGGGTAACACATAGTTATTATACACTTAAGGAATATTATTTATATAAAATTTATATCTGCCGTTGTTTTAAAGATTTTAGTTTTTTTCTTATAAATATATAAAAAGGATAGTTTGTTTGTTTAAACTTTATTTACGTTTACCTACCCGAGTCAAAATTAAGATCGTAATTTAAACCTTAAGTCTGACAATTTCCGTCTCAAAACGGTTTTATATTCGCCTAAAGATAACCAACATGACAGATAAGTCCATTTTCCCGATTTTTCGGTTCTAATTACGTTTAAATTTAAACCAAAAATTTTATTAGAGGTTTCAATCGGTTTAAATCGGTTCAAATGAAGATTAATTCGGTTGTTCTAGTGCTAAATTGGAGTAAACAGACTGAACAGGTTTTAAATCAGTTTTAATAGGTCAAAGTAGGTTTAAATTACGATTTTAATTTGGACCATAGTTATTGGATATACAATTTTTATATAAACATAACAACTTTACATCAAATAACATAAATTGTTAAATATTTTTTTAAAGATAAATTGCTGTTTTAGGTAATTTTTTATTTTGTTTTTGTAAATATTATATAATTCATATATTTCTTTCTCGGATTTCTTATCCCTATTCTGGATTCTGAAGGTAACTACTAATTCCTTGGTCTGATTTCTGAAATAGTTTGTTGCAAATATCATTAAGTGTGGTATCTCTAGTTTGTGAAGCATTTATAATGTTTAGACCGGAACAGGATGACATATATCTAATATTTTTATGTTAAAAGTATTTTCCGAATTTATTAATTTTGTTGCCATTAGTTTTTTATGTTCTCTATCATGCACTGTATTTAAATCACTGTTATTCTGCAAGATGTCCTGTGACGAAGAAATCACTATATTACTTACTCTCTAAAAATGAATTAGTCAAAAATATCATAGCGAAAAAGAAGCCACTAATAATTCTCGTCAACAGCAACTTGTATCCAGAACAGTCAATTCCTATGAAATATTATTCGCTGAATCAGAAAATGTCGTTAAAAGTAGAACAGTTTTTGAAATATAATTAATTTCACAAATAATATGGAATTGACTATCTCAAAAACTGCTTAACTTTTATAGTTTTGACGGTCTTTTTGGATTCAGGGAACAATTTTGCGTAAGAATTGGCTGGTAAATGTCCGGGATACAAATAGAGTATGATATTGGACATATGTCCAATAATAGAAATTTACATTTTTTACCAACCAGTAATTGGACACTGGCCATTTTACTGTTTGTTTTCAGAATTAAAATTAAAACGCATTTTAAGTGACAATGTTTAAATCATGAGGAAGACATTTATACCACACGCTGATCTGTACACTTCTTAGAAATATTTTTTATTGTAATTTAAACACAGCCCTGCTCTTAACAAAAAACAAAAATCTTACCTCCAAAGTAACGTGCGAACTTTTTTGTCCTATTTTGGTCCTAAAATAAAGTAGTTCTATTAATGTTAATTTTTTAATAACTAAAGTGTCCGATAACTGTCTACTTTACCCTATGTAATTATTTTTCTGATTTTTTTCTTGAATGATGAAGACCTATTTTTGTTTAAAATAAAATCAAATTTGTTTCATGGTGGACAATAAGTTTTTTAATGGATATAATTAGAAGCTGAATAGATGAAGAGGATAGGAAAGAGAAGCAATCTGTTGGAGCTAGCGTCGCGACGGCAATGAACATCCGGAACGAGAGGTCCTTCTGGAGTTAATGCGATCCTCTGTAGCGACGGAGGCGGCGTAATCATCTCGGAACGAGTGTCCAGCCAGCGGTGCCATCTGCGTCGGGTGTCTTGTGTTTATGTGCTGTCGGACATGCGGCATTAACACATCCAATATCGTCGTCGACCGGACATTATCCAGATATGAATGACGTGACCGGATCGGTATTGCCGACCGCACTGCTTCTCAACGATCGAGGATCTCGACCGTCGGGAGCACTTTGAGGCGGCCGGACGATATGCTACGCTTCAATTATTAAATTTGTAAGGCGCCGTGATATTGCCGTTTCCAACTGCTTGTCCGCCCGGTCGACACTTCCCAACACACATTTAAAACTGCCAGATTTCCTACGTTTTCGAAACCCCTACTTCAATATGGGTCAGCTTACGTCCACAACATACCAATATTAGTTTTAACTGCTTCGCCAAAAGCTAAAGTACATATTAGCAGTATACACTGAATGTGGTTAATTAGAGGGTTTATTTTACTTTAAAGACAAACAATTCAAATTAAAAAATGGTGCAAATGGAATAATCCTTCGATTTCATAAATCTCATGAATTAAATGAGGATGATTTTGACAGGCACACTGTTCAAAATTTCATGGCCATTTTAACACCAAATGAACACCATACATGGTCTATTTCGATACAAACCAAAATGGTGTTAAATATGGTTCGTTGGTCCAGTGTTAATTCATATACTAAAATGGTGTAAATTTAACTTTCACACAGTATTAAAATAAATTTTACCTGGTGTAAATTGAACTCCTTTTCAGTGTTAAATATAATGTGTTTTTGGTCAAATTAAATCATCCTACACAGAAAAAAAGGACGCATTACAAGTATATTACCAGTGGTATTATTCCAGAAAATTGAACCTTCAACTCGCTAGAGATAATGTTTTTAGTGCGTTCCACCAACTTAAAATACTTCAAATATTGACAGCTGTTTCCACCTATTTAAGGTATCTTTAGTATCGAACAACTTGTAGTGTCACACCAAAGCAAGGACTACCTGAGCTTATATACTCTTCATGTAAGTCAACAGAGGCGAGATTTAAGAACATCACGTGATCCACACCGCCTTTGCCGCGATTGGTACACACTATGCAACAAGGAATGCACGACAAAATGTTTTAATCGTTTTAACAGAGTGCTTTAGGTTGAAGTTACTCTTATAATACAAACAACATATTTAGTAAAGTGAACCATACAGCGGGTTGGTTTCACTAAAGTTTTCTGGGTTAATTTAAAAAATTAAAAAAAAGAACTATCTGGTTTAGTACCGTCAAACTAATCTTTGTTTATATTAACCTTCCCACAGTTGATTTAAATAAATACTTATGGGTCAACTAAATTAATATAGTTAAATGAACTATTCCTTTTTTTCTGTGTAGGTGCACTTCTCAAATATTTTTAGATAAACACCGTTTTGGTGTTTGATGTATAAAACCTTAATTCATGGTGTTATATTAACACCACTTGGTGTTGGATTTTGACACCATTTTAAGATTACTTTTTACACCACAGATATTTTAAACAGTGTAATACAATTATTAAAATGTCATAAGGCACTAAATTCCTTGGACTTACGATTGATCAACACCTAAACTGGTCAAAACATCTACAGAGCCTAGTAAATTAAATAATATTCACTACACAATCAGAGTAATTAAAAAATATGTTTAAATCCCAACTATTAAAATGATGTATTACGCATATTTTGAATCTAGTTCAAGACTTATTCGTGATACAAAAAGCTGTGATAAGAACTATGTTTTATATGATATTTTAAGATTACTCTTCACTCCACAGATATTTTAAACAGTGTATTTGGAGTTTTGCGTAAGTATTTTCGAAGATCGTCTAGTTGAATTTATTTTTCTTAATTTCGGCTACTTCACTTGTTAACATGAGTTTGTAGTTTGTTAATTTTATTTTCTAAAAAATTTTTTGTGGAAAACCAGGGTTTGTTATCAATTTAACAAAGGAATATAGTTTACTGAAAGTTTTGTAAAGGTAATAAGTATGCAATTTTGTTGATTTCAAAAGTATTTCGTTGAAAAATTACACGTGATTTCAGGCTTACTTTATTCTAATTCGTATCGTGTTTGCAACAATTGTCCAGAGTATTTATAGTACAGGGTGAGTCATTTAACTTGAAACTTTGAAATATCTCAGTTAGTATGCATTTTACGAAAAAGAATTAAATGATTCGAGGCGGGAAATTAATCAGTACTAAAATTGGTCCTCCTTATAGGAGGAACAGGGGGGTAACTTTAAAAATTCAAATGAAACACCCTATTTTTTTGCAGATTCGGATCATTCAACTAAATAGGTAGATTTTGTCTAATTTTTTTTTTCAAATTTGTAATAGTTGGCGCTGTAATGAAAAAAGAATCAATTTTGTTTAATTTTTCTTTTGTATACGATTCTCCAATAATTTTTGAATAAATTACTTGGTTTTATTTATAGATTTTAATTAAAGTAGGTGCTCAAAATAACAATATTAAATATCTACTCTTTTTTTTGGTTGAACAATCCCGTTTGTAGTAAACTGCTCGACTGTACGGTGAAATAAGGTACGTGAACGTTTTTTTTCGGAAAACGCTAAACGAAAATAAAAATATCGGATAAGGTATTACTTTTTAACAACAAAACTTGGACCGAAGCTGCAAAGGACGCATAGTAGTTGAATAGCAATATATTAAGTATTAACTTTACAACAACTAAATTCATGACTTTCAGAAATAGCACCGCTACCTAACTAGCTTTTAAAACTCTAAAATTTCAATCCAAACGTTTATCACAAACAAACTGTCTCTTCCACAGAACAATTCAATCAGTCAATAAAATATTTAGTCTTGGTAATTAATAGCAATCTCAAATGGTAATATCGAATAAATTTAAAAAACTCGTGTTTACTTTTTCAAACTTAAGAAATTCGTTCCCTTGAAAACTTAAAAAACTGCATATAATTCATTGGCAGAATCTATAATATCCTATATATCCTCATATAATATGAGGGGGAACATATAAACGACCAAAATATAACCTAATTCTAACAAAAAAAAATGGATATTAAAATCAATTTTAAGAAGCGTGCTACCCCTACAGAAGAACACTATGACGAATACGTTGTCTACACATTTAATTAACTATGCATGTAATGTAGCAAAGTTTCTAAAAAAGCATAGAACTAAAAAAGACACCTCAACACAATTATAATGCTATACCAAGAATACCATCAACTGTTTAAAAATTTTATATTGGTTAAGGATCCAAAAATATATTTTTTGTAAATATTTTATACGTCTCAACAAAAATTTTTTTATACAGTATTGATAATATAATTCATTGTGCCTTCATCTAATTTCTCGTTTTGTTAACTGATTTTTATGTATAAATTAATTATTATTATGTAAACCAACAATATAAAAACACGATAACAAATTAAGCGCGTGACAATTTTTTACGAATTCCGGTGCACATAAATTTTCCAATATTATTATATAATATATTAATTTGTAATTTTTGCTTAAAAAATTAATATTAAAAATTATTATAGATGAGAAAACATTTAATTGTTTGCAATATAATAATAATATCTCAAAGATTACTAAAAAAACTGTTAGATAATTTGAAAACCAGATTATAAAACAAATATATGTAGGTTTGCTAAAATCACCCCTAATTGCAATATTGAAAATAAAAACTAGGATATACTACTTTATCAGAAACCAAATTACTATACATCTAATCCTCTTAACTTGTTTAATTTTGGGGTTTAAAAGGTGTGTTCATGCCCCTTTAGGCAGGCAAACAGCAAATCATAGTCGAACACACACAGATAGAGCTTGACTAAACCAATAAGTTGTTATAACGCTTGGTATCCACTGGCAACTTTATAAACCTTCCTAAATCTCCGAGAGCAAATCTCCAAAAGCGAGGAACACACGAGCACGTCTGAGATCCAGGCGAACCAACCTTGTGCACAGTGACCCCAAAGATAACATTCTTTAAAATAAAAATGGATAAGAAGAAATGTTAAATGAAAACTAGTATTGCTGTAATATTTTTGGAACTGTTTAGCTTAACTGAAAATGTTTAATGGATAATATTGTTATTATTTATATTAATATTATTTTTAATGGTTGGATTTTGTAATAGATGATAAAATCAGACAATAAAAACGCATCCAGAATTGCCTCCAATTTGCCAGGGGACTGTATAATATAAGCAAAATATTGCGAAAATGGTATTGTAAGAAATGTTCCTAGGCAACGCATTGTCTCGAAACATATCTTACGTAACCATTTTCGCAATATTTTGCTTATATTTTACGAACAGTCCCCTGGCAAATTGGAGGCAATTCTGGATGCGAACCAACATTGTGCACAGTAACCCCAAAGATAACATTTTTAAAAATAAAAATGAATAAAAAGAAATGTTAAATGAAAATTAGTATTGCTGTAATATTTTTGGAACTGTTTAGCTTAACTGAAAATGTGTAATGGATAATATTGTTAATTATTTATATTAATATTATTTTTAATGGTTGAATTTTGTAATAGATGTCAAAATCAGACAATAAAAACGCATCCAGAATTGCCTCCAATTTGCCAGGGGACTGTATAATACAAGCAAAATATTACGAAAATGGTATTGTAAGAAATGTACCTAGGCAACGAGTGGTCTCGAAACATATCTTACATTACCATTTTCGCAATATTTTGCTGTATTTTACGAACAGTCCCCTGGCAAATTGGAGGCAATTCTGGATACGTTTTTTGTCTGATTTCGACATCGCAAAGACAAAGACAAGCTATTGTTAAAGATGATGCGATACTTAAGTATGATGCAAAGAGTACTGGAACTAACCGAGAATAATTCCGATAAAAGAATTGATTTTTGGGAGCAAATTATGAACCTCATAAATGAAAACCAAATTTCCTTGGATTAAATATTATTTTTAGATAAAAGTACATTTAAAAAAAATAAGTTGTTTTCAAAATAAAAAAACTATTTTAGTTAAGGTTTTTACCCTGTATATTAGTTAGAGATGGAAGAATCTTAAAAAGAAAATATACTTAAAAGTAACTTGGATACTTAAAGTATCTAAGATACTTTATCTTAGATACTTCTTATATATTCTTGGACAGAAAGTATCTTTAATAATAATAATAAGTTTATTGGTTCAAAAAATTGTATATACAATGTAGAACACGTCACAAAAAATACATTAATAACAATTTAGATACCTTAATGAAAGAAACTAAATAAATTACAATAAAAAGTACGCCACGTACACATATATGCTATACATCTTTATTACATAAAAAATTCGTCAACACTATAATCACACTTATTTACAAGATATGCCTTTAGGGCAGGCTTAATTTTTTTAGATTAAGGGATTTTAAATTTTCCGGTAATTTATTAAATATTTTTAAAGCAAAATTTTGTATACCCTTGTAGATAGTGTGAATTTTAGTTTGTTGAGTTAACACTAAGCTTTTATATCTTGTATGGGTGCTTTTTATAAAATAAGATAACTTCAAAAATATGAATATCTGGTAAAGTTAACAATTTATTATTAATAAATGTAGACCTACACGATTCAGTATAATTTAATTTAAAAATACACCTTAAACATTTCTTTTGAAAAATAGATTACCTATGTGAGAAGAATTTCCCCGGAAAATAATTCCATATTTTGAGTTAGAATAAATATATCCATAGTAAACAATTAATAAAACTTCTTTTGGTGCAATAAACTTTAAATTTTGAAGTAAATAATGGTATTTATTAATCTTTTTTAAAACATGTTCTGTAAGATATTTACACGAAAATTTACTATCCAAGACGAGACCCAAGAATTTAACTGATTCGCAAAATTCAATGGTAAAATCTTTTTTTATGTTTATTGGCGAACTACTTGAAAATCCATACTCCCCAAATTTTATATACTGTGTTTTTTCCACATTTAATTTTAAACCATTGTCTTGGAACCAATCAAAAATGATTTGATGTGATGTATTATTATTAACTATTAAAGTTTCTAAGCTTACAGAATTAAATATTGCAGCAGTATCATCAGCATACATATATATTTTATCATTGTTTGTAACTTTTTTGGGTAAATCATTAACATATAATACAAAAAGTAAAGGTCCCAAGATTGAGCCCTGGGGAACACCTTTATGTAATTTAACAATGTTGCAAGTAAATTCCAGACGATTTTCTGATAGCAACTTGACTAAGTGCTTTCTATTCGACATATATGAAAACAACAAGCTTAAAACTTTAACTTAGTTACTTTGGAAAAGTATCTTGTAACTTCTATCTAAAAAAGTATCTTTACTCGGTAAAGTAACTAAGATACATTCAAGTAACTTAGATACTTTAAAGTAACTAAAATACTTTTTTAAAGTAATTAAGATACTTTTTAATGTAACTTAGATACTTTTCAGTGAAACTTAGATACTTTCTTATAGAAAATTGGGGGAATTCCAGAATGATTCAAAGTAATTACCTAACCTACAACTTGTTGAATTTTCATAATTATATAGTTTTTATTCATATATTATATCACGAGAACTATGAATTTAATCGGTTAAACTAGGCTCAGTATTTTGTTTGGTTTTTGTTGGAAAATGTTGAATGCAAAATAATTTAATAAAATCACGAGACCGCGTAGCGGTCGAGGGGATTTATTTTTAATTATTTTGCATGAAACTATTTTCCAAAAAGAAAAATCAAATAAAAAACTTACTGAGCATAGTTTGACAGATTAAATTTATAGGTTGAGTGATATACTTGTAAATAACACCATAAAATCGTAAACAAAAATCCAATATGGAGGCTAAAATTTAATCGCTGTTAAATAGTTCTAGTGATTTAATTGCTTATTTATATATATATTGCGATTGTCAAGCAGTCAAGACGTAAATTATTCGTTCCGCGAAATTGCAAACTTTTTTTAAGCAGTATAATTGTTGAATTTGAATTTTAAAGTATCAAACTTGCGAATAAAGTTGTAGTGATAAATACTCGAATTAGCAGTGACTTATTATCAGTGTAATTATCAATAATTAATTAAAATGGCAAGTGTATGCACTAAATGTACGCAGAATATCAACACAAAATCGCCGGGTTTACAGTGCGGTTTTTGCTCAAGTTTTTTTCATGCGAAATGTGTATCAATAAATAAGGAACAGCTGGCTACGTTTCTTGACGTACAGGGGTCAATCTATAAGTGCGAAAACTGTCGATTAAAAAACGTAGGATGTGCAACTTGTTCCACAATGATGGATGCTATTAATAATCTTCAGGCTACAATAAAATCTCTTCAGTCTGAAATACAGACAATGAAACGTAAGGATTCCGAGTCGATGGAAGCTGTAATCCAGGAGATAGCAGATCGTCAAAAACGACAAAATAACCTTATATTTTACAATGTCCCTGAACAACAAGGAGGAAACCCTGCTGGTAGACGTGCTACAGATTCAGAGAATATTGTAGATATTCTGAGAAAAATTGTTCCCGATATTCCCATAGAGAACTTTAAAACTAACAGGCTAGGAAAATCCTCTGGAGATAAAACTGCTCCAATAAAAGTGGAATTTTCCTCAAAAGAAATTGTATTTACAGTTCTAAAAAACAAATACAAACTTAAGCAAAACGACAGCCCTATACAAATCAGCACGGATAAAACGACTTTGGAAAGGCAACACTTCAAAGCGATTATTCAAGAACTAAAACAGCGCCAAGAAAACGGGGAAGATGACTTATTTATAAAATATATAAATGGTCATCCAACTATATCAAAATCAAAAAAGTAAATATTAAAATAGGACATGCCAATCTAAGATCTTTAAATAATTGTTTCGATGTTTTTAAAGACATTATACTTGAAAATAATATTTCTATAATTGGTGTATCCGAAACATGGCTGCATAAAGATATTCCATCTCAGTTTATTTCAATCCCTAAATTTAATGTAGCTAGACTTGACCGCGATGGTCGAGGCGGAGGAGTTGCATGCTACCTGAGCGCTACTTACAAATATACTCCTTATCATTCTTCAACGAATCAGGAAAACATAGAACAATTATGGTTAATGCTAAACTTTAATAAACAAAAACTGGCCTTGGGAGTTATTTATCGACCACCCAGTAAAAGTGTAGAGTTATGTTTAAGTGAATTACAAGTTGTGCTAGAGCGCGCTTATGTGGAAGCGGATTCTATTATTTTAATTGGCGATATAAACATTAATCTTTTAAATATAGCAAATAGTGATACAAAAAGGTTTTTTAACCTGTTGGATAGTTTTGATTTGCGCCAAACGGTCGATGCTCCTACCAGAATAACACAAACCAGTGAGTCTTTAATAGATATAATTTGCGTGTCAAAAAATTTGTTTGTTGATAAAAATCAGACTATCGATATGCAGGGAATTTCTGATCACATGCTAACTACCTGTGAAATACGGGCAGAAACAGTAGCGGTAAGTTGTGAAACAATTTATTATAGACCTTTAAATAATATCGATTTGAATAGCTTTGCACTTGATGCAATTTATAAAGTACCTTGGGACAACATTAATAGCTATGAAGGTTTAAATAAAATTGAGATTTTAAACGGATTAATAATTGATTTATTTGACAGTCATGCCCCATTGCGTAGTTTTTCGACAAAACATAAATACCGCCCTTATATAACTTACAATATCAAATTAATGATAAAGGAAAAAAATAAAGCACACAAAAAATATTTAAAAAGCAAAACAGCAGAAAATAGATGCTACTACGTGGAGTTGAGAAACTATGTAAATGGTGCAATTGATCGTGAACGTAAAGCATATATGCAGTTTGTCATATCACGGAATAAAAACAACCAGAAACAGCTTTGGAAAAATCTTACAAAATGGGGTGTGTGTACCAAGTCCAAATTCAGTAACAACTATTTGCCGGATAATTTATGTAAGCCAGAAGACATTAATGAATATTTCTTAAATGTTGCAGGACAGTCAGATATAGATAAAAATATATTAAGATTCTATGAAAATAATTTATTAAACAACAATAAATTCAGGTTTAAAGAAATAAACAACAATGACATCCTAAAAGCTGTTAAATCCATTAAATCTCAAGCTATAGGTGAGGACAACATAGGCATTAGTATGATTAAATTAGTCTTACCTTATTGCTTAGATTTTGTTAACAAAATACTTAACGAATCCCTGAGCAAGGGCGTATTTCCAGATATCTGGAAAATTTCAAATATTATGCCTCTACCAAAAGTTGCAAATCCAAAAACATTTAATGAACTTCGCCCTATTAGTATCTTGCCAGCATTTTCAAAAATTTTGGAAAAAATTGTTGCTCTTCAAATTAAAGAATTTTTAGAACACAACTCTATATTACCTGAACAACAATCTGGATTTAGGCAAGGACATGGTACACACACGGCTCTACTTAAAGTCACTAATGACTTGATTCAAAACTACGATAAGTCACGATTATCCTTTTTAGTTATGTTAGATCAAAGCAAGGCTTTTGATCTGGTTAATTTTAAATTATTATTGGCCAAATTAAAATATTTAGGCTTGGACTTATCGGCGTTGGAGTGGTTCCGGAGTTATTTGGTAGGTCGGAGTCAAAAAGTAGTAATTAAAAACAATACTATAACTTCCTCGTCTTTAAAAAATACAACTTCCGGTGTTCCACAAGGTAGTATTTTGGGCCCCTTGCTGTTTTTAATTTATGTTTTTGATATGACGGACTGCATTTCCAATTGCTCAATTCATCTGTATGCAGATGACGTACAATTATATTATTCCTTTGACAACTCAAATATTCACAACGCTATTGATGTAGTCAATAAAGATATTGAAAATATTTCCAGATATTCAAAAATGCATGGTCTACGTTTAAACCCTAGCAAAACGGTGGCCCTTTGCATAGGAAGAGAGCATCAAAATATGTCTATTAAAGCAAATTTTGGTTTGTTAATAGAAGGTGAAAATATTCCTTGGGTGGAAAAGACAAAAAACCTGGGGGTGATAATGGATGATTGTCTATCTTTTTCTTTTCATGTAGATTATATTTTTAAATGCTGCATGGTAAAATTAAAAACCTTGTATAAATTTAAGTATATATTTGACAAAAGCACCAAACTTCAACTTATTAAAACCCAAATTTTTCCACATATTGACTATTGTTGTTCAGTATTCTATTTTTGTTTACCACAATATAACCGACAACGATTACAGCGAATACAAAATGCTTGCATTCGTTTTGTTAGCAATATTTCATATAGAGAACATATTTCCCCATATATAGTAGAATTAAACGAATTAAGGGTGGAAAACAGAATATGCTATTTAACAACAATATTTCTTTATAAATTAATAAAAAATAAAAATCCTCTGTACTTATACCGTCTGTTAACACGCCGATCTGACATACATGAGATAAATACTAGAACTAACTCTTTTAATATTCCAAATCATAACTGTATTAAATTCGAGGGGTCATTTGTGTTTGTCGCGTCAAAACTATTGAACAGGGTTCTTTTGAACATTAAAATGGGTGAAAAGAGCTTTTTAATTTTTACTAAAAATTTTTATTTAAATCTACAATAGGTCCTTGTTTATTTTAAATGCTAATAGTTTAATAATTTTCCTTTTGTTGGTACAATTTATTCTCGTATATCTTTAATTTCTTTATATTTAGTATTGTATAGGTACTTTCTCTTTATATTTAATTTTCTAAAAAACATGTTTATTCTATAGTTAAATAATACTATTAAAAGTTTTGTAATTGATAACTATTATAATTTCGGAGACGGTGGAAGAAAGGGAAACCTAACCGTCCTCCATTTGTATGTAACATTTGTTTATGTACAATAAAGAATATTATTATTATTATTATTATTATTATTATTTAAACGAAATTTATTTGAAAATTCAAGGCTTTTGATTGGTTCATATTATAATGAGGGAAATAATCATACTTAAAAGTAACTTAGTTACTCAAAAGTATCTTAGTTACTTAAAATTATCTTAGTTACTCAAAAGTATCTTAGATACTTTCATATAGTATCTTAGATACTTTTAACTTAAAGTATGTCAGAAAAGTAACTAGATACTTTTCAGAAGTAACTTTCCCAGCTCTGATATTAGTTTTTGCAAATTAAAAAAGGTATTAAGTTGCGACACTGTGCATTTTTGGCATAAAGTTAAAGCTTATGCGGACCGCATGACTGGTAGGTAAACGTTTCGGGACGGAGCCGCAGCCGCCCCCGAGAGGCAAATTTATTATTTATGACGAACTACTAACAGAAATTGTCTCCAACTAATACCATGTATCATATTAATTAGCTAGATGTAATCGGCGTAATTAAACTCGTAATTTTGTTTCTACCATTGTACCCTACAGTTTGCATTTCTAATGTGATATCCAGATTCTAATCTCTGCCGGTTTAATATTATTATTCATTGCGGATTTTCGGATGCAGACACGTTTTAAAATTGCTTATAAGATCGTGAAAAGGAAACTTTATTTTTTGTTTTTTTTTTCGTAATTTTGTGGTAGACATTTTTATTCTATTTTTAATTTTAGCATAAACATTCACATTCGTGGTCCATTAAAAAATTCTGGAATATCGATTTATAACGTTTATAATCCAATTTGATCTATTTTTCTAAAAATACATTGAACAAAATGCCACTTCTGGTTTGACCGGAAGTGACATTAACTTTGTTATTTTAAATGTAACATAAAATTCTGAGTAAAATAATTTTAGTAATTTTTTAGTAATTATTACTATACCATGTCCTAGACCTAAAGTAAATAGTTTTCGAGTTATTAATTTTTTCGTTAAATTTGATAAATGCGGGTCAATCAAAAATAACCTATAACTTTTTGGCTGTTAGGATTGCAGATATGGGGGTGACATTTTTGAAATCTTAATAAATTGTTTAAAATATTTCATGTCAATTCTTTAACATATCTCAACAAATTACATTAGAAAAACCATGGCAAATTAATCTAACTTGAAACATTAATAACTTTTTTATTTTAAATGTAACACCCTGTATGTTTTTACATAATCAAACAGGAAATTAAAAACTTTTTGATTGATGTAACTATTAATTAAATTTAATTTTCAGAGATATTTAACAATTTCTAATATTAGACCCAGAATAAACAATTTAGGAGTAAAATTATTTCTTAAATGAATGTAAATAGGGGACACATTTAGTACTAAAAATTTTTATTTAAAGTATTGTTTTATTAAATCGTTAGTTACGCATTCTTTTTGTTATTAAAATATTTCATAAAATAAATGTTATATTTTATTTTCTTCAATGAGCTAGTGCTTCTTCTAGACATCCTACAGCTTTAATGATTTTTTTCAAAATTAGCAAATACTGTTTGTTTAGTCTTAAATTTTAAAAATGTTTGGCTTGTCAATGTTTGTTATAAGTTACTGGAAAACAAAAAAGTTCGTGGTAGACATGAGTATTTTATAGATTTAAATGAAGAAAAATACAGAAACAGATTTCGTCTTCGTCAAAAAATATTATAACTTTTTGAAATAAAGAAATATCAGCCATAGAACTAATCCAAAATAAGCGATTTCTTTCAGGTAAATGATTGAATGGACTTTACGATTTTTGGCAACGGGTTCATTTTGCATTCTAGAATGTTTTTATATATTTAACTATACAAAGCAAAAGCCTCTTTCTTTTATTTTTTACCCACAAGCTAAATCTGTTATTTTTTTCCATATTACTGGTCTATTTTGATGTTAAAAATTGGTTAAAAATTATTAAGTTTTGACACCCTGTACGTTGAAAACGGAGCATTTCCGGACCTATGTTTATATGAACTTTTCGTCTTAGAATCACTCAAAGAATCGTCCCCTAAAGTTTGTCCACGTACTTAAATAACACCCTGTATAATCAAATCCGTTCGAGATATAAACTACCGACATAACGGGTGCGGTTTGCACCATTAAATAATCAAATATATTTAATAACTTTAAGGGTGGGTCGTCGGTTGTTGGTGGCGGGGCGATATTTAACGTAATTCTTAGTGCGAAAGTTATTAGTTCGCAACGCAGCTGCTTATTGGTTTGGAAATGGAGATACTGGAGCAATAATAATCGTAGTGAGAGTAAAACTAAAGGGTTAAGAACAGTAAATTGTCACGATGACGTGTCTAGATTCTTGGCGGAGTTAGTGAAGATATCGGGGACTAATACAATTGCTTGCGCATGATATATAATCGGACTTGGCTATAATAATTGCCTAGACCAAATTGCGTTAGGCGACCTTTATTTTATGGAAATTGCGGCCGCATCCAGCACCACTAAATCATCGCGGTTTAGCCAAGATTACTGTAAAAATCGTCTTTCTCTTAAGTTATAACTGTTAACTCGATTCGAAGGAACAAGATAAGGTGTTTGTTCTATGAGTTCAGTATCTGGAAGATATGGATCAATTTTGTTTTATGACGGGATTTACAATAAAATGCGATAGTTTAAGAAATACTTTTATTTGGTGAAAATTACAAACGCCCTTTATTAAATAATTTATGTGCTAAAACTTTTATTTCGACATTGGATTCCAATCTTTACCTTTTCTTGTTTTATTAACTATTTTTTAGATATTTGCAAACTTTTGATAATTGCATATTCGACAATAAATGGTATGTCATACATAATAATTTATTTAAGATTTGTAGAATATTTAAAAAGTTACGCAAAAATTAAAAAAATAAATGTCCCCATAGAAAAAAATCTAAAGTACGAGGGTTGCCTTTTATATTTCGGGAATGGCCGATGCGGGCGCAATTAGTATTATTAACAGTCACTTGAAAAATAAATGCTTCAAAAATTGGTTCAAGTGCATGCAAAAGTGTGTCAATCTTCATGGAGAATATTTTGAAAAACAATTTAGCCATGTACGATGATTAATTGTTGTTTGTTTTCTCTATTCCCGAAATATAAAAGGCAACCCTCGTACAGGAAGAGCATAGTTGGGTGCTAAAGTTGGTACAACTCTTAGCATTTCCAGATATCCTGCCCCGTTAAGATTTTCAATGAAAATAGGTCCCACCACATGATCACCAACTTTACCCGCCCACAAGTGATTTTCTGAGGACGTTGAGTATGACTTTGCGGCCATTTCAAGCGGATGGACGGGACAAATCACAAAATTGTTTTTATAAAAAAATTTGTAGGTAATTTATTATATATTATTTTTGCATCAAAATTGTCAAATATATTCTTCTATTATTAGGCTATACATTAAATAAAAAAAATCGCAAGAAATATTTTATAAAAGTAGAGATAATTTCAATAATTGACAGGGGATGGACGGGACAAGATAAATCTTTTTTTTGTCCCGTCCACACCTTTCAATTATTAAAATTATATCTACTTTTATAAAATATTTCTTGCGTTTTTTTTATTTAATGTATAACCTAATAAAAGAAGAATATTTTTGACAATTTTGATGCCAAAATATTATATAATAAATAATCTACAATTTTTTTTATAAAAACAGTTTTGTAATTCGTGCGTTTCACGCGCTTGAAATGGCCGTTTGTCGCATCCAGTATTTGCTATTCTGCCCAGTATCTGCTATTCTGTTTATTTACCTCGCCATTTAGAACAATAATAATAATGTTTATTTATGTTCATCAAAACTTTGCTATTGCACTGATGCCATGATAAAAAAAAAATGATTAATAAAAAATAACAGAATAATACATAAACATAAACAATCCCAGTAAACACATACACGTTTTTTAAACGTATTTAAAACGTGTGAAAGGTCAATAAAACGTTTTACGTAGAAAAAGCAACGGTTTGATATTGGTATAAATTTACACGAATTAATTGAAAAGTTAAAACAACGTTAATTTAAATATGCTTTTTAATAGTGGCTAACTTTTACGTTACAATAACGTTGTATTGAGGTGTTCAGTCAACCATATATTTAAATATTTAATTTAAACGTTAAAACAACGTTAATTTAAATATGCTTTTAATAGTGACTAAATTTTACGTTACAATAACGTTGTATTAAGGTGTTCGGTCAACCATATATTTAAATGATTAATTTAAACGTTAAAACAACGTTAATTTAAATGTGCTTTTTAATAGTGGCTAACTTTTACGTTAGAATAACGTATTAACCCACAATTTTTTTCCAAATATTAAGAGTTTTAATAAGAAAATAACGTTTAAAGTAATTATTTTATGAACTGTGCAGGCAGCTCTTTCTTTTAACATTTATACTATGTTATATTCAACACGCTCCATCGAACAATTTTAAAATTACTTTTTATATAGTTATTTTGTGAAATTTTTGCTTAGTTTACACATGTAGACAATATGACTTCTTATATAAAATCTAAGAATTTTGTTCGTTAAAAAAATTAATTATGAATGAATGTAAAATGAATAATTTAACTTTCTCACTTTTTCAAAAGTATATTTTTATAATAAAACGGTTTTTGTCAAATACAAATATACTTTTATCCACATCGCTTTTCTCTAAAATGGGATAACTTGTTTAAAAATAATTTATAACGTTTAATATTTAATAAACTGATGCAACATGTATACATGGTACATAAACAATATACATAGGTATACATATATATATATATATATATATATATATATAAACAACATTAAATGAAATTTAGAAATTTTCTAATTACATTCTAAAGAAAAGCATAAGTAATTCTATAGTCAATGGTCATACAGTAAGCTTTAGGCAGAACACTATACTCATCCACAAATGTTGCTTTAAAAAGTGTATTATTTTATTAACATTCTTTAAACTAGACAGTTACTGTAATAGATAAAAATAACGTACTTAATACGTTTAAACAAACGTACTTAATACGTTTAAATAAACGTACTAAATACGTTTATACATACCCATATAAAACGCATAACTGAAGAACGCAATCTGATTGGCCGAATACACATCATGTGGTTGGGCTTGCCAATGGCAGGCTGCCATGCCATAGCTGCTCGCTATGTCAGTTTTCAATTTGATTTTGCTATCAAAAGGTGCATTTTTTTACGTGTTTTCTGCTCGTTAGATTCGTCCTGCTTTTGGTAAGTACTTTAATGTAATTGTTTTAAAACATACACACTGTTAATATTACGCAGATTCATTGTTTTATTTCCTAATTTTCGGGGGAGTGTGATTTTGTTCTTATTATAATTTGTGCAGCGTCCTAGAATAATAAAGGGTTTTTCATTTAGAGCGTCAGAACTTTTAAATGAGATAAAAAAATAACTACATGTTATAATCCCGTAATCTATATTTTATTTTGAAGAACGATCGATGACATTATGTTTTAAATATAATATCGTTTAAATGTCCCCCTTGACTTTGCCTGACTGAATGCATTATGAAGGCCTAATTTCTACTATTCTTTTACAAATATCACGTGGTATACTTTGAATAGTGCGTTTAATGTTTCGTTTAAGGTCGAGAATTGTTTGTGGCTTATTTTTGTAAACCTGAGATTTCACATGATCCTTTAGATGCACAAAAGTTGACTTATTTGCCAGTAAACCAGTTTTTTCTTAAACGATAAACCTTATATTTCTCGCAAATTGCAAAATGTTTGGCAAACCGAACATGCATTTTGATGGTAAATACGAATTATTTCTAAGCGCTGTTAAATTGTTATCTGTCCATATTAATTTGACACAATGTACTGAACACATGTGTTGTCAAGATTTGGCATTTACATTCCAGAGCAGCCTTATTTTTAGGGTTAAAGTTATGACACTCAAAATGGAAAACCCTTTATGAGAGTTATTATTTTAATTTTAAAGACGTTTTTTAAGTATAGTGGGGTATACCTATAGGTAAATATTAACTCACACAAATTAACATTTAAGTAAAATTAACATTAAGTTAACATTAAACTGATTTAGATTAAACACAATACTCATAAATGTACCCTAGTAGCAATTTTGTCAAAGACTTGGGCCAGAATGGGTCAAGATACTTTGTACAGATTTTTTATCAAGAATCGGACAAGAATTGTTCCAGATTCTTGGCCAAGATTATTGGGCAAGACTTGGGCCAGAATGGGTCAAGATACTTTGTACAGATTTTTTATCAAGAATGGGACAAGAATTGTTCCAGATTCTTGGCCAAGAATTTGACCAGAAATCTATAGAGTAGAGGTTCTCATTCTACAGTAGCATCAGAGCCGTACCGAGGCACACTTTTTGGGGGGGTGGGCGGAGATGATAAAAAACCAACTTATTTTTTTATACAGGGTGTCCCAGGTTTAATGATCTTAATTTTGCCAGTCGGTAGAGAATCAAAAAACAAAACTAATTTCCAAGGAAAACATGCATGTATCGAAAACATACAAGGAAAACATACATGTATCGAAAAATTGAAAATAACTAAGATACACCCCCCAATTTTTAAATAAAAAAATATTTTTTTCTCATAACTTTTTAACTTTTGAAGTACAAACAAAGACTGTTTACTGAAATGTCATTAATTTTAAAATGTATGCTATGGTAAAGCGAACACTTATTACCCATTTTCAAGTACCTAGGTATGAATTCCATGTCCTACACATGGGTGTCTGGAGATGTTTTTCAAACATTCAAACTCGAATATTTTTGTATCGAAGCGTCTTATCAAAAATTTACTGTAGTAACTTTATTTCCCTAATTGAACACAGAATTTAAAAATAGTGTCAGTATTTTAAAAAAGTCAGTAGCGTAAACATAGGTAGGAAAAAGGAAACCTACACCCTCAATATCTATGCCACTGGAGTGCCTTGAAAAGAATTGTTATAAGCAGTACGTGAGTCAGTATTTCCCAACTATATGCATAAAATTTCAGCCAAATTAGTGAAACGGTTTAAAAGTTATGGGAAAAAAACGATTTTTAGTTTCAAACTTTGAAGATCTGTATCTCAGTTATTTTAAATTTTTCGATACATGTTTTCCTTGAAAATTCATTTTGTTTTTTGATTCTCTACCGACTGGCAAAATTAAGATCATAAACCCGGGACACCCTGTATACAGTATGTCCATGGATAGAGGGCCCAAGAGGACAAATGGACTAAAATTTTCATTTTTCGACCAAAAGTCATTCTTTTTAAAAAGTTCTACTTGTTTAAAAAAGTCTATTGCCATACTTTAAATTTGAAAATATTATACAGGGGGGTCAAAAAACAAGAAAACATGAAATACTCTCAGGAGTATACTACCTTTATTTTTTGTTTTGGAGCAAAATGACAAATAAAAAAAAGATTTCAAATTGTATCCAAAGACCATTTGCAAAATTTTAACTATTCGGAAAAATAAAATTTGGAATATTATTTCAAATTTTATTTCATATTTACAAAAATGACACAATCAACAATAATCAAGTAACGTCAAATTGACAATTTGCATTCTATCATTGTTCATTTTGGTAATTAATGTAAATGTACACAAAATGTCCGGGTTAAGAACCCTATACATAGGTAAAGGATACGCGAAATGAGGTACAAAAGTATAAATTAGAAATTAAAATTTAAAACTTTATAAGAAAAAGAAAATTTGGAATACTGAGTTGAATTTTTACAATTAGTCTTTGGATGGGATATCCTAATAATATTATTTGTCATTTTGCTCCAAAACGAAAAATAAAGGTAGTTTATTCCTGAGAGTATTTCATGTTTTCTTGTTTTTCAGTCCGGCCCTGAGTAGCATCATTCACAATACTCTACTCTATTAAATGAAATAGTCAAAATTCTACTATTTGAATTAGTACCAGTATTTTTTACTAATAAAGTAGTCGTTTTCACTTTAAAATGGTTATATTTTACTAGTTAAAAAACTATATGCATAAAATTTCGGGACACCCTGTATAGGCAAGAATTTTATAGTAGGCTTTAGGACAAAAGTGACGTTTGGGTTATTTATAATAGTTATATTTTTTATAATTTTATAAAAAAAATTGAAATATTAACTTAAAAAAATTAGGGATGTTTTTGTAACTTTGCCCCCCCAAATGTTACGCCTATGATGAAATTTTAAAAGTTTTTATCTTAGATCTAGATTCAGCATGTCAAAATTACCAAAGTACCAAATCTTCATTTCATGAACGTTTTAATGAAAATATGAGATATTATATTATAATGAGAGTAATTTATTTATAAATGCATTTTTCTCGAAAATGGTGCATCTGAACGATCTAAATAAAGAGTACTTATTTTTCGTAAAAAACTATAAATTTTCATAATTTCATAAACAAAAATTAAAACATTAACCTAGAAAAAAGTTAGGGCTATTTTTGTTACTTTGCCCACCAAATGTAACGCCTATATGATTCAATTTTAACAGTTTTGATCTAAGATCTAGATTCAGCATGTCAAAATTACCAAAGTACCAAAAATTTATATCTTCCTGTTCAAACCTCTTGGAATAGTTTAAAAAAATGATCCTCTTAGGCTCCTATTCAGGGGGCCGTAGCTCCGTTAGGGGGCATTTTTTGATACATGTTTATTAAACAAACAAGTGTTATTTTTATATAAAGAATGCACTTTTTAAGTTTGGCCCCCCAATTTCGGGACACCCTGTATAGGCAAGAATTTTGACGTATACGTCAAAATTCTTGGCCAAGAATCTGGTCGAATTCTGGTCACAGACTTGTCGCAAGTCTGGCACCAGTCTGGATAAAGAATTTTGATCAAGAGTCTTGGTCAAGAATTGTTCAATTCTTTACAAAGTGCTTTTCCAAGTATCTTGACAAAGAATCTTGTCCAATTCCACTGCTACTAGGGTACAGATGTTAAAATTGTGGAAAGAGTCCATTATTTTTAAATTTAGGGGCGTCGTGTATTTTTACCGTAAATTGGAATTAGGCGTGATTTTACTAGAGAATTCTCTAGTAAAATCACACTTAAGTCGGCTCGATAAGATACATTTGCTATGGTTATAGATATATTCAACAAGACCTTAAAATGGTGTACGTATTGTAAATTAGTATTTCGAGAACACTATTATACCGGGTGCGCTAAAAATACCAGCGATATTCTACAATACAAATTTTTGAATTTAATCCAGCTGAAAACAAGCTTTTTAAGCCATTTTTTTTTAAATCTTATAGATTTTTTCGAAAAATTAGTCTATTTTTCATCGTTTAACAAATTTCTTTTTTGTGTTTTAGAAGCAGCTAAATTTTCCAGCGAACGATAAAAATGATTCACCTAAAGACTGGACTGGAGATACCTAAAAAATTATTGTCTACAACCTTTAAACACCCTGTATTCATGTTGCAGTTAACGTTAAACGAACGTTTAATAAATACTTTGTAAAAACAAGTATTTGTGGAGTTTTATTTATTACAGAACTAACGTTAGAAAGGACATTAATATGAATTTAAATATAACGTATATATAAACGGTATAAATAAGGCAAAAACAATCATTAATTTACGTTATTAATAGACGTATATTAAACGTTTTAAATGTAACATTTCGAAACGTGTAATAATCGTTTTCTTAACGCCAAAATTAAACGTTTATTTATTAGTATTGTTAAACGTTATAATCTGCGACATTTTAAAGTTGATTGTACGTTATAAATAAACGTAAAAACAAAATGGTGTTACGGTTTAAAAAAACGTTTAATTAACGTATGTGTGTTTACTGGGATATATACAAAAAAAATATAAAAGTATAAAATGTAAAATCAAGTAATCATAATTAGGATTAAGTATTTACATTTTTTAGAAATTTTTTTAATATTTTTTTCAAATATCACTTAAACGTTAAATTCCATTGTGTATGGCAGAGTTTTGGCAAGCATTAGTTCTTCTTATATAATCTCCAAGATTATTTGCTGAACTAAGATTGTATAGTTTTTTAATATACAGTGGATTTTTAATATACAGTGGATAATATCCACTGGATATATCTAGTAATCTATCTACTGTATTAAATAAAATTATATTGCCAAAGCCAGTTATGTTATAGAGTTGGTTAGAAGGTGTTCTATACTTTAAATTAAATAAAAACTTAATACATTTGTTTTGGATTATTTGTACATTATTTAGTAAATACTCTGTAGAATTACCCTAGCAAACTATAAGGCAGATGCAGCAAGCTATCTTCTATAAAATAACTGCTTCTTCTTGGGGCTCCAGATGTTGATGGCAATTTTTTACAAATTTTTTGTGTGTGTTCTGTCTATGTCAGCTTTTCGTCTATTAAAAGGCCGAGATAATTATATGACCCGACTTTTTTAATTTGTTGAGAATTTATAAAAACCTTAGTATCTATAGTTGGTTTATTTTTTTGCTTTAATAAAATATATTTAGGCTTCTCCACTTTAATGACTAGTTTATTAGTTATTAACCACTGTAAATATTTATCATTATTAAAATTGTTTTCTAGCAAAATGTTATTCTTCTCAGAGTATCAGACAGTATCATCTTCATACATAAAATATTTGCCTTTTAGACCTGCATACTTAAGGCTATGTATAATAGATAAAAAATTGGTCCTAATACAGAGCCTTGTAGAACACCTATATTTGTGCTGGCCTAATAATTATTATTATTATTATAACTACAAACTTCGTTTACATATACACATTGAGATTTATTTAATAAATAAGGCCTTATAAGTTTTGCCATAACTCAATGAAATCCCTTATAGAGCAGTGCAGAAGCCTTTAAAAATGGTAAAAAGAGAAAAAAAATAACAGTAGGATGAAACCCATTGGAAAAGGAGGGGAATATAATAAAAATTAAAGGAAAAATAAATTACGGGCGATCTGAGTTTGGGAAGTGGGGGGGGTTTAAGGGTAAAAAATGGTTTATTTCGATAATCGTAATCAGAATGAAGTATCTAAATTCAATAGTATTATTTACATGTATGTATTTTATTAGATTTTCTGACATAAATGTTATAAGAATTTAATAAATAAACTTTTTAACTAAAAAAATTGCAACAATCACATTTTTTTGATGAAATTGTACATAATGATTAAAATAAATTTTCGAATTCGAGTTTTTTTCGTTATTCATTAAAATATTTTTTGCATTTTCTGAGAACATTTACCATAGTAATGTATATTTTTTTTACATTATCAGAAAGTAGAGATTTCAACGAACAAAAAGCACACCGACTTTTTGAAAAAAGCTGATATTTTGACGCGAGAATTTTCGATTGAAAATTAGGATGCTTTTTTGATATTAAGTCAAAATAAGGCGAAATAATAAATATTTCAAATCAAATAAATTACAGTGTATTTGGGACATAAAAAGGTAAGTTTTCACCAAATTTCGTGAAAAAAAATTTTTTTTTTGAAAAAGATAAAAATAAAAAACAAAAACTTGGTTTTTTGAATTTTTCACATAAATTTTGAGGTTATGTAAAAAAATTCTAATTATAAAAGTTGTAGATCCTTTTATTACCTACAACTTTGCCATTTAACTTTTTTCCATAGGACTTGTAGTTTTGCCGGAAATCGAGATAAACCATTTTTTACCCTTAAAACCCCCCCCTCCCACTTCCCGAACTCAGATCGCCCGTAATTTATTTTTACTTTCATTTTTATTATATTCTTCTCCTTTTCCAATGGGTTTCATCCTACTGTTATGTTTTATTACATAACGTGCCTATGTCCACCGTATCAAAAGCTTTTTAAAGTCTATAAAGACACACACTACATATTTGTTTAAATTAAGTTCATATTTCACAAGCTCAATAAAGTCCACAATTGCATTTAAAGTCCCACTTTCGGATTGGAAACCATATTAATATGGGTCAAATTTAAAGGAATTATTTACGAACTAAACAATCCTTACTTTAATTAGTTTTTTAAGTAATTTAAAAAAAAATACTTAGTAAGGCTATAGGTTTATAATTATTCATATTATCTTTGAGACCTTTTTATAGAGTGGAATAACCTTAACTTTTTTTAACTCCTCCGAAAAAATGCCTGTAGGTATACAATACATTTAAAAGTGTGTTTTTAATGTTGATTCATCAGAAAAAAGAATATCTGCAGAAGAAATAACATATGATAAGTTAATTCTTCTGCAGATATTCTTTAAATATTATTGTTATTATTATTATTATTTACATATTTGTTACATATCCAGAATTTGCTCGCAAAAGATTTCAATAAAAAACTAAAGAGCGTTTTTCATAAAAATCTTTTCTCGTCGATTAACGAATTTAATTTCATAAGTGAAAACCACACTATATGTAAAATATTTAAATAATTATTTTATTGTTATGTTTTACCAAAATAAAGACGAATTCTGACCATTCATCAAATAAAAAGTTGAGAATGCCATTAAAAGATCAAATCCTAAAATAAAATGGAATTCTTCCGGCTTCTTGATGGAATTGAATTCGATCATTATACCTAGGTAGATCCTGCCGCCCGCTGCAGCGCGCTGAACGGAGGGTAAAACAACCCATTTGAATGCATAGTTGTCCGTCAGTCAGGGTGACATAACGACGGCAACCCTCCCCTGCGAACCGCCAATAAATTGTCATAAAACCGTCAGATCGTCCGATTTGACGTCGACGGGGCGCGGGGTGGGGTGGTAATTAAAGGGCGAATTTATGTGAGCGCCGCCGCCCGCATCCCGATGCACGGCCACCTTTTGCCTTAAAGGGATCATTCCCGGATCTGCTGTATATATCTGATCGTTTCGCAGTTTTCGGATTCTGACGTGTACACGTTCGGGCATACGAGTATGTTACGTGCTGATAAGACCCCCCTTCGCCCCCCAATCTCTCTTACCCGCGATTTTATCTTAATATACTGCTTTTGTGTCTCCCGAATCGTTTGAAATAGGTAATTTATTTGTTTTTATAACTTGAAAATTTAACATTAACGCTAACTGCTTTTTCGGCTCTTTATCTGCGCCTCTTCACTCTTTGTCTCGTTTCAATATGGTTATGATGGTCGTTAAAGCATTCTTTTAATACACTATGCAAGCATCAGATATCTTTTCGTTTAATTTAACCAAGAAGAAAAGGTTCCGATTAAAATAGACAGAGCTAAAGGTATCATTAAGTAAAATGTAATAGGCATTTTTGTAACTAGTTTATTGTTTTCAGAGCCTGAGATATTGTTGATTGGCGTTGCCATATGTATACTTGAGACCTAATATACACTTCTCTTTAATTTGAGTCGTTTGGTTAATAATATCAAAGTTAGCCTTACCTTCACCTAATACCTGACTGAGAACAGTTAGCCGTTTGCAATACTTTAGTAGTTACAAAATAAGTAACCATTTTTTTTATAATGACATCTAAATGACTTATTTAAAATAAGTAAACGAGAAACTAATTAACCCAGGGGGCACCCACCGTTGCCAAATGTATTTGTACTACTAATGTTCATTTTTGT
Source organism: Brassicogethes aeneus (assembly GCA_921294245.1). NCBI lineage: Eukaryota > Metazoa > Arthropoda > Insecta > Coleoptera > Nitidulidae > Brassicogethes > Brassicogethes aeneus. The sequence goes on from OV121135.1 coordinate 50,610,434, forward strand.
ATCTGGACTGCGGCAACGTTGCAAATTTAGGGTTTCGATTGGTAAATACGGAAACAAAATTGGTTGTATTGATTAAAACAAACTAAACAACAGTAAAAATATAATTATAATGTAATTGTGGTTATGTTCAAATTATTGTAGGTTCCGTTGAATGGTTGTCAAGTTGAGTTGTCAAAATTCGTAGTTAAAAATGCAATTAATTTGGCTTTGGTGGTGAGTAGATGAGTAAAATCATATAAAAAAGTAGTTAAATATAGGTGACTACAGCCTAGGAGAAACAAAGTATTCCTAGCGGATAATAATCTTCGCTTTAAAAAGAATTTATATAAAAGAAATTAAAATTTTATGTGAATCATTAGACTAAAATGGTGAATGGGCATTTAATGTGTGATTTAATATTTTTAAAACCAAAAATGTTACTTTTTTTACTCCAAATGTCCATAAGGCGATGTACTTTTTCTGCCATTAAGGCATTTGGCAAAACTTCATCGAAATGAAGTTTTGCCCTTAAAAGTTCTTTTACCTACTTTAGAATCTGATATTATTTTTGGCATAGTTATCTTTTTATATCGATATTATATTATAATTACCAAGTAAATTATCGTAAGTAATATCATAAGGGCATTTAATTTTTCCGAAAGTAATATTTTAACAAAAAGCATGAGTGCTGGTGGCAACAAAAATCCGAGTCGAAGAGGAGGATTTTTGCACCTGCACGAATGCATTTTGTTAAAAAATATTATTTAGCATTGTGTTTTTTCGATTTTTTTCACAGGAAAAATTAGATGCCCGAATGGTATTTGACAAGACTATTTCATGAGTAACATTTAACAATTAAAATATAAATTGCAATTTTTGGTGACAACAGCTGTCAAGTTTTGCCGCGGGTAAACTCGAATAAACTGCTGACAGGTGCTGTCACACAGTTTTTTCACCTAGAAACCATTTCTAATTCAAAATTGCGCGTTATTGGTGGAAATTAAGACGAGGGAAATAGTCAATTATAAATATTACTGTCAATTTGACAGTGCCAGAGTATTTAATTAAGGTCTTCAGCAGAAGTACCATTTTTTAAATACTAAAAAAACTAAATCAAACTGGCATAAGCTACCAACTTAATAAAAAAACATGAGTCCAAATGGAAAAAATTATCTGTACAAATTTTTTAGTGTTAATTATTGCTGATGGCGGGAAATACAAAGTTAATTTGTTCGTGTCACAGATTCGTTTATTTATATATATATATATATATATAATATAAATAATAAAGAATTTATACCAGGATTATTTTTTTTAATTCAAAAATTCGTATGTTTGAAAGCTTTGAAAAGTGTAAAAAATCCCTAAAACTGCAGTTTTAGTGATTTTTTACACTTTTCAAAGCTTTCAAACATACGAATTTTTGAATTAAAAAAAATAATCCTGGTATAGATTCTTTGGGAAATTTTATGCTCTACAAGAATCCGCGACGTAAAAAATTTTATCTCAAACGGTTCAAAAGTTATAGTCTTTTTAATGAAAAAAGATTTTTTTACGTGTTATTTCAATGGAAAACTTAGAATGCTCACCGACACCTTTTAAAATTGAGCAAAAAATTTTGCCTTGCAGGGAAATTTTTTTCTCGGTATGTAGGTTCATTTTAACCCATAAATCCGATAGGTTTTTTTTTTTTTTCTCACCCTAATAGGGTTAAAACGAAAAATTTTTTTTTCTTGCTGACACATGAAAATTTCGGTTTTTAGGTTGAAAAAAAAATTCCCTGAAAATTTGAGCCCTTAATTTTGATTCTAAGTACTTCCTTTTTAATTTTGTAGTTTTTCCATATAAAAAGCATGTATTTTTAATCATTTTTACTTTAAATTTCTATATTTTGGCTGGGTTTTGAATTATAATTTTTATCACCATAATTTTCTGCATAGTATTCACGGTTTTTGAAAGGCCCTGCATCAATTTTGTTTTTGATTTATTTACGTTGATTGTAGTAGCTCCAAGTCGTTTTTTCACTTTTTCTCACATATTTTTGAGAAAATCCATCAAATGACTGGTTTTACCCAAAAAGTTCAAAAAAAAAAGTTGTAGGAAATTTAATTTTTGACAAAAAAGGTTCTTACGTTCATATCACTAAAGTGCTTTGTTTAAGAGATATAAGCAATTCAATAACCAAAAACAAAGAAAAAATAGGTTTTATTGAAATTTATGTAATTTCATTCAACAACTATATATTGCTTATATCTCTTAAACAAAGCACTTTAGTGATATGAACGTAAAAACCTATTTAGTCAAAAATTAAATTTTCTACAACTTTTTTATTTGAACTTTTTCGGTAAAACCAGTCATTCGCTCGATTTTCTCAAAAATATGAGAAAAAGTGAAGAAACGACTTTTGGAGCTACTACAATCAACGTAAATAAATCAAAAACAAAATTGATGCAGGGCCTTTATTATGGTGATAAAAATTATAATTCAAAACCCGGCCAAAATATAGAAATTTAAAGTAAAAATACATGCTTTTTATATGGAAAAACTACAAAATTAAAAAGGAAGTACTTAGAATCAAAATTAAGGGCTCAAATTTTCAGGGAATTTTTTTTTCAACCTAAAAACCGAAATTTTTATGTGTCAGCAAGAAAAAAAATTTTCGTTTTAAATGAAACACCCTAATGAACATTTTGAGTCAAAAAACACTAAAACTAAATATTATGATTTTTTTCACTTTTCAAAGCTTTTAAATATACGAATTTTTAAATTGAAAAAAAATAATTCTGGGATAGATTTTGTAGGAAATCTTATGCTCTACAAGAATCCGCGACGTAAAAATTTTTATCTCAAACGGTTCAAAAGTTATATTTTTTTTAATGAAAAAAGATTTTTTTACGTGTTATTTCAATGGAAAACTTAGAATGCTCACCGACACCTTTTAAAATTGAGCAAAAAATTTTTCCTTGCAGGAAAATGTTTTGCTCGGTATGTAGGTTCATTTTAACCCATAAATCCGATAGGTTAGTTTTTTTGGCTCACCCTACAGTACATGCATTTTAAATGTTATTAAACTTTAGACAGATCTACATAAATCCACATATATTTATTATTGCTAAAAAAGGCAATGACACTAAACGAAATTTCATTCAAGAAATTAGGTTAAAGGTTTGTTTACGTTTAATAGTTTTGTTTGACAGATGAGAAACGTGGCAACGGTGGGTTAATTATTTTCTCTTACTAAGTAGTATACATATTTTTTGGAGGTTATAAACCTCTTATAAACCTACTTACGAGGTGTGTTCAGAAAATAACGAAAATTGTTAAATTTCGCGGGTTCAGACGGTCCAGTTATCATAAAATTTTCTTTTTTATGTTGGTATACATGCCCCCGAAATATGATAAAAACTTTAGCTGTTTTCATTGTTTACTTTGTCTGTGGCAGCCGCTAAGGTTAGACGTGTTTTATGAGCTCGGCGATTTTCGTTCGTTAAAAGAAATGGATCAAAGAGAATTTGTCTCCAATTTTGCTTAAAAAATGAAATAAATTCTGTGAGTCTGCTATAAGTAAAACAAGAGTTTACAAGTGGTATAAGAGTTTCCAAGATGGCCGTGAAGACGTTGAAGATGACGAACGCCCCGAACGCACAAGCACATTAACAACCGATAAAAACATGGAAAAAGTGAAAGAAATGGTTATAAACCATCAGAGAAGTCGCTGATGATGTTGGTATATCGATTGGCTCATCCCATGAAATTTTTTCAAATGTTTTGGGTATGAAACGTGGCAGCCAAATTTGTTCCAAAATTTTTGGCCAAAAACAATACTGTAATGATGCCCCAGCCTCCATATTCGCCAGACATGCCTCTGTCTGACTTTTTTATATTCCCAAAAATAAAGAGAACCTTAAAGGGCCATCGTTTTGCAAGCATAGATGACATTAAAAGCGCATCGCAGAAAGAACTAAAGGCTATCTCAAAGATCGAGTTTTAGATGTGCATAATATCCAATGGGGACTATTTTAAAGGCGACAACATTAATGTAGACGAATAAATAAATATTTGTTTCAAGAAACGAAAATTCCCGATATTTTCTGAACACACCTCGTATTAGAAAAATTAATAATCTGAAACACTACCACATAAGGGATGCTTTTGATGGCTCAGAAAATAGTTTCCAGTAATTTGCGACTGAGCGAAGAATATACTGCATCTGTTGTTCGTCCTTGGTGAGTAACTGGTTGTATTTTTTAATAAGACTGATTTCCTGTTCGGCAGTAACTCTCATATCTCAGTAACTCTCATTTTCACTTCAGATGACTAATTCACTTACAAGGACATTTTGATTTACCACTGCATAAATAAATCACGCGGTTTGCGGCTCTAATATTGTTATTGGACAAACAACGATGGCAACAACAACGGGCAGGCGATTGTTGTTAAACGGTCGTAGAGGCCTTCCTGGCCGACCACAGTCGGCGGCATACATCAGACTCAGAACCTCATTAGGCTAATTGATGCGCGGCATCGCCTTAATAACCGTCCCAGCTGGATTAGTTCGCTACGGGACCGATATTGCGTCCGACTATCACCTATAACTCTGCGGATGTATTACCATCACCTAAGGGCACCAGTCCTCCCCGTATTAGATTCGCATCTCCGCCGCTGGAGGATTTACCTCTGGGCATCATTTTAATAACCAAATCTGCTAGTGAAATTTTGAGCTATGGCATGTAAATTGTAAAACCACATTAATGTAAATCAACTTTACAAAGTACTCTTTTACCCTTAAACTTAGAGATATCGTTGATAGTTTTTTTATTCCCTTATATAAAATACATAGTATTAAAAAACACCGCAAATCAACACTGTTATTTTATAAAGCTAGAACTAAAAATATTAAATATTTAATAAAAATCCAAATAAAATATTCATATTCAAATTGCATATAAAAAATTAAAACTCTTTAACTACTAACTAACCCAGGAGAAGTATGGAATTTTGATAACTCTAAAAAACAAAAGTCCAGAATTCCTGGTATAATGCACATTAATAATGAAGAAAAAGTAGTAAAGGACTGCATCAATTGGTTAACAGAACCTTTATTTTACATTTATAACCTTATTTTAAAATCCAAAACATTTCCTACTGCTTCAAAAATTTTACGTTTGTCCAATTTTTAAAGCTGACGTACCATCAAATATTTTTATTATACGAGGTGTGTTCAGAAAATATCAGGAATTGTTAAATTTCGCGGGTTTGGAGGGTCCGGTTGTTATAAAATGTTCTTTATTATGTTGGTATACATGCCCCCGAAGTATGATAAAAACTTTACCTGTTTTCATTGTTTACTTTGTCTGTGGCAGCCGCTAAGGTTAGACGTGTTTTATGAGCTCTGCGATTTTTCGTTCGTTAAAAGAAATGGATCAAAGAATTTGTATCCAATTTTGCTTAAAAAATTAAATAAATTCTGTGAAATGTTAACAAAGGCCTATAGTGAGTCTGCTATAAGTAAAACAAGAGTTTACAAGTGGTATAAGAGTTTCCAAGATGGCCGTAAAGACGTTGAAGATGACGAACGCCCCGAACGCACAAGCACATTAACAACCGATAAAAACATGGAAAAAGTGGAAGAAATGGTTATAAACCATCAGAGAATGATGATGTTGGTATATCGATTGGCTCATCCCATGAAATGTTTTTGAATGCTTTGGGTATGAAACGCGTGGCAGCAAAATTTTTTCTAAAATTGTTAAATTTTGAACAAAATTTTTGGCCAAAAACAATACTGTAATGATTCCCCAGCCTCCATATTCGCCAGACATGCCTCTGTCTGACTTTTTCCTATTCCCAAAAATAAAGAGAACCTTAAAGGGCCGTCGTTTTGCAAGCATAGATGACATTAAAAGCGCATCGCTGAAAGAACTAAAGGCTATCCCAAAGATCGAGTTTTAAAAGTGTTTCGAGTAGTGGAAGAAGAGCTGGCACATGTGCAAAATATCCAATGGGGACTATTTTGAAGGCAAAAACATTAATGTAGACGAATAAATAAATATTTATTTGAAAAAACGAAAATTCCCGACATTTTCTGAACACACCTCGTAGACCTGTTTTACTTATTTCTGTTTTTTTTCAAAACTTTTTGAAACTAGGTATTATTTATGAGCATGTTAAACCTTTTCTCTCTGACTCGCAGCACGGTTTTGTTAAGGGAAGATGTACATCATCAAACCTTGTCATTTTTACCCAGTACGTATCTAAATGCTTAGACAATAAAAAACAAGTAGATGTTGTATTATACAACTTGTATATACCGAGTTTAACAAAGCATTTACACTTTATTATCAAAATTATCAAGTATTGTATTTTCAAATAAATTAATTTTAATGTTAAAGTCATACTTAAATAATAGGGTTATGTTTGTGGAATATGAAGGTTATGATTATGTTGCCAGTTCTGGCGTTCCCCAGGGGTCAAATTTGGGACCGTTATTGTTTCTATTGTTAATTAATGATATTTGTAACAACAAAAATGACCTTGGTTTTATCTTTGCAGATGATTTAAAACTGTTCAGAGTAATTAGTTAGGGCAATGACGTCTACAAAATGATCTTTATGAATTGGAGAAATGGTGCATTTCAAATAGATTGGATCTGAATGTGTCTAAATGTAAGACCATGTCTTATTCCAGAAAGTAAATGTAATTCATTTTAACTACACAATTAATAACAATGCTTATTATTCGCACCACAAGTGAATTTCATTCTATTAAATGTATTTGTTCATTATATTGCGCATTTATTTAGTAGAAGTAAACTGGAATATGCTAGTGTTGTTTGGAATTCGTACACCAAAAAGTGTATCAGGCAAATCGAATCATTTCATAGGAAATTCTTGAAATACATTTATTTTAAAAAACACTTAAGTGGTACAATTCAAAATTACAATTATACATTATTATTAAATGAATTCTCTTTTCTCTCCCTAGAAAGTAGAAGAAAAAATATTGATTTGATTTTTCTGTACAAAATAGTTCATAGTCTAATTAATTCACCTAATTTATTAATTTACATAAACTTTAAAGTTTCTATTATTCGTCACATTTAATTATCAATATTGTCATTTGAAAAAATAAAATTTTAAAGTTATGTATTATGTATTAAAATATGCATTAAATTAATTAATTGGATATAATTAAATAAATAAATAGTATATTATGTATCAAGTTTGATAAACGCCATTTTGAACACGACTTTAATTTAGGCATGAGCTAGCTTGCGAGCGAGTGCTTGATTAAATGAGTTTCTATAAAACTATATAAACGAGTTGCATACTATACTTTTTCTACGACAAATACTTAATATTATCTAAAAATGATTTAAATTAAATATTTGTATAGAGCGACCTCTTTAAAACAATATGTACAATTTGTATGTTTAAATCGAAATGTATCCCTTGAAAATGAAGATGAAGTATTTTTTACATTTGGTATTATTTTACAAGAAGGGCACTTTATTTAACGATTGTTTGACATTTTATAACTTCAGCCTGTGACTAAAAACCTGTTCCTTACTTTAGTCCGTGACTAAAAGGCACAACTTTTCAATGTGTATTTAAAAGGTCACTATAGTGTCATTTAAACATGTTTGATAATGGGTGTTTTAAAGTTGGGAGTAGAAAAAAACATTAATGTATTTTCTAGTATGCCAAATAAAAAAAATATGGTTGTTTGTTACTAATTAAGACTGCAGACGATGGAAGGTGGAATCCGTAATAAAAGGCGAAAGATATTTGATTTACAAAAGCAATAATAAAAGAAAAAACAGGCGTTGGGGATTAAGCCCAATGAAAACTTACGACTGCACATAAAAGATTATCTGTAATTAGAAACGAGGTTGTATTTATATTAAAAGCTGAATATAAAAATAACACATCCGAAATAACGATGGCTGTTACGAGAGGAGGGTCTCCGAGCATATTTTATTTTTTATTGAAATTGACTTCTGCAGCGGGTGTTTCGAAGTGAACTCTCTCTAACTGTTAACAGCCAGTTTGTCCGAGTCTAATTAAACAATATTGTGTTGCGGTCGCGGACCGCAACCGTTAACAAGTAAATATGTTTAATAATCGCATCAAGTTAATCCTGCACGCGTACCTACGCACAGGACCTGCTTCCGTTACGACCAATAATCTTGGCATTCATTTTGAAACATAGCAGGGTAATGACGCGTGCTTTACCACCAGGCTAAAATGTCAACGAATTAGTGATATTTTATTGACTTATATTTAAATTTCCGTAACGATTTCTCACGTTTTTTGTTAACATGCTCTCTAAAAATGAATTAGGTAGTCAAAAATGACTAATTTAATAGTTATTAGTGGCTGCTTTTTCACTTGAACCATGGTTAACCCTGGAATACCATGGTATCCAAAAATTTAACATCCAATTCTTATGTAAAATTGTCCCCTGAATCCGAAAATACCTTTAAAAATTTGAGTTTTTGAGATATAGTCAATTTCATGGAAAATTTACTATATCTCAAAAACTGTTCTACTTTTTTAACTTTTGACGACATTTTTGGATTCAGGGGACAATTTTACATAAGAATTGGCTGTTAAATTTTGGGATACCATCGTATGCCATGGTTAACCAAGTGAAAAAGCAGCCACTACTAACTATTAAATTAGTCTCTACACAAAATCGTGCGTTTTCTTGGTTGCCTAACCTCACTTTTTGTTTTATTATTCATATTTAATGAAAAATATTAAACATTCGCACTGAAACAAACAAATTAGTGCTTATTATAAATAAATTAAACCAGTTTAGTACGTTAATTTCTTAGAAAAGAATTAATTTGTCAAAACAATACCCCTAGCGAGAAAAAATCGAACTGATTACTTGCCTCATAAAAAATTTTATCGGCCTAGGCTATAACAAGGTATTTCTTTATCGAATGTTGACAACAATAAAGTTTAAGTTATAGACCGCGTGGAGATAAATATATTTATATGCAAGATTGCTTTGATATTTTCTTTGTTTTGTTTTTTTTTTAGTTTATTTTTTTTAATTTATAATGGTTTAGTAGGGCTATCGGCCATTTTAAAAAAAGGTCGACGCGTCGCAGAATAATACCTCCCGAGTGACGTAGAAATGTATTATACACGAGCCGCCACTGCAATATTAGCATCACGATGCCAGATTTTATTCGCTGTCTTTATTAATTTATTTATCGGGTTTTTATTAGAGGGACTGAGTCAATTACTTTGTGCTACAAAAATATATAAATTAAAATGGTTTACAAATCAATACACTGTTCAAAATTTCATGACCATTTTAACACCAAATTAACACCATACATGGTCTATATCGATACAAACCAAAATGGTGTTAAATATGGTTCGTTGGTCCGGTGTAAATTCAAATATTAAAATAGTGTAAATTGAACTTTCACACAGTATTAAAATAAATTTTACCTGGTGTAAATTGAACTCCTTTTCAGTGTTAAATATTATGTGTTTTTTGTCTAATTAAATCATACTACACAGAAAAAAAGGGAACAGGAAGTTCCTTGACGCATTAATAGTATATTACCAGTGGTATTATTCCAGAAAATTGCACCTTCAACTCGCTAGAGATAATGTTTTTAGTGCGTTCCAGCAACTTACAATACTTCAAGTATTGACAGCTGTTTCCACCTATTTAAGATCTCTTTAGTATCGAACAACTTGTAGTGTCACACCAAAGCAAAGGACTACCTGAGCTTATATACTCCTCATGTAAGTCAACAGAGGCGAGATTTAAGAACATCACGTGATCCACACCGCCTTTGCCGCGATCGGTACACACTATGCAACCGGGAATGCACGGCAAATTGTTTTAATCGTTTTAACAGAGTGCTTTAGGTTGAAGTAACTCTTATTTTACAAACAACATATTTAGTAAACTGAACCATACAACGGGTTGGTTTCACTAAAGTTTTCTGGGTTAATTTAACCAATTTAAAAAAAATAAAATTACTATCTGATTTAGTACCGTCAAACTAATCTTTGTTTATATTAACCTTCCCACAGTTGATAAAAATACAAAAATAAATACTTAATATAGTTAAATAAACTATTCCTTTTTTTCTGTGTAGGTGCACTCAAATATTTTTAGATAAACACCGTTTTGGTGTTTGCTGTATATAAAATTTTCAATAATTCATGGTGGTTAAATTAACATCACTTGGTGTTAGATTTTGACACCATTTTAAGATTACTTTTTACACCACAGATATTTTAAACAGTCTATTAGATTTTTAAAAAATACTATATATTTAAGAGAGTATACTTTTGAGACACCAAATTGAACGGTAATTCGATATTTATTTGTCAATAAAATCGAAAAAGGAACCTAACATTTAGCGACAAACAGAAAGATAGTAACGGCGTTACAGGCAGACACGTACAAAGCTACGGGTACTTTATATCCACTATGAAACGGGAATTTAGCGCCATAACGACGGGACTGTATGGGCTTTGTTGCGATACAACTGTCAAATCAAGTCGTGATGGACAACTGACGCACGTGACTTGAGTTAAACGGACGACGTATCGAACACGAACCGAATCAATACAGCGAAATGGCTCTCTGAAAACTTTACTCCGCGCTCAAGGTTTTATTACTCGTTGAATATAGATTGAGCTTTTTATGCCGAGTTGGAGGTAGTTTACAAGCAGTTTGAAGCACTTTTTTAAGAGGAAACTCGTGTGATTTTTCGATAGAGGGATTAGGAAAAATTAATTCAAAAACAAATAAAACAGACAATTCAAAATGCGGTTTTAATCCCGGCGCATTCGCCATTTTTATAAGTATGTAACAGTTGAACGGATTTTGATAAAATTTTGTATGAAGGTCTTATAACATGGAACGGGACGGATATGGGAACAATAAAAAACATTAAAACGAACCTGTGTGTACTATAATTTAGCTTTATTAAAGTATTCAAATACCTACTAGGTTGTAATAGTTATTTATGTCATTAAGTAAGGCTTTTTGTGCTAAGCGAAGCACAAAAAGGCACTTCTTGGCCGTCAATTTAATTCAACATCAAAGCGGCCTAACCTCACTTTTTTAGAATCTCATTTATTTATTAGCTAAAGATTACATTAAATGTACAATAATTATTATTGCTTTTAGAAGCAGTAATAGTTTGACAATACTCAGCTACATGATTTAAGTAGATTTTTGCTATTACATTGAATTCAATTAATTGTTTAATAAATAGGTAGGTATTTAATTTCAATTTGTTTGGATTTTTATTTAAAAATAGGTATTTTGGAATGTTTAAGCTGTGTTTAACATTTAATTTGACTAAAACCTTAAAGCAAATTAAAACTTAAAGATAATTTAAATCGTAGAAAAAGAATCCTGCGTTTTCTTGGTTGCCTAACCTCACTTTTTGTTTTATAATTCATATTTAATTTTACAATAATTTAATGAAAAATATTAAACATTAACAGTAAAACAAACAAATTAGTGCTTATTATAAATAAATTAAACCAGTTTAGTACGTTAATTTCTTAGAAAACAATACCCCTAGCGAGAAAAAATCGAACTAATTACTTGCCTCATAAAAATTTTTATCGGCCTAGGCCATAACAAGGTATTTCTTTATCGAATTTTGACAACAATAAAGTTTAAATTATAGACCGCGTGGAGATAAAAATAATTTAGCCTAATCATGTGTTTTTTACATTCTATACATTAAATTCTACATAAAACTCTGAGTAAAATTACCATATCATGTCCTATGCCTAAAGTAAATAGTTTTAGGTTTATACATTTATTTTAATTTGAAAAATACGCGTCAATTAAAAATAGCCTATAACTTTTTTGTTATTAGGTTTGCGGATATGGGGATAGAATTTTTAAAATCTTAAAAATTTATAAAAGATTCCATTTCAATTCTTTATCATTTTTTAATAAACTAACTTCAGCCCGTGACTAAAAACCTGTTGCTAACTTCGGCCCGTGACTAAAGCGCTATAAACCCACAACTTGTCAATATGTATTTAAAAGGTCACTTATTGTCATGGAAACATGTACGATAAAGGGCGTTTTAAAGGTGGGAGTAGAATAAATCTGTTAAAATCGTTCATGAAAGTAAAGATAAAATGTTGCATTTTAGCACAAAAAGACTTACTTACCTCTCTAAAAAAGTATTGTTCACCTTATTAATATTTTCTAAGGAACACAATATTTCTTGTGTTCGAGTACGGCGCGCGTTTAAACTTCAAATTCTCCGTATTCCAACTCTCATTTGCATATTTTGTTTTCTTGTCTATTCGTTCTCTGTGCAGCGTTAAGTGATGACATAGATCGCGATTATGGGGATCTGGGGTGACATAAAGAAGCGCGGAATTAAGGGCTCGGGAAAAGGGGGCCTGCTGCCCGAAACCCCCTTCATTGCCGTCTCCACGAAAACCAGTCTTCGCTTTGAAATTTTACAGGTGAAACAAGGTGCTCCAAGATTCATGTTTTGGGGTCTTAAGTTTTGAAGGGGTAAATTGGGATAGCTTAAAGCAATTAACTAAATTTAAAAATATGTATATGGGTGATTCCACAAAAGTTGGGCAACTTTTGACCTCATTTTGTTTATATAGTTTTCGGAGAAAATTAAACAGTATTTTGTTATGAGAACATACATAATATAATAAATATACCTACTGTTCCAGACCGGGCCAGTCATTTTTTCAAACTGTTTCTGAAATATCTGTGTTTTCTAAATTCAGGGTACTAATTAAATACATAATTTATTGCAACTTTTAGCATATTATACATTAAATATCTTAAAATGAAATAATACACTGTTTAAAATATCTGCGGTGTAAAAAGTAATCCTAAAATGGTGTCAAAATCCAACACCAAGTGGTGTTAATATAACACCATGAATTAGGGTTGAAAATGAACACCAAAACGGTGTTTATCTAAAAATATTTGAGAAGTGCACCTACCCAGAAAAAAAGGAATAGTTCATTTAACCCAGTTGACCCATAAGTATTTATATTTTGTGGATCACGTGATGTTCTTAAATCTCGCCTCTGTTGACTTACATGAAGAATATATAAACATAGGTAATCTTTTGCTTTGGTGTGACACTACAAGTTGTTCGATACTAAAGAGACCTTAAATAGGTGGAAACAGCTGTCAATACTTGAAGTATTTTAAGTTAGTGGAACGCACTAAAAACATTATCTCTAGCGAGTTGAAGGTTTCATTTTCTGGAATAATACCACTGGTAATATACTAGTAATGCGTCAAGGAACTTCCTGTTTCCTTTTTTTTCCTTTTTTCTGTGTAGTATGATAATTTGACCACAAACACATAATATTTAACACTGAAAAGGAGTTCAATTTACACCAGGTAAAATTTATTTTAATACTGTGTGAAAGTTAAATTAACACCATTTTAGTATTTGAATTTACACCGCCAACGAACCTTATTTAACACCATTTTAGTATTTAAATTGACACCGGACCAACGAACCTTATTTAACACCATTTTGGTTTGTATCGATATAGACCACGTATGGTGTTAATTTGGTGTTAAATTGGTCATGAAATTTTGAACAGTGTACCACACATCAGTGGCGGCTGGTGGATTTTGGGTATACCGATATCTCAATTATTAGTTATGGGACCCACACCAAATTTTTATGAGTTTATAATAATGACTAATGACATTGAAGTTTGCGAAAAAAAGATAACCGAAACATCGAACATGGAACTGACGACACTGACTGATGGGGATACAAATTTGAGATTATAATTCGGAATTAGGTATTTTACTGATATTTTTTATTAGCGGATGCTACTTATCAACAAATCACATACAGCCTTATATAAATTACAATGAAATATATATACGTAAGATAATAACTACTCACCACAGTTACTGTGAATGCACGTATAGTTCCAGTCAAAATTTCAGTACTGTACTGAAATTTTGACTGGAACTATACGTGCATTCACCACAACTTCGCCGCTTGCATTCAAGATGACTGTCGTGCAAAGGGCGGGCTCTGTAGGTAATTTCTTTACCAACACTTGAGTTAAAACGAGGACTTGACGTTTAAACTTCAATATTTCGCAGGAATTTTGAATTTTATTATTGGATACAAAACTGACGGGTAAAAGTGAGTACAAAGATTATCAATTTTTTTAAATTGCTATTATTAGAATCTATGATAAAATATGAAAAATACATTATTTAATGTTTTATAGTTTGTAGTGAAATTGAAAAATTTAAGATAAATTGAATATATTTTAAAATAAAATCACTCAAATATTTGATTCAGGAGTTGTGACACGCCAAAGTACTGATGTTTTGAATATTTATTGTGTTTTTCTACAAAGGTGCTTTTGAAAAAATACATTAAAATTGGGTGGACAAATTAAAAAAACCTCTGGATCTTTTGTAGTATACTAAAATATTTAAAAAAATATTAAAATACCTACTCTATTGACTACAATTTTTTAATTAAGTGGTTTTATATTTTTGTCTATCACTGTATATAAATGTGTTTATAAATAACTGTTATTAAATAAAGTTATGATTCATAACACAGGCCGACAAAAATAAAATTTCTGTTTGTTGCATGGCAACCAACAACTTTTTAAGGGTAATTTAGGTACGCTGAATCCAAAAATGAACATCATTTTGCTCAATCACCTCTTGTTTTAGCGATGTAGAATAAAAACCATTTTTTTCGATATGCGCACATTCAAATTCTTATATATATTTTTTTAAACTTCTAATTTAAGCAAGGATAGTTGGTAATGTTGCTATGGGTCTTTATTAAACTAAAAAAAAATACCATATACATTGATACTCGTATTCTCATTAAAAATCTTGCTTTAATCGAAAGAAAATCGTTTTCTTGCTCAAAACTTGGATATTTTTAAAATTCAAAGTGATACAGCATGATAAATTTTTGCCCGATTTAAATAAAATTTACCCTATTTGTAGCTCTATTTATCTACTTTACAGTGTTAAAATTTCAATGCAATCAAAAATTGAATGAGAGTAGTGCTAAGCTAAACCCCCGTATCTGCAATATTAAATAAAAGATCAATTTCATTGTTAAAAACAATAAAAACTATATTTTGTCCTTCATTATTTATCTGCAAACGGGGGTTTAGCTAAGCACGGCAGAGTGTATGATAGTAGAGTATTGGGAGCAACAGCAGATACTTTACTCATACTCTCATACACTAAAACTAATAGAGAAAAAACAATAATATTTTTGACATCTTCTTATTAGACCTACTTAAAATCAGGTCTAAAATCCTAGACACTAGGCATTAGATAAATAGAGCTACAAATAGGGTAAATTTTATTTAAATCGGGCAAAAATTGATCATGCTGTATCACTTTGAATTTTAAAAATATCCGAATTTTGGCTAAAAAATCAATTTTCTTTCGATTAAAGCAAGATTTTTAATAAGAATACGATTATCAATATATTTGGTATTTTTTTTAGTTTAATAAAGACCCATAGCAACATTAACAACTATCCTTGCTTAAATTAGAAGTTAAAAAATTTATATATAAGAATTTGAATGTGCGCATATCGAAAAAAATGGTTTTTATTCTACATCGCAAAAACAAGAGGTGATTGAGCAAAATGATGTTCATTTTTGGATTCAGCGTACCTAAATTACCCTTAAACAGAAATTTTATTTTTGTCGGCCTGTGTAATTATTTATATATTATTTTAAAGCCAATAGCTGGTCTCTTCCCTTCAGAAGTAGTTCTAAGCCGAGACGGTTAAAGATTTAAAAAGTTGTAACGAGTCCCGCAGGTGAAATCGTCAAAAAATTTATCTCCTTTCACGTTCATCAATTTAATTCCTTCCCCACTTAGTTTTTCAATGAAAGGCGAGCATTGTCGAACGAACGAATTCCTCCCAAAGTAATAACAATTTATAGAAATGGCACTTTGTTTGAAATACTGGGGCTTAATTGCTTGACTGAGAATGAGTCTCCGATGGAAAGAAAGAAGGGCGCGCTCGCGAAATACGACCCCATAAAAATTACCGACTGTGTGTGAAAAACCGGGAAAGTTCATTTTCGAATTGTCTTAATGGTGCATTTTAGTTAATTAAGAAATGCGTACAACCGGGGCCCGCCAGACTGTAAACACTAAACTTTATGGGGTTTTAGTAAATTAGTTTAATTTTTTATTTAGTTTTAGTTTTTTACTTAAAAACTTAAAACCAGTAAGATGGCGAATAAATTAAAAAAACGCTACAAAAGTTGAAAAAAAAATGAAGAAAATGGTTGATTATGAACGGGCATTAGTTTGAAACACGAGCGAAGCGAGCGTAGCAAAAATGGGATATTTACAAGATTACATATTATTCTGTCCCACAATCAAATCCAAAATTAACACTTAACGAACCGTACTGTGAACTAACTTTAATGGTATTATTGACAGATGTATTTTGATATTTAGGATAAGTTTTTTAACATCATTAGGGTGCTTTTTTTTCACGACTATTTTTATTTTTTCGCTCCCCACTCAAATTCTTGTAGAAAATGTTGAAAAAAAATTCCCTGAAAATTTTAGCCCTTAATATTAACTCTCCCAAAGGGTATAAAGATTTCCCATTTAAAATAAACGTACACTTTGATTTTTTTGTTTAAATATCTATATCTCAGCCGCATTTCATGCTATTGGATTGTTCCAAAAAGGGATTTAGTCGTAATCAAAAGTTCTACAAAAATGTTGTGCCATAGCTGTAATCTGCACCTGTAGGATGGTACGGAGCACTAAATCATATTTTAGTGATAAATTCTCATATTTTTGAAAATATTTTATAAGTGACTGGATTCATCGAAAAAATGTAGAGGACAAACTTGAAAAAAATTTAATTTTCTTTTAAAAAGATGTTATCAGTTGAATCGCTAAGATTGATATTTGTTGAGATATATC
Source organism: Brassicogethes aeneus (assembly GCA_921294245.1). Classification (NCBI taxonomy): domain Eukaryota; kingdom Metazoa; phylum Arthropoda; class Insecta; order Coleoptera; family Nitidulidae; genus Brassicogethes; species Brassicogethes aeneus. The sequence goes on from OV121135.1 coordinate 50,627,387, forward strand.
TCAACAAATATCAATCTTAGGGATTATCATTTTTAAAATATTTTAAAAAATTTGAGAATTTTTCACTAAAATCAGATTTAGTGATCCGTACCATCCGTACCATCCTTTATATATAAAGCGTTGACTTTTTTTAAAATTTTCAGGATTTTCGTAGCAAACTTTTTATAAAAGATGATTTTCAATTGTTTATCAGTATAATTTCATGTAATTACGTTTTTCTACAAATCTTTCTACAACATGTTATTTTATTAATAATTATGCTTAGTTAGTTATTTATTTTTCTTTAATCACACGACTGTGGAAAAAACGTAATTATATAAAATTGTACTGGTAAATAATTGAAAATCATCATTTATAAAAACTTTGGTACGAAAATCCTGAAAAATTTCATAAAATGTCAATGTAAACGCTTTATATCTCAACAAATATAAATCTTAGCGATTTAACTTATAATATTTTTATGATTTTTTTTGATAAAATAGCATAAAGAAATCATGTCATGGTATGGTATTATGGTTCTTTAATATACTATTATAAAATATTTTTTCTACTCCCACCTTTAGAACGCCCTTTATCGTACGTGTTTCCATGACACTAAGTGACCTTTTAAATACACATTGACAAGTTGTGGCTTTATGGCGCTTTAGTCACGGGCTGAAGTTAGCAACAGGGTTTTAGTCAGGGGCTGAAGTTAGTTTTAAGTTAGTTGACAGTTGTAAAATGTCATACAATCGTTAAAATACAGTGCCTTATTAAATAATACTAAATGTGAAAATTATTTTATTATCTCAATACAAAAATACAAAAGTATTAAATAGTTTCTTAACGCCAATATTTGAAAAGTTTATATGAACATTGTACTGACCTTTTAATTTCGCCGGCAGTAGGTATAACTTACTGTAAAGTCCTCATAAAACATTTTCTTTACTTTCACTGTGAAAAACTGTCAATTTTCAAGAAATACATTTCGATTTATAACCTTTATAATCTGTGTTTATAAAATAAAAAAAATTGACATTTGAGGGTGACACACAGATTCCCCTATTGTTTTATAGATGGCGCTCTGTACAATTTTTTTATTTATATCATTTTAAGATAATAATAAGTATTTGTCTTAGAAAAAGTATAGTATGCACCTCGTTTATAAACTTTTCTATACATATGCCTAAATTAAATTCGTGTATAAAATGGCGCTTATCAAACTGATATACAATATACTATTATGAAATATTTTAATAACAAAAACAATGCGTAACTGTAACAATTTAATAAACCAATAATATTTTAATTAACAATTTTTTTACTAATTTATTACTAAATGTTTAAAGTGTCATCCATTTACATTCAAGCATTTCTTAATTAAACGTTGCTCTTCTTGACTACAATATTGTTAGTTTATTAAATTGTTACAGTTATAAGAACCTGAATATATAACGCCATTAAATTTTCAAAAATGACAGATTACATTGTAACCATAGATACCGTCACAGGTTTCTTGATACGAAATAATATTTAAAATTTTAGAAATTGTTAAAAATCTCTGAAATTATTAACTTTGCAAGTTGGCCTAAGTTTCCCTGTTTTCTCAGGTAATTTGTTAAAATTTTTAAAGAATTCACATGAAATCTTTTAAACAATGTTTTAAGTTTCCAAAAATTTCACCGTTATATCCTCAAACCTAATGTTATTTTTCTTTATTTTCATTTTTGAACTAGTGGTTTCAAGCCTATAATATCTTATTTCCACGGAAGTGGGGCAAAACTATTTTTCACATATCTTTGAGATTATCAATTTTTTACATTTTAAGTCTGGAAGATACTTGGCATTTAGGGTACAATTTCTTTCGGTGTTTACATTATTATTTATCATCCCACACCGGTTAACTTTATGATCGCCCCATAGGTAAAACTTTGCATTTACACGAAGCCATAAAAAGACCAAACAAAGTCTAATTTACAACTGTAATAGTCTGCTCACATACATTTTGATTCTTCGAGTTGTGCAGGCAGAGGAGAAAGAAAGTTTGGAAGGGTCCCTACGGTGAGCTTGGGGGCGGGGGCTGAGAAGACAGGGCAGGATTTGCATAGAAACGAGCGTCGGCTGATGGAGCCGTGTCACAAGGTGGCCGTGAATCAGTTGAAATGGCCCCCGACCTGGAGCTACGTCTAATGGGCCAGCCCGAGACGAACACGGAATTGTATTCGGTTTTTGTATGATGCCGTTGCTGCTACCGGAGCTGCTACTGCATGCACTTGACTTGATAGCATGGTTATGTCGATTGTAATTTATAAATAAGTTTTGTTTCAATTAATTTTTGATATTTTTAATAAAAAATAAACCAAAAATGTACATTCATTTATAAACTAATAAACTTTGATTGTATACGCTAAAGAAGCATCGCTTGTATATAAATTGTACCTATAAGATACAATAAATACACATTTTAGTAATGATTTACGTGAAAATATTAAAAATTTCAATTCAGTAAAAATCATAAAACAAATAAGTCGTCCAAATTCAAACAGCGTTATGCATTATTAAAAGGGTTGATTAAGAAAGTCTTCACTCAACGATAAAAGACCAAAAACTATTAATTAATTATTATATTGTTGTACAATGTTTTTTTGCCATGAATTCTTAGATACATTTTGTCGTTTACTATTTTAAAATGCAGTTTTCGGCGTTCTTTAGAGAACTCAAATTGTTTGATTTTTTTGTTTGCACAACTAGGTATTATTTTTTATAAGATTGTTTAAATATAAGTTATAATAGGTAAAGTTATCATTAATTAATTTTGCACCAACAAATATAAAAATCCAACGATTTAGTTCTTGAATTCACGGTGTCCCTAAATAACTTTTAATTGAAAGGTTCAGACGTATCCGATTTTTTTTCATATTTTGATAAAAAATTACCTACAAGACAATTTTTTTTCAGGATAAACTCAATTCGCTTGGCACTTTTTTAGAAAAATCAATTTTTATAAAAACAATAATGATTTTTAATCAATTTTTTGAGATTTTTAATTAGTGAACTCCAAATAATGACTAACAGCTGCAGCTTTTAATGTATTTGTTACATAAAATGTGCAATTCATTAGACTAGTGAACTATTGACATATTATGTCACTTATCACATGTCACATGTGGAAATCGTGATTGAAAATACCGTTGCGTTATTTTACCGTTTTATTTTTTGCAGATTTATTTATAAATTAGATATAAATAATTAATTAGCTAAAAATAAACCCATTAAAAAAGAAAAAAGCGTGTGATGAGAAATGATGATGATTGTCAAGTATTGTTGGTGGCCGCGGTAAAAACATAAATGTAAACCTGGAGTAAAAGAAGAAAATATTGAAAACGATATTAGTGAAACTAGTCCGAAACATCAGCAGCAGTTACTATCGCTCTTTCTTTTTTCTTTTTTTAAAAGAGCGATAGTAACTGCTGCTGATTTTTCGGACTTAAAGCTATGCTTTGAACTTTTTCCAGAATCTTTCCACATATTTTAGACATTTTTTTCTTTTTTTTTAAGACAAAACAAACAAATTCTCTCGAGATTATCCAAGTGAGTCCATGCATGGTTATTTATTTATTGCACTATATACTAATCAATGCAAATATAATTATTTATATCTAATTTATAAATAAATCTGCGACAAATTGAAAAAAAAACGGTAAAATAACGCAACGGTATTTTCAATCACGATTTCGACATGTGACATGTGACAAGTGACATATATGTCAATAGTTCACTAGTCTAATGAATTGCACATTTTATGTAACAAATACATTAAAAGCTGTTAGTCATTATTTGGAGTTCACTAATTAAAATTTTCAAAAAATTGATTAAAAATCATTAATGTTTTTATAAAAATTGATTTTTCGGATACGTCTAAACCTTTCAATTAAAAGTTATTCAGGGACACCGTGAATTACATTTACAATTGAATCGGTGAGATTAAGAACAGTACAAGTCTAAAAGTCAAAATTTTGACAAAATATTTCAAAAACAGGGCCGGGCCTAAGGGGGGTGTAGGGGGGGGAGTCACCCCCCCAAAGTCTTGGCAGTTGGTTCCAAATCCAAACACGGTTGGCAAAATCTATAGTATTTGGGTCGGTTGGTTGGGTATACCTACCCTACCAACCAACCCATCACAATAAATAAAATGAAATATAATTTTTAAACTTTACCTACATATTACAAAATTATAATTTTTAATCTATTGTAACCTCCTATAACCGTTACCGTCAAGAAAATTGTATTGGTCAACCTTATTTTTATTACACATTATATTTCACATGACATGTACAAAGTCGGCACCGCCTCGCGGCTTTGTCTTTGGTTTTGGCGGCGTTTGACTCTTTTTACGCACCGCAATTTTCGGCGTCTTATTTTTCTAGATTATTATTTAGTTGAAGCTTATCTAAGCTAAGTAAAACTAGTGTCAATAAATAGGAATTAATTTTTTTTTTAATATGGAAAAGAAAGCTAGACCGGGCCGAGTTCTAGTAAAATGCTCATTATGTGGATCTGTGTTTAACAAGGACTAGAAAAAAATGCACGACGAAAATATTCACGGTGGAAATTTGGTTAAAATTAAAATTGTTGCTGTTCCGTATAATCCACTTGGCAGCAAATCCAAAAAATAGAGAACGAGAATCAATCCCATCGACTTCGAAAGAGCATGCTAATGGTAGGTAAAGACATTCTTTATCTACACTTTACAACACTTTACATACATGATAAAACTACTAAAAATTTTTACTATTACTACTAAAGTATCGATAAAAAAATAAGTTGGATTTTTTTATCTTCTCCACCCCCCCCAAAAAAGTGTGCCTCGGTACGGCCCTGTTTAAAAAATCAGTTTTATAGTTCTAAATGCATTTTTGTCTGAAGTTAACAAACTATTTTATAAAATATAATGTTCATAAAATGATTTACAGTGTTGGCCATAATTTTTGCAACCACTGTGTTTCAGGAAAATAATCAAAAAGGGGCCATTTTTACCGACTTTGAAGCGCTGTATCTTCGTTCCTGTTCGTTTAATTTGTACAAAATTTTCAGGGTATACTAACAAAAATACGGTCTTTAAAAGCATATTTTTTATTTACTTTAAAAAAAATTACCCTAAAAGTTATTTTTCGAACGTTTTTCATTATTAAATAAAAGGGCTTTAAAAATATTTTCTCGAAAAACCCCCCAACACGTAAACTGAGATATAAGTTGAAGTATTTTTATCCAAAATTTCATAAAGAATAATAAAGGCGTTTTGGAGTTAGATTTTTTTAGAGTGGTTGCAAAAATTATGGCCAACACTGTATATCTTCTCACAAAAATGTATTTTGAACTTTAAAATTGAATTTAAAAAATGACTTGTCAAAATTAAATTTTTCGACTTGTACTATTCAATTAAAAACACAATAATTCACCATGATCACTTAGATAAAATACACACAATATCGTAACCACATAAGCATATACACTGTTATAAAAATAAGCTTTGTAAACATGAGTATGTAGTTAGTTAATTTTATTTTGTAAAATTTTTACAAATTTTTTTGTATACAACCCAGGAGTTTGTAATTATTTTAACAAAGGAAAATATTTTACCGAAAGTTTTGTAAAGGTAAAATGCAATTTTGTAAGCATTTTGTTAATTTCAAAGGTTACAGATTATTTTGTTAATGTTTAACAAATTATTCCGTTGAAAAAGTACACGTGATTTCAGGCAGCCAATCAAAACATTTCCAAGCACACCACACTTATCAACAAGTTGTGTCAGCGTCAACGGGTGTTTATAACATTTAACGGTGACAGGAGTGTTTATAATGTCATTATTGGTTTTCAAATTAAAATTAGTCGATATAGTGAAGTTAAAGTAAATCAGTTTTAGTAGTACTGATTGTTATATTATACCAAATTTATATATAATCTGATGATTTCAGAATGGTGTGTTATTTAATTTTGTGTATGTTATTTTTGTGTTCATTTATGTAGGTATGTGTTAATTATGTTCTATTTAGAAAATTGTTTAATAAAGCAACATTTCTTATAACAAATTCTCTTTTTTAGTTCCCAATTTACAACAAATAATTTTGATACTGGGTCTACATAAATTTTGTAAAAAACAAAAATTATGCTTGAAATTGATATGGAATTTCGTTATTAAATCTATAAAATATCTGGTTAATATTTGGTTAAAATTAACAAATATTTTTTTACTGTATAAGCGTTAAGTTTCTCAATCAATGAAATAAGGAATATTAAATCGAAAACGAGTACTAAACCACGATTTTTCAGTTTTTACTTGCAACGCGAAACACAAATAACGTGACGAGTAAGACAGTTCGTATGCTTTAAATGTATTGTTGACAATTTTTAAATTTCAACAATGCTGTCGACTACGCCTTAAGGCGTTTCACATCTATGTATGATGTGATGCCTTTGTTTTCCAATTGAATTACAAAAAAAAAGTTTAGGTGATTTGTTGTTTTTACAGTAGTCCATCCTTCTACTAGTGCAATTAAAGCAAATGGGTAAATTCGCTTGAAACGGATGTTCAATGTTGTAAAGTAATTAACTGTTTGTTTGTTATACCGGCGATCTAGCCCATAATTTGATATTTGATAATTGGTGCGTTCAGGAGCCCAAACAACGCTGATAACGACAGAAAACTTTATAATTAAAGCTAATCGTAATAATCCAACTTTAGTGTACTGCAGTCGTGTACGCTGATTGGTATTCGAAATGCAGAAAGTCTATTGTTTTAATTGTTTCTCCACGGTAGCGCATACATTAAGTCCGTGAGCACGTACGTCCTAAATGTTGTAATTTCGGCTAAACGGCTTTTCCTAAAACATCCGAAACAGAAATAGTAGCCTGGAGACACATTGTGATATCTGCACAATGCCGCGCGTATATATTTCGTTTAAACGGAACCCGTCTAAAGCGCAACTTGAAATGACAATTTACAATAAATTTTAACAAACGGCACGGCACGTACGCATCTTAGATTTAAATTATGTTGTACACATGTACAAACAAACCACACTACCTACCTACAATCACCATCACATCAGTTTGATCGCATTTTTATCTTTTAGTTACCTTAAATGGTTTAACCATATTCTGCATTTAAAATGTGAATTACTTTATTTGAATAAATTATTATGCGAATATATCTGCTTGGTTAAAATATTAGAGCTTTTCTAGAATTTTCTAAAAATCAGCTATTAAACAGTAAAACAATATTTGTTAATTTTAACTAAATAATAACCAGATTTTAAGTTAATCCAGGCCCACATAACCTTATGTTAAGTTTACAACCAACTGTAATCTGTTAAATAATTGAATAGGTAGTTTGTAACAGACATTTTGTAGATTTAATAACAAAAATTCTATGTCAATAATTTAACCATAATTTTTGTAATTTTCGAAAAGGACCTTATTTCTACAAACCTTTTTGTAGACCCAGTAACAAAAGTATTTGTTGGAAATTGGGAACTTGAATAAAAAGAATGTTGATAAGAAAAGTTGCTTTCCTAAATTTCCTAAACACATATGTTCCTATAAATGAACACAAAAATAACATAGAATCAATTAAATAACTCACCATTCTGAAATTATCAAATTATAAAAAAAAATTGTACAATTTCCTTATCAGTACTACTACAACACTTACTTATGTATTTCGTAACTTTACCCCCTAATTTTAGTTTAAAAACCAGTGATCTTTTTTTGGATACTTCGCATACTCTTTAAATTGGTATAAGTCAGGCGCGTACGCAGGGGGGACAATTGACAGACAAAACGCGGTATCTTTAAAATGCCGTATTAAAAAAACTTAAGTTTTTATCCTGTTGTTAATAAATTCATTATTACTTGGATAATAGTATATTATTATACGAGAGATAATGCAGGCTAATATTCACGAGGATGAGGTTTACGTTTCGAGTCGCTAGACGAGAGACCTAAATCATCCGAGTGAATATTGCGCATAATCTCGAGTGTAATACTATACTTTATCTACTCCAATAAGTAGATAATTAATGATTTTCAAAATTAAATAAATAAAATCTGACCTTACTTTTTACCAAGTTTAAATGTTATTATAGTTGCCTTCTTTCAATTTAAAACTCGATTGGTTCAAATCACAGTGAATACTGAAATCGGCCAATCACTGATACCTAACAACGTGAATACTGAGTTTATTATTCACGTTGTTAGGCAGGAAATTTATAATGCTTAACAATATTCACGGAAAAACACCAAAATTATGCAATAGGAGTAGATAATAGTTATTTATGTCATAAGGTTAAGAAGTAAGGCTTTTTGTGCTAAGCTCAAAGTTTGAAGGCCGACGCGTAGCGGAGGCCTACAATTCAGCGAAGCACAAAAAGACACTTCTTGGCCGAATGGCATACAACATTTTATCTTCAAAGAACTTTATATAGGTAAATTTAATTCAACATGAAAGCGGCCTAACCTCACTTTTTTAGAATCTCATTTATTTATTAGCTAAAGATTACATTAAATGTACAATAATTATTATTCCTTTTAGAAGCTGTAATAGTTTGACAATACCTAGCAACATGATTTAAGTAGAAATGGATTTTTGCTATTACATTGAATTCAATTAATTGTTTAATAAATAGGTAGGTATCTAATTTCAATTTGTTTGCATTTTTATTTAAAAAATAGGTAGTTTGGAATGTTTAATTTCACTGAAAACTTAAAGCAAATTAAAACTTAAAGATAATTTAAATTGTAGAAAAAGAATCGTGCGTTTTCTTGGTTGCCTAACCTCACTTTTTGTTTTATTATTCATATTTAATTTTACAATAATTTAATGAAAAATATTAAACATTAACAGTAAAACAAACAAATTAGTGCTTATTATAAATAAATTAAACCAGTTTAGTACGTTAATTTCTTAGAAAAGGATTAATTTGTCAAAACAATACCACTAGCGAGAAAAAATCTAACTTACTACTTGCCTCATAAAAATTTTTATCGGCCTAGGCCATAACAAGGTATTTCTTTATCGAATGTTGACAACAATAAAGTTTAAATTATAGACCGCGTGGAGATAAAAATATTTATAGATGTAGCTATTTTGATTATTATATTGTATAATCTTTAATTACAAAAATATAACTATATATTTAACCCGTTTTTGAACAGTGTCATGACACAATTAAAAAGCAGATTTATTAAACATAAAGATTTGTTGTCATCATTCGCACTGTTGGTTCCACAGAAATCCGACAGAGTTATAGGTAGAAGAGGAGCAAATTTCTAAATTTTTTCAATTGACTACATTTTATCACCAAGGTCTGGAGTGCAATAATCATGCAGTTTTGAGAGCAGAACTTGAATTATGGAATTATGGAATCCGGTAAGCACTGCAACAGCTGAAAGAAGCTTTTCTGCACTAAAATTGCTTAAGACTTATCTTAGGAATACCATGGGCTGGCTCTTTTATATGTTCATCCTAATATAACAATTTCTGTGGAAGAGGTCTTAAATGAACTCCAAACAAGAAAAAAAAAGGATTGACATTATTATGTATTTTTTTCAATATTTATTTTTATTTAGTTTAAGACATGTGGAAAAATGGCAATTATTTTATACCAAATATTTTTGCATAAAACAAATATGTTAACTTTGTGCTGTGTTAAGAGTTTATTTGTTTTATTTTTTTTTGCAATACATATTGTAAAAATAAAAAATAATATTAGTTAATTACTTAATTAGGGTGAAGTGCGGTAAGTGCGCTTTTGGGGTAAGTGCACCAATTGGGTTTTAAAAAATTGTGTTTAAAAAAAAAAACTATTCAACCTGCGGTAGCACCCTCTGGTAAGTGCGAGAGCATGACTCTTTTCCACTAAAATACACATCCCTTCTTTACCGAAATCAAATTGGTTAACAAAGAATGGCGACTTGATTGAGTGTTTTTACTCGCGTGTTAAATGCGCAGTTCTGTGAAAAAAAAACACTTATTACTGGAGCTAAGGTATGTGTAAAGCTACTAGATATTTATTTTGAAAGTTTATAAGTGTTTTAAGTAAACTAATATGCAAAATTACCTTTATTGTAAAATAAGCTAACTTTGAAGGGGTAGGTGCTCTTGCCCCAAAATTTTCTCTTATTGGGCAAGTGCACCTACCTTCATGTTAGTTTCTGCCTACGCAGTTACGTATGTTCTTGTTTCTAAGCACATTTTTTTCATAGGTACCATAGGAAGAAGAGGCGAAATGAAGTTTGACATCAGTTTTCCGCATTATAATATTAATTAGATTTACTGTATGAAGTTTACCTATCTTTGTTTTTTAATAGTATTGTATTTTTGTTTGATTATTTCATAAACAGTTGAGAAAAAAAACTATTAGTTTGTAAACATGGATTTTTTTTGCTAGATAATTCCCTAAATATTTGAGTTAAATGTAATAACTTTATAACCAATAAGTCAATTTAATTGCGGTAAATTTCAAAAAATTCACAAAACTGTGAGTTTGTTGCACTTGCCCCGTGTATACGTTCGTACTTATAATATGGGAACTAACCGGTGGTGGTGCACTTGCCCCAAATATGGGGCAAGTGCACCCACATGTATATATTTTTACAAAAAAAAATAGCTGTGGTGGCATATTACCTTTAATGCAGAGTTTAGATCTGCCATGAGATACACCACTAAGGGAGTTGTATACATGCCAAAGACTGGACTCTTACCATTGTTGTAAAGAATTTTATTAACTATTCAATTTGTGTTTTGCACTTGGGTGGGTGCATTTACCCCACTTCACCCTAATTAATTAAGTTAACTTACCAGCCTGCGTACGCACCTGGTAAGTATAAGTAAACGGAATTCGAATAACAATAATAACATATTTCTGGTAATATATAATAAACATTTTGGACAGTAGGGTGATGCAAAAAAAATTTTTTTTTGAATTCTATGCGAGACCACTCGGGATTTCAAAGAGTATCAAGAAAATAAAAATCTGTAAAAATTTGAGAGAAATCAATTAAAATTTAGAGGTCGCTCAACGCAATTGTTTAATTTAGAAAAATCACGCATCTCAAATGCATTGCTATAAACAAGTAGGCATATTTCATACAAATTTGAATGAAAATGGTTGAATTTTTTTTGTTGGACTCTTAATGATTATTCTAATAAATAATAATGTCCTGATTTCAAAAAATTGTTCATAAAAAATATAAGTATATTAATTAGCAAATATAGCTTAGTTAACAAATAATTCATTAAATTTTTTTTTGTTTCAAAATCTGTAAAAACATTGTTAATAGGTCTACAAGCAATTATTCATTCACAAAAACACTCGCCCCCATCGTTAAATATGAGAAAAAAAATAATATTTTAATTAACTAGTAGCTACACTTCGCGTCAAATTTAACGCACCACTAAAAGTTTGTCACATTTTCAAAGTTGATTTTCTCGCGAACCGTCAAACCGAATTTGGTAATTTTTGTTTTAAAATTGAGATTTATTCTTTGGTTATGATGCCTTTATTAAAAAATGCTTTTAAATTTAAGTTTTGAGTATATACATATATAACCGTCAAACCGAATTTAGTGATTTTTATAATAAATTGTAGGTTTATTTTTCGGTAATAATGCGTTTATTAAAATATTTGTTTAAATTAACATTTTGAGTATAAATAGGATGCAAGTGTAATAATTAGTTTTTTTCCAGAAATTTGAAACGCCCTGTTGGTTGTACCAGCTATAACAGCATATGTCTCTTACAATCAAACTATAGCCCCATGTTCTATTAACTTTTTGTATTTTTATTCACCGGGTTATCTTTATTTTTAAATAAAATATACATTTAAAGATTAAGGTACCATGAATAGTGTACGATATATCGAGGACATTTTATTTGAGCATGTTGTCCCTTTCGCCCGGTAATAATTTTTTACTGATGCAGGATAATGCTATATAGTGCAAAAGTACTTACATGAGGTGGGTGTTAAAACTTTAGACTGGCCTGCAAATAGTCTGGATCTCAACACCATCGAGCATTTGTGGGATAATATGGGTAGACGACTAAGAAATCATGATTCCTTGCCTGCCTCCCTTGATAACGTAGCAAATATGCTACGAGAAATATGAAATGTCATTGATCAAGACGAGATTAGACATCTGGTTTCGAGTGTAAGCCGTCGATGTGAAGCCGTAATTAGAAGTAGAGGTAGAAATATGCGATATTGATATTCTTTTGTTGTTATTGTTACAATCGTTCTTTTTACATTTTTGTATTAAACTGGAGTTCTTTAATCTTTAACTGTATATTTCATTTAAAAATAAAGATAACGCGGTGAATCAAAAAACAAAATGTTAAGAGAAGATGTGGCTATAGTTTGATTATAAGATACATATGCTGTTATAGCTGGTACAATCCATAGGGCGTTTTAAATTTCCGGGAAAAAACTTTATATCACTCTTGCACCCTGTATATACTTAAAATGTTAATTAAAAAAAATATTTTAATAAACGCATTATTACCGAAGAATAAACCTACAATTTATTATAAAAATCACTAAATTCGGTTTGACGGTTCGCGAGAAAATCAACTTTGAAAATGTGACAAACTTTTAGTGGTGCGTTAAATTTGACGCGAAGTGTAGTTAATTAAAATATTATTTTTTTTCTCATATTTAACGATGGGGGCGAGTGTTTTTGTGAATGAATAATTGCTTGTAGACCTATTAACAATGTTTTTACAGATTTTGAAACAAAAAAAAAATGGATGAATTATTTGTTAAATTTGCTAATTAATATATATTTTTTAAATATTATGAAAAAATTTTTGAAATCGGGACAACATTATTTATTAGAATATTCATTAAGAGTCCACCAAAAAAAAATTCAACCATTTTCATTCAAATTTGTATGAAATATGCCTTCTTGTTTATAGGAATGCATTTGAGATGCGTGATTTTTCTAAATTAAACAATTGCGTTGAGCGACCTCTAAATTTTAATTGATTTCTCTGAAATTTTTACAGATTTTTATTTTCTTGATACTCTTTGAAAACCCGAGTGGTCTCGCATAGAATTCAAAAAAAAAAATTTTTTGCATCACCCTATTGGACAGTTGTTGCAACAACGTTACGAATAAGAATAAAGTAAACAGAAACATAAGTTGCAGACGCTGAAGTCAGTGATTGACTGTCTGAAATCACGTGTACTTTTTTAACAAAAAAATTTGTTAAACATTAAAAAATAATGTGTAACCTTTGAAATTAAAAAAATGCTTACAAAATTGCATATTACCTTTACAAAATGTTGCGTAAAATATTTTCCTTTGTTGAAATAATTACAAACCCTGGTTTTCTACAAAAAATTATGTTAAAATTTTACAAAATAAAATTAAAAAAATCATGTTAACAAATACGATTTTTATAACATTGTAATCGTGAAAAAGGAAAAGTCTCGCTTAGAGTTCTCAAGACTAATGCCGTCTTTGACAATGTTATCAGCAAGGGCTACAAATTTGCGCCAGGCTCTAAGAGCCTAATGCGGCCATAATTCCTTCATAGTAATACAGTAAAAGACATTAGCTTAAACTGAGGTTTCAGAGACAAGTCTCCTCTGCCTCCTAAATTGTAGTAAAGGTGTCAAGATAGGTTCAATTTAGTGGGCAATTGGACGGGAGTAATGCGTCCTTTAAAGGATTGGCCAAGTTGAAACGACTTTCACGATATTATCCTGAAAACGGCCGCGCGGCGGTCCTGCAGTTTTGCAGGAAATGAATCCTGCTGACCGTGGCCGGCAGCCCGGTGATTAGACGCTCCACGTCCTGACCGGCGGCTAATTAAAACCTATATAACGGTCAATTTATGGGGGGCACTTAAGACACGATCCGCTCATACTTTACCGCTATCAAACCCGCTTCCTTGTTACTGGCTACCCAGGATGTCCATATATTGTGGCCTCTATTATACCTATTATGTTAGATTAAATGCCAAACTATAGTTATATGTAATGAGGTTTATTACATTATTTTTATCGGGATGCCTACTGACTAAGGAACCATTCCATAATAATAATAATACTCTTTATTTGATCTTTAAAATTACATACATAATTTCCCTAGGGTGTAGATCATATAAATCATATAAATGTACATTTGCTGTCTCCAGCTAATTTTATTTTTATTTTTGACTTTTGTTGATAAGTTTTGTATTTATTATATTTAAATACCCCCTTCCGGTTAGGACCCATCGTATTTTTTTATAATTACTTTGTGTTTCTATATATGGCAGAAAACTAGGTGAAATGTCCTGTAACCTAACTGTCCCCAGAGGCGATTTTTTAATTTAAATTATAATATTATTCTTCTTTGCAGCTTTCTTCTCAACAAATAAATTATTTGTGAACAATGGAAAGTTCTTTTATTCGTATATTAAACTAAAATAGTTTTCTACAAAGTAGTTTAAACAGAAAAAAATATTAAAGTTGACATTCAAAAATCTTGTCTTTTTCCTAACGCCGTCTTCTATGCCGACTGCTTCGAAATAGAGACACGAGATAGAGATACTAGCGTTTTATTTCTAGAGGGCATCCAGTTTGATAGTTCGGCAACAACAAGTGAGCACGTGTACAGTGTGTGAATTCTTTTGTAAATATTTTAAAGGTAAGATTTTTTTTCGTACACTTTTTGGTGTCTTTACAAAACGCTACATACAACTTTTGTTTTAGAAGTTAACTTTTTTATTTTCATTTTGTATTATAGCATAGTAGAAATACCAAACAAATGCCGAAAGATATTTACATTTAACAATTTTTTCTGAAAAATAACGTTTGAAAAGTCAAAAGCAATGTGTCATAAAACCTTCAGGAAGATGCAATAGGAGGAGGATAATGTTTCATTTCTTCCTTGTGTTCCTTCCCTATTCCAGATTAACCCTATAAGTTTTATTTCTTTAAAGTATATTTTTGTTATTTATAAACTTTTAGAATTTTTTTGCAGTCTATTACACTGTTCTATCACAAAAAAAAAATCGATTAAATTGACCTGCCTGGAGAAAATATACATACAAAATGTACATTTAACGAAAATTCGCCCATACCACAGTAGTATATCTTATAAATTATAGACAATAAAAATTATACATCCGTTAGACAAAACACTACAAATCTAGAAAATTTTCATATCAAAAAACTCCGTCATATTGTGTTTTTTGATAACAATCTAAAGAGACTAGGCAATTTATTCCATACCCTGATAACATAGTACGTGACATTTTTCTGGACAAACATAGGTATAGTTTGGCTTATCAGTGGAAAGAAGATGCTTATGCCTGGTATTATATAGATGTTTTGTTTCGGAATTCTTAAATAATAGAAAATTTTCAGTAACAAACTTCACCCAATTATAAATATATAAACAATACAGGGTTACGCTTACTTATAAAAAACGGTTTGAAAATTTCTCTTTGCTTTAGCTTGAATATAGGTCGAACGCATCTCTTTTGCATCACAAAGACACGATCAACTTCCATGGAATTACCCCCAGAATATTATTCCGTATTGAAGCCTAGACTCTATATATGCAAGATATGCAATTTTGGCTGGTTCTTTAGTGAAGAAGAATCTTCACTTTTGTTATTTGATATAATGCAAAGGAGTACTTAATTAAATTGTTTGTTAATATATCAATTTGTTTTTTGCAGTCTAATTTTTTGTCAATTTATATTCCTAGGAATGACCTATTACCTACAGTTGAAATTGTCGCTTCTTTGTGCTTCAAACTAAAGGCGTTATCCGATCAAACAATTGGGTCTTTAAAATATTAATAATAATAATAATAATAATAATAATAATAATAATAATAATAATAAAAATAATAATAATAATAATAATAATATTCTTTATTGGCCACATTATGCTTACAAAGAAACATTTTTGACAAGTCAATATACAGTATGTCTCAGTATCTTGGAATCATATGGAAAACTTTTTTATTATTAATTTTAGGAAAAAAAGTTATTCCTTATAAAAAGTTCTGCATGGTGTAAAACTTAAAATGCAACTCACAAATATTATTTTTTTTTAGTCGTATACGGGGTATGTCAAAAAATATGAATTTGGCTCAAGAGTAAAGTACCTTTATATTTGACAATATCGAAAATTGTTATAAAGAAAAGTTAATCAGAACTAAAAACTACGTTCAAATATGCAATTACATCCATTTACATTAAAAAAAATATATTTTTTCTTTTTTGTCTACAATATCAATGCAAATTTAACTGTAACATGTAATCTAGGATTCACTGATAAACAAATGATTTGTTGATATTCTAAAACTTTTTGGCCTGCTAGATCCCCTGACTTAACTTAAGTTCATGTTTTTTGTAATCATAACAGATAAATGTTCATTTAAAATAGAAAGATTAGTAAAAATTAAAAAAACCTAATTTTTTAATGTAAATGTATGAAATTGCATATTTAAACGTAGTTTTTAGTTCTGATTAACTTTTCTTTATAACAATTTTTGATATTGTCAAATATAAAGGTACTTTACTCTTGCGCCAAATTCATATTTTTTGACATACCTCGTATACGACTAAAAAAAATTTATATTTGTGGGTTGAATTTTAAGTTTTACACCATGCAGAACTTTTTATGAGGAATAACTTTTTTTCCTAAAATTATTAATAAAAAAGTTTTCCATATGATTCCAAGATACTGAGACATACTGTATAATCAATAAATACATTTCAAACATAATAAAAAATTACATGTAAAAGCACAAAAAAATAAATTCAATAAAATACAAAACACTAAGCAAGATGTACAAAATACGAAACACTTGTTTGGCAAAAAACAAATTGATAGCTTTTGAAAGCCGTGTATGACATATGGGAAGATTCAACAAAACTGTCACTGTCATTCTCCATAGCCTATGGATGGACCATAGCAACCTTAGTTCATCATACAGAAAAATATTGGAAATTGCAATGTTTTTTTTTAAATCCATATTTTCCACAAAAATAAATATATCGAGGTGAACCAAAAACAAAACTGTTAAGAATAGATGTGACTTGATAAAAAAAACTTAATTTAGAACAATATACGGTGTTGCCACTCTAGGACAGAGTGTCTTAAACTTATGGTAAAAACATCTTTTGTATATTATAAACGTACGTCTATTTTTTAGTAATTTTTTAAAATGTGAGCGATTGTCCATTAATTTATTTACAATATTCTTTAATATTCGTTTAAATCCGACATCAAATAAACAAGTTATTTGCGATTGAAATTCATCGAAAATTTGTGTGGATCGATTATTTTGCCTGTGAGTGTACATTACTAAACTTCTAACGCTCTATATTCCATATAAATTGAGTAAAAAGGGGTAAAAAGGGTATACCTATATATAGTAGGGTGGGTTGAAAACAAGATGTTTGTTTTTTTCTTAGCATTGGGGTAGAGAATTTGTACCTTATAAAAAAAGAAAATTTTTCAAAAGAATTTTTACTCAACATCTTGAGGTGGCTCACTCGTTTTTTAAATAAATATTTAATAAAATGGAGTAGTTCCAACTGGAAATTCTGTTTTTGGTCCAAAATCGTGGAAAACATGTAAAAATTGTAGAATGTGATTTTTTTCACTCAACTTTCATTCTAATACAAACGAAAGTGCATTTCATTTTTTAATTTTTTACTTAAATTACAAAAACAATGGGAACAAAACTTTTTCAACTTTTGACTTCCAATTGGCTTTTAAGGGGACACCATACAGATTCTAGAACGAAAAAAAGAATTTGATTAACCATTTATTTAAAAAACGAGTGGGCCACCTCAAGATGTTGAGTTAAAAAAAAATATTTTTTTTTGAGATTTTTTTTTATAAGGTACAAATTTTACCCCCATGCATAAAAAAAAACAAACAATTTATTTTTAACCCACCCTAATATACACAGTGTCCCTTAGAAAAAAATAGGTATTTTAAAAATGTCAACGAAATCTCTTTATGGATACTTATTGTGGGCTATTTAAATAGCCCACAATAAGTATCCAATTGCAATTGGATACTTATTGTGGGCTATTTAAATAGCCCACAATAAGTATCCATAAAGAGATTTCGTTGACATTTTTAAAATACCTATTTTTTTCTAAGGGACACTGTGTATATTAGGGTGGGTTAAAAATAAATTGTTTGTTTTTTTTTATGCATGGGGGTAAAATTTGTACCTTATAAAAAAAAATCTCAAAAAAAAATATTTTTACCATGGTAGCACCAAAACAAAGTTCGGTTAAATCAAAGCTGATCGGATATAAATCTTATAATTTATTTTAAATATGAATATTATTTTCTTGCTATCTCTTTATTAATGCTAATGATATTATAGTACCTTTGATAAATAAGAAATTAAATTAAGGGTTCAGAATCGTTTAATTGAATAAAAAAATAACAAAATTTAACACAACTTACAATTACAAATGTGTACAAGAAAACTCTACAACTGCTTTTAACAAAAAATCACAGTATCTAAGGTCGTTAACATTGTTTAATTTATATCTGCTCCATGATTTAAAAAATTCTCGATGAAGAGATTCTCCCGCCTGTTCTGACCATAATCCAAGACCCCGATGGTTAAGATAGCTTAGGCATTCTTCAAGATGATTAAGAGCGATGTGGATTTTTAAAGTTTCCGAAATTACATTGGCTTTAAAGGTTTTTCTTAAATGGACAATGTTCTTCTTGAGTTCCTGATCAACGCGACTAGAAAAACAACTAGAACTTTGTTCATTGCCTTTAATGCTGATATTATTGGAACAATTTGTAAAGGGCCAACTTTTTCAGGAATGACCTTAATATCGAGAATACAATCAGAATTCTTTAAAAGCTTTCGGCATGCATTTCCTTCAAAAATTTCACCCTGATAGTTTTTTGATATAAGTCCTAGTTTTTTTGGCCAATTAAGGGCTTCTTCTCTTCCCACGAGTGGTTCTAGTCCATCCCAAAATAGGTGATTTACAAAGCCTTGCAAAATGTGCAATTCTGGTACAATACATTTTTGAATAATAAAGGTCTTATCTTCTTCCTCAAACATAGGTACATTTACGGTGCTAAAACATTCTTTAGCGACTTTTTTATTTTTGCCTAGAGAATAAAATTTATCGAAATGCTTGGTAACGTCTCCATAAGTTCTTAAACACATCGTTTGAGCTTCATAGGTGGGATCTTCAACATTTGTGGGTTTATCTTGAAACCTTAGTTCGTTTAGTGATACTGTATCACTGATACATAGCAATAAGAACACGGGTACGTTGCAGTTGTTGTCTGAAATCCATTAACGAGGAGGGTCACCTTTGGGTCCGAAACAAACTTGAAGGAAATTTTGTTTATTTGTGTAAGATCAAATATAAATTTAATATTGTCGACAACTTTCTTTTATTTGAGGGACCATGCATAAAATTGTTAATCTTTGTACTCCACCTAGTTTACCTCTTTTTCCTGCTCTTCCTCCTTCTGCATATGTAGATCGTTTACCTTGATCAATTGCATTTAGTTCGTCTTTTACTATTTCTTGGTTTCCAGCTAAACCTTTATTTAACACAGAGGAGTAATTTTCCGGTAAAATCGTCAAACAAATTTAAAAAAAACCTTGCCCTCCATCAGCCATAACTTTAATTTCAGGTTTTCCAATATAGTTCCTTTTTTCAATAACAGCCTTAACCAGTTCTTCTCTTTTCATTGATATCAAATTCGTATAAACCCTGTTTATAAAAACTGCTTAACATTTTTGAATTTTCACTTGCATGAAGACGATATTTAGCCGGAACTGCATTTTTTCCTGCGCATGACCTAATAAAGTTTGTTAAGGTTTTCATTTGGTTTAAAGAAGAACTTGTGTTTGATTGGAAATTGTCTAAATTATTTTCAGAAAAAAATGCGTCTTTTGCCATTTTCGGATTAATAACAATCCTAGCAATTGAACCGCATGTGGATAATTTTATTTCTGCGTTTTGGTACCTGCTGCTGCTTGTAGATGTTCCACAATTGGCTGCTTGATCACCAATGCAGGATTTCAACGAAGACACTACAACATGCTCCTTTTGTTTTTTTGGGAGTTTTTCTACAATGTCCTTAACATTTTGATGAGCATACGTTTTAGAACATTTGTGCCTAATTCCTTTTCCGGTTTTTTGAAAGCAAATTTGACATATTGGCTCGGATTTTTGCTTTTGATTTGTTACCTCATGGCCCATGGTTCCTACTTTTACTACTGAAGAACTTTTGTGGCCTTTATGTCGCTTTTATCAAATTTATGCGCATGCGAAAGCTTGTGCAATTTTTTTCTTGCTGGAGTTTTTTTAAATGACGGTTTCGAATATTCAAGATGTTATTTTGACACTAGCCTACTTTATTGTATTGTCACTTTCCACCTTTTTAGACAGTTATTCTTAACCAGTGACAAAAACTTAAATTTTGGTAAAACAGTAAAAAAAATGCCAACAGATTGTTTTCCGATCAGCTTTGATTTAACCAACACTAGTTTTGGTTCCCCCAGATAGTCCATAAAAGGAATATATAAAGGGTTTTCGTTGACATTTTTGAAATACCTATTTTTTGCTAAGGGACACTGTGTATATAGCACTGGATGCGTTAGGAAATGCATTTAATCAAAATCTAAAACCTTGCAGCACACCCATTGGACGTTTTCTTATGGAATAACTCTAACAAAAGATAACTTATTTTATTGAGATGTAAAAAAATTATAACATGTAAAAGCCCAATTTGTAACTTTGTTAACTGTGTTAAATGTGTAGATACACAAGCTCGACGTAAAACATAAGCGCGCAGCTTTCACGATGATGGATCAGCGGTGGCATTCGGTGCCTCTTGAATAGATAAGCAAATATTTGTATCTTGCGGCGGGTAATTGAGTGCGGAAGGGTAGTTTCTAGTGCAGCACATCAATCGGCGCGTCGCCCGCCACCGGATATGCGAATATCTACTTTACGAGCAACCTGTTGCGCGCCGCCCGCGTCACTTCGTCGCCCCCCGGCGGCACGCGGGAACACGATTTAACCCTGCGCTCGACGAAAACCGCGACCAAAAAAACAACCGCCCCCTCTCTCGCCATCTAAGTCCTTATTCTTGGCGTGTTTACGCTTTATTTTATTATGTTGTTCGGACACTTTATTAAATTGTACTATGTACAGGGATTCTCTTTTGAAAATTTATATGTATGTAGGTTTAATTCGTATTGTTAAATATGAAAGTTAAAGAATATTGATGCTTAAAAAACAAAAACCTTGCTTAACTCGAATGAATGGGGCGCCGTTTTATTTTTTATTTAGGAATTACTTTAATGTGTTAACCCTAGAGTGATATTTTCCATTAGATAAAAAATTCTGAGAATTAATCATAGCAGATATATTAAAATTATATTTTTATGCCAAACTGATATTTTTAATTTAGTAAATTTCTTATACTTATTTGTATTTTTTTGCTAAACACACATTTTGAATTCGCTAGGGTATTTCCATTATAAAGGGAGCGACACTGTTCATATACAGCTCATTCAGACTAAAACCGAATATATCTATATATATATATATGGGGCGTGTCCTCGCCTCCCTTCAACGCGCGACACAGTAGCTAAGCAAATAGACTGCATCGCTAAAGAGATTTTTTGCATTATTATCATTTAATTTTTTAAGTCCTTACCTGCTCGACCTTTCGTCATGTCGTTTATCACACAAGCAACTGTGACGCGCCTTGGAGGGAGGCGAGGCCACGCCCCATATATAGATATATTCGGTTTTATTCTGAACAGGCTGTATATCAATTTACGTTAATATAAATAATAGTATGAAAAATTAGGTATTTAACTCAAAAAAAAATGTCAATAAAAACTTATATAGAAAACCTTTTATAACTTTATGAATAGCGTAACGGGCGCGACCTTAGAAAATCGGCAAGTTGACACTGTAAAATTTGGATGAAAGCATATAGTAATAATTTTTTGTGTAAAACTTGAATAGTAACCTTAAACATGCACGTATTTTAAATGCACAAAAATTGCATACTTTATTTTCTAAAATTTTCTCAAAATGTAACGGGTGCGACATTTGAACGTTTTATCGAGTATTGAAACTCTTCCTTGTTTATTCCTAATGTTAGCTTCTTAAAATCACAATGTACGAATATTTAAGGTTATAAATTACGTGGCAATTAAACTATTTGACTTTAGATATAGTTGTTATTTTTTTAAATAACACATCTGATTTTTTGTCATGGTGGGATAAGGTTTTGTGGGAATACCCTTAATTAAAAATTAGATTTAATTTTTATGCCAAACTGATATTTTTTATTTAGTTAATATAAAATATTTGCTTCTTATATTTGTATTTTTGTTTAATGTGATCCTTTTAATTTTGACTAATTGATAGTTTGGATACCCCTTTTATTCCAAACGCTACAAAAACCGACAACAAAATAACTTTTAATCTGAATTAAAAATATCACATTCAATTAAAAATATCTGCTAATTTTATAAAATTAAAATTAAAATAAATTAAAAATATTTTTAATGCATTAATGCAAGGGTTAAATTTAACCCTTTCCAGCCCAATGATGCCATATGGAATTTTTAAATATTACTATTTATTGTGTAGATTTCTGTAATTATAATAAGTTGTGACTACACTTGGCGTCAGTGGGTATTACAAGTAGATATTTATATGATTATTTATTCTTGCAAAATAAAAGTTTCTTTACGCAATAGATTTAATAAATAAAAGCAAAATAAAATAAAAATAGTATCAAGTTTTATAAACGCCATTTTAGTTACGAGTTTTATTAAGCACGAGCGAAGCTTGCAAGCGAGTGTTTAATAAAAACGAGTGTCCAGATAAGTTTATAAAACGAGTTGCATACTATACTTTATCTACGACGACCACAAAGAAGAATTTAAATCCAATTTTATTTGTTAAACATTTGACATCTGTCAAATGTCAATGGAATTAACCTCACTTTTCTCTAATTTATAATAAAGCTAACTTCAGCCCGTGACTAAAATGCCCAAAAGCCACTATTGCTAACTTCAGCCTGTGACTAAAACGTCATAAAGTCACAGCTAGTCAATGTAGGAGCAGATAAAATATTTTAAATAACCAATGTTGATGAATAATTATTTTTTATATGGTTTTCAGATGACTAGATGTGGTTTGACTGCTCAGGAAAGAGATATTTTAGATATAAAATTTCAGGAAGATGAAGTTGATGAAAAAGAGCCAGAGTCAGAAAATGAAGCAAAGCAGACTGTAGAACCTGAACCAGAAAAAGTATCAATTCCATCTGAGCGATAAACTGTTAATTCTCATTGGGATGGTAGATAACTTGTCGTTTGCCCAAAATGATGAAAAAACCCAAGAGGCGTTTGCTGTAGAGAAAAAAAGATATAGAAGAAGAATTTGATACAACTTGTAATCACTCGTTTACGCCTTGTGATAATTAGCTGACCCCCATGACTTATTTTATAAAACGTATTGATAACACAATAATTCAAAATTTTGTAGATCAAACAAACCTATACAGAAGGAAGGAGTTTCAATTAACACTTATTTTTGGGTATTCAGATATTATTAGGAATTGTAAAAATGCCGAGCTATACTTAGGATGTTTGGTCCTGAGAAACCCGTTTTGCTCCAATAAGTGACACCATGTCCCGCAGTAGATTTGATAAACTGCGCAGTTATTTTCGCATTAATGATAACAGTCAGTTAAAACCCAGAGAAGTTGTGACAAATTAGACCATTTTTAGACAGACTTAATTAAAGAAAACTTTTCACATATGGAGCCAGAAAAGCACAATTGCCATGATGAAGTCATGATACTATTCAAAGGACAGCTCATTAAAACAATACATAAAAAATAAACCTCATAAATGGAGTTTTAAAATATTTGCTCGAACAGATATATAGGTACTGATATATCAGAAAATGTACCCAAATTTAAAAAATTCAAAATGTTTTTGGCTACAGGAACGGTAAGAATTGCAAAAATGTCTCAGTGTAAATTGAAATCAGATGGTGAAAAAAGGGAGTCGTGGATCGTACGATTTTTCATTGGAGTCTGATTTAAATATTTTGGTAGTAAAATTAATGGTTTGACAATAAAGCTGTACATATTGCTTCCAACTTCAATAGCCTCAACTCCATTGAAACCGTTGCTGATAAAAAATATATTGATGTGACGCGTCCAGCGATTATAAAAAAAATATATGTGTGGTGTAGATTTCTAGTGTCTTTATATAGAATTAATTTTGGTGTAAGGCGATATAATAATATATTTAAGTATTGTATATGTATATATATGACCTTTTGCACGTGAGCATTGTTAACGCCTGGCTTTATTATCGACGTCACTGTAGCCAACGAGGACAAAAATAGAAATTACTGCTGGTGTTCAGGGCTGAAATAGGACATTGCCATTACGAGAGAATTCTTTAACCAACCAACAACCACCAACAACAAGAGTATATGTACCAAATCCAGTAGAAGATTTACGTTATGACAACAATTCCCATTGGCCTATACACATTGAGTCAAAAAAGCGATGGCGCAACTGCGTTAAGGCCTATACCAGAATGGGATGCATGAATTGTAATGTAGCCCTTTGGTTGACAAAATATACTGTTGTTTAGAGTTTCATTTAAAATATTTTTTTAATCTCACTGATTCCATATGGCTTTCTTTTTTTTCTTTCTAAATATATGACATTTTTTAAATTTAAGCAATAAAGTGGTGAACTTTTTTATAGTAAACTTGGAGATGTACCTACACAACGTGGTTGTTGTATACGGCAAACGTAGTGTAGCAATTAAAGCGGCTTATCTGCATAAACAGAGCTGCAAGCTCTCAGAAAACTTAAATCGTTTTTTTGATTTAAATCGTTTTAATGACTTAAGTCATTTGGTAATAAGTCATTTCTCTAAAACTGACTTAAGACTTAAAATTTAAGTAATTTTCAAAATGATTTGTGACTTAAATATTTTTTTCAAAATAAAAAAAACTTAAGTCATTTATAAATCAGTACATACGATTTAAGTCAAAAAAAGATTTAAGTCTTTTTGAAAAAGATTTAAGTCTTTTTAGAAAATATTTAAGTCAGATTTTTCATATATTTTTTATAAATTTTTAACAGCGGCATTTTCTTTTGAACTGCAAGGGGTTCACGCGGCAGCAGATCAAAAACTCCTTTAATTTCCTACCTACAATTTTTACCGCTAGAGGATAAAAAAACCGCCGCGTTAAAGTTAGCTTTTTGGAACCGTTTGACGGCTACATTAAAAAATGTCCTGTCTAAAATGAATTAAAAAAAGTGGGGATTTATAATTTTGTTATTTTGTTTGCCAACATTCGTCATGTTCGTGCGTAGTTATGTCTAATTTGTGATTATTAGTGCAAAGTGAAAACAATCTGAGCGGTCGTGAATCGAGAGTTTGGAACTTCCCATCATTACTCCCTTAAGGGAGGAATATTTTTTTTCTAGATGGATGTTGAACCAGCTAACAAAAGTTAACAAAACAACAAGTTATCAGTTTTTGAAATACAGCGATTTTAAGAAAAATGCTTCAACTTTTATCTATTTTAACAGAGTTTGAATCTATGACCGTTTAGAAGTTACCCATTTATGTATATAAAAAAGTAGCATCCCTGTATGTCTACTCTACTAAACAAGGTGGTTTAAGTTTTTATTTTTATTGTCTACTATATACTCAAAAATGTGTTTAAAGTTTTTATTTTGTTTGTAAGTGTTCTGAAAATAAATCGTTTTAAATTCTTAACATAGTGGTTTATTATCATCTGTATCTACAATAGATTAATAATATCAGTATCATTAATACCATAAAATTATTATTAACATTTAAAAAATCGTTGTATTGTAATTATTTTGATTTAAATCACAATTTTTGATTCAAGTCATTTTATTGACTTAACTCTTAGATCACGATTTAAATAAAAAATATAGACTTAAGTCATAAAAACGACTTACTAAAGGAATTAAGTCATAAGATGACTTAAATCACTTTATATTGATTTAAGAATTTGCGAAAATGACTTGACTTGAAAGAAAATGATTTAATTCAAAGACTTAATACTTAAATCATTTGAACTTTATCTTAGAATTGACTTAAGATTTAAATCATTTTGATTTTAGAATTGACTAAGACTTAAGATTTAAGTCTTTTTAAAACTGACTTGTTGCAGCTCTGTGCATAAAGCCTGGCAATTCGGGGATCGTCCACGAGAGCGCAAAGCAAACGGCGTCGTAAATATTGTTTACTCCGACAAAACGTCGGTACAAGTAGGCAATTCGCATGCATGGGGATCGACTTTCCATCCAAACACAGCGCACAGGATCTGTCACTCACAAAGGACCATCAACCTGAGACCAGATATCCAGAGGATATCTATATATAAAGATTGCCCTTCGTGAGCTAGTCCTTAGCAGCTAGGGGATAGCGGTTTTAACTTTTAGCAGAAATGGTTAAAGTATGCAACATTAATATATTTATATTATAATAAACAAATAGTAATTTTTGTCAAAGTACGACTTGACTGATCGTAAGGGGCGGACGCGCACGCGATCGCTTCTAAAGAGTGAAGCGCACATAGCGTAGTTCAGTTTGTTATATAATTTTAAGTGTAAACAGTGCGAAATTCGAACCTAGGGCCACTACCTGTGCAGGTAAATCACGGTTCCTCTCTTCCGAAGTCTCACAGAATCAGCAAAGATCTAATACAGTAGCGCAGTACAATACAACCTCCTAACAAGTGAAGAATGTACAAAATCAGTTCATTACCTGGGCAGGTGAACCCTGGTTAAAATGTCACCTTGTTCAAACCGATAGATTTTTGTATCAGATTGTTTGGTGTTTCTATAGAAGTATCTATGAATGTTCTATACACCGAGAGAAAGGTTGGTTTAATAATAACCAAAATGGCTATTTAGTAATAAAAAAATGATTGATAAACCGACGTAACAAATATTGGTTTTATATCACTCTATCATTTGTTAAAAAGTTATAAATAGATTATGGTTTAGGAATAACCAATGTTATTTTTGTAGTGAACCAACTATGTTATTATTAAACGTAGGATTACTTTTTAAATAAGAAATTTCTTTATTTGCATTTACTCAATTTATATATTATTTATTAGTATAGGTATTAAAGAACCCCCCCTCCCCACGTAAATGGAAAATAAAAGCAGGTAAGTATAATAAAATACATATATTTATAAAAATATAAAAAAATAAATATTTAATTTAATTTTTAATCTATATCCAATAATTGGACATAACACCTTGAAACTTTCCTCCTCGTGAAGTACCAATTGTTGCAGACTGCTTAAGTCCTCAATGCAGTTATCTATATGATAAAAAAGAAAGAAGTTAAACATTAACTATAGCTATAGCGTGGGTATGCATTTTTATTACTATTTAAAACAGTGTGTTAATAATAAATATACGTATGTTAAAAATAATTAAAAGCAATAGCTAAAGACAGGCAATGAAAACAAGATTTGGATTTATTTGATTACTTTAGGCACAAAAAATCGAGGAAATTAGGCCAAGTCATCATAATGAAATGATAAAGTAGCTATAACTTTACTTACCAACAAAAACCGCGGTTTAGGGAATAGGGAGGGCAAACCTGCAGGTCATGTGTCACTTCTTCCATTATTTCTTAGTTCATTGCACCTGTTGAGGGTATACCATTTATGAGAGCTACTTAATACGATTCCCAACAAGTAAACTACATCTGATGCAATTACACGCTTTTATTACACCCACACACCTTCCACAGAACAAGATGCATCTTTTTTTATCAATGGCCGACAGAACAAAGCTTCCGCTGTGCAACATGAACCATGCGAGAACGCTATAACTGCGCTTGCGCGAGTGGCCTGAGGGGAGAACAAATTTATTTATAATTAATAAAAATGGTTTAAATTAAATGCATTATATACTTCCGATATTTTAAACAATTACAGGTTGACAGTAACGCAATGTTGATTAACTATTAATATATAAATATTTTTTTTTATAAGAAACGCTGTGTTAGCATTAATCCTATCCATATATTTATTGTTAATCTGTAAATGCTAATTTACTTTATACAAACACGCTATTGTTAATAATACCCAAGTTGATTTATTTATTAATATTATTCGTGAAAACAGTCGTTGGTTAATTATAAATCTCAGATTTTTCTCGGTGTAGGGATATCCTTCCTTGATTTATTTGCTATCGGTCTCAATAGGGAAAATACACATAAATGTAGAAATTATTTTTCTCCCATACGACCCCATAGGTTTTAACAAAATTTTGTAAAATGTTTTATGGTTGCTCTATAGGGATATCCATATATATCATTCCTTGAGTTATTTGCTATCGGTCTCAATAGGGGAAATGTAGAAGTTATGGTGCACATATTGAGTCCGTTAGCGCCCGATAGATTATTTGTATGGGTCTCTATGGGGTATTTTATGCAGAGAATTCAATGTACCATTCTCCAGAAGAAACAAGTGGTTCGCAGCAACAAAAGATTAGTTAAATAGCAATAACCCGCATGATTTAACTTGTATTCTCTACTAAGGAGGTAATCTTGCATTTTCTGTCAACCCTCTCGAATAGGTTAAGCGTCTTTAACGCATATAAATCAGGAAAACGAAACAGCCAAGCAAGAGATGGAGAAATTCCATATTCGTAATATAAATCGGTACAAAATCAATCTAGCCCCAAATTAAACAAACAGTCGCCGAAAACGCAATAAATAAATAAAAAAATAAGTTCAGTCACCTAGACAACAATAAACACGCCAACACATCACTACGAAGATCTTTACCAAAGTAAAGCTGAGGTTTACGCACAGTGGGACAAATAATTTACTTCCATTACTGTTTTAACTCTTCGGTAATAAACATTAAAAAAATCAAACAAAAACCATCAAAAACCATCAATAGTTCCTAGACTAAAGAAATGGTTTCGAACAGTAGGGCAAACAATTTGTGCGCAGCAGTAATTTTCAGCAGACAGAGACGCAAACGAACAGGTAGTACTACAAGACCAGCAAGCAGCGAACTAACCAACCAAACCCCATTTATGAACCCCAATTGAATGGGGGTATTACTAAATCCCTGGTTTAGGGGGATTCCGGACTGTACTTAGTTTTTGGTCGGTTCAATGTCCCCCCAAAACCAAAATGTTTTCCCTTCTTGTCCCACACTCCACTAGCGTAAATCGGGCGTATGGCCCGGCCCGGCTACAAAATTCCGGGAGTGGCCTTAACCATACACGACCCCCTAGGAGAGATTTACCAGCCCGGGTGAAAATGCTCATACTCATACTCAATAAACAAATAGTTACCTCTTTTGCGCACAAAATATTTCGTCAGCTATTTTAGTATACAACTTTTTTACTATTAATGGTTCAATAAATTTGTTTCAAAAATTTTTGTAGGAAATTAAAAGTACTACAAAATTGCTATTTTAAATTTTGATCCATCATCAATAGTTTAGTTTCTAGATCTAAAAATCATGAGTATATAAGTTTTTTACTATAGTAATATATTAATTGCCCGATGAATTTGTTTGAGACAATATTGTAGGGAATTAAAATTCACTGTAGGTACATAATTTAATAAGGTCGAAGCACTTTGCAATTTGTAACCCTTTCTGTTAAACGGAGGTCTGTTTCTATAACTCGGTTTAAATAATTAAATTACAAAACTAAACGGGAATTTTTTAAGAGCACAGAAATTATCTAAAAAGATAAACCGTGAAAATATCCTGTTCTTTTTGGTAAAACAGCACAGCACTGGCAATTACACGGTCGGAATTGCATGAATTAAGCGAACGGCTAAAATAAAGAAGTGAGTGGAAGTGGAGTTTATGAAAGTCGTTATGCTAATAAATGGCTGGATATAATTACGATAATATGAAGGTAATTAGACGGTGTTATTATCATGGGGATGCGATAACTCGGCCTTTGCTCCACCTGTAACTTTAAATGGTCTTATTTGTACCGCCACATGCATCATGTAAGAAATGGGAGAGGGAGAATTCCTAATTAACCCGGCGTTAGGTCTATTTCCAGTAATTTTACTGCTCTTTTTTACTTACTTAACAAATGTAATAATTATTAAAAATTTAATAAACTTTATTTATTATATGCAAGAAGTGCCTTAGTCACAAATAGGTGATTCTGAGCTATTGCGGTTTGAAGGTTTATTTTTGATTATGAAATATTACACAAAATATTATGATGAAAATGTGTGTGTACAATTGTATTGTATACTTTGTGAAAAGTGGATTGAACTTCCATGAATAAAAACGAAAAAACGTTTTGTTACATCAAAAAAAATATATAAAATAATTTGGGACTTGGGCACTTTTTGTGTTGAAATGTTTTGTCAAAAATTAAGGGATATTTTGAGGAAAAATTTGTTTATACTTAAAAAAAGGTTTATTATATTACAACGCCGTAAAAATATATAAATTGTGAACAAAACTTAAGACTAAGACAAAACTTACGACATAACTTAAAGCAAAACTAAGAATATAATAAGAAGGCTGGCTATTCATAAACAGCGTCGGCCTCTTGTAACTGATCAATTTCTTTACCAATGACATTATTTTGCTGGATTATACTTCCATTTTCAGACAAGGTTCGAGCAAAAAAACGGTAAGTCTATTTTATTTTACTTTACTTACTTGCCATAGTTATGTTTTTAATCACACACAAATTATTACGATTTACACAGTTTAATAGGTAATTTGCTCACATATAACCTAATTTAAATAACGTGGACTAAGGCACATGTTGCATTGCATCTGTCAAAATGATGACTTAGGTACTCTGCAAATACCACCTGTACCAACTATACTTATAAGGATATAAGCGTTGAGTTTTATAATCAATGATATATATAAGGAATTAAAAGTTAAACCAAAGTTTTTTAGTTTTAACTTGCAACGCGAAACACAAACGCGCGCGATTTAGCTGTGCAATTGAAACTTTTCGAACACTTCTGTCTTCCTCTCGTGAAAAAACTACTTTTTATTTTAAAATGATGTGCAGTTCGTATGCTTTAAATGTATTGTTAAAAAACCCCGCAGTACAATGCTATCGAGCGCCACCAGATGGCGCGCGCGTTTCGAAAACTCGATGCTTCTTAAGAGTTTTAGAGTTTGAGTAAAAAATTAAATATGAAATAAAACAATTTTGTAAAGTAACTGCAGATTGTCTATTTATTGTTTGAAATTGCTACAAACAGATCTTTTACTCATTCCCGATTTTCCATAAATAAAGACTTTTAAAACTAAAATAATATTTTTGCTATGAACTATAACATAAAAATAAAAACCAGGGTTTTTTTTTATTTTATATAGTTATATTTAATACAGGGTCCGGCAACAGAATTGAACGGTTTTAAAAATGCTGCTATGGAAATACTTTTGATTTGATATATGTCAAATAGTGGCCAACTTGTACCTTATTGCCGAAAGTTTCGTGGCTGCTATGGAAATACTACATATTGATTTAATATATGTCAAATAGTGACAGACTTGTTCCTTATTGTTTCGTGTACAATGGCAATTAAAAATTGTGTGCAGAAATTGAGTCTATTGACTTTATCAATGGGATTTAGCCTCTGGACTGTCGGTTTTTTGGTCTGAAATGTGTAGAGCAAACGAGTGCCGCTCAAACGCTTCTCTGACTCTTCCAATATTTTCTTGTGTACAAACTGTACGAGTTCCAGCGGCAAATTTTGATTTTACACTGCCTTTTTCGTTAAAATCTCTTACCCATCTCGAAATGGCATTTTTTTATGGGACTTCAGTTCGCACTTGAAAATTATTATATTCACGACGAAAGCTTCTCTGCGTTTGTATACGAAGGACGGTCAGGGTAAACGAATTTACAGCAAAGATCCGTTGATTAACCGGCCAGTTTGACATTGCACACGAAACCTTCGGCAATTAGGTATAAGGTCTGTCACTATTTGACATATACCAAATCAATAGTATTTCCATAGCAGCCTTTTCAAAACCGTTCAATTCTGATGCCGGACCCTGTATTAATTTATAATATTTATTATTATGTTTCTACATCTATTTTTGTCTTTTATCAGACCTAAAAAATTATATTTTTTTAATAAAATATATATATATATATACCTATACAGGGTGATTCATTTAACTTATTCATTAGAAGCTTATGGAGAACGAAAAAAGATATCGATTTAAAATTTGTATGGTAATTATAAGGCAATATAAACTATTTTTTAAAATAATTTTCAATGCCTTATTACTTCCAGTTAAACCGTTAAAAAATAATAATTTTAGTATTTCTAGAATTTTACGTAGAATTTAAAAATTCAAAAATATTTATATGGTTCCATTTAAAAAACCAAAGTTGATATCACTTCCGCTTTAACCGGCTTAAAATTGCAACACAAATTTAAAATGGTTATCGTTTTCCGTTCTTCATAAAATTCTAATGAATAAGTTAGGTGAATCACCCTGTACATATATATATGTAAATCTAATGTAGATTTTAAAGATAAAATAAAAAAGTTTGTAATTATATTCGCGCGTGGAATTGTGCTCAGGCACTGACCAAGCCCGCCAGAATTACATACTTAAAAAAAATAATGTAGTTTTTACAAGGAAATTAAATGAAAATTCTAGTACTGCTCAAAAACTGTGATAGACGTACAATTAAACATTTGGCATTTAAAATTTTTTGAGCACTCTTATTGTAATTGTTTTTATGAAGAATATATTTAGCGGATCTGATTAAGAAAAATAGGCAATTTTCATACATAGAATGAATATTCGTATTTATGGGCCCAAGTTTGCAGTTCAAAACAGATCCGATTTAATAAACAAAAGATTCTTTAGGAATATTATCATGATATAGCTAAAAAAACTATATTTTGAAAACAATAAAACAACCAAAAAATCATTAAAAAATATGTATTGTTGTAAAATAACCTTTTAAATCACCATTTATAGTAGAAAATATAAAAATGTATAAAATAAAACTTGTTTAACATAAAAATTGTATTTTATATACAAAATAAAATAGATTATTATTAAAACCTATTAAAATAATTTACTTGAACCTTGGCCTAAAAGTTCCAGTTGCATTCCAAATTTATCGGAAATCATTTCATTAATATTGCTATGAATCCTAAAACACAAAAAATAGTCTTAAACGAATTATTATTAATAATATTCTTACCTTTTCATGTGAGCATTAAGCCCTTTAACATCAGCAAAACTATTAGCGCAATATTTACACGAATGAGGTCTATACCCTACATGCAACTTATTGTGTTTATCCATCTCAACCTGCGTATCGAACCCTTTTTTACAACTATCGCAGAAAAAGTTCTTATCCAACCCGTGAGTTTTCCTGTGCTTCCTCAAAATATCTTTGGAGGTATATTTTTTATGGCAAACGTCGCACTCGAAGTTCCTCGGTTTCTCGACAGGCGGCGGCGCAAGAACTTCAGTAGCGTCCTCAGTACTGAGTACCTCAGGGTTCTCCACCGACACCGTTTTGAAGTTGAGTAGTGTTAGATCTTCCAGTCGGATTATTGATGGGAGATCCAAATTTAGTGGATTCTGTATTATTATGTTGTTGGACTGCAACTGTTGCAGAATGTCGTTTGGAACCACTTCTAGCTCCTGGGTGAGGTCTGACGTCACTATTTCAGGTAGATGCTAAAGATTCAAATTCAGTAAAATGTATAAAATAAAAGTATTAATAATTTTTACTGTGTTTTGATTTAATTCAATATTTTCCATTGCAGTAAAATCGTTCGCCACCGAAGCCAATAACCTACTAATATTATTAACAGGTTTATCCTCTTTCTGTGGTTGTTTATGTTTTTTCTCTTCGTGCGAATTCTTGCTCTGCATCGTTTTAAATTTTAACCCGCAAAAACTGCAAGAAAACTGTTGCCTGATACCTAAAACAAGCCAATTGGATTTACGCTGCGTAAAACACAATTCTGTTTACCTGTATGACTGTTCATGTGTATTTTTAACGTCGACTTCGATACGAAAAACGAGTTGCAAACGGAGCAGTTGAAATTTTTTGTCACGACGGGTTCGTGCGTTTTCTTGTGAGACGCCAAAGTCGATTTTAAGGCGAAGCTTTTGTCGCACAAGTCGCAAGCGAATGGTTTTTCTCCGGTGTGGGTTCTAATGTGTCGTTGCTTAAATAAAGTTTATACAGTAAGAGCTTGTGCTCGGAAAAAATGTTTTCTAAATGTAAGAATACCTTTATTCTTGGAAAAAAAAATCACTTGATTTAAGTACAATTTGCTTAGGCTACTAATACATTAAATTTCTTTTAAATATTAACCTAGCCTTAAATTAAAAAGATTTTATTTCTTTGCTTAAAATCAAGTACAGTTGAAACAAGATGATTGACCTAATATTGTCAAGGCTAAAACTAACATTAAACTAAATATTAATCTTTCTTTAAACAAGCACATCTTATTCTTGCCTATTAAATGTTAAGAAAGACTTTAAATTAAATAATCTTATTCTTAATTTAAGATTAACAATCGATTAGACCAAATTTTGTAAAATTCCCTCTATTCTGTTCTTGAATATATAAAACTATACTGGATATAAATATAATTATATTTATTCTAAGATTAGTAAATATTGGTACGACTTGCATATTCTCACAAAAGTGTCTGACATATTGGAAGATTGTTTCTTGTGGTTTGGAATTATGAAAGAGCTCCTAAATTAGTGGAATTTTATAGAATTAACCACCATAAAAATCATTGTATCCTATATTATATTAAAGGTAGATAGGTATATACAGGGTGTATCATGGTCGATTATGGAGAACGGCAAAAGAAATCGAATTGAAATTTGTATAGCAATTATAATATTATTTAAACCATTTTTCTAAATTATTTTGAACCAAATTCCTTTTCCGGTTGTAACGGAAGCGATATCAACTTTGTTATTTTAAATGGATTACCACAATTTTGTTTACAATTTTAAATTCTTACCATCATTCCTTATAAAATGGCTATATCATGTCCTATACCTAAACTTAATAGTTTTTGAGTTATTAATTTTTTTGTAAAATTTGGTCAGTTTCACCCTCAACAAAGCTTATAACTTTTTTAATAAAAGGTTTGCTGATATTCAGTTGGATTTATTGAAATCCTAAAGCACTGTTTTAAATAATATTATTCTATGTAAATTATTGTAATATTTCTAAAAAGATACTTGTAAAAAACAATGTGAATGTAGCTAACTTAAAACAACAATAACTTTTTTATTCTCAATGGAACGCCCTGTATATTTTTACACAATTAAATATGAAATTATAATACCTTCAAATCACTACTCAAATGAAGTTTTCATGAACTTGTTTATTTTTCATTGACAATATGACAAACTTATTGCTAGAAAATGCAGAAACTTTTTATATGCTGTACCTTTAATTTGGTTATCCATTAAGCATAAATATTTTCAACTTCTTTTGAGTAGTTATTTTCCTTTATTTTAATAATAATAAATATCGGGAAAGATTTGTTATTCATACCAAATTAATACACATGTTGTTCATCAGTTTCTCAGTTTCTCAGTTTTTCTTCATATTATTAGGTTAATTGTAAAATATCTTTCTTAATATTAACTTTAGGTATAGGGAATAGTTATATCAAAGAAAAGGTATTATAATTTCATATTTAATTATGTAAAAATATACAGGGCGTTCCATTATTGCTGTTTTAAGCTACATTCACATTGTTTTTTACCAAGTATCTTTTTAGAAATATTAAAATAAATTACCTGGAATCTTTAAAACAATGCTTCAGGATTCCAATAAATCCAACCGAATATCAGCAAACCTAATATTAAAAAAAGTTATAAGCTCTTTTTGTTGATGGTGAAACTGACAAACTGACCGAATTTTACAAAAAAAAATTAATGGTATAGCCATTTTATAAGTAATGAAAGTAGGAATTTAAAAATGTAAAAAAATTGTGATGATATCGCTTCCGTTAAAACCGGAAGAGGAATTTTGTTCAAAATAATTTAGAAAAATAGATTAAATTATATTATAATTGCTATAAAAATTTCAATTCGAAATCTTTTGCCGTTCTCCATAAACGTCTAACCTACCATCGACCGTGATACACCCTGTATATAGGTAGATAGGTATATGTGTATTTGAAACATTGTAAAAAAGTTATGTAACAAAGACAATGCTATAGACCAATATCATTTTTTTAGGTTAAGTTAAGCAATAATTGTTTTAAATATTGTCTATTCTTTTTTTAACTTTTGCTCGACTTTAAAGGTTAGGATATGTTAATTTTAAAAGGTAAAGTGTGAATTATCCTATCTATTTTTCTCTATCAGTCTTAAAAAAATAGATAGCATAATCCACTCTTTACCTTTTGAAATAAATATGGTCATTATATATCGACTTTAAATAAAGCTTATAAGCTTTATTTAAAGTTGAGCAAAAGTTATAAAAAGAATGGACAATATTTGAAACAATTATTGCTTAACTTACATATGTATAAAGATACCTTATATTTAATCCAAAAGTAAAAATTGTATCGCCAAGAATTATAACATTTGTATAAAAAAATAATTATTCTTAAATTAAGCCTAGTGTATATTTTATTTGAGGGTGCTTGCATTTAAAATAATATGATAGTTTTTCTTGAAATAAGAATAAGTTTACCATTGCACCTAACATTGAAATAATATCCAAATAAATATAAGATAATTCTTGCATTCAACCTCCTTCAAATAAGTATTAATTTAAATTACAAATAAGAATAAATCAATCCTTAAATAAAAAGTGCGGAATGGTGAGATATACTTGGACTGAGATGATAAATTTTTAATATAGAATAGCTTTTTTCCGTGTAGGAGCTACATTTTCAAATGCTTACCAAATCGCAGTTTTTCTTGAACGCCTTTTGACAAAAGCTGCAGGTTTTTAACTCGGAACTTTTTTTCTCTTTGGAGTGTGTTTCCGAATGCTTGGCCAAAGCGCTTTTTGTTTTCACAGTTTTATTGCATTCCGTGCATTTTAAACCTGAATCGCCATTTTCATCTTCTTTCTCTTGCACAACATTGGTTTCCTTCTCAGGCACGTCAGTGCAATCGTGATCCTTGAAGTCGCTTATATTAGCGTACAGTTTATTACATTTTTCGCATATATAATTGGTATCCTCGTAATTATCACTCTCGGCCACGGTTTCAGCGAACATTTGCTCGCTACCCATTAAATCGCCATTAAGCAAATTGCTCTCCTCGCTGGCAAAGTTAACATTGCTGTTGTACAACACATTCGAGGTGAGGAGCGAATTTAAAATCAACCCTTCGTTATTCTTAGGCTCTTCACGATTCTCATCCGGCGCGATCTGTTCGCTCGTGTTTGCGAAAAACTGATTCACGTTTATTATTTCCTGCGGTTCGTAGTTTATTTCAGAAGACAGGGTTCCCGAGTTAAAAAGTATTTTGGGATCTTGTAGGTCGCTTATTGAGTTCAATAGGAGGCAGTCGTTATTCTAAAACCGAGCAATGAAAATGTATCAATTATACACAAAAATATAGTCTTCATTCATGCAAAATTACAATACAATGCATCACTGCTCTAATAATACAAAACCAAGGCGACAATATAAAAAAATGGAGTTGACATTTATTCCCTGACGAATTTTAGGTTAATTTTAAATTATTTTTTTCAGGGTTTATTGATTTTTTACTAAAGCTCAAGCATAATTAATATGTTAGGCGAAGATTTCATGATGGGTAGGTACTCCCCGAAATAGCAGACGCTGCCAGATCTGCCACCGATAATTTAATGCCAACTAAATCGCAGCAGCTTTTAAATTTTTTTTTAAAGTGGTGCGAAAAAAACCTTAAAAAATAATCAGAAAATGTTTTGCAAATGTTCAGCAAATGTATTAAACTACTACAGGCATAATGGAAGAAGCAAAATGAAGGCTTCTTTTTAAAAAAGACGAGAGGCTTCACAAAAAAATTATTTTAGCAATTTATGTTCAATGCTAGATATAATACTAGAATACTTGGGAATGAAGGTTACATTTTTATCATATAAAATGTATATAGGTCTTTGAAAGACCGTCTTTCTATATCAAATCGGCCAGGCAAAAAGGGGTGGGACATTATTTTTCAACGAAATTCTTTTTACAGTTTCTCTACCGAAATAGATGAGACCAATATTTCTTCTTTTTGCTTAAATGTGTTTTGTTCACCCTTTGACAATTTTTGAAAAATGGACAGAAACATTGATTTTTTTAAAATTGTAGGTTAATATATAAAAAAGTTTATTTTTTCCACTTGGTTTCACCGTAAGTAAGTAAGTAAATTAAGTTAATTTTGGTTAAAATAAAAGTATTACACACCTAAAAGTAATGGATCGAATGCACAAGAAACATAAAAACGCGATTTCGAAGAAATGTAGAACACAAACAATTCCGAAATTTTTTTTCGGTTAACAGATGAGTGAGGCAGTCGCAAAACTTTTGGACTGAGGCTCTATTAGGAAGGAATAAGTATTAAGCGTAAGAGGTCCAAAAACTAATGCGCAGATTAATTATGTTTAGAAATTACAAATTTCATTTGATTTTATATTTTTTTTTCTATTTATTGCCAGAGATTTCCTACAATGGCGGTTAGATGTAACTTTTTATAATCGTTTTAAAATATTTGAATGATTTTGTTTAGTATTTTTAAAACCAAAAAATTTTGAGCAGTTACTTCCACACCTTTGATTATAACCACCTCAATTATTATTTTTATTTGATTTTATAAAGTTTTAGCATGTTTTCATAGTAAAATAAAATTTTAACCCCTTCAGACCTGAACTATTTTACGACGATAAAAAAAATAAATGGCTCTTAAATCTATCGAATTAGGACCTAAATAACACATATTTGATGCTAAAAAATCTTAATTGTGAAATTTCAGGATAATTTCAGGATGTTCACATGCATGTACATAGAATGTTTTATACGGTTTAGGTGTGGATAATACCAAAATAGTTTTTACATGTCTTAGTACATACCTTTAGGAACAAACTACACCAGTTTATACTTAAAAAATATCTTTACAAATCATCTAAAGACCCGCTAAGACAAACTGTCGTCAACGAGTTGTTGCTGTCATTATGCGCATCTCCATTATATGAGAGAATTTTCAATCAAAAGGGGCAGTTTAAGTAAGAGAAGTCTCAAAATGTACCTTAGTTTACCAAAACAAATGTACTTGGGGGTGAAAACTAGGTTCTAAATGAAATTTAATGCCTATTGATAGTAAATAAATTACTAAAAAGCTAATGTACATCTGAATGTACACCAGGTCTGAAGGGGTTAATATTCACTTCACCAGCAAAACAAACTAACGAACTGTCAAATCTGATACTTCTTTTAAACACAAAGGTTTTAAAGCCTTCTTAATTTATTTACTTCTGTATTAAAAAATTGATTAATACATGGGATCAAATTTAAAAAAAAGTGGATTTCTTTTATGACCAACTTCTTTTATTAAAATAATAGTTTTGGCATAAAGTATGGTTTTTCAATTTTGAAAGCTCCTAAAAACCAGCATTGCAAAAAAAGAATAAAATTGTAATTTTTTCAGACAACTTCTCCCAATTAAGTGTTTTCACTTAATTTTTTATACTTTTTTTGTATGGAGTAAACATTTACCTACAATTTAAAAAAATTGTAACGATCTAAACATTTTTAAACATTTGTTATGAAGAAAAAATGTCACTCGTAAATAGAAAAAAATCAATGTTTCAAAAATTTTCTATGGGTGAACAAAACAAATTTAAGCAAAAAATGATACAGGTCTCATTAATTTGTACCAAAAGTGACTCAATTTTCGAAATTACCACATTGGAAGGACATTGCTTAAGAACACTTCTTGTAGAATCTAAAATGTAGATGAAGGGGCCGACGTCACCTACGTTAAACACCATGGTAGGCAGTGTTGCCAACTTCAGCCATTTATGGCTAAATTTAGTATATTTAACTAGACATTTAGCTATAATTTTAAAAAATTCCGGGACCCCGGAATCCTGGCCTTTTTTTGAATATCATCTGGCTATGTTATGGGTTTATTTTTTGACTGTGCAAATTTTAAGCACACCATGAATAATATATTATATTATATAATATATTATATTATATAATATATTATAATATATTATAGATTAATATTATTAATTATTTAAATTACAAGTAGGTATTTTATACATGTGAGAAAATCAACTTTGCAAATGTGACAAACTTTTAGTGGTGCGTTAAATTTGACGCGAAGTGTAGTTAATTAAAATATTATTTTTTTTTCTCATATTTAACGATGGGGGCGAGTGTTTTTGTGAATGAATAATTGCTTGTAGACCTATTAACAATGTTTTTACAGATTTTGAAACAAAAAAAAAATTGAATGAATTATTGGTTAACTAAGCTATATTTGCTAATTAATATATATTTTTTAAATATTATGAACAATTTTTTGAAATCGGGACAACATTATTTATTAGAATAATCATTAAGAGTCCACCAAAAAAAAATTCAACCATTTTCATTCAAATTTGTATGAAATATGCCTACTTGTTTATAGCAATGCATTTGAGATGCGTGATTTTTCTAAATTAAACAATTGCGTTGAGCGACCTCTAAATTTTAATTGATTTCTCTAAAATTTTTACAGATTTTTATTTTCTTGATACTCTTTGAAAACCCGAGTGGTCTCGCATAGAATTCAAAAAAAAAATTTTTTTGCATCACCCTAGTGTATAGTGGGTCTCATACATACTACTTAAGTATGTGTCGTGGGTAGTGTAGAGTGACATCTCACATTTAAGAGATGTCGCCTGCCAAAACTACGAATACAATACAGATTTCTTTCTTATCATCTGTTCTGCATTTTTCTAATATTAAATATCAAATGATATATTTGTCAAATATTTATGTTTGTTTTTTGTTGATAAAACAATAAATTTTTAATTTTTGTTTTAATTATTTCCTTTCCAATTTTAAAATACAGGTATTTTTTACTAATTTTGAATCAGAATCAGAAAAACGTATCAAAAGTTTTGATACGTTTTTTAGCATTTTAAAATTTAGCCTTTTTAAACTTTACTTCTAGCTACTTTATTGCATTAAGAGTTGGCAACACTGATGGAGGGTAGAAATCTAGTACCTAGTGAGAAGAAGATATCATTAAAAAATTCATTCTAATAAGAATGATTCAACAAGCCCTGAACCAAATTATTTTGATTCTCAACCAGGCTATAGCAAAAATTACGATAAAACAGATCTAGATCTTTAATTTTAAAGGTGCGACAATAATTAATTGTTCATTTATTGTCTACACAAACATTAAATAAAGTTTTGCTAAAAACGAGCGGCAGTAAAAATATTTTTACTACCGCTCGTTAGCTAAATGTCTGTGAAAAGTCACATAAGTGTCATTTTACAGACGTCTGAAAAAAAATATAATTACCTGCAATTTGAGTTCAGAGTATACATTAGCATTGTCAGAATTTATATAAATTGTCTCCAGTTGTCCATTTTGCTCTTGCAATAATGATGCACTGTTATTTTCAGTTAAAATTTGTATGGTTTCAGTCGGTATATCATAATATGTTTGTTGATTTGTAGCATCAGAGTTTAACTGTAAATAATTTCAAAAAAACAGAAAGTTCATATAAACATAAGAAAAACTTTTTTCTACCCAGGTAAAAATTTAATGTATTCATAAAATATTTATATTACCTGAAGAACATTTGTTTCATTGGTATTCTCTGAATGTACAGTACTTGCTATGACGCTAATTTGATTTGACGGCTTTTCAATTAGAGGAATCTCTTCATTGACCATGTCTGTAAAATCCAATACAGTTGTTGGAATATGTTCGCTGGCGTTCAACTAAAATAAAAACGATGTTAAAAAATACCGTTAAAAATAAATATCTCACCTCTGGTTTGTCCACATCCTCGACTTTATGTACCCTTTTCATGTGCTGCTTGCGCATAAGCAGCGTTTTAAAATGCTTATCGCAGTACCAGCACCCAAAAGGTCGCTGCGTCATGTGCACCAAAGAGTGTCTTTTCAGAATATGCGCAGTAACAAACTTTTTGGGGCATACGTTGCATTGGTAGTTTCTTATGTTCAAATGGGACTTCATGTGAACATTGAGGCTAAACGGAGTTCTGAACGATCTAAAAGATAACACTAGTTTACAAAATCGAAAAAAATGTTTGCCCACCATATCCCATTATAATTTTTTTCATGGAAGCGTTATGAGATATGAATTTTTAATTGTTTTTTTTAAATATTTGAAGGTGTTTTGACGTTTTTGAGTATAGCTTGAAATCTAATTGATCGATTTGGCCAAACAAGCCCTTAAACTGAAGGTATTTGAGCCCTCTAAAACTTTTTTTACATACTTTTGATATAGGAAAAGCATTTTGATGCTAGCGATTTTGATAACTTCGTTTTCATGGTAAAAATTTACATATCGTCCTGGGGAAAGATTTAAATCAAACAGACAACTCTAGTCTGAATTTTTTTTCGTAAAGCTGACATTATTACAAAAAAAAACAAGCTAAGGTTGATAAAAATCCATGGATAAATGGCGAAGTTATGAATTTTTTAGTGGAAGACCAAAATTCAGCTTTTTGATGATTTTTAGTTTTTTTTTTCTTTTATTTAGTAAAATGTTTGTTCTTTAATAAAAACCTACGTTTTCACCAGCAAATAAAGGCTATGGAGCGGCGGTATCACGGCTTCTGGATGCAGCCATGAGAAATGGAATACAAAAACAACAAAAAAAAGAATGAGCCAGAATTTTTTTAAACCTATGCTTATTAAAACAAAATAAAACTTTAAAATAAATTCAATGTAGAATTTAATTTCAATATTTAATGTTTAATATAAAAATCAATGTTCGATATTAAATTGTATATATTTCAATAAAATGAAGAAAAAACGTAAACATTCTCGAAAAACTGAATTTTGCTCTTCCACTGAAAAATTTATAACTTCGCCAGTTATCCATGGATTTTTATCAACAGCAGCTTATTTTTTTCCTTCAAGTATCATCTATAGGTAAAACAAATTTTAGACCTCGATTTTGGTAAAAAAAAGAACATTTTTAACTTAATAAAATCGCTACTGGGCCGATACCAAAACTATACAAGAGAAAGTTCTAGAGGGCTTAATCCCCTTTGATTTAGAAAGTATACTATAAAATGTCAAATCGCCTCGGAAAATTAAAAAAAAACAATTGAAAATTCATATCTCGAAAACGCTTCCAAGTGTGATTTTCGCGTTTAGTGCGCCAAACTACACAAGAAAATCATAGTAAGAAATGGTGGGCAAAATGGCTGTAAACTAGTGAAATTTATTATTCCAAATATCCAAGAAAAAGTTGTTGCTGCTGTTTTGATTAAACTTTGTGATTTAATTTTTGCGTGCTTGGTCCGCAGAAATTACAGCAGCAACATTTTTTTTTTAATTTATGTATAATTTCATTTGAAATGAGTCATATTACTTGGTGCAAATTCTGCAGGTAGTCTTCTTCTCTTGATGTAATTGCAAGTGTTTTTTGTAATTTATGACCCTTGAAAATTTTGCCAAACAAATGGAGCACTGAAAAACTTTTTTAACGTTTACTTCTTCTGGAGCTTCAACCCTGGGCTTTAAAACGCTTGTGTTATCTATAAAATAAAAATATTTTCTAAAAATCGCTATTACGTTATTAAATTTTATTACTGTTGTAAGGAGGCGGTGTTGCCGGTTTAAATAGCGGAACAACTAAATGCTTTTCGTTTTTTTCATACAAACGGCTATGATTCTCTGCGTCTGCATAGCTTTGGAAAGTTTTATCGCATTGTTTGCAACTGTAAGAGGGAGATTGAACATTGTGTCTCCTAAAATTAAATTGGGGAAAGTCATTTTTTAATAAAAAAAACAACGTATTGTCAAATTCACTCCGTAATTATTATTTTAAATTCATTTAAATCAATGTACCTTAAGTGAATTGTTATCTTTTGCAAATTGGAGAATGAACCATTGCATATAGGACAGATGTATTCTCTTTTTAATTGATGTCTTTTGGAATGAGTGAGGAGTGTTGATTTTAGAGAAAAACTTGCATTACATACTTTACACTAAAACAAAAAAATGGATAGTAA
Source organism: Brassicogethes aeneus (assembly GCA_921294245.1). NCBI lineage: Eukaryota > Metazoa > Arthropoda > Insecta > Coleoptera > Nitidulidae > Brassicogethes > Brassicogethes aeneus. Next base: position 50,671,693 of record OV121135.1, read on the forward strand.
GGTCGTAAAAGTATGAAAAGTTTGTAGGAAGTTTTTCAACAAAAAACTCATCTAGGTTGATGTAAACCTACCTTGAAGGGCTTTTCTTTGGTGTGTATCCTAATATGCCTTATTAAATCTGAAGGTTTTTTAAACTTCTTCATGCAATAATTACAAAAATAAAACCTAGTATCGCCAATTTTTCTTTGCCTGACCAAAAATTTCCTCAAATCGTTTTGATGTACCAAATCAGGAACTTTAATAGAAGATTCGTCGGTTGTTAAATAACCAAAATCATCCCTACCATCATGGAAATTAACGGTTTTTATTGATCCTTGTGATATGAGGTTTGCTTCATTCCAATGACTTTCTATAAAGTAAAATAATTTTGCACATTAAACAAAAAATGCCCCATACCAAAAACTTGTAATATTTACGGTTTTTAAGATACGTTTAATTTTATAAAAAAACAAATACGTGAAATTGGTTTTTTTCTTGTAATTTCATTAATAATTAAACAATAAATTGATGTTCTTGTGTAATTTATACCCCCGAATTTTTTTTTAGTAAAACTGCGGGCGCCATTTTCGTAAGATTGGTCAAAAAATGTGTAAAATAAAGTATTTAGACTTACCAGTATGTTTTTCCAATTTTTTTAACTGATCCATGGTGGCATGAATCACAGAATCACTTCCATCTGCTTTTGTATGCAATTTAGTCATGTGTGCATTTAATGAGGAAATCTTCTTAAAAATACAAGAACAATGAAAACACTTGTATTTAGTTTCGTTTGCTGACGAAGCAGTATGTGTTTTTTGAATATGAACTTTTAAGTTTCCTAAAAAAATAATTAAATTAAATTAAATTTCTACATGAAGTTAATAACATTACCTTTTTGTCCAAATTTAGCAGGGCATAAAGTACATTCATATGGTCGAATACCTTCATGCCTTTTTAAATGTATTTGAAGTGTTCCACTTTGTGTAAAACTTTTATGACATAAATTGCACTAAAAAAAGTATACAGTAAACAGTAAAAAATGTTATAAAAACTTGATAAATGTTTTTTGAAAAAAAACTTTTTTGGTATTTTAATCAACATTAAATATGGTTATTTAATTCTAAAATGTCCTTCTTAATTTAAATATGGTTTTTACATTCTAAAGAAAATTTTTGACATGCTTATGTATTTTTTTCTTCTTAAATATTAAATATCTTAAATATTGACATTCCTTTTAACTTTCTTAAATATTTCTTAACATTTTTACTTAATTCTGATGTTATTAAATAAGGTTTTTATATACTTAAATGTATGTATGACATTCCTTAACATTTTTAAGTCAATCTGAACATTAGATAAGGTTTCATCATCTTAATATTTCATTTTGATATTCTTAAATATGGCTTTAATATTGAAGAATACCTTTTCAAATTCTTTTATTTATCTTGACATTTTTACCTAAGTCTGGCATTTTTGTCCCATCCGTCACAATTATAAATTGTGAGTAAACCCCACATGTTATTAAATTGTTATTTTAAAATATTTTGTTTATTGTGTTTATAAGCTTAATAAAAATAAATTTAACAACGTGTGGTTTTTACTCACAATTTTTAATGGTGACGGGCGGGACAAAAATTCCCGAGTATCGTGGAATGCCCCACATTCTAAAAAGTATCTTTGACATTTCTTGACATTTTTAACAAATTTTGACAATTTAACATTAAATATGGTTATCGTTGTAAAACGTCAATTTGATAATCTTAAATATGGCTCAAAAATGCCTTTTTAACATTCTTAAATATATCTTGACATTTTTACTCAAGTCTAACATTCTTAAATATTATTTTTACATTCTAAAAAGTATGTTTGACATTAGTTGACATTTTTAACCAATTCTGAATATATGTTTTTATCGTTTTATAATGTCAGTGATAATATTAAATATGGCTTTTATATTCAAAAATGGATTTTTAACGTTCTTAAATATATCTTGAAATTTTAACCCAAGTCTGACATTCTTAAATATGGTTTTTACATTCTAAATTCAGCTTTTGATATATTTTACGTGAGTCTGTCTGTCATTCTTAAATATTATTTTTACAATCTAAATATGGCTTTTATATTCAAAAATGCCTCTTTAACATTCATATATAAATCTTGACATGTTTGCCAAAGTCTGACATCCTTAAATATGGTTTTTACGTTCTTAATTAAGCTTTTGACATTTTAAAATATGTATTGATATTTTTTACTTGAATCTGACATTCTTAAATAATATTTTTACATTCTAAAAAGTAAGTTTGTCATTCCTTGACTTTTTCTAACAATTCTGAACATTAAATATGGTTTCATCGTTCTAAAATGTCATTTTGACAATCTTAAATATGGCTTTTATATTCAAAAACGCCTCTTTAACATTCATAAATAAATCTTGACATTTTTACCTAAGTCTGACATTCTTAAACATAGTTTTTACGTTCTTAATTGAGCTTTTGACATTTTAAAATATGTATTGATATTTTTTACGTGAATCTGACTCTCTGACATTCTTAAATATTATTTTTACGTTCTAAAAAGTAAGTTTGACATTCCTTGACATTTTCAACCAATTCTGAACATTAAATATGGTTTCTTCATTCTAAAATGTCATTTTGACAATCTTAATTATGGCTTTTATATTCAAAAACGCCTCTTTAACATTCATAAATAAATCTTGACATTTTTACTTAAGTCTGACATTCTTAAACATAGTTTTTACGTTCTTAATTGAGCTTTTGACATTTTAAAATATGTATTGATATTTTTTACGTGAATGTGACTCTCTGACATTCTTAAATATTATTTTTACATTCTAAAAAGTAAGTTTGACATTCCTTGACTTTTTCATTTTGACAATCTTAAATGTGGATTTTATATTCAAAAACGCCTCTTTAAGATTTATAAATAAATCTTGACATGTTTACCAAAGTCTGACATTCTTAAATATGGTTTTTACGTTCTTAATTAAGCTTTTGACATTTTAAAATACGTTTTGATATTTTTTTTTACTTGAATCTTACTCTCTGACATTCTTAAATATTTTTTTACATTTTAAAAAGTAAGTTTGACATTCTTTGACTTTTTCAACACATTCTGAACATTAAATATGGTTTTATCGTTCTAAAATGTCATTTTGACAATCTTAAATATGGCTTTTATATTCAAAAACGCCTATTTAACATTCATAAATAAGTCTTGACATTTTTACCCAAGTCTGAGATTCTTAAACATAGTTTTTACGTTCTTAATTGAGCTTTTGACATTTGAATCTGACTCTCTGACATTCTTAAATAATTTTTTTACATTCTAAAAAGCATGTTTGACATTCCTTGACAATTTTAACCAATTCTGGACATTAAGGGCCGGTTTTTCAATTAGGGTTTAAACCTTGGTTCAGGGGAACTTAGATCAGTTAATGAACTCAGTTCACAGTCAAATGAGTTTTTCAATGTCGACTCAACAGCAGTTCTGTTGAACTTAGATCAGCGGTGTCAACGTTAAGTTGGTACAACCGAATTTAGTATACGCCTACATTAATAGTAGTTAAAACTGTCATTTTGACAAAAGGATTTTGTGTTTACTTTTGGAGTTTTGTTTATCTGTACTGTTTTAAAAATATCTAATCTGTGCGAAAGGGTGCTTTAAAACAATTTACTATTGTTAAAGAACAATAATTATTATTTATTATGGATAAAAATCGTGCTGCTAACTTTACTTCTTTTAAGAAGGAATTATTTGTATGTATTTCGTTTTATATTATAAAATGAATTTGTTGTTTTTTGTTACATGTGATGAATTTTACTAAAATCTATTACCTACTCAGTAATGATTTTTATAACTAACCTATTGGTCGGATTTGCAATAACTGGTCTAATTAAATCCACTATCCTACGTACAAAAGGTTTGGAAAAGCGAAATCTGGCAAAAAATTCATCATTAATCCACCTTTCAAAATGATTCGGTCTTACCCGTGGCCTGTGCACACGAAGTTGAATATTATTTAGGAACTCGCCAATTTCCTCATCATCCTCACTAACTACCTCAAACATATCCATTCGTTTATTATAACAGCAGATTACAAAACAAGAAATAAACAACGTAATACACAATAAAGCAGAGAAAAATTAAGTTATGTCAAGTTGAACTTCGTTTAAACGGCCAACAGTGATGGTTCATCTTTTGATTTAGTTTAAACCAAGTTCAAGCTTGAACTTTGATTGAAAAACGGCATATTTTGTTTGAACCAAGTTCAAATGCTGAACCAAGTTTAAACTATGATTGAAAAACCGGCCCTAAATATTGTTTTATTGTTTTAAAATGTCATTTTGATAACCTAAATATGGCTTTTATATTCAAAATTGCCTTTCTGACATTCTTAAATATGGTTTTTAAATTCTAAAATGTATGTATGACATTCCTTGACACTTTTAAGTTATTTGGAACATTAGATAGGGTTTTATCATTCAAAAATTTCTTTTTAAGATTCTTACATATCTTTACAATATTGGAGAACAAATTAAATACCAATTAATAAAAAATATAATTACCACATAAGGCCTTATTCCAGTATGTATTCTTTCATGCCTCTCCAATAAAGATTGCTTTATAAAACCCTTGTTACATAGATCACAAACGAATTTGCCATCTTTTTTAGTTTTTTTCTTCGCCCTTTTTCTTTTATTCAGCAACCTCTTAGCTTTAATATGATGTGAAATGTGCTCTTTCAGCTTGGAAAAATTATCGAATTCAAGTTTGCAATATGAACATATTAATGCCTTACTTTCTGCTGACACGCTTGTAGCATGCACTTCCAAATGTTTAATTAATTCTTCTTCCTTATCAAACTCTGCTTTGCACTCATCGCAAAAATATGTTTCCTCCACTTGATGTATTAGCAAATGCGATTTCAAGCTGGCTGATCTTTGAAACTTTAAGTTGCAAATGGGGCATGTTGGTCGGCCTTCTCCGTGCATAGCCATGTGGATTTTAAAGTTACTCTCGACATTAAAACCAGATGAACACTTTGTACACTTGAACTTTCTCTCCGTCTTATGCCAACCCATGTGCTTTCTGTATTGCCCAATTGTATTGAACTCCTCATCGCATTTAATGCATTTGAACACCACATTGTTTGTTTTTGGTGCCAGTGGTTTAAGAGGAGGAGGTTCTTTCTGTTTATTTGGTGGAGGTAACAAAATTGTTCGAACATTCCTAAAAAAAATGTTTTTTTTGTTGCTTGGACTGTATTAGGTAACATACTTTGTTTTGGGCTGTTCAATAAACTCAATGTTCGAAAAAATATCATCTTGCTGTAATATGTTCATAGAATCATACTAAAACGTACAATTTGATCAGTGTAGGTTACAATTCATATAATATTGTTTACAATACCTGATTTAAAAGACACACTGTACCATCTGATAGTATTACTTCTACATTGTGATATTCCGTATTACTTTTATTAACCTCAATTGGTATTGTAACAATATTATTATAATCTTTTGTTAACAAGTTTACTTCCTGATTTTCCAACATATTTAACAATTATTTTAAAACAATTCTATTCAATTAATTAACACAATAAACAATTATTTTTATTTAATTATCAAAATCGATGAATATTTGACATTTGACAGAAATATAACAAAAATGTAGTTTAACCAGTGCTACCAATCTAGTTCTAGGGTTTTTTTTGCGACTTGTAAATTTTTAAAAGACTTATTTTAAGATTTTTTTTTGTACCTGATGTCTATAATTTATTTAATGTTTACTTAATATGTACTGTTTGTTTCATTGCTTTAGTATTTTAAATAAAATTATTAAAGTAGGGATTTTTTTATCAACTTTAGGGATTTTTAAAGCGATAATGTTGGCAACTTTGATTTAAACGTCAAATTCTAGTTACGTCATTTTTTGGTGAAATTCTCAAAAATGTCTCAAGCGGCTAAAACTGCAGCCAGACAAGTAAAACCTATATTATCCCTTAATAAGGAAGAAGCTAGAAAAAGGGTACTTAATTTATACAAGGCTTGGCATAGGCAACTGCCTTATATTGGTAAGATATTTTATAAATATAACCTAACTTTTATATAATCTATATTTTTAGTTAAACAATACGATATTCCAAAGAATATTCCTCAATGTAGAGAAAAATTGAGGGAAGAATTCACGAAATATAATAATATTCAAGATGTGAGGGTTGTTGATATGCTTATTATTAAGGTAGGTTAATGCTTATACAAATAATGTAATAATAAGTTTCTACCTAATTGTAATCAGTACCAGGCATATTTTTATATCCCTTTATATTATAGAGGGAGATTTTGATGCATATGAGCACTTAAATTATCCTAAAACAGCCTGTATGAGTAAGTTTATAATTTTAGGGTCAAATGGAGTTAAAAGAAGTTGTGGAAGTGTGGAAACAGAAGGGTCACATTATGACTTACTTCAAGGAAAGTCAGGAACCCAAACCAAAAGATTTCATATCTAAATTCTTAGCTGGTGTTAATTAAATTGGTGGAATTGTTGCTGTTATAGTAAATGTAAATAAAATAATTTATAGGTAGCAAAACATTTATTTATTATCAACTACAAAATAGAGAGCATTTCTAAGAGTTCAATCCTTGTCGAAAGTTAAAACTAATAGTTGTGATATGGTTTATTTCTAGTGAATCTAGAAATTAGGTCATATCCCCACTTTGGCTGATCCCCAGGTACCATATGCCCAGCATTTCTTACCAAAATTTCTGTGAGGTTGCCAGCTTGTTTAACATACCCAGCCAATTCAGTGCCAACATACCATTTGTACCTCGGAGCATTCTTATATGCATCAGCTCCATTAAACTTTAATTGCTTCAAATAATTAATGGTTAGTGGATAAGCAACAATAATATCCAACTGTCCATTATAAATTAAAACCCTGTAGTTGCCAATCAATTCTGAAACCCAAGGAGCAACCGATTTCATTACATCCTCCATTAAATTTACTTCAACAGTTGAATCTTCGCCATGAAAAGAAGCATTTCCGACGTGAATGGCAGCTCTAACGTCGTTTCTTTGAATGTATTTCCCCATAAACGCCATTTCTGTATTCATAGGATCTTCAGGGTATAAGTAGTTGAAGTAGTTATCATATCCTGTCACGTTTTTGAAGAAAGAAGTATGGTTGTTGAGATCACCATTTAATAGGTTGTCAAATATTTTAAATGCGTTCACATAATCTTTGTCTTGAATGTATTTAACACCCTGTGCCTCATATTTCTGCACCAGTGTTCTCATGTTAGTATCGATAAGGCCTAGTTGATATAAATAATCCCCATACTTCAACTGATGCTCTGGATCACTTAAACCATTACCAATACTTAGACCTTGTAGATTTATCTTAAGTTTAGCATCAGGGTTCTTTTTGTGGATTGTGTACGATAGTGCAGGAACATATTTGCCAGCATATGATTCACCTGTTACAAAGAATGGGTTTTTCTGTAACTCCGGGAAAAGTAGGTAGAATTGTTGCATTGCAGCCCACAAATCTTCCCCTACTTTGGTTTCATTTTGGGCGTAACCGCCTTTGGTGAAACTGTACCCTGTCCCGACTGGGTTATCAATGTATATAACGTTGTGTGATTTAATCCAAGAATATTTCCGCAATTTTAATCCGTGCTTTGCTTTCACCGTAAAGGGTCCATTTTCCGTGAACAGTCCTATGAGGGAAGTTGCCCCCGGGCCCCCTTGCAACCACAAAACAACAGGATCTTTGGTTGGGTCAGTTTGAGAGGGGAAGTACCAGAAAAATAGGTTGGAATCGAAGGCTTTATCCACGGTGAAATATCCGGAATAACTTTTTACGTTCTTGAATCCATTGAAATGCACTTCAGCAGCCGATCTTGCGACCTTAATTTTGCCTTGTTCGATAAGTGGGGTTAAAATCAACGGCGAACCGGGGTCGTCTGTAAGCTTCTCTTCTAATATTTTACCGTAGAAATTAGGGAATGCACTATGCACACTAAATATTATTGTTATGAAGAAAATTAGCAAAAACGTTAGCTTCATCTTATTGCTGGATAAATTGCAGTAATAAATTGCAATAACAAATTAGTCATAAACCGAGATAAACATAAAGTTCAAATTTCAAGATAAAGGCCGCGCATGCCCACTTTTGTTTGGCTTTGCGCAGAAAGCCATAGATAAAAGACTTGCAGAAAGCAGTGTTGCCAATGTCAAATATTAAAAAATTATCCCCCGTTTCTCGAAATGCTTCAAGTTTAAAATATAAGAAAAGACATTTGAAGAACCAAATATTAGTCAACAATTATTGTCAAACTTCAACAAATGTAAAATTTTGTTTTAATTCTCATTTTACGATGATTACAAAATTTCATTAAATAACATAACATGTTTCCAACATTGTAATTTTGTGCGAAATTATCCTCCTTATTAAGCCTAATTTATAGATTGTCTTCCTTTCTTCCTCCCTTCCTCATGTAAAAGATTAACAATACGAAAACCGTAGTGCAGTTTATAGATTCCCGTACGGAAATTGTCCGAAATTGTCCTCCTTATTAAGCCTAATTTATAGATTGTCTTCCTTTCTTCCTCCCTTCTTTTAAAGATTAACAATGCGAAAACCGTAGTGCAGCTTATAGATTCCCGTACGGGATTGTATTGTTCATCTTCTACGGGAGGTCTTCGGGAGGCAATGTATAAATCAGGCTTTAAAGAAATATCACCAAATATAGGAACAGCATTGTTTTAAATTAAATAAACTTTTAATATAATAATTATTTGCCTTTGCATTAAATTAAAAATTTTATTTAGAAAGTCTTGTCTTAAATTTATATATCCCATATGGTCTATAATATCTTTATTTACATACTGTCTTATTATAAAATACTACATTGTGTGTAAATATATACATTTTATCACATTTGATTACATTACAAAAAAAAAATATCACATTTGGTTTATCACATATACAGAATACTTGGGTAGTTTGTAGGGTAGTGCCCTATTTCTGCAGCCTCCTCATCAGGATTGTTGAAGTTGATACTGCTGCTGAGTAGCTGCACTTATTTACCAGTCCTTTGCAGTCCAGATCACTTAGACCCAGCCTCTTGAGTAATTTGATACATTTGTTATGGGCTTCAGTCGTAATGATCTCCCCATAGCATCCAACCACAAATATCCCCAGTTCCGCCGAGCAAGCATGCATGTTCCCCACCTCAGTGACCAGATTTGCTTTGCGACTAATGGATGTGGCATTTTCATTGGTTATGTTGTCCACAGAATTTACAGCATATCTTGTGTGCTTTAGCATTTCTTGGTCTCTGTAATTTTGGATATGTGATATTGCAATTTCCAAAATTATTACTTCCGTGGGGTTTTCCAGTTTCACCAGGATATCAGGCTTATTGTGATGTAGATTATATTCAGTTATTATTGGGTGGCCTGCTATTACTGTCATGTTCCTTTGGTTCTTAATGTTGGTGTACTGCGCGTTCAGGGTTGCCTTACCGAAGAATAGGCTCTCCGTGGTTGGTTTTGGAGCTCCGGTCGCACCCAGTATGGCCTTTAGTATCCAATATACCAAGTTGTCATGTCTGGTGATGAACTCGTTGCTTGGGCATGCTGTGGCAACGTGGTACGCCGTTTCGTCATTTGCACAGCCTCTTCTGCACCTCCTGCGGTATTCTGGGATGGCCCCCAGCCCATGAATCTGTTCTTCTGCGGCTGCTTGTAGAAGGGTCAGTCTCCAGCCATCAAGAAATGGTGAAGTGTATGCGGGGAAAGTTATTTTGTTTCCTTCTTTAACTACACGTTTGGGGTAGTGCATATGTGTGGCCCATTTTACTTCTATCCTGGCTATCTGCCTTTCTCTAACCCTCTTCACGATTTTTTGTGTTAGCTTTTTTAGATCTCTCTCCATGTCGACCTCAATATTTGTGCACTCATATTTCTCCAGCACCCTTCCCATGTCTGTAATTGGGTTCCTCCAGCCTTTAGCTTGTAATTTTTGGAATTTTTGTAGCGCCTCCTTCGTGTCTGGGTGGTTCTCGAGGTATACTCCTTTCCTCACAAGTTGGAGTTCGGTTTCCAGCTCTATGGATCTTATACCTAAGCCCCCCTTGAGGGTTGGGAGATATACCCTGGCATTTGATGTTGTTTTGCCCTTGATGTTGTGCTGGACTAGAGATTTTCGAATGTTGTCATCCATTTTTTTGCATTTCAGTAGGGAAGTAGCTAGTTTTTCGTCGGGGTATATATTACCCAGGACATATATGGCTGCGGAAACGATGGCGCTGTTATAAAGTTCTACTTTTTGGTTTGTTGAGAGCTCTGAGGAAAAAATTACTTCAGTCTTTTGTTTGACTTTAGTCTGTATGTTCTCGTAATTTTTTTGTGTATCTCTCTCCAGCTGCTCAATGCCTAGGTAGGTGTATGCTTCTCTGATCTCTGGGAGAAATGGTGGGTCTTGGTCTATCACTTCTCCCTCTTGGTCTCGGCTGTACAGTCCACATTTGTTCTCATTGAGCCTTAGCCCCAGTTCTTGTGCTCCCCTCCTTAGTTCCTCTGTCATTATTCTGCTGCCTTCCTTTGTTGGTGTGTGCACCTTGATGTCATCCATAAAGGCCATAATTACATGCTTGCCTTTGGTAAGTCGGTTGATCTCAGGATCTTCTCTAAGGTGCACCAATATTGAAGCTGTTATTAGCACAAATAGCATTGGACTTATGGTGTCACCTTGGTATACTCCTCTTTTGACATATATGGGTTTGGAGAGGCCCTTTCCTGCTTTAACTCTTATTGACCAGAGTCCTACCGCTTGGCGCAATACTTGGCGGACAATTCTTGGGAGGGGGAGGGTGTTCATCATCCTTTTCAGTTGTTCGTGGTTAATGGAGTCGTAGGCCTTGGTAAAGTCATACCAGGTGGAGTAGTTTGTCCTGTTCCTCATACGGGCTATCTGCGTGGTGGCTTTGTCTATCATCATTCCCTGCATGGTGCCCCAGACGTTCTCTCTGGCTAGCTGTTCAGGTGGTATGGCCCACTTGGGAAGGTTTTCTTTGAGCATCAGTGTTATTGTGGCTGTTAGCATCTTGTAGTCGTTGTTTAATAGCGCTATAGGCCTGTAGTTGCTGGGATTTTCAGGATCTCCTTTCTTGTGTATAAGGATGACTGTGGCTCTCGTATCAGCTTCATTGATTGATGTTGCTCCACTAAAGATTCTTTGCATATGTTGGTTAAGGTATCTGTTTGCAGCTGGCAATATCTTGTATAGGTAGGTGGGAATACCATCCTCTCCTGGGGCTTTCCAAGGTGGTGACTTCTGGAGGACAGTCTTTATGAGCTTAGCAAGTTTGAGTTGTTCTGGTTGTTCTTGATAGTTGTTATTTTTACTATATCTCTGCAGTTTTTTCAGCCATTTGTCTAATATAGGTGTTTTTTCTTCTACATCATCTTTCCTAAAAATTTCGGTGTAGAATCTTTCTATACTAGTCAAATTTGGGGTTTTAGTTTTACTTTTTTCTACTAGGATTTTAAAGGTTGGGTTTTTTAGATATCTACTGCGGATTTTAAATTGCTCATACCTCTGTTTTTGTTTTTCCAGTTGTATCTCTAGACTTTTTATTCTTTCTTCTGCTGTGTTTATATACTGGGTGGGTGTTGTTCTCCACTTTTTCATTATTTTTATTAATGTGTACTGTTTTTTATTTAATTTTTCTCCATTAATCTGTCTTATTTGCTCTGCTATTTCTTTGTTTTCTTTGAGTTGTTTTATTTTTCTCTCAGTGGGGACATAATCTGGTGTTTTTTCATTGTTCTTGCCAAATATCATTGTCCTTAGTAGTTGGCCAGCAGTGTATATACATGTTTTTATTTGCTTTCTCTTTTCTACTTCTGTTTCTGTAGTGTTTTGGATGTCTGCTATTTTTCGTTCTAAAATTTGGTTTACTTGATTTACTGTTTTATTGTTTTTAGGTCTTATAAAAAATTTTTTGATCTTTGTTTTAATTTTACCTGTGTTTTTGTAGATTTTTTCAAACATTGTTGATAAGTTTTGTAATTCTTGGTCATTTACCAGTAAATCATCATTGTTTTCCAAATTTTCTTCTATTTTTTTCATTCTATTTTCTCTAATGGGTTCATTTTGATTGTTTTCACCACTCTCGTTTGTGTTTGCTTGCTTACGTTCTTGTGTGCTTACTTCGTGTGCATTTTCTGTGGTCACAATTTGGTTATTTGTGCTTGTATTATCTCTGTTAGGTGGTCTTTCTTCTTGTGCACTTACTTCGTGTGGATTCCCTTCTTGGTTTTCTGCCACTATGTGATCGTCTTTATTGTTTGTGCTATTTTCATCTTCATTTGCTTCATTGTGCAAACTAGTGTTGTCTTCTGGGTCTGTTAAGGGTCCTGCTTTCATATAGTAAATATTTGGGTGTTCGGTCTTCAGTTTTGATGCCAAGGCTTTGACCGATCTGCCTGGGAACATATGTTGGATTGCCTTTAATCTCGCTGTAACTTGGGTTTCTTCTCTGCTTGTATATGCTTCCACCAACCTTTCTACTTCCTCATTGCACCACCTGCTTGCTCTTTGCCGCCTTTCTGCTTGGGCTGCAGGATTGTTCGTGGCTGCCTTGGTTTCTTGGCATTTCTTTTTTATAGCTGCTATGGATCTGTGTGGTAGTCTTTGCTGGATAATAGTGTGGTCATCTCGGGTTATGGGGCCTTCTTTGGTGGCTAAATACTCTTGTAGGACGGTTAATTCGTTTTCCTTCCACGTGGTCATAACCTCACTTAACCTTACTTTTCGACTTATGGGTTTTGTGAGTTATACGGGTTTTTATTTGTGATATTTGTTATTGTGGGGCTTCTTACCGGTGTTTATTATACTTTGTATTTGTAAATGTTCCTTGTATTACTCAGTATTGTGATATTCTCTGACTGGTTGTGGTTGTCACTTTGTGTAGATTTTCTTGTGTTGTAATCGATATGCGATTGAACGGACCTTACTCTCTGTGGTTTCTTAACACTTAATAGGGCCGTTTTCACTTTTTTGCCGCACGTTTTTGGCCGAAAAGCCCTGGAAATCTTATAATTCTCAGGAGCGTTCTTCCTTCACGTGCGCCCTCTAGCGAGGTTAACCATTTTGTAACGATACTTTCTAATGACGCACTTACCTATTGGTTTGTCTAATACAAAACAAATCTCGGGCGCCAGCTCCTTTTTATTGTGGTGAAGCGCCACACCCATAGACAAAAGAAAAGAAAAAGACCACCAATTGAATAGGACGGCGCATGCATAACGTTCCCGTAGCGCATAGCGCATGGTGGTGAGCGGCTGAACTATATAATTGTCATACTGCTCTGCAGCCGTCTTTGTTTTTATATGTATTCAACAAAGACAACATTCTAGCGGGTGTGTTTGAGTAATTTTTGTATTATAAAACTTCGTTTTGTGAGGTTACATTGTTTGTGTACATGGTTTATTTGTTTATTTTTTTGTGTATGCTTTGTCCGGAGCTACATTAAAGGTAATAATTTTATAAACACTCTGCACCTCCTTAATACTTTGTTTTTTAGGATCTAATCGTTCTGATATACCTGGTAGGAGATTCTCAATGTCCCTAAAGATAATAATGGGCAGTTTAAACTTTAAATTGTTATTATTATAAAAATATAAACCACATATGGTTTACAGCTTTATTTGAGGTAATAATATTAAAATTTATATGGTTTATATGTAATATACAGGGTGTCCCATAAATAGCGTGCAATACTACGTGCAAAAATAAGAAAAAAAAGTTCCCATAAACATAGGCCGAGAAATGCTTTCTAAGGAAACTACAGCCCCCAAATGAGGAGCCCCTGAAGATGGTTTTTATTTAATATATCCAAAATCGTTAAGGTAGAAATTAATCAAACTTTTTATGGCCAATAAGATGTACATTACGTAATAATAACAATTCAAAATTTCCATGTGGGGTGGGTCAGATTGATAGGGTATAGGGGTTAAAACCACCCTACCTTTTTGTACGTGTCTCGTGCTGGGATTTGATGTGAATTATGAAATTTAGGAATTTTACACACAAAAAAGGTCCTCTTGTTAAACTTTGATATTCTCCATTGTTTTCGCTTAAAATCCATTTAAAAAAAATTACCTTACATAGCATAAAAGATCATAATAAATTCACAAGAGAGAAAAATTCAGAGTAGGCCATGGAACACAGCTGCCATCTTTAGGAAAAATTATTTAATACAGGTGACAGTTTTATGTAATATGTGACAGGGTGTTTAAAAATTGTCCATGGCCATGTTTAAAAATTGTCCATGGCCTACGCTGAATCTTTTTCTTTGTGATTTAATTATGAATTTTTATGCTATGTAAGGTAATTTTTAAATCGATTTTAAGCGAAAACGGTGCATGCTATCGAAGTTCATCAAGAGGACCGTTTTTGTGTGTAAAACTCTGAAATTTTATGATCTGATATCAAATCATAGCACATGATACGTACAAAAAAGTTAGGGTAGTTTTACCCCCCCTCCATTTCTATCTGACCCACCCCTTATAAAAATTTTGAATTTTTTATCATTCCAATTTATTGGCTATATAAAGTTTGATTATATCCCAAAATTTCACTTTTTTATCTTAAACGGTTTTGGAGATATTTAATAAAAACCATCTTCAGGGGCTCCTGTTTTGGGGGCTGTAGCTCCCTTGGAGAGCATTTCTCGACCTATTTTTGTATGCACGCTAATTATGGGACACCCTGTATAAGATGTTTTTATGCAAAAATGTTTCTTTTGTTTTGTTTATATTTAAGATTAAAGTTTATTAATTTTTTCACCATATTATATCTGCTAAAAATGTTTTTATTTGTTAGGTACCTATTTGTTATTTTTTATTTTTGTTCTGTTTTATAATACAGTGTTATATACAGTGTTTCCCCAGAGGGGTTTGTGAACATTTTTATTATGCGTTTTACGAAAAAACATTCTTCATAATATCTTCTAATTATTTAAAAATGAGATTCCCATTAAAAAATTAATCAAATATACAGGTTGTTTAAAAATTAAGAAAATTCAAAAAGTACCTTTATTTATAATATTTTATAATATCTATAGATATATATTTATAGTTGGCAATTTAAAGACCAAATATAAATTTAAAAAATTAACATCTTTAAATAAAATTAGGCATTCAATATTTTATTATTTCGTATTATAATTTTCATCGACTTTCTCTAAAAAAATTCTATAAATGAATTAATCCGTGATTTGGAAGCACCCTGTATATTTGTTTAAATTTTTTCTTAAAACGTAACAATTTTTGTCTTAAAAAAGTTTTTCCAATTGGCAACCAGGCACACATTATTATTTATTACTATTTACTTTATAATATTTACTTTATTTATTTATTACTATTATTATTTATTTATACTATTATTTATATACATTTGTTTCTTGAATAAAAAAATTTATCTTAATATGCATTTTTATTATTCCTATCATAAATAGATCTATTTTAGTTTTAAATCTCCCTCCAAACACCTAGTTCATTCCCGTAGCCACCGAGGGCGCTCGAAACTATGTGCCTTAATCGTAACACGTAAAGTGTTCCTCTCCTTTTTTCCTTTCTCTATGGCCACACCTGGGTAGCTTTTATACAGTGGAGAAAATAACCAGGGTTCAGTTATTAATGAAACTCTGGTGTGAACTCAATATTTATATTAATAAAAGTATAAAATATTCTAATTAGACACCCTGTATGTATAACATAAAACAAATAATAAACACACGCACGGTCTAGTGGCTAGGATACCTGGCTTTCACCCAGGAGGCTCGGGTTCGATTCCCGGTATGGGAATTTTTTTTTAAGCTTCGCTAGCGTGATTTAAGGAAATACAAAATTAAAAATACATAAAAAAGGCGGGATGCCAGTGAAATAAAAAAAACTTTTTGTGTTAGTCGCCTTCTGAGAAAAAAAAACAATAACAAGAAAAACAAATAAAAAAAAGTAGTCTTTGTATCTATCTCTATCTATGCAAAAAAGACAAAAAAGTATTAAAAAAAGTAGCCCATGCAAAAAAAATTCAATTAGGTATTTTAACATGCAAGATGAAATGGCAGTTAGTAATTAGAAACTTGATAGCTACATCATTAATAATTTGCTGCTGACAAATACAAGAGGTTAATAAATTGGTTAAAAAACTTTTTTATTGATTTAGGGTATTAATATTTGCTTGGGTTTTAGTAAGTACAAATATTGATTTATTAATAATATAAAGGATAAAATTTATTTTTTAATAAATTATAATTATCAAAGCAAAACGGGGTAAGTAAAATGTAAGATGTAGTAAAGAAGATTTCCACTTTACTCAACAATGCATGTAAAAGCCAACAGATTGTTTTTCTGTTTATCTATAAATAAATTAAAATGACTTAAATTTTGGAAACTCACCAAAAACAACTGCAATTAGAATAATTACTGGTTTCTCGAGTTTTCCTTAAAAATACGAATTTAAAAATAAATTTGGAACGCTTCAAGATGTTTATATTTTTTACCATATTTAATACAATTATTCAAGTATAATATATATTATTATTTTAAAAAGTTCAAGACTTTATATAATTTTTTATTATTCATTTGAAAACGCTTTAGTTTTATATTTCTGATGAAATTTCAAGTTTTTATACTAGCAATTTGGTAGGGTATATTTCCTTTGTTTGAGATAATTTAAGGAATAAACCTCAGACCTATTGCCTGCAAAATAAACTTGAAAGAAACAATCTGATAACATTAAGTATTGTTGCCTATTGGGAAAATAAAATTTACCGAAATTGGTAAACTTCGTTTCCTAAACGATATTGGAGACTAACAAAATTTAATGACGAAACGCTAAACGTTTTACAGTTCGTTAAACGTTGGTTAAAGGAAGTATAAACATTCATTATTAAAACAACAACTAAGCGCAATAGGTAAGTATTTATAATTGGAACTGATTTTGTTTAAAATTCCAATTAACCCCGGAGCATTCGCCATTTTTTTAAATAAAAAAATATTTACTTTATGTACATCCCAAATCGTATGGGTGAATATATTGAGATGTCCCCCAAGTGAAAATGATTATTTTTTATTTTTGGTTGTTTGACTGTTAGTCTAGAATGGGGTTTTTGGGAAGCCACCAGGTCTAGTAATAACATAACATAAGCGGTTCTGCACTAATGCAAGAATTTTAAGAAATCATACATTTTGAATATTAGAGCTTCACGGAAGATAGGATAGGGTTTTTTTTAAACATCCCTTTGTATATTTGAATATTCAAGTGTACATACATAAAATATTTATAAAAAAATCTACTTACTGAGATATTACACTTCACGGTGGATTGGTTTTTAAATAGCAAATTAATGAACTTTAACTTTTGAATTATAAAACAGCAACACTTTCATCTGCATATAAATTCTAAATGAACTTCAGGAATCACATGCACCTATGTATAATGTCGTAAACAGAGGTTTTTCCTTATTTAAAATGATTTAAAGCAAAAACAGATTCACGGAGGATAGAATCAATTTGTGTAAATGGTTATAAAAATTATTGCTTTGTGAACTAATATTTTTAGTACGCTTTTTCTACCTCAGATATTTAAAAACATATAGGTTAACCTAGAAAGAGTAACAATCACGGAGGATAGGTTTTAGACTTTTAAAACATTGTAAAAAATAATTAATTGCGGTTAAAAATCTGAAACCTGTGCTGAAATATCTACTTAATTATGAAAGATCAAAACACAATAAAAGTGTAGGTCAAACTCATTTAGTTTTATTAAATATCACGGGGTAACACCATCGGGGGACATTTCGTGAGATTCACCCATATACACATTTTTATTCAAAAACAAAAATAAATTTCCCATCCAAAATTTATAGCGTATTTTATTATGGGTTCTACATTATCCAATATTGGTTGATATACGAAAACAAATCAAGTATAAAGATATAAATCGCTGAAATCATCTCCCTACAAAAATATTTTGGGAAATACACCTTAAAGACAAACGCATGAATATTTGTTGAGGTATTTGAGGCTAATAAAATGTCAGAAATGGTCAATTATTTTTAGAGATCCTTAACATTCTTTAATAAGATTTAAGAATGTTATTAACGCAAAATTTTTATAGATCATCAAATAAATTTTTAAATGGTACTTTAAATTCCCATTTTTATTACTTACATTATTAAAATATTAAATGTATTAATTTTGCCAAATTTTAATTTTATTGCCTATCCACTTAATATATATTATAATAATAATTAGAAAATTACTAGTTGGTAAATTTTTTTATAATTTTGCAATTGGCAGGAAGACAATAGTATTAAATTGCATTGTCAATTATTTGCAGAAGCTGCTAAATTATTGTGGACACAATCCAAATAATAATTATGTTAACATTGAACTGGTGCAGGTCTGTAGATTTAGGTGATTTACAATAAATGACATAATATTACACTGTCATGGCCTAGTTCCACAAAGTTTAAGATTTTCTAATATATTGCTATAGAACCATGGGCGCCCGGAAGGGGGTTAAGAGGGGCACTTGCCCCCCCTGGAAATTTCTTTGCATTTATTATCAAAATAAAATATTTGCGAAAATATGATCAAATTTTTAATATATCAGAGATCTTGAATTAGCAAATTGCCAATTAGGTACTTATAGCAATTAGCTACTTCGTATACGAAGTATACTTCTTTAAAAACACTATGTAAAATTACTTATTATTATTGCCGAATATTATTCATAAATAAAAATAAGGTAGTAACAAGTATTTTTTTGTTTCTTCTTGATCCCTATTTGCTCTTAACTTGGTACAAAAATAAATATCGAAGTTAAGCAGGTTCAACTAAATGTTTCTAAATTGTTTAATAAAAAATATTTGTCTTAAATTTCTCGACTGTCATTTATAGTTTTTGCCCCCTCCTAGACAATTTTCTGTGGGCCCTTGTATAGAACATAAAATACAAGGTGGCCCAAAAAAAAGTTTTCTGGTATATTTTTTAATAATCAATTATTTGTTGAAAATATTTTTGTAAAGGAAAACTGAAAGTAAACATAAGTTATAGGGTCCTTAATTATTTACTACTTACTAAATTAGTAAATTAAATGATGTAACTTGCTTACTAGTATTTATTCTTTATTTTAGGTAAAAGTTTTATTATCAAAGGATATGAAAGTTTCAGGGATTGTGGGTCAATGTCTACAGACGCACCCTTAAAATATAATTGAATAAGTAAAATAGTGTTTTATTTAGCAATTAATGTAACATATAAAGGGTACAATGCCAATGTAAATGGCGAGCAACTTTATAACCTTTCAGAAACTTTTGATTTAAATAAGCTAAACTAAACTGAACATTCACTTAACATTTTAGTGGGGTTTCATGTGAATTGAAAGCTTAAAAATAGTGTTGAGGTTGAAAAACAATTTTGATGTTCTAGATTTAAATAGATTATTCTAAGGTACTGAATAATTTAAGGTCTAAAAGTATTTGTGCAAAAATACAAATAATGATTTTTTCTACTTTGCCCTTTAAAACGCGTTTTAAAGGGAAACGTAGCATTTTTGGTTCCAAAAACCATTGCCAAAGTGGTGATAACTTTAAATTAGTTAAGTTTACTAAACAGCTACTTTAATTTTTACTTAAAAGTAATTCTAACTTTTATATAGCAATATTTTGTAACAGAAACTTAATTTTTTCTTAAATTGTTACTATAAAGTAATAAACATTTAAGTAAAACTTGGTTGCCCCCAAGAAGACTTTGCAACTTTAAAAAAGATGTTGTAAGTAAAAAAAACTTTCAAGTAAATTTAATTTGTAGCAGTTACTTTCGGTTGCTACCTAAAGATTACATTATAATTATTTTTACTTTGTAGTCCCTTTGCAAGTTAAAATCTCGAAACTGGAACATGAGTTAAAAACTACAAAGTTAATAACTTAAAAGTTTTATTTTAGTATTTGGAACGTTTATGGTACTAACCAAAACAACCGTAAAGTGGAAAAAAACTTTAAAGTAGCGAAAACTACTTCAAAGGAAAATGCTTCTTATCGGCCATTTTTTACTGTACAGTACCACGTGGTTATGTAAATAATAAATTATTTTAATTGTTTGTAAATGGTTGTTTGTAAATGGTTGTTTACTTTTTAATAAATAGAAATATTGTTGGTAATAGACGGTAAATAAAAAAAATAATAATAAATATTAAGATTTTTTTATTTATAAACATTACTAAATAAATAATTTGTTTATACTTAAATATTGATGAAGCGCATTTATTTTACAAAAACTAAATTCATAAGTTCAACAGTAAAATTTAAAGGGTTTATAAATCTACCTGTCTAATTAAATATTATATTGTTATTCTGGAAGTTATAAACTACCAGTACATATTTAATAAACGACGACATTGAAAAGCCAAGTCCGTAGTGGTTCCATTTAAAAAAGGAGGGATAGTATAATCTAATATAAGTTTGACAAAGACAGTTAATATAGAAGTAAAAACAAATAATAATAGTTATTTATGTATTAAGGGCATAATAAGGTTTTTATGGTCCGAGGCGCTATTTCGAGCCCGAGCGCGTTAGCGCGAGGGCTAGAAAAGCGTCGTAGGACCATAAAAACCAGTTATGCCAGCAATGCATACAAAACTTTATGCACGATTAATATATTATTATTTTTAATATATTATTGTTTTTAAAGACGTTTACGTCAAAGAATTTTTGTTATAATTGTCATATTATAATGTCAACTGACATCAGTCAGTTTTAAAGTTTAAAGATAAATGAAATTGAGGAAGCAGCTGAAAAGGCGAAAAATTGCGGCCTGCTGCCGGTAAAATCAAAATCTTTATACGAAAAAACTTACTTCGAATATATCAAATGGTGTAACATTGTTGTTTTTAATTTTTGACGTTTCATTATAGCCCGCTGGGCCATAATAACGCCCGCGGGCTATAAAAAGACGTTTACGTCAAAGAATTTTTGTTATAATTGTAATATTATAATGTCATCGTGCATAAAAGTAATTATAACGCTCTAGCAACGATATTGGAACGTTCTAGTAACGTAGCAGCTACGTCCCAAATAGTAGCAGGGTTGGTAGCTAGTGACATATTTGCTACCTTTTTGGAACTCAATAATTGTTCCCCACTTTAGTCGTAACGTAGTAATGAAAGAGTAATATAAAGAGACCGGCGACTGTCGCAAAACACTTTGAAGTTTCTTCAATAGTCCCATATACGTAACAAATACTTAAATTGTTGCTTGGGCGCCCATTATCGTATATGTTTCCATGACACTAGGTGACCTTTTAAATACAAATTGAAAAGTTGTGGCTTTATGGCGTTTTAGTCACGGGCTGAAGTTAGTTTTAACTGTCAAATGTCAAATGTCATAGAATCGTTAAAATAAAATGCCTTTCTTGTAAAATAATACTAAATGTGAAAATTATTTTCTTATCTCAATACAAAAATACAAAAGTATTAAATAGTTTCGCAACGCTAATATTTAAAAAGTTTATATGAACATTGTACTAACCTTTTAATTTCGCAGGCAGTAAACTATAACTTAAATTCGGGTTTGGACTTTACTGTGAAGTGCTGATAAAACATGTTTTCACTGCGAAAAACTGTTGGTTGTTAATCCATTTTTAAGGAATACATTTCGATTCATTACCTTTATATTCTGTGTTTATACCTAACACATAAAAAATTTGACATTTGACGGTAAGACAGATTCCCCCATTGTTTTATAGATGGTGCTCTAAACAAATGTTTGATTTAAATCATTTTAAGATAATAATAAGTATTTGTCGTAGAGAAAGTATAGTATGCACCTTGTTTATAAACTTTTCCAGACAATAATTTAAGCTAAAATGGCGTTTGTCAAACTTGATACATAATATACTATTATATTTTAGGTGTATGAGTTACCTTCAAAAAATATGTTTTCCACTAATGGTTTTACCCTATATTTTTATTAATTAAAGTTGTACAGGGTTCCCCATAATGGGCTACCCATTTTAACATTTGAATTAAAAAATTTTTAGTTAACAAAACAAACTTTTTATTATACTAAATTACACCTCTTTGGGATTTATGATAACTTATAAATATTTGGCGAATTGCTTCTTATGTAAGTTTCTACACAAAACACTTTGTTGGACTGAGCAATCCATGAAAGTTCAAACGGATGTTGAAATAATGTCTCTCTTTAAATAATTATTGATAAAAACTAACAAACTTCTCGCAGAAAAAATACGTTCCAGGAAATTATTAATTTAAAACTTATTTGTGACAGGCGCCTACTTGATTAATAATTAACTTAAATCCCAAAGACTATATAAGATATTCCCAAAGAGAACAACTTATTTAGTTATCTCTTAGGGAATTTATTCATAAAATAAAATGGGTAGTTTATTATGGGGAACCCTGTATAATTAGAGCTGGGCGGTACTAATTCGAGTACATTTTGGGTACTTTGTACTTGATACTTAGGTACATCTTTAAATATGTACTTGGTACTTGTACTTGTAACATTTTAATTAAATTACTCAGTACCTGGGACTAAAATATAAGTACTTACATTTTTACAAGTACTTTATACAAGTTGAGAATATGTGGTGTTTATTATAATTGTGCTTGTGCATTTTAAGCTGAAGTTAAACTATTTTAAAATTTGAAATCATAACATAAGATTCGTGCTGTGTGCTGTATTCAGAACTTTGTCAATCATTAGCGTCACGGCTTTATTACACAATGGAGGTAAGTAATAATAGGTATTAACAATCAAAATACTCGATAAACTTTATATACTGTTATAATTTGCTTTCGACGGTAGTTCGAAAGTTACAAGCGGGAGTAGGTTTTAATAATGCGCACAAAAATCCTCAATTCTGATACCAACTACCGTGGAATCGAACATACTGTTGAATTGATATCGAATATTGAATTTTTAAGTTTCAGTCTGAGCCCAAATTTTGTTACAAAATTCACAGTGTGCCAACGACAATAACTGTCCATGACCAAAACCAATTTGCCAACGTAATTCGTTGAAAAAATAAAATTTTGACAATTTTCCAACTCATTTGTAGAGTACAATTAAACCTAGAATCATTTTTCAAACTTTCCGATTTGTGAAATTTTAAAATAAATGGGGTTTTCATTTCAAAGTTTGTTTCAAAACAGTTGCTGGAAATGCGTTTCCTCAAGTCGGAAAAACTCTATAACCGCTGTTCGATTTCGAAAATTCTTGCCCTAAAATGTAATGCAATCTTTTCTCTAAATACGTTTTACTGGGCTGGAAATCGGCACATAAAATGAATATTTTTGCTTACCTCAAAGAATCTAAAGTTTTCCATGGGCATTATCCCAAGATACAACTAAAATATCTTCCGACATGCCCTTAACATGTTGCAACTCTATAGAGTCTCAGTAAATCTTGAGATTAATCAGTAGGTTCGTTTTCTTTGTCTTCTTCTCCAACCTTTTTTATTTTCGTAAACAAATAATCCCTTAGTTGATTTTATTGAAATCTGTTCCTGATGTTTTGTATTTTTTGAAAACATTGTCAACTTTAGTAATAATTAATTATATATAATATAAATTTATACTTAAGTATATATTTATACATATTATTATATATATTTATACTTAAGTATATACTTTTTACAATTAAATATGTAATATTTTTTTTTATTTTGTATAGATTTCTAGGTACATAATAGTCATATTAGATACATAATTATGTAGGTACTTGGTACTGGTGAGTTTTGTCGTGTTAAGATGTATACATTGCAATTAATATAGTATTTGATACTTTGTACTCCTTCAGGAATTTTACAAAGTAGGTACTTTGTACTCGGTACTTAAGTACATTTTACTTGTACTTGGCCCAGCTCTTTGTATAATATTATAGTTTGGGGTTCAAAAATTTTAGGCACAAAAATTACAAAATTTTAAGTTGTTAACGAATTTATTTTTTTAAACGTCATCTTAGAACTGTTTTTATCCAAATATAATTTTTATAATCGTAATATTTGCTTAATGATAAATTTAAAATAAAAAATATGGAAATTTTTGGCAGATTTAACTGTTTCATATAATTAAAGTTAAATAAAAATACAATAAATAGATAGTATTTTTATAGTTATATTATAGTTTTGGGTACAAAAATTTTACGTTATTAACGAATTTTTTTAAACGTTTATTTCTATAGAATATAATTTATATAATAGGAATTTTTGCTTAGAGGTAAAACTTTGTATATTTAAATAAAAAAGTTTTAAAATAAAAAAATATGGGGTGAAAGGGTGAAATCTGATGAATTAAAAAAAACAATCCAAACTATAATGTGCGACAAAAAAACTAGAAAAAACGCGTAATTTTTCGTAAATTGGTGTTCAAAATATGTACTCAAGTGAAACGTTTCGGGTGTTACAACTTTTTTCATATGTGGATATATGTGTGTATATATCATATATGATTTAAAGAATGCAATAAGTAGAGGAACTGGTCCGAATATGGGCCAAGCACTTAATATGGGCCCCCACTTATCTTTGAAACAATTAACGCCATCTATCAGGCAATTTATAAATTTACACCATCAGGTTATTAAAACCTGTTTTACCAATTACCGCCATCACTCCACTTGTTTTTTTTGGAATATGCCGGTTTGATTGTTTTTCTGTGGGCCATAACTTTTCGATGTAAGTTTAATTTGACTAATTTTCATATTTCCTGATATTACTTTGTAGCTGCTCAGGCTTCATGTGATAGAAGGAAAGTTCAACATTGCATTGTAGCAGTGA
This sequence comes from Brassicogethes aeneus, assembly GCA_921294245.1. Lineage (NCBI taxonomy): Eukaryota > Metazoa > Arthropoda > Insecta > Coleoptera > Nitidulidae > Brassicogethes > Brassicogethes aeneus. The sequence continues at coordinate 50,696,575 of OV121135.1, forward strand.
TTAAAATTTTAAAAAACAATGTTTGTTCAAAACCTATAATTTTATTACAAGTTGCATTTGGTGCAATATGGGCCCCTTTAGTTTATTGAATATGGGCCTACCGACGATGACCTTGTTATGGATTAAATAGGACAATTCTCCCCCACAAACGATGCAATATGCTTATTCTGTGACAGACACTTCCTCTATGATAATAGGGGAGAACTCTGGGTTCAGTGTCTAATGTGTCAACTGTGGGCACATGAGCAGTGCTCTGGGGGCAGATAAGGATTTTTGCCGATAGTTTTGTGAGATATTTGTTTTTTTTTATTTTGTGACGTTTGTTTATTTTGTGTTTGTGTGTTTATCCTAATGAAAGATATAACTTTTTAATAGGGCCCATATTCCATACCCTCTAGCCCAAAGTCAAAAATGTATGGTGCACATTCATTCTTTGTTTTGCCATAAATAAATGTGTTATTTTTAAAAGAAATTAATATTGTTGTTTTATTACTACGTCCCTACATAGTATGTAAACATCTTTCCACATCATCTAAAAAAATAATAACCAAATTATTAAAAAAATACAAAATGGGGGCCCATATTCGGACCAGTTCCTCTATTATTTTTAAGGCTTATTCGACTGCCCACTAGTACCGCCTTTAGAAAAGCGGTGTGACTGCTTTTCCGATGGTGTTGTCGATCGAACCTACCGAAATTTCGGTATTTCTACCTAAATGGCAACAGACCTACCAAAATAATTTTACCCTTTTTGCCGATTTATCAATCGCACCCGAAGCTGCTTAAGTTATGTTTAAGGAGAATTCATTCTATTTATATTTATTTGTTACAAACTTATTTTGTAGTAGGTACCTACCTAAAGACTAATAAAACTCCGATTTTGTCCACTCTCTTAAAATGAATTAGTCAAAAGTAACTAATTATAAGTCATATTTGACTAATTGTCATAGCGAAAAAGCAGTCACTAATAATTAGTCAAATTCTACTGAATGAAATAGTCAAATTAGTAGATTTAAATTTAAAAAAAGTTTTGACCCAGCCGGGGATTGAACTTAGGTCTGTCACTTGTCAAGCTTGTCAAGCTGTTGTCATCAGCCGCTCTTATAAAAATTAATTTTATTTGTCAATAAATATTGGTCAAATATTTTAAAGTTCAATATATTATTTGTGTTGCAGTTTTGAGGTAAAGTTTTTGCATCTTTATTTGTTTTATGGGTCATTTAACCATGGACCTTAGGTATATGCATTTAATTTAAATAATACTTTATTGTTGGCCGGACACGATTAAAGAAATTAGTTACTTTTAACTCTCAATTAGTCAAACTTTAACTATTTACGTAGTAAAAAGTAAATATTTATAAAAGTGAAAACGACTATTTTATTAGTACAAAATGCTGGTACTAATTCAAATAGTAGAATTTTGACTAGGTATTTCATTTTTAAAGAGCATATAAAGTGTTTATTTTTTGTACTTGTAACACCCAAATCAGAACCATAGTAACATCCGAAACAAAGAAAATTAAAAAAAAAATAGTAAAATGTTATTTATTACAGTGATTATGTGGTAAATGGTTAGTGAATATTATACTTTGGAGGGCTGTAATTTTTAGAAATGTTTTACTAAGAAAAATCGCTGAATTTCAAATAAATGTAACAATGGTCAGGACATAGAGGCAGAATCGTGAAACACCCGAAACGCACCCTTTTCGACATATAAAATCGTAATCCTATATGCTAAACTGTACTTATTTTATAATTTATATAAAACAACTAAAAACGTAGAGAATAAGGACTTTGATTGAACAAACGTAACACCAGTGGCGGCTCGTCGTATAAAGCAACTGAGGCCGGGCCTCACATGTTAAAATTATAATATAATTCTAAATGTTGAATACATAACTTATTTAAATATAAAACGTTTTTAAACTAATTTCCAGTCATTAAAAGTATCAAAACATCGAATAACCATTAAAGTTTAAAATATTTCCTTTAAATTTAGCGCGCACCCCTTCCTACTTTAATTCTAAATGCTTAAATCATTGCCCGACCGCATAATAGGGAAATAGTAAGCCCCGAAATTTGCGCTTCATATACGTCACACATTGCCGATACAACATCATGCTCCCCACCGCTGCACGGTGCCGCCGGCACCCCCGCAAGGCAGGGATAATACGCGAATTTTTGTAGACATTGAGGCCCACAAAGTTGGGCTTGTACCACAGTATATGGAAGACAGCAGCGTCAGTCCCGAGATCTGTGCGGCTCGCTTATCAGCCGTTATAAAAGACTGGGCAGGGCGTGGAATGTTTTAGTAAACAAAGCTTATTAATTAGATCTATGCGTGTTTTTAGTTTCTTATTTCTGTTTAGTCTTTGCCTTAGCGTTAAAATTGAAAGTTGTGATAAAAATGCAAGCGTAAAATACATTATTGTGTTGTGAATTCATGTAAAAATAATTCAAATAATTATAAAAGATCATTTTTATTTTAATATACTATTATATTAACACACAAATACCACAGTAAAAATCACAAAAAATATAAATAAAAATATTCATGTTTTTTTTTATAAACTGCTCGTCATAAAAATCGACGCACCTAGTTTTTTGGAAAATATTTGAAAGCTCGTTATTGAAAAATTACTGAATCTTGAAAATCTTTGGAAATTCTGAATAGCTGATTCTTTGACTCTTATGTCAAATTTTGGGAATACGATATTTTGTATATAGCATTATACTACAGGGTGTTAAACGAATAGATGTATTTTTTCCGAAATTTCAAGTTATTCCCATTCATGAGGCAGTTGAGTTTGATAGTCGTAATACCCCTCCCTAATATAAGTAAGGTAATCCCTCGGAACGTTTTCGAGATTTTGTGAATATCGCGGCTTACTACGATTATATGCCAATTTATCGAAAATTGTTCCCAGTTTAGTCCAAAAAATGGGCAATAGTGGATTCTTTGACTTACGTCTAATTTTGAGAATAAGATATTGTGCACATAGCATTATACTACAGGGTGTTAAAAAAGGGATGTTTTTTTTCCTAATAACAGTTAGGTTATCCCTCAGGACGTTTTCGAGATTTTGTGGATATCTTTGCTAACTACGATTATATAGCAATTTTTCGAAAATTGTCGTTATTCTCCACTTAAATCCCAAAAATGAGCAAACTACGAAAGGTATCGATTAGTTATCAACACATCGTTTCCCCAATTTGCATGTTCTTGTGCCCATCTTCTTCTAGCAGAAAAAGAGGGCAGGCAGCTCTTCGTCTTGCGTGGTATGCAATCTTACATCCGTCATTTTATTTTTTTAAATGTGATTTGCTGTTTGCAATTTTTTTTCATATTCGACGACAAAAATGACAAGAATAATTGAAGGAAGGAAGCTCCAAACCAGATATGCGCCATATTTTTTTAAACTTCCATAGTCAACCGATTGCATGAATATAGCCTGCATAAGTTTACGAGAATAATTTTGTTTGGTTTGCATTTTTATTTTGAATTTAACCGAAAAAAATTGGTTTTGTGTGAAAGATTTCACTATTAATAAATCACGCAACGTACAATGTACGTCGTACATAAACCTACCTTAAAACGCTTTGTTGATACCTTTAGTAGTTTGCTCATTTTTAGGACTTAAGTGAAGAACAACGTGAATTTTCGAAAAACTGCCATACAATCGTAGTTATCCTAGATATCCACAAAATCTCGAAAATGTCCCGAGGGATTACTTGTTATTAGGAAGGGGTATTATGAATATCCGGCTCAACTGCCATGTGATTTGGAATTTTGGAAAAAACTTCTCTTTTTTTAACACCCTGTAGTATAATGCTATGTGCACAATATTGTATTCCCAAAATTAGAGATAAGAGTAAAAAAATCAACTATAGTTATAGCAATATATTGTTGATTTTTTGGACTAAAATGAAGAATAACGTGAATTTTCGAAAAATTGCCGTACAATCGTGGTTAGCCAAGATATCCATAAAATCTCGAAAATGTCCCGAGTGATTATCTAACTGTTATTAGGGAGGAGTATTAGGACTATCAAGCTCAACTGCCCTGTGAGTGGGGATTTGGAATTTTGGAAAAATACATCTCTTTTTTTAACACCCTGTAGTATAATGCTATGGGCACAATATTGTTTTCTCAAAATTAGACGTAAGTCAAAGAATCCACTATTGCTCATTTTTTTGGACTAAACTGGGAAATAACGACAATTTTCGATAAATTGGCATATAATCGTAGTAAGCCGCGATATTCACAAAATCTCGAAAACGTTTCGAGGAATTACCATCCTAATATTAGGGAGGGGTATTACGACTATCAAACTCAACTGCCTCATGAATGGGAATAACTTGAAATTTCGGAAAAAATACATCTCTTTGTTTAACACCCTGTAGTATAATGCTATGTGCAAAATATCGTATTTCCAAAATTTGACATAAGAGTCAAAGAATCAGCTATTCAGAATTTCCAAAGATTTTCAAAATCGATTCAGTAATTTTCCAATAACGAGCTTTAAAATATTTTCCAAAAAACTAGGTGCGTCGATTTTTATGACGAGCAGTTTAGTTCAGTGTTAAATCGTTGAGTTTCATATACCTACTGCGCTTGTACATTATTATTTTGTAAAAATGAGCAGTACTTCCTGGGTAATGTGGAAACCTGCTGAAAGAATAAATAAAAATCCCACCTCGTCCCGCACTTTTTGTATTATTCTAGCTAAATTTTGAAAATTCTTTTCGTGAAAGAACATATTTTTAAATAATATATTTTTATTATTTAGATTCTGAAGTGTTCCAAAACGCAACCCCTTGAAAATTTCAAAAAAAATTTCCTGCGGCGCCATATAGCATGGGCCTCACCTTAATGAATGGTCACTAGCCGCCACTGCGTATCACCCGAAACGAAGAAATTACCCTTTAGTAAATGTTGCATATTATTTAAGTTACATTATTTTTTTACGGTTTTGTGATCATAATAAAGTAAACCGCATAATTAAAATCACAAACAAATTTTGATTTAAAAAGCTTGAAAGCCTTCGCGCAGCGTTTAAAGTTTTCGTGGCGAAGCCTGTAAGCGCGCCAGTATTTCGCGCGCTTGCACCGGGTAAAGATCCCCACACAAAATATCCTGCTTGCAATAACGCGATAACGTGTGATAAGTTCCGAGTTTAACCGACTTATAAACATTATTTTTTATTTAAGTGAAGTTTAAATATTGGTAAGAAAAAACAATTAATTTTAATTATCAATTATTCATTACGATAGGTAACGATTTTATATATACAGTATAATAAACATTTGTAAAAAAAAATAAAAAGCGGTCCAAGTCTTTTTGGGTAAATATACCCTATAGGGAAACTAGGGGCTTTGGTAATTTTTTAATATGGTAATTTTTAATAAATCGATTTTATTATAAATAATATAAATAAATATTTTTTTATATAAAAAAAATAAAATTGGTAATTTTTTAATATGGTAATTTTTAAATAAATCAATTTTATTATAAATAATATAAATAGATATTTTTTTATACGCAAAAAAAATAAAATTAGTTTTTTGTAAAAAACATATTTTGAATTGAGTATTTGTACGGCCTCTTAAAATGACAATATACATATATTTATTTATTATTTCTTATAATTCTGTCTCTATTTATTACCAATAAATAGTATTTTTTTATAATTGTTTCTCCTTTTCTTGGAAAATGTATTTATAAATTAAGTGCCCAACCAATCAAGCATAATTGCCACAAACAAATTATTTATCAACAAAACCATATAATTATTTTAATACATATTTTTTTTGCAACGTACTTGAAATTAAAACATGTCTTTAATGTAATAGGTAACATATTATAAAATACGTAGCAAATAAAAAATACTATACTCTCTAAAAATTAATTAGTCAAAAATGACCTATTTAATAGTTATTAGTGGCTGCTTTTTCACTTGTCCCATGATTAACCAAGGAATACCATGATATCCAAAAATTTAACAGCCAATTATTATGTAAAATTGCTCCTTGAATCAAATGTCGTAAAAGTTAAAAAAGTAGAGCAGTTTTTGAGATATAGTCAATTTTCCATTTAATATGGAATTGACTATATCTCAAAAACTGATCCACTTTCATAATTTTTGAGGGTATTTTAGGATTCAGGGGACAATTTTACATAAGAATTGGCTGTTAAATTATGGGATACCATGGACCATGGTACTCCATGGTTAACCATGGTACAAGTGAAAAAGCAGCCACTAATAACTGTAATAATTAGTCATTTTTAACTAATTCATTTTTAGAGAGTAAGCTAGGTACTAATCAGAGTTGAAAAAAATGAATTAAGGTTTTAATACTCATTATTAAAATAATGAGTAATAAGTTTATTTTTCATTATGCATTACTTCTTTTTAAATTATTTTAAATTTGTAATAATTAATTTGAGTGGTCAAGGAAGATATTTTTATTGCATTTTTTTAATTTTTGCACTGTTTGCAATATATAGAAGTGTAATTCATCTTTTATTAAAGCATGGACTTTGCGACCGGAAATAATTTATTATTTAAAAGTAATTAATTTTATTAATATATATATATATATATTAATAGTCACCTTTATTGAAGGAATTTTATGAAAATTACTAATCTTCTCCGAAAAATTTTGTTTGCAGCTTATTTCATTGTACAGGGTGATCCCCTATAATGTCGCCCCCCTTTAACTTTTTTGTTTTAAGGGTCCCAAAAAATTTAAAAGTGTGGTTATGTAAATTAAAAATACTTTTTTTCTACGTATAAAGAAAATTGGAAAATTGATCAGTATACAGGGAAAAACAAAAAGTTTATTTTTTTTCAATGGATCACCCTATATATGTATTTATTTTTCGATTCCTTGTAAAATTCTAAGCATATTTCATATAACATACCATATACCTAAATTTAACAGTTTCTGAAATATTTAAATTATTTTTAAGATAATAAGTTGAAATAGTTTGTCTTTATCTGTCTGAGTACGTCATTTTTACTTATTTAACAAGACATATTGACATAATGTCACTATAGTAATTTATTTTCAATAAAAATTTTGGTATACTGAGGCTTCTTGATTTCTAACAGTTTAAAAAAACATTTAATGATAACATTTCGAATGCGAATATTTTAGAAACAGTTGAATTTAGGTATATGGTTTGTAATATGAATTATGCTCAGAATTTTACAATTGTAAAGGAATCGAAAAATAAATTCATATATAGGGTGATCCATTGAAAAAAAATAAACTTTTTGTTTTTCCCTGTATACTGATCAATTTTCCAATTTTCTTTAAAGGTAGAAAGTATGAAATTATTTTTTAGTTCCTAAATAACCAAACTTTTAAATTTTTTGGGACACTTAAAATAAAAAAGTTAAAGGGGGGCGATTATAGGGGATCACCCTGTACATAAATGATTTGTATGAACAAAAAAGTTTAAGGAGCCCATCAACCCCCACCCCTGATCATTTTTCACTGATGTAATGAATAATGTCTTCGTTACACATTTTTTTTACTGCGTAATGTACGGTCTCTCATTACAATTTTTTTTTATTTTTTAATGAGTAATTACTCATTAATTTTTTATTAAGTAATGAAATTATTTTTTATTAAAAAAAATGACGATTGCATTATTTTTTACATTAACATTTTGGTAACTCTGCTACTGATTGCGTGGTGATTTTTTAATTTTATTGTGTAATTTAAACAGGAAACTATTAAGGTTATTTTAATATTATCAAAATATTTTATCGCCTATTTCGAAAAAAAGCAAAATTCTTGACGTCTATAGGTCAATTTTACTGACACACATGTCCCTTAAAATTTTTGACAAGCACTTTTTTAAAATATTAGCAAAAAAATATTAGTGAAAAAACAAAATATATTTTATACATATATTACGTATATGTGACTAAAACTTTAACTTTAGTTTTAGTTTAAATTTAATAAATTTCAAAAATCGGTTAAAAAAATCGAAAATAAATATTTTTGTTAAAAAATAACCTGCAATTTAATGATATTTATCTTTATATCTTTTATGAAATTTAAATGGAATTTAAACCTTTGTAAATAAGTTGACTCCAAAGCAAATTAAATATCGTGATGATGTTTATAATGGCGTTTAATGTATTTTTTTAATGATCAATAAAGTTAGTTTGGTATTTTCGTAAGTGTAAACAAAACGTAAATTTAAATCCTAGAATACAGTCTAGAACGACTAATGCCCACTATAAAATGTATTCTTAAATTTAATTAAGTTAAAAGATTACTATTTTGCAGTGACAACTTTATTTGTAATATTATATTTTAATCCTATTATTATTAACCTAGGAAATTAGAAAGTAATCCGGGAGAAAATGATTACAAAATGTAAAAAGTTGTTTTTACTAAAAAAATTACAATGATTTTTTTTGTAATTTGCATTACCATCTATTTTTTACTTTTTGGAATCATGCCACCCTGATAAATATAAATATTAATTTTTAAATACATCAATCCAAAACCAATATTATTATTATTATTATTAGTTTTGATTTATTTAATACACATTTAAACTTCAATGCCTGTAAACAAAATGGTTACTTAGGGCTATTAAACAGAGTATTTACCTTTTTTAGACCAGTGCAGAAGCCTTTAAAAATGGTAAAAAGAGAAAAAAAATAACAGTAGGATGAAACCCATTGGAAAAGGAGGAGAATATAATAAAAATTAAAGAAAAAATAAATTACGGGCGATCTGAGTTCGGGAAGTGGGAGGGGGGGGGTTTTAAGGGTAAAAAATTGTTTATCTCGATTTCCGGCAAAACTACAAGTCCTATGGAAAAAAGTTAAATGTCAAAGTTGTAGGTAATAAAAAGATCTACAACTTTTGTATTTACAATTTTTTCACATAACCTCAAAATTTATGTGAAAAATTCAAAAAACCAAGTTTTTGGATTTTTATTTTTATCTTTTTCAAAAAAAAAATTTTTTCCACGAAATTTGTTGAAAACTTACCTTTTTATGTCCCAAATACACTGTAATTTATTTGATTTGAAATATTTATTATTTCGCCTTTTTTAAAAGATAAAAATAAAAAACCAAAAACTTGGTTTTTTGAATTTTTCACATAAATTTTGAGGTTATGTAAAAAAATTGTAATTACAAAAGTTGTAGATCCTTTTATTACCTACAACTTTGCCATTTAACTTTTTTCCATAGGACTTTTAGTTTTGCCGGAAATCGAGATAAACCATTTTTTACCCTTAAAACCCCCCCTCCCACTTCCCGAAGTCAGATCGCCCGTAATTTATTTTTCCTTTCATTTTTATTATATTCTTCTCCTTTTCCAATGGGTTTCATCCTCCTGTTATTTTTTTTTGTTTCAAAAATTATCGACCCTGGTCTATTTTAGTAATTAGTTATAATTTCATGACCTGTCAACCAAGTGACACATTTAATTTTAATATTTTGTTGTCAGTTTTAATCCTCTCATAGACTAAAATACACTATCTTTTGCAGTAAATTTATAAATTAATAACAATTAAAATGCATCACATTTCTCATTAATGCAGTGCAAACAGCATTAATTATAATTTCGCTAAACAGCTTATTTATGTCCTATATGAAGCGTTGCAACTACATGATTAAAATCATAAAGAATGATTTATGCACGGGATAAACAGAGTTTACGTAATAATAAACTGAACGAATTTTTAATTTGATAAAGATTTATAAACAGTTATTTATGTGGTATAGGGTTGGTAACTATGCAGACTGTTTTATGCTAATGCTGTCTTGAGTTTATTGTTTTGTTTATTAGCGGTTTGTACCTACCATATTAAATCGCCAAAATTATATACTTTTGGTTTAGTTTGTAAGTAAATTCCCACCAGGATCCTGAGAAGTTAACTTTCCAGAATACTGAAACAAAAAAACCCATTTATTTTGCCGCACCCTGTATATATGGCAAAATATATTTTAGTTGGTGTGCGGTAACCAAGCAACTACAAGAGCTGTTTAATACTATTCAGGATATATTAATTTAACGGCTACTTACGAGAGGTGGCAAATAAAAAGAAAATTAACATTAGTAAATATTTGTAAAGATTGTAAACAGTTCTAAAGCAAGTATTTCCTTATTAACTGCCGACCCTACAAAGCATGCAAGATCATCATAAAAATCCATTATTTCCTGAACCCAAAAGTGAGTTAATATAATTCCTATATTAATTCCCAAGCGATACAGAATTTTTCCATTTTTCCATTGGATCGCCCGTATTATTCCATTAAATTCAATACAAAACTAATATTAAAATATTTATACAACTACCGCAGTTTCTCGCTTTACAATGAGCGATTAATTTTTATCATCGTTTGACAGCACATAAAATTTAAAGCATTTGCAATGCACTTTTATAACTTAAAAAAACCCTACTCGGTGTAATAAGCTTTTATTGCTATATAAAAATGAGTATAGCGTTTATTAAAATCAAGAAAAATGTGGAAATGAGGAAATTCTAGGGTAACTAAAAAAATCAACAAAAAACAAACACGTTCTTAAATTTCGTTTTAAATGCTTACATGTTTTAACTTTTTTACCGATTTTATTCAGAAGTGTCTTATTTCCAGGCCCGTTCCTGGGGTGTTTGGCCCTTTTATATTTAAATTTAATACATTAAATATTTTAATTTTAAGTCCTTAAATTTAAAAAAAATATATTTTGCGACAAACTGGCAATATGTAATTGAAAATATAAAAAAAACCGCTTTAATTATAATTATAAGTATAAAAAATATTTATTAAATTACCAAACAAACAAAAGCACAAAAAATATTCAGTGAAAAAAATACTCTAAAGAAAACAAAAAACAATCTAAACGATATAATAACTACAACTAGTTTTTAGTGACGTACTCTCTAAAAATGAATTAGTCAAAAATGACTAGTTTTCGAAGTAAAAAAGCAGTCACTAATAAGATATAGTCAATTCCATATTTTATGGAAAATTTCCTAAATCTCAAAAACGTTCTATAGAAAGTATACTTTTATAAGTTTTGACATTTTCGGATTCAGCGGACAACTTTACATAGGAGTTGACTGCTAAATGTCCATTTTTCCCACCATGTCTCACTATGATTTTCTTGTGTAGTTAGGCTCACTAAACGCGAAAACTGGAGTTAAAAATGTAAGCTTCACGAAAGTTATCTGTTTGATTTAAACCTTTCCCAGCTAGGACGATATGTAAATTTTCGACCTCAATTTTTGCCATAAAACGATTTTTTTAAGTTATTAAAATCGCTAGCATCAAAAATACCTATCCCATATCAAAAGTATGTAAAAAAAAGTTTTAGAGGGCTCAAATACACTTTAATTTAAGGGCTTGTTTGACCAAATCGTTCAATTAGATTTCAAACTATACTCAAAAACGTCAAAACACAATATTGAAAAAAAACATTTGAAAATTCATATTTCAAAAACGCGTCCATAAAAAAATACCTATAAGTGTGATTTTCGTGTTTAGTGGGTCAAAATACATGGGAAAATTATAATGGGATATGGTGGGCAAAATTTTTTTCGATGTTGTAAACTAGTATTATTAGTCAGTGCTTTTTCGCTATATATAGCTATAGCAATTGGACTAATTGAATTAATCATTTTTGACTATTTCCCTTTTTTAAGAGTATACTCTTTAAAATAGAATTAGTCAAAAATGACTAATAAAATTAGTCTAATTGCCATAGCGAAAGGGCAGCGAGTAATAACAGCCTATAAGCTCGTTACAAAGTCATGCACTGTGTAGACTACTGTTAAAGTTTGCTACCATCAACTGCACCTATCAAACAAATTCTAAAAATATTGTGATCTTTTCTCTCCTATTATTCTGATCCTCATATCGATATGGTTAAGTACTGATTGATTTTTTGAGTTTGCGCTCCCAAAATGTTGCGCCTGCGTGCGTGCACGCACTGCACGCTCGCCAGGAACGGGCCTGCTTATTTCATTTAATATATATTATGCAACCTTAAATTAAAATAGGTCATGCAAAAAATACGTTGGGTATAATTTATGGTAAAACATATTTTTGGGTAAATTTCTTACAAAGTTAAGCTAAATCGGCAATATGTTAAAGATAATATTAGAGAATAAAAAAATAAAAACACAGTTATAAAATATTTGTTAATTTTAACCAAATATTAACCAGATTTTATGTTAATCCTGTTCCACATAACCTTAACATGTTAAGTTTACAACCAACTGTAATCTGTTAACCAATTAAATAAGTAGTTTGTTATTATAACAAAGATTTTGTGGATGTAATAACAAAATCCTATGTAAATTCAACCATAATTCTTGTAATTTCCAGAAACAAAAGTATTTGTTGGAACTTTTGATAGGAAATGTTATTAATCAATTTCAATGTTATTAATCAATTTCCTAAACAAAAAAATTAACACATTATATATTAAATAAACACAAAAATAACAAACATACATCTAAATAACACACCATTCTGAAATTATTAAATTATAAATAAATTTGGTACAATATAATTATCAGTACTACTAGAACACTTACTGATGTATTTTGTAACTTTAACCCACTTTACTGTATCCCCTAATTTTAGTTTAAAAACCAGTGATGGAATCTTTTTTAAAAAATTTAAACTTGTTAATGCGATTGTCAGTGGAAAATGTTTTGATTGACTGCCCGATATCACGTGTACTTTATAACGAAATAATTTGTTAAACATTAACAAAATAATCTGTTACCTAAATTGCATTACCTTTACAAAACTTTCTGTAAAATATTTTCCTTTGTTAAAATAATTACAAACCCTGATTTTCTACGAAAAAATATGTTGAAATTTTACAAAATTAACAAACTACAAACTCATGTTAACAAATTTTTAAATAAGAAAAACACTTTTTTCATCATAAAAAATATGAAAAATTGACTATCTCGAAAACTGTCCAACTTTTATAACTATAGGCATAGAAATTGTTAAATGTAAGGGATGCATATTGCTGTTGAGTGGTGTAATTAGAATGTTCATTATTAATGTCGGAATCCGCATTTTCGAGCCCGTATTAATTAATTTAATAATTTGGGTAAATTTTGTGCTTTCATTATTAGCTTAAGTGCTATAATAAATTAAATTTAAAATGGCGTTCACAAAACACTTAACAATGTTATTATTGGGGTGGCCAAAAGTAAACTTAATTTATTGGATAGGGCTCTTGATGTAAATATTTAAATCAATTAACCACTTCCTTAAAGGAATCAAATATTTGTTCGATCCTGCCGATGAAAGTAAACTTTACTGACATTTTTATACTTGGTAGTCTATTGATTTAAAATGTAATGTGCAAATGAATAAACAACTGAAAAATTACAATCATTATTATCATGTGTGTTATTCTTGTTACGGAATAAATTTCGCCATATCAACATAGTTATCATGACATTTGATATATGTGCGAGCACACCATTAGTAAATCCAATTTGCAAACCTAAATTGTCTACTAGTTTTAATATTAATATTGTTTTCATAGTATTATGAACATTCAAATAAAATTCCTTAAAAGATCTGTATTGTTAAACTAAAGGTGTGCTTTTAAGTCAACATGCAATTTAATATTTGAAGATTCGCTTTTACCATTCTATACACTCAGAAATAATGGCGAAAATATTCGACATTCGTGAATATTGAACTAGTCTTTCGTAGAGTTCATTTGGTTAAACCAATACGTTTACCAGAATTGCGAGAAAAGGAAGTATTGGCTTTTGAAGGTTGAACAGAGATTAGTTCTTGACGGAATTGAAAAAGGAATTCGCGGTTTTATAGATATTAGTTTTTTATACTTATTTATGAGGTTTTGTAATCAATAACACTGGTCGACAGCAATTTTGCCTCATGATGGCCAACAAATTTTCTAGGGTAATTTGGGTGCCCTGATTTAAAAAATGGCCATCATTTTGAATAATTAGCTCTTATTTTTAAGATATTATTTCGGCATTTATAGGAAATGCAATTTCTGATCCAAACACAGTAAAAAATTTTGCCCGTGTTAATTTTTTAAGGGGTAAAAATATTAGAGTTGATTTGTAAGTGTAAAAGTTACACTACAAAATACACTAGGTAGCATTTAGTGCTTATTAACTTTATTAAACACATTTAAAGAATATGAACATGAATTCTTAAGATAATTCATTGCTTACAAGTTGACAGCCAGGAAAACATTGCATTGATCTAAAACTTTTACGTTTTAAGGAACCATTTTGCGACTCAAATATAAAATTATATTTGAAAAGGCACCGATTTTGATAATTGTCATAGATTTTTGTTTCAAATAAATGTTTCTCTTTATTTACCTTTTCGTTTTACTCACTACCATCAATAGGTTTTACTCAAATAATAGTGTTAATTTACACTAGAAGTTTGCACTAAAAGAGTAAAAGTACCTTTCTAAAATAAGAACCTTTCCAAAGTAGTCTTAATTTACACTGAACAAAAGTGGGATTTTACCCAGGAAGTGTAGAAGTACACGATTTTAGGTAAATTAACACTTTTTAATACAGTGTAAAATAACTTTATCCTTAGTGCTATAGTGTTAAATCACACTTTTTTACTTGGGGAAAATTACACTACAAATTAACTGTAGTTGTAGTGTTATAAAACTATTTAGTGTGGACCTGTGTAAACTCTAATTAGTGTTGCTTAGAGTTGATTTTTTTTTACTGTGTAAGAAGCTAAAAATAAATAAGTCTTTGCCTTATAAAATTAAAATGTGCCGCAACTCAGGGAAGTTGATGTCGACAGAAGAATCCAGTTTTGTAAGCAAATGACGCTAAGAATTGCGGTTGTTCCCAATTTATTAAAAAAACTTTGTTTTTGCGATAAAACTACTTTTTTTCTAAATGAATTTGGAAATAAACACAATTCACATGTTTTTTGAGTTAATCATAGTCAGTATCCTCAAAAAAATAATGTATGGACTAGTATTCTTGGCAATAAAATAATTGGACCGCTTTTTATAGAAGAAAACTTGATTGGACAATTATATCTTGATCTTCTTGAAAATTTTATAGACCCACTTATTACCCAGTCATTAGAAAATCAGATGGACGAACATGGAAACATGTTGCTTAATGAAGGCCATTTGTACTTTTAACAATATGGAGCTCCTTCTCACTATGCTTTACCAGTCAGAGAATTGTTAAACCAAAGGTTTCTTGAGAATGGCCAGCAAGATCTCCAAATTTAACTCCAATAATTTTTTTCTTTTGGGTCATTTAAAAACAAGTCTACAAAACACTACCTGAAAACATTCAAGAATAATTCAAGAATGTAGGCAGTTAACTTTTTAGTAAGGGTAGCTGGAAGTGAAAGGGTGCAACATAAAATTTGTTTAACAATGTATTTGCTCAAGATCATATTTACTATAACTCAAAAATTATTAAGGGTGGCTAGTTTTTTATTGATAGCCTTGTATATATTTTGTTAATCAAATTCTTTAACTTGTTATCATTGGGTCCTACTTATTAAAAAAAATTGTCAATTTTCAAAATTTAAAGTACTAATAAATATTTAAAAAATCAATTTCAAGTAAGAAAATTTTTTATAAAGACTATATGGGTGATTCTACAAAAGTTGGGCAACTTTTGACCCCATTTTGTTTATAGAGTTTTCAGAGAAAATTAAACAGTATTTTGTTATGAGAAGATAGATAATATAATAAATATACTGTTCCAGACCGGGCCAGTCACTTTTTCAAACAGTTTCTGAAATATCTGTTTTCTAAATTTGAATGCAAGAGAAGTGACGAGTATACCAGGGTACTTTAAATACATAATTTATTGAAAAATATAAGATTTAATGCAACTTTGAGCATATAGTACATTAAATATCTTTATCTACTCCTACATTGACGAGCTGTAACTTTATGGCGTTTTATTGACGGGCTGAAGTTAACAACAGTGGCTTTTCGACATTTTACGTCACGGGCTGAAGTTAGCTTTATTATAAATTGGGAAAAAGTGAGGTTAAATTCGGGTGAGAGTTGACAGATGTCAAAATATTAACAAATAAAATTGGATTTAAATTCTGTTTTGTAGTCGTCGTAGATAAAGTATAGTATGCAACTCGTTTATAAACTTCTCTAGACACTCGTTTTTATTAAATACTCCCTCGCAAGCTTCGCTCGTGCTTAATTAAAATCGTAACTAAAATGGCGTTTATCAAACTTGATACATAATATACTATAAAATCAAATAATACCACACATTAGTGGCGGCTGGTGGATTTTAGGTATACCGATTCTCAATTATTAGATATGGGACCCACACCAAATTTATATGAGTTTATAATGACATTAAATAAACAAGTTCTGCGCAAGCAGAATTTAAATTAAAGTTTGCGAAAAAAAGAAATATCGAACATGGAACTGACGACACGGTACTGATGAATGGGATATAAATTTGTGATTATAATTCGTATATTTTACTGATATTTTTTATTAGTGGATGCTACTTATCAACAAATCACATATAGCCTTATATAAATTACAATGAAATATATATACGTAAGAAAATAACTACTCACCACAGTACTGAAATTTTGACTGGAACTATACGTGCATTCACCACAACTTCGCCGCTTGCATTGTTTTCAAGATGACTGTCGTGCAAAGGGCAGGCTCTGTAGGTAATTTTTTACCAACACTTGAGTTAAAACGAGGACTAAAATTGGACACAGAACTGACGGGTAAGTGAGTAAAAAGATTATTAATTTTTTTAAAATTGCTATTATTCGAATTTATGATAAAATATGAAAAATACATTATTTAATGTTTTATAGTTTGTAGTAAAATTAAAAAATTTAAGATAAATTGAATATATTTTAAAATAAAATCACTCAAATATTTGATACACGAGTTGTGACACGCCAAGGTACTGATGTTTTGAATATTTATTATGTTTTTCTACAAACGTGCTTTTGAAAAAATACATGAAAATTGGGTGGATAAATTAAAAAAATATATGGATCTTTTGTAGTATACTAAAATATTTACAAAAAATATTAAAATACCTACTCAATAATTGATGACATCAAGTTGTCCAACTTTTGTAGAATCACCCATATATATGTTTTCTTAACTAAAATTTAAAGTTTTTACTAATGGCATAGGTGATACTATAAATAGATACTTCGTCAAACAATTGCATGATGTGCAAGCCATCTATTAAACTCCCCTATAATTATGTAGATAACATTTGGCACCATATAACACTTAAAGTATAACATGACCTATATGAAAAGGGTAATGTTACTGTAATAGTTTAACTACCCACAAGGATTATAACAGCATTTATGACTTTAAATATGTCTATTCAGACAATATATTAAACAACATTAATAAAGGATTTAAATAGAATTAGAGTTAAATAAAAACAAGACGTCAAACAAAAAATATTTTAGAGAACAGAACAGAAAACACGTTAAAAGCCTTTTAACATTATCTCCCTTAAAAAAGTTTTAACGTGTTTCTTTGTTTACAAGAAAAGAAACCTAAAAAGTACACTTAATTCACATAAACAAAATTGTCTGTGGTCCATTCAATTATTTATTTATGTGTGCCTAAATAAATTGTTCATTTATAATTTCCACAAGGTACAATCCTTGATCCTTTGTTATTTCTGGTTTATGTCAATGATGTTTTTCGGCAATTTCCATCTGAAAACATTGTAGCCTTCGCTGACGATACAGCTCTATTGTGCACTGACGCTAGCTGGAAAAAAGTAACTGAATAAAAGAATAATTTTTTAACTTTAATTTTAAAATGGCTTAAAACAATCAACTATCTCCAAATATAGATAAAACAGAGGTTATAACTTTTGTTAATTACATAGATATATATCCTGCCACTGTTAATATTAAAATCGATAACCATTTAATAAAAACAGTAAGTACAAAATACCTTGGCGTAGTTATTAAAATGAAGTGGCGGGAGCATATCGAATGGGTTACAAAGCGTCTTAGGTATCTCCTATTTGTTTTTGCAAAATTAAAGTCTATTTTATTTTATTTACCGCATAGGGATCGGCTTATGAAAATGCTCTTTTAAACTTGCACAAAAGAGTACTAAGGATAATTCTGGAAAATGATCAGTTTTGTGACAAACATCTTGATATTAATCAAAATTACTATTTGAAAAGCATACTTTTAAAATTTTATTAACTTGTACATTAACTACAAAAATAGTAACAAAAAACTAGGTTTAAAAGAATTTTACTGTCAAATGTCAATTTTGCAATTGGTAAAAAAACTATTTTTTACAATGGTATACAAATTTTCAACATGCTACCTTATAAAATAAAAGTTGTAAATAACCCAAAAACTGTACCAATAATTCATTATTAACTTAATAGTATTAAATTTTGAATTATAAACTATAATGATAAAGAAAATATTATATATTATTTCATGAAACTGCAGTTTTAGTTTAGTTTTAATATCCTAGTTTTAAGTTATGTACCGGACCTATGTACAGGTAATGTATTACCTCCAATAGGCAAAAATTCTGTACACTTGTATCTGGTTGTTAAATAAATAAATAAATAAATAAATAATCTTACTGGGTACTTCATGACTGACATTTGAATTTGATATCAAACTGTAGTAAGGATCAGTTTCCAATCTCAATCAAGCAACCCATGGGATCTTCCAAGTCCATTTCGTGCGCTCACCTTGATCATTATAATTATAATTAACATACGTAACATTGTTTGCCCTTGCCTGGAATTGTCCTGCGGTAATCTCCAATTTACACCAAAAGTGTTTAGGTGGTAGAGATTTAATTTGAGTTTTATTATTATTATTAATTTTTACCGCATAATCGAGAAAAATTCTTAAAATTATGTTGTTTCTGTCACAGTAAGTTAAAATTAAGAATGGTGCCGATTATTGTAAATTTTGACATCAAACTGCAGGTTGGGGGTGCAACTTTTATATAGTAATATATAGGGTTTGTATTTAAAAATAAGCAATGCTCTATAAGTCTGATATTTAAATTAAATGTAGACATTTTTTACTAAGCAATTGTAAAGTCTATTTTTAAATTTATTTGACTCGGAATAGGCATATCGAACAATTTAAATCCTCAATGAAATGTATATGTTTTTGGTGAATTTTTTGTATCAGGTTTATAAAAGTTTATAAAAAAGATTGCTATTCATTCTGATTAGTTTTACATATTTTAAACATTAACGGCTGAGTGTTGAAATTAGTTTTATTAATGGTTCATAAAATCGTCGTGCTTTACGAACTGCAGTCTAATTTATTTAACTATACCCTGGCTAAAATGTGTGTCATAAATATGTTTAAAAGCTGGTTGCAAAGTTTAAGCGAACTGGATATGTTTGCAATTGATAGAGAAACCAATCTAGGATACTCGGCATCTAGATTAACAGTCCGTTAGGAAGATGTTAAAATATTATAAATTCCACCCACTTAAAATGCATATTACACAAGAACTTGTAGATAATGATGCAGGCAGTCGTTTACAAGTGGCCATGTTAACAAATAAAATTGTCGTTATTAGAGCAATGAAAATCTCATCTCATCAGAGGAATTTATAGTCACTATACTGGAGAACTTAATGTCTGGACAGGAATTTTGTCAGATTGTATTATTGGTCACTTATTTATTGACCAAAATTAATTTGAAATGTTGAATAAAGCAATACAGCCACTAGTAATACATGAAGTAGAAAATCAAAGAAGAAAGGATGAGAATCTAGCTTTGGATTAAAATTTATTACATATTCAGCAAGATGGTGCACCACCTCATTATATAGTAGCTATTGAGACTTGGCTGAATAAGAGTGATCCAGAAGAGGACCATTGGAATGGCCTCCCTGTTCTCCAGTACTGACACAATTGGACTATTTCTTATGAAGTAACCCATGGTCTACAAAACTCAGCCTCATTCTATTGAAGATCTGTGACAACGCATAGTTCAAGAATTTTGAAATTAAACAAAAGGTAAGGGAATTTAAGAATAGACTATTGCTGACAAAATAAACAGAATTATTTTTAGCATTTAAGCTAAATATTTTAGGTCCAAAATTATAGAGCATTGCTGGTTTTCAAATAGACACCCAGTATAAAAAGAATTTAAATTTTAATAATAAATTTATTTAATTTAGTTTAATTTTTAGGTTAAAGTAGACAGTTATCGGACACTATAGTTATTGGACAATTAACATTCATATTTTAAAAATAAGAGTTCAATAACTTTATTTTGGGTCCAATATAGGACAAAAAAGTTCGCAGGTTACTTTGGTGGTAAGATTTTTGTTTTTTTGTTAAGAGCAGGGCTGTATTTTTAAAAATTACAATAAAAAATATTTCTAAAAAGTGTACAGATCAGTTTGTGGTATAAATGTGTTTCTCATGGTTTAAACATTGGCACATTGTCGTTTTAATTTTAATTCTGAAAACAAACAGTAAAATGGCCAGTGTCACTGGTTGGTAAAAAATGTAAATTTCTATTATTGGACATAATATGTCAAATATCATACTCTATTTGTATCCCGGACATTTACCAGCCAATTCCCAGGTAAAATTGTCCCCTGAATCCGAAAACACCTTCAAAAACTATAAAAGTTAAGCAGTTTTTGAGAAAGAATCAATTCTATATTATATGTAAAATTGATTATATTTCAAAAAGTGTTCTACTTTTATAACTTTTGACGACATTTTCGGATTCAGAGTATAATATTTTATAGGAATTGACTGCTAAATGTCTTGGATACAAATTGCTTTTGACTAGAATTATTAGTGGCTGCTTTTTCACCAGGACATTTTTGATTAATTCATTTTTAAAAAGTAAGTAATATAGTGATTTCTTCGTCACAGGACATCTTGCAGAATAACAGTGATTTAAATACAGTGCATGATAGAGAACATAAAAAACTAATTGCAAAAAAATTAATAAATTCGGAAAATACTTTTAACATTCCACCCAAAAAAATATTAGATAATATCTAATATATTATATATAAATCATCCTGTTCCGGCCTAAACATTATAAATGCTTCACAAACCAGAGATACCGCACTTAATGATATTTGCAACAAACCATTTCAGAAGTCAGACCAAAGAATTGGTAGTTATCTTCAGAATCCAGAAAAGGGATGAGGAATCCGAGAAAGAAATTTATGAATTATATGATATTTACAAAAACGAAATAAAAAAAAATTACCTAAAACAGCAGTTTATAAAAATATTTAACAATATATGTTATTTGATGTAAAGTTGTTATGTTTATATAAAAATTGTATGTCCAATAACTATATAAATACTATACTTTTACTACTATACTATACTATATAAAATATCCAAATACTATACTTTTTTTGCATGTTTTTATAAAACTATTACTAAAAATTCAAATAATCTTATTTTTAAGTAAACGTAAATAAAGTATAAACAAACTATCCTTTTTATATATTTATAAGAAAAAAACTAAAATCTTTAAAACAACGGCATATATAAATTTTAAATAAATAATATTCCTTAAGTGCCCTATTATTAAGTTATTGACACAATAATAATTATAATTATAATAATAATTATTATTAATCCCGGCGCATTCGCCATTTTTTTATAATTTATTACTTCGTTAAACCATTTTTTATATATTGCAGGTTAGTTTTTAACCATCTCAACAACATTTCGTGCAATATTATTAGTTTATTTGTTTAACTAATTTCGAAAAATAAATTACTAAACCCACATGGTATTTAAATGTAAATATATTTAGTTGGTTTTAAAGAAATGATAACCTATAAAGGTTGCAAAAGGTTTAATTTTACGATTTGGTCTTATGAATTATCGCCATACCGCACATAAAAAGATTATTTTATTCGCATTTTATGATTTATACTATTATTAAAGTATTTTATTGTTATTTTCGTATAAGCTTCATAACACCCTCCTATAAAAATAGAAAGCAATATGTTTTTAGATGCAAGAACCACGACACATTGTGTTTATATCATCGTAAACAAGATTTATGTTGTTAAAAATAATTTTTATATTTTATGATAATAAAATATTTAAACATATATATATACATGCCACATATTTATATTATCGTATTTTTAAAATATTTTTTAATATTTATAAATTAAAATTTACACAAATAACTATTTATTATATTAATGCAAATTTAATACAAAATTCCTGATTTGCAATAAACTAAAAACAATACCTATTTTACTTTTATTTAGTTTTACATTATGTGTAAAGCCTTTTAATTACACAAAACTTAAAGTTATTAATAAAATGAGTCTCTAAAAACGTTTATAAACGAGTTGCGAGCTATACTTTTTCAAATAAAAATATTATTGTATGTATTACTAATTAATTTAATTATATTTTAGACTGGCCAAATTGGTATCAGGAATTTGTTTTACCACTTTCAAAATGGCAGCGTTAGTGTCTCATTTTTTATAAATCGAAATTTCTTTCTTAAAAGTGTACTAACAACCGTTTAAATCTGATATAGAAGCAGTTTTTTGCAGTGAAAGAAAATAGGATGTTTTTGTGGGTACTCCCACCAAAATAATTAATGTTTTATCGGCAAATACAAGCAATGGTTTTTGCACGTTTACATAACCATCTAAAATTGTCAATTTGTATTGTTTAATTGAACAACAAATATTCGTCAAATGAACAATATGAGAATATTTGTTCTAATCTGCTAATCTGGTTAACTAAACATTCTTGATATGTCGGAGTAATATTTCGAAAATGGTTGTGCTAACATTTTTAAGATGTTAAGGTAAATTTCTTGAAATGTCCAGGTAACCTTTTTAGCATATTCACTTAACACCAATAAAATGTTAAATTAAAATAATTTGCGGTAATGTTGGGTTAATTGGGTTGGGTTACATTCTTTAAAGGTTGGTATTCAAAACAATATTATGGAATTAATATAAAGAGAAAGAATTGAACCTTTCCTCGCCAGAGTATTTGTTTTGAGTGCGTTCCACCTACTTTAAATACCTAACGACAGACATCTGATTCGACCTATATTGGGGTCTTATCAGTGTCGGGCAATTTGGTGTAGTGGAAGTTCCACTGTGGAACACACCCAAAACAAACGGCTACCTAAGCTTATATACTCCTATTGTAAGCCAACTGAGGCGAGATGTAAGAACATCACGTGATCAACACTGTCTAATGACGTGGCGTGGGTGTTCGAAGCGCCCTTCACGGCAATTTTATGAATGCAAAACTAACAAATTTTAAAGTAACATTTACAATTTGTTAAATGAACAAATTTATTGTTTTGGATTTTAAGAGCAACTAAACGTTAATTTAATAGTTTTTTTTTAGGTAATCTTTAAAATTTCAGTATTTGATTCAACCAATTCCAGCTATTAAATCAAAATAGGATAAACATTTTAATTCAAAAAATTAGTTTATGTTAAATCAATATTTTAACTGTAAAATGAACAAATAAGCTTTGACAAACTCTGACTATTGCTTTGACACCAAAATATAGATTAATCCAATAGGATTTTTGATAAAACAACATTTTCTAAAATGACACTTAGGCAAACGTTAACTCAACTACATTATTTTTTTCGGTGTAGTTTGCTTTCGGCGAAATCAAACTCGCATATATTCTTGGCGTTAAGAAACTATTTAATAATTTTGTATTTCTACATTTTAGTATTACTTTCCAAGAAGAGCACTTTATTTTGACGAATGACATTTGATATAATTGCCGATTACTACTGAAACTAGAATAGAACACCTACTAACTAATTTATTAACATAAAATTAAGTATTGCCTTGTAAAACCCTTTTTAATTAAATTGACACAGTTGATTAATTGGAAAATAATAATATCATTAGATTACTTTGTAATTTTTCTACATTTATAATGAAAAATTATACTTTTTCTTTAATATAGCCACACAAAATCTTTTAAGGACAATTTCATTGATGTTTATTTAAGGAGGTAATAGTATATTAAAGAACTAATGTCATAAGACGTCATTTTGTCGCACGCGGACAATTTATAAAAAGAGCGAGTTTTGTAATGGACGAGTGCGACAAAAGGTCTTATGACATGAGTTCTTTATGCTTTTTTATATATTTTGCAAAAATTCTATAAAAAAATTAATTTTATACCTTATATTAAATTTGGTCGAATTTTACTTTAGTAAAGTCATTGGTTTGACAGTTAATGTCAAAACCGATTCGGCATGCCGTCCTTAATTTACTTATTTAAAATATTAAATGTTAAAGAAGAAAAAAAGGATTTTCATTGGTGTTAAACAAATTTATTGCCAGAAAAGTCTCGTAAGTACTAGAAAAATCATAAAAATATTATTATTATTATAAAGAATTATTTTCAAAGAACTGGATCTATACATTTTCTATAAAATAATATTTTAATATGAATGCAACAATGGATGTTTAAAATGTTGTGGCCCCAGCAGTTTTTAAGTCCTTAAGGCAACTTTGGCACATATTTTTGTTTTTTTATCATACTCCAATCTTCAGTAAATCAACAATATCAACTGTATGTATTCAAATTTCCTAAAAAGGTATAATAGGCACTCATTTGCGTTAAAGATAATCCCGCGCCCTGGTTTGAACAGACAAATTTCGGCTTCTCCAGTAAATCGGACAACGAGCAACTTTATAATTGGCTCATTTGCAATATTTAACAGTCAAACTTTACGGTGTCTTGTTACTTCTAAGTTTGCTGAAACCATGATACAAATCCTGTGTTTGACACAGCAACTTGGCGAGTTCGTTGAATAAATTTCGATTACCAAGTCTTTCATGAAAATTAAATACATGTTATAGACTATACAGGGTGTCCCAGAACTCGGGCCATAGAGAAAAAAAGAACGTGCCGAAAGTTATGCAAAATATATCCTTGAAAATTAAAATTATCTAACGCAAAGGATAAGAGAGATAAGAATAAAAAACGATAGCCAATCCCAATACATGGCTATAGGGAATTCTTTAAATTGCTAGGATATTATAAAATGTAAAATATTTGGTCGATTGAAATCCACTTCATTTTAAGTTATGTTTTCTTTCTTTGATTATGCCAAAAAAATGATTATTTATGGGGAGTTTTTTCCCAGCGCTTTCCCGATCATCCCCTGGACTGTAAAGTTGTTCTGTGTTGTAACGAAATTGAAGATCTTCCTACCGTATTAGAACAGTGGAAAATAAAGGAGCTAATTTCAATGCCTTTGATGCAAATAGTAGGAAGAGCATAAGGGAAGTTGCACGCGAATTTCCCGTTCACAGTTCAGCGGGTTATAAAGGACGTTAATTTTACTCTAGTTCAGCACATGCTTTCTAGATATTTTTGCTCTGGGGTAAAGAACCAGTTTTTTAATTTTTACGTCAAGACATTGGCGCCCAGTATGACATTCCTTTTTGAAAGGTTGAACACAGTCGGACAAAAGATTTTAAGACAACAAAGTTCTATCGCCTCCTAGCAATTTTTAAAGCTCCTATGTTAAACCTAGGCGAAAGCTCTCGATATTGGCGTTGCTTTTTTGCTCTTATTTGATTACACTATTACCTATACATTTGGAATCTCCATTGCTATCAGCCCCCTTTTTTCTTTAGGGCGATTTCTGAAACAGCCTGTATAATCAATATGTTAATTTTTTTTGCAAAAATGCCGTTAATAAAGCCTAAATTATAGATTGCCTTCCTTCCTTCCTCCCGTAGTCGTGCCCGTACGATTTGTGCGTCTTGTAAAAAGTCAATTTAAAGATTTCCGTGTAAAATTCCGTAACCATGCGCGATGACACCTAAAATGGTTGACATTTATTTTTATTTATATTTTGCGTTTTACCCTTTGTGTGTAAATATGAAAGATAATCATTTATATATTAGTGCAGTGATCACAATTTTAATTGCCCAGGCAGCTTGTTGTATACTGCTCAACTATCGAGAAAGGCAGTAACTGCTAGACAAGAAATTTGTGGGAAATTAGCATAAACTATATTTTTATAAAAAGCAGTAGGTATTTAACTTATTTATTTAACTTAAAAGATAGTTTACTGCATTTCTTTGTTGAATTAAGATACAACATGTCCATAGCTTTATCATAGCACAAGAAAACACATTTGTAGTTACTGCCTTTCTCCATAGTAGGGCAGTATAATGAAAAAAAAGATCGAACAAGACGTTGGACCGGGAAACTACGGAGTTTTACAAAGCAATGTTTCTAAAAATGAAAGACATTGATCGTAAACCTATCCTATTTAGATACACAAATTATTTAATAAACTGAACACCTACCTTAAATAATACTAAACAATCATGTATTTTAAATATTTTGTGTCTACGCGCTGTCACCCTACAGCGCATGTCCATAACAAGCACTGTGATTGGTCATGTCAAAGACCTTTACGGTAAAAGATAAAACTTAAAAATTTCTACGGGAGGAAGGAATGCCGTCCTTACGATACGGAAATCTATAACTGGCACTACGATTTAAATAAACATTTTTGACGTAATTGTCACCATTAACATTGCCCGTTATTAATTTTAATTAAACTTAACAATTATTGATACTTTAAAATATTAAAATAACTTCAAAATATGATTTTGTTAAGAAAATATTTTATTCTTTGATTTTTTATATTACTATAATTGCAAAATATTATCACAAAGTATTAAAAATTCCTACACGAGAAATGTTAATGGTGACAATTACGTAATGTTCATCTTCTACGGGAGGAAGGAAGGAAGGAAGGAAGGCAATCTATAATTCAGGCTTAATAGTGCATACGTAAAGTGACCAGATTCTGTCATAAAAATGGGGAAATTTTGTGTAAATTAACCTTAATTACAAAATGACACATAATTAAGTTACGTCAAATTTACAATTTACATTGTATCATTGTGTCAATTTTATAACCAGAATCTGGTCACTTTATGCATACGATCTTCGACGAATGTATTTCAAAATATAACATTTATCTGACATCTAACACCGCTTTAAATATGACCTCAGAAAAAAATTGTTCCATATTGCTAATATCACAATCATCACAACAAGGTCTGTTCTATCTCATGCTAAAAATACTAAAAATCACTGCAACACTGCACAGAGTTTAACGGCGGCCATTTTTGTTGTTTACAATTCTTGTACTTTGAGTTTGTGCTGTTTAATAGTTGTGTTTCTTACAGAGGCACTTGTAAGCCTCAAATAAGGCCTTTAAGTGCTAAGGACAACCATTTTACTCCTCTTTTATAATAAATATACCTTATTCTATCAGGGCTGTCAAATGACAATTTTAAGGTTAATTTGTGGGTTAAAATTTAACCTTAAAATTGACATTTGACAGTTTTATGACAGCCCTGATAGAATAAAGTTTATTTTTTACAATAGAGGAGTAAAATGGTTGTTCTCAGCACTTTAAGGACTCTTTTAAGGCTTACTATGAGAAACACAACGTTTAAAACGATTATTAATCTGTATAAACAGAGCACAAACCCAAAGCACAAAAAATGTAAACAACAAAAATGGCCGCCGTTAAACTGTGCAGTGTTGCAGTGATTTTTTGTATTTTTAGTACGAGATAGAACAGACCTTGTTGTGTGGATTGTGGCTAATATCATATTTTAGTAGATATTTTATCATCGTAGAGTTATACTTAATGACCATTCTTTAAAGAAGGATAATGAGGTAAAAACACAATAAAGCTTTAATAAAGAGAAATTCTAATTAATTTTTTTTTGTTTGTCGTGTCGGATTTACTTACTTTAATAATACGGCTCTAATTCAAATTTAATTTAAACGCCTGAAGCTTTTTTACCACATTTTTAATACGAAAGCTTTTAAAAACAATTTATTAAATGGGTTTTTCTTAATTTTCCTGGCATTTGATATTTTTTAGTTGTATGTGTGTTTAATTTTAAGCCATTATATATAAATTCTGCACAATTTCATAAAATAAATAGATTCGTCGCTTTTTAAATAAAAAATTGATGCGTTTATTTATATTTTATTTTGTTTTTGAGATTTTTTTTTTCAGTAATAATAAAACCCGCCGCATTCTCCATTTTTTGAAAAAAAAAGAATTTTAGTGTTATTACCAATTTGCCTTCGCAAATCATAAGTTTAGGTAAAATGGGATAAAATCCGATTTAAAGAAAATAATATCATTTGTGTATTGTTTGCCAAGAACTGTTACAATTTGGCTATTTTAAAACGTTTTTTTAAGAAATTATAAAATAAAACCATTTTTGTGTGAGCCAGTTGCTACAGTTTGACTTAGTATTTTTAGTATTTAAAAATGGTACATCTGCTAAAGAATTTAATTAAATACTTTGACACTGTCAAATTTTCAAAAATATTTATTATTGATAATTTACTTGTCAATTATAAATAAAAAGATAATTATGCCAAAAATAATAGCAACGAATTCGAATGTAAAAGCCCTTTTGAGGGCAAAACTTCATTTTGATGAAATTATGCCAAATACCACAATGGAAGAAAAAGTACTTATGGACATTTTTGGAGTAAAAAAGTAACGAATTTGGTATTATACATTATTTTCACATTATTCACCATTGGACAACATTTACGTTCACAAAAAATTTTAATTTCTTTTATATAAATTCTTTTCAAACCGAAGATTATTATCCGATAGGAATACTTTCCCTTCTGGGCCTTAAAGCAACCTATATTTAACTCCTTTTTTATATGATTTTAGTCATCCAAGCACCACCAAAGCCAAATCAATTGCATTTTTAACTACGAATTTCAACTCAACTTTACAACTGCACAATGTAACCTACAATAATTTATACAAAACCACAATTAGATTTATAACTAGCTGAGTTTGTTTTAATCAATGCGACCAACTTGACAACTGTATTTACCAACCAAAACCCTAAATTTGCAACGTTGCCGCAGTCCAGATAAAAAAATGAACTTTAATAAAAATTTTAAATCAAAAATATGCTTTTTTTGTAATATTGGGGTTCTCGTATTTGGATGACATATTGCTTATGCAATATGAAGTTATTTATTTGTACAGGATTGTTTTGGTTGGTAGTGGTTGGTGCTGGGAATCGCGAACAGCTACGCAAATGTGACATTCCTGTGCAATGTTGCCAGGTTTCATGCTTTTGCATATATTTTTTAAAACATTTCCATCATAATAAATATATTTTTTATTATCAGCACTTTTATGCTTGTTTGTCAGTTATTTTCAAGTTTTTTCAATCGTAAAATCCTGTTCAATAAATTTATATACAATAATGAATTAAATAATTTTACCACCTATTTAAAAATTTTGCAACCTAAAATCCTTTATCTCTAGTAATTACCTATATTTCGTTAACTGATTTTATTTACATAGATAAATCAATACAAATAAAACTACTTTACTAAACATGTATCTCATCTCATCTCAAATTGCATTTCAGTCAATGTTATTGGCAGACCGTAAAGCAGATTTGAATAATAAACGCAAGAGGTTGGTTCTGTTCATACTTTTAAATCAATAAATCACATTTCAATTGGATTTTTTTTTAAATTTCAATCATAATTAAAAAAAAATGTTTTTCAACAAATAAAGCCAGTTAATTAATTTTAAATGAACTTACAAAGCTTAATTTAAAATAAAAATTATAATGACTGTGTGCACAACTATGCAGACTCATTTTTAGACAGCTCTTTTTACAATAAAAAAAATTGTACGAGCCCTAACCACATAATGTTCGGACACTTCATAATTTATACAGAAATTTTTTTCGTGAATACTATCTCAAAATTATTAGAAGTTATGAAAAATTCAGCTTATTTTGGCATATACCCCTCGAAGCGATTTTTATTTTTAAAAAGTTTACCTTTTATTTTTAGCTTTTAAAAAAAGGCTAACTTTTTAACTTTTTTTTGTATGAGTAAAAAAAGTTATAAATGGACCCATTAAAAAGAGCATAAAATATTATACAAACCCTGAAAATTTGGTAAAAAATAAATAAATTATAAAAAAGTATAAGTAATTTAAAAATGCTATTTTTAAAGAGTTTTTGCAATTTTCTTAGGAAACGGGAGATTTTGCAGATATATATATCGCTATAACTTTCTTATTATTTATACAATTTTTACCAAATTTTCAGGGTTTGTATAATATTTTATGTTCTTTTTAATGGGCCCATTTATAACTTTTTTTACTCATGCAAAAAAAAGTTAAAAAGTTAGCCTTTTTTTAAAAGCTAAAAATAAAAGGTAAACTTTTTAAAAATAAAAATCTAATAATTTTGAGATAGTATTCACGAAAAAAATTTCTGTATAAATTATGAAGTGTCCGAACATTATGTGGTTAGGGCTCGTACTATCAGTTGTTAATTTAAACGATAATTAATTAATTTATTGGCATAGCAAAAATTAAACGTACTTGTTTTTCTTTGTAGCAACTTTAGTGCGACAAACAGCCAAATGCAATCATTTAGCAATAAATTTGAATTTACAAAGAAAACAAACACTAATTAAGCCATGTTTTCTTTGAGTTAACATTTCATATCGAACATATTAATTGGGTTGTACAATTTGTATTTACCTTGCCTAATGGTATGAAGATAATTAAAAAAAAGTGTTAATTAATTTTGTTACCTACTTAACTAGGCTGGTAATGCAACAATATAAATAAATTAAGTAAATATTATTTTCTATGTAAATATTAACTCTTAAACATTTCTTAGAATATGACCAACTCCTTACAGATAATTTTTTCTCCTATTCTGTATCTGGATCACAATATAAAAAGCTGTATACCTATAGGTACTCGTATAGAATTTTCATCATTACAAAGCTATTTTACCTATTTTTAACAAATAGGTCGGTATCACTTCTGGGTAACCGGTTATTACCGTCGAAATAATTCTAAACCTAGCAAGGCAGAAAGCTTTACGCTATAAATTTTTAAAAAGTAATATATTTCCTTCAATTTTAATAATAAAATAAAAACATTGAATTTTTATGCGTAGTGAATTAATTTATATGCAGGGTGTTTTTACTTAGTTTACATTTTTTTTACAAAACTGTCTTATTTTATATTCAATTATTTATTAATATTATATGGTTTGTCCTAAAAAATAAATCTATCAAGTTTGATAAACGCCATTTTATACACGAATTAAATTTAGGCACGAGCGAGGTTGCGAGCGAGTGCTTAAATTAATGAGTGTATAGAAAAGTTTATAAACGAGGTGCATACTATACTTTTTCTACGACAAATACTTATTATTATCCTAAAATGATTTAAATCAAAAATTTGTATAGAGCGCCATCTATGAAACATAAGGGGAATCTGTGTGTCACCGTCAAATGTAAAATTTTTACACATTATAAAGGTTATAAATCGAAATGTATTTCTTGAAAATTGACAGTTTTTCACAGTGAAAGTAAAGAAAATGTTTTATGAGCACTTTACACTGGAGTCCGTGCCCGAATTTAGGTTATAGTTTACTGCCGGCGAAATTAAAAGGTCAGTTCATATAAACTTTTCAAATATTGGCGTTGAGAAACTATTTAATACTTTTGTATTTTTGTGTTGAGATAATAAAATAATTTTCATATTTAGTATTATTTTACAAGAAAGGCAATTTATTTTAACGATTGTATGACATTTGACAACCGTCAACTAACTTCAGCCCGTTACTAAAAACCTGTTGCTAATTTCAGCCCGTGACTAAAGCGCCATAAAGCCACAACTTGTCAATGTGTATTTAAAAGGTCACTTAGTGTCATGGAAACATGTACGATAAAAGGCGTTTTAAAGGTGGGAGCAGAAAAAAGTATATTTCCTTTTTGTGAAGTGAATTAATTTATATACAGGGTGTTTCGATGTGCATTACTTAGGTTAATTTTTTTTTACTAAAACTGTCTTATTTTATAATTAATTATTTATTAATATTATATGCTTTATCCTAAAAAATAAATCTTACAGAAATTTATTTAAATATACTTTACTCTAATATTTGGTCCACACAGTGGTCCGTTAAGTATTATAACGGAAGCATTATTGGATAATATCAGTATTTAATACATAATCACATCAGCCTATTTGATTTGCCCTTAATAAATAATAAATCGACCCATCTTATCTATGTCATATCCATTAGTCATCCTATACAGCTTTCTATATTGGATTAGGCAATTGACACATCCATTTTAGATATATTGGGGTAAATTTGTTTTGTCGGTGTGTTGTGCAAATTTTGACAGTAACGTTGGGAAATTTGTTAGTTAGTTTATTAACTAATTAATTATTATTTAAAGAAGACAATTTGCTTGAATTAAAGGTTTACTCAAAATAGTAACAATTATAAAAGTTGTCCCTAAAATGCCTGTAAAAAAATAATAATAATATCACATATTCCTTAGAGCAAAATAATGCGATAAAACTAAATGTTCTACTGCACGAAAGTTTATAATAACGAAGATACAGTGTGTCAAAGTTGAAAGTTCGTTTTCAATTTTATAAAATAACTCTGATATTGATATTCGGGGGTTTACCAGGACAGACAAATTAATAAATGCGTTTAGATGGACACAATTTTTTGCGCTTTGGTGTATTCACGTTTAAATAAAAATATTTTCATATTTAGTTTCGGTCAGAAATATGAGATATTATTTTGTACAGGGTGATCCCCTATAATGTCGCCCCCCTTTAACTTTTTTATTTTAAGTGCCCTAAAAAATTTAAAAAGGTGGTTTTGTAGGTACTAAAAATACTTTTTTTCTACGTATAAAGAATTGATGAGTATACAGGGAAAAACAAAAAGTTTATTTTTTTTCAATGGATCACCCTATATATGTATTTATTTTTCGATTCCTTGTAAAATTCTAAGCATATTTCATATAACATACCCGTAACGAACGTGGCATGGGGGGCACACATTAATAATTAAAAAGAATATTAAAACCACAAAAAAACTACCTTTGGCCAAAACACGTGATCGTCTAGTTTAAATAAATTAAGTTAGGACCCCTTTTTGTTGTGAATACGGTTTTGGATACGTAAGTACTTGAGCAATTGAAAAGATATTTAAAAAGCAAAGAAAAAGTATTACATTAAAATAAGTTTATTAATAAAAACAATTAATACAAGAGTTAATATTATTGCTACTGTACATTAATAATATAAATAAAAACATTTGTACTTGAAAAGTATCATTGATTTAAGTTATTAAGGTAAAACCTTAAAAACCCACATACACAATTCAGACATGCATATATGTCGCACATCTCAACAATATAAATAATACAACAAAATCAAAGTAATCAATATGAATATAATCAATTATATTATCATATTGCTAAGATTATTCACCTACATAAATGGTAGGCTCGGACGGTGTAGAAAAGCAAATACACATTGAAATAATTATTAATGTACAGCAACAAACAACAATAATGTGAAACATAAAGTATAATATAACTTAGGTCACAAGCAACAATAATAAATGGTATTTGTATAAATAAAATATATAAATAACAAGTGGTGTAGTAGTGGACAACGGTAATGCAATTTAATTGTACAGTAATAAAGTAATAAAAATATGTCAGTGCAAATCAAATATTGTAAAATAAAATGATTATCAATAATAATAAAATAAGACCATAAAACAACAACTTCATATCAATATCCCTAGGGATAGCTATCTAACCATTCTTTGTCTAAATTGGTTAACTGGCATTATTGGCAATTGGGTGCGCCTGTCAAAGCAAAGCTGTATCCACCGACGGGTCCCGTATACCTAAATTCAACCGTTTCTGAAATATTTAAATTATTTTTAAGATAATAAGTTGAAATAGTTTGTCTTTCTCTGTCTGAGTACGCCATTTTTACTTATTTAACAAGACATATTGACATAATGTCACTATAGTAATTTATTTTCAATAAAAATTTTGGTATACTGAGCCTTCTAATTTCTAACAGTTTAAAAAAACATTTAATGATAACATTTCGAATGCGAATATTTCAGAAACGGTTGAATTTAGGTATATGGTTTGTTATATGAATTATGCTCGTAATTTTACAAGGAATCGAAAAATAAATTCATATATAGGTGATCCATTGAAAAAAAAATAAACTTTTTGTTTTTCCCTGTATACTCATCAATTCTTTATACGTAGAAAAAAAGTATTTTTAGTACCTACAAAACCACCTTTTTAAATTTTTTGGGACACTTAAAAAAGTTAAAGGGGGGCGACATTTCCGTATATTGATCCCTTTTCCATTTTTTTATACGTGGAAAAAAATTATTTTGTAGTAACTACATAACCACACTTTTAAAATTTTTGGGACACTTATATAAAAAAGTTAAAGGGGGGCGACATTATAGGAGATCACCCTGTACAGGCATTTCAGGAACTCCTTGTAGGTATAATAAAAGGCATAATAACTGTATAAAACAAAAAGAGTTCGCTGATTTAGTATTAATAGTAATGGGATTAAATCTAAAGCTCCTAAAAGTTTCCACAATTGCAATTTAAAATTAACATTTTTCACAAGTCATTTCTGATCTTTATAAAACTGATTTATGACCACAGAGTCTTAAAAGGATATCGTCATTTCTCGAGAACAAAAAGCCGGTGTTAAAAGTGGAACTAAAAGTTTTTGTTCGTCCGTCTGCAAAGTCTAATTAAGGACGATGTTCTTTGCTGATACATATCTGGAAAGTTAATTGCCAGAGACCGCATTTCTTTTAATAATACCAATGTATGTTATGGAAATTTCAAACTCGGGGCGGTTATGGGTGCTGTTAAAAAATGACGGAATAATTCCTTTAAAGGCTCTCAGCATTATTTTTTTAATCATATATTATATCACGAGAACTATGAATTTAATCGGCTCAGTAGTTTTTTGTTTGTTTTTTTTTGGAAAATGTTGAATGCAAAATAATTTAATAAAATCACGAGACCTCGTAGCGGTCGAGGGGTTTTATTTTTAATTATTTTGCATGAAACTATTTTTCAAAAAGAAAAATCAAATAAGAAACTTACTGAGCATAGTTTGACAGATTAAATTTATAGGTTAAGTGATATACGTCTAGATTATTTCTCGAATTAAAGTAAACTATTTGACAATTCATAAAATCTGACGTGTCAAAATTTATAAATATTTTTTTAAAGAAAATTCCATTAATTTAAGGTATGTAATAAGTAATAATTGATATTTCGTAAACTATAGATAACTTATTTTTTATTGTTTTTTAAAAAATGTTTGTTAAAACTTGTAAATAACACCATAAAATCGTAAACGAAAATCCAATATGGAGGCTAAAATTTAATCGCTGTTAAATAGTTCTAGTGATTTAATCGCTTATTTAAACGAAATTTATTCGAAAATTCGAGGCTTTTGATTGGTTCATATTATAATGAGGGAAATAATCGTTTATATTTTTGTGCAAACACAACAAATTAATCTTCACCCTTCAGGAGCTGATTTGCCATTTAAATCCTGAACGATAAATCAGCGAGCCGGCAGGCAAAACATCATGCCTTAAGAAGTTAATCAAGCTGGATATCTGAGAACAGTTGCCACCAACGTTTGTGTTTCCTTCTATGCAAATCAAAGCCGAAACGTTTTGAGTCGCATTTACAGTAACAAGCGACAAGCCATTCATACCCCGAGATGCAACAATTGCAAAAACCGCAAACCCTCTTCAACAGTTCTGCTTGCTGGAGTGGTTGCTTGTTAAATTAAAACGGCTCTTTGTTTCAATACAAGCGTTTTTAACACTACGATCACAGGATAATATGAGGGATAAGTGATGTTAATTTTGTATTGTTTGACTTTAAATTTGTTGGTTTTAAAATAAAATATAGATTAATGCAAAGATAAATTGGTAATAGGTACGCAAATAAAAAATAATATATATAAGTCAAACATTGAAAATATGACTAATAAAATAAACAATAAACAATATATTTATATGGTTGTGTAATAGTAATTTAAGTTTAAAAAAACTAGGTTTTGTGTGTTTGGAACACAATCAAAATTAAAAAACATAGTTGTAAAAAATGTAAATTTGAAAATTAACAAAACATGAGTGTAATATTAAATATTTATAGGTGAATATATTGAGATGTCCCGCAAGTGAAAATGATTATTTTTTATTTTTGGTTGATTTGGTTGTTTCACTGTTAGTCTAGAATGGGTTTTTTTGGGAAGCCACCAGGTCTATAGTAATAACTAGAGGGATATTTAGGTACTAAAAACTGAAAAATAGGTAACTAAAAAGGTACTAAAAAAAATAATTTTAGGTTAAAAAAAACATTAAAAGTTTAAGTTTCGTTTATAATTTTGTTTAGCCGCATACCCAAACACAGAACATACCCACAATAAACTATTTATATGCAATAAACTGTGTTTCACTGAGTGACACTCACTACACAGAAGTTCTATGACAGAACATAAGCTCACTACAAAGAAGGTAACTGTAAAGAAAGTTACTGTTACAGTCTGTGACCATAAGAAAAAATTCTATACCGTTGAATTGCACGCCCTGGATAAAATATTGGCGCAAAATTTAAAAAGAGCACAAAAAAATAAAATAAGTACAAATACGTAAAAATAGGTAACAAATAGGTGAAAAACCTCCAAAAAAGGTAAAAAAGGTGAAAACAAGTTAAAAAATAGGTAACAAAAGTATAAAAAGGTAGTTTAAAGCAAAAACCTCCAAAAAAGGTAAAAAAGGTGAAAACAAGTTAGGTTCATATAAAAGAAAATCTTTTAAAACACATTTTGGTATTATTGGTTTTCAAATAGTTACATCGGCTGAAAAAAGGTAAAATAACTAAAATCCCATCCCTAGTAATAACATAACATAAGTGGTTCTGCACCAATGCAAGAATTTTAAGAAATCATACATTGTAAATATTAGAGCTTCACAGAAGATAGCTTCACGGAGGTTAGGATTTCGTTTGTTTTTTTAAACATCCCTTTGTGTATTTAAAATAAGTTATTGCATCTTTTGACACCTTAATATTTTTAAAAAATACAATTGTACATACATAAAATATTTATAAAAAAAATCTACTTACTGAGATATTACCCTTCACGGTAAATAGCAAATTAATGAACTTAAACTTTTGAATTATAAAACAACAACACTATCATCTGCATATAAATTCTAACTGACCTTTAGGAATCACATGCATATATAATGTCGTAAACAGATTTCGTGAGATTCACCCAATGTTCCACATTTGGAATATTGTTCTTCAGTATAATTTAATTTTAAAACCGTCTTTTAAAACTAACCAAATGCAAGTGATTCAGAACAGAGACCTAAGAACTATTTTAAAGTGTAATCGGTATACTCCACTTTTGTCCATGTTTAAAGTTTTAAATGTATTAACTGTGAAACAAAAATATTTTGTTTTATGTAAACTTATTTGTTTTACAACACATAAAACTAATGATTTTATGCTGCAACAAAAATGTCACACAAGCCAATTGTTGAATTCAATATTGCATGAGGGTTTGACAAATTATTATAAGCTACTACCTGAGATAAAAAGCTGTAATCAAAGATTATCTTTGGCTGTAATAACCTAAAACTATTTTAGAAATTGTTAAGACATTATCCTATAGAACATGTTATCTAATTCTAATGTTTTATTCTTCTAAAGTTGTATATTATTTTTATACTTTTTATACATTATATTATGTTATTTTATTATATTGTTATTTGTTTATTGTTAATTATACGAGTATATTATATTTTTTTGCAATATTTCTAAATAAACGATTATTAAAAAAAATTTAGAATGCTAATAAACATGGCAGTCGACTAAAAAAATATAATTCCATCTGTTTTTAATATTTTATTATTAAATATTATAAAAATAAAATAAAACACGTAAATCCTATGAATTTTAATTAATCTAATAAATAAAAGAAATGAAAAGTCAAAGATCACTTAATAGTTATATTGCGTGAGCTTAATGCAGGTGTATTTGTACGTCTTAAAAAGTGCCCACTTTTAATTAAGGTTAATGTGTTATTTCAATTAACATTTTACTACATACTCGAACAAATATGTATACATTTAAAGAATTAAATTATTTTTCTACTCGCACCTTTAAAACGCCCATCATCGTACATGTTTGACCTGTTAAGTTAGCAACATGTTTTTAGTTACGAGCCTTGTAAAATAATACTAAATGTGAAAATTATTTTGTTATCTCAATACAAAAGTATTAAATAGTTTCTTGACGCCAATATTTTAAAAATTATATAAACATTTGTGCTGTCCTTATGATTTCGCCGTAGTGGTGCAGTTAACTAGATTTAACTGATAAAGCGTTGCAAATACTATATCGGTTGTTAGTCTATTTTCAAGGGATTTTTTTATTTACGCAAACAAATTTAACATTTTAACTCCTGTAGATTCCCAAGTTAGAAATTCGCGAATTCCAATAAATACAACTGTCACTTTTTGTACCTATAACATTTCCTTTGTTAGAATTTTTAATTTTAATCATAATTTAAAGCTATTTTAACATTTTAAGGTATCAATAATTGTAAACTATAATTAAAATAATAATAGAGAATGTTAATGGTGACATTTACGTCAAAAATGTTTATTGGGATGGTTACTTTATTTTTGTGTTTTATATAATACTGCCCAACTATGGAGAAAGGCAGTAACTGATTAACAAGAAATCTGTGAAAAATTGGCATAAACTAAATTTTTATAAAAAGCAGTGGATATTTAATTGATTTATTTAACTAATAAGATAGTTTACTGCATTTCTTCGTTGAATTAAGATACAAAATGTCCATAGCTTTATCAGAGCACAAGAAAACGCATTAAGAATTTTTTTGTAGTTACTGCCTTTCTCCATAGTAGGGCAGAATAGTTATTAAGTATTTGACGTAGAAAAAATATAGTATGCCACTCGTTTATAAACTTTTCTGGACACTCATTTAATTAAGCACCAGCTCGCAAGTGCCTATAATAAATTCGAGACTAAAATGACGTTTATCAAACTTGATACAAACTGATTGTTCCAATCCTAGGGTTAAAACTTGTAATACCAAAAAATGTTGTGAATTGTTGTGACGTTAATTGTTGTGAATTAAACTGGCTTGATGAACCATAAATGAGGTTGTAAATTGAATCCTTGATGGATCACGAATTATTGATGATTGTGCAATTTGATTGAAACACTCACTTAATTAAAATAACACAACTTTATTAACTATGTACAATAAAAAATGTTGCCCAGAGATCTGCTGATCCTGAAGCGAACATGTTAATCTTACGACTGCTTAATATTGACTCGTATTCAACAAAATAAAAATGAATTTGATTTTAAATTTTATTCGTAAGTAATATCATAAGGGCATTTAATTTTTCCGAAAAGAATCGAAAAAACACGTTGCTAAGTAATATTTTAACAAAAAGCATGAGTGCTGGTGGCAACAAAAATCCGAGTCGAAGAGGAGGATTTTTGCACCTGCACGAATGCATTTTGTTAAAAAATATTACTTAGCATTGTGTTTTTTCGATTTTTTTCACAGGAAAAATTTGATGCCCGAATGGTATTTGACAAGACTATTTCATGAGTAAAAGTTAACAATTAAAATATAAATTGCAATTTTGGTGACAACCGCTGTCAAGTTTTGCCGCGGGTAAACTCGAATAAACTGCTGACAGGTGCTGTCACACAGTTTTTTCACCTAGAAACCATTTGTAATTCAAAATTGCGCGTTTGTGATTGGTGGAAATTAAGACGAGGAAAATAGTCTATCTAAATGCATTTTAAATAAAAAACATTTCTTTCACAACTTTATTCTTACACAATATAGTAAACAATATGAAACGAAAATCCAAATGAAAAACGTCATTTTTTCTTTTTTTCAGCTTCAATTTTTTTCTCATGCATCTTATCTTAAAATTCTTAAAACATGCTTTTAATAAACTGCTTATCAGCGTCTGGAATTGATTTAAATAATTGGTATAAATAAACCTTAACTTCGGCGAGTAAACATTTTTTTACCACCGGACATGGTCTCACATCGGGCAACTTAAAAAAACCTTTGTGGCTTCTTGTTCCAATACGATAAATTAGATTTGCCTGTACAAAATCTTTGTCATCTTGTACTTTTTTGTAAAATATTTTCGCAGGAAATTCTGGTAATTATTTAAGGACCTTCACCGATGCATAAGGTAATTTTAAATTAATATTTCTGAGGACTTCCCGTATTTGAGTTTGGCCTGGCTCTGAAAATTTTTGTGTTATTTCCTTGATCTCCGGGAATTCTTCCATACACTTATTTAAGGCAAACGACAACTGAATTAAAGGTATTTTTTTGAATAAAGGAAACAGGAAATATTAGATCGTGGAAGAACAAATACATTCTCCATATCAAAACAAATAACAGCTGTTGTTTTATCTGTATTCTGGCGGTCCTTATACTTTTTATTTTGCAAAACTCCTTTGATTTAAAGTGATTTTTAAATTTCTCTTCTTCTATAGCTACCACCATTTTTTAAAATACGTTGTTCTTTGCAAACGCCACATTTTGGTTTAAGAAATTAGTAATTGAAGATGCTTCGATAAAAGCTCTTTTTCACGGGCGTAATATTTTTCTTATTACATTCCTTGTATATTTTATTGTTAGAATTTAAAAAAGCAAGTGAAATACAATAAATAGATAACAGAATAAATTTTTCACCTTATTTTCTTGTTTTTTTTTGCTTTTAGCACGAAATTAGGACACAAAAGAGCCCTCATGTATCGCAGAAATTACAGTGATTTGGTATTGCTGGAAATAAAATATTGAACAATTTTGAAATGCATTTTGTAGCTTAAAGAGTAATAAACATTGTTTTAAGTCAATGTAAATATAACCATATTCATTAATAGTATATTATGTATCAAGTTTGATAAACGCCATTTTATACACGAATTTAATTTAGGCACGAGCGAGCTAGCGAGCGAGTGCTTAAGTTAATGAGTGTATAGAAAAGTTTATAAACGAGGTGCATACTATACTTTTTCTACGACAAATACTTATTATTATCTTAATATGATTTAAATCAAAAATTTGTATAGAGCGCCATCTATGAAACAACAGGGGAAACTGTCAAATGTCACATTCAGATTCACATTTTTACATTTTATAAACACAATTATAAAGGTTATAAATCGAAATGTGTCTTGAAAATTGACAGTTTTTCACAGTGAAAGTAAAGAAAATGTTTTATGAGGACTTTACAGTGGAGTCTGTGCCCGAATTTAAGTTATAGTTTACTGCCGGAGAAATTAAAAGGTCAGTACAATGTTCATATAAACTTTTCAAATATTGGCGTTAAAAAACTATTTAATATTTTTTTGTTTTTGTATTGAGATAATAAAATAATTTTCACATTTAGTATTATTTTACAAGAAAGGCACTTTATTTTAACGATTGTATGACATTTGACAACTGTCAAGTAACTTAAAACTAACTTCAGCCCGTGACTAAAAACCTGTTGCTAACTTCAGCCGGTGACTAAAGCGCCGTAAAGCCACAACATATCAATGTTGATTTAAAAGATTACTTATTGTCATGGAAACATGTACGATAAAGGGCGTTTTAAAGGTGGTAGAAAAAATATCTTAATCAAGCTAAAATCCCAGATTTGGAAAAAAGTGCAGATAGAACAATATAATTCTCGCCTCGCGAAATTACGAGTACCTATAGGTACTCGTACTTGTATACAATAGAATTTTCAATAAGTTGCTGTGTAAGATATTTGTTTGTGTTTGCCTTTGGTGTCAAAGTTTTGTCGGGTGTTTTGGAGCTGTTGAAACACCTATATTTTCCTCAAGACATGACGTTCTTCTCGGATAAGGATGTAATTTATGTTGAAACATGCGAAGACGTAATTTTAATTCGCAACCTAAATATTATTTAGATTTCGGTCGCTTGCATAAATTTATGAATCTCTTATCCAGAGCGCTTTTTCATTATTCTGCATCCCTTTTAAATTCCTAGATAAAAGCAACAACATGGATTTTTTTATTACTACAAAGAATTTAAATTTAGCATTTAAAAACTATACACAATTTCATGCATTACACAGTAAAAAAAATCAACTCTAAGCAACACTAATTAGAGTTCACACAGGTCCACACTAAATAGTGTTGTTTTATAACACTTCAATTAGAGTAATTTTCCTCAAGCAAGCAAGTATGATTTAACACTATAGCACTGAGGATAAAGTAATTTTACACTGTATTAAAAAGTGTTAATTTACCTTAAATCGTGTACTTCTACACTTCCTGGGTAAAATCCTACTTTTGTTTAGTGTAAATTAACACTACTTTGGGAAAGTTCTAATTTTAGAAAGGTACTTTTACTCTTTTAGTGAAAACTTCTAGTGTAAATTAACACTATTATTTGAGTAAAACCTACTGGTGGTAGTGAATAAAACGAAAAGGTAAATAAAGAGAAACATTTATTTGGAACAAAAATCTATGACAATTATCAAAATCGGTGCCTTTTAAAATAAAATTTTATATTTGAGTCGTATGGCTGGCTTAAGCAAAATGGTTCCTTAAAACGTTAAAGTTTTAGATCAATGCAATGTTTTACTGGCTGTCAACTTGTAAGCAATGAATTATCTTGAGAATTCATCAGTAATCCATTTTTCTGTTATAAAAAATGGGTGATCCCCTTGGTAAAGAGGCGTCAGGCGTGTACAAATTTTCCATAATATTAATAAAAATGTAGGTATAGGTTAATATAACAACCATTACGCTTGAAAATAAAAGGTAAATGAAGTGTGTATAAATACATGTATTTATATTATTAATGTTACAAGTACTCGACCTACTGCCGTAAATTATTGATATATAATATAGGTCGGGTATGGACATCCTTTTAACATATTGGTATTTATTGAGTATTAAGGCTTTAAGAAAAAGGAAGTATAATACTTACCAAAAAATAAGAATGTCCCCTTATGGATTCATCGTAATTAAAATGTAACTGAACAAAAATGCCACACTTCCACAACGCGGTATCTCCGGACATGCACTGCGTAGGTAGATAGGTACCAACCAAACATTTTAAAACGCATTTCGCTTATTACCAGTTTTTTTAGTCTATTTTGCCACTATTGGTGTAATTTAACTTTAATGATACAATGGGCACTGTAAAAGTTACACTACAAAATACACTAAAGTGTATTTTGTAGTGTAACTTTTACAC
Organism: Brassicogethes aeneus; assembly: GCA_921294245.1. NCBI lineage: Eukaryota > Metazoa > Arthropoda > Insecta > Coleoptera > Nitidulidae > Brassicogethes > Brassicogethes aeneus. Next base: position 50,739,880 of record OV121135.1, read on the forward strand.
TTACAAATCAACTCTAATATTTTTACCCCTAAAGTAAAAAATTTACACGGGCAACATTTTTTACTGTGTAGTGCTGAAGTTAAAACTACATCAAGGGAGAATTAAAAGAGACAGCAGGAAGAAAAAAGTCTTTTGTATTATTAATTTTTCTTTTAAATACTTTTAATTATGCGCGATAATTTTTTATACAAAAAAAATGCAAAGCATTCTGTTTATTGGCTAAAATTTTAGCATGGATTTTAGGATTAATTTGGTGTATAATCATGTATGCAATTTTCTTGTTTAATAATTTTCATGTTAATTACATTGTCCAGACTCTGCACTGCATTATTAATGGAGTAGGATAGCGTGCCTGCAAAAGTTTAGTGTTCAGTAAAAAAGTCGACTACTTGCATGATGATTTAATTTGGTTATATTTTATAATTCAGTCCGTGGTTAAAATTCAACATTTAAAAATACTTGAAAAAGCAAAACCAGGTAACAATAAAAGGCCCTCCAATCTAATTTCAAATGACACTGGACCACAAAGCCATATTTTATGATTTGATCAATAAATGAAAAAAATAGTCCTCAATGTTTGCACGAAATTATTTTTAAAAATAAATAATATTTTATTTTTATTACACAAAATTAATTAATACAGCGTTTTTAGCCTGATAAAAAACGCTGTTTGTTGATGTAAGTTAAAATATGAAATTCCAAATTAATCCATCCAGTCTATTATTTTCACTAAGTGGCAAGATTGAAATTTTAGAACGGAATGAAAGAAAAAGTTAAATACAATTTAAAAAAGTAAACTTTTATAAACTGATTAAAACGAAACTGAACTTTTATAATTAATACTTTTTAAGTCAACAAGCTTAAATCAAGAACAAAACAGGTTGTTTTAAAGCTTTTTTTAATTTTTAGCTAAAAATAAGACTTTTTTAATTACAAATTAAATTTTAAATGTAATTTTTTTTTTAAACTTTCTGTAATTCGGAAATTATTCTCAAAATTTTTATGAGTGTATTTATAGTGTGTTATAAAAATCAGATTTGTTAACATGAGTTTAATAATTTTATTTTGTAATATTTTAACATAATTTTTTGTAGAAATAAAAGAATATTCTACTGAAAGTTTTGTAAAGGTAATATGCAGTTTAATAGGCATTTTGTTAATTTCAAAGGTTACAGATTATTTTGTTAAGGTTTAACAAATTATTTCGTTGAAAAAGTACAAGTGATTTTATGCCTATAGGCAGTTAATCAGAACATTTCCCACTGACAATACGCATCATCAAGTTCAACTAACTTCAGCGTCTGCAACTTATGTTTCTGCTTACTTTATTATAATTCGTGTTCGTAGCAACTGTCCAGAGTGTTTATAATATATAACCAGAAATCTGTTATTATTGTTATTTGGATTTCTCATACCTATTTAACGAGTGTGCGAAGTATCCGAAAAAAGATGCCATAACTGAAAGTAGGGGATACAGTAAAGTGGGTTAAAGTTACGAAATACATCAGTAAGTTTTGTAGTAGTATATTGTACCAAATTACTTCATATTTTGATGATTTCAGAATGGTGTGTATGTTATTTTTGTGTGCATTTGTGTAGGTAATTTTTTTTAGTAAATTAATTAATAAAGCAACATTTCTTATTGAAATTCTTTTCATTGAAGTTTCCAATTTCCAACAAATACTTTTTTTTTCAAGCGGCCATGATATACAACCTTATATGCCTGTATAGAGATAGTTGAAGTGCGTCTTTTTCATTAGCGGCAGACAAAAAACTCAAAAAAGCCTAGGGATAGAAGTAAATCCATAATTGTCTCAATAGACGTCAAATAATAAAATTAATTTAGCATTTCATAAAAAGCAATCACGATGTATTAATTATATTAATTATAATCGCACGGAATATTTAGTGATTATTTATTAAATTTTAATGTCAGAACTCCAAACAAATGTCAGTAGTACTGACATTTGTTTGGAGTTCTGACATTAAAATTTAATAAATAATCACTAAATATTCCGTGCGATTATAATTAATATAATTAATACATCGTGATTGCTCAGTACGTCAAAATTAATTCAAGCGCACTGTTTATTTTTTTAGGATATTCATCGGCATACGTTTTTTAGTTTTTATCAATAATTTCTAATGCTTTTAGCCAAAATTTTATCCCACATGCATGTGGGATAAAATTTTGGCTAAAAGCATTAGAAAGTATTGAAAAAAACTAAAAGTTATGAGTAAATACAATAATTCTATTGCTTATCCTATTTATATTACGCCCTTAAAAAAAATGTAAATGTTATTTGGAGTAGAATTTCTTTTTGTGCTTCGTACAGTTGCCTGCCTCAGCTACGCTTCGGCCGTCAATCTCTGTACTCACCACAAAAAGAGCCACTTCTACTCCTTAGGATATAATCTACTATTTGTTACTGGGTCTACAAAAAGGTTTCTAAAAATAAGGTAATTTTTTAAAATTACAAGAATTATAGTGGAATTATAATAATTGATATATAGGATTTTGTTGTTAATCTACAAAATTACAAATTACAGTTGGTTGTAAACTTAACCTAAAGTTATGTGGAATTGGATTAACATAAAATATGGTTAAATTTGGTTAAAATTAATAAATATTTTTTATTGTGTATATTGTAATGTTTGAGAATCGTGGATAGGGCAACAAATTTTTGCTCTATGTAAATACAAAAATAGAAATAGTGGATATGCTATTATCCTTTTAAACGGTGATAATAAAACCTGAATTTATTGAGAATCAAATCTTTAGTATTAACTAAACTTCGATTAAGCTTTTAGTGGTTTTGTCGTTATTAAATATCTTCTATAGAAGAAGCGTATACGCTTCAATTTACCCGTTTAACAGTTAATTACGTGTTCATTATATATTGATAGGCGAATTTTATTGACATATTAACCTAGGAAAATTTATATTTAAAGTTGGTATAACCTACATCCTGCCAACTTTGATACCACTAGGAGTTTATAAGGCATTCAGTAAGTTTTCCAGCAAAGTAACAGTATCATGTTTATTATTTGTCTTGTTTGTATAAAGCTTTTAAAGACGCATTAGTAAAACAATATTTAATAAATAAAGAGTAATATCAACTTTCCTAAATTCATTGTCCAGACTTTTCTTAAATTCCTCATCTGCATTTTTTTATTTGAATAAGAAACAAAGTGGGGTATTGCAACTAGGGTTGGGAAAATTTAACTTTTTGCTTGTACTTGAAATTTCACTTGAAATTTTCATGACATTTATGAAATCTATTAAAATTTCCTAAATTTCTGAAATTTCATGAAATTTAAGATATTTTTGAAATTTATTGAAACTTTCAACAAATTTCAATCACTTTAAGTGTAATATATTAATATTGAAGTAAGCCCACTCAGGGACCATGGCAAATTGCCTCTCTTACCTCCTACCCCTCTGTGGGCCCCTGACCACCAATAATATAAATAGTAAATACCTATGTTTACCACAAATTTTTTGAGATTTCCTTTTAAAATTTTTTTAAAATTACTAAAACTAAGAGAAATATAGCACTTTTTGGTAAGCTAACGAGATTGTGCCACTTTCATTGTTTTATATTTATATATATTATTTTTATATATTTTACTGAAATTTTACGAAAATTGAAGAAACTTTGGCATTTTTTATCCGTTTTTCGATGCAATTATAGCAAAAGTAAGTTTAAATTAATCATGACTTTTAAAAAAAATTTAAGTCTGATTTAATTTACAAATTAAATTGGTAACTGAATTAAATTATTTAAATTAATTTATGCATATAAGTAACAATAATTACTTATAGTGTATTCAAATCCAAGGCGAACTAAACAAAAACGCCCAGAGGCTTCATAACTCGTTCTTATTGGTCGATTTGGAATGTGTTGTAAATTATTATTAAAGGTCCCAGGGGAGGCCGCATGTGAAATTTATGCGAAATTTTCAGTAAATTGCGAAACTTTCAATGAAATTTCTGAAAGTTTCACAGGCAATGTTAAAATTTTCGGATTGAAAATTTCATTTGAAATTTTTAAAAATTTAACTTTTCCAACTAAATGAAATATTTCAAGTTTGAAACTTTCAAAGTTGAAATTTTCATTTGAAAATTTCAACTGTTACAACAATTATTGCAACCCTTCGAACTTCTGAACTTCCACTGAACCACTCTGTATTAACAAGTTTGACATTTTAAAAGTAGCGAATCATGCAAGAACATTTTTTTAATTCAAAATGGCTGCTGTCCAGTGTATTACTGGGGGTGTAATGTGTTTTACTTTATATTTTATTAAAAAAACAATTTACATTTTCTCATGATACTAATTTGTTTATTTCTAAACTCAAACAAATGCATTATTATTTTTAATCTGCTAAAACAAGGAACGGATTATTCCGTCGTTTTCCTCTTTGTAACTTTAGGGTCGGCACAATCTACCCGTTCCCGAATAAAATAATTACATTGTATGTCTCGAAGGCATTCTCGAGCAACACGTTGCTGTTTTGTTTTTACGTACTACGCCCGACTGAACTGGATAATAACAGTCCATTTTCAAAAAGGGACAATGCGTCTGAACGTATTACCTACCCATTATCCGAATGGTTGCTTTGGGGTTTAGGTTCTTTATACTTTGGTTTAAAACGGGTTTAAATATCCAAACAAAATCCAATGTACTATAATTATTTCTGCCCAAAAATGCTGAAATAAATACATTGTTTTATTTTGTTTCAGGGTTCTTCACAAGAGGATTTCATTTTATATCAAAATTTCAAAACTATGCAGGATATTTTTTTGCCAAGATGCTACTTAACAACATATGAAATGTGTTGATTGTGTAGTAATTATAAGACTTTAAAATGAACGAGACGGACAGCAAAAGGATATGCGATGAGAAAAACAACAATACCTTTTTGGATGGTAAGAATTTTTTGGTTTCGCGTAAAAATCGAACAAATTTTGGATATTTGTTTGCAAGTGATGCCAGAATTGAATATATTTTTTTAACATTGTTCCTACATCTATAGATACGTTTTTAAATAAAAGTGTTATTACAAAATATCGAAATTTATATATTTTTAACACAGTACATTTTTTTAAATGTACCATTTATAAATGGTACATTACAAAATATCGAAATATTTTTTAATAACACTTTTATTTAAAAACGTGTCTATTTGAAATGAAGATAAAATGTAGACCTTATTAGTGGCAATAAATCCAGGTATTTTTTTTAGATTTTAACATACTGGGGGCGCTGGGGACAATTTAATTTAAAATTTTACCATTTTTTAAGGGTTAAAAAGTCGAAGAAGCAACGTTGTTTTATAATTTTGAGTATATGACGTTAGTATTGAAAATTAACTATTATTTGATATATAAACTTCTACATGCAAATTATGTATATATGAGAGAGACCATTTTTAAGTTAGGAGCATAATACTAACGTGTTTTACAAATTATATATTCTTTTATCTAGTTTTATAAGATAATCTATTATATATATATTATATATTAAACATTATATATTACATAAAATATATTATAACATACAATTCTTCAATCGATATAGATGAAGCTAAAATTAGTTTTATTTATAAATTTTGAATTTTTTCAAGTTTACTAATTTTGATCATAGTAGGCATCATAGACTTCTCTTTATGGTAACCTACCATTGGAAGCATGAAAGATAATTTGACAGTTCAGTTTATAAGTTACAAATGACTGATTGCGTTTCAATTTATAAGTGTACTATAAACTCAAAACATTAATTTATTAAAATGAATAAACTAAATAATAATTATAGACAGTGTCAGGAAGTTAGAAAATATAACATACTTTAATTTTATTTTATTTTTTGCTCCACAACGAAGCTTCAATTTATTTTTTACTCGATAAGCAAGCTTGAATTTTAATTCCAAACTAAGGAAAGTAATATTTACCCAATAAATAAATTAGAATAAAGACTTTATTTTTTATGTTGCAATCGGATATTTAGATATATCTATATTTTTTATGCAGATGTTTTTCGATTTTTTGTAATTAGTTATTTTGCATTTTTTATATTTAATTTAATGCAATACAGGGTGTTTCTGCAGACAGGCAATCGATATGGATTTGAAATTTTAATAGCAAATACAATTTGATTTAGACTATACCTAAAGTTAAAAGTTTTCAAGATATTATTTTTTTTCGTTAAAATTTTGCTGAATGCACGTTAATCAAAAAAGCCTCTTATTTTTTCGTTATTATGTTTGCTGACATGGAGATTAAAACATTGTTTAAATAATTTATTTTTTTAAAGGTTTTACTTTGAGAAAAACCACTTGCAATTAGGTAAACTTAAAACAATAATAATGTTTTTATTAGAAATGTAAAACCCTGTGTGTTTTAACATAATCAAATAGAACATTAAAGAATCTTTCGATTGGTATTATAATAACCTAAAGTTAAAATTTCAGAGACATTTAACAATTTCTAATATTTTCAACACTATTTTGTATTAAAAAAACTGTGAAATTCTACATGGGGTTTAATGTGACAGTATCCATGGTTACCACCAAATCTGTCATTGTTTAAAATTAATTAAAATATTTTATTAAAAAATGAATAACTTAAAAAATATTGACTTTAGGTATAGGATATGGTATAGCCATTTTACTCAGAATTTTATAAAGAATTAAAAAATGTAAAAATATATGAGGTGTCCTGTTTAAAATAACAAAGCTAAAGACATTTCCGGTAAAACAGGAAGTATTCTTTTGTTCAAAATAATTTAGGAAAAAAGTCTAAATCGAATAATTTACGCTATTAAAATTTTAAATCGATTCCCTAGAACTTGTAACGGACTATGTACGTGAAATACCCTGTATATTAAACGTCATTTATGTGTTATGCTATACTTAATTTTTAATAAAAGATACAATAATATTTGTATAAAAATGACAAAATGTACTAAACTAAACATTTATGAATACATTTAGATGTGGAAATAAGGTAAAAAAGTTTCTTGAACCCTTGCAAAACGACCGTTCGATCCTTTCGCGAAACCGTAATTAAATGGTTATTGTTATTTTATATTTTTTAGCACCATTCTGTAAAATATATTGTGAATACTTTTTTCTACCCCATTTTAAAATTCCAAATAAACAGGAACGCTTTATAAAATGAGAAAAATAAAAAAAAAATAAATTTATAGATTCATACTAAAATGTAGTCCTATTTAATTAACAAGCAACACCACTTTTTAAATTTATTATTATTATTATTATTTAAAACTTATTTAAATATGTACATATTCTACGACCAATTTATATTTTTGTTCAAATAAAATCAATGAATTTAATCGTTTGAAAAGTCTTATTTTCATTTAAATTTCCATTAAATAAAATAATTAATTATGCATATTCAGGCAAAAAACAATAATTGTTAAGTGTGTTTGTTTAATGGAAATATAATAAAGTCTAATTAAAAATAATCATATAAAATTAACGTTTTATTTAACATACACACATTTAACATGTGTTTACCTACATTTGCAACGCTATTGACCATTGACAATAATTTAAGTTAAAATGAGGTAATAAAATTTCTATTTGTTAATTAAATTTTGTAATACATTTTTGCTGCCAATCGAAGATAAGTTACAATCCATTTGCTTTACTATTTCACTTACACTGTATTTTTAAATGAATCTAACAATTTTTATTTTGCACAATAAACAACCATTGTATTTACAAGCAAATATAATTTATAAACTATTTCAGTATGTAAAAATATAAAATGAATATATAATAATAGGAGTTAAACACGATAATATTCAGTTCTAATAACATAGGTTTAATATTATTTGGTGTAAATAAATAAATAAACTTATATACAAATTTGTTACCCGTTTGATATAACAAATTCTTCATCAGGTTTATAAAATATTTTTAATAAAATCTAAAACTTATTAACAAACTCAAACATTAAAATTTTTGTTGTGCCTTTTAATGTAAAAACAGCTTTTCACAGATCTTTGAGCCGTGAAAATTTAATTATTAATTAAATTGAAAAACTCTTTCGTTGGGTGTTTTTCTTGCCAAACTTTACTTATAACGTTAGATGTAAAAAAATTATTTTATCGCTATCTTTTGTCTGGTTTAAATAAAAAATTAAGTCAAAAGGTCGAAAATTATGAGATTTAAGTTTATTTTTTTATTTATAGAAATTGTTACATATAATAACAAAATAATAATAAATGTTATTTATAGTTATAAATGCACTTAAATCTAGTTTGACTAAAAATAGATTTTAAATTTTAAGTAGGCAGGATACTGAGAATTAAAAGCAATTAAAAAATATCAAGTAAACCCAAGCCATAAGGATAATAAGTGCAATCAATTTAATATTAAATTCTTACCAGGATCCTGAGAACGACTGAGCGTTGTCCTGATTAATAATTATTATTTTTTTTAATAATGTTTTCATGGTTACCCTTTTTAATCCCCCCCAAAATACTATCTAGGATACTGAGGATTAGGCACTTTGAAAAGTATTTTCGACAAGAAAATAATTTTAGATCTCAATAATTTTACGTTTACTACTAGAAACGATTAGATTAACAGTTAAAAATATAAATTATTTCAGTTAAAAATATAAACCTATTTCATTAATTAATTTTTATATTGTTTTGCTAATTTGCTAAGCGCAATTCAAATGTGTTTTAAATTATTGACATTAGATCCAGAGAAGTTCATGATCATTGCTATGTTATAAGTAAAACAAAAGAAGCCTGAAAACTAAATCGATTTTAATTACTATGGGTTTGTGACAAAAACAGCTTTTATTGCCTTCCCGTGGAAACAGTTTAAAATATACACTCACCGGCAAAAAAACGGTTACTTTTTTAATCCTGATTTTCTTTATATAGTTGTAAAGTTCGGACAGCCTTGCACACAGATAAAATATATTAATTGACGCTATTAATTAAAATTATCAAATAAGTGACATTGTAGGTATTTCCACATTTATTTTACGAAGCGATTATTTGAAATTTTATTTGCGCTTGCGGTGAAATAGAGGGTCATAAAATAAGCCAATACAAAATTCCAAAAGTTATCGTAAATTTCATACTTTGCTACACTTTAATAACAAGTGTACATATATGGGTCATTCCATCAAATATTTTTTAAAATACCAAAAATAGTCTTTTGAAGGAAAAAACGTATCGTTATCGGACGAAAACCATCAAGGTTATTAGGTACAGTATTTTTTGACATTATTTTTATATTAGTATACTTAATATCCTTTACAACGGTTGTCCGATGTCGATAACAATTTCTGTTCGAAAGATAAGAAGGGCGCACTGTATATACTCGTATTCCTAAAGTTCCTTTAAAGTACATAAAATATCGATTAAAATAAATATGTTTAGTTTTTGGATTATGTTGAGTATACTGAAATAACAAAAACTATTGATTTTCTCGCATTATTTGTTTACCAGAATTAGAAAGGATGTTTTGATTGTAAATATTTAATAAAGACCCAAAAATAGTAAAGTAAAGAATTATAATTGATATAGCTGTATACTACACTGCCCGTCAAAATAAACTCATAATAAGTAAAAAAACTCTAAAACGCCTTTACCAATCTTTATGATATTTTGTATAAAAATACTTCAACTTATATCTCAGTTTACGTGTTCGAGGGTTTTTCGAGAAAATATTTTTAAAGCTCTTTTATTTAATAATTAAAAAACGCCGATTTTTGTTCGCCCCCAGCAACTGCACGGCTTCACCCGTGTTTGCTGGGTGCGAATGTGCGTTCCGTACTGTCCCCTATTTGGGGCTCGATAGCGACATGCGAATAGTTTTAATAGCCATTCTCGGGTTCGGCGAGCCGATGCTATACGCCCAGTAGACGTTTGTTGGTTTTTGTGGGACAATTACGCCGACTTAAAACTAAGTACGACGCGGAATCCCCCTAGACCAGTCGATTAGTATTACTCCAAACATTTGGGATTACTATTTGGAGTTGGGGAGTTGTTATTTCGCTGCAGGGGTGTAGTTTCCTAGTCGAGGTCTTCGTCTTTCGTCTCGTTATTGTCATTGCCCGTGTCCTCAGTCTTGATGCCGAAAACCATCAATAGATAGTTTAGTAGCTGGATATGTAATTTGTAGCTTTTGGTATTTTTTTTAAATTGTTTATTGCCGCAGTAGTGCGAAATTTCTAACAATTTTTTTTTGTTATTGTGCTGCCCAAGCACGTTTTGTGGTAGAGTTTTGTCTTTTTTTTCTTAAGTTCCAAAATTAAGTATTGCATTTATTTATTAGTTAAACAAATGACAAGCGCAATTATTCTGTTATATAATGTTTACAAATCCAGTAGAATTTGATTATTATGCTTTTTTTACTATGTTAGGGTTATAATGATTAATGTGTTAGTTTATTCTGTGTGTCTAGTGTTTATTATTGGTCTCGTTTGGGTTTGCCTTACGCATTTGTTGTTGACAGATTTATTGTCCTACGCAGTGTGCCTTTCTTAGGGTTTTAAAGATATATGTCGTGTTTAATTTGCAGATTATGTGTTAGGTCATGCATATGCTTAAGGTTACTTAACTACTTCTCATTGACCGTTGCACCATTTTATTTTGCACTCTATGAAAATTGTTTGTTTCACTATATATATGGGTCATTCTTACAATAGGGGAAATTTTATGTCCCTGACTTGCCATGCTCAGTCAAGTGCATGTTCACCATTTTTTATTTTATATTTATTTAGGGGTTTATTGACCCTATTCATACACCTATTAACTTAATAATAAAATAAAACCAATTCGATACATTTTCCCTTTAATTACATAAATTGTCATTAGCGTGGATGTCCCTGGATATCCTTTCACCAGAATATTTTTTTTTGCAAATTAAGAAACTGTCCATAAATACTCTAGCAATAGTATATTATAGACAACACTTTTTAAGATATGTTAAGCGGGATTGAGACAAAAAAATAAAATTGAATTGAAAAAAAAACATTTCTTAAATGTGTCCCTGAGTTTGACATCATTAGCGTGGATTATAATGATACGTATTTAAAATTCCCGCCTACTTTAAATTTTCCAGTTAGCGACCGTTATTATAAACATTTTGGTATACGCTATTTACTTGATTTGGCGCCAAACGCGAACAGTTGCACAGTGAACTATGAATTGTGAAGTTGTTATGTGTTTCATGGGCGTATGTTTATAGTGCATCATTGGAGTGCTAGTGACAATTTTGTTTATCTAAAAGCTATAAGAAAAATATTGACAATAATTAATGAGCAGTGACAACTACAAAAGGTATGGATAATTTAAATTAAATTCATTAATCCATTTGCTGTCCAAAGAACCTTAACCTTAATTTTGTCATTGGCGTGGATATTTACTTGCGTCATTGGCGTGGACTTTTTTGTCCACGCTAATGACGGACTATCCACGCCAATGATATTTTGTACGAATAATGATAATAAGATATTTTTATCTAAACTCGGCAGTAAAGTAGTCAAAAATCGACAGTAAAGTAAAAGAAATCGGCAGTAAAGTAGAACTTTAGTACCGATTTAATACGAGCATTGTATGCAAACCATTACTGCTCCTTACTGCTCCTTAGCAGCAACTAAACTACATTCAAATGACATTCGATTCAAATTTTAATGCAGAAGGTGTCTACTGTTTAAAAAGGTAAATAATTTATAATTAATAAATGCGATTTCGGATAAAATTTAATATCGTTACCCTAATTCGCAAAAGACGTAAGTCCACTTTTGAAAAACCGGGTTTTAGTGCCATCTCCTGTTCATGAACCTGCAGGTTTAATATCTACATAAACATTTACAATGGGTAGCTGCAATTTACAGAGACATGGTATCCTGGATACCGTATCCAGGTATGTCTCCTTTTTTTATTAATATCGAGCACTGAGGTAAATTATTTTTAGGAATAATTGAGGATATAAATGGAGAAAACATAACTATTACCTTTATGGCAAGAAGTGGTAAATATTTTTATTGGCCTGGATCAACTGATCGACAAATCTTTACAGAAGCTGGTATATTATGTAAACTTGATTTGCCACCACAGCCAATTTCAAATAGATTTTTTAAAGTACCAAACTCCGAGGAAATTGATAAAATATGCTTAATTCATTAATTTTTAATGTAACTTATAAATAAATATTAAAAATATATTTTGTATCATTATTAAATAATAATAATAAATCATTAGCGTGCCTCTTAGTCATTGGCGTGGATATGGATTTTTGAAAAAGCCCCAAAATTAAAAATTGAGCTCAACAGACTCATCATTTCATAAACTTTATTCATTTCTTATAAAACAGTAGTTTTTCAAAATTTTCTGTAACTGTTTTTTTTTTAAATTTCTTATACTCAAGATTGCTCCTATTATAAGAATATCCCATATAATTAGTTTGCACATTTTAAAAATTATTGTTGGTTTTAATCTTTAAACTTTTACGTTTTAAGAGCTCTCTCTCTCTTTTGCCTTCTCAAGTGCTGGAACCTGACTGATTTTGCTGAAAAGTATTTTTATACAAAATTTTATAAAGATTGGTAATATAAAGGCGATTTAGAGTTAGATTTTTTTTACTTGTTATGCGTTAATTTTGACGCGCAGTGTACTAGGGTGTCCGTTATATATCAAGTTGGGTGTTTTCAGTTAGGTATCGTTTTAATTGTTAGTTTATAGACTAAAAATAGTTTTGAACAAAAGATTTTTTTCCGATGCCGCTTAATCCAGTCCAAATGACGAGATACTTTTCACATTCATTTATCATGGAGTTTTTGCACTTTTTGGATATTGATTTTTTTCTTGTTTATTATATTTATTAACTTACCAAATATTGTTGATTCTACTTTCATTATGATCCTTTTGGATAAAGAAATTTTGATATTGGCGTCAAAAATTTATTTCGTAAATTTTAATCAAAATTGATTTTTATTGTTTTTACCAATAATTTTATTTAATTTATTAACTACTTAATATTTATTCTGTATGTAATGTTAAATTTTTTTATTATACGATCTTCAAGAACTTGTACCTGTACTTAAATGTAACAAACTAGCTAAATGTGATATTTTATACTTACTTGCTATTTATATTGTACATATTGATTAAATTGTTGTATTTATTAGATAAAATTTTTTGTCGAAAGTAATATCATAAGGGCATCTAATTTTTCCGAAAAAAATCGAAAAAACACGTTGCTAATATTACTAATATTACTTAGCATTGTGTTTTTTTGATATTTTTGACAGGAAAAATTAGATTCCCGAATGGTATTTGACAAGACTATTTTATGAGTAAGTTATTCTGCATACACATAGCTTACAACTACTTACCTATTATACATGCATACATAATAAATATTTAATCACAAAATACTACAAACTTAATTATTTATGGTACAATTAAAATATAAATTGCAATTTTGGTGACAACAGCTGTCAAGTTTTGCCGCGGGTAAACTCGAAATAACTGCTGACAGGTGCTGTCATACAGTTTTTCCACCTAGTGTGTAATTCAAAATTGCGCGTTTGTGATTTGTGGAAATTAAGAGGGAAATAGTCAACTATATAGGAAAATATAATGTAAAAGGGCTATGTCCCATAATTTAAAATAAATAAATAATAATAATTATTTAAAAAATTAATGAAAATTTTAAAACACAAATCATTAATTATTTTATTTCAATAAAAGTTTTACTTATCAAAAATTTAAAAAAGTTTAATAATTTTTTCAATTATCTGCTTTTTGCTTACAAATTACAAAAAATCTAAATTAAATAAATATTAAGCATACACTAACTTATATTAGCAAAATTATTTTTTATGGTTAAAAGAAAATGCAGAAATATCAAATATATGTTGATGAAATTTTAATTGTTTTATATCAAATTTAAAATGTCAATGTGTAGAAATTAACTTTTTAGGGATAATATAAACGTTTTAAAGATAATCACCCAATTTATTTTAAAAAATAACAGTTTTAAAGAAAATTACTGCGTTGCCATATCGTCCAAAAACCTAAATCCACTGATATGCTAAATCAGTTTATATAAATAAATCAACGGCCCTTAGTGATTTAAAACATTTGACTAAAGTAAAAAAACTTTTCATCTCAAGCGATAGATGGTTTTGGGCTATAATAGGTAATTTAAAATGAACTATAAAATGATTTATGATCTAAAATCTTAAAAGCTTATAAAATAAAATTTAACAATAAATACAGAATAAAAATTGAATGGTCGGTAAATTAAATAAAATTTTATTTTTATTGAAAAAAAAACTGTAAAAATGAATTTTGACCCCAATATCAAAATTTCTTTAACATAGAGATCATAATAGAAGCAGAATCAACATTATTTGGTGAGTTATTGAATATAATAAACAAGAAAAATATAATTTTCAAAAAGTGCAAAAACTACAAGTTAAATGAATAGAAAAAGTATCGTCATTTAGGCATCGGAATTTTTTTTTTCAAAATTGTTATTAGACTATAAACTAACAATTTAAACGATTCCCAAGTAAAAACAGCCAACTTGGTAAATATACAGCTTTCTACAAATTATAATAAAATTTTAACAATAACTTTTCCAGTTTTAAAATTAGAGTTCGGATTATTTTAAACCAAAGGAAATCCTTTGCATCACGTACATATATGTTCTTAACTTTGAATAGTATTGTTCACGGTCCCGTGAAATGGTTTTCTCTTATTTAACTTTATCCCGTTGAGAGTGTCAAAAGAGAGCCACTATTGTTAAATCTTCAATGCCATGTACATACAAAATAAATGACCGAAACGTGGGGAAGACAGTCGTCAAAACTGTATCCTTGCGATTTGTAAAAGGTCGTATGTCCGTCCTAAATAAAAGTTCACACAGGTCCACACTAAAAAGTGTTGTTTTATAACACTACAATTAGAGTAAATTTGTAGTGTAATTTTCCCCAAGTAAGCAAGTATGATTTAACACTATAGCACTAAGGATAGAGTAATTTTACACTGTATTAAAAAGTGCTAATTTACCTAAAATCGTGTACTTCTACACTTCCTGGGTAAAATTACACTTTTGTTTAGTGTAAATTAACACTACTTTGGAAAAGTTCTAATTTTATAAAATTCTATAGAAAGGTACATTTACTCCTCTAATTACTCCTCTAATTCGAACTTCTAGTGTAAATTAACACTATTATTTAAGTAAAACCTATTGGTGGTAGTGAATAAAACGAAAAGGTAAATAAAAAGAAATATTTATTTAGAACAAAAATCTATGACAATTATCAAAATCGGTGTCTTTTAAAATATAATTTTATAATTGGCTGGCTTAAGCAAAATGGTTCCTTAAAACGTAAAAGTTTTAGATCAATGCAATGTTTTACTGGCTGTCAACTTGTAAGCAATGAATTATCTTGAGAATTCATCAGTAATATATTGGTATTTATTGAGTATTAAGGCTTAAAGAAAAAGGAAGTATAATACTTACCAAAAAAAAATGTCTCTTATGGATTCACCGTAATTAAAATCTAACTGAACAAAAATCCCACACCTATGTAACAACCAAACATATGTATTAAAACGCATTTTATTACCAGTTTTTTCAGTCTATTTGCCACAATTGGTGTAATTTAACTTTAATTGTGATACAATGTGCACTAGTAGTGTAAAGAAAAGAGAGCTCTTAGTAACATCAAAACAGACAAAGAAATTGGCATGCACTGTAGTGTACATTTTGTCACTATTTAACACATTAAGGGGTAATAAACACTCGCATTAAGTTTTTCTACCCTTTTGATTTATTTTAATAATAAATAGTGTGAATGTACCAATGAATAATGTTCATATTTTTTAAATGTGTTTAATAAAGTTAATAAGCACTAAATGCTACCTAGTGTATTTTGTAGTGTAACTTTTACACTTACAAATCAACTCTAATATTTTTACCACTATAGTGTATACACTAAAAAATGTACACGGGCAAAATTTTTTACTGTGTATTTTAATTAAAAGTAATTTTTTTTTTTAGGTTTGGGCTGTCCAGGAAGATTTGACGGTTGGTCCTGCTGGCCACCGACTCTTGCAGGGGAAGTGGCAAAGCAGCCCTGCCCAGATTTTATACGAGGATTTGAACCTGCAAGTGAGTGTGTTGAACCCTCTGAAAATTACAATTATTTACGGGTCGGTTGCTACGAATGATAATTGCTTTTTTTTAACAAAAAAGGCTCCCAATTTATCCCTTGTTGTTTGTTTGATAAACATCTTTTAGTATACTATAGTAGTAATTCTGGACCACCAAAATAAACCCATTAATCTTATTTATATGACTAACTTATGAATGAATCTGGGAAGCATGCTTCTTTTGGGTATTATGTCAAACTAAATTCTTATCTAGGCAATATAAAAAAAATTTAAGAGTAATAAAAAATAGCAACAAAAATAAATAATTATGGTTAATTGGTTTATCTAAAAGGCTGTATAACATTATTGTTAACACAATAGTATCTAAGAAAGTTAACCGTAAGTTAAACTTAACCAACGATTGAAAAACCGGCCCTATATATATATATGTAATTTGTTGATAAGTAGCATCCACTAATAAAAAATATCAGTAAAATACTTAATTCCGAATTATAATCTCAAATTTGTATCCCATTTATCAGTACTGTGTCGTCAGTTTCATGTTCGATGTTTCGGTTTTTTTTCGCAAACTTCAATTTAAATTCTGCTTGCGCAGAACTTGTTTATTTAATGTAGTATAAACTCATATAAATTTGGTGTGGGCCCCATATCTAATAATTGAGATATCGGTATACCCAAAATTCACCAGCCGCCACTGATGTGTGGTATTATTTGATTTTAAGATATTTAATGTATAATATGCTCAAAGTTGCAATAAATCTTATGTTTTCCAATAAATTATGTATTTAACTAGTACCCTGGTATACTCGTCACTTCCCTTGTATTCTAATTCAGGAAACACAGATATTTCAGAAACTGTTTGAAAAAGTGACTGGCCCGGTCTGGAACAGTATATTTATTATATTATCTATGTTCTCATAACAAAATACTGTCTCCGAAAACTATATAAACAAAATTAGGTCAAAAGTTGACCAACTTTTGTAGAATCACCCATATGTTGAAATTTTATCACAATAAAGTGTATAGAGGATGTTATGTAAATAATGTAATATATTAAAATACTGAATACCTTTTGACATAAGGTGTAACGGAAAAATATTTAAAAAAATATTTTCTCAAAGATAAAGAAAAAATATGCATTAGAAGTTGCCAGTTGTAAAAAATTGTTACTAACAATGTTTCTTTCAAAAAATAAATAGAAACTCAATAAATACAAAAGTTGTATGCCCTTAAAGCTCCTTCAGCTTAAGCAATGATTAGAAAATTTAGTTCCTTTTTTAAAAACTCTATAACCACAAAATTAATTTTTTCATCGATCTTTTTCTTTTTGTTTACTCAGATGAAATTAGGACAAGTTCACAGGTTAAACTTTAAACATTCAATTTGTGTAAATAAATCCAAAAGCACTTCCCTTAGTTAAGATATTTACAATTTGAGCACATAACCTAAAATTTGAAAGGAATGCATTAGATTCTGTCATAAAAGTTGCCAGATTTGTTTGAATTTACCTTCATTACAAAAATGACATAATTAACAATCAATAAAAACGCCAAATTAACAATTTTCATTGATTAAATTTAAACAAAATCTGGCAACTTTTTTTGACAGAATCTGGAAACGCTGGTTACATAATAAATTAAATTAGGCAGATTAGCTTAAAGTTCCTAGTCGATCAGTGGCGCACTTTTTGGTAGGATAAATGATATTATAAATTATTTATAGTCTTTAGAATTTAGAAGAAAAAAAGTTTCAGGTGCTTCTTTATGGACCCTAAGGAACCCATTTTAATATATTTCATTAATTACATAACACCCTGTAGATGAAGCTGCAAAGTTGTAAATATCTTTAAAATCAGTGCAGTCAATGTATTGATTTTTTTGTCTAGTTTAAAACATAATAAATGTATATCTTCATGCTGAATAGCAAATTGATTTATTACTTTAGATGATGCATGGCTTTTCTCGCGTAGGTACATATATCATTGTTTATTATAGACAATACCCAAATGAGACTTCAAAACCACAACGTCTATTTATATACCGGGTGTCTATTAAAGTACATGCTCTGTAAGTCTGGACCTAAAAATATATCAAAAGTTTCTAGGATATGTGGAGGAAATTAGAATGGCGACAAAAATGACCCCATTGGATAGCTCTTGAAAACTGCTATTTAAAATTGTCGTTATTGGAGCCATACAAATCCTCATTTTATGAAATAAAATCATAAAATGTCTCTTTTATTATTGGTTTCTTATTTATTGACCAACTCTCAAAATATGAATTAGTCAGAAATGACTAATTTAATAGTTATTAGTGGCTTCTTTTTCACTTGTACCATGGTTAACCATGGTATCCCCAATTTTAACAGCCAATTCGTATGTAAAATTTTCCCCTGAATCCGAAAATGTTAAAAGTTAAAAGATTAGAAAAGTTTTTGAGATACAGTAAATTTTCCATTTAATATGGAATTGACTATATCTCAAAAACTGCTCCACTATCATAATTTTTGACGGTATTTTCGGATTCAGGGGACAATTTTACATAAGAATTGGCTGTTAAATTTTGGGATACCATGGTATTCCATTTTTAACCATGGTACAAGTGAAGAAGCAGCTACTAATAACTATTAAATTAGTCATTTTTAGAGAGAAAATTTGAATGGTCCAATTTATTTTCCGGATTAAACAATACGTGTACTAGAAAATTGAAAAGAAATTGAGTTAGCTAGGATAAAAATGTATTCCATTTTTAGCAGGATGGAACACCAGCTATTATGACTTTGCTGCATCAGAATGAACCAGAATAGTGAATCGATAGAACAAATAAAATGGCCTCGCATATCTCCAGATCCGACACCATTAAACTTTTTTTATGGGGTCACTTAAAATCTTGAAAATACTGCACAAATAATGGAATACAAGTCAGGCTCAATTAAGTGGAACAAAACATTTTTTATTATAAAATAAAACATGAAGACTACCGACTATGAACCATTTTTCATATTGCTAAGTTTATTCGGGAGTATTTGTAATTAAAAATTGTACAGGTTCATTTAATGCTGAACTTTTACCTTTATTAGTGCTATATCATCAAAAAGGGTGGTTAGAATTAATGGAATCCATCTAAAGCATCAAATTGTCCAATTGTGTAGCAACCGTATACTGTCGAATAAGTAGAATTGCATTCCGAATGCATTTCGTAATTGGACTTTTTTTGATTCATCAGTGATTTTAATGGGATACAAGATGGCAATAATTAAACAGATTAATTAAGATAGTTCGGTTTACGGTCAAAAGCGGGTTGATTTTCTGAATACAATTTGCGCATTAAACAATAAAAAGGGTTGAATACCTGAAGCAAAACAATGAAATTTGTGTATGACGTTTGATAAAAAACCGCTATAAATTTTGTACAAATAAAAGGTACATAATTGTTTTTTAAGATTTATTTTTACCTATTTTATCTAAACTTATTAATAAAGTCATCTAATTCGTCTATTGGTATTACAATTGAACAATTTATCCACTATCTTAATACATTTTAATATCAAACTTTTGTAACAAAAAATATTCTTACATTGGATGAGATAGGTCGACAATTTTCGAAAATTAAGATAAATAGCGCTATAGCTTCCACGCTTCTACGGAAATCCTTAAGAGCCGACATATGTTATTTATAAAAGCAATTTCCTGTTGGATCATACATTTAACAGTACAAACGGGCATATGTAAAACTGGACCCTTAAGTGCATAACTCTATTTAAGTTTTAAATCCCAAATTAGTTATGAAACGTTTTAGTAATGAAATTATTTTTGTAAAAGTATATTTTTACGAGGATAAATCCGCACTTTAATTTCTTTTAATTTGGTTTAAAGCAAGTTATGAAACATGAAAAACAAAAATTATATTTTTTTCAAACGTTTGTTTTAAATGAATAGGTACGTAACACAAAAGCTTCAACGGATTGTTTTTGATATATGTATGTCACATGCATTCATTAGTTCAGATTTACCTTTTTGAAATTTTATTTTACGGTTTAATTAAGTAGTTAACTTTTTGACTTAAAAAAAAACATTTAATTTGGGTAAAATTTAAACAAAAATATTAGATTTGCACTTTTTATTATTTCCAGACTTCGTCTATTATAAATGTGAAGATGATGGAAGCTGGATATTCAATGTGGAGAAAAATTATAGTTGGGTGGACTACAATACCTGTGTAAACTTGGAGGATCTTAATGTAAGTATTAAATATAATATAATTTTAAAAAATACCTACACACGAAAACTATTAAAACAATGCATGTTATTATTTTAAAGGTGTAGTTTACATTTAAAATTCTAAACTAGAATTTTTAATAAACATTGTTTATTATAATACCTTTTATAATCGGATTTTTAATTAAAATTATGATTTTAATTTGCAGTTTCGAACAAACATAACTATCATAAACTCCGTGGGATATGGAATTTCATTTCTGGCTCTTCTAGTTTCATTAGCCCTGCTGTTTTATTTTAAGTAAGTATAATATTAATTAAAAAGCACTAGGTTAAAAAATAGCCAATATTTTTTTTAACATAGTTTGAAAAGTCAATACTTACTAAATGTTTATGTTCGTGGGATCCCCTGCATTCTCTCTTGTATAATATTATTTCATTACTATAACTCAGAAAAAAGGTGCGATAGTCTTAGAAAAAATAGTAGGGTGAGCCAAAAAAACTAACCTATCGGATTTATGGGTTAAAATGAACCTACATACCGAGAAAAAAATTTCCCTGCAAGGCAAAATTTTTTGCTCAATTTTAAAAGGTGTCGGTGACTATAACTTTTGAACCGTTTGAGATAAAAGGACTGCAGTTTTAGGGATTTTTTACACTTTTCAAAGCTTTCAAACATACGAATTTTTGAATTAAAAAAAATAATCCTGGTATAGATTCTTTGGGAAATTTTATGCTCTACAAGAATCCGCGACGTAAAAAATTTTATCTCAAACGGTTCAAAAGTTATAGTCTTTTTAATGAAAAAAGATTTTTTTACGTGTTATTTCAATGGAAAACTTAGAATGCTCACCGACACCTTTTAAAATTGAGCAAAAAATTTTGCCTTGCAGGGAAATTTTTTGCTCGGTATGTAGGTTCATTTTAACCCATAAATCCGATAGGTTAGTTTTTTTGGCTCACCCTAAAAATAGTGTATGCAACTCCCATGTAATAGGCTACTAGGACACTCAAACTTATTCTCATGCTCATGTCTGCATCGTATAATACACAAATGATGACTTTATACGCCTGTAACTTTTAGAATATTGACGATACAAAAAATTCGCCTAAAACTTATTTATGGCCCATCAGACAAGCTAAAAAATTGCCATTGGACTTTTTCGTCTAACTTCAATAGTTTAGCTGAAAAAGGCAAAAAACGTAAAATTTTAAATTTTAAGCTCTGTAAAAAATCAAATAATGAAAATAGAAATTCGGCTTAATAAGATTTTTTCGTCCAAATTTAATGCTTTGTAAGATTTGGTCATGGATTTTATGGAAAAAAAAATTTCTGTGCTATTTAAGCGGCAAAACTTCAGATTCGATGAAGGACCTCTTAAAATTGAAATTATGAGCTCCGCTTTTAACAGGATATTTGTTAGGACATATTCTACGATATTTTGGGTGGAAAGCAAGAAAAAAAATATCGAGTTTTTTTGGCACACCCTATATATATATATATATATATATATAAATATATATAAACATTCTTAATGAAATGTACAACCATGTTGTAAAATATTTTAAAATATGATTACCTACTTAAATAATTATTTCAAACATAAAAAAAAACATAATAAATACATAAATATTGAAAAAGTTAATTTTATCTTATTTGGCTAGGCTTCCCTTCCCTTCTTCAATACCAAAAACGAAAGAAGGTCACGTAGAGAAAAAAATATTTAAAGAATAATTTTTGCCGCGTAAATTTACCTCTCAGACCACTGTGCGTCGCTTGAATATCCAGCAAAGCAAACGTTGCGGTTTTAATTAATAGCATGCTGTCCAAAATTTATTATTTATTAAATACAAAGGTATATTTTAATAGGTCAAGCTGGAGCCTAATCCCCAATGTAAATAAATATTTAATTTTATAACCTAACAAAGGTTTTTTAGGTATAATTTAAAGGCACTTATTTATTTTTCCATTTTATGTAAATGAATAAAATTATTTATAATATATGATGCTTAAATAATAAGACTATTTTTTTACAATGTTTTTTTTCTAAATAAATCTTTTAAAATGAAATTTTGTTCACGCACTTTAAATTTTACTTTGCCATACCATTTTGAGCGAATTTACATATTTTTAGGGAACCTTTTTGGATAACATAATTTTAAACGTAATAACTTCGAATAAACGTCACATGTTATGAAGAATTATTTAATTTAAAAAATTCCCTCTTAAGATTTTCATATTTATTTGAATTAAATAAGGTTAGGTTCATATACAGGGTCCTGCACCTAATATCCCGTCTTCTGCAGGTAAGTAAGTAATTAATTAATTGAAACTCTTGAGTATATAAATCACTGAGGCTCAAAAGAGGGGAGGTTAAATGCATTTTTTATTATTTTTATATTATACCCACCCCTTGGCAAAATGTCTGTTAACCAAAAATAACCATATAGGGTATACAACAGTCAAATAAACTTAGTATTAATAAAAAAACGTTTTTTAGACTTACTCTTCACATTGCATACAACTAAGTTTAAATGAAATAAATTTTCCTGAGATCCTAAAATATACGGAAATATGAAACATTAATCCAAATGCCCTTTTAATCTTTGTATGAGGATTCGTGAAAAAAAATAAAAAGACATATCTATAAATTATTTAGTCTTTGGGTGCTTTGATCTTGATGTGTCTATATGCACCTCAAAAAACCTATTCGTGTTCATATAATTAATTTGAAATTTATACGGTGTATGCTTTCATCCTAAAGGAAATCTACAAATTATACAGAAAGCGTCAGATCAAGAAACTTTTCGTCTTGGTAAATCATTCCCTATCCACCCCTTTTCTACTGTCCACGACTGTATAAAATCGGCAATATTTTAATCTGTTTTTTGCAGCGGGTCTGCATTTTTTAGAAGTCATAGTTTTCACCACCGAAATTAATCAAATTCAGATTCAAAAAAAGTTGAAAACGTCTTGAATTCACATCTTTTGTTTTGTTTACGTTGTCACTTAAAGTGTCTTGTCTTGATACTCATATTTCATTCAGAACAAATAAGAAATTGTACACCTACGCTAACAATGTAGATTAACTTTTAAAGAAAATTCAGTTTATTTCATATTTGCAGAACAATTGGAGTTATATTAATTAAATATTAAAAAAAAAATAATATTTTAGGTTTATTATACCCATATTAATTATAATGTACAAATATTTGTTAAGGAGTACAACATAGCAAATTAAAATACTGATTTTGTTGAAGCTGAGTTTTTAATGAAACTACTTTATATGTCACTTGTGGACCATAATAAATAGTATTCACTAAATTAAATTTTTCAGATTTATTGTTTTTATCAAAACTTTCAACAATCTAAAAGCCATTAAGCGTTAGGTTTCCCCATACAAGTTTAAAGCAAAAAGGAAATAGTATACAATCGCATTGGAAAACTTTAACACCTTGATGAGTGAACTTAAATTAACTCCTGCTAAAAAAGTTTATCCCAGATTATCCTCGAAATACCATTTAGATGTTCTGTTTAGGTTAATTGTACTGAATAACTTTTTTACGGCTTTTTAATTGCATTCTTAACAAAATTAAATGATTCCTTGATTGTCCATATTAATTTAAGAGTTAATTAAATTGGCTTGGGCAATAAAGATCCATTTAGCCTGGTTGGATAAAGTATTAAATTGTTTCTTATTTAATTATTTGCGACATTTTATTAGGCACCCTTAAGATTAATGGATTAGAAAATTAAATACGGTGAATAGAATTCCTACATCAAAGCAACTATTTTATTTTTTATTTGTCAGGATAAAAGTAAAGATCAAATGGGTGAGTATATAAGTTTACAACAAAATAAACAACAATAAAAAGACCTATTGGCATTATGGCAAAAAACTAATTAAACATTTTACTTTGGTTTTTGTTACCTTTGATATCACATGTCTAAAATTTAAATTTGCAACTTGGGATAATTATCCCTACAAAAGGTTAATGTTGCGGCATATTTTATCATTTTAAAGCCTTAATCACCTCGTCAAAATATTTCACCTCGCATAATTTTACCCTACTTGAATATAAATTTGGTTTTACTGCCGTAAATATGCAAGTTCGAGAAAAATTTTGAGGTAAATATATATAAAAACATTTAAAATTATTTTAAATGTTCACAATGTGTTCCGCTATTTGCTTAACAATAATACAAATTTATCTCAAACTCTTGTCAAACTTCTTGAAAAGTTTTAAGAGTTATCTGCCTACATTCTTAAACTATTCTTCGATTGAGTTTTTGAAGGTTCTCAGGTTGTGTTTTGTAGACTTGGGTTTTTAAACGAGTCCATAGAAAAAAATCAAATGTCCTTAAATCTGTAGATTTTGCTGGCTATTCTTGAGCACCTCTTGTACCAATTCATTTCTTGGGAAACCTTTGGTTCAACCATTCTTTGACTGGTAAAGCATATTGAGGAGAAGCTCCATCTTGTTAGTACAAATAAGTACATAAGGAAACATGTTTCTTTGTTTGTCCATCGGGTTTTCTAATGACTGGATAATAAGTGGGTCTATAACATTTTCAGAAAAATTAGTATATAATTGTCCAGTCAAGTTTTCTTTGATAAAAACCGGTCCAATTATTTTGTCGCCAATATAAGCCCATACAGTTTTGTGAAAATACATTGTACCAGTACCTACAAATTGTAGGCTACAATACAGGTTTATTTACAAATCCATTTAGAAAAAAAGTAGTTTGGTCGCTGATAATAATATTTTTTAATAAATTAGGAGCTACCGCAATTCCTTGCGTCATTTCCTCACAACTGGATTCTTCTATCGTAGTCATATTTATAAGGAAAAACTTATTTAGTTTTAGCACCTTATGAACGAAATCAACAAAATTATTTGTTAAAGCAGACACTTTTTGAATAATTGTGGATCCCACAGCAAAATGGCTTCAATGACTTCAATTTGTACACTGTCTAAAATATCTGTGGTGTAAAGAGTAATCTTAAAATGGTGTCAAAATCCAACACCAAGTGTTGTTAATATAAACACCATGAATTAAGGTTGAAAATTTTATATACAGGAAACACCAAAACGGTGTTTATCTAAAAATATTTGAGAAGTGCACCTACACAGAAGAAAAGGAATAGTTCATTTAACTATTTTAATTTAGTTAGTTATTTTATTTTTTTTAAATTGGTTAAATTAACCCAGAAAACTTTAGTGAAACCAACCCGCTGTATGGTTCAGTTTACTAAATATGTTGTTTGTAAAATTACTTCAACCTAAAGCACTCTATTAAAACGATTAAAACAATTTACCGTGCATTTCCGGTTGCATAGTGTGTACCGATCGAGGCAAAGGCGGTGTGGATCACGTGATATTCTTAAATCTCGCCTCTGTTGACTTGAAGAGTATATAAGCTCAGGTAGTCCTTTGCTTTGGTGTGACACTACAAGTTGTTCGATACTAAAGAGACCTTAAATAGGTGGAAACAGCTGTCAATACTTGAAGTATTTTAATTGGTGGAACGCACTAAAAAACATTACCACTGGTAATATACTAGTAATGCGTCAAGTAACTTCCTGTTTCCTTTTTTTTTTCTTTTTTTCTGTGTAGTATGATTTAATTTGACCAAAAACACATAATATTTAACACTGAAAAGGAGTTCAATTTACACCAGGTAAAATTTATTTTAATACTGGGTGAAAGTTAAATTAACACTATTTTAGTATTTGAATTTACACCGGACCAACGAACCATATTTAACACCATTTTGGTTTGTATCGATATAGACCATGTATGGTGTTAATTTGGTGTTAAAATGGTTATGAAATTTTGAACAGTGTACAATTTCGTCCAGTACTCTCGAATTGGTCTGTTTTCTGTTGTTTACTGAACTAGGCGTGCGGTTCTACTAGCACAGGAATTAAACCAACTACTTAACACACGCACAAATTTACAATTATGAAACAAGAAATAGAGACAAAGTGGTTCTACCTAAATGTCGTTTGCAGAAATCTCAACAAGAACAATTTTGTATATTTGGGAATGCAATTATTAAATAAGCTTCCAGAAGAGATTAGAAAGATGGACAAAACACTTTTAAAAAAGACTGTAAAAAAATTCTTAAAATTCAAAATGTTTTTTATTCAATAGATGAATTTTTATATTTCTAATGTATTTATTGTTACCTCATTTATATAAATTTTTTATATTTAATTTTTTCTTAATATTTTTAAACTAAGTGAACTATTTTTTTTATTCATATGTCTCTATAGTTTAATATATCTTGCAAAAAGTATAGTAATTGGAAATTTTATATAGTAATTGGACACATGGACCATAGTTATTGGACATACAATTTTTATATAAACCTAACAACTTTACATCAAGTAACATAAATATTTTTTTAAAGTTAAATTGCTGTTTTAATAATAATAATAATAATAATATTTATTCAACGGTAAATAACCAATACATTATAAATATATATATATATACAATTCACATAATATAAACAAAGCAAAACTTAAAACTAGTATACATAAAATTAAAAGTAAATATCACAGATTCTGAATCGACAACTTAAATCTTTTTAAACTACTACAAAAAAAGTCAATATCCAATTCATTTGCAAGTCTGCTTGCTCTATCAATTGGTGAGTTAAATCCATAATTGGTGGTATGTGAGCTTACATAGAATAAATAACAGTGTCTTACTTGTCTTTGAGGAACATGAAACTTAAGCAATTCCAGTAATTCTGGACAGTTTATTGCATTATTGATTAATTTGTACAACAAAATTAAACTCGATTGGTCGCGTCGTATACTTAACGATTGAAGATTCATCATCTGCCTTAAAATGTCATAATTTAGATCATCAAATTTTAAATTTAATTTAAACGCACAAACACGAAGAAATTTATTCTGGACGTTTTCAATACGTTGCACATGAATGTCATAAAACGGGGACCATATAATACTACAATACTCTAAAACAGAGCGCACATATGAAATAAAAACAGTTCTCAAACAGTTCACATTATCAAACTCAAGAAGCTGCCTTTTAATAAAGCCCAACATTTTAAAAGCTTTATTAGTGACAGCGCTTATGTGATTAGCAAAAGTTAATTTATTATCAAACATAACACCTAGGTCTCGAATTTCACTCACTTTTTCCAAATAGGTATTAAGTATCTTATATCGTGATAAAATTGGAGATTTCTTATGAGAAAAACTTATGCATTTACATTTTCCTAAATTTAGTGACATATAATTGGACTTACACCATATAGCAATCCGATCTAGATCAGCCTGTAACAGTAGATTATCACTAATACTGTTCACAATTCTAAAGATTTTTAGATCGTCTGCAAAAAGTAAACATTGACTAGATTTAACAACGGAACATATATCATCTATAAAACAGTTGAACAGTAATGGCGATAAATGCCCACCTTGTGGGACACCAGATGTTACATGAATAGGACTAGATTTAAAGTAGTTGTTTATAAGAACAATTTGGGATCTCCCCGTAATGTAACTAAAAATCCACCTCAACAAACTACCATAAATGCCAAACGCTTTTAATTTGGCTATTAATACTTTGTGATTAACAGTGTCAAATGCTTTGGAGAAATCAGTGTATATGGCATCGACTTGGTTTCGCCTCTCCAAAGCATTTACGAGAAATTCATTATAAATTAGTAAGTTTGTAGAAGTGGACTTACCGGAAGAAAAACCATGTTGCTGAAAGGATAAAACACCATAATTTTTTTTTATTTCGTTTTTGTAAATATCATATAATTCATATATTTCTTTCTCGGATTACTCATCCCTTTTCTGGATTCTGAAGGTAACTACTAATTCCTTGGTCTGAAATAGTTTGTTGCAAATTGCAAGTGTGGTGTCTCTAGTTTGTGAAACATTTATAATGTTTAGGCCCGAACAGGATGATTTATAAATAGGTATCTAATATTTTTTCGGGTGGTTAAAATTATTTTCCGAATTTATTAATTTTGTTGCCATTAGTTTTTTATGTTCTCTATTATGCACTGTATTTAAATAAGTTATTCTGCAAGATGACCTCTGACGAAGAAATTACTATATTACTTACTCTGTCAAAGCGAAAAAGCAGCCACTAATAATTCTCGTCAACAGAAATTTGTATCCAGGACATTTAGCAGTCAATTCCTATAAAATATTATACGCTGAATCCGAAAATGTCGTCAAAAGTTATAAAAGTGGAACAGTTTTTGATATATAATCAATTTTACATATAATATGGAATTGACTATATCTCAAAAACTGCTTAACTTTTATAGTTTTTGACGGTCTTTTCGGATTTAGGGGACAATTTTACATAATAATTGGCTGGTAAATGCCCGGGATATAAATTTTTTACCAACCAGTAAATGTTTGTTTTCAGAATTAAGTGACAATGTTTAAACCATGAGGAACACATGTATACAACACACTGATCTGTACACTTTTTAGAAATATTTTTTATTGTTATTTAAACACAGCCCTGCTTTTAACAAAAAACAAAAATCTTACCACCAAAGTAACTTTTTTGTCCTATATTGGCCCAAAATAAAGTACTTCTATATTATTACCGACTGAGATAGTTATAATTGTATACAGCGTCATCCAATGATTTGACTTTAAGGTAACTATTTATAGAACTCTTGTTTTTAAAATATTAATGTTTGTTGTCCAATAACCGATAACCGTCTACTTTTCCCTACAATTATTTAAAAAAAAATCATTTTTGGATATGCATAATTATCCAAAAAATTTGCATTTGTCCTATTTTTTTTCATTGCATTTTTGGTCACATATCTTTTATTGCTTTGATCAACATGCTCAAATATATCCATGAGAATCCATACATTATAGTAAATCTTTTTTTTAATCTCAGTAACCACAGGAAGATTTCACCAAGAAATTAAGTGTTCTACACGGACAAAGGCTTTGATCAATAATGTATGAGAAATATTGCTTTAAAATTAATTAAATGGGGAGAAAATTGATTATCCCAATAAACCTATTAAACTCATCCTTTATTTAGCTTTGATAGCACATGATTTAATATTTTAGCTGACCATGGACGAATTTAGGTTAAAGCATTTTTTTGCGTTAAAGCCTAATTTATCTCCCTATCATATTATTAGATATTGAGATAAAATCTTTTAGTCAAAGCATGTACATATATTGAAAAGTAATACTGTATTTATCATGGATTTTAATAAATAACACGATTAAAAGACTTCTAGAAATCCTAAAAAAACATTTTTTAAAAGTTGATTTTAGCAAAAATGTAAATTTAATTCCATAATTTATGCTTGATGCACAACAATAATTTTTTAAATGATTTTATTAATACAGATTATATGGACCAAGATGTCACTGTAAAGTGTAAACATTACTTAATTCGTTAAAAATAAAAGTAGGAAAAACTTTTTAACTTACTATACATTTAATAGCTTAAATTCTAACTTCTCGGCGTGGTTTTTTCGATTAAGGGAATGCTATTCTATTTGCCACATATATCTGCTGGATAATACAGAAGGTATAGAGCAGAATGTAAATTTGCGAACGTGGGTTCCATTTTAAGAAACAGTATCGAAACAAATTTTCGACGGAAAAATCCTATTGGTATTTTGTTTTCCATACATTACAGCCGCAAGCCTCTAAATAAAACATGAAAAAAGGATCGTTTGGGTATTTTGCTCACATACCAACATGTGTTCTTGATTATAAATGATAAATTTAAGGTTGCATTTTAAATTTTAAGATTTTTAGTGCATATTTTATTTTTATTAAATTTTTGTTAATTTTGACCAAATATTAACCAGATTTTAAGTTAATCCCAAACCAAATAACTGTTAAGTTTACATCCAACTGTACATCTGTTAACTAATTGAATAAGTATACTTAACTATAGTTTGTAGTTATAATAAACATTTTGTAGATTTAATAACAAAATGCTATATCAATAATTCAACCACAATTCTGGTAATTTTCAAAAATGACCTTATTTTTACAAACCTTTTTGTTTGGAAATATTGGAAATAAGAAATATGGCATTATTAATAAATTTTCTAAACAAAAAATTTATGAACACCATTCTAAATTCCTTAAATTATAGAGAAATTTGGTACAATATAATTATCAGTACTACAACAACAATTACTGATGTATTTCGTTACTTTAGCCCACTTTACTGTATCCCATAATTTCGGTTTGAAAACCAATGCATATTACCTTTACAAAACTTTTGGTAAAATATTTTCGTGTTATTTAAATAATTGGGTCATTTTCAAGAAACACCCGCTTTCAGGAAAATGAAGATCAAATTTTTTTTTGCTTAAATTGACTTTTGTTTGGATTTTTATAAATTTTTAGAGTTTTGTTTACTTGCAGTGCACTTTTTAATTTTTTTTACGTTTTTTTCAGAAAAATCCACTGTGTTACCAATTTGAAATCCAAAATTTAATTCAATAAAAAAAGTTGTTATAAAAATAATTTGAAATAAAATGTACTTGTTACTTTTGCATCCAATTTTTTATTTTATTTTTTTATTTCTAAATTATAGACACCCTTTTTCTTTGACTATAAGCTGGTGAAGGTCCCTTTTAGTACTTGTATATTGCGTGGAATGTGGATGTAATCTATATCATGAGTTGTAATCACAAATAATTTTAAATTGGTTTATCATAAACTACTTTTAAGAAAAGCGACGGTAAATATCCACTTTGTTGTCGAAAAATTCTATTGCGTTACCCTAAATTCCATTGCGTTACCATAAGGCAACATAATGGAGTCGGTAACGCAGTGGACAAAGTTTTCTGAAACCATATTTAAAAAATAATAATAAGACATTACAGTCATTAATTACTCTGAATGAGCTTTAGTGCCCTAAAATAGACTTAAAACTCGAAAAATAGTATTTTTTCTTACCTTATTTTTATTATTTTTTTGAGTAACTTAGCGGACAAACAATTATTACATTTGCGTTACCCGCACCTGTTTTAACCGATATCTTCTTCCTAATTGAATAAATAAATTTAGCTGGGTAATGTGTACGTCCGAACATCAATTATTAATCACGTGAGTGCCAAAAAAGTTGCCATATATATGTTTTTTTTAATATTCTATCGGTAACGCGACGGACGTAACGCAACGGAAAAAATGTCTGGGACATGAGTCAAATTTAAAAAAAGTAGTTTAAAATGAATTATTTTATATAAAAATTGTTTACTGTATTAACTAAGGATGTTATGGATTGCTATAAAGCAACACAATATTAAAAAAAACATGTATGTAAGTTTTATAAAACGCTAATGCGACATGCGAAAATGTGTGTTTCACAAGTTAAAATTAAAAAAAAACCATTTTCTGAAAAAGTTTACTAAGGGCTTGTTGGGCTTTCACTTGGTTGTTAAATCAATAAGATCCAATAATTTTTAACAAAGTTATTGGAATTCAAACTTACGGACAGCGGAAGGCGGGTGTTTTTTGAAAACGACCCAATTACAAACCCTGGTTTTCAGCAAAAAGTTATGTTAAAATTTCACAAAATCAAATTAACAACTTTGATTTTTATAACAGTGTAGAAATAATACAGAACAGCTAAGAATTAGAATTTCTAATGCTATTCGGTCGATTTTACCAGAGATAATATCTCTGATTTTACTACAAGAAATTCAAATTTCAAGTTATAACTTATATATAACAAATTTAGATCCAGGATTAAAACTCTTGCTGATATGGGGGTGCATTGTTTGAGTTTTTTTCTTTAAATTTAATTACTTTAGTCTGCATAGGTTTACTAATTTTTATGAAAATTGGTCAAAATATAGACAAAATTTCTCTTTAAACCAATAAAAATTCAATTAGCGATTTCTGCATGCAAATTAGGTTTACTGCCCTATTTTCTGAAATCACGTAGGAACGTTCTCTTTAACTATCGGGCACCTGTTCCCTCCACAAAACCCAAACTGTTATTAGAGAAACGTTTTCGATGAAATTATTTCGCCTTTTGTTTGAAGCATTAATATTCCTAGCATTAAACGACATCGTTAAAATCATGCTGGCAGGTAATTGTATTTTTATTGCATAATTTAAGTACCTGGTTCGTTAGGCGTTATCAGATTGTTACAAAAATAATGGTTGATAAAAATACACATTAACTTTATTAGGTTCAAAATGCTATAAGAATTTATGAGCTTATTAAATAAATTTGATATTTTCTCTAGCATATTAAGCAAATTTTATTGTTGGTTGACATTCGCAATAAAAATTAGAATGACATTTGTCACAGCGTGTATCAGCCAAATGGAATAAATTCGATAATAGCTAGGTAAATGGTATGACGTGTTTCAAAAAACAGTCGAACTCGTCAATTGATATTTTTAGTTGCGCATTTTTTTCAATAAAAACTTTTTGAACAGGGTTTGTCATGTAGCAGTGACAAATGCCAACTGTCCTATACCTATTTTCAACTGTTTCGGAAATATTAAAAAACTAACAATAAAGAACGATAATTACACAGTGCAACAGCAAAAAAAATGATGGGGTTCTGAAAATGGTTTTCGTTTTTTCTATCCAAAGAATGCCTTTTTGCATTTACATAATGTTTAGATTGATTCAGGTTTTTTTTTAATATCGATTTTAAGTTTTATTAATTTTGGAACCCGAAAACCGTTATTTATTAATTTAAACCAAAACAAAAAACACTGATGGGGTTCTGAAAGTGGTTTTCATTTCTCCTATACAAAGAATGCCCTTTTCCGTTTACAAAATGTTTAGATTGATTCAGGTGTTTTTTTAATATCGATTTTAAGTTTTATTAATTTTGGAACCCGAAAAACCGTTATTTATTAATTTAAACCAATTAAAAAGAAATAATAAAACAAAAAATTAAAAATGTGGGTAAACATGTCACTAAAAGTGTTCGAAAATCAGCTGTCCGCCGAATCAGAAGAGCATCAAACAATAATGGAAAATGGAAAAAATAGAGGAAAGAGGTTTGATTCGATGTTGGCAGATTTTTGTTGGTCTATGCAATGGAAATTTTGGCATAAAATTATAAATAAAATGTGTTATATCTTTTATGTTGATTTATTCTTTTTGTTAAAAAGAATATGTTTTTAATAATTAATATAATAAAAATAATTACCATAATTAATATTATGGTAGAAAGAATTAAGAAATTGCACTACAACAAATAAAATCCAGAAAAAGGTTAAATTTAAAAAAAATGCATTTTATTGTTCTCATTATTTTTTTATTTAAATATTTTTTTTTATTTGATTTTATAAAACAATATACAAAACCAATAATTATCTTTTATGTATTAATTATTATTTTACGATATTTCGGGATCCAGAATTACTAAAACTTTAAATTGATATTAAAAAAACCAGAATCAATCTAAACATTCTGTAAACGCTATAATTTATTATTTTGATTGTAGAAACCGAAAATACTTTTAGAACCCCATCATCTTACTTTTTTCCGAACATGTTGCACAGTGTTATTTGATTACAGACATTGGCTATAACACAATAAAAAACTAATAAGAAATACTGTATATTTCTTGATAAGTTAATAAACAAAAAAAATTAATGAGAATGTGGATGTTCAAAATGCTCGCCGTGGACGACTTGGCAACATCCTAATTCTAAATGGAAATTACTTCTAACATTACTCAACATCTTAGACGTGATCGATCGAATCGCCTTCTTAAGTCGAACGGTTTTGTATACAAAACTTTTGACATATCCCTATAGAAAAAAGTATAATGACGTCAAATCAGGGGATCGTGCTGGCCACTACATCGATCCTCGTCTTCCTATCCTTCGATTTGGATAATAATAATAATAATTTATTTATATGCCAATAGAATCATATACAATGACATAAGCATGGTCAGGAAAATAACAAAATTGTGAGATAAAACACTCTAGAGAAAACTAACTTAAGTCAATTGACACATTTTAAAATGAAATATAGTAAATTTACAAAATATGAAGAAGTAAACACATTAACGTAAAAATAACCAGTAAATTAATAAAAATTAGATTGATGTATAAATAAAAATAGGTACAAAACAATTGGAGACAAAAAGTTATAATTGCACAAATAGAAAAACAGACAATATATATATTAGAATTTAAATTGTATAGTTATAGGTAGACGATTAAAATGGACATTGTAAAAAGTCATTTAGAGAGTAAAAACAGTAGTGTAAAAGGAAATGTTTTACAGTATGTTTAAAATTTGTTATAGACTGTATCTACTTAATATCATTGGGCAACTTATTCGAAACCACTATACACCTGTACAAAATTTATTTGTGAAATATCTCAGACCTATGTAATATTACATATGGAACTCTTAACAGTGTATCGCCTATCGTATTCATGTTATCAAACACTTCCATGTTTCTTGTAAACAGTCCTGGTTTTTTTATTTTTATATATTTTTATAGTAATAACATAACATAAGTGGTTCTAATAACATAACATAAGTGGTTCTGCACTAATGCAAGAATTTTAAGAAATCATACATTTTGAATATTAGAGCTTCACGGAAGATAGCTTCACGGTGGTTAGGATTTCATATGTTTTTTAAAACATCCCTTTGTATATTTGAAATAAGTTATTGTATCTTTTGACACTTCAATATTTTTAAAAAATACAATTGTACACACATAAAATATTTATAAAAAAATCTACTTACACTTCACGGTGGATAGGTTTTTAAAAAGCAAATTAATAAACTTTTGAATTATAAAACAGCAACACTTTTATCTGCATATAAATTCTAACTGACCTTCAGGAATCACATGCATCTGTAATGTCGTAAACAGAGGTTTTTGCTTATTTAAAATGATTAAAGCGCCATCCGTTTCATAAAATTTAAAGCAAAAACAGATTCATGGAGGATACAATCAATTTTTGTAACACCTACATAAGTGGTTATAAAAATTATTTGTTTTAATTTTTAATAATATTTTATATTTAATTCGATTGTTTTGGATGTGTTTAATTTACTTAGTGAACTGATATTTTTAGTATGCTTTTACTACCTCAGCTAGAAAGAGTAACAGTCACGGGGGATAGGTTTTAGACTTTTAAAACATTGTAAAAAATAATTAATTGCTGTTAAAAATCTGTAACCTGAGCTGTAATATCTACTTAATTATGAAAGATCAGAACACAATTAAAGTGTGGGTCAAACTCATTTAGTTTTATTAAATATCACGGGGTAACACCATCCGGGGACATTTCGGGAGATTCACCCATATATATTTATAGACATTATAGACAACTATAAACATAAAAGGCATTTATTAAATAAGCGCCATTATCCTGTAGTATTATATTGTTACTTTCAGAAAAGTTGCGTGTTTGCTATTTTAAGTTCATTTATAATTATGTATATACTTTTTGTAAGTTCTTTTTTTACTTAGATATAATTGCTTGTTTTGTTCAGTATCTGTATTTATATAAATCCAGTAAAGGTTTTTTTTATATATTGTGACCAATTTTTGATTTCGTTTGAGACTAACCTTTTTTAGTTTTATTTACTACGTATTGTTCTTAAAGGAAATGATATTTCAAAATGATGTAAAAATTTGTAATAGAAAGTCTCAAAACAGTGATTTGGCATTGTATGTACAACGATTTTCACATAATGTTAATTTTTTAATATATGCGACACAGTTGAAGATATAGGTATAGGACTTTGTACATAAAATATGTCTACAATTTTTAGAAGAATTAAAAAAATATAATAATATACAGGATGTTGCATTTGCAATAAGAAAGTTGGTATTGGCAACTGCTATATACATGACACACCCTGTACAAAAAGTTTTTGTTAAAAAATGCCCAATTAAAAATACCAATCGACGTGTCCGAGAAGTTTATGAAGTACCATCCTAATGTATTATCGATTTTATTCCATTTGGCTGATAAACACTATAAATAGCGAATCGTGTGCTAGAATGTATTGTTATTAGCACCAAAAGTGCGTGCAAAATTTCAGTAGTTTAAAATCTTACTTTTTTTAAAGAGCGACATTTTTGATTTTTTTGAAAAAAATATATGTTATACTAGACTGTAAAACAAATTTTTTAGACCCATAATGAAAGTGGGATTCAAATATCTTCGATTTTTTAAGCCACTTTTTAGTATTCCTAAAATTTTTTAATTTTTATGAGTTTTATTAAAGTTGTCTACCAAAATATCATAAATTCACTTTTAATATTGGAACAAAAAATAATTTTGCAATGCTTGATAAATAAATTTGCGCTTATTCTTTTAATTTTTATAATAGTCATAATATTTTAACTTTTTTCTGGCGCTTTGTTATAAATTTTTGTATTATTTTTATTTTTTGTATTTCTTCCGTACTTACATCGATTGTGATTGTGATAATATACTTGCAAACAGCCGATTTTAAAACGCAGGCTATTCTTAAACCAACGATCAATTCGACAAAGAGGACAAGAAATCAAAGATAATAAAATAATTCAACTAAATTTTTTGTGTACAATATAAAATGCCGTAGATTAAAACAATAAAAAAATCTTTTATGGTCATAAAATAGAAAAACTTTCACTTATTCCCTCAATTATTTATATTTCACAGTATAAGATATATTTTTTCAAAAAAATAAAAAATGTCGCCCTTCAAAAAAAGTCAAAATTTAAGAGATAAGAGTGAAGAAAAAACAGTAAAAAAATTTGGTTTTTATATATTTTTTTTAAAACTACATTTCAAAACGAAGAAAATGAGGTTACGATAATTTAAGCAGGAGTTATGAATTTCTGAAAATTACCGTATCGTTATTTTTTGCGATTTTCAAAAATTCATATATTCGGGGCTTTTGAAAATTTAGGACTCAAAATTTAGGGTTAGGCGTCTTTTGATACGTACAAAAACATATCAAAAATTTAACTGAAT
This sequence comes from Brassicogethes aeneus, assembly GCA_921294245.1. Taxonomy (NCBI): domain Eukaryota; kingdom Metazoa; phylum Arthropoda; class Insecta; order Coleoptera; family Nitidulidae; genus Brassicogethes; species Brassicogethes aeneus. Next base: position 50,777,264 of record OV121135.1, read on the forward strand.
CAAAAAATACAATTTTTAAAATTTGTTGATTTGATATGGAATGACCCATATAAACTATAGTGTTCGCTTGGCATTAAATCTCCCATGCTTTCCCCTGACTCGGTAAACAGAAGGCGAAAGGTGTGTTTTTATTATGTTTAGGAATTTATTTCCTATTTTATTAAACATTTTATTGTTCTTTGCAGGTCTTTACGATGCGCCCGCATTCTCATCCACATGAATTTATTCACCTCCTTCGCAGTTAATAGCTTTTTGTGGCTCGTTTGGAATTCACTGTTGCTAAATGAGCCCGAAATACTACAAAACAACTCGGTAAGTTTGCTGATCAGGATATGATTTACGACTTATCCTGCCTTATTTTACCTTTGATATTTTTGAGGAAGTTAACCACTAGATATCTCGTGATTTATTTCCGAATTATGCATTGTAGGGGTACAAAACTTTTCATAACCTTTTAACCTCTTTTATGTAAAAAAAAAGCAACGCTTTGATTTCTGGTTTTTAGTATTTAAAAAAATCTGCTTTGGGGTATTTACTCGACCCAATTATAAAAAAATAAATGAAACCATTCAGACGTAACAGCAAAACAATTTACATAATACACACATACCTGAAGGGATTAATTTATTGTACATATCACAATCTGAAATTTGCAGGTTTCCTTCCAGGTGTAAATCAGTTGAAAGCAGCTTAATCTTTGAGAGCAGCTGCAGCTAACAGACCTTGCAGTTTCGATTTTAGTCGTAAATATTTAATAATTAAAAAGTTTGAAATAGACTTTTATAAATTTATGAGGCATTTGCTATAAATGTTTATGGGGCGGGCATTCCACGTCGAATCAGAGCAATTTTGCTTTTACGTCTTGCGTGTTTGAAAAAATGTTTTTCTTAAATATTGAAAACAATTGAATTGGTGAGATTAAGAAGTCCAAAATTTAAAATGTTGACAAAATATTTAAAAAAAAATCAGTTTTATAGTTTTAAATGCATTTTTGTGATAATATTTTATTTATTTTATAAAATATATTATTCATATTCTGTAAAATGTTTTGTATCCTCTCACAAAAATGTATTTTAAACTTTAAAATTGATTTTTGGACCTGTACTGTACTTTTACAACAATATATCTGGGATTTTTAAGGGCCATATTCATCCACTGATTTAAGTTGAAACCAGTTTGACAACATCGCAAATTTTAAATGTTTTGTAGGTTATAATAATAATAATAATAAGTCTTCAATTAAAACAAGTATCCAAAAAAGTTTACAAAACGAGTTGCATACTTTTTCTACGACGAACACAAGAAAGATTTTAAAGCGAATTTTATTTCTTAAAAATTTGCCATCTGTCAACTGTCAACGGATTTAACCTCACTTTTCCCCGATTTATAATAAAGCTAACTTCAGCCCGTGACCAAAACTTCATCAGGTCACATCTTGTCCATGTTGAAGTAAATAAATACAATTTTTACTGACAAAACCTTGGTTCGAAAAGCATTGCGGCAATCTGATTTTTTTCACAATTGGGTTATTTTCGCAGTTTGCAATGAAAAACAAATTTTAAAAACAAAATTAGGCACGCCTTTGAAAAGAACAAAAAAAAATTGGTTGAAGTTTTTGAAAATTTAATTTGAGTGTTTGTGCGTGAAAAATTAATGGGGTAGTTAAACTTTTTCTGACCTATACTTTTTATGGTTTTATTCAAGGCGTTTTGTAATATTAAACATTTCTGTGAAATCAGTTTACCGTTTTCGAGATATTTACAAAAAATATAAATTTTTATGACGTCACAAACCTCGCCATGTGACCAACATTCTAAGATTTCTATTGGTTGAAAATTACCCAGATGAGTGAAAGATGGTCACCAAATTCATTAAGTACCTATCTTCCTTATTACGAGGTATCATATTACTGTTTGATATTTTAGAGTCCAAGATATATCTAAAAGAATATAAAGAACTAGGAATTATACTAATGAAATGCATTTACGACAAAATATGATTATAATTATAGGTACTTACTTTATTTGTTTAAAAGCTTCAATGTTTAATGTAACCAACCATTCCACAAGATTCCTCTGCTTTGGAGTCCGTTATTAAAAAATCACTTATCTAATATCAATTACAAATAACATAACAATAACATTGATTTTTAATAATCTAAATTAAAAAAAACATAACCCGAAAAAAAGAAACGTCAAAAAATCAATTCTTCTTCTTCTTCTCAACTAAAATTATAGATCAAGTGGTTTTAAAACTAAAATATTATAACGTGACGCCATCTATCGTAAGAATCTTAAACTAAACACACTGGCAACCATAGAAAAAGCTGGCAACGTTGTCAATAGCCTAGTGACGTAATTAGGAGATTTTTTTTTGTAAATATCTCGAAAACGGTAAACTCAATTGAAATTCCGATTTCACAGAAATGTTTAAAATTACAAAACGCCTTGAATAAAACCATAAAAAGTATAGGTCAGAAAAAATTTAACTACCCCATTAAGTTACAATAAATAATATTAGGTATATATTTTAATTATCAGAATATTAAACCTGTTTCTAAAAGGCAATCCTGTTTTACCTTTCCTTTTATAGGTACCAATAATACCTTTTTAGACTTTTGGAAAAAATTTAAAAAAAAAAATGAAATATTGCAGAGGAAATTGAGAGGAAAAAAAGACATTTGTGACAATAGGAATAAAAAAATTAAAAAACAAACTTTAGAGAATAACATTAATAACAGTTAGTGCTTGATATACATAAATTAAAACAAAAGGAGGGAGCTATACTCTAAAATTGCATGTCGAGAAAAATTGTACTAGAAAATGGGTATAAACTTGCAGGTGAAATTTTTAAACTTTTAGTACATTGAATATTCCTTGCCTGTGGAGCAAAACAAAATCGTGGCTACATCCTTGCTGGACATGGGGCAAGAATCCTTGATTTTCAAAAAGGGTAAATTAAACCCAATGAAAAAAATATGTATTCCTTTTATAATTAATTTTTTAAATAATTTATATTGAAAATTATACTGTTACCTTTAGGTATTTAGAAATAAAGCAAATTTTAAAATTTAACTGTTGCAGTTCTAGCCCAGATTTTTTTACAATGTGTATTTTATTTACAAAATTAAAATATTCTTTACAGATCATATTTTTAATTATTTGTTAGATAAATATTACAATTTTATGCTAAAAACAATTTGAACTCAAAATATAAGAAAATAGTTTCATACATGTACCTGTTTTTGCCTTATTTTATTATAAAATGTCTTTTAAACTTGTATTATTAACAAAAACTGTTAATAAATGTATATTCAATTTAAAATATGCTGTTGCCCTTTTGTTCCTTTATTTTATTTTATATATTTGCTAAACATAGTATATTTTTGGGCCCAAAAACGAACAATACTATACAATATTTAATACATACATCAGGGTGAGCCAAAAAAACTAACCTATCGGATTTATGGGTTAAAATGAACCTACATACCGAGAAAAAAATTTCCCTGCAAGGCAAAATTTTTTGCTCAATTTTAAAAGGTGTCGGTGAGCATTCTAAGTTTTCCATTGAAATAACACGTAAAAAAATCTTTTTTCATTAAAAAGACTATAACTTTTGAACCGTTTGAGATAAAATATTTACGTCGCGGATTCTTGTAGAGCATAAAATTTCCCAAAGAATCTATACCAGGATTATTTTTTTTAATTCAAAAATTCGTATGTTTAAAAGCTTTAAAAAGTGTAAAAAATCACTAAAACTGCAGTTATTTCAATGGAAAACTTAGAATGCTCACCGACACCTTTTAAAATTGAGCAAAAAATTTTGCCTTGCAGGGAAATTTTTTGCTCGGTATGTAGGTTCATTTTAACCCATAAATCCGATAGGTTAGTTTTTTTGGCTCACCCTAACAAACATTTTATTAATCTTACAGGAGAAATTTTAGAGAGTTAATTTTCTTCCAGCAATCCCCTTTAGAAAGAAGAGTCTCCTTAGCCTTTTTGTTGCTTCCTTTACCCAAAACAGAACAAGCTCATAATTTAAAAATTTTAAAGCAGGAAATAAGTACTTCCAACGTTGTTCATGATCTAAAATTTAAAATTGTTTAAAAGAATTAAGACAAATATTTTTTGAACACAATTTTGATTTTATTTTATATTTTTTTTGCCCTAGTTATTTATTTTAATTTATAAATTTAGTTTATTAATTTACAAATACAAAAAAATGTTATTTATATGTGCTTATTAATCATCATAATAGTATTTTTTTAAATTATCCAGGTATTTTATTGAAAAGAAAACATTAATGGAAGATATGCGTGTTTCTAATAATAATAAAATCTATCAATTTTTACCCAAATACATTGTTAGTGGTCATTCTTTTACAATGGAACTAAATAAACTAATAAATCAATTGATTTCAAGCAATCAGCTTTTGGCACAGACAGAGAAACAGAAGAGATATTTGATATAATAAACATAATAGTAATTTATGTTTAAAAAAATTTTATCTTTATTATAGATTTTTTATATACATTTACAAACAAAAATGATGTATTTTTATCCATATTTTAAATCAGTCGTTACCGACTGATAAATTATAGCAACCGATTTAAATGTTAGATGATTTTAATAGCCAAAAAGAATAGTATATTAAAGTACAAGTTGCAGAAGGCCACATATTCTCGCACGAATTCGAAATTTGGCCTCGAGCGACGAAGGAGCGAGTGGACGAACGAATGAGTGCGAGAATAGCCTTCTGCAACGTGTGATTTTAACTTTTATTTAGGTTTTTTTAATTGTTTTGTGGTCGTTGTTAGTTAGGGGATTTTTCTCGCAAAATGTCAGTTGGCAACACAAAATGACAATATTTGTTATCCTGCACAAGTACAACCTGAACTGCACTTTTTTACATTCAACTTAAAATTTTGCATTAAAATACATTGTTGGAGCAAACTTAATATTACAAAAACAATAATAAAGGCTTCATTTTCAATAAAAGTAATGAATTTGAGGTTATTAATCAGTTTGACATTTTGGGGGTACCAATACTTAAAAACTAAATGTTACCAAAAATCGTTTAAGAATGAGCTTCATTCTTCAACGATTTTGCGTGCGAGAATATGACATTCTTACATAAAAATCGAGAAAATCTATTAAACCCTGACTTATAGAGGAATTCATTAAATTTTCTAGGGTTAAAAGCAAATGTCACAAATGTCCATTATAACTTGATAAAATTTTAATTGTTTTATATCTAATTCAAAATGTCAATGTGTAAAAATGAACTTTTTAGAGGTAATAAAAAAGTTTTAAACATAATATAATATTTTATAAAATAACAGTGTCGTGCAAAAACTTAAATCCACTGATATGCTAAATCGGTTGATATAAATAAATCAACCTTTCTGCATACGGAACTAAATTTCAAAAATAAATCCTTTTTTTTGTTGCAATGGAGCCAAAAAGAAGGGCTAGACATTAACTCATCACTAGGGCTCGGATTTCTATGCAATTAAACGATAAAAGCATATAAAATTGTGTTTCCATAGTCTGCCAAAATTGAAATTTAAATTTGCCATGTTTTAAATTAACGCGGAAAACAAATAGGCGGTGTAAAGATATGTATCCATGTTTGTTATTGGTGGAGAGAGATAGGGAAAAGAAAGAAAAGCCCTGTTGGCAGTTGCTTCAGTATTGCGGAATGTGTTCGAGCGTTCTCATATACAGGGTGTTATTTAAGTACGTGGCCAAACTTTAGGAGACGATTCTTTGACGAAAAGTTCAGATAAAAATAGGTCCGGAAATGCTCCGTTTTCAAAATTTTTTTAATTTTTTGCATTAATTTTTAACCAATTTTTTACATCAAAATAGACCAGTAATATGGAAAAAAATAACAGATACACCCCATTTTGTGATAGTTTGGTAGTTTTAATTTTTTATTATGTTGTCCCACAAACATGCAATTAAATAATTAAATAACACTGTGCGACAATTTTCGGGTCATCGAAATCAAACCTCACCGGACCATTTTTTTCTGAAAATATACCTATCCAATAGCAAAACCCTCGCCGGGTTTGTAAAAGTTAGCTCGAATTTTTTTGTTATGGCCGTTTGTATTTTCGAGCTTCATATACCCCAATTTAGACCTATAAATCGATTTTTTTCGCATATATTCGATTTATATCGTCAAGATTTTTTGTAGAAATGTAGTTACTGCACAAATAAATCCATTTTGTGAATAAATATTCGAAACATATTTTTTTTTTTAATTTTTTGATAATATTTAAAATTTCTTGCTACTTCTTCTGGCAAAAATGTTGTAAAGTATACTAAAAGAAGTAATTTATAAAATACGCACACAAAACTAAACAATTTTCCAAAATATTTATCTTTTCACACTCAACACCGAAAAATCTGTAGGAAAAAATTGAATAGGTAAAATAGAATTGTAGAAAAGTACAGAGAGTTTGATTTTTTATTTTGTATTAATTTTATTATTAGAAAACTGATTCATTGCTGAAGAATTCCATCCCTTCCACTTCTTCTCCTTTATTTCCTTGCTCTTCATTTTCATTTTTTGATTCATCACTGGAGAATTTCATCCCTTCTACTTCTTCTCCTTTATTTTCTTGTTCTTCATTTTCATTTTCTTTCTGATCGTAGTCAAAAATATGTTTACTTCACCAAAATGTTTCGGCTAGTATGGCATCTGGAGCTCGTTTTCCTCTTTATCTGGACTCAAATGGCATCGCAGTTTGATGATTGTGTCGATAACTGTCGACTGAAGTAGTCCAAATGGCGATGAGGAAAATAAATTTTTAGCGACATATTGACTCAAATTTTGGAAAAAAACATCCAACATTCGTCGCACAGATCCTTCATAATTGGGAGAACGATGTTTGCCTAAAAATCCAACGATGATTTCTCTTATCGACGCCCACGCAACTATCTCATTGTCAACCTGTCAAAGTCTTCTGAAATTAAATGAATATAAAAAATATATGAAATGAAGGGATGGAATTCTCCAGTGATGAATCAAAAAATGAAAATGAAGAACAAGAAAATAAAGGAGAAGAAGTGGAAGGTATGGAATTCTCCAGCAATGAATCAGATTACTCAATGTTTTGATATAAAAAAATTTTTAATAATAAAATTAATACAAAATAAAAAATCAATCTCTTTGTACTTTTCTACAATTCTATTTTATATATTCAATTTTTTCCTACAGATTTTCCAAAGATTTCGGCAAAAAGATTGGTGTTGGGGAAAAGATGAATATTTTGGAAAATCTTGTTTAAAAATTGTTTTCCAGCAAATAAGTAAACTTAAAGTTCAGTTTTGTGTGCGTATTTTATAAATTACTTCTTTTAGTAAACTTTACAACATTTTTGCCAGAAGAAGTAGCAAGAAATTTTAAATATTATCGAAAAAATTGAAAAAAAAATAATTTTTCGAATATTTGGTCCCAAAAATTGGGTTTTGGGATATGGGTTGTTCACAAAATGGGTTTATTTGTTCAGTTACTACATTTCTACAAAAAATATTGACGATATAAATTGAATATATGCGAAAAAATCGATTAATAAGTCTAAATTGGGGTATATGAAGGTAGAAAATACAAACGGCCTTAAAAAAATAAATCGAGCTAACTTTTACAAACCCAGCGAGGGTTTTGCTATTGGATAGGCATATTTTCAGAAAAAAATAGTCCGGTGCGGTTTGATTTTTGATGTTGCACAGTGTAATCTAGTTAGGGCTAAATTAGCCCCTTTCTACCCTTAATAACACTATTAAATTTTAATAAAATCGGCGATTTTTTTATTATGACACCCTGTACATGAACATGAAAACGGAGTTTTTCCGGACCTATGTTTATATGAACTTTTCGTCTTTGAATCACTCAAAGAATCGTCCCCTAAAGTTTGGCCACATACTTAAATAACACCCTGTATAATATAGAGTAAAATAAAACTATGAAGATCATTAAACTTTTTAAGTTTTTTTTTAAAAACACAACTGTTACATTTTATTATAAAAATAATTAAACAAATTTTACCCTACCTACAATGTAAAAATTAAAGTTAATTAAAAAATTATATCTTATTTATTGAATAATTTCAGTACTATATTACAATCAATACAAGTAGTAAACGGAGCGAAAAAATCGGTTAACAAACATTTTAAACGTATTTATCTTTATTTAATGGCTATTGGCTAATTAAGATTTGACGACCTACCTTTATGCGGCTAAACGCGTTTGTTGACTCCAATTCGTATTCTTGTATACAGAATATCACAGATCGATTCGAGTTCGAAAAAGTTGTGCTGGGATAGTGTCGCTATGCGCGCTAATTTAATTACCTATCTACCGTGTCCTGCTGCGATCGGGCCAGGCCAAATTAGCAAAAAGTGAATATTTAAAGTTGTCTGCAAACTTTGTTATCGCGCGGTTATTTTGTGGTTATTCGATATACGTGGCAAAGTTGGTATTTTTGAACAACACCGCCCGTTTTTTATTGGAATTTAAAGTGGTCATAAAATTTGAAATACAAATTTAGGTACATTTATTCTAGAAAAAATTTTGTATTACACAGTATATAATCCATGCAAATAGTCACTATACATTAATAAAAGTCATACATTTATTTTAACCACTGATATATTTAGATTGAGTTTTAATGCTAAATATAATTTTTTATATTTAACTTTATGGTAAACATTATTCTAGCCAGTTTAAGTTTACCATTAAAACATAAATTAAAGAGTTAAAAAGGTCTAGAAAATGTATAAGTAATTTTAATATTATTTTTACGTATATATATGGTATTTAATTTATTTTTATTACGTAATTTTTTTAAGTTGCTGGGGTAGTTATTATGTGGTAAAAATCACGTTTTAAAACATGGCAACTGGTTAAAATAACGTTAAATTTACGTTATGCCTGGTAAATTCATTTAAGTAATATTGCACTCAGAGAAATATCAAGTTATGAAAAGCATATGAAATTATATTAATTTAAATAATCGGGTAAATTTGATTCAAATAGAAAAAATTTTAGTTTTACATTCATTTACCAACAGTTTTACAATGTTTTGAAACACTTTTAAAGTGTACCCTCTTTAAAATATATATACAAAAAGAAATCCATTTATTTCATTGCCTTTCTCAAAGTTGTTTCAAAAAGATATGTATTATACAATTGTTATGCACCTATTAATTTAATGGGAAACACCAATGACGCCAAAACATATTTGAATCCCTAATAATTCAAAGGGATTCAAATATGTTTTGGCGTCATTGGTGTTTCTCATTAAATTAAAAGGTGTATAACAATTGTATAATACATATATTTTTAAAATAACGTTGAGAAAGGCAATGAAATAAATAGATTTCTTTTTGTATATATATTTTAAAAAGAGTACACTTTAAAAGTGTTTAAAAACATTGTAAAACTGTTGGTAAATGAATATAAAACTAATTTCTTTTCTATTTGAATCAAATTTACCCGATTATTTAAATTAATATCATTTCATATGCTTTTCATGACATGATATTTCTCTGAGTGTGTGCTTTTTTAATACGTGGGGAATTCAATGATGGTAAAATTAGCTTTATGTTAGTTAAACTTAACTCCTTAGTTAATGTATCTTTTGGTTAAAAAAAAGGTAATATTTGGTAGTTGGATAGTTTATTTTAGCCTTTTTTAACTACTTTTTAACTCTTAAGTCAACTTAATCTATGATTAACCGGTTGAAGTTTATTTTAAGTATATATAATTATAATTAACAGAACAGAATATGGTTATCTATATCTATAGATATAACAGATACTTAAAATAAAATGTCGATTCTGAATATTAATAATAATATATGTATGTATGTATGTATGTATCAATGTTCGATTTTACCCGGATTTGTTTTAAATGGTGGATCTTGATAAAATATATTTTTACAAAATACAAGGCCTACTATGTCAGTTTTTGAGAGTAAATTTTTAAGAATTCATATTAGCGATTTAAAAAAATCTAAGCACGGCACTGGATTCACCACCCCCTCAAAACGACCATATACTAAATTTTATTAAAAAATTAGTAGGTAGGAAAGTAGGAACGATTTTAAAGCCAAATTCAAAATGCACAATAATTACTACCTATATACAAAAATTTATTTTGTCAAGTTATCCATAAAACACACATTGAAATCAAATTAAACTTATAGTAACATATTATAAATATTTTTATCCTTAGTTCTGAAAAATAAAAAACGCAATATAAACTTAAAACAACAATGAAACTAAAAATAAAGAATCTGACATAGTAGGCCATGTATTTTGTAAAAATATGTTTTTTTGCTCCAAAAATACAGTTTATCAAGATCTAATCTTTAAAACAAATCCGGTTAAAATTGTACAATAAATAAATATTTTACAGGGGTAAACAAATGGGTCACACTGTATATCAATTAATATTGTAAAGAAATAGGAAAAACCAATGGGAATTTTTTTTCTGACAAAGTAGCACAAAATACTTTTATATTTTGAAGCCGCTTTAAAAAATATAATAAATAAAGAAAAATTGTTTTGTTTGAAATTGATTTAAAATACTTTTAAACATAAAATAATATTATGTTTTATGATTGTTTTGTTTAAATTATATATACCTTATTTTTAAAATAATACAAAATATTAAAATTAATTGCATTTCCTTTTGTTAGAATGCACAGCAAACGCTATGGCGATATTAGGATGTTTTTTATTATTGGTTATATAACCAATATAAATTAACCTGCAATTTTATTTAAATCATTTGGTTATTTTATTGTGTTTAATTTAAGTACTATATTTAATGTGACACATTATAGTTAATAGTTACTTAAATTAGGAAAATTAAACTAACTTGTTATTTTTAAAATTACAAACCTCATAAAAATCCGGCCTATCTTACGTCCTGATTTTAGTTGCAACCCTGCATTATTTTTAGAAAATTCTTCTGTTTTGTGATAAAACCTATAGATGCTTGGCAAAATTTATTAAATGTGAGGGGAGATTTATGATTTGTGGATAAATAATTTTTTACAACTTTGTCCACTCTTTTATAGTAAGTTTAAAAAAGTCTATATTTGTTAAAGGCTCCATTACTACACAAAACTCACAACCTTTAGGTTTATATATAAAGTTGTATTGAGACTATTTTTTCTATACAGGTAACAATGAAAACTAAAAAACCATCACTTTTTTAACCTTTAACGTTAATTTACCAGCAAGTTAAAATATATTTGAGAAATATAACTTGTCGGTTAAAAAATATATTCAAATTAACCAAGGCTGTGGTTAATTTACCCAAAAAATATATCAAAAGTTATACTAAACCAAAATATGTTTAAAAAAATAACTAGTCTTAATCATTTTCAAAGGTTAAAATTAAAAGTTATGTAACTTAAATAACCTACTTTTTAACTTATAAGTAAAGTTATAACTTAGTATACTAACTGAATAAATATTTGCAAATGGTTTATTTATAGTCAATTTAAACTCTTAAAATAACCCTAATTTATCTAAATGTAAATTTAGGTTATTTTAAGAGTTCAAATCGACTTTAAATAAACTAAATACCTATTTAACTAGTTAGTAATATTATTAAACGGTTTCTTTTTATAATTAAATTATACTAAAAAATAACCTTTGATTTTACCTTAAGGTTATAGCAACCGGTTGGTAACCTTAATAAAATGTTTATGGTTAAATATAACTAATTGGTTAAAAAAGAAGTTATTATAACGTAATTTTACTTACATTTTAATTAATTTACTTAGAATGCTAGTTATTTAACCAGCTGTGCTAGTTGGGATTTTTGGTAATTTTTCGTATTTGTACGGTTATTTACTGTTTTCGTTTATTGTAAAGGTAAAATTCAACATTTACTCTAAACCCTAATATAAAGGGTTAAATTATAGGTGAGGGGCTGTAAAGCCTGATTTATAGATTGCCTTCCTTACTTCCTTCCTCCCTCCCGTAAAAGATAAACAATACGAAAATCGTAGTGCCATTTATAGATTTCCGTACGGGAATCTATGAACAGCACAAGGGTTTTTGTATTGTTCATCTTTCACGGAAGGAAGGAAGGAAATCTATAAATCAGGCTTAACAGTTACTGTAACTACTGTAGTTGTAAAACAAAAAAGCTTACAAAATAATGGTCAAATGTGTAAATGATTTTTTATTGATTTTTTAGAAAATAACGAACTAAACAAAAAAAAGTAAATTATTTTTTAAAGTTATTATCCACAGATTTTACAATTATCGCTACTTTTCAAAAGTTCAATAAAAACTTATTGGTTTGACTCACGGTAACAAATTATTTGCGGATACTACAAAAATGTATAACATTAAATAATGCGATTTTAAAGTTTTAGAAAGCCCATTTTTTATATAAATAGATTAAATTGACTGAATCTTCAGTATTTTATGTACTTTTAAAAAATGGCGAATGCACCGGGATTAATATTATTATTGACTAAAATCTCTATAATTTTATTTATATTTTAATTAATTTGTGAGGTTGTTTATTCTACCTAAATACGATTTTTGCATAATATACTACTCTCCAGAGTAACATTAAATATATTTTCGCTTCATAAATAATAAAAATGTTCATTATAAAAAGTACATAGAAAAGAGAAACTATAAATTAAAATTATAAAACATTGTAACTAAAACTTGTTTATTAATTTTATTTTTTCTACTCTTATTGCATATTATTGACATTATTTGTTTTTTTCGTAAATAATAGTAACCAATATAACAAAGAGAATATTCACGTTGTTAGGCATCAGTGATTGGCTGATTTCAATATTCACTGTTATTTGAACCAATCGGATTTTAAGTTAGAAAAAAATAAGGTTAACAGATGTCAGATTTGTTTATACGAGGGTGGTTCAAATATAAACCGGAATTTTTTAATAAACGCGCTAAAAATTTAGTAAAAGTAAAAGTGGCTGCACTGGATGTTAGACTGGTCTGTTACGAAGCGTAGAGAACAGCCGGGACTGCGTAACCTCGCTTTTCAGTGTAGTTATAGCCATGAGCGAGAAGGATGTACCAGTGTCTGTTGCGCAACGCATCATTATTCGTATTTTGGTCAAAGATAATGTAAAATCCGCGGAAATTTATCAAAAATTACTCGAGCAGTTCGGGGATGAGTGCCTCTCCAAGACTCAAGTGTATGAATTGTGTTCCGCTTTGCGAAAAGGCCGAGAAGTGGTGGCAAACTTGTCATATGGGTGATTCTCAAAATAACTACACTTTCGGTTTATTATTTTTTTAATACTAAAAAGTTTGGTAATATTATTACAAGAGCATTTTTGTAAAGCTTTAGTTAAATCCTAAACTAAAATAAGATTGATATTGCATGCAAACCTTAATTTTTCTATTTATGGGTAAATTATGTCCACAGAAAAGACGTCCACTGAATGGACATCTATGTATATTATTCTCTATAAGAAAGGTAAATTTTAGGTTATGCCTTTGCATTTGTCATGTGCCAAAAATAAAAACTTTGACAATAATAATGACAATAATTAGAAAATAATTCAATACTTACTGTTTGAAATATAATTGTAACAGAAAGGACAGCCTATGCTTCTACACTGGAGCCTCGTACATAAACATGAACGCTTCTTTACAACCTTTCGAAAAAGAACTGAGAAGGGCGACTTAAATAACAAATGACAGGTTTTTTAATGAAATAAAATTAACGGTTGACGTGAGTGTCGCGAAATACTTTTGAAATTTTGCACTTACAAATAAGTCCTCGGAATGGATCGAAACTGGTAACGTATAAATGACTAAACTACAATATTAAATTAAAAAGAATAAAACGGAATATGAACCATATCTATATATTTTTGGGGTATTTAATAATAATGGCAATTTTTTAGGTTTTTTTAATATGCAGGCTTTTCACTACATTAACTGAAACTTACCAACACGATATAGTCACGTTCCACGGAAAGGACAATATCTCTATTCAGATCAGTTTTTTGGGCGGTATTTTTTTTTCTTATTTTTTTTACTTAAAGTACTGTTAGTTAACGTTGTGTACTTTAAAAATGTTACTTATTTTTACCATTTTTTTTTAATATGGGAGAAAAAAACACACGTCACGCAAAGATTGTAGTTATTTTGAGAATAACCCATATGCGCGGCGCCCCAAACAAGTGTTACAGATGAGAACGTCAGCGCTGTAGAAAAACTCATTTTGGAAGACCGGCGCAGTACTGTACGCAATATGCCTGAAGAATTGGGCATCAGCGTAGGTAGTATTGAGCAAATAATTCATAAACGGCTCGGTTACCGCAAAATTTCAGCCAGATGGGTGCCAAGACTTCTGAATTTTGATCAGAAATTCACACGCTAGGAAGTTTGATGAAAACATTGAACGAATTGGGTTGGGAAACACTGGAACACCCTTCTTATAGTCCCGATTTGTCGCCATGCGACTAGTATTTGTTCGGTCCATTGAAAGAGGCACTTGGCGGACTGCGATTCGAAAGCAATGCGGAGGTAGAATACTTCGTGCGCGAATGGTTACGTGACAAGCCGAGAGATTTTTACGAACAAGGCATCCGAAAGCTTCCGGAGAGGTGGCAAAAGTGTGTAGAGTGTGACGGAGACAATCTAGAAAAATTGTAAAAAATTTCAGCTCTGTAACTTAATAATAAAAAATTTTATAGCAAAATTCCGGTTTATATTTGAACCACCCTCGTATATACAAGGAGCGACTATAATGATCTTTAAAATCGGGAAAATGTAAGGTTATAATAAATTTTGTTATCAATAAAAATTACTTAATTGGAGTAGAAAAAGCATATTATTACACTCGAAATAATGCGCATTATTTACTCGGATGATTTACGTCTCTCGCTTGGCGGCTCGAAATGCAAACCTCATTCTTGTGAATAGTAGCCTGCATTATCTCTCGTACAATAATATTCTATTATTAGGTAATATCTTTTAATGTAAAATTGTATTTAATAAAGATGGGCTGAAAGTTTTTAGTGCTTAGTTATCGATATATTAATATTTTTAAAGTTTTAAAATTGCTTTACCTTTTATAAGTAAAACTGTTAAAATTTAAAATTAGACATTTGGTGTTGAAACTAATTGACTGTTCAATGCTTGAGCTCGAAGCTATTAACGGTTTTGTCAATACCTCAAATTTTCCATTTTAATTTGTTCAATTCATTTCTTTTCCTTCGCTTAGATTAAAAACTTTGAAAGGCCGAAATATGTAGCAAAAAAGATTTTAAGTTTGTTATATTTTTAAAAGGATTTATTTTCGCCTATAATTTTACCCTTAAAAACACTTTCTAAATTAGCTTTTGTTTAGCATCAAACGAAGCACATTTATGTAATTAGGTTTATAAAATGGTAATTTAAATTAATATCCTGCCTAATTGCAAAAGTTTATTTTCAAAAATAGGTCTTTGGCGCCATTAAATAAATATTAAATGTATAAAGAAGAAATCATACGGAGACTTCGACCATGCTTCAAAGTTTAATCAAAATTTTAGGATAAGAAAAAATATTGGAATAAAAAAGTATAGTATTACACTCGGGATTATGCGCATTATTCACTCGGATGATTTAAGTCTTTAAGACTCGAGTCTTTATTAAATACATTTCTAAGTAATCCTTACAAGTTTATCCTTGATAAAACCGCCTAAAACGGGTAATGAAACGATCACTTTATACTTTTATGCTTTTAAACATACACGTCTTCTTCCGCCTATGGCAATAGACGGGAGAACTTATTAGGCAACAAAGCAAAATTACATTAATCTGGAAGGATTAATGCTGGCGATAAGGAATATTTCAAATTAATGTCTTTCCATTTATTAAGGATTACATTTGTCGATAACATTAATTAATTCGGCTTTAGGAGAATAAATTATAATATAGTTATAACATTGTTCAACATGGCCATGTTCTTTTGTTTTAAGAAAGCTTCACAAATAGGCACCGGCGTCGCGACGGTCTTTTGGCATTATCAGTGCCGGGTAGCCACGTGGCGAACTTGCAGCAAATAAAACATTTTATTTTGTCGACCTGTGTAATCACTTAGAAATCGACTCGAAATAACCTTTTGTAATTGTGTGCCCCATTACAAAAAATTTATAAATCCTGGGAAACAAGAAAAATCTGAGTTTGTAAAGAAATTCGTTTAAATTTGCCATTCAAATTTAAATATTAACAATTTAACATTCGGAAAATAAAATCATGATTTTCCTATAATCTTATTCAGATTCCAGGTTACGAAATCGACTAATGGAAAAGTTTAATACATTTATAAATTGAATTTAAATATAATACCGTTTCGCTAAAGAGGCGTATAAATTTAAATTTATAAAAAAATAATTTATTTTACTCAACATAATTGTTAAAAAAAACGTAACCAATCATAATAAATTATCTTTTATGGGTTAAAACCCATAAAATTAAGTACCTGCGACTTAAAATGTTACTATAAAAATTAAACCAAATATAAAACATAAAAATACAGCCCTAAAAGATTAACTGCGAAAGTTTATGTTTATATTGCTTTTTTAAAATATGCAGCATCCATAAATCCACTCATCTTAAATTCTGGCGACTAAAACGTCTTATTTAAAAACTAAACAGTGTTCCCATTTCGTTTTAAAAGGAGGTACATAAAATATAAACGATATCCTCTTTACTTTAAATTTATTCTAAAAGCATTTCTTTAAATATTTTTCCCTGAAGACTGCCTTTAAAGATTTAAGAAATATTTATTTCAATACTTTTATCAAGTGCTTAAGTTAGTGGCGGTCCCTTGAAAAAGGGTAGAGGTGGAATTTTTGCAAGAAAATTACAGGTTTATCTATAATATAATCTATAAATAATTTCACTTCATAGAAATTTTGGGTAAAACCAACAATAATAAAAAAATGCTGGTGAGAAAAATTAAAAGGCTTCTTTCTGGTGTAGGAAATCCAAAGAATGCATCATCCTTAGAAAGTTGTTATTCAGCTATTCTCAGCAGTCTAAAATTCGTTTTTCTCAAATAGTTCAAAGCACTCTAGATTGATTATGATTATACATTTTCTGATGACGAAACGTCGAAAGGTCAATTTGAGGATGCTGTCGTACTCAGAATTTTCTCAGGATTCTAAATTTGTAAAAATATATAGGGCGTTCTATTTAAAAATCAAAAGTTGATATAATTTCCGGCGAAACCGGAAGTTCAAAAAATTCATTTTGTACTCTTTTAAGTGGCATTTTATATCCTAATTAATCATGCTAAATTGCATGTGTCTTTCTTTATAAATAAAAAAGTTACAGGGGTGCGCCTATTCTCAGATACACCCGGTATAAATAAATAAATAAGCATGCCTATTGTTAAATTTATTCTCACATTTTTTGTAATCTATTCTCCAGAAAATTTGTTTTAATAAATTTTTCTTTATTTTTGTAAAATAAAATTGGGTAAGATAGAGTGCTTTTTATTTCAAAATCACTTTTTTTTAAGTGGAATAATGTTTCTCATTATTACTGGGTGATTCCATATATATTTGCAACGCCGCGGCTGAAAATCAAAATCAATAAATCACAATTTGCATTTTCGATACGACATTTGTTTTGCTTTGGGATTTGACGAAAATCTTTATAGTACGAAAACAATACAAGCCTATAAAACAAATAAACTTGCGGTTGGTGTTTATAAACAAAGAACAAGAAGAAAATTTTCTTTGGATACACGCCAGAGAATAAAAAAATTTTATTGTGTGATTCGTGCGAATGCAAACTAAAAGTTTTATTTTTAGTTTTATGCCTTTTTTACGTGGCCGTAAGACTTAAAGTAAACGAAGTCGTCTTCTAAGTAATAAATTTTGCATTTTGTACATAAAACAATAAAAATACCTGCCGGTTTCTTATCTTTATAGTAACGATTTTAAATAAGTTAATTTAAGCAGTCGTTTTATCTATGCTGATTGGCACGTTTTTGTAAATTATGTACTTTTTATTTAATATAATTTAACTTATTTTAGTTGCATACAAAAATTATATCAAAATAAAATATTTGTTAGAAAAAGAAGAAAAAGATTTACATCTCCAGATAAAATTGCTTTTTCTAGTTCTCGTAAGAATTGCCTGCATGGAAAATTTTTCAGTGTATATCCTCAATTTTCTGTGAATTTACATTATTTCGATTTTGAATTATTACCACAATAGCAAATGACCTGATTTGTAAATATTCATGAATAATTCAAGCAAATCAAGAAAAAGTCGTATTGTTGATTGAAAATGTCCCTTATGAGGCATGATTAAATTTTGTAAATTCCGAAGGGGAATTGCAATTTCCTTTGAATTTTCTGTCAATAATTTTATGATTCATTTGTTTTCTATCGTTTTTATACAGGGTGCACCCAGTATACTTCTATGTATGGGTATTTTTTTATTAGAAGATCTACAAGGTCGGTAAAATTGGAGAAAAGTTGCGTATCATAAACACGGGAGGCTTTGCACCCCGCGGGTGTCTTTACACAGTATAAAATATTTCGGTGTAAAGTTACCAAATGGAGTGGTAAAATCATTTGGTGTTAATATGTAAATTGGTAAAAAATATGTGCTTATTTTAAATTGTGGTAAAATTCATTCGTGTTAATTTAAATTAATTTACCACAGCAACGTGTCAATATAGTGTTATTTAAAGATAAACTCGACGCGGTGTACATTTGATACTATTTGTGTTGACAGCTACACAAATTGTGGTAAAAAAAAGTCACGTAGTCATCACCATTCGCTAACGGCAAGGGCGCGATCAGTATTCCGAGTGCATGCTATTTTTATTTAAGGCCATGGTTTTTAAATTAAAATTTAGTGGTCTGGTGAAGTGGTGCAATGTTACAGTGGATGTAAATTATGTTTGTTATAAAACATGTTTTTTACCTGTTATTTTTAGGTGAAATATGAAATTTAGTAATACTTTAAGTTTTTTCAGCTAGTGAAAATCATATTTAAAATATTACTACTTTTCATTCAATTAAAAAAATTATTAACTCTTCTTGGGTATAAGAATACTTACACCTCAGTAGTGTTAATCATTTTATGCCAAAGCCTATTTGTATTCATATCTAATAGTTTGTGAGTAATATAAAATATACTTTATTTTACATTACATGCTGTGTTTAATATTAAAACACCCACCATTTTTAACACCTACACCTAACACCTACGTGTGGAGTAAATTACACCAAATTGAGCATTTTCTACTCTTGAATCGAGTTCTTTTACCAATAGTGCGTGTTGCTTTTACCCCTAAGAGTGTATTATGTTTGATGATTTTTACACTGTTACGAGTTTTTTGTACGAATAGTACGTGTAGATTATTAACCAATTAAAAAGGGTAAAATTTACCAAATTGTATGTGGTTAGATATACCATTTCTAGTGTGGACCTATATAGACCACTTTTGGTGTTGTTTTTTACCAGAAATTTTATACTTTGTAACCTTTTTATGAAAAATCTTTTCGCGCTCGATAAAATTAACATTAATAATCTGTCAATTGAGCGATTCTATTGAGTTTATATTACAGGAAAATCAGTGTTTTAAAGAAATAAATATTTTTTATTACACTTTAATAGTATATTATGTATTAAGTTTGATAAACGTCATTTTAGACACGAATTTAATTTAGGAACGAGCGAGCGTGCTTAAGTTAATGAGTGTATAGAAAAGTTTATAAACGAGGTGCATACTATACTTTTTATACGACAAATACTTATTATTATCTTAAAATGATTTAAATCAAAAAATTGTATAGAGCGCCATCTATGAAACAACAGGGGAAACTGTCAAATGTCACATTTTTACATTTTATAAACACAAATATAATGGTTATAAATCAAAATGTATTTCTTAAAAATTGACAGTTTTTCACAGTGAAAGTAAAGGAAATGTTTTATGAGGACTTTACAGTAGACATTCAATTTTCTTAGTTTCTTTAAGAAACTTTCTTGACCCATCACTGGTAATATTCATAAGAATATAAGAAAAAATTGAACCTACACCTCGCCAAAGTTTTTTGTTTCGAATGCGTTCCACCAACTTCAAATACCGACAGACAGCTGTTTCGACCTTTATTGGGTCTCATCAGTGTCGGGCAACTTGGTGTAGTGGAACACAATCAAAACAAATTACTCCCTCAGCTTATATGCTCGGTTGTTAAGTCAACAGAGGCGAGATGTAAGAACATCAGGTGATCCACACCGTCAAACGACGTGGCCTTTGCTGCAATCGGTACATACTATGCAACCGGGACTGCACACAGCAATTGTATCACAGATACTAATATGGCCTAAAGGAATCTAGAATTAACCCAAACGGGCTAAACATTAAGGTAAACATTCAATTTTCTTAGTTTCTTTAAGAAACTTTCTTGACCCATCACTGGTAATATTCATAAGAATATAAGAAAAAATTGAACCTACACCTCGCCAAAGTTTTTTGTTTCGAATGCGTTCCACCAACTTCAAATACCGACAGACAGCTGTTTCGACCTTTATTGGGTCTCATCAGTGTCGGGCAACTTGGTGTAGTGGAACACAATCAAAACAAATTACTCCCTCAGCTTATATGCTCGGTTGTTAAGTCAACAGAGGCGAGATGTAAGAACATCAGGTGATCCACACCGTCAAACGACGTGGCCTTTGCTGCAATCGGTACATACTATGCAACCGGGACTTTACAGTAGAGTCCGTACCCGAATTTAAGTTATAGTTTACTGCCGGCGAAATTAAAAGGTTAGTGCAATGTTCATATAAACTTTTCAAATATTGGCGTTGAGAAACTATTTAATATTTTTGTATTTTTGTATTGAGATAATAAAATAATTTTCACATTTAGTAATATTTTAAAAGAAAGGCACTTTATTTTAACGATTGTATGACATTTGACAACTGTCAACTAACTTAAAACTAACTTCAGCACGTGACTAAAAACCTGTTGCTAACTTCAGCCCGTGACTAAAGCGCCGTAAAGCCACAACTTGTCAATGTGTAATTAAAAGATCACTTAGTGCCATGGAAACATGTACTATAAAGGGCGTTTTAAAGGTGGGAGTAGAAAAAATTGTTTATATTGCTTCAGTGCAGAACTCTTAAAATTTCTATATTAGGCGCAATCCTTTGAAATGATGATCCTTGGTTAACTATAGGTCTATTTTTTATTTTTTTTTATCTGTTATCTCGTGCATAATCTGCTGCCATGTGCATAATAAAAATAAAATAAAATAATGAGTTAATTACGGAAAATACACTGTGAGACAAAGTTACCCGCAACCAGGGGGTAACTTTGCACACCCAGTTTTTAATTTTAATTCTTAAAACTCACCCCTTTGTAATATTATAACATAGTTATTATGAAAGAGCAACTCAAGACTATTTAATGTTTATGATTGTTAAAACCACAAACACTTTAAGCTTAAGTTTAAAAGTGAGCTAAAGGCACCCGTGTTTACGGTAATTATAAACCTATTATAATTAAGATTTGTAAAATTTGTAAAAAATCCAGCAGTGTTCAAAATTTTAAAAAATACTAAAAACATTTTCATTTGTGGTATTTTTCGTCTACTATATTTTAAGTTACCGCCACCATCATATAACATACAAAAAAATCAAGGAATCCAACGATGTATCAAACTACATAAATTATGGCGGCCATTATAAAAACAAATCTAATAGCGATAAAATTGGATAAAAATGTAAAACTTACTTTTTCCAAAATTTTCAGAAACAAGGATTTTTTGTTTTTGAAAGATTTTATTTTTTTTATTTTTAGAAACCGCTGGCTTTTTCCAATTTATATATATAGGTATAATGGGCTTGTATTTATGCAACATTTCTCTTATTTAACTGACATAATACAAACTCTTACAAGAATAATCTATCAAAAGTTTATTTAAATCCATTTCAAAGGGAGTTTTAGTTTTAGCATAAGTCAGTTACTGTAAGTGATCCATCATTGTTCCGCATTTCAAAAATAATTTCCTTTTATCGCGTCAATTCAAATTCAGTTTTATAACTGATGTTGGTTAATTAGAATGATACTATATAATTTATATTCGTATACAACAACATCCATCTTCCTATGGTATTAAAAGCCATAGATTTCATAAATATTATATAGGGTGTCATTCTTTGGAATGATACTGTTTTTTAATAAAAAAAATTATGAAATTTTTTTGACGAAACCATGGAGCCACTGAATGTCACTGACCCATCCTATGTATCATCATTGTTTTTACCTCAGATAAAATCCGAAATCATTTGGATATGATAGCAAGAGCGACACATCATAATTGTCTACGCCGCTGTCAACTTTGTGTGATTAAAAACAGCGGGATATTTAAACATTTATTATGATTTTTTGAAACACTTAAAAAAATAGCAACATGAGCATCAATCGACGTTAAAAGTGAAAGGTAAAATTTGAAATATACGGGAAAACCACGGAAACCTCGAGATACCTAACAATAAAAAGTAAGTATTGTTTTATTCAAAGTATACTTTACATATATGTAAAAAAACAATTATCAACAAAGTAATCAATGATAAAACGAATGTAAATTTTTAATAAATGTAGATTATTGCACACTGTACAAGCATATTTTGCGTGGTCAGAAACAACCAGTGGCGGCCCAAAATTTTCACTTTAAATTTGAATGATTTTTTTATTTAAAAAAATGGCACTAATTCAAAAATTATAAAGGAAAAACTTTTTTGTTTTGGTATGTACTATCGTCCCCTTAAAGGGTGACACCCTGTATAATATAATTTTCTTAAGTAAATGTCAACCTTAAATTGGATATGAAAGATATGACGGAACCCAAATAAAGATAAATAAATAAGGGTGCAGAAAAAAGATTGCAAAAACACACACTGTTGACTTAAAGCTCATTGTGGTAAATTGGAAAAAAAATCCCCATAAATAAAATACAAAAAATACCCTTTTCAAACATGGGATGTGTGTCAAATATTTCGTATTGCGATAAAACCATAGACAAGGGATAAGTTGGTTGGGGGGGCTTTAGTTAGATAGGCAACTTAGTATTAATGTTTTGTTCCGTGACTAATGCGCCCTCCAGCGGGTCTAGTCAAAAATATATATTCAAATTATTGTTTAAATTTTTTTACTGGATGGTACTGATCCTTTTTTACTTCAAATAGATACTTAATTCTAATATTTTTTTAGGAAAGTTAAAAGAGGAAAAATAATACATAAAATAATATAACTACATTTTAATTTATATTTTATTTGTCAAAGTTATAATAGTATATTATGTATCAAGTTTTATAAACGCCATGTTAGTTACGAGTTTAATTAAGCACAAGCGAAGCTTGCGAGCGAGTGTTTAATAAAAACGAGTGTCTAGAGAAGTTTATAAACGAGTTGCATACTATACTTTATCTACGACGAACACAAAACAGAATTTAAAGCCAATTTTATTCGTTAAAATTTTGACATCTGTCAACTGTCACCCGAATTTAACCTCACTTTTTCCCAATTTATAATAAAGCTAACTTCAGCCCGTGACGTAAAATGTCGAAAAGCCACTGTTGTTAACTTCAGCCCGTCAATAAAACGCCATAAAGTCAAAGCTCGTCAATGTAGGAGTAGATAAAATATATAAAGGCAAAAACTAATTAAAATCAGTCTACATCATATAAACTTATCTAACTATTCCATTATTAAAATTAATTTAAATGGTAAAATAATTTTTTAAATAAAAGAACTATAAAAATGTTAAGACTTGGGGAGCGTTCAAGATTTTACCCCATGTAACGCGTTGCAACGTTTTGTGACCATTTTTTACCTGAAAGTCACAATTATGTGGCAAAATCGTTTTTTGGAAATCGATGCATTTTTCCACTCTTCCCTGCTTTTGCACTTTTGTGCACAACAAGAATAAACCATAATAATGAATACACAATACAAACTTAAAAGGTTATAAAGACTTCACAAATCTAAGTTATTCTCTCATGTCTAATTATGTCATTATGACAATGGTAGTCTCGGAGACAAAAACAACTTTGTCGACATTAGCGCCTATGGCAAGCGTAGTCTAAACTTCTCAGCGGACAAGTTTTTGTACAGTAAAGTCTGAATTATAGATTGCCTTCCTTCCTTCCTCCCGTAGTCGTGCCCGTACGATTTGTGCGTCTTGTAAAAAGTAAATTTATAGATTTCCGTGTAAAATTCCGTAACCATGCGCGATGACACCTAAAATGGTTGACATTTGTTTTTGTTTATATTTTGCGTTTTACCCATTGTGTGTAAATATGAAAGATGTGCAGTGATCACAATTTTAATTGCCAAGACAGCTTGTTGTATACTGCCCAACTATGGAGAAAGGCAGTAACTGCTAAACAAGAAATTTGTGTGAAATTAGCATAAACTACATTTTTATAAAAAGCAGTAGGTATTTAACTGATTTATTTAACTTATAAGATAGTTTACTGCATTTCTTTGTTGTATTAAGATATAAAATGCCCATTGCTTTATCATAGCACAAGAAAACGCATTTAGAATTTTTTTGTAGTTAATGCCTTTTTCCATAGTAGGGCAGTATAATGAAATAAAAAACATCGAATAAGACGTTGGAAGACTCGCCCACTTTACCAAGACCGGGAAACTACGGGGTTTTACAAAGCAACGTTTCTAAAAATGAAAGACATTGATCATGAACAATATCTAAATATCCTATTTAGAGACACAAATTATTTAATAAACTGAACACCTATCTTAAATAATAATAAACAATCATCTATTTTAAATATTTTGTGCATACGCGCTGTCACCCTACAGCGCATGTACATAACGAGTAATGTGATTGGTCATGTCAAAGACCTTTACGGTGAAAGATAAAACTTAAAAATTTAACATTGTCCGTTATTAATTTTAATTAAACTTAACAATTATTGATACTTTAAAATATTAAAATAACTTCAAAATATGATTTTGTTAAGAAAATATTTAATCCTTTAATTTTTTTTATTACTTTAATTGCAAAATATTATCACAAAGTATTAAAAATTCTTACACGGGAAATGTTAATGGTGAAAATTACGTCAAAAATGTTTATTGGGTTTCGTATTGTTCATCTTAACGGGAGGAAGGAAGGAAGACAATCTATAATTCAGGCTTTAAGATGCACAATCATGATAAAAACGCACATATTTTTTCTTAAAGCTCACAATTTTTATAATTATATTTTTTTAGTTAATACATTTAGAAACTTTATTATTGATTACATTTCTTTGTTTTCAGATCTGGTGCATACTATTCAACATAATACTGCAGACCTTTCTGATTTCAAATTATTCATGGATGTTATGCGAGGGTCTATATCTGCACACCGTTCTTGTTTGGGCCTTCATATCGGAAACGCGCCTGTACAAAGGTATGTTGGTCATCGGATGGGGTATACCTTTTCTGGAAACGATTGTCTATGTTTCCGCGAGAGCATCTTTGGGGGAGGAAAAGGATCTTAAAGAGTAAGTGTTTGTAAGAAGAAAATTGTAAAAATAGTATTTCATTGTTAAAATCAAAGTTGACGTCGAAATTGAATTCGGGATGTTTGCAACGCAAACTTATTTGTGCCGCAGATATATTTGTCAACAACTGGAGGTATAGCATAGATAAAGTTTTCCTTATTCGTGAACGTTAAGTCCTGAAGTTTGTGCGAATGCAATTTCCCACAGGGTGCGCACCCGATGTTTTACACCAGACGCGCTAAATTATTTTATGTTTGCGAATTTATTATATTGTGACTGAAAAAAAATGCATAAAAAATTTAACAATAACAATAAAAACTTCATTTAAATTTTTGGCTTTATATATTATAATATCTTGATTTTAGACTTTTTTATAAAATGAATGTTGTGGTTGTGATATATGGAATATTTGAATTTGATAACATTGGAAAAACTGTCAACTGTTAAACCCATAATAATGTGCTGATTTTGTCAGTTTTAAATTGCATTTGTATGTATATGTATATTTTATTTTCTGAAATAAATTCAACTTCAACTTTCGGTATAGTTTATAATAACTATTATTTTTTAGAAGTATAATATTAAAATATATTTTATTAAGTATTAATTTAAAATAGGTATATATTATTTCTTATTTTAATTAGGTACTTAAAATAATTTTCATTAAAACGGTCTGGACTATTATAAGTAATTATAATAAATAAATTACTTTCGGTTATTTATTTATTATTTATTAAAAACCAAAATGGGCATATAAATAATAAACGTATATAATGCTTTTAAAGAAAGAAACACAAAGTTGTGTAGACAACGAAACAATTTATTAATCTTAAAAGCTCTAAAAGTTTTGTGTTTGCGTTGTAGGCATTCAAAACGTAATTTAAAAATACTTTAAAACCTCTCCTGTAAATTGCCGTAAATGTTTAAAAAAAAACGGCCTTTTATGCAAATGTAAATCGAGGTTTATTACTTTTGATTCATAAATGTATTTTAATTTAAATATATACGAATGTTTAGCAAAAAAAAATGTAGGGTAAAGTAGACCGTTATCGGACACTTTATAGTTATTGGACAATTAACATTAATACTGTAAAAACAAGAGTTCTATAAATAGTTACCTTAAAGTCAAATCATTAGATGACTCTGTATATAATTTTAACTATCTCAGTCGGTAATAATATAGAACTACTTTATTTTGGGTCCAATATAGGACGTTACTTTGGTGGTAAGATTTTTGTTTTTTTGTTAAGAGCAGGTCTGTGTTTAAATATTTCTAAAAATTGTACAGTGTGGCATTGTCACTTTAATGCGTTTTAATTTTAATTCTGAAAACAAACAGTAAAATGGCCACATTGTCCACTGAATCCGAAAAGACCTTCAAAAACTATAAAAGTTAAGCAGTTTTTGAGATATAGTAAATTCCATATTATATGTGAAATTGATTATATTTTAAAAACTGTTCTAGTTTTATAACTTTTGACGATATTTTCGAATTCCGCGAAAAATATTTCATGGGAATTGCCTGCTAAATGTCCTAAATACAAATTCCTGTTGACGAGAATTATTAGTGGCTGCTTTTTCGCTATGACATTTTTGACTAATTAATTTTTAGTAGTAAGGAATATAGTGATTTCTTTGTCACAGGACATCTTCCAGAACAACAGTGATTTAAATACAGTGCATGATAGAGAACATAAAAAACTAATAGCAACAAAATTAATAAATTCGGAAAATACTTTTAACATACCACCCGAAAAAATATTAGATATATATATATATATATATATATATATATATTAGGGTGCGCCAAAAAAACTCGAAATAGTTTTTTTCTTGCTCTCCACCCAAAATATCGTAGAATATGTCCGAACAAATATTCTGTTAAAAGCGGAGCTCATAATTTCAATTTTAAGAGGTCCCTCATCGAATCTGAAGTTTTGCCGCTTAAATAGCACAGAAAACTGACCTTTTTACCTTATTT
The DNA here is from genome assembly GCA_921294245.1 of Brassicogethes aeneus. Taxonomy (NCBI): domain Eukaryota; kingdom Metazoa; phylum Arthropoda; class Insecta; order Coleoptera; family Nitidulidae; genus Brassicogethes; species Brassicogethes aeneus. The sequence continues at coordinate 50,804,816 of OV121135.1, forward strand.
ATTCTTGCAACCTAGGAAGAAATTTTTTTTTCATAAAATCCATGACCAAATCTTACAAAGCATTAAACTTGGACGAAAAAATCTTATTAAGCCGAATTTCTATTTTCATTATTTAATTTTTTACAGAGCTTTAAATTTAAAATTTTACGTTTTTTGCCTTTTTCAGCTAAACTATTGAAGTTAGACGAAAAAGTCAAATGGTAATTTTTTAGCTTGTCTGATGGACCACAAAAAAGTTTTAGGCGAATTTTTTATATCGTCAATATTCTAAAAGTTACAGGCGTATAAAGTCATCATTTTTGTATTATTATCTTTAAATTTAAAGCTAAATAAAAAATTAAATAATGAAAATAGAAATTCGGCTTAATAAGATTTTTTTGTCCAAATTTAATGCTTTGTAAGAATTAGTCATGGATTTTACGAAAAAAAAAATCTTCCTAGGTTGCAAGAATAAATAAGGTAAAAAAGTCAGTTTTCTGTGTTATTTAAGCGGCAAAACTTCAGATTCGATGAGGGACCTCTTAAAATTGAAATTATGAGCTCCGCTTTTAACAGAATATTTGTTCGGACATATTCTACGATATTTTGGGTGGAGAGCAAGAAAAAAAATATATCAAGTTTTTTTGGCACACCCTAATATATATATATATATATATATATATATATAAATCATCCTGTTTCGGCCTAAACATTGTAAATGCTTAACAAACTAGAGATACCACACTTAATGATATTTGCAACAAACTATTTCAGAAGTCCGACCAAGGAATTAGTAGTTACCTTCAGAATCCAGAAAAGGGATGAGGAATCTGAGAAAGAAATATATAAATTATATGATATTTACAAAAACGAAATAAAAAAAATTACCTAAAAAAGCAATTTATCTTTAAAAAATATTTAAAAATTTATGTTATTTCATGTAAAGTTATGTTTATATAAAAATTGTATGTACAATAACTATGGTCCATGTGTCAAATTACTATATTAAATGTCCAATTACTATACTTTTTTGAATGTTTTATAAAACTATTACTAAAAATTCAAATATTCTTATTTTTAAGTAAATGTAAATAAAGTTTAAAAAACAAACTATCCTTTTTATATATTTGTAAGAAAAAAACAATTATCTATAAAACAACGGCATATATAAATTTTAAATAAATAATATTCTTTAAGTGTCCAATAACTATGTGGTTTACCCTTATCTATAAAACAACGGCATATATATTAAGAAATTTAATATCTAAATTATTTTTTATATTTTGTTTCGTTTTTTTTTTAATTTTCTAAAATTTTGCATGACGAAGTTGTAATAACTTATTCAGAAATGCAGTAGTTTTTGATTTTTTAACATTCTCCTGATAATTAGTGGATATGGGCATCACAGCCTAGTCATTTACCGAATACAGAAATAAAATATTACATATAATATAATATAACATAGAATGATTACAAACGAATTAAAAATAGTCGGCAAAACTGGTGATGAAAACTCAAAAGCTGCATATTGTGATTCCAAATAAAAATGAATTACTTACAGTGAAGCGTTTTTCAACTTCTGTACAAAAAGAATAACATAAATTGTATAAACTACAGAAAAAATAAATATAATTTTTACATTGAAAAAAAAAAGTTAATTATTTTATTCCTCTTATTTTCAGGTGTTGGTCCAAAGAAACATCTTTCGACATAATTAAACAAGTTCCTGTTGCTGGCACAATTATCCTTAACTTGTTGTTCCTGTTAAACATTGTTAGAGTAATGATAACAAAGTTAAATAGTGGTCCAGGACACGATTCTGGATCCTCTAGATCTTCTTTACAAGCTCTAAGGTAGGCAATACATATGTACATGGTTTAATTTAATATTTCTCTATAAAGGCCTTTACAATTAAACCATTATTGTTTTAAATTTGCGAGTAGGTAATTACATATTCTTATAATTTACTATTCTGCAAACTTACTTAAAGTTTTAAACTATTTATAATTATAGATATAAACAAAAAGTAATTTAAGTTTACTCCATTGTTTAACTTCTAAAATAGGGTTTAAAGTTACGCTTTAACAGCATAAAATTTGGCATTAACCTGCTTGAGATTATGTGCATTATAAAAGCTCAAAAATCTTCTTACGTTGGCAAGTTATATATTTAATTACCCTAAGGATATATTAAATTCGTTAACAAACTGTTATGCCAATACAATAATTTCACCAATAATCTTATTTATATTGATTAAAGTATTGTTTAAATTGTTATTTTTAAAGTGTACGTAGACAAAATTAAATTCCATCATTCCACACCAAAAATAACTAACCGTTAATTGAAAATTCCCCAACAAAGCTGAAACACAATAGATTAATAAATCTTGAAGTTACTTTATACGGGCTGTTTATAAAAAGCGTTCGAAGCTTTTCAAATTATTTATTCTCTTCCTTTGAAGTGCTTTGTGAATTCCAAAGTTTTTAACCAATTTACAGGATTTTTTGGGTTTGTTTTAAGGTATTGGCATTTTAAGTATACTTGGTGGGTATTTTCGATATTTTAATTCCCAATAAAACGTATTTATTGTGCCTAAAACAGGAGACCAATAAAATATTAAAAACTTCAGACCGATTTTACTTTTTAGCTCCATATCCAAAGTATTGGAAAAACTCGTTGCAAACAGATTTGTGACTACCTTTATAAATTGAAACTAATTTCTAAATGTCAATACGGATATCAAACAGAGACACTCACTACAGAATTCACACAAAATATAAATAAAAAAGTAGATGAAAGTAATATAGTGGTAGGAATATTTCTTGACTTGTCTGGAGCATTCTATACTCTTTATCCAGATTTTTTGTCTAATAAACTATATAACCTTGGCATTCGGAAAAATATAAACAAATGGCTGATATCATACGTGTCCAATAGACAATTTTATATAAAGGTTAATGAGGAAAATTTAAAGATATATAATACGCACATTGGAACACCTCAGGGACTACTCTTGGACCCTTGTTATTTATATTATCTATTAATGATCTTCCCAAATACATCAGCGTGGGAAAATTGTTTGTGTATACACATATATACATATTAATGATGTAACTTTTGTTGTATTTGGCAAGACCGAAAGTAAAATTGTTAATTTGTGATAACTAAATTTAGCAACTGGTGTTTTAAAAATAGATTAATTATTGATGTAAAAAAAACTGTGTTGATCTAATTCTCCTATGGTTATCATGAGAAATCAATAATCAATTTTTTAATTTCTCGAATTCGTCCAAATTTTTAGAAATGATAATAGATAAATCTTTTGCATTGGATGAACACATCGATTTTATAGCTATGAAACTAAAAAAATCCAACTATCGATTAAATATCCTAAGGGACAAATTAAATATTTCAGCTTTTCTTATTATGTATTTTGCAAATATTAATAGCATTGTGAGTTTTAATATTTTATCCTGTCTTGCTAGAAAAAGTAATAGAATTTTTATCTTGAAAAAATATGCCATTCCAATCGGAAAAAACTACATTCTTATAGAGTAATTAGTGTAAGTGTCTATATATACAAACTTCTTTGTCTGGTACATAATAACAAAATAGAACTAATGAATAAAAATAAGTGTCAATACACCACCAGATCTAAGAAAAAAATGCCCATTAAAATATGAAAAGTCCGCTTACTTCGTGGGAATTCGCCTCTATAATAATTTGCCAAATGGTCTAAGTAAAAAACCATTTAAACCATTTAATGAAAAAACAATTGAAATCTTTTCTGCAGTCTGCATGCTGTTATAACAAATTCTTCTATAGTGTATACACTATAGAAGAATTTAAGAAAAAGATTGTCTTTATATTTTTTTCAAGCAGTAAGTAAACATGTAATGTTTATGTTTAGTATAGATACGTTTAATTTATCTTTTTGACCTGTCATATTTACCATTTTCTGTTATAATTCTGTGATAAATAAATATTATAAATTATTATTATTATTATTATTTATTTATAAATAAATAAAATATCGACTATTTTTTTTTAAATTTCGCACTGAGATATCTTCACGGTACCAAAAGAGGTTGCGCATCGAGAATTTCAGTGCAAAATTTCAGAAAAAAAAATAGTCGATATTTTTGAACCAGTCTTATATACAGTGTGACCCATTTGTTTGCAACTCACCCTTGTAAAATCTGTATTTATTGTGCGATTTTAACCGTATTTATTTTAAAGTATAGATCTTGATAAACTGTATTTTAGGAGCAAAAAACGCCATATTTTTACAAAATACAAGGCCTACTATGTCAGTTTTTAAGAGTAAATTTTTAAGAATTTATATTAGCGATTTTTTTAAACAAAATGTACGCACGGCACTGGATTCACCACCTCTCAAAACGAACCTATACTAAATTTTATTGAAAAATTTAATGTAGAAAATGCATAATAACTACAACAATTTATTCTGTTAAGATATCCATAAAAAAACATTGAAATAAAATTAGACTAATAGTAACATGGTACTAATACTATAAGTTTAATTTTTTTTAATGTTTTTTTCATGGATAACTTGACGGAATAAATTTTTGTAGTTATTATTGTGCATTATTCTAATTAAAATTTTTCAATAAAATTTAGTAAAGGGTCGTTTTGAGGGGTGGTAAATCCACCATACAAATAGGAATTTTACTTTAAAATTGAATATCTCATCAAATGTTGTCAAATTTATCGAGTTGGACGAAAAATAGTTCGGTTAGGATAAATTTTATTTTAGGTATATTAAATTTATCTTATCTTATGTACTATTGTTAAAACATTTCAACTTTAACACACTGTTTATCAAAAAGAAGCAATATTTGGACATGGTTTCTCGGAAATTTTGTATTTAAAATAGATTTTTACATCGGCTGCTTTGGTACTGCTACCAAAACTTGGGACGCCCTGTATATTTATTACAGCAAATACAATTTCGTGGTTAAAATGTAATAAATTTTTAGAGCCTGTATGCGACTATAAACTTTTTATCGCCACTTTAATTTCAATGTGTATATATATATATATATATATATCTATAGATACTATTGATACTTCTGTAAATTATAATCTAAGTAAATATTTTAAAACGTATTAACAAGAGGTTTTTCACTTTATTTTATTGATAGGTCTTATAAAAAAAAATGAAATTTCCGAATTTTTTTTAAACAAAATAAAATATACAAAAAATTATTAAAAAAAAATATTATTTATGATAGAAAATTGTTTAATATTTAAAATTAGTATTAAAAAATCTTACGGCCACTTGTTTCTACTATTTACCTATTTTCCTATCCTTTCAAAAATAAAACTTAATAATAATAAACTTCAGTTTGATTAGTTTATAAACCTAAATATTGTACAACACAATATTTATTCCTCATTACTAAAATAAGGGTTTTTTTTTCAGAGCCACTCTTTTGTTGTCTCCACTTTTTGGCATAACGTATTTGCTTATACCACATCGTCCGACCGCGGGCAGCCCTTGGGAACACACTTATGAATACATTTCAACCATCACCGCCTCTTTACAGGTAACAAACTGTCTGGACCCTTAACAATATATTTTCCTAAATATTTTTTATTAAATTTATGTAAAATGGAAAAGTTTAAGGTGACAATAATATTTTCCTTTTATAAAATTTATTTAGGTTTAAAAAGTTTTAACAAGTTTTATACAATAAAGAAATATTTCACTAGAAAGTAGTAAAATATTTTTTATTATTGGATATTTTTAAAAATGGCGAATGCGCCGGGATTAATTTATAAGTACATCTTAGCATATACATTAGCCTAGTGAAAAAATAAAATAAACACGGTAAAAAATATTTATTAATTTTTAATTTTAACCAAATACTAAAATATGTTTTATTTTTTCAAAAAATGGCGAATGCGCCGAGATTAATTTATGTGTACATAATATTATTATGTACAATGTACATTGTACATCTTAGCATAAAGATTAGCTCAGTGAAAGAATTATAAAATATACATTAATTTTAACCAAATATTTACCAGATTTTATGTTAATCCAGGTCCACATAACTTTGTTAAGTTTACAACCAACTAATTGGATAAGTAGTTTGTAATTATAACAAACATTTTGTATATTAAATAACAAAATTCTATGTCAATAATTCAACCAAAATTCTTGTGATTTTTAAAGAGGACCTTATGTTTACAAACCTTTTTGTACAAACCCTGGTTTTCTACAAAAAATTATATTTAACAAAAAAAATTAACAAACTACAAACTCATGTTTACAAATCTGATTTTTATAACAGTGTTAGGAAAAGAAAGACCATTTCTTGCAAAAATGTAAATTAAATTATTTAAAAATTGAGTAAATTTTTAAATAATTTTATTATTTTATAAAGAACTAGGTATCTTAAATTGTACTTTTTGTAATATATAAAAAATTTAAAAAAAATAGTGACCTTTAGAACGGGAACGAAATTTAAAATGAAATATTTACTTCTTATTTCATTCACGTTCAACTTAAAATTGTGGCCCAGATGCCACTCTAAATGTCACCTAAAAAAAGATTTTAAAGTCGTAAAATATAAAAATAAGTGGTGCCATTCATTTTAATTTTTTGTTCAATAGCAGCACACTTCCTTATAACTTTAACAATAACAATAAAATTGCTAATTCTGGGGATTTAAAAAATAATTTTCTATTAAATTTTTCAATCCACGCTATTACTAAACCTTTGTTTTAACTGAGGGTATCAAAGACAAGCTTCCAATTGCTAAATTACAAAAAAATTATTTTCTACAATTAAATTAAAAACTCTTTAAAAAAGTTGCTTTAACGAGACATTAATTAAAAGTTTAAAAATAAATGTTGACCTGAAAAATTAAATTATTAAATAAATCTTAATGATTCATATATTAAAATGTAATATTACTTTATACGGCTTTCGGCACTGTTTCTTTTCGCGTGAAAATGCCACATTTTGTTTGTAATTTTATTTTTATAATGCATTTTTTGTGTGCGACAATTTTAATGTTGCACTTAATTTTCTCAGAGTGGCTCTTAAAATGAGCAGACGAATCCAGTAGTGTTTCCGACTTGAAATGGGTCTTTTTAAGTTCACGGTCGGCAATTACTTGTTTTCGAACGCATCCTCGGCTCACTTACATACGTGTCGGTTGGTTCGTTCGTATGTACCTTGGATCCGATTCCACTGGGAATTTATGTGGGATGCGTCAAAGGGGATGATTTTATTTAAGTGGTTAAGGTATGCAAATTTATTTAGGTAATGTATATTGACGAGTTGGGGTAAAAAGCACTAAACACACAGTACAAAATATTGTTAATTTTAACTAAATTTTAACCAAATTTTATGTTAATCCAGGTACACATAACTTGCATGTTAAGTTTGCAATTGTTATCTATTAAGTAATTGAATAACAAACATTTTGTAGATTTAATAACAAAACCCTATATCAATAATTTAAACTAACCTTCAAACCAGTAATTGTTAGAAATTGAGAACTTAAATGAAAATAATTTTTATAAAAAATGTTGCTTTTTAATCAATTTCCTAAACAAAAAACTTTAAAGAGGGAACGCATTCGGAAGAAAAGAGATCTCGGCCGTACAGAGGACTAATAAAGGTTTAAATATCAACATTATTAAAGTTATTTAAGAGTAAAAAATAGTAAATCTTCGATTTATTTATAAAATAGATTTACCTATATGTATTTAAGCTAAACAAGAATTTCTTATAAAGTTAAGGCAAACAGAAGCGACGTCAGCACGCTATAAAGTTTGAGAATTATTTTATGGAGAAAGAACCGGCTTTGGATTTAGTCGTGGATTTAATTATTAATTTTCAAGGGGACAGTAAAAGAAATAATTTTATTTAATAAATAACAGGATAATATTAATAAATTTTATCTCCACGCGGTCTATAATTTAAACTTTATTGTTGTCAACATTCGTTAAAGAAATACCTTGTTATGGCCTAGCCCGATAAAAATTTTTATGAGGCAAGTAATTAGTTCGATTTTTTCTCGCTAGGGGTATTGTTTTGACAAATTAATCCTTTTCTAAGAAATTAACGTGCCTACTAAACTGGTTTAATTTATTTATAATAAGCACTAATTTGTTTGTTTTACTGTTAATATTTAATATTTTTCATTAAATTATTGTAAAATTAAATATGAATAATAAAACAAAAAATGAGCTTAGGCAACCAAGAAAACGCACGATTCTTTTTCTACGATTTAAATTATCTTTATTTGCTTTAAGTTTTCAGTGAAATTAAATGTTAAACACAGCTTAAACATTCCAAACTACCTATTTTTTAAATAAAAATCCAAACAAATTGAAATTAGATACCGACCTATTTATTTAACAATTAATTGAATTCAATGTAATAGCAAAAATCCATTTCTACTTAAATCATGTTGCTTGGTATTGTCAAACTATTACTGCTTCTAAAAGCAATAATAATTATTGTACATTTAATGTAATCTTTAGCTAATAAATAAATGAGATTCTAAAAAAGTCAGGTTAGGCCGCTTTGATGTTGAATTAAATTGAACTATATAAAGTGCTTTGAAGATAAAATGTTGTATGCCATTCGGCCAAGAAGTGCCTTTTTGTGCTTCGCTCAATTGTAGGCCTCCGCTACGCGTCGGCCTTCAAACCTTGAGCTTAGCACAAAAATCCTTACTTCTTAACCTAATGACATAAATAACTATTTAATACTTGATTTACTTTCATTTTAATCCACTGTGCAGAGCGTTCTTTATCCTAAGGCAAACTCAATGCAAATTAGAGATGGGCTATATATATATCGATGTTCATTCAACATCGATGTTTTGATACCTATGTTCGATGTTTTTACATCGATGTTTACAATATGTAATTGTCTTCTACTTCTTCGTGGCAAAAAGACTTAATGGTCTCGGTTTCAATAAAGCATTTTGACCAGCAATAAGTTTTAACGTCCATGCGTTTCACGAAGCAATCCACCCATGGACACGTGCATTTTCCAATCTATTACCTCGCTAAAAGGTCAAAGCTTGCGATATTGTCCAAAAATACAGGTATATTTCTATACCCGGAATCCAATTTTGTCCCTACTAGGTCGAAAAGTTAGCACCAACAAAACCGAACTCTATGTAATTGTCGATAAAATATCGATGTTACAAGAAAAATATCGAACATCGAATTTACGTCTAAAGCGACGGCACATAGGTACTTGTGGAAGTATGTAAGCGACGGATATTTGAGTGCCATCTAGCGTTTATTTATTAAACTTCAATAAGAAAATTCAACTGGTAAAGTAATTATGGAATTTTTTATGAAGAAAGGCTTATGTTTACAAAAATTGCCTTCATTTGCTTAAACAACATCGATGTTGATAAACATCGATGTTTGGTAGCTAACATCTTTCCAACATCGATGTTAACATCGTTGATAGACATCAATGTTTGTTGACCGATGTCCCATCTCTAATGCAAATGAAGATTTTAAGAGCTTTCATCTGCGCATCCGTGGGGTTGTACATTCGTACGTCTCTAGCTAAATTTGCCAAGCTGGAGTCCGTGCCCGAATTTAAGTTATAGTTTACTGCCGGCGAAATTAAAAGGTCAGTACAATGTTCATATAAACTTTTCAAATATTGGCGTTGAGAAACTATTTAATACTTTTGTATTTTTGTATTGATATAATAAAATAATTTTCACATTTAGTATTATTTTACAAGAAAGGCAATTTATTTTAACGATTGTATGACATTTGACAACTGTCAACTAACTTAAAACTAACTTCAGCCCGTGACTAAAGCGCCATAAAGCCACAACTTGTCAATGTGTATTTAAAAGGTCACTTAGTGTCATGGAAACATGTATTATAAGGGAAGTTTTAAAGGTGGGAGTAGAAAAAATATTTTTAAAATTAAAAGTTAGATTTCAAAAGCAAAATTAATGTACCCGCAATTACTTGCTAAACCATCATATGGAATCAGTCAAAGTGTTCCAACAATTTTCAATGATAAATTTTGATTTATCATAATCTTGTTTGTGTCGCCGTGTTCGCATAATTTGCCACGATTCGTGCAAATTATTTTCCAGGTAATAAATTTATTTTATCATCCCCTATGCAAATCGTGGGCGGAAAGTTCAAAAGGGTTCCTTATAATTAAATTTAATACGTAATATTGTTTTGCAGAGGTAAATGGACGTGTTCGTTAGTTCAATTAATTAATTATTTACTTAGATCATTAATGGTTTTGCCTTGAACAATTGGTTTCCATCAATTAAAAACTAAAAATAGATAAAATATGATACTTTCCAAAAAATGTTTTAGCATTTAAAAACATTTTTAAATAAAATAAAATTCAAAAATATGCCTTCGGGCACCATATAAATGAAGTAAAATGGAAATGAAAAAAGATTTGTTTTTAAATTGTAAAGGCCCCCTTAAATCAAAATTATATTCTATAAATAACACAGGTCTGCAAGTGAGTGATAGGCTGAATTCAAATGTCCTACACCAAACATACTCGGTATTTTTAAACCCAATTAAATGATTTGAAATCAACGAAATTAAATTTTGCATTTGTAAAACTCTAACAATAAAAGTTTTTAGACACGGTATTTCCTTTAAAGTATGTCGTAATTTCTATACTCCACCATTAACGTAAGATCTTACTTCAAGAGATATGAAAAGAAATACATTATATTACAATTAAACAATCTTAAGCGATCTTTCGAGAGTTTTTGAACCGAGTGTTTTCTGAACAATGGGCCGGTCAGATCTCCAGATATATAGTATATATGTAATATACAGGGTGTTATGTAATTAATGTTATATATTAAAATGGGTTGTTCCTTAGGGTCCATAAAGAAGCACCTGAAACTTTTTTTTCTAAATTCCAAAGACTAAAAATAATTTATAATAACCTTTATCCTACCAAAAAGTACGCCACTGATCGACTAGGAACTTTAGGCTAATCTGGTTGCCTAATTTAATTGATTTTGTTATGGTTGGTAACAAGTTATTAAACAACAGCGTTTCCAAATTCTTTGACAAACATTGTTTAAATTTAGCTTAATTACAAAAATGACAAAATTAACAAAGCAAATTGTCAATTTGGCGTTTTTATTAATTGTTAGTTATGTCATTTTTGTACTGAAGGTAAATTCAAACAAAATCTGCCAACTTTTATCACAGAATCTAGTGCATTTCTTTCAAATTTTAGGTTATGTGCTCAAATTGTAAATATTTTAACTAAGGGAAGTGCTTTTGGATTTATTTACACACATTAAATCTTTAAAGTTTAACCTGTGAACTGGTCCCAATTTCATCTGAGTAAATAGAAAGAAAAAAACCGATAAAAAAAATTAATTTTGTGGTTATGGATTTTTTAAAATAGGTACCTACTAAATTTTCTAATCACAGCTAATAGCTGGATGAGTAAATAAATACAGAAGGGTATTAGAGCTTTAAGGGCATATAACTTTTGTATTTAGGTATTGAGTTTTTATTCATTTTTAGTAACAATTTTTTACATCTGGCAACGCGCAGCTACTTTGTTGGTTGGTATCTATGTACTCACAGAACACAAGTGTGCAGAGATAAACCAAGTGTGTAACCAGTGGCGTATCACAAAAAATATAAAAACTTCTAATGCATATTTTTTCTTTATCTTTGGAAAAATATTTTTTTAAATATTTTTCCTTTACTTCTTATGTAAAAAGGTATTCAGTATTTTAATATATAACATTAATTACATAACACCTTGTATAGAAAGCCATTTAAGGGATTTGTATAACCAATGTTTAAATATGTTACTGTGGCCATTTATTATGAGATTTTTTTTGCCCTAGCTTTGTCACCCTTTGTTACCCTGAAACTACCACCGACATATTTCCAAGGTTATTTTAATAATTAAATTTTAATGTATTACTACAACAAAACAGCATCAGAAGCTTTGTAATCAAATTGTGGTTTATTTCGATTTAGTCGAGGGTTGCTTCGGTCAACTCTGTTGTCCAGACAGTATGGAATTTTGTTTATAAAAGTTTATTAATACTTTTATTATAAGCTATACCTTCACTGTTTTAATCAGATTATCTTATTAAATTTTAATATAGCTTTTTATAGAAAACCAGGATTTGTAATTATTTTAACAAAGGAAAATATTTAACCCAAAGTTTTGTAGGTTATATGCAATTTTGTTTAGGAAATTGATTAATAAAACAACATTTTCTTTCATTTTTTTTTTATTTGTTACCAATTTTCAACAAATACTTTTGTTACTGGGTCTATAAAAATGTTTGTAAAATTACAAGAAAAATGGTAAAATTATTGACAGGATTTTGTTATTAAATCTACAAAATGTTTGTTATAATTACAAACTACTTATTCAATTAGTTAACAGATTACAGTTGTTTGTAAACTTAACATAAAGTTATGTGGACCTGGATTAACATAAAATCTGGTTCATATTTGGTTAAAATTAACAAATGTTTTTTTTACTGTTTATACGCTATAAGCAATAGTGTTGCCATCTTACTTAAACCAAATAAAACATATTTTTTACAAAATTTTTCATGCAAAACTTTTTTCTAAAACTTCCTGTCAAAATGAATGTAAGCAAGACATCAATCAATCAATCACTCCAAATCTTCTTAAATCTTTTACTTAACAAAACACTTTTATTATTGACCCAAAAAGGATATGTCATCAATTTAATGGAGGAAAAATAAAATATTATCATGTTTCTAAAGGTTTTATGTTTCTCATAAAACTGACGAGCTTCATTGGGGACGCGTAAATTTTGTTTCAATGTAAATACAAAATATACACATAAGAATACATAGCCTATAATTAAACGTAAAAGGAAAAAACACTAAAAACAAAAACTGCGAAATAGATTTTTTTAAGTTTTTCTAATTAATTGCTTTTTCAGGGCCTTTGTGTCGCAATTTTATTCTGCTTCCTTAATGGAGAGGTAAGTGTATTATTTATTAATTAAAAAAAATATTTTTGACAAATACGAGGTGTGTTCAGAAAATAACGGGAATTGTTAAATTTCGCGGGTTCGGAGGGTCCGGTTGTCATAAAATTTTCTTTATTATGTAGGTATACATGCCCCCGAAGTATGATAAAAACTTTAGCTGTTTTCATTGTTTATTTTGTCTGTGGCAGCCGCTAAGGTTAGACGTGTTTTATGAGCTCGGCGATTTTTCGTTCATTAAAAAAAATGGATCAAAGAATTTGTAATTATTTTGCTTAAAAAATAAAATAAATTCTGTGAAATGTTAACAAAGGCCTTTAGTGAGTCTGCTATAAGTAAAACAAGAGTTTACAAGTGGTATAAGAGTTTCCAAGATGGCCGTGAAGACGTTGAAGATGACGAACGCCCCGAACGCACAAGCACATTAACAACCGATAAAAACATAGAAAAAGAGGAAGAAATGGTTACAAACCATCAGAGAAGTCGCTGATGATGTTGGTAAATCGATTGGCTCATCCCATGAAATTTTTTCGAATGTTTTGGGTATGAAACGCGTGGCAGAAAAATTTGTTCTAAAATTGTTAAATTTTAAACAAAATTTTTGGCCAAAAACAATACTGTAATGATGCCCCAGCCTCCATATTCGCCAGACATGCCTCTGTCTCACTTTTTCCTATTCCCAAAAATAAAGAGAACCTTAAAGGGCCGTTTTGCAAGCATAGATGACATTAAAAGCGCATCGCTAAAAGAACTAAAGGCTATCCCAAAGATCGAGTTTTAGAAGTGTTTCGAGTATTGGAAGAAGAGCTGGTGCATAATATCCAATGGGGACTATTTTGAAGGCGACAACATTAATGTAGACAAATAAATAAATATTTGTTTCAAAAAACGAAAATTCTCGATATTTTCTGAACACACCTCGTATATAATGTGGTAAAGTAAGAAGAATCAAGAGTGTATAGAAATTTTTTGACATATTTTAATATTTCAAATATAATTATACGCTTTCAAATTTCCTACATGCACTTAAGAAACACCATGTAGACTTTATTTAAAACGGAACAAATATATTTGCAAAGATTAAAATGTGGTAATCTGCATATTTGAATATTCAGAGTTATTTAAACCTTTTTCTTCAAGTCAAGTCAAGTCCTAAATTAGATTAAATCCACAGAATAAATGGGGTATATAAAAGTTAAAAATGTACAGAATTATTAAAATTTAACATTTTTAATTTTTTAAACTTTTCATAATTCATAAATTTTAGGAAAAACAATTTTCTGGACTATTTTATTCATCTTATAATATATTATGTAAAATATAAAAAATATACTTTTTGCCCTTAAAAAAATATGTTTAATATATAATTTCAGGTCCAGGCTCAAGTAAAAAGAAAATGGAGGATAGCAATGTTCAGACCGAGAGCCAGTTCGTGTACTGTAACCACCGTGTCGGTACGTAAGGTACTAAAAACTTAACTCACTAATACTTTCCTATTTTTTTTGCTTTTTAGCTTTTACCCCAGTAATCAACTTTTAAAAATTTTAATATTTATTTTGCTTAAAGTTTCGTTTTAGTAAGTACCACCTATTCTATTATTTTAAAAGGTTTTGGGTAGAGAATAGAGTTGACAATCAAAACATTAATAACAAAAGATAACAACAATAATTATTTAAAATATAAAATCATAGTTTTTAAACAAAAAATACTTTTAATCCTGCCATCAGCCATTTTACGAATTTTATTACTGTGCAGAGAGTATGTCTAATTTGAAATTTTCCTGAGAAACACACTAATTGATTTTACAACTTTTTATAATTTAATTTATTTCTTGATTAATGAACTTTCCTGAAACAAAAGATCTGTTTAATTTTACCATCTGCAAAATTACATTCACCGAAAGAAGTACACTATTCCTTATTTGAGAGATCTTTTATCATTAACAGCGTTTTTTGGATTATCCTTTTTACAGCAAAAACCTGGACAAAACCATTTCACAAAGTAAATTATATACTTCCCTGAGTATCGACCAGATCTAGACTGCATTGTTTAAATAATATAAATAAATTAATTAAATCTTTAAAAAGTTCTATTATTAAACACTCTCTCTAAAAATGATTTAATCAAAAATGACTAGTTATAAATGGCTAATTTTTTTTCTTATACCATGATATCCCCAACATTTATGTTCTTATGTAAAATTGTCCCCTAAATCCGAAAATTCCGTCAAAAATTATAAAATTAGAACAATTTTTGATATATACAAGGTGTCCCTAAACTTAGTGGCATAAATTTAGCAGATTAGGCAAGTCAAAATAAGACGAAAATCTAAATAAATATTTTTCCTCATTAGTAATGAGTCATTACGTATGTTTAAAAGATACAGGGTGATAAAGTGTTACTTATCATATCAGTTTTTTTAATATAACTTCTACTGTGGTAGACTTGGAAAGGTGATATTTTGCGAACTGTCACTTACTACCAAAACAGATATCGCTGGTTTGGTGCAAGACTATCCTAAGTCCATTTTCAAAGAATTGGAAAGAAACACTATTAAACATTTACCTATATTTATTGTGACTAAATCGATTTTTTTCGTCATTCTTTTAAAAATTGGATGGTTTTACAAGAATGACGCAAAAAAATTTAATTACAATAAATAGAAATGTTTAATAGTAATTCTTTGAAAATAGACTTAGGATAGTCTTGCACCAAACCAGCGATATTTACACATAATTACAATTGTTCGAGTGAACACAGCGTCGTAGAAACAGGGGTTGCTTAAGCTTATTGTCCCATACAATCTTTGAGGTTAGGTTTTTATACCATTTGATGCAATTTTTCGATTACTCAGTTTAGCTACTATTAAAAAGGTGTACCTCTTAAACTTCGATAAAATAAACCGTTTCGAGATATTCAAGATTTCAATAATTTTTATATCGCATTTAAGGACTAGAAGGTATATTTTTTAATTGAAAAACTACAATATTTTTAATGTGACGGTCAGGGCAAAAAGTCCTGAGGCTCATAGAATGCTCTTTTTAGTTTTTTCAATTAAAAAATAAAATTTGTTATCATTTACCTTTTAATCTTTTTAGACAGAGAAAGACATGTCTTTGCAAACTATTTGAACTTCTTAAAAATAATTTAAATATTTCAGAAACGGTTAAATTTAGGTATATGGTATGTTATATGAAATATGCTTAGAATTTTACAAGGAATTGAAAAATAAATACATATATATATATATATATATATATATATATATATATATGTATAAACTTTTTGTTTTTCCCTGTATACTGATCAATTTTCCAATTTTCTTTATACGTAGAAAAAAAGAATTTTTTAGTACCTACATAATCTCACTTTGAAATTTTTTCGGACACTTAAAATAAAAAAGTTAAAGGGGGGCGACATTATAGGGGATCACCCTGTACAATAAGCTTAAAGCAACCCCTGTTTCTACGACACTGTGTTCACTCAAACAATTATAATTATGTGTGAATATGTGTTTTGGTAGTAAGTGACTGTTCGCAAAATATCACCTTTCCAAGACTACCATAGTGGAGGTTATATTAAAAAAACTGATATGAAAAGTATCGTGGAAACATAAGTGATTAGGAAAAATATTTATTTGGGATTTCGTCTTATTTTGACTTGCTCAATCTTTTCCTAAATTTATGACAAGTTTAAGGGCACCTTGTATAGTCAATTTCATATTATATGGAAAATTGACTATATCTCAAAAACTTTTCTACTTTTATAACTTTTGACGATATTTTTGGATTCAGGGGACATTATTACATGAAAATTGACTGCTAAATGTTCGGGATACAAATCGCTATTGACGAGAATTATTATTGGCTGCTTTTTCGCTATGACAATTAGTCATTTTTGACTTATTCATTTTTAGAGAGTGACCTAACAATAGTGTCATTTTATTTTTAAATAAAATGTTAAATTCATAAAGTTAAAATGTCATAAAATGTGTGAACGAAAATAATATTAGTTTTTGTTAAAATAAATTAATCATGTTTGGAAATAATTACACTTATTTACAACTTACAAACTTCTAAAGTTAGTTTTAAACTTTCCTTCGTATAAACAAAAAACTTTACCAAAGTAGCAATTATTCGTTTAATCGAGTGAAATAATTATTTACTTACGTTTAATTTAATCAATTTAGTTTATGTTGTTTTGAAACTGTTTGTTATATTTTATATATTTTTTTTTATTAAATTGTATTTTATTGTGCTTACATAAAATGCATATTCTAAAACTACTGATTTTTGTGGGTTTATTATAAATTTGTAGTAATAATTTTATTTTGTATTAATCCTTTAGTTCGTCAGATCAACTTATCCAGCGAATGGCGAAGAAAAGGTATGACTAGGGGCCCTAGGCCGTAGGGCCTCGCACTGGATAAATTCTCGCCGCACTTCAACCGTAAAAACTGCGGAAGAAAATGCGCAAGTTTAGAATTGAGGTGTTTAAACATTTACGACTGTATGTTCTCTAGCAATACTTAAGAAAAATATTTGCATTTTGTTCCAATATTTTCTTTGCAAACACAACGAGAGGGTTAAATCCAATCTACTAACATTGCACCAATAATAGCCGGTTTTGTTTTTTTACTTCCTTCGAGAATAGCAAAAAACGAGTAAACGTGATATATCTTGAAAATCTTAATTTTGTGAATTTTTTGATAAAAGGATTTAAAAATTCTACATAGAACGTGTTCTGTAATGCAATTAACTAATTATATTTTTTGCAAAAGTATTAAATTACAATTTTAATTACACTACCTACATCATAGGATAATAACCAAGCGTAATTTTAAAATGCAAATAATTTTTATCTTTACGATAAGTTAAGGCTTCGTTGTGTTTTTAAAACCTATGTACTGATGTTTATATTTTGTTTTATTTATTACAAATATAATTTTTATTGCCGGTTAATGTACATAATTTTATACGTAGGGTGTAAATAAATGTTACCGATGTAAATCTAGTTTTAATTCTTTAACACATTTTCATTCATAAATTATACCGCCCGAGGGTTAATATGCAAACAAAAGTTGTATAAAATAAATAATGATTTGTATATTTCCAAAAACTTATTGCACTTCAAATAGTAAATGAGGTTAGTAATTTTTTTTGATTATCTTAGTAAAATTAAATTTCTATGTATAGAAATTTTACAAAATTTCAAATTCAATTCTACACTAAAAAAAGGATTTCTGTAAATTTACTGTACAAATTGTGGGTTATTTGTTGCCTGCAATTTACACAGTAAAATTACAGTAGCTTTGTAGAGATTACATATGTTAAGTAATATCACAAAATTTCTGTAATAGGTGCATAACGTAAAACTACTGATGTTCTGTAATTTTACAGGTCTTATGTAAAAATAGATTCTACGTAAAATAACGTAACCATTACTGTAATTTTACAACATAATTACAGTGATTTTACTTTAATTAATATTTACAGAAACATTTATGTAATAAATACAGAAGAAATTGTGTAACAACACATGGACTTTTTTCACTGTACAATACAGAATTGTAAAATTACTATAAGTATCTGACAAAAACAAAAACATTGGAACCTGTTTAGTACTTTGGCTATAACAAAATGTAATATTACAATTAGAGATGCGACTTGAAAAAAAAAGTCCGTTTTTTTCAGGTTTTTTTTTCATTGTTTTTTTCAAATGGTTTTTTTCATATTTTAGGTTTTTTTTCAAGATTAGTCCCATTTGCCTAATTTTTTATGTTTCCAGTCCAGTTCATGGACTAAAATTAGCCACTAAATGACATTTAGTAATGTAAATACAGTCTCGCGCTTTGCACGCGCCACCACCACCGAATTGACCAATAAGGGCCGCGCTTGTTTTGATTTGGTCCTAAAAAAAGTAACTACCTGCAATATTTTTTATTCAGCGCTTGATTTTTCAAAAAGCTACCAAAAGCACTTTTTTTCATGATTTTTAAATACATGTAGAGAATGGACATTTTTTTATTCAAAAAAACAATAGCAAATTTTTGTAAAACATTTATTCATTGGTGGTTAAGTCAAAACATTCCGTGGACCAAAAAAAAAATCGAATTTTTTTATTACGGTATTCGTTAGGATTGAGCGTTGCACGTTTTTCATCTAAAAACTAGAAACTTAGGCTTCAATTTTTTTTTATCCTTTAATTGTTTCTATTAGTGTTTTACATTGCTATTGGTTTCTTATGTGGAAACTACCAAATAATAAGAAATCAGATTTTTTAGTCTCGGTCAAAATTTTCATTAATAAAAAATGTAATTTATTCTACATTTCACTTTATTATTAATATACATTTTACCCAAAATTTCATTATGAAAAATTACTCCATTTTTTAAGATTGATCTTATAAGATGAAATATATTCATTAACAGAATATGCTTTATTGTAGCGGATTAGAAAAAAAAACAAAAAAAAACCTTTTTTTTCATGTTTTTTTTTCACATCTGAAACCGTTTTTTACATCTCTAATTACAATAAATGCGTATTAAAATTGCAATACAATACAACATGTTGTAATTTTACCATGCAACTGCTTAGTAAAAAAACATTTTTAACAGGGTATGAAGCAACAACCAATTTAATTTAATAATTTCATTTATTATAATAATAGTACTCTTAAAATTACTTTTGATCCCATTTAAAACTCAAATAACTTAAATAATAAAATCACAAATATAAGTGACGTGGAAAAGCAAAGTTTTCAATGTACATTACAGTTTGTGCGGTAATTCACCCGCGAAACATTAAAGTTAAGAAACAAATCCAACTTTCAGGCGAAATAATTTCAAACATGAAAGGGGAAATAGGTAAGTACACCTTCAAGTAAATTTCAGAAAAGTTTAAATTTCAGTAGGTAATATGTTATTCTCTGGAGTCAAGATACCTACACAAGGTAGCCGTAGCTTTTTGTTATTTGGCGTATCAAACATACATATTTCAACATACCCGAGTCCTTTTAGTGAACACTGTCATGTTGTTCAGGGGGGGCAGGCAAGGAAAACCTCATTTTCTTGTAAGTACAACACTTTGACCTAGCTTTCACCCACACCCTGCCCTGGGGGGGTGCAGCAAAAAACCTCGTTACGGAACATTTACCAAATATTTCATTGATATCATTAATTAGTATATGGGTGATTCTACAAAAGTTGGTCAATTTTTGACCTCATTTTGTTTATATAGTTTTCAGTATTTTGTTATGAGAACATAGATAATATAATAGATATACTGTTCCAGACCGGGCCAGTCATTTTTCAAACAGTTTCCGAAATATCTGTGTTTTCTAAATTTGAATGCAAGGGAAGTGACGAGTATACCAGGGTACTAATTAAATACATAATGTATTGGATAATATAAGATTTATTGCAACTTTGAGCATATTATACATTCAATATCTTAAAATCAAATAATACCACACATCAGTGGGCCAGTGGCGGCTGGTGGATTTTGGGTACACCGATATCTCAATTATTAGATATGGGACCCACACCAAATTTATATGAGTTTATAATGACATTAAATAAACAAGTTCTGCGCAAGCAGAATTTAAATTGAAGTTTGCGAAAAAAAGATAACCGAAACATCGAACACGGAACTGACGACATGGTACTGATGAATGGGATACAAATTTGAGATTATAATTCGGAATTAAGTATTTTACTGATATTTTTTATTAGTGGATGCTACTTATCAACAAATCACATATAGCCTTATATAAATTACAATGAAATATATATACGTAAGAAAATAACTACTCGCCACAGTACTGAAATTTTGACTGGAACTATACGTGCATTCACCACAACTTCGCCGCTTGCATTGTTTTCAAGATGACTGTCGTGCAAAGGGCGGGCTCTGTAGGTATTTTTGTACCAACACTTGAGTTAAAACGAGGACTTGACGTTTAAACTTTAATATTTCGCAGGAATTTTGAATTTTAACATTGGACACAGAACTGACGGGTAAAAGTGAGTACAAAGATTATTATTTTTTTTAATAGCTATTATTCGAATCTATGATAAAATATAAAAAATACATTATTTAATGTTTTATAGTTTATAGTGAAATTGAAAAATTTAAGAAAAATTGAATATATTTTAGAATAAAATCATTCAAATATTTGATTCAGGAGTTGTGACACGCCAAGCTACTGATGTTTTGAATATTTATTATGTTTTCTACAAACGTGCTTTTGAAAAAATACTTTGGGTGGATAAGTTAAAAAAACCTGGATCTTTTGTAATATACTAAAATGTTTACAAAAAATATTAAAATACCTACTCTATTGACTGATGACATCAAGTTGTCCAACTTTTGTAGAATCACCCATATAGGTACTTAAAAAACTAAATATTCTTATTTGCTAATCAAAATGGACAAATTAAAATCCTGATAGTAAGTTTTCGATACTCATTTGCTGGTCCCGAAATTCGTGAGTTTCAAGTGAGCCAAATTAGATCGAAATCGTTTGAATTCGGAGCCTTTGTGAAGCCTTTTCGAGTACGTCTGCCATCGACACAGGTCCTGATTAAAGGCTTTAACTTGAAAAGCCGAAAAATCAAATGAAAAATCAACTTTGCCGGCTGCCTGATTGCCGACGAATCATTGTTTTTGGTCTGATTGACTATCGAGGTGTTTTATCTGGTGCCGACATTTTTTGCCGGCAATTAAATTGCTTTTTTCTTTTTTTTGGGTTTTTATTTTAAAACTGTCATGGTATGAGGTGCAACTTTGTAGAAATATGTATTAATGGTAAAATCTGTTTAATAAACAAACCATAAGAAATAATTGCCTGAAATGGCAAAATATTTTTTTATTTACTCGAATTTTCTTGCTTTTGTTAAATAATTTTTTTTAAGTGAAAAGAATTTTTGGGTACATGGTTTGATTAATCAACCGTTTATAGGATTTCATAATGTTTGTGAACATTAAAAAATATGTTATCTATTCAATTACATGTTGAGCACGTTCACTTTACATTTAGCAAACATTTATTCATTGCTATTTGAGTTAAAATAAATACCCACCTAATTCCATTTACTTTTAATATACAGGGAGAAAACTTTAACTGGAATAAACTTAGTATTTCAAATTGTAAAATATTTTTAAAATGAGCTTGACAAAATGTATATTACGTAATAATAAATTCGTAGTGAGAATATCGCATGGCTTCAAGCCAGGAATTGTATGAAAGAAGTAAAGATAAAATTTTATTAAATTCAAACCCATCTAAATTTCTAATAAAAAATATATGCGAAAAGTTTCGAAAGTACTTCTATAATTAATTAATTTAACAACCCAGTTTTGACAAAATTAATCTCCAGATAAATTTAACGGTTGGAGATCAAAATGTAAAACGAAAGAAAGTAATTCGATTTATATGAAATTTTAATGAGTATTTAAATTTTTGGCCTCCCCAATTGACGGCATATTGATTTTAGATATGGACACCGAAAATTTCACAGAATAAATTTACATCATAAAATAAACGTTCTTAATATTTCACATTTGACCTAATACGAGTACGTCCATACAGCATTTAAATAATACCATTGAGTCAATGGCATTAAGTAACATGTTTTATTTATATAGGTTTTTATTAATGGCAATGTCCAATTCCCTCTTTTTAGGTTTGTAATGAGGTTCTGTGGTAAAAATTCAGTCAAAATAAAATAAGCCAAAAGCTATTTAATTGCTTTATTACCCTTTTCGTATGTAAAAAACATTTTAATGAATGGTGTTTTTTGTTTCATGATGGTGGCAAATTTATTTGGTTTAATTAATTACAAGCATAAAAACTGTGAATTTCGAGATCATTTTTGAAAACAATGGCTTTAATTATTTATTATCCTCTGGATATTTTTCGGTTTCACATTGCTAAAAACAAATTTCTTTGTGGGTAGGTATAATTTGAGAATTGAAGTTGTTCTGTAAGAAACAATATTATTTTTATTTCAAAGTATACCTACTTTTAAATAAAAATACTTTTACTTATTACCTATTCATTAAAATTGACAATAATAGCCTTAAAATTATATAAAAAGAGTAGAAATTGCAGCCAAGATAAAAAAAATAAAAAAATATTTGAAATGTCTTCTATAAATGTCTTAATTGTAAAAGCCGTTTTTCAGACAATTTGCCGTTCTATTTAGGAATAAAACCGGCGTGAAAATGTCCAAATGTCAGAAGGCATTTGTGGCGTAAATTACTTCTCCTTCTATAATGTATTTTCCCAACTTGAAGTAAAGTTAAACTATTTTACAAATACAACTTTTGTATATTAAGTCACTGTTTTTCTAGACGGTGTTTGTTTTTTTATCAAGTTCGTGAACTAAGTTTGAACCTATAGTAAATATAGGGTTTAATATTTACAAATAAAGTAAAGCAAACTCGACAGATAAGGCAAACAAAAGTATATTTTTTTCTTATATAGAAGTATTATGGTATAGGTAATCAACGTTTTTTTTTAAATAATCGATTAAATCAAGTTTAACTTTTATGATTAACATTTTTTTATAAAACGAGTTGCATACTATACTTTTTTAAAACAAATACTTATAACACTAGTTTACAGCCATTTTTCCCACCATGTCTTCCTATGATTTTCTTGTTTAGTTTGGCTCACTAAAAGCGAAAATCACACTTAATTTTTTTTTCATGGAAGCGTTTTCGAGATATCAATTTACAATTGTTTTTTTTAATTTTCTGAGGTGTTTTGACGTTTTAAAGTAGGTATACTTCGAGTTCTAATTGATAAAAGATAAGTCCAGTTTAATTTATTTTACATATAGATTATACTTTAAGGAAAAAAATAAGCTGTTGTTGATAAAAATCCATGGATAAATGGCGAAGTTATGAATTTTTCAGTGGAAGAGCAAAATTCAGTTTTTCGAGAATTTTTACGATGTTTCTTCATTTTATTGAATTATATAAAATTTAATAAGGAACATTGATTTTTTTTTAAACATTAAAAATTCAAATTAAATTATATATTGAATATTCAACAATAAATATTGAACATTTAAGATATTGAAGCATGCTTATTAAAATAAAATAAAACTTTCTATGCTTAGGTTTAAAAAAATTCTGGCTCCTTTGTTTTTTGTTGCTTTCGTATTCCGTTTCTCGTATGAGGGACCAAATGTAATCACCCATGATATTTTTGTATCATGGCTGCATCTCAGAAACCGTAATACTGCTTCTCCATAGCCTTCATTTGCTGGTGAAAACGTTCTCCGTGCGCATCACTTACCAAGATTGTCCGGGTTATTTACGCACTCTAACTCTCTACTTCTTTTACTCATTTTACACTTTTTATTAACTAAATAAAACCATGATAAAAATACCTTGTTAAAATATCAAAAAATAACAGTGAAATGTCAACACGAGAAACAAAAGAATTCACGTTTGCGTCAAATTTAAATTTTGAATAATGTTTTCGGGGAAAAAAGTACGTAAAAAACTCAAAAAAATCCAATCATGCACTTTACTTAGGTTTTCTAAAGAATAAACATATTACAAAATTAAAGAACAAAATAAAATAAAATTTTTGCCTTCCACTAAAAAATTAATATCTTCGCAATTTTTTCATGTATGTTTATCAACATTAGCTTCTTCTTTTTGAAAAAATGTCAGCTTCACGAAAACAAATTCAAACTGGAGTTACCTTTTTAATTTAAACCCTTCCCATAGGAACGATATGTAAATTTTAAAAACGAATATTATTAGCTAGCGTTAAAATACTTATCCGATATAAAAAGTATGTAAAATAAAGTTTTAAAGGGCTCAAATACCTTCAATTTAAGGGCTTGTTTGACCAAATCGATCAATGAGATTTCAAGCTATACTCAAAAACGTGAAAACACCTCCGAAAATTGAAAAAAAACAATTGAAAATTCATATTTTAAAAACGCTCCCATAAAAAAAATTTAGTGTGATTTTCGTGTTTATTGGGAAAAATTATAATGGGATATTCCCAGATAGCACAAAGGTATACTATGGACGTCCAATGGACGTATGCTCGTGGACGTCTGTATGTACATAGGATGTCCTTTTTTTTCTATGGACGTCCCATGGACATCCGTTTAGAGTCCAGATGTCACAACTTTGGACATCCATAAGTCGTCCACCGATGGACGTCTATAAGGTGTTTGAACCATTCCTCCAGCATCCAGGACCTGCTTTTTTGCTTACTTTGACTGTTTTTTTGCGACTGTATTTTCATTGCGATGTTGCAGAAAATTTTCTACATGACTGAAATGCCTTTTGTCTGGCTCAGTAACAATCCCACTAGGAATGTAAATATTCTAAAAGTTGTTAAAAGTTACAACATTCAATGTTGAACATTGCAGGAAATCCTTGTATTCGACTCAGGACATAGACTATGACTCAGGAACATTACATTTGCAATACTACAAGTGTTTCACATTTCATTGATAGCTTAAGTCCTTTATAGCACGCGCTTGCTTGAATGTCAGTGAGATTGATCATAACTGTTGTTATGCAGCCAACAATACGTTTTAACTTGCATTTCTGTAATAATAATTATGGACGTAAAATGGACACTATATGGACGTCCATTAAAATCGTACAAAGGATGTAAATATATGGACGTACATAGTACATCCATTTTTAGTCCGTGGACCAATGTACTTAAAATGGATCTTAAACGGACGTCCATTGGACGAGTGGTGCTATCTGGGTTGTGGGCAGAATTTTTTTTCGATTTTGCAACCAAATGATTTAAATTAAATATTTGTATAGAGCGACATCTAACTCGAAACTTATCTCTTGAAATTGAACTAACAACCGTTTAAATCTGATATAGAAGCAGTTTTTCAGTGAAAGTTTTATGGGCACTTCACGGTGGAGTCTCCACCCGAAATTTTTAAGATAATAAAATTATTTCCACATTATTATTTCACTGTATTTTAACGATTGTTTGACATTTGACAACTGTCAACTAACTTAAAACTAACTTTAGCCCGTGACTAAAAACCTTTTGCTTACCTTAGCCCGTGACTAAAACGCCATAAAGCCCCAACTTGTGTAGAAAAAATAAGTCTAAAACTGTAACACAAAAATTAGTTTTATTCGTTAATGATCTAGCAGCAATAATTTAAATAGATAATCGAATAAGTTTGCTTGCAGTTGAAGTAATTAATATGGTAGTTCAAGCCATAACACTTTGTACAATGCACTAAAATTCTTATCTATTTATGTAATCGAAATAGAAAATAAAACGAAAACAGACATTTCTACAATGTCAAGGTGGCAATTCTTTATGTATAAATGTCTTTGTTTTTCTTGGGTTTCTCTTATTTTAAATTTGGTATTGAAACTGCAATTTTTTATGTGCTTCCAACAAGCACAGGCTTAATTACAGGAATACACAAACACAAGTAAACACAAATGCAGGAATTGAATTTATATATTTATTATAAAATAAATAAAAACAATGATACATAAAATAAGTAACGTTTACAAAATAATATAGCTGCTTGTATAAAAATACAAATCTTTTACAGTAAAATTATTAAAATACATAAAAAAATATAAAAAAAATAAGAGAACAGAAAAAACATAATAAGTATTAAAGGAGCTAACTAATCCTATACAAAAATAAGTTTATTGTCATGTGGAAGGAATATTTTGGCATTAAAACAGTTCAATAGATACTAAAATTATGCTGACGTATTATAAAATAAATACTGTTTTACTGCACAGGTACGTTTTTATTGTGAAGTTGACACTGGTGGTGGGGAAGACTGAGGTCCTGGAGGATGAACAGCTGCAGCAGCTTCTCTGTCCATTTGCAATCTCCTTGCTATACGTTTGGACCTTACATTTTTCAGTTCCTTGACAAATAGGTAAAAAATAAAGAGTCCCACGGCCTAAAAATCATCAACAATAAAATATTTTTCACCATGAAATAAATAAATAATTAAGCTTGTGAACATTTCAAGCTTCCTAGAAAGGGTTTTATACAGTTGAAGGATATAATAATAATAATAATAATAATAAAAGTCAGAAAGTGTATGTTTCCATATTTTGTAGGTAAGTAAAATACTTTAACTTATACATTTTATGCTCTCATAATTTGGAAATTGCGTTTTAATACCTGATATAAAGATGATAAAAATCCCAGAAGAGCTCCATAAAGCATTATTTTTTTAACATGTTTCACTAAAGCTTTATTACAACCATTTTCATATAAAACTTGAAAAGTCCCATTAGAAACTTGGTAATCTGTACAAGCTTTTGGATATGAATCTTTAATAGCATAATCTTGGGAACCATGTAAACCGCAACATTTTAACTAAAATACAGAATTATTTAAATATAATTAAGTACATTATTGTGTTGCTTGGTAGGTATATTTAATTATTTCCATCTACAATTTAAATTATGTCAGTTTTATTTAAATATTCATGTCTTCCTGTAGATTTTAATAAATATTATCCAGTACCAGATTTTAATAAATATTATCTTGTAGATTATGATTTCCTGTAGATTTTAATAAATATTATAAAATCCTATACATAGTATAGTATACAAGGTTATGTTACAACTTGTAACTTGTAACAAGAACAACTGATTTAGTTTAACCTATGATTTATTACAAAATCATAAAACATTTATTTAGAAATATAATTTAAAAATTTAAATAGGTGTAATATATTTCTAAATACTTAATTAAATTAAATCCCATTTTTTATTACAAGCAACTTCATTATTAATAATAATAATTTATCATTATCATTATTAATAATAATAATTTATTATTAAATTTTAAGTTTTTAAAAATTTCTTTTCGTCCCTTTTATATAAATTTCATAAATAACCCCAAAACATTAAAATAAAAAAAGTACAATTAAATTTTCAAAACGTAAATTTAAATATATTTTATAATTTATATACACTGCGCGTCAAAATTAACGCATAACAAGTAAAAAAAATCCAACTCTAAAACGCCTTTACCAATTTTATAAAATTTTGGATAAAAAGGGTTTTTCGAGAATTTTTATTTAATAATAAAAAAACGCTCTAAAAAAAAACTTTTATAGGGAATTTTTTTTAAGTAAATAAAAAAATATGCTGTAAAATACCGTATTTTTGTAAGTGGTACAAAACAAACAAACAGTAACGAAAATACAGCGCTTTAAAGTGGTCAAAAATGACCACTTTTCAGCAAAATAATCAAAAAGGGGTCATTTTTACCGACTTTGAAGCACTGTATCTTCGTTACTGTTCTTTTGATTTGTACAAAATTTTTAGGGTATATTAACAAAAACATGGTCTTTAACAGCATATTTTTTATTTATTAAAAAAAATTCCCTAAAAGTTATTTTTCAAACGTTTTTTTATTATTAAACAAAAGGGCTTTAATAATATTTTCTCGAAAAACTTTCGAACACGTAAACTGAGATATTTTTATACAAAATTTCATAAAGATTAGTAAAGGCGTTTTAGAGTTAGACTTTTTTTACTTAAAATGCGTTAATTTTAAACTGCAATCGAATTTTATTTTTAGTTATTTTATTTAATTTTAAATTAATTGAGTGATTATAATTGGTTTTTGATCCCCAATTAAAATAAAAAAAATATTATAAAAAAAACTGACAGCGGTGGGATTCGAACCCACGCCCTTTCGGACTGGTGCCTAAAACCAGCGCCTTAGACCGCTCGGCCACGCTGCCTTATGAAGAAAATCGCTTAAATTACAAAACACTTACGTCGATTTGCAATCGCACCCATTCTTTTTTGTTGTAGTCGATTTTAATCATTTCATCAAACGATTCGGTTAATAATTTCCCAGACTCATTTTCCACTTGACCCCGCAAAACCATGGACCATACCCCAATAGCAAATTCGCCGCATAAAAGAATTAGAGTAAGTATCATAAACTAAAATAAAACATCAAATATCAAAAGTGAAAACTGTAAACAAACAATAAAAATATAGTATATTTGAAAATAATCATAATTTACCATGTAAATGTGGAAATCATGTTCTCTTGAAGGCCCTTTAACGCCCAACCAAGTAAGGAAAAGGTGAATGAATCCCAATATAAAAATAACAATAAAAGGCCCCACACTGCCAGAGGGGACAAATTTAAATTGATTAAAAAGTTTTATTGCTAAAATAGCCGATAAAGAAATAAGTACAATTCCAGACACCTAAAATTCCGAAAATAAAATACCTAAATTGTTGGCAAATAAAATAAAATGAACACTTACAAATAATAACACAGAATATAACACGCACAAAACTTCCTTTACAGTTAGGGAACCCATAATTTAACAATAAAGTTAACTAAATAACTTAAAAATATACTAAATATGTCCCCAGAGATTCCTCTTCATTGTTGTTAAGGCAACATATGATGTAAAACTGTAATAATAATTAATGTTGACCACCTTCAACACAAACACTAGAAAGGACTTTTAAACTCAACTTCATTCATAAATGTCTTAAAATAAAGCACCGAATCCGTCTTCAGCTAATCACATTTTTTATTGTCAATAAGAATAAATAGATGTTAGTTATTTAGGTAATCATTTAAAAATAGAATTAATGCTTCAATCCAAGAAAATTTGTCTTTTTTAACGGGTAATTAACCTTGATACCTCGAATCACAGAACATAAGCCTCGA
Source organism: Brassicogethes aeneus (assembly GCA_921294245.1). Classification (NCBI taxonomy): domain Eukaryota; kingdom Metazoa; phylum Arthropoda; class Insecta; order Coleoptera; family Nitidulidae; genus Brassicogethes; species Brassicogethes aeneus. Next base: position 50,834,523 of record OV121135.1, read on the forward strand.
ATGTAGACAACCATGATTACATTATTCCGGCACTGCCAACAAGCAAAAAACAAGTGGCTTTAAGATGGCGACGTATTCGTAAACTGTGCAATAAAAACAAAACCGATAGGTTTAAATACTAGAACAAAATGTATACGCTTCTTCACGGATTTTACCAATACATGGTGGAAAAAGATGAGTTCTGCGTGCTTATTCTGGGGCTGGATAATGCAGGAAAAACTGTAGGTGACAAGAAGTGTTGCCAACGTGACATTAATTTGTTGTTTTTTAGACGTATCTAGAGGCGGCAAAAACAAAATTAACAAAAAATTATCAGGGGATTCACCCTTCTAAAGTTACGACGACAGTGGGACTGAACATAGGAAAAATAGATGTTATGGGGATAAGATTAAACTTCTGGGATCTCGGGGGTCAAAACGAATTACAATCCTTATGGGATAAGGTAAAATATAATGTGTTTTTGTTTATTGAAGGTTTAATTAAGGGTTTTTTAGTATTATGAAGAATCACATGCCATTATTTATATTGTAGATTCCTCAGATAGGGACAGAATTGATGAATCTAAAGAAATATTTGGTACTATAATAAAATACTAATCATTCTTTATATTTTATTTAATTTTTTTTTATGTTATAGATAAAATGATTGCCAATGAAAATATAAGAGGGATACCTCTTTTGGTTTTGGCTAATAAGCAGGATATACCTGAATGTATGGGGGTTAGGGAAGTGAAGCCTATTTTTAATAAAAATGCCCATCTCATTGGAAAAAGGGACTGCATGGTTATGCCAGTTTCGGCTTTAACAGGGTAAACGGTTATGAAAATCTTTTAAATTAATTTTCAATGGGGTTTTTGGCATTGAAGTGTTTTATGGCCCAAAACCACCAATTTTCACCAAAATGCGTTATTGAAAATGTTACCATTGCCATGGCAACCATACTGTTTGCTGTTGCTAGGGACGCTATTTTCCTTAGTTACCATTGGTAACTTACCAAACATTTTCAATGCCTACTTTTTTTGATATAATAAAAACTGCAGATTTTTTTATGTTCTGTGTGTTTTAGTGATGGAGTGGATGAAGGCATAAAATGGTTGGTGGAGTGCATCAAAAGAAATACTTATCTGAGGCCCCCAAGAAATCATGAAGAATCATAATTAAAGCTTTTCTGTGTTTAATTTTTTTTAATAAATAAATGATTTTTTATAGTTATGTTGTTTATTACAGTTTACCTAGCTTGATAAACCAACAAAATGATAATAAACATATGTACTTTTCTTATCTTTTATTTATTATCATAGGTAGTAGGTATTTTATTCAATACTGTGTCCTAGATCCTATAGATCAAAAAAATTCAGTAGTATAAATGTTTTATCAGTAAAAATGTACCCTTATTATGAATCAGATTGGAGTGTTTTACCTCCTGAGGCCAACAGAAGGTAAAATAGAGATTAGAAATCCCTATTTTTGTTAATTGTTCGCTTTTTAATTTTTTGTTTGTATTGTCTCAATTTTTATAATTGTGTTATTTGGGTTTAATCCTGTGCATATAATGCGACGCTTTATTTCGCTTGTGCAGCATAAATCAGCTCTAGGCATAAAAAATTAAGTAGGTATTACTAAGTTTAAATTATTTCAAACGTCGACACCTGTGACGTCACAAGCCGGCCATATTGCAAGTTCATTTAACGTCAAATCGTTGGGAAGGTCTTAAAAACAACTAAAACAAGCCGCTTCATTAGAAACTTATAATTTAATTATCGATAATTGAGTTTTTACATAGTGCAGTGTTTTTTGACTTTTTTAATAAGTTATTTGTTACTTACATGTCATCTGTCAAATTTGACATAGGTGTAAGAAATTTCATTGTACAAATTGTAAATACTGAGTGAATATTAAAATTGAATGAACTAGAGTGGTTTTCTAACAATTCTGGTCGTCTATTTACACTATTTGCTTAAATGTTTGACCGTTGCTTAACATATTGTTAACCTGATTTTGTGCTGTGTTGTTTTGTTCCAAAAGCTAATATGAACGCCTCAGAGCATGGGTAATTATATATATATATTTTTTTAAATTAAAAAGTACTAATCCGGAGTGATTTTAGATTTAACCCAGCCTTTAACATGGCCACAATCAAACAAGTTGTTAATGAGGCCATCGAAAGAGGTATGTGACTAATTCAGCCCCTTTAAACTATCAATTTAACAATTTCCCGACACTTTTCTCTCATTGCAGTACGAATGCCAACCCCGATGCGACTTAGAGACCTAATAAGGCAAATAAGGGCAGCTCGCACAGCAGCCGAAGAGCGTAGTGTTGTTAATAAGGAGTGTGCCTATATAAGATCAACTTTTCGCGAAGAAGATTCAGTGTGGAGATGCAGAAACATAGCCAAACTGCTGTACATACATATGTTGGGATTTCCGGCGCATTTCGGTCAATTAGAGTGTTTAAAGTTGATTGCCAGTTCAAGATTTACTGATAAAAGAATAGGGTATTTGGGTGCTATGTTGTTGTTGGATGAGCGGCAGGATGTACATTTATTAATCACCAATAGTCTTAAAAAGTAAGTTACATTAGTTATATCCAGCTTTTAATAAGCTCACTGTATCAAATTTTTTTTTGAAAATTGCTCAAAATTGCCTATTTTAGGAGAAATTTTATAAAAAAAAACTGGGTTTTTAATAATTTTAACATTATTTTGACAGTTGCTGTATAATCCCACTTTTTAACAACATAATCTTAAAATTTTTGACAGATATTTTTAAACCTCGAGGTGACACCAAAGATAATACCCCCCATTTATTATCTTTGGGTGACACTTTTAAAGAACATAACCTAAATTTACTCAAGTGGGTAGATAATTAAAAAAAATCTAGATAATAAATAGTATATTGTGCAACTGGTTTTATAAACGTCATTTAATACACGAGTTTAATTATGCACACGCTGAGTGATCTTAAGAATTTTATTTGGCATTTTATCTGACATCTGACAACTATCAAGTGGTTTTAACCTCACTTTTTACCAATCTGACATCTTTCAGGCGAATTTAACCTCACTTTTTCATATTCAATTAAGATGATGGGCTTCTGAAAGTATTTTCGGTTTCTACAATAAAAATCATGAATTATAGCGTTTACAGAATGTTTAGATTGTTTCTGTTTTTTTTTAAATATCAATTTAAAGTTTTAGTGATTCTGGATCCCGAAATATCGTAAAATAATAAATAATTAGTACATAAAAGATAATTATTGGTTTTGTATATTGTTTTATAAAGTAATAACAATCAAATAAAGAAAAAAATAATAATAAAAAAGAATGAGAACAATAAAATGCAATTTGATTAAAAAATTGAACCTTTTTCTGGATTTAATATGTTGTAGTGCAATTTCTTAATTCTTTCTACCATAATAATAATTATGGTAATTATTATTAATAATAATATTATTATATTAATTATTAAAAACATATTCTTTTTAACAAATAGAATGAATCAACATAAAAGATATAACAAAGTTTATTAATAATTTTATGCCAAAATTTCCATTGCCACAGACCAACAAAAATCTGCCAACATCGAATCAAACCTCTTTCCTTTATAACGATTTTCCATTTCCATTATTGTTTGATGCTCTTCTGATTCAGTGGACAGCTGATTTTCAAACAGGTCAAGATGTGCATGGAGCAAATGTACTTTTAGTGTCCTGTTTACACCCATTTTTAATTTTTGTTTTATTTCTTTTTAATTTATTAAAATGACAACAATTTCCTACCAGTTAATTGGTTTAAATTAATAAATAACGGTTTTTCGGGTTCCAAAATTAATAAAACTTAAAATCGATATTAAAAAAAACCTGAATCAATCTAAACATTCTGTAAATGCAAAAAGGCATTCTATGGATAGGAGGAACGAAAACCACTTTTAGAACCCCATCATTTTTTTTGCTGTTGCACTGTGTTATATTTAGTGTTTGAGGTTAAATAGGAAAGCTATAGCTGTATACAGGAGACCAAACAGATTAATTTTGAATATTTTCTTAAAAGTTTTAAGTTTTTAAGAAAATATTTAATTTTTTCGGTTCTTCTGTAGTTTTGATATTTAACTTCATACAACAAATTTTCATTTCAACAAAAACTTCTTTTTAAAAAGAAAGAAAGATTTTTACGGTGTCAGTGGCACTCTTTCTATGCTTTCAAAACTGTCAATTTTTGTTGTCAGACTTTGAGTTTACAATGTTGTCAAATTTGAAATTGTGTTTTTAGTTGTATATAAAAAATATTTTAAGTGAGATTTCGGCCATTTCAAGCGGATGGACGGGACAAATCACAAAACTGTTTTTATAAAAAAAATTGTAGCTAATTAATTATATATTATTTTTGCATCAAAATTGTCAAAAAAATTCTTCTATTATTAGGGTATACATTAAATAAAAAAAAATCGCAAGAAATATTTTATAAAAGTAAAGATAATTTCAATAATTGACAGGGATAGACGGGACAAGATAAAAAAAATTTTGTCCCATCCACACCTTTCAATTATTAAAATTATATCTAATTTCATAAAATATTTCTTGAGTTTATTTTTATTTAATGTATAACCTAATAAAAGAAGAATATTTTTGCCAATTTTGATGCCAAAATATTATATAATAAATAATCTACAATTTTTTTTATAAAAACAGTTTTGTAATTCGTGCGTTTCGCGCGCTTGAAATGGCCGATTTACTTAAATGGGTCATAAAAACAGTATTATAACCCTTTAAACTTTGTCAATGGAGTGCAAATGATTTGCTAAATGAGCCTGTAAATCCAATGTTTTTTATCAGGCCCATTAGCTTAAAAACACTTTTTTTAGCGATTTAAATTCCACCACCCAATTCGTGGTAGGGTTGGCGTTGTGCACATTAGGTGCCATAGCCTCCCCCGAGATGGCGAGAGATCTAGCGGGCGAAGTCGAGAGGCTCATGAAGTCACCTAATGCCTACATAAGGAAAAAAGCGGCCCTGTGCGCCTTCCGAATAATCAAACGGGTTCCCGAACTGATGGAAATATTTTTGCCGGCGACCAGGAGTTTTCTCTCCGAAAAGAATCACGGTAAAAATGTGTTTGTTTTTAGCTCTCAAGTCCTAAGTGTTATGTTTTTGCAGGCGTGTTAATTACAGGAGTGACGTTGATAACGGAAATGTGCGAAAATAGTCCGGATACTTTAAACCACTTCAAGAAGGTAAATCAATTTTATTTATATTAATAATTCTTCAGTAATAATAGCATCAAAATTAATATTGCTGAATTATGTGGGTAAAATCTCATAATCAATAATTGAAAATAAATTGGTGACTAAGGCAACAAGCATTACTTATGAAATGTTAAGGGGTTACATACAGTTAGAATTTTCAAAACACCGAATTTTTTTTTATTTTATTTTCTTAATGTACATATATTTAAGAATACACACAGAAAATTTCATATCGTTCCGGTGAATATTTTCAAAGTTACACACAAATTTGAAAAGGCGTTTCAGAGTGCTTGGAAGTACAAGGCCGGAGAGGCAGCGACTACCCTTTTATGCACCTGCCTTGTAAATGCTCCCTTCTAATGTATTTAGATGTGTAAATCAACAGTGTGAACAGGGTGTATTATATTGGTCTGTAATAGACGACTCCATGTAATTTAAAAAATAAAAAATTGTATTCCATGTAAACTGCATTCCAAACTTTAAACGCGTTTTTCTCTGAATGGTGTTTTCAAAGTCGGTGACCAACATTACTCGAAAACGGCTAAACCGATTAGTCTCAAATTTTAACACGAGCTTCTTAAATATATTTTTTAGTAATTAATCGAAGATTTTTTCTCTCCGATAAATATTTTTGTTTTTATAAACAATTTAAGGCCGAAATTTCGGTGAAAAATCGATTTTTTTTTTTGAGAAACCGCCATTTTGTCAAAAAATTTTATTTTGCTTATTCCTTCGATTAATTACTAGATTAAACATTACTTTAACGAAATCTGTTTGGTTTTTTAAATTCAGATGATCCAGTTCAGAGTTATAGTGGTCACCGCAAAACGTCTTTTTTGAGAGGAGCATCCGGAGATCAGCTGTAGCTCTTTTCCAAATAAATATTTTTACTAGTACTAAGTCTTAAAATATAGTTAAAAGATACCATAATATGTGTATAAATTTTTGGATCAATAAATTTAAAAGTTTTCTCAGAAAAACTTCTGAAAAATTCACTTTTTTTCGGCCTTCTAACTGTATATAACCCCTTAAGGGAGTTTCACTTGTTGTTAATTAAAAATGTGATTCATTTCCCTGTGAAATGGGACATAAAAGTATTGATTATTTTGCATGTGCACTAGGGTGGTCCAAAAAAGTGAAATTGATTTTACAGATTGTCTCACCTCCCAATGTTTTTACCTCCAACATCAATAAAAGTGCTCATTAGCTAAGAGATTTCAGTTTTTTTTAAGTTTATTTAAAAAAACCATTACGCCATCTTTTCACTGGTTAGATAAAATGTTATATACATTAATGTTACAATTACCAAAGAATATTATTTACCTAAACATATATTTCTTACACACCCTTACCTTTAGTACAGCCCTACATTCCGGACAAAAAACTAGTTCAATCAGCTAATCCCGCACCTTTCCCTAAGAAACTAAAAACTACACTTTACAGTTTAAATGTCATAAGTGCTCCGGAAATTCCAATTTTTATTCGATTTAAAATATGATTGAATTTTACAAAAACTCCACAATCCCCTTGTTGCTAGCTGCATTGAAACAAAAGTCTCAAACGTTATGACGACTAAGTAGTCGAGTTGGCTTTGGTCGTTTTGGTGAACCTCTGGCACCAGGGCCAGGGCCAGGGCCAGGGCTAGGGCTAGGGCCAGGGCTAGGGCCAGGGCTAGGGCTATATATATCAACGCCAGGGGGTTCAAAATATTTCTCTTTCAAGGACAGGGTGTGTTACATATTACGCCAAGAGAAAAATAATAATAATAAACGATTTGTTTTGTTTGGTGCTCTTGTTAACGTTAAAATCTGGATCAAGGCACGTGTGCCACAAAGCTCCTATGTCCGACCTAACTTTTTGGAAAGATTTAGAACGCTATGAGGAGATAAGCGAGGTTGCTAGATATACTCTGAAACATCATCTTTGGCACTTAACAATAATAATATTAATAATCATAATATTAATATTATATGGACTTTGTCTACGCAATAAATTATTTCTTACTTATATTTTTTCAAGGTCGACTGTGAATTGTAATACTTTGAGTTGTAAATGATATAGCGAAAAGAGGGATAAAACTATTTGAAGAGCATAATCAATTATAAAAAATGAGGACGAAAAGCAAGACTTGTTACAAATCGTAGAAGCGAATCGGAAATCTGTTCGGACAGAAACTACAAAAAAAGCTGTAAGAGTTCTAGACCATGATTTTCATGTGGATATATTGTCTTCAGATTCATTATATTATAGCTGTGAGCACTCCTTTCTAATTAAGCTAGAGGGTTCAAATTTTGTAAAATATCTTTTTTTACTTTATATAAAAAAATTAGAGGGTGAGAATAAGTTTATTTACAACTTCACTTTTTTAATTCGTTTCTGGACCACCCTAATGTGCACTGTTAATGTTTAAGAATTAATGAAAAATGTTTACTGCTAAAAACATTTTTTACGCGAAGTGATGGTAAAAAATTTATATAAATTTTATATCATATTTTGTTTTAAAATTAATATTTTTGACAAAAACGATTTGTTGAGCTTTAAAGTAGTTGTCGTGCTGTAAGCATACCATCAGAAAATTTTAAATTTTTGTATACTTATTAAGGACATGACAATACAATTATCCTTAAAATTTGAAGTTGATTGACCGTCTATAACCTGAGATAAATTCAATTAAAAATTAGATAATTAACATGGATTGTATACGCTTTCTGTAGTTCTGTACCAGTTTCTTAGTTATAAAAAAAAACTAACTGTCAGAAGCTTTTAATGTATTTTTGTTAAAAAAAAATAATTAAAAATTTTTGACCGTCCAATTGTTTATAAATAACCGTTTAAATTTCAACAATTTGTAAAAAGTATACATCACTAGTGTCAAATAAAAACAACTTGGCAACGCTGTACGCGAGTATACAGTAGAAACCACTAATATATGAACGTGACTCATCCGACACATTCGTACGAAGCAATCTATCGAAGGTCACGGTCCAGTGTAGTCCCGTTTGTAAAAAAATTTGAGTGTAATGTTGGTTGCTATACTTATGATATATTTGCTTTTAAAGTTAAATAATTAACATCTAACATAATTAACATCTACGATAATTAAATAAAATGTAATTTTCTTAGAAACTAATTAATAAATAAACTTTTCTTTTAACTTTAATGAAATATTCTATCATCTGATGACAGAACGTACACTCGTGGCGACATCTCTGATTTTAATAACAAATTTTTAGACCGATCCAACCTCACTTTCTTCCAATTAAATTCTTAGTATAGTCTGAAACACGTTTGGAATTGCATATTCCCCTCTCGTGAAACCGTCAAACTTGTTACAGAATATACTATTCTTTTAACTGTAAACGCAAATATTTCAGAATTGGTGACAAAAAACAAAAATGTTTACGCAGGTCAGGTACAAAGTGAAATATTTAAATTGTGTGGATATAAAAACAACTTGCGTTAGTTTCACGAAATTTATTAAATATTGACAATTGTTTCGCTACACAGTAGCTTCTTCAGAATGTATTAAACTAATACTAGTACAAAATTTATATAATAAAAATATTTTTGTATTCTAGCCTAGAATTTCTAGGTAAGGATTTTTATACGACATCTACCTGTGTTACATAACATAAAACACTGCCACTACAACGTTTAAAACGATTATTAATCCGTAAACACACAGTAGAAAAACGATATTCAAAAACAAAGATCATATGACATATAAAAACAAATGGCCGACAGTAAAGTTGGTTGCCTTACTATGTAATAAAATAAAATAAATGCCTAAAACACGAACTCTACTGACTTCCAACAAAATTAAGTAACAAGCTAGGACACAAGCGTCATATGTCCATCTTTGTCCAACACCTAGACAGTTTTACATCACAGATGGCGCATTTTAGACCGGATGCTTAAAAACCTACGTGTGAGTACATTTACCGCTGCATCGAATGTACAAGACAAGTAAAACATTACTGCTAGCATGTCTGAGATATGTTCGGCACCCGATGAATCACGTTCATATATTAGTGGTTTCTACTGTAGATATTATTTCCGCAGTAAATTCAAACAAACTGATTCAGTCTCCAATATATCTATTGGTTGAGTATAAGCGACGTTGCCGGATTAAAACTTATGAAAATATTTGAAAGTATTACGTAAAGGTAACGTCTCCAGGGTACAGTCTTGCGAAAAAATTATGAATCACTTAGCTACAAGCTCGTATACTTTTACGGTGCGTATAATCTAAAATTTTTTGACAATATTGTACCACGACAACTACCTTAAAACTCAATTTTTAAATAAAACTTTGATAACATGTTTAGACAAATTTTTTTGAAGATATTAACTTTTGTAAAAGTTTATTTATAACGTCAGTTTAATAGACAAAAAAGTTAAGCATCATTACAAATTTCAATTTTAAACCTTATAATCTTTTTTTCAAAACCCTGTATAAATATAACAAAATGCGTATCATGTTTTTCTTATTTTTTGAATTTATTAAAATTATCATTATTTATTATTATTTACAAACGTGACTTTATACATATTATATGCCAATTTTCATGCCATTAAATATGTGTTAATATGGAGGTCATGTTATTATTATGCAATATTTGTATGCAGCTTGTAAACCATATTTATTGTTTTTTACCATTAGGTAAATTGTTTTGTTTTTAGTTTTTTTTAATGGTCAGCTATTGTTATGTATTTAAATAAAAATAAATTGAAATATATTTTGCAAAAACACAAAAAAAACTTTTTTTTATAGATTGTGCCAAACCTTGTGCGCATCTTGAAAAATCTTATAATGGCTGGTTATTCGCCGGAGCACGATGTATCAGGAGTCAGCGATCCCTTTTTACAAGTAAAAATACCATTTCAAATATTTTTTTTACATTTTTAACATTAAATTGTCTTGTAGGTAAAAATTCTTAAATTATTACGCGTCTTGGGTGTTAATGACGTGGACGCCTCTGAAGCAATGAACGACATTTTAGCACAAGTAGCAACCAATACGGAAACCAGTAAAAATGTTGGCAATACAATTTTGTATGAGACAGTGTTGTCTATTATGGACATTAAATCAGAAGGAGGATTAAGGGTAAGAATGTTGCATTTTTTAATTCAAATTTTTATTGAATATGTATGTAATACAAACATAAAAAAAAATGTGGATTTAAAAGTATCATTTAAAATTTTTAATCAATTATGTATCAGTTTCTTATGAATTATTAATATTCAAAGATTCATCTTGTTGGATCGGCTTTGTAATTTGTTATCCTTGAAAAACTACAGGAGATATTTTTGTATTAATTTATAGAAAACTGAATACTTTGTGTGGATACCAACTTTCTTATTTTCAAAACCATTTAATTTTTTTGGATTCTACAAACTTGGAAAATTGCATTATTCCAAAACTCGGCTTATCCATTTTTTAATAAAAACGACTTAGAGGTGTCTGAACATTTAACATGTAGCCCCATATACCCTGAAAAGGTCATAATATTTTAAAACTCACCTTATTCCATTTAAAATTCATTTACAAATTGACTATCATTGCAAACTTGCCTTATCTATAGGTTATATCATGTCAGAACTGGCTTATACAGTGTGATTTGTTTTAAAGGGTAGATCTTGATAAACTGTATTTTTAAAACAAAAAACGCCATATTTTTACAAAATACAAGGCCTATTATATCAGTTTTTAAGAGTAAATTTTTAAGAATTCATATTGGCGATTTTTTTAAACAAAATCTAAGCACGGCACTGGACTCACCACCCCTCAAAACGACCCTATACTAAATTTGATTGAAAAATTTTAAGTAAAAAAATGCACAATAATAACTACAAAAATTTATTCTGTCAAGTTATCCATGAAAAAACATTAAAATAAAATTAATGTTTTTACATGGATAATTTTTGTAGTTATTATTGTGCATTTTTCTGCTTCAAATTTTTCAATAAAATTTAGTAAAGGGTCGTTTTGAGGGGTGAATTCTTAAGAATTTACTCTTTAAAACTGACATAGTAGGCCTTCTATTTTGTACTAATATGGCGTTTTTTGTTCCAAAAATTCAGTTTATCAAGATCTACACTACACAAACAAATCCGATTAAAATCGCACAATAAATAAAGGTTTTACAGGGGTGTCGCAAACAAATGGATCACACTGTATGTATGTAGGTAATTTTAAATTATTTCAAATTGGTGCTATACCTTTATAATCAAGGTATATAAATTTTATACTTATGCCTACTTATTTCGTTTAAACTATTCTGTGGGCCTGAGATGCGTTAGTACTTACGTGTACGTTTTTTGACATTTTGCTCAAAATCACCTAAAATGGATAAGCCGAGTTTTGGAATGCACCTCCTCAATTGTTTACATAATTTTAATTATGACAATTAAGCATTAGGTAAATTTAGTGAATATACTGGCCCTTAATTTCTATTTGTCGTCAAATCAATCCGTTAAACGTCATTAAAACAGGCAAAATAATCGATCCACACAAATTTTCGATGAATTTCAATCGCAAATAACTTGTTTATTTGATGTCTGATTTAAACGAATATTAAAGAATATTGTAGATAAATTAATGGACAATCGCTCACATTTTAAAAAATTACCAAAAAATAGACGTACGTTTATAATATACAGGTTTAAACAAAAAGATGTTTTTTACCATAAGTTTAAGACGCTCTGTAGAGTGTCAAAACCGTATATTGTTCTAAATTAAGTTTTATTTATCAAGTCACACCTACTATTAACAGTTTTGTTTTTGGTTCACCTCGATATATTTATTTTTGTGAAAAATATGGATTTAAAAAAAAAACATTGCAATTTCCAATATTCTTCTGTATGAAGAACTAAGGTTGCTATGGTCCATCCATAGGCTATGGAGAATGACAGTGACAGTTTTGTTGAATCATCCCATACTTGGACATGTCATACACGGCTTTCAAAAGCTATCAAATTGTTTTTTGCAAATTAATGTTTAAATTTTGAGGTGTCTTCTTACTTTAAAAAATGGATATGTCTCCGACTGATGTTGCCAGAGACATTAATTTAATCCAGGATGGACGGTTACAGTATTAAAAAGTGTTTTAAACGTCACAAGAAGTAAAGTACAAAGGGAACATCGGTCGGAGACATTTTTAAAAGTAAGAAGATACCTCAAAATTAACACATTAATTTACAAAAAACAATTTTATAGCTTTTGAAAGATGTATATGACATGTCCAAGTATGGGATGATTCAACAAAACTGTCACTGTCATCCTCCATAGGCTATGGATGGACCATAGCAACCTTAGTTCTTCATACAGGAAAATATTGGAAATTGCAATGTTTTTTAAAAAAAATCCATATTTTCCACAAAAACAAAACTGTTAAAAATAGATGTGACTTGATAATTAAAACTTAATTTAGAACAATATACGGTTTTGCCACTCTACAGAGTGTCTTAAACTTATGGTAAAAAACATCTTTTTGTTTAAACCTGTATATTAATGTATCTGCAATATTATTTAATATTTGTTTAAATCCGAAATCAAATAAAAAAGTTATTTGCGATGGAAATTCATCGAAAGTTTGTGTGGATCGATTATTTTGCCTGTGAGTGTAAATTAAAACATTTCTTGTCGTACGATTTTATTGAAAAACGGATCACGGACAAACGGATACAGTTGTATTCAATAAAAAAGCGTACAAGAATTAGAATGAGAGAAAACTGTCAAAATAATATTATTGCTTAAAACCGGCTTATCACTGACATAAGTCATTAAAATAATTACTATAGGTTATAAAGAGCATTGACGTCGTAGGTTAATTAAATAATAGTACAAAAATTATTACTTTTTAGAACTGAAAAAAAAACAAACATTAAAAAAATTTTAATATTTAGTCATGCATCCGTGTTTTTTTATTACTTGAGCCAATCTATTTGGGATGAACTGAATTAAATTTAATACAATATTTGGATTAATATCTTCCCAGCAGTATAGTAGGTATAGTATAGTTGTATAGTTTCCCATAAATCCTCAGATATCCCAAAAAAGCAGCATCCTGTTCAGGGGTGGACATTTTGGGACGACCTGAACCAACTTTTGGGTTTAGTAAATCTTCCTTTTTCCAGCGTTGCTTAATTTTTTAAATAGATTTTTTATTTCTATTATACCACAGTACGAATTGACCATTCTTCTTCGATTCTTGATTCTATTTAAGCCTTTTTAACTGACGAGGCATTTTTATTTTCTACTGTCAGTTATAGTGACTTAGGTCAGTGGAAAGCCGGTTTTACGCAATAATGTTGACAGTTTTCTCTCATTCTAATTCTTGTACGCTTTTTTAATGAATACAACTGTACCTTGCAGAGAAATGCATTATTTAATTCAATGTAGAATAAAAATGAATTAAAATTATGTTAACGATAAAAATAATTCAATTTCGTGCCTATACTTTTCCATGTATCATGATTTTTTTTTATGTCTAGACATAATTTAAAATCCATTTTTGTGCTCGTTGCATAATAAAAATTGACTTGTAGTGTATTAATAATTTTTATTCTTCTTGGACATTTTTGTTTTACTTTGAATTTTTCTGGTATTAAAAAGTAAAACGGCACGCCATACGTATACATGAAAATTAAGCTCCTTATAAAGTGTCGTTAATTGAAGGTGTTGGCCGTAAACATCCTGGGCAGATTCCTACTAAACAACGACAAAAACATCCGCTACGTGGCGCTGAACACGCTGCTGCGCACCGTGCACGTGGACACCACCGCCGTCCAGCGGCACCGCTCCACCATCCTGGAGTGCCTCAAGGACCCGGACGTGTCGATACGGCGGCGCGCGATGGAGCTGTCGTTCGCGCTCGTCAACTCGCAGAACGTGCGCACGATGATCAAGGAGCTGCTGAGCTTCCTCGAGAAGTCCGACGCTGAGTTCAAGGCGCAGTGCTCGTCGAGCATCGTGTTCAGCGCCGAGAAGTACGCGCCGAACACGAGGTGGCACTTGGACGCGCTGCTGAAGGTGCTAGTAGTGTTGTAAACTTTCGTTACTTTTGAATACTTGTACCGATTCGTTACTTTTAATATCAATACCCGTTACTTTATATTCGTTACTTTCGGTACTTTTAGTCTTCATTATCAGTACATGGTTACTCTACTCTTTTATTATTTTTTATTCGCATATGCCTATGAATTATAGGCGATTTGGTATTTTTAGGAGGTAATGATAATATATAGTATATACGAGCCCTGTCTCAGTGAAGTTGGCCCAACCACTCAAAATATAAAATTTGTAATTTTATGTGATGAAAAGCCAACAGTTTTTTATCATATGTAATTCTTGGTCAATCTTCATGTTGTAAAATTATATTATTTATTTTAAGTTGGAAAAAAAAATCAACAAAAATGCATTAACTTGGATGGCCAGATTTTTTAATGCAAGTCGGCTGTGCTAAAAGTAAAGATAATATTTGTCATTTAAATAATTGTAAGCAAGTCGGTAGCAGGGCTCCCACACCTCCTAAAATTCATAAAATTCCTAAAATTTGGCTTAAATCTTAAAAACTCCTAAAATTCCCCTAAAATTGCCATCAATCTCCTAAAACTCCTAAAAATTAAATATAAGTAGGCCAACTTGACTCGGTTTAATTAAGGTAGTTGTGCTAAAAAATTTCTTTTTTAAAAATTAATTTAAAAAATATATATTTTTGGGTTCTAGTATTCTTTTTAAAATGATATAGGTATCACAACCTACATTTTTCTTAAAAAACAACAAAATATACCATAAAACAAAATCCACATAGTACTAGAAGCTACGTAGCTTCTAGACTTCTACAAAATTGTCATTTTTAGCCATATTTCGTAAATTTTTGACAAAAATATACCGTGTTATATATCAAACAAAAGGATTTTTAATTTTCTTTTAAATGATAGCTAAAATAGTAAACAATCTAAATAATGTTTTGCTGTACTCATGCACTTTATATTTGTTCTATTATGAGATTTTTTAGTAACAATAACATTACAATTATTGTTAGTTATTAACTAAACTGTTAATTTTTTTCCTTCAAAATATAAATATAACATCATTAAACTTGGGCCTACTTTTTTAGCCATATCTATCGACGCTTTTTTTAATAAAATTAAAAGTGGGGTGAAATTTTTACTTCTAGACATATACAAAAGTAGTAATTTACCTCACTTTTCATTTTATTATAAAAAAAACTCGTCGAGCGATTTGGCTAGAAAACTAGTCAATATAACCTATTTGTAGTGATATTTATTTATATTTTTGTTAAAAAGAATTTTTTTCTTATTTTTTAAGTATAGTGTAGATTTGTTTTTATTTAATTAAATAAATTCATTTGCATACTTTTTCTCCTAAAATTCTCCAAAAAACCTCCTAAATTCCTAAATAAAATTTGTAATTTAACCGTGGGAGCCCTGCGGTAGTGACATTCCAGTATATATTTATGCTTTCGGTGTGGTTGACAAATAATAATGTACCGAGGAAAAGCTGTTTCTGAAGAAATAAGAAAAGTGATAATTCACTTGCATTTAAAAAGAAAATCCGCTGCACAAATCGCTGAAACTATTAATTTGTCACGATATACAGTGCGAAATATTATTAAACTGAACAAAACTACGGGATCTGTGGCGCAGAAACCAAAAAATCGTCCTCACTATTCTGATAAAAATTTAAGGGCTTTAAGAAGAATTATCGTTTAAAATCGTAGGGCTAATTACGGTGAATTAAAAGTTTTGTGGAATCAGGCAACGAGTAAATGTTTTTCAAGAGCAACCTGTCATAGAGCTGCTCAAAAACTTGGGTTTAAAACTTACAAGGTTTGCTTATAATGTATACGATTTTTATTTATTTTTAATTTTACTATCTGTAGGCAAAGGAAAAACCTTTATTGACAAAAAACAGAAGAAAAATAGACTTCTCTGGGCAAAAGAGCACAGGACTTGGTGTCAAAATCAATGGAATTCAATTATATGGAGTGATGAAGCTAGATTTGAAGTTTGCGTTGGTGATAATCGAAGCCGAGTCATTAGAACTAAAGCAGAAGTCTTTCACAATGACTGTCTTAAGAAAAAAGTAAAGTTTCCGGCCTCTGTGATGATTTCGGGATCTAAGTCAGCTAAAGGGATCGGTAAATTACACTTTGTAGAGGGCATTATGAATGCTGATAAATATATTTACGTCCTAAAAAATAACTTGAAACCGCAAATTGAAGAAATGCGTTTAAATGATATTGAATGCATCTTCCAACAAGATGGTGCAGCGTGTCATACGGCTAAAAAAGTGTAAGCTTGGATGATAGAAAATAATATTTCACTTTAAAAATGGACATCTAGTAGTCCAGATCTTTCGCCTATAGAAACTTTGTGGTATATTATGAAAAAGAAGCTCAGAGAACAGCCCGCAAGAACCGTCTTAAAGTTGCGTGCTCGCCTGCAAGAAATTTGGAATAATTTTAAGCCGGATGATTGTCAAAAATTGGTTGACACCATGTCGAGACATATACAGGCAGTAATAAGCCATAAAGGAGATGTTACGCAGTGGTAGTTTCCAATTAAAATGTATTTATTTAAAATATTTTTTTTTTTAATTTTTGGTTTACGGACAATATAGGAGAATTTTAAATATTTTTTTATTAGGTACTTAAAAATATAATTTAACGGTAGAAAATTTAATAAACGTTATTTATTTAATTAAAACAATGTGTTAATTTTAATTAATTACCGTATAATATTCTAAATATCTTCAAAAAACTATTTTTGTTAGTTGGGCCAACTTAACTGAGACAGGGCTCGTATAGTATGATAATAGTTTTTGGTACTTTTAAATTAAAAATTTTAAATTTTTAAATTTAAACTTTTAAATTAAAAAAATATAACAGTGAACAGGGATTTTATTAAACATAAACAAAACTTCTTTATTTTCATTTTCATATCAAAACAAAAAAGTATATAAAATAAAATACCATCAGGCAAAACAAAAAACTAAACTGAAAATAAAAAAATAACTTAATTTATACTGCATATTTTTATAAATCATTATTACAATGCAAAAATAGTAGCTTTTTTACATTAGATGATTTTAATCGGTTTCTGCGTACGGTTACTATTTGACCGGCTTTGGAAAATATGCGTTCGCACGGAACAGAAGTAACACAAACAATATAGTAATTAATTTAGGCATTATAGGACATAGGTATAAAAGTAACGAGTAACGAGTATTTCCAACAACAAGGAATCGGTACTTTGAGTATTGGGCAAATGGTCAATTCTCATATAACTTGTTCCGATGCTGTATCCACTTATTTTTGTGAAAACTAATTCTCGCTCAAGGTTTTTTTAGTGTAATAAGCATGTAGCATTTCAAGGTAATGGGAACTTAAATTATGACAACCCTAATCTATTAATTTTTTCCTAAAATGCAGGCTTTATGTTGCAAATGTCACGTAAGTTACCGGTCACCAACTGCAATATCCTAACATCGATGAATATTTCAACAAAATGGCCGTTCAAACAACTAATGTTAGTGCTTGATTAACTAAAAATAGACTTAAGATTGACAAAAAAATTATTTTATCCGAAATCGGCAGTAAAGTAGTCAACAATCGTAAATTAAAATAAATCGGCAGTAAAGTTCTACTTTACTGCCGATTTCGGATAAAATAATTTTTCGTCAATCCTAAGTCTATTTTTAGTTAATCAAGCACTAACATTAGTTGTTTCAACAGCCATTTTGTTAAAATATTCATCACTTACGTGACATTTGCAACATAAAGCCTGCATTTTAGGAAAAAGTTTATAGATTAGGGTTGTCATAATTTAAGTTCCCATTAGGTACCTTAAAATGCTACATGCTCATTACACTAAAAAAAAACCTTGAGCGAGAATTAGTTTTCACAAAAAACAAGTTATATGAGAATTTACCAAATACCCGTTACAAAGTAACGAGTAGGTACTTTTTTTACATCACTAGGTGCTAGTCGCCGCCGGCAACTATCTGCGCGACGACGTGATCGTCTCCACCATACAGCTGATATCGGAGAGCTCCACTCACCAAGCCTACATGACGCTGCAGCTCTACAAAGCGTTGTCGGAGGATTTCGTCAACAGGCAGCCGTTGACTCAGGTTGCCGTGTGGGCCATAGGGGAGTACGGCGATCTCCTGCTGCAAGCCCATCTGGACGACGATCCCAATTACAGGGCGCCCACGGAAGACGAAGTGCTGGATTTGTACCAAAAACTGCTGTGGTCGCCGCAAAACACCGTTGCCACGAGGCAGTACGCCCTTATGTCGTTGACGAAGCTCAGCACCAGGTTCACCAGTACCATCAAGTAAGTACTATGCCCCACCACGTGACCGCGTACGGAACGCAGTCTTTTGAAAATTTGGCATTTAAGGCTTTTCAGGTTATGTATCTCTCAAAGTATAGTCAATGAAAGAAATAATATTTTTTTTCAAGCGGCCATGATATACAACCTTATATGCCTGTATAGAGATAGTTGAAGTGCGTCTTTTTCATTAGCGGCAGACAAAAAACTCAAAAAAGCCTAGGGATAGAAGTAAATCCATAGGTGTCTCAATAGACGTCAAATAACAAAATTAATTTAGCATTTCATACAAAGCAATCACGTTGTATTAATTATATTAATTATAATCGCACGGAATATTTAGTGATTATTTATTAAATTTTAATTGAACGAAATAAAGAACAACTAGTTTATTAGTATAATATTATGATGATAGACGAGTTGCCAATGTCGGAACTCCAAACAAATGTCAGTACGTCAAAATTAATTCAAGCGCAGCATTTTGACAGAGCAGGGTTTATTTTTAGTTTAGGATATTTATCGGCATTGTAAGTAAGGGTTATAAGTTTTTTTAGTTTTTATCAATAATTTCTAATACTTTTAGCCAAAATTTTATACCACATGAGTTAAGAGTAAATAAAATAATTCCATTGCTTATCCTATTTATATTACGCCCTTGAAAAAAAAATTGTATATGTTATTTGGAGTAGAAGCTCTTTTTGTGCTTCGTACAGTTGCCTGCCTCAGCTACGCTTCGACCGTCAATCTCTGTACTCACCACAAAAAGAGTCGCTTCTACTCCTTATGACATAATCTACTATTATAGTGTTACCACTTATGTTTAAGCGTTAAAAATAAATCTTTATAGTATCACAATAACAATGGTTGGTTTAAGAATTTAGGAATATAAATACTGCATTTAATGAAATTCCAAAGTGTAAGGTGCAATATAAGTGATATTTTTGTGCATTGGGTCTACATTTCTCCATAAAATAGTTTTAACTAAACAGCATTTATTAAAAAAAATCTAACTTCTCTATTATGAAATAAGAATATCTGTATCAAAGGTAGGTTAATGTATTAGAACAAAAAATATCATCTAATTTTGTATTTTAAGGTTAGAAAAATCTATTTTGACCAAAATAAATAAGTGGATTATTTGGAAGAGTGTGTTAATATGGTCATAAATAAATATAGGTATACTAAATAATTGTTGAATATGGTTCAAATTAAATTAAAGCTTTTATACTTCTAATGACAAAACTTGTGCATACCTCTCGGCATACCTACTTTAAGTTAGATTATAAGAAAACAAACAATTTTTAGAGAAACTTGCAATGTGAAAATATGTAATAGTCCCATGACATGTAATTTATTAAAATTTTTAAAGTTATAATGATTTTTCGATGTAGATCAAGTTCAGTCAAAGCTTTTTAACTATCTGTATTAACAAAACTTTATGTAGGTACACTTTAAGCTGGATAAGAAAAACTGCCACAATTTTAAATACCATATTATACAGTCGTTTAAATAATCCAAAATACTTATTTATTAATATAATAATAATAATAATAATAATAATAATAGGTTCATTCCAACCAGCAGTAATATTACCGTAATATTATCGTCCGTAACAGCGTTAATGCGACTGCGCGAACGAAAACAGTAAAATTATTTTGAATATCGTATAAACTGGTTGGAACCTTTTTTGAACTAGTAGTACTCACAATCAGAAGAAAAAGAATATAACCTAAAACCCACAATTGTACTTATTGTGCTAAAAGCTAAGTAAAGCGCATATAAAAGTATATTTTAATAACATCACACATTGATAATAAATTCTTCCATTCCTGCTCACAAATGACAAAAATTAGATGTATTAACATTAAAAATTAATTAAATTACCTTGTATAGCAGTCATTTTTAAATAATATGTCCACTTTTACAGAAAACAAACTTACAATATTACAAACGTTAATAAATAAACAAAAAGTTGAGGTTATATGCCCCCTTCTACGCATGCGTCTAATTTTATTATCAACAGTTCTTGCTCTCGAGCAAGAATCGTTTGAACCGTAATTTTACTGTCCGTAACTCTGGTTGGAACGACGAACTGACAGTAATTGCCAGTTCTAAACTAGTAATTTTAGTTGGTTGGAACGACATTTTACAAACGCGCATGTGTATCAGTAATATTACTGGAAATTACTGCTGGTTGGAATGAACCTAATAATAATATATTTATTTACCCACTGCTATTTAAAACAAGTATACATTTACATTATTTTAACTTTCACAAAATATTTTAACAAGTTTTTAAAATGAATGAAGTTATCACAGTATTTAATTTCATGTGTTAAATTATTATACAATTGAAATCCTTTAAAAAATATACTTTTGCTATATTTACTGGACGTTGGTTTATCTATATAAATATTTTTGTCTTGCCTTGTTGGATAGTTATGAATATCACAGTTTAATTTTATTTTTTTAGTTAAATAAATGGGAGTCATATGGTTTAATATTTTAAAAACAAAGATTATGGTTCTAAAAGTTATTCTTTGACTAACAGACATAAAATTTAGTACATTTAACATTAAATTTACAGGTGTGCATTTATTACATTGCAGTATTACTCTCATAACCTTATTTTGTAGAATTTGTAGTCTTTCTTGTTCATTTTTGTTAAGTACAAAGAGAATTGTAGAGCAATATTCCAAGTGGTGGGCTATTAGTGCTTTGTATAATGTTATTTTAATATTTATACTTAATTCTCTTCCAATTCTTCTTAAAAAATATATTTTTTTATTTATTTTGTTTTGTACATACTTAAAATGGCTTAAAAAATTTAACTGTTTGTCAATTATAACTCCCAAGTATTTAATTTCTTCAACTATATCTAATTTTATTCCATTTATTATAATATTAAGGTCTACATTATTATTAAACTTACTAACTACCATATATTTAGATTTTTGAATATTAATACTTAAACTACACTTCGCGTCAAATTTAACGCACCACTAAAAGTTTGTCACATTTTCAAAGTTGATTTTCTCGCGAACCGTCAAACCGAATTTAGTGATTTTTATAATAAATTGTAGGTTTATTCTTCGGTAATAATGCGTTTATTAAAATATTTTTTTAAATTAACATTTTGAGTATATACAGGGTGCAAGAGTGATATAAAGTTTTTTCCCGGAAATTTAAAACGCCCTGTGGATTGTACCAGCTATAACAGCATATGTATCTTATAATCAAACTATAGCCACATCTTCTCTTAACATTTTGTTTTTTGATTCACCGCGATATCTTTATTAACCGAAATTTGAAACGCCCTGTTGGTTGTACCAGCTATAACAGCATATGTCTCTTACAATCAAACTATAGCCCCATGTTCTATTAACATTTTGTATTTTTATTCACCGGGTTATCTTTATTTTTAAATGAAATATACATTTAAAGATTAAGGTACCATGAATAGTGTACGATATATCGAGCACATTTTATTTGAGCATGTTGTCCCTTTCGCCCGGTAATAATTTTTTACTGATGCAGGATAATGCTATATAGTGCAAGAGTACTTACATGAGGTGGGTGTTAAAACTTTAGACTGGCCTGAAAATAGTCCGGATCTCAACACCATTGAGCATTTGTGGGATAATATGGGTAGACGACTAAGAAATCATGATTCCTTGCCTGCCTCCCTTGATAACGTAGCAAATATGCTACGAGAAATATGAAATGTCATTGATCAAGACGAGATTAGAAATCTGGTTTCGAGTGTAAGCCGTCGATGTGAAGCCGTAATTAGAAGTAGAGGCAGAAATATGCGATATTGATATTCTTTAATGTTGGTTTTATTGATTTTGTTAATATTTTTGTTGTTATTGTTACAATCGTTCTTTTTACATTTTTGTATTAAACTGGAGTTCTTTAATCTTTAACTGTATATTTCATTTAAAAATAAAGATATCGCGGTGAATCAAAAAACAAAATGTTAAGAGAAGATGTGGCTATAGTTTGATTATAAGATACATATGCTGTTATAGCTGGTACAATCCACAGGGCGTTTTAAATTTCCGGGAAAAAACTTTATATCACTCTTGCACCCTGTATATACTCAAAATGTTAATTTAAAAAAATATTTTAATAAACGCATTATTACCGAAGAATAAACCTACAATTTATTATAAAAATCACTAAATTCGGTTTGACGGTTCGCGAGAAAATCAACTTTGAAAATGTGACAAACTTTTAGTGGTGCGTTAAATTTGACGCGAAGTGTATTATCACAAAGCCAGGTATAAATTCTCTGAAGATCACAGTTCATTTCTTTTCTCATTTCCCATAACTATTTTACATTTTAATATTACTTTTGCAATATCATTAATGTATAAAATAAATAATATGGCAGCTTCCTTGAGGAACCCCATGTTCATTTTTAATTTCTTTAGGAAATTTATTTTTAAACTTAACTTTCTGCTTTCTATTTCTTAAAAAGGATTCGAACCAACTTAATGCCCTTTTAAAATCCAGAAAAACAGCCAATATATTCAAATTATTGTCTTTATGTTTTTGCCATTCATCACATATATTTATCACAGTAGTTTCACATTAGTGCTTCTTTCTAAAACCCGATTGGTTTTCACAAAATACATTGTTATTTTCACAGTATTCAACCAGTAGTTCTTTTACCACATCTTCCAATATTTTTTCAAAAAGTGAAACTACATTTACTGGTCTAAATTCTTCACATAACATAGTGTTAGGCACTTTTGGTACAGGAATTACAACAGAAACTGTTAGTTTTGATGGAAATGTTCCTTTTGATATTGACGTGTTAACAACTTCTAAAAATCTGTGTCCTATTACTTCGAAAGCATCTTAAATTATAGCGGTGGTGACTATATGTTCTATGTCCATTGAGTTTTTTAATGAATAAATAACTTTTCTTAATTTTGACATGGTGATTGGTTTAAATTTATAAATGTTTTTTATAAAATCAACATTGTTTAAAGTATATTCAATATTATTAACTTTTTTTATATTGTTTACAATTTCTTTAATGCTGTCAATGAAATTTTGGTCAAAATAAATTTTTCTAACCCTAAAATTACAAAATTAGATGATATTTTTGTTATAATATAGGGTCAGAATTTCTCAAACGGGCCACCTGAATTAGGTCAAAATTAGTTTTTGTTTGTAGATACATTTTTTTGATAGAATTTTACATCACTAACACAAATCCTAAAGGATTTTGTAAAAAAAAAATTTTCAATTGACATATTCATGATATTAAAAGTCAAAGTTTTTAATAATTAAAAAATAAAAAAATTCATTATGGCTGAACTAATTATCCGATTCCAACGATATAACTAGCGTTGGAATCTTGTTTTGACATAGATTCTTTGTTATTTTTTTCAATTGTCCTATTTTCATTTAGGTCGATTTTTTTTTGTTTTTTTTATACCAAATTCGGAAATAATTGCCTTCTGCGCCAGCTATCGACTCGAGAAAAAAAACACATATACTCCAATCATTTCTCGAAATTATGCTGCTGAGAAAAAAAATGGCCCGCAGGTTGACAAAAAGTTATTCGTCCTTTTGTGGCCGCGCGCGGTGTCAGCTCACGCTCCGAACCGTGTACGCTGTTCGCGCTTGTGACGCGACGTCTTACGGTGGTCTGGAACCTGCGGGCCATTTTTTTTCTCAGCAGCATAATTTCGAAAAATGATTGGAGTATATGTGTTTTTTTTTTCGAGTCGATAGCTGGCGCAGAAGCCAATTATTTCCGAATTTGTTATAAAAAAAACAAAAAAAAATCGACCTAAATGAAAATTGTACAATTGAAAAAAATAACAAAGAATCTATGTCAAAACAAGATTCCAACGCTAGTTAAATCGTTTGAATCGGATAATTAGTTTAGCCATAATGATTTTTTTTTATTTTTTAAATACTAAAAACTTTTACTTTTAATATCATGAATATGTCAATTGAAAATTTTTTTTTTACAAAATCCTTTAGGATTTGTGTTAGTGATGTAAAATACTATCGAAAAAATGTATCTACAATCAAAAACTAATTTTGACCTAATTCAGGTGGCCCGTTTGAGAAATTCTGACCCTATATTAACCTACCTTTAAAACAGATATTCTTATTCCATAATAGAGAAGCTAGATTTTTTTAATAAATGCTGTTTAGTTAAAATTATTGTATGGAGAAAACCAGATATTTGGACCAAATGCACAAAAATATTACTTATTTGGCACCATACACTTTAGAATTTCATTAAATGCAGTATTTATATTCTTAAATTCTTAAACCATCCATTGTTATTGTAATGTTATAAAGATTTATACATTTTTAACGCCTAAACATAATATTATTTCTTTCATTGACTATACTTTGACAGATACATAACCTGAAAAGCCTTAAATGCCAAATTTTCAAAAGACTGCATCCGTACGTGGTCACGTGGTGGGACTTTGAGGTGTGGAGCATAGTACCTCGTGGCGGCGATGGGAAAAAATTAAATGCGGCGTACTAACTTGAGATTTTAATTTTTTTAGTAAAATTCAGCAGATCATCAGTTCGTTCTGCTCGAGTTTGCACATAGAGTTGCAGCAAAGGGGCGTCGAGTATTCGCAACTTTTCGGCAAATATTCTCATTTGAGGCCGGCGCTCCTGGAAAAAATGCCTCCGATGGAGGTTATCAGGCAGCCTGGCGATAACAACACCAACGGCGACTTGTTGGAAGAGCCTCTATCGACGGAGAGCAGTCCGCAACGTATTGTAAATAACGAATCGGTAAGTTTAATAATTGTCTCTTGGAACTACAATTTAAGAAAAATTATAGGGTCGTTTCGGGTCTTACATTTGTTCAACCAAAGTCTAAATTTTTATGTATTTTAAAATAACATTTTAGCAATTAAACTGCATTATTTTGTTTTATCTAAATTGTAAAATTGCTACAGTTTAGCATATAGCATAACGATTTTATAAGTCAAAAAGTGTGCGTCCATTGTTACATTTATTTGAAATTTAGCGAATTTTCTTAGGGAAACATTCCTAAAAATTACAGGCCTCCAAAAGTATAATATTTATCACATAATCAATGTCACAAATAACGTTTTATATATTTTTTTAATTTTACTTTGTTTCGGGTGTTACAAGTACAAAAATTAAACACTTTATATGGACAAAATCGGTGTTTTATTAGTCTTTAGATACTACAAAATAAGTTAGTAACAAATAAAGATAAATAGAATGAACTCTCCTTAAACATAACTTAAGCAGCTTCGGGTGCGATTGATAAAACAATTACCTGATTTTTCGTTTAAGGTGTTACAGTGTCAAAGTAACAAGAAAACACACTTATAACGTGATAATTATCAATTTTTTCGGGACTGTGACGCAATTACCAATACTACGATAAATAACCTTTAATCACAACGTGGAAAAACAGATTGACAGTTATTTCCAATAGTTAGAGGCACAATGGTCATTCAGCCAGTTCACTTGAGTACAGATTTTGAAGTATAATTAACTTAAAAATTACGTATTTTTTTGTCGCACATTATAATTTGGAATGTTTTCTTTCAAAATCCATCAGATTTAATGCGATAAGAACATTATTTTTTCACCCTCAGTATCGTTTTTCATGGAATGACTCATATGTGTTTCGCATACCTTTTGGCACGTTCCCCTTTTCTGTGGAGCAAGTTCTGGAACACCCTGTATATTGCATTATTTTCAGAAAATATGATAAAATTAGCTTGACACCGACACTGAAAATTAACCTTAAGTATTTTTATATTAAAGTCAGGTGTGGTGGGACTTTAATATAAAAATACTAGTGAAGGGAGAATCGAATGATTTTTGAATCGAATACACTTTGCATTTGAATACTCTAAAGAATCGAATGATCATTCGAATACAGAGAATCGAATAATTTGTTTCGAATCGGAACTTCCGATAATAGCCATTTATTGAATGAATGTTTTCGGAACAAATTATTCGTTTCTCTGTATTCGAATGACCATTCGAATTTTATTATTTGTCTACAATTCGTTATGGGCTGAGCGGGTTGGCTGCAATAAATTCTAAACCGGCTGATATACCTAGTAGGTGAACATTTCCTTAAGGATTTTAATTTTGAATCAAAAGGTATTAAATAAAACAATATTGTATAAATAATAAAGAGCATTCATTTTTACTTTATTAAAATAGGTCATGGCCTATTATGCATAAATTATCGCCTAATTACAAAATATGACAATTAATATACATAGTTTATGTTTTATGACAAAAATAAAGAAAGCATGTCATAAATCAATTAGTAGGTAATACCTACTTCTTTCATTCTTTCTTTCTTTCATCATTGAATGAATCAATTATTTTTCCAGAACGCATTGTTAGACCTGCTGGGCGACTCGGACGGCCTCGACCTTGACATAATCAAACCCGCGAACACTGTGACGTCGCCGCCCGCGACCATATCCAACAACCAAGACCTGCTGGATCTGCTGGGCCTCGACCCGCTGCCGACGACGGCGCTGGCAGAACCGACCGCCACGACGACGACGACGATCGAGAACAACAACGGCATAAGCAACAACATGCTGCCGATGACGATGAACCAGCAGATCAACTCGAACTTCTTGTCGGGCGATTTGTTCGCGACGGCGGTAGCGAACGAGGACCTGCCCGCGCTGACGGCGTTCGACAAGGACGGGCTCAAAGTGGTCTTCGCGCTCGAAAAGGCGCCCGACGCCGTCAACTCCATCACGGTGAACGTCACGGCCACCAACAACACCGTATCGAGCATGACTGAGTTTCTGTTCCAAGCAGCTGTTCCTAGGGTAAGTTACTTAAACCCCAAGCAGCATTTTTGGTTGCGAAAACCATTACCAAAGTGGTGATAACTTTAAATTACTTAAGTATACTAAACAGCTACTTTAATTTTTACTTAAAAGTAATTCTAACTTGGCAATATTTTGTAACAGAAACTTCATTATTTCCTTAAATGGTTACTATAAAGTAATAAACATTTAAGTAAAACTTGGTTACCCCAAGACGACTTTGCAACTTTAAAAAAGGTGTTATAAGTAAAAAAAACCTTCAAGTAAATTTAAGCAGTTACTTTCGGTTGCTACCTAAAGATTACATTATAATTATTTTTACTTTGTAGTCCCTTTGCAAGTTAAAATCTCAAAACTGGAACATGAGTTAAAAACTACAAAGTTAATAACTATTTTAGTATTTGGAACGTTTATGGTACTAACCAAAACTACCGTAAAGTAAATTTAGGTGGAAAAAAACTTTAAAGTAGGAAAATGCTTCTTATCGGCCATTTTTTACTGTACAATACCACGTGGTAATGTAAATAATAAATTATTTTAATTGTTTGTAAATGGTTGTTTACTTTTTAATAAATAGTAATTTTGTTGGTAATAGACGGTATTAATAATTAAATAAAAAATTAATAATAAATATTAAGATTTTTTTATTTATAAACATTATTTAATAAATAATTTGTTTAGACTTAAATATTGATGAAGCGCATTTATTTTACAAAAACTAAATTCATAAATTTAACGGTAAATTTTATAGGGTTTATAAATTTACCTGCCTAATTAAACATTTTATTGTTATTCTGGAAGTTAAAAACTACCAGTACTATGCTCCACACCTTAAAGTCCCACCACGTGACCACGTACGGAACGCAGTCTTTTGAAAATTTGGCATTTAAGGCTTTTCAGGTTATGTATCTGTCAAAGTATAGTCAATGAAAGAAATAATATTTATAGTGTTACCGCTTATGTTTAAGGGTTAAAAGTTAATAAATCTTTATAGTATCACCATTGAGTAATGGTATCACAATAACAATTTAGAAATATAAATACTGCATTTAATGAAATTCCAAAGTGTAAGGTGCAATATAAGTGATATTTTTGTGCATTGAATCTACATTTCTCCATAAAATAGTTTTAACTAAACACCATTTATTAAAAAAAATCTAACTTCTCTATTATGAAATAAGAATATCTGTATCAAAGGTAGGTTAATGTATTAGAACAAAAAATATCATCTAATTTTTTATTTTAAGGTTAGAAAAATCTATTTTGACCAAAATAAAAAAGTGGATTATTTGGAAGAGTATGTTAATATGGTCATAAATAAATATAGGTATACTAAATAATTGTTGAATATGGTTTAAATTAAATTGAAGCTTTTATACTTCTAATGGCAAAACTTGTGCATACCTCTCGGCATACCTACTTTAAGTTAGATTATTAGAAAACGAACAATTTTTAGAGAAACTTGCAATGTGAAAATATTTAATACTCCCATTACATGTGATTTATTAAATTTTTTAAAGTTATAATGATTTTTCGATGTAGATCAAGTTCAGTCGAAGCTTTTTAACTATTTGTATTGACAAAACATTATGTAGGTACACTTTAAGCTGGATAAGAAAAACTACCACATTATACAGTCTTTTAAATAATCCAAAATACTTATTTATTTTGGTCAAAATAAATTTTTCTAACCTTAAAATTACAAAATTAGATGATATTTTTGTTATAATATATTAACCTACCTTTAAAACAGATATTCTTATTCCATAATAGAGAAGCCAGATTTTTTTTAATAAATGCTGTTTAGTTAAAATTATTTTATGGAGAAAACCAGATATTTGGACCAAATGCACAAAAATATTACTTATTTGGCACCATACACTTTAGAATTTCATTATATGCAGTATTTATATTCTTAAACTCTTAAACCATCCATTGTTATTGTAATGTTATAAAGATTTATACATTTTTAACGCCTAAACATCATATTATTTCTTTTGTTGACTATACTTTGACAGATACATTACCTGAAAAGCCTTAAATGCCAAATTTTCAAAAGACTGCGTTCCGTACGTGGTCACGTGGTGGGACTTTGAGGTGTGGAGCATAGTACATCTTTAATAAACGACGGCATTGAAAAGCCAAGTCCGTAGTGGTTCCATTTAAAAAAGGAGGGATAGTATAATCTAATATTTGTCAAAGACAGTTAATATAGAAGAAAAAAACAAATAAATAAAAGTAATTACAACGCTCTAGCAACGATATTGAAACGTTCTAGTAACGTAGCAGCTACGTTCCAAATAGTAGCAGGGTTTACAGCTATTCACATATTTGTTACCTTTTTGGAACTCAATAATTGTTTCCCACTTTAGTCGTAACTTAGTAATGAAAGAGTAATATAAAGAGACTGTCGCAAAACGCTTTAAAGTTTCTTCAATAGTCCCATATACGTAAGAAATACTTAAATTGTTGCTTGGGACAGGTTTACATTGAGATCTTTAAAGAAAAATCGATATCGTTCTCTATATTTCTTTCAGACATTCCAATTACAAATGTTATCGCCAAGTGGAACGACGATGCCGCCTAACGGTCAAGTAACCCAAGTATTAAGAGTGACGAATCCCAGCAAAGTGAGTACCTTACTTAATGTTTTTTATTTATTTATGAATTGAATGAATTAAATAAATTGTACATTTTAAGTTTGATTTAAAGAATGAAATGAAGGACAAACATTTTTCGTGAATGATTTTTATGTGTAAATGTGGAGCGCTCACTTACTATATTTTTATCTTTACTAAGAATGGAAGAATGTAAATTGTAAATAAAATAAATATTTCAATGGATATAAATAAAACTTGAAAGATTTGGCACGCCTTTTTAACATTTATAAGATAATAGTTTGAAGATTAAAGTTTAGCACTTTAATGATGTTTTAACAGAAATTTACAAAGTTAAATTTTTTTAAATTCAAAACAATTGATATTCAAATACTGTAACTATTAGTTTAATTATTTCATTCTACAAAATTTTCTGTTTAAATTTGTTGAGTTATTTAAATGATAGTCGATAAATTTTTACTACAAAAATTCTCACATTAGTTTGAAATTTTAAAGTGGTATTTTTTGGATTAAAAATTTATCGACTATCATTTAAATGACTTTAAATATTCAAACCAAGCTTTTTATTTTTAACAATTTTAAATTGATACATTTTTAAAACAAAATGTATAATTTAGCATAACACCCTGTATACAATGCAAATGTAAAAGTTTAAGTTTTTAAAATTGTATTTTATTCTACAAAATTATTGGTTTAAATTGGTAAAGTCATTTCTTGCAAAAAATTAATAAAAACTAAATAAATACAAACGTTTTATGCCCTTAAAGCTCTAATACCCTTCTGTATTTATTTACTCATCCAGCTATTAGCTTAAGCAATGATTAGAAAATTTACTATCTATTTTAAAAACTCCATAACCAAAAAATTAATTTTTTCATCGTTTTTTTTCTTTCTGTTTACTCAGATGAAATTAGGACAAGTTCACAGGTTAAACTTTAAACATTCAATTTGTGTAAATTCCCTTAGTTAAGATATTTACAATTTAAGCACATAACCTAAAATTTTAAAGAAATGAACAATGAATAAAAATGCCAAATTAACAATTTGCATTGTTGATTTTGTCATTTTTGTAATTAAGCTAAATTTAAACAAAATCTGGCAACTTTTTTTGACAGAATGTAGAAACGCTGGTTGTTACCAACCATAACATAATAAATTAAATTAGGCAACCAGATTAGCCTAAAGTTCCTAGTCAATCATGGGCGAACTTTTTGGTAGGATAAAGGTTATTATAAATTATTTTTAGTCTTTATAATTTAGAAAAAAAGTTTTCAGGTGCTTCTACTACTACCCATTTTATTATATTACATTAATTACATAACACCTTCTATTTAAAATATTTTTTAAGTATCAATTGTGAGATTAAAATAACTTTTTAAACTATTTTGGTAAAAAATGTTTTATAGGTACCTATGTGTTTTTATTTTAAATGTCTCGACACTATTTTAAATACAAAAAATGTAACTTTACCAATTTAATCTAAATAATTGTATAAAAAAATTATTTAGGATTTACAAAATTCTGCCTTAATAAATTTTTATTTATATTATTATTTCTATAAATTATTTTTATTAAAAAATGATGAAAATGTTTGCAAAAATTGGTTGGAAATAATATTGTTTAATACAGAAGTGTGATGTTAGTTAGTAAATTTTGTCTTTCAATACATGATAGTTGAAAATATTTTAAATTTATAAATGTAAACCTAAAATTTTAAATTAAAGAATTTTTTAATAAATGTGCCATATAGTTGACAATAACCAAGATACAGGTGTCAAAGTTGAAAGTTCGTTTTTTTTTCAGGACGAAAAATTAAATAAAAAAAAATAATGTAGCTAGTAGAGGGCGCTGTCTACGACACTTTGCATATCTCTAAATGGCCACATATTTTTCGCGTAACCTTTTTTTTGAAAATTGGTCTTCCCTTCGCGTAACACATTTATATTGCAGTAACCTTAGACAAGAGAATACCCCTGTCTAACCGCATAATTAAATCGTTGGAATTGTGCGAAATGTGAACCAAGCTGTCAACGCTTATATGAATAGTTTAATTAAAAAAGAAATTAATCTGAATAAAAAACCGCATATTTGTTTATTTAGGAACTGGTTTAACTATAACTTGTACAACTTTTACAACCCAATGCAGAACAAACCACCATTGTATTTTAATACGTCTTTAACTTATTTACAAGCAAAACTACACAAAAAAAGTTGACAATGACATTTTTGTTAATTATGGCACACTTCATTTAAATTCACAAACGGGTCCATCTGATAATATGTCTATGGCAGAAACAGTTTATGAAAGTAGTATGTTTGTGAGGTTTTGAGAAATGTGAGGTTAGGTTGCCTAGTTACGTATGGCGGCGCTGGATGTATTTGTTATTGGGATTTTGAATGGTTTATGGCATGTGTTTGTTTGATGTTTGTGGTTTAATTTTTGTATGAATACCATAAAAAATAGTGTTTTATTGTTTGATTTGATGGTTGGATTGGTTGTTTTGTTTGATTATTTTTCTATGGTTGGTGTTGGTGTTATGCTTTGTATATTAATGACACAAATCCCTAATCTTAAGTAAGTTATGCTGTTTTTACTATCCAAATTAATATCGCCAACAGTGATTTAATAGCTTGAACTGCCATCACTGTTTTGACCTATGAGAAATCGACCCCTTTTAATTTGGCTGAAATTTGTATGTGGCAAACTCCCCCACTAAAAACGTTTTTTGAATTCAGAATGCTTTGAGGATGAGACTTCGACTATCCTACACAATAGATGGCAACCCTGTGCAGGAGCAAACAGAGGTTAATAATTTTCCATCGGAAATCTGGGATTGACGGGGATCCAGTTAAACGCCTATAATTTTTAAGTTACAATATATTTATAAATATAAAGACAAGTCTATTTTTACTGTAGACTTCTTTATAAGTGAAATGTAATATTTTCTATATTTAGATTTAGTTATTTTTTAGTGAGACTACACCTGTAAATAATTGATTTTTATTATTGTACTTAATTATTATTAATCTATTTTATAATAATTATTGTTATATTATCTTAACTATTCTCAAAATCAAATAACGAGTTGTTTATATTATTGATTTTTATTTATTACATCTTTAAATATGAGATTTTTTACACGAATTATTTTAGTCTTTGAGTTCCCCTTTTCGGTATCATGCATTAATTTTAATCTTAATGCTTGATTTGTTGAACCATGTTATTTGCGTCCATACTATTAATTAGCAAAATAAATTGTAATTATTATTTAGTTATTTTATTACTTGTTATCTTTTATTATTTCAGTAAGGTAAGTTAAATACTTTTTATTATACCCCCATGAAAATCCTTCATAGTTACCATGTCTACTAAGATCAAAAAAGGCAGCTCACAACAATAGCGACATCTGTTGAGGAAAGTCCCAAACGACAATTATAATTGAACTTTGTTGGAATCTTTATTGGTTTGCACTTACATAATAAATTAACATCTTAAACTTATAAACATTTCAATTTATTGTCTTTCTTTTGGTTCCGCCAGTTTCTTGATTCTTGCGGTAATTTTGTACTTCAAGGCGCTGGGTTTAACTGTAAAGCAGTCTTGATTATCAGTTTCTGTTTGTGTGACTATCGGTTTGCCTCCACAATGCCTCACAATTGGTTCAGTCATTTTCAAAAAGGACGGAGTGGCTGCAAAAATAAATTATTAACCAGAGATGGATAGAGATTGCAATTCTCGAGTTTGATAATATTGACGTTTGTCATCATAGGTTATGTGCACGAATTTAACTACAGTGACCTGTAATTTTACAGTTACCTACACTGATTTCGAGCTTAATTTAATAGATGGAACCACTACATGTATCTTTATTATTGTAATATGAATTCTTGTAAGTGTTATAATATTAAAATTGTTATAAAAAAAAACAATACATTTCTGAAATGATATCTTACCAACGTATTTTAAAGCCGATTTTTTTACTTTTCCCGGGATAAGGGGTGGAAGAATCTTGAAGTACCTAGGCGGTGGTCGAGAAATGACCAGCAATCTTTCTGTGGCATTATATTTTAGGGCTGCTTTGGAAACTGGTTTAATTGTTGGTGGGGTGTATATTCTTTCTTTAGGAACAGCCATCTCGCCGAGACGTTCCAAATTTGGTTCTCGTTTGGGTTTCTTTTCTTTTGGCTAAAACATATTTGATGATTTTGAGTTAAGTTAAAAAATTATTGTTGTTACAGGTGGCTTTGGAGGTTCTTTACGCTTAGCCAAGTTGGAATAAAATTCCTCTTTGGATTTAAGGTCTTTCCCTGACATTTTCTTCTTTTTTCCTTGACTAAGGCGTTTTAATTTGCTAAAACAGTTGGATACAGTGTAGAATACAGAATAAATAATGTAACCCCTGATAGCAAAATTTGATTTTAAGAATATTCTAAGAAGATATGACCCGGAATAATGGAATATTTTTAGAACCTTCCCTTATTGCTAAGAATGTTCAATAAAACATTCAATAGATAACCTTCCTAAAAATCATCCTAAGAACATTTTAAGAATACTTTTTTGGAATGTTCTTAGAAGGTTTCGTATGGAGCTTCTAGGAAGCTTTTGAGAATATTTCCAAATATGTCAGATACCCTCGTTCTAATATGTTGAATTCTACATTCGTAAAATTCTTCAGGAGACGACAAATCCGCCTCACAAATGTATTTGTCGTCCCCTTAAAAATTTTTGCGACATATTAATATATATTTATTTAAAAATATTAGTTGTAGGTATGACATTTCATAAAAAGTAAAATTGGAAAATTTTGTGGGATAAGTCAGATTAGATTGAAGTTGAAGATATTATACATAAAAATGTTAATTTAGAAATAAAAAATCGATGTACAATATTTATTTTTAACATAAAATAAAATAGGTACCTATAGTAAAAGTATTTTTGTTATCGAATATTGTTTTAATTTGACAAATAACTATAAAAAAATATTTTGGATTGTATTTTTTACTTAGTATTTAACACTAATTACTAATTAAGTACTTAAGTATAGGTATATATATATACCTTCATACGTAGTTTATCATAAACTGTTTATGGTATATTTTACTATATAATATTATATAGATAACTGAACTAAGTATGCTTAACAGGAATATTCCTAAATGAACTTTCTATAGCAATTACTTTCTTAACATTCTAGGCATATGTTTAGAGTAGACTAATTTTTACCACTAAAACTTTGCACCTTCTATAAACCTGCCAGTAAGAATATTCTCAGGATCATGCTATATTTCTTTTAAGCATGTTCTTTAGAAGAAATATAGCATGATCCTAAGAATATTCTCACTGGAAGGTTTAAAAAACATTCTTAGAATAAAGTGTGCTATCAGGGACAAAGCTTACTATTTGCGCATATCACGTTTCTTTTTTTCATAATAATTGTAGATTGTTCCCCAGGACTTATTAATGGTCTTCCTCATTTTTTTGGACCATTTTTTACCCATGTGGCTTTGATGGTTTAATTTATTCATCGTAAGGTATCTTAAATATAACGAATTTAGTAATTATTAAAATATCACCAAAGATATATGTTCTTGATGAAAAAAACATGGTAATCAAGTGGAGCAGACAGCTTTAGTCAATCCTGGAAATGTTTAATTTTACCTTACGGTTGGAGAAGACATTTGTTCAGTGAAAAACGCAACATGGTCAGCAAGTTTGGGTAATATTTTCCTATAAGTATCTTTCTCCTCAGGACGTACAAATTTCTTATTATGAAGTCTGGGTATTGCCAATTGACACAACCTCCAATGCTTACCAAACCATTCCATATACTCTAAGTACTTATCGGTTATGCCTTTTCCTTCCACCTTCGGCTTTGCAGGATTGGGAAATATTTCCACCCCAATATTGCGATTTTCGTACGTGATTTTTGGCTGCACGGGCTCATTTGATATAGCTGTGCATGCTTGTGGTGATGAAGCCCTTGCAGCGGTGCAAACCATGATGATTTTATGGTGATTCTATTTACTGAGAATTTGATGAGTGGATGACAATTTGAAAATTACGAATTGGTGACGTACATAATATACAGGGTTGTTCAGCATAAATCAACTATAGAATAAACCCCAAATAAACTGCGCACCACTCAATGTGTCCAAAAAGTTCGTTCTTTTTTAAAACAACATAACTTTTTTGTTTATTAAACGATTTTATTTTGGTCTGTGATGTTTGCTAGCCTCATCCTCTGGCAATTCATGCTATAGATATGAAGCTCACGGTTCGTCAAGTCAATTTCCTACAGGGTGATATGTTCAACGGTGAAAAATTTCAATAAATTCATCCAAGCCCCGTTTTTAAAAAATAATTTTTCGAATTGGAATCTTAGCAACGACGATATGATTTTTTTTCGGATTTTATTAAGACATTTAACAGCCGGGAATTGTTTTCGAATTTTAATTCTTGGTTATTTTGGTTTTATCTGAAACTTAAATTTGACAACTGAATCACAATCAGAAGGTCAAAGTTATAAAGAAAACATGTCACGATCGTAAATATCGGTTTAGGTTTAGTTTTCGCAAATTTTTACCAAAATGTCATTTTGAAAAAGTGGTCTTTACTTAGGCCCCTTTGAAAATAATGGAAGTTTGTTGCTTGTCGCTTGTTCGGAATTATTCAAGGAACAATCTTTCACCATCTTATTTTCTTGTTCTTAAAAAGATTAAGTGTATTGCCTACCAAAAAGCCTTAAATGTACTCTTTTGTAAAAAAAAATCAGATTTTCGTTGCCTAGATTCCAATTCGAAAAATTTGAAAACCTTTTCAAGGTAAGACATAATTCTTCATTATTTCAAAGTAAAAACGAGAAAAAATATTTCTTTTTTCAAACGGGGTGTTAAGCTGGGAGCGAGTGGACTGTATGGTGGTAAAGGTTTCAGGACTTACATTTCGTGTGACTTTCTTTCCTGCTGAGTGGGGCCCCACGATGACTTCTGGCACTGTTTTGATAGGTATAAGGGAGAGAACCAGGATTTGCTGTTACCAAAATTTACCGTTTACTAACGAAATCTCGTTCTAAATCTAATCGGCCCGTTTTGCTCCTAACTGCCCCGAACGATATTGGCTAACTGCTGGCGGTTTTAAAATCTCGGATTCCGCGCAATGCGGTCGATCTCAAAATTCGTTTTTGAAGCGCGCGAAATTTAAACTAAAAATTCCTAAACTAAACACTGCCCACCGAAAGCCCCATAGCTTAGCGGAGGGTCTTTCTATTAAATAAGAAACCCAATAAACTAAAACTATTTTTGCTACTAAAATAAAAAAAAATCCTAATACCTTTCCTAAAATTATACTGGAATTTAATCATCCGCCTCTGTCGAAGGAAACGGACACAATTTAACCAGAGGTCTTTTTAAATAACCTTGTCGGGTCTTGAGGGTTGCAGATCGTGCAACACCGTCCTTGCCCAAATGCAACTCTGTGACCCGGCCACATCGCCAAGACAACGGTGGGGCTGGGTCCCCATTAATTAACACTAAATCGCCGATTTGCAAGCCAGGACTATCTTTGTACCATTTATTTCTTTGCATTAGCGTGTGCAAATATTCAGTTCTAAAGCGCTTCCAGAACTGCATGTGCAAATTCTGCAAAAGCTGCCATCTAGTTAAACGATTCATTCTTACATCGGTTAAATCCTCCTCCGGCAAAGTAGTAAGAGGACTCAACGTCAAAAAATGACCTGGAGTAAGTACTGAAAGGTCATTTGGGTCGGAACTAAGAGGCGACAAAGGTCGAGAGTTCAAAACTGCTTCGACGCGAACCAAAACAGTGTAAAACTCTTCGTAGGTCAAAATCTGTTCGCCTATAATTCTTACCAAATGAGATTTCACCGAGCGGATTGCTCGCTCCCATAAGCCTCCCATATGACTCGCACTAGGCGGGTTAAAATTAAAAGAAATTGTTTCTTTTTCAGCAACTGATTTAAAAGTTAATGCTAATTCTTTTCTTGCTCCCACAAAATTGGTTCCATTGTCGCAATAGATGGACAGGCATGTGCCTCTTCTAGCAATAAGCCTGCGTAAAGCCGCCAAAAAACATTCTGATGTCATGTCTGATGCTAATTC
This sequence comes from Brassicogethes aeneus, assembly GCA_921294245.1. NCBI lineage: Eukaryota > Metazoa > Arthropoda > Insecta > Coleoptera > Nitidulidae > Brassicogethes > Brassicogethes aeneus. The sequence goes on from OV121135.1 coordinate 50,872,708, forward strand.
TAAGTGTAGAGCCTTTGTGGCCATACATACAAATAAACACAAATATGCCTTTTGAGACCTAACACCCCTATATTTGCTCATTTTTATTAAAAATGGACCTGCCATATCTAAGCCAACATGAGAAAATGGTTTTAGCTCACTAATACGTACCGCAGGTAGATTCCCCATCATAGGAGGCCCCACTGCTTTCGGGTTTGCTCTAAAGCAGCGCACGCACTTAGACAATACTGCGCGTATGGCTCGTTTTGGAGACATAATCCAAAAGTTTTGAGTTAAAATAAACTGACACGTCTGTAGCCCAGGGTGTAAAAAATCTCTATGTACCGATTCTATAAGTAAATCTGTGAATTTGTGTTTTCGCGGCAATAAATATGGAAATTTTTTATCATAGTCTAATTGGGAATTTGTTAATCTACCCCCTACACGAAGAGAACCGCCACTATCCAAAAAGGGGGAAAGTTTACCAAATTGTTTTGGACAAACTTTTTTATTACTAACCTTTTCTATTAATTCTGAAAATGCCGACTGTTGCGTATGCTTTACTAAAACCAACAATGCTTGATTCAACTCCTTTATTAAAAGAGGTTCTCCATTCTTGACCTTTAATTTTAAGTTATTAAAAAATCTAATACAATAGGCTACTATTCTTTTGATTTTATGCAAATTTGATATATTATTTAATAAATTATCTAAAAGGTGAGGATGATTAAATGTTGTTAAAGCTATGTTTCTTTTTTCCCCGTCTACCACTTCTAAAGAGCTGGTATCCGCCAGGGTTGGAGTCGTATAATTTGCGTCAAAATCTAAAAATGACAAAAAGGAGGGTCCTGCCCACCATAATGCATGATCAACAAGTTGCGAAGGCATTATACCTCTACTAGCGCAGTCTGCAGGATTTTCCGCTGAACGAATATAAAACCAACTGTCAGGACTAACCCGGTCCTGGATATAACTAACTCGATTACAAATAAAAGTTTTCCATCTATGGGGTGGAGATTTTATCCAAGCTAAAGCTACTTGGGAATCTGACCATGCTACTGTTTTTCGAAGGTAAATTCGGTCACTGTAAGTATCTAAAACGTATTTTAAAAGGTCTGCCAATAAAACCGCAGCTTGCAGCTCAAGGCGGGGTAACGTAATCTTTTTTAAAGGAGCTATTTTTGTTTTTGCTATAATTAAATGGGTTTTTATAATTTTGTTTTTATCTAAAATTCTAAAATATGTACACGCCGAGAACCCACGCTCACTTGCGTCGCAAAACCCATGCAATTCAATAAAATCTACATTGTTATTAAATACATATCTATCTATTTTTATGGCTTCTAATTGTGGTAGCTCCTTTTGAAATTGTTGCCAAAGTTTTACTAGATTTTCTGGGAGCTTTTCGTCCCATGAAAGTCCCAAAATCCAAATTGTTTGCAAAATATGTTTAGCTATAAAAATTGCTGGAGAAATCCACCCTATAGGATCGAATATCCTTGCAATTTGCGATAAAACGTTTCTTTTAGTAGGTGCCTTTTCGCAAATAATTACTCTATAAATAAATTTGTCAATTTTGGGTTGCCAAAATAATCCTAAAATTTTTATATGCAAATCGCTATCAAATGAAAAAGTTTCGTTTTGATTTTCTTGCACTAACTCCGGCCTATTACTAGCAAATTTATGAAGCTTAAACCCTCCCCGTTCTAAAAGTGCTATAAGTTCATTTTTTAGCTCTAAAGCAGACTCTACACTGGGACACCCTGTAACTATATCATCCATGTACAAATCTTTGTCTAAAATTTCACATGCTCGTGGGAAATCTTCACTTTCGTCTTGAGCAAGTTGCTTTAAAACTCGTAGCGCTAAATAGGGGCTGCTGTTTACACCAAATGTAACGGTATTAAGGGAGTACACATGAATAGGGTCCGCAGGAGAGTATCTCCATAAAATGCATTGAAAATCACGCTGAGATTTTTCTACTAAGATTTGTCGATACATTTGTCGTATATCGGTCACTAAAGCTACCGGGTGCAATCTAAAATTTAACAAAATACTACATATGCCTTTTTGTAACTTAGGTCCTACAAATAATACATCATTTAGTGAAATATTTAGGGTTGATTTTAACGAAGCATCGAATACAATTCTAACGGTTGTTGATTTATTATCAGGACGAATTACACAAAAATGAGAAATAATATTTTTTGCAGTAGTATTATTATCTAATAAAGACATATGACCTTGCTTAATATAATCCGTTATAACCTCACTATAAGCGTTTTTTAAACTAGGATTGGCTGCTAATCTACGTTCTAATGATAAAAAGCGTCGTTTGGCAAATTCAAATGTATCGCCAATTACTGGGTCGGTTATTTTAAAGGCAAAGATACCGTATAACGCCCTGCTGCATCTCTAAAATATGTTTGCTTGAAAATATTTTCGCATTTTTTATCCTCATCGGATATCGCTATTACTTGTGGAGGTTCCTCCAAAGACCAAAATCTTTTTAAAGTTCTATCTAAAGACGATTCCAAGGTTGTTAAAAAACTATGAGAAACGTTATTTATTTTATCGACTGCAATTTTTCCTAACAACATCCACCCAAAGGCAGTATTTATCGCGGTAGGTTGATCCTTTTTTCCTACTATTTTACCGTTCAACAATATTTCTGCAAACAATTCGGCACCTAATATTAGGTCTATGGGTCCAGGCTTATAAAAAAGAGGATCTGCCAGCGTCAAGTTTTTAATATGATTCAAAGATTCAGTCGGGATTGTCGCTTGTGGCAATTCCGAGCAAATCTTTGGAATGACTAGAGCTTGAATGTTAAACTTTAAATTTTGCGTTTTAGATAAAATACAACAATTTACTATACCTTTTGCTTTTACAAAGGTGTCTCCTAGACCATAAGAACTACTACCTAATAACGAAATTTTTAAATTTAATTTTTTGGCGCAAGATTCAGTTATATAACACGCTTGTGAACCCGGATCACAAATCGCTCGAACTGTATACAAGTTACCAGAACTATCTATTAAATCAAGTTGCGTAGTTGCGAGTAAAACCATACTATTTTGATTTTCGCCATTTGCTAACAAGTTTACTGAATTGCAAGGGTTGCTACTAGGGTTGCTACTAGGGTTTCTATCCGCCGAACTAATATTTGGATTACTATTTTTTCTATTAATGCTGTTTCTAGTTTCAAGGCTATTTCTGCGATCTAAACTATTTCTACCATCCGTACTATCAAAATGTAGTAATGTGTGATGCGTTTTATTGCACTTCCTACATCTTGAGCGAAATCTACATTGTGCTATTAGGTGGTTAGAGCTTAAGCAATTTAAACAAATTCTATTACCTTTTACAAACGAGTACCTATCTTCGGAAGATTTTTCTAAAAAATTGGGGCAATTCATAATGAAATGCGCATTTTGACACAAAGAGCAACTTTCTGTTTTCTTTAGATTTTCATTTGTTGAGGTATTAGCTAAAAATGCAAAATTTTGCTTTTTATTTTGGCTATTAAAACCAAAGTTTTTATTTGGGCTATTTTGCGCGCTGCTTTGACTACTAAATGAACTATTCTTATTTTGACTATTAAATGAGCTAGTTGTTGACTTACATGCTTTTTTTAAGTCTACTACTTCTAATGATTGACAGTGTGCTGTGAGAAATGAAATTAATTTTTGATAAGATGGTATTTCATTGGATATGTGTTGGTCTTCAAATTTAGTGCATATATTTCTAGGTAATTTGTCAAAAACCATATCAAAAAGGACGTAATTCCAAGAATCCGTCGGAAGACCTAGATGATTTAATGCCGCTAAATTCTCAGACATAGTGGTAATTAACTGACGTAACGACTTGGAGCTATCTTGAACCGCAGGCAAATTTTTTATTTTACTATAGTAGCTGTCCGCCAAAATACGTTTATTTTCAAACCTATCTTCCAAGCTTTTCAGTGCCAAAATGTAACTTGACCCTACTAGGGGCAGGCTTTTAACAATGCTTAATGGTTCATCGCTCAAACTTCCCAACAAATATTGCAGCTTTTGAATGTCAGAAATTTCACTATTACTATCTATTACACTACGAAACATTTCTATAAATGACCCCCAGGCCTCAAATTCACCATTGAAGGTTAACAAATTGAGTTTTGGCAACCTTAGGCCAGGCTTGCTATTGCCTGGAACATTATTGGAGCTATTACTACTTTTCGACCCAAAAATAGTTTCATAATTTATTGAAATTATGACATAAGTCTCTTCTATTTCATTACGCTTGCAAAATTCTTGTGCTATGTCATCCTCTACTTTACCCGACAAGGCTACCTTTTGACCACTGATTAATTTTAATATTTCATCACTAATAGATTGGATATTTTTATAAGTTGCTTCAGCTAAAGCAAAACGAACTTTAAAATTATTTTGTAATGACTTGTCTGTCAAAGCGTTAATGCTTATCTGCTCCAAGTCTGTAAACTTTTTAATTTCAAATTTTCGACGCTCCACTAAATAATTATATTGTTCCATTTTAATTAATAAAATCAAAAAATATCCAAAATATTAGCTATGCCCTAGCAAGCCAAAACTATCCTTTAAAATTTACACAAATAGTTTAATTAAAAATATTTGCTTTGGCCAATTCAAAGAAATTAAACTTTGCTATAAAAAAGTGTTTATGTTCGGTTTTTTGCGCGCCTACAAAAACTATATTCAACGCGCGTTTATTCTGATAAAATTCGATTAAATTTTACGTATCATTAAAACTGTATTTAAATAAAATGCTATTTTGCTATTGATATTTGCTATTAATATATTAATCTATACTATAATTTGGGCAGCTAAATTCCTAAAAAGCGTAAATGACCCCATAAAATGCACGCTGCTAAAACTATAAAAAGGTGCTTTTTGACTATATAAAAAAAAGAAAATTACACGAATTTAACTTAAATCCGGTTCGTATTAAGACCAAATGTTAAGCTGGGAGCGAGTGGACTGTATGGTGGTAAAGGTTTCAGGACTTACATTTCGTGTGACTTTCTTTCCTGCTGAGTGGGGCCCCACGATGACTTCTGGCACTGTTTTGATAGGTATAAGGGAGAGAACCAGGATTTGCTGTTACCAAAATTTACCGTTTACTAACGAAATCTCGTTCTAAATCTAATCGGCCCGTTTTGCTCCTAACTGCCCCGAACGATATTGGCTAACTGCTGGCGGTTTTAAAATCTCGGATTCCGCGCAATGCGGTCGATCTCAAAATTCGTTTTTGAAGCGCGCGAAATTTAAACTAAAAATTCCTAAACTAAACACGGGGCTTGGATGAAGTTATTGAAATTTTTCACCCTGTAGGAAATTTACTTGAAGAACCGTGGGCTTAATATCTATAGCATGAATTGCCAGAGGATGAGGCTAACAAACATCACTGACCAAAATAAAATCGTTCAAGAAACAAAAAAGTTATGTCGTTTTGACAAATAACGAACTTTTTGGTCGCATTGAGGGGTGCGCAGTTTAGATAAAATGAAGCTACAATAAGTTACTTAATACTTAATTTTTATTTAATTTAAAACATATAAAGCGATAACATCTTAACAGGGCCTAAAACTACTATACTTGATTAGATTTTGGGGTCTTGGCTCTTCAGATGCACGTATTGCTCTGATAATTCCCACAGTTTCTTGGCTTTATTCATATCCATGGCTCCACTACTCAATCCACGTTCCTTGCAATCCATGAAATACTTCCCGGACACGCCCTCGACCTCTTCTGCGCATGCCAAGTACACGCTGGTGTGGCAGGCTTGAGCGGGCGTTTTGAAGAAACCTTTGATGATGAGTTGCAAGGGCCAGTTAAGTGGTACAGGGACGTTTCTCCAGATTCCTGAATCGATCATTCCTGGATGAAGGCAGTTCGCTGTCACGTTGGTTCCCTCCAAACGTTTTGCGAGTTCGTTGGTGAAATAGATGTTGGCGTATTTTGAGATGTAGTAGATCCAAAGAGGGAACCAGGATCTTTCAGGGTTCAGCTGGTTCACGTTGAGGGAACATAATCTGTACAGTTCTGAAGCCACCACGACGACTCTGCTTGGCCCTGACCTTTTTAGGAGATCTGGAAAATAAAAAATATATTATATTATATTTATACATTTCGATTTTTCTTCTGTATGCGATTTGGCAATAATTTTTATATAAAATACTTGTTAGTTGTTATTATTAATAATGAGTAAAATGTAAAAATGAATAAGTAGGTGGCGTATCTGCTGGAATTTCTTCTGCTGGAATTATATTATCACTGCACAGCAAACGGAAAATTATAGAAGTGTATAGGATGACGCCACGTTTGAATATGGTTTTCTAAATCTCCCTACGGTATAGATTTGTATTCGTCAGTCGAGCGTTTCAATACTCTCCACAGTATAGAGGTCGTAATTTTACTTTTGAACTAGTATTAATATAAACATTATTTTATGCTTAAAAAAAACTATATACGACATGATTGTGATTTTTTTCATTTTATTAATTAATTAAGCTTTGTTGAATATTTTTCCTAAAGGAATAATTGCCAATGGGCCATTAATTCATTTGTTCGTAAATGCTACAATAACCTGCACTGGTGTGTACTTTTTCATCAACCAGATTTAAATATTGCTGTACATATACATAACATATACCAGTGGAGATAGTGCGGGGTCTACCAACAGACCTCATTACTAAATTATTAAAGTTTAATAATTAGCATATCGATCATTTTTTCAACATAACCTCTGAAATTTTTAATACAAATATAGGTACTTTATATAATACATAAATATACTTAACATCATATCCTCTGTGCTTTACATACCTGAGTTGTTACGGTAAATAAAAATCAGACAAAGGAATTAAAGAAAGTAACTATTTTCAACAAAATCATATGCAGAAATGAGAAAATTCAAACTACTTGCATCCATCAAAATATTAAAACATCTTGCAATATTACACCCTCTTTTTATACTCTCAGAAATATTGACTAGAACAGTATTAGTGAGACTCCAGTTTCTATAACTTGGTAGAGTAAAGAGAAGTCGAAACCGTTGCGATATTGCATTGCGCTGTTTTTGTATAATTCTCGGGGACATTAACGAAAATCATTGCCAGTAAAATTCGAAAAGCTTGAGTTTCTATGTCTCTGAAGAGAATAGGAATCCGAAGTTGCTGCACCATTGGACTGAACCCTTTTTTTAATAATTTCTAGAGACATAAATGACTGCACCATTCGACAGGGTCGAGTTTCTACCTCTCTGTTGAATATAGAAAATCAAAACAATGTATCTTGTAAGACACCATTGAGTTTGACTTTAAATATAGCCGTGCATAGGTATAGAGCCGAAAAATATAAAAACAAAGCACGATTCAATACAGTTCAGATAAAACTTTAAGATTTAATATTCAAACGCGGAGTCATCCTATACAATTCTATATTTTTCCGTTTGCTGTGTGGTTGTAGGTAGTTTTTGATACACACCCTCAAACACAAACACACCTCAAAAGTAACACATTAATTTACAAAAAATAATTTGATAGCTTTTGTAAGCCGTATATGATATGTCCAAGTATGGGATAATTTAACAAAACTGTCATGGATGTAGCAACCTCAGTTCTTCGTACAGAAAAAATATTGGAAATTGCAATGTTTTTTTTTATCCATATTTTCCACAAAAATAAATATATCGAGTTGAACCAAAAACAAAACTGTTAAGAATAGATGTGACTTGATTATTCAAACTTAATTTAGAACAATATACGGTTTTGCCATTCTACAGAGTGTCTTAAACTTATGGTAAAAAACTTCTTTGTGTGTAAACCTGTATATTATAAAAAAATTGTCTATTTTCTAGTAAATTTTTAAAATGTGAGCGATTCTCCATTTATTTATCTACAATATTCTTTAATATTCCTTTAAATCCGACATCAAATAAAAAAGTTATTTGCCATTGAAATTCATCGAAAATTTGTGTGGATCGATTATTTTGCCTGTGAGTGTATAAAAAAATATTTTAGGCAAAATCTACCTATTTTTAGTATAATGATCCGAATCTGCAATAAAAAATAGGGTGTCCCATTGTAAATTTGAAAGTTACCCCATGGGGAATAATTTAATTTAATTTAATTTTTCGTAAAATGTCTATTTCCTGAGATATTTCAAAGTTTCAAAAGACTCACCCTGTATACTGGAACTTAAATGATGATTTATAGTTTATTTGTTGAATGAATTAACTTTAATGTTATTATGATTGTTAAAAAATAATATAATAACGTCAATGATAAAAAGGTAATTCAAATTGGTATAAATTAAATAATTAATAATTATAACTAATAACCACCTCGTGGTTCTTTATGTGGCTTATGGACAATTTATTTCATAACTCAATTGTTAATTTATTGCATAATTTAATACATAATACATAACTTTAAAATCTTGTTTATACAATTCATTAATTTAATATATATCTTTCTTACTACCTCGACTGAAAATACGTTGTTTCGTCCCCGATTCCACGGCAGAAAGTTTACGTTTGATGCATATGCAATATTATGCATATTATGCATCCAATATTGGTCAAGCTATACGCGCACACTCTATAATAGCGGGAGTAAAAATTTTTTAGTCGTGTGCTCAACATATGCAACTCTGATTACGACACTAATATAACCTCAAAATGTCGGGGCAATGTCAATATGTTTCGATATACACTTTGTTATCTATGGATATACACATTTAATTTTTTCCCGTATTTTCGGCCGGGTTGTATTTTCGGCCGAGGTAGTAAGAAAAATAGTATACACTACACGGGCAGAAAGTGTGAGAGCCCTGCACTGCGCGCCATGATGCCCGAGGCGAAGCCCTTGTAGTGTAATATACTATTATTTTCTCAAATGAGAATATTGATAATTAAAAGTGACAAATAAGTCAAAATTCCTCATTAAAAACTCATGTTTTGTAAGAACTTTGTAGTATTTTTTAAGGCACAGTAGTATTTTTTAAGGCACAAACACAAAACACAATAATTATATAATTATAATTATTATATGTAACCCTAAAAAATGTAGAGAGAAAAAATGTTGGCACATGCGCTGTTCAATCTTATTTATAATTCATAATTTATTTCATAAAAGTTAAATTTTCTGAACTTTCAAGGTTATTCAATAAACACTAAATTGTGAGTTACGTATTAAATCTTTGTATAAACTCTTTTATAGCGGATAGTGTGACTTTTATGCTTATATAGTGTAACTTTTATGCTTATACACTAAATTGTGAATTATGAAATAAATTAATGATATGAAGTTGTATAAACCCTCCATTAGTATAAAATAAATGGTTTTTAGTTTCATCTATAGACATAAAACTTGGTTCTTACCAATTAGGAGATGTGTAAGCAAGAACGGTCCGAAGTGGTTTGTGGCCATGGTTGTCTCCAAACCATCTTCAGTCATTTTGATCGATTTTTCGGCAGTCCCGGCATTGTGGATGAGAACGTCCAACCTTTGCTCTGTTCTGTTAATCTCCTGGGCAAATTCTCGAACTGATTTTAGAGATGACACGTCCAATTTTCGTACCACTATGTTTTCGTTTTTCGTTGATTCAATAAGTTCATCTATAAATAATAATAATAATAAACTTTATTACCCAAACTAAATAGAAACGTTACAATTGACTCAAAAATACATATATAAAGATAAGGGTGAAAGGTTGAATGCTCAGATTTCCAAAATTGGATTCTGTTCTTCCGAATTCCCCTTGGGATAGGTACTTAAAATTAATATTTGTTATAAATAATACAATTTAAAACCTACTTTTTTTAAGTAAAGACAACTATGACAATACAAAATAAATAAATAAAACTACATTTAACTATAGCTAAAAATTAATAAAATATTAGGAACCCTTGTTAAGTATCAATAAAATATAAGGGTCATTGCTGCCTCGACAATACAATTTTTAAATTATTTTTAAAAATCTTAACAGATAAAGTAAAATCACACATTATAATCATTGACATATTTATAAATATTGTACGAGAAAGACCGTTTAAAAATTTCTTTTTTGTGCTTGGGTATATCTATGACGCATTTTTTTCGGATATTTAGATTGTGTACATCAGTCCTATATCTTATTTTATCATGAAGGTACTGGGGCGATTTAAATTTTAAAATTTTATAAAAGAAGCCATAGATAACCAACCAGTTTCATTGAGTTTATGACTAATATGCTCTCTCCTCTTGATACCGTAGATTAATCTAAGACATGAGTATTGCAAGGTTTGTTATCTTTTTATATCGATACTGTCAATATTAGGACCATAGACAACATCACAATAGTTACTACAGCTTAACACCAATGAATCAAACAAATTTGTTTTTGTTTTAACATTTAAAAATTGTCTATGAGGGTAAATCAGTTTAAGACTACCATAACTTCTTTTTAAATAAGATTTGTATTAGTTTTAAACCTGAGCTTGCTTTCCATAATTATACCCAAATTTTTTGCACTGTTTACAAAAGTTATTTCTGTATCTCCAAAAATAATATGAGCATTTCTCTCAATAAATGATTTATTTTTTTCATTAGCAAACACCATAACCATCGATTTGTTAGGATTAATTTTTAGCAGATGAGTTTCAGATTTTTGCATGAGCTTTTTTAAATCAGTGTTTATTAGGGTTTCTGAGGTTTTAAGCTCATCAATTGGGAATGAGCAATATAATTGTGTGTCGTCTGCGTAAACGTGATAGTTGCAAACTTGAAAATCATCGTAAAAATTAGAAGTATACATCGTGTACAGTAAGGGGCCTAAAATACTACCTTGTGGCATACCCGATGAAATTTGATTGATTCAGATGACAGATTATCAATAAGATAACCGATTGTTAGTTCTTAATGATGGTTATTTTATTGTGTGGACCTACCTTTAGTCCTGTTCCCGCTCTCGACGTTTCTGCAGGCCAAAATAACCCTGGCCCCCTTCTTGGCGATTTCCCTGGCGGTCTCCTTGCCCAGTCCGCCCGTGGGCCCGGTGATGATCACCGTTTTCCCGTTCATCCTCACCTTACCCCTGTAGTAACCGCAGGAAATGTAGGCGTAAAACTTGAGCAGCGAAACCACAGTGAGCCCTGCCACCAACGCCAACGCAATCAAAATTTGTATGACCGGGCAGCTGAGATCCACTCCAAGCACGATCATTCTGTGAAAAGAACGCACCTGTATACTTCGAGAAGCAACCGACTAATAATAAAAACTGGTCAGTGATCCTGACCTTCGTCTCTTGACCAAAGTGAAATTCTTCTTACGCACTGAAGAGAATCACATTCGTTTCCCCCTTATAGTACTGGCCAACTCATTAGAGTTTTCTAATGTAGTTTTTAGGATTCATCTAATTATATAATAATTACGTCTGGATGTATTAGTTCTTAGCTACTACCTGTTTTTTTAATTATCTGGGTTACAAATAATTTTAGTCATTTATCATTGATGTGTTTAAATACCTATTTACGCAAGGTTGTTAATTATGATTACAACTATACTACTATAGCATTACAAAATTATTGTTATTAAATTAATATTAATAAGGCAATAGAGTAATTGCATCAAAAATGAAAATCCCTAAAAACCTTTTTATTGTAATCTAGAGGTAAAAACACATTGCGAAAATATTTTTTTATATTCCAAAAGTTCAACCCCGGCCCAAAATATCAAATTGAAAAAAAGGTACTTTTCAAACGTTCCGAACTCCCGCCATATTGCATGACGTCATAAGCTCCAACTGTCAGAAATGAAGATGTCAACAAATAATAAACACCGATAAAGTTTATGCACAGAATAAAGAACTTTAAAGTTCTTTATTCTGTGGTTTATGTTTAACATGGAAAACGCGAAACCAAAAATTGGTTGTAAATATTGTTTTGTGCCTTGTACAAATACAACCTGGAAAACTCCTGGGAAAAGGTTTATCACCGTGCCAAAAGGGAAAATAAGGATAAAGTGGATTAAAATAGCTCGGCGCGATATCAAAACATCGTCACCGCAGTCAACATTTTATTGATCATTTTAAGGATCATTTTAATGTAAGTAAAATAAAATGTCGTTTACTAGGTATATGGTTTGAATAGGTATGTTAAATATTAATAAACCCAAGAAAATACGGCTGAGCCGTAACTACTCTCAGTGTAGGGTCATAAACTTTGCTTTTGATAATTGAAGGGACAACTTTCCCAGGAGTTTTCCAGGTTGTATTTGTACAACAAGGCACAAAACAATATTTACAACCAATTTTTGGTTTCGCGTTTTCCATGTTAAACATAAACTTTATCGGTGTTTATTATTTGTTGACATCTTGATTTCTGACAGTTGGAGCTTATGACGTCATGCACTATGGCGGGAGTTCGGAACGTTTGAAAAGTACCTTTTTTTTAATTTGATATTTTGGGGCCGGGTTGAACTTTTGGAATATAAAAAAATATTTTTGCAATGTGTTTTTACCTCTAGATTACATTAAAAAGGTTTTTAGGGATTTTCATTTTTGATGCAATTACTCTATACAATTTGTCCTACTATAGTACCATATATGGTAGGTATATACAGGTTATTTCACATTCGTGGACCATTAAAAGTTTCTGGGGAACGGAAAAATATATAGATTTGAAATTTTAATATCGTTTATCTATTTTCTCTTTCGGTGCTGTAATGAGATACTTTATCCCACCCAAAATTTTGATTTTATAGGTTGGCTATACTTTAAACAGCATAATATTTTGTATATTGGTTATAATATTTTTATGATTTTTCTAGTAATTACGAGACTTTTCTGGCAATAAATTTTGTTTAACACCAAAGAAAATCCTTTTTTCTTCTTTAACATTAACAGCCGCTTATTGTAAATAAGTAAATTAAGGACGGCATGGCGAATCGATTTTGACATTAACTGTCAAACCAATGACTGTGATATCAACTATCTAAAGTAAAATTCGACCAAATGAAATTTAAGGTATAAAATTAATTTTTTTTATAGAATTATAGAATTTTCGCTCGTTTTATAAATTGTCCGCGTGCGACAAAATGACGTCTCTTTAATATACTATTATAATCCATTTAAGTGTATTATTATAAAATAATTTGAACAAAATGCCACTTTCGGTTTAACCGGATGTAAGATCAACTTTGATATTTCAAATAAAAAAAATCTACATAAAATTCTGAGTAAAATAACCATACCATGTCCAATACCTAAATTTTTGAGTTACCTATTAATTTTTTTCGTTAAAATTTGACAAATTAAAATAGCCTATAACTTTTTTGTTAATAGGTTTGCGGATATGGGGGTGGAATTTTTTTAATCTTAAAAGTTATATTTGCGTGAAAAAAACTAGTATTTAAAAAACAAGTTTAGAATGGAAAATTAACCAAATTTGACAAAAAAAAATTAGAGGAAGAGGGTAAAAATTACTTTTAAATAAAAAAATAATTGGGAATTTTTGTTTAATAACTAGATTTTTTTAATTCAAAATTTGATGAAGACTTAATTTTTTTATAAATTATTTATACATATACAGGGTGTTTTACGTTCGTGATACATTAGAAGTTTCTGGGGAACGGGAGTAAAATTACTATACCCAAAGTTTTGAGTTATAATTTTTTTTCGTTAAAATTTGACAAATGCGCTACAATCAAAGATAGCCTATAACTTCTTTGTTATGAGGTTTGCGGATATGGGGGTTGAATTTTTGGAATCTTATACATTGTTTAAAAGGTTCCATGTCAATTATTTTCAACAAATTACATGCGAAATTTAAAAGTTAATAACTTTTTATTTTAATTGTAACATCCTATATGTTTTTACATAATCATATATTATATCACGAGAACTATGAATTTAATCGGTTAAACTAGGCTCAGTAGTTTTTTGTTTGGATTTTCTTGGAAAATGTTGATGGGTTTTATTTTTAATTATTTTGCATGAAACTATTTTCCAAAAAGAAAAATAAAATAAAAAACTTACTGAGCATAGTTTGACAGATTAAATTTATAGGTTGAGTGATATGCGTCTAGATTATTTCTCGAATTAAAGGAAACTATTTGACAATTCATAAAATCTGACGTATGTGTCAAAATTTATAAATATTTTTTTAAAGAATATTCCATTAATTTAAGGTATGTAATAAGTAATAATTGATATTTCGTAAACTAGATAACTTATTTTTTATTGTTTTTTAAAAAATGTTTGTTAAAACTTGTAAATAACACCATAAAATCGTAAACAAAAATCCAATATGGAGGCTAAAATTCAATCGCTGTTAAATAGTTCTAGTGATTTAATCGCTTATTTAAACGAAATTTATTCGAAAATTCAAGGCTTTTGATTGGTTCATATTATAATAAGGGAAATAATCAATAGAAAATTAAAAATCTAAATTTAATAATTTTAGCCTATTTAACAATTTCTAATATTAGACCCAGAATAGTCTTGAATATATATGGGTGACATTGGTAATAAACTAGTAACAAAAATTGTGAATTAAAATATTTTTGGTTCATTAAATTGTTACAGCTAGTGCTTTCCCTAATTGACATCCCACAGCTTTGATGATTTTTTTAAATTAGTAAATTCTGTTTGTATTACTTTTAAATATTAAAAATGTTTGGCTTGTCAATGTCACTGACAGCTATTTTTTATCAGTAATTTTGTTAACAAAACACTGAATTGGCCAACAAATTGTTTATAACTAACTGAAAAATTGACACCATTAAATTTTGAACAATGACAGATTACGTGGTAACCATAGATACCGTCAACTCACCCGTTTAAAATAATAGAAATAGTTAAATATCTTTGAAATTATTAGCTTAAGGAATAGGGAATAGTTACATCAATTAAAAGGTTTTTTAATTTACTATTTCATTAGGTAAAATTATTCCGGGTGTTACATTTAAAATAAAAAGTTATTTACGTTTCAATTTAGCCTAATTAGCCCTGGGTTTTCTCAGGTAATTTGTTAACAAACGTTAAAGAATTGACATGAAAAATTTTTGAACAATGTTTTAAGATTTCAAAAATATCTTCCCCGTATCCGCAAACCTAATAACAAAAAAGTTATAGGATATTTTTGATTGACTCGCATTTGTCAAATGTTAACGAAAAAATTATTAATTCAAAAACTATTCAATTTAGGTATGGAACATGGTTTAGTCATTTTATGAAGAATTTAAAATGGAAAAATATATGGGGTGTTTGAAATAACAAAGTTGATGTCACTTCCGGTTAAACCGGAAGTAGCATTTTGTTCAAAATATTCTAGAAAAATAGACAATTTGATTATAAACGTTTTAAAAATTTTAAATCGATATCTTTTGCCGTTCCCCAGAAACCTCTAATGGACCACGAATGTAAAACACCCTGTATATGTATTAAAAATTCATAATAATAATAATAATAATAATTTTCACATTATTTCACAGGAATAGCACTTTATTTTAACGATTGTACGACATTTGACCCCTGTCAAATAACTAAAAGCTAACTCTTTTTAAAGAACTTGGATCGAAAACTCAACAGAAATACAGGGTGTTGATGTTGCATATATTAAAAAAAATAATTTCTTTTCAACTAAAGAACACAGTTTATGTAAGTTTTTTTATTTTAACGTTTTTTATTGATTATCAAATTATTAAATGATCTTTTTGGATCATCCTGTATATACGTATATATCATATTTAGAATGTAAGCATTTTAAAAATTAACCTTATGCTTAAATTGCAAGTACAATTTTTTTTATTTAATATTGTATAATATGCATTGCAAAGTCCAGCTTACTCAAATAATTATATACCTAATTATTATTATTATTAGGAATAAAAATCAAGTTTATATGAAACAAATTATATAAATGTTCTAGAAAAATGTAGCGCACAAAAATATTAAAAATCACCAAAACAAACAGTAAAATAATAGTAGTACCTACTAAGTACCACTTGTAATAAAATATTGATATAATAACAGTAGGTATAATAGTAAGAATAAAATTTAATTAATTAATATTGATTTTCTTCGTAAGAAGATGATCCTAAATTAAATATGACCTAAACACTTACCTGGCGAGGTATTAAAAACGAGTTAAACCACAGAAAAAAGTAGGCAGATAGGGGACACCAGTGTCAATGTTAAGAGCACAGAACATAAGAGAATTAAAAGCGCTGTAGTGAAAAGTGGCAACAGGCATTGTTTGATTTTTAAATCTAGCAGGCTTGGAAATCCGAGGTGCCTGTAAGCCATTGGTGGAAATATCCACACGATTTCTGCGGCGCGAATTTTGAATTTTTATTTAAAATATGGAATTATAACCGAAAATTGTTAAAATTTTATATTTTTTTGGGTTTTTAAAGAACCATATAGTTAATATTGTTCTTTAAAAATCAAAAAATATAAAATTTCAACAATTTTCGGTTATTTTCCACTAATTAAGTGGAAAAACACACATTTTTGTTTTTTTTATAAATATATTAAACAAAATATACACTTAATTCAATTTTAAATTAAATTATAACCAACAAATAATATTTAAATGAGAAATTCAAAGTTAATTATTCTATAACTTTTAGTGAAATTTAAAAAAAGGTTTATCAAACATGTATAATAATTTATAATTATTTAGGTATAATTTATCAAAAAGTATGAAATTAAATTGATAATTACCCTCTTATATATGCCTACAAGACAATTATCGCTTGATTACAGCGATAATTTTCAGAAATTTTAATTTTGTGTCACATAATAACAATTTTTATAGGTTTTTTAAGATTTCTTAATAAAAATGCAAAGGTTTATAAACAAATTAACTCTAAAACATATTACAAACCATTAAAATATTTGATAAATTCTTGATAAACAATAGTTCAATACTTATTGGTCCTTATTAGAAAACAACCTTTTAAAACAGTTCGAGTATAGTATATAATTAAAATTAGTTTAAATTTCAATATGTAATTCATAAAAATAAATAATTTTGTAATACATATTGACTTATTGTATACCTATAGGTATTTTCAGATTTCTTAATGTAGTATTAAATTTCTTTATTGGAATAAACCAAAAGGCTAATGCCTAAAATGTTTAATGCAATAATTAGACTTATTACAAACCATACTCTAATAATTTTTAGGAATTATGATTATAATTTGTTTTTAAAATAAGCACAATACTGTAGTTTTGTAAAATATAGAATATTTGGCAAAAAGGAATTCCTACTTATCCAAAAATTAAATTATATTCTTTGGAATATTTAATTTTTAGTAAAATTGGTTTAATTTAAATTAATAATCAATATAACCACTTAAATCTCAATGTTAAAAATATTGTTATTATGTATTCAGCAAAATTAAAATCTTTATGTATGATTTAACTTTCTGGTCAATATTAAGTATTAATTGTCTTTTTTCTTGTTCATGATTCATGGATTGAACCTGCGTCTTTTTCTTGATTCAATGAAGAATATTCAACTGCAATTAATATTTTCTATGTTCTTTTGCAAAGAAGTTTGATAAATTCAAGTCCTGTCTGCTTCTTCCATTAACACAAACCCAAACCTGAAATCAATACCAATTTTAAAATCAATTTAAATTGTAATACAATTGATATTACCTAATAATTTTTAAAATTAAATAAAAATAATGTCTCAATATTTATGCTACTTATTTATGCATAAAAATAATTGAATGGTTTATTGTAAAAACAAGCTAAGTAACTAAATAAATATGATTTTGTTTATTTTTTAATTTAAAAATCTTATAAAAACTAATAATGGTGAACTTGTGCTGTTTTAACATGAAAATATCCTTTTTTAATATCATAATGTGTATCTTGCTAAATAAAATATTTCTGCCTCAAAATAATAATTTAAAGCAGAAGTGTATGTAATATAAAAATGTCAGATTGCTTGTTTTAACAATAAACAATTTAATTATATTTGGAGTAAATACTTAAAGTGTACTTTCTTTTACTTTTTTTATATTTGGATTGTAACTATGGATGTGTGAATATTGAATTCAAGAATTATTTGAATAGTTTGAATGTTTCAAATTTTTAAATGGTTCAATTAGAAAATTAAAATTTTCCAATAGTAATTGAAGAAATGAAACATTGGAATTGTAATTTAAAATTTATTTTTAAATAAAAAGAATGTTACTTGTCATTAACCCTTAATTAACTTATTTGAATAGATTATGATTGTAATTATTTAACTATTCAAATAATTCAAACTATTTATGTAGTTTAAATATTTAATTTTAAGTTTGAATTAAATATTACTACATAATTTATTTGGTAAAAATATTCACACACCACCAATTGTAACTAAAAATGTATTCTAAATAAAAAAAAATATATCTACCAATTATTAAAAAAATTTGGTCAAATATTTCTGTTTGGGATTGACAAGTAAAGCTTTCATTCTTTTTCTTCATGCAGGATAAATCTTGTCTAATTGTTCCATTATCGTAGAAGCTAAAATTAATTAAATTAAATTAAAATCAATTTATATTGTAGCAAAAAATAATTAAATTAAAAACTTTAAAAATAATTCTTTAAAAGGTTTGCTTATGAATTGTCTAGTTATTTATGTACATTAAAAATGTCAGACTTTCAGATAGAACGGAGGGGTCAATGCAAGAATTCTTGCACTTAAGTGCCTAAGTCACATTTTCAATTAAATTTACATTGTGGCTTCATCTAAGAGTGTTTCAGGTGGTATTTTCAAAGTGGCAGAAATATGTGCCCAAGTGCTTTAGTTTGCATTTACTTCAATGGGAGTTTGCCTGGTTTTCAACTTATGTGAAAACTCTTAGATGAAGCCAGAATAACAATTTAATTGAAAATGTGACTTACGACACTTC
The DNA here is from genome assembly GCA_921294245.1 of Brassicogethes aeneus. Taxonomy (NCBI): domain Eukaryota; kingdom Metazoa; phylum Arthropoda; class Insecta; order Coleoptera; family Nitidulidae; genus Brassicogethes; species Brassicogethes aeneus. The sequence goes on from OV121135.1 coordinate 50,891,612, forward strand.
TTGCATTGACCCCTTCAAATAAAATAACTATAAAAATACTGTAAAAGATTATCACCCTGTAGTTTAAAATGCTATATTTATGTAAAAAAAACATGGAAAGCACAAAACATTTGTAATATAATCAAGTTTTTAACTGTATGCTTACAAGTGTTTAATATGACCTCTTCCAGCTGCAAACATCTTGTAGATACTCGGCAGTTCCAATTTGTGTATTCAGCTTTTACAAATCTTGGGGCTCATAAACGTTATCTTTTATAGAGCCCCAGAGAAAGAAGTCGCACACTGTGAGATCGGTTGAATGTGTTGACCATACATGAAGTGCCAAATTGTTGGGCCCTTTACGTCCGATCCACCGATGAGGGGGCTGTTCGTTCAATAACCTCCGCTCCACCAAATGCCAATGTAGTGGGGCCCTGGACCCAGGTCCAGTTTTCGCGTAGCTACATCAAATAATTTTAACAAAAACATACATTTTGACAAAGATTATAGGTATATTTAACATTTTGTATAACAGCAACTAGTGTCGAGAAAAAAAAACGTTAAAAACTGTTTTGATTGAAAGTTTTGAATCAAAACGCTTTAAAACTATTTAAATTCTATCAAAACTTGCATTAGTTAAACAACCCATAAGCAAAGAGTCTTTACTCTTTGCCATAGGTTCCATTACATAAAAAAAATTTAATTTGTTTTATCGTAACATGTTTTCGGTAAACATAGAGAAAAAAACCGATATGGTTTATCACACGTATTTTCTTATTTTAAACGCGGTAATGATGCTACAACTAACTCAAACTTGACTAAAAACACCTAATAAAATGTTAAAGCCGAAATTAACAAGTTTACTTACCTAAAACAAAGAAAATTTGGATTATAAAACTTCGTACACAACACTTCGACAACACTGTCGGCCATTTGTAATTTCTCAAACCGAACACACAGAACATCAACGAACAAGTTGGAAAAGACCAATCACAACAAAGTAAGAATCACGTGGTTAATAACTGGGGTCTGTCAAAAACAACTTGGGTTTCAACGCACGCTAGATTTATTTTACTGTTGCCTGTTGTCAAATTCCCCTTATACCCCCCTGGTTAAGAGTACAGCGTGTAGATACGTACCGTTGGATACTGAGATGGTCACTGACATGGGTACTTTCACCTCTACAAGCAAGACAACGTCAGCAGGCCGTACCACAAACACCGGTCTGAAGGAGTAGCGCACACTGGCGTATTAATAAAATTCTATTCTTAATCCACTTCTTTTTTATCGATTTTGATTTAGTCGTTTTCATTATTTATTCATTAATTTGGGATTAAGCAAACGCAGTATTGTTTGTTAAATTTTAATATTTATTGTTTATCAATAGTTTGCAATATTCATGGTAATGTTTATTGGTCTAAATAATGGAATTAGCCTACATCCAAATCTATTACGCTCGCTTTTGTAGATATTGAGTAAAAACGGGTCACCCAAAAACCTACAGGATTATAGGAATTATAATTGAGGTGTGATTTTTCAAAAGGCCTTATTTCCATTTTTACTTGAATGTAATTTTTTGACAAAATCCCAAAAGTATGGTTAAAAGGTATTATTAAATTTTCATCAGATTTTTTTTTTAAATAATCTATATTGCCCTAACCTATACAGGTTATAAATAGTAATTTTTTTTGAAAAATTGTTGCAAATGGAAATACGACCTTTTGAAAAATCACTCCTCAATTATAATTTTCATTTTAAAATTCGATGAAGTTCTCAATTGAGATTAGATGTTTAAGATTGAGTTTTTCCATGTTAAATTATTTTTTATACAGGGTGTTTCACGTTCGTGGTCCATTAGAAGTTTATGGGGAAAGTCTATTAATATTTTTAATATTTTAGAAAAATAACTGGTTATTCATTTTTTTCGTTAAAATTTGACAAATGCGCGTCAATCAAAAATAGCATATAACTTTTTTGTTATTAGGTTTTGCGGATAAGGGGTAGCATTTTTTAAATCTTAAAACATTGTTTAAAAGATTCCATATTAATTCTTTCATATTTCTTAACAAATTACTTGAGAAAAACCAGGGCATGATGCATCAATTCGAAGCGCTTAGGCGCCCTATCCGGGGTTTGGGCCCTATCCGGGGTTTGGACCCTATCGGCACATTACTGTTTTTAAACTTAAAACAGCTGTAGCGCCGAAACGGCATTTTTGGGCTCAGTTTCGTAATCCGCGCATGCCAATTGATCTAGTGAACGGGTTTTTAAACCATTTTATTTTTTACAAAAATATGGCAAAAAAACTTGACCAAATCGATCAATTTTCAAAAATTGGTCATGGTCTCTGATTTTAATAAAGTATGTCGTACCCTATGTCAAATATTCCCCGAAATTTGAAAATCGATACCGCTGACTCGATAAATTACCGGCTTGCCCGCAATCTTAAAAAAACTACTTTGAAAAATCAAAAAATGGCCGTAGCGCCTTTATGGAACGGTTTTTGATAAAACTGGTAGCAGTTTTGGAATCTACGACCTTGATTTAGTATATCCAGACACCCAACAGCCCCCTCAAAAAATCCTGAAAAATTGACAATATGCCTTTTTGGACGTTTTGACAGACGAAGATTTTGGTAAAAAAAAAACAATTTTTGTTATTACCCGGATTAAGTTAACAAAAAGACTCATACCCATGTAAAATTTTCCGTAGAGTTCGATTTCGGCCCCAGATCGGCCCTATATCCCACGGTTTGGGCCCTATCGCCACTTTACTGTTTTTAAACTTAAAACAGCTGTAGCGCCGAAACGGGAGCACTTAGAGCATTTTTGGGCTCAGTTTCGTAATCCGCGCATGCCAATTGATCTAGCGAACGGGTTTTTAAACCATTTTATTTTTTACAAAAATATGGCAAAAAAAACTTGACCAAATCGATCAATTTTCAAAAATTGGTCATGGTCTCTGATTTTAATAAAGTATGTCGTACCCTATGTCAAATATTCCCCGGAATTTGAAAATCGATACCGCTGACTCGATAAATTACCGGCTTGCCCGCAATCTTAAAAAAACTACTTTGAAAAATCAAAAAATGGCCGTAGCGCCTTTATGGAACGGTTTTTGATAAAACTGGTAGCAGTTTTGGAATCTACGACCTTGATTTAGTATATCCAGACACCCAACAGCCCCCTCAAAAAATCCTGAAAAATTGACAATATGCCTTTTTGGACGTTTTGACAGACGAAGATTTTGGTAAAAAAAAAACAATTTTTGTTATTACCCGGATTAAGTTAACAAAAAGACTCATACCCATGTAAAATTTTCCGTAGAGTTCGATTTCGGCCCCAGATCGGCCCTATATCCCACGGTTTGGGCCCTATCGGCACTTTACTGTTTTTAAACTTAAAACAGCTGTAGCGCCGAAACGGGAGCACTTAGAGCATTTTTGGGCTCAGTTTCGTAATCCGCGCATGCCAATTGATCTAGTGAACGGGTTTTTAAACCATTTTATTTTTTACAAAAATATGGCAAAAAAACTTGACCAAATCGATCAATTTTCAAAAATTGGTCATGGTCTCTGATTTTAATAAAGTATGTCGTACCCTATGTCAAATATTCCCCGGAATTTGAAAATCGATACCGCTGACTCGATAAATTACCGGCCTGCCCGCAATCTTTAAAAAACTACTTTGAAAAATCAAAAAATGGCCGTAGCGCCTTTATGGAACGGTTTTTGATAAAACTGGTAGCAGTTTTGGAATCTACGACCTTGATTTAGTATATCCAGACACCCAACAGCCCCCTCAAAAAATCCTGAAAAATTGCAGTATGCCTTTTTGGACGTTTTGACAGACGAAGATTTTGGTAAAAAAAAAACAATTTTTGTTATTACCCGGATTAAGTTAACAAAAAGACTCATACCCATGTAAAATTTTCCGTAGAGTTCGATTTCGGCCCCAGATAGGCCCTATATCTCACGGTTTGGGCCCTATCGGCACTTTACTGTTTTTAAACTTAAAACAGCTGTAGCGCCGAAACGGGAGCACTTAGAGCATTTTTGGGCTCAGTTTCGTAAACCGCGCATGCCAATTGATATAGTGAACGGGTTTTTAAACCATTTTATTTTTTACAAAAATATGGCAAAAAAACTTGACCAAATCGATCAATTTTCAAAAATTGAAAATCGATACCGCTGACTCGATAAATTACCGGCTTGCCCGCAATCTTAGAAAATCTACTTTGAAAAATCAAAAAATGGCCGTAGCGCCTTTATGGAACGGTTTTTGATAAAACTGGTAGCAGTTTTGGAATCTACGACCTTGATTTAGTATATCCAGACACCCAACAGCCCCCTCAAAAAATCCTGAAAATTGACAATAAGTCTTTTTGGACGTTTTGACAGACGAAGATTTTGGTAAAAAAAAAACAATTTTTGTTATTACCCGGATTAAGTTAACAAAAAGACTCATACCCATGTAAAATTTTCCGTAGAGTTCGATTTCGGCCCCAGATAGGCCCTATATCTCACGGTTTGGGCCCTATCGGCACTTTACTGTTTTTAAACTTAAAACAGCTGTAGCGCCGAAACGGGAGCATTTAGAGCATTTTTGGGCTCAGTTTCGTAATCCGCGCATGCCAATTGATCTAGTGAACGGGTTTTTAAACCATTTTATTTTTTACAAAAATATGGCAAAAAACTTGACCAAATCGATCAATTTTCAAAAATTGGTCATGGTCTCTGATTTTAATAAAGTATGTCGCACCCTATGTCAAATATTCCCCGGAATTTGAAAATCGATACCGCTGACTCGGTAAATTACCGGCTTGCCCGCAATCTTAAAAAAACTACTTTGAAAAATCAAAAAATGACCGTAGCGCCTTTATGGAACGGTTTTTGATAAAACTGGTAGCAGTTTTGGAATCTACGACCTTGATTTAGTATATCCAGACACCCAACAGCCTCCTCAAAAAATCCAAAAAAATTGACAATATGCCTTTTTGGACGTTTCGACAGACGAAGATTTTGGTAAAAAAAAAACAATTTTTGTTATTACCCGGATTAAGTTAACAAAAAGACTCATACCCATGTAAAATTTTCCGTAGAGTTCGATTTCGGCCCCAGATCGGCCCTATATCCCACGGTTTGGGCCCTATCGGCACTTTACTGTTTTTAAACTTAAAACAGCTGTAGCGCCGAAACGGGAGCATTTAGAGCATTTTTGGGCTCAGTTTCGTAACCCGCGCATGCCAATTCAACTAGTGAAAGGGTTTTTAAACCATTTTATTTTTTACAAAAATATGGCAAAAAAAACTTGACCAAATCGATCAATTTTCAAAAATTGGTCATGGTCTCTGATTTTAATAAAGTATGTCGTACCCTATGTCAAATATTCCCCGGAATTTGAAAATCGATACCGCTGACTCGATAAATTACCGGCTTGCCCGCAATCTTAAAAAAACTACTTTGAAAAATCAAAAAATGGCCGTAGCGCCTTTATGGAACGGTTTTTGATAAAACTGGTAGCAGTTTTGGAATCTACGACCTTGATTTAGTATATCCAGACACCCAACAGCCCCCTCAAAAAATCCTGAAAAATTGACAATATGCCTTTTTGGACGTTTTGACAGACGAAGATTTTGGTAAAAAAAAACAATTTTTGTTATTACCCGGATTAAGTTAACAAAAAGACTCATACCCATGTAAAATTTTCCGTAGAGTTCGATTTCGGCCCCAGATCGGCCCTATATCCCACGGTTTGGGCCTATCGGCACTTACTGTTTTTAAACTTAAAACAGCTGTAGCGCCGAAACGGGAGCACTTAGAGCATTTTTGGGCTCAGTTTCGTAATCCGCGCATGCCAATTGATCTTGTGAACGGGTTTTTAAACCATTTTATTTTTTACAAAAATATGGCAAAAAAACTTGACCAAATCGATCAATTTTCAAAAATTGGTCATGGTCTCTGATTTTAATAAAGTATGTCGTACCCTATGTCAAATATTCCCCGGAATTTGAAAATCGATACCGCTGACTCGATAAATTACCGGCTTGCCCGCAATCTTAAAAAAACTACTTTGAAAAAATCAAAAAAATGGCCGTAGCGCCTTTATGGAACGGTTTTTGATAAAACTGGTAGCAGTTTTGGAATCTACGACCTTGATTTAGTATATCCAGACGTTTTGACAGACGAAGATTTTGGTAAAAAACAAACAATTTTTGTTATTACCCGGATTAAGTTAACAAAAAGACTCATACCCATGTAAAATTTTCCGTAGAGTTCGATTTCGGCCCCAGATCGGCCCTATATCCCACGGTTTGGGCCCTATCGGCACTTTACAGTTTTTAAACTTAAAACAGCTGTAGCGCCGAAACGGGAGCACTTAGAGCATTTTTGGGCTCAGTTTCGTAATCCGCGCATGCCAATTGATCTAGTGAACGGGTTTTTAAAACCATTTTATTTTTTACAAAATATGGCAAAAAAACTTGACCAAATCGATCAATTTTCAAAAATTGGTCATGGTCTCTGATTTTAATAAAGTATGTCGTACCCCTATGTCAAATATTCCCCGGAATTTAAAAATCGATACCGCTGACTCGATAAATTACCGGCTTGCCCGCAATCTTAAAAAAACTACTTTGAAAAATCAAAAAATGGCCGTAGCGCCTTTATGGAACGGTTTTTGATAAAACTGGTAGCAGTTTTGGAATCTACGACCTTGATTTAGTATATCCAGACACCCAACAGCCCCCTCAAAAAAATCCTGAAAAATTGACAATAAGTCTTTTTGGACGTTTTGACAGACGAAGATTTTGGTAAAAAAAAAAACAATTTTTGTTATTACCCGGATTAAGTTAACAAAAAGACTCATACCCATGTAAAATTTTCCGTAGGAGTTCGATTTCGGCCCCAGATAGGCCCTATATCTCACAGTTTGGGCCCTATCGGCACTTTACTGTTTTTAAACTTAAAACAGCTGTAGCGCCGAAACGGGAGCACTTAGAGCATTTTTGGGCTCAGTTTCGTAAACCGCGCATGCCAATTGATCTAGTGAACGGGTTTTTAAACCATTTTATTTTTTACAAAAATATGGCAAAAAAAACTTGACCAAATCGATCAATTTTCAAAAATTGAAAATCGATACCGCTGACTCGATAAATTACCGGCTTGCCCGCAATCTTAAAAAATCTACTTTGAAAAATCAAAAAAATGGGCCGTAGCGCCTTTATGGAACGGTTTTTGATAAAACTGGTAGCAGTTTTGGAATCTACGACCTTGATTTAGTATATCCAGACACCCAACAGCCCCCTCAAAAAATCCAAAAAAATTGACAATATGCCCTTTTGGACGTTTCGACAGACGAAGATTTTGGTAAAAAAAAACAATTTTTGTTATTACCCGGATTAAGTTAACAAAAAGACTCATACCCATGTAAAATTTTCCGTAGAGTTCGATTTCGGCCCCAGATCGGCCCTATATCCCACGGTTTGGGCCCTATCGGCACTTTACTGTTTTTAAACTTAAAACAGCTGTAGCGCCGAAACGGGAGCACTTAGAGCATTTTTGGGGTCAGTTTCGTAATCCGCGCATGCCAATTGATCTAGTGAACGGGTTTTTAAACCATTTTATTTTTTACAAAAATATGGCAAAAAAACTTGACCAAATCGATCAATTTTCAAAAATTGGTCATGGTCTCTGATTTTAATAAAGTATGTCGTACCCTATGTCAAATATTCCCCGGAATTTGAAAATCGATACCGCTGACTCGGTAAATTACCGGCTTGCCCGCAATCTTAAAAAAACTACTTTGAAAAATCAAAAAATGACCGTAAGCGCCTTTATGGAACGGTTTTTGATAAAACTGGTAGCAGTTTTGGAATCTACGACCTTGATTTAGTATATCCAGACACCCAACAGCCCCCTCAAAAAATCCAAAAAAATTGACAATATGCCTTTTTGGACGTTTCGACAGACGAAGATTTTGGTAAAAAAAAAACAATTTTTGTTATTACCCGGATTAAGTTAACAAAAAGACTCATACCCATGTAAAATTTTCCGAAGAGTTCGATTTCGGCCCCAGATCGGCCCTATATCCCACGGTTTGGGCCCTATCGGCACTTTACTGTTTTTAAACTTAAAACAGCTGTAGCGCCGAAACGGGAGCACTTAGAGCATTTTTGGGCTCAGTTTCGTAATCCGCTCATGCCAATTGATCTAGTGAACGGGTTTTTAAACCATTTTATTTTTTACAAAAATATGGCAAAAAAACTTGACCAAATCGATCAATTTTCAAAAATTGGTCATGGTCTCTGATTTTAATAAAGTATGTCGTACCCTATGTCAAATATTCCCCGGAATTTGAAAATCGATACCGCTGACTCGATAAATTACCGGCTTGCCCGCAATCTTAAAAAATCTACTTTGAAAAATCAAAAAATGGCCGTAGCGCCTTTATGGAACGGTTTTTGATAAAACTGGTAGCAGTTTTGGAATCTACGACCTTGATTTAGTATATCCAGACACCCAACAGCCCCCTCAAAAAATCCAAAAAAATTGACAGTATGCCTTTTTGGACGTTTCGACAGACGAAGATTTTGGTAAAAAAAAATCAATTTTTGTTATTACCACGGATTAAGTTAACAAAAAGACTCATACCCATGTAAAATTTTCCGTAGAGTTCGATTTCGCCCCAGATCGGCCCTATATCCCACGGTTTGGGCCCTATCGGCACTTTACTGTTTTTAAACTTAAAACAGCTGTAGCGCCGAAACGGGAGCACTTAGAGCATTTTTGGGCTCAGTTTCGTAATCCGCGCATGCCAATTGAACTAATGAAAGGGTTTTTAAAACCATTTTATTTTTTACAAAAATATGGCAAAAAAACTTGACCAAATCGATCAATTTTCAAAAATTGGTCATGGTCTCTGATTTTAATAAAGTATGTCGTACCCTATGTCAAATATTCCCCGGAATTTGAAAATCGATACAGCTGACTCGATAAATTACCGGCTTGCCCGCAATCTTAAAAAAACTACTTTGAAAAATCAAAAAATGGCCGTAGCGCCTTTATGGAACGGTTTTTGATAAAACTGGTAGGCAGTTTTGGAATCTACGACCTTGATTTAGTATATCCAGACACCCAACAGCCCCCTCAAAAAATCCTGAAAAATTGACAATATGCCTTTTTGGACGTTTTGACAGACGAAAATTTTGGTAAAAAAAAACAATTTTTGTTATTACCCGGATTAAGTTAACAAAAAGACTCATACCCATGTAAAATTTTCCGTAGAGTTCGATTTCGGCCCCAGATCGGCCCTATATCCCACGGTTTGAGCCCTATCGGCACTTTACTGTTTTTAAACTTAAAACAGCTGTAGCGCCGAAACGGGAGCATTTAGAGCATTTTTGGGCTCAGTTTCGTAATCCGCGCATGCCAATTGATCTAGTGAACGGGTTTTAAACCATTTTATTTTTTACAAAAATATGGCAAAAAAACTTGACCAAATCGATCAATTTTCAAAAATTGGTCATGGTCCTCTGATTTTAATAAAGTATGTCGTACCCTATGTCAAATATTCCCCGGAATTTGAAAATCGATACCGCTGACTCGATAAATTACCGGCTTGCCCGCAATCTTAAAAAATCTACTTTGAAAAATCAAAAAATGGCCGTAGCGCCTTTATGGAACGGTTTTTGATAAAACTGGTAGCAGTTTTGGAATCTACGACCTTGATTTAGTATATCCAGACACCCAACAGCCCCCTCAAAAAATCCAAAAAAATTGACAGTATGCCTTTTTGGACGTTTCGACAGACGAAGATTTTGGTAAAAAAAATCAATTTTTGTTATTACCCCGGATTAAGTTAACAAAAAGACTCATACCCATGTAAAATTTTCCGTAGAGTTCGATTTCGGGCCCCAGATCGGCCCTATATCCCACGGTTTGGGCCCTATCGGCACTTTACTGTTTTTAAACTTAAAACAGCTGTAGCGCCGAAACGGGAGCACTTAGAGCATTTTTGGGCTCAGTTTCGTAATCCGCGCATGCCAATTGAACTAATGAAAGGGTTTTTAAAACCATTTTATTTTTTACAAAAATATGGCAAAAAAACTTGACCAAATCGATCAATTTTCAAAAATTGGTCATGGTCTCTGATTTTAATAAAGTATGTCGTACCCTATGTCAAATATTCCCCGGAATTTGAAAATCGATACCGCTGACTCGATAAATTACCGGCTTGCCCGCAATCTTAAAAAAACTACTTTGAAAAATCAAAAAATGGCCGTAGCGCCTTTATGGAACGGTTTTTGATAAAACTGGTAGCAGTTTTGGAATCTACGACCTTGATTTAGTATATCCAGACACCCAACAGCCCCCTCAAAAAATCCTGAAAAATTGACAATATGCCTTTTTGGACGTTTTGACAGACGAAAATTTTGGTAAAAAAAAAACAATTTTTGTTATTACCCGGATTAAGTTAACAAAAAGACTCATACCCATGTAAAAATTTTCCGTAGAGTTCGATTTCGGCCCCAGATCGGCCCTATATCCCACGGTTTGAGCCCTATCGGCACTTTACTGTTTTTAAACTTAAAACAGCTGTAGCGCCGAAACGGGAGCATTTAGAGCATTTTTGGGCTCAGTTTCGTAATCCGCGCTTGCCAATTGATCTAGTGAACGGGTTTTTAAACCATTTTATTTTTTACAAAAAATATGGCAAAAAAACTTGACCAAATCGATCAATTTTCAAAAATTGGTCATGGTCTCTGATTTTAATAAAGTATGTCGTACCCTATGTCAAATATTCCCCGGAATTTGAAAATCGATACCGCTGACTCGATAAATTACCGGCTTGCCCGCAATCTTAAAAAAACTACTTTGAAAAATCAAAAAAATGGCCGTAGCGCCTTTATGGAACGGTTTTTGATAAAACTGGTAGCAGTTTTGGAATCTACGACCTTGATTTAGTATATCCAGACACCCAACAGCCCCCTCAAAAAATCCTGAAAAATTGACAATATGCCTTTTTGGACGTTTTGACAGACGAAGATTTTGGTAAAAAAAAACAATTTTTGTTATTACCCGGATTAAGTTAACAAAAAGACTCATACCCATGTAAAATTTTCCGTAGAGTTCGATTTCGGCCCCAGATCGGCCCTATATCCCACGGTTTGGGCCCTATCGGCACTTTACTGTTTTTAAACTTAAAACAGCTGTAGCGCCGAAACGGGAGCACTTAGAGCATTTTTGGGCTCAGTTTCGTAACCCGCGCATGCCAATTCAACTAGTGAAAGGGTTTTTAAACCATTTTATTTTTTACAAAAATATGGCAAAAAAATTTGACCAAATCGATCAATTTTCAAAAATTGGTCATGGTCTATGATTTTAATAAAGTATGTCGTACCCTATGTCAAATATTCCCCGGAATTTGAAAATCGATACCGCTGACTCGATAAATTACCGGCTTGCCCGCAATCTTAAAAAAACTACTTTGAAAAATCAAAAAATGGCCGTAGCGCCTTTATGGAACGGTTTTTGATAAAACTGGTAGCAGTTTTGGAATCTACGACCTTGATTTAGTATATCCAGACACCCAACAGCCCCCTCAAAAAATCCTGAAAAATTGACAATATGCCTTTTTGGACGTTTTGACAGGCGAAGATTTTGGTAAAAAAAAACAATTTTTGTTATTACCCCTATTAAGTTAACAAAAAGACTCATACCCATGTAAAATTTTCCGTAGAGTTCGATTTCGGCCCCAGATCGGCCCTATATCCCACGGTTTTGGCCCTATCGGCACTTTACTGTTTTTAAACTTAAAACAGCTGTAGCGCCGAAACGGGAGCACTTAGAGCATTTTTGGGCTCAGTTTCGTAATCCTCGCATGCCAATTGATCTAGTGAACGGGGTTTTAAACCATTTTATTTTTTACAAAAATATGGCAAAAAAACTTTACCAAATCGTTCAATTTTCAAAAATTGGTCATGGTCTCTGATTTTAATAAAGTACCCTACGTCAAATATTCCCCGGAATTTGAAAATCGATACCGCTGACTCGATAAATTACCGGCTTGCCCGCAATCTTAAAAAAACTACTTTGAAAAATCAAAAAATGGCCGTAGTGCCTTTATGGAACGGTTTTTGATAAAACTGGTAGCAGTTTTGGAATCTACGACCTTGATTTAGTATATCCAGACACCCAACAGCCCCCTCAAAAAATCCTGAAAAATTGACAATATGCCTTTTTGGACGTTTTGACAGACGAAGATTTTGGTAAAAAAAAAACAATTTTTGTTATTACCCGGATTAAGTTAACAAAAAGACTCATACCCATGTAAAATTTTCCGTAGAGTTCGATTTCGGCCCCAGATCGGCCCTATATCCCACGGTTTGGGCCCTATCGGCACTTTACTGTTTTTAAACTTAAAACAGCTGTAGCGCCGAAACGGGAGCACTTAGAGCATTTTTAATTAAATGGAAATGGACACTTTGAACATTTGTTAAAAATTAGATAGGTAATTAGTAATAAAAATTGTTATTGTTGGTTTATTCAATTTTTACAGTTACACATTCTTTTTGTTATTAAAATATTTCATAAATACAAGGTTTGCATTTTATTTTTTATTATCTCCAATGAACTTGTGCTTCATCTTTATTTAGGTATAGGGAATAGTTACAACAATCGAAACGTTTTTTAATTTTATATTTGAATATGTAAAAACATACAGGGTGCTATTTTTAAAATAAAAAAAATATTAAAGTTTCAAGTTCGAGCCTAACTAGCCATGGTTTTTCTCAAGTAATTTGTTGAGAAATATTAAATAATTAACATGGAATCTCTTAAACAATGTTTCCACCAATATTCCACCCCCATATCTGCAAACCTAAATTACGCGTATTTGTCAAATTTTAACAAAAAAATTAATAAATCGAAAACTAGGTATTGGACATGGTATGGTTATTTTACTCAGAATTTTATGTAGAATTTAAAAAAAGTAATAGTATATGGGGTTTTCTATTTAAAATAACAAAGTTGATGCCACTTCCGGTTAAATATATATATTATAAAAAAATATAGAAAAATATAAAAAGGGAATTATAAACGCATTTAAAATTTCAAATCGATATCTTTTCCCGTTCCCCAGAAACACCCTGTATATGTATAAATAATTTATAAAAAAAATTAAATTGAATTTTGAATTAAAAAAATTACTTATTAAAGAAAAATCCTATTTAACTTTTCGTTTAAAAAAGAAATTTTTACTTTCTTTTAATTTTTTTTGTCAAATTTGGTTAAATTTTTTATTAAGTAAAGTTTTAGGTTTTTTTTAACCAAATATTACTCTTAAACAATGTTTTAAGATTCAAAAAATTCCACCCCCATATCCGGAAACCTAATAACAAAAAAGTTATAAGCTATTTTTAATTGACGAGCATTTCTCAAATTTTAACGAAAAAAATGAATAAGTAACTCAAAAACTATTCAATTTTTTTATGTATAAATAATATATAAAAAAAAATAAACCTTCATCGAATTTTTTATTGAAAAAAATCTACTTATTAAACAAACATTTTTGATTAACTTTTTATTTAAAAAAGAAGTAATTTGTATCCACTTCCTTTTAATTTTTATTGTAAAATTTGGGTAAATTTTATAAACTTTTTTCTTAAAAATGTAGGTTTTCTTACCCAAATATGGTAAAATGTGTGCTATTGTGTACAAAAGACGTTTGGAATATTGAAATAAAAAACTACTTTTTAATAATGGCATATAATATTGATATAATAAAAGCATTATTGTAAACATTCATTTATCTATTTTACAATTATTCATCCAATTTGCAACAAAACTTGGCAAATAAATATTTAAAAGTCCCATTACATGGATCGCCGAAAATATAGGGATGCGCTAAAGTATAGCATTCACTCTTACCATTGCACCTAAAAAGATTATTTTGTAAGTACCTTAGACAATGGAAGAAAGTGGACGCGTAATAAGATCGTTGTATATGCTGAAAAGTGTGAACCAAGCTGTAAAAAGTTGTATGCATAAGTTAATCATAAATGAGATCATTCTGAATGAAAGATCGCATTTGTAGAACAAACCACCATTGTATTTCAATATTGAAACTTACGTTGTTAATTATTTTTCAAGCAAAAACAAACTTGTAAGTTAACAATGACAGTTCGGTTCACACATGGCATGTTTTACTTAAAATATACAACATAGGCATTAAGTGTCCACTTTTGTAATATGTCTATAGTATACTGCCCTGCTAAGCAAAATATCCGTATCTACAATATTAAGTAATAAAGGATAAAACATCATTTTTATCTATTTTGCGTTCATAATGACTTCATTATAACACCGCTTTCGGTGCTGTAATGAGATACTTTATCCCACCCAAAATTTTGATTTTATATTTTGGCTATACTTTAAACAGAATAATATATTGCATATTGGTTATAATATTTTTATGATTTTTCTAGTACTTACGAGACTTTTCTGGCAATAAATTTTGTTTAGCACCTAAGAAAATCTTTTTTTTCTTCTTTAACATTAACAGCCGCTTATTGTAAATAAGTAAATTAAGGACGGCATGTCGAATCGATTTTGACATTAACTGTCAAACCAATGACTGTGATACCAACTATATAAAGTAAAATTCGACCAAATTAAATTTAAGGTATAAATTTTTATAGAATTTTTGCAAAATAGATAAAATAGCATAAAGAGACATGTCATAAGACCTTTTGTTGCACTCGTCCATATGTCTTATGACATTGGTTCTTTAATAAACTATTATTGTTAAAAACAATAAAAACTGACTTTTGTCCTTTATTACTTAGTATATATTGCAGATACGGCTCTTTTACTTAGTAGGGCAGTATAGTATATGAAATAAATTTGTCTTCATACCATTTTGATACTATGCTAGTGGAGTTATCAGCATGACAATTTGTAGTTTGTATTGTACCGTATGGACAAGTAATTGTATCAGTTCTGCCATAATTTGCGCTTAATATGTTTAATTTACCCACTTGACATTTAAGGCTTAAAAATGTTGAACCACATGCTGTCTCAACTGAAAAACAAACAAAAAATGGTATAAACTATTTTAAACATATTATTTTTTCCACAAGCAGTTTAAGAGTTATTAAATATTTAAGTCTAATCAAAAACTTGGCAACGCTGTATTCTCACTGTGCCGTGTATCACACATCTAAGAAGGGTTGTTGTGGATTCAAAATATACAAGGCATCTGCTAACATTTTTGAGAATTTATTTATTTTTAAAACATTAAAATAAATATTCTTAAAAAATTAAATTTGTTAGCTTTAAAACTATTTGTGAATTTTTTTTTATTTTCTATAGGTGGGTGAATCTTACGAAATGTCCCCCGATGGTGTTACCCCGTGATATTTAATAAAACTAAATGAGTTTGACCTACACTTTTATTGTGTTTTGATCTTTCATAATTAAGTAGATATTACAGCTTAGGTTCCAGATTTTTAACCGCAATTAATTATTTTGAACAATGTTTTAAAAGTCTAAAACCTATCCTCCGTGACTGTTACTCTTTTTAGGTTAACCTATATGTTTTTAAATATCTGAGGTAGTAAAAGCTTACTAAAAATATCAGTTCACTAATAGTTATTTACGATATAAGTGGGATAAGAGCTTTATTAACGTACGCATGCGAAATTTGCCTAACGAGTGCGTAGCACGAGTTGGGCAATCGCAAAAGTACGTTAATAAAGCGTTATCACACGTATATTGTACAAATTTTTATCTACGCCTCTAAATGAAAAAATAAACGGTAATTATTTTTGTCTAAGACTTAATTTAGGGTTATTATGACATTTTGACATTTTGACTTTTTTATTTGATTGGTTAAAAGCAGAGAAAAACGCGTGCGTTAATGAACTTTTTATCTCACTCAAAATAAGTGGGATAAGAAGTTCTTATCTCACTGGCGTAGATAAGTAAATTAAACACATCCAAAGCAATCGAATCAAATATAAAATATTATTAAAAATTATAAGAAATAATTTTTATAACCATTTAATAGGTGTTACAAAAATTGATTATATCCTCCGTGAATCTGTTTTTTGCTTTAAATTTTATGCAACGGATGGCGCTTTAATCATTGTTTTAAAAATAACATATGTTTTAAAAACAACATACGAAATCCTAACCTCCGTGAAGCTATCTTCCGTGAAGCTCTAAAATTCTTGCATTAGTGCAGAACCACTTATGTTATGTTACTAGACCTGGTGGTTTCCCAAAAACCACATTCTAGACTAACAGTGAAACAACCAAAAATAAAAAATAATCATTTTCACTTGGGGGACATCTGAATATATTCACCCAGGTACTTAAAATATTGAACATTTATATTGTAAAATAATAGTTATAGGTACATAGTTTACCTTGTGGGGCAGTATCACAACCAACTGGATATGGAGCTATGAAAAAAATCGATTTTAGTAAACAACAAAAATTTAAAACTCTTGAAGACTTACTCTCACAACAGTAGTTTACCTCCAAATATTTTTCGGTAGTAGGGCATGGATCACCAAAAACCGTATTACTAGCTGCTATAGTACATTCGTTTTTTCCAGAGCACCTAAAATAGATCACAAAAATATTAAAATTACTAAAGTTTTTTATACGTTTATTACGCCTCAGATACAAGACGTTTGCTGCTTGGAGCCTTGCAAGTCTGATTCGGCATATTTCCTGGACATATACTAGTTTTAGTTCTGCCATATTGAGCACTTGAAATTTTTATTACAGTATCTTTGGGACAGGATAATGTCAATGGCTTATTTTCACAGGAAAATTTGCCTAAAATTTGATGTATTAACCATGTTAACGTAAAGTATATATATACTAACTATATATCCTTGAAGAATTAGCACAAGTACCCAGTTGAAGAGCTTTGGTCAAGTTAAAAACTAAGAAAGATTACGTTTATACTAAATTATAAATTTTATTTAAAAAAAATACTCACCCAGACCAAGAAGTAAAAGTATTAGAGGAATATCCATTTTTATTTCAACCCAAAAATTAACAATGTTTTGTAATTTATAAAGAGCAGGATATATATAAGATATGTACATTTACATAGATTAACATTGCGTCTAAAAATAAGATAAAATTATCAAGAACACTAATTAATGTAATTTTTAAGAATTCATATATATATTATAATAATTATTATAATAAAATCTTGAATCAACAATTTATTTAAACAAACTTATAATTGAAACGTGGTATTGTTAAAGTATAACAAACAACCGGAATACTTAGAAAATAAACATAAATATTTGAGATTGTCTTGGTTTTATAAGGGGTTTATTTGATTTTTTGCAAATTTTATCCCTATTTTTACATATGTATGTAAAAACAAAGTAGTATTATTATAATGTAAAATTTCTGCATATCTAATTTCCTGCCATAGAAACAAACTTTTTCCAACGGATTGTGTCCAATTTTTGTCTTCTCTTGAGATCTTCAGCAAACTTCTGATTGATTTAAATTAAGTTACACTTACCGGCTGGAATCACAATTATATAATTTATTTGAATCTCTAGAAAAAGTTGAATTTTTTAATTCCAAACTTTTGCCGGTGACTATAGAGTATATTATATATATATATATATATATATATATATATATATATATATATATATATATATATATATATATATATATATATATATATATATATATATATATCTATCCGGTCCACGTTTTCAGTCCCGGTACACTATACAGGCTACCTAAGACCCACTTGATCCAGGTAATTTAGGCGAGTATATAAACCGTAAATAAGCTTTTAAAGAATATAACTCAATAAGCATGCTTCAAGGGGAAACATTTTCTTTTTATAAAAAAAGTTGCAAACTGAATAACACTTTTTAAACCCGCATCATTTTACCGACTTCTCGCGCCCGTTTATACTGCATAACCATATTCAACCAACGTCCCGAGACCCAGCGATGTTGCCAAATGGTAGGGACTCGTGGCGTAGGTCGAAAGTACGTAAAAAGAATATACTAATCCGTGATTCTCTTCAATGCCTGTAAATCGGGAAGATAGCAGAATTGGCGAAATTGTTTGTGTGGTGTGAAAATATCGGCAGGAAGCAAATTAATTGCTCAAATGGCAATACTAGGGAAAAATCAAAATACAGGTAAGGAGGCATGTTTGGTTAGGTTAGTTTTTTTATTTACTATTATTTCTTTTAAAGCAAAGTGGCGTAGCTAGCCTCAAGGGGGCCTTGTATCAAAAATCTGGTAGGGGCCCTTATACCGGAAAAGGTGCTGGCAAAAAAATTTTTAGGGTATCATTTTTTTGCATTTACCAATTTTTATAATTCAATAAATAATATATGTGGGTAAATCTCATGAAATGTCCCCCGATGAGTTTGACCTACACTTTTATTGTGTTTTGATCTTTCATAATTAAGTAGATATTACAGCTTAGGTTCCAGATTTTTAACCGCAATTAATTATTTTTTACAATGTTTTAAAAGTCTAAAACATATCCTCCGTGACTGTTACTCTTTCTAGGTTAACCTATATATTTTCAAATATCTGAGGTAGTAAAAGCATACTAAAAATATCAGTTCACTAAGTAAATTAAACACATCCAAAGCAATCGAATCGAATATAAAATATCATTAAAAATTAAAAGAAATAATTTTTATAACCATTTATGTTTATTGATTCTATCCTCCGTGAATCTGTTTTTGTTTTAAATTTTATGCAACGGATGGCGCTTTAATCATTTTAAATAAGCAAAAACCTCTATTTACAACATTATAGATCTATGCATGTGATTCCTGAAGGTCAGTTAGAATTTATATGCAGATGAGAGTGTTGCTGTTTAATAATTCAAAAGTTTAAGTTCATTAATTTGCTATTTAAAAACCTATCCACCGTGAAGTGTAATATCTCAGTAAGTAGATTTTTTTATAAATATTTTAAGTATGTACAATTGTATTTTAAAAAAATATTAAGGTGTCAAAAGATACAATAACTTATTTTAAATATACAAAGGTGAAAAAAACATACGAAATCCTAACCTCCGTGAAGATATCTTCCGAGAAGCTCTAATATTCAAAATGTATGATTTCTTAAAATTCTTGCATTAGTGCAGAACCACTTATGTTATGTTATTACTAGACCTGGTGGCTTCCCAAAAACCCCATTCTAGACTAACAGTGAAACAACCAAAAATTAAAAATAATCATTTTCACTTGGGGGACATCTCAATATATTCACCCATGTATTCATAGCTTTTAATGTACAGGCAAATTTTAAAATTTGATCTGGTTTTAGACATTTACTGTTCTTCAACATCTTTTAAAAGGTTTTTATTTTAAAATAAAGGAAAGTCATTTGAAACAATTGTAACGCTAATAATTATTTCTAATTTGCTATTAATTTAACCTATGATAATAACATCCTGCGCCGTAGACAACGCATAGCGGAAAGGTGCGGGCAGAAACATTTTTTATGAGTTAACGGCCTCGTTGGAACAGGGGGGTATTCAGGAAAATTTTAATTTAATAAATCGAAGAATAAACAATTTAATAAAAATATTATTTATTTATTTAATTTGATGCCTCAATTTTTTTAACATGTGGGTAATATATTTTTTGCTTACGCATGTCGAAGCCAATCGGGGGCCCCGTATCATTGATACGGCTGATACCGCGGAAGCTACGCCCCTGATCCCCATCCAAAGAAACGCAGAAAATCCTATAGACGAATTTCCTATTTCCTTTAAAATTTCCTTTAAAAAATTTAACTTTATTTATTTTGCGTACTTCATCAAATTATTTTTACTTCTTCCCTTAAAATTTTGGCGTATTAGTTTTTAAAATCGGTTGGTTTGCACAAATTATTACTTTAATTAAGTGTGGTTTAAAAGTACGTGATTTTATAAAATGATTCTTGTGAATATACAATATGTATAATGGTGTATAATTAATAAATTAAAAAATTAAGTTTTTCTCAAATAACGTACCAACCCATTTTAAAACTAATAGGGGTATCGTATAATTTTAAGGGCATTTTAAATCCCTTTATTTTGACGTAATAGTTTTTAATCGGTTTGTTTGTTTTCAAGATATTACAGAAAATTTTTCTTTTTTAATTTATTTTTGTCTTAAATATCTCAGGAACAAACTAACCGATTTTAAAAAATAATACGCCAAAATGTAGATATTTAAAATGCCTTTAAATTTTTAATTTAAAGTGGAGAAGAAAACCGGGGTGGAAACTTTTTGGTTAATTTAATTTGGAAAATATCAAAAAAATTTCATTTTCACTAATCAGCATTCAAATTGGAGTATTTCAGTATTTTTATTTAGTAGTTCTGAGATACAGGATATTAAAATTATACAGTAACCGTATCTAATATCTAAAACAAATAATTTTTTTATTTAATTTTAATTATTATACCGGGTGATTTTCTTTATACGCTGCTGGTTAAATTTAATAATAAAATAAGATAACATAAGATCGAAGGTAGGTTCTAAAAACACATGTAAATATTCAATTAATCAAATTTGGCAATATGTATTGATTATAATACAACAATAAGAAAGCTAATGAGAATAATAATAATAATGATAATAACGATAATAATGCTAATAATGATAATAATCATACTAAATAAATAAACGGAAATGAAAATTGACATTAAAAATACTTACCATTAAAATTATTAACTACATGGTCCACAGACAGTGTAAGGTTCTTTATAATCTTGAGATATTTCGCAAATCTTTTTATTAACTTAATATTTATATTTTGTATAATACAATAAATATTACTATACGTAAATCACATCCATACAACCATATTAAAAATTACGATCTACTAATATTTTTACAGTAATATTTACTAAAAATGTATACTAAAAAAATAATATATTGTGTTAAATAACATTATTTATTAAGATTTCAATTTTACTGACGAATATTTAAAAGTATAACCCTCAAAATTTGATAAAGTAGATTTTCCTTTTTTTTTACTATCTGAAGCTTACTTATATCCGTTCAAGAGGGAAAGTGTGATTTTGGACCAAATGGTAAAGAGCATATCGGGACTGTATCAGAGCTGTGAAATACATATTCATTATTTATATGCCAACGCCGCGGCGTTGCCAAATTTAGGGTTTGAAGACGTAGTTTAACTATGCCGAATATATACAGCTAGCTGAGCCCGACCGAGGCGCCCTCGAACTGGCTGAACCGTGAACTAAATCTGTATATTTCATCATGTTTCACCGCCTTTTCAAGCCCACCTAAAAATTTACCCCCTGCACCCACCAACCCCCCTGATTTCCATACTATGATTAACTTTTTCAGTCCCGAAGCCGGGTCTGAAAACGTCAATTTTGGTCTGTATAGGCGGCGAAGTATGACGATTTGGGTCTGTATGTGCGGTCAAACAAATCTATATATATATATATATATATATATATATATATATATATATATATATAATATATATATATATATATATATATATATATATATATATATATATATATATATATATATATATATATATATATATATATATATATATATATATATATATATATATATATATATATATATATATATATATTGATGAAATGTACCAAGTCACTTCCGAAATAGGTACGTAACATTCGTTGTGACTTCCAAAATTGGAAGTGGGAACGTATATATGGAAGTGACAACGTTTCGCCTTGTTGTCAGCATATTTAGCCACTAGAGGGCACAAGGAGCTCAAATCCGAAAAAACGGGTGGAAGTGACTACGTAGCTTTCGTACCTTTTCAGTTTGGCACTTAGTTCAGGTATATGCCGCTGGCGCCACCATCGATATATGCATTTCATATACAGTGCTTGCAAATCCAAGTCCGACCACACTGGAAAGGACGGCTGTTCAATACCCGCGTGAAAAGAACAAGGATAGAACGCCAAATAGAATTTGATTGGCCAGCCGGCAGGCTACGACAACGCATACCCATCGCGCACCTCGCAGCGTGCTTGACACGAGGAATCCTCGTCGAGGATATCAGAACGAGAACTGCAGTGGTGCCAGCAAGAGCCTCTTGCCAAGAGGTAGTAATTTTAGTAAAAAAGATTATTTAATTAAAAAATGTAGGTACACGTTGGAACAAAAAGTTCAGATTTTAATCTGGCATTTTGCTGGTAATTCTGAACGAGAAATTCAAAGATTATTTGCGGGAATGTTCGAGGCCAGACCAAACAGAGAAACAATTCGACGAACCGTTAATAATTGCTTGTTCGAACATTTAATTTAATTTTTCAGTTTATTTATTTTTAGAGTTTTATTAGACCAGGGTCGACAATTTTTGAAACCAAAAAAAATAAAAGTAGGATGAAACCCATTGGAAAAGGAGAAGAATATAATAAAAATAAAAGGAAAAATAAATTACGGGCGATCTGACTTTGGGAAGTGGGAGGGGGGGTTTTAAGGGTAAAAAATGGTTTATCTCGATTTCCGGTAAAACTACAAGTCCTATGGAAAAAAGTTAAATGGCAAAGTTGTAGGTAATAAAAGGATCTACAACTTTTGTAATTACAATTTTTTTACATAACCTCCAAATTTATGGGAAAAATTCAAAAAACCAAGTTTTTGGTTTTTTATTTTTATCTTTTTCAAAAAAAAATTTTTTTCCACGAAATGGTGAAAACTTACCTTTTTATGTCCCAAATACACTGTAATTTATTTGATTTGAAATATTTATTATTTCGCCTTATTTTGACTTAAAATCAAAAAAGCACCCTAATTTTCAATCGAAAATTCTCGCGTCAAAATATCAGCTTTTTTCAAAAAGTCGGTGTGCTTTTTGTTTGTTGAAATATCTACTTTCTGATGGTGTAAATATACATTACTATGGTAAATGTTCTCAGAAAATGCAAAAAATATTATAATGAATAACGAAAAAAACTCGAATTCGAAAATTTATTTTAATCATTATGTACAATTTCATTAAAAAAATGTGATTGTTGCAATTTTTTTAGTTAAAAAGTTTATTTATTAAATTCTAACAACATTTATGTCAGAAAATCTCATAAAATATAAAAATACATGTAAATCATACTATTGAATTTAGATACTTCATTCTGATTACGATTGATTGAAAATTAGGGTGCTTTTTTGATATTAAGTCAAAATAAGGCGAAATAATAAATATTTCAAATCAAATAAATTACAGTGTATTTGGGACATATTTTTATTTTTAGTTATTTTTATTTGAGAAATCTTTTTTATTAAGAATACTATTTTTGTTGTTGCCCTAGTTCTCAAGGAAAAAAATCAAAACATTTTATTTTTAGGATTCGGGTATAAAATATTTAAAAAGAAAATTAAAATGTGCATCTCCACTGCAACGCAGTTTGCTTAACACTAAATCATTTAGTCTAAATGCAGCCAGAGACTCTGGCCCAGAGTTGACCTCGCTTACAATTCGCACGCATCCGGGGCTCTGGCCAATCAAATTCTATTTGGCGTTCTATCCTTGTTCTTTTCACGCGGGTATTGAACAGCCGTCCTTTCCAGTGCGGTCGGACTTGCATTTGCAAGCACTGTATAGCGACGGTGTCACTTCCGATGCATAGGCACGACTATGTCACTTCCGAAATGTGGCAACATGGCAAAGTGCACGAAAGAATTAAGGATACAAGCAGAGACTTTGATATAAGTTACGCTTTGTTCATTGCGTTAAAAAACGCAAAGCGCAAACCTGCGAAATTGTTTTGAAAACGCCACACTATGTTTTATCGGCGGAAAAAATACATTTTTATAAACCATTTTATTATGGGTATTTTTATGACGATAATTTGTTAAAAACATTTTAAAGCAATAAATTTGGGTAAAGAATTATTTTTAAATAATTATGTTTTTATTTTATGACACCTTAAAGTAAAATGTTTTTAAAACAGTTAAACTATATCTTTTAATCGAACAAAATATATCTTTTTTAAATAAGTTTAAAGTAGACCTTAATCTACATATATAAAAATTCGTGTTTAAAAATTAAAATTAAAAGTTAAAATGTTTTAAAGATACACGGAAAAAAATCTATACTGATTCCAAGAAAATTCAACTCTATCCAAGTATAGCTTAGTTTCCCTATTCCGCAAGTAAATTTATACTTGTTTCAAGTATCCTCATATTCTTATAAAATAAAGATAGCTTCGGTTTAATCTAAGATTATTGCTATACTAAAAATAAGAAACACACTAATTTTGAGTTAAGTATACAAATTTGTCTTCAATGAAGAGTACGGTATTCTTGTTGTAACGTTAGTAGGTATGTACTTCATCAAAGTATAGTTTCTTTGTAAAATCTTTACAGTATTCTTGATTTAAGAATATACTTTCTTTAAAATTTATTTATTTATACTTATTGTAAGTACACGCTTTACTTGCATAAAATGCTTGTATTCTTACTTTTCCTTTTTTTATATTTGATAAAAGTATAGTATATATTTAAAATAACTTTACACTATTCTTAAAGAAAGTGGTTGATTAGAAAAAAAAATTCCCTCGTCTAGCGACTCGGAATAATTTTTACAAAAAAAACATTCGTGACCCTGAAAAATATTTGTATTAATTATTCTACTACTACGGAAAATACAAGTGAAAGTGAAAATATAATCGTTATGACAGTAATTTAACAGTATTTTTGGCATATTATTTTAATTATTTTAATGTACTAAAGTACCAAGTATAATAGGCACTGATATCACAATAGGTTTATTACCTAACAGTCTTAGAGGTATTAGAAAAAGTACTGTCAATTTATATAAATTCATTCTTTCACGGTTAATTAACATAGATACTATATTTTACATTTTATTTTTTTAGTACCTAGGTATCACATTTTTGGTGCTATATGTAAAGGTAAGGTTTTTTAATCACAATAGTTAATATTTTTTTAAGTAGGTATTTTTATTGTCAGTAAAATTTATCTCCAGCTAAATAATATGTAAAATGAGTCTCTAAGAAGGCTACCATTATCATCGTAGATGGTTTGGTGTTAATTCTTCAATTTTTTCTCTACACTTGATCCTCAATCCTATTTTTGGAATTAATTCCTTTAAATTCTCCTCGCTTAGGTTTACCATAATATCGATATCTATCTCGTTTTCTAAAACAAAAATAATATAGCTGAATTGGAGGCTATAGCCTTTCTGCTGTTTATGTTTTATTGTCTATTACCTGTCGTATGCTATCCATTTTACACTACAGTATACCTATCCATTTTACACTACATTTTTACGATCATGCCTAGTTAATTACTTTAAATTAATGAAATATTATTTACTTACCCAAAAATGTGTCTAGTAAACATTCTAAGCCCCAATTTTTAAGTTTCTTCTCCATTATTTTTTATTAAAAATAACATCCAGACCAAAGAAGGAAAAAACGAACTGCCGGTGCCGACACGTACACACGCTACCACCATAGAACACAGGACAGAACTGAACACAGAAACTGCGTCTTTTCTTTTAGCGAAGCGGTCTTAGAGGGTGGACGGTATTTACTTAAGCGAAGAATAAGGTATTTGTTTTAATAATAGCTATACTTAAATACAGTATAGTGTATTCTTTGTTCTAGTCTTATACTTAAATTGAAGTATAAGCGTTCTTGTATTAAATATACATATATTTAAATAAAGTATACCGAAATTTCATACAAATATACAGAATACTTAAATCAAGTGGCAATATTCCGCTTTGAGTAAACAACTAGAGGTCTTTCATCTAAGTATTATTGTATATTTGATTTAAGTATACCAATTTTCTTTAAAATAAAATACCTTTAAACTCAATCCAAGAATACTCATCTCAAATCAAGTAACAGTTTTTCTTAAAAATTAAGTATATCCCATTACTTAGTTTAAATGTACGCTAATCTCATAGAAATAATAAATATACTTAAATCAAGTTCCTAACATGAAGTATAGAACTATTCTTAAACCTAGTAAGGGATTTTTTTCCGTGTACATTAGTAAAATTAGTAGAAAAAAATTCATATATATATGAATTTAAATACGATTGCCTCTGATTTTCACGTTGATAAAGTTGTTCAGTAAACTTTACGTTATAAGTACACAAAAAATTAGCTGCATATACGCACATATGGAAAAGTTATGAATTTTTATTTATCGCGCTGCATGGCTAAATCGCGAGCGCTCGTATATACATAAGTAAGGCATTGTCTACCCACTCAAGATTTTCGTACAGATCTATGCTCATAAGTTTTAGTTGAATTTATTAATTGTTATAAATATTTTAACATGTATTACATTTTTTATAGGATTAATAATTAATAACCTATTCATAACAAATTATGAATTAAATAATAGATAATCCTTTGCTTTGTAGGTTATCTTAATTTTATAAATTAATTAATAATCCCTTGTTTTGCATCTTTTTGAGGAAACTCAAGAATCTAGACATAAGGATTTTAAAAAATTGTTATATAATATATTATGTTTTCGAGAAAAACAAATCGAAAATCAACAAACGAAAATATATTTCATCCTCTTTTAATATCGTCTGACCCCCTAATAACGTTACTAAGAACGGCTACTTAGGAGAAATACAAAATTTGTAAAATATGAGGAATTATTATAGGAAAAAATTTTAAAATTTAAATTATGTTTATTTATTTCTTAAAGTGTGCTGAGTATGTGTATAATATGTATTTATTTACAATAAAAAAGTTATTGAATTATTTTCGCCATCATTTCACCGCGAACATTTAAAAAAGGCATTTAAAAAATAAAGACCTTTATTTTTTAATTAAAGTATAGTTAATTATGCCTATTAAGTCTTATTTAACACAGTTAAAAATAGAAAAATAAATATTTCATGCAATAAAAAAGTTTGATTTTTTCCTTAATTGATGCTTTAATTAGGACCACCTAAAACGCATTTAAAAATTAAAATTCGTTATATTTTTCAATTAAAATAAAGTTAATTATACCTAATAAGTCTTATTTAACAAATAAAAAAATAAATATTTTTTTGCAATAAAAAAATTATGGGGTTATTATAATAGATATTTATTTATTATTTATTATTATTATACATTATAATGCAGTAAAAAATAAAAAAAATGGATATTTATTTGTTATAAAAAAAGTTTGTGAATTATTTCTATAAAACAGTGCTTTTTGATAATCTAAAAACGCATTTAAAAAATAAAAACCTTTAAAATTAAAATATGGTTTATTATACGTAATAACTCATTTAACACATTATAAATAAAAAATTAATATTTACAAAAAAAAATACAAAACAGTGCTTTTTGACGTGCGTTGCAGCACAAAAACAGAACAGTAAATTAAAATAATAACAATATTCCCATTATACTTACATTACAAATTGTAATGTAAGTATAATAATAATAATAATAATAATAATAATAAGTACTATACTATAAGTGTAATAATAATAAGTACTTTCTTGATTGCAAAAAGCAAGATAAATTTATTAAGAATTAATATCTTTGCTATTTCTTTTTATTGTAATTTACAATAAAAAGAAATGGCAAAGATATTAATTCTTAATAAATTTATCTTGCTTTTTGCAATCAAGAAAGTACTTATTATTATTACAGTCTGGAAAGGTTATTATCAAACTGTCTTTAATCGAAGATTAAAGGTTCAATTCATATTTTAAATCTGGCGGTTTAAGGACCACGCCTTGAGCCGCTGCATTTTGATTGGCTCGCATGTTTAATATATGCAGATGCAGATTCAAAGGCAGTTCGTTTTTCTGCTATTGTTATTATTTTAAAATAATAAAGGTTTTTGCATGTTTTTAGATATTTAAAAAAAGGATAATATCAATGTTATAATACAATGTGTTTTATGTTTTTACCAGGTAATTCAAAAGATATTTTGTGAAAAAGAAAACATCAATGTTATAAATACAGGGTGTTTCTACTAAAAATTGACAACCTAAATTAGGTTACCTATAGAGATCTCATCGAGACTACCACTTTTTTCAAATAAATATTTTTAATTTGAGCTTTTGTTTTTGAATTATCGAACTTTGTTTTTAAATAAACCTTTTTATTAAAGTTAATTATATGCAGATTTAAAAAAAATTGTAATTTTAATTTCTACCTACAATTTTTGTGTTAAACATTTAAAAAAATTTATCAACCGACGAAAATAACAGCTCCAATGAAAAATATTTATTTAAAAAAGTGTCGGACTCGATAATTATTTCTTATAAGATCTACAAACTTTATTATGTTGTCCACTTTGATAAACACCCTTATTAATTCTATAAAAATATTAATTTTAACATTTTTATGACGAGAGAAAAAATTATATTAAAAAATACGTATGTAAGTAGGTACTATTTTTTTAAATTCGTAAATTTTGACATTTTATTTTTTAGTACCTTTTGTAGATTTATTACAGTTTTATACATTTAGCCACAGCGCAGTTTGAGATTATAACCCAACACATAAAATAACAAAAACAAAATAAAAATATTAAATTTGGATGTCTTACACTTAAAATAATAATTATTATAATTTTAATTTGGAAATAATATAATAATAATACACGCAATATTCTCTCCACTCAAAAAATATTAAATTATTAATATTATTATTAAAACATTACCAAACATAATTTAACATAATAATATTATTAAACAATGCAAGTTTAATAACTAGTTTCGAACGTCGAATGTGCCGTACTTACGCTTGGCGAACGAATCGTGCCCTGGTAGAAAATAACGTTTGCATACATTCAGACAACGTTGCAAATTTGTATAATAATTTGTTATACTCATAACGTTGTCTTAGTGTATCATTTTAAGTGGAAAATACGTAGTTAAAACGTTGTCTTGGAAACGTTATTTTAATGTATGATTTTAAGTGGGAAATACGTAGTTAAAACGTTGTCTTGGAAACGTTGCAGAATTGTATTGCTGGAAACGTTGCAGCAACGTTCCAAATCCCACGTTTAGATACATAAAATTATTTCTAAGTCCCGACGAAAATTTTTCAATGAGGATTTTTTTTTTAATTTTTATACTTTATATAAATAATATTATACATTATTTATAAAAGTAAAATAAAACTCTTCAATTCATTTTCAAAGTCATAATATCAAAAATATGAGCGAAATACACAAAACCCACTTTCAAACAACGTTGCAGAATTGTATTGCTGGAAACGTTGCAACAACGTTCCAAAACCCACGTTTGGCTACATAAAATTTTTTCAAAGTCCCGACGAAAATTTTTGTACTGAAGATTTTTTTTTCAATTTTTTTTTATTATACATTACTTATAAAAGTAAAATAAAACCCTTCAACACATTTTCAAAGTCATAATATCAAAAATATGAGCAAAACACACAAAACCCACTTTCAAACAACGTTGCAGAATTGTATTGCTGGAAACGTTGCAACAACGTTCCAAAACCCACGTTTGGCTACATAAAATTTTTTCAAAGTCCCGACGAAAATTTTTTTTACTGAGGATTTTTTTTTTAATTTTTTTTTTATTATACATTACTTATAAAAGTAAAATAAAACCCTTCAACACATTTTCAAAGTCATAATATCAAAAATATGAGCGAAACACACAAAACCCACTTTCAAACAACGTTGCAGAATTGTATTGCTGGAAACGTTGCAACAACGTTCCAAAACCCACGTTTGGCTACATAAAATTTTTTCAAAGTCCCGACGAAAATTTTTTTACTGAGGATTTTTTTTTTAATTTTTTTTTTATTATACATTACTTATAAAAGTAAAATAAAACCCTTCAACACATTTTCAAAGTCATAATATCAAAAATATGAGCGAAATACACAAAACCCACTTTCAAACAACGTTGCAGAATTGTATTGCTGGAAACGTTGCAACAACGTTCCAAAACCCACGTTTGGCTACATAAAATTTTTTCAAAGTCCCGACGAAAATTTTTTTACTGAGGATTTTTTTTTTAATTTTTTTTTTATTATACATTACTTATAAAAGTAAAATAAAACCCTTCAACACATTTTCAAAGTCATAATATCAAAAATATGAGCGAAACACACAAAACCCACTTTCAAACAACGTTGCAGAATTGTATTGCTGGAAACGTTGCAACAACGTTCCAAAACCCACGTTTGGCTACATAAAATTTTTTCAAAGTCCCGACGAAAATTTTTTTACTGAGGATTTTTTTTTTAATTTTTTTTTTTATTATACATTACTTATAAAAGTAAAATAAAACCCTTCAACACATTTTCAAAGTCATAATATCAAAAATATGAGCGAAACACACAAAACCCACTTTCAAACAACGTTGCAGAATTGTATTGCTGGAAACGTTGCAACAACGTTCCAAAACCCACGTTTGGCTACATAAAATTTTTTCAAAGTCCCGACGAAAATTTTTGTACTGAAGATTTTTTTTTCAATTTTTTTTTATTATACATTACTTATAAAAGTAAAATAAAACCCTTCAACACATTTTCAAAGTCATAATATCAAAAATATGAGCAAAACACACAAAACCCACTTTCAAACAACGTTGCAGAATTGTATTGCTGGAAACGTTGCAACAACGTTCCAAAACCCACGTTTGGCTACATAAAATTTTTTCAAAGTCCCGACGAAAATTTTTTTACTGAGGATTTTTTTTTTAATTTTTTTTTTTATTATACATTACTTATAAAAGTAAAATAAAACCCTTCAACACATTTTCAAAGTCATAATATCAAAAATATGAGCGAAATACACAAAACCCACTTTCAAACAACGTTGCAGAATTGTATTGCTGGAAACGTTGCAACAACGTTCCAAAACCCACGTTTGGCTACATAAAATTTTTTCAAAGTCCCGACGAAAATTTTTTTACTGAGGATTTTTTTTTTAATTTTTTTTTTTATTATACATTACTTATAAAAGTAAAATAAAACCCTTCAACACATTTTCAAAGTCATAATATCAAAAATATGAGCGAAATACACAAAACCCACTTTCAAACAACGTTGCAGAATTGTATTGCTGGAAACGTTGCAACAACGTTCCAAAACCCACGTTTGGCTACATAAAATTTTTTCAAAGTCCCGACGAAAATTTTTTTACTGAGGATTTTTTTTCAATTTTTTTTTATTATACATTACTTATAAAAGTAAAATAAAACCCTTCAACACATTTTTAAAGTCATATTATCAAAAATATGACCGAAATACACAAAACCCACTTTGAAACAACGTTGCAGAATTGTATTGCTGGAAACGTTGCAACAACGTTCCAAATCCCACGTTTAGCTACATAAAATTATTTTTAAGTCCCGACGAAAAATTTTTCAATGAGGATTTTTTTTTAAATTTTTATCCTTTGTAATAACATTAGTTATAAAAGTAAAATCAAACTCTGCAAAAGCTACATAAAATTATTGTCCCGTCGACAAATTTTCGAAGGGATTTTTTAATTTTATTTAAAATGATTTTTAAATAGAAAAAACAGTTAAATAAAGCCCCAAAATAAAGTTAAAAAAATTGTAAAATAAAAAATAACATTAAAAATTAATAAATTTATTGACCATGTAAAAATTTTACAACAACATCTTCTTTGTTTATACTTTCAATAAACACTCCTCTACATAAAATTTTACTTAGGGTAACTGTATATTTTTTAAAACTACTTTTATCAATCCTAAAAACTCCAACAACCCTGGAATCAAGGGGTTTATTATAAAAAAAAGTTGTATTTTCAAATAACTTTCCTGAGGCTGCTGATTCTGAAATAGTCTCAATAAAAAATATGGAATCGTTTTTTAAAAATACAACATCTCCAGATGAATATTTTTCAATATTACTTTTTTTTTTATAGGTAACAAAACCTCTTTGTTCCAGGGTTCTTTTGATAATTTGCTGAAGTTGCAAATTAGAAGTTTGTGTCATTTGTTTAATGTTCAACATAAAATTTTCATAAGGAAATGCACTAAATTCGTCCAGCGAACCATGTTGCATAACATCATCTGAAATATGTATAAGATTGTGTACATTATAGGAAATAGTACCTTCTCCATAAAAATTTTCAAAATTTCTTACAAATTTTAAAATCAATTTTTTTGCAACATTATTGTGTAAAGGATTTTGACACATTTCCTTATTACACAAAATGCGTATGGCCACATGAAGAAACAAAAAATGAATATACTGCTCATTTTCCAATAACTTGTACAATAATGCAGGGCCTGTATAAAGTAAAAATTGTCTAAACTCAGTTGCCTTCCAGTCACTTATTAAGCTGATGGATCTCTGTTTTCTGGCAAATAATCTATGTGAAATATTCAGTTTTTCAATCCTTAAATTAATTTCCTGTTTTACTGTGTCAACCAGTCTTAATCCCATTCTTCCATTCCATAAAGTGTTTAAAATTTTTTTTGCAACACCTAAAAGCACCAAATGCATGTAATCAAGAGGAAAATTTTTGATCATATCAAAATTTAAAATTTCTTCCAATGGGGAAGGTCCTTTGTGGTATTCCGGATTGTGCCTTTCTCTAAAGGATCTATCAGTTCGTAATGAGCTATCCAAAATGGGAAAACTCATTGCATTTATAAATGTACCTTCTGTAACACATTTATTACATCCCGTTGATGAATTATGTCCTTTAACATTTAGAATGTAAGCCTTTGCTGGTGCATCACATATTACATTGTTTAAAACAATATCAATCTTATTTCCATGAATATCCATACCATCTCTTTGTAAACGTTTAATTTCCTCCAACAGCTGTTTTACGTATAAAGCAAGGTCTTCTGGTTTCTTGTTCCCATGATATAAACCAACTAAAAATGGTTCTGAATATTGTTTAACCAAGGCCAGTATTGGCCAAAATGTTGTTGTGTTCGTTGGAGCCACCCCATCAAAGTTCAGGTCTATTTTTATTAAATTTGGAGGATTTTTGCAGGAATCCAACACATACCTAATGCCCTTCTCTAAGCCAATGTGACAATAATTTCCTGGTGACACTGAAACAATTTTACAAGGTCCTGGAGTATGAAGTAATGTCTTGCTAGATTTTGGCACTTCTAAATGTTCTTCCCTTAGTATGCACAATAACTTATCAAGATGGAGATGTGCTATATTACACTCAATTGCCCATTGAGCAATTTTATCTTTAAACAAAATGGGAGGTAATTCTTCGTTTGTATTTACTGTGTGGACTTCAGTTGAACTGGTTGTTATCTCACCCACTATGGAATCTGTATTTATTTCGTTGATATCACTTGATTCATTCTGAAAATCTTGAAGTTCTTCTTGAATTAACCTTACTTCTGAAGCCACTAGCCTATTCAAGTGACGTTTTGAATAATTCATGTTCGTTAAGCTGCAGTAGACACAGGTTTGTTAATTGTGATGATTTTTGTTGCTTTATATATGCACTTTAGGTAATTTTAGTTAATCTTCAGTAATAATTTTTAGGTAAGGTTATGTTGCAAAACAAATTTTTTGTAGGTAATAGGGTGAATAAGCCTGTTAGCCGGACACCACCCATTTTCGGACAATTTCATTTAAAAGTCTCGAAAATAGTTAAATAGCTTGAAATGTTGGTTGTCTAACTATTTCTGATTATTTGACCACCTCCTCTTTTCCATTATTAAAATTCAGCACCCTCTGGTGGCAAGTAAATAATTTGACAGAACACTTTTTTAACCGCCGTGCACGTGACAAGTTGGATGTTAAACGTTTTTGTATTTAAATTGTAGTGATATAGTGCCTTTAAAATAGTAAGTATGGATGTATATTTAAAATTTTTGGTCTCTTTTTTCATTTGACCCTGTTTATACAATATAAAAATAAGTAAATATGCTTAAAAACCTAACTTTTTTTCATTATTTTTACAAAAATTTGCTGTCCGAATAACCGATATTAAAAAATGTTGAAAATCCTTTTTTCGGACAAGCGTCCGAAAACCGGTAAACTAATTTTTTCTTTTTTCTGTCTTCTTCTGACCTTATGTAAAGAAATATACCTTTCGCGTAATTTTTAAGTAAACGGATTTAGTCAAGCAACTTTGCTCTCCGGATTTCGGACACTAAAAAATTTCATTTTATATTATATTTTTCGATACGAAATTTGGTGTCCGACAAAGGGCCCTTTTCTCGACCATACCTTTTTATACTATAGTACCGTTTTTAGTATTTAGGTGCCTATACCTATAGGTATATATTTTAGTATTTCAGATGAAGTTTTTTCAAATATTCAGATATTGCTGTACAATCTGCGTTGACAGCTGTATGGTGTTCCTAAAAGTACTCTCCACGATAAGACACAAGGAAAAGCTCCAGAAAAAAGTGGAAAAACAGGTCCAGAGCCCCAGCTTTGGATAGAGAAAGCAAAATTCTGTGGGTAAAAGGCATAATGGGATAAGTCAAAAAAAGCAATTTTTCAATTGAGACTTTAACGTGTTCGCATTAATTCAGGAAATATATTTATGTTTAGCGGGTATACGCTTTTGTTAGCATATGGCATTAGTGCGAATACGATTAAGGCTCTACTGAAAAATTGCTTATGCCTTTTACCCACAGAATTGCAAACTGGGTCATACATTTAGCCAAATCTGTATTTCCTATTAAAAAACCTGATCTATTTTAATACCGCACAAGATGTCCATTGGACGTCTAATGGACTTACATTGGACATTTGGATGTACAATGGTCGTCCGCTGGACGTCCAATGGATATATGTGCTGTCTGGGAGATACAGTTGAAAAAAAAATTAAAAAATTGTCCGGACAACAAAAAGGAAGACTTATTTGAAAACGGAAGACCAGAAATGGTATCAGAATTTTCTAAAAAGACATCCAGAAATATCTTTAAGAGAAGCTGAAAGTGTAAATAAAGCGCGAGCAGTAGTGACTGAAGAAAGCATTAGATTATGGTAACTTAAAAAATTACTTAAAAGACGATGATCTTCTTTATATCATGGAAGACGGTGATAGGATTTTTAATGGAGACGAATCAGGTTTCTCCCTCTGTCCAAAATCTGGCAAAGTTTTGGGGCCTAAAGGATGGAAGAACTTTTATCAAATCAAAAAAGGCAACGAAAATTTAACGGTTTTAATATGTTTTACCGCTAACGGAAAGATATGTCCACCATTAGTTGTATTCCCATATGTACAACCCCCCAGAGCAGTGGTGGAAAGCATTTTTTATATTTTTGTGTCAATTTTTTTTAAATTTCATTTTTGTTATTATTTATTATTTTATTATGTTCTCTATACTATAGGCACTTACCTATATTTACCAAATAAACTTTTAAACATAGATATGAGTTTGTTTTTTGGAAAATGTTCCAAATCAACCTACGCACCTACAACTTAAAAAATGTCCGAAAATAGGCGAAGTGTTGTCCGGTAATGGGTAAATTGCGTCCGATAAAGGGTAAAATTGACCACCTTTACTTTTTTTTTTAAATAAAATTGGTTTTCACGATCTAATGTTAAAATCCTTTTTAGAAATAATTATTAACATCCTAAAGTATAAACTTTTAAACTGAAACAGGTCTTTGATTGTCCACTACTTTAAATTTAATATTTTTTACCAGCTATGAGCTTAAGCGTCCGACAACAGGCTCAGTCACCCTATTATATCAGAGACAAACAAGTGGATTAAATAATCTTTTTAGCTGTAGGTTTTCTCATACCTTAATTACATTATTAAGGTAGTATCTGCATTTGAAGTTTGATAAAGAAATATAACCTTAATAAATAACCCAAATAGCACCAAGCGGTGCCAATGTGGTAAAAATAAAATGTTGTAATTTAATTAAAAAACTACTAGTTTATTAAAAATAAAAGTATCATTGAAAACTAAAAACGCCATACAAAGTAAGTGAGTAACAATATAAATTGTTAATTTGTTGTTAAAATTGCAAAATTAAGATTTAAAACTGAAATATTTTTGTGTTTCTTATGTTGGCAGCACGAAATTTGAAATGAAAATATTAAAAAGTGCTAAAAAATTAGATAAAAAATATACTGAAATAATCAATTTCTAAGCCATGAACAAATTTTCTTTTGTTGCTCGAGTTTATAGAAACAAATTTTCTATGAAAAAAAGCACTTGTGCTGAAGTTTTAATTCCCACAGATTTTCCATAGATTATTTTAAAAATTTGTTTCTAAGCTCGAGAAACAAAATAGAATTATGTTGATTACACTGCGGCGTATAAAAACAAATACCTGTCTATAATAAATTTTGAAGACATTTTTTAAATCATTGTGTAATTTTTTTTACATAAAACACTTTAAAAAATCGCAAATTAAAACGTTTTATTGCAACCTGGCATCAATGCTTAAGATTTTAACCAATAAAATAAAAGCATCATAATTTGATGCTATCATTTCATTGGTTTGTGCCTTCTATAAAATCTATCGTTCTTTGTCTTTTACGTTATTAACAATTTAGTTCATATAATTTTTGTTCAAACTGACAACACTGCTTGGAGTTGCGCACAAGTTTTCTTTTGGTTCCATCGTTGCCTGACGTGATTGTTTTCTTATGTTCTGTGGTTTGTTCGTTGGCTTATGTTCTGTGTTTATTGTGTTTGAGTTATATTTCAGCATAAAATGGAAGTGTACAAGGTAAGCATATTTTAATATACTTTTAAAACTAATGCCAAAAGAGTTTTTTTCATTATATAGGTACATACCTATATACCTAGTATAGTATTTATTATGCCATTGCAAAAGCGAATAGGGGCCATTTTGATTTTTTAGGAAAATTACAAAATTATATATTATTATATTATATACTTAACATTTTGAATGGCCACGTTGTTTTGTGGTTATTATTAAATTGTTTATAAAATAATAATTTTTAAATGAATGTATTATTTTGTAACATTTTAAAATTTGTTAACAGAAGTAGGTATAATTAAGGATTACCTGAGGGATTACCTGCAAAACTTTTATTATAGATGTACCTGCCTCGGGTACAAAATAATATTTTCAAATACCTAATTTAAATTTATTTTATAACAAACCTAAAATTGTTCAATTATTTAACCTACTGTTTTTTTTTAATTATTTTGGCACGTTATTTTTTTGTCTGGTAAGAAGTTAAAATTATAGTAAAAACAAGCTATTGTACTTAGGCTACTAACTTTTATTAGGTTTAATTTTTATTGGTTTGAAATGTGTTTTATTAATGAAATCAATTATTATATTTTAGCAAAACAATACCAACGTAGGTAGGGTACCATTGTACCATGTTGTGCAATATTTACCCGTAACTACAAAGTTACTTGTACCCAATATCTGTTACTACAAAGTTACTTGTACCCATTATCTGTAACTACATAGTTACTTTAGATATATTTTGCAAAGAAATATGCAATCTAAAAA
The DNA here is from genome assembly GCA_921294245.1 of Brassicogethes aeneus. Lineage (NCBI taxonomy): Eukaryota > Metazoa > Arthropoda > Insecta > Coleoptera > Nitidulidae > Brassicogethes > Brassicogethes aeneus. The sequence continues at coordinate 50,929,023 of OV121135.1, forward strand.
AAATTATACAGGTAAAGGAAAGAGTAAGTATTATATTGTAAGTACACACTTATTAAGATTGTTTTTTTATCACCAGATTTTTATTCAATACACTTTTACATTTACATGTTCAATCATACTTTAGCATTCCTTAATTTTTTGAACAACCTGCAAACTACATACATATGTAGTTATCTTATTTTTTTGCTGACACTACCCATTTTAAATAACTTGTTGATAATTATTACTATTTTTTTTAAGGAATTTTGCATAGTGGAATTTGATTCTAAGCAGGTGGAAGGAGTGCACCAATCGTGGTTGCAAAAGGTTGGACACACCACTTATTGCTGGTGGCCACCAAGTGGCCATAAATATATCAATGTGTCTAGATTTAAAAGCATTAATAAATACAACTTGGATGGATGGTTCACCCTGGAGGTTAAAGTTATAAACGATTATGGTAAATTTAGTTTTATTTTTACCAACATAAAATTTATATATTTCATTCCAGACACATTACCAAAATGCCTGGCAAAACTGAGGCACCTTGAAAATAACACGTCCTCATCCAGTGAGGGGCAAAAGGGCAGAGGCTACAGGAAAATTAAAAAAAAAGTTTTAAATGATTCTGATTGTAAGCATAATTATTTCTTAAGTTTATAAATTCTAAATAAATTCTTTTTTAGCCAATGAAGACGAATTACCTTACAAAAAACCACGAAAAGGTTTATATTTATCTTTTGGTGTAGGTACATATTATTAAATACATTTATTTCTTAATTTTTAGATCTTCAAGATAATATTGAAAAAAGAATGGAGGATATTCACCATCAATCTTCAGCAAGTGGTAATATTCACCATCAATCTTCAGCAAGTGGTAATATTCACCATCAATCTTCAGCAAGTGGTAATTAGTTTTTTTGAGTGTTGAATGCATCTAACGATACATTTTTTCTAGAAACAATTATTTCGGATCCAACAATTCAGGAGAAAAATCAAAATTTAAATGCAAGCGAACATTTTAATGAAAGTGAACATGAAAGCATAAATTTATTGGAACCACTTAATGATGGTAAGTACCTATTAATATTAAATATTATTTTATATTATTATCAATGATTTATTTTAGTAATTAATGATACTCGTATAACCTTTGAGTCATTAAGGGCAGAGCAGGGCTCAGCCAATACGGAGTTGGCTCAAATAAATGGTATGTATTTAGTATTTTTATTTAGGTTTAGTTAAATAAAAATGAATAGTGTTTAATACTTTATTTACAGATAGGATGAATGCAATGGACAAAAAAATGGACATCATATTAAGGGAGGTAAAAAAGGTCCAAATTTTATTATCCAACAAAAATTATAATAACAATCCTGAGGTATACTCAGTGTTGGAGGAATTGCCATTGAAGACAATCGAAGAAGTGAGGCAATTTGATATAAAATTAAATGATCCTATCAACAAAGAAAAATTTGTAAGTATTATACAATCTACCACCTTTACAGTTTTTCAAGGAAATATTAAAAAAGTTAAAATATTTTAAAATTAATTTTGCAGATTGGCCACGTTAAATATTTTATGGAGACCAAACCAGAATCCACAATCCGCAAAATATTGAAGTCGATCTACACTGACGAATTGGCAATAAAATTATCGTGGACTGGGAGGAAGGAAACATTTGGGGTAGCCAATACCCTTCAAATAAAGATTATGGAAGGTAAGTTTTACTAATTATTATTATTTATTGAGATGTTAATTTAATCAATTTTAGGGGTACTTCAAACCTCACTTCCACGCTTTGTGAAAAGCGTTTTTGTGACAACAGTCCAAAATTGGTTCCGATTTGCCAAGTCAAGGGACCAAAGAAGCCACTAAATTATTTTTTTATTATTATTATTGATTATTATTATTGATTAAAGGTGTTGAACCAGTTGGGTTGCTGGATTTTGGATAGCCTCACCAGCCTTGTGCCCCCCCCAAATTAAGATAATTTAAATTCAATTGACTTAATTTGTAATTTACTATAGTTTACTAAAACATTTTAAAATTTTTGTAAAAAAATAAGTTTAAATAGGTACAGGGTGATCCATTATAAATGTCCACCCCCCCTAACTTTTTTCCTTTAGATTTTAGAAAAAAAAGTTTATATAAAAGTTGTAGGGTTCAACTAAAAGTTTTTTTTCGTGTTATGTTTACGTATACAGGGGGATTCAAAAACATATTACAGATAAAAATATATTTTTTTCCTATGGAATGACCTATATTTTATATCCTTATGTAATAACTCTTTAAACTCTGACTTCAAAAATATATAACACATTATGGATATTTTTAATATATATGGCAGAAAATGCCAAAAACTGAAATTTCACTTATAAGGCCATGGGTCGTCATTTTTTCATTCGTCGTTTCATTATTTGTTTTGACGTCTATATTGAGTGATTTTCGATAGCCCTTTTTTAGTTTTTCTATAGCTTGATTAATCCAGTTAGATTCTAACTGGATTAATCATTCTAACTGTTAGAATGATTGGTATTTATATTATTTATTTCAGTCCTAATTCCTTCTTTTATTATGTTAATGTTTTCTTGTCTAGTAAAATAAATTTTATTTTTTAAATGACCCCATAAAAAAGTATCTAGAACCGTAAGGTCTGGACTATTAGTTGGCCATATCGTTGTTCTTTGTCTTCCAATCCATTCTCTATATTTATTGTTGAGATAGTCCGTTACTCGAGCAATATTATGTGGAGGTGCTCCATCTTGTTGCCAAATAATTTCGGTGGCTTCATTCAGTGGCATATTATCTATATTCTACATCTTCTGATATAATCCTTTGATATCTATCACCTGATAATGCACCTTCATAAAATATACATAGGGCCTACAATTTTGTTCTTTTTAATTCCACATCAAGCATTAAAAGAACGAAGCCCAGAACGTTTCACTTCAAAATATTTTTCTGGATTTTCTGTAGACCAATAGTGTAAATTTTTTTTGTTTGGTACGCCTGCTGTTGTAAAAGAATATTCGTCAGTCCATAAAATTTAATGAAAAAATAGAGGGTCGATTTCTAGTTTTTCTAACATAAGCCTATAAAATATTAGTCTTTTTGCCTTATTTTCCCCCGTGAGGTGCTGCACTTTCATCATTTTAAAAGGATGCCACTTGTTTTTCTTTAAAATTCTCCAGATTGTTCCAAAACTTTTATGCAAATCGCGAACTCCATCACGTACGGAATTTAAACGGTTCTCTGAAAAATATACTATAATTATTACTAGAAAAAATACAGCAAGGCCGTAAAATCTGGAAAATATTATTCGGTATTTTAAAAACTCCATCTTGGTCCTCAATAAACTTTTTTGGAGACCAGAGACAACAAAAAACAATGGTCGTCTCAATGAGCAGCGATTTTTGAAATACTCAAGTATTTATAACGCAATAATTTATTACTAATAAATAAAAGACTCTTCTATATTTTAGTGGTAGCCGTATTATGACGAACGGACAAAGTTAAAAAATTCAAAATATATGTTACCAATATAATATAAACAGACGTCTAATTCTTCATCCAGGTTTGGAATGATTTGCCTTTTTCTTTTTTTTCAGTATTTATTTCTCCGAAGTGACAAATAAATACGTTTAAACGCCTTTCTAGATGGTATATTAATATTGTCACCATCCCCGTGGATTTCTATATATTCGCGTCTTGCCGCATCTGCATTTTTGTTATTTTTAATATATAGATTAATAATTTCAAATTTTTCATTTTCGGAACACCATAATTACACACTTATCAAAATTGCGCCAGAACTGCCATAGTAATAACTAAATAAACAATGGAACGATTAATGGCGTCCCATGGCTTGCTAAGTGAAATTTTAGTTTTTGGCATTTTCTGTTTTAATTATTAAAAATAACCCTAATGTCATATATATTTTTAAAATCAGCGTTTAAATAGCTATCACATAAGGATATAAAATATAGGTCATTCCATAGGAAAAAAATCTGTTTTTATCTGTTATTTTTTTTTGGATCCCCCTGTATACGTAAACATACCACGAAAAAAAACTTTTAGTTGAACCCTACAACTTTTATATAAAACTTTTTTTTCTAAAATCTAAAGGAAAAAAGTTAGGGGGGGGTGGACATTTATAATGGATCACCCTGTACCTATTTATTATTTTTTTTGCAAAAATTTAAATCATGTGAAATTTAGTATAAACTATGGTAAATGATAAATTGCACCACATTAAATTATTTTAATTAGAAGGGCAGGAGGTTTGCCAGGAACTAACTTTTTTTTTGCAAATCTTAATGTAAATTTTGCTTTACAAAACTTGCTTATTTAATATCTGAGAAATATGTACATCCAAAATCCACCAACCTGACACATTATTGTTAACAATTAGCTTCAAAAGTAAAAAATTATTTACGTCCTTGTAAGAACGTAAATAATTTTTTCTACAACCACTATGTAAAAGTTACATTGCTTAGAAAATGAATCTTTTCATTGGCAAGGCAAAACTCAAATGTAAAGTGACATTTCTGTGTAAAAAGTGTGAAAAGAAATTAAAAACAGAATAAGATGAAAGTAATTTTAACAGCTGTCAAACACGTTTTTAGGTTATTTTGTTTTGCATTTGAAAATAATAAAAAATAAAAGGGTCGTAGAAAGCTTTCTTCAGCAATTTAAAACTTGCATGAAAAAGTCGCTTTTCAACACTTGTTAAACAAACTATTATACATTTACCACACATTTTTTGTATATGTTTTAAAATCTTACTTTTCTAATCTACTGTACAATGGTTATCATTGCTAACCAAAAATCATGTATTTTTTACTGAATAATCAGTAGCAAATTTTATCCATGATTTTAGGTTTTTGGTTAGCAATCCATTTACTTAATTTTTTAAAATGTTACTTTTCTCAAATAGTACACAATGGTTACCATTGATAATGCACCATAGTTACCATTACCTACTAATGATTATAATTAGTAAAAAATTGTTTACATGATTTTATATTTTTACTTAGCAATAGGTTTAAACCTTAATGATATTTAATAATAGTTTTAATAATAAATTAAAACCATGTAAATCAATTCAAAGCATTTTTTTTACTGCTTGTGCAATAGATTTTTTAATAGAAATTTTTTTCCCTATATGAGACATTCTTTTACATATCGTACGGATTACAGAAAACATATTTTTTCAAATGTTTAAAATGACTTAATTTTTTTTTACAGCATCTTTTCATAAATTTAGCCGACCCCTATATCGGAATTTTTGCAGAAAATTTATTTTTCCAAAGATATATTGATTTAAACTTTTGATAAAATTTGAAAAAATGCTGAATTTTTTTGTACTTAAAATTCATTATCTCCGGTTCTACTGATCGGATCGTTTTCATTTTTTTTTTATTTTAAACCATATTACATAGTCTTTTTAGATAAATATTTAAAAAGTTTGTGTTTTGTTTATTATTTGAAAAAAATATTTTTTTTTGTATAAACAGATTTTTTGTGTTTGCCCCCTCTATGAAAAAAAATGAAAAAAATATTGTTTTATGCACTATTTATTACTCTACAAAATGAATTTTTCAGAAAAATGGAGACTTTTTTGGATCGGAAGATATTAAATATTTTCGAGCGCGTGACCGGTACAAGCCGTAAGGGGGCATCCATTAATTACGTGAGGCGTTTAGGGGAGGGAGGGGGTCAAGCCAAATCTCATCAATTCTCACGTAAGGGAGAGGGGGGGGTCTCGGCAAATATCACGTAATTTTTAACAAAGTATGTTTTTTTAATAAATCCAACAGAATCAAGAAGTTTAACGTATAAACATTAAAAATAAGTAGTGATGTAAAATTCTCGAGCACGTATTTTAGAAGAACGTTCCCCGAGCACAAACGAGCATGAACGAGAATAAACGAGCATAAACGAAAAAAACCCGAGAATTTATGTTTGGGGTGTGATAAAGTATTCAAAAACTTACTTTTCCTGTTTTTTCCGAAAATGCTCAAAATTCTCAAAATGCTAAAAATGCTCAAAATTTTCCAAACGCTTCTTAAGAAAAATGACACTGTATTAATATTCTGGGTTGTAAATAATACAATAATTACTTCTAACTTAAAAAAAAACTTTATTAAGTAAGAAATAGCAAAATTTTAAGTAACATCTTAAATAGCATACAAAGTACCGTGATGTAGAAACATCATGTAAGAATTTAGGTAACTTAACAAAAAACTTTTTATAAAAAAAAAAATCAAATGCCTCGCATTTTCTTCAGGGCATATTTATTAAATCAAATATTTAAGTTTCCCGCGGAAAACAAAAAAAAATAACACTACCCAATCTCTCTAATCACACACACTGACCCGAGCACTGACCTTTACGCAACGAATCGAATGTGTTAACTGAATCAAAATTAAAATAGTCAAAATATTTTTAAAACCCAACAGCCGCATAGAAAAACATGCAAAAACTACGCTCGGCATCGCCACAAAAGAGACCGGCGGTTTGTGATACCGTTGCCGACAGTAGTTTTTGCATGTTTGTTAACTATTTGAAGATATTACCAGGGCTGTATTATGTGCAATACACGCGGTCACGCGGATGAAACGCGCCGATTGGCCAGAATCGTGCTCAAAGTTCTCTAGAGAACGTCCGCGCACGATAAATCGTTTGGACACGAAAGAACGATCTATCATCCCTATTAAAAATGCCCTATAGAACCCATATTGATCCAGATAAGGAAACTAATATGGATTTATATGGTTCTATATGTCCTATATGGAATGACCTGGTTTACACTTTGGAATCTATATGGTTTAATATGGAATTTCATTTTAAAATGTACAACTTAGGGATTTTTATATGGATTTATCTGGTTTCTGTTTTATGTGTCTTTCCATATAGGTTTCCCTATATGGTTGAATATGGAATTCCATTTTTTAAATGTATATATATTTAAACGAAAATTGCATATTAAACCATATAGATTCCCCTATATGGTTAAATATGGATCTATATGGTAATAATTTTTTTCACACCCAAACCATATTGGGCCAGATAGAGCAATATGAACCTATATGGCAATCCATATAGAAATCACTTTTCTATATGGTTTTCCAGGTATGGAATTCTATCTGGTTCAATAGTGCAATGCCTGTTTCAAATTCCTATATTGAACCATATAGAACCATATATATATATATATATATGTGTTTCTATATGGCATTTTTAATAGGGATGCGCGCACGAACGATTTAATTGTGCGCGAATATTCGCCACAGCACGAAGGGAACGTTCCCCACTCTACATCACTAAAAATAAGCATTTTTTAAAATCTCACGTGAGATTAGGGGGAGGGGGTTGAGCCAAATCTCACGACATCTCAGCAAGGGGGGAGGGGGTCAAAAAATCGCTAAAATTGACTCACGTAATTAATGGACACCCCCTAATCAGACATCTTCGAAACGCTAACACATTTAGGATAGTGTAAACTCATACATCGTTTTAAAAAAATTCCAGCGCTTTTTGTAAATTAATTCTGATTTTAAAGGTTTTCAATAATTTTAAATAAATTAAATTTTAAATAATACAAACTCCAATTAATGAGTAAATTTATTAACTGGCAGAATTGACATTTGCACAAATAAGTCACCAATTAAAAGATGTCGAATCATGGCACTCTTATACAAAATATCACGTCACCCGCCACATGCACTAATACGTTTGAATATTACGCGCTTGACAGTCCTGTCACGCGCTCGAAAATGTTTAATATCTTCCGATCCAAAAGAGTCTCCACTGTTCTGAAAAATGTATTTTGTAGATAAAGAAAAAGCGCATAAAATAGTATTTTTTTCCTTTTATTTTATAGAGGGGGCAAACATGAAAAACTAGTTTAAAAAATTAATCTGTTATTAACTCCCTATACTTAAAAAAAAAAAAAAATTTAATTTATTTATTTGAAAAGCCTATTCAATAAGGTTTAAAACAAAAAAAAACAAAATCGATCCGATCAGTAGAACCGGAGATAATTGGTTTTATGTAGAGGAGAATTCATCGTTTTATCGCAATTCATAAAAACTTTATATCAACATATCTCTGAAAAAACAAATTTTTTACAGAAAACCTGATACACGTATCTGCTTATTTACTGAATAAAAGCGGTAAAAAAATTTTCATGCGAATCCAAACCCTAAAGTCAAAATAGGTGTACGATTTGTAAAAGAATGTCTTATATGTACATTTGTAATTACTAAAATTTACTTTAATGAAATGTAAAAATTTCTGACCTAATACTCAACTTTTTTTAATATTTTAATTTTTGTATTTATTTTCATATTTTGTATTATTTGTTGTAAAATAAATTTTTGTAATGTTTTAAATATTTTTTTTAAAAATATTCTACAAATCCTACCCAAAATAATTAAAAAATCCAACGTTTTGTAATACAGAAATCCCACATATTTCTAACGTTTTATAATACATAAAACCCACGTTGTATAATACACAAAACCCACGTATTTGCAACGTTTTATAATACATAAAAGCAACGTTGTATAATACACAAAACCCACGTATTTGCAACGTTTTATAATACATAAAAGCAACGTTGTATAATACGTAAATCCCACGTTTTTTATAACATTAAAAACTAACGTTGTCAGATAACGTTATAAACCGGGACATTTCAACATAAAATTATACATAAAAGTTAGGTTTTGCCAACGTGGGAAAAACGTTGTTTCTACGTAAAATTTCTACTAGGGTGGTTACTAAGTGTTGCACATAACAGAATATTTACTTTAAGCGTTTCGAATTAAAAAAGGTCCGCATGAGCAACGGAGAGAGATAACTAGACTAAATCTATTTTTAGACTCGAAAATCTGGCAACCCTGTCGGAAGTGTCTACGATGCAATTGTCTCTATATATGATGGAAGTGACTAAGTCACGGCCATAGTACACAAATATTTATTTGCGAAATCCTTTCCCCTCTCTAGAGATTCGGATTACGTAGGTTCCCCTTCACTTATATATAGTTTTAAAATGCTTGTATAAGCCTTCGTTCATGTGGAAGTTAGGACGCCTTGTTTATACTACGGAAGTGACAACTTAACAGGCATCGATATATATATATATATATATATATATATATATATATATATATATATGAATAATATTTAATGTTGAGTTAATCACTAGTACAAATAAATTGCTTACAAGATAATTAACCGAATTGTTAGCGTTTATGTAATTTAATTAGTAGAAAAAAATGTCTATGTTTTGTTTAAAAACATTACAAAACTGATCTTTGAACTTGCAGTTTATTTCAATTACATTTTAGTAAATTATTGTTTGTATTAACTATTAAATATTTGCTCTGTAACTACAAAAGTTGTGCGAATGGATAACTGTTCTAAGTCGAGCATTAGGCGAAGCTAACTTTAATGGAAGCTAGAGACTTATTTAAAGCACTTCCCCTATTTTGTTTAAGCTCCAGCCGGGACTAACCTATGACAATGAATAGAGGTACTGTAGACCAAAATTATTACATTATATTGTATTGTACCTACACAATGTTCAATTTAAAGAAGAAAAGTCTAGCAGTACTGTTTTGGCTGTTTGTAAAGGAAACCTTTATTGACACAATTTAAACAGAATAAATAACAACACATATTATGTTTTGGATATGGAAAGCAAATATAAAGCTGATTCTTTTAAATTCTTTCTTGATCTCTAAGGTGCACCCATTTTTCTGATTCTTTCCACAATTCAGCTTCAAATTGTTTATCGCTTAAAATACTAGGAGAAGGATAGGAATAGAAGTCCCAATAAAATGCTCCTGTCAAGTGTTTTAGGCTGTGCGACATAGCCAGCTTCAATGTTAGTTGGGCGCCAGATTCAGGCGACTAAAATGCAAATAGTTTATTTTAGTTTTTAAAAATTGTATCTCAAAACAAACTTTAAAGTAAAGTCTTCCCAAACCGTAAAATAATTTCACAAAAAGTGTAGGCAGAACGGCATCAGCTGCCTGGAAAATATCCGTGTAACAAACTCCAGGGTGTAAAGCGTTTGAGGTTATATTGAAAGGTTTTAATTTTTCTGCAAATGCATTTGACATGACAACTATAGCTGCCTTGGTATCGGCATAAGAATGCGTTAAGGCTAAGTAACGAAGATCAGCTTTTTTTGCTCCCATTGAATTTACTTCTAATTGGTTTAACCATACCGAAAACGATGAAAGCCATACAATTCTTGCTCTATTAGGTTTTTTTAAGAGCCCTTAAACAATTTGATTTTATGTTTGCAATCCAAGTTTCAAAAAGTAATCTGCTATACCTACCTATAAGTAAATGTGTTAGAAGGAATGGTCCCAAATAGTTTACTTGGTTAATAATTTGATAGCCATCTTCAGTCAATTCTTCAGAAATGGTTCCAACGCCTGAGTTGTTGATTAAAATATCGATTTTTTCCTCGGTTTTGTTGAGATCTTCAGCAAAACTTCTGATTGATTTAAATGAAGTTAAGTCGAGCTTCTTCAATACTATGTTAGGATTATTTGTTAGGTTAATTATTTGTTCCTTGTCTTTTTCGGCATTACTTCGACATGCAATAATTACTCTACAACCTCTAGCAGCTAAACCTAATGAAGTTTGGAAGCCCAAACCTGAAAAAGCAGAATGAAGAAGAAATTGTGGCAAAAAAGCAAAACTGAGTTTTATAAGAAATAAGAAATAAGAAATGAAATGAAGAAATGCGCACATAAATAATTAATAGTTATTTGTTTTACAAGTGTTGAAAAGCGACTTTTTCATGCGAGTGTTTAAGTTGCTCACGAGGCCGCCAGCTTGAAGAAAGCTTTTCTCACAAGTGAAACAGAATGTTTTTTTTCTACTCCTATTACGGAATTTGACCCTTATAATATCACTTTTATCTATGGAATGACATATATTCTGTAAAGTGTTACAGAATGAAATATTCTATCATCTGATGACAGAATAAACACTCGTGGCGACATCTCTGTTTTTAATATCTAACAAATTTTAGACCGATCCAACCTCACTCTCTCCAATTAAATTATTTTTATATGGTATTTTTTGGAAACGTAAAAAAAGTATAGTCTGAAACACGTTTGGAATTGCATATTCCGCTCTCGTGAAACCGTCAAACTCGCCTTCGGCTTGTGTGACAAACTCTTCACTCGAGCGGAATATGCTGTATTCCAAACTTGTTACAGAATATACTATTGTACGACCGTTTTATTTTTTATTATATTGAAATACAAAGCAATATAACCTAAAAACGTGTTTGACAGCTGTTAAAATTACTTTAATCTTATTTTAATTTTTAAGGTAAAAGTTACTTAAAATTAATAAACTTACCTTTTCAATTTAAATAAGGAAAAATTGGAATTTATTATACAAACACAATTAATTGTGTTCTAAATTATATTTAGATATACATATCCAAATACAATACAAATTTTGAAACGAATGTCAAACGATGCTATCAATTTCTTTTCACACAGACCTGTCACTTTTCACAAAGGAATGTCACTTTACATTCGTGTTTTGCCTTGCCAATGAAAAGATTCATTTTCTGAGTAACGATGCCATTACGAAATGTGACTTTTACATAGTGGTCGTAGAAAAAATATTTTACCTCTATTTCCTCCGGTGACCAGGGCAGTTTTTCCAACCAAACAAGTTTTACTATTATTCCTGGTATCAGTAACTCTGAGTAGAACCCAAAAAAGAAACGCCGCACCAAAGAATAGGTAAATCATTATTTATAGATATCAACCTAGCAATTACACTAGCTGTAGGTAATGTTATGATTGTCTTAACATACCTTTATAAAATGTTTACAAATTTACTCAATTAAATTACCTTGCAGATAATTACGCGACTTATTACCTTTTAATGTAAATTAAAATATAGAAAAACATAAAAGCATAATGTGAAACTATTAACGAAAGTCCGATATTGTTTTAACGGATCGACGATGACTGCAACTTTTAGAAAAATAGGTAAAACATGACATTTACAAACTTGTTTATGATTTTAAAGTGTTTCATCGTCGACCTTGTCTAGTATGGAATGGTCACACGAAAAAAAACATTAAAAAAGAACTAAAAAGTTAAAAATTATTCGGATGCTATTATGTACCTATTTACAATATTATTTTTTTTAAATATAATAATTTGTGCATAACAAGCATTAAACTTAATTATTTTCAAATTTTTGCTTCTTTTTTAAAGTCTGTTTTTTTTGTCATTAAAGTTATGGAATTGTCATTTCTCGAAAGTATCGCGAAAGCATCCAACTAGCAATTTTAAATAAAATCTATAGCTTGCATACAAACATGTTAGGGAAACAAAACCTCTATTTTTGAAAAGGGAGCACTTTCTTGAACCTTTGAAAACAGCTAGATCCTACCAAACTTTGTTAAAATTTCTTAGTTTTTTGGCAATTCTGCAAAATGCCTTTAAATAAATCTGACCAAAGTTATAAATACGTAATATAATGATATATCATTTTGTTTCTTTGTACGTAGTTTGTATGTTTGTATGCAGTTTTTCACGACCTTGTAGGTAAGTAAAAATAATGTTTTTTATTTTTACTTTAGGAAAATAGGTTGGTTTTGAGTTTTTTTTGTGTCTTTTTTTAAATCGGTATTCACCTGATTTTTTTTTATTAATGGTAATAGCATTGGCAATATAGTTGATACACTGTGTAGAAAGGGCTATATTAATTAATTGAATATTCATACAAACAATTGGTCTTATATGGAATTACCCAGTTATTACGAGAAACAGTTTTTTACTTAATAAATAATTAATTAAAAATAAAACCAAAAAACCCACAGAAAAAAACTGTACCATAGCATCTTGTAATCCCTATTTCTGAATAACAGTTCCTATAATACCAATAGGAGTTAGTACTTGGTTTATAATCGTTTTCTGTTTTTAAATTAATAACAAAAGTTATCGCTCCTAAATCTAATGATATTTATATTGATATTTATTTGTTAGAATGTTAGAATGTTATTGCATTAAATACTAATTTGATTTATTTAATAACGTTACCATAGTATGTATACTATGTATACATTTAACGCAATAAATTCTTTGACATTTAGGCAAAATGTTTCCCTATTTTGGTTTAATAGTAATTAATTGAGCAAATAACAATTTAGATTGCTTTAATTTTAATGCATTCAATGACAGCGCTGTTCTTGGTACTATGTTAGATTTTTTTTATGTGCACTGATTATTAAATTAACAAAATTTATTTCTTACTATATTCTAGGGCTGTACAATTTGCCCGGGTAAGCCGACTAAAAAAAGTTTAAAAGCCATTTATATAAATAAAAATAAAATGTAAAATATTATTTAACCTAAAAAATTACTCTATTATTGTTTGTCATAAAAGCACTATAAATATTTTTTTTAACCTGTCCAAAAATAAGAAATCATTATAGAGCTTAAAAAAATTAGCCGGTTAGTCTTTAGCTAATTAGCTGAGCTAAGCTAGATTAACCGGTTAAGTCGCCAGCTAATTAGCTAAGCTAATTTAGTTAACAAGTTAAATTAGCTAAGCTGATCAGTTAGCTAGCTAATTAACTTTTTTAGCCGGCTTAACCGGCTAAAATGAACAGCCCTACTAAATTCTAATGTATTGTACAGTTTAATCTTAGAAAAATTTACATTTTTTGTAATCTTTTCTCTAAAAAAATTGTTTAAATAATTGGTTCAGATAAAATGCTTTTTATTTCCCAAATTACGTTTTTTTAAGTCGTTGTGTGAATATAATAATATATTTAATAAACCATGTTTTATTTATATTATAAACATTTTATTTAATTTTTTCACTATCTTTTAGTCCCACAAGTTTTTCGGTTTCGCTCCAAAATTCGTTTCCAAATCTCTTATCTCTTACGATTCCAGGACTGGGTAAGGTATGCAAGTCCCACAGAAGAGCACCACTTAAATTTTCATACGATTTCGACATCGCTAATTTTAAAGTTAACTGAGCACCAGCCTCGGCAGTCTAAAAACTAGATACATTAAATTAAATTTGGAAAAACCTAAAAATTTACCTTTGCATAAATTTTGCTGAACAAATAAAATGCCTTCACTACAAATGTAGGCACAACATTGCTGGTAGCCTCAAAAATTTCTGTATAACAGTAACCAGGGTGAAGAGCATTGCACTTTATACTATGCGATTTCAGTTTCTCAGCCATAACTCTTGCCACAATTGCTAAGGCTGCCTTGGTATTGCCATAAGCATTCTGAAGATACATAAATGATACTTTTTCACATTTTTCACTCATCGTATTTACAGTTAGAGATTGTAACCAAACCAAGTTTGACGATAGGAATAGTATACGGGCTTTTTTGGCCTTCTTTAAACTATCTAAAATACGATATTTTTTGTTTACTTAATTGGATGCTAATAAAAATAGAAAACGTTATTTTTGGGACAACCGCCTTACCTAATAAAAGATGTGTAAGCAAAAATGGTCCTAAAAAGTTGACTTGGTAAATATACTGAAACCCATCCTCAGTTAAATTATCGACTACTTTAGCTAGACCTGCATTATTGATTAATATGTCAATTTTTTCTTCAGTTTTATTTAAATCTTTTGCTAACGCTCTCACAGATTTAAACGAGGCTAAATCCAAATGTTTTATAATTATGTTGGGATTATCTGTTAGTTTTATAATTTCGTTTTTCTCATTTTCTGCATTTGTTCTACAAGCTATTATAACCTTACAGCCACGAGCCGCCAAACCTATTGATGTTTGAAACCCAATTCCTATAAATAGAAAATTTTATTTTATTTTTATCCAATTATCATTAATATACTGTAATATTTCGCAAATTGCATTGTTAATGCGTAATTGCATTTTAATAATTAACCATTAATGGTTTTATAAGTACATTTTGGAAATTGAAAAACTTGTATAAACATTTTATTTAAATTATTAAAATATAGTAGTAATAATATGAGATTTGGATTTGATCTCATGATTTTTTTTGTCTTCGAACAAATAAATTAGATGATACCAAAGTAAAAAGACAAATTAAAAGAAATAGAATAATTATAATTTAATTCAAACATTGTCCTCCGATATTATTTAATTAAACTGGGCACCACTCAATGTGTCGCGACCAAAAAGTTTGTTCTTTTTCAAAACGAAGTAACTTTTTTGTTTCTTGAACTATTTTATTTTGGTCTTTGTTGTCTGCTAGCCTCATCCTCATGCTATAGATATGAAGCTTACGGTTCTTCAAGTAAATTTCCTACATGGTGATATGTTAAACGGTGAAAATTTTTAATAACTTAATCCAAGCTCCGTTTGTAAAAAAATAATTTTTTTCTCGTTTTTACTTACCTTCCTTGAAATGTTTTTCAAATTTTTCGAATTGGAATCTTAGTAACGAAAATATAATTTTTTTCCAAAAGAGTACATTTAAGATTTTTTTGTATACACTCAGTCTTTTCAGGAATGTTCCTTAAATAATTCTGAACAAGCGACAAGCAAAAAACTTCCATTATTTTCAGAGGTCCTAAGCAAAGACCATTTTTTCAAAATAACATTTTGGTGAAATTTTTTAGAAAACTAAACGTAAACCGATAAACTTTGACCTCCTGATTGTGATCAGTTGTCAAATTTAATTTTCAGATAAAACCAAAATCATCAAGAATGAAGATTCAATAAAATACGATTGCTGGTTTTTACTATGTTTTAAATGTGTTTTGCATCTTTAGTAGGTTATTATCATGTTGCTGAATGAACAAATCGAGGATTAAATGAAAATTAGTTCTTGAAAAACATTTAAAACGCATTATGAGGGATATTCTTGATTTTTTCAGTTTGCTTGTTTTTCCATATTTCGAAGTTTTTTAAATGAGTATTTAAGGGACCACCATATTGAGAGAAATAATTGGCCAACTTTGTCTCCGGATATGAATCCCATTGAGCATGTGTGGAGCAGGATGAAACTGAAGATAAAAGAGAGGGAAGGACGCATGGAAAATTTGGATGAATTTGTAAATGCTATTCAGGAAATATGGGATACTCCAGGAATTTATAAGGAACTTGGTCGAGGCCCAGGTGGGTTAACGAATTATTACGGGTTAGGGGAGCGCCAACGAAATATTGAAAGTTATTATTACCAATTAGGTAGGTACTTACCAGTGATAAGTTATCACTAGTGCGCAATATAAATGTAAGTTAAATGTAACATTATCCTAACCTCTTAAACAAATTTCAGTAATTTCGCCCAAAAAATAAATCCCCAAATGTCATTTTAATCATAAATATGGAAGAAACACGCGAGAAATCGGATTTTATTAAGACATTTAACAGGCGGGAATTTTGATTCTTGGTGATTTCGGTTTTATCTGAAACTTAAATTTGACAACCGAATCACAATCAGGAGGCCAAAATTATAAAGAAAACATGTCACGAACGTAAATATCGGTTCAGGTTTAGTTTTCTCAAATTTTCACCATTATGTTATTTTGAAAAAGTGGTCTTTGCTTAGGCCCCTCTGAAAATAATGGAAGTTTGTTGCTTGTTGTTTTTTGCTTGTTCAAAATTATTCAAGTAACAATCTTTTACCATTTTATATTCTTGTTCTTAAAAAAGGCTGAGTGTATTGCCTACCAAAAACTCTTAAATGTACTCTTTTGGAAAAAAAATCATATTTTCGTTGCTAAGATTCCAATTCGAAAAATTTGAAAACCTTTTCAAGGTAAGACATAATACTTCATTATTTCGAAGTAAAAACAAGAAATATTTCTTTTTTCAAACGGGGCTTGGATAAAGTTATTGAAATTTTTCACCGTTTAACATATCACCCTGTAGGAAATTTACTTGAAGAACCGTAAGCTTCATATCTATAGCATGAATTGCCAAAGGATGGGGCTAGCAGACAACACAGACCAAAATAAAATCGTTTAAGACAAAAATGTGTCTTCTCTATTGTTGCACGTCTTTAAGATAGCTAGATAATATTTTCTTATGCCATTAAAATTTCACTTAGGCAGGGTAAAACGACGTCGGAAAAAATTGTTTTTAGACTGTAATTAAATAATTGAGATGATATCCAAGCAAAAAAAACTGCACAAAAAATAAGTTACACAGGGCCAAATCTGGCCAACACGCGGGCCCAAAGAATATCGCATCTCAAGAAGAATAATCTTGTGCCAAATTGTTCATTCCCATGTCCATGTCCATAACTACAATTCATATTTAATATTTTGTTTTTACTTACCTTTGTTTCCTCCGGTAACTACAGCAGTTTTCCCCACCAGACAAGCTTTGCTATGATTTCTTGTATCAGTAATCCGAAATATAACCCATATAACAAAAAGTATAAAAAGAATGGTTCCAAGCATTGCAAACAATAAATTGTAGAGGTAGCGTGAAATAAAAGTTAGTAATAAACTACATAGTAACTAATTTTACCTAAATTACAATTATCCATAAATACATTAAAAGTTCTTTAAAAGGATTGTTTTGTTTATTAAAACAATTAATTAATTACCTTACATAATTTTATTGCAAAAGTTACACAAGGTAATTGGTTACTAAAAATATTACACTTAATTCATTGTAATTATTGTTTAACACTTTAAAAAAATAATCAATTTATTTGAAGTTTAGGTTTTACCAAATCGACCAAATATATCATAATTTATGAGGATTTGACCAATTCACTAATTATTTAAATCTTCTCACTGGGCTGAATTTTCACCAGTCTTACCGTTTCATCCCATATTTCTTGCCTGAATTTCTTACTGTACGCTTTGGGCGGGAGTAACCACATTCTTTTGCATTCCTTGTAGAATTGTGCTGTGGAATTTTCCACCTCATTTGCACTGGCCAGGTAAATCGCCGTCTGCGCTCCCTCTTGTGGAGTCTAACAAAAAAAATATGTTGAAATTCTTATAGGTTTTTATATGTGTTTTATACCTTTCCATAAAGTTTTGATAGAAAACTCAAAATGTTGATTCCAATCAAACTTCCTTGATCTTTCGAAGCAGCTGCATAAATTTGAGAGTTGACGGCTCCAGGACAAACGCAGTTCGCAGTTACCCCTGTACCTTTCAGTCTTTCGCCGAAACCAATAGCTGCTAACAGGTCGCAGAATTTCGAGTTTTGATATAGCCCCCAAATTTCCTTTGTGGTGTCAGTCGGGTTTAACGTTTTCAACGAAAGTGTACTAATTATAGCCGAATAGGATGTTACAAATATTATTCTGGCTGGGGCTGACTTCTTCATAATATCTAGAAAAATATGTTTGTTTTATTGCTCAAATGCCATGTTTTAATTCAAAAAAGATTAAATGATCTAATACTGATCGAGGCCCAAAATACATATATTAGAAAAAATATATTTACCAGTTAATAAATATGTTAACAAGAATGGTCCAAAATAGTTAACCTGCATGGTTCTCTGAATTCCGTCTTCGGTTAAAACCAAATTTGTAGCAGCGATTCCCGCATTGTTTATAAGTATGTGTAGTGATTTTTCTGTTGCTATAATCTCTTTGGCGAATTTCCTGATGGATTTAAATGAACACAAGTCCACATTTCTGTAGGCGATATTGGTGTTGCGGGTTTCTTTTATTATTTTTTGTACTGATGCTGTACCGTCATCTTTATCAGCAATTATCACTCTGCAACCTTTTGATGCTAAACCAAGTGCTATTTGCAGACCAATTCCTAAAATATTAAAAATAGTTATACCATAGGCAAGATTCATTTTATTTTGCGTAGGATGGTAGTCTGAAGTCAACATTAAGTGAGGGTTCAGTCAGTACAAAAAAATATTTGAGTGTTCTCCCAGGTGAAAGTTGAAAAACATCACACTATTTTCAATCCTAAAATATATTTTTTCGACTAAGTGCGATGTAATGATAGTAGTGTTCCACATCAATCTAACTTTACACTTAAATATACATTTAACATTAGCCAAGTTCTGGCAGTGCATATTAGTGTAAATATGCAATCAGAGGGTGTTCAGTTGACAAAATCGCAAACTTGTTTCGTTCATTGTTGTCTCAGAATTTGTGTTGGAAGAATGCACCAAGTTGTTTAGTTGTGGTTTATAATATAAGCTACCGAACACGGTTAATGTGGTAATTTTCAATCAAATAGTGTATGAAGTCGCACGAACTGTGGTAAATGAGAGTACAACCTCTAGAGTTAAAACAACACTAAATTTAAGGTGAAAATTTGAACTCTAATAAACTGGACCTGCTCAAGCTATAAATAGTGTTTTCTAGTGAAGCCTAGTGTGAAGATTTTTTTACTGTGTACATGGTTTTTGATTTAAAAAAATGATTATTATCTTTTAGGTATTAAAAAAAAAACCGCCACTTTTAAAATTTTGGATTTTTTACTTTCAAGTAATGCAAATTTGAAATCTGAAATTGTTTCATTTTCATACTCCATCTGAAAACTAACTTTGATGTGCTTTTGTTTCGAGCGTGCTACACGTTCTTATTAGACCTTATCAGTGCCTTACCAGTGGCTAATTACATCTCACCGCTGTCGCTGTACTTGTTTGCCTATATAAGGCCATGACAGCTTGTGTATCCGGCACTGATGAGGTCTGTTTGTCTGTGCCTGGTTGTGTAGCACGCTCGTTGTAAAAACACCCTTACTATAGTACTGACTATAGTCAGTAAAATTAATTATTAATATTATATTAATTAATTAACTGTATAGTTAGTATTTTTATTATTAATATTTTTACTTCTAAAAAGTTTAAAACAAATATCGTCAAAATGTTCAGTGAGAACTATTTTAATGTAGAAAATAACTCAAAACAAAATTTTAAAAATCCTCGGTGGTCACACTTTAAAAAATATAGTAATTGGTGGTTTGACACTTGCCTGAATTTCCTCCAGTAACGATTGCAGTTCTTCCAATAAGACAAACATTACTTTTGCACCATCCACATGTAATAATAGCGAAAATCTTTAAACAAGCCAGTCCAATTAGAATCGAGAAAATCAGAGAGATGAACATTCTTGTGACATAAAGTATTGCCAATGGATCAAGGACTATAAAACACACTTACTAACATGACTAAACACTGGTAAAACGTTTGGTTGTTAAAATTTAATTAAGGTAATGTTTCTATTGTAACTTATTTCAGATCCGTATTGTTTAATTATTTAATTAAAATGCTATTATCAAAAAATATAAAATTGATTGTAATTATAATAAATTAATTTCCTACGCAATACTTTTTAATACGTTAAATAAAAACAATTTACGTTAAGTAAAAACAATTTACGACATATAAACATTTTTTTTGAATGCACATGTTTGATAGTTCTCCCCACAAAAATTTAAACCCTTAAAATTAATTTTAGTGGTTTCTAAATGCAATTTTTTATGTGGATCTGTTTAACTTTTAATTCTAGGAGAAGAAATATTTTAAAAAGATAAAATCTTGGTACTTACATTTTTATTTGGAATTGCTTAGCAAACTATTTATCTTTGTAGACTGTTTTTAAAAACATTCTAAGATGCTTCTGTATTAATGTAAATGACACAAGGATGATAAAACATACTGCATCTAGAACAATTTAATTCGTATTTTAAAGTATTTTAAAAATGTCAATGAAAAAATTCAAATTAGCATAATGATAAATATTTTTGTGGATTTTTCCATGTAAATTGACACCAGATGTAAGTCAAGGTACACAGTTTTAAAAAACATTAGGCATTCCCAGAAATAATAAAATGTCTTATTATAATACCAAATTATCATAATGATTATCAAATGACAAATATTCTAAAAACCATGTTTGGTATTGTTAAAAATGGCGAATTCGCTGAGATTAATTTAATTAATTAATTAATTTGGTAGTTTTCCTAATAAATTAATTTATTATTTGGATTTAAAAAGAAGGAAATTTTGCTAACTAAAAAAGTAAAAATGATTTTATTACAAAGTTTAACTTTGTACTCTGATTCTTAAAAAAGAAGCTAGAGATTTATAGGGAGTTTTTTATAATTTTCTTTTCAAAATAATTTTAATTTTGTATACCGAGATTTTTGCCAAAAACAATTGTCAAAATGATGTTAAAAATAAATTATCAAGTATTAAATCAGATATAGTGGTAAACCAGGCTATATAGTATAATTTTGCTAATTTAAATTTGATTTTTTATTATAATTACTGGTAGTATTAAATTTGTACACTTACTTTTTCATTACAGTAAATAAAATAATATAGGTATCGATGCAATGCGTGTTAACTGGGTTGCATACATTCAACAGCCAATTTTATTTTAAATACATAATTCATTGCTTATCAACAATACTGAAATTAATATAAATTTAAAAAACTACCTCTGTATCTAAAACAAATAATTAAAGCTAAAACCAAATCAATTTTACTTTTTTCCAAAATATTTTTGTAATTTTTTGTTTAATTCCAAAATGATTGTTTGCTACTTTTTTAATGTATATTATATATCGCCTTTTTGTGCCTATTTTGGGTGCCTTTTTTGAAATATTTAGGTGTCTATATTATAAGTCTGGTCCCTAGTAATTATTTATTTTTTTAGCACAATTAACTTTGCAGGTTACTCAGTGGCGTACATACGGATATTCCCGTATAGTTCTACTAAGAAAAATTTGATACGCCACTGGATTTTTTTCCACTAGCGCTTTCTTTTGATCTATTTCCGTTTTCCCGTAATTAAATTCTCAAGTTTGTTATAGTTTAGAAAAATTTAATCAGGTTTTATCTTTATGCAAATTAACGAAATAATATAAAATATGTATTATAAATAAGTGATACATTGAACTATTTAATTTAAAAAGTAATCGTTTTACAGTTTTATTAAAAGCTAAAATTTTAATAAAAATGTAATCAAAATTTGATTTACATACTAGTCAATCCATATGAAAACGCCGAAACTCGTTGCTCGACCATCTTGAATTTTGCTCAAATTTTGTAGAAATATTCATTAGGGTCCCAAAGGACATATCCACCCTTATTTAATTTTTCATTTGTCAAATCCGACTTATTCGAATTAACACTTTTTAAAAACGTCATTTTTATGCTTTAATAATTTAAGCTGTACTTTTTTTTCTATTAAAGATATTTTAATTTTTAAGATGTCATTTTAAAGCTAAAATATAGTAGTTTTTATAAAAAAAATATAAATTCACTCAATCAATATTTCTAAATAATTACACGGTGCTCAAAAAACGTGTATTTTACTAATTTTTCGTGTTTTTTTAATGCGTCCCATGTCTCGGCTGTTCAATATTAACAGCTATTTTTTTCATACATAAAGTTTATATACCAAAGACAAAATTAAACTTATAATTGGCCCGTTTGGCATACGGTTTTTAAACAAAAAAATTGCTTGAAAAAATCGCAATATTTAGGCCGTTATATGAGGATGTTGACTTCCAAATAGAATTATGAAATTAACAGGATATTTAGTCCATACCTTGAAGTTTAAATGCCTATTAAACTTGTTTTGATATTTTCATCCATTTTGCTTTTACATGGGCTTTAGCAAACATATTGAAGTTTAAAAAACGATTAATGTTTAATTTTATATTCTATGAATGTGTTGAATCACGGAGTTTTCTATAGAGAACGCCGTGGTTGACTTCAAGATAGAAACATGAAACTTACAGGATATTTAGTCCTTACTATGATGTTTGGCTTAACATGCCTATGCATATTTATTTAGGTACTTATATGCATATAAATTATGCGATTTTTTTAAATTTTATTATTTTTTTGCTGCTTTTAAAGCATCTGAACAATCACAAAAAAAGCAAAATGAGCTATACAAGCTTTTAAACTTTGTGATAAGGACTAAATTTTATATTTCTATTTAGAAGTTAACATTTATATGATTTAAGGATAAAATGAATCGTTTTTTAATTTTCGATGTTTTTGAAGCCCATGGGCTGACATTTTGCTTATACATGCATGTATAAGCAAAATGTCAAAACAAGTCAAACAGGCATTTCATTCTCAAAGTAAGGACTAAACATCCTTTTAAGGTCATATTTTTAAATTAAGGTCAACATACTTAGGTATATAATGGATGAAATAATGCGACTTTTTATTATTTCAATATTTTTCTCCATTTAAAGCTATTGTATAACCTTCAAAGATGAAAATAACAAAACGAAACTACCAGGCATTTGAACATTAAGGTAGGGCTAATTATCCTGTAAATTTCATAATTCTATTTGGAAGTCAACATCCTTATATAATGGCCTAAATAATAAAATTTTCTAGAATTTTAAAATTTCAAGCAATTTTTTTGTTTGGAAACCGTATGCCAAACGGGTCAATTGTAAGTTTTATTTTGTCTTTGGTATGTAAACTTTATATATAAAAAAATTAGCTGTTTATATTAAACAGCCGAGACATGGGACGCATTTAAAAAACACGAAAAATTAGTAAAATACACGTTTTTTCAGCACAGTGTAATTATTTAGAAATATTGATTTATATTTTATTACTATTTTTTAGCTTTAAAATGACATCTTAAAATAAAATTTAAAATATCTGCATTAGAAAAAAAATTACAGCTTAAATTATTAAAGCATAAAAATGAAGTTTTTAAAAAGTTTTAATTCGATTAGGCCGGACTTGACACATGCAAAAAAATAAATAAGGGTGGATTTTGTCCTTTGGGACCCTAATGAATATTTCTATAAAATTTGATCAAAATCCAAGATGGTCGAGCAACGAGTTTCGGCGTTTTCATATGAATTGGCTCATACTAAAATTAAATGAAATGTTAATGTGTAAATATCCTTAATTATGAGGCGCCGTTTGCGTCAAAATAGAAGTGTAGAAAATAAATATAATATCTCTCACAAAATATAGAATGTAACTGAAAATGTATAGAAAACATAAAATATAACAAAACAAATAAAATCCAACAAAACATATAATATACCTGTAACAAAACATATAAAACATAACGAAAAAAATAAAATTCAACAAAACATATAATATACCTATAATAAAACTAATAAAATCCAACAAAATATAAAAAATCAAACAAAACATATAAAAGCCAACAAAATATTAAAACTCGGGTTCCTCGCTTGACCGTGTGAGGGCGCTCGAAGCACAAGTTTCAAAAAGACTAATATTAGGAGATTTTTCGCCAATGCGGTAAGTTTTTAAGGTTTTCTTTAAATATTTTTACTTTTTTATTTTAATTTATAAGTAGCTTTAATTGGATTTGAATCTGCCAAGGATGGATGAAGTTACAACATTTTTCAGGAATTTGATGCATGACTTCGCTGATGGGGTTCTAGTAAGCGGTGTTTCTTCTCGAAACTTGTGCGTCGAGCGCCCTCAAACGGTGAAGTGAGGAACCCGATTTTTTATATTTTGTTGGCTTTTATATTTTGTTTGATTTTCTAAATTTTGTTGGATTTTATTTGTTTTATCATAGTTTTATATGTTTTGTTTCATTTTATTTGTTTTGTTACAGGTGTATTATGTGTTGTTGGATTTTATTTGTTTTGTTATATTTTATGTTTTGTTAAATTTATATACCTATTTTGTGTTTTCTATACATTTTCTGTGAAATTCTATATTTTGTGAGAGATATATTTATTTTCTACACTTTTATTTTGACGCAAACGGCGCCTCATACTTAATCCTCGCTGGTTTATGAAAATTCAAATAAAAGAATTTTATGGAATCGGTTTTATAATTTCATAGGAAAATTACTTGGTTATGATTTCCCTTTATCTACTAAATTATGCCTTTATTCGGAGAAGTCAAAGTCAAACCCAAACTTCTGGGAAGACTTAATTTTCTAAAATAAATTGGGAGAATAACTCTCTAAACAATCAAGCCATTAATTTGTGGAGTGAAATAAGCAGGTCGTATTTTTCATCTCGGGCAAGCCCATAAATTTTTTTTCTAAGGCCTTCGCTATTTTTAAATTAAATTTTTATGTCGAGGGAAAAATGAGATATTCTTTAATGACAACATAAAAATCTCATTATTACTTTTACTTGAAGGTTTTAGAACTTAAGTGCTAATATAGCTATAATAGGTTTTATTGTTGTTTTGTTTAGTGAAATATGCTCTACTGCTTTTTGTAATTAAATACAAAATTACTCGTTCCAAAAATTGTTGCGTTTTTATTTCTTATCACGCAAATAACGTAAATTTAAATGAAGTGCGTGTTAGAAGAGACATTAATGCTTCCAAATCTAATTATTTGTAATTGACCAATTTTGGATACAAAACAGTTTGGTAGAAAACTTTGACTGTGCATAAGATAAAAAAACTTTTAGGAACTTGAACCAGAAAAAATAATTATCCTGTGTTATGATTAAAAAAACAATTAACTTTATTAAACATGTATTAGTAATTAAACTTTAACAACGGCTTTTCCAGTATTTTTTCCATCCAGCATTTCAGTGAAAGCCTTAAACATATTCTCGAAACCAACAGTAACAGTTTCCTGAGCTTTCAACTTCCCCTCCTCTATCCATTTCCTGTTTTGTTCAATTCCTTCACTCCATCTATCGGACCATCTGTACACCACGAATCCTTCCATTTTTAACTGCTGGAAGACCATGGGATTTTGAACAATGGAAGCTTTGGGTACTGATGTATCGTTATATCCTGATACTGCTCCAGAAACTGAAATTCTTCCATAGAGGTTCATGTTATTTAAAATCATGCTACTGATCTCGCCACCAACCTAAAAATAATAACGTTGACCTATAGGTTGATAAACCAAACTAAATTTTCTTACGTTATCAAAGTAGCAGTCCACACCTTTGGGTGCGACTTGTTTTAAAGTCTTGAACACATTTTGTGTCTTATAATTGATAAAATGGTCGAAATTGAGTTCTTCAGTCAACCATTTTCCCTTTTCATCTGATCCTGCGATGCCGATTACTTTGCACCCTTTGATTTTCGCGATTTGTCCAACAATACTTCCAACAGCTCCGGCAGCTCCCGACACAACCACAGTTTCACCTGCCTTTGGTTTGCAGACTTCCAGGAAACCAAAGTAAGCGGTGTTTCTAAAAATGTGCGAATCGCATTTGTTATTTAAAGTGTGTTTGAATTTATTTGGGTTTCCTACCCTGGCATTCCAAGAATTCCCACACCGTAGGATAAGGGGAGTTTTCCGAAATCACTGAATACGTAATGATCTATTTTTTTAATTATGTGGTCAAAGGTATTATTACCATTTGAGACGGTGTGTGTTCTCCAGCCAAAGTCGCCTACCACATGTTTTCCAACAGGAAATTTGGGATTTTTACTTTCCAATATTCTAAATAAAATATAGACAAAATGTCATGATTTTGCAAAAAAAACAGTTTAAAGAAAATCACTTCATACACAGAGAAAAGTAATCTGATTTTACTATATTTGGCTTGGCTCAAATAAATTATTTATTTCCATATCTACAAAAAGATATTCATTTAGTGGAATACTTGGGTTTATTTGACTTTTTAAACTGATATTTTGTTAATACAAGTAAATATCTAGTTGACTTTTTATCTCAGCTTTAGTAGAAGCTTACATCAGAAGAAACAAAACCTACATCTAAACAATTTAATTAATTGCTCTAAATAAATATTTCTTTACAATTAATCACAACAATAAGTTGTTTTCAAGAAACTTATGATTTTCAACCAAATAATAGTATTTTCTTATTGTAAGCAACAAGTTACTACAAATAAGAAAATTTTACTTCATACAAGAAAACCTGTTTCAAATAAATGCATTTTCTTAAATTAAGAGATTACTTTTCTCTGTGTAGCAGTTCTTAATTACAATTTATGTAATTTAATAATACATTATATATATTTTAAATATTTTACTTGTCGAAAGCAATTATAGCGTTTTCATTAAAAATATTTATTTTTGCAAGTAACATTTTAAATTTATCGTATGGTTTAAGAAAATACTTTTGTGTTATTACATAATTTCTTAATTATTTAAAATTGATAAATTAGTCAGCTCATTTTTATCAGGTTTATAAATGTAAATAAAAATAAATTTATATAGACGGAATTTTCATTTAATAAGGTAATCTAAATATATTTGTATATAAATAACCATGTAATATAACCATTAATTAAAATAATTATTTTAAAATACTAATTAAAAAAATAAAATAAATGCAAGAACTTGATGGGACATTTATGTTTTATTGTTGTTTTATAAATAATTACTACTTTTTTTAAATTTTCCCGAGTCAAAATTAAGATCGTAATTTAAACCTTAAGTCTGACAATTTCCGTCTTAAACGGTTTTATATTCGCCTAAAGATAACCAACTTATGACCTAAAACATGGCAGATAAGTCCATTTTCCCGATTTTTCGGTTCTAATTACGTTTAAATTTAAACCAAAAATTTTATTAGAGGTTTAAATCGGTTGAAATCGGTTCAAATGAAGATTAATTCGGTTGTTCTAGTGCTAAATTGGAGTAAACAAACTGAACAGGTTTTAAATCAGTTTTGGTAGGTCAAAGTAGGTTTAAATTCCGATTTAAATTTTGACTTGGGTTACCACCATTTATAAAAATTAGTGAAAAATATTTTTTTCAGGAAATACAAAATGTAACATTACGAAAAATAATTTAATATTGTTTTAAATATTTTGCTTTTTATTTTAATTTCTTGTTGAAGAAGTGCTAGAAGAATTATTTGGAAGAAATAGCAAAGAGTGAATATTAAAAGTATACTGTTTTTCTTACTTAGCTACTTGATCTCCCATCATGTGGTACCTAAAGGAAGTCTTGGAGCAAATGACCTCATACAAGGGTCCACACTAAGAAATACTGCTTCACATAAAAATTCTAAAAATATATTTATATATTTTGAAACTAAATTTCAATTTTTTAATTAAAAATAATCTTACCCCCATCTTTAATTGGCGGCAAATCTTCCTCCACCAATCTTAAATCGGTTTCCTTTGGAACGCCTTGAAACTGTTTCACAAATTTATACACTTTAGCTTTGACCATGGCTGCAAAGTTTCTCACTGTGGTTGTTAATAGTCGGAGCCGAAATAAACCGAAATAATACTCTTCACCTAATCACAAATGCTTGTGATGCATCGTTATTGTTTGTTAAAATTAATTTGATTTGCAGGGTATAATCTATAATGCATTACATTAATGCACAGTGGCGGATCCAAGCAGAAGTGGGCCTCAGTGCTAATTATACCTCTGGCCATAAATTTTTCCTTATTAAAATTACTTTACAAAAAAAAAATAAAAAAAAATTATAAAAAATATTCTTCGAACTTGACTTGAATCACGCAATCGCTGCTCACTTGTAGATCTCATAAAATTTTTGTAACATTTTTAGTTTAGTAATTTTCATAATTTTTTTATTTATTTTTGTAAAGTAATTTTAAAAACCACAGGTATGATTTGAACTGAAGCCCACTTCTGCTTGGATCCGCCACTGCGCATTAATGTAATGCCCTGCAAATCAAATTAATTTTAACAACTAAGTTTACTAATTAATTCAAGAGTTAGTATTATTGCTACTGTACAATAATAATATATAAAAAACAGTTTTTTTTTAAAGTACCATTGATTTAAGTTAATAATAAAAATAATATACAATTCAGACATGCATATGTATTGCACATCTAAACAATATAAAAAACAAATTAATAAAATATAATAGGCTCGGACGGTGTAAAAAAGCAAATACAAATTGAAATAATTATCAATGTACAGCACCAAACAACAACAGTGTAAAACATAAAGTATAATATAACTTAGGTAAAGTAAAGTAAAGTAAAGTAAAGTAAAGTGCTCTTTTAGTTCCACCCTTACATCCAAACTAAGATGTCCCATAAGCCAACTGAATGGCTTGTGCGGGTTAGGGGTAGGAACGGACCGACGGCTTAAAGTCCCCTCCGAAGGACTATACACAATGGACAAACACAAATAAACAACCATACCCAAGTGGGATTCGAACCCACGACCTCTCGGCTCGTACCCAGGAGCTCTGACCACTACACCACCGAGGCCGGTGGTATAGTAGTGGACAACGTTAATGCAATTTAATTGTACAGTCATAAATAACAAATACAATCAGGTATAATAAAGTAATAAAATGAGGTCAGTGCAAATCAAATATAGCAAAATAAAATGATTATACATAATAATAAAATGAGACATTGTCACAAAAACTCAAATCATGGGCCCTACCTAACATTCATTGTAAAAATGGGGTGATTGATAATTATTGGTAATCCCGGGCTCGACCCCTTCGACCTTATCAAAACCATTAAACAATAGAAAGAAAATTCTAACAAGTATTTGTTGTGCAGAAATTGAAACAAAGTCTCAACATATTAAATATTGAATACCAATTTATTAAATAAATAAAATAAGATGTATGACATACAGTTATATGGAAATATGTAGTAAAATGGTACATTACATTACAATATAATATGTTATGTCAAAGTGCAATAAAAATATAATACTTAATACATAAAATAATGATTATAATAAATATATAATTTGGTTTGTCCAACCGCAACCATAAAATACAAAGTCCAGCTCATTCCTTCTTTCACAAAGGACAAGATGAAATAATAATAAAATATGGTTTAAATTAAATATATACATATATACACATATTAGGGTGTTTCAAAAAAATTAACAATTATTTTTTTTCCAATGGTGTTGAAAAATTAATAGTACATTAAAAACTAAAATGTTGGCGCCTATTTGAACCCTTAATATTAATATTAAGGTTTGCCTCAATTCATTTTTTGTTTTTCCATTTCAATAACACGGGAATTTTTATTTTTTTTATTTTGAAATCTTATAACTTTGGAATATATAATAGACAAATTCACGCTCTACAAAAAACATCAACAAAAATAACACAAATAAAAAATTTCAAATATTTTCAAATAAAATACAAAAAAATATCATATGCCATATTTATATTATTTTTTATGTAAAATCAGTTTAATTCTGTTAACCTGTACTGGCTGTACTTTTAACTTTTATATATATATATATATATATATATATATATATATATATATATTTGAAACACCCTGTATATACATTATATATTATATGATGAGAATCATAAATTACTATAGCATAATTAACAAAATAAAGATTAGATCGAATTCTAAATTTGCTAATCAAACTTGACAACACTGTGCAAGAATTGTAGGTTTATCAAAAATTACCTGGATACGTTCTGGATGGATCGATAGTTTAGATAAAAATCTTGTTTTTAAACTGTTTAAATCAGATTTATTAACATGAGTTTGTAGTTTGTCAAGTTGCTCCAGGCAAGAACAAATTTCGGGTTTGATAATGGCTACAGAAAGACAAATTACACTGTGCAACATTTTCGGAAAAAAAATTAAGATGATGGGGTACTAAAAGTATTTTCGGTTTTTACGATTAAAATCATGAATTATTACGTTAACATAATGTTTAGATTGATTCTGGTTTTTTTAAATATCAATTTAAAGTTTTAGTAATTCTGGATCCCGAAATATCGTAAAATAATAAATAATTAGTACTTAAAAGATAATTATTGGTTTTGTATATTGTTTT
Source organism: Brassicogethes aeneus (assembly GCA_921294245.1). NCBI lineage: Eukaryota > Metazoa > Arthropoda > Insecta > Coleoptera > Nitidulidae > Brassicogethes > Brassicogethes aeneus. The sequence goes on from OV121135.1 coordinate 50,959,649, forward strand.
AAAAAGTAATAACAATCAAATAAAGAAAAAAATAATTAAATAAAAAAATAATGAGAAAAATAAAAATTGAACCTTTTTCTGGATTTAATAAGTTGTAGTGCAATTTCTTAGTTTCGCTTCTACCATAATAATAATTATAGTAATTATTATTATTATTATAGTAATTATTAAAAACATATTCTTTTTAACAAATAGAATGAAACAACATAAAAGAAATAACAAATTTTATTTATAATTTTATGCCAAAATTTCCATTGGCATAGACCAACAAAAATCTGCCAACATCGAATCAAACCTCTTTCCTCTATAACGATTTTCCATTTCCAATTCTAATTCGGTGGACAGCTGATTTTCGAACAGGTCAAGATGTGCATGGAGCAAATGTACTTTTAGTGACCTGTTTATACCCATTTTTAATTTTTGTTTTATTTTTTATTATTTCTTTTTAATTTATTGTTATGACAAGAATTTCCTACCAGTTAAAATTATAATTGGTTTAAATTAATAAATAACGCTTTTTCGGGTTCTTAAATTAATAAAACTTAAAATCGATATTAAAAAAACACCTGAATCAATCTAAACATTCTGTAAACGCAAAAAGGCATTCTTTGGATAGGAGAAACGAAAACCACTTTCAGAACCCCATAATTTTTTTTTGTTTTGGTTTAAATTAATAAATAACGGTTTTTCGTGTTCCAAAATTAATAAAACTTAAAATCGATATCAAAAAAACCTGAATCAATCTAAACATTCTCTAAACGCAAAAAGGCATTCTTTGGACAGAAGAAACGTAAACCACTTTCAAAACACCATCATTTTTTTGGTGTTGCACTGTGTAATTTATAAGAGTGGAAATATTGGACCGATTTGAGAAGAATTCATTTCAATAAGTTGTGGTGGTACAAAAAAATTACATAATTTAAAATCAAGTATTACCAAAAAATTTGGAGATAAATACTCATTTATGAACCCATTAAACTTCGACCGCGAATAATATGTATGGTGTAGATAAAGACTATGTGATGGGAACAATCTTATTTTGCGGGCAAATATCAAGTGCTTACCTACAGATAATAAACTTAAAATGCGCATTAAAAAACAATATACCTATACGTATATATACAATTAGTAGAAGTTTCGCCTTTTATTCGTAAAATGCTTTTGGAAAATGAACGTGTTTACATTGGTTGAAGTAGTTGTTTAGTTGTCGATTATTGTTCTATATTTCGTTGTTTTAAATGCTGCAGATTTTCACGTATAATAAAAGACTGTAAAAATAGTTTAACCTGCCCTAACTGTTCCATAGAACATGAACTTAAAGACCGTAAATCAGATAAAGTAGATTTCAAATGTCTAGTTCAAACAAAAATAACATTTTTCCTGCACATCAATCGGGCTTTCATAAAAATTACAGTACCAGTACATGTCTGTTGGACCTTACTGATAATATTTTTAAAGCCATTGGACAAGAAACAGGCCGCGGTCTTGGTGTCCTTAGACTATTTTAAAGCCTTTGACACAATAAGTCATTCCATTCATTGTTTCAAGCTATTATCGTTTTGATCAAGTTTCTTCCAAGTTTTTTAATTTATATCTAACTAAAAGAACCCAAAAAATACGCTTAAAAACACGTAAACGCTATCTTGCTGTGTACCATCTGGAGTCCCACAAGGCTCTATACTTGGACCTTTAATTTTTATTTTATATATCTATTTAATCAAACAAAATATGCACATGTTCAAGCGGATGATACATAAATACATATATACATATTAAATACAAATCCAAACAAAAATCATCGTAAAGAATTAAAAGATGATCTCAAATTTTTCATAAATAATGGGAACCTAAAAGATTTAGAAGGCTAAAAATTTGGGTGTTATAATCGATGAAATTCTACGATTTACCAGTTATGTTAAGAAGCTTTTGCAAAAAACATATCTACTCCTTAAATTGCTTTATAGTAACAAACATATTTTAAACTTTAAAATGCGCAAAAAATTAACAGAAAGCCTAGTTCTTCCTATTTTATTATTGCAACATTTTGTACTTCCCATGCCTAGACCTTCAAACTAAAACTTGTATACAAAGTTAATTTTGAAAAATAATATTTACAATCGCCAAACACTACATCTAAACGTACTTACCTTACCTAAACACTCAACTGCTTTATTTACCCGTTCTTTTTCTTTTAATGCAGTAATGTAATATAATTCAATTGACAATGGTATAAAGTCCATGTCTATATAAATTTAGAAAACATACAAGTGCTTCTTTACTTAATCTTTTTTTCTCTTCTTAATTGTTTTATTATTTTATTATTTAGAACCCGAGTCAAAATTAAGATCGTTATTTAAACCGTAAGTCTGACAATTTCCGTCTTAAACGGTTTTATATTCGCCTAAAGATAACCAACTTATGACCTAAAACATGGCAGATGAGTCCATTTTCCCGATTTTTCGGTTCTAATTACGTTTAATTTTCCCGAGTCAAAATTTAATTCGTAATTTAAACCTACCAAAACCTGTTCAGTCTGTTTACTCCAATTTAGCACTATAGAACAACCGAATTAATCTTCATTTGAACCGATTTAAACCGATTTAAACCTCTAATAAAATTTTTGGTTTAAATTTAAACGTAATTAGAACCGAAAAATCGGGAAAATGGACTTATCTGCCATGTTTTAGGTCATAAGTTGGTTATTTTTAGGCGAATATAAAACCGTATAAGACGGAAATTGTCAGACTTAAGGTTTAAATTACGATCTTAATTTTGACTCGGGTTAAGTGTAATCCCGAGTCAAAATTTAAATCGTAATTTAAACCTACTTTGACCTACCAAAACCGATTTAAAACCTGTTCAGTCTGTTTACTCCAATTTAGCACTAGAACAACCGAATTAATCTTCATTTGAACCGATTTAAACCGATTTAAACCTCTAATAAAATTTTTGGTTTAAATTTAAACGTAATTAGAACCGAAAAATCGGGAAAATGGACTTATCTGCCATGTTTTAGGTCATAAGTTGGTTATCTTTAGGCGAATATAAAACCGTTTAAGACGGAAATTGTCAGACTTACGGTTTAAATTACGATCTTAATTTTGACTCGGGATACCTTTTGCTTTTTGCCTAAATAAGAATATTTAAATTTTTAATATTAGTTTTATAAAAACATGCAAAAAGTAGTAATTGGACATTTTATATAGTAATTGGACACATGGACCATAATTATTGGACGTACAATTTTTATATAAACAATGTTAAACAACTTTACATCAAATAACATAAATTGTTTTTAATATTTAAATATTTATTAAAGAAAAATTGCTGTTTTGCTTAATTTTTTTTATTTCGTTTTTGTAAATATCATATAATTCATATATTTCTTTCTCGGATTCCTCATCCCTTTTCTGGATTCTGAAGGTAACTACTAATTCCTTGGTCTGACTTCTGAAATTAGTTTAGGTCAAATATAATTAAGTGTGGTATCTCTAGTTTAGGCCGGAACAGGATAATTTATTTATATATAATATTTTTTCGGGTGGTATGTTAAAAGTATTTTCCGAATTTATTAATTTTGTTGCCATGCGTTTTTTATGTTCTCTATCATGCACTGTATTTCACTGTTATAACAATGATTTAATACAGTGATTTAAATACAGAATATATTCTGCAAGATGTCCTGCGACGAAGAATTTACTATATTACTTACTCTCTAAAAATGAATTAGTCAAAAATGTCATAGCGAAAAAGCAGCCACTAATAATTTTTGTCAACAGCAAGTGTATCCAGGACATTTAGCAGTCAATTCCTATGAAATATTATTCGCTGAATCCGAAAATGTCGTCAAAAGTTATAAAAGTAGAAAAGTTTTTGAAATATAATCAATTTTATATATAATATGGAATTGACTACATCTCAAAAACTTTTTGACGGTCATTTCGGATTCAGGGGACAATTTTACATAAGAATTGTCTGGTAAATGTCCGTTATACAAATAGAGTATGATATTGGACATATGTCCAATAATAGAAATTTACATTTTTTGCCAATTGTACACTGGCCATTTTACTGTTTGTTTTCAGAATTAAAATTAAAACGCATTAAAGTGACAATGTTTAAACCATGAGGAACACATTTATACCACACACTGATCTGTACACTTTTTAGAAATATTTTTTATTGTAATTTAAACATAGCCCTGCTCTTAACAAAAAACAAAAATCTTACCACCAAAGTAACGAGCGAACTTTTTTGTCCTATATTGGAGTAGTTCTATATTATTACCGACTTAGATATTTATAATTGTATACGTCATCTAATGATTTGACTTTAAGGTAACTATTTATAGAACTCTTGTTTTTGCAGTATTAATGTTAATTGTCCAATAACTATAAAGTGTCCGATAACTGTCTATAGTATACTTTACCCTAAATTCTGTTTTTGTTTTTGTTTTTGTTAACACTATTTAACATTAATTTAATTAACACACCCGGTTAAGTGTAAGAGTAGCCTTAGGCTAAACTCCGTGTGTGCCACTTACTTTATTTTATTTATTGTATTAATTTTACTTTCAATAAAGGCTATTATTATTATTAATTTTGACAAAGTTTCGGTTTGACCAAACTAGAGATGTAATTTAATTTGTTACCCTGTGTTATGAATAAAAGACAATATAATAAATATATAAACATGTATTAATACATATACTTAAAATTAAACTTTAACAACGGCTTTCCCAGTATTTTTTCCATCCAACATTTCAGTGAAAGCCTTAAACATATTTTCAAAACCAACGGTAACAGTTTCCTGAGTTTTCAACTTCCCCTCCTCTATCCATTTCCTGTTTTGTTCAATTCCCTCACTCCATCTATCGGACCACCTGTACACCATAAAACCTTCCATTTTTAACTGCTGGAAGGTCATGGGATATTGAACAATGGAAGCTTTGGGTACTGATGTATCGTTGTAACCTGAAACCGCTCCACATACTGAAATTCTTCCATAGAGGTTCATGCTATTTAAAACCATGCTACTGATCTCGCCACCAACCTAAAAATAATAACGTTGGCATATAGGTTGATAAACCAAACTGAATTTTCTTACGTTATCGAAGTAGCAGTCCACACCTTTGGGTGCGACTTGTTTTAAAGTCTTGAACACATTTTGTGTCTTATAATTGATAAAATGGTCGAAATTGAGTTCTTCAGTCAACCATTTTCCCTTTTCATCTGATCCTGCGATGCCGATTACTTTGCACCCTTTGATTTTCGCGATTTGTCCAACAATACTTCCAACAGCTCCGGCAGCTCCCGACACAACCACAGTTTCACCTGCCTTCGGTTGGCAGAGTTCCAGGAAACCAAAGTAAGCGGTGTTTCTAAAAATATGCGAATCGCATTTGTTATTAAAAGTTTCTGTGAGTTTATTTAGGTTTCCTACCCTGGCATCCCAAGAATCCCCACACCGTAGGATAAGGGAAGTTTTCCGAAATCGCTGAATACGTAATGATCTATCTGACCTTTGGTGACGCCTATAACATTTTGTTATTAACTAGTTTTTTAATTAACTGGTTAAGGGTTGTTTTACCATTTGAAACGGTGTGTGTTCTCCAGCCGAAGTCGCCTACCACATGCTTTCCAACAGGAAATTTGGGGTTTTTACTTTCCAATATTCTAAAGGGAAGAAAGTTTATTTACAAAAAAATAAAAATTAAATGTCATGATTTTGTAAACAAAGCTATTTATAGAAACTCAATTAATACCTTATAATAACAGTTCCTAATTACATTTTATGAAAATTAACTATATTTTAATTATTTTGTTTATCGAAAGCAATTATGGTGTTTTTATTAAAAACATTTAGATAACAACAAGTTTTAAAAATACTTATAAATTTTACGTTTTGTCTATATAATTTCTAGAGGATTTAACTTGATAAATAAGTCAGCCCATTTTTATCAGGTTTATAAAATTTAATGTAAATAAACATGATAAAACTAAATTTATATGGACGGTATTTTTATTACATAAGGTATTTTAAATATATGTATATATACCATATAATATAATCATGAATGAAATATTTATTTGGAAATACCTATTAAAAAATAAATGCAAAAACTTGATGGGATAATCGTGTTCTATTTACTACGAGGTGTGTTCAGAAAATATCTTGAATTTTCGATTTTTGAAACAAATATTTATTTATTCGTCTTCATTAAGGTCGTCGCCTTCAAAATAGTCCCCATTGGATATTATGCACATGTGCCAGCTCTTCTTCCAATACTCGATACACTTCTAAAACTCGATCTTTGGGATAGCCTTTAGTTCTTTCAGCGATGCGCTTTTAATGTCATCTATGTTTGCAAAACGACGGCCCTTTAAGGTTCTCTTTATTTTTGGGAATAGGAAAAAGTTAGACAGAGGCATGTCTGGCGAATATGGAGGCTGGGGCATCATTACAGTATTGTTTTTGGCCAAAAATTTTGATCAAAATTTAACAATTTTAGAACAAATTTTTCTGCCACGCGTTTCATACCCAAAACATTCGAAAAAATTTCATGGGATGAGCCAATCGATATACCAACATCATTAGCGACTTCTCTGATGGTTTATAACCATTTCTTCCACTTTTTCCATGTTTTTATCGGTTAATGTGCTTGTGCGTTCGGGGCGATCGTCATCTTCAACGTCTTCACGGCCATCTTGGAAACTCTTATACCACTTGTAAACTCTTGTTTTACTTATAGCAGACTCACTATAGGCCTTTGTTAACATTTCACAGAATTTATTTTATTTTTTAAGCAAAATGGGATACAAATTCTATGATCCATTTCTTTTAACGAACGAAAAATCGCCGAACTCATAAAAACGTCTAACCTTAGCGGCTGCCACAGACAAAGTAAACAATGAAAACAGCTAAAGTTTTTATCATACTTCGGGGGCATGTACATATACCAACATAATAAAGAAAATTTTATGACCACCGGACACTCCGAACCCGCGAAATTTAACAATTCCCGTTATTTTCTGAACACACCTCGTATATGCACTCTAAAGTTGTATAGTATTTTTTTTAAGTGTAAGTACTCCCACTTATAAAGATTTTTTTTTAAATAATGCGATTTCTATTGAATAATTTTTGGTCACGAAGAACTTGTTATAAAAGTCAAGTGTAGCCAAATCACAACCTCTACATGGCCATATTTGGTCTTCAGTGACGTATCAGTAATTAACCAATCGGAGCACCGCATTCTAGGCCACTATCTAGTCTGCGGTGAAGAATGCCAAGCTCTGATTGGATAATCAATTTTAATTGAAACCACATTCTATAAAAAGTAAAGTCACAAATTTAAGAAACACCCACCAGTTTGAGCTACCAGCAAACCCAGTTGCCAAAAACTTTATTAAAACATTTCTTTCTTATATTTTGCTTTTTATTTTAATTTCTTGTTAAAAAACTGCTAAAAGAATTATTTAAAAATAATAGCAGAGTATAAATAATAACTTTTTTCTTACTTAGCTACTTGAAGTCCAATCATGGTGGTACCTAAAGAAAGTCTTGGAGCATATGCCCTCATATAAGGATCCACACTGAGAAATACTGCTTCACATAAAAATTCTAAAAACAATATTTATATATTTTAAAACAAAATTTAAAGAATACCTATACAAAGTTAATTTTTTTTACATAAAAAATAATCTTACCCCCATCTTTAATTGGCGGCAATTCTTCCTCCACCAATTTTAAATCGGTTTCCTTTGGAACGCCTTGGAATTGTTTTTCAAATTTATACACCTTAGCCTTGACCATAGCTGCAAAGTTTCTAACTGTTTGGTTGTTAATGTTCGGTGTCGAAATAACTTGAGATAATATTCTTGATCTGATTACACTTATAGACATTTTGTACTACACTAGATTTTAGTAGGAATGCTTATTTATTGTTAGTTTAAATCAGGATGATTTGCAGGTTATAATCTATAATGTATGATATCAGTAACCTTGTTGAGTGTGTGGCGTGGTAATGTTTTTATTACTAGTGTGTAGCGATGTTGCCAAGTCTTAATAAAATTTTTAAATTAAAGAAAGAATAATAAAATTCAAAAAATGTTATATTTGGTTTAAATTTATGAGGGTCCTTCGAAAAGTAGTGTAAGTATCTACGCTGTTTTATTTTGTACAATTTTAACATTTTTTTTGTAGTAAATCAGGGTTTGTAATTATTTTAAGAAAGGCAAACATTTGACCGAAAGTTTTGTAAAGGTAATATGCAATTTTGAAAGCATTTTGTTAATTTTAAATATTATTTAACGAGTGTGCGAAGTTTTTGAAAAAAGATGCCATCACTGGTTTTCAAACTGAAATTAGGGGATACAGTAAAGTGGGTAAAGTTACAAAACAAATTTGTAAGTGTTGTATTAGAACTACTTTATTTTGGGTCCAATATAGGACAAAAAAAGTTCGCACGTTACTGTGGTGGTAAGATTTTTGTTGTTTTGTTAAGAGCAGGGCTGTTTTTAAATTACAATAAAAAATATTTCTAAAAAGTATACAGATCAGTGTGTGGTATAAATGTATAATGTATAAATGGTTTAAACATTGTCACCCTAATGCGTTTTAATTTTAATTCTGAAAACAAACAGTAAAATGGCCAGTTTCCAATTACTGGTTGGTAAAAAATGTAAATTTCTATTATTGGATATGTCCGATATCATACTATATTTGTATCCCGGACATTTACCAGCCAATTCTTATGTAAAATTGTCCCCTGAATCTGAAAAGACCGTCAAAAACTATAAAAGTTAAGCATTTTTTGAGATATAGTCAATTCCATATTATATGTAAAATTGATTATACTTTAAAAACTGTTCTACTTTTATAACTTTTTACGACATTTTCGTATTCAGCGAATAATATTTCATAGGAATTGACTGCCAAATGTGCTGGATATAAACTGCTGTTCACGAGAATTATTGTATATATAGTGGCTACTTTTTCGCTATGACATTTTTGACTAATTCATTTTTAGAGAGTAATATAGTGATTTCTTCGTCACAGGACATGTTGCAGAATAACAGTGATTAAAATACAGTTCATGATAGAGAACATACAAAACTAATGGCAACAAAATTAATAAATTCGGAAAATAATTTTAACATACCACCCGAAAAATTATTAGATATACCTATATATAAATCATCCTGTTCCGGCCTAAACATTATAAATGCTTCACAAACTAGATATACCACACTAATGATATTTGCAACAAACTATTTCAGAAGTCAGACCAAGGAATTAGTAGTTACCTTCAGAATCCAGAAATATATGAATTATATGATATTTACAAAAACTAAATAAAAAAAATTACCTAAAACAGCAATTTATCTTTAAAAAATATTTAACAATTTATGTTATTGGATGTAAAGTTGTTATGTTTGTATAAAAATTGTATGTCCAATAACTATGGTCCATGTGTCTAATTACTATATAAAATGTCCAATTACTATACTTTTTTGCATGTTTTTATGAAACTATGAGAAAAAAACTAAAATGTTTAAAACAACGGAATATACATAAATTTTAAATAAATAATATTCCTGAAATGTCCAATAACTATGTGGTTTACACTATACCCTATACCTATACTACTATTATATTATACCAATTTTTTTATAATTTGGTGATTGCAGAAGGTGGTGTTATTTAATTGTGTGTATGTTATTTTTGTGTTCATTTATGTACATAGGTGTGTCTTAATTTTTTTGTTTAATAAAGCAACATTACTTATCAAAATTCTTTTAATTTAAGTTCCCAATTTTCTATCAATACTTTTGTTACTGGGTATACAAAAAGGATTGTAAAATGTCTGTTATAATTAAAAACTTCTTATTCAATTAGTTAACAGATTACAGTTGGTTGAAAACTTAACATAAAGTAATGTAGACCTTATTAACATAAAGTCTGTTTAATATTTTGTTAAAATTAACAAATATTTTTTTACTGTGTATGCTTCAGGCCAAGAACTTTTTAAACGACCCTCGTAAAGTTATTCACTTGATTTTATTTAAATCAAGGGGTTAATTTTATAAATTGATGGAGTTTAACAATAAAGCTTTAGCAAATTTAATTGTGAAAACCGTTATTGTGCATTTTTATTTCAAACCATCCGTGAAAATCACTTTACATACAAAACATTTTATCAGTCAGCACTAAGTACTTAAATGAAGCACAGTTTATACCGAATACCTACATATATATATATAATTTATTTGCTTTGTATCTAATTGAAATGTGGTCTTTCTATGCCAGTAAACATAATTTTCATTTCGTTTGCTAAATTGACTGCCAAATGATTTAAAAACTAAAGTTGATTGGATTAAACATGTTTTAAAAAAAGTTTAATTGAAAACGGTGTATTTGCTGTAGGAAATACAGATTTTTTTAGAATCACTTCCATTTAACATTTTTTTTTCATCGCATTTTGAATTCGTAATGACTTCCTGAGCATTTTCCGTTTTAACTTAAAAAAAAGTCCATTTCGTTTCCCTTATAAAATAATACAAAAAAAATTCCAATCCTTAAAACTGTTGGTGGTTTAAAAAAATGTGTTTGAAATAATATTTACTTACACGGAGAGAAAAGTATAATGCTGATTACCATAATTATAATACCTTTACTATAATTTATATTACTATTTGGGACAACTATCTTGTATATTGCCATGGCATCTGCAGATACTATGCATAATTAGTAATTTTTAAATATCCATGCACGTTAAACCTTAAGGTAAAATATTATTATTCTCAACCAATTTTGTTTTTAATTCTTATTATAATTAAATTTTTTCTATTACTAATAAGTATAGTAAATTTTAAAATATTATGTTGCCATTTTAAATATAAAATATTTTAAAATCGAATATTTTTATATGTTAACAATTAAAAATTTTAACATATTTATTGTACTTTTTAATATACAAAAATGTTATGAGAAAGAATTTAACCTACACCTCGCCAAAGTTTTTCTTCAAATACCGACAGACAGGTGGTTTGACCTATATTGGGTATCATCAGTGTCGACACGACACTGTCGAGCAACTTGTAGTAGTGGAACACACCTAAAACAAAGAAATACCTGAGCTTATATAACATGGTTGGTAAGCCAACAGAGGCGAGATGTAAGAACATCACGTGATCCACACCGTCTAACGACGCGTCGTACATACTATGCAACCAAGTAGGTTAAATTCTTTCTAATAAGTATTACCAGTAATGGGTCAAGAAAGTTTATTGAAGAAAATAAGAAAATTGAATGTTTAAAAATGAGTTACTATATTGTATTATATTTAAATATATTGTTTATTTACCTTAAACATAAAAGTATCTTTATTTTTACTATATTTTTTATTAATGTGTAATATATTATATTAGATGTACACCTTACATTTGATTAAATCATATAGTAAATATTACTATTTGTAGATAGTAAAATCAATTTACTTTACGAACATATTAAAAATTAAAATATATATTATACATTTATGATTTAGTAATATTGGTTTTGTAATCTTTACTAAAATTGTATAATAAAAATAGTATTTTGTATTACAATCTTAATATTCTTTTGACGAATATATAATATTGTTACCCAAAAAATTTGTAAATTTTACTTTATTTTTTTTACTATCTAAAATTTACTATACATTTCTCTCCGTGTATAACTTTCTAATGATATTGGCGCATTCGCCAAAATTGTAAATTGTCGAGTACACAGTAATAGAAACTGAATTATCGTTACTTGCTTTGTAATTATAGTTAATTTTTAAAAATAAAATCAAATCACATTTGCTAAATTCAAATTCGCCGAAGGCTTAAATTTTTAAAACAGCAGCGCTGCTGAACATCACAGACGGCGGGTTTATCTCTTGTAACGTCAGTGCTGAAAGCAAAAGCATGATTCCATTTCGATGTCAACATAATTTTACTTTAGTTTCTGACAAGGGAATATGTAGCTATGAGTTGATTAATAGACCATGTCATCGGTTATACGGCGGTGAACCGTTTTTTTCCTATTAATATAAATTAGATCGAAAATAACGCTGGCAGTCTGATATAATAAATTTGTGTGCGCAAAACATTATTGTTTATTAAAAAGAACCAACAATTTTCCACAATAATAACAAACAGCTATAAAATCATTTATTAATTCGCCCACGGTATGTCGCAAATAGGTTTGATACAAATTATTAGAGTAGAAAGCTTGCTATAGCTGACTTTGGAGTTTAACCATTGGTTGTTATTAAATATTGAGATAATTGGATTAACATAAAATCTGATTAAAATTAACAAATATTTTTTTATACAAACCGTACACAGTAAAAAATTTTGCCCGGGTAAATTTTTTAGTGTAGGGGTAAAAATAGTTACACTATTAAATACACTAGGTAGCATTTAGTGCTTATTAACTTTATTAAACACATTTAAAGAATATGAACATTATTCATTGGTACATTCACACTATTTATTATTAAAATAAATCAAAAGGGTAGAAAAACTTAATGCGAGTGTTTATTACCCCTTAATGTGTTAAATAGTGACAAAAGGTACACTACAGTGCATGCCAATTTCTTTGTTTGTTTTGATGTTACTAAGAGCTCTTTTTTCTTTACACTACTAGTGCACATTGTATCACAATTAAAGTTAAATTACACCAATAGTGGCAAAATAGACTAAAAAAACTGGTAATAACCGAAATGCGTTTTAAAATGTTTTGTTGGTACCTATCTACCTACGCAGTGCATATCCGGAGATACCGCGTTGTGGAAGTGTGGCATTTTTGTTCAGTTAGATTTTAATTACGGTGAACCCATAAGGGGACATTTTTATTTTTTGGTAAGTATTATACTTCCTTTTTCTTTAAGCCTTAATATTCAATAAATACCAATATGTTAATAGGATGTCCATACCCGACGTATATAATATATCAATAATTTACAACAGTAGGTCGGGTACTTGTAACATTAATAATATAAATACATACACACTTGATTTACTTTTTATTTTCAAGCGTAATGGATGTTATATTAACCTATATACATTTTTATTAATATTATGGAAAATTTGTACACGTGTGGAAAATCCCCGACATACAGCCGCCTGACGCCTCTCTACCAATGGGATCACCCATTTTTTATAACAGAAGAATGGATTACTGATGAATTCTCAAGATAATTCATTGCTTACAAGTTGACAGCCAGTAAAACATTGCATTGATCTAAAACTTTTACGTTTTAAGGAACCATTTTGCTTAAGCCAGCCATACAACTCAAATATAAAATTATCTTTTAAAAGGCACCGATTTTTATAATTGTCATAGATTTTTGTTCCAAATAAATGTTTCTCTTTATTTACCTTTTCGTTTTATTCACTACCACAATAATAGTGTTAATTTACAATAGAAGGTTGCACTAAAAGTGTAAAAGTACCTTTTTAAAATTAGAACTTTTCCAAAGTAGTGTTAATTTACACTGAACAAAAGTGGGATTTTACCCAGGAAGTGTAGGAGTACACGATTTTAGGTAAATTAACACTTTTTAATACAATGTAAAATTACTTTATCTTCAGTGCTATAGTGTTAAATCATACTTGCTTACTTGGGGAAAATTACACTACAAATTAACTCTAATTGTAGTGTTATAAAACAACACTATTTAGTGTGGACCTGTGTGAACTTTAATTAGTGTTGCTTAGAGTTGATTTTTTTTAACTGTGTATGTCTAAACATTCTTTCCTTTATTGGTTTTATTTACGTATTTCTCAACTACTTTTTAAGTGTTTTGCATCATGAATGAGGTAATAGGAGTGTTAATAATCGAAGCAGGTGCTTGTTTTAATGGGAATGTTGCCAAAGTTTTTTTAAAAGAAAAAATCTAAATAAATAAACATACATTTTAATCAAAATTAAAATAAAAAAATCTTAGTTTAAAGTTTTTCCAGAAGGAGGAGTACCATAATTACCAATATGATTTTTTAATTAGTGCAATTTGAACTTTATCTGTCAGCACCAGAAAATAAAGGATAATTAAAGGATAATAATAATAGGCTTTATTTCAGAAGATAATTCCAGAGCAAATTATTTACTATTCAATAAAACCCGACAATCTCGTAATTTTCTATCAAACAGTTATTATTTACTCAGTCTAAAGCTTTGTAATGTTTAAAGGCGTATATCGAGAATATAATAATAGAATCGGTAGTAAATGGTGAACGTGCATCTTATACAAATTCTTTATCGGGAATCTAATGTCTTATCCAAACACAGAGGAGCAAACAAAAGATAAATTTCAACCTTAAAATTTTTGGAAATATTCGTTTAATACCTGTTTAAAATAGTTCAATCAATGTTATTAGCCGTACCATACTACATCTAAAAATATATACATCACTCAGTGTAGTATAAAGTCGGACACGTTTCACATTTTAAATTAACATGCTTATGACCAACATCATCGTCTGAATGCTTTAAAATAATATAAATAGACATTTTGCCATTAAAATTAAAAATAATCCGCTAATTATTTATTTTTATGCAGCAAACACTAAATTTTTATGGTTACGATCTCCTTTCTCAAACCACGAACTTCTTGAAAACAGTTTAATGGGAATGCATGGGTCACTTTTGCTATAAAAAGGCAATGAAAATAATTTTCCTAGACTACTCGGTATTATGACGACATTATTAATGCTATTTACAAAACCCTTATGTACTAAAATATATTACCTTATTTTGAATGTAATAGAGTCTTTATAGACACCTTAATTTTGACAATAAACCAAACATATTTATGTATATTTTAAAATGCCGTTAAAAAACTTTGTCGTAAACACAATAAAATAAAGCTTTTAAAAATGTCTACTCTCTTAAAATGAAATAGTCAAAATTCTACTATTTGAGTTAGTACCAGCATTTTTTACTAATAAAATAGTCGTTTTCACTTTTAAATAGTTATTTTTTACTACGTAAATAGTTTGACTAATTTAAGATTAGTCACCATCTTTGACTATTTCTTAGAGTTAAAAGTAACTAATTTCTTTAATCGTTTGCGTCAAAGTATTATGTTAATTAAATGCATGTAGGCTCCATGGTTAAATGGCCCAAAAAAAAACAAAAAAAGATGCAAAAAGTTTAGCTCAAAACAGCAACACAAATAATATATTCAACTTTAAAATACAATGAACAATATTTATTGACAAATAAAATTGGTTTTTATAAGAGTGATTGATAGCCACATTGGTTATAACAGCTTGCCCAGCTTGACAAGCGACAGACCTGAGTTCAATCCCCGGCTGGGTCAAAACTTGTTTAAATTTTTTTTTATTATTATTTTAAATGTGCTTTCAACAGGCACCAGGCCCAATTACAGAAGTACACATTAAAATTAAATTACATTACATTTAAATATACTAATTTGAATATTTCATTCAGTAGAATTTGACTAATATTAGTGACTGCTTTTTCGCTATGACAACTAGTCAAATCAAATATGACTATAATTAGTTATTTTTGACTAATTCGTAACCATAAACCTTAGTCTCTGGATATTTTAACCATGGTGCACTTATTACAACACAATAAAATAATAGTTTCTAAAAATTTGTATTTTTGAGATATTTCAGATTGAAAATACGAATCGCAATATTTGAAGACCTATTTTGGGAAAAAATACACTTTTTTATTTATTTATGTAATTGTATACAGTATACTGTATAATTTAACAAAACAGTTCTGTAAAGGGTAGGTACTGCCATAAAGACTATATCCAGAAAAAAGGTGAGTCTTAGTTTTTTCTTTAACATTTTTAATGGTAAAAGAGAATTAAGTTATTTAGAAAACTTTTTCCTATTTTTTGTTTATATACAATTAAGTAGGCCTGTATACAAGGTAATCCAAAAAAACCTTTATTAATTTGAGAACGTTAAAATAATAAACTTATATCTCTTTTTAGAGCAAAAAAAGGCACGCCAATGATCTAAACAATTTCTAAATTTAAAAAAAAGCAGTCGATTTACGAAAAAAAAGTTTTTTTGTAAAATACACTCACAGGCAAAATAATCGATCCACACAAATTTTCGATGAATTTCAATCGCAAATAACTTTTTTATTTGATGTCGGATTTAAACGAATAATAAAGAATATTGTAGATAAACTATTGGAGAATCGCTCACATTTTAAAACATTACTAAAAAATAGACGTAAATTTATAATATACAGGTTTAAACAAAAATATATTTTTTCCATAAGTTTAAGATACAGAGTAGAGTGGCAAAACCGTATATTGTTCTAAATTAAGTTTTAATTATCAAGTCACATCTATTTTTAACAGTTTTGTTTTTGGTTCACCTCGATATATTTATTTTTGTGGAAAATATGGATTTTTTAAAAAAACATTGCAATTTCCAATATTTTTCTGTATGAAGAACTAAGGTTGCTATGGTCCATCCATAGGCTATGGAGGATGACAGTGACAGTTTTGTTAAATCATCCCATACTTGGAAATGTCATATACGTCTTTCAAAAGCTATCAAATAGTTTTTTGCAAATTAATGTTTAACTTTTGAGGTGTCTTCTACTTTTAAAAATGGATATGTCTCTGACTAATGTTGCCAGAGCCATTGATTTTATTAAGGATGGACCGTCACAGTATTACGTGGCAAGTGTTTTAAACGTCACAAGAAGTAAAGTACAAAGGGCAACATCAGTCGGAGACATATACATTTTTAAAAGTAAGAAGACACCTCAGAATTAACACATTAATTTACAAAAAACAATTTGATAGCTTTTGAAAGTCGTATATGACATGTCCAAGTATGGGATGATTCAACAAAACTGTTACTGTCACCCTCCATAGGCTATGTATGGACCATAGCAACCTTACTTTTTCTACAGAAAGAATACTGGAAATTGCAATGTTGTTTAAAAAAAACATATTTTCCACAAAAATAAATATATCAAGGTGAACCAAAAACAAAACTGTTAAAAATAGATGTGACTTAATAATTAAAACATAATTTAGAACAATATACGGTTTTGCCACTCTACAAACTGTCTTAAACTTATGGTAAAAACATATTTTTGTTTAAACCTGTATATTTTAAACGTACGTCTATTTTTTAGTAATTTTTAAAATGTGAGCGATTCTCCATTAATTTATCTACAATATTCTTTAATAGTTGTATAAATCCGAACTCAAATAAAAAAGTTATTTGCGATTGAAATTCATCGAAAATTTGTGTGGATCGATTATTTTGCCTGTGAGTGTATATCGTTTTACTGTGAAAAGATATATTTTACAAAAAAAACTCAAGTGAACTTTTTTTTGTTATTTTAAAAAAGTAAAAAGTAAAAAAAAAAATTAAGTATGCAAATTTACTTAGATCGCCTAATTTCTTTTTTTACACAAATTTTAAAACACCGTATAGTTTACTACATAATTGCGGTAAAATCAACAGTATATTTTATCGTTTAAACTATTGTAATGGTATAGTACTAACTTTAATACGTTTTACAAAGTAATTGTGGTGGAAAAAAAATTAAGTTTTTCGAATTTTGCCTAGAAATCTGGTTTCCACATGATGCAAGAAACGAGGGTACAGGTACACGAAGCTAGTAAAGGGAAGCAAGAAAACAGGAAGAATTTTTTTGAAAATGGTATCGAACGCATCGCTTCTTATAAAATTTTGCTAAAACGAAATTTATTGTAAAGTTCTGTTTAAATAACTGTTACAAGTGTTTGTGTATTCTCCAAATTTATTTCTTAATTTTAGTAGCCCAAATTATCTAGTAAAGTCCACTAAACGCAGAACAATTTAGGTTAATTGATCATTAGTTATTTTGCACTACTACGTTTAGCGATTTTTACTCGATATTAACACCTTTTTCTATTCTATTCTTTTAGCTATTTTTACAAAATGTTCTTGGCTTTTAAGTTTACTGTTTAATGTATTAAAATTTCGATATCATTTTTTGAGGTCATTTTAAAACAAATATCGGTGTGATACGGGACGTTTTGTTGCTTAAAAGGAATAGGTTAATTTTAAACTTTAAATGTTCCTTTTTCTTTCAGTGTACGTACCTTGTAGTAGATATTAAAATGTTCCACACCGAGAGGGATAAATGGTCACCTAGGTTCTCTAGTCGTTAATGTTAACGTTGACACACTAACTGCCCTGTTAAATAACAACTTTTTTTCTATGTTTTAACCTTTGGGGTTAGATAAAGTAACGAGCGTCGCGTCATTACATTTATTTGCATAAATTTTTAAAGGTAAAAATGCCTAATCGTGTCATCCTTTGCTACTTCATAGCCATACAGGGTTTTTTGTCTAGCTCTTTCTCCTTGGTCGTATCTTCCTTGCTTGTTGTAAAATGTTTATAAAGTAAATTAAATTGGGGTACACTAAACACTGTATTTTATTTTTGTATACCTAAATCTCCCTAATATAATTCCTAAAGTAATGTATTTAATAAAACAAGTACCTAAGTAAACACAACGTAGATGTCCAAATTTGGCGATCACGAGAC
This sequence comes from Brassicogethes aeneus, assembly GCA_921294245.1. NCBI lineage: Eukaryota > Metazoa > Arthropoda > Insecta > Coleoptera > Nitidulidae > Brassicogethes > Brassicogethes aeneus. The sequence goes on from OV121135.1 coordinate 50,978,230, forward strand.
AAAGTCACAAAATAATTTATTCATTAATTTTTCATTAAGCTTGTTTTAAACGAACCTGGTGTAAGGGGAAATCTTTACTGAGAAAAGATATATTTTACAAAAATCTTTGAAATATGTGAATTTATTTTACAAAAAAAAGTAAAAAGTAAAAAAATTATAGAAATTCATCTACATTTTTTTTCACACAATTAAGAAACACCTTGTATAGTTTACTACATAATTGCGGTAAAATCAACAATTTATTTAATCGTTTAATAAACTATATAAATTTAATATTCATTTTATCTGGCTGTTAAACATTTAGAAATCCAATTTGCTCACCTTTTTTTGTGAAAAGTTGAAATGGGCATTAAATATTTGCCATTTTCGTTCGAGAGTTGTTATACGTAGAACGTAGAGCAGCGCGGACCAAATAAAGAACAGACAGGTAGTATAAAAGCTTCAGACGGCCGCCGGAGGAATTTCATATCGATTTTCAAGCATCTGCGGAACACTTTACCTTAAATTTCATTCAAATAAAATGTAAATTGCTATTTGTTTACCAGGATTTTTTATTGAATTCAATTTTTCTTCTCACAACAAAATATTTGTTTTATATTTTACCCTTTTTAACGACACAAATGTTATAAAATAATAATTCTAAAAATAACTTTTTTATTTGTTAGACTAAAAACATGGTTTTTATTTTAGCTTCAAATTTACAATTTCATTTCCAAAATAAATAATTCATTTTAAATTCAACTATTGTAAAAACATGTAAATCCATTTATTCGACCCGAATGGGTGGGTATAAATTAAATTAAATTTAAATAACGAGGTGTTTTAATAAATTCAGAGGTTCATTTTATTTAAAAAAATGTTTTTTATATTATTTTAGAAAAACTTTTGGTTTCTACGGCTATCTTGCAAAGATACCCACTAGGGTGTCCCTTATTTTTTATTTTTTTACGCATACCCTCTAATTATATTTATTACGTGTTTATATACTCCCAGTAAAAATTTCAGCTCATTCTATAAACGGGAACCCGTGCCGACTTGCATCTGAACCCTCCATTAGCCAACGTTAGGCGCGCGGTATTTTGTAACACGGTTGGCCGCTAGGTCTTCGATCGTAAGTAATTTTGTGTTTAAATTATTAAAAAATGTTAAAATATAGTTTTATTTATGTGTATACTTTAATAAAAATGAATATTTTTACAGGAAGTGGCTAGTTACCCGGAAGTGTCGGGTAAATAGACCGTAAAACTAATTACCCGAAACTCTTTTTTTTATTATATCTGAATGACAACTAAAAAATAACCAAAAAAAAAATTAGTTGATTTTATCCCTTAAATATATTAATATACTAATTAGTATTGCTAAAATATACTGTTATATGAAATTTCAGCTTTTTATAAGCATTTCTTTTCTTGATGTCCTCCCAAAAATATTTCAGACAGTTTTCGGTAGTCATCTCTTACAATAGACTCTTTTAGTTATTTAGAGTAAATCCCATTAAGTTTATCAATTTCAGAGTTTACGGCATATTCACTAGACCCTTCCGGGTAACTAGCCACTCCCTGTGAAAATATACATTTTTATCAAAGTATACACATAAATAAAACTATATTTTAACATTTGTCAATAATTTATAATATAAGGGTCACATAATAACAAACACAAAATGACTTACGATCGAAGACCTCGCGGCCAACCGTGTTACAAAATACCGCGCGCCTAACGTTGGCTCACGGAGGGTTCAGATGCAAGTCGGCACGGGTTCCCGTTTATAGAATGAGCTGAAATTTTTACTGGGAGTATATAAACACGTAATAAATATAATTAGAGGGTATGCGTAAAAAAATAAAAAATAAGGGACACCCTAATACCCACGAATGGCTAGGCAGTTAATAATGCAATATTACGTTAAATACAAATTTTTTTTACGATTTTAATGGACTTTTTTTGTACAACAAAATCTGTATTCTTTCTGTAGAATAATTGGCTTGATATTAGCATTAGCATTTAAACTATTAGAATAATTTAAATGTTTTTAAATAAAATAGAAAATTTTTAACTATAATAAAACTTGTGTAAACGAAAAACACTGGCCTAATTTAATTCTAAAAAATCCTAACCCTAAATGAACAAAATTATTCATATATTATATCACGAGAACTATGAATTTAATCGGTTAAACTAGGCTCAGTTGTTTTTTGTTTCGTTTTTCTTGTAAAATGTTGAATGCAAAATAATTTAATAAAATCACGAGACCGCGTAGCGGTCGAGGGGTTTTATTTTTAATTATTTTGCATGAAACTATTTTCCAAAAAGAAAAATCAAATAAAAAACTTACTGAGCATAGTTTGACAGATTAAATTTATAGGTTGAGTGATAAACGTCTAGATTATTTCTCGAATTAAAGGAAACTATTTGACAATTCATAAAATCTGACGTATGTGTCAAAATTTATAAATATTTTTTTAAAGAAAATTCCATTAATTTAAGGTAAGTAATAAGTAATAATCGATATTTCGTAAACTGGATAACTTATTTTTTATTGTTTTTTAAAAAATGTTTGTTAAAACTTGTAAATAACACCATAAAATCGAAAACAAAAATCCAATATGGGGGCTAAAATTTAATCGCTGTTAAATAGTTCTAGTGATTTAATCGCTTATTTAAACGAAATTTATTCGAAAATTCAAGGCTTTTGATTGGTTCATATTATAATGAGGGAAATAATTTAAATTCAATTAAGAAGTACAAGCTAAGTAAAACATTCCAAAACAGAAATAAAACAGTTAAAAAAATCCTAAAAGCTCAAAAAAAAACTTAATAAATATAATTCTTTATAAATTTTGCGATATAACATATTTTTATAAGCTTTATAATAACGAAAATAATATTAGAATATAATTACATCTGACAACACGGCCCCACGCATGTCAAAACTGCATAAGTAGCTAGCTCCTACTTTAACACCACGAAAAGGAAACAGCCTGAATTCAAAATGATCTGTATATGTGTGGTAAGTATATGAACTTAGGTACATGTGGCGACATCTCTTACTTTTCTCATATAATGGGGATGCGCATAATGACCACAACAACACGTTGACGACAGTTTGTCTTAGCGGGTCTTTAGATGATTTATAAAAATATTTTTAAAGTATAAACTGGTGTAGTTTGTTCCTAAAGGTATGTACTAAGAAATCTAAAAACTCTTTCGTTATTATCTACACCTAAACCGTAAAAAACATTGACTTAAAATTCGGTACACAGCCATGTACATGGGGACTTGATTGCTAGAAGCAAATTTTAGGTTATGTACATAGTCATGTACTATGCTCTACACCTCAAAGTCCCACCACGTGACCACGCACGGAACGCAGTCTTTTAAAAATTTGGCATTTAACGCTTTTCAGGTTATGTATCTGTCAAAGTATAGTCAATGAAAGAAATAATATTTATAGTGTTACCGCTTATGTTTAAGCGTTAAAAGTCAATAAATCTTTATAGTATCACAATAACAATGGTTGGTTTAATGAAATTTTAAAGTGTATGGTGCCAAATAAGTGATAATTTTGTGCATTGGGTAAACATTTCTCCATAAAATAGTTTTAACTAAACCGCACTCATTAAAAAAAAATCCAACTTCTCTATTATGGAATAAGAAGTATGTGATCAAAGGTAGGTGTATTAGAACAAAAAATATCATTTAATTTTGTATTTTAAGGTTGGAAAAATCTATTTTGACCAAAATAAATAAGTGGATTATTTGGAAAAGTGTGTTAATATGGTCATAAATAAATAAAGGTATACTAAATAATTGTTGAATATGGTTCAAATTAAATTGAAGCTTTTATACTTCTAATGACAAAACTTGTGCATACCTCTCGGCATACCTACTTTTAGTTAGATTATAAGAAAACAAACAATTTTTAGAGAAACTTGCAATGTGAAAATATTTAATATTCCCATCCCAGTTATAATGATTTTTCTATGTAGATCAAATTTAGTCGAAGCTTTATAACTATTTGTATTGACAAAACTTTATGTAGGTACACTTTAAGCTGGATTAGTAAAACTACCACATTTTTAAATACCATATTATACAGTCTTTCAATTAATCCAAAATACTTATTTATTGTGGTCAAAATAAATTTTTCTCCTTAAAATTACAAAATTAGATGATATTTTTGTTATAATATATTAACCTACCTTTAATAGAGATAATATAATATAATATATTATATTTATTCCATAATAGAGAAGCTAGATTTTTTTTTAATAAATGCTGTTTATTTAAAATTATTTTATGGAGAAAACCCGATATTTTGACCAAATGCACAAAAATATTACTTATTTCGCACCATACACTTAAGAATTTCATTAAATGCAGTATTTATATTTCTAAATTCTTAAACCAACCATTGTTATTGTAATGTTGTAAAGATTTATACATTTTTAACGCCTAAACATAATATTATTTCTTTCGTTGACTATACTTTGACAGATACATAACCTGAAAAGCCTTAAATGCCAAATTTTCAAAAGACTGCGTTCCGTACGTAGTCACGTGGTCGGACTTTGAGGTGTGGAGCATAGTACAACGGGATTAAATCATGGTAGAATTGTTTATTTTGATTTTTTATTAGAAACCAAAAAAATTGATAAAATAATAATAATCTCTAAGATGTAAGTAAATTAATAAATTTAGAAGAAAACGGAGATTTATAAGATGTGGAGAAGATGAGGAAGACGGGGACCCTCCACGGAGATTTCTTCCAAAACCACAGTTCGTCAGAAGTATCTGTCATGGAGAAAAGCGACCTCTTCAAGAAATTCAGTTCGATGCGACAGACCATATTCCTCAATTCCTCAAAGAGGCTACAAGATGCAAAAATTTGAACTGTAAGGAAGCGTTCAAGTATTACAATTTTTGGAGATTTTTGTGTTTTTAAATTGTATTAGTAAATAATATTTTAAATAAACCAAATAACCCGGCGCATTCGCCATTTTTGAAAATAACGAAATTCAGTAAAATTTACAAAACATCTAGATTTGTCGTAAGTAATTTCATAAGGGTATCTAATTTTTCCGAAAAAAAAACGAAAAAACACGTTGCTAAGTAATATTTTAACAAGAAGCATGAGTGCTGGTATCAACAAAAATCCGAGTCGAAGACGAGGATTTTTGCACCTGCACGAATGCATTTCGTTAAAAAATATTACTTAGCATTGTGTTTTTTCGGTTTTTTTCACAGGAAAAATTAGATGCCCGAATGGTATTTGACAAGACTACTTCATGAGTAACAGTTATTCTGCATACACATAGCATACAAAACACTACCTATTATACATGCATACATAATAAATATGTAGGTATTAATTTGAAAACTGAAAAATAGGTAATTTATTTAATCACAAAATACTACAAACTTAATTATTTATGGTACAATTAAAATATAAATTGCAATTTTGGTGGCAACAGCTGTCAAGTTCGAAAAAACTGCTGACAGGTGCTGTCATACAGTTTTTCCACCTAGAAACCATTTGTAATTCAAAATTGCGCGTTTGTGATTGGTGGAAATTAAGACGAGGGAAATAAATAGTCTATGTAATTTATTACATTAAAATTTTATTTAAATAAAATTCCAACTGCTAGTGGGGATAATTAGTAAAATTTTAAATATCATGTTTGCCATTTTTTTATGTTAATTTTAATTTTAAATTATTTAATTTATTACAAAATTTATTTAAGGAGTCGTACAGGAGCGAAAATGGCAGTAAATATAAATTTTGACACCCTCGGTGGTTTAAGTACCATGTTGAAAATTTTTTATTTGATTACGTTATTTTAACACAAATAGTAGATTCGCTAACAATTTTGTAAATTTTATTGAACAACAATTTTTCGTTTAACAGAACAGGTGTTTGATTTTTAAAACAAGAATTTGTACAAAAAATTGACCAGGGTTATGTATTTTATGGATATGTCATCGAGAATACTCCCTTTAATATTTTTTATTTAAAACAATTTTACAAATACCAAAAGGCCTATAAATTGTGCTCTAATGTCGTTTGACTTTTTTTGTAATATTTATGGAAATTGTGTTGTGCTCCAATACAATTTATGGGCATGGATACATGAGAAAAAACCATGTTAACATACACAAATTATTTTTAGTCGAATAAAAAAACGAAAAATATAAACAGTACCTACATATTTGGAGATATTTAATTACCCAAAAAAGTTGTTTGTTACTCTTATTGAAGAAAACCCTTTTCTTATTATATCTTGTGTTGATTTAATACTACCCACGTAACGTACATAGTAGGGTGAAGTATCTAAAAATAGCAAAAATATTAACTTATACAGAATAAAATGTGTAGGTAGGGAAGGAGTTGGTTAAATTGTTAAATTGTTATTCGAATAGGTGCTTAATCGATTTAAACCTAATTTGTGAAAAGTTAAACGAGCAATGGTACACTAGACGTCCGATACAGATCGCTGGCAATCCATCAATTCATTTCATACAATGGCTGTCATCGTTTGGCCACATTTCGCTCTTTACTAAAAAGTGAGCTTTGATCGATAGGCGAAAAGCTATTCACCTTAGCGGCAGCCATTTTGCGCGTATTTCCTGAAAATAATTTTCCAATAAGAGGCATAAAAGTCTAATGGATTGATAGGCTCTTTATACGCAAAAAGACAGTGTGTTTACATTGCGCTGACGTCAAATTTCTGAAGTTACTCGAAATTTCGTAAAGTTCATTTTTTTTTAACTGGACTGCGGCAACGTTTTGGTTGGTAAATACAGTTGTCAAGTTGGTCGCATTGATTAAAACAAACCAAGCTAGTTATAAATCTAATTGTGGTTATGTATAAATTATTGTAGGTTACATTGTGCAGTTGTCAAGTTGAGTTGTCGAAATTCGTAGTTGAAAATGCAATTAATTTGGCTTTGGTGGTGCTTGGATGAGTAAAATCATATAAAAAAAAGTAGTTAAATATAGGTTGCTTTACGGCCCAGAAGAGAAAGTATTCCTCGGATAATAATCTTCGCTTTGAAAAGAATTTATATAAATTAAATTAAATTTTTTTGTGAACGGAAATGTTGTCCAATGGTGAATAATGTGAAAATAATGTGTTATGTAATATTTATAAAACCAAATTCGTTACTTTTTTACTCCAAAAATGTTCATAAGGCGATGTACTTTTTCTTCCATTGTGGCATTTGGCATAATTTCATCAAAATGAAGTTTTGCCCTCAAAAGGGCTTTTACATTCGAATTCGTTGCTATTATTTTTGGCATAATTATCTTTTTATTTATAATTGACAATTAAATTATCAATAATAAATATTATTGTCAATTTGACAGTGTCAAAGTATTTAATTAAATTATTTAGCAGAAACTGGCATAAGCCACCAATCTAACAAAAAAACACGATTCCAAAAAAAATTAACCACCCTATTTCCGTTAAAGTGTTAGAAAACAAAAAATAATACTAAAATAAACAAACATTTATTTATTTATACGTCCAACGTATACAAAATTTGGTATACGTCTTGTGCTTTCATTGGCTAGTTTGAAAAAGTTAATCTAACCTATAAACTTCAAAATGAAAATTGTCAGATATTCAAACTGCTGAATTTTATAATAATAACGTTAAAAATATATAAAAATGAAGTAATTTACAAAAATTATGTAAGCAAAATTAAGTATTTAATAAATAAGTATAAAAATGGCTAAATATGGGGCAAAAACTTCTTCCTACAAAATATGCCTCTATTCCTCTATGGGGCGGGGGGCCCAATGGGGCGGGGTCGGTTGGGTTGGGTTGTTGAGTTTGGGTTGGTTTAGCTCACTTTTGCCCATTTAAGTTGATTGACAGTGAGCGAAACCAACCCAAACTCAACAATGAAAGCTCAAGACGTATACCAAATTTTGTATACGTCGGACGTATAAATAGCCACTTCGAAAAAATATAAAAAATAATTGTACTCGTAGTAAACAAACACAAAATTACGACATTAGGGATCCTTTTGATGGATCAGGGAACTGTATCCGACTATACGAAGAATATACTGCATCTGTTCTTCGTCCTTGGTCAGTAAATGGTTGTATTTTTTAATAATACCGATTTCCCTTTCAAATCTATTAAGTGCTCTGAAAGAAACCAATGATGCCTTTTAAAAGCAGTGTATCCTAAATGTATTTGAAAGTTAAACCAAAACATTGTGGTTCTATGTTCCTTTGACCCTTCATTTATTATTAAACCATTTAATATTAAACCGCAAAACGCCCACTAATGCTTAAATAATTATAAGGAGATTAAAATAATATTATATATACACTCCTCAAAATTTTTTTTTTTAATTTCTCTATAATGTGTTGACAAATTTAAACCAAAAGTGAAATACATAATTAAACTATTCTTAGATTATTCAATTAAAGCACAAAAGTCATGAAAAGACAATATATCAAGCTACACAGAAAAAACGCTAGCATAGCATGAATGGGTGAGCCATTAAACCAATGAGATCTTGTAATCCGTATTCCTGAATAACAGTTCCTTTAAAACCAATAGGTAGTTAGCACTTGGTTTATAATCGTTTACTGTTTTTAAATTAACAACAAAAGTTATCGCTCCTAAATATATTGATATTCATATTGATATTTATTTGTTAGAATGGTAGAATGTTATTGCATTAAATGCTAATTTGATTTATTTAATAACGTTACTATTGTATGTATACTATGTATACATTTAACGCAATAAATTCTTTGACATTTAGGCAAAATATTTCCCTATTTTGGTTTAATAGTAATTAATTGAGCAAATAACAATTTAGATTGCTTCAATTTTAATGCATTCAATGACAGCGCTGTTCTTGGTACTATGTTAGATTTTTTTCTGTGTATAATCAAATTTTTAGTACTAATACGTCTAAAATTAAATTGGTTGATATCGATTCAGAACAAACAAAGGTGTCTTAACTCAGCTAATATTGAAAAGTTTTGAACTTAATATCTAGTGTTGCCTCCCCTTGCATGCACAAGAGCTGCGCAGTGTCGTGGCATGCTGCGTATCAGTCTACGAAAAGCTTCTTGTGGGATATTGTTCCATTCGTCAATTAGAGCCCTTGCCAACTCTCCGGTTGTAACTGGAGGATTTGGACGTTTCCTAAGACGTCTCCCTAATTGATTCCAAACATGTTCAATCGGATTAATGTCTGGGCTGCACGCAGGCCAATCCATTTTATGAATATTTTGATCTCTAAGGAAATTAGTGACGATTTGAGCGGTGTGGGGTCTGGCATTATCTTGCATGTAGATAAAATTATTACCAATAGCATTTGCTTGAGGCTGTAGAATCTCATTAATGTACCTTTGAGCTGTTAGACCGCCATCAATGATAACCAGGTCCGTGCGAGTATTTATGCTTATTCCGCCCCACACCATTATGGTTCCACCTCCAAAAGGAAGGGTTTCTTGCACTGTATTTGGCATAAAACGTTCTCCAGGTCTTCTCCATACTCTTGTACGCCCGTCGTTACCTGACAACACTGTAACGAAGTTACTTTTTCCCTATCCCTACCCTGTGTTACAGAATCCCGATTTAAATGATTTAATTCACGTAAGTCATAAACAACCCCGGAATAGCCCATATGTAGCGCTACCACCGGAATGACCCGTATGATAGTCAAAGGGCACAGCAAAAAGTAGCCAGATTGTTTACTTGTGCCCTTGCGCGAAATCCTTTTAGCGTTTTTATGCGGAGCTCAACACCGATAGCACCGTCGCGTCGTACCAAAAAATTTGCCACAAAGCGGTGATTGGCCAATCCTGACATCATGCTGGAGAAGCGCGCAGCCCGCCATAGGAGGGAGACCAGAGGCCTTCGAATGGATCACTTCTACGATTACTTCTGCAGCAGCCGGGACACCGACCGACCGTTCGACCGACCGACTTCAGCCAAAGATAACGTAAGTTGTTGTAACTAATTTTCTGTTTGTTTGTTTGTTTCAGAAACTCCACTTTTATTTTCGTATTATTCTTTGTAAAGTCATATTCCATTTTATTTATTGTTTTGTACATACGAGGGCTTATTTTAATATATGTATTAACCGAACCACACAATGTATTCATAAATTCCCCGGAACCCTGGAATTTTATATCCACTGTTGACCCTAAAAGCTACCCTCGCACATAGTGGAATTTCAACCACTTTAAACCCGTTGAAGTTGGCGCCCGAGATTTTATTAGAAAGTCAGCAAGGTAAGTGACGCCAAGCTTAAAAAGGAAAGTTTTCCCCCGGGAAATAAAACCCCTTTTACAACACGAACCTCGACTCATCACTAAACATGACTAGAGTCCAATGGCGAAGTTGCCAGTTTAAGTGTTCTCTCCCAAACTGAAGTCTTCTCTGACTGTGCTCTCTGGTTAATTTTGGTACTTTTGCAGGACGTCTTGCTCGCAAATTAATATCTCTTAGTCTATTTCGGACAGTTTGGTCACTAATTCTTGTTCCTCTTGCCCTTAAGAGATCTTCTTGAAGATCACGTGCAGTACGTGTGCGATTTCGAAGAGCTTGCAATCGCAGAAAACGTTCATATTTTCCGGTCGTTTTTCTTTTTCGACCTGTACCTGTCGTCTTACCACGTCTCTGTACCGCTTCCAGAGTTTCCACACGGTACCTTGTACAACCCCAAGCTGCTGAGCAACATGACGTTGTGAATACCCTTCCTGCAGTAATGTAACGGCTCTGCTAACTGCAATCGATGTTAATTGCTGAACCATTGTTTTTTATTACTTAGCAAGCTGTCAAAATATTATTTGACATTAAAATCGGTCACAGCCTTCTAAACAAACAACAAACAAAACTCAATAACTTTTTTCATTTCATTTTTAGTAACGCTCCGACGTTCGTGGCCATAAATTAATTATAAGTAGAGGAATTCACGTGAGATTTTGTAAATACCTTAATAAATGATCACTTTATTCGAATTGGTTTAAATATCTCTACATATGTATATATATATATATATATATATATATATATATATATATATATATGGGTGAATATATTGCGATGTCCCCCAAATGATATTTTTTTATTTTTGGTTGTTTCACTGTTAGTCTAGAATGGGGTTTCTCGGAAGCCATCAGGTCTAGTACAGTCCGTTCAGGCTAAGTTGAGCGCTTTGGTGGGGGATCATGTGGCCGTTGATTAAATTAAATATCGAATAGTCGCGAGATTTTGGTAACAAGAAGATGATTTATCAGTGCCGCCGCTTGCCGTTTGGTAGTACAGAGCCGCTACCGAAATACATGTATTTAATTGTGCCTGAACATAGAGATGGTGACATTCCTTAGACCGCTCAACTTAGCCTGAACGGACAGTAATAACATAACATAACTGGTTTTGCACTAATGCAAGAATTTTAAGAAATCATACATTTTGAATATTAGATCTTCACGGAAGATAGCTTCACGGAGGTTAGGATTTCGTATGTTTTATTTTATTAAACATCCCTTTAACACTTTAATATTTTTAAAAATAAAATTGTACATACATACATAAAATATTTATAAAAAAAATGTACTTACTGAGATATTACACTTCACGGTGGATAGGTTTTTAAATAGCAAATTAATAAAAAACTTTTCAATTATAAAACAGCACCACTCTCATCTGCATATAAATTCTAACTGACCTTCAGGAATCACATGCATCTATAATGTCGTAAACAGAGGTTTTTACTTATTTAAAATGATTAAAGGATAGAATCAATTTTTGTAACATCTACATAAATGGTTATAAAAATATTTTTTTTTAATTTTTAATAATATTTTATATTTGATTCGATTGCTTTGGATGTGTTTAATTTACCTATTAAACTGAAATTTTTAGTATGGTTTTACTACCTCAGATATTTGAAAACATATAGGTTAACCTAGAAAGAGTAACAGTCACAGAGTATAGGTTTTAGACTTTTAAAACATTCTAAAAAATAATTTATTGCGATTAAAAATCTGGAACCTGAGCTGTAATATCTACTAATTATGAAAGATCAAAACACAATAAAAGTGTAGGTCAAACTTATTTAGTTTTAGTAAATATCACAGGGTAACGCCATCGGGGGAAATTTCATGAGATTCACCCATATATATAAACTTTACGAAAAAAGAAATTAATACCAACATTATTTCCCATACTCTTATTCGCATAGGGTAACTTTAAAATTTCCATTGAAACCTTATTTTTTTATTGTTGATTTTGTCTAAAACATTTTTTCATATTTGTAATAGATGGCGCTGTAATTAAAAATTTTGTTCGATTTTTCTTCTGTAAACGATTCTGCAATAATTTTTCTATAAAATACAAGTTGTTTTTATTAATAACACAAATTTAGATCAAAACAATTTTTCGAATTTTTATTAAAGTAGGTGCTCAAAATGGTGGCTTTTGTCTTTAATGCACATTCAGATATTAAATGAGTCTACACAAGTAAGTAGCGTATCTGCTGGAATTTCGGAACAAGCATTTCCAATTCGCTCAATCATATTTTCACGGGTTGTTGGTACTTGTTGATACACATGGTCTTTGAGATATCCCCACAAAAACAATTCCGGCGAAGTAAGATCAGGTGATCCATTAAAATTGCGATCAAGTACTTCACGAGCTAACACCGATTAGTGTGGTGGACAAACACATCTTAAGTCTTTAAGTAATGTGGGCAGGTTATTTTCCAAAATATCTCGCCATTTAAGTTTAATTCAATGATGAGTTTATTGCCATAAATCAAAACCATTTCTATTTTTTCTTTCACTATTAAAAAATCCATAGATAATTAACTGCTTAACAAATTAATGCAAATTAATCTTCAAACTAAATAAAATTTATTTTAGTTGTTCCTAAAAGTTATACGATTTTTTTGCACCCTAGAAAAAAAAGTAGCCAATTACGCCTTGGAGCCGATTTTTTTTAGTCTCAACACCAGGATAAAAAAATAACAAACAAAAACACGAATAAAAAAATACACTAGTTTTAAATGAAATAATGTATAAAACTTTAACTTTAATAAATTAATGTTGCGCAAATAGTTTGAAATTTTTTTTTGAAGAACAAAATTTAAGTGTTATAGAGTGGCCTGGCAATGGTTAATGAGATAATATCAATTTTATATTTTTTTGAAAAATTATAGCAGAATGGAGAAATCAAACAAAACTGATTTTTTATAACAGCGCCCTCTTTTGAAAAAAATAAATTTAGCTCGTTTTCTAAATTTATTTCAGATAATGGTACATCCCATAATTATTGTGTCTTTATCATTGACCCAACATCTTACTCAATGGTCTTTATTGTATAACGCTAATTTAATCTACCCCCAATATGGTACTAAAAATATTACCTGTAAACCATCATTTATATCAATAGAAAATTAATATTAGTTTGTAATTGATCTGAATATGCTACTATGTAGAGAAACAATTGTCATTTTTAAATAAAATAGTGAAACCTTTAAACAGTGTAGTTTATATTAACATATCAATAATTTTGGTACTAATTTTTATTTCAATCATTTCTTCGTAAAATGCCTATTTAGTGAGATATTTTAAAGTTTTAAATTAAAAGACTCACCCTGTATATATATATATATATATATATATATATATACTTTACATCTAACTCGCAGCAGAGCAGCAACAGCAGCCCAGCAGATAAGAACTGAAGATGGTACATGAAATTGTACCGAAACGTCGTCAGACATACGTTTATTTTAAGAACCAAAAACTGACAACACGGAGTAGTTCCCGAAAAACCACTAATACATATAACGCCCGTGGAAACCTTATTTTTGGTCTAATTTTTAGTGTTATTTAAAAATATTACCTTTGACAAACTTAATCACCCTGTATGGTTAATTATTATTATTGTTTACAATCTTGTCATTAATTCTATAAATAAAATTTTGAGTTCGCTTGACAAAGTAAAATTTCCAGCTAAACATTTTAAATTGGCAATAAAAATATTATTTGAACTGGGTTTACGGTTTTTTTATAATAAATAAGAAGCATAAAATATTTTATGCAGCACTTAAATTAAAATAGGAGATGTCACCAGTACATCAAACGAAATTTCATATTTTTAACTTAAAATTTTATATCCATGTTTGTTTAATTTCGTACGTTTTTCTTTTTAATTTGTATAATATGAGTAAATATATTTTCAGTAAATAAAATTTTTTAATATAAGCATAGCCAGAAGCCGTTTAATTTTATGTAATAAAAACATATTTTTTCTTTAGTAAACATTATTATTAAAATGTAAAAAAAACCTTAAATTTAGAAAATAAGTTATTATAAAACATTAATTCTTAACATTTTGCTATGTTTTATTCATCCCACTTCTGATAAAATACCATTTTAATTTAAGAAAACCGCTTTCCTTTCAAAGTCATTATTTAAAACCGACTCGATATCAGCATTTTAGAAAATAACCGCAACAAATTACCAGCGGTGCATCCAAAATTTATTTCCGGGCCACAAAAGCGAAGAAGCTCCGTCCTAATAGCGTACTATAAATATACATAATGTATTGTATACCTGTAAACTATCCTGCTGCTTCGTGCCCGCCTTAGTTGCCTTAGCAGGATCATGGACCAGGATGCTCACATAATACCCGACTTTAATCCATATTTCCATTTCTCTTCCACATTTCGTATCGATCGGGTGCGCTTTAAGATATTCATTTGTTTCAATAAATTCAACGATTTCGTAGTTTTAAAACAAACAGGAAAAATTGAGACTGAACATTTTCTCTGCAAATCGTAATAAACTTCTTCTTTATTTAAAATAGGAAGATTCTGAAAATATTATGGTAGATTTTTTGTTATGACACAGTAAAAAAAATCAACTCTAAGCAAAACTAATTAGAGTTCACACAGGTCCACACTAAATAGTGTTGTTTTATAACACTACAATTAAAGTTAATTTGTAGTGTAATTTTCCCCAAGTTAGCAAGTATGATTTAACACTATAGCACTGAGGATAAAGTAATTTTCCACTGTATTAAAAAGTGTTAATTTACCTAAAATCGTGTACTTTTACACTTCCTGGTTAAAATCACACTTTTGTTCAGTGTAAATTAACACTAATTTGGAAAAGTTCTAATTTTAGAAAGGTACTTTTACTCTTTTAGTGCAAACTTCTAGTGTAAATTAACACTATTATTTGAGTAAAACCTATTGGTGGTAGTGAATAAAACGGAAAGGTAAATAAAGAGAAACATTTATTTGGAACAAAAATCTTTAACAATTATCAAAATCGGTGCCTTTTAAAATATAATTTTATATTTGAGTTGTATGGCTGGCTTAAGCAAAATGGTTCCTTAAAACGTAAAAGTTTTAGATCAATGCAATGTTTTACTGGCTGTCAACTTGTAAGCAATAAATTATCTTGAGAATTCATCAGTAATCCATTTTTCTGTAATAAAAAATGGGTGATCCCATTGGTAGAGAGGTGTCAGGCGGCTGTATGTCGGGGATTTACCACACGTACAAATTTTCCATAATATTAATAAAAATGTAGGTATAGGTTAATATAACAACCATTACGCTTGAAAATAAAAAGTAAAAAAAGTGTGTATGTATTTATATTATTAATGTTACAATTGTAACTTAAGTACCCGACCTACTGTCGTAAATTATTGATATATAATATAGGTCAGGTATGGACATCCTTTTAACATATTGGTATTTATTGAGTATTAAGGCTTAAAGAAAAAAGGAAGTATAATACTTACCAAAAAATAAGAATGTAACTTTATGGATTTACCGTAAGTAAAATCTAACTGAACAAAAATGCCACACTTCCACAACGCCGTATCTCCGGATATGCACTGCGTAGGTAGATAGGCACCAACCAAACATTTTAAAACGCATTTCGGTTATTACCAGTTTTTTCAGTCTATTTTGTCACTATTGGTGTAATTTAACTTTAATTGTGATTCAATGTGCACTAGTAGTGTAAAGAAAAAAGAGCTCTTAGTAACATCAAAACAGATAAAGAAATTGGCATGCACTGTATACTGTATATTTTCTCACTATTTTACACATTAAGGGGTAATAAACACTCGCATTAAGTTTTTCTACCCTTTTGATTTATTTTTATAATAAATAGTGTTAATGTACCAATAAATAATGTTCATGTTTACACTTACAAATTAACTCTAATATTTTTACCCCTACACTAAAAAATTTATACGGGCAAATTTTTTTACTGTGTATGGTTATTTTGGGTTTATTATTTTGTTATTATAGTCATTAAGTTATCAAGATTTAAAACATGTAAGAAATTTTTTTAGTAGTATACATTATGTAACAAGTTAAAAAAAATGTTAAACTATTTTAACCTCACCATTTGAAATATTTTTACCTAATTTATTTATTTCTCATTTTTTATGAAGACAGGAAATCCTCTACGCAAAAGTATTTAATAAAGTTTATGACATTTTTTTATAAGCATGGGCTTAAGGAGATGGGATGACTCCAAATGATTGAAATTGGCAATAAAACATTGGAGAGAAAGAAAGAATAAGAATGATACCTACTTTATAAACATTATTTAAAAAACAAAGATTAATTCTAGGGCTTAGGATATACTAGTTTAGCTGATTTCGTCGTAACATATTCTTTATACTTATTACAATTTTAGAAGTTTATTTTTATAAAATCATTTACATTTATTCATTTATAAAACAAAAAGTATATTTACAACTCGTTAATGCAGTATTTATTTTAGGATTAAAGTATTTTTAAATGCTGCCAATCATTAGAAACAAAAATAACTTAAATAGTTAAATTAGTAGACAGCGAGTTTTAGGCAAAACCTCAATTTTAATAAAATATTAAAAATGTTTCTTGACATAAAAATGTGCAATTCAATGAAATATTTTTTTAATAAAAAAAAATTCCTGCAAAACAATATTATTTCTTGTCGTTTTATCTTTTGACTATTTTGACTATTACTATCCTATGTATATTTCAATTTCAAATGCTCAAAACCGGTCTATCTTTATCTTTATAATATAAATACATAAACCGAATAATAATAATAATAATAATAATAATAATTTTATTAATCCAATTGATATAGATACCATTCATATGTATAGGACAAGTCACAGAAATACAATACACGAACTACAAGTAAATATACTCGGAAATACCTACAAATATATTCTAAAAACTTATTCAATTCATAAGGACATTCCTCAATTAAAAAGTCTTTCAGTTTTCTTTTAAAAACATAATTTTTTGTTTCCTTAATATAATTAGGCAAATTGTTAAAAATTTTGATGCCAGAAAAATAGGGTGACTTTTTAAACAAAGAAGTTGTGCGTCTCGGAACACATAACCTTGAGCCACTTCTTGTGGAAAATGAATGAAAATTACTATTAGTTATTAAAAACAAACTTCATAATACTATATATATAAATTCCATACAATGTTAGTAATTTTTTATTTTTAAAAGTATCTCTATAGAGATACAGGAAGCCCTACCAGGTAAGTTAAACATTATTCGAATTGAGCGCTTTTGCATAGTAAATACTCTATTTGCTGATGTTCCTCTTCCCCAAAAAATTATATTAAAAGATATATGCGAGTAAAAAAGTCCATAATAGGCATTTAAGAGTGATGTATAAGATAGACTGTTGTTAAGTGTCATTAGGGCAAAATTTGTTGCGCTTAGTTTTTGACAAAGGTTATCCCAGTTTATCTGATTATCCACTATTAGATTATTAGATGTTATTAAATTAAGGTCATTAAGGTTACTCAATCCACTTAAACGGAGAGAGAAGTATGCATATTCAGTTTTTTCAGAATTTAAAATAAGACGATTTCTGGTTCAACATTTTTTAAAACTGTTGTTAACCTTATCAACATATTGTTTAAGTTTCTCAGGATTCGGTGCTGATACCACAACCGATCATCGGCATACATTGTAAGTTTACCCATAATAAATTTAGGTAAGTCATTTATATAAATTGAAAAAAAAAGAGGACCTAGAACCGAACCCTGAAGAACACCTAGGTCATTTTTAGTTTTCAGATAAGGAATTGTTAACTTTTACTTTAAACTGCCTATTTGACACATATGATGGCAACCATTCCAAAATTTTACCTTTAAACCCAATTTTAGATAATTTTTCTAAGAGGAAGCTTGTGTTTATTGTGTCAAAAGCCTTACTAAGGTCATAAAATAGACTTATAACATGTTTATAAAATTTTAAATCGGTCTTTCTTTATCAACCTTATATATAAGGTTTTTATAAAAATGCAACTAAAATAATATACTCGTATACGAGTATATATATATATAGGTACATATTTGAAGGATAAACCGAATGGTTTACTTTTGTGTTTAAATAAGACATGCCCTAAAGAGGAAATGACAAATTTGATTACATGGCTCTGCTTTGTTTGAACATCATTAATCTTAATGTATGGTCTTAACCTTGTAATTTTTTAGTTTACTTTTAAATCCTACTTTTGCTGCTTCAATTGTCAATAATTTAGATGTAAAACTGACCGCTTAACTAACTTCACATTGAGTATTACAAATAAATTGGAGTAAAATTCAACCCTTCCCCAACTCATTTAAATTTTTAAATCTGTTTAAGCTAAACTTATCCAGTTTGAGGCAAGTTTTAATAAAATATCTTATTACAAAATAAGTTTGAAGTAATTATAATTTAACCAAGTAGAAAATTAAGGAATGAGCTACGTTTAGTTCTCAAGAGATAGAAAGTTGTCAATATTCAATTAAATATTTTACACAAACAATTAAAAATATATACTGTTGTTCAAATTTTTTTAAGATGAACACGATCATTGTTAACAGTTTTAATTATTTAGTTAACAATTTTAAAACTAAAAACCTTTTAATTATTAGTTTTAATTCTGAAATAACAGTCTGTATTTACTTTGCTTTACTTTATAGTTTCCAAATGCTTAGGTAGCACCAAAATTAAACCCTGTATGTATCAAATGTTTGTTAACAGTAAATACTTATCTAATAAAGTAATTTATGACTTGGCAACTTCTTAATGGATTTCTCCTTAATTATTAAGTTTCAAGCCTATTTACATTAACAGTTTCTCCTTTTTAAGGCATTTAATTTAACACTATATTTTATTTGCAAAGTTTGTCCTCAAATAAATTTATTTAATTTTCTAATCAATAATTTTTTTATTTTACTTTAGTAAAACCGAAAGTGATAAGACATTATAAAGAATCTTTGTCAACTCCATTAAACTTGGTCCCTTAATCCTGATTGAAATGGAATTTTCTTAAAATTGTAATTTTAAGGCTGTATTATAAACCACAAAAATTTCATTGTTTTAAAACGACAAAAAGAAGTATTTTTACTACTTCTGGAACTTTTCAGTTTCTGAAGTGTGTTAGACTTTGTTTGGTCCAATATTATTTAATACAGGGTGTCTCAAAAGTGAAATTCTAGAAAGTTCTTTAAAAAAATCTAACTTCGTTATGAAAAAAGAAACTTATTTGTTTAAATGGCAACACTGCGTACTAATAAATTTGCCATAATCGTCTTTTAGTAAAAGGTTAATTATTTTACGTTAGACTTGACAGAAGCAAATACCCTGTCAGAAACTAATAAAACCTAACATTAAATCCATGAGAAAAAAAACTAAACAAATATTAACTTTACACTGACACACACACACACTTTATTCTCCAAAAACAACATACATATCACAATTCTCAGTGAGTACTCTGCCCTGCTAAGCTAAAAGACCGTATCTACAATATTAAGTTATAATGGACAAACGATAATTTTTATTGTTTTTAACAATTAAAATAAACTGTTACCCTTTTTACTTAATATTGCAAATATGGCCTTAGCAGGGCAGTACTACTTACTAAAAGAATACATATCAATATTTAAAAGAATTACTATGACGGAATCTAATTTTAAAATTTAACTGTCAATAATTGTCTATGGTGTAATGTCAATAAAAATCACAAAATATGATAGTATATTAATGAACTAATGTCATAAGACGTCGTTTTGTAATGGAGGAATGCGACAAAAGGTCTTATGACATGAGTTCTTTAAATAGTTTAACTTTTTTGCAAAAATTCTATAAAAAAAAATAATTTTATACCTTAAATTTAATTTGGTCGAATTTTACTTTAGATTGTTGGTATCACAGTCATTGGTTTGACAGATAAGGTCAAAATCGATTCGCCATGCCGTCCTTAATTTACTTATTTACAATAAGTGGCTGTTAATGTTAAAGAAGAAAAAAATGATTTTTTTTGGTGTTAAACAAAATTTATTGCCAGAAAAATCTCGTAAGTAGGTACTGGAAAAATCATAAAAATATTATAACCAATATGCAAAATATTATGCTGTTTAAAGTATAGCCAACCAATAAAATCAAAATTTTGGGTGGGATAAAGTATCTTATTACAGGACCGAAAGCGATGTTATAATGAAGTCATTATGAACGCAAAACAGATAATGGTATATTATGTATCAAGTTTGATAAACGCCATTTTATACACGAATTTAATTTAGGCACGAGCGAGCTTTCGAGCGAGTGCTTAAATTAATGAGTGTATAGAAAAGTTTATAAACGAGGTGCATACTATACTTTTTCTACGACAAATACTTATTATTATCTTAAAATGATTTAGATCAAAAATTTGTATAGAACGCCATCTATGAAACAATAGGGGAATCTGTGTGTCTCCGTCAAATGTCAAATTTTTAAATTTTATAAACACAGATTATGAAGGTTATAAATCAAAATGTATTTCTTGAAAATTGACAGTTTTTCACAGTGAAAGTTAAAAAAATGTTTTATGAGCACTTTACAGTGGAGTCCGTGCCCGAATTTAAGTTATAGTTTACTGCCGGCGAAATTAAAAGGTCAGTACAATGTAAACTTTTCAAATATTGGCGTTAAGAAACTATTTAATTCTTTTGTATTTTTTTATTAAGATAATAAAATAATTTTCACATTTAGTATTATTTTACAAGAAAGGCACTTTATTTTATTTTTTCTACTCCCACCTTTAAAACGCCCTTTATCGTACATTTTTCCATGACACTAAGTGACCTTTTAAATACATATTGACAAGTTGTGGCTTTACGGTGCTTTAGTCACGGGATGAAGTTAGCAACAGGTTTTTAGTCACGGGCTGAAGTTAGTTTTAAGTTAGTTGACAGTTCTTAAATGTCATACAATCGTTAAAATAAAGTGCCTTTCCTGTAAAATAATACTAAATGTGAAAATTATTTTATTATCTCAATACAAAAATACAAAAATATTAAATAGTTTCTCAACGCCAATATTTGAAAAGTTTATATGAACATTGTACTGACCTTTTAATTTCGCCGGCAGTAAACTATAACTTAAATTCGGGCACGGACTCTACTGTAAAGTCCTCATAAAACATTTCCTTTACTTTCACTGTGAAAAACTGTCAATTTTTAATATACATTTCGATTTATAAATTTTATAATCTGTTTATAAAATAAAAAAAATTGACATTTGACGGTGACACACAGATTCCCCTATTGTTTTATAGATGGCGCTCTATACAAATGTTTGATTTAAATCATTTTAAGATAATAATAAGTATTTGTCGTAGAAAAAGTATAGTATGCACCTCGTTTATAAACTTTTCTATACATTCATTAATTAAAGCACTCGCTCGCAAGCTCGCTCGTGCCTAAATTAAATTTGAGTATAAAATGGCGTTTAACAAACTTGATACATAATATACGAGTACTATTTTTCTAACGAAATCTATACAATAACACGATAAAAACAAGGTTTTAAGATTAAAATCTTAATATTTACGCTCTCATATCTTTTTAAATATTGAATTTTTAAACAATTTTTTTTGGATTCCTGGGGGTCTGTATGAGTGTTTAGGATCCAAACTGCATAAATAAGTCATTAAAAGTTTACGATGTGTGTTAGACAGTAGGTAGTAGATTTTAAATGCAAAACACATTATAAATACTCTGTGTAAAGTTTAATCACACTTTCTAAGATTTATGTACCTTGTGTTTATTAGCTGGGAGCAGTGTTTATTAAAGTTGCTTTGTAAAATCCAACATTAAAACAATGGAAACAATTTGCCAGGATTTGCTCAATCTGCATATTTCTACAAATTAAAGTTGAAATCAATTTATAAAACTACTTTATTTATAAATAGAAAAGTTTCGAGCATACAAAAAGTTATTTTTTACGAAACTTATTATTCACAAAATATAAGTTATGTTATTGTTATGTAAATATAGGAAAATCAATAAATAAAAACGCATTAACGTTTTATTAAACCCTTTACATACATATATTTTATTAACAAAATAGGAATTCTAATGATATACCGTTTTACCATTAACAGCAGGCCACTAAAATTTATTATATTTATATACAATTTTTAGATGGGTCCCTACTAGGGATGGTTCAAAATTCTATGAAGAAAAAAACATTGATGAATCTTTTCTCCACATTTGTCTTTTCTATTGTACTTCAACGTTAAATTTACCTTAAATTAACGTTTTTAGTAGGGAATTCAATTATGGTAAAATTAACGTTGTTAGGAAAATTTAACTTTTTGGTTACTGTACCTTTTGGTTAAAAATAAGTTAATATTTGGTTGTTTTTGTTTAGTTTAACCTTTTTAACTTTTTTACTTTTAGGTCAACATAAACTATAATTAACCGATTTAAATTTATTTTAACTCTATCTAATTTTAATTCCAAATCTATAGATATAACAGATTCTTAAAATAAAATGTTGATATTGAATATTAGGTAAACGGAAAAAAAGCCCCTGAAAAAAAAAACCATGGAAAAAAAAACCCCCGGAAAAAAAAACCCCGGAAAAAAAACCCCTAGGAAAATAAACCTACAGGAAAAAATACCCCCTTACAATTTTTTTCGGAATTTTTTAACAATTTCTTTATATTTTTTTTAACTTTTTTAGAATTTTTTTACAATTTTTTTTACAATTTTTAGCATTTTTGGGCATTGATTTTTGCAATTTTTTTTTTATTTTTGCCAATTTCGGGGATTTTTACTCAATGGGGCGGGGGGGGGCCAATGGGGCGGGGTCGGTAGGGTTGTGTTGTTGAGTTTGGGTTGATTTGGGTTGGTTTCGATCATTTTTGCGGTATTTTTACAATTTTTGCATTTTTTATGTGACACTCGTCAAACCGGGATTTATTTTTTGGCTTTTTTTTCCTTCGGTTTTTTTTCCTAGGGGTTTTTTTCCGGGGGTTTTTTTTCCGGGGGTTTTTTTTCCGTGGTTTTTTTTCCAGGGGTATTATTTCCTAGATTCGAATATTATTCCTCATAATATATTATGTATGATTGATACCTTGAATTGATATTTTAAGGAAATAGTTCTTATAAAGGAAAAAACCAATGGGAGATTTTTTTCTAATGAAGTAGTACATAATACTTATATATTTTAAAATAAGATATAAAGAAAATAAAAAACAAAAAATAGTAAATTATGTATCAAGTTTGATAAACGCCATTTCAAACACGAATTTAATTTAGGCACGAGCGAGCTTGCGAGCGAGTGCATAAATTTATGAGTGTATAGAAAAGTTTATAAACGAGGTGCATAATATACTTTTTCTACGACAAATACTTATTATTATCTTAAAATGATTTAAATCAAAAATTTGTATAGAGCGCCATCTATGAAACAATAAGGGAATCTGTGTGTCACCGTCAAATGTCAAATTTTAGTATTTTATAAACAGATTATAAAGGTTATAAATCGAAATGTATTTCTTTGGTGAATTAAAAATGATATTTTCCAAAATCCTAGCTGCTCCTCTTTTCGAAATTTTTTGAAATTTCATAATTTTTTTTAAAATTTTTGTTAAAGTCTACCTTTGTACACCGATTTTTATAATATTGGAGTATATGGTTAAGGAGATTTGGAGAATACTTTTTTATACTGTGCACATCATTTAATATATACAGGGTTAGCCAAAAATCGCTTCTTTTAATAAAGCAAAAGCGTAAATTCATGATTTTGGCATAACCCGCAAAAAGGATATATACCCACCCATGTTTTTTAGATATCAGGCTACAAAATAGGATTCTTATTAAGACTTTATAAGAAAAATTGATTTTGAATAAAATTAAATAAAATAACATTTTTTGGAGATAAATCTTTTTTGTGAATTATGCTTTTTACTATATAAAAAGTGATTTTTGGCTAACCCTGTATAAATCTAATGATGTGCTCAGTATGAAAACAGTATTCTCCAAGTCTCGTTAACAATATACTCTAATATTATAAAAATCGGTGCACAAATGTGTACTCTGTTAAAGGTAAGATAAAAAAAAATTAAGAATTTTCAAAAAATTTCGAAAAGAGGAGCAGCTAGGATATTGGTAAATATCATTTTATAGTTACCAAAGGGTCCCGAACAAGAAACTGCAATCAATAAAAATCGGTGTACAAATGAGTACTCATTTTTTAAAAAATTATTTTTTAACAAATTAAAAAAAAAGCAGTTAGAATTTTGGTAAATATCGTTTTTAAATCTCCAAAGAGTGCCGATCAAAAAACTTTAACCAGTTTTTCGTTCAAAATTGAAAACTACTAAAAATCCTATAGGCTTTTTAGTAGTTTTATAAATTAAACAACATTTTAAATATTCTCTAAGCGTTATTTTATTTAATTTTATTAATAATCTAATTTTTTTATAAAAGTTTAATAAGAATGCCATTTTGTAACCTGATAAACGTGGAAATATCTAAAAAATGGGGATAAATCTGTTTTGCGTGTTATGCCAAAATCATGAATTTACGCTTATGCTTTATTAAAAATAAGCGATTTTTGGCTCACCTTGTATATATCAAATGATGTGAACAGTATTAAAAAGTATTCTTTAAGTCTCCTCAATAATATACTCTAACTTTATAAAAATCGGTGTACAAATGTGTACTCTATCAAAGATAGACTTTGAAGTAAACAACCATTTTAAAAAAAATCATGAATTTTCAAAAATTTGAAAAGAGGAGCAGCTAGGATTTTAGTAAATATCATTTTTAAGTCACCAAACGGTCCCGAACAAGAAACTGCAATCAGTTTTTATCGGCATTTTTATGTGACTTAAATCTCGTTCAGGCACACCGTGTACTGGTCACTGTTTTTGTTTTTAATTTCATGTTGTAGTATTTATGCTACAAAATTTTTGCCTGCTAGGAAAATTTCTTCAGATGCTCGGTTGAGCTTAAAATGGTGTATGTTTATTAGGGTGGGTCAAAAAAATCGACTATTTTTATTTTGATTTCTGCCACTTAAAAATCGGTTTCTGGGCACCTTCAAAACATGCTTAGCAACGATGAGCTCTTAACTTTGATGGGAAGATCCGCCTCATTACAGTTTTGCATATTTTTCTTAGTCCCCTACAAAAAAATTCATATCTCATCATTCGATAATCATACAGCAAAACTCCAAAGGAGTTATTTGTAGAAAATTAAATGTTCTACAAAAAAGATTTTTTATACTTTTTTGATCAATCTAACTATTAAAGAGATATTCAAGGTCAAAGATTGAAGAATTTTAAGAAAGATAACTTTTCTGTTCTGAATTTTGTAACTTACTGAAAAAAAATTATCGTCAATTGAGATTTTACTATGTCTATCGGAAATTGAACGCTCTACAAAAAAAGTCTCTTAGGATTTATCGATTACTCTAACCAATCAAAAGATATTCGCATTGGAATGTCAGTGCATACTGCTATTCATATGCGAATATCTTTTGATTGGTTAGAGTAATCGATAAATCCTAAGAGACCTTTTTTGTAGAGCGTTCAATTTCCGATAGACATAGTAAAATCTCAATTGTCGATAATTTTTTTTCAGTAAGTTACAAAATTCAAAACAGAAAAGTTATCTTTCTTAAAAATCTTCAATCTTTGACCTTGAATATCTATTTAATAGTTAGATTAATCAAAAAAGTATAAAAAATCTTTTTTGTAGAACATTTAATTTTCTACAAATAACTCCTTTGGAGTTTTGCTGTATGATTAACGAATGATGAGATATGAATTTTTTTGTAGGGGACTAAGAAAAATATGCAAAACTGTAATGAGGCGGATCTTCCCATCAAAGTTAAGAGCTCATCGTTGCTAAGCATGTTTTGAAGGTGCCCAGAAACCGATTTTTCAGTGGCAGAAGTCAAAATAAAAATAGTCGATTTTTTTGACCCACCCTAATGTTTATGTTCATTTATGTTCATGCTTTAATCATTAAGTCATGTTAACGTATCAAAATGTCCTTATTATTGAAGGAAAATGTAAAAGGAATTTCGTAAAAAGTGCTCCCTTAATTACCCCTAAATGTTATCCGAATATTACTAAATACATTTTTATAATTAAAACCAGGTGCACACGCCTGTTTAATTAAATCGATGCTGGATGCGCAAATTAAAATAAATAATGAGCCAATTCTGTTTATTTTATTTTGCGCTTTTCATGTCAACCATCAAAAACCAATAATTTATATATTTTTTAATTATTTGTATTTGTTCAGTGTCCATTTTAATTAAAAATCCACTGAACGCTTTGTATCTTCATTGTATGATTAAATTCTGAAAAACCATCATATAAGTTTACTAATTTAATTAAATAAGTATACTTATTATAATTAAATTACTGTCCGCTCCTTGTTTTCATCAAATCTTGAATGAATTATGTTTCAACACGTTTTCGTAAAATAATTAAGTTTATAAATTAATAATTCAATTTGCACGGGTTGGTCGATTCTCGACTTAATTTTGCTGTAAAATGTGTTAAAATCTAAACTCGATACAGAAACGTCTGCTAAAGTGACTATTTTGATTTAAGCTTAAGTAAAAGAGGGAGTAAAGCTCGACAAAATAATTGTTTAATGGCTTTTATCTTTTAAGTAAATCGTTTACCCAGGCCATAAAATAAATACAAATGGGCCTTAGGATGTTAAAAATCATAATTTTAATTGTTTTTAGTTAATTAATTCTAGTTAAGATGCTAGAATAAAACTTAAATTCAGGTTTAGGACTAATGATTTTAGTTTTAGAAAAATTAATTTTCGACCATATGGTCACAATATTCAATGATAAAATCAGTACTTAATCATGAAGTGAATATCAGCAAAATGAAGGCTTCTTTCCAAAATAGTCGAGAGTCTTTATAAAAAATAAACTTAAGCAATTTATGTCCAACCCTTTTGATAAAGACATAAAGGTAATTTGTTTTTATATAAAATGCATAAGGGTGATTCTACAAAAGTTGGGCAACTTTTGACCTCATTTTGTTTTTCGGAGAAAATTAAACAGTATTTTGTTATGAGAACATAAATAATATAATAAATATACTGTTCCAGACCGGGTCAGTCAATTTTTCAAACCGTTTCTGAAATATCTCTTTTTTTCTAAATTTGAATGCAAGGGAAGTGACGAGTCGTCACTGACGACTATACCAGGGTACTAATTAAATACACAATTTATTGGAAAATATAAGATTTATTGCAACTTTGAGCATATTATACATTACTGTATCAAATAATACCACACATCAGTGGCGGCTGGTGGATTTTGGTTATACCGATATCTCAATTATTAGATATGGGACCCACACCAAATTTATATGAGTTTATAATGACATTAAATAAACAAGTTCTGCTCAAGCAGAATTTAAATTTAAGTTTGCGAAAAAAGATAACCGAAACTTCGAACATGGAACTGACGACACGGTACTGATGAATGGGATACAAATTTGAGATTATAATTCGCAATTAAGTATTTTACTGATATTTTTTATTAGTGGATGCTACTTATCAACAAATCACATATAGCCTTATATAAATTACAATGAAATATATATATACGTAAAAAAATAACTACTCACAGTACTGAAATTTTGACTGGAACTATACGTGCATTCACCACAACTTCGCCGCTTGCATTGTTTTCAAGATGACTGTCGTGCAAAGGGCGGGCTCTGTAGGTAATTTTTTACCAACACTTGAGTTAAAACGAGGACTTGGCGTTTAAACTTCAATATTTCGCAGGAATTTTAAATTTTAACATTGGACATAGTACTGACGGGGAAAAGTGAGTACAAAGATTATCAATATTTTAAAAATTGCTATTTTTCGAAACTATGATAAAATATGAAGAATACATGTTTTATAGTTTGTAGTGAAATTGAAAAATTTAATATAAATTGAATATATTTTAAAATAAAATCACTCAAATATTTGATTCAGGAGTTGTGACATGCCAAGGTACTGATGTTTTGAATATTTATTATGTTTCTCTACAAACGAGCTTTTTAAAAAATACATTAAAATTGGGTGGGCAAGTTAAAAAAACCTGGATCTTTTGTAATATACTAAAATATTTACAAAAAATATTAAAATATCTACCCTATTACTGATGACATCAAGTTGTCCAACTTTTGTAGAATCACCCATACCGTTTAAATCCGATATACAGTGAAAGTGAAGAGGATGTTTTTATGAGTACTCCACCCTAAATTATTAATGCTTTATAGGAAAGTACTAGTTTGCTGTAAGCAAAATCTAAAGGTAAGTGCACAAGAAGGGCACTTTATTTTGACGGTTTTATGTTAACTAAGTTAAAGATAACTTCAACCCGTGACTAAAAGGCCCGAAAGGCACTTAAGCCCGTAACTGTATTTAAAATATAACTTATTTGTGGGATCAAAAAAATTATATAATAGTAAGGTTTATTGACGATAAAAATTATTATTGAAATGTTTGTTGTATGATTTTGTCTTAATTACTTTATGGGTCAACGAATAATAATTATATTGCTAAGGTTAAGGCTGCATTATCGGTATACGAATTTTAATGTATATAATTTTAGTAACACGTAATAATAATTTATATTTTACCATTATAAAAATCCATATTTATTATTATCTATTGTCCATTGTTATCACATGTCCTGTCAATATTGGACACAAACAAATAATGACACCAAACTGCATTTAAACTGGGAATTGGTTTTCTCCATTTAAAATAAAAATTCAATAGAAGTATAATTAATTATTCTACCCAAGTATAGCACGCAATTTATTTATAATAGTATATTAAGGGCGATTCCGCGGGAGACGATTTTTGACATAAATTTTTAAATTACAGTATTTGTTACTTTTTTTTATACCAATACAAAAAAAAAGATATAAATTTAATAATAAAAAAACTTTGAAGAACTTAAGTTATTATTTGAATATTTGGCGCGCTCAGAAATGGTGGCGCCTGAAGACTTGATGCAAACCATTCATCGACACTTCAAAATTTTTCCACGAAATCGCTATTACCGGTGGTTTTAGGTTATATTTCACTGATGAATAATGAAGTCATAACATTTGTTTATTGCCTTATATAAAAAAATTAAATATTTATTATTATTTTTCTAACAATATTGATTAAATAAGAAACCATTGTTGGTCAGTTGCACCCGCGATATAAAAGAAATGAAAGTTTGGTTTTCTTGAAGAAATAAATTGGTAATTTTTTGAAACTTTGTAGAAGTAAGAAAAAATAAAAGGAAAACTTGATTCAGTCGCAATAGAAGGTATATTGTCATTTTAATTAAAATTAACGTTGACTAAAATGAGTTGCACCCGCGATCAAAATATTAGAATCGCGGGTGCAACACTTATGACTCTTACGATTACATTAGGGAATTTTTAGCGAGTTACCGGTAATAAAAAGTTAAAACCATTTTATTTTAGCGAGTAACCGGTAACTGCATGAAATGTCAAATCAGTAACCGCGGTTAAGAATTGAGTAACACAGATGTTGAGTAGTGTTACTGGTAGCGGTAAATATTCTTCTCTTTTTAATGCAAGTTTTTTGTTTATTTTTACTATGTTTGACAGTTCTCGATATCGAGCTTTTGAGTTTAGCTAATTTTACCGGGTTTTTGGGTTGAACCAACGGTTCAGTTAATTTTAAAATTAAAAATGATTGAAATTCGAATGGTAAATATAAGCCTTAATCATCAGGGAAGGGATATAAATTTAGAAGTAGATGAGGAAACGGCGAATGTATTGTTAAATGGTAGGTAAATATTTTCATTTTTTAGTAGATACAAATTTATTTATTTTGTATATTTTTTATAATTTTTGCTAGGTATATAATTCTTTTATATCCATTAAATTTCATAAAATAGCAAACTAAGCTAAAGGTAAACAAGATTTAAGGTTATGTCGAACTTTTTGACATTTATGTCAAATTAGTTTTGACAACTGCTACTAAAAAAAACGTAGAAAAGTTACAAAAAAAGTAACGCAAATGTTACGCGTTTCTTATGTTTACAGCGATTCTGAAGATGAACCTTAAGGCTGATAAATCGCCGACTATTCCAAACAAATAATTTATTTAAGTTACATAGGAAAGTGCTAATTAGTGATACAGCATCTATGATCTCATATCTTTAATTTAAAGTTACATGGAAATGTTTATATTCACTACAGTGAGACGAGTTGCACCCGCGATAATTTTACGTTGCACCCGCGACTGGATAAAAAGTGAATAATTTATAATATTTATTTCTTTTAATAATTTTATTTAAGTTAATAATTAGTTTATTTTGTATTCTTTTAAATAATGTAAAAATAATTTAGTAAATATTCCATAATTAACAGACTTTTTTCATTCTAGCTTCAGGAACTTTAATGGTGGGCCGATTTCGTTGCACCCGCGATAGCACTTTGAACCTCTCCTGTGTCTATTTATACATTTTATTAAATGTTTTTTATATTAATTTTTGTAAAACAGATTACAATGTAATCCTGCGACTAGTCATTTCTTTAAAAGGAGTTTTTATTTTCTTAGTAAGAAGCCTTGAGTGAGTCTAAATGTTGCACCCGCGAGTACGGAATCGCCCTTAAAGAACCAATGTCATAAGATGTCATTTTGTCGCCCGCGGACAATTTATAAAACGAGCGACGAAGGAGCGAGTTTTGTAATGGACGTGCGACAAAAGGTCTTTTGACATGAGTTATTTATGCTATTTTATCTTTTTTTGCAAAAATTCTATAAAAAAAAAAAATTAATTTTATACCTTAAATTTAATTAGGTCAAATTTTACTTTAGATAGTTGGTATCAGTCATTGGTTTGACGTTAATGTCAAAATCGATTGGCCATGCCGTCCTTAATTTACTTATTTACAATAAGCGGCTGTTAATGTTAAAGAAGAAATAAAGGATTTTCTTTGGTGTTAAACAAAATTTATTGCCAGAAAAGTCTCGTAAGTAGGTACTAGAAAAATCATAAAAAAATTATAACCAATATGCAAAATATTATGCTGTTTAAAGTATAGCCAACCTATAAAATCAAAATTTTGGGTGGGATAAAGTATCTCATTACAGCACCGAAAGCGGTGTTATAATGAAGATATTATAAACCCAAAATAGATAAAGTTATTTAAACTTTTCACCAATTCCTTACTAAAATCGCGTTAATCAAACTTAATAATATAATATAATATTAATAATATAAATATAATATTAATTTTCTAAAATATCCTATTTTGTGTTTACATTTTTTAATTTATGTGTTATACAAATAAACTTATAACATTAATAGAGATAACAAAATTATTATTTACTCAACTATTAGAATAATTTCAGGGTAATTGTTTAGGCAATTATATTAATTAACGCCTACTAGGCGACATGTTTTTGGTTTATGAAACTGCCGAAAGTTTAACATGATTTGCATAAACTTGAAATTTAGTTAAAGATAACAAAGGTGAAGCCATGCCTACCAAATATAAGGATTAGTATTTACTAACACTAATACCAACATGCAAAATTCAGAAGTTTTTTTAATACTTTAGTTGCTAACATAAATACAGTGCGCACGTAACAAGACCCCATTGTTATTTTTTGAACAAAAAGAGTTATTGACGTAGGACAACAACCATTGTTAAGGATATTAAATATTCTACTTTTTTACGTCAAATTGATAGGTGCCTATTTAAGGAGTGTTAATGGAAAGGGGTCTTGCCACTTTTTTGTTTTTATTTTGTAAAAAATCGTACCAGTGTAGAACTACATTAGTCATGGCGGCCGTTATGAAATCAAAAATGGTATTATGACAAATATGGCAAAAAGTAGAATTTTCCAAAGAATGACCCACATTTAAAAAAAAATATTTTATTTTGTACCTAACCATTAGTACGCGTCAGAAACAAACGGTACCCTAAAATTTAAGACCTAAATAAACACATCAAAAGTGCTACATTGTGTTAATTGAACTGTTTAGCTTCTTTAAAAAGATAGTTTACATAAAAGTAAGCATAATGTTTATTAGTTACTTTAGTACTAGGTTTTACCCATGTAAAATTCCAATAAGGCTGCCGTAGGTAAAACAAAAGAAGGTGTTGGTAACTCAAAATCTAGTAGGCGAAAAACTCACAAATTGTATCAAAATGCATATCAATGTATATGTTTACATTTAAATTTTACTTTAATTAAAATTTCTAAGAATAATGAAGTTATAAAAATTTTTGGTTTTGACAGATTTTCAGTTTTTTTTTCAAACTCTTTATCTTTATCTAATTTAACCGACCTTGTTAAAGATACCGATACTGTAAAGATTTCTCCTTATACCAGGTTTGTGTAAAAGAAGTTTAATGAAATATTAATAAATTATTTATTTTGTGACTTTTGCTTGTGATCGTCTTACCCAAATTTGGGCCTCTACGTTGTGTTTACTTACTTGTATTATTAAATAGGTACATTGCTTTAGGAGAATTAGGTATACAAAAAATAAAAAAAAATGTTTAAACTATAGTTTAACCGAATTTAATTTAATTTATAAACGTTTTACAACAACCAAGGGTGGCTCTTGGGAAGATAAGACTAGGGAAAAGAGCTATAGCTTTATATAAAAAACCATGTTCGGCTACGAAGTAGAAATATATGATTAGGCATTGTTTCTTTTAAAAGTTTATGAAAATTAATGTGATGACGCGACGCTGATTACTTTATCTAACCCCAAAGGTTTAAAAATAGCAAAAAAGTTGGCCCGTTGTTGGATTTTGGGCACACCCATATCTTAGTTATTAGACATGGGACCCACATCAAATTTATATTAGTTTATAATTACATTATATAGGCAAGTTCTGCGTAAGCAAAATTTAAGTTGAAGTTTGCAAAAAAAAGTTTGTGCCCCCCCAGCCTCCTGCCCCTTCAAATTAAGATAATTCAAATTAAAGTGGTACAATATTTAATTCACTGAAGTTTATCGAAAAATTTAAAATTTTATTAAAAACATTCAAGAATTACAGGTTTTATACCATTTTAAATTTATATTGTTTCTTTTACCAAATTAAAAAAAATTAGAAATGGTATAAAATCTGTAATACTTGAATTTTTTTTTAATTTAAAATTTGGCTATAAACTTCAGTGAATTAAATATTGTACCACTTTAATTTGAATTATCTTAATTTGGGGGGCAGGAGGCTGGGGGCACACTTAAAAACTAACTTTTTTTCGCAAACTTTAATTTAAATTCTGCTTGCGCAGAACTTGTCTATATAATGTCATTATAAACTCGTATAAATTTGATGTGGGTACCATGTCTAATAACTAAGATATGGGTGTGCCCAAAATCCAGCAGCCGCCACTGCCCGTGACTAAAGAAAGAGAAGAATTAAAAGTTTAAAATTAACAGTCCTTTTAAGCAACGAAACGTATTGTATCACACCGATATTTGTTTTAAAATGAACAAAAAATTGCATAATCGTGTTCGAAAACATTTTAGTTACAGCGACAGAGCAAAACTAAATTAAGTTTTGAACAATAAAACAATGGAATCCAAATTTGTAGGTACCTACATTAAACTGTAAACCCAAAAGCCAAGAACATTTTGTAAAAATAGCTTAAAGAAAAGGTGTTAATAGCGATTAAAATTCGCTAAACGTAAATTAACTAATGATAAATTAACTAAATCTGAATCGTTCTACGTTTAGTGGACTGTACTATTTAGGTAATTTGAGCAACTAAAATTAAGAACTAACCTTGGAGAATACGCAAACACTTTTAACAATTATGTAAACAGAACTTTACAATAAATTTCGTTTTAGCAAAAATTTGTAAGAAGCGATGCGTTCGATACCATTTTCAAAAACTTTCTGCCTGTTTTCTTGCTTTCCTTTACTCGCTTCGTGTACCTGTCCCTCGTTTCTTGCATCATATGGACATCACTTTTTTAGGCTCGAAAAGTTGGAAAAACTTGTAATTTCTTTACCTAAGTGTCCCTTTTTGCCAAGCCTGTTGCCTTTAAAACCACTATTACACAGAGAGAAAAGTATAATGCTGATTACCATAATTATAATACCCTGTACTATAATTTATATTACTATTTGGGACTACTATCTATTGTATATTGCCAGATACTATGCATATTTAGTAATTTTTAAATATCCATGTAAGTTAAACCTTAAGGTAAAATATTATAATTCTTAACCAATTTTGTTTTTAATTCTTATTATAATTAGATTTTTTCCATTTCTAATAAGTACAGTAAATTTTAAAATATTATGTTGCCATTTTAAATAGGTATATAAAATATTTTAAAATCGAATATTTTTAAATGTTAACAATTAAAAATTGTGACATAAATGTTCAATTCTTTCTCATAACATTTTTGTATATTAAAAAGTACAATAAATATATTTATTGTACTTTTTAATATACAAAAATGTTATGAGAAAGAATTGAGCCTACACCTCGCCAAAGTTTTTTATTTTGAGTGCGTTCCATCAACTTCAAATACCGACAGACAGGTGTTTTGACCTATATTGGGTATCATCAGTGTCGACACGACACTGTCGAGCAACTTGTAGTAGTGGAACACACTCAAAACAAAGAAATACCTGAGCTTATATAACATGGTTGGTAAGCGAACAGAGGCGAGATGTAAGAACATCACGTGATCCACACCGTCTAACGATGCGTCGCGACGTGGCCTTTGCCGCAATCCGTACATACTATGCAACCAAGTAGGTTCAATTCTTTTTTATAAGTATTACCAGTAATGGGTCAAGAAAGTGTATTGAAGAAACTAAGAAAATTGAATGTTTAAAATGTCATATATTGTATATTATATTTAAATATATTGTTTATTTACCTTAAACATAAAAGTATCTTTAATTTGACTATATTTTTTATTAATGTGTAATAAATTATAATATTATATGTACACCTTACATTTGATTAAATCATATAGTAAATATTACTATTTGTAGATAGTAAAATCAATTTACTATACGAACATATTAAAAATTATAATATTTATTATACATTTTTGATTTAGTAATATTGGTGTTGTAATCTTTACTAAAATTGTATAATAAAAAATAGTATTTTGTATTACAATCTTAATATTGTATTGACGAATATATAATATTGTTGTTGTAAATTTTACTTTTTTTTTTACTATCTAAAATTTACTATACATTTCTCTCCGTGTAAGAAAATACAAAGTTTAGTGTCAAATAAATTTGTAAAACGTATTTTTAGTTTTGACATGGTTTTAATTTTTTTTTAAATCTTTATCTTTATCGACCGGTCGCGACCTTGTAAAAGATACCCATACATAAAAGGATTTATTATTTTTTATTAAAATAATAAAATTTTAAAAATCTACTAAATAATTAAAAAAAATAGAGAACATAAAAAAATGTTCAAGCAGCGTATAGTAAATTCCCACAATCCGGTCTCTATTCATTATATCGCTGGTCGTTATGTCAATGGAAGCCTTCAAAAAACGCATAATCTCGAAGATTTAGAAGGAAGATCTGGGACCAAACTTATCAGAAAACACATCGGACGGCTCGCACTCGGGGTATCGCAACTAAAATCGCGCAGGCCAAGGCACATGGAAGCGAGCGAACAGTTGAATGTCGGCTACCGCGTCGCGAGGAGCCAGCCAACTGCGATTTTCGCACTCAAATACATCCTTCCGTTTCAAGCAAAACAAACGAATGATGATGATCTATGCAAAGGCGACGCATGGTTTTAATTTTCAAGATTGTTTCTATTGTATCTAAATAAAATAACAGTTGACATCTGGAACTTTTGGAAAATTGTCTTTGTTGTTATCTAGGGTATAAACATAAATGTGATATTTTGAATTATTAAAACTTCAACACGGTGTAGTGGAGTATATTAAATAATTACTTTTTTAGTGTTCACTCATTAGTTAGTGGATTCCTATTCAGTATAGGTAAGTTTTTTTTATGATGTGCTCACAGGTGTTATTTAGGAATAATTGTAGTATTTACAAATTAAAAGATACAAAAAATATAATTAATTATACTTATAATTGAGACCTGTTTACACGTGCGAACTATTAATTTTTTAATTTGTTTTGTCTGGAGTTTGAATTTTTATTATTAAATTATAAAAGTCAAAAATATAAATTAACTTGGTACCTATACTACTTTATTTTATTTACAGTAAGACTGGCATAAAGGTCTTTATAACAAATTTCACTATTTTATCTCCCCAGATTTTGGAAATATCTAGAAAAAAACATGACTGACTTTAAAGGGCTCTAGCTTAGGAGTGAATTATCGCATTAAGTTTAGTTTTTTTATTATTATTCTTAGAAGTTGTACCACCTACTAAATTGTTTAACTACCTTTCGTTAACACCCTGTATACTAGACTGGGCCAAAAAAATTGACTATTTTTTTTGAAAAATATATCGAGAATGTCATTCAGAATGACAAAAAAAAATTCGTCTATCATCGCTATTTTTGACTTTTAGTCATAATTTAATGTTTTACGTTAGAACTGTCAAAACTTTGGAGTGAAAGAAATTCCTTTTCACTTATTTTTATATAAAATTAAATTCTCTCTGATTAAAAATTTTCGTCAGATGAGCCGTTTCCGAGTAAATGAGCTTAATAAATCGATGTGTTTTTTCGATTTGCCCTTTTTTCTTTGAAATTTTGTAACGAATGAATCAATGAATATTTAAAAATGCTCACGGATTCACGAATTTAATTCTTCAAAAGTTATTCACGAAGAAAAAATTGAAATTTTAAGTTTTTCTTCGATTTTAATCGTGAATAACTTTTGAAGAATTAAATTTAGGCAAAAATGTTAAGAGACCTTTTTTGTAGAACATGAAATTTCCTTTAAGAATACTACGTGAGCGTTCTTAAATATTCATTGGTTCATTAGTTACAAAATTTCAAAGTTAAAAGGGCAAATCGAAAAAATACATCGATTTATTAAGCTCAATTACTCGGAAACGGCTCGTCTGACAAAAATTTTCAATCAGACCTTTTTTGTAGAGAATTTAATTTTATATCAAAATAAGTGAAAAGAAATTTTTTGCACTTCAATGTTTTGACAGTTCTAACGTAAAACATCAAATTATGACTAAAAATCAAAAATAGCGATGATAGACCTCTTAAAATTAATATTAAGGGCTCAAATTTTCACGAATTTTTTTTTTGTCATTCTGAATGACATTATCGATATATTTTTCAAAAAAAAAATGGTCAATTTTTTTGGCCCAGTCTACTGTATACAGTGTGTTTCATTTTCATTAGCGACAATATTAAAAATAGACCGATTTAAAGAAAAATTGTTTGTAGTACTCGAAAGAAAATTGCTATTTCATTTTCATGGCCCTCTATGATTAAAAGAAGATCTCCAAAAACGTAAAAAGTTATTGGGCATTTTTTTAATTTAAAAACAGATCGTTTCTGAATTTGGCATGCCCAAAAACCCCTAAAACTATAATTTTGTAATCAACGTTTGGAGGCCTTCTATTAACCATATATGGCCATGTAAATGATATATGACAATGGTTTTTTCTTCAAAAGATAGAACTTTTTAAGTACTACAAGCTAAAAACAATTTTTTTAAATCGAATTAATTTAAAATAAATACCGAATGGTCGCCAATCAAAATGATCCCACAGTATAAGACAAGTCTAAAAAAATAATAATAAGAATATAATAATCTGTTATCTTTTATATTAAATCCAAGCTTGTCAATTTACCAATAGGATTGGCTACTTTCCGTTTGCCCTGTATTTCGTGCTGCGTTTTATTTAATAATAATGCCCACCTTTATCTATACTTTCAAAACCAGACAAGTCCAAGTTTTTGTTGCAAATGCGGCCCATTTTTTCATCTGGATAAATTTTGTATTTTTTTTGCTATTTTTTTATATGTTCGCTTTTAATTCTACACTCGCACGAAAAAAACTATACAAATGTAAAATTATGCAAATTTTAAATAAATTCCTTTAAAATGGCAATCAGTAATAACAAAAATTTAGTATCTTCAAGTTTGATCGAAAAATTTTAAAAAATATTTATTTTCGTAAAATAGTTTTACCAAACTTTTGTCATTTCGAAGACGAGATGGAATTGTTGAAGTTTTTTATCAGAAAATTTGAAAAGAAATATTTAAATGCAAAGTTATGAATATAAATAAATAATAAATATATAGGTATTTTTATATTGCAACAATAATACTAAATAATTGTACAAAATTACCTATACAAAAAAACTAATTCGAATCTTATTTTATTTATTTATACATGTAAATTTATTGATAATAATCTTGGGATTTAAAGCCCCTTTTAATTATTTTAAATCACTTCGAAGTACATTTTTAAAAATTTGTGGAAATTTAACTGCTTCTTTTTAATGATATTGGACGCCTTTGAAGCAATTTTTGATTAAAGTTCGTTCCATAATACATGAACACATTTAAAGCATATTTATAATTTAGGACTTTTTAAAGAAATTAAAAATGTGCTTAACAATGTAGAATCGTCACCTATTTATTGAAATAAACTCTAATTTCAAGAATCAAAAACCTAAGCAAGCCAACAACGTAAATATCACGGTTTTTGTTAAATTCGCTTTCCATAAAAATAACTTTTAAAAACGTTCGCAAATTGACTTAGTTGATGGAAAAAATATTGGTGACTAAATATGCTGAGACTAAATTTTTATGAACAATAAATATTTGCTAGAAATTTTGATAAAAAGATAAAGGTGTTAAAATAGTGTCAATAAAAGTTACGTGGTGATTAAAAGACATAAAAAATAACAATTTGTAAACATAAGCCCTTGAACGTTCGGTGTGTGTTGATTGAAAAAAGTTAATGCTTGCACAAAGTTATAATTGGCAAGGAAACCGGCTATTAAGTAATTTCATTTTCATTTGACCAGTGGCGCATTTAAGCATTTGCCCTCTTGCCAAAAATTACTTTAGATTTTTGTTGTTTTAAAAAATATTTTATAAAGATCCTTATTGCTTTATTTTTTATGTGATGATTTATCAAAGAATATCAGGTTTTTAATTTTCATCTTATTCTTCTCTGGTATATTTATATTTCGTTAAATGTGCCCACACTCAGAAAAATGTACATGCACTGATAATCAAACTAATTTTGTAAGCGATTAATAAAATATTATTATTTAACTTAAATTTAAAGTTGTAATGGTTATAAAAATGTACTTTTTTATTAAATTTTCAGTGTCTTATTGGGACAAAAACCTACGATTTGTCAAAGCAATGAGATTATTTTTATTTACAGAATAAACTTTTTTTACTGTTAATAAAATTATCATTTATAAATATAGTATACTATAATGAAGCAGCAATGTTGGGCTTTTATAAAAAAAATGTTCATCCAACAAAGTAATAGTTGTTATCATATTGTCATGGGAATAAGAAATACTTTATGTTTATATTAAATCTTTATCGAACTTAAAAATGTTTTTGTTAAATCTATAGTTGTGTGTGAATTGCGCTTACATAAAATAATGCGCCGTTGTTATAATAAAATTTGTTCATTTTACTATGGCATATTTGTCTTTTTTAAATTACTACCGTTGTAATTCAAATTCATTTTATTTCAGTTAAAAAATCTTTGTTAATAGCTTACGTTAAGAACAATAACAAAAATATTTTATTGCTATAAAAAGACTTTTTTAATATTAACTATTGTTTTGCATTGGTAACAAAATTTTTGTTATTTCCCTTGAAAAGGGCCAGCGGTCTCCTTGGTGAACATAACTTTGTAATCCACAGTCTGTCTTATATCTTATTGATTTCAATTGTGCGAGTGAAGTTTGGTAAAATCTAGCATGATAAAAATATCAAAAAGATCAATGAGAAAATTAAAATTTCGATGTTTTCTAAAAGAAATATTTAAGGTTAATTCTTCTTGTTGAGTTCATATATTTTTTTGTTTTGTACATCATATTTATATGATGTATATATTATAATATAAGTTAATTTTTTTGTTAAAATAAATAATTTGTTTTAATGCCTTGCATTTATTTTAATAAAACTACCCAAAACCCAGCAGTGGGTTAAAAATGTGACCATTGTTACAATGAAAATAGTTTATTGAATTAATAATTAATTTGTTGTTAAATTTACATAAATTTTATTAATATTATAAAAAAAGTTTTATTTTAAACGAAAAGGGATTTGTAAAATTTACAAACTTTCTATGAATAATACCATTAGGGTTTCATTTCTTTTTGCCCTAACAAAAGCAATTGTTGGACGAATAGGAATCTTTACTTTATTAAAACAAACTACTTGTTTTGTTATATTTATTAAAAAAAATTATGAGTGCAGTCCCTAAAGGGTTCTTAATGCTATTTTTGTGTTACAAGAATTTCTCAAACTTCGATCCTGTCAAATTTGCTCGTAGGGGCCGAAGCTATCGCACACTTTTAATAAAGAAAATGGTAATAAATAAAATATATAGTAGTATATTATTATACAAAAGACAATATAGGCTATTATTCTCGAGGATGAGGTAAATCATCCGAGTAATAAATGCGAATAAATGCGCATTATATCTAGTGTAATAATATACTTTTTCTAATTGAATAAAATAATTTTTATTCATAAAATATCTAAATATTTTATTTACACACGTATACGTGTATTATTAATTATTAATATATTATATTATATTATATTAATCCATACAATGTATAAATAGAATAAATTCGATAATACCGTACGCTCGAACACGTCGAAAAACTTTTAAACTATAATTATTTTATTAGAGAAATTCGCTACATACATCAATACATCAAGATCTTTAACATTGTCATTAATTTTTTTGTTTATTACATTAAGAAATAAGAAATAAACAGTATTTCTTATTAGTTTTTTAGTGTGTTGTAGCAAATTATTGTAATAAAATATTTATCGTTCTTTAATGTTAATTTTTTAATATTTTCGAAACAGGTACATATAATAAGTCTATAATTTTCTGAATAATCCAAAAATTAAATTATGTACATATATATGGGTGAATCTCACGAAATGTCCCCCGATGGTGTTACCCGGTGATATTAAATAAAACTAAATGAGTTTGACCTACACTTTTATTGTGTTTTGATCTTTAATAATTAAATAGATATTACAGCTCAGGTTCCAGATTTTTAACCGCAATTAATTATTATTTTTTACAATGTTTTAAAAGTCTAAAATCTATCCTCCGTGATTGTTACTATTTCTAGGTTAACCTATACATTTCAAATATCTGAGGTAGTAAAAGCATACTAAAAATATCAGTTCACTAATTAAATTAAACACATCCGAAGCAATCGAATCAAAAATATAAAATATTATTAAAAATTAAAAGAATTAATTTTTATAACCATTTATGTAGTGTAATGGTTCAGTACTTTAATACGTTTTACAAATTTATTTTTGAATAAGTTTGGAATTTCTAAATTGTGTTGTAAAATGTAAAAATCTTTGCAAAAGAGGTAAGAAGGGATATTTAGGTAAAGAAATTACAAGCTTTTCGAACTGGGCCTAAAGGACTGGTGTCCAGAATCTGGACTCCAGATGAGGCAAGAAGCGATAGCACAGGTACACGAAGCGAGTAAAGAGAAAAAAAACAGACAGTGTTAGAGAACGCATCGTTTTCGTGAATCTTTGCTAAAACAACAATTATTGTAAAATTCTGTGTAAACAATTGTTACAAGTGTTTGTGTATTCTCCCAGGTTAGTTTTAGTAGCCCAATTATGTAGTAAAGTCCACTAAACGTAGAACGATTTAGATTTAAATAAACTGAGCATTTAGCACTACTACACCTTTTGTTTTAGCTATTTTTATAAAAATGGTTTTTGCCTTTTAAGTTTACTGCTAAATGTAAAAATTTATATTCCTTTATTTTATTGTCCTAGGCTTAATTTAGTTGTATACTGTCCCTGTAACTCAAATGTTTAGACCTTCACCAACACGATTATGCATTTTTTGCGGTAATTTTTAAACAAATATTAGTATAATACAGGACGTTTCGTTGCTTAAAAGGGAGTATTGACCGTTAATTTTAAACTTTGAATGTCCCTTTTTCCTTTAGCACGTAGTTTGCAGTAGATACTAAAATGCTCCCCTCCGTGAGGGATAACTGGTCACCTAGGTTCTCTAGGTGGCATCACAACTTTTATCCCGAAACTTAATTTTTACGCGAGTTGCTTCCAGTATGGACCTCGTTCTCCACAGGGCAACGTTAACGTTGACAGACTAACAGTTAACTGCCTGTTAAACTAACAATGTTTTTACTATTTTTGAACCTGTAGGTGGTAGATAGCGTAACGAGCGTCGTGTCATTCCATTGATTTGCATAAACTTTTAAAGAAACAATGCCTAATCGTGTAATCCTTTGCTACTTCATAGCCGAACAGGGTTTTTTCTCAAGCTCTTTTTCCCTGGTAGTATCTCCCTAACTGTTTGTAAAGTAAATTAAATTGGGGTAAACTAAACACTGTATTTGTATACCTAATTCTCCCAAGTATTATTCTTAAAGCAATGTATTTAATAAAACAAGTAGGTAAACACAACGTAGAGGTCCAAATTTTGGTAAGACGATCACGAGCCATACACTGTTTAAAATATCTGTGGTGTAAAAAGTAATCCTAAAATGGTGTCAAAATCCAACACCAAGTGGTGTTAATATAACACCATGAATTATGGTTGAAAATGAACACCAAAACGGTGTTTTCTAAAAATATTTGAGAAGTGCACCTACACAGAAAAAAAGAAATAGTTCATTTAACTATATTAATTTAGTTGACCCATAAGTATTTATTTTTTTGTGGATCACGTGATGTTCTTAAATCTCGCCTCTGTTGACTTACATGAAGAATATATAAGCTCATGTTGTCCTTTGCTTTGGTGTGACACTACAGGTTGTTCGATACTAGACCTTAAATAGGTGGAAACAGCTGTTAATACTTAAAGTATTTTAAATTAGTGGAACGAACTAAAAACATTATCTCTAGCGAGTTGAAGGTTCCATTTTCAGGAATAATACCACTGGTAATGTACTAGTAATGCCTCAAGGAACACATAATATTTAACACTGAAAAGGAGTTCAATTTACACCAGGTAAAATTTATTTTAATACTGTGTGAAAGTTAAATTTACACCATTTTAGTATTTGAATTTACACCATTTTAGTGTTTAAATTAACACCGGACCAACGAACCCTATTTAACACCATTTTGGTTTGTATCGATATATATATACCAAATTAACACCATATTTGGTCTATAGACCAAATATGGTGTTAATTTGGTGTTAAAATGAAATTTTGAACAGTGTAGTCACAAAATAGTTCATATATTAATTTTTCATAAAACTTGTTTTAACGAACCTGGTGTAAGGATAAATATTTACAGTATGTTTTACAAAAATTGATTCTATCCTCCATGAATCTGTTTTTGCTTTAAATTTTATGCAACG
The DNA here is from genome assembly GCA_921294245.1 of Brassicogethes aeneus. Classification (NCBI taxonomy): domain Eukaryota; kingdom Metazoa; phylum Arthropoda; class Insecta; order Coleoptera; family Nitidulidae; genus Brassicogethes; species Brassicogethes aeneus. The sequence goes on from OV121135.1 coordinate 51,022,095, forward strand.
GATGGCGCTTTAATCATTTTAAATAAGCAGAAACCTCTGAAGATCAGTTAGAATTTATATGCAGATGAGAGTGTTGCTGTTTAATAATAATAATTCAAAAGTTTAAGTTTATTAATTTGCTATTTAAAAACCTATTCACCGTGAAGTGTAATATCTCAGTAAGTAGATTTTTTTAATAAATATTTTATGTATACATATGTACAATTGTATTTTTAAAAAGTATTAAGATGTCAAAAGATAAAATTATTAATTTCAAATATACAAAGGGATGTTTAAAAAAACATAAGAAATCCTAACCTACGTGAAGCTATCTTCAGTGAAGCTCTAATATTCCAAATGTATGATTTTTTAAAATTCTTGCATTAGTGCAGAAACAATTATGTTATGTTATTACTAGACCTGGTGGCTTCCGGAAAACCCCATTCTAGACTAACAGTGAAACAACCAAAAATAAAAAATAATTATTTTCACTTTTGTTTAAAAAAATACCAATCGACGTGTCCGAGCGTTTTTTGTAACATTCCATTTTTGTATACAAATATAATATAATATATTATAGAATTTATTCTATTTAATATAATATAATATATTATAGAATTTATTCTATTTGGCTGATACAAACTGTATAATTAATAACATCTAGTTTTAAACAGTACCAATTTTTATAAGTAAGTGCGAATAATGCAACTATGAAAAAACAAATAATCTTGTTTTTTTTTGTATGGCTTTTGCCCACTGGGCCCTTTTCCTTAAATCCTGCACTGCATGCATTTGACTGCTTGTTATAAATAGATTTTCACAATTAATTTACTTATTTAAACAATAATTACTACCAAAGCAAAAAGTTCGATTTAGTTTGAAATATTGTGTTTGGATAATTGATTAATTTAGAAGCCCATAATACATTGTACAATTAAATGACGCACGCCAAGCTGTCTTTAAACTTAAAGGAACAATTTTGAATTATTTAATGTCAGTCTGAAATTAAGTACGTAAACTATCTAATCATGTCTAATAAAAGGTAATTTAACTTTGCAGTACTTCATTTCATTTCAACCACGCTTCGATATACAGGGAGGTCCAACAAAAACGAAACAGGGAAGAAACAAATTTTGCTGTTGCAACTTAAATTTAAAAAAAAATAGAATTTAAATATATTTTTTTGAAACTCCATCATTAATAAATAAAATCGGTAAAATGGTTGCTTTGCTCAATAAAACGTAAAACTGGACCCAAAAGTACCATATAACAACCCAGTGAGCTCTTAAAAGCCATTACGGGTTGCGTAATAAGAAAAAGTTTAATCATGCGCTAGTCATACAGTGGCTGTTTTAACGTTTATTACAGATTTTTCAAGAAGAGATTTAAGGAGGTTCAGGCACCGATATTAGTAGCTATAAGAAAATGTTGTTGTATATGACATTTGCAAAGTTTTAGAAAGATTGGCCGTTGGGTTTCCGACTAAAATATTATTAAAGTTATGTGTTGAATAAATAAATAAATAAATCTTTTATACAGCCTATGTCTTTAATTAATGCATTTCTTCTAACGAGATATTAATTATTTTCACTGCACATTTTTAAATTATTAATGATAATGTTGACTATCAATCTGTCATTCTCGTATAGAACATACGGCAACACTGGATTACAAACACGTGATTATCTAGGAGCGCGTTCGAAAACTCGCAAGAGTGCACTTTAGATACACTCCAAGTTTACCTTGCGCGTTCGAAATCAGGGATGTTGCGAATATTCGCATCCGCATCCGCAAATGCAAACCTAAGTTTTAAAAGTCACTCAAATTACAGTTCATTTTTTTTTTATCTGGCTTATGCCAGTTTGACTTTTTTAGTATTTAAAAATGGTACTTCTGCTAAAGAATTTAATTAAATACTTTGACACTGTCAAATTGACAATAATATTTATTATTGATAATTTACTTGTCAATTATAAATAAAAAGAAAATTATGCCAAAAATAATAGCAACGAATTCGAATGTAAAAGCCCTTTTAAGGTTAAAACTTCATTTTGATGAAATTATGCCAAATGCCACAATGGAAGAAAAAGTACATCGCCTTATGGACATTTTTAGAGTAAAAAAATAACGAATTTGGTTTTATAAATATTACATCACACATTATTTTCACATTATTCACCATTGGACAACATTTTCGTTCACAAAAAATTTTAATTTCTTTTATATAAATTCTTTTTAAAGCGAAGATTATTATCCGCTAGAAATACTTTCTCTTCTGGGCCGTAAATCAACCTATATTTAAATACTTTTTTTATATGATTTTACTCATCCAAGCACCTCCAAAGCCAAATTAATTGCATTTTTAACTACGAATTTCGACAACAACTTGACAACTGCACAATGTAACCTACAATAATTTATACATAACCACAATTAGATTTATAACTAGCTTAGTTTGTTTTAATCAATGCGACCAACTTGACAACTGTATTTACCAACCAAAACCCTAAATTTGCAACGTTGCCGCAGTCCAGATAAAAAAATGTCTCAAAAAACAATTTTTTTTATAGAGTAAGTTCATGTTTGTCAATGCCTACAAAACTGCTTTCATATAAATGTATTATTGCACCTCATATTGACTTTTGTTAGCCTATACTGTTTAATGTCTGTGGAAATCAGGTACAAAAATTTCAATGAATACAACAAAGTAAGGCTAATAAGGTTAATATTATAAAATGTAATAGATTCAATAGATTCGCACCAATTAATTTGATATGATTGAGATTCTTAGACAAAGAATTGTATAAAGAAGCTGGGATATTATATATAAAATAAAAACATTGAGCTACCTAATTACCTTTGTAAACAGAAACAGAATTACAATAGTGTATTGTATTTTAAAGGATTTAAATATTTTAATGACTTACCATTGAATTTAAAAAATTGTGATAACTATAATAGCTTTATGTTAAAGATACCTTTTAGGCATGTGGGTTATAATATTGTGTTACTATGTTAATTTTTGTATTAATATTTCTATATTGCTAAATAAAGATTATTATTATTATTATAAAATAATTTGTATTTTTAAAACTTCTATGGTTTCTTCTCTTTGTTTTCTGCTCTTCTCTTTAGACTTTCCCTGCATTCAACAAACTGCATGTTTTCTCATGCTTTATTTTTTGTTCTCCTACCTTTTTTTAATAATTTGTTCTTTGTAGTGGATATTTCGGACGTTTTCACAACCTTTTTTATATTTTTAATAATATTGCATATAGAACTGCCATTGCCACTGTTAAAAGCGAAAAGCGTTACCTAGAAACCAATTATTAACAACTCGCCATGTTATCGGGTTTAAATCCTATTTTTTCAGTTTTTTAATTTGTGTTACCATAATATGTCTGTATTTAAATCAAATGTAATAGGATACTAACTAAATTTTGTTTTTGAAAGTTGGTGCCAATTATACATGGAGAACTTAAATAATTCTTAAATCGATGTAGAAAATTATGTCCATTGTAGCTAGACATCAATAGATAAACGGATGATAGATAGAGCTGCAAAAGTCGAGACGATGTCCAAATAACCGAAAGACCAACAATTGCGTTGTAAGGAGAATAAGAACTGTCAATAACGTTTCAAATTGGAAATAAACCTTTCCTTAACCGAACAAAAGGATTCGACGTTACACTCAGTTTTACAGAAATATAAATACACACGAGAAACACTAGAGAGGGCGAAACAGCTAAAACAAAGTCTATTTACGTCACGTGTGAAATAATAATCAAAATAAATGTTTTCACACTGAGAAAGACAATATTAGATTGGCTGTTTAGCTATTGTGGTAAGGAAAAACTAATACCACCAATAATACATGGGTGCGAAATCTAAACATGAAAGCTTAATGGTTCCAATGTGGAACAAAAGGTTTACTTGTTTGTTCGTTTAGGATACTCATCAAGAAAAAAACCGCAACTTAACATAAAAGGCAGGCTTTAGTCTACAAATCACATCGTTGTCATCGAAAGAGGTCGTTTTTAGTCCCGAGTACAATATAACTCAGAAAGCCATTTTAGCGTGTAATAAGAAAATGAGCTGGATCGAAAGCATTTTATCATGTGTCACACGCATTAAGTGAATGTTTTAATGAAATCGCTGAGCTCTTTTGCGAGTTAAGTGGAGAATATATTAAAGTGAACACTTTAAAATGGGGCATAGAATTTTTCATTTTCCTCTTGGCTTGTTAAAGTACACTAAATGACACTCTAAATGACATGAAGTTACACAATACAGTTACATTTCATTATTCATAATTCAACTTGTTACTTTGTTTTTAAACATATACACTAGGGTGGCCCAAAAAAAAAGAATATTTTTTTTTACTCCTCTCTTATAAAAATATGTTAGTTTATCATAATAATATCGAAACGAGAAAAAAAATTAAAATAAAAAAAAATCCAATTTTTGACGAATTTGAAAATTTTTAAAAATCTTGAGCGACCCCTAAAAATTTTTTAATGGAGCTGATCTTTTGACAGGGCTCTTAAAACATTACAAAGTTTGTTAAAAATATGTTGGTTTGTAATACAAACCAACATATTTTTACAAGAGACGAGAGAAAAAAAATATTCTTTTTTTTTGGGCCACCCTAATATACACAGAAAAAAATATTTGTTAATTTTAACCAAATATTAACCAGAGTTTACAACCACAATCCTATGTCAAAAATTCAACCATAAATCTTGTAATTTTCAAAAAAGACCCTATTTTTACAAACCTTTTTGTAGACCTAGTATTTGTTGAAAATTGAGAAACTAAATGAAAAGAATTTTGATAAAAAATATTGCTTTATTTATCAATTTCTTTAACAAAAAAATTAACACATACCTATAATCTAACCCCAGTATTTTTTGATTTAGATGCTTTGTTTGATATTTTATTTTTATCCGTACTATATCAGATTAAAATTAAATGCGCTTTTGTGGGGCTCTAGAAGATGAGAAAATGAAAGTATTATATTTAAAAGGCCCCAAAGCTATTCGTTTAATTTAACAAATGGATGTGGTGTTATTGGCATCATAAATATTTCAAAAAAAATACTTAACAAGGAATCTATTGATAACTTGATATCAAAAACAAGTCAAGAGTTTTTCAGTGTCTGACACCATTACATGATATGATATCTGTTTGATTGAATTTTTTCCTTTAATGTCTTGTCAGTCACAATCAAATAATGTAAATCTAAATAAAATTAAAACAAAGATATGGGGGTATTTCACGTGAAATCCCCCAAGAATAAGCTTTTTACATATGGGTGAATCTCACGAAATGTCCCCCGATGGTGTTACCCCGTGATATTTAATAAAACTACACTGAAAAAAATAAGCTGTTGAAACAACAAAAAAAATATTAATTCAACTCTTTATGCACTTTAAATACAAGCAATGGTTTTTGCACGTTTACTTAACCATCTAAAAATGTCAAATTGTATTGTTTAATTGAACAACAAATAACAGTCAAATGAACAAAATAAGAATATTTGTTCTAATCTGCTAATTTGGTTAATTTAACATTCTTAGGGTGTTAAGGTAAATTTCTTGAAATGTCCAGGTAACCTTTTTAGCATATTCACTTAACACCAATAAAATGTTAAATTAACATTCTGAAAATGTTAAATTCTTTAAAGGTTGGTATCCAAAACAAAATTATGGAAATAATATATTATTATATATAAATAGAAAGAATTGAACCTTCACCTCGCCCAGAGTTTTTGTTTTGAGCGTGTTCCACCCATGATACATCTTTGTATCATGTGTTCCACCTACTTCAAATACCGACAGACTGTTTCGCCCTGTATTGAGGGTCTTAACAGTGTCGGGCAATATGGTGTAGTGAAAGTTCTACTGTGGAACACACCTTAAACAAACAGATATCTCATCTTATATACACCTAATCGTAAGCTAACTAAGGCGAGATGTAAGAAAACGTCATTGTCTAATGACGTGGCGTGAGTGTTCGAAGCGCCATTCTCGGCAATTTTATGAATGCAAATTTTACATTTTAAATTTTAAAGTAACATTTTAAATTTGTTAAATGAACAAATTTAAAGTTTTGGATTAAAGAGCAACTAAACGTTAATTTAATAGTTTTTTTAGGTAATCCTAAAAATTTCAGTAGTTGATTCAACAAATTCCAGCTATTAAATCAAAGTACGATAAACATTTTAATTCAAAATATTAGTTTATGTTAAATTAATATTTAAACTGTCAAATGAACAAATAAACTTTGACAAACTCTGACTTTTGCTTTAACACCAAAATATAGATTAATCCAATAGGTTTTTTGTTGAAACAACATTTTTAAAAATGACATTTAGGCAAATGTTAACTCAACTACATTATTTTTTTCGGTGTAAATGAGTTTGACCTAAACTTTTATTGTGTTTTGATCTTTCATAATTAAGTAGATATTACAGCTCAGGTTCCAGATTTTTAACCGCATTAAATTATTTTTACAATGCTTTAAAAGTCTAAAACCTATCATCCGTGACTGTTAATCTTTCTAGGTTAACCTATATGTTTTCAAATATCTGAGGTAGTAAAAGCATACTAAAAATATCAGTTCACTAAGTAAATTAAACACATCCAAAGCAATCGAATCAAATATAAAATATTATTAAAAATTAAAAGAAATAATTTTTATAACCATTTATGTAGGTGTTACAAAAATTGATTCTATCCTCCTTGAGTCTGTTTTTGCTTTAAATTTTATGCAACGGATGGCGCTTTAATCATTTTAATTAAGCAAAAACCACTGTTTACAACATTATAGATGCATGATATTTATAAACCTATCCACCGTGAAGTGTAATATCTCAGTAAGTAGATTTTTTTATAAATATTTTATGTATTTTTAAAAAATGATGGGGTGGGATGTTTTAAAAAACATACGAATCCTAACCTCCGTTAAGCTATCTTCCGTGAAGCCTATTCAAAATGTATGATTTTTTAAAATTCTTGCATTAGTGAAGAACTACTTATGTTATCTTATTACTAGACCTGGTGGCTTCCCAAAAACCCCATTCTAGACTAACAATGAAACAACCAAAAATAATAAATAATCATTTTCCCCCATAAACACTCTAAACAGTTCTCACGAACACGTTACGAATTAGAATAAAGTAAGCAGAAACATAAGTTGCAGACGCTGAAGTTAATTGAACTTGTTGATGCGTATTGTCAGTGGTAAATGTTTTGATTAACATTAACAAAATAATCTGTAAACTTTAAATTAACAAAACAAAATTGCATATTATTTCTACAAAACTTTCGGTAAAATATTTTCCTTTGTTAAAATAATTACAAACCCTGGTTTTCTACAAAAAAATTATGTTTAAAGTTTACAAAATAACATTAACAAACTACAAACTCATGTTAACAAATCTGATTTTTATAACATTGTACTGTTTTAATTTTACGTTTCAGTATTTTGGGTATTAATTGCATCGGGATTTAGTTCGATTGGGAGAACGTGTCGGCAAATGGAAAAAGCGAGACATGCTACCGAATTAATAAATATTAATGAGGCTTGTGCATTTTCTTCGCAAATCGTCTACACACCGGGTGAATAAATAAACAAAAATTAAAGCCCGCTGCACAACACCCCGGTAACGGAAACGGGCACATTAAAGGTGGGAGAGACTAAAAAAACACTGTTGATAAATAGGGTTCGCTGAGTCTCTCCCACCTTTATCGTTTAGGTTCCCGTTTCCGTTCCCGTTACCGGGCTGTTGTGCAGCGGGCTTAAGTGCATCAAGGCACTGGAAAACTCAAGCTTTACATAAAATGAAAAAAGTTTACGTTGAAATAAAAATCTGCCTATAATTTAATTTTTTTTTAATGTTACTAAAGTGGTTATGGACTAGGCATTTAAAAACGATGAAGAGCCAATTTTTTTTACCATTTATCATGTTATGGCTTGCACGAGAAAATAGAATTATTGATGATATACAATGTCATCGTCAAACTTTGAGCTCAGCACAGAAGATCCCCTTCTTAGCCTGAAGACATAAATAACTATAATTATAAGTGATAAAGCAAAAAAACGAAGTAAAATATAAGTATAATGCGTTCCTAAAACAAAATAACCAATAACATTTCCTTCTTCTCGTAAAAAGTGCATAAAGTATGAAGCATTTTTATAGTTACCATACAACTATCGATTTTATGCGGTTTCAGTGTATTTTTAATGCATGTTTATTTTATTGTTTTTTGCTCATATTTACAAGTATCGATTGATATTTGGTTATAAAATTATACTCTATGTAATATTTTATGTACTTTATTAAAACAAAATGCATTCTTTTTAAAATTACTACACTATCACTATTACACAGTAAAAAAAATCAACTCTAAGCAACACTAATTAGGTCCACACTAAATAGTGTTGTTTTATAACACTACAATTAGAGTTAATTTGTAGTGTAATTTTCCCCAAGTAAGCAAGTATGATTTAACACTATAGCACTGAGGATAAAGTAATTTTACACTGTATTAAAAAGTGTTAATTTACCTAAAATCGTGTACTTCTACACTTCCTGGGTAAAATCCCACTTTTGTTCAGTGTAAATTAACACTACTTTGGAAAAGTTCTAATTTTAGAAAGGTACTTTTACTCTTTTAGTGCAAACTTGTAGTGTAAATTAACACTATTATTTGAGTAAAACCTATTGGTGGTAGTGAATAAAACGAAAAGCTAAATAAAGAGAAACATTTATTTGAAACAAAAATCTAAGACAATTATAAAAATCGGTGCCTTTTAAAATACAATTTTATATTTGAGTCGTATGGCTGACTTGGTTCCTTAAAACGTAAAAGTTTGGGATCAATGCAATGTTTTACTGGCTGCCAACTTGTAAGCAATAAATTATCTTGAGAATTCATCAGTAATCCATTTTTCTGTTATAAAAAATGGTTGATCCCATTGGTAGAGAGGCGTCAGGCGGCTGTATGTCGGGGATTTACTACACGTGTACAAATTTTCCATAATATTAATAAAAATGTAGGTATAGGTTAATATAACAACCATTAAGCTTGTAAATAAAAAGTAAATCAAGTGTGTATATATTTATATTATTAATGTTACAAGTACCCGACCTACTGCCGTAGATTATTGATATATAATATAGGTGGGGTATGGACATTAGGGTGTTTCAAAAAAATCGACTTTTTGTTTTTCTTCAAATGGTCGGCAAATTTTTTCAGAGGATGTCAACATAAAGACCTCGTCAAAATTTGAGCTTTTAATTTGAAGATTTAGAGGTCGCGGATCGCAATTTTCTATTTCCTATTTAAATAACATGGGAATTTTTTTTTTTAACTTTGAAATTTTATACGTCTGAATCAAATCAACTTATGTCAAGGATCATCATCATAGATTTTCATAGTAAATTTAACGCTCTACAAAAAAGGTCTCCTATCATTTTTCTATAAATTGATTCCTTCCAGAGTTATTCGAGGCCAAAGTTTGATTTCCATCGAATTTTCGCGTTTTTTTTAACATTTATGGTACAATTATCATTATACGGGTGTCCCGAAATCAGGGGGCCAAACTTAAACAGTGCATTATTCGTATAAAAATAACACTTTTTTTGTTTAATAAACATGTATCAAAAAATGCTCCCTAAAGGAGCTACGGCCCCCTGAATAGGAGCCTAAGAGGATAATTTTTTTTAAACTATTCCTAGAGGGTTGAACATGAACAAATAAATTTTTGGTACTTTGGTAATTTTGACATGCTGAATCTAGATCTATGATCAAAACTGTTAAAATTTAATCATAGGCGTAACATTTGGAGGGGGCAAAGTTAAAAAAATAGCCCCAACTTTTTTCTGGGTTAATAATTTAATTTTTTTTATGAAATTATGAGAATTTACAGTTTTTTACGAAAAATAGGTACTCTTGATTTGAATTGCTCAGATGCACCATTTTCGAGAAAAATGCATTTATAAATAAATTACTCTGCATATTATACACATCTCATATTTTCATTAAAACTTTGTAGTAGGCTTTGGAAAAAAGTGACGTTTTTTTGTTTTTTTTGTTTTTTTTACAACACTTCCTATGTTTCAGATATAAATATGTGATTTGTTTACTACATGATGCTAAAAGTTGAAAAAACGAGAAAATTCGATGGAAATCAAACTTTGACCTCGAATAACTCAATTTATAGAAAAATTATAAGAGACATTTTTTATAGAGCGTTAAAATTACTATAAAAATCTAAGATGTTCCTTGCCATAAGTTGATTCGATAGAGAAGTATAAAATTCCAAAGTTAAATAAAAAAATTTCTTATGTTATTTAAATGGGAAATAGAAAATTGCGATCCGCGACCTCTAAATCTTCAAATTTTAACGAGATCTTTGTTTTGACATCCTCTGAAAGAATTTGCTGACCATTTGAAGAAAAAGAAAAAGTCGATTTTTTTGAAACACCCTAATGGACATCCTTTTAACATATTGGTATTTATTAAGTATTAAGGCTTAAAGAAAAAGGAAGTATAATACTTACCAAAAAATAAGAATGTCCCCTTATGGATTCATTGTAATTAAAATCTAACTGAACAAAAATGCCACACTTCCACAACCAAACATTTTAAAACGCATTTTGGATATTACCAGTTTTTTCAGTCTATTTTGTCGCTATTGGTGTAATTTAACTTTAATTGTGATACAATGTGCACTAGTAGTGTAAAGAAAAAAGAGCTCTTAGTAACATCAAAACAGACAAAGAAATTGGCATGCACTGTAGTGTACATTTTGTCACTATTTAACACATTAAGGGGTAATAAACACCCGCATTAAGTTTTTCTAACCTTTTCATTAATTTTAATAATGAATAGTGTAAATGTACCAATAAATAATGTTCATATTCTTTAAATGTGTTTAATAAAGTTAATAAGCACTAAATGCTACCTAGTGCATTTGTAGTGTAACTTTTACACGTACAAATCAACTCTAATATTTTTACCCCTACACTAAAAAATTTACACGGGTAAAATTTTTTACTGTGTATAATAGTGAACTACACTTAGTTTCAAAAGTCTTGCACCACTTTGTTATTCCATCTAGAAGTAATGGTAACAAAGTATCTTCTCTATATATTGTTAACTGAAAAAAAAATCAATTTAAAGCAAAAATTAAGGCATTTTGGGCAATTTAAACTTAAAAATATACATTTGAACCTAATGTTACTAAGATTAAAAAATTTCAAAAATAATTTAATATATTTTCTGTGTCGAGTGTCGCTTATTTATATAATGAGCTGCTGTAAAAAATGTAACATATTACCCACATAATCTATTTTAATTTTGAATGGCAGTTTGTTGATTTTTTGCCAGAAGGTTCCCACATAAATAAAAACATCCTCTAAATTATGAGGTTTAAATTTGATTACAAAATTTTAAATTAATATAGATTTCAATGATAAATTATTGCATTTAAAAATATTTAAAATACTAAATTAATTTATTGTGTTATTCTTAATAGCTTAATTAATAGGGCGTTTATAAATAGACTTGATATTTTTAAAACTGTAAAATAAAAACATGTTTTTTATTTGAGGCAATTATTTTTTCAACTTAATAAAAACTTTTGAGAACTTTTCCACTAATTAAGGCATTTTTATTTCAATTAGGGAATATTTCTCTTAAAACTTTTAACTTAATTTTACCTAATAATCCTTTCTCGTTAAAAGTACTTTACTTTAAAAAGTTTTTAAACAATAAACAACTGGAAAATGTGGATAGTTTGTTTTTTTCTTTAAGTTAAATTTCAAATGTCCCTGTCAAAGTTTTATTTTTTTTATTAATTATAATTTGTTTTAAAAATTACGATTTTTGGTTCGCATGTTGGTAAAAAATGATATAAAATATAAAGAGACCAGATTTTAGGTTTATGTAGGTGTGCACAACATAAATTAATATTAAAAACACCCAACCACTAGTTTCTGTCCCCATAATTTAGCAAAGCGATCGATATGAGCTTAAAAATATGCAGGACCTTAAAATATTCTGGTTTTGCCCCAGAACATAATTTAATATTCTATTTAGTCATAACCCAGGAGAAATTTGTTGTTTTGTTCTGCTCTTTTACAACTGTAGTACAGAGTGGACCAACAATGCTGCATCAAACTGTAAAATTACTTTTACTAAAATAAATGCTGTTATTTAAAATTCAGTTATATACATTAAAAAAAAAATTGTTTCAAGAATTATGGATGTAAAGTCTTGATTTACTATAACATTTACAGATACAAATCTTTTATTTAAAGTAGTTTATTTGAGGGTCGAATACACTAAAAATACAAAGTAGACATAAATCCTGACGGCATAATTAAATTGATTAAAATCTTAAATATTTTAATTTAAAAATAGACCTATTTTTAGCTGGTTCTGAAGGTTCTTTGAAATATCGATTAAATAGGTTTGAACTTTCCTTTTGCATCGCGATGCGAGGGAAAAGTCGAATAAGTTTTACCCTTCACTAAGCGGGGTCTAAATATGCCCCGAGGAAATTTGTGTTTAACTCAAAACAAAAGCAGCAGTTCAATATTTGTTTTCATTCACATCTAATGTAATAAACAAAATTAACCAAGAACTTTTAAAAATAATAATAAAATATTATACCGGGTGTCCGGGAAAAGGAGGTCAATCCGTTAACCATATATTTCTTGAGTCAAAACAATAAGACTTTCATAATACCATTTTTCAATTTAGAGCTTCATGTTCGATATACAGGGCGACAAAGTTTGAGTAATTGATAAGATTTTAAGTTTAAATTCGGTACACTACTTCAACATAAATAGTTACATTTTTTGAGACCAACAAAAAACAATTGTCAAATAATTAAAATAGGGGGGGTCCAGTACTCACTGACTCCCCCTATTTTTTAGTACGTGCGCCAATGACTTCCAAACGGTATTTTTTCAGGTAATCATTTATTGTTAAAAAAAATTGTCTTTTATAAAATTTTGATAAAATGATTTGTTTTAGAGATAATTTGTAACGTATGGGTCAGTCCATATCAAATCAACCAAAGGTTCTTCCCCCACCATCTCCGATTTTGATAATTTTTGGTAAATTTGTTTACCTCACTAAAAAACTCAAAAATCCCATTTATGAATTTTTTTCGATAGGTTTTTTGTTTTATTGATTTTTGAAAATCAAAAAATTCCGATAAATTTGGGTCTTGCAAGTACTTACAAAAATAGCTCGTAAACTATTAAAAGTAGAAAGGTGAGTGATGGCTTATTTTAAAGGCCTATTAGAGACCTTTTTTATGATATATCACAGGACATAAATTTTTTCAAAAAAAAAAAAAAAATTTCGAAAATTTGATATGGACTGACCCATACTTTACAAATTATCTCTAAAACAAATCATTTTATCAAAATTTTATAAAAGAAAAAAATTTCAACAATAAAAGATTACCTGAAAAAATACCGTTTGGAAGTCATTGGCGCACGTACTATTTTGATTATTTGACAATTGTTTTTTGTTTTGTTGGTCTCAAAAAATGTAACTATTTATGTTGAAGTAGTGTACCGAATTTAAACTTAATATCTTATCAATTACTCGAATTATTAAAAAAATCAGTTTTAAATTTCAAACTTTGTCGCTCTGTATATCGAACATGAAGCTCTAAATTGAAAAATGCTATTATCTTATTGTTTTAACTCAAGGATTGACCTCCTTTTCCCGGACACCCTGTATATAAATATATATATATATATATATATATTAATATTGTTATTATTATTATTGTCCTATTATTGGATTTTTCCGTTGGGCTAATAAACTTATTAATATTATTATTATTATTATAATGTATATAATATATACATATAATATATATAAATTTTTATTTTATAGCCAACCACAATGCGATCTTTTTATAGAACCCACTAAAATTAAGTCGATAAAAGTGTTTGCCCCATAAAAATTAATTATTACACTGTTTTGTCGTATAATTTTGCACAATAAAACCAACAATTTTGTTTGATTAAAATGTAAAAATAAAAATAATGCGTTTAAATACCCAATTATAAAGATTTACTGTTTATAATAAAAGGTATACCTATTTAAAAAAAAAAGAAGCCTTTTAATAATAAATTTAAAAAAATGTTATTATAATCCTTAATGTAAAGTATACTTCTAGGTATAGAAATAAATTTGTAAAAATAAACTTACCTAAGGTATATTTTTTTTTGCGTGAATATTATTATTATATGAATGGGTGGGTGACATTTTCTGAATATTTAATAAGTTTTCTAATGTTTTTCATTACAGCTTGACTAAAACAAGACATTTTCATAGCTGTTTTAATAATTTCGTATTTTGCCGTTTTTACTTTAATTACCTTCTTTTAAAACAGACATTTTATGTAAATAAATTTCAACCCTTCCTATATTAAATATAATATAAATTTTAAACGAGACCATCGTTATACATATTTTTAATTAGCACATATACATTCACGTTTAGCATATAAGTAATGTCATTATTAGTTTTATACCACATTTAAAAGGTTAAATTATATATATATAGTATAAATGCTAATGATAAATTACTTTGTAATAATTATTGCATCAGTTACTTTATAATTTAAAATTTTAATGCAAAAAAATAATTAATAGATTCTTTATTGATCCTGACCTTAAACTTTTTTATTTTATTAATATGGTAAAAATTAAAAGGAAATATATATATATAATATACTCAATTAATATCCAATATTTTTATGATGTTATATTCCTTTATAGACATTATCTCAAAATCAAGTCATAAATTCTCCAAGTTGTTTATTTATACGATGATTAAAATAAACAATAAAAGTATATAATGTACTGATAATAGATAAACTTGATGTTAGGACTACTATAATAACATACCAATGTTTTGATACATATTTTAATGTTGAATTTTTATGATCGAATATCCATATAGTGGTTTTTAGTAGTCTAATAAAACTTATGCACTAATAGCTTGCGAGTTTGTACAGTGTTATAAATTTATTTTATCTCCACGCGGTCTATAATTTAAACTTTATTGTTGTCAACATTCTAAAAGAAATACCTTGTTATGGCCTAGGCCGATAAAAAATTTTATGAGGCAAGTAAATAGTTCGATTTTTTCTCGCTAGGGGTATTGTTTTGACAAATTAATTCTTTTATAAGAAATTAACCTACTAAACTCGTTTAATTTATTTATAATAAGCACTAATTTGTTTGTTTTACTGTTAATGTTTAATATTTTTCATTAAATTATTGTTAAATTAAATATGAATAATAAAACAAAAAGTGAGGTTAGGCAACCAAGAAAACGCACGATTCTTTTTCTACGATTTAAATTATCTTTAAGTTTTAATTTGGTTTAAGTTTTCAGTGAAATTAAATGTTAAACACAGCTTAAACATTCCAAACTATCTATTTTTTTAATAAAAATACAAACAAATTGAAATTAGATACCTACCTATTTGTTAAACAATTAATTGAATTCGATGTAATAGCAAAAATCCATTTCTACTTAAATCATGTTGCTAGGTATTGTCAAACTATTACTGCTTCTAAAAGCAATAATAATTATTGTTCATTTAATGTAATCTTTAGCTAATAAATAAATGAGATTCTAAAAAATTGAGGTTAGGCCGCTTTGATGTTAAATTAAATTGACCTATATAAAGTGCTTTGAAGATAAAATTTTGTATGGCATTCGGCCAAGAAGTGCCTTTTTGTGCTTCGCTCAATTGTAGGCCTCCGCTACGCGTCGGCCTTCAAACCTTGAGCTTAGCACAAAAAGCCTTACTTCTTAACCTAATGACATAAATAACTATTATTTTGTCGACATTTAAATAACAATTAAATGTTTTTATTTTGTTTATTTTTTGCATTCATACAACATACCACATATTCCTGAGACCCAAATAATGCGATATAACTAAAATTACCTCTGTACGGGTACATTGTCAAACTTAAAAGTTGGTTTTCGATTTTATAAAATTACTTAAAAAACAAATGTTTTTGCACAAAATTTGATTTTTGGTTGTTCTAAAGAAAGGAATTTAGGTTGTAGAGGGCGCTGTCTGCGACACTTTGCATACTCTCTAAAAATAAATTTCAAAAATGACGAGTTTTTAAAGTCACCAATAACTGTAGTCCACAGCAATTTGCATTACAGACATTTAACAGCCAATTCTTATGTAAAATTGTACCCTGAATCCGAAAAGTTATGAAAGTATACTTTCATAACTTTTCGGATTCAGGGTACAGTTTTTAAGATATAGTTAATTTTTCTACTACTACTCTATAGAGTAGTTTTAGAGATATAGTCAATTCCATATTTTATGAAAAATTAACTATATCTTAAAAACTGTTCTACTTTTACAACTTTTGACGACATTTTCGGATTCAGCATAAATTGACTGCTAAATGTCTGCGATCATATTGCGAGAATTTTTGACTAATTCATTAGAGTTATTTTAAAGAATATTTGGTATCATTTTGTACAGGCATTTTAGGGACACCTTGTTTAATATAACATGTATTAAAAAAACATAAAATTTATACATACAATCTCTAAAATATTTATTGTATAATTAATGTATCTTTAACCGTAACCACAAAAAGTTAATAATACAAAATTATCACTTATTTATCCAGTACATATTTGTATTATCGGTTAATTTCGCATAACAACTGATCAGTTAGGTAACGCATGAAAACTGCATTTTCCATTACAACCGTATATACAATAAATATTTTAGAGATTGTATGTATAAATTTTATGTTTATTTAATACATGGTATATTAAACAAGGTGTCCCTAAAATACCTGTACAAAATGATACCACATATTCTTTAAAATAACTCTCTTAAAATGAATTAGTCAAAAATTCTCGCAATATGATCCCAGACATTTAGCAGTCAATTTATGCTGAATCCGAAAATGTCAAAAGTTATAAAAGTAGCACAGTTTTTAAGATATAGTTAATTTTTCATATAATATGGAATTGACTATATCTCTAAAACGCGTATGCAAGGTTTTTTATAAAACTTGGAAAATTCCATAAATGGCATACATAAAAACAAAATTGGTTTACAACCGAGTATTGATAGCCAATATTTTTCGAATTGTCAAAAATAAATTGAATAAATATTGTCAAGTTATTCTAGACTCTATAAAATTCAATTTTCCCTGACGTTCTTAATGTCACATCCAAGAATTTATGGGACATAACATATTTGCACCTAAAGAAAAATAAAGTTTAAATTAGTTTTAGTTATGTCGTATATGTTTCATGTTGTTTTGTTTTAATTTGAATTGTATTGTCTATACAGGGTGTCCATTTAAAAACGAGCAATGCTCTATGAGTCTGAACCTAAAAAATATATCAAAAATTTCTCAAAACCGTTTCTAGGATATGTGGGTGAAATAAGTATGACCAAATAAATGACCTTTACTAAGCAAGCAACCCTGGAACTGTACACTGAAAAAAATAAGCTGTTGAAACAACAAAAAAAATATTAATTCAACTCTTTATGCACTTTAAATACAAGCAATGGTTTTTGCACGTTTACTTAACCATCTAAAAATGTCAAATTGTATTGTTTAATTGAACAACAAATAACAGTCAAATGAACAAAATAAGAATATTTGTTCTAATCTGCTAATTTGGTTAATTTAACATTCTTAGGGTGTTAAGGTAAATTTCTTGAAATGTCCAGGTACCCTTTTTAGCATATTCACTTAACACCAATAAAATGTTAAATTAACATTCTGAAAATGAAAAATTCTTTAAAGGTTGGTATCCAAAACAAAATTATGGAAATAATATATTATTATATATAAATAGAAAGAATTGAACCTTCACCTCGCCCAGAGTTTTTGTTTTGAGCGTGTTCCACCCATGATACATCTTTGTATCATATGTTCCACCTACTTCAAATACCGACAGACTGTTTCGCCCTGTATTGAGGGTCTTAACAGTGTCGGGCAATATGGTGTAGTGAAAGTTCTACTGTGGAACACACCTTAAACAAACATATATCTGATCTTATATACACCTAATCGTAAGCCAACTAAGGCGGGATGTAAGAAAACGTCATTGTCTAATGACGTGGCGTGAGTTTTCGAAGCGCCATTCTCGGCAATTTTATGAATGCAAATTTAACATTTTAAATTTTAAAGTAACATTTTAAATTTGTTAAATGAACAAATTTAAAGTTTTGGATTAAAGAGCAACTTAACGTTAATTTAATAGTTTTTTTAGGTAATCCTAAAAATTTCAGTAGTTGATTCAACAAATTCCAGCTATTAAATCAAAGTACGATAAACATTTTAATTCAAAATATTAGTTTATGTTAAATTAATATTTAAACTGTCAAATGAACAAATAAACTATGACAAACTCTGACTTTTGTTTTAACACCAAAATATAGATTAATCCAATAGGTTTTTTGTTGAAACAACATTTTAAAAAATGACATTTATGCAAATGTTAACTCAACTACATTATTTTTTTCGGTGTAGCCACCCAAACTCAATTTTTTTAAATGGCAACGACCTCTTTATGATACCTTACTGGAAAGCTTTTAAAAATTGATATTTAACAGTACTAAAAAAACTTTTTAATATGAAAAAAATAATCTCTTAAAAGAAATGAAAATCACTTTGATTCAAAAGATTTGCGTTTTTGAATAGGGCCATGAGCTATGTTTCTTAATCTACATAAGAAACTATCTTTGCATTTTTTTTTAATTACTTGAGGGGAGAGGTACATCTATTCGTTTAAGGATATTACAATATTAGCTTAAATCAAGAGCAAGCGATTTCTTGGTACAAGAACCAAAAATATTTTTCATCTGCATCTCTGCATATCTTAATTGAAAAGCTTAGGAACTTTCTAAGAAAGAAAGTTTGTCTTGCTACAAAAGCATATACTATTGACCTAACCACATTTTATTTTGATTTTAGAGCAAATATCTCTTGGTCCAATATTGCTTTATTCAAAAGCTTTTGATCTTCATTTAAATTCCTCTCACCACATAGGCCTTTTGATTTTAATTATTTAAACATGCATTTAACAATTAAAATCAAGGACCTTCGTAGTGAGGCCAAGCCTAAATATTTGTATCGTTAAAAACTAGAAGATTGACTGAAAAAAAGGTTTACAGCAAAAATATTTAAATTAAATAAGACATTTATTGCTTGATATCAACAAAAGCGCAAGTTTTTTTTATGATGCATCAATAAACTAACATAAATATGATTTAACATAAAAATTGTATTACATATTTTAATTAAGGTATCAATTTTTTAATTAAGGTATCAACCTTCAAAAAGATTAAACAAATTAATTAAATTTAATTAATTTAAAAATACTCCACTGTGAATGTACAACACAACCGGCAAAATGTATATTAGAAATACCTATCACTGTCCCTAAATGGCGAATGTATCAAAAGCTACCAGATTTTGTTAGAAAATTGACATGCTATTGGGATCATTGTGCTGTATCTTGAATGACTTGCGTAATTTTCATAGATTTTTTACAAAAACACTTTGCACTTGGTTGAAAGAAGAAACATTCAAGAGATTTTGTATTTGTTTTCAAGAGAACTATACTTCTTCCACTAAGAACTTTTTTTCAAGCAATAATGGTTATTTATGTCATTAGGTTAAGAAGTAAGGCTTTTTGTGCTAAGCTCAAGGTTTTACAATTGAGCGAAGCACAAAAAGGCACTTCTTGGCCGAATGGCATACAACATTTTATCTTCAAAGCACTTTATATAGGTCAATTTAATTCAACGGCCTAACCTCCCTTTTTTAGAATCTTATTTATTTATTAGCTAAAGATTACATTAAATATACAATAATTATTATTGCTTTTAGAAGCAGTAATAGTTTGACAATACCTAGCAACATGATTTAAGTAGAAATGGATTTTTGCTATTACATTGAATTCAATTAATTGTTTAATAAATAGGTAGGTATCTAATTTCAATTTGTTTGGATTTTTATTTATAAAATAGGTAGTTTGGAATGTTTAAGCTGTGTTTAACATTTAATTTCACTGAAAACTTAAAGCAAATTAAAACTTAAAGATAATTTAAATCGTAGAAAAAGAATCTTGCTTTTTCTTGGTTGCCTAACCTCACTTTTTGTTTTATTATTCATATTTAATTTTACAATAATTTTATAAAAAATATTAAACATTAACAGTAAAACAAACAAATTAGTGCTTATTATAAATAAATTAAACCAGTTTAGTACGTTAATTTCTTAGAAAAGGATTAATTTCTAAAACAATACCCCTAGCGAGAAAAAATCGAACTAATTACTTGCCTCATAAAATTTTTTATCGGCCTAGGCCATAACAAGGTATTTCTTTATCGAATGTTGACAACAATAAAGTTTAAATTATAGACCGCGTGGAGATATATGTATACTCTTTTATGCTAAAATATCATTTCTTGCCGCTGATAATTTTTTATCAAGAGAGTTGACTACATTAGTTTAAGGGCACTTTTTTTAGTGTAGTTTATTTTTTTTTAAATACGCAAAATATTTTGTATACTGTAGAACACAAAACAATTCTAACTAAAGTATAATAAACTAAAAAAGCATGTATAAACAAATTGTTCAACAATATTTAATGAATTTTTAGCTTTTTAAATTAAATTCTTAAAATGACTCCCAATATTTTTTAAGCAATTCTATTCTCGGTTTCCCTTTAAACATTTTGAAATATTTGTCGTGGACTCACTATTAAATATTTTTGAGTGTCGCATTATAGTATTATAATTTAATGAAAGTTAAATATGATTGACTATATATAAATCCAACATTAAAATAGTCTTGTTAATGTATTCTTTTTAAATATTTATATAACGACCCGAAATAAGAAACGAAATATAAACGTTTATTGTTTTGATTAGAACTTATTAACATAATTGAACACGTTAAAGATGAAAGATTTTTTCCGTTATCGTTTACTATTTAATGTTTTATTTAATAATAGATGATTTATTGTTTTTTAGATTTCTTTTTGTAAAAACCGTTTAATTGAAAATATTAAAAAAATAAAGTACTTTGCTAAACTATTTTGATCTACCACAATGATAAAGGAATACTCAGCGAATAATGCTTTAATAAACTTAAGATGACAAATATTCGGTTTATGAAATTCCGGAAAATTTTCAGGTATTTCATTTAGTCCGGAAATATTCGCGGTAAACAAATTACTAGTTATTCATGGATGATAAAAGCTCTTATTATAATTATTCAACACAAAGTACAAATAAATAAATGTGATTGGGATGATTTTTCACGTTATCTCTCTAAATATGATATACAGGGTGTCCCCGTCATGGACAGCAGAAAAGAGGTGGGTAGAAAATGCTTTTCTAAGACGAAAAGTCCCTTGGAGTTTTCGATTAAATAAAGTAGCCAATCAAAGGCGCGCTTTAGCTGAATGAAGTAGGAGAACTGCTGGTATTGACTTTAAATTTAAACTAATTTAGGGTACGTCTTAAAATGTCATCGCCTATCCCCCGTTTTCTGTTGTCCTTGTTTTTTGAAACACCCTGTATAAACGGCTATATTTAATGGCAAGTAATAAATGTTTCAGTCATAAAATATTTTATGTATATTATTGTCAAAATAATTAAGTAAACAAGAGGTAATAAAGATTTGTACGTATTAAATAAAACCACACAATAAAATTTATTTTACACTAATTTTAATTGTAGTTCATATTATACAGATTTGGTTCATATTTATTAACATAAAGTTTTTATGGTTTTAATATAATTTTGAACATTTATGTTAAATCAGAATTTAGATATTTAGAAAAACAAGATTTTAAAAATATTTGTTAAAATATAATATTGTTGTCTTGTGCATGTAAAAAAATGCATTCAATAAAATGTATAACCAAAGAATCAAATTCGTAAATAACATTGCTAGATGCTAGACAACATGGTAATATACCAATCGAAATTATCGAAACGTTAAATTTGTTAGTCTCGGGATACTTCTGGAACTGTCGCCCTAGGTATAAATTAGAATAAATCGGATGGAGACAAAAATAAATTAAAAGAACAGGTCGTTAATTTAATGCCATAAAAGAATTTGACCCAAATCGCACAGGGTGAAAGATCAATACTTGAAAAAACAATTATTGTGTTATTGGTGAGATTTATTGTTTTGTTTTTCTGTTGGGCAGAAAGAGCTTTTTTAAGTTTTTATTTAATTAATATACTTGAAATTTTGAAAATTTAAATTATGCATTATGGTAACCATTAAGGCCCGTTATTTCCATTGCGAGTTAAATGCGAGTTACATCTAAACTTAAAGTTAAATTTGAAAATCTATATTTCAATGTCTGGATTACTCTAATTTGTGAGTTAACTCGTATTTACAATTAACTCGAAGCTCAGGTACAAGTTAACCTAGTAACCATTGTGAATTAACTTAATCAAATGTTGGTTTATTAGGAACACAGCTAATCAAATATTATAGGTAATTCTAAATAAAGACTTAAAAAATAGTAACGATAAACAATAATAAATGAGCTGACAATAATTAATTTTTCTTCGTTAATATCTCCATTTTTTTTTGCAACTGCAGCTTTTGGTAAAAATTTTTATTTTTAATTCATGTTCTTCTGTTAAATTTTCCCTTTGAAACCCAATAAAACTTTTTTGGGTTAATTGTTCGAAAAGTAGTTGTTTAAATGTCTGTCCTTGTCTTCTTTTTCCTGTTCTATCCGATATTAAATTACTGTTAACTGGTTCTTTCAACATTTTTGGGGTGTATTCTATCCAGTCTAACAAATTCACCAATGGGGATGTCTACATTTGCTTTTGGCATTATTGTTACGATTTGTACCTCAGCATTTTCCTTTTCATGCTCCAAATTAGTGAGATCCTTTTCCATGTTCTTCATGAGGACTGACTCATCTTGATCACAATCGAAAGGGTGTCACCAAATAAGTTGTCATCCTTTAGTTTGCTTGATATTACATAATACACTGTGCGCATACCTGTTTATTTTTTGCTTGGATGAATAATATCATATATATATTGTTGGTTGGTCCCGATCTGGACTCTTTTTTTCTCAATCTCACTCATTTTTGCTGATAATACTTTACCCAAAATGTTATTTAATTGCAAGCTTTCAAACAAACATTCAAACTATCTAGTCCAACCCAATAAACAACGCACTGCGTAGACACCTTTAAAAAATCACTTTATCAGACCATCCATAGATGGTATCTCAATTTTAAGATAAACTTCTTAACTTAGAGTTACCAAACTTGGGTAGCAAAATCTTTGGAAAAAACCATAAAACCATAACTTCAAGTTAACTTCGAATTTAAGTTAATCCTAGGTTTACTAACATGAAAGTTTACTCGCATTGGAAATAACGTTTTTATCACATTTATATTTAGAATACTGTCAAAAATTATGTCAAAATCAAATACATTTTTTATAAAATGTTTTATGTCTTAAGAACCCTTTACTTTTGTCACGGCATTTTTTGAGTTAACAAAGCACAAGACTGATTTGCTTCTCAAAATAAAAACCCATAATAATTCAGCAGGTATTGTATGAAGGCACAATGCGTGTCACGGGTATAATAATAGGTATTTTTATTTAAATTATTTTTCCTTGACAAATTCTTTAAGGTAGACTATACTAAGCTCGTTATTTGTATTTTTTCGGTTTCGTATAAAATTTCTTGTATGCAATATATATACTTTTTACTCATTAAAAGTAGAAAACATTTTTAAAAGTTATAAATCCAATTTTTTTTAACTTTGAAACTTTAAAATAATTATTTGTTAAAAAAAATAAAAAAGCAATTTTTGAGGTTTTTAAACCAGTGCAATTATCAATGTATACAATATAATATAAAGTAAGTTTCATATTTTTATAATACACACTTAAAAGTTTATTTTAAATATTTACTTTTAATTAAAAATTACTAAATTTGCCTTTTAATAAGGATTCTTGTCGAGTTGTATTTTCTGCAATTAACTTTTGTTAATAAGGGTAATTAAAAGCGAGATGTGCTTTAAAATTAACAGATATCCTAATTTATTAAAAATGTACATAAACTGGCAGTAAAAAGACAATTAAGTTTTTTTAGTGTGTTGTAGCGAATTTCTGTAGTCAATTAATTATCGTTCTTTAATGTTAATTTTTTAATATCTCCAAATAAGTTAAAGATAGGTCACGTTGTTAGGTATATACATAAAATATGTCTACAATTTTAAGAGAAATCGAAAAATTGAATGATATACAGGGCGTTGCATTTGAAATAAGAAAGTTGGTATTGGCCACTGCTACATGACACACCCTGTACAAAAAGTTTTTGTTGAAAAAAATGGGCAAGTAAAAATACCAATCGACGTGTCCGAGCATTTTGGCTAATACACACTGTAAATACACACATGATCAAAATTGTTGCATATTTTTGTATTTTAATTTTCGCTTTGTATAACGTTGTTTTTTGTTTTGGAATAAATTTTCATTTAATTGATATAATACGTAAAATAAAATTTATTATATTGAAGTATGTATATATTTTTGTAGGAAATAATAAAAATAAAAGTTTCGGAACCAATCATCCACCTCGGAGACTGTTAAATAATTTATTGGCAATAAAATACATAGTGTACATTACAATTATAAACAATTTTTCGAAAATAATCACCTTCATTCTATAAATCAAATTTATTTAATATGTTTAGGGAAATAGTCACCTAAATCGTTTCTGTTAATAATTTTTTTTTCACTTTTTAAGAATTATATTTAATTTTATTTTTAATATTTCCTACAAAAATATATACTTTAATATATTACATTTTCTTTTTTTTACGTATTATAACAATGAAATGAAAATTTATTTCAAAACAACAAAAAACAGAACGATATACAAAGCAAAAATTAAAATACAAAAATATACAACAATTTTGATCATGTGTGTTACTTCTACATAAACACAAATTAATTTTTTGTTTATGGTTAAAATGATTAAAAACTTTGTCGGAGTAATTAAGTAATTGTTGCAACCTAAAATAATTTTTATTTAGGAAAGATATAAATAATAGTATATTATTATACGAGAGATAATGCAGGCTATTATTCACGAGGATGAGGTTGGCATCTTGAGTCGTCAGACGAGATACTTAAATCATCTGAGTGAATAATGCGCATAATCTCGAGTGTAATACTATACTTTATCTACTCCAATAAGTAAATAATTAAATGATTTTAAAAAATAAAATAAATAAAATCTGACATCTGTCAAATGGTTTACCTTACTTAAGGAAGGTTAACCATTTGACAGATGTCAGATTTTTACCTATTTTAAATGTAATTACAGTCGCCTTCTTCCAATTTAAAAGCCGATTGGTTTAAATCACAGTGAATATTAAAATTGGCAAATCACTGATGCCCATAATAATGAATGAATAATGAGTTCATTATTCACGTTGTTAGGCAGGGAATTTATAAGGTTTATTTATTCACGGTAAAAACACAAAATAATGCAATAGGAGTAGATAAAACAGTTTAAACGTGATGAAAAAAATAAAAATTCTTCTCTTCTTCTGTCAAGTTGCAACAGCTCACAACGTTACTTATTCAATTAAAATAAAAAATATTAAAGAACTAATGTCATAAGACGTCATTTTGTGGCACGCGGACGAGTTCGACAAAAGGTCTTATGACATGGGTTCTTTATGCTATTTTATCTAAATTAATTTTATATTACATTAAATTTAATTTGGTCAAATTTTACTTTAGATAGTTGGTATCACAGTCATTGGTTTGACAGTTAGTGTCAAAATCGATTCGCCATGTCGTCCTTAATTTACTTATTTACAATAAGCGGCTGTTAATGATAAAGAAGAAAAAAAGGATTTTCTTTGGTGTTAAACAAAATTTATTGCCAGAAAAGTCTCGTAAGTGCTAGAAAAGTCATAAAAATATTAAAACCAATATGCAAAATATTATGCTGTTTAAAGTATAGCCAACCTATAAAATGAAAATTTTGGGTGGGATAAAGTATATCATTACACCACCGAAAGTGATGTTATAATGAAGTCAGTTTGAACGCAAAATATATAAAATATAATTTAATACATTTCTGTAGTTTTTATAAAATTCATTTAAATAATGAAAATTGAATTTATAAAATAAGTGTTTAAATAAAACACAATTACTAGTAAAACCATTAGCACTCCACTTAATGTATTCACCGATGAATATACACACGTTACACGTAAAGTAATAAAAATATTGTAACAATAAATCAAACCTTGTTAATTAAAAGGATAAATATTGTAGTAATCAACATCTTTTTAATAGTTTTAATACTTAGTATTGGAATTACTTGATGAAACATCCTTTTTCACATTCCATACTCATTAAGTACTTTTCTAAGAAATGCCTTAAGGTTTTTTATACCTATTGAAAAGAAAACCATCATAATATATTATATTGTATAGAAATTAAGTTATCTTTTTTACTCTGTAAGAAAATGAAATTTTGACATAATTTACCAAATATGTATTTAATTATAGTCGACGTATTTACTAATATAATGCTTAGGCAAAAATCCTTTTAAGCGTAATAAAGCAAAATCTTTTATATTTTTGCATTACGACAAAAATATACCCAAAGCTAAAAATCACCAACATCTGCATAATCATTAAGCAATACTTGCCACCTTTAAAAGTACCATTGTGCGTATGAATGGCATATGTATATTTTTTTCTACGTGGTATGGAAAATTTTACTTGAACTAGATTTTTACAAGAAATGGGTGAAAATCCTAAACTAAGCTAGCTTGTTAAAATTTAAGGAAAGCTAAAAGCTCTAAATTAAACCAATTTTTAACAAAGAGATTTAAAGCAGATTGGTTGCTGCCACATAAATCGAATAAAACGCCGACTGAAGAAATTTTAAAAAGTTCCCACAGACAAAGTAAATTACTTTATCTAAAGGTGTTGGATAAAAGTGGGAAAATTACTATATATTTTTTTGTATTTTTATAGTAATATTTTTACTCAATATAATGCCCAAACGAAGTTTAGGGTAGATACACCAGGGAGCCCCCTCGCTCCTGGTCTGGTATGAAACATAATTCCCAAAGAGATGGTCCTATTGATTTCATGTCTGTATAAATAATGGTGTTTGAGAGTTTAGTTATTTTGCAGGAAATTTATCTTGTTAATAGGTACGGCAACATTCTTTGACATCATTTATTAAAACTGGCCACCAAATGTATAATGCGAACTTATCAATAATAAGAGCGATATATTTTTAAATAAAAAACGACAAGGAAAAAACTCAAAAGGGAAATGTGTTTCCACCAATTTAATTTGGGGAAGACGTATCGTAAGGAATAGTGTATCACAGTATACTGTGTACGCAAAGAAATTTGTTGTCAAAATAAATATAAATATATGAATCTTTTCTACAATTTGTGTTAAAAATACGGATAATATCAAATTGTAATACACATTCAAACAAAATTAAAACAAATTGATTACTATATCTTACAACACCTAGACCAGCAATTTGTTGCGTTTTTAATGTAATCTGGGTCCAGAAAATGTTTATAAATATTATAATTTGTACCAACAAGATGACAAAACTTTGTAGAGTTTTTTACAAAAACTACTAAAATAGTATTTCTCCAAATTGTCGTAAAAATAAAAGAACTATACACATAAGTGTTAAAAATAACACAATATTGTAGTAATTTTTCAAGCAACGACCAAAATTCACTTCTGCAAATTGTAGCGTATTATAAGAATATTTGTTAGCAGATCGTCGATATATTTTTGTAAAAAAAAAACCATAAGCATCGTAAAATAATACTATTTTTATTACTGACTGGTATAAAAATCAACAGATTAGTCTTAAATAAACGTAATGCTAAAAATGCAGGCCTTACAGCTTTGAAATAAATACCTATTTTAGTGACGAATAATAAAATAAATATTACACATTGTTTTATTAAAAAATGTATAAATATATCTGGTCTCCCTTTTAAAAAATATATAGGGTAAAGTAGACAGTTCTATAAATAGTTACTTTAAAGTCAAATCATTAGATGACGCTGTATACAATTATAAATATCTCAGTCGGTAATACTATATAACTACGTTATTTTGGGTCCAATATAGGACAAAAAAGTTCGAACGTTACTTTGGTGTTTAAATTACAATAAAAAATATTTCTAAAAGTGTACAGATCAGTGTGTGGTATAAATGGTTTAAACATTGTCACTTTAATGCGTTTTGATTTTAATTCTAAAAACAAACAGTAAAATGACCAGTGTCCAATTACTTGTTGGTAAAAATGTAAATTTCTATTATTGGACATAATATGTCCAATATAATACTCTATTTGTATCCCGGACATTTACCAGCCAATTCTTATGTAAAATGGTCCCCTGAATCCGAAAAGAACTATAAAAGTTAAGCAGTTTTTGAGATATAGTCAATTCTATATTAAATGTAAAATTGATTGAACTAGAGATACCACACATAATGATATTTGCAACAAACTATTTCAGAAGTCAGACCAAGGAATTAGTAGTTACCTTCAAAATCCAGAAAAGGGATGATGAATCCGAGAAAGAAATATATGAATTATATGATATTTACAAAAACGAAATAAAAAAATTACCCAAAACAGCAATTTATCTTTAAAAATTATTTAACAATTTATGTTATTTGATTTAAAGTTGTTTATATAAAATTGTATGTCCAATAACTATGGTCCATGTGTCCAATTACTATATAAAATGTCCAATTACCATACTTTTTTGCATGTTTTTATAAATATTCAAATATTCCTATTTTTAAGTAAACGTAAATAAAGTTTAACCAAACAAACTATCCTTTTATATATTTATAAGAAAAAAACTAAAATCTTTAAAACAACGGCATATATAAATTTTAAATAAATCATATTCCTTAAGTGTCCAATAACTATGTAGTTTACCCTACCTAATATTTCATAAACGCCATACTTCATTGTTTTGGTTTCGACATGTTCAAATACTATTGGTTTTCTTGCAGCTGCTTCGATTACCTAAAAGAAAGATTAATTATTTAGGTTTGTCCAAAAAACTGAATTTTATTTTAGCCCTGTGAATTTTTATTTATTTTATTCATACATTTCTGAGTGGAATGCACCCTTTTCTAGTTTTTATGAAAAGTAAATATATTAGGTACTAAAAATGCAGTGTTGTTTTTAAATTTTTAAAGCAAAAACAAATTTATACAAGGTATACAGATTTAAATTTTAAATTTTGTTTTTGATGACAACTAGGACTAGGACTAGGAACCTAAGAATATGAAATATATTAGGTACTAAAAATGCAGTGTTGTTTTTAAATTTTTAAAGCAAAAACAAATTTATACAAGGTATACAGATTTAAATTTTAAATTTTGTTTTTGATTACAACTAGGACTAGGAAGCTAAGAATATGAAATTAACTTACTTTTAAATTCTTCAATAAGATTTTTAAAACCCCATTTTTTCAATAAATCTGCCACAAACTAATCGCACACAACACAAATTATTTCCCGTCAATTTTGACTTGTTTACAACTAGGGTAAATAGTTCTGACCGCAACCTACATATTTAGGCACCAAACTAAGACTCAACTGCAATTATATTTTAGAGAGACGTTGCAACTGCTTACCAAAACAACACACTAATAACCTCGAATCAACTAATCAGAGAAGGATTTTTTTACTGCAAAAAACTTGATTTAAAACTACCACACGTACGCAAAAATACAAACAATACAAGATGGGTTGTAGTAGGTTTTGGGTTGTAGTATTACACGCGTAAGTATTGTTGCGTTCTTCATCACAGACTAAATGCATTATTGCTACCATTTGTTTATTTCTTGTATTCGCAAACAATGCAAATCTTTACAATGGGGTTAGTTGCTTGTTTTACACATTACCAGTACATTTTGTTACTTACACCAAAATTATATATTACCACTACTACTACTACTACTACTATATTTATCATAGCGATAGTGACATAAATTATTTTTATGTTTGGGTGCAATATTACCACAACAATATTGTGGAACTTAATTTAAAACTATTTATTTCCGATCGAGAAGAAAGAACAGTACAGTCACTCGCGCTGTTTATGAAATAAATCGTGTCTGTTAGGGTATTTTCTATACTCTTACTGTATACTGTAATAATTGTCTCTCTGTTACTCGTTGCATATAGGAAATTACAGAATTCCCGATACGATTTATAATAAAAAGACAATACAAAAATAAAGATCCAACAAATGGTAACAAATGCTTGTATTTATTTTTAAAATTTTTACATATCCGTTTTTACATTACTGCAATTCCAGTAGGAAATAATAAATGATAATTATAAAGCAGGATTGTAAACAAATTTAATTGTGGTTAGAAAGTTTGGCTTTTGTCCAGAAAAATCGTACTTTGTATGAAATATTATAGGGCAGCTATCACTATTAATCCACTTTATACAATTATAACTTTGTCTTAGATATTTGGCCATTATGGTCTTAATTCAAACAAACTTGGCATGAGCAAACTTTGGTGTATGCAGTCGGGCCACAATTATTATTAGTTAACCATTTAACATTAGACAATTGGCCAGCTGGGTAGTTACTTTAAAGGGCTTTTATAAAAATAAGTAAACAGTTATCGGACACTTTATAGTTATTGGACAATTAACATTAATACTGTAAAAACAAGAATCTTAAAGTCAAATCATTAGATGACGCTGTATACAATTATAACAATCTCAGTCGGTAATAATATAGAACTACTTTATTTTGGGTCCAATATAGGACAAAAAAGTTCGCACGTTACTTTGGTGGTAAGAATTTTTTTGTTAAGAGCAGGGATGTGTTTAAATTACAATAAAAAATATTTCTAAAAAGTTTACAGATCAATATTGTGTTTCTCGTGTTTAAACCATTGTCACTTTAATGCGTTTTAATTTTAATTCTGAAAACAAACAGTAAAATGGCCAGTGGTAAAAAATGTAAATTTCTATTATTGGACATATTTATTTCCCGGACACTTACCAGCCAAGTCATATGTAAAATTGACCCCTGAATCCGAAAAGACCGTCAAAAACTATAAAAGTTAAGCAGTTTTTGAGATATAGTCAATTCCATATTATTTGTAAAATTGATTACATTTCAAAAACTGTTCTACTTTATAACTTTTGACGACATTTTCGGATTCAGCGAATAATATTTCATAGGAATTGACTGCTAAATGTCCTGGATACAAATTGATTGACAAGAATTATTAGTGGCTGCTTTTTCGCTATTACATTTTTGACTAATTTGTTTAGAGTAAGTAATATAGTGGTTTCTTCGTCACAGGACATCTTGCAGAATAACAGTGATTTAAATACAGTACATGATAGAGAACATAAAAAACTAATGGCAACAAAATTAATAAATTTGGAAAATACTAATAATAAAAATATTAGATATATATAAATCATCCTGTTCCGGCCTAAACATTATAAATGCTTCACAAACTAGAGATATTTGCAACAAACTATTTCAGAAGTCAGACCAAGGAATTAGTGGTTACCTTCAGAATCCAGAAAAGGGATGAGGAATCCGAAAAAGAAATATATAAATTATATGATATATACAAAAAGGGAAATAAAAAAAATTACCTAAAACAGCAATGTATCTTTAAAAAATATTGAACAATTTATGTTATTTGATGTAGATTGTTATGTTTATATAAAAATTGTATGTCCAATTACTGTATAAAATGTCCAACTACTATTCTTTCTTGCATATTTTTATAAAACTTTTATTAAAAATTCAATTATTCTTATTTTTAAGTAAACGTAAATAAAGTTTAAACAAACAAACTTTAAATAATGTAATTTGCTTAAAATATTTTGCAACGATATATAAACTCAATTTCTAATGTTCAATGACTATGCCAATTCCATGTGTAACAACTTATTACGTGACATTCTGTATAAAAAATAAAAAATATATATAATAAAATAAATAAAGAAAAGCTAATGACAAAAGTAGTCAATGCTTTAAAACACAAAAAACTTTTCCTTTTCAATAACCCTGAAATAATATAAAAAACCCTAAATCCCAAAATGGTCTTTGAGTTCACTATATGGATAAATCCCAAGCAATATTCATCGAATCGAAATGTTGATGTCCGTTGGGTTTTATTTAAATGGGGAAGTTCCTGCTGAACGACATCATCGGCAGAAATAATCATCTGGCATTTGCTGCTAGAGTCGAAAAGTCAACAGAGCGCGATGCTTAAACTTTCAGGAGGCTAACAACAAGAAATTGTTTTGCTACAAAACAACGCCGGGTCAACATGGCGTTAACGCATCGTTTAATCAATCGTTCAAATTAACTTGGGGTTGAAACGTATTTATCTGAATTTATAAATAGAACTGAAACTTTCCGTCGTCGCTCATCGCTCGTGACACCACTATTGTATTTTGCGTTTGGCTTATAAACCGCGAACGCAATTTACACGAAAGTTTTAATAGGTTTTAATAAACTTCCCAATGACCACAATTTTGATTTATCACATTACAATTTAGTTTTATGCAAATTTCTACTATGTAAATATGTTTGAAAGTTCAGGTGATTTATTTTAAATTTTGACAGTTGTTCCCTTGCACAGATGTAAAATAAATCACGTGAAACTTTCAGACAGTTATTTTTATTTACATACTACACAGAGAAAAAGCTTTTATATTGTGAATGGGTTAACCATTGAGCCAATGGTATACTGTATTTGCAATACCTGAATTACAGCTATGATCAAATGAATGATTGTCTTACTTTTATTTGTGCAAACCTTAAAAATATTTCAAACATAAGAAGTCATTGAATTAAATTGTGATTCTATTAAATCTGTATTAAAACTTAGTTGGTTAAAACATAAGAAATTATTTAATTAAATTGCTATATAATTGAAGCCACAATGAATTTTGCAATCAAAGCTCTATTTCCTTTTAATATGTAGGTATATTCTTGTGCAAATAGTAGTTGTATAATACATTAATATGAACTTTAAATAAAATGAATTCTGGAAACTGCTTCGGGTAGTCTTGTGTACACAGGTTTTTCGATCCATAAAATGAAATTGTTATGTTTTCTGTAGGAACTATTAGGAACCCACTAGAACTGTTGGTGATATTAGGCTCTAAGAAAGTGGCTGACCCATCACTAGCAACAGTTACTGTACTGGATGTGCAGGATCTGTCTGCCATGGCACGTGGTTATTCTAAAACGAAATAGGAATTTCATCTTATGTATTTAGATTCGAATCCTAAAGATTGCTGTAAGTCCTAAAGCAATATATACTTTCAGGACGCCCTGCAAGGATATCATGATGGTACTAAAAGACCATGAGAAGTTTTTTATAAATAAATAAAAACTTCGTCCATTTAAGCAAAATTGCTATTTTAAGGCATGACACCCAATATCCAGATAAAATGTGTTCATGGTATATACCTATATGAGTACACATTTACCTTTTTGTTATTATTTAGATATAATTTAGTAATTACTGGATAATGCATGGCGGATATACAATTAAAAAACAACTTACCTTGAAAATTCGGGATTAGGAAGTACAACCCCCAAAAAATTAGCAAATATAACAAACAACCAAACACTACCCCATTCAGAGATAACCCATACACTTACATCAATCGGCGTCACCAGAAATACAGATTAATCAGTTGATCACATTTAACTATAGGCACGAAAGCGATTGCAGGTTGCCGATGTGTGGTGTGGCAGGGGATGCCCTGGCGCATTTGTATGAATTTTAGCAATCATTAAATTGAATATAGGCCGCATCGAAAAAATGGGAATGATAATTGAGCAAATAACAAGTATTTTTCAAGACAGTGAAAACATTGGTATTCACTGTAAGACAGTAATAACTTACTTTACCTTAGTTTCCATTGGAATAAAAATCAAAAACATTAAAAAAAACATAGACTATTCTTATTTCATTTATTTTTAATTTTTGGTTGAAGCATTATAACTTTTAATATAAATCAATGTTATATTTAATTAATTGTTAATTTTACCTTGATCAGATAAACTTTGAATGCAATCATTTCTAAAATTTTCAAGGAAGTACACATTTCCATTAGGTTTAAATCTAAAGAGCCATTCACTCTATAACAAGTAATTTTAACTTGATAATATTTTCTTATGGGCTGAATATAATATTTGTAATAAAATCAATCCCTTACCCTCAATTGCTCCAAACATATTTGATTGAATAAACTTAACTTTTATTGGTGAAATGAAAAAACAATCAATTATAGCATTGTTATTGACTATATCAAAGCGTTTTTTCTGTGTAGCCATATGTCTTTAATATAAGATGTAAACAAAAATTTAATTTTAACAAAACTAACAACCTATCTAATCTGATCATTTTAATTGTTTTAGAAGCTTCTGGCCTATAGACCCCGATGAAGATAAACGTAAGTCCATTATGCCTTAAGAAGATGCAAAAACATGAAATTTAAAGTTTTAATTTTAATACCTGGCAGATTAAACGATTATCCCCAGTTTTCGGAATTGCCCAGAGCATAAATTAGCTCGAATGATAATCAAGAAACGGAAAACATTTCCATCCGGTTGCAACCGTTTAAGTATTCTTAATAGCGGCCCTAAAATTAGATGTCTCATTTTGTTTTGCACGAAATGAAATTTTAGATCTTATAATATAACTTTTAATAATATAGCTTCTAATAATATAGCTTCAAAAATTATTTATTATTTAGGTTTAAAATTACAAAATTTACAAAGGGAAAATATTTAAATTTACAAAAACAATTTGTAGGTAAACAGTAAAAAGATATTTGTTAATTTTAACCCAATATTAACCAGATTTAATGTTAATCCAGGTCCACTTAACTTTATGTTAAGTTTACAACCAACTGTAATACTAGTTTACAGCCCTTTTGCCCACCATATCACACTATGATTTTCTGGTGTAGTTTGGCTCAATAAACGCGAAAATCACAGTTAAAATTTTGTTCATGGAAGCATTTTCTATTGTTTTTTTTTAATTTCTAAGATGTTTTGACATTTTAAAGTATACTTCGAGTTCTAATTGATCGATTTGACCAAACAAGCACTTAAATTAAAGGTTATTGAGCCCTCTACAACTTTCTCTTGTATAGTTTTGGTATCGACTCAGTGGCGATTTTATGAAGTTAAAAAAGTCCTTTTTTTTACAAAAATCAAGGTCGAAAATTTACATGTCTTTCTGGGAAAGATAGAAATCGAAAAGATAAGTCCAGTTTGATTTATTTTACGTATAGATTATTCTTAAAGGAAAAAAATAAGCTGCTGTTGATAAAAATCCATGGATAAATGCCGAAGTTATGAATTTTTCAGTGGAAGAGCAAAATTCAGTTTTTCGAGAATTTTTACGTTTTTTCTTCATTTAATATTTAAACATTAAATATTGAAATTAAATGATATATTTAATATTGAACAATAAATATTGAACATTGAAGATATTGAAAATTTTATTTTGTTGTAATAAGCATATATATATGCTATAGGTTTACAAAAATTCTGGCTCCTTTGTTTTTTGTTGCTTTCGTATTCCGTTTCTCGTATGAGCATCCCAGAAGCCGTGATACCGCCGCTCCATAGCCTTCATTTGCTGGTGAAAACGTTCTCCGTGCTCATCACTTACGTCGCGACGCGGCGCCCAGATTGTCCGGGTTATTTACGCACTCGAAGTCTACTTCTTTTACTTATTTTACACTCTTTATTATAATAAAGTTATAACTCAATAAAACCAAGATAAAAAAATCTTATATCAAAAAATAGCAGTAAAATGTCACTATGCCAACACAAGAAACAAAAGAATTCACGTTTGCGGAGTCATGTTAAATTTAAATTTTGAATAATGTTTTCGGTATAAGTAAAAAACTCAAAAAATTCCAATCATGCACTTAACTTAGGTTTTCATTAATAAAAATATTACAAAATTAAAGAAAAAAATAAAAAAAAAATCGTCAAAAAGCTGAATTTTGGTCTTCCACTAAAAAATTCATAACTTCGGCATTTTTCCATGTATTTTTATCAACAATAGCTTGTTTTTTTGTAAAAATGTCAGCTTCACAAAAAAAATTCAAACTAGAGTTATCTATTTGATTAAAACCTTTCCCAGGACGATATGTAAATTTTCGACCTCAATTTTAGCCATAAAAACGATTTTTTTAAGTTATTAAAATCGCTAGCGTCAAAATTCTCAAATACCTTCAATTTAAGGTCTTGTTGGACCAAATCAATCAATTAGATTCCAAGCTATACTCAAAAACGTTAAATCACCTTCGAAAATTAAAAAAATCAATTGAAATTTTATAATTCAAAAACGCTTCCATAAAAAAAATTGAGTGTGATTTTCGTGTTTAATGCACCATTTAGTGGCCCATGGGTCAAAATACATGGAAAAATTATAATGGGATATGGGGTAGTTTGTAATTATAACAATCATTTTGTAGATTTAATAACAAAATTTAAACATAATTCTTGTAATTTTCTACAGGAGTACCTTATTTTTACAAACCTTTTTGTAAACCCAGTGACAAAAGTATTTGCTGGAAACTGGGAACTTAAATAAAAAGAATTTTGATAAGAAATGCAGCTTAATTAATCAATTTCCTAAACAAAAAAATTAACACATACGTACATATTGTTATTGTTAGTGGGAATTTTTTTGATTGACTGCCTGTAATTACGTCTACTTTTTCAACGAAATAATTTGTTAAACATTAACAAAATAATTTGTAACCTTTACTTCGCACTTCGCACACTCGTTAAATAGGTATAAGGAATCAGAAAAACAATAATAGCAGATTTCTGGTAATATATTTTAAACACTCTGGACAGTTGTTACGAACAAGCTACAAATTAAAATAAAGTAAGCAAAAATATAAGTTACAAACCCTGGTTTTCTACAAAAAAATTACAAAATAAAATTAACAAACTATAAACTCATTTTAACAAATCTGATTTTTATAACAGTGTACAAAAAACAAAAATAAACTGTGTAATTTTGTGGCCCAATGTAATTAAATAAAACCTTGTTATAATATAATATTTTATCCAAAGAACATCTTCACAAAAAACACAAATGCTATAAATATTTTGAACTTAAATCAATCTATAAATTAATATTTTAAATCAGAGTTAAATGACATAATGCATGCAAAGATGTTATTTAAATGTATTGATTCCCTTGGCAATTTTTTCCAAATTTCTGAATCTTTTACGTCGATAATGTAACGATTTTTTAAGCTTAATTTTGATCTTAACAAATGTCTTCTTTTTATTTTTTTTACTGTGTTTTTATTGTAATTCTCTCAAGGTTTTTTGCCATATAATATTTATATTAAAAGTGTTCGATTTTCAACTTGATTAATAGGTAAATATTTCCCGGAAATATACATCGTTTGAAATTTATAAAAATATTTACGTAGTACTAACTAGTGTGTGTTTTTAACTGTTTAATCGGTGCTTGTTTAATATTTTTTCAACAACATCGATATGTCGGGTAAAGAATACCTGTTGTTGCTATTTATAGAAAGGTTACCGATTAAATAGTGCCCAGTGTAACTTTGTACGCTAACTATTTGCATATCTATAATTGTTTTCCTTT
Organism: Brassicogethes aeneus; assembly: GCA_921294245.1. Taxonomy (NCBI): domain Eukaryota; kingdom Metazoa; phylum Arthropoda; class Insecta; order Coleoptera; family Nitidulidae; genus Brassicogethes; species Brassicogethes aeneus. Next base: position 51,059,893 of record OV121135.1, read on the forward strand.
TTAGCGCGTAGAAAAGTGATTAATTATCTAAGTAATTTAAAATGGTGTTCAGTAAATGCCTTGACAGATAGAAGATATAATTTGAATTGTGAAGAAATTTTGCATTGTTGCCATGATGGTAAAAATACAGTTTTTTAATTACTAAGAAGCAAAGAATAGAAATACTGTATTTTACAATGGTAAATGTTTTAATTTTATTCTTTTCAACTGTTAATTTTAACCGTTAAAATAATTTTTAGGAAAAAAAGAAATTAAAAAAGTGTAAAAAATACAACAAAAAAAACAATGCATTAGAGTAAAATAAGTATATAGGTATGGGGACTTTAATTTTAAAAGGGTTTTAAAATTGATTAACACATGCCTGACTTAATTTCCTTATAAGGAAATTACGAATTTACAAGCTCATGTTAATGTAAAACAAATTGAAATTCCTTTGCGACCCTACTTTAAATTCCCTTCACTTCAATAAATATGCAGATCGACTACATTTGCTCCAAAAGTTGAAGTGTGCTAAAATTTTTTGAAATATAAGAAATATATATTCGGTGAGAAAAGATTTTTATGAAAAACGCACGGACATGAAAACTTTAGTTTTTTATTTTAAATCTTCCAATTACAATTTTAAATTTTTCCCCAACCATGTGCACATTTATGCAGATTTATCCCTAATAACAACCCAACTTTTTTCATCGAAAATTGTGCAGTGATGCACATTTTTCTAAGTGGAAATATAATGACAAATTAAAAAACTAAACTTTTTATTTTAAAATTAATTAAAAATTTGATAATAAACTTTTTTCAATCTTATCAATGTTCACTTCCTGACACTAATCAGTAATCTACTGTGAAATTGTTAAAACCTCCGTTGTTATGTTCCTAATTTTTGCAGTTATTCTGTTTATTAATTCATTTAAATTAGCAGGTTGTGTTTTAAACACCCTGTTTTTTAGATGTTATCAGGAAAAAAGTCTAGGGGTGTTAGATCTGGTTATTTTGCTGGCCATTCTATGAATCCTGTTCTTTCGATCCACCTGTGTGAAAAGGTGTCATTTCCTACTGAAAAAACATAGTTAGGTGGTGCATTGTCTTGTTGAAGCAATATGGGTCAGAATTTCTCAAACGGGCCACCTGAATTAGGTCAAAATTAGTTTTTGATTGTAGATACATTTTTTCGATAGTATTTTACATCACTAACACAAATCCTAAAGGATTTTGTAAAAAAAAAAATTTCAATTGACATATTCATGATATTAAAAGTAAAAGTTTTTAGTATTTAAAAAATAAAAAAAAAATCATTATGGCTAAACTAATTATCCGATTCCAACGATTTAACTAGCGTTGGAATCTTGTTTTGACATAGATTCTTTGTTATTTTTTTCAATTGTACAATTTTCATTTAGGTCGATTTTTTTTTGTTTTTTTTATAACAAATTCGGAAATAATTGGCTTCTGCGCCAGCTATCGACTCGAAAAAAAAAACACATATACTCCAATCATTTTTCGAAATTATGCTGCTGAGAAAAAAAATGGCCCGCAGGTTCCAGACCACCGTAAGACGTCGCGTCACAAGCGCGAACAGCGTACACGGTTCGGAGCGTGAGCTGACACCGCGCGCGGCCACAAAAGGACGAATAACTTTTTGTCAACCTGCGGGCCATTTTTTTTCTCAGCAGCATAATTTCGAGAAATGATTGGAGTATATGTGTTTTTTTTCTCGAGTCGATAGCTGGCGCAGAAGGCAATTATTTCCGAATTTGGTATAAAAAAAACAAAAAAAAATCGACCTAAATGAAAATAGGACAATTGAAAAAAATAACAAAGAATCTATGTCAAAACAAGATTCCAACGCTAGTTATATCGTTGGAATCGGATAATTAGTTCAGCCATAATGAATTTTTTTATTTTTTAATTATTAAAAACTTTGACTTTTAATATCATGAATATGTCAATTGAAAATTTTTTTTTTTACAAAATCCTTTAGGATTTGAGTTAGTGATGTAAAATACTATCAAAAAAATGTATCTACAAACAAAAACTAATTTTGACCTAATTCAGGTGGCCCGTTTGAGAAATTCTGACCCATATCCTTTCATTAGGAAGATTAAGTTCCAATTTATTTGGAAAGAACTCTGCTAAAGTTGGGACAATTTATGGTTAATGGTTTGACGTGTCCATATTCAGAAAATGTTCACTAATAATAAAAAATTTAAACAATGCAAATGAAACCAATGCAAACGGGACAAACCCAAAAACGGCACTAACAAAAATACACATGTGCTATGTTACTTGTTAATCAAACAATAACTGTGTGAAAAATAAATAAATAGCTGAACAGCGAAAGCCACAACACAAAAAACTAAAGCATGGGATAACAATAAAAAATTCATACCTTTAATTTGTAAATAATCACCCTGTAAAAACTAAACCCTACTTAAGGGGGATCATATTGTAGTCAAAAAAATGTGCACTATTAATTTTTTATAAAAAAAAGTGGGGTTCTTATTTAAGATAAATGTGGATAATGTGGTGGAGGGAGAATGGTGGGGGCAAAAAATTCGGCTTTTTTTCAAAAAAAAAAAATTGTTTTTGAGTTACGCACATTTTGATGTATACTTTTTATTTTTTTGCCCTTTTTTGTGGAATTTTTTTAAATTGTACCCCACTCTTTTTTTGAGGATTCAAAAAGATTATGAAAATATAATTACAGCAATATGCACTTTTATACCTAGAAGATAGTTTCGGAGATATTAATTATTAAAAGTGAAAAATTTATAGTTTTTAATAATGTTTTGATGTTTTATAGTTTTTATTAAAAGACTTTTTAATGGGGTTTTGATAAAATTAAAAAGTATTTGTAGAAAAAATGTTAATAAACTTTCTCAAAATATTTCATTTCAGGGTCAAACTTTTTCAGTTTATATTTTTTTTTGTTATTTTACTTTTAGCAAGACTTAGTGTCGATATATAAAAGTTTTTCATTTTAAATTTTTTTGTGAGCATGTAATTTAAAACAAATATTCACTACTAGATGTAAAATCTTTTAGTTGAGCCTTCAGTGAAGTATTTATCTCTTAAGAGTTCTCAAAATATTTCGAAATAAACTGCGCACCACTCAATGTGTCGCGACCAAAAATATCGTCCTTTTTCAAAACGACATAACTTTTTTGTTTCTTGAACCATTTTATTTTGGTTTGTGATGTCTACTAGCCCCATTCTCTGGCAATTCATGCTATAGATATGAAGCTCACGGTTCTTCAAGTAAATTTACTACAGGGTGATATGTAAAACAGTGAAAAATTTCAATAACTTCATCCAAGCCCAAATATTTTTTTCTCGTTTTTACTTTGAAATAATTAAGTATTATGTCCTACCTTGAAACGTTTTTCAAATTTTTCGAATTGGAATCTTAGCAACAAAAATATGATTACATTTGATGCTTATGAGTACATTTGATGCTTTTTTGTAGGCAATACACTCAGCCTTTTTATGAACAAAAAGATAAGATGGTGAAAGATTGTTCTTTGAATAATTCTGAACAAGCGACAAGCAACAAACTTCCATTATTTTCAGAGGAACCTAAGCAAAGACCACTTTTTCAAAATTACATTTTGGTGAAAATTTTAGAAAACTAAACCTGAACCGATATTTACGTTCGTGACATGTTTTTTTCATAATTTTGACCTGATTGTGATTCAGTTGTCAAATTTAGGTTTCAGATAAAACCAAAATCACCAAGAATCAAAATTCGAAAACAATTCCTGGATGTTAAATGTCTCAATAAAATCTGATTGCTGGATTTTACTGTTTTTTTACTGTGTTTTGCATATTTAGTACGTTATTATCATGTCACTGAATGATCAAATCAAGAATGAAAATTAAATGTCAATAATTTGGTGTTGGTGGACGACAATGCCCGTCTGCATCGCGCTTATATTGTAAATGAGTATTTAAGGGACCACGATATTGAGAGAATGAATTGGCCACCTTTGTCTCCGGATATGAATCCTATTGAGCATGTGTGGAGCAGGATGAAACTGAAGATGAAAGAAAGGAAAGGACGCATGGAAAATTTGGATGAATTCGTAAATTCGATTCAGGAAGAATGGGAAGCCATACCCCAGGAATTTGATCTAGGGAATGCTCAGGAGGGTTAACGAATTATTACGGGTTAGGGGAGGGCCAACGAAATATTGAAAGTTATTATTGTTATTGTTTGTTACATTTTTCTGTTGAATTTTGTAGTTTTTATTATGATTGTATCTTCGCATAAAATTTTCAAGAATAAACAAATACATTTTGTATTTAACTTTATTACCAATTAGGTAGGTACCTACTTATCAGTAATAAGTTATCACTAGTGCGCAATATAAATATAATTTATGTAACATTAACCACTCAAACAAAAATTAATCCCCTAATGGCATTGGCAAAGGCATGTTATTGAGACATTTAACAGCCGGGAATTGTGTTCGAATTTTGATTCTTGGTGATTTTGGTTTCATCTAAAACTTAAATTTGACAACTGAATCACATCAGGAGGTCAAAATTATAAAGCAAACATGTCACGAACGTAAATATCGGTTCAGGTTTAGTTTTCGCAAATTTTCTCCAAAATGTCATTTTGAAAAAGTGGTCTTTGCTTAGGTCCCTCTGAAAATAATGGAAGTTTGTTGCTTGTCGCTTGTTCAGAATTATTCAAGGAACAATCTTTCACCATCTTATCTTTTTTATCTTAAAAAGGCTCAGTGTACTGCCTACAAAAAAGCATCAAATGTACTCTTTTGAAAAAAAAATCATATTTTTGTTGCTAAGATTCCAATTCGAAAAATTTGAAAAACGTTTCAAGGTAAGACATAATACTTCATTATTTCAAAGTAAAAACGAGAAAAAAATATTTTTTTTACAAACGGGGCTTGGATGAAGTTATTGACATTTTTCATCGTTTTACATATCACTCTGTAGGAAAATTACTTAAAGAACCGTGACCTTCATATCTATAGCATGAATTTCCAGAGAATGGGGCTAGCAGACATCACAAACCAAAATAAAATCGTTCAAGAAACAAAAAAGTTATGTCGTTTACAAAAAGGAGGAAATTTTTGGTCGCGACCCATTGACTGGTGCGCAGTTTATTTAAATATAGGCCATTTAACGCAAACGCAGAGAATTAAAGTTTTAATTCCCATAGGATGTGGTAATTAATAAAACCAGAACACAACAAAAATTTTGCAATTTATTTAAGCTCGACCTAGTACAATTAAACGGAAATTCAGAGAGACTGAACATGAAAAGAAAGATATTTCAAAATATGTTGGAATGGTGGAAAAGCGGATCATAGCTCCTTTTTTCTTTGACGAGAATATGACGGGACAATCGTATTTGGAATTTTTGCAAAACTCTTCTTTTCACAAAGCTCAGAATTATAATTCTGCACATTTTCATATTTGGTGCCATTTTTGTAGAAGCTATAACATATGACATAATAAATTGTACCCCCTTTTTATTGCAGATATGAATAAATTATGAAATCCTGAATTTAGCAATATATTAAATTTAAAAGTTCGTTTTTTATCGTCATGAAAATTATTTGGAAAATTCTTTTAATAGATACATTAACCTGTTAAATGTTTAAATTGCTTCCAGTTGGTTTCTTGATAGTAAGCAACCCTAAAAAAATTATCTGAAAAGGTATTGGATGACTTTCGCACTTATAAAGCGACATTCTTTACGAATTTGATATTTCTTCTAAATTTTGTGGTCTGTTGATGTTGACCTTTGATTTAAGGAAGCCCCATAAGAAATAATCGGCAGGGGTGAGATCTGAAGATCTCGCTGACCACTCTCACATGTACGAGGTGTGTTCAGAAAATAACGGGAATTATTAAATTTCGCGGGTTCGGAGGGTCCGGTTGTCAAAAAATTTTCTTTATTATGTTGGTATACATGCCCCCGAAGTATGATAAAAACTTTAGCTGTTTTCATTGTTTACTTTGTCTGTGGCAGCCGCTAAGGTTAGACGTGTTTTATGAGCTCGGCGATTTTTCGTTCGTTAAAAGAAATGGATCAAAAAATTTGTATCCAATTTTGCTTAAAAAATGAAATAAATTCTGTAAAATGTTAACAAAGGCCTATAGTGAGTCTGCTATAAGTAAAACAAGAGTTTACAAATGGTATAAGAGTTTCCAAGATGGCCGTGAAGACGTTGAAGATGACGAACGCCCCGAACGCACAAGCACATTAACAACCGATAAAAACATGGAAAAGTGGAAGAAATGGTTAAAAAGAGAAGTCGCTGTTGATGTTGGTATATCGATTGGCTCATCCCATGAAATTTTTTCGAATGTTTTGGGTATGAAACGCGTGGCAGCAAAATTTGTTCTAAAATTGTTAAATTTTGAACAAAGGTTTTGGCCAAAAACAATACTGTAATGATGCTCCAGCCTCCATATTCGCCAGACATATCTTTGTCTGACTTTTTCCTATTCCCAAAAATAAAGAGAACCTTAAAGGGCTGTCGTTTTGCAAGCATAGAGGACATTAAAAGAGCATCGCTGAAAGAACTAAAAGCTATCCCAAAGATCGAGTTTTAGAAGTATTTCGAGAATTGGAAGAAGAGCTGGCACATGTGCATAATATCCAATGGGGACTATTTTAAAGGCGATAACATTAATGTAGACGAATAAATAAATATTTATTTCAAAAAACGAATATTCCCGATATTTTCTGAACACACCTCGTATCTATAGTACATTGTAGGGTGATTCAATTTTGTTATAAACAATTAAACATTTTTTTTTAATAATTCAACACCCAAAAATGTATCCGAGAATTGTAACAAAACCCATAAATTTTCTTATAAAATATATAATTTATACCTAACGCTAGCAACGTGTTTTACTTTAAAAATAGACCGATGCAAATTATGCAGGTATACATTTAAACTGACTTTTCTGGTTTTGCTGACGTTTGTAACACCTTTTAGCGGTTTGATTTAATTTATTAGTGCGAATAAAAAGTTTTTTATTTCGTTTTAAGGACTTTTGGCAAAAATCCAGAAACGAATATTGTAAGATATAAAGCAATAAAAGAACAAAGTTTGTATGTATTTTGGTACGATTAAAAGTGTTAACTCTTTTTGATATAAAAATTTATTATGATGGATGTTTTTATTATAATTTTTTCACTTTTTCATAAAAATTACTTTTACGCTCAGACTCTGTTGTAGACGATTTAACCAAATGCTTAAATTTAGTTTGTATTAAAATTAAATTATGTATTAATTTTTCAATAAAAATCTGGCACTGCCTATGGCGTGTTATCTTGAAAGTATGAGGTAAAATTTCCTTTTGAAATGCCTAGCTGCCTTGATATTTTTAATTTGCGTAAAGCAATCATAAAGCAACTACTACATTTCACCAAAACCATTATAAATGCTGTTTGTAATCCCGACGTTGATAAAAGCATATTGTTGGCCGTAGTGATTAAATCTTTTTACAAAAAGGCTTTCTGTAAAATTCACCTATTTAAAATAAGAACAAAGGCATTAACTCGACTTTTATCAGAATAGGGGCGCGAGACAGTTTTTAATTGCGAAATATACCACCTTTAGTAACTTGTTTTACTTTTGTTTCACATTTTTCGCATGAAAAAAAATTAAACTTAAAAGTTTGGAAATAATTATTAAAAACAAAAGCGCTCAACCCTAAAACACCCAAGCAGCCCCCAATTAACTTACCTAAATTTAAAGCAAAACTACTTAATTTAAAAATCAATTTTCTATGTGTAGTTACTAAAAGTAATTACTGTTGTTTATTTCATGCAAATGTTAAAAAAATGCATTAATTTAAAGTAAAATGCTGAAACTGTGTAACTTTGTAATTTTAAAAAAGCGCTCGAATACCATTATGTAAACTTTGCTGTTATCAAAAAGCAATAAACTGCTTATTACTTATTACTTTGTAAAAAATGGGCTTGTTTTCGCAGCACAACAGCAATTTTTTAAAAACACTTAAATAAATATTATAATTATTATTACCTATACGATTCCTGAGATTTATAATTTAAAATGTCATTTTTCTTCAAAAATATATAAAAGGATTTTTTGAATGAAATAAGAATACAAAAGATGTCCCTTTTGAAACTAAAGTTAAAGTATTTTTGCGTTTTATGAATTAAAATGTTTATATAAATTATAACCCAAATTACCAAACCCAATTTAAGTATACACAGTAAAAAATGTATGTGTTAACACATTTCTTGTGTCCCAGAAAGTCCACTCAAATTTTTATTTTTTTTTTATTTTTATTACTTATGTTAATTTTGAACACAACAGAATGTGTAAAAGAAAATTAATATATATTATTTTTTTTACTGCAAAGTTAATTTAACAAAACTTTATTTTTTTAAATGGGTATTTTTACCCAAACTAATAATTAATATGATTTAAAATTTTTATAACATTAACATAATTAAATATGTTAAATTTATTTATATTTTATTTATTTTACCCATAAAAGTGTTACTTTAACATATAACTTTCTATTGATTTTACACAAATAGTATGTCTTCATTTCATTATTTTAATTTGTTATTTTAATGATATTTATTAATTAATTTTTACATTATTAATTGTTTATTTTTATTTATTTTAATAAAATATTTAAATTAATATAAGAATATTAGGCAAAAATAAAACATATGTTTGTAATAATAATAATTTATTTTACTACAACATAATTTTAAAAAAAGCCTGCAATGAAGCATTGGAATTCACTAAAATTGCACAGTCCAGTCCTACTTTTGTATTCCAAAATAAAATACAAATTCATGCCATGGGGTAAACGGCCTTCAAACATTTCTGGAGATACAAACGTTATGTAAGTAAAAAAAAACATTATCATAGTAAACTTACCTTTAAATTTTGTTAAAAAGACGCTATATAAAAGCACACTTAACCTTACAATTAGGAACCACTAATCGAATTAACTATCATCAACCGACTAAACAAAGGGCCTTGCAGGGTACCGATTTTAATCGAAAGAAGCCGAAAATTTGCGAATTAGACGAATAACATTTATATTTAAGTTGAATTGAATAAAAAAAATACTCAATTGTTTTAATTTGATTAAAAATTTTCTGTAATCAAATATTTAACAAATATTTTTGAGTTTGATTAACACTTATTTAGAAGTTATTTAAACTAATGTATTATATTGAAATTAACATAATTTTCTCGTAACATTAACTATATTATTATACTGCAATGTACAATAAAATTATTATTTAACATTCTTATTTGTATAGGACTTTTTAACACATTAATGTTTGTTAAATCTTTTGAAATTTTAAGATTTTAATTATTATAATTTTTTTATCGATTAACATATATCATTTATGTTATGAACACTAGGAAGTTTATGTAAATTTTGACATTTTTTATTTAACACGCATTATTTTTAACACAAATTTTATAAATTTTAAACTGTGTAGCCTACTTATAGTAGGTACACCTAGTTTGAAATTATTAATTACCACTAATTTATAATAAAAAATTAATGATAGCAACTGTGTTTTTAAGATTTATTTTATTCGCAATACTCCATTGGGTTTTTTTTATTAAAAATTAGCCTTAACTACTTTTCTGGATAAATTAGTTCTTTTCCTCCTTTTATTTCTTTCTACTTCCACTTTCCTAAGCAAGAAGCACGTAATTTTATTAGGTCCTTGGTGGTTTTTGCTCATTGACTTAATCAACTCACAAATCATGTTCAACGGAGTGGTCAAAAATTAATAGTTTTACTGTCAATTAAATTTTTATAGTTAAAACCAAACTACATTAGTAAATATTCGGTTTTCCACGCTGATTGTTACTAGCTATTTACACAGTAAAAAATAGTGCCCGTGTAAATTTTTTAGTTTAGGGGTAAAAATATTAGAGTTGATTTGTAAGTGTAAAAGTTACACTACAAAATACACTAGGTAGCATTTAGTGCTTATTAACTTTAGTAAACATATTTAAAGAATATGAACATTATTCATTGGTACATTCACACTATTTATTATTAAAATAAATCAAAAGGGTAGAAAAACTTAATGCGAGTGTTTATTACCCCTTAATGTGTTAAGTAGTGACAAAATGTACACTATAGTGCATGCCAATTTCTTTGTCTATTTTGATGTTACTAAGAGCTCTTTTTTCTTTACACTACTAGTGCATATTGTATCACAATTAAAGTTAAATTACACCAATAGTGGCAAAATACACTGAAAAAACTGGTAATAACCAAAATGCGTGCATATCCGGAGATACCGCGTTGTGGAAGTGTGGCATTTTTGTTCAGTTAGATTTTAATTACGGTAAATACATAAGGGGACATTCTTATTTTTTTGGTAAGTATTATACTTCCTTTTTATTTAAGCCTTAATACTTAATAAATATCAATATGTTAAAAGGATGTATATATATATATTATATATATATTATATATTATGGCAGTAGGTCGGGTAACATTAAGAATATAAATACATACACACTTGATTTACTTTTTATTTTCAAGCGTAATGGTTGTTATATTAACCTATATATAGGTATACCTACATTTTTATTAATATTAAGGAAAATTGGTACACGTGTGGTAAATCCCCAACATACAGCCGCCTGACGCCTCTCTACCAATGGGATCACCCATTTTTTATAACAGAAGAATGGATTACTGATGAATTCTCAAGATAATTTATTGCTTACAAGTTGACAGCCAGTAAAACATTGCATTGATCTAAAACTTTTACGTTTTAAGGAACCATTTTGCTTAATCTTTTAAAAGGCACCGATTTTTATAATTGTCATAGATTTTTGTTCCAAATAAATGTTTCTCTTTATTTACCTTTTCGTTTTATTCACTACCACCAATAGGTTTTACTTAAATAATAGTGTTAATTTACAATAGAAGTTTGCACTAAAAGAGTAAAAGTACCTTTCTAGAATTAGAACTTTTTCAAAGTAGTGTTAATTTACACTGAACAAAAGTGGGATTTTACCCAGGAAGTGTAGAAGTACACGATTTTAGGTAAATTAACACTTTTTAATACAGTGTAAAATTACTTTACCCTCAGTGCTATAGTGTTAAATCATGCTTACTTGGGGAAAATTACACTACAAATTAACTCTAATTGTAGTGTTATAAAACAACACTATTTAGTGTGGACCTGTGTGAACTCTAATTAGTGTTGCTTAGAGTTGATTTTTTTTACTGTGTAGTGAAGGATTTAAATAAAATTGTTAATTAAAAAAAAAATTACACAAACTGTCAAAATAAATCTGTTAACCATGCTAACTTCATCTCTCTGCAGACACATTATTTATTTTGTTTCCGTTGCGGGATATCCGGCGTAGTGAAATAATAGTGTAATTTTTTGTATACTTAAAGTAACGCCGTTTTAGAAACATCCTGTATATAACCCTAGAAAAAATATTAATTTTTACAGTGAAATGATATACAACAGATTTTATAATCAATAACTTGTCAACTTTAAGGTTTAGCTTAAACAAAATGACTTTAAGCTGTCTAAAATGTAAAAACTGTACAGTCATAAATTTTATCAAAATTAAATATATCAAAATTTCAGTTTTGATATCAATCTTGACATCTTAATATTTATCTTTATATTAAAACCTAAAACAACAGTGGAGCAGAATTGGTAATGCTTTTTAAATTGCATTTAAAACACATATAGGAGTTAAAAAGGACCATGAAACGTGTATTTCGTATTAGCTATAAAACAAAAGTCAATAAAACGTTAAGTGGAGTTTCTATAGACCCTAAATCTTACCAAAGTATTTCTGGGAAACAGTAAGTGGACAGGTTATGTGCTCGGAAACAGAAAAATTTTTCCTGTTCGTTCCACAAACAGAACTATTAACTATACGTTTTTAAATTTTCGCTTATATAATTTTTTTCTTTTGACTTAAATTATATGGAATAATATTGATTTTTAATCATTTGAAAACCTTAAAGTAAATTCTAAAATATAAATAATAAAGTTTACACATGCATTTTACATTGGTCATTTATCGAGTAATGTAATTTGAATTTCTTTTTTTACGCTTAAAAATTGTTCAATTTTAATGTATTTCCTCCAAGCGCTTAATGTTAGAATGGCGTGACAATTAAAACGATTGAATAAATCAAGAGAATAATGAGTGTATCGGAATTATTTTTTTTACCTGCCTTGCAGTACAGTGGCGGTTTTGGGGGACTAAACATACTGCTTAATTAATTTTATTACGTTTTTAGTTGAGACTGCTATTAGCTAGATTTTTGCTGGATCAACATCAATTTATAAATAAAAAAAATATTTAAAAAAAAAATAGGAATTTTTTTAATAATTAAAAAACTTTTATCATTATTTTTATTTTCATAAAAAAACTTAAATAGGTAGTACTAAAATTTAAATAGGTAGTATTAAAATTTATTTTTTATTTTTTTATAAATTGGTACCTATTAGGTACCAATTTATAAAAAAATAAAAAATAAATTTTAATTCGACAGCAATTAACCTAATTAATTTAATTTACTTATATCGATAACTAAAATTTTTCATTAATTTTTTTTATTTAAAACATTAATTTTACAAATTTTGATGTTTTATTAATTTTTAAACTCTCTCTATAATATAGGTTTTTTCTGATAAATTAGTTTAAAAACTGATTAACTTGCTATACTATAGTAAATTACCTACTATTAGTAATATGTATACCTGCATAAATAAATAAATAAAAAATAATTAATATTTTTTTCGGACTGAAAAACTTTTATAAAGAAAAATATTGCAATATTTCGTATATTTCAATTTTTAGTACATTTATCCTCTTTTATAATAACTTTATTAACGGAAAATCCACTTTACAAATTACAAATTTAACAATTTACCTTATCTTTACAACATCTCTTAAATACTGCCAATGAGGAATTAAAAAAATCTAAATCAAACTTGTTTGCATTAGAAGACATTATGTTTATTGGCATGAATTTAGCATATTCGGTTCTTTTCCTTTTTATATAAAATAATTCAGGATGTCTTTTTCGTCTCATTGGTAGGTACGTTGAAAATTATTTGTTGTAACAACTCTGGACAATTAATTAAGTTATTTAATAATTAATATAGAAAAATAAGACTAGACTCTGTCCTTCTATTACTTAATGTGTTGTTTTTTTAACTAAGTCCAAACTATATTTACATTCAACATTGAATCCACAATAGCGCAAAAATTTTGTTTTGAACTTTATCAATTTTAGCACTTGAATTAACATAAAAAGGGGACCAAATTACTCTAGGATACTACGTACGTACAAAGAATATATATATATATCACTTTTTTCTACTCCCTCCTTTAAAACGCCCTTTATCGTACATGTTTCCATGACATCAAGTGACCTTTTAAATACACATTGAGAAGTTGTGGCTTTATGACGCTTTAGTCACGGGCTGAAGTTAGCAACAGGTTTTTAGTCACGGGCTGAAGTTAGTTTTAAGTTAGTTGACAGTTGTCAAATGTCATACAATCGTTAAAATAAATTGCCTTTCTTGTAAAATAATACTAAATGTGAAAATTATTTTATTATCTCAATACAAAAATAGAAAAGTATTAAATAGTTCCTCAACGCCAATATTTAAAAAGTTTATATGAACATTGTACATTGTAAAATCTTTCATACTTTTTTTTACAAATCCTAACATTTTAAAAGCTTTATTTACAATCAAATCAATATTGTAGCCAATTGTCATATTGTCATATTATATTATATCTTTGATAACATTAACATTTTCCAAAATGATATTATTTATAGAGTGCGGATATAATATATAATTTTTAAAACTGTATTATTTGACTTGTATACCATGTGTGTTAATAAAAGGGGGTGTGTTTTGTATATAGGTATATACCTATATACAAAACACACCCCCTTTTATATAATTTTTAGTTCTATAAAAACTGATACATTTACATTTATTAATATTTAATTCCCTAGAGTTTGTATCGCACCACAGTTGAATTTGAGTTAAATCTGAATACAACGACATTCTTTTTATAATTTCAGATCATCAGCAAATAAAAGATACAGATAAGAGAGGAGAGACTTAAATTGATTTTGTAAACTCCATAATATGACAATGAAAGAACAATAAAATATTTGTAGAACATTAAACTGATTTCTCCTTTAAAAGCTTGAACAAAATAAATCTAAAGATTATAAGATAATAATCTTTATTATTTTTTATAATAAATATTATTACAAGTTTTGGGTTTTTTCTGTTCCCAATGTAACTACTGTAATGTAATGTAATGTTTATAAATAAATTAAAATTCAGTCAGTATAGTCAAATTACTCACAATTCTTACAACAAACCCGGGCCAGAGCGAGAGCAAAAAGTGCGGTGTAGAAAGGGGTGACAGCAATTCCAATCCCTAACTGCTACACCCATAAACTGTATGGCAAAGTATTAATAAAGTTATTTCTATTTCTATTTCTTTACTGTAACTGCACCACTGATAACAACATGTGCTTTTTCTATTTTCGCCCCCCTCCCCCTAGTATACTATAGATACTAAAAATAACTTTAGTATTATTATTAAATAACTTATGTTTTTTCTCATTCCTCTGACATTGTTTTAATTAATATTCACACAATCCAATTAAATAATTATTTTAAAAAACAAAGTATTTATTTCAAAAAGCGTTAAAAGACTCTTTGACGGTTTAAAGATTTTTACGTATTTAAATTACGTATTTAAATTCAATAGCACACTTTCTTCCATGTAAGAGGCAGGTACAAAGCGTACAAAACTTCATAAGACTTAATTTAAGCCGCTACCTCGTCACTCGAGTGTTCAATGCCCACGTTACTATCAATTGGCGTTGGGGTCTCTTGACTCTAATTGAGCCAAAGTGAGCATGACATTCGACGAAATCCTCTTACATAAGTTACAGTTTAATTAGATGTGCACATTTATTAGATGTGTTTTGAGTTTTAACACGCTTACTTTTAAGGTCTGTTTCTTACTTTGGGGAAAAAATGTTGTTTGCCGAAAGGTTAATAATTATATAATTGGTATTTAATTTAATATTTAAATATTCAATCATAAAAAAATAGTCAAATTTTATTTATTCGTTTTCGAGTTAATTTAAATTAAAGGTTTGGTATATTTAATAAACTAATATTTTAAAATAATACTATAGTATAAATTTATTGTTTATTTTTTTATATAGACTAAATTAAAAAAAATTATTTTATAACAAAAAACTCTATTAGTTTAAAGCCTTTCAAGCTTTTATTCAATTTTTTTTATATTCACATACAGGGTTTTCATTTCAAAACTTGCCACCCCTATTATTTCCATATATATATATTTTTTTTTAAATCGCCGAGACCCGTCAATTTTGTTTTTGAGGGGGAACAATTTTGACGTATAAATTAGCTCTCCCCCTTTAACCCCCTACCCTCCAGAGCCACCCCTTGTCACGGTTCACTTTTCAGTGGGCGCTATCTAAAATAATATCTAGTTTTAAGGGCTCTGCCCGACTCTATAGTTGCTCAGGGGTGTGGGTTATAAAGGGATGTTCGTAGGCGCCACGTGATTTAAGTGGCCCTTAAAACGTAGAAAGAGAAAATCACGAAATAGATATAACTAAAGGTTTATTACTGATATATAATTTAAAATAACGCAATAAGTAATTATACTTGTGTTTAGGATAAATACCAAAATTAATACCGAAGTGATCACTTGGGTTTACAACCCTTTTGGTAGTTACGAACTACAAAAACAATCTATATATTCTGCAAGTAAAATACCACTCTGTAGCTGAAGGCTACCAGGGCAAAACAAACATTAAGTAAAACTGGTGCTTAGGGCAACCAGGGCAAAACAAAAATGAGGTGACACTACAAGTTAAGCTTGTAGTGTAACAAGGTTAGCAACCCGAGGGTTGCAACCTGATCTGGGTAAACCTGGTTATACGGTCAAGCTTAACCAAATCAGTTCGCAACACAACGAACAATACTGACCAATAAAAATAAAGAAAGTCAAAAATAAATTGGCCGTTGGTCTGGATCAAAACCAACCAGCAGCTGGTTATACGGGCAAAAGCTGGTCAGCCTTAACACAGAACAACAAACCTCACAAAAATAATCATATAACAAAATAACGTATACTCCGGTATAAATACCACACAATAAAGTAAAGAATAAAATGGAGATAAACTTATCCTGCTGCCAGGCGTTGTCACAATCGGGTAGTCGTCAAATCCGGGGAAAGTGTCTTAATCGGGTGATGGGTGAGATGGCAGACGTCGATCTCAGTCCTACCTCGGCCAACTCACAGTCGTCGAATCCAGGAGAAAAACTAGGCTTGTCCGGGTACCTTCGCGGTAGTGTATGCCCCGGAACAAGGGTCACAATAGGGGTGGATATCGGGGAGATAATCCGTCGTGTCCAAGTTGTGTAAAAGTTACACGAATAGGGTTATGAAAACCCAAAAACAAAACCAAAACAAAAACAGAAAAAAAGAACCCTAAAAGAGAAAAGTAAAGGTATGGAATAGGTCTACCAAAGAAATTATTTGTACCTACGCCTGGCTGAATAAATTATTGTACAACGATGTCAAGTTATAGCCGTGGGATTTTATTCAACGATGTTATGTGCGGTGTAGTGTGAAATGACGCTGGCTTGATCACTAAAATAGGCTTAGATAGAATAAAAACCATGAAATAGACAAAAGACGCTTACCTAGAGCATGTGCATTTTAAATCCGGACGAATCCGCTAAATCCATAGACCAAAGATACAAAATCCAAAACGATAACGGTCTAAATGGATCCAATATAGGTTTCTCTGAAGACAAATCCCGCAATTAAGAACGGATGGTGGAAATAAAACCAAATCTTCAAAGCACCTGTTGCACACGCTCACAAGCCTAACGCCAAATGTCAAATGTCAAGGAAACCAAGCGTCACCTCAGCAGGAACGTTACATAACTTTAACGTTGGGAACACTGAATTTACAGTCTGCAACCCACAGATAAAATCTAGGTGTGCGATTAAAATAACGTTGGCAACACTGCTACTTGACAGATGTAATGTAAACAGAAAATGGCTATATCAAAACACGATTATAAAATATAGACAACCAAGGCAAATACAAATAATAACTCAACGAAGGTATTCCTAAAACCAAACCCAATCTCTTAGGAAACGAAAAGAGTCATGTTAAAACCAAGGTCCCTGCAAAATGTAACTTAAAACAACGGTAGAAAACAGAAGACAAACAAGGTAAATTAAGTAGTAGAACTAGACAATAATAATAAATGTAATAAAAATTTTAGTAAGGACAGAAAATGTCATAAAACTAACCAGGCATTACCGGCAAAACTAAAAATAGGACAGAAAAATTATACTGTACGATACCACTTAAAATATATTATAAGTTAAGAAAATAAACCAAAATAGAGAAAATAAAAGTAGTACAGCAAGTAAAGTATGGAAATTAAACTAAATAATAAAGTGCCGATAAGTAAGTTTTAGTTTTATTAGCAAAACAGTAACAAATTCGTAAAATAAACTAAGAGTCTTTTTGACACGTTACAAATTCCCCCCTTACTTAAAAGAGAAAATTTTCTTGAATGAAAATTTTCGATAAAAATAAAGAATAAAAAGAATAAAATTGTCTAGTTTACCAAACAGAAACAGGTTTAGGGACGGTAGGAATGTCAAGATGTTTTGGACAGGTAGGGGTGTCAAGATGGTCTGACATGTAGGGGTGTCAAGATGTTTTGACATTGGCATACTAAGGTAGCTTTTAGAACCCAAAGGGAGGACAGTATCCATTGCCCTGATTATTCTCCAGGTATGGACTTTAAGTCCTTGATATTCCACACTCCTCTCAACTTTCCATCTGGCTGTTTTAATTCGTATGTCCAGGGAGATACTCTTTTATGAATAATAAATGGTCCAATATACTTTGGTGCTAACTTTGCAGTGTAATATTTTGAAGCGTCAGATAATGTAAAATTTCGGCGGTATACTTCTTGTCCAATCAAGAATTGTTCAGGTCTTCGTCGGAGGTTATAATGTTTGGCGTTTGATTCAGCAGCTTTTTTCATGCGAACTTTAATATCCTCAAATAATTGACGAAAATGTTTGGGACGATCGTTGATAGTCGTCAGACTTCGCTTGACTTCTACACTGTCACCAGTATCATCCAAGTGATCCAAAATCATTTCACTACCAAAATTAACGAAATAAGGAGTGTTGTTTATGACTTCGTGTTTGGAAGATCGAATAGCGCACGCTACTTTAGGCAAAAGTGAATCCCAAACACGTTGATTTCCTTCCACGAAGGACGATAACATGGTCTTTAAGACACGATTAACTCGTTCTGTAGGATTGGCTTGAGGATGATAATTGGCGGTATAACGAATCTTCACGTTGTAACGGGACATCAGTTGATTAAACTCTCGACTTCGAAACTGCACTCCATTATCGACAATTATTGAGGACGGAACACCAAACATCATGAAGACATCATTTTCAATATTTTTACAAACATTAGCACTGTTAGCGACACGGATAGGAAAGAAAAAAGGAAACTTGGAGAAATAATCAGTTACCACCAAAATATACAAAAATCCTTGTGAAGATTTTGGCAAAGGTCCAACCAAATCAGCAGAAATAACTTCCCATGGGCGAGTAACGTAGGGACGGCTCAACATAAAACCACGAGGTTGATTTTGTTCTGGTTTATGGCAATGACACGTAGAACATTTAGCGATGTGTCGAGAAACGTCGTTCTTCATCTTCGGCCAATAGTAACGATGGGATATTTTATGGAAAGTTTTAAAAACTCCGAGATGTCCACTGGTTGGAAGATTATGGGCTTCGAAAATTAATTTCTGTCTTTCGGGTTTTGGAACGACGATCAACCAAGAAGCTTGTTGGTCTTGTAAGTGCGGGTAACGTAACTGAACAAATTTATATAGTTTGTTCTGCTCTACTCTCCAATTTGGATACTTATCTGGATTAAGAGAAACCTTCTGAAGGAGATTGTTATACCATTTATCGGTGGTATCGGTAGTTTCAACACTATCAATGATTGGAACAGCTCTGGACAACATATCCGGTACGATGTTATCCTTTCCCTTTCGGTGGATAAGAGTAAAGTTGTACGGCTGAAGACGAAGTGCCCAACGGGCTAATCTACCCTGTGGATCACGTAAACGGTGTAACCAAAGAAGTGAATGACAGTCAGTAATGACGGTAAACGCAGTACCTTCTAAATAATGTCGCAGCTTCTCTACTGCCCAGATGACAGCAAGACATTCACGTTCCACCGAACTAAATTTACGTTCTTGAGCCGTAAGGGATCTTGATAGAAAACAGATTACATGTTCAGAGTTGTCATATTCCTGATATAAAACAGCACCCAGTCCATAAGCTGATGCGTCAGTTTGCAAAATGAAAGGTTTCTCAAAGTCAGGACAAGTTAAAAGCGGAGCGGAGACTAAGTTTTCTTTAATGATGTTAAAAGATTTGTTACATTCCGGAGTCCAGTTGAAACGGCTATTCTTTCGTGTAAGGTGAGTAAGTGGAGCCACAACAGTCGAAAAATCTCTGATAAATCTGCGATACCAAGATGCAGTTCCCACAAAGCGTCGAATTTCGGAAACATTTTTAGGAGGAGAGATATTTAATATAGCTTCCACTTTTTGTGGATCTGGTCTCAATCCATTCCGGTTGACGATGTATCCCAAGTACTTTAATTCGGATAGACATAATTTGCATTTGTCGTAATTTAACACTAGTCCAGCTTGATGAAGTCGTTCGAGAACTAGCTTAAGGGTTGACATGTGATGTTCAAAATCTTGAGAGATGATGACGATATCGTCGAGATAAACTAAAACGGAAGGTTGAAGATCAGCACCAAGAACTTGATCAATGAGACGTTGCCATGTTGCGGGAGCATTCGTTAAGCCATAGGGCATTCTACAAAATCGATACAATCCTCTACCGGGGACGGTAAATGCACTATAATCTCGAGAAGCTTCTTGTAAAGGTATTTGCCAATATGCTGACTTTATGTCCAGGGAAGAAATGTATCTAGCATCACGCAACTGATCTAAAATGGCGGAAACGTAGGGAATGGGATATGCGTCTTTTCGAGTAACGGCATTTAATTGTCTGAAGTCAACACAGAAACGATATTTACCATCCTTCTTAGGTACCAAACAAACAGGTGAACTCCACGGACTTTTTGATGGCTCAATAATTCCTTCCTTCAACATGTTCTCAATCTCCTCATCTATAATACGTTGTTTTAGAGGACTAACGGGATAGTAACGTTGTTTAATAGGCTTCGTGCCTGGTAGAAGTTCTATTTCATGTTCAGTAACCGTTGTCTTTCCAATGGCGTTGTTGGCAGGTTTCATCTTGCAATTAATAAATTCTTGAAGTATTGATTGTTGGTCCTTAGTTAGAGAGTAGGAGTCTTCAATGCTGGCAATTTCTTCGAAGTTAGAAGAGGAAGAAAATTCCCAAACATCACTTCTTAAGTCAGGAATAATGTCCATAGCTTTCCAAAAATCAATACCAAGAATTAAAGAATGAGGAAAATCAGGGATGACTAGTACATCAATAATTTTTGTTTTTCCCAATAAGGTAATTGGGGCCTGAAGAATACCAATACAATTGCAAGAGTTACCGTTAGCCACAGTGCAGGAGATGGAAGTAGGAAGTAATTTCAATCCAGCATGTTGTAAAACAGTCCAACCAGGAAGACCAAGAATAGTTCTGGAAGCTCCAGAATCTAAGAGACCCAAGAATGGATTACCCAAAATCTGAACTTTTAAATAGGGACGCTCATCAGCCTTTGCATGTGCCAAAATGAAGTTGAGAACTGGTAAGTTGGAATCGAAAGTCGGGTTGGTCGCTTGAAAAGGAGAGATAATGTCACGACCTTTCAAAATCTCTGATGGCAGTTTTCCGACGGTGAACATTTGGAACAGTTCCGAACGGTAACGTTCGGTTTACCACAACGGAAGCAGAATTTTTGTCTGGTGGTTGGACAAGATTGAAAAGAATGACCCTCCTTTCGACAGTTCCAACAGGTCATAGGATTTCTATTAGAATCCCTAATAGGATTTCTGGAAGTAACCTCATGGACTTCTTCGTAAGTTGACGCATAAGCTAAATCAGGCTCAAGTAATCTACCACTCGATCGACGAGGAGGAGGTTGAAAGTTATCCACGGCAATCTTTCTTGCTTCTACCAATTTTCCAAGATCCATCAATTCTTCCTTAGTTACAATTTTATGAAGACCCAATTGCGTTTGATAGAAAGGGCTTATATTCTTCAACATAATCTTCAGACGAGTAGAAGGAGGAACGGAAATAGTGAGCCGGTCAAACATATTCTCCAAGCTGGCAACAAACATACCCATCGATTCTTGTGGTCCCTGCGTACGAACTTTAATTTCTTCAAAGAGTCTATCATTAAAATCAGGAGGCTGAAATTCCTTACGTAGCATGGTAACCAAAGATGTCCAGTTAGTTGCTTGCTTCTTCATCGCACGGTAATAGATTAGAGCTTTTCCCTCAAACAGGTCGATAGCAGACTGATAGAGATCTTCATTTGTTGCTCCTCTAGCGTGTTTCAGTTCTTCAATCCTTATTAAGAAAGCGCTTAGAGAAATTCCGGTTGACTCTCCAGAAAATTTTATATTCCATTTGGAAATAGGAACTGTTTTCGATGAAGGGGCAACAAATGACTGGTGTTGAACGGAAACAGCTTCTTCTTCACTAGCTTCATCTTCAGAGCTATCATTCACATCTACTAAGTCCAAATCTGGTGCTCCCAAAGAATCATTAAGCAATCGGCGGTTGTGTCGCTTTACCTTCGAATCAAAGTCAGACCTTAATCCCAGAAACTTCACTATATACTTGAACTTTTCGTCCTTCTCAGGTTGCGTAGTTGGAATGGAACTATTGGCATGTCGTAGAGCAAAGTTAAGTTTAGCCAAAATTTTATCATGAAGAGTTCCAGCAATACCTTCAAATGCTCCTAACAGTGTGGTTATCTCCTCATGTTTAGCTTCTAAGGCTGCCTTATCGTCATCAAAGGAAAAAGGATAGGTAGGGTAGGTAAGGGGATTATCAGATTTCTCAACCTTTAACAAAGTACGTAAGGTTTTTCGCATTTGAACAACATTTCCGACATCCTTTAAACCTCTGATAGCCAATTCATGAGTAAGTTCAGTGACATTAAGTCGATTGATGTCACTTTTGGGAATAGACATGATGAAGGTGGAAGATAAAGCCAACTACTACAACGAAACGACCCGAAATGAAATGCTCAACACTAAACCCTAGTACAATATTCAACAAAAAGTAAAGCGCAATTACTTGCGAGACAAAAATTTATAAAAAAAAATGAAGGTAATATCTTAAGATAAGGTAATATCTCAAGATAAGGTAATACAAATAAGATAAGGTAATATCTTAAGATAACGTAATATCTTAAAATAATAACGTAATAAAGCTAAGGTAATGTCTTAAGATACGATAATAAAGATAAAATAAGGTAATACCCTAAGGCAATATACTTAAGATAAGGTAATATAGTCAAAATCAGGTATGGCAGTCAAGATAAGTTTAGATACTAAGTATTTAAAACAATACAGTTAATAATAATAATAAAATATATAAGGTAATGCTTAATAAAAAAAATTTCAATATAAAAAAAAATCTTCTTAATTAAAAAAAAGAAGGCCCCACGTTGGGCGCCAATTTGTCACGGTTCACTTTTCAGTGGGCGCTATCTAAAATAATATCTAGTTTTAAGGGCTCTGCCCGACTCTATAGTTGCTCAGGGGTGTGGGTTATAAAGGGATGTTCGTAGGCGCCACGTGATTTAAGTGGCCCTTAAAACGTAGAAAGAGAAAATCACGAAATAGATATAACTAAAGGTTTATTACTGATATATAATTTAAAATAACGCAATAAGTAATTATACTTGTGTTTAGGATAAATACCAAAATTAATACCGAAGTGATCACTTGGGTTTACAACCCTTTTGGTAGTTACGAACTACAAAAACAATCTATATATTCTGCAAGTAAAATACCACTCTGTAGCTGAAGGCTACCAGGGCAAAACAAACATTAAGTAAAACTGGTGCTTAGGGCAACCAGGGCAAAACAAAAATGAGGTGACACTACAAGTTAAGCTTGTAGTGTAACAAGGTTAGCAACCCGAGGGTTGCAACCTGATCTGGGTAAACCTGGTTATACGGTCAAGCTTAACCAAATCAGTTCGCAACACAACGAACAATACTGACCAATAAAAATAAAGAAAGTCAAAAATAAATTGGCCGTTGGTCTGGATCAAAACCAACCAGCAGCTGGTTATACGGGCAAAAGCTGGTCAGCCTTAACACAGAACAACAAACCTCACAAAAATAATCATATAACAAAATAACGTATACTCCGGTATAAATACCACACAATAAAGTAAAGAATAAAATGGAGATAAACTTATCCTGCTGCCAGGCGTTGTCACAATCGGGTAGTCGTCAAATCCGGGGAAAGTGTCTTAATCGGGTGATGGGTGCACCCATCATGAGATGGCAGACGTCGATCTCAGTCCTACCTCGGCCAACTCACAGTCGTCGAATCCAGGAGAAAAACTAGGCTTGTCCGGGTACCTTCGCGGTAGTGTATGCCCCGGAACAAGGGTCACAATAGGGGTGGATATCGGGGAGATAATCCGTCGTGTCCAAGTTGTGTAAAAGTTACACGAATAGGGTTATGAAAACCCAAAAACAAAACCAAAACAAAAACAGAAAAAAAGAACCCTAAAAGAGAAAAGTAAAGGTATGGAATAGGTCTACCAAAGAAATTATTTGTACCTACGCCTGGCTGAATAAATTATTGTACAACGATGTCAAGTTATAGCCGTGGGATTTTATTCAACGATGTTATGTGCGGTGTAGTGTGAAATGACGCTGGCTTGATCACTAAAATAGGCTTAGATAGAATAAAAACCATGAAATAGACAAAAGACGCTTACCTAGAGCATGTGCATTTTAAATCCGGACGAATCCGCTAAATCCATAGACCAAAGATACAAAATCCAAAACGATAACGGTCTAAATGGATCCAATATAGGTTTCTCTGAAGACAAATCCCGCAATTAAGAACGGATGGTGGAAATAAAACCAAATCTTCAAAGCACCTGTTGCACACGCTCACAAGCCTAACGCCAAATGTCAAATGTCAAGGAAACCAAGCGTCACCTCAGCAGGAACGTTACATAACTTTAACGTTGGGAACACTGAATTTACAGTCTGCAACCCACAGATAAAATCTAGGTGTGCGATTAAAATAACGTTGGCAACACTGCTACTTGACAGATGTAATGTAAACAGAAAATGGCTATATCAAAACACGATTATAAAATATAGACAACCAAGGCAAATACAAATAATAACTCAACGAAGGTATTCCTAAAACCAAACCCAATCTCTTAGGAAACGAAAAGAGTCATGTTAAAACCAAGGTCCCTGCAAAATGTAACTTAAAACAACGGTAGAAAACAGAAGACAAACAAGGTAAATTAAGTAGTAGAACTAGACAATAATAATAAATGTAATAAAAATTTTAGTAAGGACAGAAAAGGTCATAAAACTAACCAGGCATTACCGGCAAAACCAAAAATAGGACAGAAAAATTATACTGTACGATACCACTTAAAATATATTATAAGTTAAGAAAATAAACCAAAATAGAGAAAATAAAAGTAGTACAGCAAGTAAAGTATGGAAATTAAACTAAATAATAAAGTGCCGATAAGTAAGTTTTAGTTTTATTAGCAAAACAGTAACAAATTCGTAAAATAAACTAAGAGTCTTTTTGACACGTTACACCCTACAAAAATCTTAAATGAGAAAGGGGGTCGAGTGATACTTCATTTCAAAGGGCTTTTTATTCTCTATATTTTGGCATATTATTTTTCAAATTTGGGTGTTGCGTTGCCGAGTTAGGCGTGTGTCAATTTGAAAAGTTCCCACCACCTATTATTACACTATTTTTATAAAACAGCAAAAAAATGAGCATATGTTTTTCTTGTAACTCGACGATACATGTAAATAAATATTTTCGACATAAAAAAGTTGTTTTTTTATGCGTCTGATAAGCGTACGCATACTTACTTACACTCTACGTACGAGCTCACTCGATGCATCAACGCGATCTTGATTAAATAAATAAATTCCTGTCTATTGACGACAGCCGCAGTTAAAGTGCTCAGTGAAGTTTTATTAATACAACAGTAAAAAGTTCTTCAAAAATGGTTTATACTTTGGCGGAAAGAATAGAGATTATCTACATTTACGGAAGTGAAAATCGTTGTGCTCGTAGGACAGCAGCAGTTTTTAACGCTAGACATCCTGCTAAACATGCAAGCCACCAGTATGTACTTGATTTGGTAAGAAAATTTGACGCGACTGGTTCGGTGTGTAATATAAAAACTCGTCAACCAAGAATTTTGGACGAGGCAACGCAGATTGAAGTTCTTGGTAATTTTTCTATGGATCGTAATACTTCAATTCCGAAAGTAGCCAAGTTAACTCACATTTCTGTTGGTTCAGTACATAAGGTACTTAAACTAAATAAGTTTTTTCCCTACAAACTGCAAATTCATCAACAACTCAGTGAAGACGATTAAGACAGAAGGATACAGTTCTGTGAAGAAATTACTAGAAAAATTACAGATAATCCAAATTTGTTAAAAAATATTTGCTTTAGCGATGAATCGACATTTTTCTTAAATGGATTTGTGAATAGGCACAACTGTAGGTATTGGAACAATGAAAATCCACATGTGTTTCGACAGGACCATACACAGTATCCTGAGAAGATCAATGTGTGGGCAGGAATTCTGGGGGATGAGATAATCGGACCTATTTTCATAGAAGAAAATCTGACTGGACACCTCTATTTAGAACTTTTAGAAAATGTAATAAATCCACTCATCACTCAGTCGCTAGAAAACCAGACCAATGAAGACGGAAACGTTATGCTGGAAGAAGACAATTTGCATTTCCAACAAGATGGAGCTCCACCGCATTACGCTCTTCCCGTTAGGCAATGGCTGGATGAAACATTTCCTGGACAATGGATTGGAAGGAGGGGTGCCCAAGAGTGGCCGCCAAGATCACCGGATTTAACACCCTTAGACTTCTTTCTTTGGGGGTACTTAAAAACTGAAGTTTATAAAACTCAGCCAGAAAACATTGATGATCTAAAAGCTAGAATAACTCAAACATGTAGACAGATCCCTCGGGAAACATTTCGAAAAGTCCGGCAAGAATTTGAAAATAGAATGTATTATTGTTTAGCAAATAATGGAGCTCACTTTGAGCATTTAATAAAATAATTTTCTGATTTTCTGTCTACTTCTTTTAATCATTACAGAATTAATTTATGCCTTATCTCAGAAACGGATCAAACATTTTAATTAGTGTGTCATGCATTATTTAAACACTAATTATCTTAAAATTGCTGTTAAATTTGGACAAATTTGAACAAAAATAGTGTAATAATAGGTGGTGGGAACTTTTCAAATTGACACACGCCTAACTCGGCAACGCAACACCCAAATTTGAAAAATAATATGCCAAAATATAGAGAATAAAAAGCCCTTTGAAATGAAGTATCACTCGACCCCCTTTCTCATTTAAGATTTTTGTAGGGGTGGCTCTGGAGGGTAGGGGGTTAAAGGGGGAGAGCTAATTTATACGTCAAAATTGTTCCCCCTCAAAAACAAAATTGACGGGTCTCGGCGATTTAAAAAAAAATATATATATATGGAAATAATAGGGGTGGCAAGTTTTGAAATGAAAACCCTGTATAGGTAATCATTGATGTTATTTAAATTTTTAATAAATAATCAATATTTAAACAAAAACCTTACCTTTGATGCTCATTAAGTAAACATTGTCATATATTGTGGGATGAAATCAATATACCTTTAGGTACAGGTACAGGCTATAAAAAATGTACCACATAAGGTATCTTTTTTATTAAATTTTCAGTGTCTTATTGGGACAAAAACCCACGATTTCTCAAAGTAATGAGATTATTTTTATTTACAGAATAAAATTTTTTACTGTTCATAAAATTCTCATTTACTATAATGAAGCAGCAATGTTGAGCTTTTATAAAAAAAATGTTCACCCAACAAAGTAATAGTTGTTATCATATTGTCATGGCAATAAGAAATACTTTATGTTTATATTAAATCTTTGTCGAACTTAAAATGTTTTTTTTTAAATCTATAGTTGTGTGTGAATTGCGCTTACATAAAGTAATGCGCAGTTGTTATAGTAAAATTTGTTCATTTTACTATGGCATATTTGTCTTTTTTAAATTACTATCGTTGTAATTCATATTAATTTTATTTCAGTTAAAAAATATAATATAATATAAACTATTGTTTTGTAATGGTAACAAAATTTTTGTTATTTCCCTTAAAAAGAGGGGGAAAGGGCCAGCGCTCTCTTTGGTGAACATTACTTTATAATCCACAGTCTGTGTTTCAATCTTATTGATTTCACTTGTGCGAGTAAAGTGTGATAAAATATAGCATGATAAAAATATCAAAAATTACACTAAGAAAATTAAAATTTCGACGTTTTCTAAAAGAAATTTTTAAGGTCTATTCTATAAACAAGGCAGACTTCTGGTTAAAAAGTGAGTTCATATGTTTTTTATTTTGTACAGGGTGGTCCACGTAAGGTGACCCATATACTTATCTCAGAAACTACTGGAGTCACAAAAAATTTGTAACGAAGAAATATTCACGTAGTAAAAAATATTTTTAAAATATTATTTTTTCATTTATACAGGGTGTTCGGTTTTCCGTGGGACGATACCAACTTTCTTATTTTTAATGGAACACCCTGTATTTTTTTGCATTTTTAGATTCTACACACTATTTTGGGAATACTTTGTAAATATATTAATTAGGAAAATGTCCATTATTAAAATAAATAAATTAAAATAACAACAAATAAAAATGCTCTTATATATAAATATATATTATTATAATAATAATTACCATACGCACATGTGCGCAAAGCTACTAATTGCGAAAAATGCGAATATTTTTTTTTCTGTTGTGTTTAGGTATAGGACATATATTTATAAAAAGAAAGGAAATTACATATTTTATCCAATTATGTAAAAATATATAGGGTGTTCCATTGAAAAAAAACAAGATTTTGAACTTTTAAAATCGCTTTTTTCAACGGAGCATAGAAAACACCCTGTATAATATTTTATAAAAAAAAAAGATTTAACTTATAGCTTGGTCATTATTAAAGAGATGAATACTACATAATATAAAAAATAATAAGTTTTAGTTGGTTATTTTTAACTTTTAGCGAATGTCTACATTTAGAGAAATTTTGATAAATTTTAATATTACTCAAAAAGTATTAACATTTTCTTAATTAATATATTTACAAAGTATACCTAAAATAGTGTGTAGAATCTAAAAATGCAAAAAATATAGGGTGTTCCATTGAAAATAAGAAAGTTGGTATCGTCCCACGGAAAACCGAACACCCTGTATTAATAAAAATATAATATATTAAAAATATTTTTTTCTACGTGAATATTTCTTCCTTGCAAATTTTTTGTGACTCCAGTAGTTTCTGAGATAAGTATATGGGTCAACTTACGTGGACCACCCTGTACATCATATAATATGAGTTTTTTATTATAATAAATAATTTGTTTTAATGCCTTTCAGTTATTTAAAAAAACTACCCAACACCCAACAGTAGGTTGAAAATGTGACCATTGTTACAATGAGAATAGTTTATTGAATTAACAATTAATTTGTTGTTAAATTTACATCAATTTTATTAATATTATACATTTTTTTTAATTATTTTGTACGAAAAGGGATTTGTAAAATTTACAAAATTTCCATTAGGGTTTCATTAATACTACAAAACGCTTTTGTAAACGGTATAGAACTGTTTTTTTTTAACAAATAATAATAACTTTATTTATCAACTGACGTAACAAAAGCAATTGTTGGACGAATAGGAATCTTTACTTTATTGAAACAAACTAATTTTTTTGTTATATTTATTAAAAAAAATTCTGAATGGGGATGTTATGTATTATCGCGAAAATTTATGATCTACGGACCCCCAAGAATCCCCGAAAATTGTACTTTTAACAAATTTATCAATTGTAAACTTTTATATTTTTTTACCAAGGCTCAAACCTTAATCATTTTGCATCTTGGATTATGTGACCAACAACTAACATTTGCATATTATGAGGATTATTCTACCTCGTATAAGCTACTTGATAACATAGTTATAGTTCATCTATCTATTGAAGTGTTTACAGTGTATACTACCTATGCACATTGTCAATTTATACAGATTGATATTTGATTCAGTGATAATTAAAATTAATTCCTGTTTGTTTGTAAATTGGCAGAAAGACGCCTCCAGGAATTTCAGCCACCCAATATAATAATTTACACCAATCATCGTTACCACCGCTATTGTTTACCGAATAACGCATTCAGTTGCATCCCAATGGTTTACAGATAACAGCAATGATCGAATATCATTTTAACTAGTAGGTAACTGAAAATTTAATATGAGCAATATGAATACACAACAACATTAAATACCTACTATTAGGCACTATTAGTATTTCATAAATAATTTGTAGGCCTATTGGTATTAGGTTAAACATATTATTCTCTAGTACCGTTAACTAACCTAAATTGCTGGAAATGTTTAATAATTCATCTGAAAAACCAGAACGGTCTAGTAATTTGCAAAGCTAAATTATTAGAGTACCAATATCATAATTTCATAACATACCTATTTAATAAACAGTTTCCCATGTCTTTGTAAATTTTATAAAATATATCTAATGTTTTGCCAACGCTTTTATTTTAAATTTACGACCTATGCCATTTTGAACTTGCCCGCCTTTAAAAATGTAATTCATAAACATTATTCATCTGTTTGTGACATCGCTAACGGCCCTTCTACATAAAAAAATTGTCTTATAAAATTAAATGAGTATAAAAATTGTTGGTTCTAGAAATTGAAATTAAAGTTGAACTTTAAATAAGTAAAACGTTTTGAATAATTCTATAGGATAAAAAGAATGCAGTATTTTTATTTTAAAACATTAAATTAAACCATTCTTTTTATATACGAAATCTAATGTTTAACGATACTGGATCTACAATGAAAATACACAATGTAGTTTGTATATACCGGCTTAAAACATAGGAATTTAATTTTTAACATCCTGATAGATAAGTTAACATCTCGCAACTGTTCTGATAAAATTAGCGTACGCAAAAAGCGCTTTACTTTACAATAAAAGTTCGTTTTTGATTTTATTACATATCTTTGTATAAAACAAACATTTTTGCATAAAATTCCAATATCGTGCAGTTGCAACTGCTGTAAAATATAATATAATTTCAGATCATAACTCAATATTATTTAATAAAAAGCTTTTAACCAATAAAAATAACTTAAAATCACTTAAAACTAATACAATTAATCAATTAAAAAACGACCTAAAAATTAAAACTGGGAATCTGTGTATTGCGTAAATGATTTTCAAAATTCTTTTAATCTTTTAAACACATTATTTTAATTTATACTTACCGATAAAAACCATTAGTTTAAACAAAAATTCCAATAAAAACCAAAATAAAAAAATCTAGTAGTAATTTGAAAAATGTTTTTCACCTTAAACCACAAAAATATTACAATAAATGATAACAAAATAATAAACTTATTTTATGAAATAATTTGCAAATAAATTTAATAACCGTTTTATAGAGGCTCTTTTAAAGATTATAAGTGGTCTCTATTCTAATTTCCAGAAATTAAAAATCTACACAGTAAAAAATTTATATTAACATATTTCTTGTGTCCCAAAAAGTATACTAAATTTTTTTAGTTTTTTTTATTTTTATTACTTATGTTAATTTTTAACACAACAGAATGTGTAAAAGACAATTACTTTATGCTATTTTTTTACATAACTGCAAAGTTAATTTAACAAATCGTGTTGTGTCAATTTTTTTTAAATGGTTATTTTAACCTAAACTAATAATTAATATGATTTAAAATCTGTACAACTTTAACATAATTAAATATGTTAAATTTATATATATTTTATTTATTTTCCACAAAAAACTGTTACTTTAACATATAACTTTCTATTGATTTTACACAAATAGTTTGTCTTCATTTAATTATTTTAATTTGTTATTTTAACAATATTTTTTAATTAATTTACATTAATAATTGTTTATTTTTATTTATTTTAATAAAATATTTAAATTAATAAAGAAATATTGGTTTTTGGGCAAAAAATAAAACATGTAAGTGTATAATAATAATAATTTATTATACTACAACATAATTTTAAAAAAAGGCCAGCCATATGGCTTCATATGAAGCATTGGAATTCATTAAAATTGCACAATCCAGTCCTTTTTTGTATTCCAAAATAAAATACAAATCCATGCCATGCATAGGGTAAAAGGTCTTCAAACATTTCTGGGGATACAAACGTTATTTAAGTAAAAAAAAACATTATTATAGGCTATAATGTTTAACAAAGGTAAGTTTGCTATAATTTATAGCAAACTTACCTTTGTTAAACACACGCTATATAAAAGCACACTTAACCTTACAATTAGAAATCTCTAATCGAATTAACTATCATCAACCGACTAAACGCGGTTAAACGACAAAGGGCCTTGCTGGGTACCGATTTTAATCGAAATAAGGCGAAAATTAGCGAATTAGAAGAATAACATTTATATTTAGGTTGAATTAAATTTAAAAAAATCGCAATTATTTAAATTTCATTACAAATTTTCTGTACTCAAATATTTAACAAATATTTTTGAGTTAGATTAACACTTGTTTAGGATTAAAATTAACATAATTTTCTCGTTACATTAACTATATTATTATACTACAATTTACAAAAAATTATTATTTAACATTCTTATTTGAGTAGGACCTTTTAACCTACCTCTTTGGCTGTAAACTGATTCTACAATACCATGACAGAGTTTCTGGAAAACAGTGAATGTCCTGCTGGTGTTTTTTGCGACCTTAGCAGGGCATTTGACTGTGTGGATTATGGCAAACTTATAAGTATATATATATATATATATATATATATATATATATATATATATATATATATATATATATATATATATATATATATATATATATATGTATTAGTACATTATTTAAATTGCTACTTAGTTTTTTAATTGGCAGAAGGCAGTATGTTTCCATAAAACACAAAAGTAACAAAATGTTATCAGAATCTTTAAAAGTTAATATAGAAGTGCCGCAGAGTTCAATTCTTGGCCCTGTATTGTTTACTCTCTATATAATTGATCTAGAGTTCCATTTAAAACATATCTGCCTAAAAACTTTTTATGCAGATGGCACATCATTAATTGTATCTCATAAAAATAATAACATCCTTGAAAAATAATGCAATGCAAACCTGCAAAGATTGTCCGTATGGGTTAATAACAATTCTTTGTATTTAAATACTTAAAAACCCAATTTTATTAGGTTTCATAACCAGGGACATGGTAGAACAGATTCATTATTTTTCAAGGATGTTATTATTTTTATTTTATTTCTTGTGTGTAATTGTTATTTTACGTTTAGGTATATATTTTACTTGTGTATTTTAAACTGTTTTAGATTTTATTTATTATTATATCTTATCCACCTGACGTTTTCTATACATGTACAGAAAATAAATATATATTATTATTATTATTGGAGAATGCCGTTTAAGTATAATATTTTCTTAAATAAATATTTAATTTATAATAAGTAAAAAATCATACTTACCTTAGACAAAGAAGTGTTTTTTTATAACAATTTCTAAATATCTTACTTAGATATATTTTGTATTTTTTTATGCAACCATTTACTAATTATAATTTTAATTACCAGCAGTGTTGTACCTATATAAAAGCAAGTTAGTGTAGTGAATTAAAAACTTTACAAAGTTGCCGAAGAAAGGCAGTTCAGAATGTGCGCTTTTATATTAAATCTGCTAAAAACTTATTTTCCAGTTTAAATATGCTACAGGTTCTTATTACGGCTAACAATGTCTTGTAAAAGATTGCCTAAAGTTAAAGAATGTTAATAAAACTTAATAATAGGATTTTGATTATGGATTTAAATTGGCGAGTTTTATTTTAAGACAAAATATGCAATATGTAGAGAAGTATTTTAATATCGAAGAAATAACATTTAAAATTAGATTCTTTGTAGATATTTCAAAAAGGTTTGTCATTTGGCATAAATTAATTAACCTGTCGGAAGGCAAAATTGATAATAAAAAATCTGTGCATTTGGTAGCCTCTGAATGGATTGGCGACCACACTTTTTATATCGTTAAAATGTCATTGATCAGTTATTCTGCTCCTAACGATCAGTTGGTTACCAATTTAATATGACAATTGACACATTGCCACTCAATTGAAAATTAATTCAATAACGTGCCGGATATAATCCCCCGGAAATTAATTTATCATTTATTTTCGCTTTTGGTCGGCTCCATCGTTTTAAAAGCTTACATATTATTTACAAATACTTATCTCCCGGCTATTGTCGCCAATATTATTATTTGATTAAGGGTTTCTAATAAATCGTTTTTATTAGTACATTAATACATTTATGGATATATTTTTATATTTTTATAAATTAAAAATGTATGTAAAAATTAACATATTAAATATTAAACATAATAAATTAATATTTATAAGCATCCTTGTATACAAATTTTAATTTAATTATATAAACCTATCTACTAATAATTATTAATACTTTATTAAACAATTTTATAATTTTATTATATATTTTATTTTAACAGGCAAAATTATTAATAATATTAATTAAGTGATTATAGCTTTATCAAATATAATAAATACACATATAAACAGTTATTATTTACCCAGTTTTCATAAAATTAATCACCCACCTAAATAATAATAGCAAAAGCTATGATATTTTTATCAATTACTTATTATTAAATATTCAATTAATAAATATATGATGAAATGTTATAATTTGGCAAACAAATTCAGTTTGGTTTGCAGTCAAGCAGACAACTATAGAACTACCATAAGTAATAAGGTATAGTATATTATAAGTTTGATAAACGCGAATTTTAATTAGGCACGAGCGAGTGTTTAATAGTTTATAAACGAGTTGCTACTATACTTTTTCTACGTCAAATACTTATTATTTTATAAAAATGCTTAAAATTAAATATTTGTATAAAGCGACATTCTTAAAAAAAATGGAATAAGTATTTTTAACTTGAGAATCTGTATTATCGTCGCGCCCATAAAAATGTCAAATTTGTATGTGTATTTCTTGAAAATGGACTGCAACCGTTTAAATCTTATATCTATAGAAGGGTATTTCCTTTTCAAATTGACCAGGCAAAAATGGGTAGGTCGTTATATTTTAACAAAAAAATTTTTACAGTTTTTTTTACCGAAATCGATAAAACCTGTAGTTTTTCTTTTTGCTTAAATTTGTTTTGTTCATCAGTAGGATTTTTTTTAAAAATGGACAAATACATCAATTTTTTTACGAGTGACATTTTATATTAAAAATACGACTTGGTCAAAGCCGTTCGATTGTT
The DNA here is from genome assembly GCA_921294245.1 of Brassicogethes aeneus. Lineage (NCBI taxonomy): Eukaryota > Metazoa > Arthropoda > Insecta > Coleoptera > Nitidulidae > Brassicogethes > Brassicogethes aeneus. Next base: position 51,094,710 of record OV121135.1, read on the forward strand.
ACAATTTTAAATTTTTAAATTGTTGTAAATGTTAACGACATACAAAAAGAATATATAAAAAATTGAGTAAAGTCACTCGATTTTTAAAAAGGGTCTTACACAGTAAATAAAATCAACTCTAAGCAACACTTATTAGAGTTCACACAGGTCCACACTAAATATATTTAGTGTGGACACTATAGTGTTGTTTTATAACACTACAATTAGAGTTAATTTGTAGTGTAATTTTCCCCAAGTAAGCAAGTATGATTTAACACTATAGCACTGAGGATAAAGTAATTTTACACTGTATTAAAAAGTGTTAATTTACCTAAAATCGTGTATTTCTACACTTCCTGGGTAAAATCCCACTTTTGTTCAGTGTAAATTAACACTACTTTGGAAAGGTTCTAATTTTAGAAAGGCTTTTACTGTTTTAGTGCAAACTTCTAGTGTAAATTAACACTATTATTTGAATAAAACCTATTGGTGGTAGTGAATAAAACGAAAAGGTAAATAAAGAGAAACATTTATTTGGAACAAAAATCTATGACAATTATCAAAATCGGTGCCTTTTAAAATATAATTTTATATTTGAGTCGTATGGCTGGCTTAAGCAAAATGGTTCCTTAAAACGTAAAAGTTTTAGATCAATGCAATATTTTACTGGCTGTCAACTTGTAAGCAATAAATTATCTTGAGAAATCATCAGTAATCCATTTTTCTGTTATAAAAAATGGGTGATCACATTGGTATAGAGGCGTCAGGCGGCTGTATGTCGGGGATTTACCACAAGTGTACAAATTTTCCACAATCTTAATAAAAATGTAGGTATAGGTTAACATAACAACCATTACGCTTGAAAATAAAAAGTAAATCAAGCGTGTATGTATTTATATTATTAATTTTACAAGTACCCGACCTACTGCCGTAAATTATTGATATATAATATAGGTCGGGTATGGACATCCTTTTAACATATTGGTATTTATTGAGTATTAAGGCTTAAAGAAAAATGAAGTATAATACTTACCAAAAAATAAGAATGTCCCCTTATGGATTCACCGTAATTAAAATCTAACTGAACAAAAATGCCACACTTCCACAACGCGGTATCTCCGGAGTTGCACTGCGTAGGTAGATAGGTACCAACCAAACATTCTAAAACGCATTTCGGTTATCAGTCTATTTTGCCACTATTGGTGTAATTTAACTTTAATTGTGATGCAATGTGCACTAGTAGTGTAAAGAAAAAAGAGAGCTCTCTTAGTAACATCAAAACAAACAAAGAAATTGGCATGCACTGTAGTGTACATTTTGTCACTATTTAACACATTAAGGGGTAATAAACACTCGCATTAAGTTTTTCTACCCTTTTGATTTATTTTAATAATAAATAGTGTGAATGTACCAATGAATAATGTTCATATTCTTTAAATGTGTTTAATAAAGTTAATAAGCACTAAATGCTACCTAGTGTATTTTGTAGTGTAACTTTTACACTTACAAAACAACTCTAATATTTTTACCCCTACACTAAAAAATGTACAAGGGCAAAATTTTTTACTGTGTAACTTTTTATTTTTTAATGAAAAACACCCCATGAACTTTTCCATATTTCTATTCAAAATAAAATTCTAAATACATATGTACATATGTCATTTCTCAATTTTTGACAGGTCAAATAATTTTTTGACATGAAAAAAATATGAAGTAAAAAAAATATGGCAATGTCAAAATATTGACCTCAATCTTTTTTTGCCTTTTTTAGAAAAAACCAATTTAAAAAAAAATTATTTTTTATATTTTTTGTATGTAGTAAACTTTTACATACAATTTAAAAAAAAAATGTAACAATCTAAACATATTTGGCCAAGTTTATGCATTTTCAAGAACCAAGTTTTCCCATTTTTAAGAAAAAATGTCACTCGTAAAAAGGAAAAAATTGATAAATTCTGTCCATTTTTCAAAAATTTCCTACAAAACAAATTTAAGCAAAAAAATAAGGGTCCCATCGATTTCGGTGGTCGATTTAAGAAGCAGGTTTTCACAGTGAAAGTGAAGAGAATGTTTTAAATGCACTTCACGGTGAAATTTGTCATAAAAACATGTACGGGCGTTTTAACAATAAAAGTAGAAAAACATAATTAATAATTAAAAAGTTTGATCTTGTCACAGATGTTTTGGAAAAAACAACAATTTTTGCTCCTTAATTTTCTTTTGGGTTGTTTTCTCGTGTAGGTAAATAAAATCAATACCGGCAAAGGTGCCAGCAACTATGAACTAAGAACATATAACAATATCTGTGAATAATTTAAAGGGAAAATTTGCGATAAATTATAATTATGGCTCACACCTGCTTCCACTAAATACCATTGTATTCTCGCTATTTTCTGCATTAACTTGGCAAAAGGGTTTTATTTATGTGCTAATTCCACAACTTGTCATTATAAGTAATATTTGTTTTGATACAGGTCTAAGACCAGAAAATGTTCTTAATTTATTATTCGGATTCGAGAAAATCTCCATATTATTCTCAGTTGTATTCACGTGATGATTTTTTCATTTTTCATTTCTTTGTTGCATGCAAATGTAGTGAAAGCCCTTATTTATTGTATATGAGCTAAATGATAAAGGACATGACATCCCTTGTTCAACAAGATTGGGGGGTCTTTGTTGTTCTCAAAAGCAAATACTTACATTTGCTGCGCAGTGGACTGTATAATTGTGCTTCCTCACCAAGCACACCATATATAGTTTAATAGTTACATGTGTAATTTCACGGCAATAAAAATTTTAATTGTGATCCCACAAAGGTATTTTCTCGTTCTTTCTTTCTCGCAAATAATGTTTTACAATTAAACTATAAAAATGTTGTGCCTTATATACTATAATTAAATCATATCATACATTTTTGTGTTTATGTTGCAGTGTAAAATGGCCAAGATAATGGCAATGCGACAACATTCCAAACAATGTCTTCTAGCCACAATACCTAAATGTATCTTATCTTAGTTGCACATTACTTCCGTAGACCCGTCATTGGACCTTGTTTGGGGTTGTTTGTAATAAACAGGTGCATAGATAAGTTTCATAATATTTGTAAAGATTTATGTATAAAGCTGTATATATATGGGTGAATCTCACGAAATGTCCCCCGATGGTGTTACCCCGTGATATTTAATCAAAACTAAATGAGTGTGACCTACACTTTTATTGTGTTTTGATCTTTCATAATTAAGTAGATATTACAGCTCAGGTTTCAGTTAACCGCAATTCATTATTTTTTACAATGTTTTAAAAGTCTAAAACCTATCCTCCGTGACTGCTACTCTTTCTAGGTTAACCTATATGTTTTCAAATATCTGAGGTATACCTATACTATAGTACACTGAAAGAAAAAAGCGGTCAGCGGTACCCATGGTAATGGTAAAATAGGCGCCAACCAATAGAACCTTAGTTGCTACCATTACAGAATGGTAATGAGTTATTGTTACGAATTGACATTACAGCAAAGTGATCGTTACCACTACTGCTTTAATTAAATTTTACCACTACATGTTGTTATACAATAACCGTTTTATTAAAACCTTTTACCACTACACACTGTTGAAACTTACGAATACATATTGGTATATGGTACGCTTAGTATATTATTTTAGCTACTTAAAATAGTTTTTAAAACAGGATATAACAGTAAGGCGAACCTTATCCAAAATCATTGTTTAATTTGTATTATTGATTGCACTTACCCCTATAATTTGGTTTTCTCAACAGCACGGTAAGGTAGTAAATAAATGACAATTATATTAAAAACATTCTTTATTAAAATAAAATTATTTATATGAATTTCCACAAAAATATAAGTTAAATAGGACCTACAAAAATTATGCAATAACTAAATATAATAAAAAACATGGCGGATCCTTAAATTATCGTACAAATATCCTTAAATTATCGTACGAATATTTTTAGAGAAATTGAATTATGCAGTAAAAACCCAACCCAACCAATATATAAATAACATGTGTTTGTTAATTTAATTTTTGTTTGTAGTTTTTTTTTCTTCTAAATTAGTGTTGCGCACACTTCCTAGTGAATGTGAGAAGTAAAAACCTTGCCGGTAACATAGGCATTAGGTAGGTATTATTTTAAAACATCGAGAGAAAACGAGTTATAGTTAACCCCCAAAAATCAATATTATAATACCTATAGGTAAAATGCGTTTTACGATCCGTACCGGTTAAAATGGGGAGTAGTTCCACAATATCCCAGTCCTTTTATAACTGTTCCACACCTACTCACAACACGATAAAAACAGTATAGTATAATATCACAAAACTACGCACTATGCAAAGCCGTAAACAGACAACCACTAAATGGCCAAATTTTCCGTTGCTTCTTGATTCGTACCAAATTTCATTAATTATAACATTATTAGTATTAACCACTGTAGTGGTAAACGTCAAAAAATTACTATTTGTAGTGGTAAGCTATTTATTATATTTTAACTATTTTGTTATAATCCGTGCTACTTATAGTAGTGGTAAATTTAATTTACAGAGTATACCATTTCGTAGTGGTATGTATCTCTCATTTAATATTAATCCTAATAACATTGTCCCTGTTGTAGTTAGTCAAAGTCACTTTACTACTACAAAAGTAAAATAAAAGTAAGATAATTTTTTTCAGTGTAAAGGCATACTAAAAATATCAGTTCACTAAATTAAACACATCCAAAGCAATCGAATCAAATGTAAAATACTATTAAAAATTTAAAGAAACAATTTGTATACCCATTTTTGTTTTTGCTGAAGGTCAGTTAGAATTTATATGCAGATGAGAGTGTTGCTGTTTTATAATTCTAAAGTTTAAGTTTATTAATTTGCTATTTAAAAACCTATCTACCGTGAAGTGTAATATCTCATTAAGTAGATTTTTTTATAAATATTTCATGTATGCACAATTGTATTTTTTAAAAATATTAGATGTCAAAAGATACAATAACTTATTTCAAATATACAAAGGGATGTTTAAAAAAAACATACGAAATCCTAACCTCCGTGAAGCTATCTTCCGTGAAGCTCTAATATTCAAAATGTATGATTTCTTATAATTCTTGCATTAGTGCAGAACCACTTATGTTACGTTATAACTAGACCTGGTGGCTTCCCAAAAACCCCATTCTAGAAAAACAGTGAAACAAGCAAAAATAAAAAATAATCATTTTCACTTGGGGGACATCTCAATATATTCACCCATATAATATATATATTATATAGTAGAAAGAAAATCCGAGTTTACTGATTTAACTTTAAAAATAACGAGAATTTTTAAAATCCCACTGGTTCAAAATTGACCAAAAAATAATATTTGGATAAAATATTTTGCATTAAAAATTCCCAACATGCATTTTCGACAAAAAAATATTTTAGAAACATTTTTCCACATGTGAAAATGGATTTACGAACTTTAACCCTATTCGAAATTTTAAAATGTGTTTTTAAATAATTATTTTTGAACACACATCAGGCTCGTAAAATTGATGGTGACTACAAAAAATTCCATCCATTTTATAAAATCTTGTGATGTTTTTAGATAATTTTAATAAAGAAAACGTTTATTCCTTTAAAAATATAAAAATCAAATCAAATATTGTCTACTGTATTTACTAAATATTCTGTTTATCTAAAAAAATATTTGTTTTTACGTCTTTAAACTTTGAAAAAAACTTAGTAAATGTATTTGATTTGTTTTTATTAAAGTCGTCAAAATCTAAGCAAAATATGAATGTAAAAAGACTAATTTCAAAAACAATTTGAAGTTGTCTGCACGTTTATGCCTTTCATAAGAAAAGTCTTTTCTGACATCTGCTACTGGAGACATTATTAAACCAAACGATTTCATGTTACAATCAACATAACTTGTTTAACTTGATAATATGTTGAATTAGCTTACTTGATAAAGGTTAATAAAGCTTTTTGTTATAAAATTGTTAAACGAATTATAAACTTCACTACTTTTAATTTTGGGTTAAAATAAGATAGACAGCAAAGCAATGAGCCTATAAATTTTATCATTTATAAGTTCCAGATACAAAACATTTGAATAATGGAACATTTAATGGAAATATAAAACTTTTTGATAAAACTCCTACTGGTTTTGTCTTTTGATAGCTTTAAAATTAAAAGTTTTAATTTTTTATTCGTGATAGGAGTTTAAAATTTAATATTGTATGAACTTTTGCCTGCAAGTGCTCTTTTGTAGATGCATTTTATATTACACATACTGCGTCCTCATAAAGATTTTCTTTATGACATTAAATGTGCCAATTCTGACGGGTTACTTTCAGAAATTCTTTACTTCTGCATTTATTTTCAAAAGCATAAACGAATGAATACATTGTACCTTACACACGATTGAGTGTTTTCTCTGAAATAATTAATAAACATATTTTGGTTGTTGTTTATCCTACTACTTGCAGGTAAACAAAATCAATTTTATGTTAATCCAGGTCCCCATATTTTTATGTACACCTGTAATCTGTTAACTAATTAAATAAGTAGTTTGTAATTATAACAAACATGATTTTCGTGCATGAATTAGTGCGAGATCTTGTTATTTCGAGATCTTGGTATTCCAAGATTGCATTCCCTAGTAGGCACCTAAGATATCATCTTAAAAGGTAAATATTTTTTTGAAAAACTGTTTTTAATTGGTGTAGTTATTCTTTATTTCCCGTGAAGCACACAACCAACAAACAAAATAAAAAGGACAATATTTAAAACAATGGCGGCTTTTTTATCGTCGTTTACAGCCTTTGTAATTTTTGAACAAAGAGATTTTAAGCAAGTAACAATTTAAGAATAAAAGGTAACGTTTAAACGTTTTAATTAAACTTTTTTAAATAGTGAATTGGTGGAATAGTGGTACAAAATTAAAAATGTATTTTTTTAAATTATAAATATTAATTTACATACAGTGTGTTTGATTTTGATTGGCGACAATAATTATTAGGTTTTTATTTGAAAATAATCGCATTTTTAAAAAAAAAATGTTTTTATTTTGTAGTACTCGAAAATCTAAATCTTGGGAAAAAAATATGTAATTTCCATGGCTTTCTAAGATTAATAGAAGAACTGCATACCTAAAAATCCCTAAAATGATAATTTTTTAGTACAATTTCATACAGGATGGTCAAAAGGCAACGCCAAATTTGAAATAAAAATCAATTTTTTAAGTATACTGTATAAATTCTAGTAAAGATTTTGCAAAAAACATTGCGATAATTAAATGTCATCGATGTCAGAAATATTAATCAAAATTTATGGTTTAAAAAAATAAAATGAAGGTATTTGGAAGTAAAGTTTTTTAGAATGGAAAGGTATAAATGCTAATTAAAAAAAGGATTAAATAATGGAATAGAAGAATGGAAGAATTAATTCAAATTAACATAGACTTAGCGGTACCAATTCTGAAGAACTGTTTTGCTAGCTATAGTGTAAAATAAAAAAATAAATAAATAAAAAAAAATTTCTTTAGGTATTAAACAAACTACACATTTGCTTAGTTTTGTTACTCCAGCTTATACAGTGTTCACAAATTAAAGTCAAAAACTATAAAAAATAATGGTACCTATTTTAAATAGAAATATTAATTTAAACACTTTATTTTGCCATCTTTGCCTTTAAAGCTAAAAACATACTCTCTAAAAATGAATTAGTCAAAAATGACTAGTTACTAAAGTTATTAGTGGCTGCTTTTTTACTTATACAATGGGAGACCATGGTACCCCCAACATTTAACGGCCAATTCTTATGTCCCCTGAATCCAAAAATACCGTCAAAAATTATGAAAGTAGAGTATAACTATAGTTTTTGAGATATAGTCAATTCCATAATGTACTGAAAATAGACCATACCTCAAAAACTGTACTACTTTTATAACTTTTGACGACATTCTAAATGTTCTGGATACAAATTTCTATTGACAAGAATTATTATTGGCTGCTTTTTTGCTATGACATTTAGTCATTTTTGACTAATTCATTTTTAGAGAGTATACCATCTTCCCAAAAATGAAGTTTTTATATGTTTGTATTCGTTTAACTGTGCAAATATTAATAAAAAAAAAATGATTACTTATCGAGATATTGAAGTATTAATTTTAACAACATGGTTATTTAATTGATGTGGTCTGACTTATTGTTACTTAATAAAAGAAAACAAAACTAAGACCCTAATTTATTAACTCCAACTTGGACAATTAATCATCCTTTGTTGTTTTAGTGAAATATGTTTGCTATTTCGCTAATTCGTACGTTTGGCTTCGGCGAGCCTAAGTGGATAAAATTAGACTCAACAAAGATATCCTTCTTGACGCAGTCAAAGCAAATTCCCAGGACAACTAACAAGGAACTTTCTGTACTAGAAGCGACTGTAATTTCCAGTGCAAACGGACAACACCACAGCATCTGTGGGTCGCCTTTTAATTGTTTAATTGGGAATTATGTGCTAATCCTTATATTCGACCTTTAAATGTTGAGACTAGCACAATACTAAGGGTGTTTCACATTCGTTGTCAGAAGTTTTTGGGGAACGGAAAAGATATAGATTTGAAATTTTAAAAGCGATTATAATCCATTAAGGTCTATTTTTCTAAAATATTTTAAACAAAATGCCTCTTCCGGTTCAACCGAAAGTGACACTAACTTTGTTATTTCAAATAGAATATATCGATGGTTATTTGACAAAACATCGTAAGCGACAATTTTATCAAAGTGTCAGTTACGATAAGCTGCAAATGTTAACATAATAGTTATCCCAATTTTGGAATCTAATATCCGTCACTTACGATAATATTGTGCTCCCGCCTTGATCTATCAAGGCGTTATTCCCGCTCTAAACAGTTTATTCGTGAGTATACCTGCATCGTGGTGATTGCTACCAAGTTTTAAAACAATATTTTATTTCATGAAAAGCTTATAATTCCTTTTTTTCATTGCATTATTAATAGATATCCTAATTATAATTGTTTTTACGTAGTGTGGTTCGTTAAAATTGTTTTTTGTAGTAATTGTATGTTGTTATAGCGTCAAATAATTTGACTCAAATTTATAACGGTTAGATCATGGTACCATGGGTTAGCTCATGGAGCCTAGACAAGGAGTCCGAACATCATGTAAACAAGAATCTTCCTAAGATAAGAGGGCGCTGGTGTTCCGTTTATTCTGAAACAATGGGGTAGTTAAATTTTTTCTGACCTATACTTTTTATGGTTTTATTCAAGGCGTTTTGTAATTTTAAACAAATCGGAATTTCAATTGAGTTTACCGTTTTCTAGATATTTACAAAAAAAAATCTCCCAATTACGTCACTAGGCTATTGACAACGTTGCCAGATTATTCTATGGTTGCCAGTGTGTTTAGTTTAGGATTCTTACGATAGATGGCGCCACGTTATAATATTTTAGTTTTAAAACCACTTGATCTATAATTTTAGTTTAGAAGAAAAAGAAGAATTGATTTTTTGACGTTTCTTTTTTTCGGGATATGTTTTTTTTAAATTTAGATTATTGAAAATCAATGTTATTGTTATGTTATTTGTAATTGATATTAGATAAGTGATTTATTAATAATGGACTCCAAAGCAGAGGAATCTTGTGGAATGGTTGGTTACATTGAACATTGGAGCTTTTAAACAAATAAAGTAAGTACCTATAATTATAATCATATTTTGTCGTAAATGCATTTCATTAGTATAATGCCTAGTTCTTTATATTCTTTTATTGTCGAAAAGTACAAAAATGTACTCTAGTATCTTTGAACAGTCCAAAAGTTTGTCATACATTTTTTTAATCTTACAAAAGGTTTTGATGCTCATCATCAGGGATGCAAGTTTTATAAAAATTATACACAAACATCATAAATACCATTGTGAACTTACATTTACTGTTATTTTTTGTAAATTTATTTAATTCATTTTCAGATTTATTTTGCCACTTTTTTCTATGAAATATATTAAACTCTGCTTTAGACAGTTATTAGGTACCTATTTATTACATTTTATTAGGTTTCACACGGTGTTTCAATGTGTAAACCTATCAATAAAATTTTAATTTCAGAATTTTCTTTAACCTCCTCTTCTTCTTCTTTCACTCAACTGACAGTGGCAGTATTTGTACATAACCTCTTCGGGTATTTTCTGACATAACCGAATGAAATCATTAACAAGACAACTTGACAACAGGGTAATTTTCAACCATTAGAATCTTGGTCACATGGCGAGGTTTGTGACGTCATAAAAATTTATACTTTTTGTAAATATCTCGAAAACGGTAAACTCAATTGAAATTCTGATTTCACAGAAATGTTTAATATTACAAAACGCCTTGAATAAAACCATAAAAAGTATAGGTCAGAAAAAATTTAACTACCCCATTGTTTAATTTGTACCAAAACGCTAGCATCGACAATCAGCGCCGCTGGTGGTGAAAAAAATAAACATAATTTGTACAATTTAGAGGGCTGGTTTTGTCAATTTCCCCTATTAAGTTCGGGCTCCTTGTGTAGGCTCCATGGGTTAGATACTTGTTTGTGAATAAAAATCGTTGGTTTTTTTTCAAATAAAGCTAATGTAGAATTTCATTTTAAAACATTGTTTGGCAAAATATCGTTGGTAATATTTTATAAATTAATTTTTTTGTTTTTTTTATTTGATAATAAAAGTAAAAAAATAAATGTCGCTAACGATGTTTTGACAAAAGTAATCATCAAATCTATATCCCACAAAGTAACGTAAATGTAACTTAAGGGGGGGGTAAGGTCAAATCATACGAAAAAAGCCATGTTTTCGTGATTTTTTTTCTGACGACGCAGTTAAAATTTCTTTACTCAACCAATGGTACATTGAAGTATGACATTCGAAGAATGTTTCATCAAATTTGTACAAAGAAATATTAAAAAATACGGCAATGGCAGCAATTGTTCGGACGTGTCTCGAAAAAAAGTTGAATTGCGGTGCCCCTCATAACTTGGTGCTGGATCATCTGAAATCAAAAAATCAAAGTTCATTCGTTAGATAATAGTTTTCCCCAGGTAACGCTGTCGAGTTTTTTCTTTTTTTTCCAATTTTTTCATTTTTTCGAACACTTTGAAGTGAAAAACACAATTTTGTGGGAAAAAATCGGCTAATTTGTTATTGCAAAATCAAAATTATGAACAAAAAACAAAAAAACTCGACAGCGTTACCTCGTAAATGATGTACAGAAATAGTGTTTAAAACTTTAAAGCGTTTTTCCCACAACTCACGTTTTCAAAGTCGGTGCCCCTGATAACTCCAAAACTACTGCACCGATCCTTTTGAAATTTTAAACACTATTTCTGTACATCATTTACGAGGTAACGCTGTCGAGTTTTTTTGTTTTTTGTTCATAATTTTGATTTCGCAATAACAAATTAGCCGATTTTTTCCCACAAAATTGTGTTTTTCACTTCAAAGTGTTCGAAAAAATGAAAAAAATTGGAAAAAAAGAAAAAACTCGACAGCGTTACCTGGGGAAAACTATTATCTAACGAATGAACTTTGATTTTTTGATTTCAGATGATCCAGCACCAAGTTATGAGGGGCACCGCAATTCAACTTTTTTTCGAGACATGTCCGAACAATTGCTGCCATTGCCGTATTTTTTAATATTTCTTTGTACAAATTTGATGAAACATTCTTCGAATGTCACACTTCAATGTACCATTGGTTGAGTAAAGAAATTTTAACTGCGTCGTCAGAAAAAAAATCACGAAAACATGGCTTTTTTCGTATGATTTGACCTTACCCCCCCCTTAAGCGACAACACTAATTTTACATTTTCCTAAAGATGTTCTTCTAAAATATTTAATGAAAATTTTAGATTGGATTCGATCTTACTTAAATATTTGAATTCTACATTAATAAAATAATGCCTCACCAGTTATTTAACTTTAAAAATAAAGCTCCGACACAAAAAAAATCTCTCCTGTAAAATTTAGGTTTTGTCGCATTTTGTCAAATAACCATCGATATATCGATATTTTTTGTCCCCCACAAATGTGTCACTTTGTATTTATATTTTATATTTTTAAAGCAGTCAACCTGATTAATCCATTTAATTAGTAAAAAGTTCCTTTCTCTATAATACTTTTTACCTACATTAAAGATTAATCCCACTAATTACAATAGTCTAGACAAAAGCGTTCTACACAAAAAGATGTACACAAATTTAAAATTAAAACGGCAATTTTAAGGGATTCTTTTCATCTTCTATGATTTCAATTTTAGCCGGTAAATTCAGTGGCCCCTCTTGTGTCGTTTTCGTCTGGACTGGTGCCGGCAATAAAAGACTTCGTCTTGATTAGTCAGCCTTTTCTGCACTGAAGTTGTTAATAAAGAAAGACAAGTGTTGCGTGCAAGGACTCTCAAATCACCCGGTAGCTTTAATTTCACATCTGCTTCGTCGTAATGAATGTTAAAGTTAATGCAGCTGAAATTTCAACAAGCGACAAAAAATTCGACTTCAAACTTTGCGAATCTTTTCTTTTTGCGCTACAAAGATGTTTTTCTACTCCCACCTTTAAAACGCCCTTTATTGTACATGTTTCCATGACACTAAGTGACCTTTTAAATACACATTGACAAGTTGTGGCTTTACGGCTCTTTAGTCACGGGCTGAAGTTAGCAACAGGTTTTTAGTCACGGGCTGAAGTTAGTTTTAAGTTAGTTAAAAGTTGTCAAACGTCATACAATCGTTAAAATAAAGTGCCTTTCTTGTAAAATAATACTAAATGTGAAAATTATTTTATTATCTCAATACAAAAATATTAAATAGTTTCTCAACGCCAATATTTGAAAAGTTTATACGAACATTGTACTGACCTTTTAATTTCGCCGGCAGTAAACTATAACTTAAATTCGAGCACGGATTCCACTGTAAAGTCCTCATAAAACATTTCCTTTACTTTCACTGTGAAAAACTGTCAATTTTCAAGATACATTTCGATTTATAACCTTTATAATTGTTTTTATAAAATGTAAAACTGTGACATTTGACAGTTTCCCCTGTTGTTTCATAGATGGCGCCCTATACAAATTTTTGATTTAAATCATTTTAAGATAATAATAAGTATTTCTCGTAGAAAAAGTATAGTATGCACCTCGTTTATAAACTTTTCTATACACTCATTAACTTAAGCACTCGTTTGCAAGCTCGCTCGTGTCTAAATTAAATTCGTGTATAAAATGGCGTTTATCAAACTTGATACATAATATACTATTAGGAACCAGGATTAAAGTTATGCATCAAGTTTTATAAACTCCATTTAGGTTACGAGTTTTAAGGCACGAGCGAGTGTTTAATAAACACGGGTGTCTAAAGAGGTTAATAAAACGAGTCACATACTATACTTTAACTAAAACAAGGCTTTTGGCTAAAAAATGTCTAACCATAGTGTGGCGCCTAATTTTCTTTAATTTTTAAATATCTTAACTGATTTACTTATAAGTGCTTATAAGGGTATACGGGTAAATTTAAAAGGAAACGATGTACACGTCATCGATGATCATAATTTTGCGCACTGGTACCAATACTAAATATATAAAACAAAGTCTGTAATTGAATATTTTAATGTATTTTAACCAAATTAAGTTGACAGCAATTGCAATGTTGTCATGTTTAGAGTTTCAAAGCTGTCAGTTGTGTTTTTGAATATTTCATTTAATTCGTGTACTTACAATTTCGTTAATTTTGTTTGTTGTTAGTGTTTAAGTTTTTATTGTCGTTTTTATGTATGTAAAATATCTTTTTTTTGTTTTTCCTATATTTAAAATGCCGAAGCATTTAAATAGTCGGAGTCAAGAGTTGGTATCATCCTTAATACGCTATTTTGAGGCAGAACGGGATTATTATTAATTATATATTAGAATATTTAACAAAATATATGTTGGATACATAAAATAATAATATATAAGCCAAATACTGACTTTAGATGGCAAAATTTCTGGGTTTTATAGCTGAAAATTTCTTTAAAAATGGCTAAAAACATACTTTTCGCGGTGCATCATATAGGTTATAACTTAGAAAAAGAATATAAGAAGGGCGACCACTGTGAAACACAAACCTCATAAACGCCTGCCAATTAGGGCCGTACTCCAAATATTTTATTAACTTTTATACTACAGGGCCGGCTTTATCTATTTTGTATATATTAATAATTATAATATTAATTTATTTAAATTTGACCAATAAAATAAAATAGTTGCAAAGATTTATTTATTTTAAAAAGTAAATGGTTATAATACACTAATTTTAACAATAAAATAAATTAAAGACTATACAAACATTGCATCTGTATTTTGAATGGGTTCAGAAGTGAAAGAAGGTATAAAACTTCCCTCCTGCATCGGTTTTGGCCCTAAAAAAACATACATGTATTAAAAAAATTTTGATGTCCATTAATGCATTACATTTTTTAACAAAAGTAAAAATTTTAATAACTTCTTCCACCAGGGACATCAGTACGCTGGAAATTACTTTCAAACAACAATAGTCCCTATTAAAGCAAATGTCCCAATATTATTAAGTAGTATTGGTTTTTGCAAAAAAACTAATCGTAATAAATTACATACAAATTAATTATTTAATAGGTATGTCAATCTCCAAAAAAACATTATAAAAGCAACTGATTTATTGTATATACTTACTGTAACTTCAAGGGAAAGCAATACAGATGAAAAAAACTCAAAAAATACTTAAAAGCTTATAAATAGATCTTTACCGTTATTAATATTCTTTCTATTGTTGACAGAAGTCAAAACTGACAGTTAAAATAATTATTAAAAAAGATGACTTAAGCCACAAAAAGAAAATACGGCAACGTTGCTCGGGAGGCGCTTGTTGCGCATATTCCTATATGAGTTTCACCCCCCTGGGTTATAAAACTCTGACTTTTGACATTTTGGTATTCTAAGGTCCCAAATCTAGGGACCCTATGGTATTATTCATGTAAACGCCATCTATCGCCCTGTAGTTGCAATACCACTTTCACTTGATGCAATGACGTGTACGTCGTTTTAAATTTGCTATAATTCATATCGTAAGCTACATTACACAACTACATATGGTAAGTCTTTTAACTTGAAACTTTAAAATATCTCAGTAGAAAGGCATTTTACAAAAAAAAATTAAATGATTCGAGGGGGAAATAAAATGGTACCAAAATTATTCTCCATAGTCTCATCCTTATAGGGAGGGCATAGGGTAACTTTAAAATTTCCTATAGGAACACTATATGGAACACCCTAATTTTATTGCAGATACGGATCATTCGACTAAAAATAGGCAGATTTGGTCTAAAACATTTTTTCATATTTCTAATTCGCTTAATTAAATTTTTATGGGTTGATGGTACTTGTTGATACACACCGTCTTTGAGATAGCCCCACAAAAAGAAATCCGGCGAAGTAAGATCAGGTGATCTAGCCGGCCAACCAACCGGACCAGCTCTACCAATCCCGCGACCATTCAAATTACGATCAACTACTTGACGTGCTAAAAATGAATTAGTCAAAAATGACTAATTTAATAGTTATTAGGGGCTGCTTTTTTACTTGTATTATTGTTAACCATGGAATACCATGATATCCCAAAAATTTAACAGCCAATTCTTATGTAAAATTGTCCCCTGAATCCGAAAATACCGTCAAAAATTATGAAAGTGGATCAGCTTTTGAGATATAGTCAATTCCATATTAAATGGACAGATTAAATTTATATGATAATTTTTCCAATAAAAAAGTTATATATCACTTTTATATTTTTATTGAAAAATTATTGTATAATGGAGAAATCGAACAAAATTGATTTTTTTATTGCAGCGCCAATATAAAAAAATGTTTTAACCAAAATCTACCTATTTTTATTCGAATCAATTAAAATCAAATCTAACCCCCCCCCCCTCGAATCATAAAATTTTTATTTTAAAATTTTGCTTGTAAAATGTCCATTTGCTAAGATATGAGTTTCAAGTTAAAAGACTTACCCTGTACAAAAAAGGGAGTCTGAAATCAGGTTTATTTTCGTCCCTAGTTGTAGATATGGGTTTATTTTCATAATCATGTGCATAAAATCTAATCAAACTTGTGGACGTTAAAACTAAATATAAAAATGAGTGGTTTAATTTAGGAAATTCTGTTAATTTTCTGTATTAATTTAGAGAAGTGATGTTTCAATTAAAACTTCCCCAAAAGTCTATTTCCTTATTTAATTGGAAAAAGGGGGGACTAAAATTTAAATCAATAAAATATATGGATTTATTTTACAGTCCTTGGCTTTATGCATAATTTTCTTGAAGGACGAGATTGGAAATGTGTAATTAGTGAATTAATAAAGTTTTACTCGTTAAAATTAAAATTAATGACTTCAAGTGCTGCAAGCTCGAACCGAAGTGCTACAAGCTCGAACATGTTTCTGCAGAAAGCATACTTTCGAGTTCTATAAAGCCTAGACGTGAAAGAAATAACATTGTTGTCACTGCAGAATGGCAACACCACTTCAAGTTATTTATTATAGTTATTATTTAGGGTACGTGGCTTTCAGGCAAGATCTAAAAAATTGGATTATTTCTTGTACCAAAAAAAAAATAATGGCTTAAAAAATATCATCTTTGTAGACTCGCGTTTCTTTCACTCAGCTTCTCAAACGCGAAATTAAAATAAACAAAACATTTGATCCGAGGTTCTGCGGCCTAACGCAACATCAAAAGTTTTCCCGGAGAATTACGTCATTTCAAGCGGAAAATGTATACGCGTCTCCCGAGATTCTCGGCTCATCATCCGGGAATTAAAGAATCAGTGTCGCCAACATCGTAAACCGTTATTCAACGTTGACATTTCAGATTTATTCTACGTTGTCGAATCCGTTATTTCTATCCGGAGAAAAAATATTTAAATTTTTGTACTTTAAGACGATTTAGGGTGCCAACTGCAGCATATTGAGATGTACCCCAAGTAAAAATAATTATTTTTTTTATTGTTTCACTGTTAGTCTAGAATGGAGTTTGGTTTCTGGTTCTGCACTAATGCAAGAATTTTAAGAAACCATACATTTTGTATATTAGAGCTTCACGGAGGTTAGGATTTCGTATGATTTTTTTTAAACATCCCTTTGTACATTTGAAATAAGTTATTGTATCTTTTTCACCTTAATATTTTTTAATAATACAATTGTACATACATAAAATATTTATAAAAAAATCTACTTACTGAGATATTACACTTCACGGTGGATAGGTTTTTAAATAGCAATTTAATGAACTTAAACTTTTGAACTATAAAACAGCAACACTCTCATCTGCATATAAATTCTAACTGACCTTCAGGAATCACATGCATCTATAATGTCGTAAACAGAGGTTTTTGCTTATTTAAAATGATTAAAGCGCCATCCGGTGCATAAAATTTAAAGCAAAAACAGATTTACGGAGGATAGAATCAATTTTTTAACACCTACACAAATGGTTATAAAAATTATTTCTTTTAATTTTTAATAATATTTTATATTTGATTCGATTGCTTTGGATGTGTTTAATTTACTTAGTGAACTGATATTTTTAGTATGCTTTTACTACTTTAGATATTTAAAATGTATTATACATATAATAGGTTAACCTAGAAAGAGTAACAGTCACGGAGGATATGTTTTAGACTTTTAAAACATTGTAAACATTAATGGAACCTGAGCTGTAATATCTACTTAATTATGAAAGATCAAAACACAATAAAAGAGTAGGTCAAACTCATTTAGTTTTATTAAATATCACGGGGTAACACCATCGGGGGACATTTCGTGAGATTCACCCAAATTGTCGTAGTATTTGCAATTTAAATTTTGAATGTTTTGATTTTACAAATTACATTATGTTGGATGTATTCCCTTTATGTAAAGTAACCCACGTTATGTCTATAACCATAATTTAAACATATATAATAGGTAAGGGTTTTCAATTGAAATAATATTTTTTTTCTATTGAAATGGTATGAAATAGATGTGTAATTAACATTGTAATGTTTGCGTTAATTTTAATTAAAGAAACTTTTGCTTTTCAAGCAAACTATTCATATTTAAATTAGACATTAGCGAGAATTTTTTTTGTAGTAATTTAATTAACGAAAAATACATACATGATGTTTAAACTTTATAATATAATTCCAAAGTCCAACTGTTTTATTTTAATGTAAAATAATTTTACTTTTAATTTCTAGTTTGTGGTTATAATATTTTTATTTGAAGCATAAAATTAATTTTACTGAGAGTCTTTTTATATAAAAAAATCTTAAAAGTTTGGCAAAAGTTTTAAAGTCCCATTATTGCCTGCAGATGTAAATACTTTTGAAAACGCTTTTATTGTTTTTTAAAATCTAATCCCAGTATTTTTTGTTTTAGATGCTTTGTTTTAGGTTTTATTTTTATCCGTACTATATCAGATTAAAATTAAATGCGCTATTGTGGGGCTCTAGAAGATGAGAAAATGAAAGTGGCTATTATTTTTAAAAGGGCCCAAAGCTATTCGTTTAATTTAACAAATGGATGTGGTGTTATTGGCATCATAAATATTTCTAAAAAATACTTAACAAGGAATCTATTGATAACTTGAAATCAAAAACAAGTCAAGAGTTTTTCAGTGTCTGACACCATTACATGTTTTGATATCTGTTTGATTGAATTTTTTCCTTTCATGTCTCGTCAGTCACAATCAAACAATGTAAATCTAAATAAAATTAAAACAAAGATATGGGGTATTTCACGTGAAATCGTGAAATTGTTTAGCTTTTTACATATGGGTGAATTTCACGAAATGTCCCCCGATGGTGTTACCCCGTGATATTTAATAAAACTAAATGAGTTTGACCTACACTTTTATTGTGTTTTGATCTTTCATAATTAAGTAGATATTACAGCTCAGGTTCCAGATTTTTAACCGCAATTAATTATTTTTTACAATGTTTTAAAAGTCTAAAACCTATCCTCCGTGACTGTTACTCTTACTAGGTTAACCTGTATGTTTTCAAATATCTGAGGTAGTAAAAGCATAATAAAAATACCAGTTCACTAAGTAAATTAAACACATCCAAAGCAATCGACTCAAATATAAAATATTATTAAAAATTAATAGAAATAATTTTTATTTATTTATGTAGGTGTTACAAAAATTGATTCTATCCTCCGTGAATCTGTTTTTGCTTTAAATTTTATGCAACAGATGGCGCTTTAATAATTTTAAATAAGCAAAAACATATGTTTACGACATTATAGATGCATGTGATTCCTGAAGGTCAGTTAGAATTTATATACAGATGAGAGTGTTGCTGTTTTATAATTTAAAAGTTAAATTTCATTAATTTTCTATTTAAAAACCTATCCACGGGGAAGTGTAATATCTCTGTAAGTAGATTTTTTATAAATATTGTTTGTTTGTACAATTGTATTTTTAAAAAATATATAGTGTCAAATATACAATAACTTATTTCAAATATACAAAGGCATTACAAAACTCAATATTGTAATTTCCCGCTACAAAATGGATTACCTTTTTTCTTAACAACCCCCTTATTATTTATATGAAATAAAAGGGTTTGATAATATAGAATTGATATTATTTAAAAATAAATGTTTCTATGTTTGGTTAGGTCGCATTATCTTCGGTAATAAAAAAATTCCATAAAATTTCTTATTAAAAAGTTTATATTTATAAATTACTTAATAGTTTAGCTCTGTAGTGGTCAAATATATAGTTTTGGTCATTTTCGTTGACTCTTTTTTATAAGAATACCTACATACTAAACGAAAAAAACTTGGGTCAAATATTTGTTATTTGTTTAGGCTAAAAGTTGCTCGAAATAAAGTCGCAACGAAATTAAACACCAAAGTAAATTCGTTCGGTCAACAATCAATTTAACAAAATAACAATCCATACATTTCAAATCAGATTTGATTTCCCATTTGCCGAACTCTCAGAACTGTTTGCTGCATTCGGTAAATAGTTTTGCTAAAATGGGGAATTAAGTTAAACGTTTCCAGCAAATACGTTCCGACGACGGAGTGTCACGTCGTGACGCCACGACGCATCGGCGTCGCCTATTTTAAGCGAACTTTTGAGCAAGGTATCCATGAGTTAAACTTACAAAAAAACATTTACTGACAATTAAATATTCAAAAATATTTTAGGATTCGGACCTTAAAAAATTTTGAGAGCCTATTTTTTATTTTATAACTTAATTATACTTAAAACACTAAGAAACTATAAAACTAACTAAAAACTTAACTACTAAATATATTTTATATATTTCGTCGCGAGTACCAAAGCTCAACTAACTGCTCCATGCTGCGCTGTTCCTTATATATTCAGTGCCTACGTGCCTTCCCGAATATTCCAGCTTCGGACCGCTCTCGATCGCTCGAGCGCTGACTCACCGGCGATGAGTCATCATTTCGAGATCCAGAGCAGTACCTGCTACATTATTTAAAAATATACTAGATATAGGGTGGCCCAACGAAAACGGACAGATTTTAACGTTTTGGCAACAACAAATAATTACAATGTTATCAAATATTAAAAATATTTCCCAACAGCAAAACAAAACACAAAGTGCTTAATTGTTACACTTCGCTTCTGAAGATGACAACATCGTTAGCGAAAGGTACTTTAAGCACTTTGGGTTTTGTTTTGGTGTTGGGGAGTATTTCTAATATTTGTTTAGCATATCATCAAAGTTGTCCTTTTTCAAGTACAATTTTCTTGATAAAAATAATTCAAACGACTCCTCAAGGAATCATATTACTATGTTTTCAATAAAGTGAAATAAAATCTTTTTATAAACCTGAGTAACTTCAAGTATTCGCCTTGAACGCAACAAATTCAAAGAGCTTATATCTACTGCATCAATTGATAAAGGTTTCTTATTTCAATGAACTCTCTTTTGCCAAAGAAATTCACTTTTTATGTGCCAAAAATGTTTTATTGAAAGTATCGCATTGAAATCTTGTCGCTGATTAAAATTTAATTAAAAGTCTCGCAACTTTATAAATATATCATTAATATGTCAATATTTTTTTAATTAACGATATTAAAAAAAATTAGGGATTTATTATTATTAGTAGTTTTCTAAAAGAAATTTTTAAATATACAGGTTTTATTTAGTAACATACAAACGTGTGATTTATTTCTTAAAGGTGGTTGTAAATCCGGTAAAACAAAAAACATTAGAATTTATCTTACAGGCAATAAATCTCCATAAAGTTTTTTCTAAGGATGTCCGGTGTTTAGGATAAAACCGCACTATTGTCTGATAAGCCCCAAGGCGCGCTATTTCCGTCATTATTTATATGAAAAACTTATCCCTTTATAATTTACTTTTAAACGTAAATAACGGGTGTCTCAGAATTTAGCCCTCTTTTTATGTCTGAGCTTACGGCGTTTTTGTTGTATCGTCCTTTTCGGTTTAAGTAGATAATTGAGTTATCTGTTTATTGCAAACTTGATTAAAATAAACCAAAAATAACTAAACTTTAAATTTGTCTTAAGGTTAAAGTCTTCTAGTCCATTAAGCCTTCACTAAAAGTTAAACTTAATAATACGCGCACATCCTCCCATTATAATGTCAAAGGATATTTGCTAAAGCTAAGGATAATAAAATTAAACGTTTTGTAACTTTGTAATATTAAAGGACGGTTTGTTTAATTTTAAGTACGTATTTGTAAAAATATGTACTCGCAAGCGTGTTATGCTGTCATTATAATTTAAAAATCGATATTTTCCACTGTTCATTCAATTTAGGGTTTGACGACACACCACAGACAGTTTTCCCGAAAAAATTTAACCCGGTTTTAAAATGTTTACTTTAATATTTACATACAGTTTAAAAAACAAATTATTACTTAATTTTTGAGTCAATTCATCTTGGATTTTGCTTAAATTTTATAGAAATATTCATTAGGATCAAATGTATCAAATATGGCCTATTCGAATTCAAACTTTTTAAAATCGTCATTTTTATGTTTTAATAATATATGCTGTAATTTTTTTTCTATTAAAGATATTTTAAATTTTAAGATGTCATTTAAAATCTAAAAAATAGTACTTTTTATAATAAAAAATAAATTCAATCAATCAATATTTCTAAATAATTACACAATGCTGAAAAAACAAATATTTTAACTAAAAAGTTATGCTAAAATAACAAGCTTTTAAACTTTGCGATAAGGACTAAATTTCCTGTAAATTTTAAATTTCTATCTAGAAGTTAACATTTATATTATTAAGGATTTAAAGCCCATGTAAAAGTAAAATGGATAAAAATATTAAAACAAGTCAAATAGGCATTTCATTTTCAAGGTAGGACTAAATATCCTGTTAATGTCATATTTTTATATTCAAATCAACATACTTATAATGGATGAAATAACGCGACTTTTTAATATTTCAATATTTTTCTTCTTTTAAATCTACTGTATAACCTTTAAATAAGAAAACCAAACTACCAGACATTTAAACACCAAGGTAGGGGCTAATTATCCTGTAAATTTCATAATTCTATTTGGAAGTCAACATCCTCATATAATGGCCTAAATACAGCGATTTTCTAGAATTTTACAATTTCAAGCATTTTTTTTTTTGGAAACCCTAGGCGAAACGTGTCAATTGTATGTTTTATTTTGACTTTGGTATGTAAACTTAATATATGAAAAAAATTCGGTGTTTATATTAAACAGCCGAGACATGGGAAACATTTAAAAACACGAAAAATTAGTAAAATACCCGTTTTTTCAGCACCGTTTAATTATATTGAAATAATAATTGAGTAAATTTATATTTTTTTTTATAAAAACTACTATCTTTAAGCTTTAAAATAACATTTTAAAATTTAAAATATCTCCAATATAAAAAAATTTACAGCTAAAATTATTAAAGCCTTTTTAAAAAGTTTTACGCTCTTTTACAACAATCAAAAACTGCTTGTGAATTGTTAATTTTTAAGTTTAGGGTTGTAATGCAATTATATTTTTTGTTTTAAAATAAATTGTCTTTTAATAGTATATTATGTATCAAGTTTGATAAACGCCATTTTATACACGAATTTAATTTAGGCACGAGAGAGCTTGCGAGCGAGTGCTTAAGTTAATGAGTGTATAGAAAAGTTTATAAACGAGGTGCATACTATACTTTTTCTACGACAAATACTTATTATTATCTTAAAATGATTTAAATCAAAAATTTGTATAGAGCGCCATCTATGAAACAACAGGGGAAACTGTCAAATGTCACATTTTTACATTTTATAAACACAATTATAAAGGTTATAAATCGAAATATATCTTGAAAATTGACAGTTGAAGTAAAGGAAATGTTTTATGAGGACTTTACAGTAAAGTCCGTGCCCGAATTTAAGTTATAGTTTACTGCCGGCGAAATTAAAAGGTCAGTACAATGTTCATATAAACTTTTCAAATATTGGCGTTGAGATAATAAAATAATTTTCACATTTAGTATTATTTTACAAGA
The DNA here is from genome assembly GCA_921294245.1 of Brassicogethes aeneus. NCBI lineage: Eukaryota > Metazoa > Arthropoda > Insecta > Coleoptera > Nitidulidae > Brassicogethes > Brassicogethes aeneus. The sequence goes on from OV121135.1 coordinate 51,118,273, forward strand.
AAGGCACTTTATTTTAACGATTGTATGACATTTGACAACTGTCAACTAACTTAAAACTAACTTCAGCCCGTGACTAAAAACCTGTTGCTAACTTCAGCCCGTGACTAAAGCTCCGTAAAGCCACAACTTGTCAATGTGTATTTAAAAGGTCACTTAGTGTCATGGAAACATGTACGATAAAGAGCGTTTTAAAGGTGAGAGTAGAAAAAATATGTAAAAATAATATTTTAGCTTCTGAGAGACGAATCGTTGTCAAGTTATTTGTTAAATAATTATTAACTCGACGCATATTTTTGTCAGTGTTCCTTTAAGTAATGTAAATAGAATCACTTGTTGAATATTTGAAATTTGCGTAACTTAAAAGAAATGTTTTCGTTTGACTATCAAATTCTTGTATCATTTCAAAAATTTGTAAACCAAATGGACTTATTTAAATTTATGCATTAAGTGACATTTTAAGCAAAGGGTGTACAGTGTACACTGTAGACTTTGGTAGAAACAAATTTATTTTAATTTTATTAACTTCATAAAATATTCAAGTATATATATAAATTTATTTTAATTTTATTAACTTCATAAAATATTCAAGTATATATATAAATATAGGTATATATATAAATATAGGTTATAAATTACTTTAATTTTATGGGGAAGATAATATCCTTTAATCTTAAATTGAGTTTCAAATTCATTATTGAAAGAAATTAATTAATCGAAAGCCTCTAATATGCTAATTCTGCTGTAACTAATTTTGCATTTCCCTCCTTAATGATACATTTATAATCTAGCAAATTGGAAATTAGTTTGATACAGTACGTAAGTTAATAGGTTTTTTTACTCCCACCTTTAAAACGCCCATTATCGTACGTTTCCATAACACTAAGCGACATTTTAAATACATATGAACAAGTTGTGGCTTTATGGCGTTTTAGTCAAGGGCTGAAGTTAGTTTTAAAATAGTTGCCAAATGGCATATAATCGTTATTCCATATTAAATGTAAAATTGACTATATCTCAAAAACTGTTCTACTTTTTAATTTTTGGTGACATTTTCGGGTTCAGAAGACAATTTTACATAAGAATTGGCTGTTAAATTTTGGGATACCATGGTATTCCATGGTTAACCATAGTACAAGTAAAAAAGGAGCCACTAATAACTATTAAATTAGTCATTTTTGACTAATTCATTTTTAGAGACTGCCCTTTTTGTATAATAATAACTACTAAATGTGAAAATTATTTTATTATTTAAAAATACAAAAGTATTAAATGGTTTTTCAACGCCAATATTTGTAAAGTTTATATGAATATTGTAGTATTTAGTTTCGCCGGCAGTAAACTAGATTTAACTTTAAAAATTTCGGGTGGAGACTCCATCGTTGAGTGCCCATAAATCATTTTCTTCACTTTCACTGTGAAAAACTGCTTCTATATCGGATTTAAACGGTGGTTAGTCCATTTTCGATTTACAAATAAAAAATTGATACATAATATTTGGTCTTCAAATATTTTTGTGGCGGCATTTCATCTGATTTAATTTGATTGTGTAAATCAGATACCAACTTTCCGAGGTTATTTTTTTACGAATGGTTTTATTTGTTGTTTTTACAAGCGCTAGCGTACAATCAGTTCGTTGTGTCACAACACAAATCAGCATGGACCGGGATGGAACCATTGTAACGATTATTCTAGCAAAAAAATGCATAATTCGCGTAAACACGACATTCGCTTTGCTGCCATGATGCGATGACAGCCGCTGGCGCTAATTAAAATTGATCAATTTGGGGGAAACAAAAGCGATTAAATATGGCAAATGCGATAAAAGACCCGATGATTTATTTTATTTTTTGTAGTTAAAAATTCCTGGACATTTTACTTTTAAGTTTAAGCATTGTAAGCGTACAACCCCCCCCCCAGCAAAGAATCTGTAAAAGTTACACCCCAAATGATAAATGAAATATAACACCACGGAAAATGTTACGACAAATAAATAAAATAAATACTTTCGGTAATAAAGCTCATTAATTTAGTAACCCAAGGTACTGTTGAGGTGTTGTATTCATGGGCAAAGTATTAAAAGGAAACTTATAAATACAGTTAATAAAAGACAATAAATTACGTTTGAACTCAGGTCAAACACCCGGAAGGCTCCCGTTTATTTTTATATAAATATCGCTCATAAAACCTTCCAAAATGAGGGATTATGGGAGAGAGTTAAACGTATGAAATATTTAAAATTTATAACAAACAATAATGATATTAATTTGAATAGAGCAACAACAATAACCTCAACCCAAAGTAAGAAAGGGACATCCTACAAACCCTTAAAACTACACATTATCTCCTTACTGCGACCAAAACCCACATATAATACAAATAAATAAATATATAAATACCATTTGATAAATAATACCTACATAATACCTACTAGAGAATTCTAAGCTCTCGTTTTGATGCTCCTCGTTTTAATTTTTAGTTTGTTTCTTTGTTTGTTTGTTTGGTGAAAGTAGATTGAGTCTTAGTCTTTATTTTTGTATTTGAAATTTAACTTTAATAAACCTAATAAAATTTACAGAATGGGCTTGTTGTATCAGGACTCCACGGAAAGTGGATAAATTTAATGGTGCTATCGTACAATTACTGTTGCTACTCACTCCAAATGAAATACCAATTAATTAAATATGACTGGTAAAAATCACTAAAATCAACTAATTATGGGACATAAATATGAATCTGTGAGTACAATTTAATAAATCCCGTATTCAAGAAAATCGATATTAATTACACTTAAGCGTTTATGTTAAATCCCCTTTAAGAAATATTTATTAAAATAATTAAATAATCTCAAGTACAATCCTGACAGTTAGCTAAATAAAATCGAATACGTCCCTGCCCTTTTAGTTAGATAAAATCCGTACAACCCTGTTTTTTTTAATTAGATAAAATCCGCACAACCCTGCTCTTTTAATTAGATAAAATCAAGTACCAATAATTGTTTATAACTTAAAATCTAAATCACAATACGAAATAGATAAAAACGAGTACAAATTGTTTATTATTTAAAATCCAAATTATAATACGAGATACCTAGTTCAAACGCATGTCGATTACGGGCGTGGTTTATTAAAACGGCAGCCATCATGGCGGAATGACGCCAAGTCATAGATATCATATGATAGAATATTTATCTTTAAACAAGGTATTTGTGTAAACTAATTATACCAAATTGTTTGGAAATATTTATACTACAATAATTTAGTTATTTAAAATGTACAAACCTACGAATTTAAACACTTTTACATTAACCAAATTCACACATGTTGTTCGCCACACAGGTTCTTCTCGTATGATCCCCATTCTTCCCCCCTTCCTTTTCCCACCTAAACAGGAGTATCTTTCAACCCAATCGTTCGGCACTCGGTACGTCAATTACATTTCCGTCGCGCTAAATTTAAATGTTAGTTTATTTACATGCCTTTTTGAATACATTTATTATTAAACAATTAGAATCGTAATAACCCACGGATTGTTTAATAAGGGGAGTAATTGCAAATCTCCTCAGCATATTAATGTAATATAACGATTTGACTCTATTTGCTCTATTTATCAAAGATGCAAAGCTGTAGAATAGTTGTGATACTTAACCAGACGCTGATCATGGCCAACTTAGCGCCCAAACTGAAGGCAACTTGCCTGAAGTTGAAGGGGCGGGATAAACGTCGCGGCTTCGCACAGAGAATCTAGGCAACCATTTATACCTCTCGGAAAAAAATGTTAGTAGATTCAACAAGACCCATACGCACAAAAGGGAGCATTCAATGTTAAAAGTTAACGGTCAGAAATCCGTTTTTGGCATTTCGTACCACAAAATAGAAGTTAGGAATGAAAACAAGTAACTTTGTTTAAATTTAAATACTTTGGACTTATATAACTTATAGAACCCCTAAAAAATACAATTGTAATTTTAGTAAAAAATATTTATAAAAAAACCTACTTGAGATATTAAACTTCACGGTGGATAGGTTTTTAAATAGCAAATTAATGAACTTAAACTTTCGAATTATAAAACAGCAACACTCTCATCTGCATCTAAATTTTAACTGACCTTCAGGAATCGCATGCATCTATAATTTCGTAAACAGAGGTTTTTGCTTATTTAAAATGATTAAAGCGCCATTCGTTGCATAAAATTTAAAGAAAAAACATATTCACGGAGGATAGAATCAATTTTTGTAACACCTACATAAATGGTTATAAAAATTATTACCATTGAGTAAAGAATGTTATTACTTTTAATTTTTAATAATATTTGATTCGATTGCTTTGTTTATTTAGTGAACTGATATTTTTAGTATGCTTTTACTACCTCAGATATTTAAAAACATATAAGTTAACCTAGAAAGATTAACAGTCACGGACGATAGGTTTTAGACTTTAAAAACATTCTAAAAAATAATTAATTGCGGTTAAAAATCTGGAACCTGGGCTGTAATATCTACTTAATTACGAAAGATCAAAACACAATAAAAGTGTAGGTCAAACTCATTTGGTTTTATTAAATATCAAGGGGTAACACCATCGGGGGACATTTTAACCAAATATAAAATATATACTTAAAATAAATTTCTGAAATACAATTAATGTATTTATAAAAAAAATTGCCGGTCTTACGGTTTTCAACAAAAATAAAATCTAATAATGTGACAGCCCATTTTCTTTTCTTATTATGTATCCTTGGCTTCAGGGCAAATTTCCTCGTATGTCATTTTGTATGGTCTCTGCCTAAACCAATCGTTGGTTTCCCGTTATCCCACTTTGGACCTTTAACACAATTTAAGGCAGCTGTCGATCTGTTTGGCACATATCGGACGTCTGCTGATTTAGCTGGCGGTCCCGACTTAGACCTCACCGTCCACAGTAGGTACATCCTGCAACAAATTTTATTCCAATTGTGTAAGATTTTTTTATTTTTAAATCTGTGGATAATTTAAATTTAAAGTTGTACATTAAATATTTAGTGGCAACTTTAACAGAAACTTTTCTAAAACATAAATATACAAATGTAATAATAAAAAAGTATACTACCTATGTTATTTAGTTTTAAATACAACTTTACTTCTATAGAATATATTCAGTCCCCGATTGTCATTGCAGTAAATTACAAATATTTTATTTTTAAAATAAAATTCTTTTAAATAAGTTTTTATTTAATATTATTTAATAAAATAATAAAACAATTTAATAAGTTTTGCTTTTAATGCTCGTTATCCTCTTCAGATTTCACGAAACAAACTTTTAAACTACAAACTTTTTGATTTAATATAACACTTTGTGCAGCATTGTGGTTTGTTTTAAACAAGTTTCATAGCGGAAATAAGATATAATTATAAACATCCCTAAAAAATTATTATTATTTTTTAACTCCAACTTTCAAAACGTCCATTATTATAGATGTGCATTGTAGGTACAGTACCTATAGTATAGTAACTATGCTCCACACCTCGTGACCACGTCTTTTGAAAATTTGGCATTTAAGGCTTTTCAGGTTATGTATCTGTCAAAGTATAGCCAATAAAATAAATAATATTTATAGTGTTACCGCTTATGTTTAAGCGTTAAAAGTTAATAAATCTTTATAGTATCACAATAACAATGGTTGGTTTAAGAATTTAGGAATATAAATACTGCATTTAATGAAATTCCAAAGTGTAAGGTGCAATATAAGTTATATTTTTGTGCATTGGGTCTACATTTCTCCATAAAATAGTTTTAACTAAACAGCATTTATTAAAAAAAATCTAACTTCTCTATTATGAAATAAAAATATCTGTAAAAGTAGGTTAATGTATAAGAACAAAAAATATCATCTAATTTTGTATTTTTAGGTTAGAAAAATCTATTTTGACCAAAATAAATAAGTCGATTATTTGAAAGAGTGTGTTAATATGGTCATAAATAAATATAGGTATACTAAATAATTGTTGAATATAGTTCAAATTAAATTGAAGCTTTTATACTCCTAACGACAAAACTTGTGCACACCTCTCGGCATACTTACTTTAAGTTAGATTATAAGAAAACAAACAATTTTTAGAGAAATTTGCAATGTGAAAATATTTAATACTCCCATGACATGTGATTTATTAAAATTTTTAAAGTTATAATGATTTTTTGATGTAGATCAAATTCAGTCGAAGCTTTTTAACTATTTGTATTGACAAAACTTTATGTAGGTACACTTTAAGCTGGATAAGAAAAACTACCACATTTTTAAATACCATATTTTACAGTCTTTTAAATAATCCAAAATACTTATTTATTTTTCTAACCTTAAAATTACAAAACTAGATGATATTTTTGTTATAATATATTAACCTACCTTTAATACAGATATTCTTATTCCATAACAGAGAAGCTAGATTTTTTTAAATAAATGCTGTTTAGTTAAAATTAGATATTTGGACCAAATGCACAAAAATATTACTTATTTGGCACCATACACTTTAGAATTTCATTAAATGCAGTATTAATATTCTTAAATTCTTAAACCATCCATTGTTATTCTAATGTTATAAAGATTTATACATTTCGTTGACTATACTTTGACAGATACATAACCTGAAAAGCCTTAAATGGCAAATTTTCAAAAGACTGCGTTCCGTACGTGGTCACGTGCTGACACTTTGATGTTACCGGCAGTAAACTAGTATTTGCCGATAAAGCCTTAAACATTTTTGCTGAGCACCCATAAAACATCCTGTTCACTTTCACTGTGAAAAACTACTTCTATATTGGATTTAAACGGTTGTTTTTCAAAGGAGGAATTTCGATTTTTACATTACAATTTGACAAACTGACACTGAGATTTTGAAAGTCGGAAAAACAGATTTATAACACCAATTTGGTTACTCTGTTGTTGTATAAATACAAATAAAGGGATAAGGGCATCTAGTTTTTCCGAAAAAAATCGAAAAAATACGTCGCTAAGTAATATTTTAACAAGAAGATTTTTGCACCTGCAAAAATGCATTTTGTTAAAAAGTTTTACTTAGCATTGTGTTTTTTCGATTTTTTTCACAGGAAAAATTAGATGCTCGAATGGTATTTGACAAGACTATTTCATGAGTTACATTCACATAGCTTACAAAACATACTACCTATTATACATGCATACACAATAAATATGATAGGTATTAATTTGAAAACTAAAAAATATGTAATTTATTTAATCACAAAATACTACAAACTTAATTATTTATGGTAGAATTAAAATATAAATTGCAATTTTTGGTGACAACAGCTGTCAAGTTTTGCCGCAGGTAAACTCGAAAAAACTGCTGACAGGTGCTGTCATATATGTATACAGTACACAGTACTGTATACAGTTTTCCCACGTTATTTTTTTTATACAATAATTTGACTTTTAAAATGTCTAAAGAAATTTTATTAAAGTTGGATTTTTGATCACTTTGTTTTAATTTTTTGGCTAATACATTTAACTACAATTTTTTCTTAAAGAATGATGATGATAATGATTTGTTAGAATTTTTCTATTTTTATATATCTTGGTACCTATTTAAAGTTATTATTTTGTTTCAGATTTTCCATCATATGTTCCCTTATCTAAGGTAAGATTACTATGCTTAATAATTGTAACAGTGGTACCAACTTACTAAAAAAAATAAAATCGGGAAACTTTTGGCACAAAATGTATAATTTTATGAACGTTATGGATGTGTTCGATTTTCCCATACATCATCTTTGAACAATATTTTAAAATCGAGCGCTACGTATAAATCACCTGATTAGGAAAACTTTTTATGTTGGAAGGGATGCAAGAGGAAAGAATTAGGTATATGGCAGGTATAATAACATCATAAACCCATTCAGAAATTCTAGTGTGTGAGGAGGGCGTGAATCTGATCGCATCTGGCGCTGAATATTAAGTAAAAATTTCCTCGTTCAGAAGGTGAATCACGAAGTTTCTAAATGTTTCTCCAGAGATTCCAAGGACCGAAATATACCGTGTTTTTGTCATTTTTAAAGTGGTCTTTTTTGTTGACGCTCACGTATAATGGGTCAGTAAAAATAATGATTTTAAGGATTTATGAAATCCCTGAAACTTTGTTGTATGGCTTCCAAAAAGCCCACTTAGCTTTATTGACAGTATACATGATTTGTAGTTTATGGCCTCTAAAAGGTAAACATTATTTATCAATTTTAATAAATAATAATAATAATAAAATCTGGTACAATTCTAAAATAAATGCAGGGTTTTATTTTTTAATAAGCACGCTATTTATTGATTAGTCATTGAGTTATAAAGTTTTTCTTTTTAACAAAATATAAAAAACGTTTTTTCTCTCAATATTTTGAAAACAAAAACTGATTGGTCGCAATTATGGTAATTTTTGGAATCAGCTCATCCAAATTACACTGGTTTAGTTTTTGTGGCAAAATTGGTCGACCAGTGTAATTTAAATTATACCCAAGTAAAAAACACAAAATAGGGTTAAACGACATAGATTTTTTTAAATTATTTTTAGGCTGTAAACCAATAATTTAGATTTCCAAGTGAAAAAATCAAATTTTGGTAATAACAGACCCCCTAATATACAGGGTGTCCCAGGTTGTACTAGCAAATACAGAGTTATTTTAACCAAAAAAGCTCCTTCAGATTTGTTATGCATTTATATGTAAAGAAAATACATTATTTAAAGTATTTTTGTTTTTAACATTACAACCGGTCACTATTTTCTATCTAAAAATACCATAAATTTAATACACTGTATCCTAGAAGGAATCAAACTTTGAAAAAGACTTCAAACAAAACTTTTTAGTCAAAATAAATCCACTGAAACCTGGGACTCTGTATGTATAAAAATAAACACAAGAATTTTTAACCAATGATTTTTCTAAGGTAACGCTTTTCATTTTTGACAGTTGCAGTGACATTTCCTTATGCAGTGATATTTAAAGTCTTAAAATGAGTTGTTATGTTTAGTGAAACGAATAAGGTCCAATACAAAGATAAAATATTAAAAAAAAGGTATAAAAACCAACTGTTCAATGCAGCAAAAGTCTCGAGAAGAGCAGAAAACAAAGATAAGTAAACCATAAAAGGTTTATCTAATTACTCTAAAAAAAATAATAACTAATAATAAATAATAATACAATTGGGTTTTTTTAATAATGTACGTTAAAAACGAAATGATGGTAGTGACCAAATAAATCAAACCAAATATCCTAGTTCTTAATTCAGTCATCTCTTAGACGAAAATGACAGATTGATAATTTTGGTTGGTCAATGTTATCGTTTATTATAGCAAAACTGTGCTGTGTTAACAAAAATTTATATGACACTTCTACATATATTAATTAACTCATAACATGACAATAAGAAATCGATAATTATTTTTTTCTCCTATAAAATTTGCATATCAATTTTTGTCAATATGTTGAAAAAGTCCTTTTTTTACAAAAATCGAGGTCGAAAATTTACATATCTTTTTGGGAAAGAAATCGAAAAGATAAGTCCAGTTTGATTTATTTTACGTATAGGAAAAAAATAAGCTGCTGTTTTCAGTGGAAGAGCAAAATTCAGTTTTTCTAGAGTTTTCACCTTTTATCTTCATTTTATTGAATTATACAAAATTTAATATTGAACATTGATTTTTATTTTAAACAGTTAATATTGAAATTAAATTATATATTGAATATTGAACAATAAATATTGAACATTGAAGATATTGAAAGTGTTATTTTGTTTTAATAAGCATAGGTTTAAAAAAATTCTGGCTCCTTCTTTGTTTTTTTTTGCTTTCTTATTCCGTTTGTCGTATGCATCATAGCTGCATCCCAGAAGCTGTGATGCCGCCGCTCCATACCCTTCATTTCCTGGTGAAAACGTTCTACGTGCTCATCACTTACGTCACCCAGATTGTACGCGTTATTTACGCACTCGAGCTCTCTACTTCTTTTACTCATTTTACACTTTTTATTAACTAAATAAAACCATGATAAAAATACCTTGTTGAAATATCAAAAAATAGCAGTAAAATATCACTATGCCAACACGAGAAACAAAAGAATTCACGTTTGCGGAGTCAGTTCAAATTTAAATTTTGAAATTTTTTCGGGGAAAAAAGTACCTACGTAAAAAACTCAAAAAATTTCAATAATTCACTTTACTTTGGTTTTCATTAAAGAATAAACATATTACAAAATAAAAGAACAAAATAAAATAAAAATCGTCAAAAAGTTGAATTTTGCTCCTCCACTAAAAAATTCATAACTTCGCCATTTTTTCATGTATTTTTATTAACATTAGCTTGTTCTTTTTGTAAAAATGTCAGCATCACGAAAAAAAATTCAAACTGGAGTTATCTGTTTAATTTAAACCCTTTCCAGGACGATATGTAAATTTTCGACCTCAATTTTTGCCATAAAAACGAATTTTTTACGTTATTAAAATCGCTAGCGTAAAATACTTATCCAATATCAAAAGTATGTTGAAAGTTTTAGAGGGCTCAAATACCTTCAATTTAAGAGCTTTTTTGACCAAATCGATTAATTAGATTTCAAGCTATACTCAAAAACGTCAAAACACCTCCGAAAATTGAAAAAAAAAACAATTGAAAATTTATATTTTAAAAACGCTTCCATAAAAAAAATTGAGTGTGATTTTCGTGCGTAGTTGGTCAAAATACATGGAAAAATTATAATGGGATATAGTGGGCAGAATTTTTTTTCGATTTTGTAAGCCAGTGTAATTTGCTACAAATTTAACAAACGGCTTAGATTACCTAAATAATAAAAATTTCAGCAAAAACAATAAATTTCGTTAAAAATGTGCGTTCTATTTAAGAGTTCGTGCATTGCTAAATATAATTACTGTTTGAAAACAAAGAAAGCGGCAACTTTGATGTTTTTCACAAATAATGTAGTGGGTGTAATGTCAAAAGTAATTTTGTGCAATATTCATTATTTCGGTATTACATAGTTTTCGTGTTAATTTTGTCAGAATACACAGAACTACGTTTTTTTTTTAAATTTTAATCAATATTGGATTGAACTTAGTACCAGGGGAATGAAAAAACGTAGCACTGGAGCTACTAACTATGCTAAATTTGCTTAATTCTTGTGTAACATATTTATATTCAATTTATTATTGAAACCCTCAATTTTCCAAGCAATTTCGCAAGGGTAAAATTATCTACCCCAACGCAGACGTTCCTATTGATTTAACACATTTTCTTGTGCTACCTTAAAATGTAGACTCTTCCCTAAACATTATTATTTTAATTAAAAATTCAATTTTGCGTAAATTACTTTTTAATTTACAAAACCGTCTCTGCGAAGGAAAAATAAATTTTAATGTTAATTTTAGTCATTATAAGAAGCGCTTAGCTTAATTAAGTTATTTAGCACAATTTTATTGTAGCGTTTTAGTTTAAAAAAATATATTTATTTATTATGTCGCAGAGGCAGTGTACTTAAATACAAATCTTTACTTTTTTTAGGAATACATAATTGTTATTCCACATAAAAGGTCTTAATTTTTTAATATTGCAGCCCAGTGTTTTTTAATTAACGATATTTAAACAACAAAAAAGTTTGTTTTTATTGAACACATTGAAAGCCTCATTGAAGCTCCAGACTCATAAATTACTATTCGATTCAAATTCTTGAGTTAAAATGTTTGTCTTTTAAGTAAAAAAAAGTTCGCCTTTTGATCAAAATGCAAATTATGGTAATTTAAAAAGCGTCAGACGTATTGTAAATAGATAAAAAGTTGATAAATTGAGTTATTGGAAAAGTTACCTAATTGTGTTTTCTGACTATTTTACATTTTTTTTTTCCATTAATTAACTGATATAATTTATACACTATTTTTTATTTACCTGTATTATTATGCAGGGTCCCAGAAGCACAACGGGTTAAATAACTAGCATTCTAAGTAAATTAACCAAAATATAAGTAAAATAACATTTATTAACTTGTTTTTGAACCAATTAGTTGGATTCAACCATTAATAATTTTTTATTCTTACTATGAACTAAAAAATACCAAGCAGTTGATATAACCTTAAGTTAAATTCAAAGGTTATTTTGTAGTATAACACTGTGCAACACAAAAAATGAACTGGGATCAAATCTGAAAAAATCGAATCTAGGCAACCCCCAAAACAAATCCTTTAAGGGGTTTTACCAGTTTAGCTCGAATAATGGAGATATACATATATACAGGGTGTCCCGGGTTTAATGATCTTAATTTTGCCAGTCGGTAGAGAATCAAAAAACAAAACGAATTTTCAAGGAAAACATGTATCGAAAATTTGAAAATAAGTGAGATACAGATCTCCAAAGTTTGAAACTAAAAATCGTTTTTTTCCCATAACTTTTAAACCGTTTCACTAATTTGGCTGAAATTTTATGCATATAGTTGAAATACTGACTCACGTACTGCTTATAACAATTCTTTTCAAGGCACTCCAGTGGCATAGATATTGAGGGTGTATGTTTCCTTTTTCCGACCTATGTTTACGCCACTGACTTTTTTAAAATACTGACAATATTTTTAAATTCTGTGTTCAATTAGGGAAATAAAGTTACTACGGTAAATTTTTGATAAGACGCTTCGATACAAAAATATTCAAGTTTGAATATTTGAAAAACATCTCCAGACACCCATGTGTAGGACATGGAATTCATACCTAGGTACTTGAAAATGGGTAAGTGTTCGCTTTACCATAGCATACATTTGAAAATTAATGACATTTCAGTAAACAGTGTTTGTTTGTACTTCAAAATTTTTTTATTTAAAAAATTGGGGGTCTGTATCTCAGTTATTTTCAATTTTTCGATACATGTTTTCCTTGGAAATTCGTTTTGTTTTTTGATTCTCTACCGACTGGCAAAATTAAGATCATTAAACCTGGGACACCCTGTATATGTACAGGGTATTTCTTTTAACTTGAGACAGCTCAATATCTCGAGAAATACGCATTTCACGGAAAAATTTCTTAAATAAAAGGTTAATGTGACTAAAGGGGATATTATTTGGTGCATTATTTCATTCGGTGATAATTGTTAATTGCGCACCATGGTCACTTTTTACCTGCCAGCATTAAATTCTTTAATTTTGTATTATTGTACTATTTTTAATAAAAATACCTTATTTAAAGTTAAAAAAACATGATTTTATCAATTAATTAATTTAATCCTAATTGAAGTATAAAAAATGGTATTTAGTTATAAATAATAATAATTATAAAGGTATAAAGAAACTATTTATACATAGTTTAGCATTATTTAATCAATTTAGTTCGATTAATTTGCAAACAAAAAGACTGCCTTTCGTTAAGCAGTTATTCATAATGGATTTTTTAACAGTGGAAAAAAAATTGAAATGATTTTGATTTATGGAGAAGCAGGCAGGAATCTTGATGATAATATCTACGCTCAGCGTTTTCCGAAAAAAATTCAATTTCGTACTTCATTTCACCGCTCATTGAAGCAGTTTAATACAAACGGGAGTGTTCAAAATATACCTATTTTTAGTCGAATGATCCGAATCTGCAATAAAAAATAGGGTGTTCCATTGGAAATTTTTAAGTTACACCTTGTTCCCCCTATAAGGAGGTGAGTTTGCGTACCAATTTTAGTACTGATTGATTTCCCCCCTCGAATCATTTAATTTTTATTTTAAACATTTTTTCGTAAAATACTAACTGAGATATTTCAAAGTTTCAAGTTAAATGACTCACCCTGTATATAAAATTTGATGCAATTTTTCGATTACTTAGTTTGGCTTCTATTAAAAAGGTGTACCTCTCAAACTTCGATAAAATAAACCGTTCCCGAGATATTCGAGATTACAATAATTTTTATATCGCATTAAAGGATTAAAAGGTATATGATAACAAATTTTTGCCCCGACAGTCACATTTAAAAATTCTCACTGTAATTTTTTTTAATATTATTGTTATAAGCATAATAATTGCGGTAATGTTTAAAAATGTGATGGTGAAGGTCGGGACGAAAATTCCCAAATCTCATTAAATGCCTTTTTTAGTTTTTTTAATTTAAAAATAAAAATTATTATCATATACCTTTGGCGATATATATCGAAGTTCGTACACCTCTTGAATAGTAGCCGATTAAAAAATTGCATCAAATATTATAAAAACCTAACCTCAAAGTTTGTATAGGACAATAAGCTTAGAGCAAACCCCGTTTCTACGACATTGTAATTATGTGTAAATATGAGTACTGGTAGGAAGTGGATGTTCGTAAGTAATATCATAAGGGCATTTAATTTTTCCGAAAAGAATCGCAAAATCACGTTGCTAAGTAATATTTTAACAAAAAGCATGAGTGCTGGTGGCAACAAAAATCCGAGTCGAAGAGGAGGATTTTTGCACCTGCACGAATGCATTTTGTTAAAAAATATTACTTAGCATTGCGTTTTTTCGATTTTTTTCACAGGAAAAATTTGATCCCGAATGGTATTTGACAAGACTAATTCATGAGTAATAGTTAACAATTAAAATATAAATTGCAATTTTTGGTGACAACAGCTGTCAAGTTTTGCCGCGGGTAAACTCGAAAAAACTGCTGTCACACAGTTTTTTCACCTAGAACTCATTTGTAATTCATAATTGCGCGTTTGTGATTGGTGGAAATTAAGACGAGGGAAATAGTCTTAAAATATCACCTTTCCTATTCTACCATGGTAGAATTTATATTAAAAAAACTAATAAAATAAGACTTTATCACAGATACATGTAAACATAAGTAATTAAAAAAATATTTATTTAGGTTTTCGTCTTATTTTCACTTGCTCAATCTATTCATACATATACACTGAAAAAACAAATCTGTTCTATCAACCAATAAATTTTTTGTTGAAATTGTTTTTGTTGGTCCTAATAAAAAATTTGTTAACCCAAGTAAAGTGTTTAATACATTAGTATTTGCAACAAAAATGAATTTGTTGGAAAGAATTAGTTTACTCTACTGACAATATGCGTCGCCGCTAATAGGTATCCTTAGTAAACATAACAAATATGTTTTTGTTGTCAATTTTCGCCCAAAATTGACATGATGTGACATTGAAATTTATTTTATAAAGTTGACCGACTTGGTGCCATGGTTAAAGTTAAGTCTTGGTGTCATAGTGATTGAATAATAAAAAAATAATTTGTCACTGTCAAAAATTTTTTATGCAAATGCTAGAGGAAGCAGGTTCGAGTTAATTAATTTTTGTGCATTGGGCGTTATGGATGAAGAAGTAAACCAAATATTAACCGAGTGGGGATTTTCTTCATTAGAAAATACTTTTAAAGGTACCAAAATAATTTTTGTTAAAAAAAATCAAACAATATTAAACTATACCTACACAATATTGTTAATGCAACTCTTTTTATTAATTAGTATTACATACTGAAAGAGGTGCTTTAACAATATTGTGTAGGCATAGGTTAATATTGTTAAAGTTCTTTTAACAAAAATTATTTTTTGGTTATTAAAAGAACTACCAAATGTTATAACAACAAAGCAACAATGTTGTAGTTACTCATTACCATAGCTTTTCCAACAAATAGATTTATAATGAAAACAAATGCAAAAAGTTATAGAAACAAATAAATTATTACCTAAAACAAATGTAAACTGTTTTAACAACAAAATATTATTGTATGAGATATCAATAATATTAGTTACTTTAAACAAGACGCCATAGTTTTGTCAACAAAAAATATTAGTTACAGTAACATATTATGTCTCAACAAAAAAAATTTGTTGTTGTAACAAAGATTTTAGTTGAGGCTATAGCTACAAATAAAATTTGTTGGCGCAACTTTTTTTTAGTTGCTTAAACAAATTATTTTTTTCAGTGTATGAAATAAATCTTGTATTTTTACCTGCGACTTTCCCTTTTTAACGCTTTTATTTCACAATACGAATTAAAGTGCCCTTTCAGTAAAATGCCACTTAAACATAATCAAATTCGTATTATTAAGGTTTATTCCATTTGCATTCTGAATTTTGTAAAGTCACGGTCCTTATTAGTGGATTTTTATTCAAGTTGATTTTGCGAACAGGACACTTTCTGTTATTTATTTTCTTTTATTTTTATACAACAAACCCGCCGAGTGGCTTAATGTCATTCCGTTCATAAATTTGATACATGAATAATATGGGAAATTCCCAGGTGTTGAAATTTGAAAATAAAATAATAATGTTTTATTTTTGTCCTTAAATTACCCACTTTATAAAATCTTTATTTATGAAGGTTTTATTTATATATCTATTTAAAAACGAGCAGTGCTAAACTTAAAAAAGATATCAAAAATTGCTATTACTGTTAAACAAAATACTTTTAAATAGTTTAATTTTTTAAAAATACTCAAAATAATTTTTATTTTTATTAATTTATAATTATTTATTCAAATTTCTCGTTATAAATATTAAAGTAAACCATTTTGTTGTGGAAAAAACATTAGTAAAAAATAATAAACAGAACACTTTTTAAATTAAACGCTCAAAATGACTTCTATTATTTTGTAAGTAATAGTTTGTACAGTCTATTCTCAAATTCCCTTCGAACATTTTGAAATGTTTGTCGCTTAAACTAATGAGGCCTAGTTTTGTAGACCACAGATTTTAAGTGACCCTATAAAAAACATTCTAATGGTGTCAGATCTGGAAATCCGGGAGGCCATTCTAGCAATCCACTGTTCTAGATAATTCTGATAGCTAACAGCTTCTACTTAATAAGGTGTTGTTGAAAATTTTATACATTTTCCCATGTATTTTGACCCACTAAACACGAAAATCACACTTTTTTATGGAATCGTTTTTGAAATATGAATTTTCAATTGTTTTTTTTTCAAATTTTGGAGGTGTTTTGACGTTTTTGAGTAAAAAATCTAATTGATCGATTTGGTTAAACAAGCCCTTAAATTGAAGGTATTTAAGCCCTCTAAAACTTTTTTTTACATACTTTTGATATCGGATAAGTATTTTGACGCTAGCGATTTTAATAACTTAAAAAATTTGTTTTTATGGCTAGAATTGGGGTCGAAAATTTATATCGTTCTGGGAAAGGTTGAAAACAAACAGATAACTCCAGTTTGATTTTTTTTCGTGAAGCTGACATTTTTACAAAAAAATGTTGATAAAAATACATGGAAAAAATTTTGAAGTTATAAATTTTTAGTGGAACCAAAATTCAGCTTTTTGACAATTTTTATTTTATTTTTTTTCTTTTATTTTGTAATATATTTATTCTTTAATGAAAACCTAATTTAAGTGCATGATTGGAATTTGACATAACACCGCAAACGTGTATTCGTTTGTTTCTCCTGTTGGTATAGTGACATTTTACTGCTATTTTTTGATATTTTAATAGAGTATTTTTATCATGGTTTTATTTAGTTAATAAAAAGAATAAAATGAGTAAAAGAAGTAGAAAGTTCGAGTGCGTAAATAACCCGCACAATTTGGGCGACGTAAGTGATGAGTAGATATGGGATTTTAGGTTGCAAAATATATAAAAATAGGTAAAGTTTTTTCTTGTTTTAGGTAAGAAAATTCTTAAATTAGGTACCTATTTTACTAAAATAGGTACTGGAAAGCAACTTTTAGATGGTAAATTAATTAAATTTATTATTGTATAAAACTGTATTGAACAAAATTTTTATGATTTGAAAAATTTAAAAATAACTTTCGAAAATATTATAATAGGTACCTACCATTCTAATTTTTGAATACGGCGGCACATTTCAAATGTTTTTAGTTGCAATTAAGTCATCTGAATACAACCCCAATATTACAAATAAGCATGTTTTTTATGTTAAAATTTGAAAATTTTGTTAATTTCTGTTAAAAATAAGAATTTAGGTGAAATATGAAAAATTACACTAGTTTAGGTAGTAAAATGTAAAAATTAGGTCCATTTCCCTTAAAAATTAAAATTTAGGTAAAAAATAAAATCAGGCTCAAATAAAATCATTTTCTTCAAAACAGATTTTATTCCATTGCACCTAGTTATTATTAGCGTGGACAAATAGGTAATAACACTAAAATTCCATCTCTAGTGATGAGCACGGAGAACTTTTTCACCAGCAAATGAAGGCTATGGAGCGGCGGTATCACGGCTTCTGGGATGCAGCCATGATGGGTAATTACATTTGGTCCCTCATACGAGAAACGGAATACAAAAGCAACAAAAAACAAAAAAGGAGCCAATTTTTTTTTAAACCTATGCTTATTACAACAAAATAAAACTTTCAATTTCTTTAATGTTTAATATTTAATGTTTAAAATAAAACCAATGATCAATGTTAAATTTTATATAATTCAATAAAATGAAGAAAAAACGTAAAAATTATCGAAAAACTTAATTTTGGTCTTTCACTGAAAAATTCATAACTTCGCCATTTATCCATGGATTTTTATAAACAGCAGCTTATTTTTTTCCCTTAAGTATAATCTATACGTAAAATAAATCAAACTGGAATTATCTTTTCGATTTCTATCTTTTCCGGAAAGATTTGTAAATTGTCGACCTCGATTTTTGTAAAAAAAAGGACTTTTTCAAATTCATAAAATCGCCAGTATCGAACTACTGAGCCGATACCAATACTATACAAGAGAAAGTTGTAGAGGGCTCAATTTTCTTTGATTTAAGTGCTTGTTTGATTAAATCGATCAATTAGAACTCGAAGTATACTCTAAAACACCTCAGAAAATTAAAAAAAAAAACAATTTAAAATTCATATGTTAGTTATGATCCAATGATTTAAGAATTTTCATTGCTCCAATAATGACAATTTTGTTTTGTTAACATTTCCATTTGGATAAGCAAATAAAATGCATCTGATTTGTTGTTTTATTTGTCATAATTTCACAAAATTCTAAACGCCTGTCTGCATCATTCTTGTATAATATGCATATTAAATGGGTGGAATTTGTGATTTTTTTAGTAGTATTATCAAAGAAGTAGTGGAAAATGTTTTAAAACTTGTAACATAATATTACATTCTGTAAGAACAGGTTATACCTATAATATTTCGTAAGAAAGAGCAAAACCAAAATTAAACTTTACTACTAGATTAAATTCCCACCTGAGTACACGTAACAAACTTAAAGCCCTAATGCTTAAACTTAATGTTGATACCAACTTTGAAATTTGTTGTTTATTTTAAGACGTATGTTAAAAAAATATACATGTAGAGAAAATACGGGGGACCAAGAGAGAGTTAAACAACCCTTTAAAATTCAAAATTGGGAAAATTAGAAATTCCCATCATATCAAGGATATAGTACCACTGTAAGGTATAAAATCAAGTGTGGTATATTTTATATTATACAGGTTTAACATTTTGTGTTAAAATTTTCAATAAAAATATTTTTTTTACTATTTTATCACCTAAAATGTCAAGATCCTGCAAAAGCTTTATCTTCCCTGAAAAACATTTTTAAATGGGACGTTTAGTCAGTTTAATAAAATATGGATTTTTATTTTATCAGTTTTATGAATTTGACAATTTTTCATTATAGCAAACCTATAGGTATACCATTCAAGATGGCTTTTGATTTTTTTATCAATTTTTTCCTTTCAATTCTGAAATCTATAGATTGAAATCCTGATGCCCCAGTCGGCACAAAAAAGGTTTTTTGTTCAATTTAACAAAAGTAGGTTTCCATTTAATTAAAAATGTGTCATTTGGGCTGCGTAAACAGCACAACGAACTCCATTGCATTGAAACGCTTTCAGTCAATCAGATATATACAGAGGAAAAGGGAAGTAATAATCGTAAACAATTCTTTACTAGATACGGTTTAAAACGAAAAAAGTATTCATTTCGGTGAAAGGCGTTTGTTGATGGCGAGGCGTCACGTATTGCTCTTTGCGGAGTAAATTTTTGTAAACAAAACGAACAAACGCAGATTTCGGCGGGTTGTAAATGAAATCGTTTCAGAATCTTAAATATTACAATATGTTATATTTGGGTCGTTTTCAAAAAACACCCGCCTTCCGCTGTCCGTAAGTTTGAATTCCAATAACTTTGTTAAAAATTATCGGATCTTATTGATTTAAAAACCAAGTGAAAGCCTAACAAGCCCTTAGTAAACTCTTTCAGAAAATGTTTGTTTAGTTATTTCAGGATATTTTTTTTTAAATTTTGAAACTTGTGAAACACACATTTTTGCATGTCCCATTAGCGTTTTATAAAACTTACATACATGTTTTTTTTTAAATTTGACTCGTGACCCAGACCTTTTTTCGTTGCGTTACGTCCGTCGCGTTACCGATAGAATATTAAAAAAAAAACATATATATGGCAACTTTTTTGGCACTCACGTGATCAACAAATGATGTTCGGACGTACACATTACCCAGCTGAATTTATTTATTCAATCAGGAAGAAGATATTGGTTGAAACAGGTGCGGGTAACGCAAATGTAATAATTGTTCGTCCGCTAAGTTACTCAAAAAAATAATAAAAATAAGGTAAGAAAAATACTATTTTTTATGTTTATGTTTATTTTAGGGCACCAAAGCTCATTGAGAGTAATTAATTACTGTAATGTCTTATTATTATTTTTTAAATATGGTTTCACAAAACTTTTTCCACTGCGTTACGGACTCCTATGTTACCTTATGGTAACGCAATGGAATTTAGGGTAACGCAATAGAATTTTTCAACAACAAAGTTTATATTTACCGTTGCTTTTATCAAAAGTAGTTTATGATAAACCAATTAAAAATTATTTGTGATTACAACTCATGATATAGATTACATCCAAGGGAAAATTCCACGCAATATACAAGTACTAAAAGGGACCTTCACCAGCTGATGGTCAAAGAAAAAGGGTGTCTACAATTTAAAAATCTAAGTTGTTATTCTGCAACATTTTGTTTATGCATTACTCTAAAATCGTATACGATTTTAGAGGTATACCACCCTTTATAGTTTCTTTTTAACGTTATCTGATTAAGTCCTTTGTGTACCCCAGACCCTTGTGATACCAATGTCTATTTCGTTACTTTTTTTTGTTAAAAAAAAACTTAAAATGATTTTTATACACTAAAAGAAAATATTAATGGTATTGTTTTCTTAACAAAGAATCGGAATGGTTTCTTTTAAAAAGTAACTTAAAAAGCATACAATTTTTAATAAAAAATAAAATAAAAAATTGGAATCAAAAGTTTGTGATACATTTTATTTCAAATTATTTTTATAACAACTTTTTTTATTGAATTAAATTTTGGATTTCAAATTGGTAACACAGTGAGGATATATAAAGCTAGCTAAACACATTTTTCTGAAAAAAAAAGTAAAAAAAAATGAATAGTGCACTTCCTGTTTTAAATGTAAGTAAACAAAACTCTAAACATTTATAAAAATCCAACCAAAAGTCAATTTAAGCAAAAAAAAAATTGATCTTCATTTTCCTGAAAGCGGGTGTTTCTTGAAAATGACCCATTACGTGCAACAGGTTACAAAAATAATGTTTTTCCCAGATTCAGTTTATTGACACAAAATTGTTATTTAAATGATTAATTTTTGATTATATTTTATATGGGAAATCCATAACAAATTAAAAAAGGTTTGAGAAAGAGTCTGTCATTTTTAAAATTAGTAACTCTTTAAGTAAAACTTTGAATTTTGTATAAAAAATATACTTGTTTATAAAAAAGTATATACATTTTTAAAAAGTTTTAAATAAACTTCAAGAAAATGCAGTGTAAATACTTTATCTTGCCACTTACAGACGACAAAGTTTCTAATGACTAAAATGTATAATTTATTAAGTTATTCAGCACATGCGCCGGCTATTGATTAATATCAAAATAAAAATTAGAAAACAAAAGATTTATTATGCCGCACGACATTTTATATCGTCGGCTTGTACAAGTAGTACTATTAATAAAATTATTTATCGACGTAAATAATATGTCATTTATGAAAATTTACCACCGTTTATTTTGCGGTTTTATTTTAATTAATGGAAAATTTGATGCTATCGCCACTTAATAATTACTCAATAAAAAAATTATATTGATGTTTACCATTAATTAGAAAATAAGATTGCGTGTAATTTATGGCAGCTTTTTTAGTTATCCGGATTAATCCCGGCACATTCGCCATTTTTGCAAAATTCATTTGTTGATAAAACAATTTTAAAAAGATTCTCACACTTACGTGGAATTGAAACATTATACGCTCGAAAAAAAAAAACAAAGTAACCTATACAATAAACATATTGTTCCACTAGTGCAACAATTAAAAAGAAGATGAAGAAAATTTATTAAACAATAAATAACAGCTTTTTTTACATAATTTTTTTTTATATTTGGAATGGAATTTTAAAGGCAAATAATTCCATAAGGTCATAGAAAAATACTTATTTTAAAACAAAATTTTTAATGTGGATTTCTTAAAATAAAAAATACATTTTAGTTTTGGAGCATAGGGCATCCCGTGGGATTTTTTGTGAAGGGAAGATGAAACTATCTGAAATCAGTTTTTTATACACAAGGCAGTAGTGTATTATCGGGTGTTTTGTTTAAAAATGTGTAAATTTTTTATGACGTCATTAATCCGATATTATTTCAGGTATGCGTTTATAAAATGTCGCATAATTTCGTAATTAGTGTTCCTATTAAAAAAAAATTATATAATCTCTTAAAATAACCATAAAAAACAAAAAAAATAATTTAAAACATTTTTTTTTATCTCAAATGGTTAAGAAAATATTGGCTTTTAAAACTGACATATTGTTATATTTTTACATATATTTTGTATGGATCCATTTGGAGCCATTTTGCAAGAAATTTGAACTTTTATGAGCTGTAACTCAGCTATTTTTGATTCGATTAAAACGATGTTTATACCGTTGGATGCGAAATTTAACCACCTTTCAAACCATATATCGGATTTGGCATACATCGGATTTGCCATACCCTCTCTATGCTGATTTAAGTAAAATCTTAAATTAAAAAACAAAAATATACCGTCATCTAGGTAAATGTCCCAAATAAGAAAAAAAATGATTAAGTTTTTTGTGTTTAGCGCACCAAAATCACCCTAAAAATTTAAAATAAAGTTTCTATTTTTCCTTGTAAAACAGTGTAATAAATTATAATTTACAGGAAATGGTAATTAAATAGGTAATAGTAAATATTTTAAAAGAAAACTGTTAAAATTAAGTATTTAGAAATTAAAAATGCTTTTAAATTTAATAAAATCAAATTTAAACACAAAAACATACTTTAAATTAAGAAAAACAGCAAAAAAGTATTAAAATCGTAAAATACTTTTCACAGTTCTATGTAAACATAAATTGATAAAGTCAAGGCACACTTAATTTATAAGCAACCAATGAAATTACTTAAATTTGCTAAAACAGTTTTATTTCAAAAAAGTAACTGTTGCTAGAGGCTAAAAAAATTTATGGGCCATCAAATTTAAGGGGCCCATAAAATTTAACAATTGTTTCGATACACGGTCATATGACAATCAAAAAATGCCAAATGTAATTTATTTCAAAGGGCACAATAAAATTAATTATTTGGCATTTTATAAATGAATGTCGAAAATGGTGGACATTTTGGATTAGAAATGCCATAAACACCACCAGACATATTTTCAAGGTAAACACCCGGTACCACACAACTCAAAAAGGTATAAAAAAGCTATACCATATAGTCCCATCATCCCTTCATAACAAATCCCACGGAGAATATTTTATTGCTTTATGCTCCAGGACTATTTGTACATTTTGTCAAATCCAAATACTTAGTTATACGAGGTGTGTTCAGAAAATATCGGGAATTTTCGTTTTTTGAAACAAATATTTATTTATTCGTCTACATTAATGCTGTCGCCTTAAAGTAGTCCCCATTGGATATTATGCACATATGCCAGCTCTTCTTCCAATACTCGAAACACTTATAAAATTCGATCTTTGGGATAGCCTTTAGTTCTTTCAGCGATGCGCTTTTAATGTCATATATGCTTGCAAAACGACGGCCCTTTAAGGTTCTCTTTATTTTTGGGAATAGGAAAAAGTCAGACAGAGGCATGTCTGGCGAATATGGAGGCTGGGGCATCATAACAGTATTGTTTTTGGCCAAAAATTTTGTTCAAAATTTAACAATTTTAGAACAAATTTTGCTGCCTCGTGTTTCATACCCAAAACATTCGAAAAGATTTCATGGGATGAGCCAATCGATATACCAACATCATCAGCGACTTCTCTGATGGTTTATAACCATTTCTTCCACTTTTTTCATGTTTTTATCGGTTGTTAATGTACTTGTGCGTTCGGGGCGTTCGTCATCTTCAACGTCTTCACGGCCATCTTGGAAACTCTTATACCACTTGTAAACTCTTGTTTTACTTATAGTAGACTCACTATAGGCCTTTGTTAACATTTCACAGAATTTATTTAATTTTTTAAGCAAAATCGGATACAAATTCTTTGATCCATTTCTTTTAACGAACGAAAAATCGCCGAGCTCATAAAACACGTCTAACCTTAGCGGCTGCCACAGACAAATTAAACAATAAAAACAGCTAAAGCTTTTATCATACTTCGGGGGCATCTATACCAACATAATAAAGAAAATTGTATGACAACCGGACCCTCCGAACCCGCGAAATTTAACAATTCCCGTTAGTTTCTTAACACACCCCGTATGTATATTCAAATATTTATTTGAATAATTAAAATAGTAATATTTGCATAAACTTCATCTATTCACCCTTTTTGAAATTTTTCACGTAAAGAACGATTGCTTTGTAATTGAGGCAAACATGTGAATCAATGTGAAATAACTTAAAGCAACCAATAATTATAATTAACCGCGGTGCCATTAAGGAAATAGTGTTTTTGAGGTCGAGTAAGAATGACACGTTAATGTGTGGAACTTGCATCAAAGTGTACAAGTCACTTCCACTCACGAACTACGATAATCGATAGCATTTGTTTGCTCTACTCAAATTTATTTCGATAGGATTTTAATGTTAGTGTTAAAGGTACACAAAAACTATGTTACAAGTTCTAACATGGGCATGTTTTTTTATTAAATGAACCCTGTTACAAGTGATCTGGGTATTTTATATAAATCCCATTTTTTTAATTTAATTTTTTACAATAAAAAAATAATGAAGTTATTAAGGGTGGCTAGTTTTTAATGGAAAACCCTGTATGTTAATGTCACTTATTTATATTTTAAATTTCACATTATTCGCAAATTATTTAAACAATGGTAATTGTAATTTGTGGTGGTTAGTTATTTTTATTGTTTAGTTTATATTATTAATATTGCACATATGTGAAGCACTAATAAGGTTTAATATTAACTGACACACATCAACGTTCAACTTCAATCTACCCAAGTCCACAAATGCCTATTCAGCATAGCCGTCTATTATATTAACATGTCAAGTTTCATTTTACTCATGTCAGGGGTGACATATTTCTATATAATTCTATTTTTACCCATTTTAGGTGTAAATAATAGTTAATTGCTAATTTGTTTTTCTATACACTGTATGTTATGCGGATTTATATCTATAAATTATAGATTACCTTTTATTATTGCCTTAAATATAAAATATATATAAAGCAACGTTTTATTACTTTATAAAAATTGCTGTAAAAAATTTTTTAACTGTCGAGTGCCATAAAACGTGTATTTTAAACCCTTTTAATGTCGCATTTTTATTAAAAATTATTTTTTTTCAATTTAAAACGGGTTGTTATTGAGATTTACAACCCTCATTATGTTGTACATTTGAGGTAAAAACACCCTGTTAATAAATTAAGTTATCTAAATTTTGTAGCTTAGTAGCGAAGCAACGTCCGTTATATGGGTGAATCTCACGAAATGTCCCCCGATGGTGTTACCCCGTGATATTAAATAAAACTAAATAAGTTTGACCTACACTTTTATTGTTTTGATCTCTCATAATTAAGTAGATATTACAGCTCAGGTTCCAGATTTTTAACCGCTATTAATTTTTTTTTAAATGCTTTAAAAGTCTAAAACCTATCCTCCGTGACTGTTACTCTATCAAGGTTAACCTATATGTTTTCAAATATCTGAGGTAGTAAAAGCATACTAAAAATATCAGTTCACTAAGTAAATTAAACACATCCAGAGCAATCGAATCAAATATAAAATATTATTAAAAATTAAAAGAAATAATTTTTATAACCATTTATGTAGGCGTTACAAAAATTGATTCTATCCTCCGTGAATCTGTTTTTGCTTCAAATTTTTTGCAACGGATGGCGCTTTAATCATTTTAAATAAGCAAAAACCTCTGTTTACGACATTATAGATGCATGTGATTCCTGAAGGTCAGTTAGAATTTATATGCAGATGAGAGTGTTGCTGTTTTATAATTCAAAAGTTTAAGTTCATTAATTTTCTATTTAAAAACCTATCCACAGTGAAGTGTAATATCTCAGTAAGTAGATTTTTTTATAAATATTTTATGTACCTATGTACAATTGTATTTTTTAAAAATATTAAGGTGTCAAAAGATACAATAACTTATTTCAAATAAATAAAGGGATGTTAAAAAAAACATACGAAATTCTAACCTCCGTGAAGCTATCTTCCGTGAAGCTCTAATATTCAAAATTTATGATTTCTTAAAATTCTTGCTTTAGTGCAGAACCACTTATGTTATGTTATTACTAGACCTGGTGGCTTCCCAAAAACCCCATTCTAGACTAACAGTGAAACAACCAAAAATAAAAAATAATCATTTTCACTTGGGGGACATCTCAATATCCCATATATTTTGGTAGAAAATTCAATGGTTTACAAAAAATATCTTTTATACTTTTTTGATAACTTACCGGCTTCAAAAGTTATTCATGGTTAAAATTAAAATTATGTAAAAATTAACTTTTTTCGAGATCAATATGATTTATAAAATACTTACATTCTGTGCCACCACTAAATGGCAACCTGAAGGGTTTGATACAAATATTATTACATGAAAACAAGATTTATAAATCTTGTTATAACAATGTTTTTTTCGTACAATGTATTAATTACATTAATTATTTTATTAAACAACTCTCTTAAAATAAAGTAGTCAAAAATGACTAATTTAATAGTTATTAGTGACTGCTTTTTCACTTGTACCATGGCTAACCATGGAATACCATGGTATCCCAAAATTTAACTGCCAATTCTTATGTAAAATTGTCCCCTGATTCCGAAAATATTGAAAGTGGAGCAGTTTTTGAGATATAGTCAATTCCATGGAAAATTGACTATATCTCAAAAACTGTTTTTTAACTTTTGACGACATTTTCGGATTCAGGGGACAATTTTGCATAAGACTTGTTAAATCAGTCATTTATGACTAATTCATTTTTAGAGAGAAAACCGCTGAGAATGAGAATTTGCCATTATAAAATAAACAATAAACTTTGATTTATGGTGATGAATTACCTTCGTCAATTTTCGGCAAAATGACAAAGAAAACCAATTAAACCGAGTAAAACACCATTCTCTCGAAAACAATATTCAATTTGTTGTTAGTAAATAGGATTAAAATCGAAACATTGCATTTCGTAGCTGACAAACGTTAGTTACTAATTCAATTCATTAGTTCCGAAATCCTATTGATTTCGATACGAGGTCCAATAAATTTGCCACAGGCGATGCCAATAAATTTTGGTACCGGCGGCAGGACGCGGACACCGGCTCCACTCGGTTTTTAATTGAAGATATTAAAATTGAAGGTTTTCCGCTCAAAGGTGAATCGGGCAACAAGCAAATGAAATATAGGACGATTCAATTGAACCAGCTTTTTCATATTTGCCTTTGCAGAGCCGGAAACTAATTCGTTTATATGAGCCGGTTTAATTTCGAAAATGAAATGTCCCTTACCCCGGCGCGTGTGCGGTAAGGTGAAATCTCTCAAAAAAACTTTGACCTATTTTTTGACATCCTTTATACGAAAAATTAAATTTATAAAAACTGTGAGGACTCAAATAACCACATTTGGTATCCTAAATCCTTGTTCTTTTAACGTTGACATTATTACAAAGAAACATCTGCACGGAGAGAAAAGTACCTATACCTATAATACCGTTTACTTTAATTTATATTACACCTAGGGTAAAGTAGACTGTTATCGGACACTTTATAGTTATTGGACAATTAACATTAAAACTGTAAAAACAAGAGTTCTATAAATAGTTACCTTAAAGTCAAATCATTAGATGACGCTGTATACAATTATAACTATCTCAGTCGGTAATAATATAGAACTACTTTATTTTGGGTCCAATATAGGACAAAAAAGTTTGCACGTTACTTTGGTGGTAAAATTTTTGTTTTTTTATTAAAAGCAGGGCTGTGTTTAAAATTTAATAAAAAATATTTCTAAAAAGTGTAAAGATCAGTTTGTGGTATAAATGTGTTCCTCATGGTTTAAACATTGTCACTTTAATGCGTTTTATTTCTAATTCTGAAAACAAATAGTAAAATGGCCAGTGTCCAATTACTGGTTGGTAAAAAATGTAAATTTCTATTATTGGACATATGTCCAATATCATACTCTATTTATATCCCGGACATTTAACAACCAATTCTTATGTAAAATTGTCCACTGAATCCGAACTATAAAAGTTAAGCAGTTTTTGAAATTTAGTCAATTCCATATTATTTGTAAAATTGATTATATTTCAAAAAGAGTTCTACTTTTATAACTTTTGGCGACATTTTCGGATTCAGCGAATAATTTTTTATAGGAATTGACTGCTAAATATCCTGGATACAAATTGCTGTTGACGAGAATTATTAGTGGCTGCTTTTTCGTTATGACATTTTTAACTATTTCATTTTTAGAGAGTAAGTAATATAGTGATTTCTTCGTCCCAGGACTTCTTACAGAATAACAGTGATTTAAATACAGTGCATGATAGAGAACATAAAAGACTAATTAATAAATTCGGAAAATACTTTTAACATACCACCCGAAAAATATTAGGTAGGTATATATATAAATCATCCTGTTCCGGCCTAAACATTATAAATGCTTTACAAACTAGAGATACCACACTTAATGATATTTGCACCAAACTATTTCAGAAGTCAGACCAAGGAATTAGTAGTTATATATGAATTATATGATATTAACAAAAACGAAATAAAAAATTTCCTAAAAAAGCAATTTATCTTTGAAAAATATTTAACAATTTATGTTATTTGATTTAAAGTTGTTATATTTATATAAAAATTGTATGTCCAATTACTTTATAAAATGTCCAATTAGTATACTTTTTTGCATGTTTTTATAAAACTATTATTACAAATTCAAATATTCTTATTTTTAAGTAAACGTAAATAAAGTTTAAACAAACAAACTATTATTTTTATATATTTATAAGAAATATAGGTTTACCCTATCTTGTATATTACTAGATACTATTCATATTTAATACTTTTTAAATATCCATTTATGTGTAAGCTTTTAGGTAAAATATTATTATTCTCAACCAGGGTTTTAAATTGTCGAAAAAAAAAAGAAAAATGGGAAAAAAACTGTTTTCGTTTTCTTCCCAGGCCTTGGAAAAATAATTTTTTTTTATGAAACATTTTTTTTTGGAAATATACATATTTAAAAAAGTGGCAATCAGGAACTTAACATTATTTTAATTTAGAATAAATATCCTCAAAAAAATATACTGTCGGTTGGGTATTTTTTTAAAACCCTATTCTATTAGAATTAAATTTTTTTCATTACTAATATATATAGTAAATTTTAAAATATTAAGTTGCCATTTTAAATATAAAATATTTTAAAATCAAATATTTTTATATATATATTACAACTAAAAATTGTAGCATATATATATAGTACGTTTTAATATACAAAAATGTTATCAGTTACTATATTGTATATTGTTTATTTTCCTTAAACATAATAGTTATTTATGTCATTAGGTTAAGAAGTAAGGCTTTTTGTGCTAAGCTCAAGGTAGCGGAGGCCTACAATTGAGCGAAGCACAAAAAGGCACTTGTTGGCCGAATGGCATACAACATTTTATCTTCAAAGCACTTTATATAGGTCAATTTAATTCAACGTCAAAGCGGCCTAACCTCACTTTTTTAGAATCTCATTTATTTATTAGCTAAAGATTACATTAAATGGACAATAATTATTATTGCTTTTAGAAGCAGTAATAGTTTGACAATACCTAGCAACATGATTTAAGTAGAAATGGATTTTTGCTATTACATTGAATTCAATTAATTGTTTAATAAATAGGTAGGTATCTAATTTCAATTTGTTTGGATTTTTATTTAAATAATAGGTAGATGGGAATGTTTAAGCTGTGTTTAACATTTAATTTTACTGAAAACTTAAAGCAAATTAAAACTTAAAGATAATTTAAATCGTAGAAAAATAATCGTTTGTTTTCTTTTTGTTTTATTATTCATATTTAATTTTACAATAATTTAATAAAAAATATTAAACATTAACAGTAAAACAAACAAATTAGTGCTTATTGTAAATAAATTAACCCAGTTTAGTACGTTAATTTCTTAGAAAAGGATAAATTTGTCAAAACAATACCCCTAGCGAGAAAAAATCGAACTAATTACTTGCCTCATAAAAATTTTTATTGGCCTAGGCCATAACAAGGTATTTCTTTATCGAATGTTGACAACAATAAAGTTTAAATTATAGACCGTGTGGAGATAAAAGTTTTTTAATTTTTACTATTTTTTATTAATGTGTAATATTATAATATTAGATATACTGGGTGTTTTACTAGCGGTGCCTAAACGAAAACAGTAAAAAAGTTATTATGGACATATAAAGTATTGGAATTACCTTTAAACATTAGATAAACTTTTTATGTTTTGTATATCTTTGTCTCCATTTGTTTTCCTTTTGGTCAATAATTTTCCTATAAGCCACTACATTGTCCTGTGTGGTAATAAACAAATCAACTTTATCTGAAAAATATTTTATATTTTAATAAACGTATTACATTCATAATTACAAACCAAAAAATATTTATAAAGTAAGAAATACAAATTTAAAATTAAATATAAGGAATACGTAACCCATAATAAATTAAATAGTGTATTTTATTATTTTGTATAATACAAGTTATTTGTAGATAGTAAAATCAATTTACACATTAAATATAAAAATATATATTATACATGTATGATTTAGTAATACTGGTGTTGTAATCTTAACTAAAATTTTATAATAAAAAATAGTATATTGTATTACAATATTTATATTTTACTGACGTTTATTTCTTTTTGTTACCCTAAAAATTTATTAAAGTAAATTTTACTATATTTTTTTACCATCTAAAATTACATTTCTATCCGTGTGAATTTGTCATTTTAAGTAATCTGCTAAGAAAAAGTTCAAACGTTTAGAACCAATAAAAAATAAACAACCACATATTCGTATTTTTTTTTATTTTATAAATAATTAAACTTTTATGTTTTGGGCACTTTATCTTACATTTTAAGTTTCCGAGAGTTTTAAGTTTGTATTGGTGCTACTCCAAAACTATATGGCATGCCCTTGAACAAATCCCTAAAAGCTCTTTAAACTTCAAGTTTATAGGCTTTTATCCTTAATAGTGACAACATTTATAATACATTTTTAGATTTACACCAATATTTTCTAAAAAGTTGTAATACAATATTATTATTTTGTAGCATATCTGCCTTAATGTCTGCATAATATGCTAATAATATAACATTAGAACGTTAAATTGGATATATAACAAGGTTAAGTATTTTATTAAAAACTTGTATGAGGTGTGTTCAGAAAATAACGGGAATTGTTAAATTTCGGGGGTTCGGAGGGTCCGGTTGTCATAAAATTTTCTTTATTATGTTGGTATACATGCCCCCGAAGTATGATAAAAACTTTAGCTGTTTTTATTGTTACTTTGTCTGTGGCAGCCGCTAAGGTTAGACGTGTTTTATAAGCTCGGCGATTTTTCGTTCGTTAAAAGAAATAGATCAAAGAATTTGTATCCAATTTTGCTTAAAAAATGAAATAAATTCTGTGAAATGTTAACAAAGGCCTATAGTGAGTCTGCTATAAGTAAAACAAGAGTTTACAAGTGGCCAAGATGGCCGTGAAGACGTTGAAGATGACGAACGCCCCGAACGCACAAGCACATTAACAACCGATAAAAACATAGAAAAAGTGGAAGAAATGGTTATAAACCAACAGAGAAATCGCTGATGATGTTGGTATATCGATTGGCTCATCCCATGAAATTTTTCGAATGTTTTGGGTATGAAACGCGTGGCAGCAAAATTTGTTCTAAAATTGTTAAATTTTGAACAACATTTTTGGCCAAAAACAATACTGTAATGATGCCCCAGCCTCCATATTCGCCAGACATCCCTATGTCTGACATTTTCCTATTCTCAAAAATAAAGAGAACCTTAAAGGGCCGTCGTTTTGCAAGCATAGATGACATTAAAAGCGCATCGCTGAAAGAACTAAAGGCTATCCCAAAGATCGAGTTTTAGAAGTGTTTCGAGTATTGGAAGAAGAGCTGGCACATGTTCATAATATCCAATGGCTATTTTGAAGGCGACAACATTAATGTAGACCAGTAAATAAATATTTGTTTTAAAAAACGAAAATTCCCTATATTTTCTGAACACGCTTCGTATAAATATTGTATGACTTATCAAATATTTAAAAAAGTTCTGCATCTAAACATTTAATAAATTTACTTTTTTATAATAATAATTCAATAATAATATAATTCAATAAATTAATTCCTCAATACACTGTTTACAAAATATTCAAAACCGTTATCACAAACACAAATAAACGTCATTGTATTGTAACAAAGATCCCGGAGCTATTAGCGCAATCAATTTTGAAATTGTTGTACAAACTATTTTTTTAACATGCACACACATCTATAGACAATAGATATAATTTGCTGCCAGCTCCCGGGTTTCAAACTTATTAAAGCTTCGAATTTGCTGCCTTGTTGCTATCGATTCGAATTGTTTGTGTACATAATTTGGTACATAGAAACTTTGCAATTTCTGAGATAAATACAAACATGTTATTGAATATTTGTGTGCAATGCAAATTGAAGTCAGTAACAAGACTAATTTGCACCATTAAATTTATATCTAAGATTATATTTTTTATTAAATATTAAATACAATGTATGACTATACTATGGGTATTCCACGGAATTTTAATATTATACTTGCCTTCATTTTTAAATCAGTTGATATTAAATAATGATTTAATAAAAATCCAAGCTGTGACGAAAATATTAAAAAAATTCTGTGCATTTAAGTATGACAAAAACCCTGCAATCCTGTATTTTTTAAGCTAACATCTTAAAAAGGTTGATATTAAAACTTAACTAGGTTGACAGTTTGTATAAAAAAAACAAAACTTAATTAGTATGAATATTTATAAACTGTTTTAAAATTAGAAATTATAATATGCGAGTATAAATATTTATAAATTAGATAAAAACTATTTTCTAAACGTTTTGTATGATAAAATTAAAAAATAAAATAAAAAGTTTCAAAAATGGCGGATGCGCCGGGATTAAAAATATTTTAAAGTAATTAATTATACAAATATCTGTCTTTTATTTTGTTATTTCTTTTGTTTATGGTAATATATATTTTAATTCTAATTATAGTTTATTAAAAGTGTATTTCATATACACTCTGTTTTATTTTGATTGGCGACAATTCGGTATTTATTTAAAAAAATATATTTTTAGTTTGTGGTACTAAAAAAGATTTCTATGGCTTTCTATAATTAATAGAAGAACTCAAAAGACTTTTTTAAATTTAAAAACAGATAGTGTTCCTAAATTTGGCATACCCAAAAATCCCTAAATTTATAATTTTGTATACAATTTTATACAGGAGCAAAAAGTAAGGTCAAATTTTGAAACAAAACCAGTGTTTAAAAATTATATAAAAATAATGTTTTTTAAAATAGTAATATTAATGAAATTAGAGACAAAATATTAATGAATTAAGTTCGTTTAATACCTAAAGAAATAAAAAAATATTTTTGCAAAATCTTTGCTAGAATATTTACGGTGCTTCAAATTAAAATTAATTTTTTTTTTTTTTAATTTAACCTTGCTTTTTGACTATCCTGTATAAAATTTTATTACAAAATAATCGTTTCAGGAGTTTTTAGGTATACCAACATTTTTTTTTTTTAATTTAACCTTGCTTTTTGACCATCCTGTATAAAATTTTATTACAAAATAATCGTTTCAGGAGTTTTTAGGTATACCAAATTCAGAAACGCCATCCGTTTTTAAATTTAAAAAATAGTAACAGTGTGAAACCTAATTTTTTTTTTATATTCTTGTTAATTAGGTCATAAATAAAATTTTAAGAGCAAAATAAAAAAAATTTGACGGTTAATTTTGTTTTAATTGGATGTTTATTAAAAATATGTATGCACACTTTCAATTCTCCAATTAAAACTTGCGATTTTATTTAAATATTATCATAACTTTTTAAATCAGATTAAAGATTAGTTAATTTCCTAAAAAAAGGTCTATACATTTTTTATATCTTTTACTGTTTTGTTGTAATACACGTTTAAAGTTTTAATTTAAGGTTAAATGTATAGTATACATTTATTAAACAATAATTCTAAAGGTGCCACATTTTATTTAGGGCCGATTTATTCATTTTTGATTTATTTGACGAATAATTTCTTTGAATGCTAGATATTGCCAAGACATGAAAGTTATCGGCCCGATAAACTTTACTAAAGATGAATAAACCGGTCCTTAGTTAAATTTCATGAATTTCTTTGTGACTTTTACTACAATTTTTCATTTTTGTTTATAAAAAACACTTTAAAAAACTAAACAAAAATTATAGAATACGTATACTGAAAATGACAATTCAAACGTCAAATAAATTTTTAATAGATCTAAGTTTCATGGCAACCTTTAAGGATATATTAATTAAGGGAACATAAATGTATACGTCAAAGGTTAGATTAAAAGTTTGAACGTTTATTATAACAAAAGATTAAAATATATAAAAAAATTGTAAAAACCTTTTTTTTAGTTATGCAAATATTAAATATTTAAATTAAATCGCTAGTTTTAATTGGATAATTGAAAGAGTGCATAATATTTTTAATAAACAGCCAATTAAAACAATTCAAACCGTCAAATTTTTTTAATTTTGCTCTTAAAATTTTAGTTATGGCCTAATTAACAAGAATATAAAAAAAAATTAGGTTTCATAGAAAGTCCAAAAATCACCTCTCAGAACAGCACCGTGTTGCATTCAAATTTAGAAAACACAGATATTTCGGAAACTGTTTGAAAAAGTGCCTGGCCCGGTCTGGAATAGTATATTTATTATATTATCTATGTTCTCATAACAAAATACTGTTTACTTTTTTCCGAAAACTATATAAACAAAATGAGGTCAAAAGTTGCCCAACTTTTGTAGAATCACCCATATCACTAAAGTTGTCCTTTTTCAAGTAACAATATATTAAGTTCGGGGAATATGTTTTTTCAAATAGTTTAGCAATAAATATAAAAAAAGAGATTTTACTATTCAATTAAGCGAATCATTTAAATTCTTGGGTATCGTTTTGGAGAATACATTTTCATGGAAAAATCATGCGGATCATGTTTTAAAAAAGATAGGCAAAAACCATTATTTGCTTTAAAATAAAAAGTTTATAGCATAGTCATCATACATGATATAAGAGTTTGGTTTTAACTCAACAAACTAAAGTTCACACTATTTACAAGGGTACACAAAATTTTGCTTTAAAATTATTTAATAAATTACCAGTAAAAATAAAATCCCTTAATCGTAAAAACATGAAACTCTTCACAAAGAGCTATCTTGTAAATAAGTGTTGAAGATTTTTATGTAATATAAATGTACCTATCTTTTAATTGCAATTTATTTAAGCTCGTTGCATTTGTCTATATTTAATTTATTATTAATATATTTACTGACCTGTTATTATTTTTATTTGGACTAATAGACTTATTATTATTATTATTCAAATAAAACACACTGTATTTTTATTTTAATAAAATGCATTTTAAGTTTCGGAAACTTATTTTGAAATTAAAACACATGCGAATGATAGCTCATATTTTTTATCGAAAAATTTAGCAAACATATTTTTACCTTCCTATGTACGTATTTTACGAAATTGCTGTTTGTCCCTTGAGATTTTATATCAAACGATTTCGCATTAAAACTTTTAAAAATCTTTTAGAAGTTTATAAATTACTTTTCTTCATGCAATGACAAACACGGTTTATTATTTTAAAATTATTGGTTTTGGTTGAGTTGCTTGTAAAATATTAATAGTTTTAATAAAAAATACTGGTAAATAAAGAGGCTAAAAAGAAAATTGGAAAGAAATTTAATTGAGCATCAAATTTTAAACAAAGCTTTATTTCTAATATCCTGAAAATGGCTTTCGTGAAGAACTCACTGAAATAAATAGGTGTCGTAAAATATCTTCAGTGAAGTATATATTTGTTTTAAGTTTTAATGGTTTTAATTAGGTTTCTTTAAGTATTTAATCAAGCTTTTAACTTTTTTAATAAAACAGTTATGACTTTTTTCTTAATTTGAGAAAATATTTTTAATAACAATAAAGTAGTAAATTATATAATATAACGTATAAAATTAACTTTTTTGAAATTCAAAAGTATTTATAAAAAATAAGTTTAAGTTTTGATCTGAAAAAATCCTTTAAAAAACTTAATATTTTCTTGGGCAAGTATCGTCTTCTAAAATTAAAATAATCCTATATTAATTTTTATACAGGCAAATCTCTGCCGCTTTTCAGCGAATTTGCGTTTGATTAATATTTTGTGCGGCGTCACAGGAAAAATTCTCACAAACCAATCTTATTAGGTAAATTTTTTGTGTTTTGCTGTCCCAGGGATTTACCTTTACTTATGTAAAAACGCCTTTCTTATTCTCTGCAGGATATGGTTATCCTGAAAATGGCAATGAGGTCTAAGCTTCTTTTGTTTTTTGTTCCCTTACAAAGTTTTTTTTTTGTGAAAATATTTTCTTTTTTGATATGACACCTGGTGATTTAATTAATAACGACGTCGTGATATACATTTTATTAAAATATTATGTATTAAGTTTTATAAACGCCATTTTAGTCAGGCACAATTAAACTGAGTGTCTAGAAAAGTTTATACGACAAATATTATACAACATAATTTGTCACTTATTAATTTAAATATTTTTAAAAAGTGGCATCTTATAACAAAAATAAAGTAACCAACGAGGGGTAAACCACTTTAAAATCTTAGAGACCAACGTTCAATGTTACTGGACGTTGTATTGTGATTTTTTTCCCCTTATCAGTCGTTATCAATAAGGAAAACTTGCTTAATCAGTGCTTAGCGACGCGTTGCGCATGACTACTCTTGTTATTGTTATCCTTAGCCGTTAATTCGTAAGCGATTTTTAATTTTAAAAAATCAGTGGTTTACCCCTCGGTAACCAATATTGGTGTTTAACGGATTTCAAAATATCAGTGGCAGTTTGTTTAATTTTTTTTATAAAAACCGAAATTTCTTCCTTGAAAATTGAAGGGGTTAGAATAAAAAGGGTATAAGTAACATTTTCATTTTTTGGAGATATTTGAAGTTAAAGTTATGTTACCATAAAAAAGTGAAGAATTTTGTTTAGTATTGTTTTTCTACTGGATAATAGAGGTCCCTAGAAGTATGAAAATTACTTAAATCCTTTTCATTTCGATACGTCGGAACCTTATCTTTCACAAAACGAACTTATCTCCTAAATTAAAGAAATTGCACTTATACCCTTTCTATTCTAACCCCTTCAATTGTTTTTATACATAGGTACTTAATCCGAAATAATCAATGCTTTATCGGCAAATACTAGTTTGCTATTTATAACGTTTTTTTATGTTTTTTCCAAAATTTTTTGGTATATATCGTCGTTTATCTGACAAAGAGGCGTAACTCAAAAAAAATCGTTTTTGAGTTATACCAGAATGATCACCAAAATCGACTTTATAATCTCACAAACTGGCGTAGCTCTATAATAAATAGGTACAAATAAAGTTTTAGCATAAATCAGTTTCGGCGTAACTAATATTTTTGCATTTTGTGTGCCGTACAAACTGGCGTAATTCAATTCACACCGATTTGTTTAAAAATGAGATACGCCTCTTTGTCAGATAAACGACGATATGTACTTTTTAAAAAAAATATAAAAACAAAATTATTCAGACCGATCTTCAAAGTTTTTTTTTTAATTTTCGTAATTAACGAAATATTCTCGTTAATTGTCCTTTTTTATTGTTTTCATTGAAATCTGACATTTTCCGCAAACTCTCTGAGATTTTCAGAGTGGCAATTTTTTGTTTTATATTTATTTTTATTTTTTTTTTTTAAGTTATTGATATTTAAAAAAAGATATTTTTTTATAACTTAACCCTTTTTTTCGGTTGGGGGAATAATTATTATTAAGGGTTAAGTTATAAAAAAATATCTTTTTTTAAATATCAATAACTTAAAAAAAAAATTAAAAATAAATATAAAACAAAAAATTGCCACTCTGAAAATCTCAGAGAGTTTGCGGAAAATGTCAGATTTCAATGAAAAAAATAAAAAAGGACAATTAACGAGAATAGAATTATTCTAAAAAATGTTTTTAATAGGGTAAAAAAAGATAAAAAAGTTTTAGCCAAAAAGAAAGGTCAGGGTTAAAAGTGGTCGATTTGGTATAGAACTGGATTATAATGAACAAAGGCTCAAAAGATAGACAATAAAAAACTCTATCTAAGCTATACAAAATATTTTCAAAGTCATTTGACAGAGGCTTACTATAAATTTTTTTTCTATGTCAAAATTCGAAAAAAATTATTAAGGTCGTTTTTTCAAAAAAAATAAGTACGCCCCTGAACTCTGCATACTTCTACTATTTCAGACAAGTTTATTTTACCACGTTATGAACATAAATTTTTAGCACGGCTATCTTAGTTTTTTGTTTTTTATCAATTTATATTTATAACGTATTAAAATAAACTTGACTGAAATAATTATTAATGGTTAATTTTTAATGAAATTAAGTTTGTATCCATTCTGAAGTATGCCGCGTTCAGTGGCGTACTTATTTTTTTCCTAAACCTCCTAAATGTGTTTTATTTTTCGTTTTTAATGAAATTTGGTTTGTACCAATTTTGAATCATGACGCATTCAGTGGCGTACTTATTATTTTTTTTTTTTCGAAAAAACGACCCTAATATTTTTTTACGAATTTTGACATAGACAAAATGATATAGTAGTGACATTGAAAATATTTTGTATAGCTTAGATAGAGTTTTTTATTCTCTATCTTTTGAGTCTTTGTCGAGTGACAAATAAAAAAGTTACGGGGGTGTTTCCATCTTAAATGGGCCACACTGTATATATATCCTATGTTTATAATTTTTTTACAAACAGCTTTATTTTATTAGTGAAGTTTGATATTTAAAGAGGGCATAGAAATTTCCAATGCATTTCATTCTTATAAAAAAAATATTGCACAGGACAAAGTCAAAAGTTTTTATATAAATAAACTAGCTTAAAGACAAGGAATGAGAGTCTACAAATTTCTCTACAAAAGTTTAGATTTTATGATAAAGAATTCCTTGGAAAGGAAAAGAAAAGAGTAACGCTCCAGATAAATCACTTATTTTAAAATCGTATTGTTTTTATATTGGCTCGTGATTTTGTTTGATTTGGAAATTTCTCGTTTGCAAAATTTAACAATAATTTATGTTAATCTTTGCAATGAAATTTCCACATTGTTTATAAATAAACCCCATTTTACTTTTAATTATAATTGTGAAAGCCTCATTATTTTAACCACAAACCATAATAATTATAATTGGCTTAACTATGCAAACTACATTGTGGTTTAATCCATAATTCAATTATTTTATAGGGAAACTTATAAAGATGGTTTTTATATAGTGATATATGTTATGGTGCTATTCCTGATAAAGAAAGTGGGAGAAGGGTGAGTTGAGAATAAAATAATGGTTAAAACAACTTATCTACGTATCTTAGCTTAAAAAAAAATTCAACGATTTCTTGAATTTTTAAGTTACATTCAGTAAACAATTTCCTATAGACAAATTTCAATAAGAAAACTAGCAGGTCCAAACTGGTTTTCAAAAGTGTATAATAAATTTTAAATTTATGTAAATTATAGTAAATTTGATTGGTAATAATATACAACTGCAGGGCAATATCAATATATATTCTATCGACAATCGAAATTGTAGCTATAAATTAGTAATTCAATTATGATGACAAAACTAAATTCAAAAGCCATGCATTTAATTAACCAAACGTACAAATAATAACGCGACGATAAATATTTTGAATGTATGTAAATATACCAAACCTAGTTGGTATAAATATAAAAAAATGGTAGTTGTTTATGTTTTTTTTTAAATATAAAAAAATGGTAGTGGTTTTGTTTAATATTTTCGAAACGTCCAAGGGTAATCAATTAAACCTTTAAAACTTGTTCGAATTTGGTAAAATTTTAAGTAAATTTCAATATAAGGTGCGACCAAGGTTTTATTTCCCTTTATCTATTTTTTTATAAAACCGCTTTCGGTGCTGAGATGAGATACTTTATCCCACCCAAAATTTTGATTTTATAGGTTGGCTATACTTTAAACAGCATAATATTTTGCATTTTGGTTATAATATTTTTGCTTATTGTAAGTAAGTAAATTAAGGACGGCATGGCGAATCGATTTTGACATTAACTGTCAAACCAATGATATGTGATTCCAACTATCTAAAGTAAAATTCGACCATATTAAATTTAAGGTACTAAATTAGTTTTTTTTATAAAATTGTGCAAAATAATCGAACCACACAAATTTTCGATGAATTTCAATCGCAAATAACTTTTTTAATTGATGTCGGATTTAAACGAATATTAAAGAATATTGTAGATAAATTAATGGACAATCGTTCACATTTAAAAAAAAATACTAAAAAATAGACGTACGTTTATAATATACAGGTTTAAACAAAAAGATGTTTTTTACCATAAGTTTAAGACACTCTGTAGAGTGGCAAAACCGTATATTGTTCTAAATTAAGTTTTATTTATCAAGTCACATCTATTCTTAACAGTTTTGTTTTTGGTTTACCCCGATATATTTATTTTTGTGGAAAATATGAATTTTTTAAAAAAACATTGCAATTTCCAATATTTTTCTGTATGAAGAACTAAGGTTGCTATGGTCCTCCCATAGCGTATGGAGGATGACAGTGACAGTTTTGTTGAATCATCCCATACTTGGAAATGTCATACACGGCTTTCAAAAGCTATCAAATTGTTTTTTGCAAATTAATGTTTAAATTTTGAGGTGTCTTCTTACTTTATAAAATGGATATGTCTCCGACTGATGTTGCCAGAGCTATTAATTTAATCCAGGATGGACGGTCACAGTATTACGTGGCAAGTGTTTTAAACGTCATAAGAAGTAAAGTACAAAGGGCAACATCAGTCGGAGACATTTTTAAAAGTAATAAGACACCTCAAAATTAACACATTACTGTCATTCTCCATAGGCTATGGATGGACCATAGCAACCTTAGTTCTTCATACAGAAAAATATTGGAAATTGCAATGTTTTTTAAAAAAATCCATATTTTCCACAAAAATAAATATATCGAGGTGAACCAAAAACAAATATACGGTTTTGCCACTCTACAGAGTGTCATAAACTTATGGTAAAAAACATATTTTTGTTTAAACCTATAAACGTACGTCTATTTTTTAATATTCGTTTAAATCCGACATCAAATAAAAAAGTTATTTGCGATTGAAATTCATCGAAAATTTGTGTGGATCGATTATTTTGCACGTGAGTGTAGATAAAATACCATAAAGAACTCGTCCATTACATAAATTGTCCGCGTGCGACAAAAATGACGTCTTATGATATTAGTTCTTTAATATACTATTAAATATTTCTTCAAGAATCTCACAACTCATATTTATGGCTTGTTAAGTAATTGGAACACCAATTTTATAAAAAAAACAGTTTTATTGTTGAGAAATGTATTCGCATAAATTTTCAAGTTTAGATTGCTATCGTAAAGGTAAAGTTTGAAACGATTTTTCTGAATAAATCTTTCAGGGACATTTTTGATAAGTTGTTTATATTTTTTTATCAGAGGTAATTCGATTGCCTAATTTAATGTTATATTTTCTTTATATTGAATCCTTTTATGTGGATTATTTAATATAATTAGTTTTTTCTAGACTTTATTGCGTTAAGGAAAGTAACCCCACTTTAATAAATCAAAACCAAAAATCCCCGCTGAGGTCTTATTTGGGTCAAACCAAATACAAAATGTTTTTATTCGAGGTTGAATGATTACGTTATCAAAGAGCTTTAGTATCGAGACGTGCACTCCTAAGTGCCCTTTTTAGTCATCATTTAATAGATCCTATTCATTTTTAAGTACTAAATATAATACTTCTTTTCAGCCCGTCTCCCAGTTAAGTGCGCTAATGGCAATAAACAAATTTGTATTTCGTTATATTTTTGTTGCTAGCGATTTATTTAATCTGCTACTTGTTTGCTTCTCTTTAAGGGCGTATTTCGTATATTCGCTTGATGGAATTTTTTTGTTTTTATAAACTTATATCTTCTTTTTATTAATACATTTTTATATTTAATAGCGTTTTTTACTACACGGTATACCACTGTATAAAAGGGCACAGAAAGGTTACACTACTATCTAAAAATGAAATAGTCAAAATTCTACTATTTGAATTAGTACCAGCATTTTTTACTAATAAAATAGTCGTTTTCACTTTTAAATAGTTATTTTTTACTACGTAAATAGTTAAAGTTTGACTAATTTAAGATTAGTCACCATATTTGACTATTTCTGACAGTTAAAAGTAACTAATTTCTTTAATCGTTTACGGCCAACAACAAAGTATTATTTGAATTAAATGCATATACCTCTCCATGGTTAAATGACCCATAAAACAAATAAAGATGCAAAAAGTTTAGCTCAAAACAGTAACACAAATAATATATTAAACTTTAAAATATAATGAACAATATTTATTGATAAATAAAATTTATTTTTATAAGAGCGGCTGACAGCCGACTGGTTATGAGGTTAGGTTGACAAGCTTCTCAAGTGACAGACGTGAGTTCAATCCCAGGCTGGGTCAAAACTTTTTTTAAATTTAAATTTACTAATTTAACTATTTCATTCAGTGGAATTTGACTAATTATTAGTGACTGCTTTTTCGCTATGACAATTAGTCAAATATGACTTATAATTAGTTATTTTTGACTAATTCATTTTAAGAGAGTAGTTTACAAAATCGAAAAAAATTCTGCCCAGCATATCGCATTATAATTTTCGCATGTATTTTGACCCACTAAACACTAAA
Source organism: Brassicogethes aeneus (assembly GCA_921294245.1). Classification (NCBI taxonomy): domain Eukaryota; kingdom Metazoa; phylum Arthropoda; class Insecta; order Coleoptera; family Nitidulidae; genus Brassicogethes; species Brassicogethes aeneus. The sequence goes on from OV121135.1 coordinate 51,161,818, forward strand.
CTTTTTTTTTGGAATATGAATTTTCAATTGTTTTTTTTTCAATTTTCGGACGTGTTTTGACGTTTTTTAGTATAGCTTGAAATCTAATTGATCGATTTGGTCAAACAAGCCCTTAAATTGAAGGTATTTGAGCCCTCTAAAACTTTCTTTTCCAGACCTTTGATATAGGATAAGTATTTTGACGCTAGCGATTTTAATAACATAAAAATTTCGTTTTTATGGCAAAAATTGAGGTCGAAAATGTACATATCGTCCAGGGAAAGGTTTAAATCAAACAGATAACTCTAGTTTTTTCGTCAAGCTGACATTTTTACAAAAAAAAACAAGCTAATGTTGATAAAAATACATGGAAAAATGGCGAAGTTATGAGTTTTTTAGTGGAAGACCAAATTTCAGCTTTTTGACGATATTTATTTTTTTTCTTTTATTTTGTAATATGTTTATTCTTTAATGAAAACCTAATTAAAGTGTATGATTGGAATTTTTTGAGTTTTTTACGTACTTTTTTCACCGAAAACATTATTCAAAATTTATTTTTTATTTTGTAATTTGTTTATTCTTTAATGAAAACCTAATTAAAGTGCATGATTGGAATTTTTTGACTTTTTTACGTACTTTTTTCACCGAAAACATTATTCAAAATTTAAATTTGACAAGACTCCGCAAACGTGAATTCTTTTGTTTCTCGTGTTGGCATAGTGACATTTTACTGATCAACAAGGTATTTTTATCATGGTTTTATTTAGTTAATAAAAAGTGTAAAATGAGTAAAAGAATGTAATGATGAGCAGGGAGAACGTTTTCACCAGCAAATGAAGGCTATGGAGCGGCGGTAACACGGCTTCTGGGATGCAGCCATGATGGCTGATTACATTTGGTCCCTCATACGAGAAACGGAATACACAAGCAACCAAAAAACAAAGAAGGAGCCAGATATTTTTTTAAACCATGCTTATTACAACAAAATAAACTTTCAATATCTTTAATGTTCAATATTTATTGTTCAATATTCAATATATAATTTAATTTCAATATTTAATGTTCAATATTAAATATTATATAATTTAATAAAATGAAGAAAAAACGTAAAAATTCTCGAAAAACTGAATTTTGGTCTTCCACTGAAAAATTCATAACTTCGTCATTTATCCAAGGGTTTTTATCAACAGCAGCTTATTTTTTTCCTTTAAGTATAATCTATACGTAAAATAAATCAAACTGGACTTATCTTTTCGATTTCTATCTTTCCCAAAAAGATATGTAAATTTTTAACCTCGATTTATGTAAAACAAAAGGCCTTTTTAACTTCATAAAATAGCCAGTATCGAACTACTGAGCCGATACCAAAACTATACCAAAGAAAGTTGTAAAGGGCTCAATTACCTTTGATTTAAATGCTTGTTTGGTTAAATCGATCAATTAGAACTCGAAGTATACTCTAAAACGTCAAAACACCTCAGAAAATTAAAAAAAATTAATTGAAAATTCATATCTCGAAAAAAAATTTAAATGAGTCAAACTACACAAGAAAATCATAGTGAGCCAAAATGGCTATAAACTATTGTTATTTTCGGACCACAAAAATTATTAAATTTTATTTAAATATTGGCAAAATGTTTAAATTAGATAAAAAAATCAAAAAATTTTCTTTAAAAAAATTTTATCATTTATTTACCATTCATCGACCGTTTTTCCTACAATATGCGATTTAATGTACTAAGAATCTAAGAATATTTTCCACAGAAAATTATTTCATTAAAAAGCGATTAAGCCTAAATTAATTTTTGGAACAATGCTAAGCTAATATTAACTGTCTATACATTGATTCCGTTACTTTATAAGCAGTAAGCCTTTTCAGCGAAGACAAATTTGCCATTTTACTGCGAATTTGAATTGCAACATCGCGGTGTTTAAATTATTTAGTAGTCGGTAGTTACGTGGAAACTTTCATTTCATTAAAATATGTAAATTAGGCTCGCCCAGCTTATTAAATATTTTAAAGTAATTTTTTTGGAAGTAAGTAACTAGGTACTTCTTGAAAAATATCGTAAAATATAAAATTTTGTATTTTTTTAAACGGCACTATTTACTCACCATTATCTGTACACAGATATATCTAAACATTAAAACTAGTGTTTTATTTATAATTTCAGTTTTTAATTAAAAAATAATTAAAACAATTAAAAAGTTAGTAAAACGTTTACTTTATATATACCTATATAAATATAAATGCAACAATGTTTATTTGGTTGACCCGTGGGCAGGTTTAATTTACATGTGCAAACATGCTATACACACTTTAAACTTTAATTGCAGCATTCAATTTTAATACCTCGGAAATTGAGTTGGTAAAGAAATTGTACTACTGTAGGAATGTAATACGATTTTTGCACTCAATTTTTTACATACATACATTATTTTAGATAGAGGAAACACAAAATCGACATTAAAGTTGGTATATACGTAAGAACATTTTCTTGAAATGTATGGATGATTCTAGAAAAAAGTTTAAAAATGAAAAAGTTTATCTTTTTTCAACAGTCAAGCGTAAAGGATACACCATTCTTGTTTTTGTAATAAATCTAAAATCGATTATGTAATGATTTATACAATAGAATACATTGCAGAAAATAGGAATTGTACAACATTGTATACAGTGTGACCAAAGTTACCATTGCTAACTTCGTTATTATTGGAGCTATAGCTGTATACATTAGCAAATTAGTGGTATTTTTTCTACTGATTAAAATAGTGAAAACAGAAAAGCAGAACAGAAATTGAACTTCGGGTTTCCGAAATATTTACAAAAATATATTTTTACATATTTTAAAATAGAATTTAATTAACAATTAATAAGCAATTGAACTCTGCGCTACAGAGAAAAACGAAACTTGCCGAAAGTTATACGAAAAACATACTTTAAAATTAAAATTACACTGGCCGACAAAAAAATATTTTTTTTTTTGTAACACAAAGCTGAATAGCTTAGTTTGGTGGAATGGACTTATCTAAATACTAAAATGGCAAAAAGAAAGTTGTAACACGTAAGGTTTTATTGTTACATTTATTGAACCACATCTTATGTTAAAATTTTTAATATCTATTTCACAAATAATTTCAGAATTTCTTAACCCTGTATATCGACTATATTTATAGTTTACACCTACTAAACATACCTTACATCTAAGAAAAAAAAACAAACATTAAACCATCTTAAATTTTATTTGTTCCTTTTATGAGGGGTCATATCTTCTCTCTTCAAAAACACAGACAACTGCTGACTTCAAAACTCAACAGAAAACTAATGTTTATTGCTGATTTTTTGTCTAATATTGTAAACAATACAATTTAGGTAATTTTTTAAGGTATAATCCATCAGTTTTAACCGTCCCCTCATGAAATTGACTACCTCTCAATGTTAAGGTTTTAATTAGGTCATTAAAAAATGGTACGTATTAGGGCTTTAGGAAAATATTTTTTTTATTACATGGGTATTTCCATTGCAAAAATAGAGGGCTGACCCGTGTTACAAAAATCTTGTCGGCCAGTGTTATCTAACGCAAAGAATAAGCAAGATAAGAAAAAAACAAGCCTATAGGGAATTTTTTAAATGTCTAGGATACTTATATGTTGTATTTTTGGTTTGGATTATTTAATATGTAAGAAATATATTTATATGCACTAGGGTGCTCCATTTAAAACAAATATTTTTTTTTAAGTTTTAAATTTTGAATAGCTGGGAAGATGATAATTTAGTGAAAACATTTAGACCGTGCTATATCAGCAAATATATCAAAATCAATTTTTAAATACGGGCTTATAATAAATGAGTGGATACTTAGCGTTATGAACCCAATTTATTTTATCAAGTAAAAGCATTTGTGAAATAGTTTTAGATACTATCGGAGCGTGAGGTTTGAGTTAAATTTTCCGGTACTTTGCAAATGGGTTCTTGGCATTACTGCATCTTTAACAGAAAATTACTATCGATTTTCCATGAATATATAAATGTGCAGCTTCGCTATTACAAATTTAAACAACTGGTAATCGCGTGCAAAATCTTTTATAAATCGTTTATTGATATTTTTTTTATAATTAAATAAAGTGTATATAAATATTTTTTGGTAAACTTTTTTTAAACAAACTAAATTCACGCTCCCAAGTAAAATTGTACAAAGCATTAAACGTATTTAAAAAAATTGTTATGCTTTTAATTGTTGCTAATATTTTTTGATAAGTAACAAATCTCGTGACATAAAAATTGATCAAGAAAATGGATTTTTTTCGGCGGAAATCAAAGTAGCTAAATTTTAGTACAATCGTTTCTTGAGATGGTTTGATCTGAAAAATGCTAGTGGAAAGTTCAGTGAAAACGTGCTTTTGGCATGCTTCAAAGAAAAGTCAAAAATATGAAAATTGTCAATGCTTAGGTCAAATTATTTTATGTTAATGAACATACAAAATCAGCAATTATTATAAGCTGTATGCTTTTCTGAAGGGCTAAGGATATCGACCAAAAAAGTCGAAAGTATTGGTTAGGAAATTTTTTGAAAAAGCACTGGATGATACATATATTATGCAAAGGGTTAATTTTGTTATATGTTTGTACCACTGTTATAAAATAAATTACCTTATTTTATTTGCCCCAGTGCTTTTTAGAATCCTTTTGTTTCTTGATATTCTAATATTATAAAATAAAATCCAAAAGAAAAAAGCATTTGACAATTTAAATTTGCTTCAGTATTATCTTTTTTATTATTTATATTAAACGATTACTAAATATACAGGGTGTTGCGAAAATGGCGCACTAACAGTGCTGTATAAGCATTAAAAAAATGTATTTTTTACTCCCCCCTTTAAAACACCCATTATCGTACATGTATTCATGACACTAAGTGACCTCTTAAATACACCTTGGAAAGTTGTGGCTTTAAAGCGCTTTAGTCACGGGCTCAAGTTAGCAACAGGTTTTTATTCACGTGCTGAAGTTAGTTTTAAGTTAGTTGACAGTTGTCAAATGTCATACAATCGTTAAAATAAAGTGCCTTTCTTGTAAAATATTACATACAGTGATTTGTTAATTAGGGTGGGTTGAAAACAAAATGTTTGTTTTTTTTTCTTAGCATGGGGGTAGAATTTGTACCTAATAAAAAAAGAAATTTTATCAACAAAATTTTTTACTCAACATCTTGAGGTGGCCCATTGGTTTTTAATAAATATTTAATCAAATGGGGTAGTTCCAACGTAGAATCTGTAGAGTGTCCCCTTAAAAGCCAATTGTAAGTCAAAAGTTGAAAAAGTTTTTTTCCCATTGTTTTTGTAATTTAAGTAAAAAATGAAATGCACTTTTGTATTAGAATGAAAGTTGAGTGAAAAAAAATCACATTCTACAATTTATACATGTTTTCCATGATTTTGGACCAAAAAAAGAATTTCCCTTTGGAACGACCCCATTTAATTAAATATTAATTTAAAAAACGAGTGGGCCACCTCAAGATGTTGGGTAAACATTTTTTTTTTTCATTTGAAAAATTTTCTTTTTTTATAAGGTACAAATTCTACCTCCATGCTAAGAAAAAAAACAAAAATTTTGTTTTCAAACCACCCTAATGTTAATGGTGAAAATTACATTAAAAATGTTAATTGAGATGTTTGGTTTATTTTCGTATAGATGTCGCTTTATACAAATATTTAATTTAAAAAATTTTTAGGTAATATTAAGTATTTGTCGTAGAAAAAGTATAGTATGCAACTCGTTTATAAAATTTCTAGGCACTTATTTAATTAAGAACTTGCTCGCAAGCTCGCTTGTACCTAAATTTAACTCGTGACTAAAATGGCGTTTATCAAACTTTTTACATAATATACTATTTTAAGTTAAAATGTTTTTAGATTATTTATTTATAAAAAACAATTCAAAATAATTTTATAAAGTTTCAAATAACCTTTTACAAATACTAATTTAAAATTAGTTAATAAAAACAAAGATAATAATCCAAAGTTTTAAATTTTATGACATAAACTGTCAACTATCAGATCGCAGCAGATGCGTTGTTTTTTTGTTTCCATAACAACCGCTTTTAGTTGTTGATATAACGGATTTAAAAAATAGTTTTTTAAAACTAAATGCTTTATAAATCGAGAACTTCTTGTCAGGAAAATTATTTGTATTTTTTTCACACCTACTCCGTGCACCATTTTCTGGACACCCTTTACAATTGAATTTGTGTGCTGTTTGTTTCAATTTTACTTCCCACATACTTTTAATGGCTTTATTAATTAAGTAAATAAACATGTTTAATGGTGTGGCAAAATTTTATTGTAATAATTCCATAGGCAATAAATTCATAAAATATTTGAATCAATACGTAATATAATTTAAAACCAAATTAATATAAAAAGTTGTTTTTTTTTTAAATAAACATAATTTTGTTAGCATAAATTAATTAATTATATAAAATTATACAAATTAATTATTTAGAGTAATAAAATACATTTTAAATTAAATATATTATGAAATCATTATTAGGGATGGGATTTTAGTTATTTTACCTTTTTTTAACCGATGTAACTATTTGAAAACCAATAATGCCAAAATGTGTTTTAAAAGATTTTCTTTTATATGAACCTAACTTGTTTTCACCTTTTTTACCTTTTTTGGAGGTTTTTGCTTTTAACTACCTTTTTTATACTTTTGTTACCTATTTTTTTAACTTTTTTTCACCTTTTTTACCTTTTTTGGAGGTTTTTGCTTTAAACTACCTTTTTATACTTTTGTTACATATTTTTTAATTTGTCAGTTTATTTTCACATATTTGTTAACTATTTTTACGTATTTTTACTACTTTTATTTTTTTTGTTCTTTTTAAAATTTGCGCCAATATTTTATCCAGAGCGTGCTCAACGGTATAGAATTTTTTCTTATGGTTACAGACTGTAACAGTAACTTTCTTTACAGTTACCTTCTTTGTAGTGACTCACTACTAGTGAGCTTATGTTCTGTCATAGAACTTCTGTGTAGCGAGTGTCACTCAGTAAAACCATTGAGTAACTTCCTTACTCAATGGTAAAACACAGTTTATTGCATAGAAATAGTTTATTGTGGGTATGTTCTGTGTTTGGGTATGCGGCTAAACAAAATTATATACTTTTAATATTTTTTTTTACCTAAAATGCTTTTTTTAGTACCTTTTTAGTTACCTATTTTTCAGTTTTTAGTACCTAAATATCCCATCCCTAATCATTATTTATAAATGAAATCTTTTAATGGATTTTTAATATAAATTTTGCAATTACCAATTCCTTGAACTATAGGGATTCTTAATTAATTTTCAATATTTTCCTTGTTAATATTTAAATTTTTTCGTGTAATTATAATTAACGGACATTTTTCAAATACGTTTTTCGTTGTTGCTGGCAAATTGCCATTCTCATGTCAAATTAATATTTGTAAATGACATACTTTTTGTATGCCTGCAAAATAAATCGAACCATTGCTCAAAGCTTTTGTTATTATTGACCTGTAGTTAATTACAAAATATTAATTTAAAACCATTATATACATTTTCATAAATGCTGCGTGGGCTCTACAGAATATTATACAATACCATAAAAAAACTATACAACATTTTATATTTTGGGTTTTCATTAGTCAACCATTGAATTGGGCTTCTAATATGATCAAAGCTTTAAATTATCAATACTTTAGATAAAACATCATATATATATATATATATATATATATATATATATATTAGGGTGGTCGTTAAAAATTAAATTTTTTGCGACGCCCCCTAAAAAGCTTTGTTTTGATAAAAAAACACTGGGAATTTTTTTTTAATTAAAAACAACACGTGCCTGAAGACGATCTGTTAATTTTTTGGTATAATCATGTTTTTTTGGGAATTTTTTATGAAAAATAAAATTTTATTTGAAATATAAACAATTATACAACCCAAATATATAAAAAAACAATAGTTTATCGAAATAACGATAGACAAAACTTTAAAATATGGAATAATAATTTTTTTGAGATTTAAAAATTATTAACAATGAAATAACTTCACCTTGAAGTGCAGAAATCTTGATATTAAAATTACGTTTGTACTAATTTAGTTTTAAAATCAATTTGAATATCTTTCATTTTTTTATTTAATAGACCAAATCAACTGGGAAAAATTTTGAATTTAAATTTTTGTCTATTTCGATTAACTATTGTTTTTTTTATTGATTTGGGTTCTATAATTAATTATATTTCGAATAAAATTCCCAGTGTTTTTTCATCAAATAGAAGCTTTTTAGGGGGCGTCGCAAAAAATTTAATTTTTAACGACCACCCTAATATACCGGGTGTATCTGAGAATAGGAGCACCCCTGTAACTTTTTTATTTAAGATAGACACATGAAATTTAGCATGGTTAATAAGAATTTTTTGAACTTCCGGTTTCGGCGGAAATGATACCAATTTTCGATTTTTAAATGGAATGCCCTATATATTTTTACATATTTGGAATCCTGAGGAAATTATGAATCAGACAGCATCCTCAAATTGACCTTTTGACGTTTCGTCATCAGAAAATGTATCTTTATAAAGATCAATCTAGAGTGCTTTGAACTATCTTATTTTCTTCTCATGGATTCACACAATACCTGAAAAATTGAAGTTTCCTTAGAAAGTTGTTATTCAGCTATTCCCAGCAGTCTAATTTAGACTATAATTGAGAAAAACGAATTTTGACAAGTTTAGACTGTCTAAACTTGTCAAAATTCGTTTTTCTCAATTATCTGTATAAATAACAAAGTTACAGGGGTGCTCCTATTCTCAGATACATCCGGTATATATATATATATAATATATATATTTTTTATATATAAATATTATAAATAAATAATTATTTTGTATCTAAACTCAATATTCTTAACAATTTTTTCCTGATGGTTATTTGGTAATTTGGTCACTTTTAAATATCTCGAAAAGAACAGAGCAGTTGAGCAAAACCTTTCAAATTATGTCATTGGGCGACCTCTATTTAATAAAGATTTTTTTTATATTTAATATTTTTTTATTAAAAAATTAAGGATTGAATTAATTTTGTGAATTTTATGGGTCAATTTATCAAATTAATGTTTCCAGGTGATATGTTATAATATTTTAGTATTTCGAATAATAATAATAATATGGAAATGGCCAAATTGTAAAATTTATATGCCCATTAAAAGTTCAGCAATTATTTAATATTAAAAGGTTTATGAATTAATTCCAACATAAACCATTAAAATTGTGCTTTTACTATGAAAAACCAATATTTCATTGGCTAATATTAATCCCTGCATTTATTATTAATATTTTAATATTAATATTTTTCAACTATAAGGTAGATATAATTGTAATTATAATTTAATGATTATTATTAATTGTAATTGTACGTACATAATATTGTAGTATTTTACTAGTTAGTGCTCATTTTGGTGTATACACGTTTAAATACGAATTAAATTCATTATACGCAATGTTTACAAATATCAAAACGTTTCCATTTAATAATGAAGTTAAAATAATGACATCCAAAATGAAAATTATACTATGCATTGCACAGTTAATACAAAATAATTTCTATTATAAAAGCCTAAATTGTAATCAAAACCATTTTATTAACAAACAAATTTAAATAGATAAACATTTTAAACCACAATATAAAAACATTAATACTAAATTATGAAAGTGATATAATTTGAATGCCGTTTTGTGCAAATTCTAATTTTTCCTCACAATTCACCATCAAAGTGACAGTGCTCTTGTTTGTGGTCTGCGCGTTATATTTAATACATGTGTGGATTATGTGTTCCACTTATGTGTGTAATAAACGAAACCTAATATTATTATTAAGATCAATATTTCCATTAAAGTTAGGCCATCATGCTTAATTACCTTTAAATTTGCCTCAATTGATTATTGCTTAACGATCAAGTACCTAATGGGTCACTTTAATTGATAAGGAGGATTCGAGATATTGGGATTAACCTCTTAAATGGTTTATACCCATTGGGTAATAATTAGGAAACCAGATATCTTAACGCAAATCACAAGTATATATATATAATATATACAATTATATTATAATTGTATTGTTATTATTGTTATCCTTTAAAAATACATTAGATACAAATATTACTATATGGGGGATTCTACAAAAGTAGGACAACTTGATGTCATCAGTCAATAGAGTAGGAATTTTAATATTTTTTGTAAATATTTTAGTATATTACAAAAGATCCAGGTTTTTTTAACTTGTCCACCCAATTTTAACGTATTTTTTCAAAAGCACGTTTGTAGAAAAACATAAGAGATATTCAAAAAATCAGTACCTTGGCGTGTCACAACTCCTGAATCAAATATTTGAGTGATTTTATTTTAAAATATATTCAATTTATCTTAAATTTTTCAATTTCACTACAAACTATAAACATTAAATAATGTATTTTATCATAGATTCGAATAATAGCAATTTTTAAAAAATTGATAATCTTTGTACTCACTTTCACCCATCAGTTCTATGTCCAATGTTAAAATTCAAAATTCCTGCGAAATATTGAAGTCCTCGTTTTAACTCAAGTGTTGGTAAAAAAATACCTACAGAGCTCGCCCTTTGAAAACAATGCAAGCGGCGAAGTTGTGGTGAATGCACGTATAGTTCCAGTCAAAATTTCAGTACTGTGGTGAGTAGTTATTTTCTTACGTATATATACTTTATTGTAATTTATATAAGGCTATATGTGATTTGTTGATAAGTAGCATCCACTAATTCCGAATTACTTATAATCTCAAATTTGTATCCCATTCATCAGTACCGTGTCGTCAGTTCCATGTTCGATGTTTGGGTTATCTTTTTTTCGCAAACTTCAATTTAAATTCTGATTGCGCAGAACTTATTTATTTAATGTCATTATAAACTCTTATAAATTTGGTGTGGGTCCCATATCTAATAATTGAGATATCGGTATACCCAAAATCCACCAGCCGCCACTAATGTGTGGTATTATTTGATTTTAAGATATTTAATGTATAATATGCTCAAAGTTGCAATAAATCTTATTTTTTCAATAAATTATGTATTTAATTAATACCCTGGTATACTCGTCACTTTCATGCATTCAAATTTAGAAAACACAGATATTTCAGACACAATTTGAAAAAGTGACTGGCCCGGTCTGGAACAGTTTATTTATAATATTATCTATGTTCTCATAACAAAATAGTGTTTAATTTTCTCCGAAAACTATATAAACAAAATGAGGTCAAAAGTTGCCCAACTTTTGTAGAATCACCCATATACATAAAACGTACAATTATATTAATTATTAAAAGTAGAAAATTAGGTAACATTAAATATGACAGTATTCAATTTTTTTTTATTGGTCCAAACGGGTTTTTTACATACTAAGGGCCGGTTGTACAAATAACATATGAACTGAAGATCAACTGAACGTCAGTTCAGTATGAACTGAAGTTCAAGTGTTAATGTGTTGTACAATAGAAATTCAGTTGCAGTTCTATTGAACGAATAATTTGTTGGGTTGGCTAGCCTGAAGTCTGTAATTTCTTAATTTTGACGTACACTTTTCGCGCCTAGTTTAGAATTTAGCTTTGCTTGGCTTAGCTGTGTCTCGATTTTAAATTTTCAAAGTGTTTTTGTGACCGTTACAGATAAATATTGCGTTTTGTTTATTATACATTATTATTTTTGGTTCCTATATACCTTCAGTTAAAAGCAATGTAATATGCACTTTAAGATAAATAGTATAATACTAGTATTTATTTTGGCTTTGGCTTTGGTAATGGAATATTTTGATTTTTATTAGTTGGGAAAGTTTTTGGGGCTTTGGTTATTGGGATATCTAAACATGGATCAAGAGAAAAAAAGGTCTCGCAATTTAAGTAGCCAAGAGGAATCCGTTTTACAAAGCTTAGTAAAAGAGACAAAAATCTGGGGTCTTATCATCAGTTAAAAGTTCCATTTGAATATTTAAAAATCTAAAAAGAGCATTTATAGGTTAATAATTTTTGTGACACATATTACATAACTTTACGTAGGTACCTTTAATATGTAAAATATGTTTATTAACGTCCGAATATAAATAACATAAAAAACTGGTAAAAAATAATTTAACCTTAAACACAAATTACAAATATACGCATGTGCCGATGGCTTGACTGAAAGTTCAGTGCGTTGAACGGCGGCCGTTCAACGGCCAACAACGACGGTTCACTTGTAAGCATGACTTTAAGCTTGAACGGATATTGTACAACTTGAAATTTTCGTTGAACGTCCGTTCAACATTGAACTACAGTTTACTGCTATTGAACTGCTATTGTACAACCGGCCCTAAGAGGTAAAAAACTTTAACCGCTGGGTCTATAGTTATCTTTAATGGTAGATTGCAATAAAATAATAAATTTAAATCTACTAATTTGACTATTTCATTTTGTAGAATTTGACTAATTATTGGTGACTGCTTTTTCGCCATGACAATCAGTCAAATTAGTTATTTTTGACTAATTCATTTTAAGAGAGTAGGAGTAATATATTATATATATTATCAAAACGTTTACCATTTTTATTTATTGTTTCAGATAAATTTGTGATGCAAATTTCGGTGAGTAGGTAGTTATTTTATTGGTATATTTTGTTGCAATATTCTGTTTCTTTATTTCCCTTTTAATGTAAGCTCAAAATCAAATAAGCAAAAAAAAAGGTAAATCCAGTGTTACCTTATCTATTTGAACGTGTTTGCGTTGAAAAAGTTTGGTTAATCAGTGGAAAGGGATGTATCAGTTTAGAGTAAAGCAAGATAAATGGCCGCGAAACGTGCTTTATAGGAGACGTCGTATTTTCGTATAAATCATTCTCAGTAAGAATTTTTATTGCAGAGAATCGATCTGCGTTTTTTACTTAATAAAAAGATATTGTAGATGAACATAATATCGTATACAATCAATTTAAATTTAATTTTTCTTTTAAATAATCGTAGTACTGATATAGTCGCGGCCAAATCTGTATGGGTGCACGTCATCAACTGCATATGACGTCAGGATTAAGGTATTATCATCATACGTGCCCAAACACAATCTAAGGCTCGTGTATTGTTGACTGTTTATAGCGGTGGGGGCTGTTTATTAAGATGGAATTATAACATCATTGTTATAATCTTCTTCACTACCTAATTAGGAGACAAACAGAATTTATTACATTTTTATTACACTATTATTACCATATGTACATTAGGGTGTCCGTTATTTACGAACTTGGTTTTTTTGTTCGCAGCGCCCCCTAAATTTTTAGTTTATGACCTAAGATAAATTATTTAAAAAAATAATCATATTAAACCCTGCCACAAAGACGATACATTGGGGATAACATGGGGTTTCGGCAAGTTTTACATTTAATTTTTTTTCTTCCGAGCAAGTTAATATACAGCAATAAGAGAAACATATTTTTATAGGAAATTGAACGCTGTACAAAAAAGCTTTCCTATGATTTTTTCATAAATTCACTGATTTAAAAGTTATTTAAGGTAGTTAAGATAAACTTATAGTAATTTTTTCGATTTTTTTAATTTTACTGCAAATTTATAATTATTTTTATGAAAATGAATTTTATTTTAAAATATGTGATTTAATTGAAAAAAATAAAAATTATTGAAAAGAGATAAGTAAAAATTATTGACAAGAGATTCCGATAAATTCAATTTTTTTTATTTCTGTGAAATTCTACAAAATTTTATACGATTTTATAAAATATTATACAATAAAACTTTTCCCTCAGTACAGCTAATGACGTAGAAATTCTTTAAACAATTATTTTTACGACAAAATAAAATTCGTAGTTACACATACGTTATCTTGAGTATACAATGCAGACATTTCCGCTACACCAATTATCCTTTTCAAATTCTGCAATACTGTGCGAGAATATTCCTACTCTTGTTTAAGAATGGTCACAAATAACGACATCTCCTGGCTGTTTACTAAACGTAAAAAATTTAAAAATATTTAAATATTACTGTATTATTTATTAATTAAAAAATAATAGCAGTTGTATAATTAAGGTTTAGGCACAAAAAATTAGTTATACTTATTGTTTTTCAAATATACAAATCAAAATTATAATAAATTTGATATTAAAACGATAAACCAGTTACCTACTATACCGGCTTTAAAGTTTTGACAGATTCAAAAAGTTTAAAAAAGACCTTTAAAATGTAGAAAAAGAATAGATGTTGACATAGATTACTTGTAAAATTAGTTTTGTATTTGTTACAATGTTATTTTTTTTATTAGTTAGTGTAAATAACTATTTTTAATTATAATAAAGATTTAGGCATACCATTTGTTTAAATTTATTATAATTTACATTATAAAATTGTGATAGCACAAAATGGTTTGACAATACAAAAAACTTAAATGTCAAAAACTGCTTGGTTTCTTTTCTCTGTTTAAAATTATATAAGCGCTACTATTCTTACGTAGTCGTAGAGAAAATAATGTCTGAAACACGTTTGGAATAGCATATTTCACTCTCGTAAAACCGTCACACTCGCCTTCGGCTCGTGTGTCAAATTTTACTTATAGCAGACTCACTATAGGCCTTTGTTAACATTTTACAGAATTTATTTCATTTTTTAAGCAAAATTGGATACAAATTCTTTGATCCATTTCTTTTAACGAACGAAAAATCGCCGAGCTCATAAAACACGTCTAACCTTAGCGGCTGCCACAGACAAAGTAAACAATGAAAACAGCTAAAGTTTTTATCATACTTCGGGGGCATGTATACCAACATAATAAAGAAAATTTAAGACAACCGGACCCTCCGAACCCTCGAAATTTAACAATTCCCGTTATTTTCTGAACACACCTCGTATCTCAAAAACTGTTCTACTTTTCTTACTTTTGACATTTTTGAAATAAGCAGACAATTTTACATTGAAATGTCAATTTGTCATTTTTGACTAATTCATTTTTAGAGAGAATGGTTTTATTTTCAAAATTTCGTAAAGAAACGTTTTAAAACAGAGAAATTGTTACAGTTCTTGGTAAATAATACGCAAATGACAAAGGCAATAACCTTACAATTCAAAGTTGGTAATGTCGACGTCATTATATTGAATTGGCTATATCAAAGCATTCAAAGATAATGGGGTGTATTATCTTTGAAAGCATTTACTTAAAAACAATTGTAACCCAGTTTTTTTTTTTTTGAAAAAAATTCTGCATTTGACTGTCACTAAAACTTCCATATTGATTTATATTAAAAAAAAAATATTGGATGAAATTTTTTTTATAAAAATAAGGAAAAACTTTTACTCGAAAAGTTTATCAAACACACATTGTTTTATTGGGCTTACATGTGCACATGTTGCAAATCAAAGGATAGCTAACCTAAAGTGGGTAATATTGCACGAATGAGGTTTTCCGGCTTTCACCGTCTCTGCGCTGTTTTATTTTTCGGAAAAGTCGGGAAAAACACGACCCTGTCCGGATCCACGTAACGTTGAAAAATAATAAATAAACTCAATGTATTATATTACGGACCTTTGGATGCAGTAACGTTATTTTAATCCGCATACGTTTTTGTTATATAAAGTTTTAAATATTTTTTTTTATGTTTCCATTGTTTATGAAACTGGATGTAAAACATGCATTTTATTTAAAGAATTACTTGTGTGAAAAAAGTTTTCACACAGAACAAAACTATTTATTAATTTTAACCACACAACTTTATTTTAAGTTTACAACCAACTGTTATCTGTTAACTAATTAAATAAGTAGATTGTAATTATAACAAACATTTTGTACATTTAATAATAAAATCCTATATCAATAATTCAA
The DNA here is from genome assembly GCA_921294245.1 of Brassicogethes aeneus. Taxonomy (NCBI): domain Eukaryota; kingdom Metazoa; phylum Arthropoda; class Insecta; order Coleoptera; family Nitidulidae; genus Brassicogethes; species Brassicogethes aeneus. The sequence continues at coordinate 51,177,707 of OV121135.1, forward strand.
CTATACCTAATTTTTGTAATTTTCAAAAAGGACCTTATATTTACAAACCTTCTTGTAGACTCAGTAACAAAAGAATTTGTTGGTAGGATACAAACGAGTTGAGATTAAAGCCGGAAAATATTTTAAAAAATATCGTATTTCGAGAGGAAATCCTGGGTTCAGTTTTTACCGGTTTTCCAACAAACAGTTTTAATCTTAATGAAGAAATAAATTGCATACAGTCTCTGTAAATATAAATTGTACCTATTAGATACAATAAATACACATTTTAGTAGTGATTGACGTGAAAAGTGTAAACATTTCAATTCAGTAAAAATCGTCAAACAAATAAGTCGTCTAAATTTAAACAGCAGTTAGGATTATTAAAAGCGTTGATTAAGAATTCTTTAAAGTCTCCACGCAACGGTCAAATGCATGCGTAGCTATATTTTGTTGTTTTAAATGCAGTTGTCGGCGTTTTTCAGAGAACTACAAATATAAAAATAAGGTTATGTTTGTGCAAAAATTATTTTTTACCATTTTCTTAAAAATGTCCAAACTTAAATATAAATTATATTAGGTAAAGTTATCACTAGTTAATTCGGCACCAACAAATGTACTTACCGAATTGGATCCTTTGGCAAAACATGAAAATGTAACGATTTAGTTCTTGAATTTTATTTACAATTAAAAACACAATAATTTACCATGAACCCTTTGATAAAATACACACACTAACGTAACTATATAAGCATTTAAGCGTTGAGTTTCTTAATCAATGATATAAGGAATTCTCAATCGAAATCGAGCACTAAAAAAGTTTTTTAATTATATATATTATATATATAATTATATATTATTTATATATTATAAACACTCTGGACAGTTGTTACGAACACGTTACGAATTAGAATAAAGTAAGCAGAAACAGAAAGTCAGTGGGAAATGTTTTGATTGACTGCCTGAAATCACGTGTACTTTTTCAACACAATAATTTGTTGCATAATTGCATATAACCTTAACAAAACTTTCGGTAAAACATTTTCCTTTGTTAAAATAATTACAAGCCCTGGTTTTACAAAAAAATATGTTCAAATTTTATAAAATAAAATTAACAAACTACAAACTAATGTATGTTAAAAAAATTGATTTTTATAACAGTGTACCTCTGTTCTTTTCTCAGGTTTTGAAAATAGCATATTGGTATAAATTCCCTTTAATACGAGCTTTTCAATGTATGTATGTAGTAAGTATAATTATAACATATCAAAAATTGGAATTGTCATGTTTTTAGATTTTTTTTAAATAACTTTTATAAATTACAGAATTTATTTTGGTTACATTTTCAACCCTGTATATTAAAGAGTCTTAGTGTGCACAAAATAAAAGCCCTCGGCAATAATTCTGTCTAGGAGACGTGAACCTAGACTTACTAGGTTTTAAACAATTGCTTTGTGTTTCAAACCAGGCTCGATTTCAATTAAATAAATACCGTCTTATGAATCGTTTGTTTCTAAGAAAATCGCGGTAATGTCGTGTCAGAACGAGAATAAAACATTTCTAAGAGACAATTCAAGAAAATGCTGCATTTGACGCTAATGGCTTAAATGTTTTAATAGAATAATTTCCTATTCGAAGATTTTTCACAAATCTTAAGACAAACTTGTGCTTTATGCGGCTATTATTTTTCTTTTTATTTATGCAGTTAAATTATTGCTTCACGATGAAAGAAAAAATTCAGATAGTAAAATTGGATATAGACAAATTAAATTGTTTAACGACCTGTTAACTTATTAGGAAATTAAATTTGTTATATATTTTAAAAACACAAATATCTATAAATAATTTGTTTGTTGTTAAAATTGAACGGGAAGTACATTGTAAAATTTAGTTTTTAAGTTTTATTGGCGCCCAATTAAAATCAAATATGCAGGTGAACGGACAAGACTACGATTTAAAAAAATATTTTATCCGAAATCGACAGTAAAGTAGCCGATTTAATACGAGTATTGTATGCAACCCATAATACATTTTAAGATGTGTCTACTGCTCCTCAGCAGCAACTAAATAATATTTAATAAAAAGCATAAAATGTTGTTTAATAAAAATAATAAGTTAATTTTATTAATTTCATTAAAAAATCGCCGCGGCGGGCAAATATATAATAACCGTCGCAGCAAACAGTATACGTAGACACTTCCTACATTAATAATAATAATAATAATAATATTTATTGATTAGAGAGTTTTACAGCATTTAATTCCATAAAACATATTGGACTTGTCAAAAAAAAATTACAAAATAAAGAAATTATGTTTAAAACTATTTATTAATTTATTCAACATTAAATAAGTTAATTAAAAATTATCACGAAGAAACTCTTCCACAGAATAATCAGTGGTGGCCCGTCAGGGGAGGCAGGTGAGGCAGTGCCTCATCATAGAGAATTAAGTATAATTTAAATATTTTACTTTCTATAATATACTATAAATTTTTATTGTTTGGATTACATGAATTGTGAAATAGTCAATAAAATTGATTAATTTTATACGCAACATAAAAATTATTTGAATTTGAAACGACCGCAATTTAAACTAATATTTATAGCTGGATGATTAGCTCAGAAGCATGCCTAAACTAATTTAGACTCACGATTGGCGCTAGCCTTGTTGTCTCGTTCTATTACAATGCGATATCATAGTTGTTTCCTTCTCTCGTATTAGCATACGCGAGGCAGGCACGCCTACATCCAAGGAAATAAGCAGGTGTTGTGGCAACACTGTTGCGGAATTTTAGATAAATTATACTTCACACGTTTTTCAAAATTCATTAATAAATGGTATTATTTTTCTTATAATAAATCGATTTAATCGAAATTATATTTCTATTCTAAAATAAACATATTTTAACACTGTCGCCATCTTGTAGCCATCACAGTAACCAATAAAATAAATACAGATTCCTTATTTAGGTTTGTTTTGGTTATAAAATTCTGAACTGTTTAAAGAACAAATCTGTGGTTATTTACGCAATATTTTGTTTATTCTTTTTCTACGAGTTTGTCTATTTTATGATTTTTTTGTAAGTGGTTTATTCTGTGGGTTTAGTTAATTGAACTTGGTGATTTATGTGAATTTAGTCATTATGGATATTACGGTGAGAAATTGTACCGATATTGTTGATGGTGTACTATTTTTAATTTAATGATTAGGGCTTAAACCTAATGGTTATATTAATAATGCTGCACTTTATCTCTATCCTTCACGTGGTTCTTGCTGAACAATGAAATATTAATTAGACAAAAATGAGTCTTATTTAAAATAAACGTCATTTTTACAATAAAATATATTTCATTGACAAAGTAGAGGATTCCTTCCCCACCACAGTCTAAGTTTTTTACTTAGTTTTAAGTATAGGTTGTGAACTGCGACGTCAGTTTTTTTAAGTTGGGTTTAAAAAAAAATTTTCGCCTTTAAATGAGGGCGAAATCCTGCCTCTGCCTCACCAAAATGAAATGTCACGGGCCGCCTCTGAGAATAATATACTTTTTCTAAAAACAAAGTCTGCAATCTGCATTTTAACATTTTTGAACATTTACAACAAGACACAATAGACATAACTTTATTATAACATTTAATTCCCATATAAATAAAAGACGTTTGACATACAGAGAGCCTAGAAAATGGCAACTAATTTTGGCTTCTTCTTGAGTAACTATGTATGTTACCATGTGTTAAAATATCTTTTTTATTTTCAAAAATGAATAAAACTAAACTTAATATGTACAAACAGGGAAAAGTTAAAATTTTGTATTTCCTAAACAGAGGTTTACAAGAATATGTTGGACTTTTGTTGTCCATGCACCTAAGGATCTTCTTTTGCATTATAAAAACTTTATTGAAATAACTTGAGCTACCCCAAAATATAATTCCATAGACAAGATGGGCCTGTACTACTCCAAAGTACACAAGCCTGAGTACTGAAAATGTTACCCACCCTCTAAGTGACCTTATTACACAACAAGCAGAACTTACATTCAAATGACATTTGATTTGATCATCAAATGACATTTGATTTGATCATCAAATGACATTTGATTTAATCATCAATATTAATTATTAGTAAAAAACGAAATCGGCAGTAAAGTAGAACTTTACTGCCGATTTAATATGAGTATTATATTCAACCCATTATACATTTTAAGATGTGTCTACTGCTCCTCAGCAGCAAATAAATAATATTTAAAAAAAAGCACCGTTGCGGAGGTCGATTGGACCCTTTCATAAAATGATTTTTAATAAAAATATTAAGTTAATTTTATTAATTAAATTAAAAAATCGCCGCGGCGGGCAAATATATCATAACCGTCGCAACAAACAGTATACGTAGACACTTCCTACATTCAAATGACATTTGATTTGATCATGAAATAACATTTGATTTGATCATATATTATATATTAATATTAATTATTAGTATTATTAAATGCGATATCAGATAAAATTTAATATGCACCTCGGCATTAAAGTCATTTTTTATCACTCACGTGGTTATTTGCCTCGGCTTTCGCCTCTGCAAATAATTTCCACATTCGTGATAAAAAATACGACTTTACTGCCTTGATACATAAATAACTATTGTGGTTTCAATATCGTACTGGCAAAAAAATATAAATCTTTTTACACATAAAACACAAAGAATCTTGTTAAAATATTTAAGCTCATGATGGCAAGCAAGATTCCCCCAAACAATTTTAAAATAAACGAAGTTTACTTTCTTTGTATGGAAAATTCCCTAAGCGAAGTTTAACCTTGATAATTTTATCCGAGTTGACTTTTTCATGCGTTTTGATGTTTACAAAGTTTCTGAATAAATTCCCAATGGTCGGGACAAAAATGTTCATTGGTCCCGGCTTTACCTAAAGAAATTAGATTAAGGTCCGAAAGATAAAATAATTTACAGAGGGTAACTTTTTTTTAATTGGACGCCTTTCTACAGGAAGGAACCAACCCACAAAACTAAAAAAATTGAGATATTTAGCCTGTGAACTAATTAAGTATGTAAAATTTATCTGCAAAATAGGTCATAGCCAAAATGCAAGTGTAGTGAAATCTATTAATTATTGAACCAACCAACATTCAATAATATTGTGTATATGAATCTGTAGAATAGATTCAAGTGGGTTGGATCTTTTCTGCAAAATCGTATTAAATCATAAACATCTATGGATTAAATAAATTTTATCAAATATCAAATTTTGACAATCAAAATAGGAGCAAGCATAATGTGTTGTTTTGTTCTTCCAAACGACTTTTAAGATGTCGAATGTGCTCTAAAACATCAACAGAGACTATATTAAAGTTATGGAAGAATGCCGCATAAAAATAAGATTATAGTTACGCGCTTGAGTCCTGCAGATTTTTACGGCACAGCATAAATTGAGAAAAAATTAATATGTAACCGAAAGTTTGATGTCAATAAAGAAAAGCTGAGCTGGTTAGAGGCGCGTGAAATATGCCTTGATAAAACCAAGCCATTTTCAATATTTTTAAAAAGTTTTTAAGATACATCATATGTTGAGATAGACATAAAAAAACAGGTTGGTAGACCTACTACCAAATCCTTCAAAGATTTTTTGCTTCTGATGTGGCCTAATGGTAAAAAATATCTATACCTAAACTACAACATATAAAATCCGTAATGCATCTGATACCCCAGGATTGTAAACATTTTTTTAGTAGCTTACGAGGTGAGGAGGGGTTGGAAGATGATGTGGACGGATTCACAGGGACTCCCGACTTTCAAATAGAAGCAGAAAGTCAAAAGTAACTGATATTACTATTTTAATTGTAATATCAGTTAATTTAAGTTTTAATCAAATTTTGTTTATTGTTTGAAAATAAATAATTGTCGTTTTTCTTTAAATACATACATTTGACTTATAATCAGATAGTAGTTTCCATAAATTGCAGAAAGGAACCAACCAACAAAAGCCTATTTTTTTCATTACCTTTACACATAATATCAAAAATTCGAACTGAAGAAATTATTAAATTATATTCCTTAAACCTCCATAAGTCCAAAATCGGCATAAAATTTACAGATAATTTTAAAATTATTTAAATATTTGATACCTCAGTTTCATCAGGGTGTTGGTTGATTTCATTCTGCAGAAAGGCGACCAATTTTTATACTGTAACCCATAAATCTATCATTAAATTAAACGTAATCTGTAAATTGTATTATAGAAGGAAATAAAAAACTGTAATCAAATTTGTACATATTCGCTCTTCGTAATAAAATTTAAAGGCTTTAAAGACGAATCCGTATGACATTTTTAAATCTTATTTTCAGTTTAATCAAGGATAAGTAAAGGCTATAAAAACTACATATTAAAACGTGCTGCAAAACTGTAGTTGTTTTAGTTTTAATAATTCAATAAAAATAAAACGTTGCTTTAAAAACAGGAAGGGGTTTTTCCGAGAATGTGTCTAGCCAACATTTACCGCATGTGTTTAATTGAATTTAAGTTGGGTGATTGAGCAGGCCACAGTTTAAAACATTTTGCGGTAAGCAAAAAATAATATTTTTCCTGGATGATAAAGCCAATATTTTATATAACAAAATATTACCAATTGAATTAAAATCTGTTTTTTGCTAATATCAATTTCATATACTATACTCTCTTAAAATGAATTAGTCAAAAATGACTAATTGTCATAGCGAAACAGCCACCACTAATAGCTGCAGTCCACATCAATTTGTTCCCGGACATTTAACATGTAGGAATGTAAAATTGCCCGCTGAATCCGAAAATGTCATCAAAAGTAGTTTTTGATATATATTCCATAATAATTGGAAAATTGACTATATCTTAAAGACTGTTACACTTTTATAAGTTTTGACGACATTTTTGGATTCAGCGTACAATAATACATAGAAATTTACTACTAAATGTCCGAGATCCAAATTGCTGTTGACTAGAATTATTAGTGCCTGCTTTTTCGCTATGACAATTAGTCATTTGTGATTAATTAATTTTAAGAGAGTAGTAAAATGATTTTATCACTATATACAGTGGGTCCACGGATGGACTTAAGGACTTAACTATACTTAAAAATATTTATTTTCAATTTTTCGAAGAAAAGTCACTTTTCATAATTTCTTCTGATTGTTAAGTACACTTTACATTATGTGTTTTATCATATGACTTGTCATATGATTTGGTCATAATATAAATGATATGATTTGTATTTGAAATGATCTTCAGAAGTCTATGTTTACACCATGTGACAGCTTATGATAGAGTTTATGACTTTAGTTAACTGCTTGTCATGATGTTGACAGTTCAAAAGATGATGAAGGACGACACTTTATTAGTTATTGCAATGTGCCTTATAGTGCTAGTGCAAAAACGAAGACACGTATTATTGTGTAAACGCAAAAAGAGAAGAGTGAGGCAGTTGTGGGCACGTGAGTGGCTTCTTCGGCGGGACTATGGCTATGGTGCTACAAATTTCGTGTTTAAAGAATTAAAATATGAAGATCCTACCAGCTTTAAAAATTATTGTAGGATGTCGTCGAATACGTTTGACACACTTTTGTATAAAGTAGAGCCTTTACTAAAGCGTCAAAACACGGTCCTTCGTGAAAGCATCTCTGTAAGAACTCAGTGAGTAATAATTTATTTATTTTATTTTCGACTTGTCTAATCGTCCGATCATCGGATGAATAAAATATATTAATCGTCCGATCATCGGATGAATAAAATATATTAATCGTCCGATCATCGGATGAATAAAATATATTAATAGTCCGGTAATAACATAACGTTAGTTACGTCATAATTATAATCCGCTTTTGTTCACCGACCGTTTAATATTTGACAACAAGCTAGATAGCTTATATGGTAGGGCGTTCGCTTGTCATGCGAGAGGTCCCGGGTTCGATACTAAGAAGCTGTCGAATTTTTTTTATTTTTTTATTTCATAAATTTGTTGTTTCTTTGTTAAACAGTATTCGGTTGGGTTGGGTTGGTTGGTTTGTTTTAGTTTTATCGTAACATAAAATCTACTAGAAGTTGTCGAACTTTTTTTATTTCATAAATTTGTTGTTGCTTTGTTAAAAAGTGTTTTATTTTTATCGTAACATAAATTTGCCCATTTTAGTTGGGTTTTTTGTTCAATGGGGCGGGGGGGGGGGGGCCAATGGGGCGGGGTCGGTTGGGTTGTGTTGTTGAGTTTGAGTCCGATAATCTTTTTATTATTTATTTATGTTATTACCGGACGATTAATATATTTTATTCATCCGATAATCGGACGATTAATATATTTTATTCGACTTGTCTAATCGTCCGATCATCGGATGAATAAAATATATGAATCGTCCGATCATCGGATGAATAAAATATATTAATCGTCCGGTAATAACATAACGTTAGTTACGTCATAATTATAATCCGCTTTTGTTCACCGACCGTTTAATATTTGACAACAAGCTAGATAGCTTGTATGGTAGGGCGTTCGCTTGTCATGCGAGAGGTCCCGGGTTCGATACTAAGAAGCTGTCGAATTTTTTTTATTTTTTTATTTCATAAATTTGTTGTTTCTTTGTTAAACAGTGTTCGGTTGGGTTGGGTTGGTTGGTTTGTTTTAGTTTTATCGTAACATAAAATCTACTAGAAGTTGTCGAACTTTTTTTATTTCATAAATTTGTTGTTGCTTTGTTAAAAAGTGTTTTATTTTTATCGTAACATAAATTTGCCCATTTTAGTTGGGTTTTTTGTTCAATGGGGCGGGGGGGGGGCCAATGGGGCGGCGTCGGTTGGGTTGTGTTGTTGAGTTTGAGTCCGATAATCTTTTTATTATTTATTTATGTTATTACCGGACGATTAATATATTTTATTCATCGGATAATCGGACGATTAATATATTTTATTCGTCCGATTATACGGACGACTAGCAATCGGACGATTAATATATTTTATTCGTCCGATTATACGGACGATTAATATATTTTATTCGTCCGATTATACGGACGACTAGCAACGGCCTATTTTATTCGTCCGATTATACGGACGACTAGCAATCGGACGATTAATATATTTTATTCGTCCGATTATACGGACGATTAATATATTTTATTCGTCCGATTATACGGACGACTAGCAACGGCCTTTTATTTTAGGCTATAATTAAGTATCTATTGCAGATTACTGGTGACTCTGCGTTATATTGCAACAGGTGACAACTTCCGAAGTTTGAGCTATGCTTTCCGACTTTCAGTACCCGTACTGTCACAATTAATTCCGAAAACAGTGAATGCAATTTATACGGTTTTAAAAAAAGATTATTTACGAACCCCAAAAACAACGGATGCATGGCAAAAGATCGCCAGCCGATTTGAGACCATGTGGAATTTTCCAAACTGTCTTGGAGCCCTTGATGGCAAACATATTGCATTTCGTGCAAGAAAATCGGATGGTTCCTTTTACTACAACTACAAAAATTTCAACAGCATTATTTTACTGGCTTTGGTGGATGCCGATTATAATTTTATATATGTGGATGTGGGATGTAATGGACGTGCTAGTGATGGTGGGGTGTACAGTAATAGTACCTTATGTACAGCTATTCAAGACAATTTACTTAATTTTCCCCAAGATACCACTTTACCAAACTCGCAAGTCCAAGTACCGTTTGTTATTCTCGCGGATGATGCATTTCGGTTATCCAATCGAATAATGAAACCATGTGCACAAAGATCCAGTCAAGAAGACAAAATTTTCAACTATAGACTAAGCCGCGCTCGACGTGTTGTGGAAAATGCATTTGGAATACTTGCGAACCGATTTCAGATATTGCAACGAGACATCCGGTTAGATGTTGAAAAGGTACAAAGTATTGTTTTAACGTGCTGTACTCTCCACAACTTTATTAAAGAAAAGGAAGGTAAAAAAGTTTACCTAAAAGGCGTAGACATTGAAAACGTGAATAATGTCTCATTTAGTGCAGGAGATTGGAGGTCCAATGTATGTATGACAGATTTAGCAAGATGTAGTGTTAATCGTTCTCCTGACGATACAATCTCTATTAGGAAACGCTTTGTTCAATATTTTAATAATGTAGGTTTTGTATCTTGGCAATGGGAAGCTATTAAAAACTTTAATTTCTAGAAAACTGTTTTATTTATTTAGGTTAATAGCATTTGGTGGGTGATCAACATAAAGAATTGTCGCTGTCTCGTTCTGTTTCTTGATTGTCAGCCATTTCTTTTTGCTGTCGTACAGGATTTTGTTAATCTCATGTTTGGCGTCAGTTAAAACGTCTTCATCGTCTATAGCCCGCAGTTCCCGGGCCACATAGTCAGCAAATACTTCAACATCACTTTTGGAAGTTTCCACAGTTGATGAAGCCGTTAATTTCGACCCTAAAATATCAAGCATGGAAACGGTCTTTGTCATAATCGGATCGGATATTTCCACTTCCTGGCGCTTTCTTTTCCCTCTAGAGGATTGTGGTGGTATACTCTCGGTTACACTTCTTTCGGTAGATGAAGAATCCATAGTGGCGCTGTCGATATCCAGAGCCTCTTCTTCATCATCATCAATAACTTGAGTCTAAAATAATAATAATACAAAGAAAAAATCTATCACAACGGTATAATGTCGTCGCCTACCAATAGGTCCAAAGAGCTTTTAGTTTTTCGTGTTTTTACATGAGGTATCAAAAACAAAAGCTTTTCGTACCACCAAACTGATGGCTCGTACATTTCTTCTGTGCCAGCACCGGACTTTTGGCTGTCGTGCATTTTGGTGTTCTCGTGTGAAAACGACTGCCTCAAGCTGGTTAATTTTTTCTTAACATCGTCTACTGTTACCCGCCCATCAATGTTTTTTAATTCATCCGTAATTTTCTGCAGTTTATCAGTCCTGGCGTGTTTATTGCTATAAAACTTATGTTTTGTGTCGTATAAACATGGATAAGTTTCATATTGCTCTATCAGAGCTAAAGTTAGGTCTCTGGACCACTCCATCTTCAAACCACAACATAATTAGCTATTTAATTTAAAAATACATGGAGTGTAACTTACCTTGTTTACCATTTTAACTTAAGAAAATTAACACAACCACTTTGACTTTGACTTTGACGTTAAGCTTTTAATAAAGTCAATTATAAAGGTAGTGAAATTTACGGTAATCATATGAAATATCATTTGAAAATAGATACGGTTCTAATTGCCAAAATTACTTGTGATTCCTTATTAATTGCTATGTGACCGCACTTATGAGTACTTTTAAGTGATAAAATCATACAGTGTAAACTTGTAATATTTACATATGACCAAATCATGTGACAAATCATGTGATAAAACACATAATGTAAAGTAAGCTTTATATAAATACCATTCACAATGAGAAACTTCTATTTTGTTATACAGGGTGCGCAAAAAAAAACAATTGTACATTTTGCAAAATTAAAAATTGTTAAATATTTTTTTTTGAAGGTCTAATATGAAGAGCTTGTAAGGAGAAACCAAAAAGCCAAATAAAGTTTTTTCATCATCAAATTTTGAAAATCAGTATTTTTGCTCACCCTGTACAACTAAATGGATGTTTCTCAACTCGAATCGTATTTATATAACAAGCAAAAGAAATCTTGAAAAATGACTTTTTCTTTCCAGAAATATTAGGTGTTTCAGTGGAATTAATTTAAAAGGCTTATTGAACATATTGATTTTATGTTTGATAATAACTTTTATGAATTTGCCTAAAATTTAAGTAAAAAATTAAATTATGACATAAATTTAACTTTGACTTTGAATAACTTTTAAACTCCTTGGTTTATCGAAAAATGAAGGGATACATTTTTTGTAGAGCGTTCAATTTCCTACAAAAATATATATTACGCATAAAAATCTGTTAATTACTTTGTGAGCTAGAAAATTATAAAAAAAATCCCATGGTATTTAAATGGAAAATAGAAATTCTCTATCCATGCGCGACCTCTAAATATTTAAATAAAGAGGTGATATTTCATTGCGAAATTTCAGAAAAAATAAATAGTCGATTTTTTTTAACCAGCCTAATATATATAGGGTAAACCACATAGTTATTGGAATATTATTTATTTAAAATTTATATATGCCGTTGCTTTAAAGATTTTAGTTTTTTTCTTATAAATATATAAAAAGGATAGTTTGTTTGTTTAAACTATATTTACGTTTACTTAAAAATAAGAATATATGAATTTTTAATAATAGTTTTATAAAAATATGCAAAAAAGTATAGTAATTGGAGATTTTATATAGTAATTGGACACATGACCATAGTTATTTGACACACAATTTTTATATAAAAATAACAACTTTACATCAAATAACATAAATTCTTTAATATTTTTTAAATATAAATTGCTGTTTTAGGTAATTTTTTTTATTTTGTTTTTGTAAATATCATATAATTCATATATTTCTTTCTCGGATTCCTCATCCCTTTTCTGGATTCTGAAGGTAACTATAGTTAGTATACTAATTCTGAAATAGGTAGTATCATTAAGTGTGGTATCTCCAGTTTTTGAAGCATTTATAATGTTTAGGCCGGAACAGGATGATTTATATATTTTTTCGGGAGGTATGTTAAAATTATTTTCCGAATTTATTAATTTTGTTGCCATTAGTTTTTTATGTTCTCTATCATGCACTGTATTTAAATCACTGTTATTCTGCAAGATGTCCTGTGATAAAGAAATCACTATATTACTAACTCAAAAGCAGCCTCTAATAATTTCAATAGCAATTTTTATCCAGGACATTTAGCAGTCAATTCCTATGAAATATTATTCGCTGAAACCAAAAATTTCGTCAAAAATTATAAAAGTAGAACAGGTTTTGAAATATAATCAATTTTACATTTAATATGGAATTGACTATATCTCTTTATAGTTTTTGACGGTCTTTTCGGATTTAGGGGACAATTTTACATAAGAATTGTCTGGTAAATGGTCAATTCTCATATAACTTGTTCCGATGCTGTATCCACTTATTTTTGTGAAAACTAATTCTCGCTCAAGGTTTTTTTTAGTGTAATAAGCATGTAGCATTTCAAGGTAATGGGAACTTAAATTATGACAACCCTAATCTATTAATTTTTTCCTAAAATGCAGGCTTTATGTTGCAAATGTCACATAAGTTACCGGTCACCAACTGCAACATCCTAACATCGATGAATATTTCAACAAAATGGCCGTTCAAACAACTAATGTTAGTGCTTGATTAACTAAAAATAGACTTAAGATTGACAAAAAATTATTTTATCCGAAATCGGCAGTAAAGTAGTCAACAATCGTAAATTAAAATAAATCGGCAGTAAAGTTCTACTTTACTGCCGATTTCGGATAAAATAATTTTTCGTCAATCTTAAGTCTATTTTTAGTTAATCAAGCACTAACATTAGTTGTTTCAACAGCCATTTTGTTAAAATATTCATCAATGTTAGGATATTGCAGTTGGAGACCGGTAACTTATGTGACATTTGCAACATAAAGCCTGCATTTTAGGAAAAAATTAATAGATTAGGGTTGTCATAATTTAAGTTCCCATTACCTTGAAATGCTACATGCTTATTACACTAAAAAAAACCTTGAGCGAGAATTAGTTTTCACAAAAATAAGTGGATACAGCATCGGAACAAGTTATATGAGAATTTACCAAATGTCCGGGATACAAATAGAGTATGATATTGAACACATGTCCAATAATGAAAATTTACATTTTTTACCAACCAGTAATTGGACACCGGCCCTTATACTGTTTGTTTTCAGAATTAAAATTAAAACGTTAATGCGGAACACATTTATACCACACACTGATCTGTACACTTTTTAGAAATATTTTTTATTGTAATTTTAACCCTGCTATTAACAAAAAAAAACAAAAATCTTACCCCCTAAGTAAAGTGCGAACTTTTTTGTCATATATTGCATCTAAAATAATAATAATAATATATAATAATAATAATTGTATAAAGCGGCATCTAATGATTTGACTTTAAGGTAACTATTTATAGAATTCTTGTTTTTTAGTATTAATGTTAATTATCCAATAACTGGTTACTTTACCCTTATACATATATATAATATATATATACATATAAATATAACTTGTGTCTAACTTTATTATATTTTTTTGCAGATCCCAATCTTAAGCTTGTTTGCTTTCATCAAACCGGATACCAATGAATACAACAGTTAAGTGAAATAGACATTTAAGCGAAATCCCTTAAACCACCTGGTATGAAGCAAAGAAAAAAAAACCCACCGACAACAGTAAATTAACTCGCATGGCGCCCAACACGACCCTCATCTTTAACCCAAATGACACGTCAAACATCACGGAGCACCTCGTTTCAGGATTCACGCCGTTCGAAACCGCCATCATCACCATCATGCTGGTTATAATCATTATAGGTAAATCTACACTGCGTTTCAAAATAATTGTTCATGTTATACATGGGGCAAAATTTGCCAAGTGTACCAGGTGAAAAAAAATTTTGTCACCGATTTTGTTTAAACTTTATTTATTTGTTGTTCTTATAACGAAGAATCATAGCATAATTTTTTTTTGCTCTAGGATTGTTCATTCAAGAGTTATGGATTATTGAAATTTATCGATTTTTTACTTTTTGGTGAAATCGCTTTTTAAAAATTCATAACTTCTGTTCATCTCTTTATTAAATATTTCAATTTAACCACCTACTTTTCAATGGGCTATACCGTTTTTGCAAAAAAAAAGCAAAATTTAGCATTTTTTGAAACAATGTGTATTTTTTTAATTTTTTTTAAAATAGCATGAAATTGAAGTTTATTATGTTACCTTTGAATAAAAAAAAAAATTTAGAGTGGGCCCGACATGTACAAGGGAAGTTTTTCATATTTGAATGCGTGCGGGTCTATAGCCATCCAATAGCTACTACACTGCCGTATGCGTTTATACCTAGTAGATGCGAGTAAACGAATACAAAATAATAATTTAAAATGTAAAATTATGTTTGAGTAGTCAATGATGTATTTTAAATATTTACACTGCCGCACGATATAGTTTTTTAACTGTTTTTTTTTGCACAAATTGTTTAAGCATGTGTCTACATAGATTTCGCAAGGAGGATCGATGATATTAAATAAAAAATTTATTGTTATAACCATAAAGGCTTGCCTATAAGCTGAATGGCGCCTATTTGTATTCGTTTACTCGCATCTACTAGGTATAAACGCATACGGCAGTGTAGTAGCTATTCGATGGCTAGACCCGCACGCATTCAAATATGAAAAACTTCCCTTCTACATGTCGGGCCCACTCTAAATTTTTATTCAAAGTTAACATAATAAACTTCGATTTTATGCTATTTAAAAAAAATTAAAAAATACACATTGTTTCAAAAAATGCAAATTTTTGCAAAATTTCAAAAAAAAATTGCTAATTTTTTTTTGTTTGCAAAAATGGTATAGCCCATTGAAATGTACGGAAAAAATCATTTAAGGTGGTTAAATTGAAATATTTAATAAAGAGATGAACAGAAGTTATGTATTTTTAAATAAAAAGCGATTTCACCAAAAAGTAAAAAATCGATAAATTTCAATTGAATTTCTTGAATGAACAATCCTAGAGCAAAAAAATTTTATGCTATGATTCTTCGTTATAAGAACAACAAATAAGTAAAGTTTAAACAAAATCGGTGAGAAAATTTTTTTCACCTGGTACACTTGGCAAATTTTGCCCCACATAGAGGTGTAAAAAAACGGTTTTTTTCAGATGTGTTTTTTTCAAATCCGCTACAATAAAGCATATTCTGTCAATAAATAACATCAATCTTAAAAAATGGAGTAATTTTTCAAAATGAAATTTTGAGTAAAATGAATATTAATAATAAAGTGAAATTTAGAATGTATTTTTCAATATTGAAAATTTTGACCGAGACTAAAAATTCTGATTTCTTATTATTTGGTAGTACATATAAGAAACCAATAGAAATGTATAACTTCTACACTAATAGAAAAAATTAAAGGATAAAAAAAATTCCAAATTTGTTGCGATTTTTCGGATAGCTACATCTTCGTTAAAAATGGCCGTAAAAAAGGCAATTTGAAGCTTGAAGTTTCTAGTTTTGAGATTTTTAGATGAAAAACGTGCAAGGCTCAATCCTAACGAATACCGTAATAAAAAAATCGAACTTTTTTTGGCTTTCTTTTTTGGTCCAGGGAATGTTCTGACCACCAATGAATGAATAAATGTTCTACAAGAATTGGCTATTGTTTACTTGAAAAAAAAATTCCATACATACATGAGTTTGAAAACTCATGAAAAAAATGCTTTTGGTAGCTTTTTGAAAAATCAAGCGCTGAATCAAAAATATTATATGTAGTTACTTTTCTTAGGACCAAATTAAAACAAGCGCGGCCCTTATTGGTCAATTCGGTGGTGGTGGCGCGTGCTTACATTTACTAAATATCATTTAGTGGCTTATTTTAGTCCATGAACTGGACTGGAAACATAAAAAATTAGGCAAATGGGACTAATCTTGAAAAAAAACTAAAATATGAAAAAAACGCGATCGACAAAATAAGGAACAAATTTATTTAAAAAACGGATTTTTTTTTCAATTACGCACATTTTGATGTACAATTTTCATATTTTCCGCCATTTTTTAGAATCTCAGACGTAATCGGCCATTTTTTTTTAATTGAACGGCTTTTTGGAGATTCTAATGAATTATAAAATTGTGATTCCAGCAATATGCACATTTATACTTTTGGGCTGATAGTTTCGGAGATATTAATTATTAAAAGTGGAAAATTTATAGTTTTTAATAATGTTTTGATGTTTTATAGTTTTTATTAAAATACTTTTTAATGGGGTTTTGATAAAATTAAAAAGTGTTCTCCAAATATGAGATGAGAAAATCCTCAATGGGCAGTAGAGGCAAATTTCCAATACCGGCAAAAAGTGAATGCTGGAAAATCGGATCAAAAGTCCTTTCTTCTTTGCCGAGAATATGACAGTAGAGGAAAGTCGCCTAATTTCAGATACCTTTTCAAAATAATCAAAATTTTTTAGATAAAATAATTATTTAATGCTTTATCTATTGGCTAAATTTGAATATCAAAACATTTTTATTACAAAAAATGTTTACAAAAAATGAGGTTTTTGTAGTTTAATTGCAATTTTTTTAAATTTAAAATTGGGCTCCCAATTTCGGAGAACCTATCCGAAATTTAAAAAAAAACTTTTTTTAGTAACAACATATTTATTAGTCCATGCATAAGTCACACATATATATATATATATATATATAAACATATATTCCTTAGGCGACTCTAAATGTTGGAATTTGTTGAGTTCATAATTTTGGATTCCTAATTTCGGATAGGGCAAATTGAGAAACGTGAACCATCCGAAATTAGGCAACTTTATACTTTTGCGTTTATTTAAATAAAATCATTGAAAAAATTTCGTAGTTTTGATAAATACAATGTCTTAAACAAACATTTACCTTGTCCAGGTAAAAAATACAAATTTTTACAACGAATATTTATAAAAAAACACGGCTTAAACTATGACCAAAAAAAAACTACAAAACGTGGTTTCGATGTTTACCACTGCCATCTAATGGAGAGTGATTAGTATCATCTAAATAACACTGGATATGCTTGCTTGGACTTTTTAGATTTCATTAGAGTCAATTTCCGTTTAATGATTCGATTAGTTTTAAAGATACACTACTATCCTAAATTAGGCGCCTACTTGAAATTAGGCGACTTTCCTCTACAAATGTATTTGGAATTTTTCCCGATCTACCAAGTGATACCATTTGGTTTCAACAGGACGGGACACTTCCGCACTATGCGCGTCCTGTCCCTACTTTTTTGAATACATGTTTTTCTAAGAGGTGGATTGGCAGACGAGGACTGCAAGATCTCCAGATATCACCCCTCTTGATTATTTCTTATGGGGCTACCTTAAATCGAAGGTCTACATTAACAGACCACAAAACTTAAAAAATCAAATTCGTAAAGAATGTCGCTTTATTAGCGCAAAAGTCATCCAAAACGTTTTCAGATAATTTTCGGATAGGCTTGCTTACTAAATTTTTTAATGGCGAACTTTTAAATTTAATAATAACCAAAACTATCATCCCAAAAGGTGCATATTGCTGATTCAGAATTTTATAATCTATTATAATCTGCAAAAAAAGACGGGGTACCATTTAAAAAAACGGCCTATGACGTCCTAGCTTCTAAAGTTACATATTTCAAGAGTCTTTTCTTTGTTTGAAAATTCAAAGCAGATTTTGATATGGGCTAGATAGGTTTAGGACCTATTTATTTCAGGGTTCGAAAATACATGATATTTATATAAATATCATATCAAATGATATATATCTTTATATTTAGGAATCTTTATTTTAATAACATTGATTCTGACATTACCTTCAGACTCTTCAGGTAATGTTGGTTCCCATGCCCATTCAAGGTTGGTTTTCTTTTTGTCTGTACTTTGATTCATGCACTTAAACATGACGACCAATTTACTGGCTTAATGGTTTCCTAAGCGATTTCGTAAATCAGATTGGACCAAGCCAAAAGATGAAAATGTTCTTTTAATACCTGCTATAGATGCCACTGCAAAAATGCATTTTTGTCAAGTCAATCTGAGTCCAATACAGGAACCGATTTCCACCAAGTTATTGGAGGAAATGATCCCCAAAATAGTACTTTGGAAATGGGCTTACATTTAATATGAGAGACATAACAAATGGAACAAAAGAACTGTTAATTGTTTAAATACTCATTTTTTAGTAGATGTTAGAAATCCTTACTAAAACTTAAAATTGGCTTTCTATTTTTTTATTGTCTCAAGTGGCGTGTTTTTAAGGTATTTTGCAGTATGTGATTTTGCTCCTGTTTTAGTAGTATTTACCAAGGATGACTCACCATTTTGGGTTATAATACTACAACATTCCTACCAGAGGTTCGTTATGAACATTGCTCCATCCATCCATCTAATGACATACAAACTGTTTGTCCCTCTAATGTATTCCTACACTCCTTTAAAATATTATCATACACTTGGTGTATTCATCATTCTTCTCTATTGTTTTCTTTGGCTCAGTCCCACTGTGGAATTATTTGCCAGCTCTTCTCCGTGGCTTGATACTATGTTAACAGCATGGGCGTACTGAAAATTTTTCCGACGACTAGAATTGTAGACAAAATTTTTTATTTAATAAATAAAATTAATGAATATATCGGATATATATCAAGCAATAAATATCATGATATATATCATTATATATATTTTAAAACTGTCGATTTTTTGAACAATTTTCGTTAACACATAAAAAAATTGCAAATCTTATTAATTTTGCACTTTTAGGACTTTTCCACTCATGAACATAGACATGAAGACTAAAAACGTAAATATTTATTTAGAATGTTGAACTTGGTCATCTCTCATTCTTCTGCGTCTCTCACGTTCTGCTTGTCTTTTAGCTTCGTTGGTCAACTTGTTTCGTGGTTTTGTCATTTTAATTAATTTCCCACTGAAATTAAATATTTTAAATTGGTTACATGTAAGGGACCCGAAAATGACGAGCACGGTAATGATGATTTTAAGGTTAGAGTGTTTTACAATGTGTATTCGAAAATGTAATGAAATTTTCAAGTTACCATTTGCTTTTTGTTAATGCAAGACTACTTTGTATTAATGTAAATATTTTGTATGTCCATAATACTTACCCCGACAATGACGGACTTTGACGTAACAAGCTGTTTTCGTTTTCATTCGGCGCACGTCACAACTTTATGGTTTGACATTTGCTAGTGAACGTTAGACAGGCAGGATATTTCCATATAAGACGTTTGAAAACTTCCGGCTTTTCCGAATGTATCGCGTAATTAAATATGATATTAGACACATTTTAAGTAGCCACGGCAATTATGCTCATGGGTGTGAACAAAGTTTAAACGGCATTAAAAGAAAAGTTAACATTTTAAAATGCAATTTCTTGCTTGCATTGTATTATTTTGTATTTTCTTCGTCTGTGTTAGACAGGATATTGCAAGATTTAATTTGTAAATAAATGTAAGAAAATAATATGTTGTTGTTCTTCGAATGTGAACAAGGCACGGTAATGACGTTTGCGACACAAAAATTAAAATATATTTTTTACTATGATCGTTTAGACTAAAATAAGTAAGGAATCAAGTAAAAATACAGTAGAAACCACCAATATATGAACTTGACTCATCGGGTGCCGAACATATCTCAGACATGCTAGCAGTAATGTTTTACTTGTCTTGTACATTCGATGCAGCGGTAAATGTACTCACACGTAGGTTTTTAAGCATCCGGTCTAAAATGCGCCATCTGTGATGTAAAACTGCCTAGGTGTTCGACAAAGATGGACATATGACGCGTGTCCTAGCTTGTTACTTAATTTTGTTGGAATTCAGTAGAGCTCGTGTTTTAGGCAATTTATTTTATTTTATTACATAGTAAGGCAACCAACTCTACCGTCGGCCATTTGTTTTTATATGTCATATGATCTTTGTTTTTGCATATCGTGTTTCTGCTGTGTGTTTACGGATTAATAATCGTTTTAAACGTTGTAGTGGCAGTGGTTTATATTATGTAACACAGGTAGATGTCGTATAAAAATCCTTACCTAGAAATTCTAGGCTAGAATACAAAAATATTTTTATTATATAAATTTTGTACTAGTATTAGTTTAATACATTCTGAAGAAGCTACTGTGTACCGAAACAACTGTCAATATTTAATAAATTTCGTGAAACTAACGCAAGTTGTTTTTATATCCACACAATTTAAATATCTTTCACTTTGTACCTGACCTGCGTAAACATTTTGGTTTTTTTGTCACCAATTCTGAAATATTTGCGTTTACAGTTAAAAGAATAGTATATTCTGTAACAAGTTTGGAATACGGCATATTCCGCTCGAGTGAAAAGTTTGTCACACGAGCCGAAGGCGAGTTTGACGGTTTCACGAGAGGGGAATGTGCCATTCCAAACGTGTTTCAGACTATACTTTTTCTACGTTTCCAAAAAATACCATAGACAAAGAATTTAATTGGAAGAAAGTGAGGTTGGATCGGTCTAAAAATTTGTTAGATTTTAAAAACAGAGATGTCGCCACGAGTGAATATTTCATTAAAGTTAAAAGAAAAGTTTATTTATTAATTATTTTCTAAGAAAATTACATTTTATTTAATTATCGTAGATGTTAATTATTAAAATTTAACTTTAAAAGCAAATATATCAGAAGTATAGCAACCAACATTACACTCAAGATTTTTTACAAATACCCGTTATACAGCACTGCACTGGACCGTGACCTTCGATAGATTACTTCGTACGATTGTGCCTGATAAGTCACGTTCATATATTCGTGGTTTCTATTGTAGTTAATTAAACTAGACATCAAGTATTTTATTTTCAGTGGAATATTAACTTTTGAAATAATAAGCCAGAACCGATTGAATTACACTTTTGAAATATCCTCTGAACCCTGATTTATTTATAAAAAAATCATTACTATCTTAGGTACCATCGTGGGCAACATCTTGGTGTGCGTGGCGGTGTGCCTGGTGAGAAAGCTGCGCAGGCCGTGCAACTACCTGTTGGTGAGCCTGGCGATCAGCGACCTGTGCGTCGCCATCCTGGTGATGCCGATGGCGATGTTCTACGAGATCAACGGCAAGTGGATCTTCGGCGAGATCGTGTGCAACATCTGGGTGAGCTGCGACGTGCTCAGCTGCACCGCCTCCATCTTGAACTTGTGCATGATCAGCGTCGATCGCTATTACGCCATCACGAAGCCGCTCGAGTACGGCGTGAAACGGACTCCCAAGCGCATGATAATCTGGGTGATTTTGGTGTGGTTCTTCGCCGCGTGCATCAGCCTGCCGCCGCTGCTGATCCTCGGCAACGAGCACTCAGAGGAGGAGGAGAACGGGAAGATGAACAACGATGTGTGCATTGTTTCGCAGCACATTGGCTATCAGCTCTATGCCACCATGTGCAGTTTTTATTTTCCACTTACAGTAAGTAATTTATCTACACTGTTCAAAATTTCATGACCATTTTAACACCAAATTAACACCATACATGGTCTATATCGATACAAACCAAAATGGTGTTAAATAAGGTTCGTTGGTCCGGTGTAAATTCAAATACTAAAATGGTGTTAATTTAACTTTCACACAGTATTAAAATAAATTTTACCTGGTGTAAATTGAACTCCTTTTCAGTGTTAAATATTATATGTTTGTGGTCAAATTAAATCATACTACACAGAAAAAAAGGAAAAAAAAGGAAACAGGAAGTTCCTTGACGCATTTCTAGTATATTACCAGTGGTATTATTCCAGAAAATGGAACCTTCAACTCGCTTGAGATAATGTTTTTAGTGCGTTCCACTAACTTACAATACTTCAAGTATTGACAGATGTTTCCACCTATTTAAGGTCTCTTTAGTATCGAATAACTTGTAGTGTCACACCAAAGCAAAGGATTACCTGAGTTTATATATTCTTCATGTAAGTCAACAGAGGCGAGATTTAAGAACATTACGTGATCCACACCGCCTTTGCCGCGATCGGTACACATTTTCAACCATAATTCATGGTGTTATTTTAACACCACTTGGTGTTGGATTTTGACACCATTTTAAGATTACTTTTTACACCACAGATATTTTAAACAGTGTAGTACCTACAAAGAATGCATAATTTGTCATCTAGTATTTACTTTTAACACAACCTGCTAAGATCGTCTTTATTTCATCCACCAATGCACCAAATAAATAACTCATCAATCATTAATGTAGGAAAATTTAAAGGAACGGAGATAAATTTCTATTTTTTCCCCATAACTTGTTTTTTTTTTCGAATAAATTTAAACGAAATCTATTGAAAAATGTTAACTAATACACTGTTTAAAATATCTGTGGTGTAAAGAGTAATCTTAAAATGGTGTCAAAATCCAACACCAAGTGGTGTTAATATAACACCATGAATTATGGTTGAAAATGTTATATACAGCAAACACCAAAACGGTGTTTATCTAAAAATATTTGAGAAGTGCACCTACACAGAAAAAAGGAATAGTTCATTTAATTAATTAATTATTATTTAATTAATTTAGTTGACCCATAAGTATTTATTTATGTATTTTTTTTATTTTTATCAACTGTGGGAAGGTTAATATAAACAAAGATTAGTCTGACGGTACTAAACCAGATAGTTATTTTTTTTTTTTAAATGGGTTAAATTAACCCAGAAAACTTTAGTGAAACCCAGCCGCTGTATGGTTCACTTTACTAAATATGTTGTTTGTAAAATAAGAGTTACTTTAACCTAAAGCACTCTGTTAAAACGATTAAAACAATTTGCCGTGCATTCCCGGTTACGTAGTGTGTACCGATTGCGGCAAAGGCGGTGTGGATCACGTGATGTTCTTAAATTTCGCCTCTGTTGACTTACATTAAGAGTATATAAGCTCAGGTAGTCCTTTGCTTTGGTGTGACACTACAAGTTGTTCGATACTAAAGAGACCTTAAATAGGTGGAAACAGCTGTCAATACTTGAAGTTTTTTAAGTTGGTGGAACGCACTAAAAACATTATCTCTAGCGAGTTGAAGGTTTCATTTTCTGGAATAATACCACTGGTAATATACTAGTAATGCGTCAAGGAACTTTCTGTTTCCTTTTTTCTGTGTAGTATGATTTAATTTGACCACAAACACATAATATTTAACACTGAAAAGGAGTTAAATTTACACCAGGGAAAATGTATTTTAATACTGTGTGAAATTTAAATTAACACTATTTTAGTACTTGAATTTACACCAGACCAACAAACCATATTTAACACCATTTTGGTTTGTATCGATATAGACCATGTATGGTGTTAATTTGGTGTTAAAATGGTCATAAAATTTTGAACAGTGTACAAAGAATGCATAATTTGTCATCTATACTATAGTATTTACTTTTAACACAACCTGCTAAGATCGTCTTTATTTCATCCACCAATGCGCCAAATAAATAACTCATCAATCATTAATGTAGAAAAATTTAAAGGAACGAAGATAAATTTCTATTTTTTCCCCATAACTTGTTTTTCTTCGAATAAATTTGAACGAAATCTGTTGAAAAATGTTAACTAACAGCTTAGTTTGTTTTGCAAAGCTTCATATCCTTTTGAAGCCTATATATAAACCCAAGACATAAAATTGCGTTTTTGCAAAAAATGGATTATACATTTAAATTTGTTTTAAACATTTAATGATCAGAAAAAATAATAAGGATTAATGTTTTCAATAACATGTGTTTCCTCCACGAGCTCTTATGACTGTAGTCATCCGTCTTCCCATACTTCTGATGAGGTTATCGATCATTTTTTGAGGTAAATTCTCCCATATTTCAATTAAAGTATCTTTTACCTCTTCTCTGTTTTGAACAGCAGGAATTCTTAATCTAAGTCGTCTACCTAGCATGTCCCATACATGTTCTCTAGGATTTAAGTCCGGGGAGCATGCTGACCAATTCATTGTCGGTATTTTCATTTGGTTTAAATAGACAGTTACACAATGAGCCACGTGCGGGCGAACATTGTCTTGCTTTAGGAGAAAATTGTCTCCAATATGTGGGGCAAATGGTACTACATGATCTTGCAGAACATCTCTTATGTACCTATCTGCAGTTAATGCGCCACCAACTTCGTGCGGGCCCCTAAACATATGCCACCAAACACCATAATTAGACGTCGATACACTCTTTCCCTGCCATCGATCGAATTTACGCAGAAACGGCTCTCATCCGTAAACAAAACTCGACCCCACGTGTCTCCAACGTGTAACATTTCGATAGATCGTCGATTTTGATTTTCCAAACATCTCCGGCAACGGGTCTAGGAAAATTTATCGTCAACAATTTACCGACAGCAATTTACCGCCAGCAATTTACCGCCAGCAACTTATAGCCGCACCAATTTATCGCCGCAACAGTTTACCGCCAGCTATTTATCGTAGAAACAATTTATCGACAGAAATTCACCGTTAGCAATTTGCCGCCAGGTATTTACCGCCTCAACAGTTTAACGCAGCAACAGTTTACCGCCAGCTAACCGGATTTGTTTTGTGCATTTTCACGTTTTTTAAATTAATCATAGGCAAAATTTTAACGCTTCCTTGTTAGAAATTTCAACAACACAACCCTACCGACCCCATTGGTGAATTTCTGTCGATAAATTGTTTCTACGATAAATAGCTGGCGGTAAATTGTTGCAGCGATAAACAGTTGAGGCGGTAAACTGTTGGCGGTAAATACCTGGCGGTAAATTGCTAACGGTAATTTGCTGGCGATAAATTTTCCGGATACGCTCGGCAACATCCCTAGGGATATCAGTCGGTGCTAAATCACCCATTGTGGACTTTTTCACTTTTATGAAAAAACACCTTTCCCAAAGATAATATATATTATATATTATCTTATCTTATAATATATACAATATATATTATCTTTGACCTTTCCCACTTAATGAAACAACTAAGGGATTTTTGACGTTAATTTCGATTTTGACGTGGACTAACTTGATCAAAATATTCAAAATATACAAAAAATGTACTAATAAATTCAAGCCTAGGCCCTACAATACAGTACAAAAAACTAATCTTGCAGCACAACTAGAAAAACCAAATTTTTTATCCGTTCCTTTAAATTTGCCGGTGTGTGTAGATGGAACACCAATTTTAATTTTTAGGTAAAAAAATATTCTTGTTAATTTGTTAATTCAGGCCCACATATATTTATGTTAAGATTTCAACCAACTGTAATAGCTTAACTAATTGAATAAGTAGTTTGTAATTATAAGAAACATTTTGTAGATTTAATAACAAAATCCTACATCAAATTTAACCAAAATCAAATCATTAAATTATAAAGAAGTTTAGTACAATATATTTATCAGTACTACAACAACATTTACTGATGTATTTCGTAAATTTAACCCACTTGACTGTATCCCAGTTTGAAAACCAGTGATGGCATCTTTTTTTAGTACTTCACACTTCGCTCATTCGTTAAATAGGCATAAGAAACCGAATAACAATAATAACAGATTTCTGGTAATATATTATAAACACTCAGTCAGTTGTTACAAACACGTTACGAATTAGATAAAAGTAAACAGAAACATAAGTTGCAGCCGCTGAAGTTGAAGTTGAACTTGTTGATACGTATTGTCGGTGGTAAATGTTTGGACTGCCTGAAATCACGTGTACTTTTTCAAAAAAATAATTAACAAAATAATCTTTAAAATTAACAAAATGCTTACAAAATTGCATATTACCTTTAAACTTTCGGTAAAATATTTTTCTTTGTTGAAATAATTACAAAACATGGTGTTCTACAAAAAATTATGTTTTAATTTTACAAAATTAAATTAACAAACTTTAAACTTATGTTAACAACTCTAATTTTTTTTCAAGCGGCCATGATATACAACCTTATATGCATGTATAGAGATAGTTGAAGTGCGTCTTTTTCATTAGCGGCAGACAAAAAACTCAAAAAAGCCTAGGGATAGAAGTAAATCCATAGGTGACTCAATAGACGTCAAATAATAAAATTAATTTAGCATTTCATACTAAGCAATCACGATGTATTTATTATATTAATTATAATCGCACGGAATATTTAGTGATTATTTATTAAATTTTAATTGAACGAAATAAAGAAAAACTAGTTTATTAGTATAATATTATGATGATAGACGAGTCGCCAATGTCGGAATTTCAAACAAATGTCAGTACGTCAAAATTAATTCAAGCGCAGCATTTTGACAGAGCTGTGTTTATTTTTAGTTTAGGATATTTATCGGCATTGTAAGTAAGGGTTATAAGTTTTTTTAGTTTTTATCAATAATTTCTAATGCTTTTAGCCAAAATTTTATCCCACATGATTTAATTGAAGAGCTGCAGTGCGTGTAATTGTACATTTAATGTAAATTTTGGTTATTATATTTATATTACGCCCTTGAAAAAAAAATAGTATATGTTATTTGGAGTAGAAGCTCTTTTTGTGCTTCGTACAGTTGCCTGCCTCAGCTACGCTTCGGCCGTCAATCTCTGTACTCACCACAAAAAGAGTCACTTCTACTCCTTATGACATAATCTACTATTTTGTAACAGTTTACTCTCTAAAAATGAATTAGTCAAAGATGACTATTTACTATGTACAGTTATTAGTGGCTGCTTTTTTACTTAAACCATGGTTAACCATGGGATACCATGTCCCCAACATTTAACAGCCAATACTTGTGTAAAATTTTCCCCTGAATCCGAAAATACCGTAAAAGATTATAAAAGTAAATCAGTTTTTGAAATATAGTCAATTTCATATTATATGGAACTTTTGATGACATTTTCGGATTCAGGGGACAATATTACATAGAAATTGACTGCTAAATATTCGGGATACAAATTGTTATTGACGAAAATCATTAGTGGCTGCTTTTTCGCTATGACAATTGGTCATTTTGGACTAATTCATTTTTAGAGTTTTAAGTATATAATAAAATAAACTAAATAAAGCTTTTATTAATAATAATATTAGAAAAAATGTTATGGTTGCTATTCAGTCTTTCATGTTACTAACAAAGGCTTATAATATAATTTACTATATCAGATATTTTATTTAATAGAATAACTTCAAAGCTTAGCTTTGCTGCTCTTCAAGTAGGTAGTGCTTCTTAAGGTTATTGAAAGGACTTCGGATAAAATGCATTTAAAATAACTTCAAAGTAATATTGTGGATTTCAGTTGCTTATGGAAAAATTATACTGCTGATGAAATAATTACTTTCCTATTTTTATTGTGTTCATTGTGATTAATACAGGTATTTTACATTAATTTTAATAAAGGCCGAACTTGTTAGCAGACTTTGATAAACTTAGTAAATATCGGATAAAGCTGCATCCATTAACTCCCGCTTTTCGAGTCTAATCTAAAAGTTCCGTTCGACCTAATTTCCTTAAATTTTATTGCAGGTAATGATGCTGGTGTACTATAAAATATTTAGGGCGGCCCGCAGGATAGTAATGGAGGAGAAGCGGGCGCAGAGTCACCTGGAGACGCCGTGTTACCTGGAAATTAGCGTCAAAAATGGCGGCGGACCGCCGGAAAATAAGATCTCCAGTCAGACCCCCTCGCCGGCTAACCCCACCAAGGTCAATCATAGAACAAGTTCAGCAAGCACAAATACAATGGTAAGTGAATTTTTTATCAAATTATCAGGATAAGTGATCTCAATTCATGGTTAAGCTTTTTTTTGTTCTACCAGATATACCAGGTTTATTTTCTTGGTATATTATACATGTCTATAGAGAATTGTAACTGTTCGGAAGCATTCGGAAATAGTCAACATCTGCCTCTTAGGGATTTATTTCAAAATATGTTTATATTTAGAATTTACTACTAGCTCGTATTGAATTAATTATTTTGGGTGTATTACATACGAGGTGTGTTCAGAAAATATCGGGAATTTTCGTTTTTTGAAACAAATATTTATTTATTATTTTGTTCAAAATTTAACGATTTTAGAACAAATTTTGCTGCCACGCGTTTTATACCCAAAACATTCGAAAAAATTTCATGGGATGAGCCAATCGATATACCAACATCATCATCGACTTCTCTGACGGTTTATAACCATTTCTTCCACTTTTTCCATGTTTTTATCGGTTGTTAATGTGCGTGCGTTCGGGGCGTTCTTCATCTTCAACGTCTTCACGGCCATCTTGGAAACTCCTATACCACTTGTGAACTCTTGTTTTACTTATAGCAGACTCACTATAGACCTTTGTTAACATTTCACAGAATTTATTTAATTTTTTAAGCAAAATTGGATACAAATTCCTTGATCCATTTCTTTTAACGAACGAAAAATCGCCGAGCTCATAAAACACGTCTAACCTTAGCGGCTGCCACAGACAAAGTAAACAATGAAAACAGCTAAAGTTTTTATCATACTTCGGGGGCATGTATACCAACATAATAAAGAAAATTTTATGACAACCGGACCCTCCGAACCCGCGAAATTTAACAATTCCCGTTATTTTCTGAAAACACCTCGTATGTAACCCGGTTACATTGTTACCGTATTTTTATTAAATCGTTCATTTTTTAAAAAAACTTTTAAAAATAACTTTTTAGCCTAAAAATAAAATTATTAAGTTTTAGTTTTTAAAACTTACTTAAGCAATGATTCAATACACTATTCTACATCATAAGAATAAAAAACACATTTTAATACTTGTTGTACGTTTATGTGTTAAAATTAAAAAAATATATTTAGTAGATATATATATTTGGTATATTTTTTGGAGGGAATTGAAGGCTTTACAAAAAAAGTATCTCATCATTTTATGATAAATTAACTCTTTTAATCAAGGTAAAAGTTGAATTTATAGAAATTTTCCAGATTTTCCTACTTTTTCAGCGAAACTAAATTTATGGTAAAATTTAGTAGGACCCTTTATTTAAGAAAATATTCTGCTAAAACAATGCGCAAAGAAAGCGGCATTTTTTTTAAATTATAAATAATAACATTAATAACACTGTGCAACATTTTCGGAAAAAATTAAGATGATGGGGTTTTCATGAATTATAGCGTTTACAGAATGTTTAGGTTGATTCTGGTTTTTTTTAATATCAATTTAAAGTTTTAGTAATTCTGGATCCAGAAGTATCGTAAAATAATAAATAATTAGTACATAAAAGATAATTATTGGTTTTGTATACTGTTTTATAAAGTAATAACAATCAAATAAAGAAAAAAATAATTAAATAAAAAAATAATGAGAACAATAAAATGCAATTTTTTTTTTAATTGAACCTTTTTCTGGATTTAATATGTTTTAGTGCAATTTCTTAGTTCTTTCGCTTCTGCCATAACTATAATTATGGTAATTATTATTATTATATTAATTATTAAAAACATATTCTTTTGAACCAATAAAATGAATCAACATAAAAGATATAACAAATTTTATTTATAATTTTATGCCAAAATTTCCATTGCCATAGACCAACAAAAATCCGCCAACATCGAATCAAACCTCTTTCCTCTATAACGATTTTCCATTTCCATTACTGTTTGATGCTCTTCTGATTCGGTGGACGGCAGATTTTCGAACAGGTCAAGATGTTCATGGAGCAAATGTACTTTTAGTGACATGTTTACACCCATTTTTAATTTTTGTTTTATTTTTTATTATTTCTTTTTAATTTATTGTTATGACAACAATTTCCTACCAGTTAATTGGTTTAAATTAATAAATAACGGTTTTTCGGGTTCCAAAATTAATAATACTTAAAATCGATATTAAAAAAAAAACCTGAATCAATCTAAACATTCTGTAAACGCAAAAAGGCATTCTACGAAGGCGTAGAAGGGCCAACAAAAATTTTACAAATTTTAGCCAAAACTAACTTTGATTTTTGCAATTTCTATTCTATAATTGTAACTTGAACCTACAATTGTAACTTGAACCTACAATTGTAACTTGAACCTACAATTGTAACTTGAACCTACAATTGTAACTTGAACCTACAATTTTAACTTGAACTTACAATTGTAACTTGAACTTACAATTGTAACTTGAACCTACAATTATAACTTGAACCTACAATTGTAACTTGAAGTTCAAGTTACAATTGTAAGTTCAAGTTACAATTGTAAGTTCAAGTTACAATTGTAAGTTCAAGTTACAATTGTAAGTTCAAGTTACAATTGTAGTTGCAATAGACTGGGCAAAAAAAACAACTATTTTTTTTTGAAAAGTATATCGAAAATATGGTTTGGGGTGACAAAAAAAATTATTGTGAAAGTTTGAGTCCATATTATTAATATTAAGATTTTTTTTTCCTGAGCGAGTCTTTGTCTCAGAACTCCCAAATCATTGTTTAACAAAATTGACTTAAAAATATTTTTTGAAGAAATTGAATGTTCTACAAAAAAGGTTCAATTGGAATTTCCCGTCAGATGAACCGTTTTCTTACAATCATGCCTTAAAAATTGGTTTAGTTTTACAATTTGATCTTTTAACTTTGGAATATTGCAGTGGCGGCTGGTGGATTTTGGGTATACCAACATTTCAGTTATTAGACATGGGACCCACACCAAATTTATAATAGTTTATAATGACATTAAATAGACAAGTTCGGCTCAAACAGAATTTAAATTGAAGTTGCGAAAAGAAGTTAGTTTTTCCTGTCGCCTCACCCGCCTCCAGGCCCCCCTAAAGTGGAGCAATTTATTATCTACTATATTTTATCGACAAATTTAAAATTTTATTTAAAAAATCCAAATATTACAGATTTTATTCGATTTTAAATTTTTATAATTTATTTTATTAAAATAAAAAAATATTTAAAATATTATAAAACCTGTAATATTTGGATTTTTTCAATAAAATTTTAAATTTGTCGATAAATTATACTAGATATTAACTTGCACCACTTTAATTTGAATTATCTCAAATAGGGGGGCCTGGAGGCGGGTGAGGCGACAGGAAAAACTAACTTTTTTTCGAAAACTTTAACTTAAATTCTGTTTGCGCCGAACTTGTTTATTAATTGTCATTATAAACTATTATAAATTTTGGTGTGGGTCCAATAACTGAGATATTGGTATACATAAAATCCACCAGCCGCCACTGGAATATTGTAATTAATGTAAAAATCAGTACCCTGAAAACTATAAATATTCTTATGGAAAATCAAATGCTCTACAAAAAAAGTCTTTTATCATTTTTGGCTAAATTCACTCAATCAAAAGTTATTCAAGGGTAAATTTCAAGTCAAATCGAAATTTTAACCTTGAATAACTTTTGATTGAGTGAATTTAGCCAAAAATGTCAAGAAGCTTTTTTTTGTAAAGCATTTGATTTCCCATAAGAATATTTATCGGTTTTTTATGGGTACTGATTTTTTACAAAATTCCAATTTAAAAGATCAAAATGTAAAAGTATACTAATTTTTAAGGCATGATTTTCAGGAAACGGTCCATCTGACGGAAAATTTCACTCTAACCTTTTTTCTAGAGCATTTAATTTTCTTAAAATAATAATTTTGTTAAACTCAATGGTTTGGGAGTTCTGAGATAAAAACTTGCTGAGGAAAAAAAAATTAAAATTGCGATGATAGACCTCTTAATATACCATATTTTCGATATACCTACTTTTCAAAAAAAAATAGTTGATTTTTTTGGCCCAGTCTAAGGTTCAAGTTACAATTGTAAGTTCAAGTTACAATTGTAGGTTCAAGTTACAATTGTAGGTTCAAGTTACAATTGTAAGTTCAAGTTACAATTGTAGGTTCAAGTTACAATTGTAAGTTCAAGTTACAATTGTAGGTTCAAGTTACAATTGTAGGTTCAAGTTACAATTATAGAATAGAAATTGCAAAAATCAAAGTTAGTTTTGGATAAAATTTGTAAAATTTTTGTTGGCCCTTTTGTACGCCTTCGTAGCATTCTTTGGATAGGAGAAAAAAAACCATTTTCAGAACTCCATCATTTTTTGTTTGTTTTGGTTTAAATTAATAAATAACGGTTTTTCGGGTTCCAACATTAATAATACTTAAAATCGATATTAAAAAAAAACCTGAATCAATCTAAACATTCTGTAAACGCTAAAACGCATTCTTTGGATAGGAGAAACGAAAACCACTTTCAGAACCCCATCATTTTTTTGTTTTGGTTTAAATTAATAAATAACGGTTTTTCGGGTTCCAAAATTAATAATACTTAAAATCAACATTAAAAAAAAACCTGAATATATCTAAACATTCTGTAAACGCAAAAAGGCATTCTTTGGATAGGAGAAACGAAAACCATTTTCAGAACCCCATCATTTTTTGTTTGTTTTGGTTTAAATTAATAAATAACGGTTTTTCGGGTTCCAAAATTAATAAAACTTAAAATCGATATTACAAAAAAAACCTGAATCAATCTAAACATTCTGTAATCGCAAAAAGGCATTCTTTGGATAGGAGAAACGAAAGCCACTTTCAGAACCCCATCATTTTTTTGTTTTGGTTTAAATTAATAAATAACGGTTTTTCGGGTTCCAAAATTAATAATACTTAAAATCGATATTAAAAAAAACCTAAATCAATCTAAACATTCTGTAAACGCAAAAAGGCATTCTTTGGATAGGAGAAACGAAAACCATTTTTAGAACCCCATCATTTTTTGTTTGTTTTGGTTTAAATTAATAAATAACGGTTTTTCGGGTTCCAAAATTAATAAAACTTAAAATCGATATTAAAAAAAAACCTGAATGAATCTAAACATTTTGGATAGAAGAAACAAAAACCATTCTCAGAACCCCATCATTTTTTGTTTGTTTTGGTTTAAATTAATAAATAACGGTTTTTCTGGTTCCAAAATTAATAAAATTTAAAATCGATATTAAAAAAAACCTGAATCAATCTAAACATTCTGTAAACGCAAAAATGCATTCTTTGGATAGGAGAAACAAAAATCACTTTCAGAACCCCATACTTTTTTTTGCTTTTGCACTGTGTAATTATTTTAAAAAAATGTATGTAAAAATGCCGCTTTTTTTGCGCATTGTTTTAACAGAATATTTTCTTAAAAAAAGGGTCCTACTAAATTTTACCATAAATTTAGTTTTGCTGAAAAGTAGGAAAAAATTATAATTGAAGCATGGTATTCCCAATTTGATCAAATATTAAATTATTACTTAAAAATAGTCCATGTGCCATGCAAAACGACTTAAAAAATATTCCAACTCCAAATTATTTTTGTAAGTATGTTATCTACTATTTTCATTGATTACTCACAATTTTATTTTTGGCACTTAGACCCTTTGTGAAGATCAAGCTTCAATTATTATAAGTTTATGCCGTTTTCATATTTTTTTTTTGAAATGAGTTGGTATTGGCAGGTATTTCATAAAACAAATATGGAGCAAAAGCCGATAAATCCATTTTAACTTATTATGAAATATTGGCTAAAAATGTGTACAGCAGATTGCCGCAAATGTTTAAAAAATGTAAAAAGGGGATGTTGCTCTTGAATTTCTTTTTATAAGCAAAAATTTCATTTTAGTTTAAAATTTTAATGGGTTTAATTTACTATGTAGTAAGAATAAATATTTTAATTCAAATTGCCCAGGTAACAAAAAATCACATAAAAAGGTTATTAACAATTTTATTTTCAAAATTATGCAAAAGTTTATAATTATTTTAGTATTAAATGTCTATATACTTCATTTAAATGTATTATTTTATTAATAACAACTAGGTAATTAAATAACATGTTGTTTATTAAATAAATTACAGAACATATATTATATTTAAATTACTTCAAAATTAATTTTATTCCTTAAATATTTAAATGGTTTAGATTATTGCATAAAAGCTTAAAAATCAAATGAAATTTGCGTAGAAAAAATGATAAAAAGCAGGTAGGTAGAATTATTGAGTTTAAAAATAAATATGTTAATTTTATTATAATATATATTAATAACAATGGAGCATTTAAATGGACATTACTATTTTCCGTAACTGTACACATTGAAATATTGTACAATAGACCTTTGTCGAGGTGTAACATTTACGGTAGGTCGATATAAATGTGAAATTATAAAGCACATATAATAAATAAATAAAATAAATAAATAAAAATAAAAAAAAAAAAAACATATAGTAAACATTATGTATACTTCGATGGCATATATCAATATCTGAATAATATATTGTGCGGTTCATTAACTTTTATAATTTACTAGTACTACAGACGTGATGCTACCCGTACGTTGTAAGGTGGGTTGGAATTCTACTTTTTTGGTCAAAACTAATTTGGAACCTTAATAATGTCTCGGTTTACAACAAAATGAAAGGATAACTTTTTTATAAGCATTCGATTCCCTATCAAAATGTTTATTGGGCTTAGCGTTATATTTATTTGCTAGTGATATACAAAATATTTTTTATCGGACCCAGCAACCAATTTTTCGATACCATCAGTCAAAAAAAAGAATTTAGGGTTTTGGTTGGTAAATACAGTTGTCAAGTTGGTCGCATTGATTAAAACAAACTAAGCTAGTTATAAATCTAATTGTGGTTATGTATAAATTATTGTAGGTTACATTGTGCAGTTGTCAAGTTGAATTGTCGAAATTCGAAGTTAAAAATTCAATTAATTTGGCTTTGGTGGTGCTTGGATGAGTAAAATCATATAAAAAAGTAGTTAAATATAGGTTGCTTTATAGCCCAGAAGAGAAAGTATTCCTAGCGGATAATAATCTTCGCTTTGAAAAGAATTTCTATAAAAGAAATAAAAATTTTTTGTGAGCGTAAATGTTGTCCAATGGTGAATAATGTGAAAATAATGTGTAATGTAATATTTATAAAACCAAATTCGTTACTTTTTTACTCCAAAAATATCCATAAGGCGATGTACTTTTTCTTCCATTGTGGCATTTGGCATAATTTCATCAAAATGAAGTTTTGCCCTCAAAAGGGCTTTTACGTTCGAATTCGTTGCTATTATTTTTGGCATAATTATCTTTTTATTTATAATTGACAAGTAAATTATCAATAATAAATATTATTGTCAATTTGACAGTGTCAAAGTATTTAATTAATTCTTTAGCAGAAGTACCATTTTTAAATACTAAAAATACTAAGTCAAACTGGCATAAGCCACCTACCTAACAAAAAAAAACACGAGTCCAGATAAAAAATGAACTGTACTATTGCGGCCGATAAAAAGTAATCGATTCTTTATCAAGTTGCATGTTTTTCTTAAAAATTGGCTATTGTAAGTAGGGTTTTTTACGTCAGTCATGTCAATTAAATTATTTTGACAAAAAGTCATTGGTGTTTCTTTTTTAAACATTTATTTTTTTAATTAAAAACTAAAATTAAAAAAAAAACTTTATTCAAGCCACTAATCAAAGAACAGTTTTTAAGTAACAAAAACAATAAATGTATTATTTTATAAATATTTGAACACCAAAATTAATAAAATTAATATTTTGTAGAACCGCCATTCTTTTCTAAAACACTTTGCAACCTTCTGGGCATGGATCCAATCAAATTTTGCATATTATAATTTTCTAAGTTATTCCATTCATTTTGAATTGCATTAATAAGCGCCGGTCTATCCCTTGGTCTGAATTCATATTTATAAATTTTTTTCACCAGATATCCCCAAATATTTTCAATCGGATTTAAGTCTGGGCTCCTCGACGGCCAAGGAAGCGTTGTTATATTATTTTCATTCAGCCAATTTTGAACCACACGAGCAGTATGAATTGGTGAATTATCCTTAAAAAAATATTTATAGGTATATAATTAGGAAAGGTTAATTAAAAGGTTTTACGTGTTGAAACACAAAATCATCATCAAATCGTTCTCGCACCGATGGAAGCATAATATTTTCTAAAATTTCCCTATATCTATCACCCGTTAATCGGCCTTCTACAATGTGCATTCTACCAGCCCCTGATGAAGATATCCACGCCCAAACATGAACAGAAAACCTTCCGCTGTTGTTAGTTTTGTGGAGGTATTCTTCATCAAACTTGTGGTTTCTGGGGCGATAAACACGCAGTTGCCCATTGTAACACGATTGGAATATCTTTTCGTCTGAAAAGACGACTCGCTCCCAATATTGTTCATTTTGATTGAGGAAATTATTAGCAAAGTCCACTCTTGCCTCTTTGTTAATATTAGTTAGGAAAGGTTTCTTAGCACTTACACAGTTGTAGAGGCCTTGTTCTCGAAGCCGTTTCCTAGCCGTCCTGACGGATGCTGGAAAGTTAGTTTCCTCTTTTGCCTGGATCGAGTTGGAGAATGGATTTTGCCTCACATAATTAACTAACTCATTATCATTTATTAGAGTGGTTTTTCTTGGACGTCCAGAACCCATTACCCTTCCCAGTTCACCAGTTTCCATCCACTTTTTATTTAATTTTTGAATCGCGCTTTTGCTGCAATTGATTTCATCAGCTATGCGTTGTTGGGACCATTCTTCTCCAAGTTTCGCTATAATATAGCCTTTTTCGGCTTCACTTAATGTGTGATAAGGCATAACAATGATTTATTACTTAACTTAAGTAAAGTCTTAATAGATTTGACAATAACTGTCAATATTTATTATAATAATTATTTTTGAAATGCCACTGGTGACAACCATATTTACAACGGGAAAATTAGTCGATTACTTTTTATCGGCCGCAATAGTACATGATTTTTTTTAAGAAACTAAAAAAAATCTAAGCAGTTTAACAAATTTAAATACAAAATTCTTAGCGCGCGGCCTTTTATAAACCATCATAACTTTTTTGTGTCAAAAAATGTATCAATAACTTGGGCTACAATTTGGTACAAATATTTTTCTGCTTATCCCTAGTTAAGTGTAAAATTTTATGATTTTACAAGGTATTATATTATTTAATATAACTTATAAGTTTAATTAATAAAATAATTTTACAAAACATACAATATTGTATTAAATACATCTTTAATTTAAACCAGATTTTTTCAGCGCCTCAAAGGCAGAGAAAATTCTGTTCAAATCTAAAATCTGATTTTTTTCGTATTGCTTTACTTTAAACAGCTTATTCTTTACATTGTTGTATTATTTTTTTAATTAGATAAAGTTGACTTTTTGGACTTTGGACCCGATTGTATCTCTAAATTTTCCAGGGATCCACTCAAACACACATACGTACTGAAGAATTATATTTATATATAAATATGTCACATCTCTAACCCGTTTTATAAATCTAATCCAACCCGATACATTATTATAAAAATATATTTCCAGGGCGATAAGAAAGTGAAATCAATATCCGAAATTGTTTCTTACAAAAATAATTGCTGGGTTGTTTTAAAAATGGAATAAAAAATGTTTTAATACTGTTATAATTCTTCAGTCTTGGAAAACATTTCCGAGATTATCCTTGCTTTCGCATTTTGTTTTCACTCGACTTAAGAAGGTATGAAAAGTATCTTTTCAACATTAGTCTGAATAATATTAAATTCACAGGAAACTATTTTCCACGTTAAGAAGATTACAAAAGAAAAAACCCATTCTTTTAAAATTCTTTAAGGTATTTCTTTTTTTTTGCCTTCTTTGAAAACATAATTATTCTGATTATATATAAATACATTCAAACGTTTAATTTAATTTATTTTATACCTGTTATAATTTGCTTTCGACGGAAGTAGATTTTAATAATGCGCACAAAAATCCCCGAGTCTGATACTACTAACGTGGAAGCATTCTGTTGAATGGATATAGAATATTAAATTTTTAAGATTCAGTCTGAGCCCAAAATTGCTTAAGAAAGTGTACAGTTTTCCGATAACTTTTCATGACCAAAACCAATTTTCCAACGTTATTCGTTGAAAAAATAGAATATTCACAATTTTCCAACTCATTTGTAGAGGACAATTATTGGGGGGAAACCTTCAACATTTTCCAAACTTTCCGATTGGTAAAATCTTCAAATGAATGAGGCTTTATTTCAAAGTTTGTTTGGTAAAAATCGGTTCACGGGCAAAGCAAGTCGGGAAAAAACTAAATGAATATTTCTAATGGCTTATTACAGGCACAGGTCCGGATCTATTTTTTTATGAATGCTACCTCAAACAATCTAGTTTTCCTTTGGCAATATTGCTAAATATAACTAAAATATCTTCCGACATGCCTTTATCAACTCTAGCTCGCAGTAAATTTTGGGATAAATTAGTAAGTCGGTCATTTTTTTCGTCTTCTTCTCCAACCCTCCTTATTTCTGTACTCTCTAAAAATGAATTAGTGAAAAATGACTAATTTAATAGTTATTAGTGGCTGCTTTCTCACTTGTACCATGGTTAACCATGGGATACCATGGTATCCCAAAATTTAACAGCCAATAAGTAAAATTGTCCCTTGAATCCGAAAATGTCGTCAAAAGTTAAAAAAGTAGAACAGTTTTCCATTTAATATATTAAATGGAAAACTGTTCATACATATATACATTAGGGTGTGCCAAAAAAACTCGAAATAGTTTTTTTCTTGCTCTCCACCCAAAATATCGTAGAATATATCCGAACAAATATTCTGTTAAAAGCGGAGCTCATAATTTCAATTTTAAGAGGTCCCTCATCGAATCTGAAGTTTTGCCGCTTAAATACCACAGAAAACTGACCTTTTTACCTTATTTATTCTTGCAACCTAGGAAGAATTTTTTTTTTCATAAAATCCATGACCAAATCTTACAAAGCATTAAACTTGGACGAAAAAATCTTATTAAGCCGAATTTCTATTTTCATTATTTAATTTTTTACAGAGCTTTAAATTTAAAATTTTACGTTTTTTGCCTTTTTCAGCTAAACTATTGAAGTTAGACGAAAAAGTCAAATGGTAATTTTTTAGCTTGTCTGATGGACCACAAAAAAGTTTTAGGCGAATTTTTTATATCGTCAATATTCTAAAAGTTACAGGCGTATAAAGTCATCATTTTTGTATTATTATCTTTAAATTTAAAGCTAAGTAAAAAATTAAATAATGAAAATAGAAATTCGGCTTAATAAGATTTGTTTGTCCAAATTTAATGCTTTGTAAGAATTAGTCATGGATTTTACGAAAAAAAAAAATCTTCCTAGGTTGCAAGAATAAATAAGGTAAAAAAGTCAGTTTTCTGTGTTATTTAAGCGGCAAAACTTCAGATTCGATGAGGGACCTCTTAAAATTGAAATTATGAGCTCCGCTTTTAACAGAATATTTGTTCGGACATATTCTACGATATTTTGGGTGGAGAGCAAGAAAAAAAAATATCGAGTTTTTTTGGCACACCCTAATATACATATATGTAATTGACTATATCTCAAAAACTGCTCCACTTTTATAAATTTTGTGATACCATGGTATTCCATGGTTAACCATGGTACAAGTGAAAACGCAGCCACTAATAACAATTAAATAAGTCATTTTTGACTAACTCATTTTTAAAGAGTACTATATTATTAGTTAATTATATAATTACAGTATATACTTAGAAATTAATATGTAATATTTATTATTTTACAAAAGCAGTATTAGCTTAATTATTAGGCTCTAATACTAGTAGGTACTTGAAATACAATTATAAAGTAGTGAGTACTTTACTTGAAGTACTTTGCAATTAATATAGGACTTGATACTTTGTACTCCTTCAGGAAATATGCAAAGTACTTTGTACTTGGTACTTATCAAGTCTTTTTAGGCCGTGGTTAAGTATGATTTTTTACAACCTAAGCAGGTTTCTGTGACACATATAGATAATCAGAAGGTAGCGTGTTTCGAGGGTGCTTACACATTTCATAGCTACCCGGCACCGATAAGGTCCAAAAGATAGAAATAGGCTATCTGTTCCTGCCGGTTATCACGGTAATAACAATTTTTATAATGATTTAGAAAAGAAATTTCTAAATAGAAAATGAAATTGTATTGTAGCGAGTATCCCTCTGGATCTCGGAATGATGACTCATCGCCGATGAATCATCGCCGGTGAGTCAGCGCTCGAGCGATCGAGAGCGGTCCGGAGCTCGCTGGAATATTCGGGAAGGCGCTTGCGTGCCTGGTGTCACGTAGGCACTGAATATATAAGGAACAGCGCAGCATGGAGCAGTAAGTCAAGCTTCGGTACTCGCGACGAAATAAATAAATATACGTGCAAATAAATAGACTCTTGTACAGTAGTGATATATAAACAATTAGTAGTTAAGTTTTTAGTTAGTTTTATATTTTAGTGTTTTAAGTGTAATTAAGTTATAAAATAAATCGTTTAGTTCGTTAATAAACCAGTGCGTGTTTTTATTTACACTAAGGACAGTAAAAACGTTACAGTATTTTTTCTGCTCACTAAATAATAATACCTGCTTGATTTTGCGGTTTAGACTAAAAGGTCTGATTTCGGACCCTCCATTTACTGTTGCAGTTTTTATTTTCCCATCCGGACGTTTAAATTCAATAAACCTTACATCAAAAGTTAATTACAATCGATGCGAATGCATGTCAATATTTCTCAAACAACCGCATTGAACATTTTTTATCAAATGGCATTGCAAATGCATGTGTTAATTGACATTTGATGTTTACAAAACTGAAGTTGCAATTTTATATGAAAAGCTATAAAAATATTTGTCAGCATACAACTTAATGGCGACTCTAAAAAGTTTTCCATACTAAATTTAGTTGTTTTGATCTATACGACTACAAAGATGATGTTTTATATTCCAAATCATGTATTTCTTGGGGTATTAAATTCCGGTTTTCAAGATAAAAGAAACTTTGATGCAGTCTGAGACCCTATAAAATTGCAGTTTCCTCCATAAAATTGAAAATTTAAAACATCGTTTTACTGTAAATTGAAGATTTTCTCTGAGATTATTGTCCTAGATGGAAACAAGTCGTTTCACTTTAGTTTACTGACCTTATTGTATCAAACAGGACAAGTACTGCCATTATAAACAGTTTTAAAAAGTACAGGGCCATAAAACATTTAAAAAATGATTTATTTCGTAAAGTTTTGGAGGGCGCGTAAAATGGAAAAGTGAAATTACTTTTAAATAGGGCATTTATAAAAGTTTCAAAGTTTTCTTCGGGTCTCGACGACATGTGCTGTTTTGAAAATGCATATTGTTTTTGTTTAGTTTTGTAGGAATTTTTATTTAAATTACTTCGAAAACAAAGCGTTGCACAGTGGGCTAGAGAGCCCATTTAACGCGCAGAAATTATTTGGTTCAGTAATTCTTAGTTAATGTTTATTTTTTGGTCTTATTGATGAAATATTAATAAAAATTACTTTTTACTACCAATAGAAAAAAAAATCCACAATATAATACTTAACAACAGCAAAATTAAGACCTATAGTTTTAATGAGTAAATTACAAAAATATAACTGAACATTTATAAAATAAAATCTAATTGTTACGTATGACAGCATTTAATATAATAATATTACTTCTGGGCTTTCAGCGTTTTTCTATATTTTTTGGAAAAAATTAAATTTTTGAATTAAGTTTTTTCCGAGATTCATTTATTTTTGTGAATGCATAGTCTACTAAGTAATCTAAAACCAACTTTCTATTAAAATGCTTCAAACAAAAAATATTTGTGGCGCCTACTAGCACTTTATTTTAGATTTATTTGAAAGACAGAATATATTCTACTATAGTAAGCTATTAAAAAATCTTAACACAATGTGTGAGAATGCGTGACATTTTTTAAAACCTTAGTATTGTTCATACATACATCAAAAATATGCAGCGCTTTCTTTATTGACGTAGGGACAGTACAATAATTATAAAAACTTACCATTATTTGTTCCAGCCATAACGTATGACAGTATTGAATACAACGATGGTCAAAAATTAAGAATAAATTAGGAATTAACATTGTAAGAGAAGCAAAACGCGCAATTTACCAACACAAAGCAAGTAATATACATATGTATATATATATATATATATATATATATATATATATATATATGGGGTATTCCATGCCAAATCGACCACTTTTGAACGACCCCTTTCGATCTGGCTAAAAGTTTTCCATTCTTTTCTACCCTTTGAAAACCATTTTTGAAATTTTTTTTATCCAACCCACAAAAAGTTTTAAATTTTTCAAAAAAATAGGTTTTTCATTTTCAAATAGCCTTTTGGTATCTTTTTTTTTTTGAAATTTTTGTTTTTAAATGAATTTTTCGAAAAAATAGACCAAAAAAATTTAACATAATCAACTCTATGAAATTATCGCTTTTTTAATAAAATCGCTATTTTTGCGAATTTCTCCGGGACCGTTTTTTTTCTATTTTTTTATTTAATTGAAAAAAATTGTCTAATTTTCAAAAATGAAATTTTTGTTTTTTTCACAATTTTTATTTATATTATAAAATAAATGCAACATTAAATAAAGTTTTTTTGAGAAAAAAAATAATAAAAAAAATGGTGAACTTCGAAAAAATAACGATTTTATTAAAAAAAGCGATAATTTCATAGAGTTGATCAAGGTACATTTTTTTTTTCTATTTGTTCGAAAAATTCATTTAAAAACAAAAATTTAAAAAAAAAGATACCAAAAGGTCAATTTTTGAAAAAGTTATGGCTATTTGGAAATAAAAAAACAATTTTTTTGAAAAATTTAAAACTTTTTAGGGTTGGATAAAAAAATTTGGATAAAAAAATTTTCCAAAATGTTTTTCAAAGGGTGGAAAAGAATTATAGTCAAAAAGTAAGAATAAATTAATAATAAACATTATAAGAGAAGCAATACCTTTACGCGCAATTTATCAACACGAAACAAGTAATTATAATTCTTAAACTTTGAAGGTAATATAACATTATTTGATTTGCTACAGATATTAAATAAATCAAAATCCCTGAATTTGGTCGAAATAAAACACTTACTTATTTTGAATTTCTTCAAACGTTAAAAGTAATTTTATCCTTTTAGAGTTGACAGTTGATGTACCGACAAAAGTATGGAACAAATTCATTAAAAAATGTGCCTTTTTCCCAAAAAAATTCTTGAACACGACGATTTTGCTTTTTAGGGTAGCCCCGAAAACCCGAAAACTTTTCTGTTTCGCCACCCTGTACATATTTAATATTAAATCAATGTTTACAAATTTGTACATATT
The DNA here is from genome assembly GCA_921294245.1 of Brassicogethes aeneus. Lineage (NCBI taxonomy): Eukaryota > Metazoa > Arthropoda > Insecta > Coleoptera > Nitidulidae > Brassicogethes > Brassicogethes aeneus. Next base: position 51,221,472 of record OV121135.1, read on the forward strand.
TTTTATTTGATTCATAAATGGATATTAAAATCGTAGTTTGGAACTAAAAAGTTAACAGTTTGTTGATATTATTGCCAATTTCATACGCATTTATTAACAAATTATCAATTAAAATTTAATTCGAAATATATACATGTTATGTTAAATTTATGTCCAATCAATATAGCAATTTATTTTGTATTTTTTAAATTAATTATTTAAAAGCGTATTTTTTAATTTCAAAATTACTTACATAAACTGCTGGGTTTGATATTAAACCCCTAAAATGAAATATTAAAATGAGGGTTCATCCTTTATCGTTTGCCGCGCTTTTTTTACGATAATTGCGTTTAAAATTTTTATGATATATCAAGTAGAAATGGCAGGAAAAGGTTCAGGAAAATTCGTCTGTTATGATTAAACTTTATCCTCATCCTTACAGCCAAAATATAAACTGAACAACTTCGTCCTGGATATTAAATAGAAAACAGGATTTTGCGTTTATGAAATAACATTATGTTTAAATTAAATCCTCAAGGATAATAGGTCTATATCGTATTTAGCAGAATTATACCATGTGGAAAGATTTGTTTAGGATGCCATTATGTTTATGAATTTAGACATATGTGGTTTATACCCGCTATTTAATTTAGTTACAAACAAACTTGATGCTACATTTGATATAAAATATAAAAATTACAGTGATAAACTATTTTTTATTTGTAAATAATAAATTTATATCAAATATTTTTCTCATGCCAATTATTAAAATATTACAATATTAATTATATATTTTTATATATTATTTATTAATTAATAATCAACATTAAATGTACGAGGTGTGTTCGGAAAATATTTATTTATTCGTCTACATTAATGTTGTCGCCTTCAAAATAGTCCCCATTGGATATTATGCACATGTGCCAGCTCTTCTTCCAATACTCGAAACACTTCTAAAACTCGATCTTTGAGATAGCCTTTAGTTCTTTCAGCGATGCGCGTTTAATGTAATCTATGCTTGCAAAACGACGGCCCTTTAAGGTTCTCTTTATTTTTGGGAATAGAAAAAAGTCAGACAGAGGCATGTATGGCGAATAAGGAGGCTGGGGCATCATTACAGTATTGTTTTTGGCCAAAAATTTTGTTCAAAATTTAACAATTTTGGAACAAATTTTGCTGCCACGCGTTTCATACCAAAAACATTCGAAAAAATTTCATGGGATGAGCCAATCGATATACCAACATCATCAGCGACTTCTCTAATGGTTTATAACCATTTCTTCCACTTTTTCCATGTTTTTATCGGTTGTTAATGTGCTTGTGCGTTCGGGGCGTTCGTCATCTTCAACGTCTTCACGGCCATCTTGGAAACTCTTATACCACTGGTAAACTCTTGTTTTACTTATAGAAGACTCACTATATAATAGGCCTTTGTTAACATTTCACAGAATTTATTTAATTTTTTAAGCAAAATTGGATTTGATCCATTTCTTTTAACGAACGAAAATCGCCGAGCTCATAAAACACGTCTAAGCTTAGCGGCTGCCACAGACAAAGTAAACAATGAAAACAGCTAAAGTTTTTATCATACTTCGGGGGCATGTATACCAACATAATAAATAATATTATGACAACCGGACCCTCCGAAGCCGCCAAATTTAACAATTCCCGTTATTTTCTGAACACACCTCGTAGAACTAAGAAGCAGCTTTAGCATTTTTCTTTTCTTTAAAAAAAAGTTATATTTATAACCAAATATAATTCTACTAAATCACGTAGTAGGCGGGTCATTTCTTTGTATAAAATTTTCATATCACCACGACAGGTAAGCGATTTTTGAAATCAATAAATACTTAGCAATACAATGGGAACTTGATGAGTCACCATCTCTATACCCGGCGCAAGAATTTTAATCTCGCAGTTCAGCTCTGTATGAGGAATATCAGGATACGTAAACTGGTAAAATTAAATTTTGAAAATCCTTTAGGAAATTTAAGTCTAGCGGTCTTAAGGGATTTAGATGGTATCATTTCTATAATAAGATATGAGAGTTTTTATTTGGATAAATAATTAAAATTGTATTTAAAAAAATCAATTTTCAACAATATGATTATCAAGAAAAATATAATGCTGTTAAATTAAAATCATACTTTTAACAATATACAATTTTTTGCTCCAATGTTGTTATCTATGTATCAGGAGTTTCTTAAAATTTAACCATACATTGTTTTTTTATTCTACTCAAATTATTTATAATCCAATGTAATGTATGTCATATTATTGCTAGTTAAAATCATTTTTTTATTTGTTTTTACATTTTCACGTGGGTTTTATTACTACACTCACAGGCAAAATAATCGATCCACACAAATTTTTGATGAATTTCAATCGAAAATAACTTTTTTATTTGATTTCGGATTTAAACAAATATTAAGGAATATTGTAGATACATTAATGGAGAATCGCTCACATTTTAAAAATTACTAAAAAATACACGTACGTTTATAATATACAGGTTTAAACAAAAAGTTGTTTTTTACCATAAGTTTAAGACACTCTGTAGAGTGGCAAAACCGTAAATTATTCTAAATTAAGTTTTAATTATTAAGTCACATCTATTTTTAACAGTTTTGTTTTTGATTCAACTTGATATATTTATTTTTGTGGAAAATATGGATTTTTTTAAAAAACATTGCAATTTCCAATATTCCTGTATGAAGAACTAAGGTTGCTATGGTCCATCCATAGCCTACGGAGGATGACAGTGACAGTTTTGTTAAATCATCCCATACTTGTTAAATCATCCCATACTCCGAGTGATGTTGCCCTTTGTACTTTACTTCTTGTGACGTTTAAAACACTTGCCACGTAATACTGTGACCGTCCATCTTGGATTAAATTAATGGCTCTGGCAAAATCAGTCGGGGACATATCCATTTTTAAAAGTGAGAAGACACCTCAAAATTTAAACATTAATTTGCAAAAAACAATTTGATAGCCTTTGAAAGCCGTGTATGACATGTCCAAGTATGGGATGATTCAACAAAACTGTCACTGTCATTCTCAATAACATATGGATGGACCATAGCAACCTTAGTTCTTCATACAGAAAAATATTGGAAAATGCAATGTTTTTTTTAAATCCATATTTTCCACAAAAATAAATATATCGAGGTGAACCAAAAACAAAACTGTTAAGAATAGAGGTGACTTAATAATTAAAACTTAATTTAGAACAATATACGGTTTTGCCACTCTACAGAGTGTCTTAAACTTATGGTAAAAAACATCTTTTTGTTTAAAACTGTATATTATAAACGTACGTCTATTTTTTAGTAATTTTTTAAAATTTGAGCGATTGTCCATTAATTTATCTACAATATTCTTTAATATTCGTTTAAATCCGACATCAAATAAAAAAGTTATTTTCGATTGAAATTCATCGAAAATTTGTGTGGATCGATTATTTTGCCTGTGTGTATTTTTCTGTACTTATAAAGGAAACCTTAATGAACATTAAAAAAAGTGACTATAGTTACACTATAGTGTATTATCTTTAAACTAAAATATTTACAAAGATTATTATAAAACCACTGCACACTACTGAACAGCCTTTTTATTTTTATTTTAATTAATAATGTTGTTGTTTTGCTTGAACCCATTCATTTAAAAATAAAACGCTTTTCGCTCATTTAGCAAAAGAAAGAAAACAGCAATTACAGTGTTTACCCGTGCGTGAGTAAAAACTAAATGAAAACCTTAATCAAAAAAGAGTTAAAAGTGCTTTATTTACTCCCAAGAAAATCACATTGCTTCGATTTTAAATTAGGTTCCATTAAAATGTGTAACACTATACTTTCGGTTAACTTTGAGTTTGAACGATTATTGATGGGATATTTTAGAGATAAGTTATTGATGCCCTGTCAACCACCCCTATTAAAATTTCAAGACTCTCGATGACGTATTGTTTAAATTAAATTTAGTTAGTTAGAACTCCTAGTGTCACATTTTTAAAATTTGAGTAATTAATTTATCGATATGGTTCAATTTTTATTAAACGCCAATTTTAATTTATATATATTGTTGTATTAAATATACCAACAAAATCATGGGGTGCAACGAATTATAGCCATGAAAGTTTATTACAAAAAAAAGAATTATTTAAACATTCAATTTTCTTAGTTTCTTTATGAAACTTTCTTGACCCATTACTGGTAATATTCATAAGAAAAAAAATTGAAACTACACCTCGCCAAAGTTTTTTGTTTTGATTGCGTTCCACCAACTTCAAATACCGACAGACAGCTGTTTCGACCTATATTGGGTCGACCCAAATTGAAAATTGAATGTTTACCTTAATGTTTAGCCCGGTTGGGTTAATTCTAGATTCCTTTAGGCCATATTAGTATCTATAAGCCCGATCACATTCCACGACAATGAAGCAACTGTGAATATGGCATTTCTCTCTCTCTCTCTCTCTATCTCCTTCTCCACCAATCACAAACATTGTTACCTATCTTTACGCCGCCTATTCGTTTTAATGACGCCTAAACAGAGCTGTACCAAGTACAAGTAAAATTTACATAAGCACGAGTACAAAGTACTTTGTATAAATCCTAAAGATGTACAAAGTATCAAATACTATATTAATTGCAAATTACTTTAAGTAAACTACTTTCGCGTTAGTTGGTATGAGAATATATTCCTCTATAGGGAATTTTTGTGCGCATTACACTGTTCAAAATTGCATGACCATTTTAACACGAAATTAACACCATACATGATCTATATCGATACAAACCAAAATGGTGTTAAATATGGTTCGTTGGTCCAGTGTAAATTCAAATACTAAAATAGTGTAAATTTAACTTCCACACAGTATCAAAATAAATTTTACCTGGCGTAAATTGAACTCCTTTTCAGTGTTAAATATTATGTGTTTTTGGTCAAATTAAATCATACTACACAGAAAAAAACGAAAAAAAAGGAAACAGGAAGTTCCTTAACGCATTACTAGTATATTACCAGTGGTATTATTTCAGGAAATTGAACCTTCAACTTGCTACAGATAATGTTTTTAATGCGTTCCACCAACTTAAAATACTTCAAGTATTGACAGCTGTTTCCAGCTATTTAAGGTCTCTTTAGTATCGAACAACTTGTAGGGTCACACCAAAGCAAAGGACTACCTGAGCTTATTTAAGAACATCACGTGATCCACACCGCCTTTGCCGCGATCGGTACACACTATGCAACAAGGAATGCACGGCAAATTGTTTTAATCGTTTTAACAGAGTGCTTTAGGTTGAAGTAACTCTTATTTTACAAACAACATATTTAGTAAACTGAACCATACAGCGTGTTGGTTTCACTAAAGTTTTCTGGGTTAATTTAACCAATTTAAAAAAAATATATCTATCTGCTTTAGTACCGTCAAACTAATCTTTGTTTATATTAACCTTCCCACAGTTGATTTAAATAAATACTTATGGGTCAACTAAATTAATATATGTAGTTAAATGAACTATTCCTTTTTTTCTGTGTAGGTGCACTTCTCAAATATTTTTAGATAAACACCGTTGGTGTTTGCTGTATATATATATATATAACATTTTCAACCATAATTCATGGTGTTTATATTAACACCACTTGGTGTTTTACACCACAGTTATTTTAAACCTTGTATTAAAACCTACTTCCGATTTTAACTCTCCGCGAACTACCGTCCAATGCAAATTATAACAAGTAAATATAAAGTTTATTGAATATTGTAAATTGTTATTACTTATTATTATTACTTACCTCGATTGTGTGATAAAATTGTGTCGCTAATGATTGACGAAGTTCTGAATACTGCAGAAAACCTTTTACGTATGCCATACACTGAAAAAAAATTACGAAATTTTACACATCCAAACACACATTTATTTCTGTTTTTTTACTTAAGAAATGTGTTGTTCCATATAAAACATGTACACACATACTTACATAAGTAAAATAGCATCAATTTATGTATTTTTTTAAATTAATATGTAGTTTTTCATATTATTATGTAATAAATCCTTAAATTTATGTGCTTTTACAATTTTTAATGTACTTGTACTATTATTTTCCTAAATTTTACATTTACATGACCTTTGCATTTTTACACATTATATGTAGTTTTACAGTATGTTTGTACATATACATTTAAATACGTGGCATCAAAATAACCAACGATCAGATGTGTAAATTTACTAAATATTTTTTTGAGTGTAGGGTATAATATCTTGGGTACTTTGTACTTGTTCTTGGAATATTCTGCTAAAAGTAGGTACTCAGTACTTGAGGCTAAAATATAAGTTAATTTTTAGTACTTTATAAGTTGATATTATCAACTTATAAAGTACTAAAAATGAACTTATATTTTAGCCTCAAGTACTGAGTACCTACTTTTAGCAGAATATTCCAAGAACAAGTACAAAGTACCCAAGATGTACTCTAAGTACATTATTTAAGTACTTGTACTTAATTACGCCCAGCTTAACAATTCACTTTGATTTTAAATTACTTCTAGCAGTTTTTTTTTAATTTTTGATCTTTGTAAACCAAACATAATATAGTCCCCAAAGTATGTGAATATGAACAAAATATTGTACTACGGCATAAAATTACCCTAAAGTTAAAATATTAATATCAATCCTTAAACTAAGTAAAATAATATTTTATATACAAAAAAATTTGTTGCTTAATATAAAGAACTTAAACTACATTAAAATAAAACCTCTTTAATATAGCAAGACTAAAAATAGTTTAAGTAAATGATTTATTAACCCTATAAACTCATTTCATTTAATTCATCTGCAGAAACATTAAACTGATAAAGCTCTATTTTTAGTAGTTTAATCAGTGACATAAAGTAATAGCTTAGAATAAAACTTTAACCACGTAAACACTTGATTTAATGCTGTATTTTTGCCGTGCATTTCAAAACATGTATTTTTTCATGAAAATCAGACACAACCAAATATATTTAAGTGGGTTAATGGCAAATCGATGAGTTATGAAATACCGCGCGCATATTTTATGTAAAAATCTCCGTGATGAAAAAGCACCTGCGGCTTTTTTTATTCAAATAAAAGGAGGAATTGTTGTCCTAATGGGAAATAAAAAGATTTTTAAAGCTGATAAAATATAACCTATAGCTATAGCTAAATGTATTGTATTGGAAAAATAATTGTTTTTTAATGGTTCCTTATAAAAATGTAAAAAAATTAAGATTCTCTTTGTGTATAGGTACTGTTGCTAATCCTTTTAATATTAGAAACCTGTTTTATAATAAAATCAATAGCAAAGTTTAAAAACAAAGAAAATAAAAAATGATTATTTTGCAACTAAATATGTTAATTAAGAAAGGGTAGTTTTATAAAATGTAATTTAAAAATAACAAGCCTCGTATTGTAATATTATCAAAATAATTATAATTAAGTGCCTAAATATTTATTAAAAACATGTAATTACATATAAAGATATCGGCGTTTAAATTTTAAAAATTCCTCATAAATAAATTGGGTACCCATTAGGATGTTGTTTTTTTATTTGGGTGTTCTCTAAATTATTTCTTTACATGTATAGAGTCTAAAAACAATTTTTTCTACTCCCACCTTTTAAAACGCCCATTATCGTACATGTTTCCATGACACTAAGTGACCTTTTAAATACACATAGACAAGTTGTGGTTTTATGGCGCTTTAGTCACGGCATGAAGTTAGCAACAGGTTTTTAGTCACGGGCTGAAGTTAGTTTTAAGTTAGTTGACAGTTGTCAAATGTCATACAATCGTTAAAATAAAGTGCCTTTCTTGTAAAATAATACTAAATGTGAAAATTATTTTATTATCTCAATACAAAAATACAAAAGTATTAAATAGTTTCTCAACGCCAATATTTGAAAAGTTTATATAAACATTGTACTGACCTTTTAATTTCGCCGGCAGTACTATAACTTAAATTCGGGCACGGACTCCACTGTAAAGTCCTCATAAAACATTTTCTTTACTTTCACTGTGAAAAACTGTCAATTTTTAAGAAATACATTTCGATTTATAACCTTTATAATCTCTGTTTATAAAATACAAAAATGTGACATTTGACGGTGACACACAGATACCCCTATTGTTTCATAGATGGCGCTCTATACAAATTTTTGATTTAAATCATTTTAAGATAATAATAAGTATTTGTCGTAGAAAAAGTATAGTATGCACCTCTTTAATAAACTTTTTTATACACTCATTAATTTAAGCACTCGCTCGCAAGCTCGTTCGTGCCTAAATTAAATTCGTATATATAATGGCGTTTATCAAACTTATAATAGGTATACTATTTCGATGTCTTTTATCCCTTTCTAAATGGCATTTTAATGACTCGCCAGTACATAGACATGCAACAATATAATATATTGACACATCTTTAATTTTATTTTACGAAAAAAATTCATTCTTTATAAAAAATTCTGCTTGTTAAAAAAATTTGTTTACAATAAAAACAAAGCAGATCAGATATACAGGGTGTTAATAAATTGGGAAAACAAAATGCTTAAGGAGAGAAGTATAATTTTTTATTATTTTTGATAAAATGTATCAAAAGTATTATCGAAATAATAACCATTAAAAATTATTATTAATAATATTATTATTATTATTAAAAATATACAGGGGTTTAATAAATTAGGAAAACATAAAAATGCTTCAAGCGCGAAGTACAATTATTTTATTTTTGTTCATAATTTATAAAAAATATTGTCAAAAAATGGGCTTACCCTAAAAATATTTAGATAAAATATTCAGGATGTTATTAATTATTAACAGCCTATATATTTGATTTGATTTTTTTATGGTACCTAAACCATTTTTATTACAATATTTTTAATAAAATTTGTCAAAAAGAATAAATAATAATCATTGTCTTAAGAATTTTTATGTTTTCCCAATTTATTAACACCCAGTATATCTTATCCGAATTTTTTAATGATAAACTTTTGGATACACTAAAAATCATGGACACAATTTATATATATATTTATAAGACAAATATTAAGGACCACACAAATTTTAACATCCAAAATATTAATAATTGAAAGTAGAAAGTAAGGTTGGATTATATTTGACAGTAGACGAATTTTTTTATTGGTCCAAACGGGTCTTTTACAGGCTAGGAGGTAAAAAACTTTACCCGATTGATATAAATTATTTTTACTAAAGATAACAGGATTTATTTTTTCAAAAACTTTTAAACAATAATCAAATAATACAAAATTAAGTTAAAAGACAATTACCATGGTCCCCCCTTGGAAAAAAATAGGTATTTATGTAATTAGGCTGAGAAGTTTTTTTGTGCTTAGCTCAAAGTTTAAATTCAACATTTTATCTTTAAGTTACGATATTATTTATTAAACGATACATAATAGGTATAATTATAATAATAATTATTGAAAGTAGAAAGTGAGGTTAGGTAGATCTGACAGTTATTTGACAGAATTTGTTATTGGTACAAACGGTTTTTTTACAGCATAGGCGATAATCAATCACTTGAGTAATATTTACAACAATAAAGTTTAAATTGCTAAAATAGCATTTTTCATATAAAAAATTATCACACTATAAACTGTAATGGCGTCATTAAAACTTTCACGTTTTATTATTCCAAAGCTTATGTTTTTCGAGTAATTAAGCCTGGATTAAAAACATGATTTAATGTTGCAAACAAACAATATTCTCGCGAAAACAAACAAAACGAATCGAGCGAAAAAAGTTTGTTCAAGAAAATAAAAAGTAGTTCTGGCGGCAATTTTAAGCGACGACACCAGTAACTATAACTGGAAATTATGCAAATTCAGCCCTTAACATATTCTAATCTAGGCGGGCTGTAACACCCCGGACAGGCCTCGAATGTAATGAAACATGTTAATTATAAATATGGAAAACAAGAAGCAACAGACATATTTACTTACCGCGCTCGGGTGAATTGAAACAAGGCAACCTCCCAACCGATGCTGAAAGGCAAATTTCCAGGACCCAAATCACATCATGAAATACTTTATTAAATACCGCATGTATCCAAATAAATTCTAAGTGCTTTTACGGTAAAAGGCTCCTAACTACTGTTGTTTTCTAAAAGAAAAACAGGAAAAACGAAACCTCAACAAACACTTTAAATTCTAAAGGCAGAAGAATTCCTCTTCAATTATTAAAGCTAGTATACTTACTCCATTTCCGCCTTTAGCATGCGTTGTTGTTGTGGTTCTAACTAAATTTAAGATGCCTTTAGAGGAAAAGTTTATACTCTCATAAAATATTTAACCCAAGTATCTGGGTACATTAACCCTCATATCATAAAAGGTGTCCCAACAAGAGCGCGGGATTTAATTTGAAAGAAAAACACATTTATTTTTTTAATAAAGCCAACATTTTTATATCAACATAAAGAAAAATAGTTTCGATTAAACGTAAATTACAACATCAGGCCACCACGAAACCTCTGGCTCAGGGTTTTTCTTATAATTCTTATAATGTGCGTAAAAAAAACTAGAAGAAACGCGTATTTTTAAGTTAATTAGTCTTCAAAATCTGTACTCAAGTGAACTGACTGAATGACCATTGTGCCTTTAACTATTGGAAATACAAAAAAAACTGTCAATCTGTGAACTGTTTTGCCACGTTGTGATTTAAGGTTATTTATCGTAGTATTGGTGGATTGCGTGAGAGTCCCGAAAAAATTGATAATTATCACGTTATAAGTTTGTTTTCCTGTTACTTTGACACTGTAATACTCGAAACGAAAAATCAGTTGATTGTTGGTAAAGATTTAAAATACTAAATAATATCTGAGCATAAGAATAATTTGATTTGTTTTTTTTTATTAAAAACTTTCATATGTCGATATATGTGTGTGTATTGCTTAAAGAATGAAATAAGTATTATTTTTAAGGCTCTTGGTAAACAATATACTATTTTCTTCACTATTTGAAAAGTTTATATGCAAGTTTGTACTGACCTTTTGATTTCGCCGGCAGGGATTAATTTTGATTTACACACAAAAATGGCATTTGGCATTTTGAATGTCGCTCGTGACTAATTAAAATTCGTGACTAATATGTCGTTTATTAACTTACATACATAATATACTATTAATACAAAATAGAGAAAAATTTATAATTAAATCCTTTTAAACAGCAAAAACACATGTTTCTATTCATTATTTTGGACCTTTTATGGTAGTGAATACATGTCTTATAACAGTGGCGTATCAAGTTTTATGATAACTATAATGATTGGGATGTCAGTTCCCATCAAAATATGATACTCTTGTAATCAACATGCTCATATAGATTACATAATACATGTAGGTGAGTCTCGGGGCTAATATTACTGTAAATTTAAAAAATATATAATAGGATTTTTAATACAACTAAATAAATTTAAATTTGTTTGTGTAATATAATATCGAGTATAATATAGTATATTATGTATCAAGTTTGATAAACGCTATTTTATACTTTTTATCTAAAATTGATTTAAATTAAATATTTGTATAGAGTGACATGTATATGTCAAATGTCAAATTTTTATGTGTGAATCGTAAACTTATTTACATTAAAAACCCTCTTACCTCCACCAAAAAATTAAGTACAGGACAGACTTGAAGGTCTTATTTCACTCCCAACTCATAAAACAGAAATATTTAAGAGATCTTTTACATGCAACGTTTATCTGCTTTACAACTCTATTACCCCGTCAATTAAAAACCTTAAAATACCCCAGTTTAAAAAAGAAATAAAAAATAATTTGTGGACTTTTAATTAAACCTCCTTTTTAATGTTTTTAATGTTTGCTGTAAGTTTGGTCATGCTATTGATTATAGTTTAAGTTTTTTTTGGTATAAAATATAAATATCACCTCTGCTGCTTTTTAGACCCTTTTGTTGTGAAAATACATACTTATAAGTATTATAGATGTTTTTTTGTAAAACTATAAAATGTGTGTACTATGCTCCACACCTCAAAGTCCCACCACGTGACCACTTACGGAACGCAGTCTTTTGAAAATTTGGCATTTAAGGCTTTCCTGTCAAAGTATAGTCAATGAAAGAAATAATATTTATAGTGTTACCGCTTATGTTTAAGCGTTAAAAGTTAATAAATCTTTATAGTATCATAATAACAATGGTTGGTTTATAAGTGATATTTTTGTGCATTGGGTCTACATTTCTCCATAAAATAGTTTTAACTAAACCGCATTTATTAAAAAAATCTAACTATTCTATTATGGAATAAGAATATCTGTATCACAGGTAGGTTAATGTATTAGAACAAAAAATATCTTCTAATTTTGTATTTTAAGGTTAGAAAAATCTATTTTGACCAAAATAAATAAGTGGATTATTTGGAAGAGTGTGAATATGGTCATAAATAAATATAGGTATACTAAATAATTGTTGAATATGGTTCAAATTAAATTGAAGCTTTTATCCTTCTAATGACAAAACTTGTGCATACCTCTTGGCATACCTACTTTAAGTTAGATTATAAGAAAACAAACAATTTTTAGAGAAAATTGCAATGTGAAAATATTTAATACTCCCATGACTTATTAAAAATTTTAAAGTTATAATGCTTTTTTGATGTAGATCAAATTCAGTCGAAGCTTTTTAACTATTTGTATTGACAAAACTTTATGTAGGTACACTTTAAGCTGGATAAGAAAAACTACCACATTTTTAAATACCATTTTATACAGTATTTTAAATAATCCAAAATACTTATTTATTTTGTTGAAAATAAATTTTTCTAACCTTAAAATTACAAAATTAGATGATATTTTTGTTATAATATATTAACCTACCTTTAATACAGATAATCTTATTCCATAATAGAGAAGCTAGATTTTTTTAATAAATGCAGTTTAGTTAAAATTATTTTATGGAGAAAACCAGATATTTGGACCAAATGCACAAAAATATTACTTATTTGGCACCATACACTTTAGAATTTCATTAAATGCAGTATTTATATTCTTAAATTCTTAAACCATTGTTATAGTAATGTTATAAAGATTTATACATTTTTAACGCCTAAACATAATATTATTTCTTTCGTTGACTATACTTTGACAGATACATAACCTGAAAAGCCTTAAATGCCAAATCTTCAAAAGATTGCGTTCCGTACGTGGTCACGTGGTGGGACTTTGAGGTGTGGAGCATAGTACATCCTAACAACAAATAAATCTATTATTAAAAATGGACCCTTTTATTTGATATAGAAGCAGTTTTTTACAGTGAAAAACTACGAAATGTTTTTGATGGTTGCATTTTTAAATAAGAGTGATTTCCAGGTCAGCAGAATCATTACAACACTTTTAATTTTATAAAATAATTTTTAAATTAAGCATTTATATTGGTATAAAATTTTGCATTTTGTTATTACAGTGTAGCCTGGACCGAACAAGTCTGGGTCGCTGCTTCAAGTCCCGGCACAGCAACGAGTCGCAGTGCCCCATGCTGGGCTCAAAGCCGCCCTTGATGCAGGCGAACAAAAACGACAAGCGAAACAAGTCGAACCTGCTCAAAATCAAAACGTCGCCCAGCCAGCACGCCAACCACAAGAAGCTCCGGTTTCAGCTGGCGAAAGAGCGAAAGGCCAGCACCACGTTGGGCATCATCATGAGCGCCTTCACCATTTGCTGGCTGCCCTTTTTCGTGCTGGCCCTCATCAGGCCCTTCCTCGAGGTCACGAACGCCCTCAAGACACTGGGCAGCGTGTTTTTGTGGCTGGGCTACGCCAACAGCTTGCTGAACCCGATCATTTACGCGACGTTGAACAGAGACTTTCGGAAACCTTTCCAGGCCATTTTGTACTTCCGTTGCAGCAGCCTTAATCACATGATGCGAGAGGAGTTCTATCATAGTCAATACGGTGATCCTGATCACCACATAACTAACAGGTGTCATGTCGACTACGATGAAGGTAGGTCCTCATCTGTAAGTATTTATATAAGTTTGTTTACAATTTTAATAAAAAAAAATCTGAAAATGAGTAGGGACAGCATGGTACATATAATTGACGCTGATGATAAAGAAACCACTCCCAAAAGTTTATCGTTTAGAGCTTGCTAATACTATACGTCACCTGAGTATTGGTTTGTGCTATCTCAATTTTTTACCATTTTGAGGTTTATGCATTTTCGGAAAGTTGAAGTTGCTTTGTTCCTCCTCCATAATAGTATTTTGATATAATTGTGTCAGTTTTTAGTTTAGGTTAGTCTAAATCCGAGTTTAGTATCTCCAAAATTACGCTTACAAGCTTTCTTTTGCTCTGTGTTTGTAAAAATTTGAAAATAATTAGTATTTGTTTATGCTATATCCATATGGAAAAAATATTTTATAACTGTTTTGTGCTATCTCCAAGTAAAGCTTCCTTATAAATATAAAATTGTTTTGTTCTACTTTAGCCAGTACACGTTTTTTTACCTATTTACATGTAGGTATATGACATTGTATTTTGACAATAATTATAATAATAATTATTAAAGTAAATCATTATTAAATTAAGTGTTTTTTAATTCAGTTTTGTTTCATGTCGTAAAACTTTGTTATATGTCCAACATTTAGTTTCTAAAATCCAAAAATAGCACTTTTTGTTTTATCTCCAAAACGTTTTTTCCAATATTGAGGCATAAATCCAAATTTGAGATAAGACTTGCTCAATAGCAGTAATTAAAGGCTAAACAAGAATATTGTTATTAATGTTTAATTAAGTTTTCATTTAAAAACAAATAAGATATTTAATGTAAAAGTTTCAAACCCGTTTATTTCGATTATAACATATTGGACATAGAACAAATCAATACTCAGATGACGAAGAGTTAATAATAATAATAATAAACGACTTTATTTTATACTGTTGTAAGACAGTATTATATTGTCTGTACTGTTGTAAGACAGTATTATATTGTCAGTAAAAAATATATAATTTAAAGTATTACATAATAGATGACAAACATGAACTACAGAAATTACAAAAATTCCGTTGTATTACAATTAAGTAAAGGAAGAAGACACAAATGTCAGTACAAAAGATTAATATAAAATTAAACAATCAGAAATAAAAGAATTTCAATAATATTCTTTAACAATTTCAATATTCAACAAAAAATAGGGTAAACCACATAGTTATTGGACACTTAAGAAATATTATTTATTAAAAATTTATATATGCCGTTGTTTTAAAGATTTTAGGTTTTTTCTTATAAATATATAAAAAGGATAGTTTGTTTGTTTAAAGTTTAAACTTTATTTACGTTTACCTAAAAATAAGAATATTTGAATTTTTAATAATAGTTTTATAAAAACATGCTAAAAAGTATAGTAATTGGACATTTTATATAGTAATTGGACATATAGACCATAGTTATTGGACATACAATTTTTATTTAAACATAACAACTTTACATCAGTTTAAAAAATTTTATTTTTAGATAAATTTCTGTTTTAGGTAATTTTTTTATTTCGTTTTTGTAAATATCATATAATTAATATATTTCTTTCTCGGATTCCTCATCCCTTTTCTGGATTCTGAAGGTATATACTAATTCCTTAGTTTTTTATCATTCACTGTAATTAAATCACTGTTATTCTGCAAGATGTCCTGTGACGAAGAAATAACTATATTACTTACTTTCTAAAAATGAATTACTCAAAAATGTCATTGCGAAAAAGCAGCCACTAATATTTCTCGTCAACAGCAATTTGTATCCAGGACATTTAGCAGTCAATTCCCATGAAATAGTATTCGCTGAATCCGAAATGTTGTCAATTTTACATATAATATGGAATTGACTATATCTCAAAAACTGCTGAGTTTTTGACGGTCTTTTCGGATTCAGGGGACAATTTTACATACAAATTGGCTGGTAAATGTCCGGGATACAAATATAGTATGATATTGGACATATGTCCAACAATAGAAATTTACATTTTTTACCAACCAGTAATTGGACACTGGCCATTTTACTGTTTGTTTTCAGAATTAAAATTAAAACTCATTAAAGTGACAATGTTTAAACCATGAGGAACACATTGATCTGTATACTTTTTAAAAATATTTTTTATTATAATTTAAACACACACTCTTGACAAAAAAAACAAATATCTTACCACCAAAGTAACGTCCTATATTATTACCGACTAATATATTTATAATTGTATACAGTGTAATCTAATGATTTGACTTTAAGGTAACTATTTATAGAACTCTTGTTTTTACAGTATTAATGTTAATTGTCCAATAACTTTAAAGTGTCCGATAACTGTCTACTTAATATTATTTTTTTTAAAGGCAAACTCTGCTTTGTATGCAAATATATTTTAATTTTTCTGCGAAAAGAGTTAGGAGTCAGTTTTTTAAGGTTTTTTTGGTTTAAGGGGTTTGTAGCTAAAACAGCCTTAAAAACCAGTAGATAAATGCCTAGGCATAATTAAGTTGTTGTGACGTGCACTATGTCCATGTATATCGCTACCAAAGTTAATTTTTCTGGTAGGTAAAAAGCTGACGATGTAATTAATAGGTTGTGTGTGAAAACCAAATAATTATAAACGTGCCTATTTTCCATACTTGGTTTTTTAAAATCAAATTTCTTATGGTTGTAAATATATCTGCAACATGTATTCTGTACTTTTTGTATACGATTTTTAGTTTATCAAGGCAAGGATAGTATAATACATTAGAGTAATTAAAAATAGAAAGAACAATGAAATTACACAATTTTTTTTTGATACAAAGATTTAAAATATTCTTATTAGTATATAATATATTTAATCTGACGTAGGCATTTTGTAAAAGTTTCTTCCTCTACATTCAGATCGCAACTAACCAATTTGTGGTCAGATATTAAAAAGGCATTTAAACTCCGACTGTTAAAATTTTATCCGGGCAATTAACAAATATTGGATCGAGTAATTTAAATGTTGTTTAAGTTCCACGTGTTTCCTTCATTAATAATTTGAATAAAATCAAAATAATTCATACAACTTGATAAAGGATTAATAGATTTACATTGAAATCTCCCGATAATATAATATTTACATACATACATACCACAATTTCTGATAAAATATCATTGATAGTTTGAATACATTTTAAGATGTTACTATTATTAATTGGTGGTTAGAAAAATAATAAACATAGTTTCAAAAATGGCGAATGCGCCAGGAATAATTAATTTTCTCTTTATTTTTACACGCATAGAATTTTTATTGCGGGTTTTCACATTATTTCAATGTTTAAAATATTTTAATTATGTTTTGTTTTGTCACACATTTGCTTTAAAACCAATGGTAATGTTTTATTTATCATTTTTAATTAAAAGAAGTATTATTAAAACATTTAAAACCAACATTTTCCATTAATTAACTTTAGAATTTGCATCTCTTTATTACATTTATAATATAATGGTTTACATTTCATTATATTTATGTTTAATTTATTAAAACTTTTTCATTATGTTTTATTCAAATGAAATATTTTATCATACATACAAATAAAACAAAATTATGAAATAGTTTCTTGACTTTGATTTTTAAAAGTTGTGCATATACGTTTATTTTCGCGGGCATAAAAACATCATGTTCACTTTTACTTAAAAAAAACTGCTTCTATTTCGGATTTTAACAGTTGTTAGTCCATTTTCAAAGGAGAAATTTCGATTTTTACAGAAATTGTGTACAAACTGATACTGACATTTTGAAATGCGGTAAAATATATTATATACATCAATTTTAGTTACTCTTTTTGATATAGATATCGCTCTATACAAATATTTAAATTAATTAGTAAGAAATTATTTTTATAATAATATTTGGTGTTAAAAAAGTATAGTATTGCAACTCGTTTATAAACTTTTTTAGTCACTAATTTTTATAACACTCGCTCGCAAACTTCGCTTGTGCTTAATTTAAATTCATGACTTTTATAAAACTTGATACATAATTAATTTACCATTTTCACAAGAACAATAAAAGATCACCAAATCTTAGCGATATTAAAATATATATGATACGAAATACGAAAATGGACACAACATTTATTTTTATGCCAATTTTTTGCAAATATTTATTTTATAAATATTTAAATTATATTAATATATTTATTTATATATACTACGAAAAACATAAAATTTACTCCTTGGTTTTGTTTAAATGAAATAAAAAGTATAAATTGGATTGGATATTCAAATATATCTTGTTAATAACTGTTAACTTTAATTGGGTTTGGAAAATTTTATTGAGTTTATTAAAATAAAATAAACAATAAAGATATTTATTTATTTTTATCATATTTATGTTTGGCCCATTATTTTAGTAATTTATTAAGTTTTGTTTATTTTTAAAATTTATTTTTCGGTTTCACGCTTTATTAATTTTTAAATAACACTGTTCGACAGAAATTTTGCCACATGTTGGCCAACAAATTTTCTATGGTACTTTGGGTGTCTAATTCCAAAAATTACCATTATTTTACCAGTGTAATTTATAATTTAAACCTTAAATATAACATATTTATATTCAATAAACGTGGGTTTTTATTTGCAACTTAACCTACTATAGTCGCGGCCAAATCTTCATGGGTGCACGTCATCAACGGCATATGACGTAAGCGTTAAGGTCTATTCATACGAGCCCAGGCACAATCTATCGCTGTTGACTGTTTATATCGGTGGGGGCTGTTTATTAAGATGGAATTATAACATCATTGTTATAATCTTCTACACTAACTAATTAGGAGTTTGTTACTGGCAAATTTTGATTAAATGTAATCCGAGAGAAAACAAACTGAGTTTATTAATTTTTATTACATATGAACATAACAAAAAAATACTAAATTACCAGAAACACAAATAATAAATAACCAGTCGTCTTTGTCGTCAGAGCGAACTAAGTCAGACTTGGAGTCTTGGAGACTTGTAACATTGTTTGCAATGCTAGAATATGATAAACACAATGTATACAATTATTTATAATAATTTTTTAAAAACAAAAAATATGTTATAAAAATGGCACTATGTGACATCAGTAAGGGTTTTGATACCATATCACACAAAATTCTGTTGAAAAAATTAAACTTCTGGATGGATTAAGAGAAGTCCCTGCTAAGTTAATAAAATCATATATGGAAAATCGAAAACAGGCGGTAGAATGGAAAGAAGAATTTTCTCAGGAAACTTAAATAAATTGTGGAGTTCCACAAGGTTTAGTACTCGGACCAGTCCTTTTCATCATTTACCTCAATGACCTTTTGTGGAACAACCCAACAAAACTGCTGCTATGCAGACGACACAAACCAACTCAGAAGCTGAAGAAAAATTAAATAAAGTATTTGAACAATCAAGGGAATGGTTTAAAACAAATAAATTAAAAATAAACAAGGAAAAAACTAAATAGCTAACCTTTGGTGTAGGTGAACATCAAGAGGGAAAATTTCTTGGAGTTTATTTGGAAACTAATGACTTTCCAGATCCATCTATGTCATTAGAAGACTTAGACAGGTATGTACTCATCAAATGTCAAGAATGGCATATTTTTCTTATTTTTATTCAGTTGCCACCTATGGCATTTTACTCTGGGAGCAACGTCTAAACGTCAAAATTACAAAAAAACGTCAAATATAAAATGACGGTAACCCATCAATAATATTGAACGGTGCACACCAGCCTTAATCTATCAGCAACTGGCACACACAAAAATTACTACTGGACAGTTTTCGTAAAAAAACGTTTTAAAATATAGAAATTGATACAGTCCGTGGTAAACAATATGATAAATGATATATATTTTATATAAAACATTAGAATTACGCCTTAAAAAGCAGATTTAACAATAATAATAATAATAATAATAATTATAATAATAATAATAATAATAATAATAATGCTTTATCCATGTTCACATAGTATTTACACTTGTCACAAAAAATATAATACATGATAATAATAAATAAATTTGACTAACTAACTAGCATTTACATAAAATACCTAATAAGTATAATAAATATATTAAAAAAAAAAACAAGACACTATTTGCATACAAGTGTAGGGGTAAAAATATTAGAGTTGATTTGTAAGTGTAAAAGTTACACTACAAAATACACTAGGTAGCATTTAGTGCTTATTAACTTTATTAAACACATTTAAAGAATATGAACATTATTCATTGGTACATTGGTACAAACTATTTATTATTAAAATAAATCAAAAGGGGAGAAAAACTTAATACGAGTGTTTATTACCCCTTAATGTGTTAAATAGTGAAAAAATGTACACTACAGTGCATTCCAATTTCTTTGTCTGTTTTTATGTTACTAAGAGCTCTTTTTTCTTTACACTACCAGTGCAAATTGTATCACAAAAATAAATTACACCAATAGTGGCAAAATAGACTAAAAAAACTGGTAATAACAGAAATGGGTTTTAAAATGTTTGGTTGGTACCTATCTACCTACGCAGAGCATATCCGGAGATACTGCGTTGTGGATGTGTGGCATTTTTGTTCAGTTAGATTTTAATTACGGTGAATCCATAAGAGGACATTCTTATTTTTTGGTAAGTATTATACTTCCTTTTTCTTTAAGCCTTAATACTCAATAAATAACAATATGTTGAAAGGATGTCCATACCCGACCCATATTATATATCAATAATTTACAGCAATAGTTCGGGTACTTGTAACATTAATAATATAAATACATACACACTTGATTTACTTTTTATTTTCAAGCGTAATGGTTGTTATATTAACCTATACTTACATTTTTATTAATATTATAGAAAATTTGTACAAGTGTGGTAAATCCCCGACATACAGCCGCCTGACGCCTCTCTACCAATGGGATAACCCATTTTTTATAACAGAAAAGATGAATTCTCAATTCATTGCTTACAAGTTGACAGCCAGTAAAACATTGAATTGATCTAAAACTTTTATGTTTTAAGGAACCATCCCGAGTCAAGATTTAAATCGTAATTTAAACCTACTTTGACCTACCAAAACTGATTTAAAACCTGTTCAGTCTGTTTACTCCAATTTAGCACTAGAACAACCGAATTAATCTTAATTTGAACCGATTTAAACCGATTTAAACCTCTAATAAAAATTTTGGTTTAAATTTAAACGTAATTAGAACCGAAAAATCGGGAAAATGGACTTATCTGCCATGTTTTAGGTCATAAGTTGGTTATCTTTAGGCGAATATAAAACCGTTCAAGACGGAAATTGTCAGACTTAAGGTTTAAATTACGATCTTAATTTTGACTCGGGATTTTGCTTAAGCCAGCCATACGACTCAAATATAAAATTATATTTTAAAAGGCACCGATTTTGATAATTGTCATGGATTTTTGTTCCAAATAAATGTTTCTCTTTATTTACCTTTTCGTTTTATACACTACCACCACTCGGTTTTACTCAAATAATAGTGTTAATTTACACTAGAAGTTTGCACTAAAAGAGTAAAAGTACCTTTCTAAAATTAGAACTTTTCCAAAGTAGTGTTAATTTACACTGAACAAAAGTGGGATTTTACCCAGGAAGTGTAGAAGTACACGATTTTAGGTAAATTAACACTTTTTAATACAGTGTAAAATTACTTTATCCTCAGTGCTAGTGTTAAATCATACTTGCTTACTTGGGGAAAATTACACTACAAATTAACTCTAATTGTAGTGTTATAAAACAACACTATTTAGTGTGGACCTGTGTGAACTCTTATTAGTGCTGCTTAGAGTTGATTTTTTTTTACTGTGTATAGCTAAAGGTAATAAAAACCAATTAAAACTAAAAAACAAACAAATTCATAACATATCATTATCCAGAAACTCCTGAAGGTTATAAATATTTCTTGTATTTATATTATGCACTTGATTTCGGGTAGATTAGTGCGATATGTTTTTTTATATGTAATAGACAATTGTATATATAGACACTCTTAGTTTTATAAAAGAGGATCGAACGTCATCTCAGAAACTTAACAATTTGAAGTTTGGTAATGCTGACGTTATTATGTCGCATTAATGTCGTGCACCCATAAAGATTTGGCCGCCACTATGGGTATATTTTTGCTAACCTAATAGTTTTATTTATAATATATATTATATTTAAAACATCCCAAATTCCCCATTTTAGTAAAAGGGGATACATTTGATATTATTATTTAAAAAAAAAATACACGAAAAACCAATCTAGTCACCAAAAAGAAGTAAAAAACTCATTAGCCATAAAAAGGACCTGCATATCAAACTTTTATCATCAGGGTCGGAAATTACATTGGTGGTTTTTGTTTCAGGTGTCGAGTACATCGAGGCAGAAGGCGAAGAGATAAAAGTTCCTCACGACGCCGCTCACGAATCGTTTCTATGATTCTCGATCGAACAGACATAATGTAAAAAACATTCTAAGACTTTACTATTTAAGATACAGATTGTATTAATTCGGAGCACGAACTGGTGGCTTCGCCAGTGTTAAAGCCAAACATTGTTTTAACGCGTGGAAAAGTGATTCTTTATTTTTTTATACTATCGATCCTCATTTTGTCGCCCTTTTTATGAAGTTTCTGCAGGAGGATTATTGGATTCTACGCCACTTAGTTGTTAAGTTAAGGTAAGTTTTTTATTACTGTACTTTTACCATTAATTTAGCATTTTTTATAATTTAATATTAGCAAAATAAAATATTTTTTTACATTTTACCAACACTAAAATATAAAAGAACATAAATTATTCTTATACTTTAATTAAAATTAATACTTACATTTTTTCTATCCACAAATAGTAAAAAATATAATTTTCTCTTTGTTGTGAAGATTAGGTTTGAGTCCTTTTAACTTTACAGCTAAGTAATAAACCTTTTATTATAGATGTTTTATACTAAAATTTTAGTACAATAATAAAGGTATTTTATTTTTATGTGCTGCTTCAGGCGATATAAATAAAGTACCATGGGTGCTCGATACTATTAAAATACTTTAAAGTTTTTTTCATCTTATGTGTTTTATAACTTCAGAATGACCTAAATGTCTTAGGCCAATGGTGTAAAGTGAATAGATTGACTTTGAATATTTCAAAATGTAAAATAAGTAGATACACCAAAAAGGTCAATCCAGTGATTTTTAATTATAAATTATACACGGTGGATTTTTAGGGTCAATTTTCGGATCATCAGGCAACCACGTTTTTTTTTCATAAATCGATTATATGCCTGTTATAGACAAAAAATACCAAAAATAAAAAAAATCTCTCGGTTTTTTTGTTTTTTATTAAGAAAAATGTAATATAAATGGGTCTAATTTTACTTTTTTTGGTTATTTTGCAAAAAGTATCAATTTTATCAAAATTCTATTTTAACAGAGATATAGAATATTAAATTTTCTTCAAAAAAGGTTATAAGCATTTTCTTTGTAATATATATACTTTAGGAGTAATATCCGTACAAAATTATAAATTTTTTAAAAATCGCATTTGCTGGTTCTTGTAATTGGAATTACATTGACACATAAAAGTGGATAAAGTTTCTACATTATATAGTAATTTTTATATATTTTTTTATTGTAGAGTGGAAATTGGAAAGGGCCTAAGTGCCAAAAATAAAGTTTTGAGATAATCGAAAAAAACTAAATAACAATTTGCATTTGTCTTAATTTATACTGCTTCAAATTTTGTTTTTGTTTTACATGCTCGACTCTGCTTCGTAGCACAAATACACAAATAGTATTTACATGGTACATTTCTTTGTTCTTTTATGTAAACTTCGTCATAATTAAAAACCTTAATATTTAATTCTTTATTTTCTTCATCCTTACTTTGTTTGTAAATGTTTCTTACACATAATGGACATATTAAGCACGGGTAAGAGTTATTTTGTTCATCATAGTTTTTTATTAAACTGTCTTTATTTATCTTCTTCACAGTTTTCGGTATTTCTAATAAATTTTTCTTTTTTCCAAAACAAACTAAACACAACAACTTTCTATTATCTTTATGACTTTTAAAGTCGGAATCTTAATAATTTAATTTAGAAAACTTCATGTTTAAAAGCACTACCAAACTGACATTTTAATTTTGTTTTTATTTGACGTTTACATTTTGCTTGGGTAACTATGATTAAAAATTAAATATCGCATGAAATTGTTTAAAAAGTAAATTTTTTATTTTTTTTACTGATTTTTTTTTAATTCTATGCTTTTTTTGTCGATTTTTTCTTAGTCATAAAGTATTACAATCGAAAAAGATAGTAATTTTTAAAAACTTATCTACTTCTGTAGGCTAAAAAAACAATTTTTTTCCCAAGTTAAATAAAAAAATTAAGCAATACATTTTTTTACAAAAACTACGTTTAAAAATTACAGGAAAGCAAATATGGTACCTAATAACCTTTTTTGTAGAAAATTTATTATTCTATATCTTTGTTAAAACAGAATTTTGATAAAATTGATACTTTTTGCAAAATAACCAAAAAAGTAAAATTAAACCCATTTATATTATATTTTTCTTAATAAAAAACAAAAAAACCGAGAGATTTTTTTTATTTTTGGTATTTTTTGTCTATAACAGGCATATAATCGATTTATGAAAAAAAACGTGGTTGCCTGATGATCCAAAAATTGGCCGTAAAAATCCACCGTGTATTTGGAGTCAGTCAGTCTTATGAAAGATTTGGGAGTTTATTTTGATACAAGGCTTACTTTTACTGAACATATAAATTCTACCACAAAATCGGCATATAAAACATTGGGCTTTATAATAAGAAACAGCAAGAGTTTTACAAACCCTGAGAGTCTTAAATTGTTGTTTTTTACTTTGGTGCGTAGCAAGTTGGATTTTGCCTCAGTTATATGGTCGCCAATTTACTTGTCACACTCAATCCATTGAGGCAGTACAGCGAAAATTTTTGAAATTTTTATGTTTTAAAACGTCAGGATTCTACCCACCTCAGGGTTTTGATCATTCTGTTTTGCTTGACAATTTTAATTTTGAATCTTTGGGAACAAGAAGAGATAAAATCTGCACTACATTTTTGTTTAAGCTAATTCATAATTTTGTAGACTGTGCTGACTTATTGGGACAATTAAACTTTTTTGTACCGAGACCTAATAGTAGGCAAGCGTCTGTATTTGAATGTCCAAAGGCACGTACTAACATTTTATTGATATCACCCATATATAATATGTCTCGAACTTTTAACAAAGTGGCAAATATATGTGATATAAATTATTCTAGCCTTAGGGATATATTAAAATGTTTTTAATTATATATACACACCTCTCGTTTGTTCATACTCAATACTGTTTTGTTTATTTATTTACTTATTTATTTATTAATCTTTACTTATGTATTTTTTCTTTTTTTTGTATTCACATCTATACCATTATTGTAAATTCTTTATATTATTGAATTATTAGAATAAGAATGTCCTGTATTGTGAAAACTGTTGGGCAATAAATACCTTTATTATTATTATTATTATTACTATTATTATTATAATTTTTGTATATATAGGCAAATAATATGTGTGTATACAGGGTGTCCCAAAGTCAACGATACCCTTTGAAGGACCAATAGGCCAGCTAAAATATCAAAACATTACCTTAGTAAAAAATCTTTAGTTTTTGAGATATTGTCATTTTTTATGAATATTGTAAAATTTTACACCTTAAAGTGCTATAGCTACATAATTCCATATTCTAAGATTATATTTTGTGTTGCGCAACCCTGAAGAGGCAAGCTGTTGATTACAGTTCAAAATATAATTATTAGTAGTTTTGAAAACCAAACATTTTTGACAAATTTTATCAGTTTTTTAAAACTAACTTTGACCGTTCAGGCTGTACAAAAAATATACCACGATGACTTGAGTATTTTAAAAAATAACATTGGCCCTAATTCACTTTAAAGAAAAAGATATTGCTGTTTTACTGCAAAATGATTTTGTTGTGAAATTATTTCAATAACTATAAATTCAAACACTTGTTGAATTAAAGTAACAGATATTTAAAAGAATCACAAATGAAAATCAAAGGATGTTTTTAAATTGCCTGTCACCAAGTAAAATACCAGCGCGGCATCTTTTTAAAAAATATCGCTTTATCCGTCCTGCGTTATTTATTTTCTGTGCGACTTTAATAATGCGATTTCTAAATCCATTTACGTTATGAATTATTGTTCCATGTAGTGGGATGTTTCGCGGGTTCAAACCAAGGCTCAGAAATTTTAAACAAAAAAGTCAATAATAGTATATTATGTATCAACTTTCATGAACGCCATTTTATACACCAATTTAATTTAGGCATTAAAATCTATGAAACAACAGGGGAAACTGTCAAATGTCACATTTTTACATTTTATAAACACAATTATAAAGGTTATAAATCGAAATGTATCTTGAAAATTGACAGTTTTTCACAGTGAAAGTAAAGGAAATGTTTTATGAGGACTTTACAGTAGAGACTTCAGCCCGTGACTAAAAACCTGTTGCTAACTTCAGACCGTGACAAAAACGCCGTAAAGCCACAACTTGTCAATGTGTATTTAAAAGGTCACTTAGTGTCTTGGAAACATGTACGATAAAGGGCGTGGTAGTAGAAAAATATATTTTGACAATCTTATATTTAGTAATGAGCTGGCCAGCGATCATTTTAAAGCCGCATTGCCCTGCGCGATTGTTTGATAAAAAAATGATCAATCTTATCAATAATAATGTAAGTTTTTTCGTTAATATTTTAATTATTTATTAAATTATTCAATCCATTTTGGATGTACCTGATTATTTTTGACGTTTTTGTCAAAAATATATAAGGACTATACACTGTATAGTATACATTCATCGGTAGGTATACCTACCGATGAAATGGAAAATATTTACCGATGAAATGGAAAATATTTATATTTTTAATTTTTGTTCCAATGTAGCAGTAGTAGTATAATATGAGGGATATTTAGTAGAGAAGTTCTTTATTAAATATCGCTCATAGACAATATTTAGATCAATGGTATGTCATTTTAAATACCAAAACTAAAGTATAATGTATTTTTTTGTAAAAAGAATCAATTTTTAAAATTTGTTTGTCATTTTTTTAATTACTAAATAAACAAAGTATAAACATTACTCTTAAACTATTATTTGACATTTTTTATTGACATATTAACGCCAATTATTTAAAAAGAGGATCGAACGCATTTTTTCAATGAATAGGCGCCCATTTTTGGCACCATATGATAAGATTGGAGATCGAATTTTTGGGTACTTTATAAAGTTGGATTCATTGCTTTTAGACATTTGCTGGAATTTGCAGTAAAAGACATACGACGATAATAAGAATTAATACTTCAATTCGATATGCATTCAATTTTGTGGGCTGGATGTGGATAAAAATATCAAATTATAGTCGAAGATAATTTTTATACCAAAACTTGTTTACTTTCTTACCATTTCACCCATAATATAACAAGTGGTATGATTATCATCGATGGTATTTTTGAATTGAAACCGAGCTGCAGATCTCACGAGTCCGCAGGACGAGTGAAATGTGCTTTCGGTTTAATGAGTAAATATCATTGATTATTATTCATACCATGACTTATATTTAGTAAGAAAATATAATGAATTTTAGGATTTAACGAATTGTCAGTTTGACATTTGAAATTAAAATGTGCTTTAAAATATAAAAAGACTTTAATAAACCTTATTTATTCAAACTTACCTAAATTTCATTATCGATTACACCAACCCATCAATCTTTTAGAGTTTATAATTCATTATTTTAATCATATAACAAACACAGAATTTAAATGTCAACAAATGTTAAATCAAGAAAAGTGTCAAAATCTTTAGTAACGTGTAAACAAGGTGATAAAAAATATTGTCGCTGTGATAAAATGCGTAACCATGGAATACATTTGATTGGTTCCAATATTAATGAATTGTATTGTCAATTCAATAATTAATAATTAACGACAATAAAATGTTAAATAATGGTGTTTTTTACATAAAATACATTATAATTTTAGTTTTAGTATTTAAAATACCATACCGTTAAGTTAATCTATTATTTTTTTTATGTATACCGATTACTCCAGTACATTTAAGATAAATAAAAGGCAAAATTATTTAATAAATATTTAAAATATTAACAAAAAAATTACATTGTGATGTGATTAAGCAGAGCAATTTATTACGCAATTATTTTAAATCCTAGACCACCTAGAGCAAAACGAGAGACATTTTAAAATCAGCAGCCCAAAATGCTAATACTAATCCGAAGTACTCAATGTTAGAAGAAAAAAAAGTTTCTTAAACTCTCATAGTGTTCTTTGTCCGTTCAAGATGCCGGTCCACAAATTTACTTATAAGCAAACTGTGACCCTTCTTCTTGCATTAAATGTGGGTTATTAAGTGGTTGACAATAAAGATTGTGCATGTTCAGAAAACCATATTTTTAAAACGTTCCTTCATTAGTCTATGAAATTGAATCCAAGAACTCTGGGTGTTCCCTATGGTTCTGCAATATTCTGTGGTTTCAACATGAACTTATTTGGATCAGGTTTATCCGGTCGTCTTGGTCCCATTTTGTCTCTTTAATTTCTAAATTAAGCCTCACAACAAATAGGACGCAGAAAGTGCAAGACGGATAAATAGTACATTCTGTAACAAGTTTGGAATATGCTATTCCAAACGTGTTTCAGACTTTATTTTCTCTACGACTACGTAAGAATAGTAACGCTTATATAATTTTAAACAGAGAAAAGAAACCAAGCAGTTTTTGACATTTAAGTTTTTTGTATTGTCAAACCATTTTGTGCCGTCACAATTTTATAATGTAAATTATAATAAAGTTAAACAAATTGTATGCCTAAATCTTTATAATAATTAAAAATAGTTATTTACACTAATAAAAAATAATAAAAAAATAGTTATTTACACTAATAACTAATAAAAAAAATAACATTGTAACAAATACAAAACTAATTTTACAAGTAATCTATGTCAACATCTATTCTTTTTCTACATTTTAAAGGTATTTTTTTAAACTTTTTGATCTGTCAAAACTTCAAAGCCGGTATAGTAAGTAACTGGTTTATCATTTTAATATCAAACTTATTATAATTTTGATTTGTATATTTGAAAAACAATAAATATAACTAATTTTTTGTGCCTAAACCTTAATTATACAACTGTTATTATTTTTGAATTAATAAATAATACAGTAATATTTAAATATTTTTAAATTTTTTACGTTTAGTAAACAGCCAGGAGATGTCGTTACTTGTGACCATTCTTAAACAAGAGTAGGAATATTCTCGCACAGTATTGCAGAAAAACATCCTTTCTATGATCAAAAATTACACTAGAATGTTACTATTCTTAAGTAGTCGTAGAGAAAATAATTTTTTCTACTCCCACCTTTAAAACGCCCTTAATCGTACATGTTTCCATGACACTAAGTGACCTTTTAAATACACATTGACAAGTTGTGGCTTTACGGCGCTTTAGTCACGGGCTGAAGTTAGCAACAGGTTTTTAGTCACAGGCTGAAGTTAGTTTTAAGTTAGTTGACAGTTGTCAAATGTCATACAATCGTTAAAATAAAGTGCCTTTCTTGTAAATAATACTAAATGTGAAAATTATTTTATTATCTCAATACAAAAATACAAAAATATTAAATAGTTTCTCAACGCCAATATTTGAAAAGTTTATGTGAACATTTAACCTTATAATTTCGCCGGCAGTAAACTAGAACTTAAATTCGGGCACGGACTCTACTGTAATGTCCTTATAAAACATTTCCTTTACTTTCACTGTGAAAAACTGTCAATTTTCAAGATACATTTCGATTTATAACCTTTATAATTGTGTTTATAAAATGTAAAAATGTGACATTTGACAGTTTCCCCTGTTGTTTCATAGATGGCGCTCGTTACAATTTTTTGATTTAAGTCATTTTAAGATAATAATAAGTATTTGTCGTAGAAAAAGTATAGTAAGCACCTCGTTTATAAACTTTTCTATACACTCATTAACTTAAGCACTCGCTCGCAAGCTCGCTTGTGCCTAAATTAAATTCGTGTATAAAACGGCGTTTATAAAACTTGATACATAATATACTATTATAAAAAGTAACGATTTTTCATCATGGGATATCGTTGACTTTTGGGACACCCTGTGTATGTTTTAAATGTTTCAATTAAAAATCTTTTTTTTACAAAATAAAATGAATACTTTAGAGACACTTTGTATATTATAAAAAGCAAACAAAGTTAAGAAAATAGAGTCCTTTATCAACTTAAAGCCACGGAACCATACAAGGTAAATATTAAGTTTGTCCTGGATAGGAATAAAAATACTTTTTTTGTTTCTCCAGAGTATGAGATTTGTATTTTTGTTTTTATTGAATTTGTGTACTGAATTTTCTATAAAATCATTTGAAAATGGTTTATTGAGTTCCACAGAAATAACAGGATTGTTTTATACATCAGATAATAATAATAATAATAGTTGCAAAAATGGCGGATGCGCCGGGTACTAAATACATTTACATAATTAAATCAAATGTATTTGATGAATTATTTTAATGTGGTATTTAAATTAAAATTGCTTTATGACAAATTGTATGCTTTTAAAGTCCTCAGTCAACTGTTAATTAAAATTATGTAATAATGTTTTATGTTAATTTTAAAAATATTAATAATAAAGTAAACACTCAATTTAATGACAATACAATTTATTATAATTAGAACCAATAAAATGCCAGTATTTCAGGGTTACGCATTTTATCACAGTGACAATTTTTTTTTCTACGACCACTATGTAAAAGTCACTTTTCATGATGGCATCATTGCTTAGAAAATGAATCTTTTCATTGGCAAGGCAAAACACGAATGTAAAGTGACATTTCTGTGTGAAAAGTGACAGGTCTGTGTGAAAATAAACGGAAAGCATCGTTTGACATTCAGTTTTTAGGTTATTTTGTTTTGTATTTAAAAATAATAAAAAATAAAAGGGTCGCAGAAAAAACATTGTGTTATACGTGTGAGAAAAGTTTTCTTCAAGCTCGTGTTAATGCACACTCGGCCTAACGGCCTCGTGGGCAACTTAAAAACTCGCATGAAAAAGTCGCTTTTCAACACTTGTAAAACAAATAACTATTATCACCTTGTTTACACGTTGCTAAGGATTTTGACTCTTTTCTTAATTTGACATTTGTTGACATTTAAATACTGTGTTTGTTAAATGATAAAAATAATGAATTATAAACTCTAAAAGATCGATGGGTTGGTGTAAACGATAATAAAATTAAGGTAAGTTTGAATAAATAAGGTTTATTAAAGTCTTTTTATATTTTAAAGTTCATTTTAATTTCAAATGTCAAACTTACAATTCGTAAAATCCTAAAATTCATTATATTTTCTTACCAAATATAACTCGTGGTATGATTAATTATCACTTATAATACCACAAGAGCTTCAAAATTATCGGGTATTTTTCCCGATAGGTTCGTTGCAAACAAATGAAGGAGTCAAGTTTTTCAGGTTAAAAAATCACGAGCGCGAAGCGCGAGTGATTTTTCCTGAAAAACTTGACGACTTTATTTGTTTGCAGGGAACCTTGAGGGAAATGCCAGATAATTTTGAAGCTCGTGTGGTATTCGGGGGATTATTTTTCCGTCCCAAATGTCGGCCAATAGAATTGCACCATGTACAGTTAACAAATAAGAATTTCATAATGAATAAAACAACATTTAATTAAGATTTAATTTGTTTTTTATATATAGCAACTACCAGAGAAAATTTTCAAAAAATTATCGCTGTAATTCGCTGTAGGTTCCCTCAACAACAATGCCTCAACAATGTCCCAACAATACAGAGAACTGTCAAAAAAAATAATCGATGATATTTACTCATTGAAACCGAACCAGCACATTTCACTTATCCTGCGGACTCGTGAAATCTGCAGCTCGGTTTCAATTCGAAAATATCATCGATGATAATCACACCACTTGTTACATTATGGGTGAAAATATTTCTACAATTGTTTGAAAAGTAACATTGCCAGTAAGTGTGAAGCAGTTTTAACTATTTGGCAGCGTGCGAGGGTTCCTACGCAACTGTTAAAACTCTATGAACAATATTTAGCTCTCAACAAGCAAAATAAATACTGTGCGTAAGAATTTATTCAGAAGTTATGTCAAATATTTGTTTGATGTTGCTGCGAAAGATTTTTCAAGTAGCATGAATGTTAAATGTTTTTCGATAAAAAAAATTGTGCAATACTTATTTAATAATAATAATAATAATAATAATAATAATAATAGTTTATTGTTCAACAGATATAAATCCAATTACCTAACAAATTACATACAAAAAATAGTAATAAAATAAAAATAAAACAATATACAAGCAAGAAATAAAATATAATAAAATTATGTTGGAAAATGTGTCGTTAAGTGACAATAAATCCAATGCTATCAAATTTTATGTCACAATTATTACAATATTTATTGAAATTATTGCACATAAAGTTAATTGGCGACTTAGCATAATATTAGATCTAGCCTTGGGACAGTAAAATATAAGATCGGAGTATTTCTCGGTGTTAAAAAATATATTTGATTAATTACTCAAGGTGCGTCTATTTTGTTGTATACCAAATTATAGAAAAATTTAACACTTAATATGGTTTCCCTCAGATGCAGGGAAATTAACCCAAATTATTTTAAAAGAGTAATATGGTCATAACTCTGAAATGGATATACACCGTTTTTTTAAGACAGAAATTTTAATAACCTGCGTTGAATTTTCCTCAAGTTATTTATATGATTAGCGTATATAGGATTCCAAATGAGAAAACCATACTCGAGCTTGGAGCGTACAAATGAGTAATATAAGGTTTTAAAAGCAATTTCGCATTTAAAATTTTTGGTGTTTATAATAATGAAACCTAGAGTTCTGTTAGCAGATGTTATTAACTAATGTGGTCAAGAAAATTAAGTTTGTTATCAAATAATATTTCCAGGTGTTTAATGGCGGTTTCACGGGAAAGCAAACTTTGATTTAAGGTGTAGTCAAAATTAATTTCATTCTTCTTTTTGGCGTACGTTATTAATTTACACTTATTTGCATTAAGACCTAACTTTTGCACCAGTCTTCAATCTTATACAATTCATTTTGAAGAGCCTTACAGTCATCAATACTCCTTATTTCCTAAAAGATTTTTAAAATATCAGCAGACAAAAGCTTTTTACAAACGATGTTGTCGGCTAAGTCAGTTATAAAGATTGTGAATAAAAGGGGACCTAGGTTGGAGCCTTGTGGTACACCAGAGGTTGATAAAAAATTTAAACTTTTAAAACCATTCTGGAAAACACTGGTATTTATTAGTCAGTTAGGAGGCAAAAGAGTTTTAAAGCGCTTTCAAGAAGCCAAATAAATCAAGCTTAGAGATAGTAATAGAATAGTTTATCAAAAGCCTTAAAAAATCATGTATATATCGCATCCACCTGACAACGGTTATCCAGAGGTAAACTAAGTAAAATAGGTCAGGTTAGTTACCGTTGAGCGGTTTTTCATAAAACCATGTTGGTGAAGAGAGATGGATTTTTTGACTAGTGGGTAGATACGCATATATAGGATCCTTAAAAAATTTGATAAAATAGCTATATATCGGTAGTTAGTGATTAAATTGTTATTACCATTTTTAAATATTGGACACAATCTGGCTATCTTCCACGTATCTAAAAAAGTTGATGTTTTAAGAGATAGATTAAACAAATATAATAGTGGTTTCAAAATATGTTTAAGCAGTCTTTAAAGGGTTAATTAAATAGGATGGAATTCTTTATTTTTAAGTTTTTTTAGGGCCTGAATAATATAATTTTCACGCAGTTTAATAATTAAAATATTATAAACAATAGGAGCACTTTTATTATTTTGTTAATGTTAATTTTCGGCAAGTAAACACTTTGAAAATAATTTTGAAAAGCATCGACGATAGTATCTGAAGAATCAAAACATTGACCCGTGTAATCATATAATCTGCCTGGAATTCTTGTTTGACTTTTTTTAGAGTTAATGAAAGAACAAAAACTCTTGGGGTCATTTGAAATATTTGTTTTGACATTGTATACATAGCTCTTATACGAATATCTAATACTATATTTAAGAGATCTTCGAAGGTTCATTATTTTCACTATTAAATTTCCCAAACCTAGTATAATATTTATTTTTTACTTTAATGATTTTAATAATATCAGGTGTATACCAAATAAGGTATTTGAGTACATTAGATGCAAAACTCGGTTTTTGCAAATTTTTTAAAAATATATATTTTATCCTATTTATGTACATTACTGCATTACCT
Organism: Brassicogethes aeneus; assembly: GCA_921294245.1. Taxonomy (NCBI): domain Eukaryota; kingdom Metazoa; phylum Arthropoda; class Insecta; order Coleoptera; family Nitidulidae; genus Brassicogethes; species Brassicogethes aeneus. The sequence goes on from OV121135.1 coordinate 51,255,884, forward strand.
AAGTAAACCAGATGCACAAGTTAATATTTAAAGAATAAAATACATTTAAAAATTTATCGCAAATGCAAAACTGGGTATTTGTTTCTTCCTGTCGGATGCAAAACTCGGTATTTGCTGTTGACCAATCATGTCGCAAGTATACGCATTACGTGACGACATAACAATCACCTGAATGATTGTTATTTTTTTGTATTTGCACTTTTCACTTGCAAAACTTGGTCTTTAAAAAAAAAAGATGCAAAACTATGTTTTTAAATCTTTTTATTTTAATTATTTACTAAACTACCTAATTTTAAAGGATTTTTTTTACGTTTTTGAACAAAAGTTATGCAAAAGCACGTCTATTCAATTTTTGCATTATTTTTTTCAAAAATGATCTTATGAGCGGTTTTTCAGGTTTTTTATATTTTTCTAAATTTTAGCCTATACATTAACTCAACATTTAGATTTAGGACAAATAAATTCAATATATTATAAATAACTTTATATCCCACTCAACATCAAAAATTAGCTTTTTAAAAGTTATATTTAAGTTTATCAGAAACCTTTAAAAAATTAGGTACATTTTCTTTAATAAGCATAACGTTCGCACCTAATGCAGGATGGTAAATACTATCCTTTAATAAGGGGCTAAACTCTCTAATTACTTCACATTTTATATCACTAATAACAAGATCCAAAAGTCTATGGTTAACATTTACGATATCTTTAAGTTGTGACAAATTCCAAAATTTCAAAAAATTCATCATCTTCTGACTATTATCATTATTAAAATGCGGAATGTTAAAGTCGCCTAATATTAATTTGTTGTCTATCCTGAAAAAGATTTAAAAATGAATCCAGCTCTACATATGAAATTCTGGGATGAATTATCAGAACAAAAGCATATACTTTTTATACTTTTTTAAAACTAGAAGAAATACTACTTCCAACAATATCAAGCTAATAATTTCGAGATTGTAATATATCTAGGTTAATACGTTGAACCATAAACCACCTCGAGCTACACCAAGTACTTCGAAATTACGATCGCTCCTAAAACACTATAATCATTGGGAAACAGTTATGAATTAGTTTTAGATGCCATAGAACAAAACATTTAAATCTTTTAATTTTTGGACTATTTACATACACAATAAAATATATTTGTTAATTTTAACCAAATGTTATGTTAATCAAGGTCCACATAACTTTATGTTAAGTTTACAACCAACTGTAATCTGTTAACTAATTTAAAAGTAGTTAATTATAGCAGACATTTTGTAGATTTAATAACAAAATTCTATATCAATAATTTAACCACAATTTTTCTAATTTTTAAAAAGGACCTTATTTTTACTAACCCTTTTGTTGACTCAGTAACAAAAGTATTTGTTGGAAATTGGGAACTTAAATGAAAAGAATTTTTTTAAGAAATGTTGCTTTATTAATCGATTTCCTATAAAAAAATAACACATACTTACGTAAATGAACACAATTAAATAACATACCATTCTGAAATCATCAAATTACAAACCCTGCTTTTATATAGAAAATTATGTCAAAATTTTACAAAATAAAATTATCAATCTACAAACTCATTTTTATAACAGTGTATGTGCAATGTAAAATTTTTATGTATGTACAGGGTGATCCCCTATAATGTCGCCCCCCTTTAACTTTTTTATTTTAAGGGTCCCAAAAAATTTAAAAGTGTGGTTATGTAGGTACTAAAAAATACTTTTTTTCTACGTATAAAGAAAATTGGAAAATTGCTCAGTATACAAAGTTTATTTTTTTTTCAATGGATTACCCTATATATGTATTTATTTTTCGATTCTTTGTAAAATTCTAAGCATATTTCATATAACATACCATATACCTAAATTCAACCGTTTCTGAAATATTAAAATTATTTTTAAGATATTAAAATGAAATAGTTTGTCTTCCTCTGTCTGAATACGCCATTTTTACTTATTTAACAAGACATATTGACATAATGTCACTATAGTAATTTATTTTCAATAAAAATTTTGGTATACTGAGGCTTCTTGATTTCTAACATTTAATGATAACATTTCGAATGCGAATATTTCAGAAACAGTTGAATTTAGGTATATAGTTTGTTATATGAATTATGCTCAGAATTTTACAAGGAATCGAAAAATAAATTCATATATAGGGTGATCCATTGAAAAAAAATAAACTTTTTGTTTTTCCCGGTGTACTGATCAATTTTCCAGTTTTATTTATGCGTAGAAAAAAAGTATTTTTTAGTACCTACATAACCACACTTTTAAATGTTTTGCGACACTTAAAATAAAAAACGACATTATAGGGGATCACCCTGTACATTGTACATACATAAAAATTTATAATTTACATTTCAATAGCTACATGTTTAAAAATTAAACGAATTCAAAAATTCCAATTTAAATATGCTATATTTTTATTTCTTATATCTATGTATGATATTTCATAAAAGAACATTTTAATATACATACATAAATATTCATACAGCAAAAAAGCTTATTATATTTTTATGAGCTCGTACTGTCGCATTTTTTTTAAATTGATTTTTCTCATGATAGGGCAGCTGCCAAGCATACACAGATGTTTACCGGAAATACATTTCTTAAAAAGAAAAACAAATTTGTAATAAAAATATTTTTCACAATCTTAAGATTACATAAAGCAAAAATTCACCAAACGCTACGATTCTACGATACGCAAATAAACTATGAAAACACAAAGTGACCTTTGGATTGCGCCCAAAACACTTGAAGGTCGGGCTACTGCGTTATTGCAGGAAACTTAATTTCCATCGATTAAATTAAAGTTGAAAAGGCCGCTCGTCTTTAATCCATTAGGAGTTAAAGAAGATAACGCTTCCAAAACAATTTGAAACTTAATAATTCTCCAAGTGCATATTCGTTATTTTACAGCGAAGCGGCACTTGCATAAAACCTAATTAATAGTGCCCGTTCATACTCTCTGAGAGATTTTTCAGCCTAGCCTTTTATATTTTTCGTTCTGCGAGCGTACGAGAAAATAAATGAAAAAAATTGATTTTTCTGGTGCAAAGCACAAATGGATAGAAATCTGGAAATATTATAAAAAAATTACATGATGTCTATTAAGTTTTATTGTACTTTTGACACCACACGAAAATATAAATATTCGTATATTCGTATATAATTTTCGTTTAAATTATATTGAAAATAAAACTTTAGGTGTCGTGGGTTGAAAATTACCTAAATGATAAAAAAGCATATGCGTAAGGTGTAAAATGTATATTATACAATAAAAACACCCTTAGTAATTGTTTTGCCACAATTTATAATAAAAACAAAATTGTTATTCAGCTTTTAAAACGTCTTCGTAAAATATTCTCGAAAACATTGTGAAAACAAAGGCATATATTTATTATTGTTGCTGTCTGGAAGGGCAGAAAACTGACAAGAACAGTAAAACATTTTATATAGCGAGAAAGTTTATAACCCGGAAGCTGGATTTCAAAACTTTTACCGTTTAATCCGACGTTGTTTTGAATTTTATAATGGTTTACATACATATTTGTAAAAACTAAAATTATAATAATATTTTAAATAAAACTTAATCCACAATATATGTTTTATAATAATAATAATAATAAAATGTCTTTATTTAAGTAAAAAAAATATGTTTTTACAATACTTAACTAAGCGAAGTCTAGCCTCAGGCTACTCCACCAACCTAGTATGGCAATATTAACACGCCGAAAAAAAAGAGAAAAATTTAGAAAAACCTTAAATCTAAATAGTTTAAAAATAAACACTTCTCAATTCTTTATAAATAATACAAAAACTAGTATGATTATTAATACAAACCCAAAAAGTTTTGTTTTAGCCTACGTTTAAACGTATTTAATGAAAGAGTTTTTAATTCCAAATTTACATTATTATAAAGTATAACAGCATTATAGCTAAATGAATGCATAAACATGGATAGACGAAATTGTGGTAAAGATAAATTATTATTTTGTCTTAGCGAAACTGAATGCAGATCTCTACGAAAAATAAGTTTTTCACGCAAGTAGGTGGGAGTACTCGTCAAAATAATTTGGTGTACATACACTGATAGGTTTAACTTATACAAATTTTCTAATTTTAACCAATCCAAATCTTTTATTTTTAAAGAAACGTGTTCAAATTTTTTCAAGCCAAAAATAAATCGGCAACACTGATTTTGAATTTTTTGTATACGATACAGAGTACATTTATCCAAACATGAAACAAACACAATATTACAATAATTAAGCATGGGCAAAAATAATGTTTCACACAACTTTTTTCGCAATTTAAAGTTAATTATGCGGGTGACGTTCATAGTATCGAAATTCACTTTATCGAATTCAAAATATCGAACACTTTTTATCGAAAATCAAAATATCGAAAATACAAAATGTCGACATTTTAATTTTCGACATTTTAATTTTCGAAATTTTAATTATTCGACATTTTCAAATCGACATTTTAATTTTCGATATTATCATTTTCGACATTTTAATTTTCGATATTTTGATTTTCGACATTTTGTATTTTCGATATTTTGATTTTCGATAAAAAGTGTTCGATATTTTGAATTCGATATAATGAATTTCGATATTGTGAACGTCACCCTAATTATGCTAATATTACTATAAAATGTTTTAAGTAAGTTATAGGACTTTTGTACCAAAACAGAAATATGATCCATAAACCTCAAATTTTCGTCGAAAATTACGCCCAAATTCTTTACTTTACTTTGAATTTCAAGTAACTTATCATCAATATATATTTTTAAATTTTGTTTAACCAAGGCCTTAACGTTTTTAGATGAAAAACTGATAAGAACGCACTTAGAAGGATTGAGTTTTAGATTGTTGTCCCTAGAATATTTTGAAACGCTATTAAGATCACTATTTATATTTAAATCATATAATTTACCATAAATATTTAAAGTAAAACAGTTAGAAACACAATAACGTTTTTTGTTCCAATTGGGTACATTAAAGAGAAAAATAATAGAAACCTTAAAGTGGAAAATAAAATTAGTTCTTCACGTTTGAATTGTTATTGGAGCACACGTTTACTAACACAAGCATTCTCGCAGGAGAATAGCACTGAGACTTGAACATAAATGTTTCCGCGAACCGTTAAACCCGTAATCCAGTCTAGATAATCTTAAAGATAACTGGTTATACACACACACACCACTTTCAGTTGCAGCTACAGCACATTTGCATATAACAACTTTACACAACAAACCTTCCCTCAGCGATAGTCATCAAATTTCGTTACGGCTCCTCACAGAATGCATAATTTTCGACTAATAGACCCGCCCTGCTTAATGTTTGATAATACACGGTGGATCAAAAATGAACAACAAAAATGTTTGCCAAATTTGCAAAATTTGTATATTACATATTTTTGATTATCCATACTCGCTAAAAAGAATTAAATATAATTCTCGTCAATAGCAATTTGAATCCCGAAAATATAGCAGTCGATTTTCATGTAAAATTGATCTCTGATTCCGAAAATGTGGTCATTATAAAAGTATAACAGTTTTTGAGATAGGTAAACCATATAGTTATTGGACACTTAAGAAATAGTATTTATTTAAAAATTATATGTGCCGTTGCTTTAAAGATTTTAGTTTTTTTATAAATATATAAATATATATAGTTTGTGGTATCTCTAGTTTGTGAAGCATTTATAATGTTTAGGCCGGAACAGGATGATTTATATATATATATTAGGGTGTCCCTTATTTTTTTTTTCACGCATACCCCCTAATTATATTTATTACGTGTTTATATACTCCCAGTAAAAATTTCAGCTCATTCTATAAACGGGAACCCGTGCCGACTTGCATCTGAACCCTCCGTTAGCCAACGTCAGGCGCGCGGTATTTTGTAACACGGTTGGTCGCGAGGTCTTCGATCGTAAGTCATTTTGTGTTTGTTATTATGTGACCCTTATATTATAAATTATTAAAATGTTAAAATATAGTTTTATTCATGTGTATACTTTGATAAAAATGTATATTTTCACAGGGAGTAGCTAGTTACAGGGAAGGGTCTATTGAATAGGCCGTAAACTCTGAAATTGATAAACTTAATGGGTTTTACTTTAAATAACTAAAAGAGTCTATTGTGGGAGATGACTACCGAAAACTTATTGAACTGTCTGAAATATTTTTGGGAGGACATCAAGAAAAGAAATGCTTATAAAAAGCTGTAATTTCTTATAACAGTATATTTTAGCAATACTAATTAGTATATTAATATATTTAAGGGATAAAATCAACTAAATTAGTGAAACAAATGATAGAAACAAAAGCAATAATATTAATTAGTAATCATATTTAATGAAATCATTAGAAAAATACAGTCAGGAAGTATATCTTCTTTTTAAAGTGTTTCGTGTTACAAAATACCGCGCGCGCCTGACGTTGGCTAACGGAGGGTTCAGATGCAAGTCGGCACGGGTTCCCGTTTATAGAATGAGCTAAAATTTTTTTTGGGAGTATATAAACACGTAATAAATATAATTAGGGGGTATGCGTGAAAAAAAAAATAAGGGACACCCTAATATATATGTTACGGCTAATGTGCAAACTTGGATAGTTTATAAACTAGCTGGATAGTTTATAAACTAGCCAAACTGCCAGCTATTTTAATTAAAAATATATTTTCAACTAAATTAGCGGCTAGTTTACAAAATAACCAAGGATCTTGGCTAATTTACTTGAAATTATTAGGGAAACTAAAATAGCTGGATAGTTTGTATACTATCCAATTCAATTTGGCTAATATGAAAACCAAAATTTCTAGTAACACAAATTAGCCAAGCTTTAGCTAGTTTGTAAACTAACCAAGTAATTATCTGGCTATTGCCCATTTTAGTTGGGTTTTTTGCTCAATGGGGCGGGGGGGGCCCAATGGGGCGGGGTCGGTTGGGTTGTGTTGTTGAGTTTGAGTTGGTTTGGGTTTTTTTCTCTCATTTTTGACCATTTGACCAATGGGTCGGGGGGGGCAATGGGGCGGGGTCAGTAGGGTTGTGTTGTTGAATTTTCTAACAAGAAAGCGTTAAAATTTTGCTTATGATTCATTTTAAAAACGTTAAAATGCACAAAACAAATCAGGTTAAGCCGGCAATACGAAAAACAATGCCGTAACCTCACTTTTTTAATAAATAGCTGACAGTTTGGCTAGTTTATAAATTATCCAAGTTTGCACATTAGCCATAACATATATAATAAAAAATATTAGATATATATATATATATATATATACATATATATATATATATATATATATATATATATATATATATATATATATATCTAATATTTTTTTGTGTGGTATGTTAAAAATATTTTCCTAATTTATAAATTTTGTTGCCTTTAGTTTAAATCACTGTATTACTTACTCTCTAAAAATGAATTAGTCAAAAATGTCATAGCAAAAAAGCAGGCACTAATAATTATCGTCAACAGCAATTTTTATCCAGGATATTTAGCTTTCAATTACCATGATATATTATTCGCTGAATAAGAAAATCTCGTCAAAAGTTATAAAAGTAGAACAGTTTTTGAAATATAATCAATTTTACATTTAATATGGAATTGATTATATCTCAAAAACTGCTTAACTTTTATAGTTTTTGACGGTCTTTTCGGATTCAGAGGACAAGTTTACATAAGAATTGGCTGGTAAATGTCCGGGATACAAATAGAGTATGATATTGGACATATGTCCAATAATAGAAATTTACATTTTTTACCAACCAGTAATTGGACACTGGCCATTTTACTGTTTGTTTTCAGAATTAAAATTAAAATGCATTAAAGTAAAAAAGTTTAAACCATAAGGAACACATTTATACCACACACTGATCTTTACACTTTTTGTAAATATTTTTATCGTAATTTAAACACAGCCCTGCTCTTAACAAAAAAACAAAAATCTTACCACCAAAGTAACGTGCGAATTTTTTTGTCCTATATTGGACCCAAATTAAAGTAGTTCTATATTATTACCGACTGAGAAATTTATAATTGTATACAGCGTCATCTAATGATTTGACTTTAAGGTAACTATTTATAGAACTCTTGTTTTTACAGTATTAATGTTAATTGACCAATAACTATAAAGTGTCCGATAGCTGTCTACTTTACCCTATAGTCAATTTTCGATATAATATGGAATTGCCTGCATCTCCAAAACTGCTCTACTTTTATAATTTTTGATTCAGGGGACAATTTTACATAAGAATTGGCTGTTAAATTTTGGGATACCATGGTATTCCATGGTTAACCATGGTATAAGTGAAAAAGCAGCCGTTTGGGTGCTTCATAGTTTATCGCCAAACTAGATTAGTTTAGATTTGCTAACGATATTGCCGAGCGGGAAATCAGTCTGATTTAAAAATACAACCAGTTACTCACTCTTACTTAGTTTTTTATATATCAAAAAACTAAGTAAGCCAGCAATTAACCACCATTGGAAAGAGCAAAAAAATTTTGGTAGGCAAAAAATTTCCAACGTGATTTTGAAAAAGTGGACTTAATACAGTTTGGCTCTGGGGTTCACATATATACATATATACAAATGGTTTAAAAAATATATACAAAATAATCGATTTTTTTTTTAATTTATTTTTTGGCACATCGTGTTAAGGGTATGTGTATCTGTGAACTAATAAATTCCTTAGGAAGTTTGCTTCGTCAAGTCGCTAATAACTTTATAATCAAGTTAATCCTTTGATTTAAATCTTCTTATTTCCACCCCCTGCCTGTCCTTGATTTATGGAGTTTGACAAATGAAAACAAAGTTAAGTTTTAAATGGTTTAAATTGTTTACTAATTGAATCCTTATTGTAATCATTTTACCTTCTGTTTTGTTGAATTCGTTAAATTATAATAATCAAATAATAGTGTTTTATTGGTGCTTACTGGAAACTCCAGTAAAGTGGTTAATATTTTTTATGTATAGAAAAGTTTATAAACGAGGTGCATACTATACTTTTTCTACGGCAAATACTTATTATTATCTTAAAATGATTTAAATCAAAAATTTGCATACAGCGCCATCTATGAAACAATAGGGGAAACTGTGTGTCACCGTCAAATGTCACATTTTTTATTTTATAAACACAATTATAAATCAAAATGTATTTCTTGAAAATTGACAGTTTTTCACAGTGAAAGTAAAGAAAATGTTTTATGAGGACTTTACAGTAGAGTCCATGCCCGAATTTAAGTTATAGTTTACTGCCGGCGAAATTAAAAGGTCAGTACAATGTTCATATAAACTTTTCAAATATTGGCGTTGAGAAACTATTTAATACTTTTGTATTTTTGTATTGAGATAATAAAATAATTTTCACATTTAGTATTATTTTACAAGAAAGGCACTTTATTATAACGATTGTATGACATTTGACAACTGTCAAATAACTTAAAACTAACTTCAGCCCGTGACTAAAGCGCCATAACGCCACAACTTGTCAATGTGTATTTAAAATGTCACTTAGTGTCATGTAAACATGTACGATAAAGGGCGTTTTAAAGGTGGGAGTAGAAAAAATATTTTAACGTTAATATTTGCATTTAATGTCAATCAAATAATTATAAATAATATTATTTATTTTGGTGGATATTCCCTACAGACCTTGGGTTCTTTAAAATATGAAATCATATACTTTCCAAGCTCGGTTCCAAGAAACAATTATTTTTTTATCTAAAAAAAATGTTTTCATAAACAGTCTAATTTATAAATCTATTCCTGGATTCCTGGGGGCAAAGAAGTTTAAAATCCGATTACGTATCATCTTAAAACATTTATAAAGGAGTTTAATTGTTATTTTATATTTTTCACATAAAATTATTTAAAATAAAATGGACTAAAAAAATTCTAAATTTTGTTTATTTAATTAACTAACCTTTAGGTCGTTTATAAGGGTAAAAGTTTTGGTTTTTTTATAAATTTTTTGATTATTTTTTGTACTTTTTAATAAATTTCTACTTTATAAATCAATATATTTGTATGTTTGTTTTATAAAAAAATCTTTTATAAATCAACCACCAAGCATTGTTATAAACTTAAATGCACCAGTTTCTTGACCCACGACCTCGGTGACCAATAAAATGTTTATTGTAATGATTAATGAATTGGTTCATGGCAATGTTGGTTGGTTGCGTGTGGGTTTCCATTTTCATTTTTCTCATTTTAAATCCGCGCGATCGATAGTTCGCCAAACAGCCGAAGGTACTTATTGTACGATTACGGATGACGTCAGCAGACGGTTTTAAAAAATTTACTATACAGGGTGTCACCCAATAAATTGTCATCCTTTGGAGGGATGATATTACACGTCAAAACAAGAAAGTATTGCCTCTATAATTTGTGCATTAGAGCTACTGTTTCTCTATAAAAAACTAATGAATTTTTGTTGACAAAATCAGGAAGTCCCTGGATGTCACTGACCAATCCTATATATCATTATTTTTACCTTTAAAAACAATGATATTATTCATCCAAACAAAAAAGAAACAGGTATGCGCACAGTGTATTATGTAATATTAAGCAAACTTTTAAACTTATTCAAAATCGGTTAGTAATTTAAAATTTTTTGTACCAAAAAATGTTTTGCTATGTGTCTACTTTGGATATGTATTAGGGTGTTTAAAAAAAAAACAATTATTGTTTTTTTTCTAATGGTGTTAAAAAATTAGTAGTACATTAAAAAACAAAAATTTTGGCGCCTATTTGAGCCCTTAGTATTAATATTAAGGTTTGCCTCAATTCATTTGTTTTTTTTTCCATTTCAATAACACGCGAATTAATATTTTTTTAATTTTGAATTTTTATAACTTTGGAAGGGTTCTTCAGATCAACCGTTTCAAAGATATCAGCGATCAAAAATAACACTAATAAAAAATTTCAAATATTTTCAAATAAAATACAAAAAATATCATATGCCATATTTATATTATTTTTTATGTAAAATCACTTTATTTCTGTTAACCTGAGACCTTACATAAAAAATAATATAAATATGGCATATGATATTTTTTTGTATTTTATTTAAAAATATTTGAATTTTTTTATTAGTGTTATTTTTGATCGCTGATATCTTTGAAACGGTGACTTTGACCTTTAGATGTTTTTTGTAGAGCGTAAAATTGTCTATAACTCCTCTCGCTTGGGTGTTATAGTTATAAGAATTCAAAATTAAAAAAATAAAAATTCCCGTGTTATTGAAATGGAAAAACAACAAATGAATTGAGGCAAACCTTAATATTAATATTAAGGGCTCAAATAGGCGCCAAAATTTTTGTTTATTAATGTACTATTAATTTTTCAACAACATTAGAAAAAAACAATAATTCTTTTTTTTTTAAACACCCTAATATGTATATATGTATATTGGAATCTAAGGTATGGTATTATTTTTTGGGGGAATTCAGCTCATATCGGATCTTTTTATTTTTCAAAAAACTAAACCTACAGAATCGTGCAAAGCTATTTTTGTTCAAAATAAATTATTTACTTTGCCAGTTATTTATTTTTTTGAAATTTGTGTATTTTATAAAAAACTATATGTTATTTAAATAAACTAATCGTAATCACACTTACTTAACAAGAAATAAAGAATTATTACTAATAAAACAAACGAAAATTAACGCCTTACTTTTATATAACATGCTTCCTAATTTAAATTTTTTTAATTTAAACCAGCATTAAAAGAATATCTAGTAATTAAGTGTGATAGCATGAATTTTTAATGCGAATCTTAAATAAAATGTAAAATTTGTATACTCTGTACTTGTTAATAATAATAATAATTATAATTATAATTAAGCAAGTGTTAAATTAATATTATATTTTTATTTTTGGAGAATATTTAAAATTAGATATTTTTGTATCAATAATTAAAAATCCATAAAATTACTTAAAACGTACTTAAAATCATGAACTAAAAAACAAAAATAAAACGTCTGTATTTTTCTTATTGATTGCATCTAATCTAATCTAATGTAGACAATTTATTTGCCTTTCTTATAATTTATTGTGATGATTCATTCAATTTATCTTCTAAGAAATTTTTCCAGCATTCCCTCATAAGGTAAGGAAAATATTTGTGCAACAAACAAAATTTTCTTGATTAAGCCTTCTATTTTTAGTATGGTCTGTATTATAGCGAAATATGTCCTTAATTAAAGTTAGGTTGTATTAAGTAAGCCCGGTCTACTATATTGACTACTTCCCCAAAAGCTATTTTATGATGGACCTTCGCCTTATGACGGAACGAAGGAAAGGAAAATTGTTTTGAATTAATTTGGCGTATATGAAGACTTTATCAGACAATCTTAATTAGAAATATGCTAAATATTTTGGGCCTTTTAATTTTAAGAAAGTCGTTTAAATAATAAAAAGGGGCTGCAGTATAATATTTATGTTAAAATACGTACTCTCTAAAAATGAAATAGTCAAAATTCTACTATTTGAATTAGTACCAGCATTTTTTACTAATAAAATAGTCGTTTTCACTTTTAAATGGTTATTTTTTACTACGTAAAGTTTGACTAATTTAAGATTAGTCACCATCTTTGACTATTTCTGAGAGTTAAAAGTAACTAATTTCTTTAATCGTTTGCGGCCAAAAACAAGGTATTATTTGATTTAAATGCATATACCTAGTATCCATGATTAAATGACCCATAAAACAAATAAAGATGCAAACAGTTTTTGCTTAAAATAGCAACAGAAATAATATATTCAACTTTAAAATATTATGAGCAATATTTATTGACAAATAAAATTGATTTTTGTAAGAGCGACTGATAGCCAAATGGGTTATGACAACAGCTTGACAAGCTTGACAAGTGACAGACCTGAGTTCAATCCCCGGCTGGGTCAAAACTTTTTTTAAATTTAAATCTACTAATTTAACTTTTTCATTTAGTAGAATTTAACTAAATATTAATGACTGCTTTTACGCTATGACAATTAGTCAAATATGACTTATAATTAGTTATTTTTGAGTAATTACATTTTTAATATTAATGAACAAAAACTATTGTGATTGTAAATAAAAATAAAAATAAATTTGGAATTGCATTCGATAATCAAGACTTGATTAACAAAATATCTGCAACTCGTGGAGATTGTTTTTTTGTAAAATACAAACACATCATTGTAAATACGATATCGTATTTACTCAATAATATCGTATCGTATTTACACAATAATATCGTATTTACAATGATGTGTTTGTATTTTACAATAAAACAATCTCCACGAGTTGCAGATATTTTGTTATTAGATAGATAGATAGATAGATAGATTTATTTGTTCAAAAAATTGTTACAAAGGCACAATGTAGAACACGTCAAAAAAGAATATACATATACAATACAAATACGAATTAAAATTAATGTACTGATTAAAAATATAAATTATAAATATGAAATATTAAAAATATATACTAAGCAAATTTAAAATAGTAAAAAATAGTAAAAAAAACTCAACTACAGAATTCATTTAAAGCGTAATCACACCTACTCACCAAGTAAGATTTTAACGCAGGCCTAAATTTTTTTAAATTAAGTTCTTTTAGGGTTAAAGGAAGTTTATTATAAATGATTAAAGCAAAATTATGAATACCTTTGTATATGGTATGTATTTGTGTTTGTTTGGTTAATAGTAAATTTTTATTACGTGTTAAGTAGGTATGATTACGATTTGTCTCAGAAAATAATGTTGAGTATCTTTTATAGAACACTGAGACTTCATAAATGTACATATCAGTAAGGGTTAATAAGTTGTTTTGTCTAAAAACAGGCCTACATGAGTCAGTAGAATTCAAATTGAAAATACATCTTATACATTTCTTCTGAAACATAAAAAGATCCAAAGTATGAGCTGAATTGCCCCAGAAGACAATACCATATTTTAGGTTAGAGTATACAAAAGCATAATAAATACTTAACAGAATCTTAGATGGGAAATTGAATTTAAGGTTTATTAACAAATAATAAAATTTATTGATTTTGTTTAGTACATATTCAGTGTGATTTTTCCAAGAAAATTTACTATCGATGATAACGCCCAAGAACTTGACAGATCTATTCAACACAGTATCATTTTCCAATCCAAGTTGATCATCTGAAAAACCGTATTCTCCAAACCTAATAAATTGAGTCTTTTCTAAATTTAATTTTAGTCCATTATTACCAAACCATTCAAATATGTTTTTCTGTGATGAATTTATGCAAGATGTGAGTGTTTCAATAGTGTCACTGCTATATATTGCTGCAGTATCATCAGCAAACATTATTATTTTTTCATTGTGTCTTGCAAAAGTTGGAAGATCATTGTTGTACAAAATAAAGAGTAATGGTCCCAATATAGAACCTTGAGGTACACCTTTACTTAAATCTACAGTGTCGGACGAAATTTCAACACCGCTCTCTGAAGTCATTTTAACATATTGTTTTCTGTTTGACATATAAGAGCTTATCAAATTTAAAGCTACCCCTCTTACACCATACCGTTCCAGCTTCAGGCAGAGCAGCTGTTTGTCGATACAGTCAAATGCTTTGGATAAATCAAAGAATGCAGCTACTGTCAGAGTTTTTCTATTCCATGATTCCATAATATAATTTATAACATCAAAAATTGCCAAATCGGTATTACGGCCTTTAAGAAACCCATATTGAGCTTTAGTTAGAATACTATATTTTTCCAAATATTTAATAAGCCGTGTTGATATCGCTATTTCAAAAATTTTTGAGAAAATAGGAAGCAATGAAATGGGCCTATAGTTGTTAATATCTTTCTTATTTCCTTTTTTGTGTAAAACTTTGTCAACTGCAATCTTTAATTTATCCGGGAAAATACCCTCTAAAAAACATAAATTTATAATGTGATTAAGAGGAGAAGCCATTACATGAGCACACTTCTTGATAACATGTGTTGGAACTTCGTCCCACCCTGTAGATTGTTTATTTTTGAGATTAATTATTATATTAAAAATTTCTTGTTCATCAGATGGATAGAAAAACATATTTGAAGTAGCTACATTTAAATTGCAATTCATATTCGGAGTAGGTAAATTTAAATTTTCAGAAATATTAGCAAAGAAAGCGTTAAAAGCATCAGCAACCTCCTCTGGGTCATTTATGGGTCCGTTATCAGACTCTACTGTAATATTTGTTTGCTTTTGGACAGTATTTTTATTTTTATTAATCAATTTCCACAATTATTGTTTTTGGTTATTTGGGGCATTTTTTACAAGATTTTCATTAAATTTATATTTAGCTATATTAATTTCAGATTTTAATTTATTACAAATATTATTATACCTCTCTTTTAAAAAGGGATAAATTATTGGGCTACAATTTATTAGGTTTGTATAGAGCTCACGTTTAAGCTTTGTAAAGTTTTTAATGTTATTATTTATCCAATGATTTTTGTTAATATTATTTTTATTTTTGAACATTTTTTTTGGAAAAAAGGTATCGAAGCCCGTTTTGAATATATCATGAAAAACACTGAAACATATATTAGCATTCAGCGCATTAAAATGTGAATCCCAGTCGACTCTTGACAGATAATCAACAAAAAATTTTGTGTTGCATTCATTGTATACTCTCCCAAAATACTTTTTCTCTATTGTGGTATCAACATTACTATTAAGTTCGAATTTGATTGTATAATGATCTGAGATGTTTGTAAATAGAACAGACGAGCTATAGTTGGAGTAATGAATATTTGTAAATATGTTATCAATTTGAGTTTGTGTTGAATTTGTAACTCTCGTAGGCATGTTTATAGAAACATGTAAATTAAGACTTTCTATTAAATTTACAAGTTTTTTTCGATTTTGGCAAGAAGTATTTAAAAAATTTACATTAAAATCACCTAAAACAACTATTGATTCATTATCTTTAGTAATAAGATTTACCAGCATATTTTCAAACATTAATAAAAACTCTAAAAAGTCAGAAGAAGGTGACCTATACACGCAGACAACAAACATGTTTAGTTGGGTAAACTTAATGACGCAACATTCACACACTTTTTCCTTGGATTGAATTTGAATGTCTTCAGTTTTTATATTTTCTTTTGTATATATACAGACACCACCATGTTTAAATACACTTCTACAAAAGTAACTTTTTAATTTATAATTGTTTATGTCTTTATAAACTAAACTATCCGCCGCCATCCAATGTTCAGAGAAGCAAATTATATCTGGATTTTCATCTTGCAAAAACAGTTCCAGTTCACCAATTTTGTTATTTAGGCTTTGAATATTCTGATGAAGAATTTTAAAGTTATTTTTACGTTCATTTTCCGGAGTTATCCAGGGGTTTGTTGCTGGGTTTGTTGACGAAAAAATGTTTTGAAATAAAAATTTTTAATTATTATTCCTTCTGGCCAAAAGGTGCTATCCTTTAAGGTCTCTATATTTTTAAAATCAGTACCGACCGTAAAAGATTGACTAACAGATTTTTCTTTAGCTGGCAATGTTTTAACTACAAATTCTTCGTTTGGATACTTGGTTTTTATATAATTTTCAATGGATTCAGTGGTTGTACCTTTTTTAGTATTTCCGACATAAATCCAAGCTCGCTTTTTTACTGCTTGAAGAGATCCTCCAGAAGTAGAACTTTCAGTAGGTTTTGCTGATCCACGGATAATAGTTGGACGTTTATTTTCTACAATATTTGTTTTGTTTACATTTTTATTCGCTTGCGGTATGTTGGTATTTATATTATTTTTGTTGTTTTTTGCTTCGTTTTTTTGAACTGCCTGTGAAAACGAAACGTTAAACTTTGTTTGATTTAAATTTAAATTTAAGTTGTTTATTTTATCTTTCAATAATTCATTTTTTTCGTGCATTTCTGTGACTAATTGTTTATAAATGTTATTTTCATTTTGAATTGCAGTTTTAATTTGAAATACATCAAACATTTTTCTACACACCAATTCATTGGGCACACAATTTTTGCAGATGAATAACTCGTTTTTAACTTCACCATTTTTACTTGCACAATTAACATGATAGGCTTCTGAACAAAAGAAACATTTAAAACCATTCACTACTTTTTTCTTGCAGTTTTTCCCTGCACACTGCACATTTTCATTGTTTGCAATTGTCAACATAACCAATCTAGTCTTGACAATCAAATGCAATTCCAAATTATTTAAAAAAAAATTATTTTTATTTACAATTACAATAGTTTTTGTTCATTAAAATTAAAAATGTAATTGACCCCTTCATCCACTTACACCTTCAATAATTATTATGTGTTCCAAGAATCTGCTGAGATTTCCCAGAAGTAAACTTCATAAAGCGAAGTTAATTTCCCAGTTTTACTACTGGAACGGTTCGAATCAAAGGTGTAATCTCGGATTGAATGGATTTAGTTTTAAGTGTTTCGGACGTACGTAATCCGGGGACAAACTCAATTGAATTAATGGTGCATTCCACTGGCTTGAAATTAATTTCCTCGATAAGATACGTCTTAGAGCTCATCAAGATCAAATCATTGCAGTAATTAAGGATTTAGATGTCATCTATGTTAATTATTAAAAAATTTGTTTGCAACTATAAGTATATTAATAATACGCTAAAGAAGTATCGCTGTTATCATCGTAAAAAAAGTACAACTTTTGATAATCATTGACAGCCCTGTGTGTGTTACAAACTAGTGTTTTTGAGAATAAAGTCGGAAAATGTTAAAAAAAAAATATCGAAATAAAACCTTGGCTCGATTTGTTGTGTTTTTGGGTGTATTTCGAGAGGAAATCCTGGGTTGAGTTTTTACCGGTTTTCCAATAAACAGTGTTAATCTGAATGAAGAAATAAACTGCATACAGTCTCTGTAAATATAAATTGTACCTATTAGAACAATGAATACAAATTTTAGTAGTGATTAACGTGAAAAGTGTAAGCATTTCAATTCAGTAAAAATTGTCAAACAAATAAGTAGTCTAAATTTAAACAGCATTTAGCATTATTAAAAGCGTTGATTAAGAATTCTTTAAAGTCTCCACGCAACGGTAAAATATCATTATATTATGTATTATATATAATATTATGTTGCCATGAATTCGTAGGTATATTTTGTTGTTTAAAATGCAGTTGCCAGCGTTTTTTAGAGAACTTAAATATAAAAATGGTTGATTTTAAGGTTACGTTTGTGCAAAAATTATTTTTTACTAATTTCTTAAAAATGTCCAAACTTAAATATAAATTATATTAGGTAAAGTTGTCATTAGTTAATTCTGCACCAACAAATGTACTATGCTCCACACCTCAAAGTCCCACCACGTGACCACGTACGGAACGCAGTCTTTTGAAAATTTGGCATTTAAGGCTTTTCAGGTTATGTATCTGTCAAAGTATAGTCAATAAAAGAAATAATATTTATAGTGTTACCGCTTATGTTTAAGCGTTAAAAGGTAATAAATCTTTATAGTATCACAATAACAATAGTTGGTTTAAGAATTTAGGAATATAAAAACTGCATTTAATGAAATTCCAAAGTGTAAGGTGCAATATAAGTGATATTTTTGTGCATTGGGTCTACATTTCTCCATAAAATAGTTTTAACTAAACAGCATTTATTAAAAAAAATCTAACTTCTCTATTATGTATATAATGTATTAGAACAAAAAATATCATCTAATTTTGTATTTTAATGTTAGAAAAATCTATTTTGACCAAAATAAATAAGTGGATTATTTGGAAGAGTGTGTTAATATGGTCATAAATAAATAAAGGTATACTAAATAATTGTTGAATATGGTTCAAATTAAATTGAAGCTTTTATACTTCTAATGACAAAACTTGTGCATACCTCTCGGCATACCTACTTTAAGTTAGATTATAAGAAAACAAACAATTTTTAGAGAAACTTGCAATGTGAAAATATTTATTACTCCCATGACATGTGATTTATTAAAAATTTTAAAGTTATAATAATTTTTCGATGTAGATCAAATTCAGTCGAAGCTTTTTAACTATTTGTATTGACAAAACTTTGTGTAGGTACACTTTAAGCTGGATAAGAAAAACTACCACATTTTTAAATACCATATTATACAGTCTTTTAAATAATCCAAAACTTATTTATTTTGGTCAAAATAAATTTTTCTACCTTCAAATTACAAAATTAGATGATATTTTTGTTATAATATATTAACCTACCTTTAAAACAGATATTCTAATTTCATAATAGAGAAGCTAGATTTTTTTTAATAAATGCTGTTTAGTTAAAATTATTTTATGGAGAAAACCAGATATTTGGACAAAATGCACAAAAATATTACTTATTTGGCACCATACACTTTAGAATTTCATTAAATGCAGTATTTATATTCTGAAATTCCTAAACCATCCATTGTTATTGTAATGTTATAAAAATTTATAATTTATATTTTAACGCCTAAACCTAATATTATTTCTTTAGTTGACTATACTTTGACAGATACATAACCTGAAAAGCCTTAAATGCTAAATTTTCAAAAGACTGCGTTCTGTACGTGGTCACGTGGTGGGACTTTGAGGTGTGGAGCATAGTACTTACCAAATTGGATCCTTTGGAAAAACATGAAAATGCAACGATTTATTTCTTGAATTTTATTTACAATTAAAAACACAATAATTCACCATGATCCCTTAGATAAAATATACACACTAACGTAACTATATAAGCATTTAAGCGTTGAGTTTCTTAATCAATGATAGAAAGAATAATCAATCGAAATCGAGTACTAAAAAAGTTTTTTAATTTTTTACTTGCAACGTAAAACACAAATAACGTGCGCGATTTAGCTGTGCAATTGAACAAAATTTGTCGAGTAAGACTTCTGCCTTTTTCTCTTTTGTAAAAAAAACTACCAATTTATTTAAAAATGATGTATAATCTGTGCTTTAAATGTATTGTTATTAATTCTTATATTCACGCAATGCATTCTTTTTTAGCGTATAAAAAACCCATTTTTTATAGTAATTTGTTGGGCTAGTGAATTCCACCCCTTACTTTTTTGAAATGAAAAATATAATTTATGCTCATAACATTATAGACATTATAGACATTAAAAGCATTAAACGGGAGAGCTACTAATTGAAAAATAAGATTATAACTCCGACTCTTTTAAAACGGGGTTTTAAAATTTCTAAAGCTTTTTAAGATGTATTTTTTATGATCCATATAATCCGCCATATATACTGGCATCATTAAATTTGCCGTGGCTTTGGTACATTTATAGGGCGCAACGTAAAGTTTTCCAAATATCTACTATTAGTTTTGCAATTTACCTGCAAATGGGGTTCTAATTTTCGAAATTTCATAGTTACAGTGTGCGGTTTATGCTTGCCTAACATGCTCAATTGAGCTGTATGTCATCATCTATTGTGTTTCAACTGAAACCCGAATTGTATTAACAGTTATTATTTTATAGGGTTTCCAATCTGTATACCAAATAAAAAATTTTAAAGAAAAATATTTAAATTTAAGTACACGGAGAGAAATGTATAGTAAATTTTAGATAGTAAAAAATATATACTAAAATTTACTTTAACAAATTTTTAGGGTAACAATATTATATATTCGTCAATACAATACTAAGATTGTTATACAAAATTCTATTTTTTATTATACAATTTTATTAATGATTAAAACACCAATATTACTAAATCATAAATGTAAAATATATATTTTAATTTTTAATATGTTCGTATTCGTATTAATAAAAAATATAGTAAAAATAAATATACTTTTATGTTTAAGGTAAATAAACAATATATTTAAATATTTATAATATACAATATAGTATAATATAACTCATGATATTTTAAACATTCAATTTTCTTAGTTTCTTCAATAAACTTTCTTGACCCATTACTGGTAATACTTATAAAAAAGAATTGAACCTACTTGGTTGCATAGTATGTACCGATTGCGGCAAAGGCCACTTCGCGACGCGTCGTTAGACGGTGTGGATTACGTGATGTTCTTACATCTCGCCTCTGTTAGCTGACCAACTATGTTATATAAGCTCAGGTATTTCTTTGTTTTGGGTGTGTTCCGCTACTACAAGTTGCTCGACAGTGTCGTGTCGACACTGATGATACCCAATATAGGTCAAAACACCTGTCTGTCGGTATTTGAAGTTGATGGAACGCACTCAAAACAAAAAACTTTGGCGAGGTGTAGGTTCAATTCTTTCTCATAACATTTTTGTATATTAAAAAGTACAATAAATATGTTACAATTTTTAATTGTTAACATATAAAAATATTCGATTTTAAAATATTTTATTTATATTTAAAATGGCAAGATAATATTTTAAAATTTACTATACTTATTAGTAATGGAAAAAATCTAATCATAATAAGAATTAAAAACAAAATTGGTTGAGAATAATAATATTTTACCTTAAGGTTTAACATACATGGATATTTAAAAATTACTAAATATGCATAGTATCTGGCAATATACAAGATAGTTGTCCCAGACGTTTAATAAGTCCATTTCTGAAAAGAAAAACATTTAAAATTCTCAAAAAAAATTCTTGAACAGGTCGATTTTATTTTTCATTTCCGACATCTCTGACGTAATCGGCAATTTTTTTTTAATTGTACCCCTCCCTTTTTGAGATTTGAATAGATAATAAAATTGTGATTTTAGCAATATGCACATTTATACCCTTGGGGCTGATAGTTTCGGAAATATTAATTATTAAAAGTGGAAAGTTTATAGTTTTTAATAATGGTGTAATGCTTTATATTTTTTATTAAAAGACTTTTTAATGGGGTTTTAATAAAATTAAAAAGTGTTTATAAAAGAAATTTTCATAAACTTTCCCAAAACACTTCGTTTTAACGTCAAACTTTTTTAGTTTATTATTTTTCTTTGGTATTCTACAAATAGCAAGTGTCGATATATATAGAAGTTTTTTATTTTATATTTCTTTGTTGACATAAAAATTTTTAAATCACGAACTTTTAAATTTAATAATACCCAAAACTATAATCCCAAAATGTATACTTGCTGAATTCAGAATTTCATAATCTATTTGAATCTGCAAAAAAAGTAATTAAAAAGCAAAATATGTTCAATGAATTTTTTAAGGAAAAAAGGCCCATTTTTTAATTAATTTACAATGTAAATATATAATATATATATATATATATATATATATATATATATATGTATATTAAAAGTATGTTTACTAAACATTGTTTGGTCGTTAAACACTTTAAAAAATGGCGAATGCACCGGGATTTAAAAAATTCGGTGGTGGAATTTAAAAAATCTATTTCTAGCAGTTATTCATGTAATCACACTAGTTTACAGCTATTTTGCCCACCATTTCTCACTATGATTTTCTTGTGTAGTTTGGATTACTAAACGCGAAAATCACACTTTTTTCATGGAAGTGTTTTCGAGAAATGAATTTTCAATTGTTTTTTTTTTAATTTTCTGAGATTTTTTGACATTTAGAGTATACTTTAAGTTCTAATTGATCGATATGACCAAACAAGCACTTAAATCAAAGGTAATTGAGCCCTCTATAACTTTCTTTTGTATAGTTTTGGTATTGGCTCAGTAGTTCGATACTGGCGATTTTATGAAGTTAAAAAAGTCCTTTTTTACAAAAATCGAGGTCGAAAATTTACATATATTTCTGGGAAAGATAGAAATCGAAAAGATAAGTTCAGTTTAATTTATTTTACGTATAGATTATACTTAAAGGAAAAAATAAGCTGCTGTTGATAAAAATCCATGGATAAATGGCTGGTTATGAATTCTTCAGTGGAAGAGCAAAATTCAGTTTTTCGAGAATTTTTACGTTTTTTTTTTCATTTTATTGAATTATATAAAATTTAATATTTAATGATGATTTTTATTTAAAACATTAAATATTGAAATTAAATTATATATTGTATATTGAACAATAAATATTGAACATTAAAGATATTGAAAGTTTTATTTTGTTTTAATAAGCATAGGTTTAAAAATTCTGGCTCCTTCTTTGTTTTTTGTTGCTTTCGTGTTCCGTTTCTCGTATGAGGAACAAAATGTAATCACCCATCATGGCTGCATCCCAGAAGCCGTGATACCGCCGCTCCATAGCCTTCATTTACTGGTGAAAACGTTCTCCGTGCTCATCACTTACGTCGCCCAGATTGTGCGGGTTATTTACGCACTTGAACACTTTTTATTAACTTAATAAAACAATGATAAAAATACCTTGTTGAAATATCAAAAAATATCATTGAAATGTCTCTATGTCAACACGAGAAACAAAGGATTTCACGTTTGTTAAATTTAAATTTTGAATAATGTTTTCGGTGCAAAGTACGTAAAAAACTCAAAAATTCCAATCATGCACTTTACTTAGGTTTTCATTAAAGAATAAACATATTACAAAATAAAAGAACAAAATCGTCAAAAATCTGAATTTTGGTCTTCCACTAAAAAATTCATAACGCCATTTTTCCATGTATTATCAACATTAGCTTGTTCTTTTTGTAAAAATGTCAGCTTCACGAAAAAAATTCAAACTGGATTTAAACCCTTACCAGGACGATATGTAAATTTTCGACCTGATTTTTGTCATAAAAACGAATTTTTGAAGTTATTAAAATCGCTAGCGTCAAAATACTTATCCGATATCAAAGTTTTAGAAGGTCAAAATACATGGATATTAGATTTTGTAAACTAGTGTTATTGGCAGAATATAAATTTTTTTATTTAAATCCTATATTCGTAAATTTAAAATTGAACCTAACAATATCTGGGAATACAAATGAGGAGCAGACTTTCTAGATGCATTTTGTCCATTTTTTTAAACCTTCAACGGAAGATGGCATCGCAAACTATAGTTTGCAATGTCATGTATACATAAACAGCGCTACATAATGCTACATTTTTCGCATGTAGAAAGAATATTTGCATAATTTTTCATCTATTTTTTAAGTATAAAACACTTTCAGTTAATTTTTAGCGAAACGCGTAGCAGTTTTTCTTTATTTGTCAAAATTACAAAGAATGGACAGGCATTTGGAAAGTCTGCTCCTCAAATTATGCTGCACTTGAACGTTTAAGTGGGGTACAAAAAATGTCCAACCATTTCTGGAGAAAACTGATGTATTCCCATTGTCAATATTTTTCTTGTACCCGCGTTCCTTTATACAAAATTACACCGGACAAAGAACCTCTAAAGTCTTTTCGCTTTACTTATACATCATTTCATCCTTTGGCCTATGTTTTTTTAGTATTAGAACACAAAATTAAAATAATAATAATAATATTTATTGGTCTAAAGATCATACAATGACATGAGGCAATTCAATTCAAAAACTATTATGTTATTCAAGTATATATAAATTAAATACCTACAACAACAAAAAACTATGGTAAATCAAAACAAATTACAATAGCACTTCATTTAAAAATTCTTCGACTGAATAAAAAGCTTTTTCAAGAAGAATCAATTTTAAGTTATGTTTGAAAGAATTTAAAGTTTGAATTTTAAGAGAAGTATCTAGCTTATTATATAATAATGCACCTATGTATGTAAAATGGATTCGACTTAAACAGCTCAAGCCGGTGTATACTTACATAATTCTAAATTAGAACCATGTCTTATGTTATATGTATGATGTTCATTAAGACTAGAAAATTTTAAAAGGTTCTTTTTAACATAAATAAGTGACTCTAGAAAATAAAACAATATAAAAAATGCATTACAACAAATATAAAAAACTTACTGCTAAATTTAAAAACATATTTACCTTAAATATGAAATCTAAAATATATTTTCTTTGTTTCAGCTCAGCAAAAATTGTGTTTTACCAAAGACCACTTCTACCGAGATCTGTAAGAGATCGTGAGGCCCCGCAACGCATGTACTTCACATACTACAGCATGTTGCTTTTAGTTTAACCCATTAGTAAAAAAAATTATAAATATTGTATACAATGTATTAAAGCAAATAATTAGAGATCGATAACCAAATCGATGTTATTCGTAAGACAATCGACTATCATTAGATTTTAAGAAGGACCGTTTTATAAAAAAGTCTCGTTCATCGGTTAGTGATGCGTAAATGCTCTCTAAAATTTCGATTTTATGGCATACTTTAGAATAATTCTTGTTTTTAGAACAATTATTGTTTTTAAAAGTCATTTAAATTTATACTTATTTAGCAAAGTTAATCCGGGGAAACACTGTATTTAGCTTCTCCAATGACATACACACACTGCCCGTCAAAATTAACGCATAATAAGTAAAAAAATTCTAAAACGCCTTTACCAATCTTTATGAAATTTTGCTTTTTTTGTTTACGTGTTCGAGGGTTTTAAACAAAATATTTTTAAAGCCCAATAATTAAATAATAAAAAACGTTCTAAAAATAACTTTTGGAGATTTTTTTTAAGTAAATTAAAAATATGGCGTTAAAGACCAAATCAATTGAACAGTAACAAAAATACAGCGCTTCAAAGTCGGTAAAAATTAGCCCTTTTTGATTATTTTGCTGAAAAATGGTCATTTTTGACGACTTTAAATCGCTAAATTTTCGTTACTGTTCGTTAGATTTGTACAAAATTTTTAGGGTTTACTAACATTGTTAGTAAGGGTTTTTCGAGAAAATATCCTTTCATAATAAAAAACGCTTAAAAAAAACTTTTATAAGGAAATTTTTTTTAAGTAAATAAAAAATATCCTGTGAAAGATTTACTTCATAAAAAAATTTCCCTATAAAAGTTTTTTTTCGAGCGTTTTTTATTATGAAATAAAAGGGCTTTAAGGATATTTTCTCGAAAAACCCTTGAACACGTAAACTGAGATATAAGTTAAAGTATTTTTATCCAAAATTTTATAGATTGGTAAAGGCGTTTTAGAGTTGATTTTTTTTTATTTGTTATGCGTAAATTTTGACGCGCAGTTTATAACCACACTCCACCCATCAAGGTTCTATCTCGTTTCTCGCATACTAAAGATCACGAAGTTAGGCAACCAACTGCACAGACGGCGGCCATTTTTATGTTGTTTACAATTTTTGTGCTTTGGGTTTGTGCTGTTTATACAGATATCGTTTTAAACGTTGTAAGCCCCACATGAGGCCTTAAAGTGCTCAAGACAACCATTTTACTCTTTTGTAAAAAATAAGCCTTATTCTATCAGGGCCAATTTTTTGGTAAATTTACTATAACCCACAAATTTACATTATTCATAAAATTGACATTTGACAGTTTAATGACAG
The DNA here is from genome assembly GCA_921294245.1 of Brassicogethes aeneus. Lineage (NCBI taxonomy): Eukaryota > Metazoa > Arthropoda > Insecta > Coleoptera > Nitidulidae > Brassicogethes > Brassicogethes aeneus. Next base: position 51,282,189 of record OV121135.1, read on the forward strand.
CTGTCATTAGCTAGCCCTCAAAGAATAAGGTATATTTTTTACAAAAGAGGAGTAAAATAGTTGCCCTTAGCACTTTAAGTCCTCACAAAAATGTATTTTAGAAAACGAATTGTCAACATAAAATTTTTGGACATGTACTGTTCTTAATCTCACCGATTCAATTGTAAACAACATTAAAATGACCGACGTTAGAGTCTGTGCAGTGGGTTGCATAACTTCGTGATTTTTTGAGATGGAATCATAGAACGCGGTAAAATAACTATACTTTTATTTCTAGCACACTATTTATTAGTGTATAAAATATTTTTTATTTACATTGTGTGAGATTTGACCAATAATTATTATTGAACATTTTTATAAATCGGTTCATAATTTAAGAAGCTTTATCTGTTCCTCTTCTAGTCAATTTTTATGCTTTTTTTATACAACTTATATTGCGTTAAAAGTTTTAACTTAAAACGTAATAACTTCAAAGGCTGTCAATATAGAGTAAGTATATAGTTAAAGCTCTTGATTATTTTTCGTCAAAATTACTATTGGATCGTACAAATTTTTATTCTGACGAGTTCAGTTAATTTAAATTATGTTCAATAAACTTGTTCAAGCCTGTAAATTGGTTTGGATGTTTTAAAGGATGTCATTTTAAATTAAAATCGTTGTATTTTTAAACCAAAGGACTAACAATAATTTAAATTTTATTATAATTGACGAAAAACGATCGATTTAGCAGGCAGTTTTGGTTTATTATTTGTATTTGTTCTAAAATTAAATTGATTATTGTACCCGTGCAGAAAGGATTGTTAAGATTTTATGGGCCATCGTTTCTGCAATAAACCAAAACTGAATTTCATAATGTATTGTGTGATAATCTTGTTTAATAAATTATTTTGTTATGTTAAGTTTTGTTTGTTTGTATAAAAAAATTGCTGCGAGGAACGCATATATATGAAAGTTTGAACAGGGTTGGTGTTTTTTCAGGTTGTTTTTTTTTGTAAAATATTTATTTTGTTAATAATATAACTAAGATATTTCCTTAGAAACTTCTTAAATTATTATATTTACCAAAATATAAATAATTCTTAAATACTTTGTTTTATTTGTATTAAATCCAAAAGTAAAAATATTAAAACTCTTAAGGGAAATCAAAGAGGTTTGTATAAAACTTTTTAAACTCGCAAAATTTAAATCTAAAAATAATTTCAATATTATACACAAAAATACTTTTGTCCAGCTGCTAACAGTATTTCCTGAGGGAAATTATTCTGGTTTTTAAGTAAACTTTTTGTGTTTTTAAGAGCTTGCGATCATAAATCATATTTGTGTATTATATTTATTTCATTTGTGCTGTAATATTTTTACAAAAATATATTTCAATTTTTCCCAAATGGCACTAGACAGATACCTATAAGATGAGATTTGCATGACTACCTAAGATAAAGTGTTAATTTTTCGAAAAATCTTAATTCAATTCTAGACAATTTTTAAAATCCCTCTTCCAATACATTCCTAAAGACGCACTAGAAATATTCATGTCATCAAAATAAGCAGTTTCAGAAGCATTTGCGTGCATTTTTATTCGGTAAAATTAAAAAAGTATTTTGTGCGAAACCCTCGGAAATTTTCAGGTTAATTTACCATATCCAACAAGTTTACAATATTCATAAATTAACCTTAAAATTGACATTTCAGTGGAATGACAGCCCTCATAGAATTAGGTTTATTTTTTACAAAAGAGGAGTAAAATAGTTGCTTAGCTCTTTAAGGCCTCTTAAATTTTGTAAATAATTTATATCTCCTCACAAAAATTTTTTTTAAACTCTTAAATTGATTTTAGAAAACAAATGGCCGACGCTAGAGTCTGTACAGTTGGTTGCCTAACTTCGTGATTTTTAGAGAACAGACCATGTTGTGAATTGTGCATTTAACTATATAACCACGCAATAAAATAAATTTACTTATATCTCTGGCACACTATTTATTAGTGTGTAAAATATTAGTTTATTTACATTGTGTGAGATTTAACCAATAATTATTAGTGAACATTTTTATAAATCGGTTCATAAATAAGAAGCTTTATCTGTTCCTCTTCTAGTTAATTTTTATGCTTTTTTATACAACTTATATTGCGTTAAAAGTTTTAACTAAAAACGTAATAACTTCAAAGGCTGTCAATATAGAGTAAGTAAATAGTTATTTTTCGTCAAAATTACTATTAGCTCGTACAAATTTTTATTCTGACGAGTTTAGTTAATTTAAATTATGTTCAATAGAACTTGTACACGCCTGTAAATTGGTTTGGATGTTTTAAAGGATGTCATTTTAAATTAAAATCGTATTTTTAAACCAAAGGACTAACAATAATTTAAATTTTATTATAATTTACGAAAAACGATCGATTTAGCAGACAGTTTTGGTTTATTATTTTTATTTGTTCTAAAATTAAATTGATTATTGTACCCGTGCAGAAAGGATTGTTAAGATTTAATGGGCCATCGTTTCTGCAATAAACCAAAACTGAATTTCATAATCTATTGTGTGATAATCTTGTTTAATAAATTATTTTGTTATATTAAGTTTTGTTTGTTTGTATAAAAAAATTGCTGCGAGGAACGCATATATATGAAAGTTTGAACAGGGTTGGTGTTTTTTCAGGTTGTTTTTTTTGTAAAATATTTATTTTGTTAATAATATAACTAAGATATTTCCTTAGAAACTTCTTAAATTATTATATTTACCAAAATATAAATTATTCTTAAATACTTTGTTTTATTTCTATTAAATCCAAAAGTTAAATATTTAAACTCTTAAGGGAAATCAAAGAGGTTTGTATAAAACTTTTTAAACTCGCAAAATTTAAATCTAAAAATAATTTCAATATTATACACAAAAATACTTTTGTCCAGCTGCTAACAGTATTTCCTGAGGGAAATTATTCTGGTTTTAAAGTAAACTTTTTGTGTTTTTAAGAGCTTGCGATCATAAATCATATTTGTGTATTATATTTATTTCATTTGTGGGTATAATTTGTGCTGTAATGTTTTTACAAAAATATATTCCAATTTTTCCCAAATGGCACTAGACAGATCTGAGATGAGATTTGCATGACTACCTAAGATAAAGTGTTAATTTTTCGAAAAATCTTAATTCAATTCTAGACAATTTTTAAAATCCCTATTCCAATACATTCCTAAAGACGTTCTAGAAATATTAATGCCATTAAAATAAGAAGTTTTAGAACCATTAAATCTATTTGCGTGCATTTTTATTCGGTAAAATTGAAAAAGTCTTTTGTGCGAAACCCTCGGATAGATAGAAATTTTCAGGTTAATTTCCCATAACCAACAAATTTACAATATTCATAAATTAACCTTAAAATTAACAATTGACAGTTTAATGACAGCTCTCATAGAATTAGGATTATTTTTTACAAAAGAGGAGTAAAATAGTTGCTTAGCTCTTTAAGGCCTCATAAATTTTGTAAAATAATTTATATATCCTCACAAAAATGTTTTTTAAACTCTTAAATTAATTTTAGAAAACAAATGGCCGACGCTAGAGTCTGTGCAGTTGGTTGCCTAACTTCGTGATTTTTAGAGAACAGACCATGTTGTGAATTGTGCATTTAACTAAACTGCTCGTCATAAAAAACGACGCACCTAGTTTTTTGGAAAATATTTGAAAGCTCGTTATTGGAAAATTACTGAATCGATTTTGAAAATCTTTGAAAATTCTGAATAGCTGATTCTTTGACTCTTATGTCTAATTTTGGGAATACGATATTTTGCACATAGCATTATAGTACAGGGTGTTAAACGAAGAGATGCATTTTTTTCGAAATTTCAAGTTATTCCCATTCATAGCAGTGGCGTAATAAGCACCCCCCGCAGACCCCGCACCGCGGGGGGGCCCAGACGGTCAGGGGGCCCAAGGCTCACCTCACTCTTTTAAAAGTTTAAACCAATAAATTAAAGAAATATTTAATTTTTTAAATATTTCATCTTAAAAAAAAATAAAAATCCTAAAAACCTAAACGTATAAGTATTTTTTGTTTAAAATATTTATTTAATTCGTTGATTTTGAACATGCGCACGAAATAAAATGCGGTTGTAGCGCCATCTATTAAACGCTTTTCCAAATGTTAATATTTTCTAAATGTTATTTGTTATATTTTAATTCTATGTTTATTTGGTTTGAAAGTTATGCAAACATTATTTGTTAAAAATAGTTAAAATTTAACAATTTTTAAAAAATTAAATTAAATGCAATACGACAAAATATTAACTTTATAGAATTACCATGGTGGATAAAGAGGCAACCAAAATTAATTAGCCTGTATCTGCAATTTTTGGTAGTGAAACAGAAAATATTTAATTAATTTTAGTTTAAAAAATCTTATTCTATATGGGGTTTGACCCGACCCCCTTCGATTTCGCTGAAACTTTTTTATCATTTTCTATCCTACCAAAGGCATTTTTCTGAATTTTTTTAGATTTTTTTACCCGACCCAAAAAAAGTTACGAATTTTTGAAAAAAAACCGCTCTTTTTTTTTAAATTGCAATAACTTTTTCACAAATTGACCTTTCGGCACGTTTTTTTTTTAAATTTTTGTTTTTAAATGTAGTTTTTAGAAAAAAATTCAAACAATTTTTCAGAAGTCACGATATATGAAATATTTCAGTTTTTTCAATAAAACCGTCATTTTTTCGAATTCTCAAACCTTCGATTCTCAATTTTTTTGTCTCAAAAAAAACTTCAACAGAAGACAGTATTTAACCCCACTATTCCCATTTTGTGCCGACTTTCCATTCTATTGTTTTTTTTTTTCGATTGAAAATAAAGAAATTTCTCAATTTGGCTTATTTTTTATGACTTTGCGTTGAGGTTTTTTTTATTGTTTTTAAAAGCTCAGAAGTTGAATAAAATAGTCTAATTCACAGTTTAAAAAAATATCAAAACATAAGTTTATAAAAAGTGTTATTTTTTAAAAAATTCACATTTTTATTATTTTACCACCTCTTTTAAATAAAAAAAACAACGAAACGTCAAGTATACCTACTTTAAAAAACATATATTTGAATGTGATTATAATCGTCTTTCTTTATAATTTAATAACACAAATTCATTCTTTAACACAAGTTCATTACCATCAGTCACTGAACATCCACCATATCCTTTCGTACTTTCTTTATGTTTTTTTAATAATAATAATAATAATAATATCTTTATTAGCCAGAATGCTATACAGAAAACATATAATAGTATAAATATATAAAAAACATAAAATAACACAGAAAATAAATAAAATCATATAAACTTAAGACAATACGTATACCGTAAAACGGGGCGATTTCGGACAGCCGGGCCACTTCGGACATCATTACCTTAAAGCTATTAAAAATTCGCGATTGGGACGTCTGACGTAACAGAGTTCTGTAATTTGGGAAAAAACTTCGTAGAAGATGGCTAAAGCTATGGCAAGAGGTACGTGGGTTCGGTTGTTAAGTGAAGTAAGCTTTTTGCATCGTTTAGTCTGGAGTTCAAACTTTACTTCTTTTATAACTAGGTAAAAGTAACTGGTGCCAGCAATTAAGTATGCACTGTAAGATCAAAATAATATAGATTTTCGGTAGTACGTAATTTTTTTGATAAATAATTTTTTTTTGGTTTACGTTCGTATCACATTAACTTTTATACAGGGTTGTAATACAAATATTTGCATTTTATGGGGCGACTTCGGACATGGTTAGGGTCTATAAAAAAATGTTGGAGAGCAATTTTTACAGAAACTATAGAGAGGAAATTTTTTTTTAATATACTTTAGTATTAGGTATAGGAAGAAATATATTTGTTTTATTGTTTTGATCCTCAGAATTCAATTTTATTTTATATTTTGATAAATAAAATGCCCTTTTCCATTTGAATGAGTTTTTAACTAATTTCATGCTTTTTTCCTAATTTTATGCTTTATACTATTTTTTAAAGCAATATTTCTGTCCGAAGTCGCCACTGAATGTGCTAGCTTCGATTATATACATTTTACAACGCTTGTCCGAAATCGCCCCACCTTAAGGGGCGACTTCGGACAGACTTTGACAAAAAAAAAGTAGTATTAGTATTTGTATGACTATTATAATTTTTACGTAAACTTATACCGGAAGGATGCCAAAATCCCCTGTAAAAAAATTAGTTCAAAATAACAAACATTACCGATTCAAAATTTGAAAAAACCTTAAAAATCGTCCGAAGTCACCCCGTTCTACGGTACATTATGACAATTTAAAATATATTATCACTATAGTGATAATATATGAGATCTAATACAATTTTTAAAAGTTGTGATATCACTACATTGTTGTATATCCGGGGGTAGCTTATTAAATTCAAGCATACCCTTGTACATAGTAAAGTTTGACATTTGTACTGTTTTACATCTATCAAGTTGGAAATGGTTTATATTACGAGTATTATAATTATTACCATAACCTTCTTTAATGCAAGTTCATTCTTTAACATAAGTTCATTCCTTAAGACACAACATTGTACGGTTAAGAATTCAAGAAAACAATCGCTAAACCGAGGAAAATAATTAAAATATTTAGATTTTTAACGATGTAAAAACAATACTTTAATACAAAATTTACGGTTGTTTTTATACAATTTTATTCAACTTCTGAGCTTTTAAAAACAATAAAAAAAACCTCAACGCAAAGTCATAAAAAATAAGCCAAATTGAGAAATTTCTTTATTTTCAATCGAAAAAAAAAACAATAGAATGGAAAGTCGGCACAAAATGGGAATAGTGGGGTTAAATACTGTCTTAGTTGAAGTTTTTTTTGAGACAAAAAAATTGAGAATCGAAGGTTTCAGAATTCGAAAAAATGACGGTTTTATTGAAAAAACTGAAATATTTCATATATCGTGACTTCTGAAAAATTGTTTGAATTTTTTTCTGAAAACTACATTTAAAAACAAAAATTTAAAAAAAAACGTGCCGAAAGGTCAATTTGTGAAAAAGTTATTGCAATTTAAAAAAAAAGAGCGGTTTTTTTTCAAAAATTCGTAAATTTTTTTGGGTCGGGTAAAAAAATCTAAAAAAATTCAGATAAATGTCTTTGGTAGGATAGAAAATGATAAAAAAGTTTCAGCGAAATCGAAGGGGGTCGGGTCAAAACCTCGGTGATTTGGCATGGATTGCCCCATATACCTTTTTATTTGCAGGATCATTTTCGTAATTCTATAATAGGATTATTTTAAAAAAATATTTAAATAATAATTACCCAAATATTTTCTGTTTATATATAATTATAATTCCGTTAACAAACGATAACTACCTACACATGAACTTAAATAAGTTTTTACGCATGAGCGAATTTGCAAAGAAGCATATTTTCGATAAACAGTTTTTATTAAAAACACAGCCATTTTTCTTACCTAATCCTTTTTTATTTGCTTATCTTATGTGACATAAGTTATGCCTGTCTATCGTATACACTCTTTATCTACCTGTCAAAAATTTTAACTAAAAAATATTATGTATTTAATGTGGGTTTAAAAGTACTATGAGAAACTTATTTAAAAATTACCTAAAGGTAATAATAAACTTTTTACTCATTGTAAAGGGGGCCCATTAAAATCGTTTGCGGGGGAGCCCACTCAGAATTTGTTACGCCACTGATTCATAGGGCAGTTGACTTTGATAGTCGTAATACCCCTCCCTGATATAAGTTGGGTAATCCCTCGGAACGTTTTCGAGATTTTGTGGATATCTTGGCTAACTACGATTATATGCCAATTTTTTGAAAATTGTCCTTATTCCCCAGTTTAGTCCAAAAAATGAGCAATAGTGGATTCTTTGACTTACGTCTAATTTTGGGAATACGATATTGTGTACATGACATTATACTACAGGGTGTTAAAAAAAGAAATGTTTTTTTCCAAAATTCCAAATCCCCATTCACAGGGCAGTCGTGCTTGATAGTCGTAATACCCCTCCCTAGGAACAGTTAGGTAATCCCTCGGGACGTTTTCGAGATTTTGTGGATATCTTGGCTAACTACGATTATATGGCAATTTTTCGAAAATTGTCGTTATTCTCCATTTTAGTCCAAAAAATGAGCAATAGTTGATTCTTTGACTCTTATGTCTAATTTTGGGAATACGATATTGTGCACTTAGCTACATACTACAGGGTGTTAAAAAAAAGAGATGTTTTTTTTTCCAAAATTCCAAATCCCCATTTACAGGGCAGTTGAGCTTGATAGTCGTAATACCCCTCCCTAATAACAGTTAGGTAATCCCTCGGGACGTTTTCGAGATTTTGGGGATATCTTTGCTAACTACGATTATATGGCAATTTTTTGAAAATTGTCGTAATTCTCCATTTTAGTCCAAATAATGAGCAATAGTTGATTCTTTGACCCTTATGTCTAAGTTTGGGAATACAATATTGTGCACATAGCATAGCAAAAATATTTTCATATTCGACGAAAAAAATGACAACAATAATTGAAGCGATGAAAGTCAAAACCAGATATGCACCATATTTTTTAAACTTTCATGCTCAACCGTTTGTAGAAAATTGCATGAATATAGCCTGCATAAGTTTACGAGAATAATGCTGTTTGATTTGCGTTTTTATTTTGAATTTCACCAAAAAAAATTGCTTCCGTGTAAAAAATTTCAGATTTAATGAATCACGCAACGTACATAAACTGAAAGCACGTTACCTACCTTAAAACTCTGTGTTGATAACTAATAGATACCTTCCGTAGTTTGCTCATTTTTGTGACTTAAGAGGAGAATAACGTGAATTTTCGAAAAATTGCCATATAATAGTAGTTAGCCAAGATATCCACAAAATTTCGAAAACGTTCCGAGGGATTATCTAACTGTTATTAGGGAGGGGTATTAGGACTATCAAGCTTAACTGCCCTGTGAATGGGGATTTGGAATTTTGGAAAAAAACATCCCTTTTATTAACACTCTGTAGTAGCATGCTATGTGCACAATATTGTATTCCCAAACTTAGACATAAGGGTCAAAGAATCAACTATTGCTCATTATTTGGACTAAAATGGAGAATAACAATTTTCAAAAAATTGGCATATAATCGTAGTTAGCCAAGATATCCCCAAAATCTCGAAAACGTGCCGAGGGATTACCTAACTGTTATTAGGGAGGGGTATTACGACTATCAAGCTCAACTGCCCTGTAAATGGGGATTTGGAATTTTGGAAAAAAAAACATCTCTTTTTTTTAACACCCTGTAGTATGTAGCTAAGTGCACAATATCGTATTTCCAAAATTAGACATAAGAGTCAAAGAATCAACTATTGCTCATTTTTTGGACTAAAATGGAGAATAACGACAATTTTCGAAAAATTGCCATATAATCGTAGTTAGCCAAGATATCCACAAAATCTCGAAAATGTCCCGAGGGATTACCTAACTGTTACTAGGGAGGGGTATTACGACTATCAAGCACAACTGCCCTGTGAATGGGGATTTGGAATTTTGGAAAAAAACATCTCTTTTTTGAACACCCTGTAGTATAATGTCATGTACACAATATCGTATTCCCAAAATTAGACGTAAGTCAAAGAATCCACTATTGCTCATTTTTTGGACTAAACTGGGGAATAAGGACAATTTTCAAAAAATTGGCATATAATCGTAGTTAGCCAAGATATCCACAAAATCTCGAAAACGTTCCGAGGGATTACCCAACTTATATCAGGGAGGGGTATTACGAGTATCAAAGTCAACTGCCCTATGAATGGGAATAACTTGAAATTTCGAAAAAAATGCATCTCTTCGTTTAACACCCTGTAGTATAATGCTATGTGCAAAATATCGTATTCCCAAAATTAGACATAAGAGTCAAAGAATCAGCTATTCAGAATTTTCAAAGATTTTCAAAATCGATTCAGTAATTTTCCAATGACGAGCTTTCAAATATTTTCCAAAAAACTAGGTGCGTCGTTTTTTATGACGAGCAGTTTATATGGCTAACTCTGGCACACTATTTATTAGTGTGTAAAATATTATTTTATTTACATTGTGTGAGATTTAACCAATAATTATAATTATTAGTGAACATTTTTATAAATCGTTTCATAATTTAAGAAGCTTTATCTGTTCCTCTTCTAGTCAATTTATATGCTTTTTTATACAACTTTAATTGCGTTAAAAGTTTTAACTTAAAACGTAATAACTTCAAAGGCTGTCAATATAGAGTAAGTATATAGTTAAAGCTCTTGATTATTTTTCGTCAAAATTACTATTGGCTCGTACAAATTTTTATTCTGACGAGTTCAGTTAATTTAAATTATGTTCACTAGAACTTGTACACGCCTGTAAATTGGTTTGGATGTTTTAAAGGATGTCATTTTAAATTAAAATCGTTGTATTTTTAAATCAAAGGACTAACAATAATTTAAATTTTATTATAATTGACGAAAAACGATCGATTTAGAAGGCAGTTTTGGTTTAATATTTTTATTTGTTCTAAAATTAAATTGATTATTGTGCGCGTGCAGAAAGGATTGTTAAGACTTTATGGGCCATCGTTTCTGCAATAAACCAAATTTCATAATGTATTGTGTGATAATCTTGTTTAATAAATTATTTTGTTATATTAAGTTTTGTTTGTTTGTATAAAAAAATTGCTGCGAGGAACGCATATATATGAAAGTTTGAACAGGGTTGGTGTTTTTCAGGTTGTTTTTTTAGTAAAATATTTATTTTGTTAATAATATTACTAAGATATTTCTTTAGAAACTTCTTAAATTATTATATTTACCAAAATATAAATAATTCTAAAATACTTTGTTTTATTTTTAATAAATCCGAAAGTTAAATATTTAAACTCTTAAGGGAAATCAAGGAGGTTTGTATAAAACTTTTTAAACTCGCAAAATTTAAATCTAAAAATAACTTCAATATTATACACAAAAATACCTTTGTCTAGCTGCTAACAGTATTTCCTGAGGGAAATTATTCTGGTTTTAAAGTAAACTTTTTGTGTTTTTAAGAGCTTGCGATCATAAATCATATTTGTGTATTATATTTATTTCATTTGTGGGTATAATTTGTGCTGTAATATTTTTACAAAAATATATTCCAATTTTTCCCAAATGGCACTAGACAGATCTGAGACGAGATTTGCATGACTACCTAAGATAAAGTGTTAATTTTTCGAAAAATCTTATTTCAATTCTAGACAATTTTTAAAATCCCTCTTTCAATACATTCCTAAAGACGCACTAGAAATATTCATGCCATCAAAATAAGCAGTTTCAGAAGCATTAAATCTATTTGCGTGCATTTTATTCGGTAAAATTGAAAAAGTCTTTTGTGCGAAACCCTCGGATAGATAGAAATACGGTTTAGTTCGACCCGTATTTTCCCATACAAAACAACATTAAACCCGCCCCGCATAAAATGATTGACATGCCTTTCTTTCTTATTTTATATTTATGCAAATACCGTGTATTTTAGGTGATCGGCTGCGAAATATTTTCGCGCTTCGAAATGGATTTGGTTATGTATAGAGACCACATTAGGTTCTTAAAGGATTTTCGCGATAAAAGAATTTTGTCGAAGTGATGATATTATGAAACACGATCTTTGTAAGTATTTGTAAAATTGTCAAAAAAAATTCTTTTGATATACCTACTTAAAATAAACCCATATCGCCATGGAGTACCTACATAATTTGTTGGAAATTAACTGTTCTATAGAACTTCCAACAGTTTATTGACCTTATAGTTTTATTAAAAGACTTTTTAATGGGGTTTTAATAAATTTAAAAAGTGTTTATTAGGAATGGGATTTTAGGTCGCAAAATTTATAAAAATAGGTACCTAAATACCTAAATTCCTAAATTTGGTACGTACTCTACGAAAATAAGTACTGGAAAGCACATTTTAGGTGGTAAAATAACTTAATTTATTATTATAAAATTGTATTGAACAAGATTTTTATGATTTGAAAAATTTGAATAGGTATATATATAAATTTTATAATAATTATTGTTAAATGCGGCGGCACATTTAAAATGTTTTTGTTAATACGCTAAAGAAGTATCGGGTTTTCGCAAAAGAGAGGAAGGCAGAAGTTTTACTTGACAAATTTTGTTCAATTGCACAGCTAAATCGCGCACGTTATTTGTGTTTTAAGTTACAAGGAACCCTGATAGCAAAATTTGATTTTAAGAATCTAAGAAGATATGACCCGGAATAATAGAATATTCTTAGAACCTTCCCTTATTGCTAAGAATGTTCTTAGGGACTTTTAAAACATTCAATAGATACCCTTTTAATGATGCAATTAGATTCTTAGAAGCTTCTTAAAACCTTCCTAAAAAGCATTCTAAGAACATTTTAAGAATACGTTTTTGGAATGTTCTTAGAAGGTTTCTTATGGAGCTTCTAGGAAGCTTTTGAGAATATTTCCAAATATGTCAGATACCCACGTTCTAATATGTTGGATTCTACATTCGTAAAATTCTTCAGGAGGCGACAAATAGGCCTCACTGTCATAATATGACAGTGAAATGTATTTGTCGTCCCCTTAAAAAATTTTGCGACATATTAATATATATTTATTTAAAAATATTAAATAAACAATTTGACCTCTAAACCATAAGTTGTATGACATTATTTCATAAAAAGTAAAATTGGAAAATTTTGTGGGATAAGTCAGATTAGATTGAAGTTAAAGATAGTTAGGATTATTATACATAAAAATATTAATTCAGATATAAAAAATCGGTATACAAATTAATAAATATTTATTTTTAACAAAAAATAAAATATAAAAAAACAAAATATTTCCTTATAAAATAATTCTTTATAAAAGAAAAAAACAAATAGTTCTTCATAAAAAAACATTTTTCATTGTATTTAAGTTGGATAGAAGATTTTATATAAAAGCCGGATAATTTAGATACCTATAGTAAAAGTATTTTTGTTATCGAATATTGTTTAAATTTAAATTTAATTTGACAAATAACTATAAAAAAATATTTTGGGTTGTGTTTTTTACTTAGTAGAGCAGAGCTGTTCCGAGTACAATGAAAAAGTACTCGAGTACTGAATACAAGTACTCTTATATAAAAGTACTCGAGTACCAAGTACAAGTACAGACCGTTGTACTCGAGTACCCATACGAGTACAAAGTACAGAGTACATTACGAGTTATGAAATGTTGGGGAAAATGCTAGAGAAATGGGGCGATTAAGAAATGAATTTAGAATCACTAGTGCAAACCTAAATCCTAGCCGGCCTATTGCTTTCATCTTGTTTTACTTTGCCTTAGCTTTATTTTTTGTAATGATTAACGTGAAAAGTGTAAACATTTCAATTCAGTAAAAATCGTCAAACAAATAAAGTCGTCTAAATTCTAAGCGCATTTAGCATTATTAAAAGCTTTGATTAAGAATTCTTTAAAGTCTCCACTCAACAGTAAAATACCATATATAATATGTATTATATATACTATTTTTAGTAATGATTAACGTGAAAAGTGTAAACATTTCAATTCAGTAAAAATCGTACTCGAGTACTTTCCCGTGTACTCAAGTACTTTCCCGTGTACTCGAGTACTTTTACGTGTACTCGAGTACATCTAAAGTATGAAATGAGTACATTTTAATGCGGTGAGGTTGGCGTGGATAAATATGTGCGTGGGTGTTGAAAATTTAGCAACACTGCTCAGACTCGTCAAATTACGGACATGCTGCCTGAGGCAGCCTCAGCCATCCTGCCTCTCACGAAAGCCTTAAGACAGCCTCAATCAATAAATAAAAAAACACAGAAAAGAGCATTGACCAAAATGTTTTTACTTATGTATGAAATGTAATTTTGTATATATTTTGGTAGAAATAAGGTGACAATATTCCTCAAAAAGATAATTCAAAAAATAAAGCTAAGGCAAAGTAAAACAAGATGAAAGCAATAGGCCGGCTAGGATTTAGGTTTGCACTAGTGATTCTAAATTCATTTCTTAATCGCCCCATTTCTCTAGCATTTTCCCCAACATTTCATAACTCGTAATGTACTCTGTACTTTGTACTCGTATGGGTACTCGAGTACAACGGTCTGTACTTGTACTTGGTACTCGAGTACTTTTATATAAGAGTACTTGTATTCAGTACTCGAGTACTTTTTCATTGTACTCGGAACAGCTCTGCTCTACTAAGTAAAAAACACAACCCAAAATATTTTTTTATAGTTATTTGTCAAATTAAATTTAAATTTAAACAATATTCGATAACAAAAATACTTTTACTATAGGTATCTAAATTATCCGGCTTTTATATAAAATCTTCTATCCAACTTAAATACAATGAAAAATGTTTTTTTATGAAGAACTATTTGTTTTTTTCTTTTATGAAGAATTATTTTATAAAAAAACAAAATATTTCCTTATAAAATAATTCTTCATAAAAGAAAAAAACAAATAGTTCTTCATAAAAAAACATTTTTCATTGTATTTAAGTTGGATAGAAGATTTTATATAAAAGCCGGATAATTTAGATACCTATAGTAAAAGTATTTTTGTTATCGAATATTGTTTAAATTTAAATTTAATTTGACAAATAACTATAAAAAAATATTTTGGGTTGTGTTTTTTACTTAGTAGAGCAGAGCTGTTCCGAGTACAATGAAAAAGTACTCGAGTACTGAATACAAGTACTCTTATATAAAAGTACTCGAGTACCAAGTACAAGTACAGACCGTTGTACTCGAGTACCCATACGAGTACAAAGTACAGAGTACATTACGAGTTATGAAATGTTGGGGAAAATGCTAGAGAAATGGGGCGATTAAGAAATGAATTTAGAATCACTAGTGCAAACCTAAATCCTAGCCGGCCTATTGCTTTCATCTTGTTTTACTTTGCCTTAGCTTTATTTTTTGAATTATCTTTTTGAGGAATATTGTCACCTTATTTCTACCAAAATATATACAAAATTACATTTCATACATAAGTAAAAACATTTTGGTCAATGCTCTTTTCTGTGTTTTTTTATTTATTGATTGAGGCTGTCTTAAGGCTTTCGTGAGAGGCAGGATGGCTGAGGCTGCCTCAGGCAGCATGTCCGTAATTTGACGAGTCTGAGCAGTGTTGCTAAATTTTCAACACCCACGCACATATTTATCCACGCCAACCTCACCGCATTAAAATGTACTCATTTCATACTTTAGATGTACTCGAGTACACGTAAAAGTACTCGAGTACACGGGAAAGTACTTGAGTACACGGGAAAGTACTCGAGTACATTTTTGCAATCTTAAATGTATCATGATACTTGCAAGTACAAGTATAAGTACATTCAAATTAAAGTACTCGGGACTGAGTACCGAGTACACTGAAAGTACTTGGAGTACAGTGTTTGAGTACTTGTACTCGAGTACCGCACAGCTCTGAGTATGGGTACCTTTATACGTAGATTATGGTATATTTTACTATTATATAGGTACCTAACTGAACTGAATATGCTTAACAGAATGTTCCAGGAATATTCCTAAACATTCTGAGCATATGTTTAGAGTGGATTAATTTTTACCATTAAACTTTGCACCTTATAAGAACCTGCCTATAGGCCAGTGAGAATATTCTTAGGATTATGCTATATTTCTTTTAAGCATGTTCTTTAGAAGAAATATAGCCTAATCCTAAGAATATTCTTACTGGAAGGTTTAAAAAACATTCTTAGAACATGACTAGAAGAAATATAGCATGATCCTAAGAATATTCTCACTGGAAGGTTTAAAAAACATTTTTAGAACATGACTAGAAGAAATAAGGCATGATCCTAAGAATATTTCCACTGGAAGGTTTAAAAAACATTCTTAGAATAAACTGTGCTATCAGGGAAAAAACTTAAAAACTGGTTTAGTACTCGATTTCGATTGATTATTCCTAATATCATTGATTAAGAAACTCAACGCTTAAATGCTTTTATAGTTACGTTAGTGTGTGTATTTTATCTAAGGGATCATGGTGAATTATTGTGTTTTTAATTGTAAATAAAATTGAAGAACTAAATCGTTGCATTTTCATGTTTTGCCAAAGGATCCAATTCGGTAAGTACATTTGTTGGTGCGGAATTAAATAATGATAACTTTACCTAATATAGGTTATATTTAAGTTTTGACATTTTTAAGAAATTAGTAAAAAATAATTTTTGCACAAACATAACCTTAAAATCAACCATTTTTATATTTGAGTTCTGTAAAAAACTCCGACAACTGCATTTTAAACAACAAAATATACCTACAAATTCATGGCAACATAATATTATATATAATACATATTATATATGGTATTTTACTGTTGAGTGGAGACTTTAAAGAATTCTTAATCAAAGCTTTTAATAATGCTAAATGCGCTTAGAATTTAGACGACTTTATTTGTTTGACGATTTTTACTGAATTGAAATGTTTACACTTTTCACGTTAATCATTACTAAAAATAGTATATATAATACATATTATATATGGTATTTTACTGTTGAGTGGAGACTTTAAAGAATTCTTAATCAAAGCTTTTAATAATGCTAAATGCGCTTAGAATTTAGACGACTTTATTTGTTTGACGATTTTTACTGAATTGAAATGTTTACACTTTTCACGTTAATCATTACTAAAATGTGTATTTATTGTATCTAATAGATACAATTTATATTTACAGGGACTGTATGAAATTTATTTCTTCATTCGGATTAACAATGTTTATTGGAAAACCGATAAAAACTCAACCCAGGATTTCCTCTCTAAATACACACAACAACACAACAAATCGTGCCACGATTTTTTTCGATATTTTTTAACATTTTCCGGCTTTATTCTCAAAAACACTCGTTTGTAACACACGCGTTTGACAGCTGATTATCAAAAGTTTTACTTTTGTAACGATGATAACAGCCGAGTGGTGGCGCTACTATCCAGGTAGCACACTGACGTCTGCTGACGTTTATATGACGTTTATATGACGTTAAAATGACGTTACTAACGTCATTTAAACGTCAGAAGACGTCATATAAACGTCAGCAAACGTCAGTGTGCTACCTGGGTAGCGATACTTCTTTGGCGTATAAGCATACAATTACTGTAAATAACAAATTCACTTTTAATATGATAAAAATGTTTAAAGAAATACTTTCTCTTAAAAAATCACAAATTTGCTAGAATTTGTAAAAATACATGAGATTTTTAAATAAAATCTGATAACATAACATTAATTGTAAAAACTTGAGATCTCATACAAAAGCATGAGACCTGGCAACATTGCAAAAGAATGTCATTTTCGCGTCGATGTTCGCGATTTCCAGTACCAATCACTCCCAACCAACCCACATTACCAATTATGTAAAGCAAAAATAACTACATAATGTCATTCGAATACGACAACTCCAATATTACAAAAAAGCAAGTTTTTGAAGGTAAAATTTGAAAATTTGGTTCAATTCTGTTAAAAATAAGAATTTAGGTAAAATAGGTAAAATTACAACAGTTTAGGTAGAAGAATGTTAAAATTAGGTCCATTTCTTTTGAAAATAAAAATTTAGGTAAAATAGGTAAAATAAAATCAGGCTCAAATGAAATCATTTTATTCAAAACGGATTTTATTCCATTTCACCTACAGATTAGTGTAGACAAATCCCATCTCTAGTGTTTATAGAAGAATGGCTTATAAACTTTCTCAAAATATTTAATTTTCAGGTCAAACTTTTTGAGTTTATTATTGTTTTTTGTTATTCTACAAATAGCAAGATACTGGACATGTCAAACATATTACAATAATAATTATTAGTGTATAATTTAAAAAACAGCCGATAACGTCATGGATTCTACAAAAATGCAAATATAAAAATTTGTGTTCAAGGATTTTTTTGAAGAAAAAAGGCACATTTTTTATGAATTTGTTTCATATTTGCCGGTCAATGTATATGGGTGAATATATTGAGATGTCCCCCAAGTGAAAATGATTATTTTTTATTTTTGGTTGTTTCACTGTTAGTCTAAAATGGGGTTTTTGGGAAGCCACCAGGTCTAGTATTAACATAACATAAGTGGTTCTGCACTAATGCAAGAATTTTAAGAAATCATACATTTTGAATATTAGAGCTTCACGGAGGTTAGAATTTCGTATGTTTTTTTAAAACATCCCTTTGTATATTTGAAATAAGTTATTATATCTTTTGACACCTTAATATTTTTAAAAAATACAATTGTACATAAATAAAATATTTATAAAAAAATCTAGTTACTGAGATATTACACTTCACGGTGGATAGGTTTTTAAATAGCAAATTAATGAACTTTAACTTTTGAATTATAAAACAGCAACACTCTCATTTGCATATAAATTTTAACTGACAGAGGTTTTTGCTTATTTAAAATGATTAAAGCGCCATCCGTTGCATACAATTTAAAGCAAAAACAGATTCACAGATGATAGAACACCTATATAAATAGTTATAAAAATTATTTCTTTTAATTTTTAATATTATTTTATATTTGATTCGATTGCTTTGAATGTGTTTAATTTAATTAGTGAACTGATATTTTTAGTATGCTTTTACTACCTCAGATATTTGAAATGTAGGTATAGTTTAACCTAGAAAGAGTAACATTCACGGAGGATAGGTTTTAGACTTTTAAAAAATTGTAAAAAATAATTAATTGCGGTTCAAAATCTGGAACCTAAACTGTAATATCTACTTAATTATGAAAGATCAAAACACAATAAAAGTGAAGTTCAAACTCATTTAGTTTTATTAAATATCACAGGGTAACACCATCGGGGGATATTTCGTGAGATTCACTCATATATACAAATTTTAATTTATTTTTCCATTGCTTCAAAAAATACCTCTTAAAGAAACACGATACACATTTATAATGATATAATTATATTACCCTAAGTGTGGCTATAAAATGCCGGGAAAAACATATAAATTTACACCAGGGACAAAAACAAGGATCACATAACTCCAAATTAGAGAAGTCGTAGAAATGCCACAGTTTGCCAAAATTCACTGCAATTTCTTTTCTTTTCATTACTTACAAATTCCAGTTATATAAAGTTAGTACTAAAGGATTTAACGTAGAAGTTGTAAAAAGAAAAGTGCTTAGAAAAAAATACTAGAATGTAAAAATATAAATATAAACTAATACACGTTTTTTCATTTTCGAAATTTAAAACTTTTAGCAATCTATTCATTTAAATGATTTAGTAAAGGTACCTAACCTAAAACAAAGTGACTGACACTTTTACAAATTGCGTCCATTACCTAACGTAAATATAAAAGGCTCTGTACACAGTAAAAACCTGGGGTATTTCTGACTTTAAGTTTCAAGTAACAATGTCAATAGATCTTAAGTAAATGTAAATATAACTAAAACCTTACTAAAATTAAAAATTGATGGACTTGTTTATTATACTAACTCTTTTTAAAGAAAATCTTAAAAGGAATCTGTTTAACTTTAAAGGATTTAAAATAGCCTAGACAGTGTGGGATTTATTTTATAAACATTTTTTAATTAATTTCAAAATTGATCAAGATGATATGCTTTTAAAGTTTTTACCGGTTTCCCAATAAACAGTGGAAATTAGAATGAATAAATAAATTGCATAGTCCCTGTAAATAAAAATTGTACCTATTAGATACAATAAAAACACATTTAAGTAATGATTTACGTGATAATTGTAAACATATTCAGTTAAAATCATAAAACAAATAAGGCGTTAACAGCGTTATACATTGATTGATTGGTTGATTGAGAAAGTCTTCAGTCAACGGTAAAACACAAAAATGGATATTATATTATGTATTATATGGGTCATTCCATGAAAAACGATACTATGGTTGAAAAAATAAATATTTTAACGCGTAATTTTTAAGTTCAAAATCTGTACTGGTTAATTGACCTATAGTAGTATACTACGATAAATAATCTCAAATCACAACGTAGCAAAACGGTTGACAGATTGACAGTTTTTTTCTCCCACCAATATATTGGTGGAATGCGTCACAGTCCCGAAAAAATTGATAATGATCACGTTATAAGTGTGTTTTTTTCTTACTTTGCCACTGTAACACCCGAAACGAAAAATCATGTAATTGTTTTATTATTATACCTTACAGATTGTTTAGTGTAATTATATTTAGTAAAAGTAAGGTTATGGTGGTAATGATTAAAAATACTAACTAATATCTGAGCTGACACTAATTTGATATGGGATTTTTTTTATTAAGAACTGTTTCGGGTGTTACAATTTTTTTCCTATGTGGATATATATGTATATTTATATATGTGATATACTTTTAGAGGCCTGTAATTTTTAGGAATGTTTCTCCAAGAAAATTAGTTGAATTTCAAATAAATGTAACAATGGTCAGGACATAGGCAGAATCGTGAAATACCCGAAACGGACACTTTTTGACTTATAAAATCGTTTTTCTATATGCTTAACTGTACTAATTTTACAATTTATATAAAACAACTAAAATGTAGAAAATAAGGCACTTTAATCGCTAAAATATTATTGCAAAATACATAAAAATTTAGACTTTGGTTGAACAAATGTAACACCCGAAACGATGGAATGACCCATAATCAATATGTATACATTGCCATGAATTCGTAGATATTTTTTGTCGTTTACTATTTTAAAATGCATAGTTATTTATGTTTGATTTAAAGGTTATGTTTGTACAACTATTATTTTTTGTTAGATTTACTTATATACATTAATATCATTAAATTAAAAGTCATTCTCGTCCCAGCCGTCGAGTGAATAAGACGACGCAGCAGAGGCAGAGTAAACGTAAAACGTATAACGATAAAACCATAACCAACAAATAAACCTTCATAGTGCAAACTACTATAGTGTAAAAAAAATACTGTGAGTACAGACTACAATACGGTCAATAATTAGTTGACGGCCAAGTGAAAAGGAGGAGTGAAGTGACAGGTGCAGGCGAACATAGTGAAACGGTCAAAAGTTTTAAGCGTTGAGTGACAAGAAGTGTCGAGTGACAAGTGTCAGTGCCTGAGCGGTCGCACCATCGGTCAACAGGTCGATCTCCACAGGCCAAACAAAAGAGGACATACAAGGGAGGAACAGGCCACCTGCAAATATTTGCTAAGTATTTCCAATTCTTCCGCATGACCTAACACATAATTTGCAAATTGAACTAAACAAGGCACATTGCCTAACTAAAAAAAAAACAATAATCATCGGCATTAAATAAATAAAAGTCAATTTTCCAAGAAAAACCAAACAGCCGATCGCGGACACGCACCAAAGTTGAACAGGGCAATAAAGCTGTCAACATAACAATTCAAGTAAAATAAACCGAGACCAAATAAATTTGACACTTAAGACATAAACAACATAAACTAAGAAAAATAAACAAAGTTAAAAAAAGCACTATAATCAAACTCCATGGAATTTGTAAACACTCTTGACTTCATAGTAAAAGTAAAAAAAATACCCCCCACTGGGAACTGCCTTATCGCAGCGATTGCACATCAGCTGTTTAACACGGTGATAGGTTCGTTACGCGAAACTGAAACAACAGCAGAGACTAGACAAATATTAAACAACCACTTACGTAATAACCTAGGAACGTACAGACCCTACATCGAGGACGCAATAAACGAACTAAGCAGTCGTTATGAACACATAAGTGACAAAACAGGACAAATTAATGCGTACCTAAACGACCACGGTAATTACGGCTTCTGGGCCGGACTGGAAACAATACTAGCCGCCTCAGACGTATTCAGCGTCGCAATCGAATTTACCATGAGCAGGGCGGGAAAGACAAGATATCCGCGAGACTGAACGACAATTCCCGTACAATAGCAATACGCTACAGACTAGGTGCACTAGGTACCCGTAACCACTACGACAGCATTTTAAAGGTATCTCCCAAACAGCCCGCACCCAGGAACAGCCCGACCACGTTCGTCAGAAACATAAACACCATAGTAGACATTGCACTTCTCACAAATTAACAAGACCAGTTGGGAGCAACTTAGCAACAATAAAAACAAAATAAAAAAAACAACCGACACACTTTACCAAGTTCAGGAACTATCCGACACGGATAATGACAATAATGAACAAGACGAAGACCTCGACTAGGTAACTACACACTGCAGCAATAACAACTCCCCAATTCCAAATAGTAATCCCAAATGTTTGGAGTAATATTAATCGACTGGTCTAGGGGGATTCCGCGTCGTACTTAGTTTTAAGTCGGCGTAATTGTCCCCCAAAAACCAACACCCTCCCGTCCCTTCTCCATACCCCACTGAGCGTATAGCATAGGCTCGGCGAACCCGGGAATGGCTATTATAACTATTCGCCTCTCGCTCTCGAGCTCCAAATAGGGGACAGTACGAAACGCAATGGACATTCGCACCCAGCAAACACGGGTGAAGCCGTGAAGTTGCTGGGGAAGAACAAAAATCGGCGTAAGTAAACATAGGCCTGTACGGGGTTCGAGAGTCAAGAGGAAATGGGGCTGGTTATACGTCTCTTATACTCATACTCATACTTAATATCATTAAATTAAAAGTACCTAAAGATATGAGAAGACAAAGTATGTTTTAGTTATAATTTATTATTCTATGAATACCAAAGAATTTCGCAAAAATTTATCGGGATAAAACATTGTAGCACATTAAATAAAACTGCGCCTACAAAGAATGACATTTTTCACGCTTTCCACTGCCTATGTGTGCGGAGTTTTTTATGTTTGGATGACGAGAAAGCTTTGTTTTACCTTACGACGTAAAAGCTGAAACACAGTACGGGCTGTTAAAAAGAATTCAGAAAATGAAACATTCTAATAATTTGAAAATGTTTTTCCACGTCAGGCACCAAAGGTAAAAGAAAGTTTTGTGTCGTTAAAACATAAAAATCGTAACACTTAAATTTCATACGAGGTGTGTTCAGAAAATATCGGGAATTTTAGTTTTTTGAAACAAATATTTATTTATTCGTCTACATTAATGTTGTCGCCTTCAAAATAGTGGATATTATGCACATGTGCCAGCTCTTCTTCCATTACTCGAAACACTTCTAAAACTCGATCTTTGGGATAGCCTTTAGTTCTTTCAGCGATGCGCTTTTAATGTCATCTATGCTTGCAAAACGACGGCCCTTTAAGGTTCTCTTTATTTTTGGGAATATGAAAAAGTCAGACAGAGGCATGTCTGGCGAATATGGAGGCTGGGGCATCATTACAGTATTGTTTTTGGACAAAAATTTTGTTCAAAATTTAACAATTTTGGAACAAATTTTGCTGCCACGCGTTTCATACCCAAAACATTCGAAAAAATTTCATGAGATGAGCCAATCGATATACCAACATCATCAGCGACTTCTCTGATGGTTTATAACCATTTCTTCCACTTTTTCCATGTTTTTATCGGTTGTTAATGTGCTTGTGCTTTCGGGGCGTTCGTCATCTTCAACGTCTTCACGGCCATCTTGGAAACTCTTATACCACTTGTAAAATCTTTTTTTACTTATAGCAGACTCACTATAGGCCTTTGTTTGTTTCACAGAATTTATTTCATTTTTTAAGCAAAATTGGATAGAAATTCTTTGATCAATTTCTTTTAACGAACGAAAAATCGCCGAGCTCATAAAACACGTCTAACCTTAGCGCCTGCCACAGACAAAGTAAACAATGAAAACAGCTAAAGTTTTTATCATACTTCGGGGGCATGTATACCAACATAATAAAGAAAATTTTATGACAACCGGACCCTCTGAAGCAACGAAATTTAACAATTCTCGTTATTTTATGAACACACCTCGTATTTAGGCTTTAGGTTCTTTATTTAGTTTGTAATTATTTTTTTTAGTATAATAAACCTTTTTTGTTTTTGAAGCTTTTAAATTCGTATTACTTTTTGTTAAGTCAAATTCGTCATAATTATCGTTTTATGTATAATTTAATAAAAGCAGGAAAAAACGAGCGGAAAGTTTCAAAAGTCGCAAGTCGTAACTTGTTTGTAAACACTTTTCCTTCCAACTTTTGATCATCAATAACGCGTTCACAAAAAGAATGTAAAATGTGCAAAGAACATTAGCGAAAAACCGAAGAAGCAAATCGTTCAGTTTGAAAAATTGATATTCTGGCATTGACTTGTCAACTGGAAGAACTTGAACTACAACTCCATTGCTCTTCTGCAGGTGATTAATATCTCGCAAGCTGGCCAACTTCCAGATCAACGGGATGTCTAATACACCTCTTCTTATCCTGCTAACGTGTCTGGATAATATATTTGACAAATTATTTTACTTCTTTCCAATATGTTAGACTTGTTTCAGCATTTATTTTTTTAGTTTTTTAGTTCATTATGGATGATTCTACAAAAGTTGGGCAACTTTTAACCTCATTTTGTTTATATAGTTTTCAGAGAAAATTAAACAGTATTTTGTTATGAGAACATACATAATATAATAAATATACTATTTCAGACCGGGCCAGTCACTTTTTCAAACAGTTTCCGAAATATGTGTTTTCTAAATTTGAATGCAAGGGAAGTGGAGTATACCAGGGTACTAATTAAATACATAATTTATTGCAACTTTGCGCATATTATACATTAAATATCTTAAAATCAAACAATACCTACCACACATCAGTGGCGGCTGGTGGATTTTTGGTATACCGATATCTCAATTATTAGGTATGGGACCCACACCAAATTTATGAGTTTATAATGACATTAAATAAACAAGTTCTGCGCAAGCAGAATTTAATTTGAAGTTTGCGAAAAAAAGATAACCGAAACATCGAACATGGAACTGACGACACGGTACTGATGAATGGGATACAAATTTGAGATTATAATTCTGAATTAAGTATTTTACTGATATTTTTTATTAGTGGATGCTTTTTTTCAACAAATCACATATAGCCTTATATAAATTACAATGAAATATTTATACGTAAGAAAATATCCACTCACCACAGTACTGGAACTATACGTGCATTCACCACAACTTCGCCGCTTGCATTATTTTCAAGATGACTGTCGTGCAAAGGGCGGGCTCTGTAGGTAATTTTTTACCAACACTTAAGTTAAAACGAGGACTTGACGTTTAAACTTCAATATTTCGCAGGAATTTTAAATTTTAACATTGGACATAGAACTGACGGTTAAAAGTGAGTACAAAGATTATCATTTTTTTTAAATTGCTATTATTCGAATCTATGATAAAATATGAAAAATACATTATTTAATGTTTTATAGTTTGTAGTGAAATTAAAAAATTTAAGATAAATTGAATATATTTTAAAATAAAATCACTCAAATATTTGATTCAGGAGTTGTGACACGCAAAGGTACTGATGTTTTGAATATTTATTATGTTTTTCTAAAAACGTGCTTTTTAAAAAATACATTTAAATTGGGTGGACAAGTTAAAAAAACTGGATCTTTTGTAATATACTAAAATATTTACAAAAAATATTCAAATACCTACTCTATTGACTGATGACATCAAGTTGTCCAACTTTTGTAGAATCACCCTTATACTTTTTAGCCCCATTTACCAATAAAAAATAAATATTTTACATTTTCATATTCATTGTGACTATTATTTAGGCAAACTAATTACTTTCAGCAGTAAAGTTTCGCTTAAAGAGTCTTTAATGTCATAGCGATAGCAGTGCAGTGTGACAAAAGACATGTGACGAAGGAGAAATTTTTCACAATAAAAAATCTATTTTCCAAGTAAAACAATAAATGTAATTAAAAAATTGCAATAATTAAAAAAACGAAATTGGTTTACTTTACATGAAAAAAAAAATTAAATACTGCAAATACTTACCGAGTAAATGCCGAGACAAAAGATAACCTTCAAAAACACGCTGGTTGTTTGTAACGCGCAAAATAACAATAGCGAACCCACATACTTCCAGTGTGTGAGCGAACCATGCAGAGGCGTCATCTCGTGCAACAGTTATAAACTATATGGGTTTTAGAGTTATTTTATATGTAATGCTAACTTCAGTGTATTTTATAACAAAGTTTTTTTATTTAGGAGGTTTGTGACGAAGTATACATTTAATATAATGGAAAGGTTTGGTCACGCTCAAAAAATTATTCACAGACATTTTATCACATTCATCTGTCAAACGCATGTGTTACAAACGAGTGTTTTGAGAATAAAGCCGGAAAATGTTTAAAAAAATATCGAAAAAAAACCGTGGCACGATTTGTTATGTTATTGGGTGTATTTCGAGAGGAAATCCTGGGTTGAGTTTTTTCGGTTTTCCAATAAACAGTGTTAATCCGAATTAGGAAATAAATTTGATACAGTCCCTGTAAATATAAATTTTATCTATTAGATACAATAAATACTCATTTTAGTAATGATTAACGTGAAAAGTGTAAACATTTCAATTGAGTAAAAATCGTCAAACAAATAAAGTCGTCTAAATTCAAACAGCATTTAGCATTATTAAAAGCTTTGATTAAGAATTCTTTAAAGTCTTCACTCAACGGTAAAATACCATTATATTATGTATTATATATATAATATTATGTTGCCATGAACTCGTAGGTATTTTTTTGTTTAATATGCAGTTGTCGGCGTTTTTTAGAGAACTCAAATATAAAAATGGTTATGTTTGTGCAAAAATTATTTTGTACGAATTTCTTAAAAATGTCCAAACTTAAATATAAATTATATTAGGTAAAGTTATCATTAGTTCATTCTGCACCAACAAATGTACTTACCGAATTGGATCCTTTGGCAAAACATGAAAATACTTAAATTAACAATTACAATTAAAAACACAATAATTCACCATATATACAGGGTGTTCGGGAAAAGGAAGTCAATCCGTTAACCATATATTCTTTGAGTTAAAACAATAAGACTTTCATAATACCATTTTTCAATTTAGAGCTTCATGTTCGATATACAGGGCGACAAAGTTTAAAATTTAAAACTGATTTTTTTAATAATTCGAGTAATTGATAAGATATTAAGTTCAAATTTGGTACACTACTTCAACATAAATAGTTACATTTTTTGAGACCAACAAAACAAAAAACAATTGTCAAATAATCAAAATAGGGGGGGTCCAGTACTCACTGACTCCCCCTATTTTTTAGTACGTGCGCCAATGACTTCCAAACGGTATTTTTTCAGGTAATCATTTATTGTTCAAAAAAATTTGTCTTCTATAAAATTTTGATAAAATGATTTGTTTTAGAGATAATTTGTAAAGTATGGGTCAGTCCATATCAAATCAACCGAAGGTTCTTCCCCCACCATCTCCGATTTTGATAATTTTTGGTAAATTTGTTTACCTCACCAAAAATCCCATATATGAATTTTTTTCGATGGGTAATTTTTGTTTTATTGATTTTTGAAAATCAAAAAATTCCGATAAATTTTGGTTTTGCAAGTACTTACAAAAATAGCGATATCTCGTAAACTATTAAAAGTAGAAAGGTGAGTGATGGCTTATTTTAAAGGCCTATTAGTGACCTTTTTTATGATATATCACATGACCTAAATTTATTCAAAAAAAATTGATATGGATTGACCCATACTTTACAAATTATCTCTAAAACAAATCATTTTATCAAAATTTTATAAGAGACAAAAAATTTTCAACAATAAATGATTACCTGAAAAATACCGTTTGGAAGTCATTGGCGCACGTACTAAAAAATAGGGGGAGCCAGTGGGTACTGGACCCCCCTATTTTGATTATTTGACAATTGTTTTTTGTTTTGTTGGTCTCAAAAAATGTAACTATTTATGTTGAAGTAGTGTACCGAATTTAAATTTAATATCTTATCAATTACTTGAATTATTAAAAAAAATCAGTTTTAAATTTCAAACTTTGTCGCCCTGTATATCGAACATGAAGCTCTAAATTAAAAAATGGTATTATGAAAGTCTTATTGTTTTAACTCAAAGAATATATGGTTAACGGATTGACCTCCTTTTCCCGGACACCCTGTATAAAGAATAATAATCGAAATCGAGTACTAAACCAGTTTTTTAGTTTTTTCCTTGCAACGTAAAACACAAATACCGTGCGCGATTTAGCTGTGCAATTAAACAAAATTTGTCGAGTAAGACTTCTGCCTTCCTCTCTTTTGTGAAAAAACTACCTATTTCTTTAAAAATGATGTACAGATGGCGCGCGCGTTGCGAAAACCCGATACTTCTCAATTTGTTATTTTTTTAATAAAAAATGTTAGGTTAACTGACAAATGCCAGAGAGCCTTAATAGTATAATGACTCATAGGTACTAGATCGTATGTTTCTAAAGAGTGCATAAGTAACATACACAGCAATTTCCAGACTAATTTCCTGTTAATTATGGCAATAATTTATAAGTACTTTTAATGTATAAAAATCATGTCTAAAGCAATTATAATAATAATAATAATAATTAATAATCTATATAGTATTTATTTATTTTAGTATTGCACTTATAATTTAAAATACTTTTAAATCAAAAATCCGCAAATGTTACCCACCTGTTTTTAGGAATCTTAATTGCAATTTGATCAAATTTGATATAATTCCGGGATTATGAGTGAGTGTTTGCATCTGGCATTTAGGTTATTGTGGTTAGAGGCCGCCAAACGGCAGAAATTTACAATTCCAATTTAATTGTTAATATAATTTATGGTTCGTGTAACCGCAGACCTTAAGATCTTTCATTACGACTAGAATAATCAAAACAACTCCTTATAACAATAGAGTCAGAATTTATGACGCTATTTTTCATGTAAGAAAATGAATTAAATGTTTATAATAAACATAAAGGGTGTAACAAATTAATGTGATAAAAAAACAAAAAAAATAGGTTGGAACAAAATTTATTTCTCGCTATGAAAATAAAAAACCTTTTTAAGCACTTCACTAGGAAAAAATTTAATTAATATTCACTGCGCACTGTTTTACTTAACAAAATATGTCAGTTGTACATTAGGCAATTAGTTTACACACAACGAAGTTTTTTTGTATTTGTTTTTTGTTCGCACTTCGCTTAACACATTATTCTACATTTTGCTGTTCTCTTGCCCGTAAAAATTTTGTTTGGTAGGTCTTATAATTATTTTTGCAAATAAACTGACAAAGTAATTAACATCAGGAAAACACATTTGCTGAAAATTAATTAACAAGCAAATTGGCAGCGGTTAGCGGCCGTAACAAGGTTGTTCGGAAATTTAGTGTCGAGCAATAACTCCCTTTTATAGGATAGTGGCGAAATGCATTTAAAAATTCGATTACAGGTGTGCGCTGCATACATACGCGTGAGTTAGTACTTTTTATGGAAAACATAAAATATAACAGGTCAGATTATGATTTATCAATATTTGCTGGTTTTAATACATAATTAAATATTTAAATTTGTACCCTCGGGTTGACCTTTTCAATGCAAAATTCCATATCTACACAGTAAAAAATATTTGTTAATTTTAACCAAATATTAACCACATATGTTTACAACCAACTGTAATCTGTTTACTAATTGAATAAGTGTTTTGTAATTATAACAAACATTTTGTAAATTTAATAACAAAATCCTACATCAATAATTCAACCATAATTCATGTAACTTTTAAAAAGGACCGTATTTTTACAAACCTTTTTGTAGACCCAGTAACAAAAGTATTGGTTGGAAATTGGGAACTTAAATGAAAAGACTTTTGATAAGAAATGTCAAACAAACAAATTAACACATACCTACATAATATGTTATATATTATATAAACACAAAAATAACATACCATTCTGAAATCCTCAAATTATAAAGAAACTTGTTACAATATAATTATCAGTAGCTACTACTACAACACTTACTGGTATATTTTGTTACTTTAACCCACTTCACAGTATCCCCTAGTTTCAGTTTAAAAACCAGTGATGGCAACTTTTTTTTCGAATACTTCGCACACTCGTTAAATACACTCAGAATTTTTTTTAATAAATGTAACAAAAAAAGTAGTTTGTCTTAAAGTTGTTAAAGTAAAGATCCCTATTCGTTCAACTATTGCTTTTGTTACGGAAAAAAGATAATTTTTATAAAAATTATTTATCTACAATAATACAATCAGTAATAGCATTTGCATTAATTAAAAAGTAAATTTACGTTATGTTTATAAAAATAACAATCTTCCAGAAGCAGAAACGCATTTATAAATATAGTTATTATTATTTGTCAAAAAAAAGTTCTATACCGTTTACAAAAACGTTTTGTGGTATAAATGAAACCCTAATGGTATTATTCATAGAAATTTTGTAAATTTTACAAATAAAACTTTATTTATAATATTAATAAAATTTATGTAAATTTAACAACAAATTAATTGTTAATTCAATAAACTATTTTCATTGTAACAATGATCACATTTTCAACCTACTGTTGGGTGTTGGGTAGTTTTTTTTAATAATTGCAAGGCATTCAAAAAATCATTCATTATACCTAACAAAAAAATTAACTCATATTATATGTTGTACAAAATAAAAAAATATGGACTCACTTTTTAAACAACAAGTCTGCTTTGTTTATAGAATGGACCTTAAATATTTCTTTTAGAAAACGTCGAAATTTTAATTTTCTTAGTGACCTTTTTAATATTTTTATCATGCTAGATTTTACCACACTTCACTCGCACAAGTGAAATCAATAAGATTATAACACAGACTGAGGATTATAAAGTTATGTTCACCAAGGAGCTGGCCCTTTCCCCCTTTATTAAGGGATATAACAAAAAAAAATTACCATTGCAAAACAATAATAAATATTAAAAAAGTCTTTTTATAACAATAAAAAATTTTTGTTATTGTTCTTAACGTAAGCTATTAACAAACATTTTCTAACTGAAATAAAATTAATTTGAATTGCAACGATAGTAATTAAAAAAAGACAAATATGCCATAGTAAAATGAACAAATTTTACTATAACAACTGCGCATTACTTCATGTAAGCGCAATTCACACATGTGTTGTTGTGCACAACAATAGATTTAACAAAAACATTTTAAGTTCGACAAAGATTTAATATAAACATAAAGTACTTCTTATTGCAATGACAATATAATAACAACTATTACTTTGTTGGATGAAATTTTTTTTTATAAAAGCTCAACATTGCTGCTTTATTATAGTAAATGAGAATTTTATTAAAAGTTAAAAAAGTTTATTCTGTAAATAAACATAATCTCATTACTTAAGTTTGTCTCCCAATAAGACACCGAAAATTTAATAAAAATTTAATAAAAAAGGTACCTTAGGTTTTGTATAGCCATTACAATTTTAAATTTAAGTTAAATAATATTATTTTATTAATAGCTTACAAAATTAGTTACATTAACATTAATAGGCTGTAACCTTTAAAATTAACAAAATGCTAACAAAATTGCATATTACCTTTATTAAACTTTCGGTCAAATATTCTCTTTGTTAAAATTATTAAAAACACTGGTTTTCTACGAAAAATTATTTTAAAATTTTACAAAATTAAATTAACAAACTACAAACTCATGTTAACAAATCTGATTTTCAAAACAAAGTAGCGAATAGACATACTGTAATAAAAGGTTTTATACGTTTTTTTATTATATTGTAATAATAAATATAATTATTACATATATTTTTTTGCGTATTATTTTTAAAATTTTAGATTAAATTTAATTTAATTAACTCGTAATGATATCATCCTTTGTTGAAAAGTTGTTCGGTATCCAAAACTACCACTGCCCCGTATTAATAATGATTTTTGTTTGAATTAGCTTTTGGCTTATCGCGGTTATGAAGTAGGAATAGAAATTTCATTTAATTTCGGGTCGAGTCCGCAGATTTGCCGGTGCTAACAAAGATTTAGCTGCTCGGTAGAGAACACGTAATTTAATTTGAATCAGACCTGACCGTGCCGAAGTGATACGGTTTAATTTCTGCATTGAATTTTAATTTAAATGTTGTGTTTACCTTTGATTCTGGATGTACGGAGGTTTAATACATTATTTTTTCCAATATATCTTATATGTTTATATTGGTTAACAGACCTTTTTACACTGTTATAAAAATCAGATTTATTAACATCAGTTTATAGTTTGTTATATTATTTTGTAAAATTTTAACATATTTTTTTGTAGAAAACAAGGGTTTGTAATTATTTTAACAAAGAAAATATTTACCGAAAGTATTGTAAAGGTAATATGCATTTTGTAAGCATTTTGTTAATTTTAAAGGTTACAGATTATTTTGTTAATGCTTAACAAATTATATCGTTAAAAAAGTACGTGATTTCAAGCAGCCAATCAAAACATTTCCCATTTAGAATACGCATTAACAAGTTTAACTAAATGTGTGGTTCGGAACACAAACGAAATTATGATTCCTCGTCCTTATATAGGTATTGGAATCATTCACTGCGGTGAGACGAAAGTAAGTGGTGCCATCTACCGTCTTTGACATGTCCTTTATGTTATATGTTTAAGGCGGTAGATGGCACCACTTACTTTCGTCTCACCGCAGTGAATGATTTCAAAACCTTTATAAGGACGAGAAATCATAATTTCGTTTGTGTTCCGCACCATACAGCACAGTGGCGTAGCGACAGTACCGCGAACGCCCGCCAAGCGGGGGGCCCTAACCTTGTAGGGGGCCCGGCCGATACTTGCCCCAAAACATTAAAATACTTATTTCCATCTTACTTATACTAAAAATTGAATAATAATGAATGATTAATTAAAAATATCATAATTTACTAAAATGTAAAAATCGCGCTTATTTAACAATTGACAGCGGGTTTACGCAGGAACGATTCAGAACTTGGAAACATGCGCCTAAACTGATACATGCGTTTCTCGCCGGTCAGCTGTGGTGAGCACAAAGTGGTCTAGTATTTACATGTAAGTATTTCTTTTATTATTGGTTGGTTTAATGTTATAGAGAGTTTAATATATAGAGTTACTGAGTAAATATTATTAAGTAAATATACCTATTAGTTGATACGATTTTAGTTAAATTTTAAAATAAGATACTAGTTACGTTTTGATATAATTATAGTGGGTATATATTAAACTATAGTGAACATCCATGGGTATATTGGTTATTTTTTTATGTTAAAAAAATATGTTATTATTTTCTATTATTTTACTTATAATTTATAAGTAGGTACAGTGGAGAACCTTATTTTTATTTAAATTATTTTTTTGTTACTTTTCGTTTATAAATAATTTAAAAAATCATGTCACCGGATGTATTATTTTTTATTTACAATATAAAACCATGTAAAAAATACCTGAAATTAGGGGACCCAGTAAGGATTTTCGCGGGGGGGCCCGAAATTTGTCGCTACGCCACTGATACAGCAACTCGGTACTGATGATCAAATAAAGGGAAACGGCTGTTTATCGATGCTGGTGAGGAACACGAACGAAATTAAAGAAAAGCGGAGACGAAATAATTACATTAGTAAGTTTTGTAGTAGTACTGATAAATTATATTGTACCAAATATCTTTATAATTTGATGATTTCAGAATTATATTATTTAATTGTGTGTATGTTTTTTTTTGTTCATTTATTTAGGGATGTGTTAATTTTTTTGTTTAGAAAATTGACTAAAAAAGCAACATTTCTTATCAAAATTCTTTTCATTTAACTTCCAAGAGTTAGAAAAAATACTTTTGTTACTGGGTCTACAAAAAGATTTGTAAAAATACAAAATTACAAGAATTATGGTTAAAATATTGACAAAGAATTTAGTTATTAAATCTACAAAATGTTTGTTATATAGTTACAAACTACTTATTTAATTAGTTAGCAGATTACAGTTGGTTGTAAACTTCACATAAAGTTATGTGGACCTGTTAATAAAATTAACAAATATTTTTTTACTGTGTAATCAGAAGAAAGCAATTATAACGGATCATCCGCAAGTATACTTTGGGACTATAGTGCCAAATTTTTTTAAAAAATTCATATTTATTTTGTTGTATTTTTTTAGTTGTTTGTCAAAATTTTCTAAAATCCTGCCTCTGCAGTGTTCTGGTCGGTTTTAATATCATCTACTAGACGTGTTTAAACAAGTTTTATAAGGATATATGTAAGCAAAAAAGTTTTTTCTGTATTGTTTGATAATTATCGATTATAAAGCGTTAGTGTACAGTTAAAAAATATTTGTTAATTTTAACCAAATACACTCATCAAAATGGACTAGGGGGCAACTGTAACGGAATATATTTTTAAATTAAACAAATAAAACTTAAAGAAATTTGTTACTTCAACAAAAACAATATAACACATTTTATAAGATATTTACAACAAATATAATATACACATTTTCTCTCAACAAAATTATATAGAGTCCTACTTACAAGGTTGCCTACAAAGGTGTTATTTGCACATGATGTATGTAGGCAACCTTCTAAGTAGGGCTGTTCAAATCATTCGAATTAAAAATATCACTTTGATTTATAAATATCGATTTATTGGCGAATTAAAAAAAATCCATTAAAAAACATGTTCAATATGTGGTATTAAAAAGTTGTCACGAAACTTTTTATTAAGAATTAAAAATATTATGCTTACTTAAGAATTCAGATGAATTATCAACTGAAAAATGTTTTCAATTTAATTATATACCCGGATCAATAATTTAAATAAACCTAAAATTTTAATGTTATTCCTTAACTGAATGGATTAAATATAATATGGATTAGAAAAAATACATTTTATTTAATAAGTTGTTAATTTTTGGCTGTCCAATAGGGTGGAGCGAAAAAAAAATATTTTTTTTCCTTAGCCTGGGGGTGGAATTTGTAGCCTATATAAAAAAAAATTTTTTGAAGAAAAAAAATTTTTTTACTCAACGTCTTGAGGTGGCCCACTGATTTTTTAAATTAAATTTAAGTTAAAATTCTTTTGAATAAAAAAAAAATTTCAAAAGTGTTCCGGAAACTGCGGAGTGTCCTCCTTTTTGCTAAGTAACAGTTATGAACTTAAAAAAAATGTTGTGGTCATTATTGTTGTTTTTAAAAAAATTCCAAAATAGTAACATGCTTTTCTGAGGCAATAGAGCGAATTTCGAGTTGAACACGATCAAATTTGTTTATTTTTAGATAAATTTGAAGATTACAAGCCAAAAAATTTTTTATTCAAAAGAATTTTAACTTAAATTTCATTTAAAAAATCAGTGGGCCACCTCAAGACGTTAACGGCCATTTCAAGCGCGCGAAACGCACGAATTACAAAACTGTTTTTATAAAAAAAATTGTAGATTATTTATTACATAATATTTTGGCATCAAAATTGGCAAAAATATTCTTCTTTTATTACGTTATACATTAAATAAAAAAAACTCAAAAAATATTTTATGAAAGTAGATATAATTTTAATAATTGAAAGGTGTGGACGGGACAAAAAAAAGATTTTTTTTATTTAATGTATACCCTAATAATAGAAGAATTTGTTTGACAATTTTGATGCAAAAATAATATATAATAAATAAGCTACAATTTTTTTTATAAAAACAGTTTTGTAATTTGTCCCGTCCATCCGCTTGAAATGGCCGTTAAGTAAAAATTTTTTTTTTCAAATTTTTTTTTATAGGTTACAAATTCCACCCCCAGGCTCCACCCTACTGTCCAAATAATTCGAATTAAAAATATTATTTTGAATTAAAATGATCAATTTATAGGCGAATTAAAAAAATGATTCCATTAAAAAACATGTTCGATATATTTGTAATACAAATTTTGTATGTGGTATTAAAAAATTGACAAGAAACTTTTTTATCGCAAATTAATTTTTGATATCAGAAATTGAATTTGTGATATCGGAAATTCAAATGTGATATTTTTAATTGACGATTAAAAAATACTTTGGCGTTCCATATATGGAACTATAGTTAAACTTGTTAATGTGTATTGTCAGTGGAAAATGTTTCAAAACTTATTTTATTTTCCTTTATTAAAATAATTACTAACCCAGGTTTTCTACAAAAAATTATGTTAAAATTGACAAAATAAAATTAACAAACTACAAACTCATGTTAACAAATCTGATTTTTATAACAGTGGGTCGAGTCACAGTATGTTGTGAGTTATAACTTTATCTAATCTATGGTTATAACGATGCTCCTTTGTTCCCCCGGATTATAAATCAACCTTGTGGTTTTATAAAATGAGGGAATGATAAGGTTTTATTTTACAGCCAAATTACAATACTTATTAATTTATGTTCATTACAATACCTGCCATGGATTATTAATTACTGTATTTACTTCTGATTAAGCAATTAGTTCTTCCATTTACACAGGCAGGTATAATTTAATTAAACCGAACCCATCATCTTTAGGATTTGCATACCTACACAGTTTATAGTTTAATTTGGCATGACATAGAGTTTTTTTTAACAAAGTTATGTTATTTAAAATATATTTAGGAGAGCCATTTTATAAAGTTATATATTATTCAGTGGCAATATTGTAACAATTACTTTTGTGCTCTTAAAATTTAATAACTGTGAAGTAAAGTAAAATAAAAAACTTTCATTAAACTTTTACAGTTGCATTTTCGAATCACTGCCCAAAATAATTAAATTTTCATTTGGTAGACTTTATGTCCGTATTTATTACTTTATTTAAAATCGCAATGTTACGAAGCTTACTAAAAAGAACTTTTGTACCTACAATGTACTAAAATTCATTATTCACTTCCCAACTTAAATAAAACTACAACAATTTATCCCATACAAAAAACTTATAAGGGAAAATTTTGAAAATATATTTTTTTGGTGTTAAATAAAATTACCAATTGTTCTTACGAACACCATTGTTTGATTTAATTTATTTTGTTGGTGTACTAGACGTCCATATAATACAAACAGGCCCTCTGTATTATCTCAAAACATAAAATAGATTAACTTCACGTTCCGGAAATTAACAAAATGTAATCTTATAATTTAATCGATATAAACAGAATCGTAAATCCCTTCCATTTGCATTATGTATGTAATTTACCAATTTAAATTGGGAAATATAAATTAATCTCTACTTACAAAATCCAATTTCTTTAAATTATTAGGTATTACCTATTTATCAAATTTATTGTTTATTTATAAATTTGTATGCAGTATCCAGTACCTATTATATTAATGTATACTAAAATTGAATACGCTAAAGAAGTATCGGGTTGATTAAGCGCGCCATCTGGTGGACTTCGAATGCATTGCGTGAATTTAAGAATTGTCTACAATACATTTAAAGCACAGATTATACATCATTTTTAAATAAATAGGTAGTTTTTTCATAAAAGAGAGGAAGGCAGAAGTCTTACTCGACAAATTTTGTTCAATTGCACAGCTAAATCGCGCACGTTATTTGTGTTTTACGTTGCAAGGAAAAAATTTAAAAACTTTTTTAGTACTCGATTTTGATTGATTATTCCTTATATCATTGATTAAGAAACTCAACTCTTAAATGCTTATATGGTTACGATAGTGTGTGTATTTTATCAAAGGGATCATGGTGAATTATAATGTTTTTAATTGTAAATAAAATTGAAGAACTAAATCGTTGCATTTTCATGTTTTGCCAAAGGATCCAATTCGGTAAGAACATTTGTTGGTGCAGAATTAACTAATGAAAACTTTACCTAATATAATTTATATTTAAGTTTGGACATTTTTAAGAAATTGGTAAACAATAATTTTTGCACAAACATAACCTTAAAATCAACCATTGTTATGTTTGAATTCTCTAAAAAACGCCGAAAACTGTATTTTAAACAACAAAATATACCTACGAATTCATGGCAACATAATATTATATATAATACATAATATAATGGTATTTTACCGTTGAGTGGAGACTTTCTTAATCAACGCTTTTAATAACGCTAAATGCTCTTTAAATTTAGACGACTTATTTGTTTGACGATTTTTACTGAATTGAAATGTTTACACTTTTCACGTTAATCACTACTAAACTGTGTATTTATTGTATCTAATAGGTACAATTTATATTTACAGAGACTGTATGCAATTTATTTCTTCATTCAGATTAACACTGTTTATTGGAAAACCGGTAAAAACTCAACCCAGGATTTCCTCTCAAAATACACCCAACATCACAACAAATCGAGCCACGGTTTTTTTTTCGATATTTTTTAACATTTTCCGGCTATATTCTCAAAAACACTCGTTTGTAACATAAGCGTTTGACAGCTGATTATTAAAAGTTATACTTTTGTTACGATGATAACAATTGAGTGGTGGCGCTACTAGCGATACTTCTTTAGCGTATAGCAAAAAAAACCTTAATATAACACGATCATGGCTATGAGATATAAGCCAAACAATTTTCTTTTAAAATATAATTTTTTTATAAACTTTATTAAAAATAGATACCTATAATATGTATTACATATGCAGGGTAAAAATCTTAACTCGAATAAATTTTGAAAACAACTAATTAAAAAATAAGAATTTCATACAAATTTGCAGTTTCTAATTTGGAAATTAAAAAAAAATAAAAAAATCATTTTTAACATTTTCCAACATTTCTGGTGATTTTCCTGTCGAATACTTTCTTTATGGTTTTCAATAAGTTTATTGTTCTTACTAAATTTAAAAACTGAATAGTTTTACGTAGTTTTTTCACAATGTAAATATCAAATATCAAATTGTCAAAAAATTACGTAAAACTATAATTATCATCATAATTTGCTATACATTTTTTTTAAGTTGGTCTTTTTGGATTTCAAAAAAATACAGAATTTATTTCAGTTAAGGTTATCACCCTGTATATATGTATGAATAGGACTAAACAAAATTATACTTTATTTGAAACTTTTTGCAAGCATTATTTTATTCATGCAGTTTTTTATTCATGCCCATATACATTTTTAGTAAACCTATTTTGCGTGATTCAAATACCAAAAAATTTAATCAAAATACACAGAGTGCATTTATTCAAATATTAATTAACATCAGCTAGTTTATTTATTATGTAAAAATCCATTTCAAAATATTTAATGGTTTTATTGCTAAAATTGCAAAAATGTTTTAATGCAAGCAATGTTCTGCAATACAATATTTTTTAAAGCCACAAGTAATTGCTACACATCATTAATAATGATTCATTACATTTATAATTATAGCAACAACTGGACCATATTGACTGTTAATTACATGATGATTACAGTAAAATGAAATATAATAGCAAACCACAAATTTGAATAATAAATGTCTATACTAAATATTACAATTTAATAATATAGTATTTGTTTATAAAATTTTAAATAATTATGCTACTTATCAAAGTTAAGAGTTATTAGTGCACTACTACAACTTCGCGTCTTTGGACGATCGACTTCATAGCAAATCTTGACACGAGAGTCTCTTGTAAATACAAACGCAACCGCGTAATATTATTAAAAAATATGTGGTGGATCATAAAAATGCAAAAGTATTTGTTGGAAATTGGGAACTTAAATGAGACGAATTTTTACAAAAAAAAGTTGCTTTATTGATCAATTTCCTAAACTAAACAATCAACACATACCTACATAAATAAATAAAAATACTTATATTATATTTAGATGTAACTAGTCATTATGTAGATAAAAATATACTGAAATGTGATAAACAATTTTTTTTGTCAATATGCTGTCTTAGTGTTTGTTATAATTAGAGCTATTTATTAAATTTGTTAGTACGACGAAATTTGTGTCATAATGGTAATGTTGGTAATAATAGTTTTTTAACAATTCCCAGCCACAAAACTAACAAATTTGAAAGTAGTTTTGAGTATTTGGCTACAAAGTTTTTTAACGATTTTACCTATAAACCTGTTTAATGAATGTAATACTCCCTTAGCATTAAAACATAAACTTAGGACTCAATTGTTAGAGCAAAGTTTGTTTACATAGCATGTTTGTAAATCTGGTTGGAATGGTAGAACAGTTTAACTGAACTCTCACCCTTTGTATGTAATGTAATGTTATTTATATACAATAAAGATATTTATTATTATTATTATTATTATAAATAAACACGAAAATAACATTCATAACAATTAAATAACACAATATTTTGAAATCAACAAATTATAAAAAAAATTTGGTTCAATATAATTATCATTACCACTACTGATGTATTTCGTAACTTTAACCCACTTCACTGTACCCTCTAATTTCAGTTTAAAAACCATCTTTTTCGGATACTTCGCACACTCGTTAAATAGGAATAAAAAATCCATATAACAATTATAACAGATTTCTGGTAATATATTATAAAATAATTTATTAAACATTAACAAAATAATCTGTAACCTTCGAAATGCTTACAAAATTTCATATTACCTTTTAAAAAATTTTCGGTAAAATATTTTCCTTTGTTAAATTAATTACAAATCCTGGTTTTTATAAAAAAAAATATGTTAGTTTTACAGTAGTATATTAAAGAACTAATTTCATAAGTCATTTTGTCGCACGCGGACAATTTATAAAATTTGTAATGGACGAGTGCGACAAAAGGTCTTAGGACATGAGTTCTTTATGCTATTTTATCTATTTTGCCAAAATTCTATAAAAAAAATTAATTTTATACCTTAAATATAATTTGGTCGAATTTTACTTTAAATAGTTGGTATCACAGTCATTGGTTTGACAGTTAATATCAAAATCGTTTCGCCATGCCATCCTCAATTTACTTATTTACAATAAGCGGCTGTTAAAGAAGAAAAAAGGATTTTCTCTACGACTACTTAAGAATAGTAACATTCTAGTGTAATTTTTGATCATAGAAAGGATGTTTTTCTGCAATACTGTGCGAGAATATTCCTACTCTTGTTTAAGAATGGTCACAAGTAACGACATCTCCTGGCTGTTTACTAAACGTCAAATTTTTTAAAATATTTAAATATTACTGTATTATTTATTAATTAAAAAATAATAGCAGTTGTATAATTAAGGTTTAGGCACAAAAAATTAGTTATATTTATTGTTTTTCAAATATACAAATCAAAATTATAATAAATTTAATATTAAAATGATAAACCAGTTACCTACTATACCGGCTTTGAAGTTTTGACAGATTCAAAAAGTTTAAAAAAAGACCTTTAAAATGTAGAAAAAGAATAGATGTTGACATAGATTACTTGTAAAATTAGTTTTGTATTTGTTACAATGTTATTTTTTTATTAGTTAGTGTAAATAACTATTTTTAATTATAATAAAGATTTAGGCATACCATTTGTTTAAATTTATTATAATTTACATTCATAGATGACCGAAGGTTTACATTATAAAATTGTGACAGCACAAAATGGTTTGACAATACAAAAAACTTAAATGTCAAAAACTGCTTGGTTTAAATTTATTATAGGTAGGTAATTTATAATTTACATTCATAGATGACCAAAGGTTTACATTATAAAATTGTGACAGCACAAAATGGTTTGACAATACAAAAAACTTAAATGTCAAAAACTGCTTGGTTTCTTTTCTCTGTTTAAAATTATATAAGCGTTACTATTCTTACGTAGTCGTAGAGAAAATAATGTCTGAAACACGTTTGGAATAGCATATTCCACTCTCGTAAAACCGTCACACTCGCCTTCGGCTCGTGTGTCAAATTTTTCCTCGAGCGGAATATGCTGTATTCCAAACTTGTTACAGAATGTACTATTCTATGGTGTTAAACAAAATTTATTGCCGGAAAAGTTTCGTAAGTACTAGAAAAATCATAAAAATATTATAACCAATATGCAAAATATTGTACTTTTTAATGTATAGCCAACCTATAAAATTAAAATTTTGGGTGGGATAAAGTATATAAGTAAACAAATATTTATTTTATTTTATTTTTATATCAGTGCATATTATTGTTTTAAAATAATAGTACGTTGATCCCGGCACATTCACCATTTTTGTAAATAAATTATCTCGACGCTAAAGTGATTGATTCTTATTATGGTATTATTCTATAATTATAGTAATTATTATAATAAGCATATAATAAATTATTATGGGCTAGTTATTAGTTGTTCGAAAACCTGTGTTTTTCCTATTTTTTTTTATTTTTTTCCTTGTTCTTTTAAAAAATAACAATAATTAAGCAAAAAATACAATCCTCGAGGAAAAAATAAAATTTTGCCGACCCGAGGTTTTTTAAGAAACTCGATAGAATTGCGATAAAAGAAAACAATGAACGAAAAACACTTTTTATCAGTAGGAATATTAAATTAAGGCCCCAATTGTTGCGAATTGGGAGGAAGCAAAAAATAAAGGCGAAAAGCTGCGTACATTACCGTAAAAAAGCGTGGGTAGTCAACGCAATTAATTTTCCATTTTTGTTGATAAATTATAGGAAAAGACAGGCAATGAATGAAAAACACTCTGCCGATTCAAATCGCAAATGCACGTTAACGTGGCGTTCGGGGGCCGAAGTAGGAGACACGGTTCCCCAAAGGGGACGCTTAATCTATCGTTATGCCGGCTCATCATCAATCAAACTCAGACTGCGTCTGAAAAGGTTGAAGCATAATAAATGAATTGAAACGGAGCTCCAACTAACCTACATGCTGATCTTTGTTTAAATTATTTTAAAGCAGTGTTTAAACATTTCAAATTAATAAAAACACAAGTTATTTATCCCACCATCTAATAGTATATTATGTATAAAGTTTAATTAATTAATTAGTAAAGTTTATAAACGAATTGCATACTATACTTTTTTTACGACAAATACCTACTTAATATTATCTAAAAAATGATTAAAATTAAATATTTGTATGAATACGAAAATAAAGTAACCATCTCAATAAATATTTTGCACGTCATTTTTACCATTAACATTTCCCGTTAGGTAAGGTAGAGAGTTATTGGAGAATTAACACTAATACTGTAAAAACAAGAGTTCTATAAATAGTTACCTTAAAGTCAAATCCTTAGATGACGCTGTATACAATTATAAATATCTCAGTCGGTAATAATATAGTACTACTTTATTTTGGGTCCAATATAGGACAAAAAAGTTCGCACGTTAATTTGGTGGTAAGATTTTTGTTTTTTTGTTCAGAGCAGGGCTGTGTTTAAAGTACAATAAAAAATATTTCTAAAAAGTGTACAGATCAGTGTGTGGTATAAATGTGTTCCCCGTGGTTTAAACATTGTCACTTTAATGCGTTTTAATTTTAATTCTTAAAACAAACAGTAAAATGGCCAGTGTCCAATTACTGGTTGGTAAAAAATGTAAATTTCTATTTTTGGACATGAGATTTCATACTCCATTTGTATCCCGGACATTTACCAGCCAATTCTTATCTAAAATTGTCCCCTGAATCCGAAAAGAACGCCAAAAACTATAAAAGTTAAGCAGTTTTTGAGATATAGTCAATTCCATATTATATGTAAAATTGATTATATTTCAAAAACTGTTTTACTTTTATAACTTTTGACGACATTTTCGGATTCACCGAATAATATTTCATAGGAATTGACTGATAAATGTCCTGGATACAAATTGCTGTTGACGAGAATTATTAGTGGCTGCTTTTTCGCAATGACATTTTTGACTAATTAATTTTTAGAGAGTAAGCACCTAATATAGTACTTTCTTCGTCACAGGACATCTTGCAGAATAACAGTGATTTAAATACAGTGCATGATAGAGAACATAAAAAACTAATGGCAACAACATTAAAAAATTCGGAAAATACTTTTAACATACCATCCGAAAAAATATTAGATATATATAAATCATCCTGTTCCGGCCTAAACATTATAAATGCTTCACAAACTATAGAGATACCACACATAATGATATTTGCAGCAAACTATTTCAGAAGTCAGACCAAGAAATTAGTAGTTACCTTTAGAATCCAGAAAAGGGATGAGGAATCCGAGAAAGAAATATATGAATTATATGATATTTACAAAAACGAAATAAAAAAATTACCTAAAACAGCAATTTATCTTTAAAACTTATTTAACAATTTATGTTACTTATTTAACAATTTATGTTACGGCATACCGGCATTACCGGCCTCGGTGGTGTAGTGGTCAGAGCTCCTGGGTATATATATAATTTGTACATATTGTTTTAGTATTTTATTCTTTTTTAATCATTTTTGTTATCTTTTTTCCTCTTTTTAAAAAATTATTTTATCTTCTTTATATATATATGCCACACATATCCCTGTAAATACCTGTAAATACCATCTTTAAATTGTAATAAAAATATTTTTGAATTTGAATTTGAATTTTGCTCCTGGGTACGAGCCGAGAGGTCGTGGGTTCGAATCCCACTTGGGTATGGTTGT
Source organism: Brassicogethes aeneus (assembly GCA_921294245.1). NCBI lineage: Eukaryota > Metazoa > Arthropoda > Insecta > Coleoptera > Nitidulidae > Brassicogethes > Brassicogethes aeneus. The sequence goes on from OV121135.1 coordinate 51,326,554, forward strand.
TTATTTGTGTTTGTCCATTGTGTATAGTCCTTCGGAGGGGACTTTAAGCCGTCGGTCCGTTCCTACCCCTAACCCGCACAAGCCATTCAGTTGGCTTATGGGACATCTTAGTTTGGATGTAAGGGTAGAACTTAAAAAAAATAATAATAAAAAAAAATATATATATAAATTTTAAATAAATAATATTCCTTAAGTGTCCAAAAACTATGTGGTTTACCTATTATTTTAATTAAACTTTTAACTTAAAAATATGTATATGTATAGGATTAGAAAATGTGTAATTTTTTGATTTTTTTATTACTATAATTGCAAAATATTATCACAAAGTGTTAAAAATTCTTAAACGAAAAATGTTAAAGGTACAAAAAGTGACAGTTGTATTTATTGGAACTCCCGTTAGAATTTCTACCTTAGGAATCTACCGGCGTTAAAATCTCAAGTTTTTCTGTGTAATTCAAAATTTATCCCTTAAAATAGACTAACAATCGATATAGAAGCAGTTTTTCACAGTAAAAAAAAGTTGGTTAATATGGCCCACCGGGAATCAGGCCCACCGTATTATTATGGCTGGTGTTAGCTATATGTTAGCTTTATGTATATACACAGTATAAAATATTTCGGTGTAAAGTTACCAAATGGAGTGGTAAAATCATTTGGTGTTAATATATACACTAAAATTGGTCAAAAATATTTTAAATTGAGGTAAAATTCATTCGTGTTAATTTAAATTCATTTAACACAGCTCTGTATCAATCTAGTGTTAATTTAAGGATAAACTCGACGCGGTGTACATTTGACACAAGTATTCAGTGGTGTGATAAAAAACATGTTTTTACCTGTTGGTTTTATGAAATTTAGTATCATACTTAACTTATATACCTATATATAAGCTATATATATAAGCTAAATATGGTTTTGCACAAACTGGAAAAAAACTTAAAATATTACTACTTTTCATCAATTAAAAAAAACACTTCTTGGGTATAAGAATACTTACACCTAAGTAGTGTTAATCATTTTTTTTTAATTTTATGACAAAGCCTATTTGTATTCATATCTAATAGTTTGTAAGTAATATAAAATATATAATACTTTATTTTACATTACATGCTGTGTTTAATATAAACACCCACCATTTTTAACACCTACACGTAACACCTACCTGTGTAGTAAATTACACCAAATTCAGCATTTTCTACTCTTGAATGGATTTCTTTTACCAATATTGCCTTTATCCCTAAGAATGTATTATATTTGATGATTTTTACACTGCACGGAAAAAAAACCCTTACTAGGTTTAAGAATAGTTCTATACTTCATGTTAGGAACTTGATTTAAGTATATTTATTTTTTCTATGACATTAGCGTACATTTAAACTAAGTAATGGGATATACTTAATTTTTAAGAAAAACTGTTACTTGATTTGAGATGAGTATTCTTGGATTGAGTTTAAAGGTATTTTATTTTAAAGAAAATTGGTATACTTAAATCAAATATACAATAATACTTAGATGAAAGAGCTCTAGTTTTTTACTCAAAGCGGAATATTGCCACTTATTTTAAGTATTCTGTATATTTGTATGAAATTTCGGTATACTTTATTTAAATATTTGTATATTTAATACAAGAACGCTTATACTTCAATTTAAGTATAAGACCTCTAGAACAAAGAATACACTATACTGTATTTAAGTATAGCTATTATTAAAACAAATACCTAATTCTTCGCTTAAGTAAATACCGTCCACCCTCTAAGACCGCTTCGCTAAAAGAAAAGACGCAGTTTCTGTGTTCAGTTCTGTCCTGTGTTCTATGGTGGTAGCGCGTGTTTTTTCCTTTTTCGGTCTGGATGTTATTTTTAATAAAAAATAATGGAGAAGAAACTTAAAAATTGGGGCTTAGAATGTTTACTAGACACATTTTTGGGTAAGTAAATAATATTTCATTAATTTAAAGTAATTAACTAGGCATGATCGTAAAAATGTAGTGTAAAATGGATAAGTATACTGTAGTGTAAAATGGATAGCATACGAGAGGTAATAGACAATAGCACATAAACAGCAGAAAGGCTATAGCCTCCAATTCAGCTATATTATTTTTGTTTTAGAAAACGAGATAGATCTCGATATTATGGTAAACCTAAGCGAGGAGAATTTAAAGGAATTAATTCCAAAAATAGGATTGAGGATCAAGTGTAGAGAAAAAATTGAAGAATTAACACCAAACCATCTACGATGATAATGGTAGCCTTCTTAGAGACTCATTTTACAAATTATTTAGCTGGAGATAAATTTTACTGACAATAAAAATACCTACTTAAAAAAATAATAACTATTGTGATTAAAAACCTTACCTTTACATATAGCACCAAAAATGTGATACCTAGGTACTTAAAAAAATAAAATGTAAAATATAGTATCTATGTTAATTAACCGTGAAAGAATGAATTTATATAAATTGACAGTACTTTTTCTAATACCTCTAAGACTGTTAGGTAATAAACCTATTGTGATATCAGTGCCTATTATACTTAGTACTTTAGTACATTAAAATAATTAAAATAATATGCCAAAAATACTGTTAAATTACTGTCATAACGATTATATTTTCACTTTCACTTGTATTTTCCGTAGTGGTAGGATAATTAATACAAATATTTTTCAGGGTCACGAATGTTTTTTTTTGTAAAAATTCTTCCGAGTCGCCAGACGAGGGAATTTTTTTTTCTAATCAACCACTTTAAGAATAGTGTAAAGTTATTTTAAATACATACTATACTTTTATCAAATATAAAAAAAGGAAAAGTAAGAATACAAGCATTTTATGCAAGTAAAGCGTGTACTTACAATAAGCATAAATAAATAAATTTTAAAGAAAGTATATTCTTAAAACAAGAATACTGTAAACATTTTACAAAGAAACTATAGTATATATACTTTGATGAAGTACATACTAACGTTACAACAAGAATACCGTAGTCTTCATTGAAGACAAATTTGTATACTTAACTCAAAATTAGTGTGTTTCTTATTTTTAGTATAGCAGTAATCTTAGTTTAAACCGAAGCTATCTTTATTTTATAAGAATATGAGGATACTTGAAACAAGTATAAATTTACTTGCGGAATAGGGAAACTAAGCTATACTTGGATAGAGTTGAATTTTCTTGGAATCAGTATAGATTTTTTTCCGTGTGTTACGAGTTTTTTGAACGAATAGTACGTGTAGATTATTAACCAATTAAAAAGGGTAAAATTTACCAAATTGTATGTGGTTAGATATACCATTTCTAGTGTGGACCTTATAGACGACTTTTGTTGTTGTTTTTTACCAGAAATTTTATATTGTGTATGTTTTAAATAACAGTGTAGTCATCTGTAGAATAATGTCTTTAGTCTCTGTAGATTATTTTAAGTCTGTTTTATCGATAGATACAGTTGTACGACTTCTTTTATTATTTATGGCATTTTGATCTTATTAAACAGTTATATTTATATAGGGAAAATTGATTGAAATAAACATTTATGAAATGTTAGTAATTTGTTGGATATTTTTATGAAGATTTTGTGGTTCTTATTGCCTCAAAGTATAAAAAATAAAATATTTTTAATGAAGAACACTTTGCTCGAGCAATAGCTTTAACTCCTGTTCCTCTTAAAACTTTACAAGAGCCTAAAAAAAGCAGTAGCAGATGCAGTGTTAAATGTGAACAAGGATGCTCCTGCATCTAGCTGGGCCAACGTTATGATACAAATAGAGGGCAGGTTTACTTTGGGGTCACCATTTCCTGACTTTTAACTTTTTTATTTTTCCAAAAATGTGTTCCTTCTTTTATAATCAAAATAAATTTTTCAACGATTTGTTTTGTAAATAATTAATTAAAGCTAAAATAACATAAACAATAATTTCGGAAAAACTGCTTAACTGCACTACTACAGCGAAATCAAAAGGTCAGTACAAAGGTTCAGGTAATCTCTTTACATATTGGCGCAAATAAACTATTTAATACTTTCGTATTTTTGTATTGAGATAATAAAATAATTTTCACATTTAGTATTATTTTACAAGGCACTTTATTTTAACGTTTGTATGGCATTTGACAACTCGCGAGGCGAAAATTATAATATTCTATCTACATAAACAATAAATTGTCAGGAGAAGCGTTTAAAAAATTGACCATATAAAAATCAATTTTAGTTGGCTTTATTTGGTCAAAATATAATTTATTGACTTTTCTAGGTAGTTTTATATTATTATGTGAATTATGTTTTGCTCATTTATACTTTTTATAAAAGAATAATAAACAAAAATAAAATATAAAATATAAAGATAGAACAAAAATACAAAATAAAAATGAATTTTATTTTAAATTTTGTTCTATCTAAATGAATAAAAAAGCATTTCTTTCACAACTTTATTCTTACATAATATAGTAAACAATATGAAACGAAAAACCAAATGAAAAACGTCATTTTTTTTTCAGCTTCAATTTTTTTCTCATGCATCTTATCTTAAAATTCTTAAAACATGCTTTTAATAAACTGCTTATCAGCGTCTGGAATTAATTTAAATAATTGGTATAAATAAACCTTGACTTCGGCGAGTAAACATTTTTTTACCACCGGACATGGTCTCACATCTGGCAACTTAAAAAACCCTTTGTGGCTTCTTGTTCCAATACGATAAATTAGATTTGCCTGTACAAAATCTTTTTCATCTTGTATTTTTTTGTAAAATATTTTCGCAGGAAATTCTGGTAAATATTTAAGGACCTTAACCGACGCATAAGGTAATTTTAAATTAATATTCTCTGAGGACTTCCCGTATTTGAGTTTGCCCTGGCTCTGAAAATTTTTGTGTTATTTCCTTGATCTCCGGGAATTCTTCCATACACTTCTTTAAGGCAAACGACAACTGAATTAAAGGTATTCAATTTTTTTGAATAAAAGAAACAGGAAATATTAGATCGTGGACGAACAAATACATTCTCCATATCAAAACAAATAACGGCCGTTGTTTTATCTGTATTCTGGCGGTCCTTATACTTTTTATTTTGCAAAACTCCTTTGATTTAAAGTGTTTTTTAAATTTCTCTACTTCTATAGCTAGGTTACCACCATTTTTTAAAATACGATATTCTTTGCAAATGCCACATTTTGGTTTAAGAAATTAGTAATTGAAGATGCTTCGATAAAAGCTCTTTTTAACGAGTGTAATATTTTTCTTATTACATTCCTCGTATATTTTATTGTTAGAATTTAAAAAAGCAAGTGAAATACAATAAATAGATAACAGAATAAATTTTTGACCATATTTTCTTGCTTTTTTTGCTTTTAGCACGAAATTAGGACACAAAAGAGCTCTCATGTATCGCAGAAATTACAGAATTATAATGTTCTATCTCCAAAATTGCGACAATCCCATTGGCGAAGCAAATATAGAACAATTTTCAAATGCATTTTGTAGCTTAAAGAGTAATAAACATTGTTTTAAGTCATTGTAAATATAACCATATTCATTAAAATATCTTAACCAAGCTAAAATCCCAGATTTGGAAAAAAGTGCAGAAAGAACAATATAATTCTCGCCTCGCGAACTGTCAACTAACTTCAGCCAGTGACTAAAAACCTGTTGCTAAAATCAGGCCGTGACTAAAGTGCCATAAAGCCTCAGCTTGTCAATGTGTATGTGTATTTAAAAGGTCACTTAGTGTCTTGGAAACATGTACGATATTGGGCGTTTTAAAGGGGGAGGTAGAAAAAAAAATTTAGTTGACTCGACTAGTAACTACTACTAGAAAGTGTTTATTTAGGCTTAATTTGATTATGAAATTATCCCAAAGCTAAACGTTGACATGTTAAGGTTTATTCAATCTTTACCTTTGTTCGGATAAATTAACTGAGACTTTGGCCCGTATGTGGGACGTCATAGTCATTGTAGTAAGTGCATTGCAAGCTATGATAATTTCGTAATTTGCCAAGGTCCGTTAATTTGCCGCACACAGATGTGCACAGGCGGCTGATTTCCGGGAGTTGCATCAAATCGAAGCAAATCGACCGTTATCACAAATTAAACTGAACGTCCGAGGCAAATATTCAATGTATGCAAATAATATAGGATTACCTATACGGTTCGTTAATATATATAAATGATGACGATACAATATTTGTTTTCAAAAATAATTATGAAATGCAGTTATTTTTCTTTTAGTCTTCTGCCCACTGCTCAACGTAGGCCTCTAAATTTTTTGATATCAGCTGTTAAATACTTTTAAAAATGGCGAATGCGCCGGGATTAATTATAATTTTAAACATTCAATTTTCTTAGTTTCTTTAAGAAACTTTCTTGACCCATCACTGGTAATATTCATAAGAATATAAGAAAAAAAAAAAAAAAATTGAACCTACACGTCGCCAAAGTTTTTTGTTTCGAATGCGTTCCACCAACTTCAAATACCGACAGACAGCTGTTTCGACCTTTATTGGGTCTCATCAGTGTCGGGCAACTTGGTATAGTGGAACACAATCAAAACAAAGTACTCCCTCAGCTTATATGCTCGGTTGTTAAGTCAACAGAGGCGAGATGTAAGAACATCAGGTGATCCACACCGTCAAACGACGTGGCCTTTGCTGCAATCGGTACATACTATGCAACCGGGACTGCACACAGCAATTGTATCACAGATACTAATATGGCCTAAAGGAATCTAGAATTAACCCAAACGGGCTAAACATTAAGGTAAACATTCAATTTTCTTAGTTTCTTTAAGAAACTTTCTTGACCCATCACTGGTAATATTCATAAGAATATAAGAAAAAATATAATATATAATTTTGATAAAATTGAATGAACGCAACAAGAGAACACAGCCACTAACGAAATAAATAAAGTCTTAAAAGAAGTAAATGCTTGGTCATGGACTTCAGTTTAATGCCAAAAAGAGTCTTGTAATAAATATTGGTACAGTTCATGATAAATAAATCAAAACAATATAATTTTAATACTACAAGAAACAGCAAGAAATCTGAGGGTTAGTTTTGATACAAACCTGAACTTTGAAAGCCATGTTACAAGACAACTTAATTCGTGTTATATGAAGCCGAAATCATTATATAATTAAACTTAAGTATGTTCTAAATACCAAGTACAAAATTTTTTCAACATTAATATACACCATTACAGGCTATTGCATGCTAGTCAACTACTTATATCTTAATGAAAGATTTAAAATAAACTGAAAATAATACAGAACTCTTGTATTAGATTTATATATTTAGTCGGAAAATTTGACCACATTACAATCTATTTGGAAAACAAGCATTTAAAAATAGATGATCGTTACAATCATAATTTTGGAAAATTAGTTCAGAAAGTATTTACCAAAAAATTGCCTAAATACCTATTCAACACCTTTATTCAAAGATCCAATATACACAATCTTGATTTAAGACTCAACCTTTTTTAAATACCTAGTCATAAAACTACAAAATTTAAGAATTCGTTTATGGACCTGTCTATACAACTTTTAACCGATAAAATATAACATAACATTAACATATTATTTAAAAATACAAACACATTTAATTTAGAGTACAATTTTTTTTTATTACCTGGTAATAATATGTGATATGTAATACTTACGTCAACTCCAAACGTGTTTAATTTAGAATACAAAAACTTGTTAGTAGCTGGTGATAATATGTGATATGCAAAATAAAATAGATGAAAAATGACCAAGCACTTTTGGGGAACGCAAATTGAGCACAAACAAGCATAAACGAGAAATTCCCAAGAAATTATTAACAGCATGGCAAAAAAATTATACCATTAAACGTTTTTTGGCAATGTTTCAAATTTTTCTTGATTATTCTCAATATTCTTGTAAGTATTCTAATCTTTTCTAATATTCTCGACAAGATTTCCAATTTTCTCAATAATTTTAGGTGTTAAAATCTATATTAAAAATCTTTTTAACTCTGTTAAACGGTTTAATTGAATCAATAAAAACAAATGTTTTTATAGTATACAGGTTGTCCATTTTTCGAGACTGAGAATTATATAATATTTCAGCAGTTTTTAAAGCTAGCAAATAGATTTTGGCAGAGTTAAACTTCCCTTCCCTTCCCTATATATATATACCTATATATATATATATATATATATAAATATATAGGGTAAAGTAGACAGTTATCGGACACTTTATAGTTATTGGACAATTAACATTAATACTGTAAAAACAAGAGTTCTATAAATAGTTACCTTAAAGTCAAATCATTAGATGACGCTGTATACAATTATAAATATCTCAGTCGGTTATAATATAGAACTACTTTATTTTGGGTCCAATATAGGACAAAAAAGTTTGCACTTTACTTTGGTGGAAAGATTTTTGTTTTTTTTGTTAAGAGCAGAGCTGTGTTTAAATTACAATAAAAAATATTTCTAAAAAGTAAACAGTATAAGTGTGCACACGTGGTATAAATGTGTTCCTCATGGTTTAAACATTCTCACTTTAATGCGTTTTAATTTTAATTCTGAAAACAAACAGAAAAATGGTCAGTGTCCAATTACTGGTTGGTAAAAAATGTAAATTTATCTTATTGGACATGTGTCCAATATCATACTCTATTTGTATCCCGGACATTTGCCAGCCAATTCTTATGTAAAATTGTCTCCTGAATCCGAAAAGACCATCAAAACTATAACATTTAAGCAGTTTTTGAGATATAGTCAATTCCATATTATATGTTAAATTGATTAGGTATATTTCAAAAACTGTTGTACTTTTTTAACTTGACATTTTCGGATTCAGCGAATAATATTTCATAGGAATTGACTGCTAAATGTCCCGGATACAAATAGCTGTTGACGAGAATTATTAGTGGCTGCTTTTTCGCTATGACATTTTTGACTAATTCATTCTTCGTCACAGGACATCTTGCAGAATAACAGTGATTTAAATACAGTGCATGATAGAGAACATAACAAACTAATGGCAACAAAATTAATAAATTCGGAAAATACTTGTAACATACCACCCGAAAAAATATTAGATATATATAAATCATCCTGTTCCGGCCTAAATGATATTTGCAACAATTTATTTCGGAAGTCTGACCAAGGAATTAGTAGTTAACTTCAGAATCCAAAAAAGGGATGAGGAATCCGAGAAAGAAATATATGAATTAAATGATTTTTACAAAACCGAAATAAAAAAAATTACCAATAACTATGGTCCATGTGTCCAATTACTATATAAAATGTTCAATTACTATACTTTTTTGTATGTTTTAATAAAATTAATATTAAAAATTCATATATTCTTATTTTTAAGTAAACGAAAATAAAGTTTAAACAAATAAACTATCCTTTTTATATATTTATAAGAAAAAAACTAAAATCTTTAAAACAACGGCATATAAATTTTAAATAAATAATATTCCTTAAGTGTCCAATAACTTTGTTCCTTTTCAACGAAACTAAAAATAATAAGTAAAACTTCTTTTTAAAATTTGCAACTTTTTTCTAAAGATAAGCAAGATACCCATGCTAAGCCTTGAAAAACGAACACCCTGTATACTATAAAAACGTATGTTATAAAAAATAAACAAAAGTCCTTTTTAAACCACACACAAGTAAATACAAATGGTTCTGGAAGATTTTTAAAATAATATAACTTTCAAATTTTTGTCATCATAATAACATTATATGGGTCTTATTTCTAAGCTTCTATTTTCAACTATGAAATTTGATTCCACCATTTCTCAGTTCCAGTATCCCTAGGATATATTTATTCTTGAAAACGTATTGAAAACAAAGCCCTTGAGAATATGTATTCGTTTCCATTCTGGAAGTACACACTTGCGTCATCTTTATAATTTTGTTGGAGTTTTGTATTATCATTTGAAATATTGTTGTGCGGGTAAATTTTACTTTAAGAACGTGAAATGAGGCGTGATATTTCACGGCGTATTTTTGTAACGTAGTTTATTTTCTAAAACATTGGGCATTATATTTTCGGAAAGTGGAAAAATAGAAAAACATGGTGCGCCTAGCTGATAAAATAATATTAGGAAAGAAAATATAATAACTAAAAACGAATGCTGTTTAAAAAAACGCAATAGGAAAATTTCGTTTGAAATAAAGAGAATTAAAAGAAAATAAACAAAATATATTTTTTTACTGGCGCACAATTTTTTTTTATATAACCCTATTGTTATAGTCAATATAGTTAATAGTCCAGTCTTTTTTATAACTTTTTCTAGAGCATTACCAAAAAAAGCATTTGCTAAGATTTCGTTTTCTTATCTTTTACTGTAAAAACTATTTTTTTTTAATCGGTTTTTTAACCCCATATCCCAAAATAAATATATGACTGCAACTCGGTTTTTCAATCGTTGGTTAACTTTATCTTACGGTTAATTTCCTTAGATACTATTGTTAACACAATAGTATCTATGAAAGTTAACCGTACGTTATACGTATAACAGGGCCGGTTTTTCAATCGTTGGTTAAGTACTTAACCAACGATTGAAAAACCGGCCCTGTATGATATTAAATGTCGTAGGTTAATATGATTGTCAAAAAATTGACAAAGTTTAAAATTTAAGTAAAATCAATATAAAAATGCATCCGTTTCTTCGTAAACAAAGACGAAAAAAGCCATATGTGTATGGCGAACATTTTCTTCAAAAAATCCTTGACAGGGCTTATAAAGCCCCTGTTTCAATTTTAAGAGACATTCAAATCATATGGTCCAGAGAACCCGCATTCCCTGCAAGTGTAAGGATAGTACTTTGCTTTTTTCTATGCCTTGCTTTCGCGTTACCCTTAATGATGTTTTTGGTTCCACCTTTGATGACCTTTGGAACCGCCTATTTGCTTTTTAGTGGAAATTTGCCCAACGCAAAATGGTTTGAATTGCCCGAGCTGGATCCAGAGAGACGGAAAAATTTATTGAAAGTATGCAAGGATATTGTACGAAGGGCAACTTTGAGGATTTCAGTTTTTGTTACGTTATCGGATTACGTGCAGACATTTCGGGCATTGGGAGTAATAAATTTTTGAAAATAAAAGCATTTTTAATTTTAACTTATTTTTATTTAAACAGTTTGCAAGTCGGTATACATTTGAAGGTTCTAATTGGTCTTAATCATATTTATAAATTTATACCACGAATACAAATCATTTATCGTAATTTAAAGAAAATAACAACAAACAAAACAAGTTCTCTATGAAATATCAGGAGCAGATTTGCAAAATGCATGTTGTCTAGTTTTTTATGGAACTTAGCATTGCTAATTTCTGAACAAGGTTAAAAGTTGGAAAAACTAGGAGACTTAAAATCATTTTGCAAGTCTGCTCCTTATATATGGTTAGATTAGTAATACTGAATAAGGAATATTAACAAGTCGCCCATCTCACCGCAAAACTCAAACATACAACATCTTTATACAAATCACTTTTTCAATCAAACTTCAGTCCTTTCGAGATGAGACGGTAACTTTGTGGACTATCTACATTACAGGGCGCTAGTAGAAAGATGTAAAATATTCAAAATTCTTCCCATAAACACTATATTACAAATTAAATCACAATATTTACTTGTGTAAATGTTTGCATAAACCTTATATGTATAATTTTTATTAAAAGCTCGAGTTAAATTATAAAATGCGCGGAGATGATTTAACGGAAAAATTTAATATTCAAGCTCTAACTAATTATGAGTTAGTGAAAAATGAACCAGATAAAACTCTGATATTATGTAAATCACTAAAAATAAATGCTTGAAGTATTACTTAGTTAGTTTCACATGTGCTTTACTAAATATTACAAATAATACAAAATTAAATATCCCCACAGTTAAATTAGTAAAAAACACTACCCCTTACTACAATTCGTAAACTAAACAACCGTTAGTCAAAAATAAAACCACGAAAATTTGAACCTATTTAATGTAAAAATTGTTATTGGATAAAAAATCGACTATTTTTTTCAAAATTTATTTAGAAATTATTGTACCAAACGACGAGAAACTGCTGTCAAAGTGGGATCCCTTAATATTAATATTCCCATTTAACTTTGGAATTTTATAACTCCTCTAAGCATTTTTGTATGGATAATATCAGGATATTTATTTTTAGCAAATTAAAGGCCCCACAAAAAAGGATTTTATCACTTCATCATGTGAAAGTTAAATTTACAGTTTATATATAATCGCAAAGTTTTTGGGACTCATTTTGTAAAACGTTTTATTTCGCTTAATTATCTCTTACAACGTTATTAAAATTCCTGAAGGATATTTAGTTATTTGCATTTTTTAAATTTTGTAAATGTTTGTAGAGCCTTCAATTTTGCACAAAAATATGTCATGGTATTATCAATAAAAAAATGCATTGAGGAATTTTACAATTTCAAAGTTAAAAAAACGCACATTTTATGTCTACTTTTCCAGAAAAACGATCAGACTAATTGTAAAATTTTATAGAACTTTATTTTGGAACGTTTTATTTTGTTTAAATTATCTCCTACGACGTTTTTAAATTTTTTTATGGATCTTTAGTTAGGTAGGTACTTGCATTTTTTTAAATGTTTGTGATTTTGCTAAAAAATAGAAAAATCAACTTTTACCTTAAATAACTTTTGAAAAAGTAAATTTAGCAAAAAATAATATGAACAATTTTTTGTAGACCATTTAATTTCCCACAAAAATATGTCATGGTGTTAATAAAAAAATGCGTTGACGAGTTATACAATTTCAAGATAAAAAAACGTATATATTTTTTTAAATTTTCTAAAGAAACTATCAAACTCATTGTAAAATTGTATAGGATTTATTTTGTAGAACGTTTTATTTCGCTCAAATTATCTTCTACAACGTTTCTAAAATCGTGAAGGATCTTTAGTTATTTGCATTTTTTAATCTTGTGATTTTGCTGAAAAATTAGAAAATTCAACTTTCACCCTAAATAAATTTTAAAATAGTAGTTTTAACGTAAAATTATATGAAATCTTTTTTGCAGAGCATTTAATTTCTCACACAAATATGTAATGGTGTTATCACTACAAAATTGCGTTGTAAGGGAATAAAATTTCAAAGTTAAAAAGAAGAAAGAAAATCGCGATATTAATAATAATATTAAGAGCTTAAACTTTAATTTTGAAAAAAAAAGTCGATTTTTTCATATATTCTATTATACATACATATCTACAGACAATAAATAAACTATCAAATAGCAAATAATCATACAATTTTTTTCACCATTTTGCATACTCACAAATATAAAGGTGCATCCATAAACTCTCAAAGTCCAAAGAAACTATAAACAGTCGATAACAAACCACACGACACCCGTTTTCAACAGGCGGCATTCACTGGAACCTCTTCGGCATTGCAAAATTACTCTTCCGCCTCATTGTCGGGAGAAAACCTCTTCCTCGCGGAATCACAGCTGGGAGGAACTGGTGCTCTCGTCTTCGGACGCGCTCTCGGATATCATCGCCTCGCCCGCCAAGTGCTTCGGACTGGGCAGCGCCTGCGCCGACCGCTGCCGATCCAGCTCGCTCGGCAGCGCGGGCAGATCGAGGTCCACGTCGGTCTCCTCCTCGTCCAGGTCCGAGTTGTCGTCCAGCTTCGAGTTGGCGCGCGGCGTGCTCGTCCAAGCGAACACGCTGCTATTCACCTGACACTCGAAGAACTGATCGTTCCTCGAAGACTTGCTCGAGGTCACGGAGCTGGCCGAGCTGCTGAGGCTTACCTAGAGATGTAAAAAAACGGTTTTAATTCAGATATGAAAACAAACATGAAAAAAAAACTAAAAAAAAAAACGGTTTTTTTTGTTTTTTTCAAAATGAAATTTTGAGTCAAATGTAGAATATATAGACCAGTGCAAAAGCCTTTAAAAATGGTAAAAAGAGAAAAAAATAACAGTAGGATGACACCCATTGGAAAAGGATGAGAATATAATAAAAATTAAAGGAAAAATAAATTACGGGCGATCTGAGTTCGGGAAGTGGGAGGGGGGGGTTTAACCCTTTCGGAGCCAAATTTAAATTACTTCGTTATAGTTGCATTCATTGGTTTTATTTTGAGATATTTTTGAAAAAAAAAAAATTGTTTCATTATTTTTTTTCATAATATGACATGTCGACTGGAATGGACAAAGTTACTTTAGAGAGGTCAAGTAATTATACGGTCATCTACTGTGTTTTATGTTTAGTCCGCTATAATGGACAACATGTTTTTGAGACAAAATATTTAATATTTAAAAATATAAATGGTGTTAAAAAAAATGTCCACTACAGTGGACATAGCGTACGAAAGGGTTAAGGGTAAAAAATGGTTTATCTCGATTTCCGGCAAAACTACAAGTCCTATTGAAAAAAGTTAAATGTCAAAGTTGTAGGTATTAAAAAGATCTACAACTTTTGTATTTACAATTTTTTCACATAACCTCAAAATTTATGTGAAAAATTCAAAAAACCAAGTTTTTGGTTTTTTATTTTTATCTTTTTCAAAAAAAAAAAAATTTTCCACGAAATTTGTTGAAAACTTACCTTTTTATGTCCCAAATACACTGTAATTTATTTGATTTGAAATATTTATTATTTCGCCTTATTTTGACTTAATATCAAAAAAGCACCCTAATTTTCAATCGAAAATTCTCGCGTCAAAATATCAGCTTTTTTCAAAAAGTCGGTGTGCTTTTTGTTCGATGAACTCTCTACTTTCTGATGGTGTAAAAAAATATATACATTACTATGGTAAATGTTCTCAGAAAATACAAAACATATTATAATGAATAACGTAATCAGAATGAAGTATATCTAAATTCAATAGTATGATTTACATGTATTTTTATATTTTATGAGATTTTCTGACATAAATGTTATTAGAATTTAATAAATAAACTTTTTAACTAAAAAAAATTGCAACAATCACATGTTTTTGATGAAATTGTACATAATGATTAAAATAAATTTTCGAATTCGAGTTTTTTCGTTATTCATTATAATATTTTTTGCATTTTCTGAAAACATTTACCATAGTAATGTATATATTTTTTACACCATCAGAAAGTAGAGATTTCAACGAACAAAAAGCACACCGACTTTTTGAAAAAAGCTGATATTTTGACGCGAGAATTTTCGATTGAAAATTAGGGTGCTTTTTTAATATTAAGTCAAAATAAGGCGAAATAATAAATATTTCAAATCAAATAAATTACATTGTATTTGGGACATAAAAAGGAAAGTTTTCACCAAATTTCGTGGAAAAATTTTTTTTTTTGAAAAAGAAAAATAAAAACCAAAAACTTGGTTCTTTGAATTTTTCACATAAATTTTGAGGTTATGTAAAAAAATTGTAATTACAAAAGTTGTAGATCCTTTTATTACCTACAACTTTGCCATTTAACTTTTTTCCATAGGACTTGTAGTTTTGCCGGAAATCGAGATAAACCATTTTTTACCCTTAAAACCCCCCCCTCCCACTTCCCGAAGTCAGATCGCCCGTAATTTATTTTTCCTTTCATTTTTATTATATTCTTCTCCTTTTCCAATGAGTTTCATCCTACTGTTATTTTTTTTGGTTTCAAAAATTATCGACCCTGGTCTAATATTACATTTTTCATTATTGAAATTTTTGACCAAGACTAAAAAATGTGATTTCTTATTATTTGGTAGTTTCCACATTAAAAACCAATAGCAATGTAAAACTTCTACACTAATACAAAAAATGAAAGGATAAAATTTTTTTTTGCGATTTTTCGGATAGCTGTATATTTGTTAAAATGGTCGTATTGGAGCCGTAAAAAAAGCAATTCGAAGCTTGAAGTTTATAGTTTTGAGATTTTTAGATGAAAAACGTGCAACGCTCAATTCTAACGAATACCGTAATAAAAAAATCGATTTTTTTTATTTCTTTTTTGGTCCACGGAATGTTCTGACCACCAATGAAGAAATGTTCTACAAGAATTTGCTATTGTTTTTTGAAAAAAAAAATCCATACTCTACATAAATTTGAAAAATCATGAATCAGAAAAAAGTATCTTAGTTACTTTAGAGTAACTTAGTTACTTTAAAGTATCTAAGTTACTGTATCTTAGTTCCTTTATTTTTTCAACAAAAAGTATCTAGTATCTTGGATACTTTTTAAAAGGAACTGTATCTTGTAACTTAAAAAAAGTATCTTAGATACCGAAATGTATCTTAGATATCAAAAAGTAACATAGATACCAAAAAGTATCTAAGATACCACAAGAAAAGTTCCTTTAGTCAAGTTGTTCGAAACGGCCGCGGCCATCGAAGTTATTATAATAAGTATACTGGTATTGGTTGTTACATTGTACTGTACATTCTATAATGTTTAATGTATGTTTTTCATTTTAAATTTTGTGGTGTTTAATTAACGATTTTATCTCTTTTTATTTTTAAGATATTTTAAAAGTGCCTAAGTTAGACACTTTTTGCATTAGACCCTTCAATGGTTTTAATCAACTAGATTTTATTGAAAAAAATTGTTAAAAAAGTAAGCTTAAAATTATTTGAAAAATCAGGGTGGGGTTGGAACGAATTTTTGTTGGGCGGTTTATACGAAACTTATTACATAATATACAAAGTAACTAAAAAAGTATCTTATTAAGTAACTTAAGATAAGTATTTAAGTTCCTTTTTTTAAAGAGTAACTAGATACCCAAAGTAACTTCGGATACTTTTTCAAAAAGTAACTTATCTTGTATCTAGATACTTTTTAAAAGTATCTTTGACAGCTCTGGTAGGTAGTTACTTTTTTTAGGACCAAATCAAAACAAGCGCGGCCCTTATTGGTCAAATCGGTGGTTGTAGCGAGTGCATAACGCGATACTGTATTTACATTTAATAATTGTCATTTAGTGGCTAATTTTAGTCCATGGAAACATAAAAAAAATAGGCAAATGGGACTAATCTTGAAAAAAAACAAAAAAAAACGGACCGTTTTTTTTCAAGTCGCATCTCTAGGCTTACCGCGTTTCTCGTGGGCGTTCTGCCGGTCGGCGATTTGGTCGGCGTGGTTTTCGGCGGCGTGGAGTTCCTGAAGCTCCTGCGCACTATCCTCGAAGCGACGATGTCGGGGCTTTCGTCCAGATCCAGCACGTAGCTGACCGAATCGGACTTTTCCACCACGCCCTTCACCTTCGGCGAGGAAGGTGGCGAGTCGTCGTCCTCAAAGTCCTGAGTGAGCGAGGTTTTGTACCTCCTCTTCGCGACGCTGCCCTCGTTGAAAGAGTGCTCCTTGAACGAGGAGCTGCGCTCGAGGTTTTGCTTGGTGGCGCAGTGCTTCTCGTTCAAGCTCGAGTACAACAAAGACCGATTCAGAGTCGAGTTGTCGCCGGTGAGTTGGCAAATGCTGTTCATCACTTCTTTGCTCTTCTTCAGCTTCCATTGAAGTTCTTCGTTGTGCTGAGAAAGGCGCGCTTTCTGCTTCCTTTCTTCGCTGAAACTCTCCTGCAGTTTGCAGTTTTCGTTCACCAAACTCCTACAAAACAAAGTTAAACTGAAATATAAACAAGAAATACAAATATAAATCCACTTACTGTTCAATATCTAATTTTCTTTCCAATTGGGACTTGAGATCCTCGCATTTCGCGCTCAAGAAGTTCGCGCGCTCTTCCGCATTCTCCAGTATTTCCAACTTCTGAGTTGCTTCGCCCAAACTTTTACGTAAATCAGATACATCGCGTTGCTTGATTTCCAATACCGCCCTAAGCGACTGGACTTCCTACAATTTAAAATGACATTTGTGTAAGAAAAATTTAATATTAAAAATGTTTATAAGCATGCGTTGCTTGCCAAATAGTAATTTAAACCGCTAAAAAAAATGTTTTTTGTCTCTATGAATTGCATAACAAACAATTGGTTGCTGTGCAAAAATAATTGTCAATGTTAATGTTTCTAATTTTAAAATATATAAATGTCAAAAAATATGCCTTTTAGTCAAAAAAATCATACAGAAATTGAATCGGCAGTTCATTCTAATTTTAAAAAAAATATTTGTGAAATGTTCTAGCCGAATACCATGTGTGCACTCGTGATAAAATTTTCCCTTACTCAAGATTTTTCCTTGGAAATTTCGCTCGTGGCATTAACTCGACTAACGACTCGTGGAAAAAATAATGCCACTTGCGAAATTTACAAGAAAAAAAAATCTTGCAAAATTCAAAAATTTTATCGGTAAAATTTTACCGCTAGTGGTATTGTATACGACTATTCCACTCATTACTTTAGGGGCCAATAATAATCCAGAAAACGAGTGTTTTTTTTCAGTTTTGCAGCGATAAAACTACTATTTAGGTGATATATTTCCCTCGTCTTAATTTCCAAAAAACACAAACGCGCAATTTTGAATTACAAATGGTTTCTAGGTGAAAAAACTGTGTGACAGCACCTGTCAGCAGGTTTTTCGAGTTTACCCGCGGCAAAACTTGACAGCTGTTGTCACCAAAAATTGCAATTTATATTTTAATTGTTAACTGTTACTCATGAAATAATCTTCTCAAATACCATTCGGGCATCTAATTTTTCCTGTGAAAAAAATCGAAAAAACACAATGCTAAGTAATATTTTTTAACAAAATGCATTCGTGCAGGTGCAAAAATCCTCCTCTTCGACTCGGATTTTTGTTGCCACCAGCACTTATGCTTCTTGTTAAAATATTACTTAGCAACGTGTTTTTTCGATTTTTTTCGGAAAAATTAGATGCCCTTATGATATTACTATATCATGTCACTATACTTAGGTACTCTGCCATACTTTGGCAAAGCATTGCATAGCCTTTCTTTGCAACAAAATATTTTAAATATCTGATCAATTCCTACATAATTTTTAACGAGGAATTTGAAAAAATTAAAAAATTATCAAAAAACTAAGTTATTTGTTTACAAATATGATTTACTTTATTTTGTTAATTTATTTATATAAGTAATTATGCAAAAGCTGGCCATATCAATTGCTGTATTTTATAAATGTTTTTAATATGATTGAGTAAAATATAGTAAATCGACTATAAATTAAAATAAATAATTATTTAGGTTTTTTACCATTTTATTTAGGGAAAATACAATTTAAAAAATCCATACTATATTAAGTAAAATTGAATAATTATTAAATATTATGGTATGTAAATCCAGAACAATTTTTTTCTTTAATCTCTAAATAAGGGACAAAGTCTTTAACATTGTTCCTTTCTTTTTAGTTTTTAACCCCAATGGTTCCAAATATGGAATAATAATAAAACAACGTTATTACAAGTTACACACACTATTCCAAACGTAAAACTAGTCTGGAAAAGTCCGATTTATAAAAACAGATTTTTATTCGGATATGTGCAAATTACGTAAATCATAATTCAGCAAATAGTAGTATAAAAAGTTTTATGTTGATGGAAATATGCACAAATTAACTTATTAAAATATCAACATTCAAGTTGCCAGATTTTAATCAATGCTGAAATATTTACTTAAAGCTTAATATTAATTATTTAATAACTTTAAAATACCCCCGCCAACAGCAGCAACTTTATTATTACAATTAGAAAAAGAGATAAAAAATAGTTACTAGAGGTAAATTTGAAGGCTAAATCCAAAAATGCTGTAATGAAGTAATTTTTTAAAACCCAGTAACTTTAGTTACTATGTTCTACAAAAGTACTGCAGAACTTTTTATTTACCTGTATGCCGATTCCTTTCTCATCCCCATAACTCAGCAACCGTTCGTTCTCCTTTCTCAACCTCTCGTTTTCCTCATTCAGAACCTTCGTCCTTTCGGCAATCGCCTCTTCCAAACTTTGCTTCTCGGCGTCGACCTTCTGCTCTCGTTCTTTCGACTTCCCGTCGAGCTCCCTTCTGATTTTCGCGTTCTCCCTTCGCACGCCGTCCACCTCCTGCTTTTTCTCGTCGATCTGCTCCCTTATGGCCTCGTTCTCTTCGCGCAGAATGTCCAAGCGTTCCTCGTAGTTCTGCTGCAACCTCGAGAACTCGGATTTCAACGTTGTCAGCTGGTCTTCGTGCTGCTTCGTTATTCGCTTGGTTGCGTTCTCTTTTTCTTGCGTCAGGCGGGCTTCCAGCTCTTCATGTTGAAGTTTCACTACAATAAAAATATTAAGTATAATGAAGATAATTCTGGGAACTGATCAGTTTTGTGACAAACATCTTGATATTTATCAAAATTACTATTTAAAAACCATACTTATTCATTTTAATAACATGTACCTACATTATCTACAAAAATAGTAATAAAAAAACTAGGTTTAAAAGGATTGTACTGCCAAAAGTCAAGCTTGCAGTTGGTAAAAAAACTAGTCTCTACAATGGTATAAAAATCTTCAACATGTTACCTAATAACATCAAAATTGTAAATAACCCAAAAAAACAAATTTACTTTTAAGCTTAAAAAAGACTGGATTACCAAAAACTGTACCAATAATTCATTGTTAACTTAATAGTATTAAGTTGGAATTATAAACTGTAGTCCTAATGATAAAGAAAATATATATTATTTTAGTTTTAGTTTTAGATCCTAGTTTTAAGTTATGTACCGGACCTATGTACAGGTAATTTATTACCTTCAATAAGAGGAAATTATATTTGATGTACACTTATATCTGGATGTTAAATAAATAAATAAATATTTATTGGGTCACTCCATGACAAACGATACTGAGGGTGAAAAAATAAATATGTTCTTTTTGCATTAAATCTGATGAATTTTGAAAGATTATAATGTGCGACAAAAAAAACTAGAAGAAACGCGTAATTTTTAAGTTAATTAGTCTTCAAAATCTGTACTCAACCCTGCTTAAAATACCCCATAGAGACCCTGTTCAAACCGATAGATATTTGTATCGGGATTTATGGTGTTTCTATAGGGTGTATCGGTTTGTATAGGACCCATAGTTGAGATGTATGGTTGTTCTATAGGGATATCCACCCTTGATTTATTTGCTATCGGTTTCAATGGGGAAAATACACATAAATGTAGAAATTAGTTTTTCCCCTATAGAACCCCATAGGTTTTCATAAAATTTTGTCAAATGTTTTATGGTTGCTCTATAGGGATATCCCTATATATCCTTCATTGAGTTATTTGCTATCGGTCTCTATAGGGAAAATGTAAAATTTATGGTGTGCCTATAGGTAATTTCCTATACATTTTCTATCGAGCCGTATCCGGAAAAAACCATGGACAAATGCACATATTGAATCCGGTAGCGCCCGATAGATTATTTTGTATAGGTCTCTATGGGGTATTTTAAGCAGGGAAGTGAACTGGCTGAATGACCATTGTGACTATTGCAAATACGAAGAAGAAGAAACTGTCAATCTGTCAACCGTTTTGCCACATTGCGATTAATAGTATTTTATCTATTTTGGTTTCATAATGACTTCATTATAACACCGCTTTTGGTTCTTTAATGATGTACTTTATTCCACCCAAAATTTTGATTTTATAGGTTGGCTACTGGTAAAATACAATTTTGAATCCCTATAGGTTATAATATTTTTATGATTTGTTTTCTAGTACTTACGAGACTTTTCGTGCAATAAATTTTGTTTAACACCAAAGAAAATCCTTTTTTCTTCTTTAACAGCCGCTTATTGTAAATACTTATTGTAAATTAACGACGCCATAGCGAAAGAATGTGATAATGTTTGAAGGGTTAATGACCTTTCAAACTTCAAACTAAGATACCAACTATGTAAAAAATTCGACCAAATTAAATATAAGGTATAAAATTAATTTTCTTACTACCTCGACTCAAAATACGTTGTTTCGTCCCCGATTTCACGGCAGAAAGTTTACGTTTCTTGCATTGGTCAAGCTATACGCGCACACTCTAATAGCGGGAGTAATAGTATATTACACTACAAGGGCAGAAAGTGTGAGATTCCTGCACTGCGCGCCATGATGCCCGAGGCGAAGCCGAGGGCATCATGGCGCGCAGTTCAGGGCTCTCACACTTTCTGCCCGTGTAGTGTATACTATTTTTCTTGCTACCCCGCAGAAAATACGGGAAAAAATTAAATGTATATAAAAAAACTTGTGTCAAAATTAAAACGTTTGATTTAATTCTGACGTTTACATTCAAAATCAATCAAACTGTAGCGTTGTCATGGTAATTCAGCGGTGCCAATACAGTAAAAATAAAAGGTTGTATTTTAATTAACAAATTACTACTTTATAACAAATAAAAGTACCATTAAACACTTAAAACAACATAAAAAGTAAAAAAGTAAAAACATAAATTGTTTATTTGTTGTTATAATTGCAAAATTATGGTTTAAAACTGTCATATTTTTGTGTTTCTTATGTTGGCAGTACGAAATTAAAATGTTAAGCACACGACTAAAAAATTTTTACTCCCGCTATTAGAGTGTGCGCGTATAGCTTGACCAATGCAAGAAACGTAAACTTTCTGCCGTGAAATCGGGGACGAAACAACGTATTTTGAGTCGAGGTAGTAAGAAAAAATTTTTTAGTCGTGTGCTTAACATTCAAATTTCGTACTGCCAACATGAGAAACACAAAAATATGACAGTTTAAACCATAATTTTGCAATTATAACAACAAATAAACAATTTATGTTTTTACTTTTTTACTTTTTATGTTGTTTTAAGTGTTTAATGGTACTTTTATTTGTTATAAAGTAGTAATTTGTTAATTAAAATACAACCTTTTATTTTTACTGTATTGGCAACGCTGAATTACCATGACAACGCTACAGTTTGATTGATTTTGAATGTAAACGTCAGAATTAAATTAAACGTCAGATTTTAATTTTGACACAAGTTTTTTTATATACATTTAATTTTTTCCCGTATTTTCTGCGGGGGTAGCAAGAAAAATAGTATACACTACACGGGCAGAAAGTGTGAGAGCCCTGAACTGCGCGCCATGATGCCCTCGGCTTCGCCTCGGGCATCATGGCGCGCAGTGCAGGAATCTCACACTTTCTGCCCTTGTAGTGTAATATACTATTGTTTTATGAAATGTTTGCAAAATAGATAAAATAGCATAAAGAACTCATGTCATAAGACCTTTTGTCGCACTTGTCCATTATAAAACTCGCTCCTTCGTCGCTCGTTTTATAAATTGTCCGCGTGCGACAAAATGACGTCTTATGACATTAGTTCTTTAATATACTATTATCTATTTTGGTTTCATAATGACTTCATTATAACACCGCTTTTGGTTCTTTAATGAGGTACTTTATTCCACCCAAAATTTTGATTTTATAGGTTGGCTACTGGTAAAATACAATTTTGAATACCTATAGGTTATAATATTTTTATGATTTGTTTTCTAGTACTTACGAGACTTTTCGTGCAATAAATTTTGTTTAACACCAAAGAAAATCCTTTTTTCTTCTTTAACAGCCGCTTATTGTAAATACTTATTGTAAATTAAGGACGCTATAGCGAAAGAATGTGATAATGTTTGAAAGGTTAATGACCTTTCAAACTTCAAACTGAGATACCAACTATGTAAAGTAAAATTCGACCAAATTAAATATAAGGTATAAAATTAATTTGTTTTATGAAATGTTTTCAAAATAAACTGCGCACCACTCAATGTGTCGCGACCAAAAAGTTCGTTCTTTTTCAAAACGACATAACTTTTTTGTTTCTTGAAAGATTTTATTTTGGTTTGTGATGTCTACTAGCCTCATTCTCTGGCAATTTATGTTATAGATATGAATCTCACGGTTGGTCAAGTAAATTTCCTACAGGGTGATATGTTAAACAGTGAAAATTTTCAATAACTTTATCCAAGCCCCGTTTGTAATAAAATAATTTTTTTTTTCGTTTTTACTTTGAAATAATGAAGTATTATGTGTTACCTTGAAAGGTTTTTCAAATTTTTCGAATTGGAATCTTAGCAACGAAAATATGATTTTTTTTTCAAAAGAGTACATTTAAGGCTATTTTTAAGGCAATACACTCAGTCTTTTTAGGAACAAGAAGATAAGATGGTGAAAGATTGTTCCTTAAATAATTCTGAAAAAGCGACAAGCAACAAACTTCCATTATTTTTAGAGGGCCTCGGCTAAGACCACTTTTTGAAAATGACATTTTTGTGAAAGTTTGCAAAAACTAAACCTAAACCGATATTCACTTTCGTAATATGTTTTCTTCATAATTTTGACCTCCTGATTGTGATTCAGTTGTCAAATTTAAGTCTCAGATAAAACCAAAATCACTAAGAATCAAGATTCAAAAACAATTCCTGTCTGTTAAATGTGTCAATAAAATCCGATTGCTGGTTTTTACTGTTTTTTTTTACATATCGTAAATGAGTATTTAAGGGACCACCATATTGAGAAAATGAATTGGCCACATTTGTCTCCGGATATGAATCTCATTGAGCATGTGTCGAGCAGGATAAAATTGAAGATGAAAGAAAGGGAAGGAGGCATAAAAAATTTGGATGAATTGGTAAATGCTATTCAGGAAGAATGGGGTACCCCAGAAATTTCTAAGGAACTTGGTCGAGGGAATGCCCAGGAGGGTTAACGAATTATTACGGCTTAGGGGAGGGCCAACGAAATATTGAAAGGTATTATTGTTATTGTTTGTTACATTTTTCTGTTGAATGTTGAAGTTTTGATTATGATTATATCTACGCATACAATTTTCAAAAATGAACAAAAATATTTGTATTTAACTTTATTACCAATTATGTACTTATCAATGATGTTATCACTACTGCTCAATGTAAATGTATGTTATGTAACATTATCCTAACCACTCAAACAAATTGCAGTAATTTTTCCCAAAAAATGAATCCCCAAATTTCATCATAAATATGCCAAATTTTCATCATAAATATGCAAGAAACACGACAGCAATCGGATTTTATTAAGACATTTAACAACAGGGAATTGTTTTGAAATTTTGATTCTTGATGATTTTGGTTTTATCTGAAACTTAAATTTGAATCACAATCAGGAGGTCAAAATTATAAAGAAAACATGTCTCGAACGTAAATATCGGTTCAGGTTTAGTTTTCGCAAATTTTCACCAAAATGTCATTTTGAAAAAGTGGTCTTTGCTTAGGCCCCTCTGAAAATAATGGAAGTTTGTTGCTTGTCGCTTGTTCAGAATTATTCAAGGAACAATCTTTTACCATCTTATTTTCTTGTTCTTAAAAAGACTGAGTATATTCCCTACCAAAAAGTCTTAAATGTACTCTTTTGGAAAAAAAAATCATATTGCTAAGATACCAATTCGAAAAATTTGAAAAACGTTTGAAGGTAACACATAATACTTCATTATTTCAAAGTAAAAACGAAAAAAAAATTATTGTTTTACAAACGGGGCTTGGATGAAATTATTGAAATTTTTCACCGTTTTACATATCACCCTGTAGAAAATTTACTTGAAGAACCGTGTGTTTAATATCTATAGAATGAATTGCCAGAGGATGGGGTTAGCAGACATCACAGACCAAAATAAAATCGTTCAAGAAACAAAAAAGTTATGTCGTTTTAAAAAAGGACGAACTTTTTGGTCGCGACACATTGAGTGGTGCGCAGTTTAGATAAAATAGCATAAAGAACTCATGTCATAAGACCTTTTGTCGCACTCGTGGGACAAAATGACGTCTTATGACATTAGTTCTTTAATATACTATTAAAGAAATAATGTCATAATACGTCATTTTGTCGCACGAGGATAATTTATAATTTTGGATTGGACGAGTGCGACAAAAGGTCGTATGACGTGAGTTATGCTATTTTATCTATTTTGCAAAAATTCCATAAAAAAATTAATTTAATTTAGTCGAATTTTAATTTAGATAGTTGGTATCACAAAATCGATTCGCCATGGAGTCCTTAATTTACTTATTTACAATAAGCGGCTGTTAATGTTAAAAAAGAAAAAAATGATTTTCTTTGGGGAACTAAAAAAAATATAAAAATATTATTTCCAATATTATTTTACTAGTATGGTGTTTAAAGTATAGCCAACCTAAAAAAAATTTTGGTGGGATAAAGTATCTCATTACAGCACCGAAAGCGGTGTTATAATTATGTCATTATGAACGCAAAATAGATAAAGGTTATTTATCGCAGTATTGGTGGATTGCGTTACAGTCCCGAAAAAATTGATAATAATCACGTTATAAGTGTGCTTTCTTTTTACTTTAACACTGTAACACCCAAAACGAAAAATCAGGTAATTGTTTTATTATTATACCTTACAGATTGATTAATGTAATAATTTTTAGGAAAAGTCAGGTTATGGTGGTAATGATTTAAAATACCTACTAACTAATATCTGAGTACTAATTTACTAATTTACTAATAGACTAATTTGATATATTTTTTTCTTGATTAAAAACTTTTCGGGTGTTACAACTTTTTTTATATGTCGGTATATGTTTGTGTATTGCTTGAAAAATACAATAAGTATTATTAAGGCTCTTTAGACGGCCCACTAGCGCCGCCATAGTTAAAGCAGTCATACTTTTTTTAAAGAGGTGTGACTGCTTTTCCGATGGTTGTCAAAACGGCAACGGACCTACCAAAATACCAAATACTACAATTTTCGTCAATAATTATGTTTCTACAATTTTTTTTTACCGATGGTTAGTCAATATTATACTTTTGGGGGCCTGTAATTTTTAGGAATGTTTTCCTGAGAAATGTCGCTGAATTTCAAATAAATGTAACAATGGTCAGGACATATAGGCAGAATCGTGAAACACCCGAAACGCACACTTTTCGATATTCTATATGCTAAACTGTACTAATTTTACAATTTAGATAGAACAGCTAAAAACGTAGAGAATAAGGCACTTTAATTGCTAAAATATTATTTCAAAATACCTTAAAATTCATATTTTGGTTGAACAAATGTAACACCCGAAACGATGGAATAACCCTATTATAAATAAATTTGTATGCTTACAATTTGAAATGGCTAATGTATGACTTTCTATAAGGTCTTCCAATTGTTTCTTCTGTAACGCCCTTTCTTCTTCCAAAGCTTGCAAATGTTCACTTTTTTCATTGTTTATCGATTCTTCTAGCGTTTCGTATGACTTTTTCCACTCTTCTTTTTCTGATTTTTGTATGTTTAATTCTCTTTTTAATGCAGGTGCTGAAAAAGCATCCACCTGAAAAAATAAATAAATATAAAAGTTTAATAATTTAACTGACTGAAATGTGAAAAAAACTTTCATTAAATTACACTTTTATAAGTGAAATTATTACTGTAATAACAATGCTTATTGTGTAATAAGGTTTTATAATTTTATATGTTCAAATATCAAATTTTAGTTGGTAAGCTTTCTTTTACAGTTTTTAGATAACTAAAACAAATCGCTGGGTAAATTGCTCGCAATGGTTGAATCGTTGCAATTTCCTTTCATAAAATGCGAGTGTGGGCGATTAATAACATCTTTAAGGCTTTCTTTTGAAAGTCGTTGAGACATACTGAACATTGCCTTCGGTAGATTTGTTTTGAGATGGTGTGGAGACCCTTTTTAAATTATTAATTAATTCAGTGACTTACATTGAAGACTAGATGTTGAACAAGTATCGCAAGGGCTTCAACTATACGGTGGTCTTCTTTCGAAGTCGTTTGGTTTCTTTTGGAAGGTCCCACGATCAGTTGTCTGCTCGGCTTTACATTGTTTCTATTATCTGAAACTAAGGAGGAAAATTATTAAAATATTGTAATCCCTAAATGGGAGAAATATAATTATTTTTACAGGCTTGGTTGAACCGTGGGAAGATACCTTCGTTATAATTACCTCATACAACAATTAATTAAAAAAGTTTTCGCAAAAGTCACTAACCTTTTAACAGGCGCAGTGTGTAATTTAAGTAATAAAATCGAGCACATACACCTAAATTTCTTGTCTATCACAGTTAATAAATCATCAAAAGTCCTCTTGAAATAACAGATTATTTCATTGTATTTATGAGGACAAAAAAATAAAATTGAATAGTTTTTATTGTAAATAATTAAATCATTAACATTAAACAGCGCAAGCAAATGCTGGCTTGTGAAGTATGAAATGATATTTTTTCAATTATGAACATCTGCCATTAACGGTAGTATTCAGTTCAGTTATAATTTTAATAGGCTTTAAGGCCACCCTGTATAATTAAAAATTGATAAATGCTTTCTAATACTATTTGGAAATAATGAAACCATATAAAATTTAAATCAAAATTTAATAAATTCGCATATTATGCACTCGATCTCCATACATTTGCAAGTACCCGCCACTTTTCGAATAATAAGCTCTAATTTTTAAACTTTCTAAAAAACCACAAGCGATAAATATAAATCTATTTAAAATATCCATAATTTATTACAGTATAATCACAGAATATTCTGTGGTATAATCCGTGAGGATTTTGACCAATTAGTTTTGTAACAAAAATAATGAAAGTATTTTTATCTGGGATGCCTTGTTTGTATTTCTACCTAATAGTTAAACGTTAATTCAATCGTAAGTATATTTGTACAATAATTATTTATAATAAAAGAAAAAATATTTGTTGTATTTATACATGGAAATTAGGTAAAAGCGTAAAATTAATAGGGTAATAGGTAAAAGTATTTTCTAGTCTGATTAAAAATTAAATTTAACCTAAATATTTATTATTAATTAATAAATTTTCATTTTTAATTAAAAAATAGTATTAGTTTCGTAATAATATTTTTAACATTTTTTTAGTCTCAACTTTATAACGCCCATTATCGTGTTCCATGACACTAAGTGACCTTTTAAATACACATTGACAAGTTGTGGCTTTATGGCCCTTTAGTCACGGGCTAAAGTTAGTAACAGGTTTTTAGTCACGGGCTGAAATTAGTTTTAAGTTAGTTGACAGGTGTCAAATGTCATACAATCGTTAAAATAAAGTGCCTATCTTGTAAAAATACACTAAATGTGAAAATTATTTTATGATCTCAATAAAAAAATAAAAACGTACTATTTTCAAGAAATAAATTTTTATTTACACAGAAAAATTTGAGATTTTAACGCCGGTAGATTCCCAAGTTAGTAATTCTAACGGGAATTCCAATAAATACAACTGTCACTTTTTGAACCTTTAACATTTCCCATGTAAGAATTTTTAATTCTTTGTGATAATATTCTGCCATTATAGTAATAAAAAAATCAAAGCATAAAATATTTTCTTAACATAATCATATTTTGAAGTTATTTTAATATTTTAAAGTAGTGTTGCAACGGTTACGGTTACAGTTACGGTTAATTCACGGTTTTCGATATTATACGGTTAACCGTAACCGTATACGGTATTTACGGTTTTTCATCGAACACGTTTCCGCTTTTGAGATTGTTGGCACTAACGTATTTATTATGTATAAATTATACAGTATAATATATATTATATTACATATTATGTATTATATAATATATTTAAAAAAATAAAAAAGTCGAAAGTCAATATTCAAAATTTACGCCAGTCAATTTATATTATTCAGGTACCTACTTAGTTTTTACTGTTTTTAGGTTTAAAATGTTACTCATTTCATTTTTTTTTTGCAAATTCTGCGGAATCAGCCTGTTTCTCTTTGGTTTTGCACAAGACCTGCAGTCGAAAACAACCTCTCCGAATTCACTGACGATGGTTTGTATACAAAAATTGACTGCCGTAAATTTTGAATATTAACTTTTGACTTTTTTGTTTTTTTAAATATATTATTCAGGTACCTACTTAGTTTTTACTGTTTTTAGGTTTAAAATGTTACTCATTTCATTTTTTTTTACATAAATTATTATTTTCTTAATTCTGCATTTTTTTTTTGAATAACCGTGAATGTATTCGTAACCGTAGAGATAACCGTAATCGTAACCGTAACCGTAAAACCCGGAACCGTTACATCACTATTTTAAAGTATTAATAATTGTTAAGTTCAATTAAAATAATAACGGGCAATGTCAATGGGTAAAATTAAGTCAAAAATTTTTATTGGGATGGTTACTTTATTTTCGTATAGATGTCGCTTTATGCAAATATTTAATTAAAATCATTTTTTGGATAATAATAAGTATTTGTCGTAGAAAAAGTATAGTATGCAAGCTCGATCGTGCCTAAATTAAATTCGTAACTAAAATGGCGTTTATCAAACTTGATACATAATAATATTATACTATTATATATTATACTGTTAAGGGATTTTGTTGTTGTTGTTTAGGACAATTTATTAATGTTAAAGATTTTAATACAATTTGTTCAAAAATGCTACTATGATGTTTAAAAAGTTCATTTGACAACTATGTCAAATTTGTGTCAATAAAAACTGCTGTTTAATTAACTTAAATAGAAAAATTAGTAACTAAATAAATGGAGGCATATTTTACATTTTAAAATATTATATAATAGAAAAGAGTTAAAAAATTTAATTATGCTTGCGAGCGAGTGTTTAATTAAATGAGTGTCTAGAAAAGTTGACAAGCGAGTTGCATATTATACTTTTTCTAAGACAAATATTTATTATTATTTTTTAAAAATGATTTAAATTAAATATTTGTATAAAGCGAAATATATACAAAAATAGAGTAAATCGCTTAAGAATTCCCAACTGGGAATCTGTATTACCGGACAAAATGTCAAATTTGTATGTGAAAATCGAAATGTATCCCTTGAAAATGGACTAACAACCGTTTAAATCTGATATAGAAGCAGTTTTTCACAGTGAAAGTTTTATGGGCACTTCACGGTGGAGTCTTCACCCGAAATTTTGAATGCTTATCAGTTAAATCTAGTTTACTATTTAATACTTTTGTATCTTTGTATTAAGATAATAAAATAATTCCCACATTATTGTTTCACAAGAAGGGTACTTTATTTTAACGATTGTATGACATTTGATAACTGTTAAATAACTTATTTGGTCTAAGAGTCTACCCTTCACAAATACTTTTAAACTATTTAAAAAAATGTTTAGCAGAATAAATATTTTAAATGTTTTTATGGTTTATTTACCAACATTGATTAATTATTAAAAAAAATTGGTATATAAAGAAACGTTTTATTTCTGGATGATTGCTTGGCAAATATTTGAAGAGTTATTTAGATCTAAAATTCTTTTAATGCAGCGATAAACCGCAAATAAAAAGAAGGAAGTAAGTTTTTTGCTATTTCAGTGTTTAGCATTTATATTTTTATATTATACAGTCAGTAACTTCCAATGATTAATTCGCATCAACCCACTTTATAAATTATAAGATACAATTTAAAACTTTTTTGAACCTAACATAGATTGTACTCACTACATTGTATCACAACAAATTTTATTACAACCATTAAAATAACCATCATATAGAACATTTTCACTTCGGTTCACTTTCCAAGTTTCATAGCAGAAATCAACAGTTTACATAATTATTAAATTTCTAGACTTTTGTTCCCGACACACTAAACTAAAAGGTTTAAGTTTAACGACTGTTTTCTACTTCTGTTTTGCATTTCAAAGGAAAATACATATTTAACGATCACCATATTTATTATTTTTAGTGTGGTTAATAAATAAACGTAGGTTTGTGTTTTCGAGGTGTTTTCAAAACAATAAAATATTGATGTACCTTTCAAGTAAAGGAAAGGTAGAAATATTTCAAGATAAAAGTATATTGGCAAAAGGTAATAATCATCAATAAAAAATTATTTGCACATTTTAATTATTAATAAAAATACCATACATATTTGTAATTAAATTTTTAACGCAACAATTCTGAAATTCGAAATATCATGATATTTTTTCATTAAAGTTGATAATTTTGTATGAATAATATTATTAATAAACTTAATCGATTTTTCCATTAAATTATTAATTAAATTATTTGTAAATTATTTGTAAATTGCCTTTACCTCTCACTTTATCTTTTTTCGCTACCCATGCCGGTTTCACATTATCACTGTTATCTCTATAAAAGTGAACTTCACTGATCTTATTTCTTTTACCGTTGACCCCCATTGCGTTGCACAGGAATATTGCACCGTTCAAATTAAAATCTAAATAGTCTTTAAAGTTTCGCACTATTATGATAACTATTTATGCGGTCATCAAAAACATCGTAAAGCATAGTAGGCGCACCGAACAAAAGAACTCAACTGATGGATGGATGGATGGAACTACTAGACGGACCGAAACAATTGAACAAGCACTCGTATACGAGTCGAGTGGTAGTAGTAGTACTTTCTTCGTTGGCCGCTTGGTACTTTCTAAACTGCTAAGTGCGATTTTATGAAGGGGTATTTAAATTTTAAATATCGGATACATTTTCAGGTAAATATATAATTACATGCTCAATAATTTATTCAGTGGGTACTACAAAGTTTATTTTTTTACATTAGATTGTAACTTAAAAGAAACAACTGTTTGTTATTTTGAAAAGTAAAAGTATCTTCTACTAAAAGTATGTAAACGATAAAATTAACACTTAATTCTTAAGTGTTTTGAGAAACAAACGTCCAATTTTTTTCTTTTAATCAAACCTCATTTAATACAATTTTTTTTATTTGTGAGGTGACAACAAACATAAAAATACTATTCGTAGTAATAATGTTAAACATAAATAACTGAACCCCATAAATTACAAGGGCAATTACAGCGCTCAAGTTCAAAGAAAGCAGAAGATATCTAATTATACAAATTTTTTGATGTCTTAGGTTCGGCAATAAATTATATAAAAAGAACGGTTGTGGCCTGTTACCACCAAAGTGAAAAAAATAAAAAAGGGATAATTGGGCGACAACTCAAGCTTGTTAACCGAACAGTTAATTTTATTCACTTAATTATTTTCTTGCTTCTTTTGGATTTATAATGCGTTAGAAATGTACTGTACTTCTATGAACGTTATTTGAATACATTATGTATTTAGATTACGCGGTTCTTGCATTAATATAATATAAAATTTCGTACTGGGTAAATAAAATGTTTATTTATTTATTCATACATTTATTAAAATTTTTAATAACCCCCTTTGCTTACCCCCTATTAAGATGCCAAAAGAGTGGATTAATTTTAGACAGAAGAACATTTAGGAAACTCTGCATAAGAAATTCATAAAATTAGCATGCCCCATTTTGTTTAAAAAAAAAAAATTGCACTACTAAAACAATTTAACGACTTAAAACATAATGTAATTTTGTAATCTATATGGAAATCCAGAAAACTTAAAATTGCTCTTAAACGACTAATCTTTCCAGTTAATTGGTCAAAACTGTGTTTTCCCCTTAGTATTTGATATTTATAAATAACACAAACATTACAAATTCTCCGAAAATAGTTTTCACGTTTTCATCAGCTTGGACTCGAAATCATAGCAGGAAAATCAAGTTTTATACAAGTTTGTATGCGAGGTTAAATCTTGCATAATACATTTCCGTAATTAACAGTTCCTAAACGAATTAAAGAAACAATAGATTTTTTTAACCATTTAAATACAATGGACCTAATTATGCAATTTGGTTTGTTTTTGAGTATTTGGCAACTTCCCTGGACATAAATTTGTTTGTTTGTTTGTTGTGGTAACATGTGAAATTCGTTAGAATTATGGAATAATAAATTAAAAAGAATTAGATAATGAAACGAAATTCATCAAAGTAAACATGCTTTCCTAATTTTTATATAATTAAAAAATAGGTTCATTCAGTAATTGAAATTAAAATTAGGTGTTTCGTAAAACAAAAAGTTATTTCAACAAATATATAATTGCATGGATTAAAAAAGTATACAGGGTGTCACCAAATAAGTTGTCATCCTTTAAGGGGATGATGGTACAGCCAAAATAAGAAAGTTTTTCCTCAATCATTCTTGCATTTTTGTCCCCAACTGAGATAGGAATACTAAAAACATTTGATTTAGCTATGAGTGTCCTTTTTATCCAAATGGAAACTTAAACAAACAACATTGTCGTTATTGAAGCAATGAAAATCCTCATCTTATCAAAGAAAATCATACTGAAAAAGTTATTTATTGGCCAAAATTTAAATTTATTTTAAAATGTTAGATGAAACAATACAGCCAATAATAAATGAACTAGAAAATCAAAGAGGAGAGAATGATAGCTTTGAATGATAATTTATTGCATTTTCAGCAAGATGGGACTTGTCTGGATCAGAATCATCCAGAAAAGTGAAGATCGCTAGAAGAGGACCAAAAAAATGGCCCCAAGATCTCCAGATCTGACACTTAGTAGTGTGCAAAATTTTAAGTTTTTTAATAATTTATTTCTAAGTTTATAAAAATATAAAGTATGATTTTAAAAAAATACTAAGTGTCACATGTATGTGCCAGGTTAATATTATAATATATATACAGCTATAGCTGAAACATGACATAATTTTTTTATTTGAAGCCGATTTAGGACTATAGTCAAAAAATTTTCATGCGTTTTTAATTAATATGTCAGTGCTACGTATTTGGTTTGTTATTTTTTTTTAATATGGAAGCTAGATTTTTTTCCTTAAATATCTGAAATAGGTTACATTAAAATATAGCTTAAAATTACTGAAAAAAACACTTTAAAACAATTTACAGTTTTATAATATTGTAAAAACTGGCGCCCTATGTATAACGTTTAACGATTTAACGACATTACCTCTATTAAGAGGTAGATTTTTAACCAAATAAAATAAGATTAAAAATAGAAAGTAAGGTAAATGCCTCATGAATAAATTTGCCTAATGCCTGACTACATAAACATTAAAAATAAATATAATACTTTTAAAACCCTATACCTAATCGTAGCCACACATTATGTAAACTAATAGCATTGATCTTAAACTTTTAAGCGGTATTATTCTAAATTAATAACCTGAAACAAGATTACGATTGCATAAGAACGTAGTAGTAATTTAATTGTATTACTAAAGTAGTAATAAAATGGACAATAATTTTCATTACCTAATTAATTGTTTGTGTAATTATGGTTAATAAAGAAAAACCATTAATTATGTTAATACCAACGCCGTAAATCAATATTAAAACGGTTCTCATAATTAGCTCGAAATTCAAATAACTTTTTTGCTCTAAAGAGAAATTCCAAATAAGTTTGTCAATGTATATGCAAACTTATTAATTGATTAATAATTTTTAAGTAATTTTTGTTACTTTTATTTAGGAAAAAACTTGAAAATATGAAACAGCTTTCTAAAACATGCATGCAAAAGAAAATACTCATACAGGATGTTTGGTACTTTCTGCTTACCTTATAATAAAAGTTGGTTTTACTCCTTATCAAACAATTTGTTAGTTATAAAAACAAATCTATTATTAAATTTTAGGAATTAAGATGATAATAGTTATTTATGTCATTAGGTTAAGAAGTAAGGCTTTTTGTGCTAAGCTCAAGGTTTAAAGGCCGACGTGTAGCGGAGGCCTACAATTGAGCGAAGCACAAAAAGGCACTTCTTGGCTGAATGGCATACAAAATTTTATCTTCAAAGCACTTTATATAGGTCGATTTAATTCAACATCAAAGCGGCCTAACCTCACTTTTTTAGAATCTCATTTATTTATTAGCTAAAGATTACATTAAATGTACAATAATTATTATTGCTTTTAGAAGCAGTAATAGTTTGACAATACCTAGCAACATGATTTAAGTAGAAATGGATTTTTGCTATTACATTGAATTCAATTAATTGTTTAATAAATAGGTAGGTATCTAATTTCAATTTGTTTGGATTTTTATTTAAAAAATAGGTAGTTTGGAATGTTTAAGGCTTAAACTTTAAGCTGTGTTTAACATTTAATTTCCCTGAAAACTTAAAGCAAATTAAAACTTAGAGATAATTTAAATCGTAAAAAAAGAATCGTGCGTTTTCTTGGTTGCCTAACCTCACTTTTTGTTTTATTATTCATATTTAATTTTACAATAATTTAATGAAAAATATTAAACATTAACAGTAAAACAAACAAATTAGTGCCTATTATAAATAAATTAAACCAGTTTTGTACGTTAATTTCTTAAAAAAGGATTAATTTGTCAAAACAATACCCCTAGCGAGAAAAAATCGAACTAATTACTTGCCTCATAAACATTTTTATCGGCCTAGGCCATAACAAGGAATTTCTTTATCGAATGTTGACAACAATAAAGTTTAAATTATAGACCGCGTGGAGATAAAAAATATTATTAAAATAGTATATATTATTATTTTAATTATTAATAAAAAATCTAGTACCAACGAGTATAGTACCTGGGCGACCGAGTACATCGACTAATATCTGAATTAAGCTTAATTTATACGTCGTTTCTTAAAATATCCCACGGTTTCACCTGCTTCTTAGACTTAGTTAAGTTCTATTATTATGCAAATGCATTGTTTTCAACCCATGCAGCAGTGAGATAAAGTAAACAATTACTTACTCTTTGGAGATTCCGTTTTCTTTTCTTTCGCTGAAACAACGTATTTTTTCGTTTTGACATCGTTTGGTGTATTAATTAACTTCTTTTTTTCTGAAACAATAAAATAACCGTTAGTTTATAACCGATTAATTATATAAGCTATGAAAGGGCATACACAAAATACACTTGTAATTAAATATTTATTAGTCACTTTAGAAATATCAAGATATAACTTTTAATTTCCAGCGACATTTCCTTATTTTGCTCTAAAATTAAGGCTACTTAAGGAAAATTATAAATGTTACTATATTATGATTACTGTACAATGTATATAATATATACGAGGTGTGTTCAGAAAATATCGGGAATTTTCATTTTTAGAAACAAATATTTATTTATTCGTCTACATTAATGTTGTCGCCTTCAAAATAGTCCCCATTGGATATTATGCACATGTGCCAGCTCTTCTTCCAATACTCGAAACACTTCTAAAACTCAATCTTTGGGATAGCCTTTAGCTCTTTCAGCGATGCGCTTTTAATGTCATCTATTCTTGCAAAACAACGACCCTTTAAGGTTTTCTTTATTTTTGGGAATAGGAAAAAGTCAGACAGAGGCATGTCTGGCGAATATGGAGGCTGGGGCATCATACAGTATTGTTTTTGGCCAAAAATTTTGTTCAAAATTTAACAATTTTAGAACAAATTTTTCTGCCACGCGTTTCATACTCAAAACATTTGAAAAAATTTAATGGGATGAGTCAATCGATATACCAACATTATCAGCGACTTCTCTGATGGTTTATAACCATTTCTTCCACTTTTTCCATGTTTTTATCGGTTTTTAATGTGCTTGTGCGTTCGGGGTCATCTTCAACGTCTTCACGGCCATCTTGGAAACCCTTATACCACTTGTAAACTCTTGTTTTACTTATAGCAGACTCGCTATAGGCCTTTGTTAACATTTCACAGAATTAATTTCATTTTTAAAGCAAAATTGGATACAAATTCTTTGATCCATTTCTTTTAAAGAACGAAAAATCGCCGAGCTCATAAAACACGTCTAACCTTAGCGGCTGCCACAGACAGAGTAAACAATGAAAACAGCTAAAGTTTTTATTATACTTCGGGGGCATGTATACCAACATAATAAAGAAAATTTTATGACAACCGCACCCTCCGAACCCGCGAAATTTAACAGTTCCCGTTATTTTCTGAACACACCTCGTACCTTTTGGGCTGATAGTTTGGGAATATTAATTATTAAAAGTGAAAAATTTAGTTTTTAATAATGTTTTAATGTTTTATAACACTTTTTAATGGGGTTTTGATAAAATTGTTTATAGAAGAAATGTTCCTTAATTTTCTCAAAATAT
The DNA here is from genome assembly GCA_921294245.1 of Brassicogethes aeneus. Taxonomy (NCBI): domain Eukaryota; kingdom Metazoa; phylum Arthropoda; class Insecta; order Coleoptera; family Nitidulidae; genus Brassicogethes; species Brassicogethes aeneus. The sequence goes on from OV121135.1 coordinate 51,364,310, forward strand.
TTAATTTCAAGGTCAAACTTTTTCAGTTTATTATTGTCTCACCCCTTTCGATTATTTCTTATAGGGTTACCTTAAATCAAAGGTCTACATCAACAGACCACAGAAGACTTAAAAAATCAAATTCTTGAAGAATGTCGTTCTCAGAAAATTTGTATAGGCTTGTCAAGAATCCAACGGGGAGCAATTCTAACATTTAATTGGTAAATGTATGAATTAAAAGCATTTTAAAAATAATTTTCAGATATTTTTTTGAAAAAAAAAGTGTTTAAATGACGAACTTTTAAATTTAATAATAATAATTTAGAATTTCATAATCTACAAAAAAGAGGGGGTACAATTTAAAAAAACGTCGTAGCTTCTACAAAAATGGCGGCAAATATAAAAATTTTACGTCAAAATGTGTGGAATTAAAAAGCAAATTTTGGGGAAAAAAGCACATTTTTTAATGAATTTTTTCCATACATTTGCCGGTCAGTGTATACATATGTGGGTAATTCAATCGGTTCTGGCTTGTTATTTCAAAAGTTAATATCCCACTGAAAATAAAATACTTGATGTCTAGTTTAATTAACTATGTTTACTTGATTCCTTACTTACTAGTTTAATTAACTATTTTTACTTGATTCCTTACTTATTTTAGTCTAAACGGGCATAGTAAATATATTTTAATTTTGTTGACGCAAACGTCATTACCGTGCCTTGTTCACATTCGAAGAACAACAACATATTATTTTCTTACATTTATTTACAAATTAAATCTTGCAATATTCTGTCTACACAGACGAAGAAAATACAAAATAATACAATGCAAGCAAAACATTTAATTTTAAAATGTTAACTTTTCTTTTAATGCCGTTTAAACTTTGTTCACACCCATGAGCGTCATTGCCGTGGCTACTTAAAATGTGCCTAATTTCATATTTAAATAAGCGATACATTCGGAAAATGCCAGAAGTTTTCGAACGTCTAATATGGAAATATCCTGCCTGTCTAACGTCCACTAGCATATGTCAAACCATAAAGTTGTGACTTGCGCCGCATGAAAACGAAAATGGCTTGTTACGTCATTGTCGGGGTAAGTATTATTTCAAAGTTTATGGACATACAAAATAATTACATTAATACAAAAGAGTCTTGCATTAACAAAAAGCAAATGGTAACTTGAAAATACCATTACATTTTCGAATAAGCATTGTAAAACACTCCAACCTTAAAATCATCATTACCGTGCTCGTCATTGTCGTGTCCCTTACATGTAACCAATTTAAAATATTTCATTTCAGTGCACTGAAATGAAATATTCCCATGGGAAATTAATTAAAATGACAAAACCACGAAACAAGTTGACCAACGAATCCAAACGACAAGCAGGACGTGAGAGACGCAGAAGAATAAGAGATGACCAAGTAAAACCGTGGGTTCAACTTTCTAAAAAAGACAAAAAAAAGTTACGTTTTTAGTCTTCATGTGTATGTTCATGAGTGGAAAAGTCCTAAAAGTGCAAACTTAATAAGATTTGCAATTTTTTATGTGTTAACGAAAATGGTTCCGAAACTGGACAGTTTTGTATATATACAGTATATACAGTATATACTATAGTATACTATAGCTAAAATAATATTTTTCTAGAATTGTTATTATTTTATATAAAATTAAACGATTTCACTGCGTATTTTTTATATTATAATACAAACAATAGTTCAATAGTTTTTTTTATTAATGTTGCATTATTTATATAAATAATAATATCCATTATAAAACATATAAATGTTTAGCAATTCAGTATACACGCTTAATTTTGCTTAAAAACAACTTTCATTGTCCACGATTTACTTTCATTTTTTTATATTGTTTGTAAGTGAGCATTTTCATTGCCTTAATGATGTTTATTATAAAAAATTAATAAATAACAGAACCATCAAATAAATTTAACAAACCATTGTGATGAAAGAGAAAGGTTTAATTTAATTTGACCAAATCAATGAAGTTTATTACAGTGGACTATTTTTTAGGCATAATTCCGTTATCAAGCCGTACAAATCATTGAAATAAACGAATGGATAAAAATAAACGTCAAACATTAGATCATCTGAACATGTAACCTAACAAACCAGTTTTGGTTACATAAATAGCAAATTATTTACCTTATAAATTACAGGTGAAATTTTGACCTTATAGAAACTGTTATTTTGAACTTTTATTTATTAAGACAAGTACCTTTCTGAGATATCCTTTCAATCTTGTTCCAAGCGGATTTCTTCGTTTTGGTTTTCGAAGGTTGCTGCCCCATTTCGAATCACTTTATTATCATTTTCAATATCACAATTTTTGCTACGATAAAAGGCACATCGTTGAGGTAAAACTGTTTTTGAGTCCGCGCATTTTCACTGACGTTTCTTGCAAGTTTCCTTTCCCATAGTCGACTTCATAATGGTGATAATACGCACACAGCGAATTTATTCAAACACAATTTGCATTGAATTAACTAGTTTCTGTTTTTACTTAAATGGTTTTAAATATTTATTAATGTGGTGATAATTAATAACTTTTAACAGCACTATCGCCATAATTTCGTAATAAAGCGAATTATAATTTAAATCAAGTTTTTTTTAAATGATAGGTTAAATGATTTTGATCTCTCGTTGTAACGGATTATTTATAAATAAATTTGGGAAGCAGTTAAGATTTTAACTTTGTTAATAAATAGCCTTAGGGAAACCTGTGTCAAATTTTAAATAGCTTGAATAAATTAACACAACTTGTTATGGTATTTTTATCACGGTTTATATTATTACACAGTACAACTCAATTTTCCTCCCATGAAAATTTTTAACAATTTTAAAAATAAAGGTTAAAAAACGTACCCGTATCTCACCGTTTCACGATTTTTTTTTACACAGCCATTCCTATTATTTTAACCTAAATAGATTTTTAATTCTCTATTTTGTTATAAATCATTTTTTTTCTGCAAATATTTTATGTTTTTACATAATACAAAAATTATACTTTTTAAGTATAAAAAATATTTCCTGTTTTAATTTTTGATTTTTTTTTGATAAAACAACAGATTTTTATTTATCTTATATTAAATATATGTTGAAAACAAATCTTGATCTTTTAGTTTGACGATTATACATTGCTGAATCTATAGTGGTATAACAATCTAAAAACACCACTTGATATACAGGGTTTCACATTCGTAGACCATTGGTAGTTTCTGGGGAACGGAAAAAAATATTGATTTTAAATTTAAAAGCGTTTATCCATTAAGTCTATTTTTTTGAATATTTTGAACAAAATGCCGGAAGTGACATCAACTTTGTTATTTCAAATAGAACACCCCATATAATTTTACATTTTTAAATTCTACATAAAATTCTGAGTAAAATTACTATACCATGTTCTATACCTAAAGTGAATAGTTTTCTAGAGGTTTGCTATAAGGTTTACGAATATAGGGGTAAAATGTTTGGAATCTTAAAACATTGTTTAAAAAATTCCATGTCAATTCTTTAACATTTTTCAACAAATTACCCGAGAAACCCCAGGGCAAATTGGGCTAACTTGAAAGTTTCAAGTTGAAACGTTAATAACTTTTTTGTTTAAAACCCGGTATGTTAAGAAATTGACATGGAATCTTTTAAACAATGTTTTAAGATTCCAAACATTTCTGCAAACCTAATAGGAAGAAAATTATGGGCTATTTTTGATTGACGCGAATTTGTCATATTTTAACTGAAAAAAATAATAACTCAAAAACTATTCACCTTACACCGAAAAAACAATTTGTTTGAGAGAAACGAAATTGATTTTAGGTAAACTAATCCTGTGGTTGTATATTGCGCAACTAATATAGACTTAAGGCAAGTAATTACTTAGTTTGGTAAAGTTGGTTTCGAACAAACTTATATTAATTTGACGTAAATGCATACATTTCTTTACAAATAGCAGATTATGTTCTTGCAACTAAATATTTATTTCTAATAAATTTTTCATTTCTTTGTATTAAACATGCACCTTAGGGTGGAGTGAATTTTATTAAATTTATTAATTGATTTTTCCTATATTATTAATTGTTGACTAAAGGCGTAAAATGAATAAATATCGAAAAAATATTCCAATTTTTTAATATCTTGAGGTGGCGCATCTGTCTCGGAGTTTTGAAAATTCTAAAAAAATATTACTTTAATAAAAGTAATAAAAATAGCATTATTTATAAATAAAAAGTTTATTTTAGTAAAATTAACGTGAAACGTAAACATATTTAATAGTAAATCATATGCTTTAAGTAACTTCAGGAGTGTTTATTGGTAGAAATGAGATCTTCTTTTTCGCGAAAATACTAATATTTGGTATCAAAATTTGGTAATTATTTTCTGACTTTAATTCTTGTTCTGATGAAACCATTTCTTGCTTCCGATCCACAAACCGAGACTGAGGATTCAGTATACTGGTTATAACCAGTTTTACACAGCGTTCCACTGCTTGGGTGTGACACTGAAATTTTTGGAAGTATAGGAAATGGTCACCCGAAGAAATCATATCGGTAATTTCTGTCATCGTATTTCATAGTCATAGGTGGTTCACCTTTTCTGTCGCCCAGTGAGTTAACTGGTACAAACGTAATGCTTCAGTATTTAGTTGTGGAAGCTTTAATTCCCGTAATCTCGAACATTTTGATTCTTTTCTCGCCTTTAATATTTTCGGCAATGCTAGTTCTCTGATCGATAGATATATTGTAGGTAACATAGCAAGTAATAGGTTTTCGGGATAAATATTTCGCTGAATATTCTTTATAACTATAGTTATAAGGCCTTCAAGTTTTTGTGGAGGTGTAATGCTCTTTTAGTCAAATTTAATATGTGAATAGGACCATGTTTGCACGTAGGCTTGCTGTTGATGTAAAACCACGTTGGGGCATACACTTTCATGATAAAAGTAGCCAATTCTTTTAGGTTTTCCGATGGATTTGCTGTCCCCCCATATAAACGAATAATCCTATTAGCCCACGTCAGCCATAGGGAATGTGCTAGCTTGCCTGGATCTTTGTAAGCTATAGCTAATATTTATCCCGAAAACCTATTACTAGCTATGTTACCTACAATATATCTATCGATCAGAGAACTAGCATTGCCGAAAATATTAAAGGCGAGAAAAGAATCAAAATGTTCGAGATTACGGGAATTAAAGCTTCCACAACTAAATACTGAAGCATTACATTTTTACGAGTTAATTCACTGGGCGACAGAAAAGGTAACTGAACCACCTATGACTATGAAATACGATGACAGAAATTACCGATATGATTTCTTCGGGTGATCATTTCCTATACTTCCAAAAATTTCCGTATCACACCCAAGCAGTGGAACGCTGTGTAAAACTGGTTATAACCAGTATACTGAATCTTCAGTCTCGGTTTGTGGATCGGAAGCAAGAGATGGTTTCATCAGAACAAGAATTAAAGTCAGAAAATAATTACCAAATTTTTATACCAAATGTCAGTATTTTCGCGAAAAAGAAGATCTCATTTCTACCAATAAACACTCCTGAAGTTACTTAAAGCATATGATTTACTATTAAATATGTTTACGTTTCACGTTAATTTTACTAAAATAAATTTTTTATTTATAAATAATGCTATTTTTATTACTTTGATTAAAGTAATATTTTTTTAGAATTTTCAAAACTTCGAGACTGATGCGCCACCTCAAGATATTAAAAAATTGGAATATTTTTTCGATATTTATTCATTTTACGCCTTTAGTCAACTATTAATAATATAGGAAAAATCAATTAATAAATTTAATAAAATTCACTCCACCCTAATGCACCTATTTGGGATAAACGCATGTGCTTTATTGCAACACAACAATAATTTCGTCACAAAAAAGCAACTTGTTATCACGACAGAATTAATTTGCCCAAAACGAAAATTTCATTGTCAGGAATAAGCCCTTTATTTGCAATAAAATTATTTAAATGCAGGAGAGGCTGGTTATTGAAAATCTAAATAAATTCAATAAAACAATTTTATTTTATAATATTTATAACAAAATACAGAGTATAATATAGAGTATAATAATATTATGTATACATATAAAAATATTTTTAACCAAAAAAATAAAACAAGAATACAAAACAAAATCTTAACTAGCTAACTGATTTTAAACAAAAAATATTCAAAAAGTTATCTCATACTTCAGTAATCATGTACCAACCTATACATAAAATATAAAAATTTAACAAAAGTCAATAAATTAGTCCTCATTAAAAAGAATAATAGTTTTATGTCCTTCTGTAATTGAATGAAATTTACTTAAATATCATTTTATTATAAATGGGATAATTAATTACACGATTAGTTATAGTTAATAAAAATTGTGGCAATATTTTTCGATGGTTACACAAGATATTTTGTCCTTTTTGCCAATTTTTATATAGATACAGGGGGCCTTCCTACTTTTCTTAAAATTATATGGACAAGTGACATTTAAATAAATAAGTACTCACCATTAATAGTTCACTCAACACACACTGCATTTTTATCTGCGTAAAATTATGTACTGCATGCATGTATTTCATACACTTGTTTACTGGTTCGTAACAAAGAAGTTGTTTGGTTCACAATGGCTGCCTTGCGTTTGCTAGCATCCCTACCAAAAAATATTTTAAACAAATAAATATTTGGTAAAAACTGATTTCTTTGTGTCAAAATGATATATTTTAATAATCTTATATTTAATATGATAAGTTGTTTACAACTTAATTTCATTTAAATGAATGGCAAAGTAACAACTAATTGACCAATATTTTCACAGAAAAATGTTCTTATTTCTAACCAATATGCGTAAGTTGTGGCAAATACATAATATATAAACTAAGACCCATGTTTGTAATGACCAAACTATTTTATCGGTGTAGGTATAGGACAAGGTACAGTAATTTTACTCAAAATTGTATGAGGAATTTAAAAATGTAAATATATATGGGGTGTTCTATTTAAAATAATAACAAAGTTGATGTCATTTCCGGTCAAACCGGAAGTGGCATTTTGTTTAAAATATTAAGTAGGCTTAATTGGATTATAACCGCTTTAAAAATTTCAAATCGATATCTTTTGCCGTTCCTCAAAAACTCTTAATGGACCACGAACGTAAAACACCCGTATTTCGTAAATGTGCAACACCCTTTATATAATTAAAATAATTTTAAAATAAATAAATAATCTTAATGGTTGTCCATTTATTCAGTGAATAAATTTTTCATAAAAATATACTGTCTAGCTGTTATCGAATCTGTTATATTATGTGCCGAATACCGTGGATAAAATTTTATTGGATCGCAAAAAATGACGTGATCTGAAAAAACGCCGAGGCCCGCGGGTATCACTTTTTTTAAGTCTATTTTCAAAATCTATAGAAATTTTTCATGGGAGGGAAAAAAATCAAATTTTGTCGTACTGTGTTATTAACAATGATGGGTATTTATTTCATTATTGCTTGCTTTTTTGCTACAAAATTTTGTGTTAAGGTGAAAATTATAAAACATTTAAAGAACGTTGGAAAAAAGTTTTTCTTCAAAACAAAGATAAAATTTTTTAAGTAGCACTAGTAGCTTGTAAAAAAAAGTTTAAAAATTTAAAACTTTTATTGTTTGGACCACCCTAATATTTTCAGAGAAAGCTCATAATGCTTATTGTGTGTTACTTAAAGACCTGTGGTTTCATCTATTTTTAAAGAAAAACCTTTAAAATGTTTACATTCTATTGGCGTATTTGGGACAGCAATCACCGCAGCACACTTATTTTTAAACGGTATAAACCCCAATAAATAAATCACAATTGTTTTAAGTAGCATCCGTTCGTTTAATGCAATGTCAGCATAGAATGAATGTCAGAGGACGAAATCGCAAAATAAAATAGAAATGACGTCCCGAAATATTAAAGATGACAACTTCAGGGTTACACTACATTTAATCGTATATTATGCATCAGTTATATCTTTAGAAGTCTTTTATAAAAATAGAATCTTTTTCTTTAACTTGGTGATAATTCCGAACATGTGACCTAAATTTAATTCTAATTTCAAGCTCATTTAACAATACATTTAAAAATTAGCTTTGGTTGGTTTTTAAGGAAAACCCGTGTTTAAACGTAATGAGACCACACAAATTCATAAGGAAATTGTGGGCAAGTAAATTATAAACGCCCGATTAGGACACATGGTTTTTGTATAAAATTATAATGATATTAATTAAATATGCGTAAATTAATTAAATTAATAATTAAATTATCCACTACAAAATTATTAATGAAATCAACATTAATCTTGTTAGGTACTATTAAAATCATTGATAAGGTTTCACTAGGTGTGCTTGTTATTGAACTTGACCTTTGTCATTCCTTACAATGGAAATAAAACTTTATTATTATTATTATTATTATCATTATGGTTAAATCTTGCTTATAAAAATAAATAATAATAATGTTTTTACAACTACCTTTTCAGCTTTATTACGATAAAAATAAGCTAAAAATAAGTTTTATTCTTGCAGACAACAAATAGTAAACCTTTATGTCGCAACTATAAAGATTTTATTACAAACAAATAATAATAATTTCGCTTTGGACTGTAACAGTTCTGGATGCAGAGACGGTTTGTTAAGTTTATTCGAACAATTTTATTGTGCATCCTAATTTTAATTCGTAACTAAATTGCTTGTACCTAGGTTGTATGTTTTTTTAATAATTTGTTTCCCACATAATGGAACCATTAAGTTTGTTTGGTAATATTGTATGATATTAATTATAATTGTTTGTGTGCTTTTTTATGTAATAATTTGAGGTAATGGGATATACAAATTTAATTGGAAATTATATAAAGATTTTATCAATTTTATTAGTAAATTTTGCAAATATAATTTATTCTTTAATACAAATTTCATTCAGAATTAATCTGTTTTAAATAGTATATTATGTATCAAGTTTGAAAAACGCTATTTTAGTCACGAATTTAATTTAGGCACGAGTAAGCTTGCGAGCGAGTGCTTAATTAAATGAGTGCTTAAACGAATTGCATACTATACTTTTCCTACGACTAATACTTAATATTATCTAAAAAATCATTTTAATTAAATATTTTTATAAAGCGACCCAATAAACATTTTTGACGTAATTTTTTACCATTAACATTATTTTAATTAAACTTATTAATGATTGAAAATATTTTATTCTTTTTTTATTACTATAATTGCAAAATATTATGACAAAGTATTAAAAATTCTTACAGAAAGTGACAGTTGTATGTATTGGAATTTCCGTTAGAATTTCTACCTTAGGAATCTACCGGCGTTAAAATCTCAAGTTTTTCTGTGTAATTCAAAATTTATCCCTCGAAAATAGACTAACAATCGATATAGAAACAGTTTTTCACGGTAAAAAAAAGCGAATGTTTTATGGGCACTGTATGCAAAATTTTTAACGCTTTATCAATTAAATCTAGTTAACTGCACTACCACGTCAAAATTTATTTAATACTTTTGTATTTTTGTATTGAAATAATTTTCACATTTAGTATTATTTTACAAGAATGAAAACTGTCAACTAAACTAAAACCAACTTCAGCCTATGACTAAAAATCTGTTGCTAACTTTAGCCCGTGACTAAAGCGCCATAATGCCAGAACATGTCAATGTGTATTTAAAAGGTCAGTTAGTATCATGAAGATATGTACGATAATGGGTTGGAGAAGAAAATATTATTTAAAAAAGTATTTCATTCACAATTTTTATAAACAAGTAATGCTCAAAAATTTAATGTCTATTCAGTCAAATAAGCCGCCAATGTAAATAAAAAATAAAAATGTATTTTTAAGTCATCAAAGCCAAAGTTATAACCACATTTTACCTATCGGTTTTTGCAATCAAAGAAACGATAATATTTTCATTATTACTCACATCTTTAACCTTAAAATAAATGTAATAATAGCGCAAGAATCCAATATTGGAAATTACAAGTCCAATTTACGTTATTTGTAATTCTGACATCTTAAGAATCACGATAAAATTAATTTTACGACCAAATAAGTCGACACAATAAATTAACATTGTTTTGCATTTTGCCGTAACAGTTATTTCTGGAATTTTACCATGGTAGTACAGGTGTCGTTCGGTTAATACTCTTTTAAATTTCAAATAAGCTTGCGATGCAGACTAAATGGCACGGATTTATATTTGGAATGCTGTTAGTTGTATTTTTATAGATGCTCATCGACAACTTTTGAATAATGTTAGCCTTTGCTTTTTTATTTCATGAGCATATAACCGTTTTGCAAATAGCGTTTTGGATTTCATGCACTGAGTGGGAATAAATTATACTGTGCATATATATCTAGTGAACGGAAAATACTATACCATTTAATGGCGTCAATTTTTCATGTTGTTATAAACAATTTGTTAACTAATTAAGTGTTTTGTAATCACTGATAACAAAATATTATTCAGTGACTTATAAAAAACATTGACAAGCCAAACATTTTTAAAATTTAAGTAAAACAAATAGTATTTGCTAATTTTGAAAAGAAATCAACAAAGCTGTAGGATGTCAACTAGATAAAAGCACTAGCTCATTGGAGAAAATAAAAAGAAATATTTTATGAAATATTTTAATAACAAAAAGAATGCGTAACTGTAACAATTTAATAAACCAACAATATTTTAGTCACTGTTTGCTATTTTTTATCAGTAATATTGTTTATAAAACACTTAGTTAGTCAACAAATTGTTTATATCGACCTGAAAAATTGACGCCATTAAGTCACAGGTTTCTTGATACAAAATAATATTTATAATTTTAGAAATTGTTAAATATCTCTAAAATTATTAACTTTAAGTAGGTATAGGGAAAATTAACATTAATCGAAAGGTTGTTTAATTTACTATTTGATTATGTAAAAACATACACATAACAAATGTAAAAGAAATAGGCAAGGAAAATAATGTTTTAAGATTCCAAAACTATTCAATTTAGGTATAGGACATGGTATAGTAATTTTACTCAGAATTTTATGTAGAATTTAAAAATGTAAAAATATATGGGGGTGTTCTATTTCACTTTCGGTTAAACCGGAAGTGGCATTTTTTTTAAACTATTATGGAAAAATAGACTTAAATGGATTATTAACGCTTTTAAAACTTGAAATAGATAACGTTTTTCGTTCTCCAGAAACTTTTAATATATGTATTTATACAGTGTGACCCATTTGTTTGCGACTCACCCCTGTAAAATCTTTATTGTGCGATTTTAACCGGATTTGTGTAGATCTTGATAAACAAAAAACGCCATATTTTTTACAAAATACCTAGGCCTACTATGAGTAAATTTTTAAGAATTCATATTAGCGATTTTTTTAAACAAAATTTAAGCACGGCACTGGATTCATCACCCCTCAAAACGAGCCTATAATAAATTTTATTGAAAAATGTTAAGTAGAAAAACGCACAATAATAACTACAAAAATTTATTCTGTCAAGTTATCCATGAAAAATCATTGAAATAAAATTAAACTTATATATAGTAATAGTACCATGTTACTATTGGTTAATTTTATTTTAATGTTTTTACATGGATAACTTGACAAAATAAATTATTGTGCATTTTACTACTTAAAATTCTTTAATAAAATTTAGTAAAGGGGTGCTGAATCCAGTGCCCTGCTTAGATTTTGTTTAAAAATACGCTAATATGAATTCTTAAAAATTTACTCTTAAAAACTGACATAGTAGGCCTTGTATTTTGTACTAATATGACGTTTTGTTGTTCCAATATGACGTTTTGTTGTTCTAAAAAAACAGTTTATCAAGATCTACACTTTAAAACAAATCTGATTAAAATCGCACAATAAATAAAGATTTTTCAGGGGTGAGTCGCAAACAAATGGGTCACACTGTATATTGATAATATAAAAGTAAAAAATGTTTTACACTTTTTTATTACGTCACGTTTTAACAAATAGATTACCAAGATCCGGCCAAAAAATATGTTTATTATATTATTTTTATTCAAATATTGTAATTGTAATTAAATATTGTAGGTGGGTGCAATGTACACACCAATGTAATGTACAAGTTGTTCTACTTACGCCAATGCCAAATTATCTGATGGGCAACAACTTTTGATCAATAAAACTTACAATATACCGCAGCATTTCCGAGGAAGAAAAAAAGTTTCACAAATAATTATTTCTATTCTTGAAAAATAAACAAACGCACGCTAGAAGAAATCCTTTGAATAGTAGCGCGTTTGTCCTGTTATAAATAAATTTGCTAAAATAACCAAGCATCGAACTAAAACCACTGAAAGTGTACAGATGCAAGTTTATTTATTTTTTCCAGCATTCATCACTGTTCTGTTGGTGAAATGATTATGACCCAGTTAACGAATTTTTGTTTTTATATAATTTTATATGTAGGTATACAATAAATTAATTTTAGTATTCAAATTTGCAATTTAAAAAAATGGCGCATTCGCCATTTTTTGAAAAACGTTGACTAAACTAAATGCGTATTCCAAAATTATTTAAAAAAAAAATAGTTATTTATTCTTATAATGAATTAGTCAAAAATGTCTAATTGTCATAGCGAAAAAGCAGCCACTAATTATTCTAGTTATTCTAGTTATAACAGCATTCAATTTTTAAATAAAATTGTATGCTGAATCAGAAAATACCGTCAAAAGTTATGAAAGTACAGCAGTTTTTAAGATATAGCCTTATTATATGGAATTGACTGCTAAATGTCCGATATGGGTGAATATATTGAGATGTCCCCCAAGTGAAAATGATTATTTTTTATATTTGGTTGTTTCACTAAAAATCTAGAATGGGCTTTTTGGGAAGCCACTAGGTCTAGTAATAACAAAACATAAGTGGTTCTGCACTAATGCAAGAATTTTAAGAAATCATACATTTTGAATATTAGAGCTTCACGGAGGGTAGGATTTCGTATGTTTTTTTTAAACATCCCTTTGTATATTTGAAATAAGTTATTGTATCTTTTGACACCTTAATATTTTTTAAAAATACAATTGTACATACAGGGTGTTATGTAATTAATGTTATATATTAAAATACCGAATACCTTTTGACATAAGCAATAAAGGAAAAATATTTAAAAAAACATTTTTCCAAAGATAAAGAAAAAATATGCATTAGAAGTTTTTTATATTTTTTATGATACGTCACTGGTTACACACTTGTTTATCTCTGCACACCTTTATTTTGTGAGTACATAGATACCAACCAACAAAGTAGCTATGCGTTGCCAGATGTAAAAAATTGTTACTAAAAATTTTTCTTGCAAAAAATAAATAAAAACTCAATAAATACAAAAGTTTTATGCCCTTAAAGCTCTAATACCCTTCTGTATTTATTTACTGATCCAGCTATTAGCTTAAGCAATGATTAGAAAATTTAGTACCTTTGAAATTTGAAATCCATAACCACAAAATTAATTTTTTTATCAGTTTTTTTCTATGTTTACTCAGATGAAATTGGGACCAGTTCACAGGTTAAACTTTAAACATTTAATTTGTGTAAATAAATCCAAAAGCACTTCCCTTAGTTAAGATATTTACAATTTGAAAACATAACCTAAAATTTAAAAGAAATGCACTAGATTCTGTCATAAAAGTTGGCAGATTTTGTTTGAATTTACCTTCAGTACAAAAATGAAATAACCAACAATTAATAAAAACGCCAAATTGACAATTTGCATTGTTAATTTTGTCATTTTTGTAATTAAGCTAAATTTAAACAATGTTTGTCAACTTTTTTGAGAGATTTTGGAAACACTGTTACCAACCATAACATAATAAATCCACCAGATTAACCTAAAGTTCCTAGTCGATCAGTGGCGTACTTTTTGGTAGGATAAAGGTTATTATAAATTATTTTTAGACTTTGGAATTTAGAAAAAAAAAGTTTCAGGTGCTTCTTTATGGACCCTAAGGAACTACCCAATTTAATATATAACATTAATTACATAACACCCTGTATATAAAATATTTATAAAAAAAATTTACTTACTGAGATATTACACTTCACGGTGGATAGGTTTTTAAATAGCAAATTAATGAACTTAAACTTTTGAATTATAAAACAGCAACACTCTCACCTGCATATAAATTCTAACTGACCTTCAGGAATCACATGCATCTAATGTCGTAAACAGAGGTTTTTGCTTATTTAAAATGATTAAAGCGCCATCCGTTGCATAAAATTTGAAGCAAAAACAGATTTACGGAGGATAGAATCAATTTTTGTAACACCTAAATGTTTATTTCTTTTAATTTTTTATATTTCATTCGATTGCTTTGGATGTGTTTAATTTACTTAGGGAACTGATATTTTTAGTATGCTTTTACTACCTTAGATATTTGAAAACATATAGGTTAACCTAGAAAGAGTAGCAGTCACGGAGGATAGGTTTTAGACTTTTAAAACATTGTAAAAAATAATTAATTGCGGTTAAAAATCTGGAACCTGAGCTGTAATATCTACTTAATTATGAAAGATCAGATACAAATTGCTGTTAACTAGAATAATTAGTGGCTGCTTTTTCACTTATACCATGGTATCCCCAGCATTTAGCAGTCAATTTCCATATAAAATTGTCCGCTGAGTCCGAAAATGTTGTCAAGAGTTATAAAAGTAATACAGTTTTTGAGATATATAATATGGAATTGTTTATTACTAGATTATTGTTATTGGATGTTATGATACCATGGAGGAGGAAACTGCAATATTAATAAAACCTTGTATTCTCCCGCAAAATTAACAAACTCTAGCAGTCCTTTGGTGCACATTTCGATCACATTTCGCGGATAAATAATGTAATGTAGGTAAGCGCTCGTTCGCGACTAGCCGAAGAGGTCGTCCACCGATTGGGGACCGCCGGTGCCGGTTTTGTGACTGGAATTGCCGGCACTGACGTAGACGAGGTCCTCCAGTCGGTCGCGATCGCCTTGCATCGGTTCCGCGCCAATAGAAAATAGAATATTATAATTAGTTTATTAAAAATCATTTGTTGTGCATCTAGACGCGGAAGCTATACTTCCTTGACCAAAATGCATAAGGTGCATCCGAATGGTCTTTGAACAGGATTTATGTTATGCTATACAGGGTGTTATGTAATTAATGTTATATATTAAAATGGGTTGTTCCTTAGGGTCCATAAAGAAGCACCTGAAACTTTTTTTTTCTAAATTCCAAAGACTAAAAATAATTTATAATAACCTTTATCCTACCAAAAAGTACGCCACTGATCGACTAGGAACTTTAGGTTAATCTGGTGGATTTATTATGTTATGGTTGGTAACAGTGTTTCCAAAATCTCTCAAAAAAGTTGGCAAACATTGTTTAAATTTAGCTTAATTACAAAAATGACAAAATTAACAATGCAAATTGTCAATTTGGCGTTTTTATTAATTGTTGGTTATTTCATTTTTGTACTGAAGGTAAATTCAAACAAAATCTGCCAACTTTTATGACAGAATCTAGTGCATTTCTTTTAAATTTTAGGTTATGTTTTCAAATTGTAAATATCTTAACTAAGGGAAGTGCTTTTGGATTTATTTACACAAATTAAATGTTTAAAGTTTAACCTGTGAACTGGTCCCAATTTCATCTGAGTAAACAGAGAAAAAAACTGATGAAAAAATTAATTTTGTGGTTATGGATTTCAAATTTCAAAGGTACAGTGGCCGACACGGAATTTTGAACGACATAACTTGGTTGTCAATGTATACATCTGTAAATAGCAAAGATACAATATTGAGCATTTTTGCTTTCGCTGTCAAAATTACAATACTAGTGATAACCGAAAGTAAGGTTAGTTGTCCATAAAGAAAGTTTAGATTTTGATGTCAACGGGATGATAGTCGTTCAAAATTCCGTGTCGGCCACGGTACTAAATTTTCTAATCATTGCTTAAGCTAATAGCTGGATCAGTAAATAAATACAGAAGGGTATTAGAGCTTTAAGGGCATAAAACTTTTGTATTTATTGAGTTTTTATTTATTTTTTGCAAGAAAAATTTTTAGTAACAATTTTTTACATCTGGCAACGCATAGCTACTTTGTTGGTTGGTATCTATGTACTCACAAAATACAGGTGTGCAGAGATAAACAAGTGTGTAACCAGTGGCGTATCACAAAAAATATAAATAACTTCTAATGCATATTTTTTCTTTATCTTTGGAAAAATGTTTTTTTTAAATATTTTTCCTTTACTCCTTAATCAAAAGGTATTCAGTATTTTAATATATAACATTAATTACATAACACCCTGTATATTGGGAAATTATTCCAATATTATTTTAAATATGACTAACTCGCAAGATTTAGTAGCTTCCTCTAAGATACGTAGTGAGTGATCAGAATAGGTTTTCCAAGTAAGAATTGCTCATACGTATGATGAAACATTTTTCCAAAATTACTTTCTTTGTTTACGTGTTTAATTTAAGACAAAATGTTTTTTTTTAATTATTTTTCTAAGACGAAGTCTGAAAAAAAATTAGTGTAAATGACTTTCAACTGTAATAAAAACTATGTAATAGTCATAAAGAACATACATAATAGTTATTTTATGTTCTAAACAAATTGCAAGGATATATATGAACACAATTAAAAACAATAATTTATAACCGTCGCACAATGGTCTGAAAGGTAAATTTACGCGGCAAAAACCCTTGACAGATTATTACCTAAGATTTTACTGCGAAGTAAAAGTTGTGAGTTGTAAGAATTGTGAAAAATACTCTTTCTTTCAGAATCTTGTAATTTTCATGTTAAAAGGGTGTTGCGCAAATGTTATTGTGAATATTAGTGCAAAAATGTCTGTACGGATAAAGGTTTGGTTTATTTGTATATATATATATATATATAGCGTTTTTTAACCTACAAATTCTCAGGTTTGTGTAATTTCAAATAATAAATGGAATGTAATGTAAATTTATAATTACTTGCCCAGAACCACCTACACTGTTATAAAACATGAATTTGTAGTTTGTTAATTTTATTTTGTAAAATTTTAACATAGTTTTTTGTAGTTTGTAATTATTTTAACAAAGGAAAATATGTTACCGAAAATTTTGAAAAGGTAATAAGCAATTTTATAAGAATTTTGTTAATTTCAAAGGTTACAGATTATTGTGTTAATGTTAAACAAATTATTTCGTTGAAAAAGTACACGTAATTTCAGGCAGTCAATCAAAACATTTGCCACTGACAATACGCATCAACAAGTTCTAATATGTAATCATGTAATTGTACTACCATTTCTCATGTAACTATATTGTCTATTTTTAACTGTTTTTTATCTAGTTTTAACTATATTTTATCTTTTTCAATTTGTATTTTATATATATCTTTTTCTTATGTACCTGACGTGTGTAAAAATCCTTGTATTTATAACACGAATAAATATTATTATTATTATTATTATTACTTCAGCGTCTGCAACTTATGTTTCTGCTTACTTTGTTATAATTCGTAACCTGTTCATAACTCGTAACTGTCCAGAGTGTTTATAATATAATACCAGAAATCTGTTATTATTGTTATTCGGATTCTTTATACCTACTCTCTAAAAATGAATTAGTCAAAAATGACTAATTTAATAGTTATTAGTGGCTGCTTTTTCACTTGTACCATAGTTAACCATGGAATATCATGGTATCCCAAAATTTAACAGACAATTCTTATGTAAAATTGTCCACTGAATACGAAAATACCGTCAAAAATTATGAAAGTGGAGCAGTTTTTGAGATATAGTCAATTAAATGGAAAATTGACTATATCTCAAAAACTGTTCTACTTTTTTAACTATTGACGACATTTTCGGATTCAGGGGACAATTTTACATAAGAACTGGCTGTTAAATTTTGGGATACCATGGTACCCCATTGTTAACTATGGTACAAGTGAAAAAGCAGCCACTAATAACTATTAAATTAGTCATCTTTGACTAATTCATTTTTAGAGAGTATTTAACGAAGTGCGAAATATCCTAAAAAAGATTACATTACTGGTTTTTAAACTTAAATTATGGTATACATCACTGTAGTGGGTTAAAGTTACGAAATACATAAGTAAGTGTTGTAGTAGTACTAATAATTATATTCTATCAAATTTCTTGAAATTTTTATGATTTTAGAATGTTGTGTTATTTAATTGTGTGTATGTTTTTTGTGTTCATTTATGTAGGTTTGTGTTAATTTTTTTGTTTAGGAAATTGATTAATAAAGCAATATTTCTAGTCAAAATTCTTTTCATTTAAGTTACCAATTTCGAACAAATACTTTTGTTTGTAAAAATATGGTCATTTTTGAAAATGACAAGAATTATGGTTAAATTTTATTATATTATATATTATTTTTGTTACTAAACTTCTGCTTGTTTCAAAAAATAAGATTGCAATACAAACATTTTTAATTAAATGTATAGGGTGCCCAAAAATTAAAAAGCAGCAATTTGCAAATTGGAATGTCATTTTTGAAACAAGCAAGAGTATAATACAAATAATAAGTTTTTTATATTGTCCATCACGATTTTGGCTAAAATTTAACCAGAAGGTGGTTTAAAAAAATGGCAAGATGTGAAATGTTGATTATAAAAATATAGTTTTGATACTTTAAAGGTAATAATTTTAGTTTATTCATGATAAAAAATTATGTTTGCGCAGAGTAAAAATATTTCAAAAAAACTATAAAATATTCAATTAAAAAAATAAACCATGTTGTAAGTATTTTAAAATATAATTACTTATTTCAAACAAAAAAATCAATAAAAAATACACAAATATTGAAAAAAGTCATTTAATTCATTTGGCTAGACTTAGGCCCTCCTCCTTCCTCAATACCAAATATTTTTTAAACAAATTTATATCAGAAGTAAATTTAGCACCCACATAAAAAGTCAAGTGTTGGGAAAAATATTTAAAGAATTATTTTTGCCGCGTAAATTTACCTCTCAGACCACTGTGCGTCGTCGTGATCAATTGAAAATAAATAAACTTGTGCACAGCGCACATACAAATGGAAATTGTTTTAACCCAAGGATAAAATAGAACGCTATCTAAAAAACTGAAAGTTTTTTGTCGGTGCATTCATAAATTAGACGACCGGCACCTGTACAAGTACGTTTTGCTGTTAACGGTTACGTTTAACTTGTAAATGGGATTTCAAGGCATCGGCTCCCAAAGTTATTAAACCGCATGCTTGAAGCGGTATATAGAGATGATATCGTGTAAAATTTATGTAAAAACATTTTGCCAAAGGGCAACAAAAATGCATTCTTCCATAGTGAAGTCTTGTTTAATGTTATGCAAGATTATGACAACGCAAATTTAAAAAAAGGGTACTCCTTTACTAATATATACATACGAGGTAGGTAAAATATCGGGAATTTTCGTTTTTTAAAACAAATATTTATTTATTAGTCTACATTAATGTTGTCGCCTTCAAAATAGTCCCCATTGGATATTATGCACATGTGCCAGCTCTTCTTCCAATACTCGAAACACTTCTAAAACTCGATCTGTGGGATAGCCTTTAGTTCTTTCAGAGATGCGCTTTTAATGTCATCTATGCTTGCAAAACGACGGCCCTTTAAGGTTCTCTTTATTTTTGGGAATAGGAAAAAGTCAGAAAGAGGCATGTCTGGCGAATATGGAGGCTGGGGCATCATTACAGTATTGTTTTTGGCCAAAAATTTTGTTTAAAATTTAACAATTTTAGAACAAATTTTGCTACCACGCGTTTCATACCCAAAACATTCGAAAAAATTTCATGGGATGAGCCAATCGATATACCAACATCATCAGCGACTTCTCTGATGGTTTATAACCATTTCTTCCACTTTTTCCATGTTTTTATCGGTTGTTAATGTGCTTGTGCGTTCGGGGCGTTCGTCATCTTCAACGTCTTCACAGCCATCTTGGAAACTCTTATACCACTTGTAAACTCTTGTTTTACTTATAGCAGACTCACTATAGGCCTTTGTTAACATTTCACAGAATTTATTTAATTTTTTAAGCAAAATTGGATACAAATTCTTTGATCCATTTCTTTTAACGAACGAAAAATGGCCGAGCTCATTAAACACGTCTAACCTCAGCTAAACTTTTTATCATACTTCGGAGGCATGTATACCAACATAAATTATGTTACATAATAAAGAAAATTTTATGACAACCGGACCCTCCGAACCAGCGAAATTTAACAATTCCCGTTATTTTCTGAACACACCTCGTATATACACATTATATTATAGTATACAGGGTGGCCCAACGAATTCAAAAAAGAGGTAGTAAGCAGTGATTTAAAAAAAATAGGCAAAGACAAGTCAACCTTAGTTTCAAGTGGTCACAACCCCTAAAATTTTAGGGCATGAAAAATAGTCAAATTCCATTTATTCATTTTCGAGATATTTCAAATTAAAGTTGCATTATTCAAATAAAAAGTTCAAATAAGGAATTTCAGAAAACACCTCGTAGAAAAACCGTCAAATCATAAAAAAGCCTTTATCAGTGTTTCAAGTACACTGACAAATAATCATTTAAATAATTATAAAGGAACTTCAGTACAGAGATATACAGTGTGTTTCACAATTCGGTATTTATTTAAAAATATTTCGATTTTTTTAAGTTTTGTTTTTAGGTACTCAAAAAGCTCTATCTTTAATATTTTGGCTCTAACTATTACTATTACTATTATTACTATTTAAAATACCATTTTTTTATAATGTTTGCTTCACGGAGGTTATGATTTCGTATATATTTTTTTAAACATCCCTTTGTATATTTGAAATAAGTTATTGTATCTTTTGAAACCATAATATTTTTTAAAAATACCATTGTACATACATAACATATTTATAAAAAAATCTACTTACTGAGATAATACACTTCACGGTGGATAGGTTTTTAAATAGCAAATTAATGAACTTAAACTTTTGAATTATAAAACAGCAACACTCTCATCTGCATATAAATTCTAACTGAGCTTCAGGAATCACATGCATCTATAATTTCGTAAACAGAGGTTTTTGCTTATTTAAAATGATTAATGCGCCTTCCGTTGCATAAAATTTAAAGCAAAAACAGATTCACGGAGGATAGAATCAATTTTTGTAACACCTATGTACATAAATGGTTATAAAAATTATTTCTTTAAATTTTTAATAATATTTTATATTTCATTCGATTGCTTTGGATGTGTTTAATTTACTTAGTGAACTGATATTTTTAGTATGCTTTAACTACCTCAGATATTTAAAAACATATAGGTTAACTTAGAAAGAGTAACAGTCATAGGTTTTAGACTTTTAAAACATTGTAAAAAATAATTAATTGCGGTTAAAAATCTGAAACCTGAGCTGTAATATATCTAGTTCTGAAAAAAAAATGATTTTTTTTTCCAAATCTGACCTTACTTTTTGACCATCCTTCATAAAATGTTATTACAAAATTATTGTTTTAGGGGTTTTTAGGTATTCCAAATTCAGAAACGCTATCCGTTTTTAAATTTAAAAAAATGCCTATTAACTTTTGACATTTTTGGAGACCATCTATAAATCATAGAGAGCCATGGAAATGACATATGACAACTAAAATTATTATTTTTGTAATCGGTCTATTTTTAAATAAATACCGAATTGTCGCCAATCAATATGAAACACACTGTATAATCATAATTAAAATTAAATTCATATGAAATTAATAAAGATGTTTGTTTAACATCTGTTGCATCAATATCTTTGAAAACTAAAGCAAAAAAATAGCACACCACAGATACAAAGAAAACTTTATTAGGAAGCATTTTAATAACTAATTGAGGATGCAGACTGTATGAAAAACAACACGTATATGTATAATATACAACACAGCAACAATTTAACAATTAATTTACAGGCAGTGTAATTGCGTGGAAAATGATGTGAAAAGTAGTTTAAGCTGGGATTATAGTAATTATTGAATATTGGGTGCATTTATAAGAAATTTTAATTCCTATGTAATTTTAAAACACTATATATATTAACGGAATATTCCATGACAATTTAGTGGGAATAGTAATATTTAAAATATGAATTAACTAAAATATTTTTATTTATATACAGTATGTCCACGAATAGAGGGGCCCAACAGGATAAATGGACTAAAATTTTCATTTTTCGACTAAAAGTCATTCTTCATAAAAAGTTTTGCTTGTTTTAAAAGGTCTATGGCCATACTTTAAATTTGAAAATATTATACAGGGGGGTCGAAAAACAAGAAAACATGAAATACTATTGAGAGAAAACTACCTTTATTTTTCGTTTTGGAGCAAAGTGACAAATAAAAAAAATATTTTAAATCCTATCCAAAGACTAATTGTAAAATGTCAAGCAATAGCAGCCCAGCAGATAAGACCTGAAGATGGTACATAAGATTGTACCGAAATGTTATATATATTGGTACCTAACTGTTATTTTAGCATGCACAATAGGTAAATAAACTAGTAATATACAATGTCTTTATGGATTTAAGTGTTAAAAAGCAAAATGAAACTACTACTGTTATTAATTGACCAATTAATTTTAATCAACTTTTTCCGATGCCATTAATTTATAAGATTCGAGTTGCAATGAAATATCTATTATTTATATATAGCAGCCATTAAAAAAAGAAAATATTTTTTCATGCGATTTTCTGCATCGTTATCAATCAAGAGACCGTGTTTATGGTTCGGCTAATTGCCGAGTTTCTTTTTTAATTGACATAATTAATTGAATAAAATCTAATTCCAGCACTATAATAGTGGAAAACAAATAGCTCCTAATTGAGATCGTTTATGGAACTAAGTCAAATACATTTTTTAAAGTGTCATTACGCGTTTCTGTTTGGTGAGTGGTTTTTATAATTTACATTAGACCACTTGCTTTTAAAATTTTAATAGAATAACGAGTTTTTTATCTTTCAAATGGCTTTTACGCCATGTTTGTATTTATATAACGTAATTATTTTATTTTTATACTAGTTGGGTTTTATATCCAACATTATTTTGTGCAGGTAGTAAAATAACGATTTAAAACCGTATATGGAATTTAAGTGCTGTTTAATTTTTATATTATACATTTTAAAGGAAATAATGAAATCTACTTTCAGACTTGCTAATACAGGGTGTTTCCAAATTACGTATATACAGCCTACTGCAATCATTTTTTAATGTGTAGAGTCTCTTTTACTGTAAAAAATGCTTCTATATCGATTTTTAATATATTTTCAAGGGAAAAATTTTGATTCAAACAGATAAGTTTGAGATTATAACGGCAGATTCTAATTCTAACGGAAATTTCAACAAATACATTTACCGTGTGTAAATTTTTAATACTTTATGGTAATATGGCAATTATAGTAATAAAAAAATCCAAGGATAAAATATTTTCTTAACATAATCATATTTTAAGTTATTTTAATATTTTGAAGTATCAATAATGTTAATTATTATGAAAAATGTTTATTGGGATGGTTACTTTATTTTCGTACCCATTTGTTTGCGACTCACCCCTGTAAAATATTTATTTATTGTGCGATTTTAACCGGATTTTGATAAACTATATTTTAAGAGCAAAAACGCCATATTTTTAGAAAACACGAGGCCTACTATGTCAGTTTTTAAGAGAAAATTTTTAAGAATTCATATTAGCGATTTTTTTAAACAAAATACAAGCATGGCACTGGATTTACCACCCCTCAAAACGACTAAATTTTATTAAAAATGTTTAGTAGAAAAATGCACAATAATAACTACAAAAATTTATTCTGTCAAGTTATCCTTGAAAAAAACATTGAAATAAAATTAAACTTATAGTAATAGTAGCATGTTACTATGAGTTATTTTTATTTCAATGTTTTTTAGGGATAACTTGACAGAATAAATTTTTGTAGTTATTATTGTGCATTTTTCTACTTAAAATTTTTCAATAGGGGTGGTGAATCCAGTGCCGTGCTTAGATTTTGTTTAAAAATCGCTAATATAAATTCTTATAAATTTACTCTTAAAAACTGACATAGTAGGCCTTGTATTTTGTACAAATATGGCGTTTTTTACTCCAAAAATACAGTTTATCAGGATCTATACTTTAAAACAAATCCGGTTAAAATCGCACAATAAATAAAGATTTTACAGGGGTGATTCGCAAACAAATGGGTCACACTATAGATGTCGCTTTATACAAATATTTAATTTAAATAATTTTTTAGATAATATCAAGTATTTTTCGTAGAAAAAGTACTACTGACTTTACACTTATGTCCAAACTAAAACTAGCGAAACAATTTCCTTTGCAACTGGATACAAAAATAAAGTCTTTGTTTGAGCGGCTCAAAATCATTAAATTTCTAAATTTGTTTGAAAAGGTATTTCAATTTAACTCTTCCGATTCGGGTGCTGTAAACATTTTAATTTCTAAAACGTAAACCGACAGCCAAATACAAACTTTTTTTAATGATTTATATTTTTTGTTAATTAGAAATTGAAGGTGCCAGATGTTTTTCTAATGCAGAAGATATGTAAAAATGTATGTAGTCTAGTTAATTGGAAAAACTGAAGCGCGGTTGCCATAAAAAAACAGAGAAAGCGCATTTACATACAAAAACAAATAAAGCTAATTAACATTCTTACATTTTGTAACCAAATTATAAGTGTTGCCAAATTTAAGGTTTTTCCCCTAATTTGGAGGTCAATTTTCATCTTAAACATATTTTAACTGTATATAAAAAATATACATGCAGTGTTGCCATATCTCTTATCACACCTATTAACTTAATTTAAAATAATGTACTTACCGCTATTTTTCTTTGACAGTTGCTGTGCGGGTGAGCTGACGTCACTCAAAGAACTGTGAATGCTGCTCTCCAAATTTAAATTTTTCCGCGGAGTATTGGCAGCATTTGTACGGACCCTCGTTCGCCTTCTGCAAAAAAATTGGATTTTTAAAACGGCTCGTCGATCCTTAACCTCAAACAGCACATTTAACTGAACGCAAAATGAATATTATAAAAAATAATTTTGTTAATGGGTTATAATTGTATGTATGGGTGAATCTCACGAAATGTCCCCCGATGGTGTTACCCCGTGATATTTAATAAAACCAAATGAGTTTGACCTACACTTTTATTGTGTTTTGATCTTTCAAAATTAAGTAGATATTACAGCTCAGGTTCCAGATTTTTAACCGCAATTAATTATTTTTTACAATGTTTTAAAAGTCTAAAACCTATCCTCCGTGACTGTTACTCTTTCTAGGTTAACCTATACATTTCAAATATCTGAGATAGTAAAAACGAACTAAAAATATCAGTTCACTAAGTAAATTAATCACATCCAAACAAACAAACAAACAAACTAAAAATATCAGTTCATTAAGTAAATTAATCACATCCAAAACAATCGAATCAAATATAAAATATTATTAAAAATTAAAAGAAATAATTTTTATAACCATTTATGTAGGTGTTACAAAAATTGATTCTATCCTCCGTGAAACTGTTGTGTTTTTGCTTTAAATTTTATGCAACGGATGGCGCTTTAATCATTTTAAATAAGCAAAAACCTCTGTTTACATTATAGAATCTACATATGTACTATTGCGGCCGATAAAAAGTAATCGATTTTTATCAAGCATGTTTTTTAAAAAATTTTGCTGTTGTAAATATATCTTTTTACTTCAAATATGTCAATTAAATTATATTGACAAAAAGTCATTGGTGTTTCTTTTTTAAACATTTATTTTTTTAATTAAAAACTAAAATTAAAAAAAAAGTCATTGGTGTTTCTTTTTGAAACATTTATTTTTTTAATTAAAAACTAAAATTAAAAAAAAAACTTTATTCAAGCCACTAATCAAAGAACAGTTTTTAAGTAACAAAAACAATAAATGTATTATTTTATATCCAATCAAATTTTGCATATTATAATTTTCTAAGTTATTCCATTCATTTTGAATTGCATTAATAAGCGCCGGTCTATCCCTTGGTCTGAATTCATATTTATAAATTTTTTTCACCAGATATTTTCAATCGGATTTAAGTCTGGGCTCCTCGACGGCCAAGGAAGCGTTGTTATATTATTTTCATTCAGCCAATTTTGAACCACACGAGCAGTATGAATTGGTGAATTTATAGGTATATAATTAGGAAAGGTTAATTAAAAGGTTTTACGTGTTGAAACACAAAATCATCATCAAATCGTTCTCGCACCGATGGAAGCATAATATTTTCTAAAATTTCCCTATATCGATCACCCGATAATCGGCCTTCTACAATGTGCATTCTACCAGCCCCTGATGAAGATATCCACGCCCAAACATGAACAGAAAACCTTCCGCTGTTGTTAGTTTTGTGGAGGTATTCTTCATCAAACTTGTGGTTTCTGGGGCGATAAACACGCAGTTGCCCATTGTAACACGATTGGAATATCTTTTCGTCTGAAAAGACGACTCGCTCCCAATATTGTTCATTTTGATTGAGGAAATTATTAGCAAAGTCCACTCTTGCCTCTTTGTTAATATTATTTAGGAAAGGTTTCTTAGCACTTACACAGTTGTAGAGGCAGCGCCGGATTATAAAAATTTGCGCCCCGGGTCTAATAAAAATTTTCCGCCCCTACCTATATAATAAATTCAAAAAAATGTCACTTCTTAACAAAAGGATTTTATTTAACCATACACATTAGGGTTGTAGTATTTTTTCGAAATTTTTTTGATTTTGGAGATCAAATAAGTCTAAAGTATTTGAGTTTCAACAGATAAAAAAATTTTAGACGTCGCTCAAAACTTTTTTAAACCAACCTTTTTTCTCAAAATCTTTGGCTTCTCACTATTTTTTTTGTAGGTCGTATAGGAACATAATACATTTTTAAGTCAAAATATTATTGGTCGCTCAATATTTTTGAAATACATTTTTTTAACGCTGTGGCTCCCGTCCCGAGGCGGGACTTAAGTTCAGTCCCGATTGACGTCATAATTTTAAGATTTGTTATGTTATAATAAAATAATAATAATAATAAATTGTACCTGTATACATGTTAAGGGCACTTTAGTTACGTCATAAAACCAAACCAACCCAAACTCAACAACACAACCCAACCGACCCCGCCCCATTGGGCCCCCCCCCGCCCCATTGAGCAAAAAACCCAACTAAAATGGGCAAATTTATGTTACGATAAAAATAAAACACTTTTTAACAAAGAAACAACAAATTTATAAAATAAAAAAAATAAAAAAAGTTTGAGTTGTCAGTGGAATCGAACCCGGTACCTCTCGCATGCCAAGCGACCGCCCTACTATCTAAGCCATCGAGCTTGACACAAATTATAAAATCTCGGGGAATAAAAACGGATTTACAGTGTGTGACGTCAATCGGGACTGAACTTAAGTCCCGCCTCGGGACGGGAGCCACATCGTTTTTTTAATGATTTTGATCTTGTAACCACTACTATTTTTCCAATTTAGTTGATTTTTTTGAGCGACGTTTATTTTTTTTTGAGTTGAAACTTGAATACTTTAAACTTAAATTGTTTCATGTGAGCTCCGAAATAAAAAAAAATGTAGAAAAAATATTGCCTCCCTAAAAACATAAACAAAAACTATATAAAAAACAAATACCTAAATAAGAAAATTAACATTTTGCCAACTCAACTTTACGTGCTTTTAGAGAAGCAAATTTGTTTATCGCAATATTGACGTCATCTTTCAATAGGCTAATACCTATACTGTATATATACATACATATGTATATGACTGGTACTGTATATAACTATAGTTTTAAACTAATTTAAATTAATAGTTGTTCGTAGTGTAATAAAATATTCTTATATTAAAAAACATTTACGCCCATATGCATATCATCGGTGGAAATAATCAATTTCTGCAAACTAAAGTTCTTGTCGCCCAACAACTTGTCGGGCGCCATACGTAATACGTGACATGACATATTTCGTATACTATGCATAGATAATAATACTATGGCAACAATCACGGTTATAATTTAAATAATTTTTTAATTAAAACTGATTAATACACGAAAAATAAAAAAAGGGGAAAACCCTTTAGGTTGTAGTAAAAAACAAAAATTACCAGTCAAAAATTTTGCGCCCCCTGTAAGCTTGCGCCCCGGGTCTATAGACCCCCAAAGACCCCCCCTAAATCCGGCGCTGTGTAGAGGCCTTGTTCTCGAAGCCGTTTCCTAGCCGTCCTGACGGATGCTGGAAAGTTAGTTTCCTCTTTTGCCTGGATCGAGTTGGAGAATGGATTTTGCCTCACATAATTAACTAACTCATTATCATTTATTAGAGTGGTTTTTCTTGGACGTCCAGAACCCATTACCCTTCCCAGTTCACCAGTTTCCATCCACTTTTTATTTAATTTTTGAATCGCGCTTTTGCTGCAATTGATTTCATCAGCTATGCGTTGTTGGGACCATTCTTCTCCAAGTTTCGCTATAATATAGCCTTTTTCGGCTTCACTTAATGTGTGATAAGGCATAACAATGATTTATTACTTAACTTAAGTAAAGTCTTAATAGATTTGACAATAACTGTCAATATTTATTATAATAATTATTTATGAAAAGCCACTGCTAAAAACCACAGTTACAACGATAAAATTTGTCGATTACTTTTTTTCGGCCGCAATAGTACATATGTATGCATGTGATTCCTGAAGGTCAGTTAGAATTTATATGCAGATGAGAGTGTTGCTGTTTTATAATTCAAAAGTTCATTAATTTGCTATTTAAAAACCATAAAATATTAAGGTGTCAAAAGATACAATATCTTATTTCAAATATACAAAGGGATGTTTAAAAAAAACATACGAAATCCTAACCTCCGTAAAGCTATTTTCCGTGAAGCTCTAATATTCAAAATGTATGATTTCTTAAAATTATTTCATTAGTGCAGAACCACTTATGTTATGTTATTACTAGACCTGGTGGCTTCCCAAAAAACCCATTCTAGACTAACAGTGAAACAACCAAAAAAAAAAATAATCATTTTCACTTGGGGCACATCTCAATATATTCACCGGTATATGTTTGTACACTGTGATTCAAATATGAGGCAACTAATTTTAAGGCTTAACGATTACATGACAATCTTTAATTTTAAATTACAAAAATTGAAAATTAAAATAAATTAAAAATATTTGATTCACTAATTCGAAAACTTGGATATTGGTACAAAAATGGTACTTTATCAAAAAAAATCAGATTTAATTTAATAAGATAATTATTTCCAATGAAAAAGTGATTATTACTTTTATATTTTTATTAAAAATTAAATAATTTTTAATAAAAATATAAAAGTGATAGATCAATATTGCAGAATGCAGGGAAGAAATCGAAAATTGTTTTTTTTATAACAGCGCCATCTTTTACAAATACCAAAAATGTTTTTAACAGTTTGAAGTTAAAAGACTCACGCTGTATAACTATTTGTTATTTATACTCAAACGTAGGCAACACAGATTACCTTTTTATAAAATTTAGAAAAACGGTGAGCACGCGGTGTAAAATTTTAATGTTTTTGGTGTATTTATAGTAAAACACTTATAACACTATATTATAAATTATGAATATTGGAAAGTTGTCTTACAATAAATAAAGAAATGTTTATGGCCTGATGAATTATTAATAGCTAAATTTATTAGGTGCGTATTCAAAACGTAAACATATTATATTCCCTGCTGTTCAGTATGTTCACATTGAAATAATCGATTGCCGGGCTACATTCTAAATGAGCGCGAATATAAGCGGTGTTGTCAAGTTGGGTTCAAAAAATCCCAGATTAAATTTACGAAAATGATTACAAAACATTTAAAATTTAAATATTTTAATAAAAACCTAGTCCAACATTTTTTATTAGCAAATTTCTTCACATTTATGAAAAATTTTTGAAATTATTCTTTGTTGGTAGTTTGATAATTTTATTTTCTAAAATTTTACATAATTTTTTCTAGAAAACCAGGTTTTGTAATTATTTTAACAAAGGAAAATATTTTACCGAAAGTTTTATAAAGGTAACATGCAATTTTGTAAGCATCTTGTTAATTTCATTATTTTGTTAATGTGTGACAAATTATTTTGTTGAAAAGTACACGTGATTTCAGGCAGTCAATCAAAACATTTCCCACTGAAAAAATGCATCAACAAGTTCAACCGACTTCAGCGTCTGCAACTTATGTTTCTTTACTTTACTAACTTTATTCTAATTCGTAACGTGTTCGTAACAACAGTTACTGTCCAGAGTGTTTATAATATATTACCAGAAATATGTTATTATTGTTATTCGGATTCCTAATACACTGGTTTACAAGGGGGGATACAGTGAAGTGGGTTAAAGTTACGAAATACATCAGTAAGTGTTGTAGTAGTACTGACAGTTACATTGTATCAAATTTCTTTATAATTTGATTATTTCAGAATGGTGTGTTATTTAATGGTGTTTATGTTATTTTTGTGTTCATTTATGTAGGTACCTATGTGTTAATTTTTTTGTTTAGGAAATTGATTAATAAAACATACATAACATAAAACATTTCCAATCAAAATACTTTTTATTTAATTCACCAATTTCCAACAAATACTTTTGTTACTGGGTCTACAAAAAGGGTTGTAAAAATATTTTACAAGAATTATGGTTGAATTATTGATATAGGATTTTTTAATTAAATGTCGTTTAATGTACAAAATGTTTGTTATAATTACAGTTTACAGTTGGTTGTAAACTGAACATAAAGTTATGTGTACCCGGATTAACATAAAATCTGGTTAATATTTTGTTGAAATTAACCACAAAGTATTATATTAATTTTTTAAAAAGCTGTGTTTATAATTATATTGAAATATTTGCAGAAAACTACTAATTTTTCTATATGTTAATGAATTAAAAGTAATTTTTTTCATTATTTCAAAAATATACTTTTTTTCTGTTCATAAAATATCTGACTTTCTCCTTGCATTTTTTTATCATTTAAGTCTTAAGAATATATTCTTAGGTACGTTGAAAAAACTCTTAAACCTATTTAGGAATAGCAGCTAAAAAACGTCATTTTATCTTGATATTGTACGAGGTGTGTTCATTAAATATCGGAAATTTTCGTTTTTTGAAACAAAAATTTATTTATTCGTCTACATTAATGTTGTCGCCTTCAAAATAGTCCCCATTAGATATTATGCACATGTGCCAGCTCTTCTTCCAATACTCGAAACACTTCTAAAACTCGATCGTTGGGATAGCCTTTAGTTCTTTCAGCGATGCGCTTTTAATGTCATCTTTGCTTGCCCTTTAAGGTTCTCTTTATTTTTGGGAATAGGAAAAAGTCAGAAAGAGGCATGTCTGGCAAATATGGAGGCTGGGGCATCATTACAGTATTGTTTTTGGCCAAAAATTTTGTTCAAAATTTAACAATTTTAGAACAAATTTTGCTACCACGCGTTTCATACCCAAAAGATTCGAAAAAATTTCATGGGATGAGCCAATCGATATAGCAACATCATCAGCGACTTCTCTGATGGTTTATAACCATTTCTTCCACTTTTTCCATGTTTTTATCGGTTGTTAATGTGCTTGGGCGTTCGGGGCGTTCATCATCTTTAACGTCTTCACGGCCATCTTGGAAACTCTTATACCACTTGTAAACTCTTGTTTTATAAAATAATAAGTATACTTATAGCAGACTCACTATAGGCCTTTGTTAACATTTCACAGAATTTATTTCATTTTTTAAGCAAAATTGGATACAAATTCTTTGATCCATTTCTTTTAACGAACGAAAAATAGCCGAGCTCATAAAACACGTCTAACCTTAACGGCTGCCACAGACAAAGTAAACAATGAAAACAGCTAAAGTTTTTATCATACTTCGGGGGCATGTATACCAACATAATAAAGAAAATTTTATGACAACCGGACCCTCCGAACCCGCGAAATTTAACAATTCCCGTTATTTTCTAAACACACCTTGTATATACGGCAGTTTTATCTATTAATATTTATATTTATACCTACATATATTTAAAGTTTTTTTTAAGTTACCTACTTTTCTGAAGCTTGGCAACCCCGACAAGCATTGAATTCTCTGTCAACAACCTTCTATTTGAGCGGTAACACAATTAAATGTTACGAACATGCAAGTTCGAAAATAACTTTTCCGCAAAGTTTATGTAGTTTTTTTTTTACGTGGGCAAGTTTAAATTGTTAATTTGATTAAGTATGACAATACGAAGAATTACCACAATTTTTATTATTTTTATAATTGCTTGAATTATAATGTCAATCTTTGTTGGTATTGCTACCTTTTAATTAAATAATTTATTTATAACTATAAAAGTATATTGTAAGAACACACCTATAAATAAGTATGGATTAAAAAAGGAAGGTCACCGTTTTATGAACTAATGACCCATTGTCTGTATTTATTAATATTAACTATTAACTTTTTTTTAAAACCTAACCTATAGGTGGTCTTTTAAATACAACAGGATCAAGTCAATACTATTGTCCTTGCACAGGGACAATTTATATTTTTAAAGCTTATGTCTACATAATGCATTTATTTATGAATAATTATTAATATTTAAAAATCATTGCATGTAACATATAAATAACCTTTGAAAATTTTTTATACATTTTAAAATCTATTAATAGAAATTGTTCTGTCTATATTTCTATGTAAATTTTACTTTTCATATTATTAATTTACTTGTTTTTGGTATAAAATTTACTAATCAAGTAAAAGTTTGATAAATTAAAGCCTAATTAAACACTTAAGAAGGTTGAATAATTTAACATAAAATAAATAAAACGACATTTATATATTTATCTAATAAATACAATGGAACGTGGGAATGAAGGTCAAATAAATATTTCT
Organism: Brassicogethes aeneus; assembly: GCA_921294245.1. Taxonomy (NCBI): domain Eukaryota; kingdom Metazoa; phylum Arthropoda; class Insecta; order Coleoptera; family Nitidulidae; genus Brassicogethes; species Brassicogethes aeneus. Next base: position 51,397,275 of record OV121135.1, read on the forward strand.
TAATTAGGTAAATAATTCTACAAATTTTTTTAAATCAGACGGTTTAAAATTCTCTTTAATTTAATTTATAGGTTACCTAACGTAAACGAAAATGTTCTTCATCAAAAGATGTAGATTTATGTTTAAACAAGCGAATAAATTAATTTAGAATTCAATTTTAGTATTTTGATTGATTTTTATACCACTGTTTATTTAGGTGATTTAAGTACCACATGGCAAATTTTATTGATTTATATTTTTGAAAATGTTAACAGGAAATACAAATTTTATTTAAAACTGAATGTTAGATTTAAAATAAGCAACAAAAATAGTTTATATTTTGAGCCTGCTACAAAAACATTTTTTTATTTTTAAACAAGATGTCCCTGAAATACCTGTACAAAATGATACCACTTATTTCTACTTTCATACAAAAGTTGATAATAACCAAAATACAGGGTGTCAAAGTTGAAAGTTCGTTTTCGATTTCATTAAATAACCTAAAAAAAACAAACGTTTTGCACAAAATTTAGTTCTGGGGTTTTTTTTCAGACCGGAAAAATTAAATTATTTAAAAAAAATTAATTAGGTTGCGATATTTGCAGAAGTTAAACTTTAAATAGTCACTTCTTTTCAGGGACACCCTGTATAATTTTTTATAATAATTATTATAATTTTCACAATTTTTACGATTACACTAGTTTACAAAATCGAAAAAAAAAATCTGCCCACCATATCCCATTATAATTTTTTCTATAGAAGCGTTTTTGAAATATGAATTTTCAATTGTTTTTTTTCAATTTTCGGAGGTGTTTTGACGTTTTTGAGTATAGCTTGAAATCTAATTAATCGATTTGGTCAAACAAACCCTTAAATTGAAGGTATTTGAGCCCTCTAACTTTCTTTTACATACTTTTGATATCGGATAAGTGTTTTAACGCCAGCGATTTTAATAACTTAAAAAATTCGTTTTTATGGCAAAAATTGAGGTCGAAAATTTACATATCGTACTGGGAAGGGTTTAAATCAAACAGATAACTCCAGTTTGAATTTTTTCGTGAAGCTGACATTTTTACAAAAAACAAGCTAATGTTGATAAAAATACACGAAAAAATGGCGAAGTTATAAATTTTTTAGTGGAAGACCAAAATTCAGCTTTTTGACGATTTTTATTTTATTTTGTTCTTTTATTTTGTAATATGTTTATTCTTTAATGAAAACCTAACTAAAGTACATGATTGGATTTTTATGAGTTTTTTACGTATTTTATTCACCGAAAACATTATTCAAAATTTAAATTTGACATGACTCCACAAACGTGAATTCTTTTGTTTCTCGTGTTGGCATAGTGACATTTTACTGCTATTTTAAGATATTTCAACAAGGTTTTTTATCATGGTTTTATTTAGTTAATAAAAAGTGTAAAATGAATAAAAGAAATAGAGAGTTCGAGTGCGTAAATAACCCGGACAATCTGGGTGACGTAAGTGATGAGCACGGAGAACGTTTTCACCAGCAAATGAAGGCTACGAAGCGGCGGTATCACGGCTTCTGGGATGCAGCCATGATGGGTGATTACATTTGGTCCCTCATACGAGAAATGGATTACGAAAGCAACAAAAAACAAAGAAGGAGCCAGAATTTTTTAAACCTATGCTTATTAAAACAAAATAAAACTTTCAATATCTTCAATGTTCAATATTTATTGTTCAATATTCAATATATAATTTAATTTCAATATTTAATGTTTAAAATAAAAATCAATGTTCAATATTAAATTTTATATAATTCAACAAAATGAAGAAAAAACGTAAAAATTTTCGAAAAACTGAATTTTGCTCTTCCACTGAAAAATTCATAACTTCGCCATTTATCCATGAATTTTTATCAACAGCAGCTTATTTTTTTCCTTACGTAAAATAAATCAAACTGGACTTATCTTTTCGATTTCTATCTTTCCCAGAAAGGTATTTAAATTTTCGACCTCGATTTTTGTAAAAGAAAAGGACTTTTTCAACTTCATAAAATCGCCAGTATCTAACTACTGAGCCGATACCAAAACTATACAAGAGAAAGTTGTAGAGGGCTCAAATACCTTTGATTTAAGTGCTTGTTTGGTCAAATTGATCAATTAGAACTCGAAGTATACTCTAAAACGTAAAAACATCTCAGTAAATTAAAAAAAAACAATTGAAAATTCATATCTCGAAAACGCTTCCATGAAAAAATTTTAAGTGTGATTTTCGCGATTTAGTGAGCCAAACTACTCAAGAAAATCATAGTGAGACATGGTGGGCAAAATGGCTGTAAACTAGTGTTATTGGCCTTTTATATTAAATTATCTTCTCTTCGTACGAATAAGACATTAATTTCTTAGTTATTATAAATTCTCACAGAAATTGTAGGTATACAATGAATATCCAGCAAATAGTAATTAAATTTACCGTTCCCTAAAATTAAATTCTTATTGCAATAAAACTAAACAATTATCCATCCATAATAACTCTTTTAAACCATGAAAATTAATCCTGACAGCCTATTAAAATCTTTAACATGTTTATTATAATATAATAAATGGGTATTTATATTTTCCACAATAATAATCCTTATCTTGGATTTTTTCACATGAGTGACTGCGTCCCATATTTTTAGTAGAAGAGTTCTATAATCAAATGACAGCTTCGTAGCTTTTACAACTTTCTTTTCTTATTCGTGACCATTATAAATTATCTCTATACGTTAATTAATTTCATGACGAATGATTACACGCGATCGCTAACTTAATTTAAAAATTGAAAACATGTTTAATGGAACGCTTTTTTAATCCGAATATATTTTATAACAATAAATTCCATTTGTGAAAACTTAACTTAACTTTTGTATTTACTATAAAACGAATATTATTTATAAGTTATCACCTATAAAATTTATAAAATTGCTTTACCTAATACATGTTTTGCACATTGCCCAACTCGAAGCCTATTAATTTTCTGATTTGTAAACACGATACACTTATTCCTCTTTTCTGCGGTAGGTATTTCTTTTACTTTTATTATTATGAATTTTCCCCTACGTAAGTAAGTGGGGCCACATCGATGCACATGAGTTACTTTAAAGTTAAAAGTGAACATACATAAGTACACAATGCATAATAAAGCTTAACGTTTGTCCTATTATACAGGGTGATGCATTTAACTTGAAACTTTGAAATATCTCAGTTAGTGTGCATTTTACGAAAAAATGTTTATAATAAAAATTAAATGATTGGAGGGGGGAAATCAATCAGTACTAAAATTGGTCCTCATACTCTCCTCCTTATAGGGGAACAGGGGGTAACTAAAATTTCCAATGGAACACCCTATTTTTTATTGCAGATTCGGATCATTCGACTAAAAATAGGTAGATTTTGTCTAAAACATTTTTTCATATTTGTAACAGATGGCGCTGTAATGAAAAAATATCAATTTTGTTCGATTTTTCTTCTGTATGATTCTTGAATAATTTTTCTATAAAAATATCACTTTTTTGGTAATAATTATCTTATTAAATTAAATCTGATTTTTTTAAGTACCCACGATTTTTCAACTAATATTTAAGTTTCCTTTGGTTTAAGTTTTATACATTATTTCATTTGGTGATAATTATCAATTGCGCACCATGGTCACTTTTTACCTGCCAGCATTAAATCCTTTAATTTAAAGGATTATTGTAGTATTTTTAATAAAAATACCTCATTTAAGGTAAAAAAACATTATGTTGTCAATGAATTAATTTAATCCTAATTGAAGTATAAAAATGGTACAAATATTATTTAGTTATAAATAATAATTATTATTGAGGTAAAAAGAAACTATTTTTGTTTAGCATTATTTAATCAATTAAGTTCGAAGATTAATTTGCAAAAAAAAGACCTCCTTTCGTTAAGCAGTTATTCATAATGAGTTTTTTAACAGTAGAAGAAAAAATAGAAATTTGGATTTGGATTTATAGAGAAGCAGGCAGAAATCTTGATGATAATGTTAATATCTACGCTCAGCGTTTTCCGGATAAAATTCGATTACGTACTTCATTTCACCGTACAGTCAAGCAGTTTACTAGAAACGGGAGTGTTCAACCGATCCCCCTGATCCCCCTATAAGGAGGAGAGTATGAGGAAAAATTTTAGTACTGATTGATTTCCCCCTCGAATCATTTAATTTTTATTTTAAACATTTTTTTACAAAATACATACTAACTGAGATATTTCAAGGTATCAAGTTAAATGACTCACCCTGTATACAAAAATGAACATGCCAAAAAAGACGATGAAGTTTAAATGATTTAATGAATGTGAATAAACAAAAAATACTCACAAATTTAAATTTTCAATGTCAGTCTTTTTCTTGTTATTTACTATTTTTGGCACAATAGTTTTAGGTTTAATGTCCCTCCTAAAATTTTATATACTTTTTACTTATGTACTTTAATTTAGTTTAAATGTATAATTAGGTTATACAGGGTGATTCCTTAATAATACCAAAAAATTAAGGATGAGATTCCTTTTAAATAAAAAATATTTGATTTTCTATAATATCTGAAAAAAAACCCTAAAAATAATAATTCTATTTTTAATTTACATTTTTTATAATCCCAATAGGTACGTAAAATAAGATATTTTTTTAGTTTTTTTATTCAAAGAATCTCATCCCAAATGGGTTCGCAATGATAATAAATCCCCCTGTATATTTATACGAATAGGACTTACGACAAAGCAACTGTAGGCCGATTATTTTCAATTGTTTTATATGTCCTACTTTGCCTAAAATTATAAATAAAATGTGAAATTAAACGAACGCTACAAAATACAATATTTCCTATTCCTATTATAATACACGGTGTCCCAAATAATAATAATAATAATAATAATAAACAAAACTGTTTTTATAAAAAAATTTGTAGGTAATTTATTATATATTATTTTTGCATCAAAATTGTGGACCGGACAAGATAAATCTTTTTTTGTCCGGACGCGTCCACACCTTTCAATTATTAAAATTATCTCCACTTTTATAAAATATTTTTTGCGTTTTTTTTATTTATTGTTTAACCTAATAAAAGAAGAATATTTTTGACAATAAAAAAATAAGGGGTCATCTATACATATAATTTGTTCCGTTTTTGTCTTGTTTCCGTTTCCAAAGTTGTATATCAGTTTTTTGCCCAGGAAAAACTTAATATAGGAAAAAATTAATATATGTATATTATATTCTAGGAAATATTGTATTTTTAAATGCTTGATACTAGTTTTGAGCATTTTTTGCAATACCCGAATTCTGGTATTGAGCGTAACATTACTTACAACTTAATAGTTCCAGTTAGATTAGTTTGTAGCTTTTTATAGTTATCAATCACATTATTATTCGAAATATGTTTCACAGTTAAAATGTTTGATTTAACATAGGTCCTAAAATAATATTTTAAAAAATAAAATAAAAATAAAGAAGGAAGCGTCTTCAAACTAAAATAATTTACTTACAATTTTGAATTCGGTGTTTTGGAATTGGGAGTCTGCCTCAAATTCTTCTCGGCACTTTTGTTATTCTCGTTTTGCATCGAACTTGCGTTAAAAACTTTCGACTTGACGTCCTTTAGGTTGTTTTTGTTCTGTTCGTTTTTCGAAATTTTGTCCATGACCGCGTCCCATTTTCCCGCCTTCTTGACGGTCTTCCTCTCGCTGGGCACCGGCGATTGATTTGGCACTAGCATGGTCTTGATTTTCGAGGGGACGTCGCGTTTTGGCATCTTGTGTTTCTTCAAAAACGAGTTGTCTTTGGCGGCGCTCTTCGGCGATTGAAGGCTCGGAGTTGACGTGGGAGTCGAGGACGCTCTCTTGGCCAAAATTTGCTTCGGCGTGGTGGCCACTTTCGGCACGTTCTCCTGTTTCTTTTGGCTGTTCTCCGATACGGTTTTAATCGAAGTATCGCTGGGCGAGACATCGAACGTTTCATTCAACTCTTCAGCTCTCGTGTTGATCTCCGCATCGGTAAAAATGCCGCTTGAATCCATGTTCTCGCGATTATTCGCATATATGTCCGCTGCAGCTTGCGCATCCACCCCATAAAGAGTTCCATCTATAACTTGCGCCTTTCTATCGCCCTTCAAATGGTGATCCTCGTGATTGTCTGCGTCGCTTTCCGTGTAAAAATCGGAATCTGTCATTGGGTCCTGTCTATGATTTTGAGGTTTTGGCAGAGGTCGTCGCGTCATCGGAGAATTATCAGCGCCTCTACTGGCCGGCCTCGACATCTCCCCATCACCCTGATATCCAGTATCCAAGCTAGTGATGCTCGTGATACTCGTTATAAAGCTATTCAAGGGCTTACTCTTTGCATCCTCTTTACTACCCAATAACTCTTCTTGTACTGTTACCACAGGGGTTGGATCTAGAGGTAAATCTTCCGGCGAAGGGGTTTGCTCGATTCTACTCAGCCTGTAGTCTTTGGAAGCCGTGGTGTTTTCGAGGGGCAACGCTAGATTCATGTTATCCGCAGCAGCAGACATGTTCGATAGCATATGCTCATCTAAAATCCCCAAACTGTATTCAGTCACACTTGCATCGACCAAATTGGGACTAGATATATCAGGTTCCTTGCATTCGTTTGGCAGCTTAAATTTCAAAAACGACTCATTGAGTTTGTTCATGTATTTACCAGAACTTTCGCGTCTAGTGGCGTTGTTTATCAGGGTTTCTTCCAATATGCCAAAGCTAAAGTCTTTGGGGCTTAGAGTTTTATCGTTTTCCGTTTCATTGGAATATAGTTTGTTTACGTATTTACCAGAACTTTCGCGTCTAGTGGCGTTGTTTATCAGCGTTTCTTCCAATATGCCAAAGCTAAAGTCTTGGGGGCTTAGTCTTGTGGCGTTGTTTATTAGTGTCTCTTCTAATATGCCCGGGCTTGGAGTTTTATCGTGTTCCAGGGTTTTATCTTTTTCTTGTTGTGCTTCAAAACCAAGTTTGAGGTGATTGATGTAGTCTTCCACCATCTGATCTGGCGTGAGAATTCCTAGGGATTCCTCAAAGTCCAGGGAATCCCGTTTACTTTTATCATCTTCAGTGTTGTTGGCGTCTAAAGTAATACCACTTATTCTCACTTTACGTAGATCAAATTTAAGTGGTTCGACTTTCGCAGGTGTAGAGTGATTTACCAAATCCAACGATGACGGAGAGGAGTATGTTGTATCCGTTGGTTGGTCTAGTGTAATATTGTCAGAATTCTTTTGATTGTTAATTTTGCGACGCTTGGCTTCGTTGGGCAAATTCTCGAAGGATCTATTTACAAAAGTTTTTTCCAAGCTCGCCGCTTTACTTACATCAAAAGTATTATTAACCACAAATGTATTTTGATTATCGCTATTTTTCTGCTTAATGTCCAAGTTAAAGGTTTTCCTTTTCAAATGGTTTTCTGCCTCGCTATTTTTTAGTTGGTAAGTATCGTTATTACCCACTACCGTTTTACTAAGCACTACTGTTTGGTTTAAATCATCGGATCCTCCAATAAAAAACGTTTCGTTAAGATCATCCACGCCCTTATCAAACGTTTCATTTAAATTATTTTCCTGCGTAAAGTTTATCTCAGTCTTGGCTTTATTATGCGACTGCAAAAACAGCATGGAATACGGTCCGGAATCTTCGTCCAATTTTTCGCAGGCATCCAGCAAGGCGGTCTTGCACAGTGGTGCCATCAAGCCGCACCGCGGCGCGCACTCGAAGTACCGCACTCCGTTGACGCTCCCGTCATTTTTGCCGATCTCGCCGTTCAGTTCCACGCCGCACCAAGTGCCTTTCGCGAAATTGACCGCGCCCACGAACCGCAACACGCCCTGCTTATCGCCCACCTTCACGCGACATCCCAAATGTTTCGAGGTTATTTCGGCCGGCTTCTGGGCTGCCGGGGCTGCGGGGGCTGTCTGGGCTATCTGGGGTATCCTGGAGCTGAACTGCGGGATCCTACTCGACACAGCCTGCTGAAACAAGAAATTATTTATAATAATAATAATAATGTATTTACACTGTTTAAAATATCTGTGGTGCAAAGAGTAATCTTAAAATGGTGTCAAAATCCAACACCATGAATTATGGTTGAAAATGTTATATACAGCAGACACCAAAACGGTGTTAATCTAAAAATATTTAAGAAGTGTACCTACACAGAAAAAAAGGAATAGTTTATTTAACTATATTAATTTAGTTGACCCATAAGTATTTATTTTTGTATTTTTTTTATTTTTATCAACTGTGGGAACGTTAATATAAACAAAGATTAGTCTGACGGTACTAAACCAGATAGTTATTTTTTTTTAAATTGGTTAAATTAACCCAGAAAACTTTAGTGAAACCAACCCGCTGTATGGTTCACTTTACTTAATATGTTGTTTGTAAAATAAGAGTTACTTCAACCTAAAGTACTCTGTTAAAATGATTAAAACAATTTGCCGTGCATTCCCGGTTGCATAGTGGGTACCGATCGCGGCAAAGGCGGTGTGGATCACGTGATGTTCTTAAATCTCGCCTCTGTTGAAGAATATATAAGCTCAGGTAGTCCTTTGCTTTGGTGTGACACTACAAGTTGTTCGATACTAAAGAGCCCTAAATAGGTGGAAACAGCTCTCAATACTTGAAGTATTTTAAGTTAGTGGAACGCACTAAAAACATTATCTCTAGCGAGTTGAAGGTTTCATTTTCTGAAATAATACCACTGGTAATATACTAGTAATGCGTCAAGAAACTTCCTGTTTCCTTTTTTTTTTTCCTTTTTTCTGCGTAGTATGATTTAATTTGACTTCAAACACATAATATTTTACACTGAAAAGGAGTTCAATTTACACCAGGTAAAATTTATTTTAATACTGTGTGAAAGTTAAATTAACACTGTTTTAGTATTTGAATTTACACCGGACCAACGAACCTTATTTAACACCATTTTGGTTTGTATCGATATAGACCATGTATGGTGTTAATTTGGTGTTAAAATGGTCATGAAATTTTGAACAGTGTATTGCCCAACAGTTTAAACCATTGCAGGAGGGATTTAAATAAGTGTATATAGTATTCAAAGTTTAAAAAATTTATAAATAACCTAAACAACAGATTATGTTTGCAACATTTAAAGATGCTTATTAACATATGTAATTATATAGCTATACCTATATAGCTTATAAGCGTATTAAAGTTTATATCACAAGATTAACAGAATTTATTATATAGCTTATAAGCGTATTAAAGTTTATATCACAAGATTCACAAAATTTATAAAAGTTACTGCACATTACAAATAAAGGCTACTTAAGTCCCTGCTAGTCAATCTTGGCACCGAAAAATTAATTTGAGAAAGCAAATCACTACAACTAATTTGAAAATTAAGCAACCTAAACAAAATTGAAATTGGTGAAATAACCCTTCTATTTTCTAGAGATTTACATTCAAATGTCGATAGTAGCAAATCATGGTCAAATCCCTGAGTTGGATATTCACCATATATTCTAAGATGTAAGAGCTTTAAAAATTTGCGTTGTACAGTTTCAATGCTTGTTATATGGACTAGATAGATTGGATACCAGATTATAGAAGCATATTCCATCTTTGACCTTATTAAGGAAAAATACAGCATTTTTAATGAGCTTTCATTTATAAATTCTTTGGTATTATAAAATTCAGCTTTGTATCAAACCTAACTCCCAGATCTTTAAATTCTGTAACTTGTTCCAAACGCCTATTGTTGATTTCATAATTATACAATATACTATGCTTTTTCTTTGTATATATCATACTCTTGCATTTATTGATGTTTAAATGAAGGTTATTTTTGATACACTAATTATATAGACTATTAAAATTATTTTGCAGCCTAATGCAATCATCAATAGTTTTGATTTCTAAGTAGAGTTTCAGATCATCAGCAAATAGTAAATTGTAAACTGTTTAAATGTCTGGTAGGTCGTTGATGAAGATAAGAAAAAGTAGTGGTCCTAGATTGGATCCTTGTGGAACACCCGATGTTGGAGTCGGTTTAGAACAAAACTCATTGTAAGAAACATACAGCGTTCTATCTGTTAAATGAGAAATGAAAAAAAATATTAAATGGTCAGAAAATCCGAAGTCTATTATGATCTATTTGGTAAAAGGCTTTCTGGAAATCTGTATAGATTACATCCACGTGTCCATGATTATCAAGCACATTACTGGCAAACTGTGTAAACAATGTTCCGGATTTGAAGACCGGAACAATTTTTGAGGTTTTCCAAATTTTGGGAATTTTACTGGTACGTAAACTTATTGATTAGCTTTTTTACTGCATTTAAAATTTCAGTTTCAGTTATTGGATCCACTTTAAGTGAACCAAACTGTTCGTCAGTATTATTTAAATTCGGTAATGTATACATTTAATACAGCTTAATAAAAATTGATTACTCCTAAAAAAAACCGATTGATTACAATTCATGTCTCATAACGCAATTCGTTGCAAAACCGTTGACCTTCTTCGGAGAATTCCGCTAGAGCATCTTTTGCCGAGGTAACTAAATTAGCTTAATAAATAACGACTATATACGTCTAAAGATATAATTTTCCAGTCAGGTACTAAAGAAATGTAAGGTGTAGCTCACGTTTGAAGATAGATAAAGATACTTCCTATAACCGATTTAACTTCGTGACAATGCCAATATAACTGTTTTTCAACATTTCTCAAGGCAATTTTAGTTCGAAAATAAAAGCATAGCACAAGAAGCCCTTAACTTCAAGGAAGAAGAACAAAATATAAAAACATTTAATAAAAACGGACGATAATAAAGTTATATTTGCTTGGTTAATTTCAACACTATAAAAATTAAATGATCTATCACCAGGACGTAGTGAGGTAGAGGTACAGAGGTGCAGTGGCGGCTCGTGGGTGTATAAATAAATAAAAATATTCTAAAAAAAACAAATCAAAGAAAATTTCAAAGCAATCTTAACCCAAATTACGAAAACATAAATTCGTTTTTTAAAACTTATATATACCTGGGTGAATCTCACGAAATGTCCCCCGTGATATTTAATAAAACTAAATGAGTTTGACTTACACTTTTATTGTGTTTTGATCTTTCATAATTTTAAGTACACATATGTCCAAAAATTTGGAATATTGCAATATTTCTTTTTTTATTGTATATATTTTTTTATATAGGTAAATACCATTTTATAACGACTCCGACCAATAATAAATAAACCTCAAAGACAGAGAAAATAGAGTAAATATTAACAACAGTTTTTTTAAACTACCATAGGCGTAGATATATTATTTGTAAGTATTCCAAACTTTTGGACATGTGTGTAGATATTACAGCTCAGGTTCCAGATTTTTAACCGCAATAAATTATTTTTTACAGTGTTTTAAAAGTCTAACACCTATCCTCCATGACTGTTACTCTTTCTAGGTTAACCTATATGTTTTCAAATATCTGAGGTAGTAAAAGTATACTAAAAATATCAGTTCACTAAGTAAATTAAACACATCCAAAGCAATCGAATCAAATATAAAATATTATTAAAAATTAAAAGAAATAATTTTTATAACCATTTATGTGGGTGTTACAAAAATTGATTCTATCCTCCGTGAATCTGTTTTTGATTTAAATTTTATGCAACGGATGGCGCATTAATCATTTTAAATAAGCAAAAACCTCTGTTTACGACATTATAGATGCATGTGATTCCTGAAGGTCAGTTAGAATTTATATGCAGATGAAAGTGTTGCTGTTTTATAATTCAAAAGTGTAATATATCAGTAAGTAGATTTTTTTTTATAAATATTTTATGTAGGTATGTACAATTGTATTTTTTAAAAATATTAAGGTATCAAAAGATACAATAACTTATTTTAAATATACAAAGGGATGTTTAAAAAAAACATACGAAATCCTAAACTCCGTGAAACTATCTTCCGTAAAGCTCTAATATTCAAAATGTATGATTTCTTAAAATTCTTGCATTAGTGCAGAACCACTTATGTTATGTTATTACTAGACCTGGTGGCTTCCCAAAAACCCCATTCTAGACTAACAATGAAACAACCAAAAATAAAAAGTAATCATTTTCACTGTAACCCATCTGTAACTTAAAAATATATTTATATGGATGGATAAAAATATATACACATATAAAACAAATAAAATATCAGAGCAATCGGAATACCCACCCCCTGAACTCCAATTGTTTTTGACGCGGCCTAATAGAATACAATGCCAACAGAATAATCTTAGTCAATACTTCCGCATAGCCACTTATAGGTTTCGTACCAAGATATTTAAAAAGTTCGTGAATAATGCTTACCCTGCCTCTTATCATTAAATATTTTTTTTCAGTTTCGTTTCTATTTAAAAAGGGCGTTTCAATTATTAAGTCATGAACAGAATTCATTAAAAAAACAGAAATATTTAACTAAAAAAAATTTTGCAATATTTTGAAAACCTAACCTTAATTGAAACTTATTGCTTAATAAAAACTACGAATACTTCCTAATAATAAAATATTAAATTTTACTAATCGAGACAAAAACTATAAAAGATCAGACAACATTTTTAAATAATTTAATCTGAATTAAAACAAAAACACAATGCAACACACATCCACCACATCTTCAGTCATGTGATATAAACACACCAATTAAAGCAAGCCCAAAATTCTCTCTTAAGCAGCGTCAAATAGACGCGAACAAAAAAAAATCCGCATTTTGCGAAAATTATTTATCTAAAAATTGTTAAAGATCTTTAACATGATGCAAATTTTGCGAAAAACGACCAAAGGAAGAATTTTAAATAGAATGGAAAACAGAGAAACATACCTTCAAATCACACGACTGCACAACACTATTTCAAAAGAGCATTTTAAAAGTAGCTGCTGCCTGTTATATAGGTCAAATTTTGCTTTGCACTCATTTCAAATTAATTGAAAATCCAAAACAACGCAACCGTGCCTGGAGAAAATTGCAAAATAACATTTTAATTTATATTTAGTGCGTTTTTTGTAACCCAACAATATTTTTTACTTGACTTAAAGCGATGAAACTGCTTAGTCCACAAAATTCGACACACTGACACTAAATAGGTCGTGTTACATTTTTTGTTATGTTGATAAAAAAAATTATTATTATTATTACCAGACGTATTTACAAAACAACTGCTTGTAATTGTTTACGTCAAAAAATACTTTACATTAAATAAATTTAATGACCAAGCAAGATACCGGTTCAAAAGGTTAAAAGGATAAATTACCATTAATAAGACAAACTTAAGCTACGTATGTACGTACGTCTGAGGTTGAGGGCAGACAGCAAAAATTAAATTTGATTAATTAGTTTTATGCTTTAAGATACGAAATTAAATGGATTTTACTTTCGAAAAACATTGTATGGTTAATATGAGCACTCGAACGTTTAATGTGTTTTACTTTTGTTTTATCAGCAAAATAATGTTTAATTTACGTAAATGTTCATTAAAACCTAAACAACAGCAATATTTTATCGTAATGGATATGTTAATGTGAATATTAAATAACTCAAAACAGTGTCTACATGGACAAATAAAAAATATAATATATTTATAAAAAATATATATGTATATGTATATACAGGGTGAGTCATTTAACTTGAAACTTTAAAATATCTCAGTTAGTATGCATTTTACGAAAAAATGTTTAAAATAAAAATTAAATGATACGAGGAGGGAAATCAATCAGTACTAAAATTGGTCCTCATACTCTCCTCCTTATAGGGGGAATATGGGGTAACTTTAAAATTTCCTATTCAGATTCGAATCATTCGACTTAACATAGGTAGATTTTGTCTAAAACATTTTTTCATATTTGTAATAGATGGCGCTGTAATAAAAAAAATCAATTTTGTTCGATTTTTATTCTTATACGATTCTGCAATAATTTTTCTATAAAAATATCACTTTTTTTGGTAATAATTATCTTATTAAATTAAATCTGATTTTTTTAAGTACCCACAATTTTTTAACTAATATTTAAGTTTTATTTGGTTTAAGTTTTATACATTATTTCATTCGGTGATAATTATCAATTGCGCACCATGGTCACTTTTTACCTGCCAGCATTAAATACTTTAATTTAAAGGATTATTGTACTATTTTTAATAAAAATACCCAATTTAAGGTAAAAAAACATTATTTTGTCAATTAATTAATTTAATCCTAATTGAGGTATAAAAAATGTTATTTAGTTAAAAATAATAATTATTATTGAGGTATAAAGAAACTATTTATACATAGTTTACAGGCCTTCAAGTAAAATATTAAAAAAAAAATCTGATTAACTGACTACTTTTTTAAAAAAATCTGACTAAAATCTGATCAACATTTTTAATTCAAAAATCAACGACGCAATTTTTGATTCAAAAATCAGTAGGCACCTAGGGCACCAACCAGCCCTTCACACGCAATAATTTTTTGTTACAAGGTCTACAAATAAGACAGCTATTTTAAAAATTTTAATTTAATACTAGGTATATAAACAAAACGTAATCTCAGTCATTACTATTCATTCTTAGTAAAATAAATTATAAGTGAAACAATAACAAAAATAAATTCTCTAAAACGTTAATAGAAATAAATAAAAAATCCCAATATAAATATGGGTACCTAATCACTTCATAATCACACCACGTCACGTTTTAATTTTTTTGAAATGTCAATTTTTCCATTAACTTGGTTCTTTTGAGACTCAAGTTCTTCTCAATTTTTTGAAGATCTTTAACGTCATTCTTTTCTTTCTGTTTCATTGCCTGTATCCTTCTAACATACCTTGGGCTATTCTTACTTCATGTAAATTTTTGTTACAAAGGGCCTCCTCCAGTCTTTTGTTTGCCTGTTTTACCAATTCCTCCCCAGCCAAACTACTCTCCCTTACTGATTTTCTGCTTCAAATACACCCATACATGACATAAACAACCGATACCGTTAAGTTGTATAATCTGTGCCGTTAATTACGTGAATCTGTCAATTGCATGATAAACGCATAGAAAAAGGATGAAAGATTGACAAGTCATGTGCGATCTGCATTACCGATCACCGCACATTACATCGAAACGGGAAAATTTAAATTAAATCTTATTAACTTAAAATGTATGATACATTTTAAGTTCTGATAAAAATTTGAACTGATTTTGTATATTGCATTTAAATTTTGCCCGTTATTGATACAAACAGGCAAATTGAAGAAAATCTAACCAAATCTGACTTTTGAGCTAATAAACTGATTAAATCTGACTAAGAAAATAAAATCTGACAAAATCCGAAAATCTGACTCCACTTGAAGGCCTGAGTTTAGCATTATTTAATCAATTTAGTTCGAAGATTAATTTGCAAACAAAAACACCTCCATTCGTTAAGCAGTTATTCATAATGGATTTTTTAACAGTGGAAGAAAAAGTAGAAATGATTTTGATTTATGGACAAGCAGGCAGGAATCTTGATGATGCTGTTAATATCTACGCTCAGCGTTTTCCGGAAAAAATTCGATCACGTACTTCATTTCACCGTACAACCAAGCAGTTTACTACAAACGGGAGTGTTCAACCGAAAAAAAGAGTTCGTCGAGCAACAGTCACAGGTGTAAATAATAAAATTAATGTATTAGCAGCAACGGCCGCTAATCCTCATGCAAGCACACGAGAATTATCTAGAGATTTGGGAATATCCCAGAGCAGAATTTTAAAACGAAATAAATAAATAAATTTAAAAAATAAAACCAAGTATTTTATTCAAAAATTATTGTAGAATCGTATACAGAAGAAAAATCGACCAAAAATGATTTTTTTCCATCTATTATTTTTAGTTGAATGATTAGTATGAATCATTTAATTTTTCTTTTTCTATTTTAGGTATTTTGTAAGTTATAAAAAATAAATAAATACCCGTCATAACTGTCAATCAAAATAGCGCGTTGGCTATAATAATAAACAATTATTAAGTTACATGCCTATTAATTAGGCTTATACTAATAAATATTTTGTATTTAAACTTAAATCTTTCAGACGGAAAATTACGCATTCTAAAGATAATTTAAAATTTCCGTTATAGCTCAATTTTCGTTCCACGCCCACAACAAAACAATTGAAGGTAGGTATGCACTTTTACTGACACACAAAAATTCGGTACGGAAAATATAATAAAATAAACAACAAATTGACCGATTAGTGCTTAATAATATATTTTTAGGTTAAAAAATTTCACCAATCATACTTTTACAAAACTGTACTTATTAAAAAAAAAGTTTATTTATTTATTTTTGAAATAATAAAATAAAAAGCAAAAAAATATATACAAGGCTCCTCCAAATTTAAAATATATTTGTTGTTATAACAATGGGTATATGATTTTTCGTCAATGTCATTATTTTTTTCTTTCTTGCATTAATGTTAATAATTTTATAAGAAATAAAATAAAAATAAAAAAATTTATACTGGGCGTTTAAAAAATCCCGCCTAAGCCGATTTATCACACAACAAATTGATAAACAAAAGATTTAGGTAACACATTAAAAAATATCATTTTTATTCCATAATTATTACTATTAGATTCTTCTAATAGTAAATTTAAATTGTTGTATAAATAAGTAGAAATATCCTAATTAAAGCGAGTCGAACGTTTATTTCAGAAATAGCAACATCAAATGAATGTATCTCTGTAATTAAATGAAGGATGAAATGCAACCGAGTTGCCAATTTATCGCGAAATTTAGCCGGTAGTAGTTGAAATTTAATGCAAATATTTACTCAAGTACTTGCTGTAAACTGATTAGATTAACAAAATGCTTGTTAATTGGTTTTTGTCAAAAAATATGTGTGTGGAAAAGTTTTAGCCCTTAATTTACTGTACTGTACTTTAATTTTTTCATTGAAAGAACAGAAATTTGGGATTTTTTCCATAACAAAATAAATACAATTAAAAATATAAAAAATAAAACTTCAAAAAATCTTTACCACGAAATTACCTAGTTAATATTTTGATGAAATAATAATAATAATAATTTTATAAACCATAAAAATTTACATGGTAGGTAAATGTTTAAAATACTAGTTAAAAATATAAAAATAGCAAAGCATTAAAAATAGTGAAATATTATTTATAGTAGTAAAAATATATATATAAAACGTATAAAATGTATAAAACGTTAAACGTTTTCACAAAAAAGCTGTACCTACTGTTTGTTTTTTATAAATCTTTGTACTAAAAAAATATGATAACTAAAAAAAATACCGTCAAATTTCAAAAAATCTCTCCACAAAATTTGAAAAAGATCTGCTTCCAGAAAAAATAAATATAATTTGTAATAAAATTGCCGCAAGGTCTGTGTTAAATATTTAACAAATATAATTTGTAATAAAATTGCCGCAAGGTCTGAAAAATTATTCAGTTTAACTGAATTTTTGAGGGTCTTGTATTACCAATTTATGCTATATAATATATTTTTAGGTTAAAAAATTTCACCAAACATACTTTTACAAAACTGTTAACAAAATGCTTGTTAATTGGTTTTTAACAAAAAATATGTGTGTGGAAAATATTGATATATCTATTTGTAAAAAACTTTTTATTTTAAGTGTCCCAAAAAAATTAAAAGTGTGGATTGATCAGTATACAGGGAAAAACAACATTTTTTTTCAATGGATATGTAGGTATTTATTTTTCGATAAATAAATTCATATATAGGGTGATCCATTAAAAAAATAAACTTTTTGTTTTTCTCTTTATATTGATCAATTTTTCATTTTTTTATACGTAGAAAAAAAGTATTTTTTAGTACCTACATAACCACACTTTTAAATTTTTTGGGACACCTAAAATAAAAAAGTTAGAGGGGGCGACATTATAGGGGATCACCCTGTACATACGAAAAAGTTTTAGTCCTCAATCTTACTCCCAAGTACTTTAATTTTGATTTATTCATTGAAATAAGAGAAATTTGGGTTCTTTTTCAATAACAAAATAAATACAACAAAAAATATAAAAACTTAAAAATAAAATCGTCAAAATTCAAAAAATCTTTAGCACGAAACTAGTTCATATTTTTGAATTAGAGAATGACTCTTCAAAATTTAAAAAAGAGCCTCTTCCAGAAAAAAAATAAATTTGTAATAAAAATTGCCGCAAGGCTTGATAAATTTAATTTTTAATTTAACTGAATTTTTGAGGGTCTTGCGTTACTTATAATAAAAATGAAGATTTTCATTGAAAAACTTGGAATTTTTTACAAAAAAGCTGTACTGTTGGTTTTTTTATAGATCTTACTCGAAAAAAAATATGAAAACCAAAAAAATATGGTCAAAATTCAAAAAATCTTTACCACGAAATTACCTATTTAATATTTTGAAAAATATGCTGCAACTTGCAAGGCCTGAAAAATTTAATTTTTCTAGTTTAACTGAATTTTTGAGGGTCTTGCCTTACTTATAATAAAAAATGAATATTTTCATTGAAAAGCTGAGAATTTTTCACAAAAAAGCTGTACTGTTTATTTTGTATAAATCTTAAAAAAAAACTAAACAAACATCGTCAAAATTTAAAAAATCTTTACCTGGTAAAATTTGATAGAAAGAGCCGCGTGGGTCACACTAAAAAAATTTGTAGAATGACCCATTTAATTTCATTGGTATACCTTTATAAAGAATCAATTTTATTAAATTACAAAAAGTAAAGTAAAAATTTTAAAATATTATACCTAAGCTCAAATTTTTCCACATCCAAACAAATTATGTAAAAAATACCAATTTCAGAATTCCCACATCAAACTAGGTAGGTACACACAACTAAGCATATCATCGTCGATCGATAAGTTACATTGTCATTGTCATAAACAGTTAAATAATCCTGTAAAATGCGAAAACATGAGCTCGCGACGTAAACACAAATAAACTACACCGTGTTCTATTGCGGTCAGAGTTTGAACTGAGTTTAGCGATGCGATCAAACGTTACTATACGCCGCAGGAACCTTGCCGCATCGGAGGAACAACGCAGCAGGCTGCCGGACAGAGGCATACAGATGTGTTGTTGTTTTATGTGCGCTGTGCGCGCCGTGTCAATGAATGTTGGCTCTTTTTTATTTTTCCACACGTACGTTCCAGTTCTGCGACCGACATACTGTATACTCGAGATTTCTATCGGGCTTGAGCTCGTGCGTGCGATGCTTTTAAACGATTTTTTATTGTGACATTTCACTTTGGCGTCAGCTTTTATGGGATAGTTTTATACAGTATCATTAATGGAGACCGGAGTTGTATGCCCAGTTTATCAACTCGAAACTTTGTTGCAACCTTTTGGATTTTAAGTGTGATCGCAATCCATTGAAAAACTTTTAAAAGAGACCGATTTTAACCTTGGGATTATATCCTTAAAAAGAAATAAAAGTTTGTAAATTAGCATACCCGTTTGAAGTTTAGTGTATTATTTTACCGGAAAAAATATATTTTATCTGCATTACTTATATGAACATCAAATATTTACAATTGTTATACTAAAGAAAAGTTTTTCTTAATAAATTAACATAAAATGTCAATAAATTATTTGTTCACCAAGGTACCTACTTATCTAGTTCTAAGGTAAGGTCCTAAATTTTATAAAAGAAAGTTTAACACCTGTTAGAGTGGGCCGTAAAATTGTATCTTTGTTTTCACCTATAAAAACATACATTAATATTTAAATAATAACGCCTTTTTGGGAGTGGTTGTAAACTTCATAATGGTTACAAATTGGTAGATAGTTTTAATGAATCGCTTTAATCCATAATTAATTGTTTTAATAGCTTTAAAAAATTTAAATATTTCTATCTACCAGGGTTGGAATAAGACTTTTCTAAATAAATCCACTTGGGCTTGCTAAAACACAATACAAAAAAAAAATTAAAAAACAAGTTTTTAATTCTTTAAAAATCTTACAACCATAAAATAGCAAAACATGCAATTTGTTGCAAATCAAACTAAAAATATCGATTATTCAAAAATCTTAAAACATAAAATAACAAAACTTGCAATGAAACAAAAATGATAAATACAATAGTAGTTGCGCAACTTAAAGAACTTCATTAGAAAAGTTAGCACGAGGATATTGTTAATTTTATTGGTTGGCGCGCGTCTTCTTCCTCTCCTAAAAAGTAGTTCTCGATATTTATTTAAGTTGCAGCAATAAAACAAACTAATTAATTGTTTTTTATAAATGATATATACAGTGTTGGCCAAAATTTTTGCAACCACTGTAAAAAAAATCTAACTCTAAAACGCCTTCATTATTCTTTATGAAATTTTGAATAAAAATCCTTATATCTCAGTTTACGTATTTGAGGGTTTTTCGAGAAAATACTTTTAAAGCCCTTTTATTTAATAATGAAAAAACGTTCGAAAAATAACTTTCAGTGTAATTTTTTTTAAGTAAATAAAAAATATACCGTATTTTTGTTAGTATACCCTGAAAATTTTGTAGAAATCAAACGAATACTAACGAAGTTACAGCCCTTTAAAGACGGTTTTAATTATTTTGCTGAAAAGTGGTCATTTTTGACGACTTTAAAACGCTGTATCTTCGTTACTGTTCGTTTGATTTGTAGAACATTTTTAAGGTATTCTAATAAAAAGACGGTCTTTTAAAGCAAATTTTTTATTTACTTAAAAATAAATTCCTTATAAAAGTTTTTTTTGGGGCGTTTTTTTATTATTAAATAAAAGGGCTTTTAGGATATTTTCTCGAAAAACCCTTGAACACGTAAACTGAGATATAAGTTAAAGTATTTTTATCCAAAATTTTATAAAGATTGGTAAAGGCGTTTTAGAGTTAGAATTTTTTTACTTATTAAGCGTTAATTTTGACGGGCAGTGTATTTCTATCCACACAAAAATAGAGACCTGTGAATCTGTTTTACCTACTTTCAAAATGGCATTGTTAGTTGTCAAATTTTTCTATAAAGATCAAAATGTATCTCTTAAAATGGACTAACAACGGTTTAAATATGATATAGAAGCAGTTTTGACAATGAAAGTGATGTATGACATTCAATAACTGTCAACTTACTTAAAGTTAACTTCAGCCCCGTGACCTGTTGCCAACTCCAGCCCGTTACTAAAACGCCATTAAGTCAATGACATTGTGTATTAAAAAGTAATAAGTTGTTAGCAACTTTCCATTAAAGCAACACATTTTCCTTTGTTTAAAAACTGTTTAAAAACAAATATTACAAAACAATTGAGTACACAATTTAATTATAAAAATCATTAAACCGATAAACAATATTTACATAAAATATACAATACATTTTTGTACCATTGATAAAAACTGTATTTTTGTAATTATTAATTTATGAAAAATTTATAACAACGCGTTTCATTTAATAAAATTAAAATAATTTGATAACAAATAAATATTAATTACCTATATTAATAAATTAAAACATATAACATATGGAATTTTCACATGTTTTGTGTTGCAATACAAAACATGTGAACATTCCAATTTTTAAATAATATTAATCATTCATTATTAGTTAAAGTAGTAATTAGAAAATCAACTAAAAAAAATACAAAAACGGAGTAATTGTACAAAGTGGCGGTTTTGGAATGTTCGTTTATTATTCACTTTTGAGTAACCTTTATTGATTATAATGCGTACCTACTAGGGTGATCGTTAAAAATTATTTTTTTTGCGACGCCCCATAAAAAGCTTTAAAAACACTGGGATTTTTTTTAGTTAAGAACATCACGTGCCTCAAGACGATCTAAGTTAATTTTTTGGTATAATCATGTCTTTTCTGAAAATATGGAATAATAATTTTTTTGAGATTTAAAAATTATTAACAATGAAATAACTTCACCTTGGAGTGAAGAAATCTAGATATTAAAATTACGTGTGTACTAATTTAGTTTTAAAATAAAAATATCAATTTAAATATCTTTAATTTTTTTATTTAAAAGACTGGGAAAAATTTTTAATTTAAATTTTTGTCTATTGTTATTTCGATTAACTATTGTTTTTTTTTATTGATTTGGGTTCTATAATTGTTTATATTTCGAATAAAATTTTATTTTTTCAGAAAAAAATACGAAAAAAACACGATTATACCAAAAAATTAACTTAGATTGTCTTGAGGCACGTGTTGTTTTTAATTTAAAGAAAATTCCCAGTGTTTTTTCATCAAAAAGAAGGATCTTAGGGGGCGTCGCAAAAAAAAAAATTTTTAACGGACACTCTAGTACCTACATACTTTTAAGAAAAATATAAAAAACAAAAAATTTTGCAATAATTAAATTTTACTGTGCGACTCCACAAAACTAACTTCAAAACATATTTTTAATTGCTATAAGTAATCAAACTGAAAATATAGAATAAAAAAAACTCTAAAATAGCGAAACACGTTTCTAAAATTCGTTAAAAAACATACAAAGGAACAAAGTTTTAACAAAATCGTATTTCCATTAAATTCTAGTAAAAAAAACTGGTGAGGTGGGGTTACGCAAACCCCCACCTCATCAGTTACGGGTTAAGGTTATAATTCGTTTTTATTACACGTACATAGAGCAATAATAATGATTATTTTATAAACCAAAAAAAAGTTTATACACATAATCTCTTTTTTAAGAAAGTTTTAAGGCACTGCTGTATTACCCACTTACTTAGTGAATGAATGAATTTTCTTCAAATATAAGCCCACTTGGCCGATGTACACCCACGCGGGTGTCAAAGAAATTTTCGAGTAATATATCAATGTTTGAATGGAACAAGAAACGCTTTTACGATACGCATCGTAAATCTTGGTCTTGACGATGACTTGCACGTAATTCAGGTAAAACGGCAATTTTTTAAAGCAGTGTTGTGAACTATGTTGATTAATTAATTGGTATTTTTTATTTAAATTTTTCGATGGAGCGCCATTTAGAGTTATTCTTATGTGTTAACACTAAAGTGATATTTTCAATTAGGTAAAAAATATCATAGTAGATATGTATATGCGAGTTAAACATACCTATGGGTTTAACAAAAAATACAAATATAAGCAAATATTTTAAATTAAATTAAAAATATCTGCTTGTAAAATATATAAAATTTAGTAAATCGAATTAAAAATATCTCCTATGATATTTTTAATACAAAAAATACAAATATAGGAAGCAAATATTTTAAAATCCATTAAATTAAAAATATCACTTTGGCATAAAAATTAAATCTAATTTTAAAATATCTGCCAAGACATTATTAATTCGCAGAATAATAGTTATTTGTTTTACAAGTGTTAAAAAGAGACTTTTTCATGCAAGTGTTTAGGTTGCTCACGAGGCCGTTAGGCCGAGTGTGCATTAACAGTGTTAATTTAACACGAGCTTGAAGAAAGCTTTTCTCATAATATTATGTGAAACACAATATTTTTTGCACGACACTTTTATTTTTTATTATTTTCAAATACAAAACAAAATAACCTAAAAACGTGTTTGACAGCTGTTAAAATTACTTCATCTTTTAATTCATCTTTTAATTTTTAAGGTATAAGTTACTTAAAATCAATAAACTTACCTTCTCAATTTAAATAAAGGCACTAAAAATTAGAATTTAGTATACAAACACAATTAACTGTGTTCTAAATGATATTTAGACAATCATATACAAATACAATACAAATTTTGAAACAAATGTCAAACGATGCTGTCAATTTCTTTTCACACAGAAATGTCACTTTTCATTTGTGTTTTGCCTTGCCAATGAAAAGATTCATTTTCTAAGCAACAATGCCATTAGAAAACGTGACTTTTACATAGTGGTCGTAGAAAAAAACTATTAGGTATGTGATACCTATGTGATACCTAGGTATTTTTTATCTAATTAAAAATATCACTCCAGGGTTAACACAAAAATAATGCCTAAATAAAAAATAAAACGGGCCCATATTTTTCAGTGAGTAGATACCTAGGTAATTAAAATAAATTTAACATGCAATACCATAATATAAAAGATGTTATTAAATCATGATGTTATCGATTTTTAACAGATGGCAAACGTATCTACCTTTTATAAAAACTATGTATATGTAGATATATCTAATATATTAAATACCATTTAATAATAATTTGTATTAAAAAGCAGTTTATAAGGTGCATTGAATTGTTAAAAAGTAAAACTCCTTGACAGTTGTCAGATGTCAGACAAAATGTCAAATAAAAAGCAAGTGAAAAACTACTTTTTACGGATAGGTAGGTATGTTTTATAAAGAGTCCATTAAACTAGGATCAAATCTATGAATACCTACCCTTTTAAATGTACCTACCCTTTTAAATTTTCTTAAAAAAGAAATAATTTATGGACTTGCCAGCTGGTGAAGTTGTGTGGCCAGGCGCTTCAGGGTGGCAAAGTAAAACTTTTTGGCATAAAGTTTTTGTGTACAATTACGAATTATAACGCAGGAATATAAAAGAGTCGTTTTCAATATCCCTTAATCCCTAAAGGGGTGAATTAATCCCCATTTAAATATCATATTTCCTAAAGTTAATTTCATTATAAATAATAAAGGGGTCAAATGCCTTCCCTACAAATTGTAGGCTACAACAAGGAATTCCCTTGATATTGTCACAAAATCGATTTCGCAAGATAACCCAATTGTCATCTTCTCTATTATATTTTTGATTAAATTATCCTAAACATATCTTCAACAAAACAAAGCCGGTTTCAACTTAAATCCAATATTTACAAAAATACAAATCAATCAAACCGAAAAACCACCTGATCCTTATTTATTCCTGCTATAGGTAGCATGTTTTGTTTTCATTCCCACCGTAATGTTCAACCTAGATATCGTTTTCAACCGTAATTTTGCCATCTCAGAAAACAACTAACTAAAGCTTAGGCGCCGCAACGAACACTTAATTTAATTAATAAAGACTCACCTTGGCCATATTCACAATTGTTCACTAATTACAACACAAAATTTACTTATAACGACACTCGTAGGTTTTCAAATCGATCAATACCGTCACGTTAGTGCGCTCGAGAGCACCCTTAACCATCGCGACTGCGCTGCCAAAAAACGCTCGTTTGTTTTTAAACGCGTTTTTGTCTATTTAGGCGGGATTTTTTGTTTTCACCGAAAATAATTTAAACCCGCCCTCATTTATTTTAATAGCGATTTTGTGATGCGTTTTGAGGCAGACTAAGTAAAGCTTTTAAATTTCGAGCACAGATTTATGTTATCTTATCTAACATGTTTCAATTAAATTAATTTAATTTTATCTGTGCATTTATTTACGCAAATTATATGCAGATTAAAAAATTAGTTATACTGACACCGTTAATAAAAAATAAAGAAAAGTAGGTAGGTATTCTATGAAATCATTAAACCATTCTTGGTTTGTATGTTATGCAACCCAGATTACACTTTTTAAATATAATATTAAAAGCAAAATTTCGTAGCTTTAATGCACTTTATTATGAATAAATATTGGGTTTTATTAATTTCAATTACTTAGAAATGCTAAACGAAGCCTTATAAACGGCTAAAAATGTGTTTTCGAATAAAAATAAGAGGTGTAAGTTTGGCAACAGTGGCTTCTCTAAGAGCGCTATCTCTGTTCTGTACGATGGCCTTTACTTAATGCTGTTGGCGTCATAAAGTCGTTTATGTAAAGTTGTAAAATTCAGTGTTTTTCTTATTTATAAACATATTACAGGCGATCTATAGTTAAAGAACAGTAAAATATAGCCCAAGGTAAGTTTTCCATAGAGAATTAACGCCGCGGCGTTGCTCTGAAAGCTTCAGGAAGTTGTACAATGTACTCGGAAAGTCTGTTTTATTTTTGTTGGGTATTAAAAAATGTAATAGTTGCACATATATACTAGTTTGCAGCAATCGCACGGTTAGTATTAAGCGAGATCTTCAGCAGTTGCAATCATAAGTGATATTTTGATTATGGCTACAGATTATCAATATTATGTGACTCACTACAACAATTTGTGAGTCATTTTAAGTGTTATTTTATTAGTGCCATTTGTTCTTTCGACTTTCCTAGTGGTTTGCGGATTGTTTGATTGTATTTTTATTTTTAGTTTCAACAAAATGGACACGGATGAAGGGGAATCATCGAGTAGTGGTCCCATATCGACACTGAACAGTTTGTTTTCGTTTACAAGCCCAGCAGTGAAAAAACTGTTGGGGTGGAAACAGGGTGACGAAGAGGAAAAATGGGCGGAAAAAGCGGTTGACAGCTTGGTAAAAAAATTAAAGAAACGAAAAGGAGCCATAGAAGAACTAGAAAGAGCCCTATCTTGCCCAGGAACACCCAGCAAATGTGTTACAATACCGAGAAGTTTAGATGGTAGGTTTAGAGATTTAATGGTTTGGAATTAAAACGTTTTTGTTTTTTTGGACCATTGGAAAAATTGGGAAAATAGGAAAATTTAAAAATTATTGAATCACAACTGAAAATATGTTAATATAACAAATGAAAGTTATTTATTTACTCCTACATTTAATACAATTAGGTTACTTAATCCACTAGTGCATTGGGAAAAAGTGACAGGTTTACTATCTGACAGTTATCACTGGTTATCAGATTGGTAAAATGTGAGGTTAAAACCATTTGATCAGATTTGTAAAAAAATGTTGAAATTTTGGTAATTTCAATTTTTTTTTTTAAATTGTCAATTTTGAAAATTTGACAATTTAACTAATAAATACTTAAAATAAACAACCTATACCGTTTTAAAAAAAATTTTAAAATTAAATTTTGGAAAAAACAATTTTTTTAAAACTCTGTTTTTTTTAAATTGTCAAATTTGATAATAGGTTTAGTATAATAGGTAACAATAACCTCCCTAGAGTGTGGACTACTGTTATTGAAATGTTTAAAAAATTAAATAGTTTGTAATTTTTAAAAATGAAACATTTTTGGAAATTCGACAATTAAAAAAAATTAATTTTAAATTTTTGAAAAAAATACTGTTTTTGAAAATTATATATTTTGGAAATTAAGAAATGTTTTATAAAATATGTCAATTGATTTTGAAATTTTTTAAAATTTGCCATTTCGAAAAAAATTAAAATATTCTCCCTACAACGTAACGTAGGTATTAGTAAAAATTAAATATTTTGTAAATTAAGAAAATTAAAAAAAAAATTAAATTTTTAAAAATTTGACAATTTAAAAAAAACGTGGAATACCGTTATGAAAATGTTTTTAAAATTCTGATTTTTTTTTAAATTGTCAAATTTGATAATAGGCTTAGTATAATAGGTATAATAACAATAACCTTCCTACAGCGTGGAATACTGTTATTGAAATGTTTAAAAAATTTAATATTTTGTAAATTTTAAAAACGGGGAAAATACTTCAAATAAACACCCTAAAACGTGGTATTCCGTTTTTAAAAAAATTTAAATATTAAATATTGGAAAATTCAAATTTGACAATAGGTTTAATATTATAATAATATAATAATAATAACCTCACTACAGCCTGGAATACCGTTTTGAAAATGTTTAAAAAATTAAATAGTTTGTAATTTTTGAAAACGAAAGATTTTTGAAAATTCGACAATTTAAAAAAAAATCATTTTATTATTTTTTTTAATTATATTTTAAATGACACTCCTACAACGTGGTGTACTGTTTTTGAAAATTAAATATTTTGAAAGAAATTTTTCGAAAAAATGTCAATTGATTTTGAATTTTTTTTAAGTTTGACAATTTTGAAAAAAATACTTAAAATATTCCCCCTACAACGTAACGTATTAGTAAAAATTAAATATTTTAAGAACGTGGAATGCCGTTATTAAATTGTTTAAAAAAATTGAATATTTTGTAAATTTTGAAAATGGCAGAAATACTTTAAATAAACCCCCTACAACGTGGTATGCCGTTTTTTTAAGTTTAAATATTAAATATTGGAAAAACTGTAATTTAAAAAGAAAAATTTTAATTGTCAAATTTGAAAATAGGTTTAATATGATATAATAACTAATAATTATAGTTTTTAATATGTAAAGATTTTTGAAAATTTGACAATTTGAAATAAAACAATTATACCTAAAACGTAGTATACCGTTTTGAGAAAAAAAATGTCAATTGATTTTGAAAATTTGACAATTTCTAAAAAAAATGTTATGCTTAGAATACAACGTAACGTAACTAAATAGTTTGTAATTTTTGAACGCGCAAGATTTTTGGATATTCGACAATTTAAAAAAAATTGTTTTAAATTTTAAAACGTGGTATACTGTTTTTAAAACTTAAATATTTTGGAAGTTAAAGAATTTTTTTTAAAATGTCAATTGATTTTTAAATTTTTTAAAATTTGACAATTTTGAAACAAATACTTAAAATATTCCCCCTACAACGTAACGTATTAGTAAAAATTAAATATTTTGTAAATTAAGAACATTTAATATTAAAAATTTAAAATTTTGTTTATTTCGAAAACGGGAGAAATACTTAAAATATACACCCTACAACGTGGTATGCCGTTTTACAAATTAAAATTTTAAATATTAAATACCTATTGGAAGAACAGTAATTTTTTTAAAATTCTGATTTTTTAAAATTGTCAAATTTGAAAATAGGTTTAATATGATATAATAACAATAACCTCCCTATAGGGTGGAATTCCGTTATGAAAATGTTTAAAAAATTAAATGGTTTGTAATTTTTGAAAACGGGATACTTTTAAAAATTTGACAATTTGAAAAAAAAATTATACCTAAAATGCCCCTTCTACAACGTAGTATACTGATTTTGAAAATTTGACAATTTCGAAAAAAAAATGTTATGCTTAAAATACAACGCCTAAACTAAATTGTCAATTTTAAAAATTTAACAATTTTGTAAAAGTTCGTTTTACTAAAAATAACATCCCTACAACGTGAAATACACCGTTTTTTAAAATGTTTAAAAATTTAAATATTTTGTAAATTTTGAAAAAAATAACCCCTACACTTTAATTTATACCACAATTTCCGTTTTTCCCAATTTGACTTTAAATGAAAGGGTTATTTCGGTTAATAAATGTTTCCGGAAATCTCCAGGTAGGTTGCAAGTATCTCACAGGAAGGGCTTGCCGCACGTGATTTACTGCCGAGTGTGGAGGTGGCCCGACTTGCAGAGCCACCACGAACTGAAACCCCTCGAACATTGCCAATTCCCGTTTTCGGCGAAACAAAAGGAAGTGTGCATCAACCCGTACCACTACAAGCGCGTGGAGAGCCCGGTGTTGCCGCCCGTTCTCGTGCCGAGGCACAACGACTTCGTGCCGGGGCACTCGCTGCTGCCGTTCCAGCAGCTCGTCGAGCCCAACATGCCGCACAACGTCAGCTACTCCTCGAACGGCTTCAACAACGCCAACCACCTGCCGCCCGGCTCGCCCCTCTCCAGCGCGCCCAGTCCCGGCGGCAGCGTGGCGTCGAACAACCCGCAGAGCCCGTACGCGAACCTGGCGGAGACGCCGCCGCCCGCCTACAGCCCCACCGACGAGAACAACAGCAACGCGAACAACAACGCCAGTCCCGAGCCGTCGCTCTCGAGCGACGTGCAGCCCGTTCCGTACCAGGAGCAGCACTTCTGGGCCTCGATAGCCTACTACGAGCTCAACTGCCGCGTCGGAGAGGTGTTCCACTGCCACTCCACCTCGGTGATAGTGGACGGGTTCACGAACCCCAGCAACAACAGCGACAGGTTCTGCCTGGGGCAGTTGAGCAACGTGAACAGGAATTCCACGATAGAGAACACGCGCAGGCACATAGGCAAAGGTGAGTGTTTCCAATCGCATGTCCCTTTAAGTGTAGGTGCATCAGAAGTGGGATCTGCAGTGTGTCCTCGGATAGGTGAAACGACTCGTGTGAAATCCAAAAAAATTGAATTCAATTATATAGGATATACGACAAAATATTATAAAAAAAGTTGTTTAGAATTAACATTTAGGAACCTATACCAAATTTCCTTGGACAATTTTGGTTTTTATTCTTTTTACTATTTTTTGTGTGAGTAGAGTAGGGTGGTTAATTTTCTTTTCTTTAGCTACCATGAAAATATCGTCCAAGATGGCGAAAAAAAAATTCTGATAAAGTTTTGAGCTCTTAATATCAATATTAAGAGGTGGATCATCGCGATTTTTTATTTTCCATTTAAATAACACGGGAAAATACATTTTTTGTTTGGAATTTTATTGCGTTTTAACGAATTTTTTCTTTACCTGAGTAATGACAAAAAATTAATCATTTTCTTAAAAAATATTAAATATTCTATTTACACTTGACTATTAGGTAATGTAGAGTAATAAAAGCCATGTTTCAATAATTTTTCAATTAAAATAAAAAATGTTATTCCATTACTTTTTCAC
Organism: Brassicogethes aeneus; assembly: GCA_921294245.1. Lineage (NCBI taxonomy): Eukaryota > Metazoa > Arthropoda > Insecta > Coleoptera > Nitidulidae > Brassicogethes > Brassicogethes aeneus. Next base: position 51,427,642 of record OV121135.1, read on the forward strand.
TATCAAACTAAATTTTTCTTGTTACAATTGGGATATTTTTGCCCGTGGTTTTTAACTACTCGCAATAAGTATCAAATATACATATATATATATATATATATTTAATATATTTGATTTACCCATTGCCTTTATCAATAAGAATGTAGAATTTTGGACACAGGATGAAAGCTATCAAGATAATCTAGTATTTTTCAAACGTTTTCAATGATGTAGCAGAAAGAGGAGTTACATTAATAGAAGAGTACAACAAATGTTTGATTCTAAGATAGTGAAAAAAGTACAAGTTATGGAATATCATTTTTTATTTTAATTGAGAAATTATTGAAACATGGCTTTTATTTCCTAATAGTCAAGTGTAAATAGAATATTTATTATATTTTGAGAAAGTGATTAATTTTTTTGTCATTCCTTATATATAGAAACAATTCGATATTTTTTAAAAATGAAGTAGGTATAGAAAAAAAATACCGGTTTTTCACGATTATTGATATTTCGTAAAAATTGTATTGTTTTACCGAAGAACACTCGATAATCTTCACGAAAAATATGATAGTTGATGTTTTTGAGTCAATATTTCCTAATATAGCATGAAAAACTATAAAAGTCATCATTTACTATTTGAGGTTAACTTCAAATAACTTTTAAACGAGTCGACTAAGCAAAAAATCAGATCTTTTTTGTAGATCGTTCAATTCCCTACAAGAATATGTATTGATTTCTACAACTCAGTGATTCGTTAAAACGCAATAAAATTACAAACAAAAAAATGTTATTTAAATGGAAAATAAAAAATCGCGATGAGCCACCTCTTAATATTAATATTAAGAGCTCAAACTTTATCAGAATTTTTTTTTCGTCATCTTGGACGATTTTCATGGTAGGTAACTAAAGAAAAAAAAATTAAAAGTTTTTTTTTGCCCACCCTAGAGTACAGTGCCTTTCATATTGAATATACGACAAAATATTATAAATAAAAGTTGTTTGGAATCATATCTTAGGTCCATATACCAAATTATAAAATTATTTTCCAACTTTGATTTTTATTTTTTTACTACCTAGATTTTTACAAAAGGTATTAAAACGTGGCCTGAAACCAAAATAATAAAAGACGTAATTTTACCATGGGTAGAGATGTACAAAACGCTAATTTTTTTTCAAATCCGCTGAAATAAATAACATCAATCTTAAAAATTTGAGTATTTTTTCAATATAAAATTTTGAGCAAAATGTATAATATTAATAAAGTGAAATTTAGAATATATTACATTTCCCATTATTGAAAATTTTGACTGGGACTAAACAGTTTGATTTCTTATTCTTTCCACATAAGAAACCAATAAAAATGTATAAATCTTTATGCTATCACAATAACAATGGTTGGTGTAAGAATTTAGGAATACTGCAGTCAGAGCTGGGCAAACTACTTGAAAAAAGTAGTGGAGTATAACTACCAACTACTTAATTAAAAAAGTAGTTTAACTACCTAGTAGTTAGATTACTAACTACAAGTAGTTAGTAGTTAAAAATTCAACTACTTTTTTTAACTACTCTCTCTGACATATTATTTTAACAGGCAATTAAAAAACACTCTTTAAACTTAAACTACAGGTTAAGTCAAAGTTGCAGGCAATCTTAAGACTTAAGTTAATCGGAGATTGAAGAACCAAGCATTGGAAAATTAATTAATTAATCTTACGTTTTTACTTACCTCCTGAAAAAATATCAATTTCAGACATAATTATTCTTTATTTATTACACTTATGCACTTGTCAAAATGTAGGATTGCTCAATAACAGTAGTAAATAAGACAAAATGCGCTAGGCGAAGGGTTTGTCAAGTTCTTTACAACAACTAATAACCTGTTTCTGCAGGGATACAATCATGCACATGTGCATGCACGGCATATATAGGAAATTACTTAAATAACTAGGTACCTCAAAAGTAGTTAAATTATGTAAAAGTAGTTAAAATATATTAAAGTAGTTTAACTATACAAAGTAGTTACGACTGAATAGTTAACTACTTTTTACGAATATTTTATGAAAACCTAAAAAAATCGAGTATAACTACTAGGTAAAAAAAAGTAGTTAAAATACGATTATTTTTAGAAAAAAAGTATTTAACTACGTAGTTAACTACATTTGTAGTTAACTACTGCCCAGCTCTGACCGCAGTTAATGAAATTCTAAAGTGTATGGTGCCAAATAAGTAATATTTTTGTGCATTTGGTCTACATATCTAGTTTTCCCCATATGAAAGGCAATAATAGTAAAAAAAAAAATAAAAACCAAAGTTGTCCAAGAATTTTGAAATTTGGTATAGGTTCCTAAATGTTAACTCTAAACAACTTTTTTGTATAATATTTTGTCGTAAAATGGTTTTTTTAATAGAGATGTAAAAAACGGTTTATATTCAGATTTGAATGGTTTATGAAAATCAAACAATTCTTCACTAACGCGATAAATCATACATATCTGAATTTTGAAAAAAATGGATCAATAAACGGTTTATTTATTAATTTGAAGGCGTGCATCTCTATTACGTAAACGGCGAGGTATACGCCGAGTGCCTGTCCGACTCGGCGATATTCGTGCAGTCGCGAAACTGCAACCACCACCACGGCTTCCACCCGTCCACGGTGTGCAAGATCCCGGCCGGCTGCTCGCTGCGCATCTTCAACAACGCCGAGTTCGCGCAGCTGCTCTCGCAGTGCGTGAACCACGGCTTCGAGGCCGTCTACGAGCTCACCAAAATGTGCACCATACGCATGAGCTTCGTGAAGGGGTGGGGCGCGGAGTACCATCGGCAAGACGTCACCAGCACCCCGTGCTGGATAGAGGTGCACCTGCACGGGCCCCTGCAGTGGCTGGACAAGGTCCTCACGCAGATGGGCGCCCCGCACAACGCCATCAGTTCCGTGTCGTAAACTAACTGGCCGACAACGAAAAACGGTTTTTTGTGTACGGAAATCCGGCGCGCTATTTGTTGCCATAAAATATTTGACTGCTAAAGGGAGCAAAATAAAACATCGGTAAATGTTCCGCAACGCAGCATTTTCGAATTATCAATTTTTGCTGGAAATGGCTCAAAATTTACCAACCTTTAAAAAATGGTTGTGATTTTAACAATTTTTTATTACCAAATATCGTAAATTCCATTGAAAAGAAAAAAATAACTATATACGTACTTTTAACTTTTATATAGCGTTTGAAGCGCCGCCATACATAACTGGGTGAACTATTTTATTTATGAGGTTGAGTTATGTATATATTTTTTCACAAAAACAAAATTTTCAATAAATTCTATATTTGTTTTCAGCGGTTTTTGTTGCTGTGAATAATTGTTAATTATTACAAATAAAATTTGTCTGTTACGTTTTTCCTTCGACATAACCTACAAATGTGCTTGATATATTTATTTCGACAGTTTCCATTTGGCTTATTTTCAACGTTTTGATTATGGTTTTAAAGTGTCGAAAAAAAAACAAAAAAAATTGGGGAACAAATTGTTTTTTTTTCGTTTTTTTTTTCATGCAATTGGCTTATTTTGGGAAAAAAATATTACAAATCTAATTTTTCTGTTACGTTTTTCCTTTGACATAACCTACAAATGTGCTTGATATATTTATTTCGACGGTTTACATTTGACTTATTTTCAACGTTTTGATTAGGGTTTTAAAGTGTCGGAAAAAAAGTTGGGGAACAAACTTGTTTTTTTTTTCGTTTTTTTTTCATGCAATTGGCTTTTTTGGGAAAAATTGTTTTTTAGGAAATGTACACATTTAAAAAAAAAGTGGCAATCACCACATAATTTAAAAAAATATCCAGAAAAAAAACTAAACATTGAATTAAATTAAATTGATGTAAGAAAATAAACGTAAAAGTTAAATATACTGTCGGTTCGGTCTATTTTGCAAAAAGGAGTTCATTGAAAATATCCAATTACAAAATAATGAATAATTTATAAAGTTAAATTACAAAATTATAATTTTATAAATCGAATAAAACGAAAGTTATGAATACAGCACCAAATATGTTTTTTTGCGACCCGGCAGAATATTCTACTGATTTAAAATTATTATAATCATAATATTATGATTCAGCGTCGAAAATTCATTTTTTTATCAATATTAGTGTCCGTAAATTTTTATAAAAATTGACTTTTGCATTTTTTCGTATTACCCTTTGAATTTTTCTGAAAATTTCCCAATTTTTCAGTTTTTTTCATGAAAAAACGGTTTTTTCCGCAGGCCCAATTTTTTCGGAAATTTTAAAACCCTAGTTCTGAATCAGAACTTCTGATCACGCCTTCCTTACTCAAAGCCAAGAAGACTAAATAATGTAATACGTATTTAGTCTTCTTGCTAAAAGCACTACACGCACTTTTAAAACTGTCCATTTATTGATAGAACTTTGACCGACTTTACAGTGTTTTCAAGTTTAAAATTATTTTTATGGGTATACCCACTATAACATATGACACTAGTTAAAATAAAACCAGTGTTAAATTGGTTTTGTTTGTTAAAATTTTTCTGAAAATGGAGCACCCCAACACAAGTTTTTTAAACATTTTGAAAACCGCTGTTTTTTTTTTAATTTTTAAGTTTTATTTTTATAGACTTGTAATTAATTTTCTCAATTTAACCATTATGTCACGATTTTATTATGTATATAAATTATGTTAAAGTTGTTAAAACACAGATTTTTTATATAAATATTCCTACTATATAATATTTTTTTAATTTAATATTTTATTGGTTTAAAATTTTCCTAACTAAAAATTTTAGGTTTACATTAATAAATTTAAAATATTTTCAACTATCATGTAGGTAGGTATTGAAAGACAAAATTTACTAAAAGTTCACTTCTGTATTAAACAATATTATTTCCAATCAATTTTTTAATAAAAATAATTTCTTAGTATAATTTATTTGGGCAGAATTTTTAAAATCCTAAATAAATATTTTATAAAATAATTTAGATTAAATTGATAAAGTTAATTTTTTTAATAATTAAAAATATGTAGTGTGGAGACATTTAAAATAAAAACACATAAACAACATTTTTTACCAAAATAGTTTAAAAAGTAATTTTTTTTTAAACTCATAACAATTGAGAATCAAAAAATATTTTAAACATAAAATGCAAATGTAAAAGTTTAAGTTTATAATATAGGTTTTTAAAAATTGTAGTTTTATTATTTTATTCTACAAAATTATTGGTTTAACTTTAAAACTTTAAGCTTAAAAATATTCATTTTTAAAAATTATAGTTCAATTTCCACAAATTCCACAAAATTATCGGTTTAAATTTGTAAAGAGCCATTTTAATGATAGTCGATAAATTTTTTATCCAAAAATTACCGCTACAAATTTAAAACTAACATTTAAAAAAAATATGTGAATTTTTGAATGAAATTTATCGACTATCATTTAAATGACTTTACAAATTTAAACCGATAATTTTGTGGAATTTGTGGATATTTGAACTATAATTTTTAAAAATCAATATTTTTAAGCTTAAAGTTTTACAGTTGTATTTTATATTTAAAATATTTGTTGACTGTCAATTGTTTTGAGTTTAAAAAAATTAACTTTTTAAATTTCTGTTAAAACATCATTATTATAGTGCTTAACTTTAATCTTCAAACTATTATCTGATAAATGCTAAAACGGCGTGCCATATACTTTGGACCATTTACAAAAAAAAACATTATCTCAAAAAAGCTGCGATGCGGAACAATCACCAAAAATCGTAAACATGGATTTAACGAATTATCGATTGAGAAAGACGCAAATATTTTATCTCAAATAAGTACAATATAAGTACAGCATAAGATAGCACTAAACTTTTTAAATGACGCGTGAATTTGTTTCATAAATATAAAGTGCAATTTAAGTACAGTGATTTCAAAATTTTACCAATTAGTAGTAAGTAGTCTTACTAATTTTATTGAAAGCAGAGTAATATTAATTCTCAAACTTTAAATCAAATATTGTGCAATTTTTTATGTATTTACGTATATTATTGTTTTTATTACATGTTATACCAAAATTCGATTATATTCTATGTATTAATAGAAACTTCTTATACAATCACGTAAAACTAGTTATTTAAAAATAAAAATATAATATTTAAACGTTTATAATATAATATTTTTATTAAAGCCATATAACTATTTTTTAAATTCTCAAAAATTATATTTTGTAAAATGTATATAAACCATCCTTTTCGACTGTTTTTCTCTCAATTAATTTTAGCATGCAGCTATATTTACTTAATTATTCGCATAATATGGAAACATATTCAGAATTTTAATTGTATTAGGTATAATTTTTTATATAAGTTTATGTAAGAATTTTAATTAAAGTTAAAAAATATTTATAATTTTATTTTGTTTTATTTTGCCTTTATTTTATTTTTTTTACAATTAACGCAATCTCAACATAAAACTCAATTAGCGAATTTAATAAAGACGATCAATTAAAATCCAAGAGTTTTGCCATTAAGTAAATCGTGTACTTCCTTCAATATTTACAGTTTTCAATGATGAGATTGAGAAATGACGGCGTCGCTTAGGTTGCAAAACCGATGAAAATATCTCTAGGGAAACTGAACTTGAAATAACTGTATCACAAGAACTTGTCTCTTATAAATTGCAAATTAACACTAGGAAATACACTCGCACACATAATTAATGAGTTGGAAATGTTATAGGGGTATTAACTATTGCAGATATTCCACTTATTTTTAAAAAAAACTAACATTTTTTGAATGCAAACCAGATGTAAGTAATTATGGTTGCGAGTGTATTTTAGTTATGCAACTCAAGGAAATACGTGTGTGATAGTAAAAGATGTTTCAAAGTAAAATTACGAGATCGGTCATTTTGATTTTTGTATCTCGCTAATATAGTTAATTTACATAGGCATTCCGTTATATACTACCAGGTAGTACCAGCATATGTGGTATTTTTTTAAGCGTCGGTAATGAAACAACACGTTATACCGGTAGGTAATTTCCTAGGGAGTGGCAAATAAGACCATCTTTTTTAACAGATTTTGATTAATGAATCCGAGCGAACTAATTTATAGCCTTTATCTATCCCCAAGGATGTAGATAGCTACAGGTATTAAATTATTCTTATTTTCAGTTATACTGCCAATAAAGAGTTTATATGTCAAAATAATATACAAGGTGTCCCTGAAATGCTTGTACAAAATGATACCACATATTCGAGAGACCTAACTAAATTTATTACTTCTATACAAAAGTTATTAAATAACGTTTAAGAACAACATTTTATTTTGTTTTTCCGACCGGGATAAATTAAATTTTTAAAAAAATAACTTTATTGTGCGGCCACGTAATAAACGATATTTTTGAACATAATACAAAAAATAATAGTGAGGTATAATAAAAATCATTTTACTGTTATTAAAACGTTTTTCATTATTTTTTTTCAATTAAATTTTCCACATTACCTATTTAGGTATAGGTATAGGTATACCGTTTGTTGCTAAATAAAAGTGTACTTTTAAAATGTGCCTAAAATTGTATTGCCTTTATATAAAAATAAACAAAAACAGACATGTGCCTATATTTGGTATTTAAAAAAATACAAGGTGTCATCAAAAAATGATGTCTTTTGGCTAAGATATAAATTTTATTCGTCTTTATATATAACACTGATAAAAATGTGATGGGGTTTATAAATGTATTTTAAAATTACTTAATTGTTAAAAAATATTATCTTGTGCGCATTACTTTGCGATTTTTAAAATTTGCACTTGCCACATTTTAATGGTATGTCACCTAATTTAGGTTTATAAGTAAGAAGTACAAAAATATTTTTAAACTTTGTATTTGTCTGATATTTTGGAAACGGTTGTGTATGTTAAAAATTAAAATGCTTTAATATGTGATGTCGCCATATTCATAAGGAAATAAAATATTTAGTGTAAAATAAACGAAATAAACCTACAAATATTGTGTTTAATTTTTCCTACAAAAAACCTATTTTAACAGTGTAAGGTATCTTTAGGTACCTTTAAGATATCTTTAATGGAAAACATGTTGGTAATTCTAAGATATCATTCCATCCAAGTTATTTGGTACAAAATATGTTATATGCATCTAGTAGAATTGAGGTTACATCATGCACAACATAGATAACAAAGCCTTCATCCACACAAGGTCTGTTATATCAGGGCTGTCATCAAACTGTCAAATTTCAATTGGTGGGTTATGGTAAATTAACCTTAAAATTGAATATTGAATTTATTTTTACCATATGTAAATTGTTGTTAGAGCTATACAGCCTCATTTGAGGCTTACAAGTACCTCTGTAAGAAACACAACGGATTGTAAACAACATAAAAATGGCCGCCGTTAGATTCTGTGCAGTGTTGCTGTGATTTTTTGTATGCGCGAAACGGAATAGACTGATTATTACTGTGGATTATTATCGTGTCATGCGGCGTTGTCAAATTAACCTATTTACTCAAAAATTATTTAGACCAATCTAGGCCGGCCCTCTTAACTTTAAATAATTGTACGTTTTATGTAACAAATAAAATTGTGCCTTGAAGATAAATGTTGTAGATATGCCATTCGGCCAAGAAGTGTTTTTTGTGCTTTGCTCAATTATAGGCTTCCGCTACAATCATATAAACTATTAATCGACAAGCATTAAATTTTGTGTTGTTCTTGCTGTTGGAACAAACCAGAAAAATTCTGTTGGTTTATGATTGGCAGCACTGCGGCATTAACATCTAAGCGACAAAGACCTTTTGCAGTCATTTCTGTCCACCTGTCCAAAGAATGATGGACTTTTTAAGAATTGTATGCCTGTTTTGAAGAAGAAGAAGAAGAATATAAATGTTTTGAGGTTATGTACCCTAAACAGGTGATTTTTATTTTCAGTGGTAAACACATTTAATTAGCATAATGAAGGGTATTGTTGCTGCTTTAATGGAATCTGAGGATCCTTTCAAATTACAAAAATTGTGCAAAATTTGCCTTTTAAGTGACAGCGAATTTCATTTATTTAAAATAAAATGCGAAGGAAAAATACTGGTTAATATCTTTGAATCGTGTTTAAACTTGGATGTAAGTAAAAACTATTACGTTAAACTATTAATTATTATTCAAAATTTAATATTTAAGGTGGAGAGAAACGTCGATCATGCCCCATACTCGATTTGCAGTGCATGTTTACCCGAATTAATTAAGTTTTATAAATTCAAAAAACAATGCTTGCAAAGCGATGCTATTATAAAAGATGTATTATTTCAAATAAATAAAAATACCATAGCAGTAGAAGAAAACGAAGAATTAACATTAATGGAATCTGACCTCATAAATGAGGTTATAGAAGATTCTCTATGTATTAAAGAGGAAGTACCTATAACTGAGGATGAAGAATTTGTAAATAATAAAATTGAATTTATAAAGAGTGAAGATGAAATAGATGTAAATAGTGATAAGGATTTCAACGATGATAACATTGAATATAATGAAATAAAGTTTGAACATTGCTATGCAGCCAAATCTTCAGATCTTTCTTTTAGAACAAATGAGACAACTAAATCTAAAAAGTTCACTTGTGAGAAATGCCAAGAAGGTAATAATTTGGAAAAAGTTAGGTTAAAACCGTTTGAAAGATGTCAGATGGGAAAAAGTGAGGTTAAATTTGTTTGACTGATATTAGATTGGTAAAAAGTAAGGTTAAAACCGTTTGAAATTTGTACAATAAAATTTAAATTCTAAAAAACATTGAGACATGTGTTGGTCATAGATAAAGTACAGTAAACAATTCATTTAATAAATTTCTTAAAATTACTTGTTTATTAAAAACTTGCTCTGCTCGTGCAAAATTAAATGACGTTTATCTATTTTGGTTTCATAATGACTTCATTATAACACCGCTTTTGGTTCTTTAATGAGGTACTTTATTCCACCCAAAATTTTGATTTTATAGGTTGGCTACTGGTAAAATACAATTTTGAATACCTATAGGTTATAATATTTTTATGATTTGTTTTCTAGTACTTACGAGACTTTTCGTGCAATAAATTTTGTTTAACACCAAAGAAAATCCTTTTTTCTTCTTTAACAGCCGCTTATTGTAAATACTTATTGTAAATTAACGACGCCATAGCGAAAGAATGTGATAATGTTTGAAAGGTTAATGACCTTTCAAACTTCAAATTGTGATACCAACTATGTAAAGTAAAATTCCACCAAATTAAATATAAGGTATAAAATTAATTTGTTTTATGAAATGTTTGCAAAATAGATAAAATAGCATAAAGAACTCATGTCATAAGACCTTTTGTCGCACTTGTCCATTATAAAACTCGCTCCTTCGTCGCTCGTTTTATAAATTGTCCGCGTGCGACAAAATGACGTCTTATGACATTAGTTCTTTAATATACTATTATAAAACTAGTTGCTTAAATTTCAATAATCAATTTTCATATAAACAAATTATATTTTTAGCATTTAATCTTGAAAGTTCTCTAAAAATACATATGAAATTAAGCCATAAAAATGATTTAGCTCATAGCAATGAAAACAGTCTAGCCAATAAACAACACACTTGTAGATATTGTAAGCAAGGTAAAGTATTCACACAACATTTTTTTATTTTATATTTAATTTTATTTTAGAATTCACCTCAAGACTTTTATTGAATAGGCATTTTAAAAAAACGCATAAGTCGAGAAGATTAAAAAGACCAGGTAGGTCATAGTGTGTTAGGCAACCATGATTACAGCAGTAAAAAAATCGCGAAAGTCGCGGGTATTTCATCCACGTGTAATTAAGGTTTCCTACATTTATTTATTTTTAGAATCACATACCTACAGCTAGTTAACATTATTTATAAAAATTAAATTTCTTTGACAAGTTTACAATTTGAGATGCAAATTATTTTAGATATAAATTATTTTTATTTATAGAGAGAAAAAAAGTAATAGAGAGAAAAAAAGTAATATATAAACCTACTAGATGTATGTACTGTGGAATTATTTTTCTAAAGTTCTATAGGCATAAATGTGTATACACTACAAGACATTTATTTGAATGTACTTTTTGCGAAAAAGCTTTTTGTCACCAAAGTTATCTAAAAACACACTTAAAAGTGCACAATAAACAAAAATTGTTTAATTGCATCCTCTGTGACATGGTATTTAAAGTTAGTTATGACTTCAGGATGCATATGCAGGAACATCCAGGTAATGAAATATAGAATAATATTGTATTATAATAATGTTGATTTTGAGCCTATTTAATTTTAGGATACAAACCATTTGAATGTGATCAATGTGATAAAGGTTTTTTTCTTAAGGGGCGTTTAGATAAGCACTATCTTGAACATACTGGAGGTGTTCTAAAATGTGATATCTGTGGTGGAGAATCTATCAATCAAAAATGTAGACAACTTGCGGAATATAATATGTAATAACACATTTTGAAAACCTGTAAAAAATTGGGTTATTTTTATCATACATTCCAATAACAATTGAATAAAACCTATAAAAATTATGTGCAAAACACTTACCACAATTAAAATTATAAATGTGGATCCTACTAAGCAAAGTTTTTACCTTTACACCATAATATAAGTATTATAATATTTAAGGATAGCATATAAAGTAAATAAAAAGCTGTTTTATATCAAAAAAATATTTATTTTCCTATTTAAATAAATACAACAAGTCAGTCTTAAATCCTAAAACTAAACATAAATAAATACTGATAAATTAAGAACTATTATTTTAATCGACTTCCTCGATCGTCGGTCCAGCTTGTCTGCCTCCGAAGCCGCCAGCCTGTTGACCGCAGCTCCCGGGCATTCCGCCTCCAGCGGCGTTTTGTTGGGCGCCGCCGTACAATTTGGCCATAATCGGACTGCACGCAGACGTCATCTGCTTCTGTTTGTCCTCGTATTCTTCCTTTTCGGCCAACGTGTTGCTGTCCAGCCATCGCAAACAATCTTCGCATTCTTTCTCCACCTTCGACTTGTCATCGGCGGATAATTTGTCGCCGCATTCGTTCACTGCCTGCTTCAATTGGAATACGTACGCTTCTAGCTGGTTGCGGGCAGCTACTTTTTGTCTCTGCTTCTCGTCCTCTTCCTTGTATTGCTCGGCTTCGGATACCATTCGGTCGATGTCTTTTTGCGATAGGCGACCCCTGTCGTTTTTGATGGTAATGTTGCGAGAATTGCCAGAACTGGTATCTTTCGCCGAGACGGTCAATATTCCGTTGGCATCCAAATCGAAGGTAACTTCAATTTTCGGAACTCCTCTCGGTGCAGGTGGTATTCCAGTTATATCGAATGTTCCCAATAAGTTGTTGTCTTTGGTCATGGCTCTTTCCCCTTCGAACACTTGAATTGTGACGGCTGGCTGATTATCAGCATAGGTGGTAAATGTTTGCGCCTGCTTGCATGGAATTCTGGCATTTCGTTCGATCAACTTTGTCATAACTCCACCGGCTGTTTCTATTCCCATCGAAAGTGGTGTTACATCGACCAATAAAACGTCTTGAATTTTTGAATCTGTCATTAGTTCAAAAAAGTGTAAAAAATTAAATAATAAAAATTTATAATCATATTCCACATCATATAAAAACACTAAATGATAAAAAATTTAAACTTGAAATTTTAAAAATATTACAACTTCAGTTCTTTTACTCCACAGAGAAATTTTATGATTATAAATTTTAAAATATTTTAGTTGAAAGCCTATTTTAAAACCTATTTTACCAATTTGTTATTTTATCTTTACCTTCCCAGCAAACATGGTGACGTCATAATCACGGCATTTTTTGGTCACAAGTTACGTCATATTCACCCTTAACATCACGTCAAAATCACGTCTTTGAAACGGGCAAATGTCACAGACCGTTGACGTCATATTAGGACGTACAAATAACGTCATTTGAAGACGTCTATATGACGTAAGTACTGACGTCTTAAAGACGTACAAGATTTGTCATTTATTGTAATAAATAAAACAAGGAAATATATTATAAATGTCATATATTATAAAATATAAATAAATAAATACAAAAACTTAATAGAGTAGACCTATCCCATAAATCGAACATTATGTATAGCTCGAGCTATCATGCGTGATAAAGCACCTTGTCGTATTTGCACTGTTGTTTATAAGGTGGCCAGTAAACTTTTTTTTTGCGAGGAGTTAGCCACTTTGTATTGATAGCGGAAATTCCCCCGTCACCGTCGTGTGCAAACTCAACTACGGCGTACATCTTTTAAACACCTAGTATAGGTATAGGTAAATAAATTAAGAATGATTTAATAATTATGTAAAACCTACCTATAGATCCGCAGTTACTGCACTTAATTGTAGATTTGCACAACAGTTATTAAGTAACTTAATTTAACCGAATAACAGAATGAACGCCACCGCGGTAGTGCACCGTTGCAAAACATGGACGGTTACAAACAGGGTTGCCAGTTAGGTTTTCATTCCTTCAGTAAATATGTAGCCAAAAATTCAGTAGATTTCAGTTGACTTATTTTTTGCTCTACAAATTTTAGAAAAGGGTACTAAAATAAAACTATAACGTCGAAAAAATATGTATTTATTTATAAATGAAAAAAAGTCACCAAGGGTAACAAAATAGCAACAAAAAATGTGTTATAACCTCGATTATAACCAAACATTTTCATTTAAAAAAAATAAAATAAACATTCCTTCGAATTCCGATGCTCCGATGTTAAACATATTTATTTTTTTCTTTGACGGACCGGAACCTTCATTTTCAGAGTTATAGTCCTCACTTGAACTAAAAGATAATACGGTATACCTATTTAAAATTACATAAGTGCACTTACCTCATATTTTTGCAACTGCACAATAAAAAAAATATGTAATTAAAAATAAAATATTAATTATTATAATTCAATAAACCGAATTTATTATAAACGGAAACGAAGTCTCCGTCCCCGTGGTCTTTCACATAACCTCTACTCATTGACATAATTCCCCCGTAATCCCCGACGGGGATTCCCCGAGGTCCGTGGTCAGTATTACCAACATATCAAGCGCTAAGACGCGTTAGAATTTTAAATAGTGCTTGTAAATGTATTTAAATAGAGCATTCGGAATTTAATGCAAGATAAATGTAAGTTATATATTATTGATAACCATAATAAATAAACCTCATATTTTTTTTCAGTAGATTACAACATTTTTCAGTAGATCAGTAGATTAATCAGCAAATCAGTAGATCCACTGAAAAATCAGTAGAACTGGCAACCCTGGTTACAAATGATCAAGCAATCGCAGCCTGCCACTAAAGTCAGCTGATCTCACAGTAGTCAGCTGACTGAATCACAGTCTGTGATTGGTGGTATCGAGCACGGCGTTCTTTACTTCCCGCCATGTATCGACACTTCACAAGTTCCACGAATTTTTGTCTGTTTTTTTATTCGGAATAATATAAATACCTATATATAGGTATTGACAGCAATGAAATTGTAAAACTAAATTTAGAATTAAAAAATATTTTGTTTAAAATAGTATTTCGTTATTGTCCTGTAGGATAATTATTTGTTCATAGACGGATTTGCGTGTCATCGATGATAGGGATTTTTTTTTTCTGATAAAAAATAAGTTTTGATCTACAAAAAAATTGGGATTTTATCTACAGGGTGTTCAAAAATTAGGTAGTACGATCTATACCTACTATATTATACGTATTATTATATATTTATTACGTGATATAAAATCACCTATTGAAAACGTCAGAAAGACGCAACATAAAAACGTCTAAATGACGTCGGAAATGTGACGTCATAAACCCGTCTTTTATTGGTCATGTGACGTCGCCGACGAAAGGTGACCTTAAAATGTCGTCCTAATGACGTAACCTTGCTAGCTGGGTTGTATGTCCAATTATTGTTAATACTTTGTGTACTTGTATTGTATCACTATAGGTACAGCTATTTATATTTCTTTGTATTGACGTGTTCGTTGCCCAAAAGGCTTTTTTGAATAAAGATTATTATTATTATTATAGGCTTCCGCTACAATCATATAAACTATTAATCGACAAGCATTAAATTTTGTGTTGTTTCTTGCTGTTGGAACAAACCAGAAAAATTCTGTTGGTTTATGATTGGCAGCACTGCGGCATTGACATCTAAGCGACAAAGACCTTTTGCAGTCATTTCTGTCCACCTTATAGCAAAGAATGATGGACTTTTTAAGAATTGTATGCCTGTTTTGAAAAAGAAGAAGAATATAAAAGTTTTGACTCAAAACTTTTATAATTCTTAAAAAGTCCATCACTTTTGAGGTTATGTACCCTAAACAGGTGATTTTTATTTTCAGTGGTAAACACATTTAATTAGCATAATGAAAGGTATTGTTGCTGCTTTAATGGAATCTGAGGATCCTTTCAGATTACAAAAATTGTGCAAAATTTGTCTTTTAAGTGGGAGCGAATTTCATTTATTTAAAATAATATGCGAAGAAAAATTACTGGTTAATATCTTTGAATCGTGTTTAAACTTGGATGTAAGTAAAAACTATTAAGTTAAACTATTAATTATTATTCAAAATTTAATATTTAAGGTGGAGAAAAACGTCGATCATGCCCCATACTCGATTTGCAGTGCATGTTTACCCGAATTAATTAAGTTTTATAAATTCAAAAAACAATGCTTGCAAAGCGATGCTATTATAAAAGATGTATTATTTCAAATAAATAAAAATACCATAGCAGTAGAAGAAAACGAAGAATTAACATTAATGGAATCTGACCTCATAAATGAGGTTATAGAAGATTCTCTATGTTTTAAAGAGGAAGTACCTATAACTGAGGATGAAGAATTTGTAAATAATATAATTGAATATATAAAGAGTGAAGATGAAATAGATGTAAATAGTGATGAGGATTTCAACGATGATAACATTGAATATAATGAAATAAAGTTTGAACATTGCTATGCAGCCAAATCTTCAGATCTTTTTTTTAGAACAAATGAGACAACTAAATCTAAAAAGTTCCCTTGTGAGAAATGCCAAGAAGGTAATAATTTGTAAAAAGTTAGGTTAAAACCGTTTGAAAGATGTCAGATGGGAAAAAGTGAGGTTAAATTTGTTTGACAGATATTAGATTGGTAAAAAGTAATGTTAAAAGCGTTTGACATTTGTACAATAAAATTTAAATTCTAAAAAACATTGAGACCTGTGTTGGTCATAGATAAAGTACAGTAGGCAATTCATTTAATAAATTTCTTAAAATTACTTGTTTATTAAAAACTTGCTCTGCTCGTGCAAAATTAAATGACGTTTATAAAACTAGTTGCTTAAATTTCAATTATCAATTTTCATATACACAAATTATATTTTTAGCATTTAATCATGAAAGTTCTCTAAAAATGCATATGAAATTAAGCCATAAAAATGATTTAGCTCATAGCAATGAAAACAGTCTAGAAAATCCAAATTCAATAATTGATACAAATAATCATAAAAAATTAGCAAACAAACAACACACTTGTAGATATTGTAAGCAAGGTAAAGTATTCACACAAAATTTTTTTATTTTACTTTTTATTTAATTTTATTTTAGAATTCACCTCAAGACTTTTATTGAATAGGCATTTAAAAAAAACGCATAAGTCGAGAAGATTAAAAAGACCAGGTAGGTCATAGTGTGTTAGGCAACCATGATTACAGCAGTAAAAAAATCGATAAACCAAAGTCGCGGGTATTTCATCCACGTGTAATTAAGGTTTCCTACATTTATTTATTTTTAGAATTGCATACAGCTTGTTAACATTATTTATATTATAAAGTTAACTTTCTTTGACAAATTTACAATTTGAGATGCCTTAAAAAGCAATTTTAAATAAAATCATCCCTTGAATTTTCCAATTTTCTTGTGTTTTAAAAATGCTACAATGTTATTATAATTTAATTATTTTTATTTATAGAGAGAAAAAAAGTAATAGATAAACCTACTAAATGTATGTACTGTGGAGTTATTTTTCTAAAGTTGTATAGGCATAAATGTATATACACTACAAAACATTTATTTGAATGTACTTTTTGCGAAAAAGCTTTTTGTCACCAAAGTTATCTAAAAGCACACTTAAAAGTGCACAATAAACAAAAATTGTTTAATTGCAACCTCTGTGACATGGTATTTAAAGTTAGTAATGACTTCAGGATGCATATGCAGGAACATCCAGGTTATGAATTACAGAATAAAATTGTTAAATGTTTATTTTGAGCCTATTTAATTTTAGGATACAAACCATTTGAGTGTGATCAATGTGATAAAGGTTTTTTTCTTAAGGGGCGTTTAGATAAGCACTATCTTGAACATACTGGAGGTGTTCTAAAATGTGATATCTGTGGTGGAGAATCTATCAATCCAAAATGTAGACAACTTGCAGAATTTAATATGTAATAACACACTTTGAAAACCTGTACAAAATTGGGTTATTTTTATCATACATTCCAATAACAATTGAATAAAACCTATAAAAATTATGTGCAAAACACTTACCACAATTAAAATTATAAATGTGGATCCTACTAAGCAAAGTTTTTTCCTTTACACCATAATATAAGTATTATAATATTTAAGGATAGTATATAAAGTAAATAAAAAGCTGTTTTATATCAAAAAAATATTTATTTTCCTATTTAAATAAAAACAATAAATCAGTCTTAAATCCTAAAATTAAACATAAATAAATACTGATAAATTAAGGACTGGTTTAATCGACTTCCTCGATCGTCGGTCCAGCTTGTCTACCTCCAAAGCCGCCAGCCTGTTGACCGCAGCTCCCGGGCATTCCGCCTCCAGCGGCGTTTTGTTGGGCGCCGCCGTACAATTTGGCCATAATCGGACTGCACACAGACGTCATCTGCTTCTGTTTCTCCTCGTATTCTTCCTTTTCGGCCAACGTGTTGCTGTCCAGCCATCGCAAACAATCTTCGCATTCTTTCTCCACCTTCGACTTGTCATCGGCAGATAATTTGTCGCCGCATTCGTTCACTGCCTGCTTTAGTTGGAATACGTACGCTTCTAGCTGGTTGCGGGCAGCTACTTTTTGTCTCTGCTTCTCGTCCTCTTCTTTGTATTGTTCGGCTTCGGATACCATTCGGTCGATGTCTTTCTGCGATAGGCGACCCCTGTCGTTTTTGATGGTAATGTTGCGAGAATTGCCAGAACTGGTATCTTTCGCCGAGACGGTCAATATTCCGTTGGCATCCAAATCGAAGGTAACTTCAATTTTCGGAACTCCTCTCGGTGCAGGTGGTATTCCAGTTAAATCGAATGTTCCCAATAAGTTGTTGTCTTTGGTCATGGCTCTTTCCCCTTCGAATACTTGAATTGTGACGGCTGGCTGATTATCAGCGTA
The DNA here is from genome assembly GCA_921294245.1 of Brassicogethes aeneus. NCBI lineage: Eukaryota > Metazoa > Arthropoda > Insecta > Coleoptera > Nitidulidae > Brassicogethes > Brassicogethes aeneus. The sequence goes on from OV121135.1 coordinate 51,446,065, forward strand.
TGTGGTAAATGTTTGCGTCTGCTTGCATGGAATTCTGGCATTTCGTTCGATCAACTTTGCCATAACTCCACCTGCTGTTTCGATTCCCATCGAAAGTGGTGTTACATCGACCAATAAAACGTCTTGAATTTTTGAATCTGTTTCGCCGTTCAGTACCGCAGCTTGAACGGCAGCACCATAAGCCACTGCTTCATCTGGGTTGATGGACAAATTCAAGGGTTTTCCGCAGAAATAATTTTGGAGCAGTTGTTGAATTTTGGGAATTCTTGTTGAGCCTCCAACCAAAACGACATCGTGGATTGCTCCCTTGTCCATTTTGGCGTCTGCAAGAGCTTTTTCAACGGGTTGTAGAGTTCCTCGGAATAAATCTGAGCATAGTTCTTCGAATCTTGCTCTCGTAACTTTAGTGTAGTAATCAACACCTTCGAAGAGTGCATCAATTTCAATGGAGGCTTCTGTACTTGATGACAAGGTTCTCTTTGCTCTTTCTGCAGCCGTCCTCAATCTTCGAAGAGACCTTGGGTTACTTCGTAAATCTTTTTTAAATTTTCTTTTAAATTCGTCTGCCAAATGGGTGACGAGTCGGTTATCAAAGTCTTCTCCTCCAAGATGTGTGTCTCCGGCAGTGGCCCTTACTTCAAACAGCGATCCCTCATCGATGGTAAGAATTGAGACATCGAAAGTACCACCACCCAGATCGAAAATCAAAACGTTCTTTTCTCCTTTGAGATTCTTGTCCAATCCGTATGCTAAAGCGGCTGCTGTGGGCTCATTAATAATTCTCATCACGTTTAATCCGGCGATGTGACCAGCATCCTTTGTTGCTTGTCTTTGTGAATCGTTGAAGTAAGCTGGAACTGTAATAACGGCATCTTTGATTGTCGATCCCAAATAAGCTTCTGCCGTTTCCTTCATTTTAGTCAAAACCATCGAGCTTATTTCTTCAGGAGCAAAGGTTTTGATTTCTCCTTTGAATTCAACTTGGATTTTGGGCTTTCCACAGTCGCTTACCACTTTGAATGGCCAGTGTTTGATGTCTTGCTGAATTTTGGGGTCGTCATATTTCCTACCGATCAGTCGTTTGGCATCGAATACAGTGTTGTTTGGATTCATCGCCACCTGGTTCTTGGCTGCGTCGCCCAGAAGACGCTCGGTGTCCGTGAACGCCACGTAACTAGGGGTTGTTCTGTTTCCTTGGTCGTTGGCGATGATTTCGGCCTTTCCATGTTGCCACACTCCGACGCAGGAGTACGTGGTTCCCAAGTCAATACCAATTGCTGGAGCTTTCACCATTTTCTTTTTTAGTTAATTTATACTTTGAACGTTAAACTTTTATTTAATTTCACTGTTTAATAGCTTTGAAATACTTGGCAGGTTAAGTCGCAGTTCACTATGTTTTGTTGTTTACTATTCGCTTGATTCAAATAGACTGCCTAGCCGCGCGCCCGGTTCGCTTTTATATGAACGGTCGAATCTGGGGTCGAATACGCTCGATCAATCTCGAATGTTCTACGCGCTCGAGAAAACTTTTGCCACAAAATTAATATAATTTTTTAATATTTTTATATTAAAATTATTGTTTAAAAGAATTAATTATATAAATGATAATGCAACTACTACTATTAAATCTAAAATAACAATTTATTCTATTTAAATGTATATTTATTTCAGACGCTAGAAATTTCTAGACGACTCGGTGCGTTGCGTGACGCAACTTGCGTCAGAATACAATACAAAGCGGTTTCTATTTTTTGCGGTAGGTAGGAACATTTTGTAAAAATTACAAAATATATTTATATGTATATGTTTAATAGACTGGGCCAAAAAAATTGACTATTTTTTTTTTTGAAAAATATATCGAGAATGTCATTCAGAATGACAAAAAAAATATTTCGTGAAAATTTGAGCCCTTAATATTAATTTTAAGAGGTCTATCATCACTATTTTTTATTTTTAGTCATAATTTGATGTTTTACGTTAGAACTGTCAAAATAATAAAGTGAAAAAAATTCCTTTTCACTTATTTTTATATAAAATTAAATTCTCTACAAAAAAGGTGTGATTGAAAATTTTCGTCAGACGAGCCGTTTCCGAGTAATTGAGCTTAATAAATCGATGTGTTTTTTCGATTTGCCCTTTTTACTTTGAAATTTTGTAACTAATGAATCAATGAATATTTAAAAAAGCTCACATCGGATTCTTAAAGTAAATTTAATGTTCTACAAAAAAGGTCTCTTAACATTTTTGCCTAAATTTAATTTTTCAAAAGTTATTCACGATTAAAATCGAAGAAAAACTTAAAATTTCAATTTTTTCTTCGTGAATAACTTTTGAAGAATTAAATTTAGGCAAAAATGTTCCGAGACCTTTTTTGTAGAACATTAAATTTCCTTTAAGAATCCGACGTGAGCTTTTTTAAATATTCATTGATTCATTAGTTACAAAATTTCAAAGTAAAAAGGGCAAATCGAAAAAACACATCGATTTATTAAGCTCAATTACACGGAAACGGCTCGTCTGGCGAAAATTTTCAATCAGACCTTTTTTGTAGAGAATTTAATTTTTTATAAAAATAAGTGACAAGGAATTTTTTTCACTTTATTGTTTTGACAGTTCCAACGTAAAACATCATATTATGACTAAAAATCAAAAATAGCGATGATAGACCTCTTAAAATTAATATTGAGGGCTCAAATTTTCACGAAATTTTTTTTTTGTCATTCTGAATGACATTCTCGATATATTTTTCAAAAAAAAAAAATAGTCAATTTTTTTGGCCCAGTCTAATGTTTAATGTATTACGGGGGTGTCCGATATTTCTCAAGTTGTGATTTTACTTGGTATATAGATTATTAAATAAATTTTGTTTAGTCTAAAAACAATTTGGAAAAAAAATGTTTTCCGATGTCGTTTAAGCCTTCCCAAATGACAAAATTCATCTCGTTAATAAATAGCAACAGTATATTATACATATGTATCTAATATATAATATATATTTTTATACGTGTATATATATTTTCGTAGGAAATTTTATGTTCTACAAAAAAATATTTTATATTTTTTACGTAAAACCATCTTTTTAAATAAATAAATTTAATTTAAATTAAAATAAAAAGTTATCATTATCATTGTTTTGGTACATCTTGTAAAATTATTATTAATGTATATAAAAATAAACTTTAAACGCTTTCCAAAAAAGAGTTGTTTGAAAAGTTTAAAATATTATTAAATTAAACACATGCATGTTTTTATTTCTTGGAGATGGAAATTTTTTTGTAAAAATTACAAAATGCATAGGTACATTCTTTTTTTATTTAAAGTTGCAATGACAAAAATTCGCCTACATTCTTTTTTTTATTTAAAGTTGCAATGACAAAAATTCGCCTCGCTAATAAATAGCTACAGTAGGTACATACATAATATGTATTACATATATATATTAGGTGTTTATTATATATAAAACATATTTTTGTAGTAAATTTTATGCTCCACAAAAAAGTATTTTATATTTTTTTCGTAAAACCATCCATTTAGATGATATCAGAAGTAACAATTTGTTCTATTTTAATGTATATGCAAACGCTAGAAATTTCCAGACGACTCGGTGCGTTGCGTTGCGTCTATAAATCAATACAAAGCGGTTTCTATTTTTTTGTGGTAGGAAAATTTTGTAAAAATTACAAAATATATTTGTATGTGTACATTTAATGTATTACTTGGGGGTGTACGATATTTCTCAAGTTGTGATTTTACTTGGTAGGTATATATATTTATGTGGGAAATTGTATGCTCTACATAAAATATTTTATATTTTTTTCGTAGAATGATATCGTAAATTTGGAATATATTTATTTAAATTAAAATAAAAAGTTCTATATTTCAGAGCATTATATATTTCAGTGTTATAGTTATATATTTTAGTGCGCCCGTTTAGTTCGGTAACTAATCTTTTTATTTTTTCATTGTATCCACTAAATATGCCCCCTTGTGTTCTTCTGAACTCGTTTTTCCTTTCTGGCCATTTCCAATAAATGTAGCCTTAGCCTTAGAAGAAACCATACACCCATTTTATTTTTATAACCATCCCAGGAAAGTAACTTTTTTCGTTATTTACAATGACAAATGTGCCCTTATAAATCTTTTCTTTGGTTTTATATACTTCAGTTTTAGTTGCCGCATTTTACGTCTTTGAATCTTCATCTGAAGATGTGCCTCCATTTGCGGAAACGGGTTTGTCAGTGGGTTTGGCTTTTGTAGTCTTTGACTTGATCATTATTTATAAAAAAATTTCTTTGAAAAATTTACAATTTAAATAATGAAAAATCACATTTCAAGAGATGCCTTAAAAAGCATTTGTATGAGTATGAGTATATCGCTCCCGGGCCCCGTACAGGCCTATGTTTCCTTACGCCGATTTTCGTTCGCCACCAGCAACTGCTCGGCTTCACCCGTATTTGCCGAGTGCGAATGTCTATTGCGTTCGGTACTGTCCCCTATTTACTGCTTGAGAGCAAAATGCCAATTGTTTAAATAGCCATTCCCGGGTTCGCCGAGCCGATGCTATACGCCCAGTAGGGTCATAAAGGAAGTAGGACGGGAGGGATAGACATTTTTGTTGTTTGGGGGACAATTACGCGGACTCAAATCTAAGTACGAAGCAGAATCTCCCTAGACTAGGCAATTATTATTACTCCAAACATTTGAGATTACTATTTGGAGGTAAGGAGTTGGTATTCCGCTATTTCTAGTCGTGGTCTACGTTTTGGTCATTATTGTCTATGTCCGTGTCCAAGTCGGATTGTTCCTGCACTTGTTATAGTGATTTAGTTGTTTTCTTTATTTCATTTTTATTGTTGCTATTTTTCTTTACTTTTAGTGTATAATCTAATGTTTTTACAAAATCCATTAAAATTTGATTAGTGTGCTATGTTTACTATGTGGGTTTTCTTAAATTATTGAGTGTTAGTTTATGTTCTAAGTGTCAAATGTTTATTATTGGTCTCGATTGGGTAAACTTAAACTTTGTTTTGTTGAGGTCGTTCTATTAACTTGGTTTGGTACCTTACGCGTTTGTGTTGACAGATTTATTGTCGTACTCAGCTTTGATGTGTATGTCCGCGATAGGTTCGAATAGAAAGTTTTGTTTTTTTGTTGTATGTCTTTTTTTATTTATTTTTTGTGTTGTTATGAGGAATTATTTGTTGGTTTTGGCTTTAACGTTGTAAGAGCTCGCTCTGCTATGATGCGTGTTGCTATGTCAAGTGATGGAACGTGACTAAGAGATGCCTTAAAAAGCATTTTTAAATAAAATCATCCCTTGAATTTTTCAATTTACTTGTTCTGAACACCTTGTGTTTTAAATGCTACTATGTTATAATTTAATAATTTTTTTATAGAGAGAAAAATAGTAATAGATAAACCTACTAAATGTATGTACTGTGGAATTATTTTTCTAAAGTTGTATAGGCATAAATTTATATACACTACAAGACATTTATTTGAATGAACTTTTTGCGACAAAGCTTTTTGTCACCAAAGTTATCTAAAAGCACACTTAGCACTAAACAAAAATTGTTTAATTGCAACCTCTGTGACATGGTATTTATTAAATAAATACTATTTAAAGTTAGTTCCCAGACAGCACAAATGTCCAGTAGATATCCACTGGATATTTATGAGATATCCATTAGATATCTAATGGAAATATTATGGATATGTGTGCCCTCTGGGTTATGACTTCAGGATGCATATATGCAGGAACATCCAGATAATTAAATATAGAATAATATTGTTACATGTTAATTTTCAGCCTATTTACACTTACCACAATTAAAATTATAAATGTGGATCCTACTAAGCAAAGTTTTTTCCTGTACACCATAATATAAGTATTATAATAATTTAGGATAGTATATAAAGTAAATAAAAAGCTGTTTTATATCAAAAAATATTTATTTTCCTATTTAAATAAATACAATAAGTCAGTCTTAAATCCTAAAACTAAACATAAATAAATACTGATAAATTAAGGACTGGTTTAATCGACTTCCTCGATCGTCGGTCCGCCTTGTCTGCCTCCAAAGCCGCCAGCCTGTTGACCGCCAGCCTGTTGACCGCAGCTCCCGCGGGCATTCCGCCTCCAGCGGCGTTTTGTTGGGCGCCGCCCATGCTATGCTCACTCCCCCCTTCCTTTTCAGACCTTAAAATTAGTTGCGGATAGGATCGACTATAGCGCTGAAGCAGCAGAATTTAAATAACACGCTTTTTGTTGACATCTTTGTCAATTTGACAATTTGTCAATTTTTCGTTTAAACTTTAGAGACCCCATTATTGTTGTGTTCATAGATGAACGAAGGTTTTGTTCCAGCTTTGTTCTAGACAAACAAGTTTTCGTTTTGTGCGATTTGACTTTTTTACAATGGAGTTTAAATGTGCTGTTGTTAATTGTAGAAATACAAGTAACGGGGCAGTATTACACTCGTTTCCTAAGGATCCTGACGTAAGTTAGTTAACTTTAGAAATAACCAATACAATAAATAAAATAAAAAAATGCTTTTTAAATAGGTAAAATATGAGTCCAAGAAGAAGAAGGAGGCTATTAAAAATTTAAAAAAGATTGTTAACTAAATTAGTAATTTTTTTTGGTTTAGACATTAATGCTTATTTGCTTTGTTTTATAATTTTAAACTTTATTTTTATATTATTATATTTGCTTTGTTTTATACTTGTAAACTTTATTTTTATAAACTTCATTAAAAAATATCTAAAATCATAATTTGTTTGTTTTATTACATTTTCCTAATTCAAGGATTTTTCAAACTCATTATTAATTAATACAGTTATTGTATATAGCCTCCTGTAATCTACAATGTTACATTTAGTGATTAATATGAGAACTTTTAAATTGCCTTAAATTTTGTAATTGTAAACTGTGAGAAGTTTGTTTAAAATACAAATCTGATTAGTATGAAACATACCAATAAGTATTTCTATTGGATTTGATAGAATTCATTATAAAATGCAAACATCTTAAGAGAAAACCAACATAAGCATGAAAACTTCAAGCCTTAGTAATATTATATTAAATTTTGTTTTCTTTTAAAATGGCTGAATTTTATAAAAAAGCTTACCAAATCTTATTAGACATCTGAAAATACAACATATTTAAATATGTTTGTTTAAAATTTCTAGACCATGGTTTTAATATTAAATTTTTTTTATAAGGACTCATTGTCTCACAATATAATAATTAATTTCTGAAAGTCTTTAATAAAAATTAACCGATTTAAATATATTTGTTAGTCAGTTTCATTCGAGCCAGATTTGTATTTAAAACAAAATTTTTACGGTTTACAATTTTAAAATTCAAGGAGATTTAAGTTAGTACAGATATCACACACTAGATGTCGCACTGTAGATTCCAGGCGGTTTAAACTGTTAGTAAAGCCCTTGGGCAATAGATGTCGCTATCTAGAATGGATCTGCTTGCAGCGCCACGGGCGGTGATATCCGCTGTTAAATTAACTTTGTTTCGATTTTCTAACGAGAGTCGGCTATCTATACCTTCGGTCATCTATGGCGCCGCCGTACAATTTGGCCATAATCGGACTGCACACAGACGTCATCTGCTTCTGTTTGTCCTCGTATTCTGCCTTTTCGGCCAACGTGTTGCTGTCCAGCCATCGCAAACAATCTTCGCATTCTTTCTCCACCTTCGACTTGTCATCGGCAGATAATTTGTCGCCGCATTCGTTCACTGCCTGCTTCAATTGGAAAACGTACGCTTCTAGCTGGTTGCGGGCAGCTACTTTTTGTCTCTGCTTCTCGTCCTCTTCCTTGTATTGCTCGGCTTCGGATACCTACCATTCGGTCGATGTCTTTCTGCGATAGGCGACCCCTGTCGTTTTTGATGGTAATGTTGCGAGAATTGCCAGAACTGGTATCTTTCGCCGAGACGGTCAATATTCCGTTGGCATCCAAATCGAAGGTAACTTCAATTTTCGGAACTCCTCTCGGTGCAGGTGGTATTCCAGTTAGATCGAATGTTCCCAATAAGTTGTTGTCTTTGGTCATGGCTCTTTCCCCTTCAAATACTTGAATTGTGACGGCTGGCTGATTATCAGCGTATGTGGTAAATGTTTGCGTCTGCTTGCATGGAATTCTGGCATTTCGTTCGATCAACTTTGTCATAACTCCACCGGCTGTTTCGATTCCCATCGAAAGTGGTGTTACATCGACCAATAAAACGTCTTGGATTTTTGAATCTGTTTCGCCGTTCAGTACAGCAGCTTGAACGGCAGCACCATAACCCAGCTAGCACAGAAACATCCCAACAATGTACAGCGATGTAAAATTGGGTACATTAAACCTCCCGTGCAATGTACTGTTGATATCGCATGTCTATTGAGGCAACCTCCGAATTTCCGCAACATGTTTACATTGGACAATGTTTTCGAGATGTTACATTGTTACGTACTGAAAACGTTAGTTTGAAACATCAATTAAAGTAACTTTAAAACATGCATGCTATGTTTAGATGTAATGTTCCATGAATGTAACTTATTGATATAAAAAGGCTTTAGCAAAAGATACAGGCATCCGGCAAATCATTTTATGTTTTTATACTTCTTTTTTTAGTATTTGTTTTATAAAATGTAAAAAAACTTAAATTTTTAGATAATTTTTGTTACATTATAAACAAATTTGTTTATAATGTAACAAAACTTATCTAAAAATTTAAGTTTTTCTACATTTTATAAAACAAATACTAAAAAAAGAAGTATAAAAACATGAAATGATTTGCCGGATGCCTGTGTTAATGCATAAAAAAGAAAAACAAAAACACAAAGTAATTTGCTTTATATGTAAGTTCTAAAGAAATTAAAAAAAACTACTTATAATAAATTAATATATTCAGCTAAAAAAAATTGTATACACACTGTACAAATCGTCGTTTATCTGACAAAGAGGCGTAACTCAAAAAAAATCGTTTTTGAGTTATACCAGAATGATCACCAAAATCGACTTTATAATCTCACAAACTGGCGTAGCTCTATAATAAATAGGTACAAATAAAGTTTTAGCATAAATCAGTTTCGGCGTAACTAATATTTTTGCATTTTGTGTGCCGTACAAACTGGCGTAATTCAATTCACACCGTTTTGTTTAAAAATGAGATACGCCTCTTTGTCAGATAAACGACGAAATAATAAATTCACGTTTTCCAATCATGTTGAGAACATTGCTTCTGGATCTATGAAAAGCTTGGGATTTATAATTCGCAATACTGGGGGTTTTAGAGATATTAGAACATTTCAGTCTCTTTATTACGCATTTGTTGTATCTAAGCTGGAATACTGCTGTATTGTTTGGAGTCCGCAATACAATATTTATAAGGATAGGCTTGAAATTTGTTTCGTTTAGACTTGACGGTATCTATTCTGCTAGAGGAACAAACCACTTGCAGCTTCTTAATAGATTTTCTTTACTGCCTTTGGAGCTAAAAAGAATAATAATGCATTTGAAGTTTTTGTATGGACTGTTGCATAACCAGATTGATTCTATATCACTCCTTGAATCTGTGAATTTGCGTGTTCCATTTTTTCAAAGCCGTAGTCAATTAACTTTTACATATAAAACACCTAGAATAAATGCCATGTATAATTCACCCGTTCAGAGAATGTGCAGATACTTTAAAGTTAATTATTAATTAATATTTACTGTAGCTCATGTGATATTTTTTACCAGACTTTTAATAGTATAGTTAGTGCTGCATCTAGCAATTATAATTTACTTTAATTTTAATATTATCCATAATATATTATACTTAACAAATTTCTTTTCTATGTATGTATTTTGTCCTGTAATTTTGGAACATGTTCTGTTGGGCAATAAATAAATAAATAATAATAAAAACAACACATTTAGATACAAAATATATATTCCCATTTATGGGTTTTAGTGGCAAGAGGTTTACTAAAGCTTATCAAAAAGAAAGGTCTGTCTAATCTGTAAGCATGGCAAATGCGTCTGGCAGGTGAAAAACTGAACATTATTTTTCAGTTTTTTACCTGCCAGGCGCATTTGCCATGCATACAGATGACTGACTTTTTTAATGAACTTTAGTACACCCCACAATCCACAAATTGTGGATTGTGGTACACCCCTTGCCACTAAAACCATTTTTATCAGTGAAGAAAAACCCATTGGAAAACCCACTTAATTTCATATATACAGGATGTCCCAAAATCACCGATACAAAAACAAAAGAATAAGTAAAAAAGATCACAGTATATACACAGACACAGTAAACTACTTACAGAACAAACCACGCTAGCATCAGAGATAAACGCCATAGAAAAAGAAGTGTTCTTTGGTGGGAAATAGAACATGAGATAACCTAAAATAAATGGCTTCCAACCACAGAAATATTTCTGTGCTTCCAACTTGATAAATGCAAAATTGACATAACATTGATAGATTTTATTATCACCATCAATAATACTAGATATTAATAAATGAAATTTCGATTGTTTTTAAAGTTTTTTCACTAATAATATTTAAATAAATTATAATTTCACTCTATTTAAGCCTTTTATTTTATTTATTTATTTTTATATTGTTGGTACCGTTAATCATATGACAAGTAATATACTTAAAATTACCTTTAGTTACATTCTTGGTACATTTACATTAGATGTTTGTTGCAAGTACTTATGTTATGTTATAGGTATGTAACAATACATCGATGTGCAATATTAAAAAATAATATATGGGCAATATACCTGGTATGTTTTCAACGAGATGTATTTATGCGACCTAAACAGAACATCGCACGAGCTCGCGTTATGTATCGTGCTAGCTGGGAAGCCACTGCTTCATCTGGGTTGATGGACAAATTCAAGGGTTTTCCGCAGAAATAATTTTGGAGCAGTTGTTGAATTTTGGGAATTCTTGTTGAGCCTCCAACCAAAACGACATCGTGGATTGCTCCCTTGTCCATTTTGGCGTCTGCAAGAGCTTTTTCAACGGGTTGTAGAGTTCCTCGGAATAAATCTGAGCATAGTTCTTCGAATCTTGCTCTCGTAACTTTTGTGTAGAAATCAACACCTTCGAAGAGTGCATCAATTTCAATGGAGGCTTCTGTACTTGATGACAAGGTTCTCTTTGCTCTTTCTGCAGCCGTCCTCAATCTTCGAAGAGACCTTGGGTTACTTCGTAAATCTTTTTTGAATTTTCTTTTAAATTCGTCTGCCAAATGGGTGACGAGTCGGTTATCAAAGTCTTCTCCTCCAAGATGTGTATCTCCGGCAGTGGCCCTTACTTCAAACAGCGATCCCTCATCGATGGTAAGAATTGAGACATCAAAAGTACCACCACCCAGATCGAAAATCAAAACGTTCCTTTCTCCTTTGAGATTCTTGTCCAATCCGTATGCTAAAGCGGCTGCTGTGGGCTCATTGATGATTCTCATCACGTTTAATCCGGCGATGTGACCAGCATCCTTTGTTGCTTGCCTTTGTGAATCGTTGAAGTAAGCTGGAACTGTAATAACGGCATCTTTGATTGTCGATCCCAAATAAGCTTCCGCCGTTTCCTTCATTTTAGTCAACACCATCGAGCTGATTTCTTCCGGAGCGAAGGTTTTGATTTCTCCTTTGAATTCAACTTGGATTTTTGGCTTTCCACAGTCGCTTACCACTTTGAATGGCCAGTGTTTGATGTCTTGCTGAATTTTGGGGTCGTCATATTTCCTACCGATAAGTCGTTTGGCATCGAATACAGTGTTGTTTGGATTCATCGCGACCTGGTTCTTGGCTGCGTCGCCCAGAAGACGCTCGGTGTCCGTGAACGCCACGTAACTAGGGGTTGTTCTGTTTCCTTGGTCGTTGGCGATGATTTCCGCCTTTCCATGTTGCCACACTCCGACGCAAGAGTACGTGGTTCCCAAGTCAATACCAATTGCTGGAGCTTTCACCATTTTCTTTTTTTAGTTAATTTATACTTTGAACGTTAAACTTTTATTTAATATCACTGTTTAATAGCTTTGAAATACTTGGTAGGTAAAGTTGCAGTTCACTATGTTTTGTTGTTTACTGTTCGCTTGATTCAAATAGACTGCCTAGCCGCGCGCTCGGTTCGCTTTTATATGAACGGTCGAATCTGGGGTCGAATACGCTCGATCAATCTCGAATGTACTACGCGCTCGAGAAAACTTTTGCCACAAAATTAATATAATTTTTTATTATTTTTATATTAAAATTATTGTTTAAATGAATTAATTAAATAAATGATAATGCAACTACTACTATTAAATCTAAAATAACAATTTATTCTATTTAAATTTATATTTATTTCAAACGCTAGAAATTTCTAGACGACTCGGTGCGTTGCGTCAGAATACAATACAAAGCGGTTTCTATTTTTTGCGGTAGGTAGGAACATTTTGTAAAAATTACAAAATATATTTATTTGTATATGTTTAATGTAATACGGGGGTGTGCGATATTTCTCAAGTTGTGATTTTACTTGGTATATAGATTATTAAATACATTTTGTTTACTGTAAAAACAATTTGAAAAAAAAAATGTTTTCGGATGTCGTTTAAGCCTTCCCGAATGACAAAATTCATCTCGTTAATAAATAGCAACAGTATATTATATATATGTATATAATATATATTTTTATACGTGTATATATATATTTTCTTAGAAAATTTTATGTTCTACAAAATAGTATTTTATATTTTTTTCGTAAAACCATCTGTTTAAATGATATCGGAAATTCAAAATAAATTTATTTAAATTAAAATAAAAAGTTATCATTATCATTGTTTTGGAAAAATTGTTATTAATGTATATAAAAATAAACTTTAAACGCTTTCCAAAAAAGAGTTGTTTGAAAAGTTTAAAATATTATTAAATTAAACACATGCATGTTTTTATTTCTTGGAGATGGAAAACTGTTTTGTAAAAATTACAAAATGCATACATTCATTTTTTTATTTAAAGTTGCAATGACAAAAATTCGCCTCGCTAATAAATAGCTACAGTAGGTACATACATATTTATAATATATTATAAATATTAGGTGTATATTATAATATAATATATAAAATTATATATAATTATATATAAGACATATTTTTGTAGTAAATTTTATGCTCCACAAAAAAGTATTTTATATTTTTTTCGTAAAACCATCAATTTAGATGATATCAGAAGTAACAATTTGTTCTATTTTAATGCTTATATATATGCAAACGCTAGAAATTTCCAGACGACTCGGTGCGTTGCGTTGCGTCTATAAATCAATACAATTTTTTGCGGTAGGAAAATTTTGTAAAAATTACAAAATATATTTGTATGTATACATTTAATGTATTACTTGGGGGTGTACGATATTTCTCAAGTGATTTTACTTGGTAGGTAAGATATATTTATGTGGGAAATTGTATGCTCTACATAAAATATTTTATATTTTTTTCGTAGAACCATCCATTTAAATGATATCGTAAATTTGGAATATATTTATTTAAATTAAAATAAAAAGTATTTTCATTAGGGTTAGAAATTTTGAGTTTACTGCGCTGCCAATATTCGTTTATAGAGTCTAGCTTTGGATGAACTATTTTAATTGTTTCCATCTCTATCGTTAATTTAGTATATCCATATAGAATAAAAAGAGAAAGCACGTATGTAGCCCAAAAATAAATTTATATTGAAAAAGTCGCATTTCACCGGCTTTGGCCAGGAAAACACCGTTTTTGGCCATAGCAAGACCCAGTTTTGGCCACCATTTAAATGAAGCGAATTTTATTCAGTTTTTATTATTTTTTGTAATAAAAAAGTTTAAAAATATAAAAGTAATAACAAAAATACATTCTATAAAACAAATACATTTTAAAATATAACCCTATAAAGTTCTATATTTCAGAGCATTATATATTTCAGTGTTATAGTTATATATTTCAGTGCGCCCGTTTAGTTCGGTAACTAATCTTTATATTTTTTCATTTTATCCACTAAATATGCTCCCTTGTGTTCTTCTGAACTCGTTTTTCCTTTCTGGCCATTTCCAATAAATGTAGCCTTAGCCTAGAAAAAACCATACACCCATTTTATTTTTATAACCATCCCAGGAAAGTACACTGAGAAAATTCCAATCTTAAATTATCTTAATGAAATTATCTACATAGTGTTCAAAATATATCTAATAACCAGTACAAATTATCTATCTGTGACATAAAGTCGAATTAAGGTGACTAATAGATACGTTTTAATAAAGTGTTAAAACAAAAAATATAGATCATCTATATTTATATTTTAACAATCATAAAATATCTAAATACCACCATAAACTCGGATTAATATGTCGCTGTTCTTAAAATTATTTTAATGCCAGTGATAAATAACTAAATATGGTTAATAGACGACCTTGTTAAAACTTGTCTTAATAACCATTACTAGTCAATTGTGAACACATAACATAAGATTGTGAACCACCTTAAATTATCTAAAGACCTTAAGAAGTTGTATAATGGCCTTAACAAACTCATCTACCTAACTGACAGATTCGGCTTTCCGACTATACTCGAATCGACCAATCGTTTAACTAGCGTCCATAGCACAGAACAGCGTCCTCTGTGGAAGCGTCATTTATTATTTCTCACTTGTTAACGGGAAATTGAGGATAATATTGAATCGTTTATAGAAGAAAAAGGGCGTTTCTTCACAATTGTTTTGCGGTAATTTTACAGAACATAGTAATGGCTTTCAAAGTTACTCTGCTTGAATGTGAGCTCAGTGATTTTGTTAAAGGATTTGAAGGTAGGTTCAATTTCTTTCTAGTTTCCGGGGTTCCTGCATTAAACATTTATAAAATTCATGCTGTATTTAATATGTTGATGATACTTTTATAAATGTATGCTTTGAAGTTTATTTTATAGGATATTGCTAAAATCTGAAATATATTTTTGGTAAAATGTTTACAATTTATTATTATTAGGTACCATATTTATAAATAAACCAGCTTGAGAAAGATTACCAAGATTTTTAATAGGTCAGAATATTGGCTTTGATTCCTTAATTTATTATTTAATTATACCTACATGCATGCCATCTTAAAATTATAACTTTATACATGCATGTATAAAGTTATAATTTTAAGATGGCCTATCTGCTGAAATAGTTTAATTTTTTTAAAGCTCAATTGTTATCTTTCTTTTTAGGGTAAATGGAAATAATCCTTAAAAGTATTATTAATTAATATTTCTACTAAAAGTACCCAGATAGCACACTGACGTATGCTGACGTTAAAATGACGTTACCAAAGTCATTTCAACGTCATATAAACGTCAGTGTGCTACCTGGGTAAAGTCTTGAAAATGAAAATAAAGTCCCAACGCAGAAAATGCACTAATAAGGTCGTCTAGTAAAAATAATTTCGGTATTTATCTCTATTTTATTTCCTAAAAAAATAAGGAAAGCATTAATTTATGCTAATTGCGATATGTTTTTCTGATTTTTTTATAAACATTTAGGTTAGAGTGCTCCAATTGATGAAAATAATGGTGTTAATGATTTTTCTAAATAAAATAAAAATGAATGCCAAAATTATGTTCAAGTACTTGAAGACTAAAATGAAAATCCAACCTTTTAATGCATTTTTTCGCGTTGGGGCTTTATTTTATTTTCAAGACTTTACTTTTAGTAGAAATAATGCTTTTAAGATTTATTTTCGTTTATTTATACCATGGTGCAGCTCCATTTATAATAAAATTAAACTATTGCCGTAAATAGGCCATCTTAATATGATAGCTATAGCATATTATTATGGCAAATAAATATATTTAGGATCATATTAAGATAGCATAAGAGGATATTAGGATGGAATTAAGATGATCATAAAATAATAAATTTACCATTATAAGATTATTTATTTGCCATATATGTACCAATTTGGGATCATATTAAGATGTCATAAGAAGATATTTAAGTGATATTAAGATGATCCTAAAATATTATATTAACCCTTATAAGATATATATTAATGGCCGATATAAAAACTTTTGATGGTCTTATGATAATTGTATTAAGTTTGCTTATTGATGGTCACAAAGTATAGTTATTAAATTGAATCTATTAATGGTATTTAAACGGTCTTAATGTCCCCTATTTTACTGCGATATCTTAAATAAGGTTATTAAGAATCTTAAAGATGGTCTTAAATTATTTTTCTCGGTGTAACTTTTTTCGTTATTTACAATGACAAATGTGCCCTTATAAATCTTTCTTTGGTTTTATATACTTCAGTTTTAGTTGCCGCATTTTACGTGTTTGAATCTTCATCTGAAGATGTGCCTCCATTTGCGGAAACGGGTTTGTCATTGGGTTTGCAAACCCAATGACAAGCCATGGCTTTTGTAGTCTTTGACTTGATCATTATTTATAAAAAAATTACTTTGAAAAATTTACAATTTAAATAATGAAAAATCACATTTCAAGAGATGCCTTAAAAATCATTTTTATGAGTATGAATATAAGAGACGTATAACCGGCCCCATTGCCTCATCGCTCCCGGGCCCCGTACAGGCCTATTTTTCCTTACGCCGATTTTCGTTCGCCACCAGCAACTGCACGGCTTCACCCGTATTTGCCGAGTGCGAATGTCCATTGCGTTCGGTTCTGTCCCCTATTTAGGGCTTGAGAGCAAAATGCCAATTGTTTAAATAGCCATTCCCGTGTTCGCCGAGCCGATGCTATACGCCCAGTAGGGTCGTAAAGGAAGTAGGACGGGAGGGATAGACATTTTTGTTGTTTGGGGGATAATTACGCCGACTCAAATCTAAGTACGACGCGGAATCTCCCTAGACCAGGCAATTATTATTACTCCACACATTTGAGATTACTATTTGGAGTTAAGGAGTTGTTATTCCGCTGCAGGGGCCCAGTTTTCTAGTCGTGGTCTACGTTTTCGTCATTATTGTCTATGTCCGTGTCCAAGTCGGATTGTTCCTGCACTTGTTATAGTGATTTAGTTTTTTTCTTTATCTCATTTTTATTGTTGTTTAGTTAATATTTTTCTTTACTTTTAGTGTATAATCTAATGTTTTTACACAATACATTAGAATTTGATTAGTGTGCTATTTTTAATATGTTTGGGTTTTCTTAATTTATTTAGTGTTAGTTTATATTCTAAGTGTCAAATGGTTATTATTGGTCTCGTTTGGGTTAAACTTAAACTTGGTTTTGTTGGGGTCGTTCTATTAACTTGGTTTGGTGTCTTACGCGTTTGTGTTGACAGATTTCCATTCGAACCTATCGCGGACATACACATCAAAGCTGAGTACGACAATAAATCTTTTATTTTTTTATTTTTTATGGTGTTCGGTTAGTATTGTCTTTCTAATGTTTCTATTGTTACTGTTTTTTAAGCAATGTGCCTCTCTTAGGGTTTTGTGATACAAAAAAGGTCTTGCGCACAATGTTGGAACTAGGACACATGGAAACATGCAGAGGTATTTTTAAAACAAACAAAATATCTGTACACTTAATTAATTAGTTAACTCATTCTTACCGTAGGGTAGTCTATACTCATAAAAATATTAACATTTAAAAATAATATTAAACATTATTTAAGTTAATAAAAATTACTCTTTTCAGTCAAACATTTTGAGATGGTATTCATTGTAATTATTAAAACATGGTATTCAAAGAAATGGGTTTTTATCATCTATTTAAAAGAATGTTTATTTATCCAATTATAAATACATACAGTTTTGTCAATTATTTTATATGTAAATATAATTTTAATTTACATTTAAAATTAATGAAATAGTCAGTGTAAATAATTGTATATATTTTCTCATGTTCTCGGTTAAAACATTGTATTTTGATCAACACTATCATGCTTATTGCGTTGAAATTGATTATAAATCAAGTTTGACAAAGAATAAGAGCAAATTACCAAATTTAGAACCTTGTTTATTAATACAAAAAAAATCCCTACTTTGTAGCCACCAGACATTTAATTTAATATTTATTTAGAATTGTAAAAAATTTAATAAAAATTACTCCTCATTTTTAATATTTTTGTATTTTAAATTTATTTATACCTCAAAAAGAAATACTATTTTCTATTTAATAAAAAGCGAGTATTTAACTTCTCGCTAAAAAAATACAAAAATTTTCAAAAATTGGTAATCGATTTTTTCGGTAGCCTGCACCGAAAAAATCGGTAGACTCTACCGAAAATAATCGGTAGCTGCTACCGATAAAAATCGGTTGAGGGAACCGATTTTTTTTCGGTAGAGACTACCGATTTTATCGGTAGAGTCTACCGATTTTTTCGGTAGAGTCTACCGATTGGCAATCGGTAGCTGCCACCGATTGCCAATCGGTAGCCTCTACCGATTATTTTTTTCCGTGATGGTATTTAAAGTTAGTTCCCAGACAGCACAAATGTCCAGTAGATATCTACTGCATCCTGAAGTCATATCCCGAAGGGAACACATATCCATAATATTTCCATTAGATATCTAATGGATATCCCAAATCCATGGGATATCCATTAGATATCTAATGGAAATATTATGGATATGTGTTCCCTTCGGGATATGACTTCAGGATGCATATGCAGGAACATCCAGGTAATGAAATATAGAATAATATTGTTAAATGTTAATTTTAAGCCTATTTAATTTTAGGATACAAACCATTTGAATGTGATCATTGTAATACAGTTTTTTTCTCAAGGGGCGTTTAGATAAGCACTACCTTAAACATACTGGAGGTGTTCTAAAATGTGATATCTCTGGTGGAGAATCTATCAATCAAAAATGTAGACAATTTGCGGAATATAATATGTAATAATACTAACACATTTTGTAAACCTGTACAAAATTGGGTTTTTATTTTTTATTATACATTCCAATAACAAATGAATTTAATTATATTTAACCCATAAAAATTATGTGAAAAACACTTACCACAATTAAAATTAAAAATGTGGATCCTACTAAGCAAAGTTTTTTTCTTTACACCATATAAGTATTATAATTATTTAGGAAAGTACATAAAGTAAATAAAAAGCTGTTTTATATCAAAAAATATTTATTTTCCTATTTAAATAAATACAATAAGTCAGTCTTAAATCCTAAAACTAAACATAAATAAATACTGATAAATTAAGGACTGGTTTAATCGACTTCCTCGATTGTCGGTCCGCCTTGTCTGCCTCCAAAGCCGCCAGCCTGTTGACCGCAGCTCCCGGGCATTCCGCCTCCAGCGGCGTTTTGTTGGGCGCCGCCGTACAATTTGGCCATAATCGGACTGCACACAGACGTCATCTGCTTCTGTTTGTCCTCGTATTCTTCCTTTTCGGCCAACGTGTTGCTGTCCAGCCATCGCAAACAATCTTCGCATTCTTTCTCCACCTTCGACTTGTCATCGGCAGATAATTTGTCGCCGCATTCGTTCACTGCCTGCTTTAGTTGGAATACGTACGCTTCTAGCTGGTTGCGGGCAGCTACTTTTTGTCTCTGCTTCTCGTCCTCTTCCTTGTATTGCTCGGCTTCGGATACCATTCGGTCGATGTCTTTCTGCGATAGGCGACCCCTGTCGTTTTTGATGGTAATGTTGCGAGAATTGCCAGAACTGGTATCTTTCGCCGAGACGGTCAATATTCCGTTGGCATCCAAATCAAATGTAACTTCAATTTTCGGAACTCCTCTCGGTGCTGGTGGTATTACAGTTAGATCGAATGTTCCCAACAAGTTGTTGTCTTTAGTCATGGCTCTTTCCCCTTCGAATACTTGAATTGTAACGGCTGGCTGATTATCAGCGTATGTGGTAAATGTTTGCGTCTGCTTGCATGGAATTCTGGCATTTCGTTCGATCAACTTTGCCATAACTCCACCGGCTGTTTCAATTCCCATCGAAAGTGGTGTTACATCGACCAATAAAACGTCTTGAATTTTTGAATCTGTTTCGCCGTTCAGTACTGCAGCTTGAACGGCAGCACCATAAGCCACTGCTTCATCTGGGTTGATGGACAAATTCAAGGGTTTTCCGCAGAAATAATTTTGGAGCAGTTGTTGAATTTTGGGAATTCTTGTTGAGCCTCCAACCAAAACGACATCGTGGATTGCTCCCTTGTCCATTTTGGCGTCTGCAAGAGCTTTTTCAACGGGTTGTAGAGTTCCTCGGAATAAATCTGAGCATAGTTCTTCGAATCTGGCTCTCGTAACTTTTGTGTAGAAATCGACACCTTCGAAGAGTGCATCAATTTCAATGGAGGCTTCTGTACTTGATGACAAGGTTCTCTTTGCTCTTTCTGCAGCCGTCCTCAATCTTCGAAGAGACCTTGGGTTACTTCGTAAATCTTTTTTGAATTTTCTTTTAAATTCGTCTGCCAAATGGGTGACGAGTCGGTTATCAAAGTCTTCTCCTCCAAGATGTGTGTCTCCGGCAGTGGCCCTTACTTCAAACAGCGATCCCTCATCGATGGTAAGAATTGAGACATCAAAAGTACCACCACCCAGATCGAAAATCAAAACGTTCTTTTCTCCTTTGAGATTCTTGTCCAATCCATATGCTAAAGCGGCTGCTGTGGGCTCATTAATAATTCTCATCACGTTTAATCCGGCGATGTGACCAGCATCCTTTGTTGCTTGTCTTTGTGAATCGTTGAAGTAAGCTGGAACTGTAATAACGGCATCTTTGATTGTCGATCCCAAATAAGCTTCTGCCGTTTCCTTCATTTTTGTCAAAACCATCGAGCTGATTTCTTCCGGAGCAAAGGTTTTGATTTCTCCTTTGAATTCAACTTGGATTTTGGGCTTTCCACAGTCGCTTACCACTTTGAATGGCCAGTGTTTGATGTCTTGCTGAATTTTGGGGTCGTCATATTTCCTACCGATCAGTCGTTTGGCATCGAATACTGTGTTGTTTGGATTCATCGCCACCTGGTTCTTGGCTGCGTCGCCCAGAAGACGCTCGGTTTCCGTGAACGCCACGTAACTAGGGGTTGTTCTGTTTCCTTGGTCGTTGGCGATGATTTCGGCCTTTCCATGTTGCCACACTCCGACGCAGGAGTACGTGGTTCCCAAGTCAATACCAATTGCTGGAGCTTTCATCATTTTCTTTTTTTAGTTAATTTATACTTTGAACGTTAAACTTTTATTTAATATCACTGTGTAATAGCTTTGAAATACTTGGTAGGTAAGTCGCAGTTTACTATGTTTTGTTGTTTACTGTTCACTTGATTCAAATAGACTGCCTTGCCGCGCGCTCGGTTCGCTTTTATATGAACGGTCGAATCTGGGGTCGAATACGCTCGATCAATCTCGAATGTTCTACGCGCTCGAGAAAACTTTTGCCACAAAATTAATATAATTTTTTATTATTTTTAGATTAAAATTATTGTTTAAATGAATTAATTAAATAAATGATAATGCAACTACTACTATTACATCTAAAATAACAATTTATTCTATTTAAATGTATATTTATTTCAAACGCTAGAAATTTCTAGACGATTCGGTGCGTTGCCCCAGACTACAATACAAAGCGGTTTCTATTTTTTGCGGTAGGAACATTTTGTAAAAATTACAAAATATATTTGTATGTATACATTTAATGTACTACTTGGGGGTGTCAGATATTTTTTAAGTTGTGATTTTATTTGGTATATAGATTATTAAATAAATTTTGTTTAGTCTAAAAACAATTTGGAAAAAAAATGTTTTCCTAAATGACATAGGAAAAAATTCATCTCGCTGATAAATAGCAACAGTAAATTATACATATACGGAAATTTCAAATAAATTTATTTAAATTAAAATAAACAGTATTGTCATTATTATTGTTTTGGAAAATCTTGTAAAATTGTTATTAATGTATATAAAAATAAACTTTAAAAGTTTTCCAAAAAGGAGTTAACTCCTAACAATTTTTTGAAAGGTTTCAAATATTATTAAATTAAACAAATACATGTTTTTATTTCTTTGTGATCGAAAACTTTTTGTAAAAATTACAAAATGCATACATTCATTTTTTTATTTAAAGTTGCAATGACAAAAATTCACCTCGCTAATGTTTACAATTCTATATGTTTTTTATATTATATTTTAGACGTTTTCCTATACAATTTTGTGAATTGTCGCTTTTGGAAATAAATATTATTATTATTATTATTATTAATAAATAGCTACAGTATATATAGGTATAAGACATATTTTTGTAGTAAATGTTATGCTCTACAAAAAAATATTTTATATTTTTTCGTAAAACCATCCATTTAGGTATAAGATATCGGAAATAAAAATTTGTTCTATTTAAATGTAGGTACCTATATTTATTTTAAACGCTAGAAATTTCTAGACGACTCGGTGCACCGTTGCGCCAGGCTATAAATCAATATAAAACGGTTTCTATTTTTGCGGTAGGAACATTTTGTATATAGATTATTAAATAAATTTTGTTTAGTCTAAAAACAATTTGGAAAAAAAATTGTTTTCCGATGTCGTTTAACCCTTCCTAAAAAATTCATCTCGTATATTTTATATTTTTTTCTTAAAACCATCCATTTAAATGATATCGGAAATTTTAAATAAATTTATTTAAATTAAAATAAAAAGTATTGTCATAATAATTGTTTTGGAAAATCTTGTAAAATTGTTATTAATGTACCTACCTATATAAAAATAAACTTTAAAAGCTTTCCAAAAAGGAGTTTTTTGAAAAATTGCAAATATTTAAATTAAACAAACACATGTTTTTATTTCTTGGTGATCAAAAACTGTTTGTAAAAATTACAAAATTTATTAATTTTTTTAATTAAATGCAAATTCAAATCAAAAGAGCAAATATATTTATTTTGTTATTTATATAGCCCGCCACAACAAACAGCGATGTCTAGAAATTTCCAGCAATTGAAATAAATATAAATATATTTATATTTATTTCAATTGCTGGAAATTTCTAGACATGTATGTATACATAGGTATACATTACAATACAATTAATTGTTAACGTTATTTTAGATGTATACATATACCTATTTTATTAAATTATTTAAACTATAATATAACCATGCAAAATTATTATAATATAAAAGATTTAACGTCGACTTTTCTCGATCGCGTAGAAAATTCGAGATTGACCGAGCGTATTCGACCCCAGATTCGACCGTTCATATAAAAGCGAACCGGGCGCGCGGCAAGGCAGTCTATTTGAATCAAGCGAACAGTAAACAACAAAACATAGTGAACTGCGACTTTACCTGCCAAGTGTTTCAAAGCTATTAAACAGTGATATCAAATAAAAGTTTAACGTTCAAAGTATAAATTAACTAAAAAAAGAAAATGGTGAAAGCTCCAGCAATTGGTATTGACTTGGGAACCACGTATTCCTGCGTCGGAGTGTGGCAACATGGAAAGGCGGAAATCATCGCCAACGACCAAGGAAACAGAACAACCCCTAGTTACGTGGCGTTCACGGACACCGAGCGTCTTCTGGGCGACGCAGCCAAGAACCAGGTGGCGATGAATCCAAACAACACAGTATTCGATGCCAAACGACTGATCGGTAGAAAATATGGCGACCCCAAAATTCAGCAAGACATCAAACACTGGCCATTCAAAGTGGTAAGCGACTGTGGAAAGCCCAAAATCCAAGTTGAATTCAAAGGAGAAATCAAAACCTTTGCTCCTGAAGAAATAAGCTCGATGGTTTTGACTAAAATGAAGGAAACGGCAGAAGCTTATTTGGGATCGACAATCAAAGATGCCGTTATTACAGTTCCAGCTTACTTCAACGATTCACAAAGACAAGCAACAAAGGATGCTGGTCACATCGCCGGATTAAACGTGATGAGAATTATCAATGAGCCCACAGCAGCCGCTTTAGCATATGGATTGGACAAGAATCTCAAAGGAGAAAAGAACGTTTTAATTTTCGATCTGGGTGGTGGTACTTTTGATGTCTCAATTCTTACCATCGATGAGGGATCACTGTTTGAAGTAAGGGCCACTGCCGGAGACACACATCTTGGTGGAGAAGACTTTGATAACCGACTCGTCACCCATTTGGCAGACGAATTTAAAAGAAAATTCAAAAAAGATTTGCGAAGTAACCCAAGGTCTCTTCGAAGATTGAGAACGGCTGCGGAAAGAGCAAAGAGAACCTTGTCATCAAGTACGGAAGCCACCATTGAAATTGATGCACTCTTCGAAGGTGTCGATTTCTACACAAAAGTTACGAGAGCCAGATTCGAAGAACTATGTTCAGATTTATTCCGAGGAACTCTACAACCCGTTGAAAAAGCTCTTGCAGACGCCAAAATGGACAAGGGAGCAATCCACGATGTCGTTTTGGTTGGAGGCTCAACAAGAATTCCCAAAATTCAACAACTGCTCCAAAATTATTTCTGCGGAAAACCCTTGAATTTGTCCATCAACCCAGATGAAGCAGTGGCTTATGGGGCTGCCGTTCAAGCTGCGGTACTGAACGGCGAAACAGATTCAAAAATTCAAGACGTTTTATTGGTCGATGTAACACCACTTTCGATGGGAATCGAAACAGCAGGTGGAGTTATGACAAAGTTGATCGAACGAAATGCCAGAATTCCATGCAAGCAGACGCAAACATTTACCACATACGCTGATAATCAGCCAGCCGTCACAATTCAAGTATTCGAAGGGGAAAGAGCCATGACCAAAGACAACAACTTATTGGGAACATTCGATCTAACTGGAATACCACCTGCACCGAGAGGAGTTCCGAAAATTGAAGTTACCTTCGATTTGGATGCCAACGGAATATTGACCGTCTCGGCGAAAGATACCAGTTCTGGCAATTCTCGCAACATTACCATCAAAAACGACAGGGGTCGCCTATCGCAGAAAGACATCGACCGAATGGTATCCGAAGCTGAGCAATACAAGGAAGAGGACGAGAAGCAGAGACAAAAAGTAGCCGCCCGCAACCAGCTAGAAGCGTACGTGTTCCAACTAAAGCAGGCAGTGAACGAATGCGGCGACAAACTATCCGCCGATGACAAGTCGAAGGTGGAGAAAGAATGTGAAGATTGTTTGCGTTGGCTGGACAGCAACACGTTGGCTGAAAAGGAAGAATACGAGGACAAACAGAAGCAGATGACGTCTGTGTGCAGTCCGATTATGGCCAAATTGTACGGCGGCGCCCAACAAAACGCCGCTGGAGGCGGAATGCCCGGGAGCTGCGGTCAACAGGCTGGCGGCTTTGGAGGCAGACAAGGCGGCCCGACGATCGAAGAAGTCGATTAAACCAGTACTTAATTTATCAGTATTTATTTATGTTTAGTTTTAGGATTTAAGACTGATTTATTGTATTTATTTAAATAGGAAAATAAATATTTTTTGTTATTAAAAAGCTTTTTTCTACTCCTATTACGGAATATGACCTTTTACTACTCCTATTACGAAATATTACCGTTCTAATATCACTTTTTAATGTGGAAGTACTACAAAATGAATTATTCTATCATCGGCCGGATGACGGAATAAACACTCGTGGCGACATCTCTGTGTTTAATATGTAACAAATTTAGACCGATCCAACCTTACTTTCTCTCAATTAAATTTATTTTCTATGGGATTTTTTGGAAACGTAGAAAAATATAGCCTGAAACACGTTTGGAATTGCATATTTCGCTCTCATGAAACCGTCAAACTCGCCTTCGGCTCGTGTGACAAATTTTACTCTAGCGGAATATACCATTATTTAAAAATTAATTAATATTTTCGTAGAATAATAATTATTATACAAAATACCCTGTATGTCGGGCAAAACAGTACAACCTGGCATCGCTGTGCTGTCTTTCTCTTTCTATTGTTCTATGATGGTGTTGGTATAACGGCAACGTTGCATTGGCTTGGTCGCTTGAGTTTTATTTGAAAATCATTCTTTCTGTGAAGAATTTGAGTTTTAAAGGTGCATTATTTCGCGAAAAGCGGCATTGGTTTTCATAAAAGTAAAGTGCTGGTTTTTTACTTAACAATAGTGTTCTAATCCATAGAATTCTAAAAGGTAGATAAATTAATAAGTATAGCGGCGCATAAGCCGTGAAATGGTGTGCTGCGCAGCTAATGGAAGCGAAAAAGCCATTTTTCTACGACAAACAGCAGACGCCAAGCTACATAGTGCATCTGTAAAATCGTTTTAAAACCAATAATATTCTTCCAATGTGTGTAAATAGTGAAAAAAATGGAAGTCAGGTCGATTGTTTAACAAAAAAACTATAAATTTGGTGAGTACCAAACACATAATGCATAAAGCGACATTTGATGCTAGCAAGCCCCATTGTATTTACACGCCAAGTAAACTAACCTTAAATATTATTGATTTTAGCTGCTTTCCTTGTTACATTTCTGCCTTTATTATAAAACATGGACACAGCTACGGCTTTAAGTTCGAACGGGCAAAAAACCGAGGCCATTAAGCAGGAACTTATTGACATCGAAGTGGAAGATTTTCAAAAAATCTGCAGGACTTGCATGTCAAGAGACAAGCTTAAAGGTATTCGAGACGTGTTGAATAAGGACGGTGTCAAGCTTACGGAATTATTTAAGCATTATTTAGAAGTAGATGTAAGTATTTTTTGTTATTTCTGTTTTACATTTTAAACCAGTTCAATATAACACAATATGATAATACAAATTGGAAGGAAATTCGTGATTTTCATTAAAAAAAAAATATACATAGTTCAACAATTAATCTTGTAATAAAAACTTATTGTTTTTATTAAAAAAGTTATTGTTGTATGAAAGTTCGGAGAGTTCTGGAGAAACCTATTATAATGTAAACTTTTTATATAATCTATATAATCTTTATGTTTTTTGTTGTTGGTTGAAAAAACGTTTTTTAGTTTTTTTTTCAAAACTTCTAAATTAATTCACAAGTATATGAAGTCAATATTTAACATCAATATCATCCTTTCTAAAACTGGATCCAATATAATTTTTCGATATTAATAATAGGTATAAAATAAAAAACATAGAAACATAAAACAATATTGATATTCAATGCAAATTTTTTTTTTCAAGTGGCTAATAATGCGCCGATTGCATAAACTTTTTTATCTATGGCCGATTGTATTTGCAACTGTTAATAATTATTAACAGTTGCAAATACAATCGGCCATAGATAATAGTACACTCACAGGCAAAATAATCGATCCACACAAATTTTCAATGAACTTCAATCGCAAATAACTTTTTTATTTGATGTCGGATTTAAACGAATATTAAAGAATATTGTAGATACATTAATGGAGAATCGCTCACATTTTAAAAATTACTAAAAAATACACGTACGTTTATAATATACAGGTTTAAACAAAAATATGTTTTTAACCATAAGTTTAAGACACTTTGTAGAGTGGCAAAACCGTATATTGTTCTAAATTAAGTTTTATTTATCAAGTCACATCTATTCTTAACAGTTTTGTTTTTGGTTCACCTCAATATATTTATTTTTGTGGAAAATATGGATTTTAAAAAAACATTGCAATTTACAATATTTTTCTGTATGAAGAACTAAGGTTGCTATGGTCCATCCATATTCTATGGAGAATGACAGTGACAGTTTTGTTGAATCATCCCATACTTGGACATACAGCTATCAAATTGTTTTTTGCAAATAAATGTTTTAAATTTTGAGGTGTCTTCTTACTTTAAAAAATGGATATGTCTCTGACTGATGTTGCCAGAGCCATTAATTAAATCCAGGATGGACGGTCACAGTATTACATGGCAAGTGTTTTAAATGTCACAAGAAGTAAAGTACAAAGGGCAACATCAGTCGGAGACATTTTTAAAAGTAAGAAGACACCTCAAAATTAACACACTAATTTACAAAAAACAATTTGATAGATTTTGAAAGCTGTATATGACATGTCCAAGTATGGGATGATTCAACAAAACTGTCACTGTCATCCTCCATAGGCTATGGATGGACCATAGCAACCTTAGTTCTTCATACAGGAAAAATATTGGAAATTGCAATGTTTTTTAAAAAAATAATTAATATTTTTGACAAAAATAAATATATCAAGGTGAATCAAAAACAAAACTGTTAAAAATGTGTGACTTGATAATTAAAACTTAATTTAGAACAATATACGGTTTTGCCACTCTACAGAGTGTCTTAAACTTATGGTTTATTGTCACTTTTTCGTTAATAAAAATTGTTAAAATTATTTGCAAATTTTTTTGATTGGATTAATAATAGAGATTAATGGCAAAAAACGTAAAAAATGATCACCTAAAATAACTTTCGGTTTTTACTACATTGGCACTGCTGAAATTGTTGTCACAGTCTACTGTTAGTAACAGTAGACTGTGACAGCAAATTCAACAGTCTGTTACTTATTTTTGAAACTATTTACAAAATTGTTTTCTGTGCCTGATAAATAAAATGAGGGGAAAAACATTATTTAATTATAAAACCATCTTGAAATTTAGCTAAAATTTGGATTAATTAAATTTCCCAAAAGGAATGTGTTTTTTTAACTCAACAAGTTTTTGCTAAAATTTTAAATTATATTTTACAACTAAATTAAAATTGTATTCTTAAAAAAAAGGGCCAAAACTAGGCTTGATTGGATTAATAAGTTTGAAAAAAAAAACAAAATGTGAAAAAAAATTACGTACATTTTAAAAAAACGGATTTTTAACATCTCTAAAATGTTTTATTTTTATTTTAGTCTATTAATAATCAAAACATGCCACAAAACATTTGTACCAAGTGCACGAAAGAAATTTTCAAATTTTACGTGTTTAAACAGCAATGCCTGCACTATGACAAGTTGTTTAAAGAGAGACTTACTAAGAAAGAAAGACTAGTGTACGAGGATAATGACTACACAAACGACAATAAGTTCGAAATTTTGATGGACGATGACGACGATTACCACGACGACGCAGACGATCCACCCGATTCGCCGGATTACTACGACGAAGAGTTCAAACCGGAAAAACCCTCGAAATCCGCGAAACCACCTCCCGCGGACGCCGGCGATCGAAACGATCAAATAAAACGCGAAAAAGCGGATTTCGGCGAGATCTACGACGACGACGAAGACGACGAGGACGAGGAGTGGTCGGAAGACGACGAAAAACCGCTCATCCAAACCCTTATCAAAACAGAGGACGAGCTGAACTGCAAGGTCTGCTCGGAGGAGTTCAAGACGGCGGAGGAGCTGAAGGCCCACCAGGAAGAACAAAACCACGTCGCGAAAAAGAAGAGGTCCAATAAACTGAAGAAGTGCAAGTATTGCGACAAGGAGGTCGCCGCGTACAAGATGCGGCAGCATTTGCGAGTGCACACGAAGGAAAAGCCGTTCGTATGCAAAGTTTGCGGGCAAAGCTTCAGCTTGGCGGGAAACCTGAAAAGGCACAAAATGATTCACAGCGGGGAGCGGCCACACGTCTGCCAGATTTGCGGAAAAGGTAAGTCTTTTTGTTTTACAGCTTTTTTGTGCATATTGCAACGATATTTGTATCATTTTATATAAATATTATTGCAATCATGCACAAAAAAATGCCTTAATATACTTTAAAACAGGTCAAATATAAAAAACAAAATTCATTCAAATGGTCATTACTATTAACATATTTGACCTGTTTTAATTTAGATAAATTTCCGAAGCACATTGTATTAAAATCAAATATTTCCAAAGTAATAAATAAAATTTCGTTATATAGGGTGTTCCAATACATATAGAATTATTTCATAGTTCAGTAAATATACGATTTTTTATAAATTTTAATAGGTATTTCATTATAGTTAATTATAGGTTATAACATTCTGGTAGGTTAAAGTGGATTTTTGTGATTAAATGAAAAATAATAAATATGAATATATTCTTAATTTTGTTTAGTTGAAGCAAACGTATACTGTATTTTTTGTGTTGATTTTAAAATTTACTAGACTATGAGAATAAATTCATATTTATTAGACACCCTGCTTACAAACATCAACTGCTTCTAATATTATTGGAATTGTATGTATGTATGTTTCTTTAATTTTAAATATTGTATTTTGTGCTATTTTAAATCTACTAAAGTAATGTGAAATATCCAGTGTGGTGATTTTTCTGTATGGTGTTATATTATTTTACATTCCATATCATTGAATGGTAAGTTAAAGATAATATGTTAATTATAAAAAAATTATGGTTGTTTACATATTTTTATGTGGAACACCCTAAATTTTTGTTGTTACATTAAGCATGCGAATATTCCAATTTGAACTATAGAAAAGTCATTTTGTATAAAGTTTACATTATGTAACAGTGATTTTATATTTTTTCTCCTCTTTAAAATCTCTTATTACATGACATTCTTCAATTTTCAATGGTTTCAGAAAAATATGGTTTTTGCGTTGCCAGAATTATATTACTATATATTTTAATTATTAAGAGTGCGAGATGATTGGTTTTGACTTTTTAAGATAACTTAAAATTAAATTTTGTCTTATTAACCCCTATTATTGGGTCATTTCATCAAATATTTTTTTTGTTGTGACCCCCGCTGTTTTTTAATTTTGTGGAGTTATTATTTACATCAAAATAATGACTTACTGTCCTAGAAATTAATTTTCGAATTTTGAAGATATTTTTTTAAAAAAATTTGTTATTTGTTTTGGTGTTAATATAAAAATACAAACAGTACTATTTTTTTTGGTAGTTTTTCAATGAAAATATTCATTTTTTATTATAAGATTCAATTAACGTGAAATTGAGGTTTTTCTGGCCTTGCGGCAATTTTTATTTAAAATTTTGTATTTTTATCTGAAAGCTGATAATTTTTTCACGATAGGGTTATTTTTTGTTTAAATGCATTAAAATAGTAAAGCAATTGTAAGTTAATTTTTTCAAAAGTTTGAGGTTATGCATCTGTCAAATTAACGCCAATTTCGTCTTATTTTCTGAAAATAGTTTAATAAATTTTTGTGACAAAACTAAGAAGTTTGTACAAAAATACGTATATTGTATTATTTTCAGAAAATATGAGAAAATTGTCGTTAATTTGACAGATGTCTAACCCTAATTAGTTCAGAAAAATTACAAACAAATCTCAGCTTTCCGAAAAAAATATCAAATTGAAATTAAAATTGCCGCAAGGCCAGAAAAATCGCACTTTTATTTAATTTGAAAGTATTTTACAAAAAAACAATACTGAATGTATTTTTATAAAACATTAAAAAAATAACGAAATAAGTAAAAAAAATGTATCAAAATTTGGTGGAACCCTATTACTATTATTTATTATTTTATTTAAAAATTTACACCTTACCAGTTCCCAAAACTACAAAATTATGCACCAAAGAACATGACTTTAAACCAACATTCATTAGCAATGACAAAATTTTTTATTCTTTACTTAATGGACAGAATTTAGCCAAATTATCTTATTATGGTTATCTTTAAAACAATATAAGTTTTTACTATAGAAAAAGTCCACCATTTTCTTCGTGGGACACCCTGTATTAACGAGTGCAAAAATAAAAATTAATGTTTGTTCATATTGTTCAAGGATTTACCCAAAACACCGGTTTACAAAAACACCTAAAAACCCATAAAGCAGTGGAAACTTTAATTGGCAACATTGAAGTTTTTATCTGCGAAATATGCAGCATGCAGTTTAAACGACTTAATGCTTTTAAAGAACACAAAAAACAACACCTAAATAATAAACAGGCGATCGATAAAGATAAACCGTGTATTTGTGATATATGCGGTAAAGGATTCGACGCCGAGATAGCGCTAAAAAAACACACCGCAAATCACGGAGAAAAGTTTTTTTGCGCAACAAATGCGGCAAAGGCTTCCTAAGAAAGCCTCAGTTAACTTTACATTTGAGAGTGCACACCAAAGAAAAACCGTACAAATGCGAACACTGCCAAAAATCGTTTGCCGCTGACAGTAGTCTTTCAGTGCACATGCTGATACACGCTGAACATAGAAAGTTCGCTTGTGGTCGGTGCGATAAAAGATTCGTTCAATCGCAACATTTGAAAACTCACATGAGGACTCACACGGGCGAACGGCCGTACCCGTGCAAAATTTGCGCCAAAAAGTTTGCTCACAAGTCCGTTTTGGTGAGCCATAGCAGGATTCACACCGGCGAGACTCCATTCGTATGCCATCACTGTGACAAAAGTTATTACGACGGGTCAGGTCTTAGGAGGCACTTCCGCAGAGCTCACCACAAAAACGCCAAAAAACCTTCCCGAACATTTGCTTGTGCGGATGGAATAAAAAGTGAAGTTCTAAATATTGATCAAGATGGTTGAGACGTATAAAAATAATAATTCCAAGGGTTCAGAAAGTTCTTGGTTTGAGCCCAGCGACATCTTTGTTTCAGTACCAGAACTTTAAGTTAACAAACCATACAAATTAGTTTTTGAATAATGATAATCTTGAACGTATAAGTGCGTGTAATAACACTCATTTAGGTTGGATTTATTTTCACGGTGCTTCAACTAATTTTATGCGACAAAAAAGCGTAGTAGTAAATATATTTATTGGAAAACCAAATGGCTACCGACCGAGGTCTAAGGTTCAATTTAATTAAATATCTGAGTAATCGGAAATTCAGTATTAAAGAATTATTGGGACACCCTATAAACGAAAGCCAGTGTCTATGGAATTATAAATATTTATGTTGTTTAAGGGTTCATCCAGCACCCTACTTTGCGAGTTCATTTGAAAACGCACCAGCCCACAGCGGAACAAACTTGTGATATCTGTAACCTGAAATTTAAAATGCCGCATGCTTTTAAAAGGCACAGACAATGGCATTTCAATACAATAAAACAAGAAAACGACAACGCAGAAAACCCGTTTGTTTGTGAAGTGTGCGGAAAAGGGTACAGCACCAGGATATTGTTGTCGAATCACACTAGAGTCCACAAAGAAAAATCCTTTTTGTGCAACGAATGCGGAAAGAGATTTATATACCAAGCGCAGTTAACGAATCATTTAAGAGTACACAATAAGGATAGACCGTTCAAATGCATTCATTGCCCCAAATCGTTTACTCAAAGCGGCTCTCTTACGGCCCATATTTTAACTCACACTGGACAGAGGCCGTACGCTTGCAGGCTGTGCGATAAAAGATTCGTGCAAACGCAACATTTAAAAACGCACATGAAGATCCATACCGGCGAACGGCCGTACAAGTGCAACATCTGCGGAAAAACGTTCGCCCATAAACCTGTTTTGGTGGTCCATAGCAGAATCCACAGCGGCGAAACGCCTTACGTGTGTAATGTCTGCAATAAAGCATTTTCCGATGGCTCAGGTCTCAACAAGCACAAACGGAAAGTGCATCCTGAGAAACCGGAAATACAAGAAAATTTTGTAAAAGTTCAACATAAAATTGATGAGGATGGTACAGATTAGAAAAAAGACACCATCCATTAACCGGAATCATATTAAAACAAGTGTAATATAAATTAAGTAATGAAGATGAACATGGAAAAATGGAGAATCAATGCCCAAAAGCAAAGCAAAAGTTTTTTTCCACGCTTGGTCAGAAAGATAAATCTAGTCAAATTTTAGAGAAATTAACAAAAGTGGTCAATATTTTACTGTTACATAGAACATAAACAAAAATATCATTTGTACTGCTTGTAATTAAATATATATTTTTCAAAAGTATCCAATCAAAGATTTTCCATGGGACACCCTAATAAAACGAACAAACAAAATCGAATTATAAAAATTACAACTATTTATATTGTTTAAGGATTCATCCGATCGTCGCAATTGAAAAAGCACCAAAATACGCACAAACCAGAGGAAACTTTTACCTGCGAAGTGTGCTACTTGCAATACAAAAAATACAGTGCGTTTCAGATGCACAAAAAATGGCACTTAAATCCGGATAGATTAGTAAAAGAAGAGACGAATTCGTACGCGGACAAACCGTTTATTTGCGAAGTGTGCGGTAAAGGGTTCAGCAAGCAGAGGTTGCAGAAGGCGCATGCGGAACTGCACGGAAGAAAGTCGTTTTTGTGCAACGAATGCGGAAAATCTTTCACGAAAAAAGACAAATTGACCCTTCACTTGCGCGTGCACACCAAAGAGAAGCCGTTCAAATGCAACTTCTGCGATAAGTCGTTCGCGCAACCGACTGCTTTGGCGTTGCATCTGCGAACTCATACGGGGCTGAGGCCGCACCACTGCAACCAGTGCGATAAAAAGTTCGTCCAGTCGCAGCATTTAAAGACTCACATGAAGACCCACACGGGCGAGCGGCCGTACGAGTGCAGCTACTGCGGCAAAACGTTCGCCCACAAATCCGTTTTGGTCACCCATAACAGGATTCACACCGGAGAAAAGCCTTTTGTATGCGATGTCTGCCTCAAAGGCTTCTACGATGCTTCGAGTCTCAAGAAACACTTACGCAAAGTGCATCTTAATAAAGTTGTTGAACCACCACCAAAACAAGAGTTTAAAGATAAGACGCTGAATGAAGTGGTGGTTAAAATCGAGGGAGGCGGCAGTTGAGTGCAAGGAAATATTCATTCCAGACTAAACCTAAATTCAACATGTATTAATGTCAGAAAATAAATTGTTTATTATTAATTTCCGTCCATTTAGATATGCTTCAAATCCCATTACAATTAAAATAAATGTTCCATGAACAAATAACATCTTTCAAAACATCGCTACCGCTGGTTGAGGAGTCCTGGAATAAACGGTGAAATAAACTACTCCCGTATGTTTTGATCTTAGTTTAGAGTTCTATTTTTCAAATGGAAAAACTGTAAACTCAGCTAAGGGCCGTATGCATAAACGTTGATTTATTTATATCAATTGGTTTAGCAAATCAGTTGATATAGGTTTTTGCTCGACATGGCAACGTAGTAATTTTCTTTAAAAACTGTTGTCTTATAAAATAAATTGGGTAATTATCTTTCAACATTTATATTTTCCCTAAAAAAGTCGATTTCTATACATTGACATTTTAAATTAGACATAAAACAATTAAAATGTCATAAAGATTTATTTGACATTTGTGACATTTGATTTTAACCTTAGAATAGTATATTCTGTAACAAGTTTGGAATACGGCATATTCCGCTCGAGTGAAGAGTTTGTCACAGCGAGCCGAAGGCGAGTTTAACGGTTTCACGAGAGCGGAATATGCAATTCCAAACGTGTTTCAGACTATACTTTTTCTACGTTTCCAAAAAATACCATATAAAAATAATTTAATTGGAAGAAAGTGAGGCTGGATCGTTCTAAAATTTGTTAGATATTAAAAACAGATGTCGCCACGAGTGTTTATTCTGTAATCCGATGATAGAATATTTCATTCTGTAACACTTTACGGAATATATGTCATTCCATAGATAAAAGTGATATTAGAAGGGTCAAATTCAGTATTAGGAGTAGAAAAAATAATTTTGCTAATATAAGCCATGGTTTACTAAATTTGTTTTTTGGCCAATAAAATCATTTAAAATGTAAATCGGTTGATATAATTTTTATCAGTCGTTAACGACTGATTTAAAATATGGATAAAAATAGACAGTATTTTTGTTTGTAAATATATATATATATTAGGGTGTCCCTTATTTTTTATTTTTTTACGCATACCCTCTAATTATATTTATTACGTGTTTATATACTCCCAGTAAAAATTTCAGCTCATTCTATAAACGGGAACCCGTGCCGACTTGCATCTGAACCCTCCGTGAGCCAACGTTAGGCGCGCGGTATTTTGTAACACGGTTGGCCGCGAGGTCTTCGATCGTAAGTCATTTTGTGTTATTATGTGTTATTATGTAACCCTTATATTATAAATTATTGACAAATGTTAGAATATAGTTTTATTTATGTGTATACTTTGATAAAAATGTATATTTTCACAGGGAGTGGCTAGTTACCCGGAAGGGTCTAGTGAATATGCCGTAAACTCTGAAATTGATAAACTTAATGGGATTTACTCTAAATAACTAAAAGAGTCTATTGTGAGAGATGACTACCGAAAACTGTCTGAAATATTTTTGGGAGGACATCAAGAAAAGAAATGCTTATAAAAAGCTGAAATTTCATATAACAGTATATTTTAGCAATACTAGGTAATTAGTATATTAATATATTTAAGGGATAAAATCAACTAATTTTTTTTGGTTATTTTTTAGCTGTCATTCAGATATAATAAAAAAAAGAGTTTCGGGTAATTAGTTTTACGGCCTATTCACCCGACACTTCCGGGTAACTAGCCACTTCCTGTAAAAATATTCATTTTTATTAAAGTATACACATAAATAAAACTATATTTTAACATTTTTTAATAATTTATAATATAAGGGTCACATAATAACAAACACAAAATGACTTACGATCGAAGACCTAGCGGCCAACCGTGTTACAAAATACCGCGCGCCTAACGTTGGCTAATGGAGGGTTCAGATGCAAGTCGGCACGGGTTCCCGTTTATAGAATGAGCTGAAATTTTTACTGGGAGTATATAAATACGTAATAAATATAATTAGAGGGTATGCGTAAAAAAATAAAAAATAAGGGACACCCTAATATATATATATGAAAAAATAAATTCAGAAAGTAAACATACCTATAACAAAGATTTATGTAATTAAAAATTATTATTATATATATTTTTTTAAAGATATAATTACTACCATGTACCTAAATTATATCAAAAATCTTTGCTGTTTTTTTGTCTGATTGAAAAGCTGAATGCTTGAAATCAATATTTATTGATTTATTTTTTTATTATTAAAAATATACATACCTTCCATAAATGTTTACTTTTTAATATATCTAGGATTATAAGATAAAACCAAAATTGTTTTAAAAAAATATTTGTTTTATTTTTTAAATACTTTTGAAGGATTTTAAATTTTAGAATATTTTTCCTTTTAAATTTTTAAATTATGTGCTTGCTCTTCAAATATAAACAGAAGGTTTTGGATAAAGGGCTTAACAAGGTAGAGAGGACTTTTTTTCTTGGGAAATTTACACTCTATTTATTTTTGGGCCCAGAAATATATGTAGGTAGGTACTTTTAAACATAAAAGAAAATGAAATGGAATGACAAGGGCAACATGGGTATTTCAATTTGAATATACATATTATAATATTATTAACAGTTTTTGCCAGTAATACAAGTTTGAAAGGCATTTTGTGAGAAAATAAAAAATACACCCTGTAGTTAAAATCAATTGTTTTTGCTCGAAAGCAAAAATAGGCACAGTGTATGAAACTATTTTTTTTATATTTTTGGTTCAAATTTTTTTTATCATTTGTAATATTATATTTGACAAAAAATTAAAAATATCTTCTGAAACAATATTTTTATTTATAAAATAAAATACACAGGATAAAAAAATCTGGACTAGAACTGTAAAAGTTAAATTTTAAAATTTGATTTATTAAAATAAATATTTAAAAAACAAAGTGTATAAGGCATGCATAATTTTTTTCATTGGGTTTAATTTAACCTTTTAGAAAAGCAGGGGTTCTTGCCCCATTTCCAGCAAGGGTGTAGCCAGGATTTTGTTCAGGGGGCAGGCAAGGGTAAACTATATGCATGCTACAAAAAGTTTCGAGACTCCACCTCCCACCCATTTTCTAGCACAATTTTTCTGGCTATGCAATTTTTGAGTATAGCTCCCTAACTTCAACAAAATTTCTTTGTTCTTTTCAGAGGCTTTAATCCGTTATTTTCGTTTTTCATACCTTCTGTTGCAAATTTACTTATACCAGAACACATTGCAAACTGCGAACATAACCCAATTGTGTGTGTTTTATATTGCCACAATCATCTTTAATTAAAATTTGCTATGTTGCATGCGGCCCTTTGTCCTCGACCTTCTCATTTTACACGTTCCAATAAGTTAAAAACTTTTATGACGATTACACTGCGGTACGATTTCATATGAAAACGTCCATTTATTACAATTTTTCATTGGTCCAAATAATAAAATTAAAAACACACTTACTAGTCATTAAAATTACATTTATTAAAAAAATGTTAATAGAAAAAAGTTGTAGCCCAACAAAAAGGGGTATGAAAATGACACAGTTTCAGATTTGGTACCTAAAAGATTCTCCTCATTTTTTTTAACAAAATCTAAAACCACAGGTCTTTGGCATGAATCAAATAGAAATCACTTCACGATTTAAATACAAGTAATTATCTGACACGTATCACATATTTTCAATAATGTAAACAAATCTAACGTGCACAAGATGGGATTTAAAAAAATGTTTGTTATGTTTATGTAGTAATTAATGTCACCGTTTCAGTAATGGAGTACTTTTCCCAATAAAATTCGGCTTTAATATAACACAAAACAACTTTAAAGCAATCTTCCAAAAATTTTGTTTTTTTTATTCATTATTGACGTTGATGTAAAAAA
Source organism: Brassicogethes aeneus (assembly GCA_921294245.1). Classification (NCBI taxonomy): domain Eukaryota; kingdom Metazoa; phylum Arthropoda; class Insecta; order Coleoptera; family Nitidulidae; genus Brassicogethes; species Brassicogethes aeneus. The sequence goes on from OV121135.1 coordinate 51,484,512, forward strand.
CGAAAATGATTGCCTTCAATTTATTTAACTACTTCATGAAAAGGTTTTTATTTGAGGTGGTGTTAAAAAACAAGTAGGTACTTATTTAAAAGGGTTTCAAAAAAAATATTGTTAAATTTGGCCAGCTGATGCTGAATGGATGAACAAAATTCAATTATAATTTTTTAATTTAAAATCAAAAGATTCTTCTTGGGACACCCTATTTAAACGAAATCGAATAATAAAAGTTAAATAAAGTGTATATTGTTTAAGGATTCATCCGAGCCACCTATTTGAGAAATCACATTAATGCACACAACGAAGAGAAAAATTTGACCTGTCAAATTTGCGACTTAAAATTCAAAAAACACTGTTCTCTTGAAAGGCACAAAGAACGCCACTTTAATTTTATCGATGAAGCAGCAGATAGTACCGACTTGAATAAAGATAAACCGTTCATGTGCGAAGTGTGCGGCAAAGGGTTCAGCACTAAAGGGTTGCAGAACAGGCATGCGCATTTACACATGGAAAAATCGTTTTTGTGTAACGAATGCGGAAAAACGTTTTCGAGAGCAACCAGCTTAACTCTTCATTCGCGAGTGCACACTAAAGAAAAGCCGTTCAAATGCAACTTCTGCGATAAAACGTTTGCCGATTCAGCTGGTTTATCGTTGCATCATCGTACGCATACAGGCGAACGGCCGTACCCTTGTAGCGCGTGCGATAAACAGTTCGTTCAATTAACTCACTTGAAAAATCACATGAGAACTCACACGGGCGAACGGCCGTTCAAGTGCCATATGTGCGGCAGTGCGTTTGCTCAAAAAGTAAATTTAGTGGCCCACAAAAAAATTCACACCGGCGAAAAGGATTTTGCATGTCCTTACTGCGACAAAGCGTTTTACGATGGTTCGAGTGTTAAGAAACACATTCGCAAAGTGCATCCTAGAGTTGATGAACCCTCTCAAACAGAAACATTTGTTTGCGAAGATGATGTGATAAATGAAGTTGTAATCGACGAGGTAGAAATAGATTACGATGAAGTAGTTATGATCAGTGTTGAAAAGTAAACCAATATGTTTTTAATAAAATATATTTTGTATACAGAAAAATTATTTTGTGATGTAACATAAATTTAAATATAACGAAAAAAATTTTGAGGTTGGATTCGGATTCAGCGAGTCAAAAACCTTCGCAAAGGTACGGTGTTATTTTATAATTATATATTTTCTCAAGTTTATCCATAAAATTATAATTAGGAAATAAGAATTTTAAGTTATAAAAAGGATAAACCAAGAAAGTTCAAATGTAACCAAAAGTAAATAAACTTACATTAAATTTTTATAACATATTTTTTTTCCTGAAGCATGAATTTGACGAACCCAACTATTTAATTCCCATAATTTATTAAATCAAATTAGCATATTTAAGAAGATCTTCTGTGGGACACCCTGTATAAACGAAACTTCCTAAATCCAATAATGAAAATGACAAATAACTTATTTTTAAGGATTCATTCAACCCACCACTTTGCAAGAGCACCTTAAAAGACATAAACCAGAGGAAACTTTAATTGGCAACGTTCAAATTTTTATATGCGAAATTTGCAGCATGCCTTTTAAAAGATATAAGGCGTTCCGGGCGCACAAAAATCAACACTTAAATATATCAACAGAAAAAGATAACGATGAGGTGGATAAACCGTTTATTTGCGAGGTGTGCGGAAAAGGTTACAGCACCAAGGTGGTGTTGAAGCAACATTCCCTAACGCACGGAAAAAAATCGTTCTTGTGCACTGAATGCGGAAATGGTTTTGTAACCAAAGCCGAGTTAGCTTCGCATTTGAGAGTGCACACAAGGGATAAGCCACACCAATGCGATCGCTGCCATAAATCTTTTGCTCACCAAGGCACTCTTACCACGCATCTTCTAACACATACAGGACATAAGCCGTACGCTTGCAGCCAGTGCGAAAAAAGGTTCAACCAAAAAACTCATTTGAAAAATCACATGAAGACCCACACTGGCGAACGCCCGTACATGTGCAGTTTCTGCGGGAAAAGATTCGCTCTAAAAGGCAATTTAGTCACCCACACCAGGATGCACACTGGCGACACACCTTTTCGTTGTAATCATTGCTACAAAGGCTTCTACGACGGGACGAGTCTGAAAAAACACACGCTTAGAGAACACACTGATACACCTTTACAAATACAAGAATTTATTTATGATGATCGAGTAAACAGTGAAGTAATGGTGAACATTGGTGAAGATGGGACTTATACAATTATCAGTCAAAATTAATTATGAAACTTATACTGTATTTTATCAAACTATATAATTAAAATGATATTTTAGTCAGGGACACTCTCTATAACGCTTTTACTAATCAGATTTTTGTTGCTTCTGAAAACATCAGTAAGGCTAACTGCTAAAGCCCGGTTTTATTTTTAAGGCTTTAACCGGTCGTCGCAGCTGAAACGTCACGAAAGATTCTGCATAAATGTGGAAGCAGAATGCAAAATTTGTGGGCGAATTTTTCAGAGGCAGGGGGCGTACAAATTGCATATGCAAAAGCATGTTCGCGACGATGGCCATCTAGAAAAAGAACCTGCAGTGAATGAAGAAAATGAACCTTTTAACTGCGAGGTCTGCGGTAAAGGGTTCAAGACGAAGAAATATTTGACCACGCACATGGTTAAGCATGGCGAAATGAGCTTCCCGTGCGACCAGTGCGATAAAAGGTTTTATACGAAGGGACAGCTCGTGTCCCATTTGAAGGTTCATACGGGCGTGAAGCCGTATTCTTGCGCTTTGTGCTCGAAAAGTTTTGCGCACATGGGCACTTACGATAATCATATGTTGTGGCATAAGGGGATAAGGCGGCACAAGTGTAAAATATGCGATAAGTCGTTCATGCAAGCCCCTCACTTGAAGGTCCACATGCGAACTCACACTGGCGAACGGTCGTTCGTTTGTTCGTTTTGCGGCAAAACTTTCGCCTCAAAGGGGAACCTCACGGTTCATACAAGGACCCACACCGGCGAGACTCCTTTCTTATGCGTGATTTGTAATAGGGGTTTCTACGACTCTAGCAGTCTCAAAAGACACAGAAAAAGTCACCAGAATACAACTGTTGTGAAAAGGGAAACTGATGTTGTCACCGAGGAGAATCAAGGAACAATAAATGTGTGCTCGATTTGCGGAAGGATTTTCACTGATATGGAAGACTTCGATAAACATTTGCGCTATCATAAACAAGTTAATGTACCCGTGGAGACCATTAAACTCGTTCATGCTTCTTATATCAAAGAGGAAATTGCTGAGGTTTCTACTTCAGAAAGCATTCTAACTTTGTGAATATCTTAAATTTTTGTTAGTGTTTTAAATTACACTTTTCATCATCCGGTATTACAACTAATTAATCAGTTTATTGTTATAAATAATAATAATAATAATAAATATTAAAATGTAAGATATTTTCCTACAATATTATATAAAATTATCTTTAATAATAATAATAATAAATATAGCAGTTTTCTTTCAAAGTGGAACGTCCTGATTTTTCTTCATGAAAAAAAGTGAAAAGAAGTATTTTTTTCAAGCGTATATCAATATTTTAACCATGGAGCCTACACAAGGAGTCCAAACTTAATGTAAACAAGAATCTTCACCTGGTGGTGAAAAAAAAGACTTAATTTGTGCAATTTAGAGGGCAGGTTTTGTCAATTTCCCTTATTAAGTTTGGGCTCCTTGTGTAGACTCCACGATTATAACACTTATATAACCGATATATTATGCAATGCAATAATGGAAAAGCATTAAAATTACATAAAAACAGTGGTTCATATATCGCATTTAGCTCAAAATCAGTGTAGGTAACTGTAAAATTACAGGTCACTGTAGAATACATTCATGAACATAACCTATAATGTCAAACGTCAACATTATCTGCCTATGAGAAAATGTCGGGAATTCCAAAAGAAGTACAGAATTTTTAAGGACAAATCATATTTACTGCCTTGGATCTGCAGCCTGGCTAGCGCCACAGAACATACGGCTAGCGCCTCGACAGCGAACAATGGGCTCGGCTATAACACCATTTTTTATTAATAAGGTAAAAATGTTTTTTCTGCCCACGCATATATATGTATGCATTTGGAACTGCTATAAGTATTAAAAATTTATTTTCAACGTCTATTCAACCGTGGTAAATAAATCAACAGCATAATAAATTATTAATTCAAAGAAATATATTTATATAATATATTTCTTTTATTGGTGAGAACAAAAAGTATAATGTGTAATACGTCATAAGTTATAAGAAATGTATCGTTTTATGAATTTGTTATTTTATCAAACTATATAGTTAAAATGTGATTTCAATTAAGTTTTGCCAGGGACACTCTCTATAACGCTTCTACTAATCACAATTAATCTTTTGCTTCCGGAAATTAACATCGCTGAGGCTAACAGCTAAAGCCCGGTTTTATTTTTTAAGGCTTTATCCAGTCGACGCAGCTGAAACGTCACGAAATTGGGTTCTGCGACGGCGAACGTCGCATGAATCCGGAAGCAGGTTGCAAAATTTGTGGGCGAATTTTTAAGAGGCAGTGGGCGTACAATTTGCACATGCAAAAGCACGATCGCGGCGACGGCAATGTGGAAAAAGAGCCTGAAGTGAACGAAGAAGAAAAACCTTTTAAGTGCGAGGTCTGCGATAAAGGGTTCAAGACGAAGAATTATTTGACTGCGCACATGGTAAAGCATGGCGAAAGGAGCTTCCTGTGCAGCGATTGCGGTAAAGGGTTCTATACTAACGCAGCGCTTGTGTCCCATTTAAAGGTTCACACCGGCGTGAGGCCGTACTCGTGCATTTTGTGCTCGAAAAGTTTTGCGCACAGCGGCACTTACGACACTCATATGTTGGGGCACAAGGGGATAAGACCTCACAAGTGTAAAATATGCGATAAGTCGTTTATGCAAGCCCCTCACTTGACCTACCACATGCGAACTCACACCGGCGAGCGGTCGTTCGTTTGCTCCTTCTGCGGCAAAACTTTCGCCTTAAAGGGTAACCTCACGGTTCATACAAGGATCCACACCGGCGAGACTCCTTACTTATGCGTGATTTGTAATAGGGGTTTCTACGACTCCAGCAGTCTCAAAAAACACAGAAAAAGTCACAACAACACAACTGTTGTGTACAGGGAAACTGATGTTCTTACCGAGGACGATCAAAGAACAATAAATGTGTGCTCGATTTGCGGAAAGATTTTCGTGGATATGGACGACTTAGATAAACATTTGCGCTATCATAAACAAGTTAATGTACCCGTGGAAACCATTCAAATTGTTCATGCCTCTAATGTCAAAGAGGAAATTGCTGAGGTTCCTACTTCAGAAAATATAGTAACTTTGTAAATATCTTAAATTCTAAGTGTATTGTTTTTTTTTGCAATTTTTTTGATAGTGTATTTAATTACACTTTTCATCATCACATTACTACAATAGTTAATTAATCATGTAATTGTTATACATTTTTTAAATAAATATTAAAATGTATGATATTTTCCTACAATATTATATAAAACAATATTTTAATAAATGTAGCAGTTTTCTTCCGTACAGCAATGAAAATACATTAAAATTAAATAGGAAAAGTGGTTCCATCTATCGCATTTGGCTCGAAATCTGCGTAGCTAACTGTAAAATTACAGGTCACTGTAAAATAAATTCCTCCACATAACCTATAATGTCAAACGTCAACATTATCTTTGTACCTATGAGAAAATGTCGCAAAATCATTAATTCCAATAAATGCTTCTCATAATATTATTAGCGTGCTTTATATTTTTTCATCAATAACAAATGCCAGTGCACCGCAATTTACCGGAATGGCAAAAGAGTGGCCAAAATTTGTTAAAAAAAACTAATAAAGATAACATTATGTTGTGTAGTGGTCAGAGCTCCTGGGTACGAGCCGAGAGGTCGTGGGTTCGAATCCCACTTGGGTATGGTTGTTTATTTGTGTTTGTCCATTGTGTATAGTCCTTCGGAGGGGACTTTAAGCCGTCGGTCCGTTCCTACCCCTAACCCGCACAAGCCATTCAGTTGGCTTATGGGACATCTTAGTTTGGATGTAAGGGTGGAACTAAAAGAGCACTTTATAACTTTAACTTTATAACTTTATATTTTTGTGGTATTAAATATTATTAAAATCTTGTAAAATTTGATGGAATATTTTGTGAACTATTCAATGTATCTATTAAATTTTAACACTTATTTTATGTGTTAATAACTTATTTTAATTTATTTAAATCAGTAGCGGCGAAAATATACTGGTTTGACCTACAGGTGTAGCACAAGCAACACATAATTGATTAGATTTAATACCCTGAGATCTTATTTATTAAACATCAAAAGTATATTTTAAATTTAAAAGAAATGTTTATTAACAATAAAGTTAAATACTTTTTCCACTCGGTTACAAGTGAACAATCCCTTTTCATAAATATTACTTTCAACAATTTGCTTCGGGAATTTTCTAATTCTTATAAACAATGGCTGCTACAGTGTGGTTTTATTTTTTAAAGGTTTTGGCACCACATCGCACCTGAAAAGACATGTGAAAACTCACGAAAGTCGTCCTGAGAAGGGTAGACATAACCGAGAAAGTATAAACAAAACTTGCCCAATATGTGGTCAACACTTTCTATCGAACCACTTTTTCGAAAAGCACCTGTTGCGTCACGAAAAAAAATCTAAGTCTGAGGAAAGCGCAGATGGAGAGAACACTAGTCATTTAAACGTGTCAAAGCCCCAAAAAGGCGACTTTCTATGTAGCGAGTGCGGTAAAAGTTATTACTCGAAACCATATCTTTTAATCCATCAGAAGCTTCATAAAGGCGAGAAACCGTACTCATGCGATATATGCTCTAACAGGTTCACGCAAATAACCGGTCTTAATAGGCATATGAAATCGCATTCAAATTTGAGGCCTCACAAATGTCCAATATGCGGAAAGGGCTTTTTACAAGCTACACATTTAAAGGTGCATATTCGAACCCACACCGGCGAAAAGCCGTACAAGTGTTACTGCGGAAAATCTTTCGCCTTAAAGGTAAACCTTACCAGTCATACCAGGACCCATAGCGGTGAGGCTTCATATTTATGCGTGATTTGCCATAAAGGTTTTTACAGCTCTAGCAGTCTAAAAAAACACAAATGCAATCACCGTGACACAACTGTTAAGTATGGAGAAACCAGTTTCGTTACGGACGGTCAAGAAACAATTAATGTGTGTCAAATATGCGGAAAGATTTTCGCTGATTTGGAAGACTTGGATAAACATGTGCGTAATCATAAAATAGTTAATGAACCCGTGGAGAGTATTCTCCTTGTTCATGACTCTTGTGTCGAAGAGGAAATTGCTGAGGTTCCAAATCCAGAGAGCATTGTAACTTTTTAAATATCTTAAAGTTTTGTTGTTTTATAGTTTTTAATTAGTTATGTAATTGTTATACATTTTAAATGTGTAATATTTTCCTACAATAAAATAATCTTATAATAAATATAGCAGTTTTCTTCCAAATATCATGTCAACATGGTTTTCTACTTGAGGAGTAGTAAATCATATACTATCCAGTGGACGGTAGATGTCGCTGAGAACTCTATATATGGGCTACTTCTTAAGATATTTTGATCGTTGACTTAAAAAAAATCTTATAATAGTGGTGATAATTAATAAGTGACAATTAATTTTTTTATTTTTAAAGATTTAGAGAAACTTTTAAATGTAATCGAAAAGCGTTATTTTGACAATATAACAAATTTGTTTTAGGTTACATAAGGCCCATATAAAAAATACTAGGTAATTTATTTTACAATATTTTGGCATCAAAATTGTGAAACATATTCTTTTATTATGCTATACATTAAATTAAAAAAAAATGCAAGAAATATTTTATAGAAGTAGAGATAATTTTAATAATTGACAGGTGACAAGGTAAATCTCTTTTTGTCCCGTCCGCACCTTTCAATTATTACAATTATCTCTACTTTTATAAAATATTTCTTGCGTTTTTTTTATTTAATAAAAGAAGAATATTTTTGAAAATTTTGATGCCAAAATATTATACAGTGCTTGCAAATCCAAGTCCGACCGCGTTGGGAAGGATGGTTGTTCAATACCCGCATGAAAAGAATAAGGATAGAATGCCAAACAGAATTTGATTGGTCAGAGCGTCAGGCGTGCGTATTGTAAGCGCCTTCGCTTTGGCGTTCTATCCTTGTTATTTTCACGCGTTCTTCCCAAACCGGTCGGACTTGGATTTGCAAGCACTGTATAATAAATTATCTACAATTTTTTTTATAAAAACAGTTTTGTAATTCGTTCGTTTCGCGCGCCCATAAGTTACATGACGAATAATGTAGATGTTATTATTTTGTGAAAAATGTCGGTTATAATTTTGTTTTTTAAAGATTTAGGAAAACTGTAAAATGCAATCAAATGAGCGTTATTGTGGCATTATACCCTCAAGATGTTGTAAAAATTTGTGATATTTTACATTAGTTTCATGACGAACAATATAGATATTTTTGTGGAAAAATTTCGGTTAATATTGTTTTTAAAGATATAGAAAAAATGTAAAATGAAATCAAAAGAGCGTGTGACAATATTTTGTAAAAATATGTTATATATTAATTAATTAACATGACAAACAATGTATATGATATTATTTTTTGGAAAAATGTTGGTTGTTTTGTTTTTATAAAAACTATAAAATGCAATCGAAAAAGCGTTATTTTTACAGCATACCCTCAAAATTTTGTAAAAATTTGTGATAGTTACATGACAAACAATGTTGATGTTTTTTTCGAAAAATTGTCGGTTATTATTTTGTTTTTAAAGATTTAGAAAACTGACAAAAGTACCCTTAACCAAATTTACTTATATTTCAAATAACTTTTTCATTGAATTGTATCTTTTGCAAAATTAATAACAATTTGCTTCGGGAATTACAAAAAACCGGTACTACAACGAGTTTTTATTTTTCAAAGATTTTTACACCGCAACACACCTGAAAACACATGCGTTAACCCACGAACGCCCGAAAAAAATAAACAAAACATGCCAAATATGTGGGCAACATTTTAAATACAGCGCCTTTTTCGAAAGGCATCTGTTGAATCACAAATCGAAGACTGAAAGGGTTAAAGAACCCGAGGCCAACGAAGATGAATCCAATCGGCAACGAAAAAAAAACTTTTTGTGCAGCGAGTGCGGTAAAAGTTTTTACTCGAGTACGCACCTTCTGGCGCATCAAACGATTCATACCGGCGCAAGACCGTACTTCTGTGATGTGTGCCCTAAGACTTTTGCGCTCGGCAATCACTTTGACAGGCACATGAGGACGCACAAAAAGTTGAGGCCGCACGTGTGCCCAATATGCCAGAAAGCGTTTATGCAGGCGACACATTTAAAAAGCCACATGCGAACTCACACCGGCGAGAAGTCGTACAGGTGTTCTTTCTGCGGAGAAACTTTTGCCAGCCAGGGAAACCTCACGATTCACACCAGGATTCACACCGGGGAAACCCCTTTCGTATGCGTGATCTGCGACAAAGGGTTTCACGACTCTAGCACGCTTAAGAAGCACAGAAAATCACACGAAACGGCAGCTGTTGTGTATAAGGGAACAGTAGGTGTGGAAGCTGAGGAAACCATAAAGTTTTGCTCGATCTGCGGAAAGATTTTTGATGATTCGGATAATTTAAATGAACACATGAGGTCTCACCGAAAAATTAACGCACCCGTAGAGACAATTCAAGTTGTCAGTGGATATTTGGGTGATGAAGAGTCAGAAGATGGTCCTGCATTAGAAAATATTGTAATTTTGGATATAGTGGACACTTATTCTTAAAGAATAAATTTGTACAGTCTTTATACATGAACATACAAATAAGGTAATTATGATGATCCTAGCAAAGTTTTCAGATTTATATTTAAGAAATCTTATATGAGATGTAGACAATAATTGCTGCTACAGAAAAACTACCCCAATTATTTGTTTTTAACTTCGCCCTACTTACTACCGAGACAGTCCCCTGGCTACAAAAGATGCCGGGGGACTGTTTAATTAAACTAAATACTAATATTTTCAGAAATTTGTATGTATCTTTTTTAATTATTAAGTTATTTAATACAATACACTAAATAAAACATTTAATACAGATGAAAACTACAGGGTGTAACCAAATAAGTTATCATCCTTTAAGGGGATGTTCCCCAAAGGATGACAATTTATTAGTTGACACCCTGTATGTATCTATAGATAGAAAATATTTAAGTTTGCATAATTAATTTGTATTAAATTTCAACCAATCTTAATAAAGAGGATATAATAATTTGTGGAACATCCTATAAACACGATGCTTCTGGAATTTCCCCTTCTTTTGCCAAATATTGTTGTTTTATGGTGGTTTTATTTTTTAAAGGGATTTCTTCAAAAAGACACCTGAAAAGGCATATAAGGTTAGTCCACGATAGTCCGAAGGAAAGCAATACTTGCAAAATATGTGGCCGGACTTTTGTGTTCGCCAAAGCTTACAGAACGCATCTTTTAAAGCACGATGAAAAACCCAAACAGTTTTTGTGCACATTTTGCGGCAAGTCCTATTCCAGGAAATACTATCTCGATATGCATAAGAGGACCCATACAGGGTCCAAGCCGCATCAGTGTCATATTTGCGAGAAAAGTTTCACAATATACATGTACTTGAAGCGGCATTTAATCTCTCATTCAGACGAGAAGAAATTTGAGTGTAAAATATGCGGGAAAAAAACTAAGACGGATAACGCTTTGCAACAACACATGTTATTACATACAGGGGTTAAGCCCTATGGATGTGATATGTGTGGAAGATACTTTGCAGTGAAGGGGAATTTAACCAAACACATGTTAGTACACACCATCGAGAAAGGAGACAAGTATCCTTGTGGTATTTGTGAGCAAGAATTTTCCAGAAATCGGGATATGATAAAACATCAAAAACAATGTTCAACGATGTACAACGTTAATGCCACTTAAAGTATTGCCTGATTATAAATATAACCTCTCTATTTTTTTGTTAATATATATTTCTTATTTTTAAATATACTACTAATACCGTATTTTTACGCTAAAAGTATACAGTGCCGAACGCCGAAACAATGGGGATATTTTGTATCGGCGACGACACACATTTCAAACATTTACGTTTGGCATTTTCTGTGTTTAGAGATGAATTAATTAACATTTATGAAATCAATTTGAAATCAACCTGATGTCAAAGCGCATCCAGGTTGACGTTAATTCTGAGCTCAATATGACATCAAGTTTTGATATTCAAACTTGAGCGCATATGCATTGATCCTTAAGGTAGTTGTGGTACAATATTGTCAAAAATTTTTAGATTATACGCACCGTAAAAGTAAAAGAGCTTGTAGCTAAGTGATTCATAATTTTTTCGCAAGATTGTACCCTTGGAGACGTTACCTATACGTAATACTTTCACATATTTTCATAAGTTTTAATCCGGCAACGTCGCTTAGGCGCAACCAATAGATATATTGGAGACTGAATCGTTGTCATCAGTTGAATTTACTTCGCAAGTAATATCTATACTCGCGTACAGCGTTGCCAAGTTGTTTTTATCTGACTCACTGGTATGTATACCTTTTTACAACTTGTTGAACTTTAAACGGTTATTTATAAACAATTGGACGGAAAAAAATTTATATATATTTTTTAAACTCAGCAAAAATACATTAAAAGACTGTTAGTTTCTTGAAACTAAGAAACTGGTACAGAACTACAGGAAGCGTATACAATCCATGTTTATTATCCAATTTTAAATTGAATTTATCTCGGGTTATAGACGTTCAATCGACTTCAAATTTTAATAATAAGTATACTAAAATTTAAAATTTTCTGATGGTATGCTAACAGCACGACAACTACCTTAAATGGTCAAATCAAATGTTGATGTTTGTACAATTTATGAAGATTAATACAATTTTAATTAATAGTTTTGCAAAATTTCGATTTTTTGCGTCACATTCTATAATTTTAAAACAATTTTAATTAAGAGTTGAGAAATTCGTCATGCGTATGGGTTGAAAAATTAAATTAAAAAACCTGCAAAACTAATTAAAATCACTTCAAATTGCAAATACAAATTTTCAACAAGATTTCAATGCGATCTCAAGTCTTGACAAATCAAGGCTTGAGTTTAAGTTACTTTCAACTTTTGACATCAACACGACTTCAATACGATATCAATCCTGACAAATCATGGCTTCATCTTTAATTGAGTTTATTTTTTTTATGTTCCTTCAAACTTTGACATCAAGAATTTTACCTGGAAAATAATGATTTTACACATTCGACTATATTAACAATTTACTTTCAAGGATCTGAATCATTTTTAAAAATACCTTTACCCCAACGTCATGTTAAAGCGAATTATTCCCCCACTCTTAAAAACCGTCAGCTGTATACACCAAGAATGAAACTACGGTATACCATATTTAATTAATAAAATACAAAATGTATAATGTAGTTGTTTGTTATAATAAATATTTAAATTGCATACATTTTTTTTTAAATTTTCAACCAAACTTTTTTGCAAATTTGTGGAACATCCTATAAACGAGATGCTTCTGGAAGTCTATTCCTTTGCCAAATATTTTTGCTACATCGTGGTTTTATTTTTTAAAGGTATCTCTTCGGAAAGACACCTGAAAAGACATATTATGTTAATCCACGAGTGTCCGAAAAAAGAAAACAATACTTGCCCGATATGTAGCCGTCGTTTCGTGGTGACTACAGCCTTTAAAAAGCACCTCCTTAAGCACGAACAAAAAGAAAAAAAGACTGAAACCAATATTTATTATTGCAAAACGTGCGGGAAAGCGATGAAAACCATGTCGACTCTTAAAAATCACGAATTGACTCACGAGGAAAAAAAGTATTTGTGCACGGAGTGCGGAAAGGCTTTCGCAGTGAAGGGAAATTTGCAGCAGCACATTAAAATGCACTTGGGGTTAAAGCCGCACAAGTGCGAAATCTGCGGTAAATTTTTCCGGAAAAAAATGTTTTTGACTCGCCACCTGATTTCTCATTCGGACGAAAAAAAGTACGAGTGCAATTTGTGCGGGAAAAAAGTCAAACACGAATTGACTCTGCAGAAACATCTCGTGCTGCATACGGGGGTTAAGGCCTATGGTTGCACCTTGTGCGGGAGACAGTTTGCTGAGAAGGGGAATTTGACGAAACACATCGAGACGCATACTGGGGAAAAGAGGTTTAACTGCTCCCATTGCGGAAAAGCCTTTTCCAGGAATCGAGATATGAGAAAACATGAAAAAACCGTACATGCTATTTAATGACTATTATATTTATTGCGAGCACTATTAAATATTTCAAATATTCAGTTGTTTGCTTATTTTTTTTTAACTAAGATTATAGTGAAAAATGGTTTTGACGATAACAGTCCACCAAAGTAATCCATAAAGTGTTTTTTTATGTAAACATTGGTACATTTGGTAGACTGTTAAACACCACCCATATAAATATAAACAGGTTATCAATCTTATTTTATAAAATTCTTATTAAGCATAGTTTTTGACTAAAATCGAAGAAGGAACATCCTAGACAAACAATGCTTCTGGAAATTTCGGATGCGTCTTGTTGCGAAATGTACATAACATAACACTGTGGTTTTATTGTTAAAGGACTAACGAGGGGTAGCAGCCTGCAAAAGCACTTAAAGCTACACGAAGAGCCGAGCAGGCAGCGAAACGTGTGTGGTTTTTGCGGCAAAGTGTTCGTCCAACTAAAAGGTTACCAAAAGCACCTGCTCAAGCACGAGGTGGAGAAGAACCTGCAGCCTGGAGAGTTTCTTTTTCACTGTAAATACTGCGGCAAAGGCGCGAAAAACTCGCAGAGGCTTAAAGTGCACGAGCAAACGCACGAGGAGAAGAAATTTTTGTGCAGCGACTGCGGCAAATCCTTCTCCACGAAAAGTAGTCTGCAAACGCACTGGAGGACCCACACGGGGGAGAAACCGTTCCAGTGCCATCTTTGCGATAAAAGGTTTTCGATTAAAAACTTTTTAAACCGGCACATGATCTCGCATTCCGACGAGAAGAAGTACGAATGCAAATTGTGCGGGAAAAAGGTCAAGCGGCCGTACCACCTCAAGAAGCATATGTTGCTACATACAGGGGTGAAACCGTATGGATGCCACCTGTGTGGGAGGCACTTTGCCGACAAGGGGAATTTAACGAAGCACATGGAAATACATACAGGAGTCAAACATTATCCTTGCAGTATTTGCGGGAAACCGTTCTCCAGAAATCGCGATATGAGGAAACATCAAAGAAACGTGCATATGGTCAATCCCACTTAAAATAGACTTTGAACATATCTTGGTGTTTAATCCAATGTACATGTTTATTTTTTATTATTTACCTAACTTTATTTATACTCAAATCATTATTATTATTATTGTCACCGAATAAATGTTACTGTAAGAACAAGCAATGCTTTTTATTTACACATTATTTTTATAAACAACTTCTTTTAGTAAAATACAAATGGAACATCCTGTATACAATACATTGCTTCCGGAAATTCTCTATTAGTTAAACACAAAATGTCCTATAACATTATGGTTTTGTTTTTAAAGGGATGTCGAGGATAAGCAGCCTGCAAATACACTTAAAACTGCACGAAAGGCCGAAAAAGCAAAGAAATGAGTGCAAGATATGCGGGCGGGTGTTCATTCAGATCAAAGGATTCCAAAAGCACCTCATGACGCACGAAATCGAAAGGAACTTGAAGCCTGGCGAGTTTCAGTTTCACTGTAAAACGTGCGGAAAGGGCCTGATGACGCTGCAGCGATTAAAGGCGCACGAAGTGATACACGGTCCCAAGAAGTTCTTGTGCAGCGATTGCGGTAAAGCGTTCACTACCAATGGAAGTCTGCAGACTCACTGGAGATCGCACACGGGCGAGAAGCCCTACAAGTGCGATATATGCGCGAGAACGTTTTCCATTAAAAATTTCCTGAATCGCCACATGATATCTCACTCGGACTACAAAAAGTACGAGTGCGAGATTTGCGGAAAGCGGTTCAAACGCTCGCATCATTTAAGAGACCATCTGATTTTGCACACGGGTCAAAAGGCTTTCGCTTGTCATTTGTGCGGGAGAAGCTTTGCCGCCAAGGGAAATCTCACGAAGCACATGGAAATACACACGGGCGAACGGCACTTTCCCTGCTCCGTTTGCGGGAAGAACTTCTCTAGGAATAGAGACATGAGGAAGCATGAAAGAAATGTGCATAATTTTGTAGTGCCCCCTCCACCTACAGGCATTCCTCCTCCTATAGATATACCTCCGCCTATAGATATACCCCCATCTATAGGCATGCCTCCACCTATAGATATACCGCCATCTATATGTATGCCTCAAACCTAATGATATATGTGGACTGATGTTGCTTTCAATTTATACGTAGTGTATTCTTTTAAAATAGTTTGTATCGTGTATTTTATATTTATTTAATTGTACTTTTACTATACTTTGTAGCAGACTAAATATACTTTTATTCAATAACTATTGGCTATACCAAATTAATTTTATTAGAGTGCTGGAACATCCCTAACATTTTGCTTCTGGAATTTACTGTAGTAATTTGTCGATATGAATTTACATCGCCTTTTATTGTTAAAGGACTCTCGAGGTTGAGCAGCTTGCGAGTACACTTAAAAATGCACAACGAACCGAAGAAGGAAAGAAACGAGTGCAATATATGCGGAAGAGCGTTTCTGCAAATAAAAAAGTTTCACAGGCACATGCAGCAACATCAGCTGGATAACAATATGACTCCTAGCATATATCAGTACTACTGTAAATTTTGCGGGAAGGGAATGAAAAATATACAGACGTTAAGAAACCACGAGCAAATACACGGTGAGAGGAAATTTTTGTGTAGTGAATGCGGAAAAGCGTTTGCCGTGAAAGGTAATCTGCAGACCCACCTGAAAAGACACTCCTTGGAAAAACCTTTCAAGTGCGATATATGCCAGAAAAGATTCACCATAAAAGACCTCTTAAATAGACACATGCTTTCGCACACGGATATTAAAAAGTATGAATGCGAGCAATGCGGCAAAAGATTCAAATTCACGCACCATCTTAAAGACCACTTGGTTCTCCACACTGGAATTAAGGAGTTTGGGTGCCAACTATGCGGCAGATTGTTTGCTGCCAAAGGAAATTTAACCAAACACATGGAAATACACACTGGACATAAAAATTACTCTTGTAGTGCATGTGACAAGACTTTCAGCAGAAATAGGGATGCCAGAAAACACGAAAGACAAGTACACGGCATTGTACACAACGAAGTTATTTAATAATATGTGATAATTTTATTTGCTCATTTTGAATGATATTTTAATGTAATTTTAGGGTATTATACTAATAAATTTAAGAACGCCAAGGTTCCCCCTAATCTTTTTATAATATCTAATCTGTTTTAATATTGTGTATTGGACACCCTAAATGATACGATTGCTTCAGGAAATGTTACCAAAAACTATGTATTTCAATAAGGTTTTGTTTTTAAAGGAGCCACTTCAGAGCGCAACCTCCAACGTCACATGACCGTACACGAAATGCCGCGCAAACAGCGAAACGTTTGCCAAATATGCGACAAAGTGTTTCTGCGCGTTAAAGTGTTCAAGAAGCATTTGGAACTTCACGAGCAGCTCGGTCCGAATCTGAAGAAGTCCGATCCGAACGAGTATGGGTATTACTGCAAGACGTGCGGCAAGGGCATGAAAACCGCGCAAACTCTCAAGAACCACGAGTTGACGCACGGAGAAAAAACGTTCTTGTGCAGCGAATGCGGGAAGTCGTTCGCTATGAAAGTTAATCTGCACGCTCATTTGCTGAGGCACACCACCGAAAAGCCGCACAAATGCCACGTTTGCGAGAAAACGTTCACTCTGGCGAAGTATTTGAAGAGGCACCTTCTCTCCCATGGGGACGAAAAGAAGTTTGGGTGCGAGCAATGCGGGAAGCGGTTTAGATTTTCGCATAATCTCAAGGACCATTTGGTTCTCCATACGGGCATTAAGTCGTACGGTTGTCATTTATGTGGAAGGCAGTTTGCTGCCAAGGGAAACTTAACGAAACACATGGAAATTCATACTGGAGAGAGGCATTATCCCTGCTCTATATGTGGGAAATCTTTCACAAGGGATAGGGATATGAGGAAACATGAAAGGAGAGTTCATTTAGGGCTAAATTAATATTAATTTGATTTTTTCAAGTAGTGTACTTTGGGGAAAATTATTAGGTATTATTGTAGGTTTGTTCTTATATAGCATTTGTCAAATGGACGTCAGGGACATGCGCAATAGTAAAACCCCCTTCGACAGTCCTAATGCACTGTAGGAACAAACCTTGTATTCAACCAAGTTGTGACTGTATAAATAATAATATTTTAAATATATACCATTCTTGTTTGTTACACACACCCTCAAATTACCCATACCTTTTTGCCTGAGAAATATTTTGGATTGTTGAAAATATAATTGCTTCTGGAAATTAACCCCAAATCTAATGACGATGTACTACAGTGTGCTTTATTTTTTGAAGGTCTAGTTTCAAGCAGGAACCTGCAACGCCACTTATTATCGCACGAGTCGCCGAAAAAAGAAAAGAACGAATGTAATCTGTGTGGAAAAGTGTTCTACCGCATTAAAGTGTTCGAAAAGCATATGAAAAAGCACGAGGTGTTCGGCGCGAGCCTAAAGAAACCCGATCCCAACGAGTACAATTATTTCTGCAAGACTTGCGGTAAAGGTATGAAGACCGCGCAAACGCTGAAGAGCCACGAAATGACGCACGAAGAGAAGAAGTTCTTGTGCAGTGAGTGCGGGAAAGCGTTTAGCGTAAAGGCGAGCTTACACATTCATCTGCAAAGACACTCGGGTGTTAAACCGCACGAGTGCGATATTTGCCATAAGAGATTCTCCATTAAAGATTTACTGAATCGGCATATGCTTTCGCACGTGGAGAACAAGAAGTACGAGTGCAAGGAATGCGGGAGGAGGTTTAATTTCAATCACAACTTAAAGAAGCATGCGATTTTACACACTGGCTTGAAACCCTTTCCCTGTGAATTGTGCGGAAGGCGGTTTGCCGAAAAGGGGAACCTCACCAAGCATATGGAGATTCATACCGGGGAAAGGCATTTTGGTTGTTCTTATTGCGGTAAATCTTTCACCAGAAATCGGGACATGCGCAAACATGAAAGGAATGTTCATGGTGCCGTGCATGAAACACCTGTACAACCACAACAAGCGCCTGTTTGTTAGTCTTTATTTTATTTGGTGTCTGATAGGTTTCAGTGGTGTAGCTATGAACCCAGATATTCTTATTTCACATCAAAGTACTTAATAATGATTTGATCATACCGCACCTTCATTTGCAAGCTAACCATAGGGAAAATACATTGTAACTGGACCAGATAAGTCTTAGTCAGCACGAAGCGAAAAACGTTGTAGAAATTATTTGGACGCGTGGACGAGTAGGCTAGCATTCGCCGTAACAGTTGACCTTGCTTCATACATCGATGCTTTATTATTGTTTTGTATTTTGTGCGGTGTAAATCTGGTAAAATTTGTTTTAGTACGCATGTCTCGACGACGCATCCAAATCATTTCTGAGAAGGTTCTCGCTTTGTGTTGACTGCGACTTATCTGGTCCAGTTACATTGTATTTTCCCTATGGTTAGCTTGCAAATGAGGGTACGGTATACTTATTTCCTTGTATAAGATGTGAAGGTTACTGTAGCTACACCATAGTCTGATCTTTTTGTGTAAATATGTGTAGAAACCCGGTTCTTATACAAAAAATTGTCTTTATGTAAGGCGAGTGATTTATTATTTAAAGATGTTTTTATAATTCAGTAATTAAGTTTGTTTATATATTAACTTATAATGAAAAAGATGTATAATGCAATAAAATAAATTATATATAAGACATTCTATTTTTAAATTGACACTAAATATGAGTGCTCCCAAGTAGTGTTCTTGCGGAACCCCGTAAATAATGGAAATATTTAAAACCCAACGATATGCTTCAGGAAATAAATGCCTTAGATATTATGTAGCAGTAATAAAATTGTGGTTTTGTTTTAAAGGTTTCCAGCGTGGTTTCGACCTGCGCAAGCACTTGCAGGTGCACGATGCTCCGCAACGTCAAAAAAAACACCTGCGAGCTGTGCGGGAAAACGTTTTTGCTCATTAAACCGTACAAAAAGCACATGAAAAAGCACGAGGAAACCAAGCAAGACGAGGACTGCAAGTACGTTTGCAATCAGTGCGGTAAGGAGATGAAGACGTTGGCGATACTGAAGGCGCACGAGCTGAGACACGGCGAGAAGAAGTTCTTGTGCACCGAGTGCGGAAAGGCTTTCTCCACCAAGCACAGTTTGCAGACCCACTTGCAACGGCACACCGGGGAGAAACCGCACATTTGCAGCCAGTGCGGCAAGAGGTTTTCCATTAAACCCCTACTTAAAAGACACATGCTTTCCCACATGGATCTGCGGAAATACGAGTGCAAGTTGTGCGGCAAAAAGTTCAAGTTCAATCATGTTTTGAAGAACCACATGATGCTTCATGCAGGTTTGAAACCACACACTTGTGAGTTGTGTGGTAGGTCGTTTGCCGATAAAGGGAACCTTACCAAGCACATTGAAATACATACAGGGGATAATTATTATCCTTGCAATCATTGCGGAAAGTCGTTTACGAGGAAAAGGGACAGAAATAAACACGAAAAGGATATCCATAATGTACCATCAATGCCTGGAATTAATCCAAACAGCATTATGGTTACTGGATATTCCGCATTTTAATATTAATGATACAATTTAAGTAAGTTAAATATTTAATAAAGCATATTATAGAACGCATTTTTAATAAATAATTTGAAATCAGATTAATTTTACTTTACCATACATATTTGATGATACAAATGCTTGCTTCTGGAAATTATAGTAACACCCATGATCTAGGTACCTACAATTTAAATTTATTTTAAAGGTTTCCGGCGTGCCTTCGACCTTCGAAAACACTTAAGAGTGCATGCCGACCCAAACAGACAACAAAACACGTGCAATATATGCGGTAAAGTATTCCGATTGCTCAGGCCTTACAAGAAACATTTACAGAATCACCAGACTGAGAAAGACACCAACGACCCAAAGTACTTTTGCTCGACGTGCGGTAAAGGGTGGCAGACTTTGTCCCGACTGAAAGCCCACGAAGTAAGGCACGGGGAAAAAACATTTTTGTGTCCGGAATGCGGAAAGGCTTTCTTCATGAAGCACAGTTTACTGACGCACCTCCAGAGGCATTCCGGAGAGAAACCGCACGAGTGTAATATATGCCACAAACGGTTCTCTATCAAAGATTTGTTAAAAAAACATATGCTCTCTCACGTACCGAATAAGAAATACGAATGCAAACAATGCGGGAAGCGTTTTAACTTCGGTCATCACCTAAAGAAACATGAAATTTTGCACACGGGTTTAAAACCGTTCGGTTGCGATCTGTGCGGAAGACAGTTTGCCGAAAAGGGGAATTTGACGAAACACATGGAGATACATACAGGGGATAATTATTATCCTTGCGCTTTCTGTGGGAGATCCTTTACAAGAAAAAGGGACAAAAACAAGCATGAAAGAGACGTGCATTCAGAGTTGTCACAGGGAAATAATCAAGAGTTTAACTGAAAAGAACAATATGTCCATATTTTATTATTTTAATTTAATTTTTATACTCTCAACTTTAAGTGATTCTTTAAATAGGTACACATTGACGAGCTGTGACTTTATGGCGTTTTGGTCACGGGCTGAAGTTAGCCATAGATAACAAAGCCTAGCAACATTGGCCAGAATTCTGGCTGAAGTTAGTTGCAGTTGTCAAATGTCATACAATCGTCAAAATTAAGCGAGCAGTCTGACAGATGTCATATTTTATTTAAAATTTTCTGTTATCTTTGGCATTTTTTATTATAATTCTAACAATTAAATGATAAATGTCAAGTAAAATTAAGGCATTAAACAGAAGTACCAATTTTAAATAGTAAAATTGCCAAAGTAGGTATTAATATACAGTACCAACATAATCAAATGTGTCAAATTCAGAATAAAAAAAACTATTTATTTTTTGTGTTTGACGCAAGCTTTGCTCGTGCCTATTTAAAACTCGTGACCAAAATGCTGTTTATCAAACTTGTCAACATAATATATTTATGATAAACCAAAATAGTTTTATTTAATACATTTTTAAATGTATTTGTTTAACCTTGCTGGGTTTTCCTTTACCTATATTTTATAAATATAAAAATATGATGAATTCAAATTAGTACTCCAACGAAACGCACGTTGTTAGCGAATACTTTACAGGCCTAAATACACATTAGTTGAGGAGCCGTCCATAAATCTCGTGACGCTAAAAATGGTCAAAATCGACCCTCTCTCTAGTGACAAAATGTGGTGATGTAAAGATTTCCCTGAAGGGTCATGTGATAAATTATTGAACTCTCCTACCCCCTAAAAATATTTTTACCGATTCTTTTTTGTAATAATCTGGATAAAATGGAATTTGATTAACGTTGTCACGTGACGTTTTAATAAACTCTCTTCCCCGGTCTTAACAAATCGGGACGGTCCTTCAAACCCCCCTCCCCCTACCATCATCACGAGGTTTATGGACGCTCCCTAAGGCACAAAAGGTTCATTATTACTTCTTCATATTCTTCAAACATTAACATGGAAATCTACTTTTTCTTCTTGTATGAGTTCTTTTTACATAAACAGAGGTAAATATTGGAGGCTCAATTTTCCATTACCATTTTTCGAATTCGTTAAACTGCAGGAGTTATTTAACTTTTATAGCCGCCAATGGGAGCACAGTATTATTGATTTGTAATCCTGGGTGCCTACCTGCATTCGGAAAACTAAAAAAATAGAAATATTGCTTTCTGTAAAATTAAGGTATACCTACAGTATTAAATTTAAAATACATAACACTTTCAGTATTAAAGAATTGAGATTAGATACCCATCTTTCAAATTTGATTTTTTTCTTCTATAAAGGAAGTTGCAACTTATTATGTGTTAATTATATTATGTGTTTTTGAAACAAAAAATAAAATTTATTAAAAATTTATTCAATAAAAATAAAAATCAAACACTTTGGAATGTTATAATACATAATATATAATCTTATAATTTATCCCACCAAAAATAGACCAGTCCTTAAAAATAACAATTTGTTTAGTTGCCCTTTTTGCTTTTGGCTTGTTGTTGTCGTCTCTTGTTTGCAACATAAATTGTCCAGAAGAATCCTATTAAGTTGACCACCAAAACTCTGAGCTAAAATAGAAAAAAAATTTCATTAATTGTTTTGCACTTAATAACAAGATAATATTATAAGTTTCATTAGGTATTACAGTTCAAGGTTTAAATAGGATGACTTAACTTTTAAGTATTCTAATAACTTACCATAGGAGGGACTACACTAAGGTTTAACAGCTGGATAATGGTTAAGTATTTCCAGCTGGATGTCAGGACGGTCCAATAAAGCCCTTGCAACTGTTTGAGGGCTGTATTATGGTCCTTCCCTTCCAGTCGGGCAAGTGTATAAAGAGTAAAAGCTTGGTACAATGGTGAATATATCAGTCTTTCCATAAACAATTTTTTGATCACTACAAAAGCCGCTTCCTCAGGTACTAATTTTTCCAATCCCAAATAGAAATAGTGAGGGATAGTACCACCAAAAAGTAATCTAGAAAATTCACCTTTAACCCCAGTCTTAGTAATTTTTTTTAATGTTATTACCCAAATGCTGCATAGGCCAATAAACTCTGAACATTTAACTGTTTGACTCCAGCAATTTGTTGTGATGCATAATTTCCTGCTGTGGCAATTACGCAGCTAAAAACCACATTAATTTCTATATTTCACATTTAAAAATTCAACTTACCAACTTATTGCTTTCGTTCTTATCGGATGTTCGAACAATTGTCCAAAATAAAACGAAAGTGCGTTAATTATTGGTTTCGATAGAACCATTTTGGTTTGTTTGCTGAACTAGAATAACGCTTTTAATTATCTCCAAAGTTGAAAGTACAATTTTACCGATATAAACTTTAGCTTACGAGAATTGACAGTTGTTGCATTTTATAAATATCATCTATTCAAAATGCCTTTAAATAAAATAGATATTCACCTACGAGTCGGTAGGTGAACTATGAGGTTTGTTTAATTTTAACTAATGAGTCATCGGTAAAAAGAATATTTTATAACATACAGTTATGGTTCAGCTACCAACTTGTAGGTGGCGCAAGTAACTTTGTTTTAAATTGTTTGTTTCAGCAGTGTTGCCAGGTCTAAGGAAATTTCCGCAGATGGAGGGAATATAAACCCACGAAAATCTAGAAAAAATCAGGTTATATTATAAAATTATTGTTAACACAATGTTCCTTAAGGTTCCGTTCCCACAAGTCAATAATCTTCATTGCTTGTTCATGTTATAAAATTTGCATTTATTTGCAGTAGGTAAAGCTGTGGTAATAACGTTTTACTAACTAACTATACCAAATCACTGAATTATACTAATAGTTGTGTAGTTGTAAGTAATTAGTTTAATTGGGAAACTAAGTTAAAGAAACTTATTAGTGGATATGCATAAAATCTAGGTACCTACTTAATGATTACAGGTCTGGATTTGTGACTACTTAAAAGTTAATACCTAAATTATAATTGTCAATAAAATAATACTTATACTAATTGTTAAACGTTTAATATAAATATTTAACATCCAAGAAATATGTAATTGTGTGGCCTGCCGGGAGTGGACAAAATAATTAATTCCCTGATTGCTTATTTCTTAACCTGTGAGCAAAATGCTATTTCGCCAACGGGCTGAAGTTAGCTTTAAGTTAAAATTGGAGAAAAGTGAGGTTAAAACGGTTTGAGTTGTCAGTTGTCAAATAAAAAAAATTACACGTACTACCAACTGTAGAATAAATCTCCAAATTGCAATCTCATCTCATAAGATGATTTCTCGCACTCTTCCATTACAAACTTGTCCTCGTGCGAGAAAATGACGTTTTGTAACTTATTCGTTCTTTAATATATTTTAGTGGTACTTGGCGAACTTTGCTTAAAACTAAGAAGATTATATTTAGGAGCTTCAACCCCAATATTCCCATGGAGGATTGGAGGTCCATAACGTGTAAGTAAAAGTTATGTTTAAGATTAAGAAACACCCCCAATAAACATTTTTGTTTTTATAGTCGAAAATTAAATATAACCCTAATTATAAAACCTAATTTTCCTAATTTGGTTACAGAAATATTTATATCTCTTATAAGAGATACACTCCTTAATAGGGTTATTTGGGACTATGGTTTCCAAAATATTTTTGTTATAGTTATAACTTTTTAAATAACTGTTTTCCTTCTTCGTACGCTATCTTTTTCATTGTCATCCAATACATTAAGGCTTGGATATCTTTCTTTTGCTTACATTAAACAAATTCTTTAGGCTGATTTGGTCAATTAAGTTGTTTTAATAAAATTCAATTTACATTGAACGAACGAACGAGGTACTGCTTATATACTGTCTGATAATATGCAAATTACATGAGTTATAGTGGTTTTAATTTTTTTAAAAGTAATAAACAATATTAATTGTGTGTTTGTGAATGGAAGGAAGTGATGTTTTCAAAAATAATCAACGTTTTGAGTGACTAAAAGTGGAAATTTCATTTGTTTTCATCGTTGTTAATTGTAAAAACTGCATATTACAAAAAACTTTTATATCGACAAAAAAAGATATTGGGTCCTGTTCAAAAAGAAAGTCCAGCGCTGGGACTTGAACCGCTGCCACCTCGATTGCTGGGTACGGACGGTTTCTCGCTGAGCTACCGCCTTACAACAATAAATTACAATTATCACACCATATATCTAAATACCTATATAACTAATATTATGTCTGGAAAAGTAACTAATGAAGACATTTTAGTGGCAATCCAAAAGTTAACTTCAAAACAAGACAATTTTCAAGAAGATCTTTCATCTATTAAAGAATGTATAATTAAACAAAAAGCTGAAAACGAAAATCTGCAAACTAAAATTGTAAACCTTGAAACCGAAAATAGTGAATTAAAACAGAAACATCCTTGAAAGAAATCAAAAGAAAAACGGTTTCTTAATTTTTGGAAAGAAATCAAAAGAAAAACGGTTTCTTAATTTTTGGCCTCGCTCATAGCAAAGATGATAATCTTTTAGAACTTGTGGTTAACTTTATTAAGGAAAAGTTAGATTCAGAATTTAGCAAAACAGATATAAATTATTTATTTTCATTGAAAAACAAAAAGGATAAAACTGCACCAATAATTGTCCATTTAACTTCACTAATAAAAAAACAAGATATATTTAAAAACGTATTTAAACTGAAAAATACTGGAGTTGCTTTAGCCCACGACCTAAATAAAGAAGAACGAGATAATCGTAAAATTCTGCTGGGTAAATTTAAAGAAGCGAAGAAAAATAATCTAGAAACAAAATTGTTGGGACAAAAATTAATAATAGAAGGAATAGTTTATACTGCCAAAGAATTAGAAAATAAAAATCTAGAAGAGTTACTAGTAGAAAGTGCCGACATAGTATCTTCAGACGAGGAAGAGGAAGATAATCGTTATAAAAAGACTCCAGAAAAAGAAAATAATATACAAATATTAAATATTAAAGAAGCCACGACATCTAAGGAAAAGCAGGGTCAACAAGATATTGGAGTTAATAAGGGAAAACAGATAGAAACAAATAACATCAAAACCAGGAGTAATCAAAGAAACAAAAAGTAGACAATATACATTATACTTATTATACATATATATACATATATTATACACATATACGTAATAAATATTTAACGTTTTATACCTAATTAAGTTAATATTAATATGTTTTTTGGTAATATTAAAATTGCACACATAAATGCTAGGTCTCTTGTACGCCACTTTAACGATATCAAGGCACATATTTTAGCTAATTCATACTCTTTGGTAGCGGTTACGGAAACTTGGCTCTCACCTAACATATCAAACCAAAATATAAATGTTGAGGGCTTTAATGTCATAAGAAATGATAGAGCTGGTAGAGGAGGAGGAGTGCTTATATATGTAAGTAAATCGTTAGGTAAATACAAATTATGTCAGTTTCATATTACTACTTTTGAACAAGTTTTTATAACCTTAAAGGTAAAAAAATATATAATTTCATTTGGTGTTGTTTATAGAACACCGGGTTTTTGCAATTTTCAAAATTTTTGTAATGATTTTAATGAAGTCTTGAATAATGTTATGCCCAATTGCGACCTTTTTTTGTGTACAGGCGACTTTAATATCAATTTTTTTGACATTGATAGTTCCTACGTAATTCAGTTTTCTAACATTATCAATTCTTACAATGTAACACAATTAATAGGCAAACCTACTAGAGATTTGTCTTTGTTGGACATAATTTTATGTTCAGATAAAGAAAAAGTGAGCCATGTAAAGGTGACTGACAGTGGTAATATTTCTGATCACTCTTGGATTGAATGCGAAATTAAAAACAAAATTATTAAACAATCGCCCAAGCAAATAGTATACAGGAACTTTAAAAACATAAATCTTGAGAATTTTAATTCAGAACTCGAAAACATTTCATTTGAAACAATTTATACTATAGCATACATAGATGATAAAATAAAAACGTTTAATCAGTTAATTCTTAATATTATTAACAGACATGCACCTTTGCAAACTCTAAAAACTTCAAAAAAATTTTCGCCTTGGCTCACTGACAATATACGTTTTCTTATGAAGTTGCGCGACAAAGCGTTACAGAAATATAAAAAAAGTAAGTTGCCTGTAGATTGGGAAAACTACAAAGAATTAAGAAATTTCACTAATCAAGCTGTCAAGAATGAGAAGAAGGCATTTTTAAGTTGCAACATTACTAAAAATAATTCAAAGAAAAATTGGCAAATTCTAAGAAAAATGGACATAAGTAGCAAAAGCGAAAATACTGTTCCCAAACATTTAAGTAATGTAGAAAATATAAATAATTATTATCTAAATATAATGAAAAATAACCCATCCCCCGATGAAGACTTAATCAACAGTTTTTGGAATAATAAAAAAGATAATGTTGGAGAATTTAAATTTAGACTAACTAATGAACAAGAAATCGCTAACATAATAATGAAAATTAAATCCAGAGCTGTTGGTTTTGATGAAATTGGGTTGGATGCTGTTATATTTTGTTGCCCTAAAATTCTTCCCATTATTACTCATTTATATAATTTTTGTTTTGAGAATAGTGTATTTCCGGATATCTGGAAGTATTCAGTTGTAATGCCTTTACCCAAGGTTGCCGAGCCCAGAGATTTTAAGGATTTGCGTCCCATAAGTATACTGCCAACATTATCAAAAGTTTTCGAAAAAATCATTTATAAACAGATAAAGGAGCATTTGGATAGATATCACATATTACCTGAATTGCAGTCAGGGTTTAGAAGATTCTATGGTTGTTCAACTGCTCTCTTAAAGGTTTTGGATGACATCCTACTTAATACTGATCAAAACAAATTAACAGCTTTAATATTATTGGATTTTTCTAAGGCTTTTGATAGAGTTAATCATGGTCTGCTTTTGTCTATGCTACATTATATAGGGTTTGATATGGGAGCGACAAGACTATTAGAATGTTATTTAAAAAATCGTAAACAGTTGGTCAAACTTGGTAATGAGATTTCTACGCTAGGCGATATCATCTGCGGTGTTCCTCAGGGTTCCATTTTGGGACCATTATTGTTTACAATTTATACAAGTGAATTAGTAAAATCCATAAGAAATTCAAATTACCATTTATATGCAGATGACACGCAGGTGTATAAATCATTTTGCCCGGAAGTTATTCAAGATGCCAATATTCAAATTAATGACGATTTAAATGCTCTTTTGCTTGAATCTAAAAAATACTGTCTTGAGTTGAATCCTAATAAGAGTAAACTTATGTTTTTTGGTAAGAAGTTAACCCGAGAACGTTACGCAAGATATTTAGATATTAAAATAGGTAATACAAGCTTACCTTGTGTTAATACTACCAGAAATTTAGGTCTGGAATTGGATTGCGAGCTTAGATTCTCAAATCATGTTAGCAGCTGTATTAAGAAAGCATTTTTTAAATTAAAGCTTATATTCTCACATAAAGACGTATTGAGCAAGGAACTTAAAAAAATGTTATGTGATTCTCTTGTGCTGTCTTCTTTTAATCATGGGGATACAGTAATTAATTCCTGCCTTTCTAAACAAGATTCTGACAGAATACAGCTTTTACAAAATTCATGTATACGTCTCATATGCGGAATAAGAAAAAGACAAAGGGGCATTTCAGCAAATATGTCCCAATTGGGTTGGCTAAATATGAAACAAAGGAGAACTCTCCATTGCCTAATGCTTTACTATAGAATTATTAATTCGAAATGTCCCCCCTACCTGTACAGCAAAATTACTTTTGGTACGGACATACATGTATTGAATACTAGACATAAAAATCGCATTTCTCCTCCCAGACATAAAACAGCATTTTTTAAGAGATCTTTCTCGTATTCTATCTATTCTTTATTAAATTTAGTCCCACAGCAACTTATGAGTTTATCACCATCAATATTTAAAAAACATGTAAAAAATATAGTTTTACAACATTTCTAATACCTACATATCAAATAAATTAACTAATTATTTTTATTCTTGATTATAATAATTAATCCCTATATAAAATTAATGTAATGAAATCTTTATTTTGTATTCTTGTCTATTAGGTGTAGTTAGATATTCTTATTCTGTTCACTTATAAATATATTTTTATTTTTTATTTTTTTGTTAGAAGTATTATACTTTTTTGTTAGGAGTATTATAATAATTTAGGTACCTATATAGTTATAAGGTTAAGTGGAAGAACGGGAGTTCACCTCGTGTGTCCAACCGAACTTCGCCTTTTGCAATGTTTCTAAAAATATTTACATTAATGTGTTTGTAAGCTATTTATGATATTGCAATAAAGACTATTATTATTATTATTATTATTATTATTATTATTATTATTATTATTTATTTTATATAAAGGGCTTTTATATTGCTTATGGTAATTTTATATAACTTAAGGTAATATTTAAGTTTTATAGTAGTATCTAGGTTACTTAAATTGTTATTTTATTATTTTATAAATTGCAGTAATTGTCGTTACTACAATTGACGTAAAACTTGTGGTTAACCATCTAACCATTGAAAACTAGTGTTACAGTAAACTTATATGAGCATTATTGAACTCGTAAACTAAATGGCGATTTTATAAAACCTTCTTATACTTTTATATACTTTGACAACCTTCGTATAACCTTTATATAACATTTATATAACCTTTATATAACTTATCTTTACCAAAATTATTACTAATTGTTTATGGCCTGTATATCAACAAAGAATATATTTTTTATCAACTGGTCAGTGCAAGGGGCTCTTAACAAATGCTTTTTATTTTTATTCTTTGAGTACGTTCCTGCATCTTCCCACTCATCGTGCCCATCTATGACGTTCTACATTGAGAGTATACATCGATTAATAATAATCCGTACGATTAAAAAATGTTCGCAGGTTTAATTGGAGACCGATGTTAAGCCGATAAGTAACGTCAACTTAAAAAACTGTCAGCCCCGTCACAGATTAGAACCTGTGCGCTTTGCTCTGTAGTCTTCCATTCACCGAACATAGGTATTATCATTTTTAATTTAAGAATCTTGGCCATTAGTGGTAACAAATACTTGGAACACAGGAAATATTACCATGTGAACTATATTGTGTTACAACACTTCTTATTATATAGGCACTTATTTATTTTGTGCATCTATCAACAAACATATTTGTTAAATTTATTTTAAATTGTTTTTATACAAATATTTTTTTATAAAATAAAATATATCTGTGGGTGATTCTACAAAAGATGGGCAACTTTTGACCTCATTTTGTTTACATAGTTTTTGGAGAAAATTAAACAGTATTTTGTTATGAGAACATAGATAATATAATAAATATACTGTTCCAGACCGGGCCAGTCACTTTTTCTGAAATATCTGTGTTTTCTACATTTGAATGCAAGGGAAGTGTCGAGTATACCAGGGTACTAATTAAATACATAATTTATTGGAAAATATAACATTTATTGCAACTTTGAGCATATTATACATTAAATATATTAAAATCAAATAATACCACACATCAGTGGCGGCTGGTGGATTTTGGGTATACCGATATCTCAATTATTAGATATGGGACCCACACCAAATTTATATTAGTTTACAACGACATTAAATAAACAAGTTCTGCGCAAGCAGAATTTAAATTGAAGTTTGCGAAAAAAAGATAACCGAAACATCGAACATGGAACTGACGACACGGTACTGATGAATGGGATACAAATTTGAGATTATTATTCGGAATTAAGTATTTTACTGATATTTTTTATTAGTGGATGCTACTTATCAACAAATCACATATAGCCTTATTACAATGAAATATATATACGTAAGAAAACTACTCACCACAGAACTAACATTTTGACTGGAACTATATGTGCATTCACCACAACTTCGCCGCTTGCATTGTTTTCAAGATGACTGTCGTGCAAAGGGCGGGCTCTGTAGGTTATTTTTTTACCAACATTTGAGTTAAAACGAGGACTTGGCGTTTAAACTTCAATATTTCGCAGGAATTTTGAATTTTAACATTGGACACAGAACTGACGGGTAAAAGTGAGTACAAAGATTATCAGTTTTTAAAAAATTGCTATTATTCGAATCGATAAATCGATAAAATATGAAAAATTCATTAATTAATGTTTTATAGTTTGTAGTGAAATTGAAAAATTTAAGATAAATTGAATATATTTTAAAATAAAATCACTCAAATATTTGATTCACGCCAAGGTACTGATGTTTTGAATATTTATTATGTTTTTCTACAAACGTGCTTTTGGGCGGACAAGTTAAAAAAACCTGGATCTTTTGTAATAGGTATACTAAAATATTTACAAAAAATATTAAAATAACTACTCTATTGACTGATGACATCAAGTTGTCCAACTTTTGTAGAATCACCCATGTATATCTTGCTTGAGCTATTTTTTTAATTATATTTTTAAAATTACCATTATCGATCGGTATGGACCGTTTGTAGTGGTGGCAGGTAGAAATCAATAACGAAGAAGAAAGAAATGCCCCGGTGATTATTAGTCTGACCGATCGATATCGGAGTGATCAATAAAGTTTGTGTTGTGAATTATTAGTAGTTAATTAAATTAAGGTCTCTATCTATCGGCCGGTTTAATTGACAATTTTCGTGTTTGATTTTTTAATGAAGCGGATAAGTTTGAAGACAAATCGTTAGCTAGTCGTGAAATAATCGATTACAGATTAAAGATCTATCGTCATATGAGAACATATGAATATACATGCATATATAAATTTAGCCTTGTTATAATAACATGTAGAAACAAAAATATATGGTATTTATATGACCGAGTTTTTTGCCTACTTATAATTGGAAATGAATATTCTAATCAGATTCTCTTCTTGTAATTACGCCCGGCTACTTAAGATTCATTAAAATCGCCTTATGTGTAAAATCCTTTAAAACAAACAAAGAAACAAAACTTTACTTTAATTAACGCTTTTACCAGGCGTGTGGTACTTAACGGTTTAAAGGTATTAATCTTCATTTTATTTAATAACAAAATGAAATGCTTTAAATTGAAAATGTACGCTAGGCGGGGTCAAACCAAAAAATAAATTACCTTTTTTGTTTGTTTTAGTTTTTTTTAAGTGTGAAATACCTATTACATAATATTTATTTTTAGTTTTATGTCAAAAGAAGAATTAAAAGCTATGTACAAAAAGATTAAATAACATTATTATTAATTAAAATGTTTTTGTGTATAATTGAATTAGTAATTCAAATACCAGAATTGAAATAAGTTGTTTTCTTACAAAAACCACACTTCTAGGTGTGGTAGAACTTATTGGTATTTATATTAAATAAAAAGGTTATATTATTGTATTTATCTACTCCAATTAGTAGATTTAAGTGATTTTCAAAAAAAATAACTAAATAATAATAATAATAAATAGCTTTATTCCGGAAAATATTTTACATAATATATTATATGTATACAAAATCTGTCAGTTTTAAATATTATTTCAGTCGTCTTCCCCCAATTTAAAACCCGATTGGTTCAAGTCGCAGCAGTGCCGGTTTAAGTTAGTTCGCCGCCCGGTTCTGGCAAAAACACAACGCCCAATGCTTTAAAATATTACTTTTATAAAAACATTTTTAAATTTTTAAGTTTTACTTTCTCACGTCAAGTGGATGATTAGGTTGGTTAGGCTGGTATCTAACAGTAAACTTAGTATCCTATAAAATATAAAATGAGCCTTTATAAACAAATTATAAAAACTAATCAAAAGCACTAACTAAAAAATAAAACATTTTTTGGTTTATATAAACAATACTAAGGTTGTTTTCAAGTCTTTATGGTAGCAAATTGTTTTATAACACTTTACATTTATTTTATCTAGCAGGTCTTGATAAATGGACAGAATTGCTAAGGAGTTAAATCTTTCTTGGGTAATTGTATTTCTTAGGTAGTTCTTTACCCTTTTTAGAGCAGAAAAAGATCGTTCACCACTTGTATTTGAAACCATTATAAAAAAAAATTCGCAGACAATTATTAATATTCGGAAATGAAGATATTAATTTATTTTCGTATAAAACTTATACTAATTCCAATGGAGTTTCTATTTTTATTTCCGAAAGGGAAGTTATCAGTTTCTTGAGGACATATTTTTGAGGAAAAAACTCATCCAAATCCTCCACGAAGATTTATGCTTTTAGATTAAACAAAAATTCAAATTTGTTTGTGCCAGATTTCTAGCTATCATATCGACAAATGATTTTGGATTATAGATTGTCAATTATTAAAATAAAACATATTGTTCGCATTGTTTCTTTTTTGCTCAAACTTGCCTCTGAATTATTTTCTTCAAATTGTAATTTTCTTATGATTATCCGCTTCTGAGCATAATTTTGTTTCCTGTTAATTTCCTCGTAATGATCAAAATGATATCACGTAAAAAATCAAAGTTCTCAACTAAAAATGACAAAAGATGAGCATTTGTGCTTAAATCCATATTTTGTTTTTGGACTGCTTTATTGGTTTCATTAACCCTTTGCAAAACGTCTATTCAAAAAGTTCAAATTATTCCGTTTCCAATAAATCAAGTTTTTCTGATGGAGAAGCTGCTTTAACTCTAACAACATTTTTCTCATTTGTATCCGTTGTATCCGCCGACGCAGTGTCGCAATAATTTTTTTTCTAAATTCTAACGATTAAGTATTTTTTTTAAATATGGGCGGTACGAGGTACCGCCCCAAAAATATTTACCGCCCGGTGCTATAGTCCCCAAAAAACCCCTGTTAAACCGGCACTGAGTCGCAGTAAACATTGAAATCGGCCAATCACTGATGCCTAACAACGTGAATAATGAGTTCGTTATTCCTGTTGTTAGGTGCGCCGCGGCGGTTGCAATGGTCATCATTATATATATTATATTGTTTTTTATATATTATATAAAAACAATATTAGGCAATAGGAGTAAATAATAGTATATTATGTATCAAGTTTGATTGATAAAACTTATTTTAGACACAGATTTAATTTAGGCAAAAATTTTAACGCTCAGTTAAATTAAGTTAACTGCACTACTACACTGTTCAAAATTTCATGACCATTTTAACACCAAATTAACACCATACATGGTCTATATCAATACAAACCAAAATGGTGTTAAATATGGTTCGTTGGTCCGGTGTAAATTCAAATACTAAAATAGTGTAAATTTAACTGTAATCGTTTTAACAGAGTGCTTTACGTTGAAGTAATTCTTATTTTACAAACAACATATTTAGTAAACTGAACCATACAGCGGGTTGGTTTCACTAAAGTTTTCTGGGTTAATTTAACCAATTAAAAAAAATAAAATAACTATCTGGTTTAGTACCGTCAAACTAATCTTTGTTTATATTAACCTTCCCACAGTTGATTTAAATAAATACTTATGGGTCAACTAAATTAATATAGTTAAATGAACTATTCCTTTTTTTCTGTGTAGGTGCACTTCTCAAATATTTTTAGATAAACACCGTTTTGGTGTTTGCTGTATATAACATTTTCAACCATAATTCATGGTGTTCATATTAACACCACTTGGTGTTGGATTTTGACACCATTTTAAGATTACTCTTTACACCACAGATATTTTAAACAGTGTACGGCGAAATCTTTTCAAATTTTGTATTTTTGTATTGAGATAATAAAATAATTTTCACATTTAGTTTTATTTTACAAGAAAGGCACTTAACGGTTGTATGACATTAGACAACTGTCAACTAACTTAGAAATAACTTTAGCCCATGACTAAAAACCTGTTTCCAACTTCAGCCCGTGACTAAAGCGCCATAAAGCCACAACTTGTCAATTGTATTTAAAAGGTCACTTAGTGTCATGTAAACATGTACAATAATGAGCGTTTTAAAGGTGACAGTAGAAAAACGTATGTAATGTATGTATAAACTTACTTTATTAAATTTAAGGGATACAACTTTTCGAACATTTGTGTAATTTTCCAATTACTTACAACCCAAATAAACTAAAAAACGCTTCGAACTACCCTAGATAAAATCTTAGACAGATATTAAAAAACGGTTAGTCGCTTGGAAATTTTGCCGATTATAATTTCAAATTCGGTTGCTAATGCAATTTAAATTGGTCAGAAACGTAAAGGTCCCCACCCGAGGCTAGATGGTACAGACGAGACTTAATAAAATGCGCGAGACAAGGACCTGACTAGACTTCGAGAATTGGGCCTCGGGGTGCAGGGGCGTAATTACAAAGTGGGGCCGACGCAAATTTTCGGGCCACGCTGTGTCATTTAGTTTACTGGAAAATGTGGAATGTGTTATGGATTGATTATTGGCTGTGTTCTAGGTATATATTTTATAGAAAAAAAGTTATGATTGTATATAATTATGGTAATCAATTAATTAGCTTTTTTATTTAAAGCAACACCTCTCAATCCAATTAAGGCACTCCCTTTGGAACGCCCAGAACTATAGTATATAGGTAGTATATGCACTGTATTATTCACTTTTTAATAAACTTATAAAGTAATGACATTTGATTTCCAATTAAAAATTTAATACATTTAAATGTTAACTTGTAGGTATATATTATGTCATATCGATTTAAATGTATTTTATAACCAATGTCAATGCTATTAGATATACCTATATCATGCCTATGCATATAGGGTATTTCACATTCGTGGTCCATTAGAAGTTTCTGTAGAACGGAAAAATATATCGATTTGAAATTTAAAAGTATGTTATGTATCAAGTTTGATAAACGCAATTTTATACACGAATTTAATTTAGGCACGAGCGAGCTTGCGAGCGAGTGCTTAAATTAATGAGTGTATAGAAAAGTTTATAAACGAGGTGCATACTATACTTTTTCTTCGACAAACACTTATTATTATCTTAAAATGATTTAAATCAAAAATTTGTATAGAGCGCCATCTATGAAACATTAGGGGAAACTGTGTGTCACCGTCATAACAAGGTTATGAATCGAAATGTATTTCTTGAAAATTGACAGTTTTTCACAGTGAAAGTAAAAAACATGTTTTATGAGGACTTTACACTAGTGCCCAAACTTAAGTTATAGTTTACTGCCGGTGAAACTAAAAGGTCAGTACAATGTTCATATAAACTTTTCAAGTATTGGCGTTGAGAAACTATTTAATACTTTTGTATTTTTGTATTGAGATAATAAAATAATTTTAACATTTAGTATTATTTTACAAGAAAGGCACTTTATTTTAACGATTGTATACATGTATGGCATTTGACAACTGTCAACTAACTTAAAACTAACTTTATCCCGTGACTAAAAACCTTTTGCTAACATCAGCCCGTGACTAAAGCGCCATAAAGCCACAACTTGTCAATGTGTATTTAAAAGGTCATAGAAACATGTACGATAAAGGGCGTTTTAAAGGTGGGAGTAGAAAAAATATTTTTTTGGGTTTTGAACACAAATAATCTAAAATTTAATCTGAAAAATAGCCTATTTAATATTGGGGTTAATTTTGACCATTTTGGTCAAAATGATTTTGTTGGAATTTTAAAAGCCGATAATTTGAGTGTTTTATTATATAAGACGTAGTTAAAAGAGGCATGGCTCCTTTACCGCATGAAAAAAAAAGAGTCAATAGCATAATGTATATAATTTAGTTGATGGAATTTGAAACTGCAAATCACACAGGTACTCTTGTTTCCCATATTTCTCAGGTTTCTCGATTAACCGCAACTGTAACATTGATAACGTGATTCGCAGCAAAAAAACAAGAAAAACAACCAACGGACTTAGTTGGAAACAGATAGTTAAGCCTAACTGCTAAAATAATACTTGGTCATAATTTAAAAGCCATTATTTTTTTGTTTAAAAAAATATATATATGTGGGTCTTAATATAAGCTCTAACCCAACTTTTTGTGTTGCGACTTTTGGAGTTTTCAGTGGCTAAAGTTAACAGCAGTGGCCTTCAATCTCAAGTTAGCTTTTAGTTATTTGACAGTTGCAATTACCATAGTCTAATGAAAGTTAAGTTTAAACAAATTATCCACTCATTATAATAGTATGTTTTTGGTAGAACTCGACATGGGTTCTTTAAATAGTTGTTTTTACATTCAATAATGTATTTATGAAAGCGGTTCCAGTTTCAGTTTTAATTAATCATGAACAATATTTCCCAGTATGTCACACTATGGGAATCAAAAATAGATAAACAAATAATAAATAAACATGTTAGGTTGATGGATGATTGTATTACCTATGTAGAAGAACAAGAGCCGAGATTGCATCCGTCCAAAGAGAAGACGAAAACCGAAGACCAAGAATACCAAGCAGAAGAAGAAGAAGAAGCAAGGCGTAGGAGGGCGAAGAGCAGCCTCACATTGGGCCAAAAGTCCAAATCTTCACTTATCAAACGCTATACGCTAAAGAAGCACCACCTGTTATCATCGTTACCAAACTACAACTTTTAATAATCAGCTGTCAAACGCGTATGTTACAAATAGCGTTGATTAAGAAAGTCTCTATTCAACGGAAAAATACGAAAAACGGGTATTATATTATGTATTATATATTATATTATGTTGCCACGAATTCGACATATTTTGTCGTTTACAATTTTAAAATGCAGTTAGTTGTCGCCGTTTTTTAGTCGACTCAAGTATAAAAATGTTTGATTTTAAGGTTATGTTTGTACGACAATTACTTTTTTTTAATTTCTTAAAAATGACAAACTAAATATAAGTTATCATTGGTTAATTCTGAATTAACAAAATAGGTACGTGATCACATGATCACTTAAGTGGATAAAATGCACACACTAACTTAACTATATAAGCATACAAGCGTTAGGTTTATTAATTAATAAAATAATAAATCGAAATCAAGTACCTACTAAACCAAACTTTTGCAGTTTTTACTTGCAACGCGAAACACAAATAACTTGCGCAACCAAGGCAATTCACAAATAATCAGATTTATTTAAAAAAACTGCTATTTTTAGTTAGGTTTTAATTATACTAGATTTTAACTATACTTAACTTTCCTCATGTGCGTAAATTCTCAACTAGTACAATAGATTTTATACGCTTTTAACTATTATAGATATCTAGCCTACTTAGCTGAATAAAATTAATATATGGGTGTCGTCCTTAGAGTAAATTCTATTTTTAGATTAATACTTTTTAGATAGTGTATTTTTAACGAATTTATACTAGAGATGTAAAAAACGGTTTTTTTTTCAGATGTGAAAATAAACATGAAAAAAAAACTAGAAAAAAAAGATTTTTTTGTTTTTTTTCAAATCCGCTACAATAAAGCATATTCTGTCTGTAAATGGTCGTATTGGAGCCGTAAAAAAAGCAATTTGAAGCTTGAAGTTTCTAGTTTTAGGATTTTTAGATGAAAAACGTGCAACGCTCAATTCTAACGAATACCGTAATAAAAAAATTCTAAATTTCTTTCTTTCTTTTTTGGTCCACGGAATATTCTGACTTGACCACCAATGAATAAATGTTCTACAAGAATTTGTTTTTTTGAAAAAAAAATTCCATACCTATATGAATTTGAAAAATCATGAAAAAAGTGCTTTTGGTATGTAGCTTTTTGAAAAATCAAGCGCTGAATCAAAAATATTATAGGTAGTTACTTTTTTAGGACCAAATCAAAACAAGCGCGGCCATTATTGGTCAATTCAGTGGTGGTGGCGCGTGCATAGCGCGAGACTGTATTTACATATACTAAATGTCATTTAGTCACTAATTTTAGTCCATGAACTGGTCTGGAAACATAAAAAATTAGGCAAATGGGACTAATCTTGAAAAAAAACTAAAATTTGAAAAAAAAACATTTGAAAAAAAACAATGAAAGAAAACCTGAAAAAAATTATTATTATTATTTAGCTGTGCAATTGAAACTTTGCGAACAAAATTTTTCGAGTAGATAAGACTTTCTCTCTTCTGTGAAAAAACTATTTATTTATTTAAAAATTATGTGCATATCGTATTCTTTAAATGTATCAATACAATACAATTGTTTACAAACCATATATTTCAATAATTCTATCGAGCGCCACCAGATGGCGTGCGCGTTGCAAAAACCCCGTTCCTCTTTAGCGTATTGAAAAAAACTTCCCAATATTAAATAAATTAATTATTTTATACATACTCTTTGTTGTTGTTTCAGTTTTGTGATTACGTTCCAGTCAAGAAATATTCTTTTTTCCATTCGGTCCCAATGTGGGCATTGGCGGGCCGGCTATCGTTATTTTATTACCATAATACGAAATGTATAACGAACGATCGATCATAAATAATTAATCGACCGTTCGTATCATGCATTATTGATTTTGAACTATATGATGAAACATGCGCGCTCGTTAACATTATAATATTATATCGAATCGATTTCTCGTTCTAACCAAAAATAGTCGCGTTTAATTGATGGGTTTTTGTCGACGGAAATCGTCAAAAGTCTTGTTAGGCGATATTCCGATCGGATTCAGATTACGAGGATACCTGTTTTTTCGAAACGAAGACAAAAAACGAAAAATAGCAACATTAACAACAGATCATTAAGAACTAAAATAAGTCTTTATTTCCATTTATGAACTACAAATAATTTTATTGTAATGAAAACAATTTAATTAATTATCTATAAAATCCATCAGCTGCATGGAAATTGGGAGGTCATTTTGACATGATTTGTCTCTGTAAAATTTTGTTTTTTTTAAATAAATCCTTCATTAATGGCATTTGTATTTTATTTAAGCCTTACTTAAAAAAAACTAGATTTAATTTTTAAAATAACTTTTTTCAGTGGGGTAAGTAGGGACTTCATGATAGTAGTTACGTAAGTTGTTCAGAATGATTGTAAAAAAATCCAAATTTTTACAATAGCTATTTTATTTTCTTGATATCGGTTAATTTGTTTAACCCAAATCCTTAGCAAATAATGTTAGAGTAGCAATCGCTTATAACGAACCGTAATAAACCATGAACGATGGTTCGCTGTTTGTTATTTTAGAAAAAATAAACAAATTTCATATAGGTACTTTTGAGTTGGTTCGTTTTAACCGAAAGTTCGCTTTACCGGGTTCGTAATAAGCGGACATAATATGTATACTTTATATTAAAAAATGTACTTTTCAAATCCATGAATGGCTTACACTCAAAGAAAAAATAATTTTATTCCGTTCATTTACCATTTAGTTTATCTTACATTTTTAATAAAATACGGTCTATTTATTAATAACTAAATTTTTATATTATAAAATCATAAAAATTTAAAATATGTACTATTTTCCACATCAAAAAATTTAACTGACATTTAAATAAGGAATGCAGTTAAATAATTGAGGTTATGTTGCTCAAATTAATGTTTATTTATTCTTATTTTCTGAAAATGATATAATACATGTATTTTTATGTGTCTAAAGGTCTTAATTAGTATAGTAAATTATTTTTTCATGGTATGGTACATTCAGGATTGCTATGATTTGTGCATATTTGTTGTAACATATGTAATATATGTTAGGTGCCCTCTAGACAATAGACCCTTTGTTTAGTGTTTACTAGTGTTATCAGTGATATTAGATATTAGATATTATTTTACATGTTTTATTTCTATTTTAAGAACTTTGTTATTTTATAATATAATAAACTGTTGTTTTACAGCAAATGCCAAATGTCTGGATTATTAGTAATCCTGGCGTTTGCTGACATAAGGACATTTTTCCCTACTCTTACCTATTTTTGTTAATAGTATATAAATAGGAGAGACCGTATTTTTTAATTGATTGTAATTGTATTTTATAACTGTTAACTATTATTCAT
The DNA here is from genome assembly GCA_921294245.1 of Brassicogethes aeneus. NCBI lineage: Eukaryota > Metazoa > Arthropoda > Insecta > Coleoptera > Nitidulidae > Brassicogethes > Brassicogethes aeneus. The sequence goes on from OV121135.1 coordinate 51,525,260, forward strand.
AAGATTATAATTCTAAAGTTTATACACAAGTTTATTTTAAATATATTATTATAAAGTAAAGTGCATCTTAATTGTTGTTCATGGAAATATATGGAAGATAATTACAATTCAACACTTGTTATATCGTGTGATCAATAAAGTTTGCCCAGTAACCGACAACCCTTTTTAAAAAGGCCAACTTCACATCATTGATATAACAAATTTGGCGCAGTCGGTAGGATAGAAAAAAGAAAACCGAAAGAAAAAGAAGCTCCTAAAGAAAAAGAAGTTCCCAAAAGAAAAATAAGTGACAGAAAAATAAGAAGTAATAAATAAGAAACTACCTCGTCTATAAAGAAAAAGAAGAAAGAAGTCAATTCTACTATAAAATTGGGTTTCCTCCAAAGAAGAAAAAATCCAAAGAAGTTTAAGAAATATACGAAATAAATGTAAGTGAAATTCTTTTATTGTTAGACAAAGCTTTTACGTATAAATTTAGCAATATAATTTTTAATAACGATATTAAAAATTTATTATTTTTATTGGTGATATTGAATTAATATTTCTTAATATAATATTTAAAATAAGGTATATAAAATGGCTGAAAATGATATTGTTCAGGAAAATTTCCCATTATATAAATTAACTGAATTATTCGCATTAATTCCGGAGTACGATGGAGATCAATTAACTTTAGATTCTTTTATTTCATCTTGCAATACAGCTTTTCAAATTTGTACAGAAGAACAAGCGGTTCTGTTGACTGTTCACATTAAAAATAAATTAAAACATAAAGCGTCTCAGGTGGTGAATTCAAAATTCCTAACCACTTGGAATAATATTAAAGATACATTAATTGAAAATTTCGGTGACACAAGAAATTTAACTAGTTTAGTTCATGACTTACAGACCTTGAAACAAAATAAAGAAAATCCAATGCATTTTGTTACACGAGTACAGGGATTAACTTATAAAATACATAGCTCTATTAATCGACAAAATAATTTGACCAATGAACAAAAAATATCACAAAGAAGTTTAATAGATAAAATATCTTTAGACATTGTTTTAACGGGACTAGAACCGAGACTAGGACAAATTATTCGTGCATCTAATCCAGAAAATATTCTAGACTGTATTCAAAGAATTACACGCGAACAACAACTATTTCAAGTTGAAAATAATGTTAATACTTTCCAAAAGTATCAACAACCTCGTACAAATTTTCAAAGAAATTCACAAAATAGTTTTCAACCTAAGAAATTTGAAAATCAAAGACAATTTCAAAGTTATAATAATAGACCATTTCAAAACTATAATAATAATTATCCTAATAACAATTATCAACAAAATAGATTTTCAAATAATAACTTTCCAGTAAATAGATTTCCGCATAATAATAATTTCCAACAAAATAGAAACCCTAATCAGAATTTTAATCAAAGATTTCAATCAAGATTTAATAATCCAAATCCAAATCCAAACAATAATAACAATAATAACTATTCAAATAATCGCCCAAGTGTTATTCAACAAAATCCCAATTATAGAAATTTAAGTATCGACGCAAATAAAAATTCTTCTATAAATTCTTTAAACTCGCAAAGAACCCGAGATGTAACTGGTCCTCGTGGTCAAAATCTGAAACCCAGTACAAGCCAAATGAACAGAGAATTCGAGAGTATGTCATTAATGTAAATAAGGAAGAAACAGATAAATTATATTTTATTTACAGTAAAAATAAAACCTTAAAATTTTTAGTAGACAGCGGAGCTAGTATTTCAGTTATTAAACCTAATGTAGTAAGTAGCTTTATAAAAAATAAAGAAAATATAATTTTACAAGGTATAACCAATGAAACAATTCATATTACTGAATCGTTTGATTTTCCCTTTTTCTCACAGTTACCAAATAAAAAAATTAAATGTTTTGTAGGTGATTTAAATATAGAATACGATGGTATTCTAGGTATAAACTTTTTAGAAACATATGAATGTTTTCTAGATTTTAAAGATAAAAAATTAATTACTCCTTTTGTTGCACTAGATTTAATAAAAAAAAGTATAAATGATTCAAATGACGATAATGCAAATTCAGAATCTTGTTCGGTTGAACATAATGAATTTGATTATTCGATTAAGTTAAAGAATAATAAAATAAATAAAAAGGTCATATTAAAACCCGAATCTTGTTCTGTTGAACATAAGGTATTAAATGACTTAAATAATTTTTTAAAGATTAAAGGAGACATTGAAAATGATAATATAACTATTTGCAACGGAAGCATAAACATTGACACTATTAAAACTTCAGTAGGTCATTGTATTTCTAGAGATTATAAAATGGAAAAAGGTTTTGCATTACTTATTAAAAATAAATATATGAATGAAAATATTTATAAGTCTTTAATAAAATTAAATAAAAAAGTAGGAGAAATTGCTATAATGCATACTCCAGATAAAAATATATATAATTTAATAGCAAAAGAGTTTTTTTATGAAAAACCCACATATGAATATTTATTTACAAGTTTAATTAATTTAAGAAATAAATGTATCGAATTAAATGATAAAAATATATCATTACCTAAAATAGGTTGTGGTTTAGATAAACTAGATTTTAATATAATATTAAAAATGTTAAAATATGTTTTTAAAGAAACTGATATTAAAGTTGCAATATATTTAAATAATAAATCCGTAAGTAGTATTTCAAATACGATTATAATTCAACCTCGTATAGAACAAGTATTTAAATTACAAAGTAATTTTATAAATAAAGAATTGATTCTTTTAAGAAAAAATATTGAAGATGTTATAATACCTAATTGTGTTATTAAAACAAATAAATACGGTAAATTTTATACAACTATTTTAAATAAAAATAATGTTAATAAACAAGTTAATATAGAAAATTTAGAATTTGAAGAACTCCCAGAAAAATCAAATATTAATCATTTTAATAATAATTTACCTTTTAATAATAATAATAGAGAAGAAAAAATATTAAACTCATTGCGTCTTGATCATTTAAATGAAGAAGAAAAAGATAAAATAATTAACGTTTGTTTACAATTTCCAGAATTATTTTATTTAGAAGGAGATAAACTCAGTTTTACGAATGAAATTAAACATTCTATTGTTGTAACGGATAATAAACCTATATTTACTAAATCGTACAGGTACCCTCAAATTTATAAAGAAGAAGTTAAAAAGCAAATTTCAAAAATGTTAGATGAAGGAATTATAAAACAATCAATAAGCCCATATAATTCCCCAGTATGGGTCGTTCCTAAGAAAACAGATGCAAGTAATAAATTTAAATACCGCGTAGTAATTGATTATAGAAATTTAAATAATATAACAGTTGGTGATAAATACCCTTTACCCAATATTACAGACATATTAGATCAGTTAGGTCGATGTAAATATTTTACTACACTAGATCTTGCTAGTGGTTTTCATCAAATTGAATTAAATCCTCAAGATACTACTAAAACTGCTTTTTCAATAGAAAATGGACATTATGAATACTTACGAATGCCTTTCGGATTAAAAAATGCTCCAGCTACTTTTCAACGCGTAATGGACAATATTTTAATTGGTTTACAAGGAGAACGTTGTTTAGTTTATATGGACGATATAATAATTTATTCTGCTAGTTTAGACGAACATATAAATAGGTTAAAAGAAGTTTTTTCATGTTTAAACAAATCAAATCTAAAAATTCAACCAGATAAATGTGAATTTTTAAGGAAAGAAGTAATTTATTTAGGACATTTAATCACAGAACATGGTATAAAACCAAACCCTGAAAAAATTAGAGCGGTTCAAAATTTTCCAATTCCTAAAAATCAAAAAGATATAAAATCATTCCTAGGTATGGCAGGCTTCTATAGAAGATTTATTGAAAATTTCGCACAAATTGTTAAACCTCTTACAGTATTATTAAAAAAAGATATTCCATTTAATTTAAATGAAAAATGTTTAGAATCATTTAATTTATTAAAAGAAAAATTAATTAACTACCCAATTTTACAATATCCTAATTTTGAAGAACAATTTACAATAACTACGGATGCTAGTAATTTTGCGATTGGTGCAGTATTATCTCAAAATTTTAACGGAAAAGATTTACCAATTAGTTATGTTTCGAGAACATTATCAAAAACAGAATCAATGTATTCTACTATTGAAAAGGAATGTTTAGCTATTCTTTACGCAGTAAATCAATTTAGACCTTATATTTATGGTAGAGAATTTATAATTTGTACAGACCATCGTCCCTTGACATGGTTATTTTCAGTAAAAGATCCAGGCTCAAAATTAGTAAGATGGAGATTAAAATTAGAGGAATATAATTATAAAATAATCCACAAACCAGGTAAACAAAATAAAATAGCTGACGCACTTTCAAGAGTAAAATTAAATTATTTAGATGAATTAAAACAAGTAAAACTTTTTCATAATAAATATAAAAATTTAGAATTAAATAAAGTATATACAGAAACGGCAATAGCAGGTCCTTCTAATTCTAATGATGATGAAGAAAATAATTTAAATACAGAAGATGTAGATAACGATGAAGTTTTAAATTCTTATAATAGATTTAGAAACGCAATACAAGTTAGGTCCTTAATAGATTTTAATAAATGTAAAATGTCAAATGAAGAATTATTACACAAAACTCATAAAGATATTTTAGTATTCATGAAAAAAGGTGAACTCACAAATAAACAATTACAAATTCTTGAAGACTTTCATGAAGATAATATTGAAATCTCTGGTACAATAATTAATGTTATAAATAGCGCATGCATTAAAAATAGAAAATACTATATCATCACTTTACCTTTCGGAAATGAAACGGAACAATATGCATTTGAAATTTTATTTGAAAATAAACACATTTTATTAGAACAAACAAATAACGTATTTTATTTAGAAGATTATAATAATTTACCTATTTTAGAAATGTTAAGTTTTATATTTGCGGAAGATGAACATATACAATTTATTACGTGTGATAAAAATATTACAACTCCCGACGAAGATCAAAGAGAAATAATTATTGATCAATATCATGTAGGAAAACAAAATTTACATAGAGGAATAAATGAGACAGTTAATAGAATTAAAAATAAATTCAATTGGATAGGTTTAAATAAAGACGTTGAAAAATATATTCGAAAATGCGAAACATGTCAAAAAGTTAAAGCTTGTAGAAAAAATCTAACAAACCCTTTAGTAATTACTGAAACACCAAAAGCCCCTTTTGAAAGAATAAATGTAGATATTTTAGAAATTCCAAATAAAAATTATGTTCTTACAATTCGAGATGAATTAACTAAATTCACACAAGCATATCCAATACAAGACAAATCAAGTAAATCAGTTGTTAATACTTTACTATTATATTTCCAACATTATGGAACCCCTTTAAGAATCCATGCGGATCATGGAAGAGAATTTGATAATTATTTACTTAAAGACTTATGCACATTGTATGACATAAAATTAACATTTTCATGTACAGCTCACCCACAAAGTAACGGAAGTTTAGAACGATTTCATAGTACATTATTAGAAATGATTAGAGCTACAGTAACAGATAATCCAAACGATCATCCCCTTAGTGTTTTGCCTTATGCTATAATATGTTATAATAACTCAATTAATAAAACTCATGGTTTTTCACCATACGAGTTAGTTTTTGGTCATACTAATGCTAGAAATAATGAAATAATATATAACGAAGAACAATTAATAACAAAGTATGTTAGAGATTTAAATAACAAAATTTCTTATTATTATAAAATCGCAAGAGAAAAAACTCAAGCTGCAAAGGAAAAGTCAAAAATACGTTTTGATAATGTAGAAGCTAATGTTAATAAAACTCAATATGAAATTGGAGACATAGTATTTATTAAAGAAACACAAATAGCAAATAAATTAGCAAATAAAGCTATTGGACCTTTTGAGATTATTGAAATTTTAAGAAATAACGCGTTCAAACTTAAAAATTTGTTAAATGATAATATTATTGTAATTAATTCAGATTTAATTACTTCAAAAATAAACTAATTTAAATTTTTCTCTCTTTGTAGATGAATCTTATCAACCTTATAGAAATTTTTATCCTTATCATAAAAGTAGGTGTAATTAATACTCATGGATCGAATTTATTAAAAGAAAACGATATATTAACTACAATAAATAACACGGTAGGAATAATTTATTTTAAAGAAAAACCCTTATTAGTTTCAAACGATAAGTGGTCTATTTTAACATATAAAAATTTAACTTTACTTAAAAACGCTTTTATCAAAAATCAAAAATTAACTACATATTTAAATACGCACATTTTATTAAAAGCTAATAATAAAAGATTTGAATTTTTTAATGCAGATGTAATCATTCATTTAGGAATAATTAGTAGACAAATTGCAAATATTAATAAAAAATTTGACGAAATTAAATATAATATACCCTTTGAACAAAAACGTTTTAAAAGAGGATTAATTAATGGTATAGGAACTGTTTGGAAACAAATAACAGGAAATTTAGATGCTAATGACGGAGAATATTATAGTAATTGTATTAAAAAATTAAATAATGACGAAAGACAATTAGAAAGTTTAATGAAAAGTCAAATATCAATAGTTACAAGTACAATACGAAATTTTAACCAGACAATGCAACAATTAGACATTGACGAAACTACTTTTAATCAAAACATTGGACAAATTCATGAAACCATTGGTAATATTTCAAACAATATATATTATCAAGAAGCTAGATTAAAATTTATTGAATTGTGTGAACAAATAACCGAACGTAATATAATAATTGAAGATGAATTAAATAATATTATTTCATCAATAACATTTGCTAAATTAAAAATTTTACATCCCTCGATAATTTCACCTGAAGATTTAATAATTCAATTAAGATCAATTATAGGAAAACTAAGTATTTCAAAATTACCTTTTCAACCAGATTATATTGAATTACCTTATTTTTATGAAATAATTGAATTAAGTGCTTATCAAACAAATGAAGAAGTTGTTTTTATTTTAAACATACCTTTAATTACTCATGATAGATTTAATATTTACCATTTATATTCAATACCCATTAAAAGTAATAACTCTAACTTTTACACTATTTTAATTCCAAATTCAAAGTATATTGCTTTGTCTGTCGATAACAGATTTTACTTTTCATTTGATAATTTCGCTCAATGTAAAGAAATCCAAGATAAAGGATTTATTTGTAAAAATCAAGTAGCTGTTCCCTCAAATAATGGACCATGTGAAGTAAGAATTTTGACGAATCCAAAATCAAGAATGCCTAAAAATTGTAATAAAACAATTATTTATTCCGATGATTATAAAATTGAACAAGTTGCTGATAATACATGGTTAATTGCAGTAACGTTACCTGTTTCAATAACTATCTCTTTTAATGAAAGAATTTTTGGCAGTGAAAACTTAGTCAAAAATACAGTATTAAAGTTACCACCCAAAGGTACTGCTTATATTGGAGAAACAATGGTTTTCTCTACAACTTCGAAAAATACAACTTTGAACGAAATCATAGATATCCCAGATTTAAATTGGTCAGAAGAAAACAACATAAATATAAATATTCCAAATTTAAAACCTTTAAAAATTGCTAAGTTGAACTTAGATGAACTAAATGTTGCTGACGAAAATTTACATAAATTACAAGAAGAAATTGACAAGCTGATGAAAGAAAGTTTTATGGAAAAGAACATTTCATGGTTTACTTACGTTTCCATAATTTTCGTTATTTTAATTGTAATCTACTTATGCTTAAGAAAACTTAAGAAGAGGAGATCTCGCCAAATTGGTATAGTTATTGGTTCTCCTTCAAATCCTGATAACCCCGAGTAGAAGAAACCCCATTCGAAGAACTCCACGCATCGCAGAAGACATCGAGCTGGAAACTTCTTTCAATTCCCCAAAATTGGTGTCAACCTAGTTCAACCCCAATTTTGTGTCTTTAAGAAGGGAGGAGTGTTAGGTGCCCTCTAGACAATAGACCCTTTGTTTAGTGTTTACTAGTGTTATCAGTGATATTAGATATTAGATATTATTTTACATGTTTTATTTCTATTTTAAGAACTTTGTTATTTTATAATATAATAAACTGTTGTTTTACAGCAAATGCCAAATGTCTGGATTATTAGTAATCCTGGCGTTTGCTGACATAAGGACATTTTTCCCTACTCTTACCTATTTTTGTTAATAGTATATAAATAGGAGAGACCGTATTTTTTAATTGATTGTAATTGTATTTTATAACTGTTAACTATTATTCATAAGATTATAATTCTAAAGTTTATACACAAGTTTATTTTAAATATATTATTATAAAGTAAAGTGCATCTTAATTGTTGTTCATGGAAATATATGGAAGATAATTACAATTCAACACTTGTTATATCGTGTGATCAATAAAGTTTGCCCAGTAACCGACAACCCTTTTTAAAAAGGCCAACTTCACATCATTGATATAACATATATATTAATATTCTATCAACGACAACCGCCATTATATTTAAATTTGTGTAAACCTGTCTCGTTTTGCAGCGACATCTACTTTATTCTTAAATGGAATGGACTATAATTAAAGTTTCAATCTCTAAATATTTTTAATTTTTCTATATCGACAAACCAAAAGATGAGTTATGAAATTTATAATCAAATTTTTACTTTAACCAAAGTATCAGCCAAATGAAATAAATAGTGGGGTGTTCCAAAAAAAGCTGGGACACTTTGATAGGCATAAAAAAAGTTTATGTTGAAAAAAATGCCTATAAAAATATATTTTTATAGGCATTTTTTTCAACATAAACTTTTTTTACAGGGTGTGTCATGTAGCAGTGGCCAATACCAACTTTCTTATTTCAAATGCAACACCCTGTATATTATTCAATTTTTGGATTCTTCTAAAAATTGTAGAATCCAAAAAATTGTAACCTGTCTACATTTATGTATTATATCGAATATATTCCATTTGGCTGATACACACTGTATATTAATATCCCTTTGGTTTGGTGACATAAACCTTAGTTTCACAGATAAAACACATAACGTTTTTTTAAATTTATTTATTATCATTATACTAAAACAAATAAAAATAGAAAATTAACAAACCTACTCTAAAATCACAAATTAAATATTTTTAAATTTAATCTTTACATTTACATAAATTAATTCATAAAATCACTGTAGTATCACAATAGCTTTAAAAGCTTCAATGTACCTATTGTTTATAATAATAAAAAAATATTGTTACACATTCCAAATTCTTAAATTCTTTAACACAAAATTTAACTGCTTTGTGGACTCCTGAAACTCCTCCAAATTTTCCGACATGAAAAACAACTTTCGATCAACAACCGTCAAACTAAAACTCCTTTTCCTGGGACACTGAGGATCGGACAGAGTGATTTCAACTTCTTTGGTGAGTATTAATTGGTCAGGAGTTTGACCAAACTCCTCATCTGATGGGTAGCTATAGATTTTCAAGCGTTCTCCATCCAACACGCACCATTTTCTCTCCCAAAATATTTGGTTGTGCATCATTTTCCCCACGTTCAAAAACAAACGGAATTTCGAGTAGATCAAGACGTCGTTTGCTTTTAAATCCATCTCGATTTTTCTTTCCAAGGAACTGCTGAGGGAGGTCGAAGTTAGCTCAAAAGTTTGAGGGTTTTTTGCTAGATATTCTTTGGTTAGGTTAAGTTCGCCAACCAAATTGAAGGAAGTTTGGAAAACTTCTTTTTCCTCGTGGTTCAATGTGTGGATGTCATCGAAGGTTATTCTGCAGACTTTGTTTAAGATGTTACTTTTCTGAAAAAAATTAAACATTATTAACCTATAAGGTTTTACCTATTTCGTTTACATACCTTTTTTAATTTTTTTCCTGACACCTCCAGTTTGATCCTATACCACTGCAAGTGAATATTAAAGTTGGTTTCCAAATCATCAAAAATAATAGTATCTTTAAACTGAACCTTATTGTTTTGGGCTATTTGTGGCTTTGATATATACATCCTATACCCAATTCTGGCTTGCATGACAAAATATTCTTCCAAGCGACTTTTATCGTTGCATTTAACATTTAATTTAACGTTTGATATTACAACTCTTCCAGAACAATATCTTTTCTTGGTCTCTGAATATCCCAGGTGCTGTATTCTCTCCAAAATCATTTTTTGCCGGGATGAAGATTCCAGCAAAATTCTTTCTATAAGGAGTTCCTCGGATAAGTCGTGGTGTTTACTTTTCTTCAATAACTCCATTGCTCTTGTGGCTTGATGTATTTTTAGCAACTCAGTGTCGCGTTCCATTTTTAGTTGGCAAAATAAATCTGTTTTGTCGTAAAACGAATCTTCAATTTCTTGCGATAACGAAAACTGTAATATTATTCAAATTAATAAAGCAAATTTTATAAAATTAATATTTACTTACGTTGTCAACAATTCCACTATCCTTATCACTTTCTTTTTTCATTTTCTTTTCTTTAAGAGTTTCGATGACTTTCCTCATTTCTCCCTTGGCTTTGTTTATCATTGATTTTCGTCTAAAGCTTTTATTGCGGAAAAAAGAGTAAATTTTTGACGACTTTTCTTCAATTTCGCTATACTGCATGTTGAGTGGGTGGTCATACCAAGGTTCTGAGTATGTCGTCATAGTGGAATTAACTGATACTACAAAAAAAAATGTTAGTAAATTGTTAGCAACAAAAAATTAATAACTTACTCGTTGATTGGTTGAACATGTTTTTCTGAAAACTCTCTTGCTATTAAGTTGTAAAGTTATCGATGCTGTAACAGTCACGTAACTAATGATCGAATAAAAGGGAGATACACCCCCAAAACAAATCAGGTGCATTTGGGAATTTAATATTATTTTAATCCCATATTTTATTTCCCATTTCAAAATATTCATTACTTTTATGATCGAGATTAAAAATTGTTAATCTGAGCAGTTATAGCTAATTTATTAGGTCAGGTATGATAAAGGATTTAGTAAAATTCCCAACATTAGAAATTAAATGCTTCTAGAATTTTCTACAATTAAGTGAACGTCAAATTAGACATGTGTAGGTAAAGTTCATTTTTTTATCTGGCAACGTTGCAAATTTAGGTTTGGTTGGTAAATACGAAACCAAAATTGTTTGCATTGATTAAAACAAACTAAACTAATTATAAATGTATACATATACCTAATTATAATTATAATGTAATTGTGGTTATATTTAAATTATTGTAGGTTTCATTGTCAAGTTGACTTGTCAAAATTCGTACACAGTTAAAAATTTATAAAATTTGTGTTAAAAATAATGCGTGTTAAATAAAATATGTAAAAATTTACATAAACTTCCTATGACATAAATGATATATGTTACTTGATACAAAAATTATAATAATTAAAATCTTAAAATTTCAAAAGATTTAACAAACATTAATGTGTTAAAAGGTCCTACACAAATAAGAATGTTAAATAATAATTTTTTTGTACATTGTAGTATAATAATATAGTTAATGTTACGAGAAAATTATGTTAATTTCAATATAATACATTAGTTTAAATATCTGCTAAACAAGTGTTAATCTAACTCAAAAATATTTGTTAAATATTTGAGTACAAAATTTTTTTAATCAAATTAAAACAATTGAGTATTTTTTTAAATTTAATTCAACTTAAATATACTTGTTATTCTTCTAATTCGCTAATTTTCTCCTTCTTTCTATTAAAATCGTGAACCTGCAAGGTCCTTTGTTAGTTAATTCGATTAGAGGTTCCTAATTGTATAGCGTGTGTTTAACAAAATTTAAAACGTTTGTATATCCATATCCATATATCCATATCCATAAAACCATATATCTATATCCATATCCACATATCCATTTATCCATATCCATATATCCATATTCATATATCCATATCCATATATCCATATCCATATATCCATATCCATATATCCATATCCATATCCATATATCCATATATAAATATAAAATATGTATATATCCCCGGAAATGTTTGAAGACCGTTTACCCTATGGCATGGATTTGTATTTTATTTTGGTATACAAAAAAAGGACTGAACTTAGTGAATTCCAATGCTTCATTGGTGGCCTTTTTTTAATTATGTTGTCGTTTTTGTAAATTATTATTATTACATACTTTCATGTTTTATTTTTTCTCCAAAAACCAATATTCTTATATTATATTTTATTAAAATAAAAATAAACAATTAATAATGTAAAAATTAATTAAAAAATATTGTTAAAATAACAAATTAAAATAAATAAATGAAGACATGCTATTTGTGTAAAATCAATAGAAAGATATATGTTAAAGTAACACTTTTAATAAAGGACAAAACTTTATTTCGATGAAGTTATGCCAAATGCCTCAATGGCAGAAAAAGTACATTTTTGGAGTAAAAAAGTAACGTATTTGGTTTTACAAATAATAAATAATAAAATATAAACAAATTTATCTACTACTACATTGAAGAGCTGTGACTTTATGGTGTTTTAGTCACGGGCTGAAGTTAACAACAGTGGCTTTTGGGCATTTTAGTCACGGGCTGAAGTTAGCGTTATTATAAATTGCAAAAAAGTGAGGTTAAATTGGTCAAATGTCAAATATTTATAAATTAAAATTGGCTTTAAATTCTCATTTCTGTTCGTCGTAGATAAAGTATAGTATGCAACTCGTTTTATAAACATCCCTAGGCACTCGTTTTTATTAAACACTCGCTCGCAAGCTTCGCTCGTGCCTAATAAAACTCGTGCATAAAATGGCGTTTATAAAACTTGATAATATACTATTAACATATTTAATTATGTAAAGTTATACAGATTTTAAATAATATTAATTATTAGTTTAGGTTAAAATAACCATTTAAAAAAAGTAAAATTGAAACAACACGATTTGTTAAATTAACTTTGCAGTTATGTAAAAAAATAACATATTTTAATTTTTTTACACATTCTGTTGTGTTAAAAATTAACATAAGTAATAAAAATCAAAAAAACTAAAAAATTTGAGTGGACTTTCTGGGACACAAGAAAAATGTTAAATATACATATAAATATTTTACTGTGTAAGTGACTAAGGCCCAGGAGAGACAAAGTATTCCTAGCGGATAATATTCGCTTTGAAAAGAATTTATATAAAAGGAATTAAAATGGTATGTGAACACACGTGAATATTGTCCAATCAATATAATATATTCCCCTTATTTTTTAAAATTTCAAAAATTTTTGATCTGCTTAGTGCGATTTAATATTTGTAAAACCAAACACGTTACTTTTTTACTCCAATAATGTCCATTTGGCGATGAACTTTTTCTGCCATTGAGGCATTTGGCATAACTACATCGAAATAAAGTTTTGTCCTTTATTATTACTGTATTGTATTGTATTGTGGCCTAAAATGCTGGGCTTTGGCCCGAGCAAGGGTCAGGTCAAGTTGGACCTTTTGCCCTTACTCTTAAATTGGAGTAGAAACTTAGCAGAAAATAGGGAATAGCGGTTTTGTCATAAGGATTTTGGACGTTAAGGGTGGGGATTATTACTGTCAATTTGACAATGTCAGAGTATTTAATTAAGGTCATCAGCAGTAGTACCATTTTTAAATATTAAAAATACTAAATTAAATTGGCATAAGCTACCAACGAGTCCAAATTAAAAAAAATGAACTGTACGATAGTGGTCTTTTTAATGACATATAGCGCATGTGACGTCACCGCCAAAATCGAGCACTTTTTCCCGAGTTTGGACTATCAAAAAGCGGGCTACTGTCTGACAGGCAGACGAAACCGATAAATACGGGGCATCTTTATGGATTTGTTGCGAAATTCTTTTGGAACGACCAAGGTCAATCAACGCGCGCTGTGCCATTGTTTTCGAAGATGCTACCGTTTCACTCTTCGGTGTCGACTCGTACGTGATGTATGGCGCATTTTATATTTGGCAGGTTGGTAATCAGAATGGCCGCATCGGTCTTCTTCTTCTTCTTTTCATTCTCCTTCTGTTGCGTCTTCTGCAGCGATTGTTTTTTCTTTTATCGGAGCGTTTATTTTTTTCACCGCGAGCGAAGACGATCCAAGCCTATAATGCTTTCATATATTCCATTTGGAAGTTTATCATTAGTTTGATTTATTTTTTGGTTTTCGGTAAATGGTAGCGACTTTTTCGATAATGATTACGAGAAACATAAAAACTTAATTGTTTTATTGAAGCAATTTTTCAAATAATTTCCTGCGGTAGGTAAAAATATCCTGTTCTATAAAACAATACATTTACAACTATCTATACTCTGGTAATTATATTTCTAAACTGTTGGCATAAAAAAAGTGTTTTTCTATTTAAAAAAGTATTTTCAAAAAAACCTTACAATTTTCTTAAGATGGGACAGTGTTTACATCTGTCCTATACTTACTAAGAGGTAAATTACCAAATAGAATTAGGATTTCTTAGTTAAAATAATAGTTACGTTGTAAGGGTTTTCATATTTTAGTTACCAAGAGTTTTACATGTAAACATACACATTAATCTACATTTTCATCTAATTTTTTCGGTACTATGTTTTGCGTTACCACCACCATCTTTTGTTTTATTAATGGCCGCTGTAAATTTTGTAGTTAAACTACAAACTACATGTATGTAGTGGCTGCTTTTTCACTTGTACCATAGCTAACCATGGAATACCATGGTATCCCAAAATTTTACTGCCAATTCTTATGTAAAATTGTTCCCCGAATCCGAAAATTCAAAAATTATTAAAGTGGAGCAGTTTTTGAGATATAGTCAATTCCATATTAAATGGAAAATTGACTATATCTCAAAAACTGCTTTACTTTTTTAACTTTTGGCGACATTTTCGGATTCAGGGGACAATTTTACATAAGAATGCTTAAATTTTGGGATACCGTGGTATTCCATGGTTTACCATGGTACAAGTGAAAAAGCAGCCACTAATAACTATTAAATTAGTCATTTTTGACTCATTCAATTTTAGAGAGTACATATAAGGATGCACAGAGCTGGGAAAGTTACTTAAAAAAATATCTAGTTACTTTTCTAATATACTTTAAACTAAATAACTTAGTTACCTACCTCAGGTAACTAGATACTTTGAGTTGAAAGTATCTTTAATTACATGATACTTTAGAAAGTATCTAAGATACTAGGTATATGAACGTATTCGAGATACTTTTAAGTAACTAAGATACTTTTGAGTAACTAAGTTACTTTTAAGTATGAATAAAAAATAAAAAATGAAAATTTAAGAAGTTGTAGGTTAGGTAATTACTTTAAATCATTCTGGAATTCCCCCAATTTTCTCTAAGGAAGTATCTAAGTTACTTGATTGTATCTTAGTTACTTTACCTAGTAACTTAGATACTTTTTTAGATACAAGTTACAAGATACTTCTGTCCAATATAAAAAGTATGTACCTAAGATAAAGTATCTTAGATACTTTTAAGTATCTTTTTTTTTCAACTCCCAGCTCTGTTGGTGTATTTTGTATTTGTATTTTGTAAAATAGTCGATATCTTCTCACAAAACATAAAACACATTATTACGATAAAATTATGGTAAAAAAATTTAAAAATAAGCATATTGTTTACTGAGCAATTATAGCAATTACTCCCGATGATGAAAGTTTCCGAGCGAGCCAATAGGCGAGTGAAGGAATTCATTGAGGGAGTAATTGCGATTTCACGCGAGGTAAACACTATACTTTTTTATCAAGTTGTGATAATTATTAATTAATTTTTGGAAAATGAAAAAAAAACGTTTAATTAAAAATCGATTTCACGCGAGGTAAACACTATACTTTTTTATCAAGTTGTGATAATTATTAATTAATTTTTGGAAAATGAAAAAAAAAACGTTTAATTAAAAACTGACGTTTCATTTAACGCTTACGTATACCTACCTACTTCAAGTTATTTAAGCTTAGGTATACCTACCTACTTCAAGTTATTTAAGCTAAACTCTATAAATGCTCAGTTTCGCTTAAAAATACACAATTTGGGTACCCGCAAAAAACTTGTGTAAAAATTATATAAATCACAGAACATACCCACAATAAACTATTTATATGCAATAAACTGTATTTTACTGAGTGACACTCACTACACAGAAGTTCTATGACAGAACATAAGCTCACTAGTAGTGAGTCACTACAAAGAAGGTAACTGTAAAGAAAGTTACTGTTACACTCTGTAACCATAAGAAAAAAATCTATACCGTTGAGTTGCCCGCCCTGGATAAAATATTGGTGTAAATTTTAAAAAGAACAAAAAAATAAAATAAGTAAAAATAGGTAACAAATATGTGAAAATAAACTGACAAATTAAAAAATATGTAAGAAAAGTATAAAAAGATAGTTTAAAGCAAAAACCTCCAAAAAAGGTAAAAAAGGTGAAAAAAAAGTTAAAATAATAGGTAACAAAAGTATAAAAAAGGTAGTTAAAAGCAATTGCTTAAAAACCTCCAAAAAAGGTAAAAAAGGTGAAAACAAGTTAGGTTCATATAAAAGAAAATCTTTTAAAACACATTTTGGCATTATTGGTTTTCAAATAGTTACAACGGTTAAAAAAGGTAAAATAACTAAAATCCCATCCCTAGTCATTAATTATTAACGATCGGCGCATTATTAACCACTACAAAAACAAATTATGTTATAAAATTAAAATTATTCACAAAATATGACTTAATTAAATGTGTTTTAAATTCATTTTTGCAATAAAATTTAAATTTATATAAAAAAATAATTATATTTTGTGATTAGTTTTGACTATAAAACTGATTTTATGAATAGAATCCTGTTAATGCTTTTAACAATAAAATTAAAATTAATCGCCAAAAACTTTTTCTAGGCTTATTAAAATTATTTATAGAATAACTCATTTTGCATAATGCTCAAAAGGTTCATCATTATTTGGAACTTTTCTCAAAAGGATTGCGAGGATTCCCAAATCAGTATTAAGTTTTTGAGCAGCATTAAAAATGAGTTATTTTGCAAATAATTTTGTTTGCCCCAGAAAAATTTGTTGGCGCTTGGTTCCTTTTCGATAAACGCTATCCAGTTATGGTAAAAAAATCTTAAAAATACTTATTTTATGTTATAAAATTAATATTAAAAAACGAATTTTTAGGATTTAAAACTAACTTTTATGAAATTAAATAAAATTAAATTAAAACAAAATCTTACAAAATTAATATTTTCTTCTGAAAACGCATTTTTGAAAAATAATTACATTTAATTTTTGTAGCATTTTAACTATAATAGTTATTTATGTCATTAGGTTTAGAAGTAAGGCTTTTTGTGCTAAGCTCAAGGTTTGAAGGCCGACGCGTAGCGGAGGCCTACAATTAAACGAAGCACAAAAAGGCACTTCTTGGCCGAATGGCATACAACATTTTATTTTCAAAGCACTTTATATAGGTCAATTTAATTCAACATCAAAGCGGCCTAACCTCACTTTTTTAGAATCTCATTTATTTATTAGCTAAAGATTACATTAAATATACAATAATTATTATTGCTTTAAGAAGCAGTAATAGTATGACAATACCTAGCAACATGATTTAAGTAGAAATGGATTTTTGCTATTACATTGAATTCAATTAATTGTTCAATTTCAATTTGTTTGGATTTTTATTTACAAAATAGGTAGTTTGGAATGTTTAAGCTGTTTTTAACATTTAATTTCACTAAAAACTTAAAGCAAATTAAAACTTAAAGATAATTTAAATCGTAGAGAAAGAATCGTGCGTTTTCTTGGTTGCCTAACCTCACTTTTTGTTTTATTATTCCTATTTAATTTTACAATAATTTAATGAAAAATGTTAAACATTAACAGTAAAACAAACAAATTAGTGCTTATTATAAATAAATTAAACCAGTTTAGTACGTTAATTTCTTAGAAAAGGATTAATTTGTCAAAACAATACCCCTAGCGAGAAAAAGTCGAACTAATTACTTGCCTCATAAAATTTTTTATCGGCCTAGGCCATAACAAGGTATTTCTTTATCGAATGTTGACAACAATAAAGTTTAAATTATAGACCGCGTGGAGATAAAATTAATTTCATGAAAAGAATCTCGTTACGGTACACAAAATTTCCACTCTTTCCATTTTACCGTTGCGCACGAGCAAGCTTGCGAGCGAGTGTTTAATTAAATGCGTGTCTAGAAATGTTTATAAATGAATTGCATACTATACTTTTTCTACGACAAATACTTAATATTATCTAAAAATTATCTAAATTAAATATTTTTATAGAGCGACATGTATACAAAAACAGAGTAACGGTAAAAATGAGAATTACCGCCTGTCAAAATATCAAATTTGTCTGTGTAAATCAAAATGTATCCCTTGAAAATGGACTAACAACCGTTTAAATCCGATATAGAATCAGTTTTTCACAGTGTAAGTAAAGAGAATATTTTATGGGCAATTCACGGTGAAGTCTCCACCCGAAATTTTGTATGCAATAATTTTTACATTAATATTATTTCAAAGGAAGGACTAAAAACCTGTTGCTTTCTTCAGCCCGTGACTAAAGCGCTATAAAGCCATAGCTTGTCAATATCATTGTAAATTTAACAACAAATAACCATACAACATTTAAATTATTTTTAAATTTAATTAAAATTGTGTAATTTATTTACCTAAATTAATTACGATTAAATATTAAAGATTAGATTAAAATGCTGTATGTAACCAAAAAGTTAGACCGACAATCGCCTGTTGTATAAACATTATATATTATTTTGATATTAAAATCTTCTTTTCTTAAAATTTCTCGGAACTCCAACCATTACTATTATTTTAATCATTACAGGTAATAAGGGTGGCCCGTGTTAGACACAAAGTAATGCAACGTAATTTCCTTGAACGGGACGTCATAAAATTTGCATTTAGTGAAACTATGAGTGTTTGGGGGGCCAGAAACTTTATTTTGTCGGTGCAGGTATTTCCAGGTGTCAGTTGAAGTGTTAAACTTGCACAGTAAGGTGAATGTAGCTGAAGTGATGAACGCGTATTTAGAAGTAAGTGCTGGTTTAATTTTTACCATCAACAATTATTTATTTAAACTCTGTTCTTTTTAGGGAACTCCCCGGCAGTTCTCCAAAGTTCGCATTACGAATAGTACAGTGAAAATGTACGGGCAAGAATTTTCTTTTCCATCATATGAAAGTAAGAACATTTTAAAAATATTTTCTACGTTTTTGTAACGACGTACCTGTCTTCCACCTGCTCATTTAATAAGCCTACCTGTCTACCTGTGCTTTTAAAATTATTTTTTATTACACAAAAGACATGCTACAAATTTGTAAAACATTATTTAAACAATGTTCTTTTAGGCATAGATTGGGACGGCCAAACCTACTCTTCCAACAAACTAAAACGAAGCAAAAGCATATCATTTAACGCAAACGGCCAAACTCCAGAGTTAAGCCCGCATTATTATGATCACACTCCATACATATTCAAAGCCCCACCAATCCACCATTCCAACCTTAGAAACAAGGGCAAACAGCTCTTTAACACATCCTTGGATTCCGATGGATTTACTGAAGGATCGTCTTCAAGTTATGAGACCATTAATGTTTCCAATAACTATAGTTTGCCTGAAATAAATGTGTTTAAAGATACACCAAAGTTAAAACCAACGATTTCATTCAAAAATAAGGTTAAAGTATTACCAAGTGCTGATGATGTTGCTAAGAAAGAAGTACCTGCGACATCGAGCACTAATAATTATTTTGAACAAAAAGAAGAATTGCTTGTAAAGTTTAAAGATGAATGCGTAAGTATTAATATTGTATGTTTTACCGCAATAATTTACTCTATGTTGTTTTTAGCCCAGTCCAACTGTATCAAATAAGGAAGACTTTTTATTGACCGAGTTAAAATTAAAGAAGAATGAGGTTTGCACGATAATGCAACAAATATCTAGTTTGCTAAAACTGATGAAAACTACGAAGACAAAAAAGACTAATTTAAGTATAGAGCTGCTAGCTGAAAGACTTCTTTTGGAATCATGTAAGTATTCGCTTTTTGACTGTCCCTAAATTGGGGGAACTCCAAGAGGCAGTAGGTAGGCAACCCAAATTACAAATGAATAAAACTGCCCCCTCATTGTCAGATTTAAAGAGGGCGTTAATGGGACACCCTGTATAAATATAGAGTGTTTATAACCTTTATCCGAAATCGGCAGTAAAGTAGTCAACAATCGGCAGAAAAGTAAAAGAAATCGGCAGTAAAGTAGAACTTTACTGCCGATTTAATACGAGTATTGGATGCAACCCATTATACATTTTAGCAGCAACTAAATAAAATTTAAAAAAAGCACCGTCGCGGAGGTCGACGTTCATAAAATGTTGTTTAATTAACTTATTTTAATAAAATAAGTTAATTTTATTAATTAGATTAAAAATCGCCGCGGCGGGCAAATATATAATAACCGCCGCAACAAACAGTATACGTAGACATTTCCTACATTTGATTTGATCATCATTTGATCATCAAATGACATTTGATTTAATCATCAATATTAATAATTAATATAAGTATTATTAAATAATTATTATAAGTATTATTAAATGTGATTTCGGAAAAAAATTAATATGCACCTCGGCATTAAAGTCATTTTTTATCATGAATGTGGAAATTATTTATAATTTCCACATTCGTGATAAAAAATGCGACTTTACTGCCTTGATACATAAATAACTATTTTATTTTATAGATGTCAAATGTTCGTTGCTCGAAAATCAAATATCCAACTTCGAAGACATCCCTAAAAAGCAACCACATAAAGGAAGTTTATCAATTTCCAACTTTAATTTTCCTTTAAAATCAAATGGAAAAAAGAGTAAGGGCACAGAGTTTTATGTTCTTTTGGTAAACGATGGTGCTACATTACATTTGTCTAAAACTGTACAACCATTTGAGGATGGTTTAGACTTTGGTGAAACGTTTATTTTTCCGGATGAGAATTCAGATTTTATTATTTCAATAAGAGTTTACAGAATACAGTTTAAAAAGTCCAAGAAGGGTTTTAAATTATTATTTAAAAAGGTTTGATTTATTTCTTCCATAGTTAAATCCCTTCATTTATTATTTTTTTAGCAATCCAAGCCAAAACTGAATGAGACCACCATTCAGTACATGAACCTTTTAACAAACACAATCCAGGAAAGCAAAATCCTTACAACTTCGTTCGAATTAGTGGGCGAAATCTTCTTGACTAAAAACCACATTGGCAATAAATCTCCATGGAGTTTGGATTGGGTCTCCGACAATTCCAGACTTCAAAACAAGGCCTTCTTCAGTTTTAGTCTCGATAGGCTGACTATAGACTCCAAACTCACAGGATTCATGAATATGGGACAAGAAATAGGCGATAGGGTTTTTTGGGAGAAAAAATGGTGCGTTCTTCGGGAAACGCAGTTAAAAATATTTAATTATCCTTCGTTCGAGGACATCGTTGATCCCGTACAATGTCTGAATTTAATTTACAGCGTGGGGCCTTCTACAGTGACCACTAATGGAGCCAAAAAGAGTTTCCTCCTTAAAATAGCGAGGCCGAGTACTTGTGAAGATGTCGATAGGCCCAGTTTAAGATCCAAACCCAATTTTGTGCTGGATAAATATTTTTTCAGTTCTGATGCCTATAAAGATTTTCAAAAATGGAATGGCGAGGTCAAGACTATCATTGATACCTTAAACGATTGGAAAAAAGTTATTTTTGTCGAGGAAGATTGTGAATAAGATTTATTGTACTATTATTGTTTCATAGTTTAACTATATAAAATTATTATTGTATAAAATACAAGTTAAAGCTTTAAGGTGGCTTTTATTTCTACCCTTTTTGATATGGATTAAAGAAACAAATTAATTAAAATAATAGGATAAGCGAGTAAAGTGAATCGCATTGTTTGGCTCGATTTAATTCATGTAAGTATTCGCTTTTTGGTTGTCCCTAAATTGGGTGAACTCCAAGAGGCAGTATTTGTGTTTGTAGGTAGGCAACCAAACTACAAATCAATAAAACTGCGCCCTCATTGTCAGATTTAAAAGAGGAACTTTTTGGGCGTTGATTTTGGGATACCCTGTATAAATATAGAGTGTTTATAACCTTTTTATTTTATAGATGTCAAATGTTCGTTGCTATAAAATCAAATATCCAACTTCAAAGACATCCCTAAAAAGGAAGTTTATCAATTTCCAACTTTAATTTTCTTTTAAAATCCAATGGAAAAAAGAGTTTTATGTTCTTTTCGTAAACGATGGTACTACATTACATTTGTCTAAAACTGTACAACCATTTGAGGGTCTAACGTTTATTTTTCCGGAGGAGAATTCAGATTTTATTATTTCAATAAGAGTTTACAGAATACAGTTTAAAAAGTCTAAGAAGGGTTTTAAATTATTATTTAAAAAGGTTTGATTTATTTCTTCCATTGTTAAGTCCCTTCATTTATTACTTTTTTAGCAATCCAAGCCAAAACTGAACGAGACCACCATTCAGTACATGAACCTTTTAACAAACACAATCCAGGAAAGCAAAATCCTTACAACTTCGTTCGAATTAGTGGGCGAAATCTTCTTGACTAAAAACAACATTGGTAACAAATCTCCATGGAGTTTGGATTGGGTCACCGACAATTCCAGACTTCAAAACAAGGCCTTCTTCAGTTTTAGTCTCGATAGGCTAACTATAGACTCCAAACTCACAGGATTCATGAATATGGGACAAGAAATAGGCGATAGAGTTTTTTGGGAGAAAAAATGGTGCGTTCTTCGGGAAACGCAGTTAAAAATATTTAATTATCCTTCGTTCGAGGACATCGTTGATCCCGTGCAATGCCTGAATTTAATTTACAGCGTGGGCCCTTCTACAGTGACCACTAATGGGGCCAAAAAGAGTTTCCTCCTTAAAATAGCGAGGCCGAGTACTTGTGAAGATGTCGATAGGCCCAGTTTGAGATCCAAACCCAATTTTGTGCTGGATAAATATTTTTTCAGTTCTGATGCGTATAAAGATTTTCAAAAATGGAATAGCGAGGTCAAGACTATCATTGATACCTTAAACGATTGGAAAAAAGTTATTTTTGTCGAGGAAGATTGTGAATAAGATTTATTGTACTATTATTGTTTCATAGTTTAACTATATAAAATTATTTTTGTATAAAATACAAGTTAAAGCTTTAAGTTGGCTTTTATTTGTACCCTTTTTTGATGTGGATTAAAGAAACAAATTAATTAAAATAATAGGATAAGCGAGTAAAGTGAATCGCATTGTTTGGCTCGATTAAATTCGTTTTTTCGCGGCAAGCGCTTGTTAATGGCAATTAATGAAAGGAAAAAGGGTTATAATGGCCGGGCAAAAACAATGAGAGATAAATACATCTAAATAATCGATGGAACTGAATCGGTGGTGCCCAATGAAACTGATTTAAATATATCGTCTACTTGCGGCCGACTTTTTCCATATGAAAGTGCAAAAAACTCGTCGTATCGAAAAGAAGAAGACACCACTGGCATCTACACGATGGAAACAGTCATTATATTCAAATGTTGGACCACCGGTAGTTTTAAAAGAAGCCGTCTGCTGCATTTAAATTGGTTTTCTTTCTATGCTATGATAAAGTTAAATTTTACCGTCTCCCTATGGGCGAAAAAGCAGCTCTTTCTACGGCTAGGCTTGTAAAAAGACACACTAGGTAGGTAGTAAAATTTGTATATGTTTATTAGCTTAAGACATACAGTTTGTATAATCTTATACATTTTACAAATTTACATTGTCAAAACATACATATGTCAAACATTTTGGGTAATACAGTTTTACTGTGAGATAATTTAAATTTAAAGTAATTATTTACAACAATATTATGGAGGAAGAAAACTGTTTTGTTGAAAAAAAGGTGGATGAACAAATACATCAAAATATTTTAGGAGGTGTTGTTAAGTTTGGTAAGTAAATATATTTATTTATATATTTATTATATTTTATTTATATATATTTATCTACTCCTAAATTGACGACCTGTGACTTTATGGTTTTAGTCACGGGCTGAAGTTAGAAACAGTAGTTTTTAAGCTTTTTATTCACTACTTGTGAGCTTTATTATAAATTAGGAAAAAGTGAGGTTAAATTCGGGTGACAGTTGACAAATGTCAATTTTTTAACAAAATAAATTGGCTTTTAATTTTGTTTTGAGTTCATCGTTTAAAAACTTTTCTAGATACTCGTTTTTATTAAATACTCGCTCGTAAGCTACGCTCGTGCTTAATTAAACTCGTACCTAAAATGGCGTTTATAAAACTGGATACATAATATACTATTATCTACACCTATTGCATAATATTGGTTTTAATTGTGAATAATGAAAAACATTATAAATTCCCTGCCTAACAACGGGAATAATGAACTCATTATTCACGTTGTTAGGCATCAGATTGGCCGATTTCAATATTCACTGTGATTTGAAACAATTGGGTTTTAAATAAGGAAAGGGCGACTATAATAACATTTAAAATTGGTAAAAAGTTAGGTTAAGAGTTTTTTAAATTTTATTAATTTATATTATTATTTAAAATCATTTAACTATATTCTTAATGGAGTACTATAGTATTACACTCGAAATTATGCGCAATATTCACTCGAATAATTTAAGTCTCTCGTCTGGCGACTCGAGACGCGAACATAATCCTCATGAATAATAGCCTGCATTATCTCTCGTATAATAATATACTATAACATTTATTATAAAATTATTATAGAAATAAATGTCGTCTCGAAATTTTAATAACTGAAATACCTACTATTTAGCAAACTTAAGATTCTTGAGGATTTTATTAAATTCTGTTCAAAAAGTGATAACATCTTAAAAATATTTAGGGTATAAGAGGGATATTCATAAATATTTTAAATCAAAAATAATTCAGTTTTAAAAATAATGCTTTAATTTTTCTTAAAAAATATTAATTTTTTCTAAAACTTTTAAAACTTCTTGGAGAATTTCCCCTAGAAAAATTATGGTGACTCTTGGCCGGCGGCCATTTTTATGTTTACAATTCTTGTGCTTTGAGTTTGTGCTGTTTATACAGATTAATAATCGTTTTAAACGTTTTGTTTCCTACAGAGGCAGTTGTAAGCCTTAAAGTGCCAAGGGCAACCATTTTACTCCACTTTTGTAAAAAATAAACCTTATTCTATCAGGACGGTCAAATGTCAATTTTAAGGTTATGGTAAATTTGTGAGTAAATTAACCTTCAATTTTACATTGAAATGATTGTGAACAAAAAACAACAGGAAGGAGTCTTGCCATTCTTTAGCCGTACTAAAATTACGACGGAAGTCGGCCATTTGCAAGCTCCAAATTATGACACATTTGTGATGCTATATTTGTCAAAATTGAATGTTTTATGTGTTTGTCGGTGTTTTATGTTGTTTTTCTGGTTAAATTAACTTTAAATAAGCGTTTCATTGTTTCTAGACAATATTGTATATGATATATTCTCGTTTAAGTGTAAATATTTAAAGTT
Organism: Brassicogethes aeneus; assembly: GCA_921294245.1. Classification (NCBI taxonomy): domain Eukaryota; kingdom Metazoa; phylum Arthropoda; class Insecta; order Coleoptera; family Nitidulidae; genus Brassicogethes; species Brassicogethes aeneus. The sequence goes on from OV121135.1 coordinate 51,550,869, forward strand.
TAAGATATAAATATTAGTGTTTAAGGTGTAAAAACAAATTATGGTTAGTTGTGCAGCTTGTGGTTGCTCCTTGAGCACAAAAATTAAAAATACTCATTTACATTTCATAGGTGAGTATTTTGGTAAACGTTTAATTTATTTACTTATTGTATATTTTAAAATAATTAGGTGTAAATATTAAACATTAATCAATGTCAAATAACGTAACCTTAGAACATAACCATAACCTAAGAACGTCACCATCATAGAAAAAACCATAGGCGTATCATATTTTCTGATACTAACCTAATTATTATAAAAATTAAACTTCAATTGTATTTACTACGCCACTGTCAAACGGAAACAACTATACGCCATATTGAAGCTCCACTTTGGACCCAAGGTCATTTATTAAATGCTCCTTCCTGTTGTTTTTTGTTCTAAGGATCAAACTTATAAAAAAGTTTGGCGTGACCATAATTTTGTTTATTAACTTTAACAAAGCTTTAAAGTATACACCCGGTTTTAGTTTTTAGATAATATATATCCTTATTTTTTAGGTACAGGTTTGTTTTTGGGGTCTCTATTCTCCTTATTGTTTTTTAAGAGAAAAAAATGGCCAGTAGTACTTGGTGGAGGATTTGGTATTGGTATGGCAAATAAATAAACTAAGAATTGTAAATATTAAATTAATAGTATTAAAATAATTTATTTATTAAAGTGTACAAATTGTTAATTTTGACACATTTTTGGCAAGTGCGTATTGCAGAGGTAAGTAGCACAAAGATATTGGCCCAATATTCGTAATAATATTGGACCAATATATCTTTCGTCAGATTTTTTCCTGCGCCACTAGTATAGACATATCCTGGAAACAAACGTATGTCGTTAGATATCACTTTTAGAATTCCGAAGGCATCGTTGACTATAGTTAATGATATATTGGCGTAAAATAATATGCCAATATAGGACCAACCTTGGATAAACATTGGCAATATGTTAAATTATCATTTTATGCCAATATAGGGCTAAATAAATCCAATATTGGCCCCAGATAAAATATTACGCATGCACTCGCCCCATATAGGACCAATAATTTGTGCTACTTTTATAGATTTTAATACATCGTGAAAAGTATAAATTCGATTTAAATGACCTAGCAAAGCATGAATAAAGTATTTCTATGTAGATTACAATCAAATAATAACAAGAGCAATAGAAAAAGGCCGCATAGCTACCATTACACACAGTTGGAATATTTTTTGCCGCTACTGTACCATATAATCTCGAGATGAATATCCGATAAGCAAAGAAAATAGACCCACAAGCGGAGATTATTGCATTTAATTTTTAATTACAATGCAATGAAGCAGCACTTAAACAAACATCGAGGAGGAGGAGAGGGAGGACGAGGAGAAGGCAGTGCAGGTCCTAGTAGGCGACGCCGTGCATCCTAAAGGCACCGCTATCTTCGATTACCGAGATGACGTTGCGAAAACGTTCCGTCCATCTATCACGAAAACAATATTCACGCGTGATGATTACGTTCGATCTTTTGTTTTTGTTTCGATTTCGTTATTAACTCGGTCCACTACCTGTTGCTCGTCGTGGCTTTAATCAAAGCGCGATGATGATGGTTTATGAAATTTTTTCATATTTTTCGAACGCGTTTAAAATTAACATTTTGACAACATTTATAATTTTTATTTAATTTTAGATTTTAGTGTAATCGATTATTTAAATATATATATTAGGGTGATTTTTTTTTCACGACAATTTTTATTTTTTCGCTCCCAACTCAAAATCTTGTTGAAAATGTTCAAAAAAAAAAATTCCCTGAAAATTTGAGCCCTTAATATTAACTCAAAGTACTCGACCAAAGCGTATAAAGATTTCCCATTTAAAATACACGTAAACTTTGATTATTATTTTTTTTTTAAATATCTATATCTCAGCTGCATTTTATGCTATTGGATTGTTTCAAAAAAGGATTTACTCGTAATCAAAAGTTCTACAAAAATGCTTTAGGTATGTGCCATAGCTGTAATCTGCACATGTAGGGTCACTAAATCTTATTTTAGTGAAAAATTATCATATTTTTGAAGATATTTCAAAAGTGACTGGATTCTTTGAAAAAATGTAAAGAACACACTTGTAGAATATTTAATTTTTTTTAAAAAAGGTCCTATCAGTTGAAGATTGATATTTCTTGAGATATAAAGCGTTTACATTGACAATTTATGAAATTTTTAGGATTTTCGTATCAAACTTTGTATAAATGATGATTTTCAATTGTTTATCAGTAAAATTTCATGTAATTACTACGTTTTTTCTACAGTCGGGTGATTAGAGAAAAATAAATAACTAAAACAATCAAGCATAATTATTAATAAAATAACATGTTGTATGTAATACACCTCGTTATATCAATTTTTAGGTTAGATATATCTTTTTTCTTTAAAGTTATGTTATTAATAATTATGCTAGATTGTTTGAGTTATTTATTTTTCTCTAATCACCCGACTGTAGAAAAAACGTAATTACATGAAATTTTACTGATAAACAATTGAAAATCATCATTTATACAAAGTTTGATACGAAAGTCCTAAAAATTTCATAAATTGTCAATGTAAACGCTTTATATCTCAAGAAATATCAATCTTAGCGATTCAACTGATAGGACCTTTTTTTAAAAAAATTCAATTTTCTAAAAGTTTGTTTTTTTACATTTTTTCAAAGAATCCAGTCACTTTTGAAATATCTTCAAAAATATGATAATTTTTCACTAAAATAAGATTTAGTGACCCGTACCATCCTACATGTGCAGATTACAGCTATGGCACATAAAGCATTTTTGTAGAACTTTTGATTACGAGTAAATCCTTTTTTGAAACAATCCAATAGCATAAAATGCGGCTGAGATATAGATATTTAAAAAAATAATAATCAAAGTTTACGTGTATTTTAAATAGGAAATCTTTCTACGCTTTGGTCGAGTACTTGAGTTAATATTAAGGGCTCAAATTTTCAGGGAATTTTTTTTGAACATTTTCAACAAGATTTTGAGTTGGGAGCGAAAAAATAAAAATTGTCGTGAAAAAAAAATCACCCTAATATATATATACTACTTTTTATATCATTCCATAAAATTGTTAACCCAGGTACACATAACTTTTTGCTAAGTTTACAACCAACTGTTAACTAATTGTATAAGTATAACTATAGTTTGTAATTATAACAAACATTTTGTAGATTTAATAACAAAATCTTATGTCAATAATTTAACCAAAATTCCTGTAATTTTCAAAAAGGACATTATTTTTACAAACCTTTTTGAGGCCCAGTAACAAAAATAGGTATTTGTTGGAAATTGAGAACTTAATGAAAAGAATTTTGATAAGAAATGTTGCTTTAATGACTTTGCATTTTCGTTAAATAGGTATAAGGAATCCGAATAACAATAATAACAGATTTCTGGTAATATATTATAAACATTCTGCATAGTTAACACTGATCTGGAAATAGTCAGAAGTTAGAAAACAAAACTTTCGGTAAAATATTTTCCTTCGTTAAAATATTTGTAAACCCTGGTTTTCTAAAAAAAAATATGTTAAATTTTACAAAATAAAATTAACAAACTACAAACTCATGTTAACAAATCTGATTTTTATAACAGTGTAAATAAGACGTTTGAAGATGGTCATGTTGCTGTAGAACGGCGCATAATATCGAATGATTGGAGTGTATGTGGTGCAGGGCAGCATTTCAGTGCAATGCAGTGCGTTCTGCTTTATTTCGTCTGTCAGGGAGCGCATCTTTACGACGCCCCGAGACGCATAATCTGCACTCCGGTTCTCAGGAGCTGTCCGACCGCGGTGCGCGATAAATAAACCCGTATAACCGACGGGCTCGATACCGGCCGAACGAAATAAAGATGGATATTTAATATTCAGTACGGTCTCTTCATATTGCTGCAGCAGCTGCCCACTCCGATTGAATTACTACTTTGCACAGATAACGCAGAATATTTCTCGGTTTCTTTTGCTTTATTCTCTTCCTTTTACTATTGATGCCTCGCACTCATTCAAACTGCCTCGATTGATTCTATTCAGTGCCGGATTTAAAGGTGGCGGTGAGCTTTTCCTGCAAAAATGAGATGGATTAAGTTAACTAATAAATCTTAATACTACGAATCAGTTTTATCAGTTATCAAACATGCTGTACTGCGAAAAAGAAAATTTATTTGAAAGGTGTTTTCCTACCATCTCTTTCGATAATATGTCTAAATACTTCATGCTTTCAGTATTTTATTCTTTCATTCTCTTATCCTTTAATTTTTTTTAATTTTTTCATTCTTTTATTATCTTCATTCTTTCATTATCGTTAATCTTTCATTCTCGTCATTATTTCATTCTCGTTATTCTTTTATTCTCGTCATTCTTTCATTCTCGTCATTCTTTTATTCTCATCATTCTTTCATTCTTGTCATTCTTTCATTAAGCTTAGCACAAAAAGAAGTGAGTCTTTGTGTGCTTAGCTTAATGAAAGAATGATCAGGATAAAATATTGTTATATGATATAACATTCTTTTATCCTGATCATTCTTTTATTGTCATCGTTCTTTCATTTCCGTCATTCTTTTATTCTCTTTATTTGTTTTTTTCTTTTATATTGGTAAGTATTTTATTTCAATTTTTTCATTCTTATCATTTTTTCATTGTTTCATTATTTTATTGGGCACAAAAAGACTCACTTTTTAGCCTTATAACGTTTTTTCATCCCGATCATTCTTTCATTTTCATCATTCTTTTTTCCTCTTCATTCTTTAATTTTCTTTATTCTTTCATTTTCGTCATTCTTTTATTTTCGTTATTCTTTCATCTTAGTAATTATTTCATTCTTTAATTCTCGTTATTCTTTCATTGAGCTTAGCACAAGAACAGTCACTTCTCAGCCTTATAACAAATAACATTCTTTCATTCTTTTATTCTCATAATTCTCTCATTCTCGTTATTCCTTCATCTTATCATTATTTCATTCTCGTCATTCTTTTATTCTCATATTTTTTTCATTCTCGTCATTCTTTCATTGAGCTTAGCACAAAAAGACTCACTTCTCAGCCCCATAACACATTCTTTCATTCTCATCATTCTTTTATTCTCGTCATTATTTGATTCTCGTCATTCTTTCATTCTCGCCATTCTTTCATTCTTTCATTGAGCTCAGCACAAAAAAGACTCACTTCTCAGCCTTATAACATTATTTCATCCTGATCATTCTTTCATTTTCATCATTCTTTTTTACTCGTCATTCTTTCATTCATTTTATTCTTTCATTCTTTTTATTCTTTCATTTTCGTCATTCTTTTATTCTGGTTATTCTTTTATCTTATTAATTATTTCATTCTCATCATTATTTAATTCTCGTCATTCTTTCATTGAGCTTAGCACAAGAACAGTCACTTCTCAGCCTTATAACAAATAACATTCTTTCATTTTTTATTCTCATCATTCTCGTTATTTCTTAATCTTATCATTATTTCATTCTCGTCATTCTTTCATTCTCGTCATTCTTTTATTCTTGTCATTATTTTATTCTCGTCATTCATTCATTCATTCTCGTCATTCTTTCATTGAGCTTACCACAAAAAGACTCACTTCTCAGCCCTATAACATATAACATTCTTTCATTCTCATCATTCTTTTTCTCGTCATTCTTTCATTCTCGTCATTCTTTTATTCTCGCCATTCTTTCATTCTCGTCATTCTTTCATTGAGCTCAGCACAAAAAAGACTCACTTCTCAGCCTTATAACATATAACATTATTTCATTCTTGTCATTCTTTCATTCTTTTATTGAGCTCAGTACAAAAAGACTCACTTCTTATAACATTCTTTTATCCTAGTAATTCTTTCATTCTCATCATTCTTTCATGCTCTTTATTTCATTGTCGCCATTCTCGTAATTCTTTTTTCCTTGTCATTATTTCATCCTCGTCATTCTTTAATTCTCTTCATTCTTTTATTCTCGTCATAATTTCATTATTTTATTGAGCTTAGCACAAAAGACTTACTTCTTAACATAACATATAACATTCTTTCATTCTAGTCATTCTTTCATTCTCGTCATTCTTTAATTGAGCTCAAAAAGACTCACTTCTCAGCCTTATAACATTTAACATTCTTTCATTCTAGTCATTCTTTTATTCTCATCATTCTTTCATTCTCGTCAATCTTTCAGCAGAGCTCAGCACAAAAAAAAATCCACTTCTCAGCATTAAAAACGAGTGGACCAATAAAAAAATTTGACTACTGTCAGATCCAACCAATCACTTTCTACTAAAATGTTGTATGCCATGCGGCTGAGGAGTGTCTTTTTGTGCTTCGCTCAAACTTTAAGTCAGTACAAAAAGCCTTATTTTTCAGCCTTACCGACATAAATAACAATGTTTTGGTACTAAGAAAAAAACAAATTAAATCTTGATATGTACATATTTGGTTAAAGCATTACTTCATTACCCAAGGCGCCATGCCATCATTATAAAGCCGGCACTGCTCCTACTCATTCAAACTACGATTGATTCTATTTTCTTTTTTCTTGTTTATTCTGCAACCAGTTGCTGCGACTACGCTCAATGGACCTAATGGATGGACTAGGAAGATCTGATACCCATCTGATTGATTAAAACCACAGACGATATCCTTGGGTCCCTCCAGTTAATTTAGTTGTTAAAAAGAATTTCACAGTATCCCCATAATTTAATTTAATTTCCGAGCTTATCTCAAATTATAAATGGTAGCAGTAACAGTATTTTTATGGTGGCACGAAAATTCCCGCGCTATCTGATGATTGGAAGTTTATTGATATTTTATTGGCTCTTAACAATTTCTCTCTTAAAGATGTTGTTATAAATACCTAAAAGAGACCAGTAAACCGAAATTCGAAACGATAAAAATAAAAGTGCAATGCACAGTGATAAAAAGAAAAATTGGAGTAAAATACACATAAACTTATTAATAATGATAAATAACTACTGGCGCGCGGAATTGTGCTTAGGCACTTGCTAAGTCACCTGATGTATCGCTGCAATTCTTTTAATAATAATAATAATAATAATAATGATTTATTTGCCCAACAGAACAATACATTGCAATAGTAGGACAAAAATATACAATTATATGCAAATAGAGAACCTTGGGTTTCAAATATATCTTTAGCAATAGCTAATAAATAATTTAAGCTATTAAAAAACAAATCACATGAATGGCTTATTAAATTGTAGTTGTTAGTTATAACATGAACTGGTGAGTATGCTAACATTGCTAACATTACGAGCATTATTGCAATAAAACATATTACTATTACGAGAATTAAGTCTAGGAACATGTAGATTAAACATAAATAAGATATTAGAACAGTCAATCTCGTTGTGAAAAACTTTGTACAAAAATTTTAAACCAGAACATACTCTTCGAAAATGCAGCGAATCAACATTAAATCTTTCAAGTAATAATTGATGATCAATGCCCCTGTTTGGGTACACATTATCCAGAAGTTTTAAAAACTTACATTGAACATTTTCAAGTAATATAACTGAGTTATTATAGTGCGGAGACCAAATAATAGAGCAGTATTCATTTTTAGATCTTACTAAACAGTATAAGGATTTTAAAGCGATTTCAGTTTTAAATCCTCTCGAATTTCTGCTAATAAAACCTAATAATTTACATGCTTGGGAAACTAAATTTTGTATATGACTCGAGTATGTTAATTTATTATCAAATAATATGCCAAGATCATTAACACTTTCACAAAAAGAAAGAACATTATTGTTTAAAGAGTATTGGTAAGTTATCAAATCATTCTTAAGGGAAAAAGTACAAGTTATGCATTTGGAAATGTTCAAAACCAGCTTGTTCAATTTGCACCATTGATGTACCACATTCAGATGATTCTGCAGTAAAATGCAATCTTCAATAATAATAATAATAATAATAACTTTATTGTGAAAAACAGTACAATACATGTATCACAAAAGGCATGTGTTCAGCTTCACTGATCTTCCACTCACCCATCAAACAAATATAATTTTAAATTGTAAATAAACAATAAGTATATAAAAACTAACAAATATCAACAACATATTAAAATTTCAAGATTACAAAATTTCTTTGGCTTGGATCTCTAATAAAATTTTTAAGATATTAATTTTAAAAGTCCCAAGGGATATATCACTACTCCACAAAATAAAATTTTTATTCACAATGCTGGCAGCCAAATATTCGAAGGAACTCTCAAATTTTTTTGTTTTATGGTATGGAATTGACAACAAACAATTATATCATGACTATTATATCTATATTACAACAGTGAAAATAAATATAAGGGTAATTTAGTTTTAATAATATTGAACAACATAGTCGCAAATTGCTTGTAAAAGACATTTCAAAATATTTAACCTAATATAGTGTGGACCTACATGGTCTCTGAAGCTAACATTATAGGAATATCTTAAGCAGCAGTTTTGTACTTTTTGAAGTAAATTTTGAATTTTTTTAATTAAAGTAGTCAGCACCACAATAATTAAAATTACTCAAAATAACAGCCTGACATAAATTCCATTTTACTTCACTACTTAATACCTTTTTAAACTTATACATTGATTTAAATTTCACAAAAGCACCGGAACAGAGTTTGGTAACATGCCTCTCAAAGTTCAAATTGCAGTCCATTATTACACCTAAGTTTTTAGCATAGTCTTGTAGTATTATCACAGAATCATTAATTAATATATCACAGTTTATTATTCTAGCAGTTTTTGCACATAAAATAGTTGAACCCAGTCACATAGCCACGGATTTGTTAGGATTTAATAGTAGCCCATTGTTAGTAGACCTCTCACTCACACCTTTAAGATCTTTGTTCATATTACATTTTGTTTCGTTTACATTGCATGGAAAACATGACATATACAGTTGGGTATCATCCGCATAAAGTTGAATAGAACAATAATTTAGAATATCTGGCATATCTGAAGTGAAAATTGTGAATAACAAAGGGCCCAGTATACTACCTTGAGGGACACCTTTGTTAATTCAACCGTTGTAATTCTAGCAAACAACTTTAAATCATCGGCAAATAGGAGATGTTTACAGTTTAACAAAGACGACAAATCATTTATAAATATATTAAACAGCAAAGGACCCAAATTTGATCCCTGAGGGACTCCAGACGTAGGAACAAAGCAACTAGACCTAAAACCATTAAAAAATACGTAAAGTTGGCGGACTAAATCGAACTAAACTAGAACTGTTAATTTTTCCTGAGATAGCACTGTGCGATATTGAGTCTACGTGTCCGTTTTTGCATCGACTGGCGTGTCGTTTGCGGTGGGGCAATAAACGTCCGGAGATTTAATTGTAACCGAAATAAAGAAACTCCGTGTAGTTCTTTGGTCGCGGACTTCGGAGGGCGTAAAGGGGCGAAGAGGGAACTGGTTTGTATTTTTGAATTTGTCGATAGGTCTCATTAGGCGTCCGGTAGCTTCATTTCTTAATTAACATCTTCGCGGCGTTATCTGCAGGTCTGATGTCGGCCGGTCAGCCTTTATGCGCCACTCCGATAGGGCCCCCTTTTACCGCATTTCTGTGTACGTCTACCAGTTTTATATCTCTTTGGACACGCACACGTCCTATATCAATTTGAGACGACGCAGCGTCCCTCGGTCCAATGCGATCCGCACCTTCTTCTTCTGCGACTACCTACAACCGATACTAAATTCAGTCACCACCAGATAACCAAGTGTCGTCTGAATACCTAATCCAAATGAATTTGCTTTTCCCTGGTAGGAGTGAGTTTTTAGTTTTATATTAGTTTTATATTTATATAACATGAGGTCCCATAAAACAGTCGGGAGAAAGTGTTTATGCCAATTATAAATTAGTAACTACAATATCCTAGAGTACGCTACTGATAGTAGAGAACACCTTAAAAAAACCTTTACAAAACTAACCTAGTAACTACTATAAAAGTAAGGTCTTAACTGGTTACCTATACCTACATAGGAGTCCTAAAAGTTATATAATATTTCCGGTAACCTTTAAGGAACTGCAGTACATACATTTCTCCTGTCTAAGACATTTTTTCATATTTGTGATAGATGGCGCTGTAATGAAAAAAATCAATTTTGTTGTATTTTTCTTCTGTATACGATTCTCCAATAATTTTGGAAGAAAATACTTATTTTTAAATTTTAATTAAAGTAGACCTGTGCTCAAAATGGTGGCCTTCGACTTCAATGCATTTATTTATTCGCAGTTCGTTTTAATATTATGCTAACACTGCTCTGGGATATTCCCAAATCTCTAGATAATTCTCGTGTGCTTGCTAATACATTAATTTAATTATTTCCACCTGTGACTGTTGCTCGACGAACTCTTTTTTTCGGTTGAACACTCCCGTTTGTAGTAAACTGCTTGACTGTACGGTGAAATGAAGTACGTGGTCGAATTTTATCCGGAAAACGCTGAGCGTAGATATTAACAGCATCATCAAGATTTCTGCCTGCTTCTCCATAAATCAAAATCATTTTTGAATAACTGCTTAACGAAAGGAGGTCTTTTTGTTTGCAAATTAATCTTCGAACTAAATTGATTAAATAATGCTAAACTATAAATAGTTTCTTAATACCTCAATAATAATAATTATTTATAACTAATTACCATTTTTTTATACCCCAATTAGGATTAAATTATTTAATTAACAAAATAATGTTTTTTTTACCTTAAATGAGGTTTTTTTATTAAAAATAGTTCAATAATCCTTTAAATTAAAGGATTTAAAGGTAAAAAGTGACCATGGTGCACAATTGATAATTTTCACCGAATGAAATAATGTATAAAACTTAAATATTAGTTAAAAAACTTGGGTCTTCAAAAAATCAGATTTAATTTAATAAGATAATTATTACCAAAAAAGTGATATTTTTAAAGAAAAATTATTGCAGAAATTGATTTTTTCATTACAGAGCCATCTATTACAATTATGAAAACCTATTTTTAGTAGAATGATCCGAATCTGCAATAAAAAAATTGGAAATTTTAGAGTTACCCCCTGTTCCCCCAATAAGGAGGAGAATATGAGGACCATTGATTTCCCTCCTCGAATCATTTAATTTTTATTTTAAAATTTTTTTCATAAAATGCATACTAACTGAGATAGTTTAAAGTTAAATGACTTACCCTGTATATTAAATTTGTTTATAATTCAGAAAAAAAGATCAATTAAGACACAAGAATGTGTATAGTTTAGTATTTTTAAGCTTTACTCAGCTTATATTTTTATATAAATTACTAACCTAAAATTAAAAAGCTTAGAACTGAATGGCCACTGCAGATCTAGGTAATAGTTATCACTACATGTTTTATAATTTACTTCACACCTTAACTTATATAGAGGAAATTTTAGGAATTTTAATGGTACTTTTTATCAGCATTTAAAAAACACGTAGTGGTCAAAATAACCTACGAAGGGGTAAGAAGCAAAAGGGTACAAGTGCATTTCATGCATGAAAATAAGTTGAGTGCAGAGTTGGGTATTTTGGTCCAATTTTCTCATAACGTGAAAATTGTGTTCTGCATGTTGATTAATGCATACATTGGGACAAGTATCCAGATTTGTGTAGATAGCAAAAGCTTTATTTAATAACTCCACTTGTTTTTTTGCACTTGTACCCTTTTGCTTCCTCCCCTTTCCTATATAATTCAGAGGTAACGACCATGACTATTGGTTATCTATGAGTTATATAACTTTAGGTGTTGAAGGTTGCGCGTAAAAAACCTTCCTTCTCTCTTAAAATGAATTGGTCAAAAATAACTAATTATAAGTCATATTTGACTAATTTTCATAGCCAAAAAGCAGTCACTAATAATTAGTCAAATTCTACTGAATGAATAGTCAAATTAGTAGATTAAAATTTAAAAAAGTTTTGACCCAGCCGGGGATTGAACCTAAGTCTGTTGCTTGTTAAGCTTGTCAAGCTGTTGTCATAACCCATTTGGCTATAAGTTGCTCTTATAAAAATCAATTTTATGTGTCAATAAATATTGGTCCTAATATTTTAAAGTTGAATATATTATTTGTGTTGCTGTTTTGAGCTAAACTTTTTGCATCTTTGTTTGTTTTTATGGTCCATTTAACCATGGATTTAATTCAAATAATACTTTGTTGTTGGCCGCAAACGATTAAAGAAAGTTACTTTTAACTCTCAGAAATAGTCAAAGATGGTGACTAATCTTAAATTAATCAAACTTTAACTATTTACGTAGTAAAAAGACTATATATATATTTAAACGTGAAAACGACTATTTTATTAGTAAAAATGCTGGTACTAATAGTAGAATTTTGACTATTTCATTTTAAGAGAGTTGACAATTGTGCCTTGTGCTTGGGAAGTTAATGATGTTTTATTTTGGCCGAAAAACAAAAGAAACTTATCAAGAATAATAAAGGATCCTCCATGCCAAAGGAAGACTCTATAAAATACCCACGTTTAAAAAAAGACAATTTTTTCTTTTTTATAAGTCTACCAAAGACAAACTAAAAGCGATGCTACAGAATTATGATAGTGAAAGCGATTATATCAATACTGCTATTACTCATTTTTTAAGATCTTTGAACAACACCATGCATTCAAAAATCAAGTTATGTTCCAATTTGACTTTAATTCATGTTTTGTTTATTATGACTACCTACTACTAATTATATAAAGAAAACTGAACGTACCTATTTGACGTTTTATAAAAGCAACCTAAAGAAATATTCGCAACCAGAAGTGTTAAGTTTTATTTAATGGTTCTAAAATCAAATCTAGTAACAAAATAGTGTGAATAATTTTCTTTATAAAACCCGGAGCAACAAGTTTTATAACAAAATTTACAAAAAAGTTATATAACCTTGGGGTGCTATGAACTAAAGGTAGAAAGGTAATGAATAAACAGTATTCCGCAACCATGTTAGAAAACTTTTAGCGATAAGTCACTGTGGGTTATTTTTATTACCATTATAAAACTTTTATATAAAGAATGAGAACTTCAATTTGAAATGGTATACTTGTGGTGAAACTAAAAATCAAATAAAACATAAAAATCATTGCAATTATTTGAAAAGCCTAAGGAATAATACAAGATAGCGTATTGGTAAGTAGTATATTGCAACTGGTACAAATAATGAACAACAGGAAAGTTGCTGACAATAAGACGAATATAGGTTGAAGATATAATCTGGAGATAACTGAAGTTAATAAACAGTCCGGTAATTAGAGTGATTAGAAACATGGAATGGGTTTCTAGAATGCAAAATGCAGGGAAAAAAGCGTCGAAAAAGGAACAAGTAAAAAGGAAAATGTCTACTGAAATACGCGCTGCAGGAACGGTCGGGGCAGAGATCTACAGATTCAATTTGAGATAATAATTCATGGGCAAACAAGGCTGCCAACCGACAGCTTACATTAAATGTAATATTGTAATATTCATCTGCGCCACATATTTTCACAAGGCGCCTCAATAACGACCGAGCAAATTAAAATTTATATCCGTGCGATAGCTTTACTTTTGAGTTTGCATTTTCCATCGACTATGATTTAAATAAATTATTTTTAATTGAAATATGTCATTGGGATTAACTAAATTGCATTTAGAGAATGTAAAAGATGAAATATTTTTAATTTATTTAATTTCATTTAAATTCTTTTCTATATAGGGTAAACCACATATTTAGTTATTGGAATATGCCGTTGTTTTAGATTTTAGTTTTTTTCTTATAAATACCTATATAAAAAGGATAGTTTGTTTGTAAAACTTTATTTACGTTTACTTAAAAATAAGAATATTTGAATTTTTAATATTAGTTTTATAAAAACATGCAAAAAGGTATAGTAATTGGACATTTTATAAAGTAATTGGACACATAGACCATAGTTATTGGACATACAATTTTATATAAACATAACAACTTTACATCAAATAACATAAATTGTTAAATATTTTTAAAGATAAATTGCTGTTTTAGGTAATTTTTTTATTTCGTTTTTGTAAAAATCATATAATTCATATAATATATATATTTCTTTCTCGGATTCCTCATCCCTTTTCTTTATTCTGAAGGTAACTACTAATTCCTTGGTCTGACTTCTGAAATAGTTTGTTGCAAATATCATCTTTAGATCGAAACAGGATGATTTATATACAGGGTGCCCCAAAGGTCAACGATATCCTTTGAAGGACTAATAGGTCAGCTCATGACTAATCAGAATATCAAAACATGACCTTAGTAAAAAATCATTAGTTTTTAAGATATTGGCATTTTTATGAATTTTGTGAAACTTGACACAAAATCAGTTTTTTGAGTGCCACAATTACAACATTCTATATTCTTAGATTATATTTTAATTTGCGTAACCCTGAATAGGACTGCTATAGCAGTCCTATTATTAATATATTAATTACAATTCAAAATTAAATTAATAGTAGATTTTGTAGCTGTGGCACTCGAAAAACTGATCTAAGGCGTCAAGTTTTAGAAAATTTATAAAAATGACTATATCTCAAAAACTAACGATTTTTTACTAAGGTCATATTTTGATTTTCTGCTTAGTCATGAGTTGGTCAATCAGTCCTCCAAAGGATATAGTTGACTATTGGGACACCCTGTATATATTTATTTATCTAATATTTTTTCGGGTGGTATTTTTAAAGTATTTTCCGAATTTATTAATTTTGTTGCCATTGGTTTTTTATGTTCTCTATCATGCACTTTATTTAAATCACTGTAATTCTGCAAGATGTCCTTTGACGAAGAAATCACTATATTACTTACTCTCTTAAAATGAATTAGTCAAAAATTTCATAGCAAAGCAGCCACTAATAATTCTCGTCAACAGCAATTTGTATCCAGTACATTTAGCAGTCAATTCCTATGAAATATTATTCCTGGTTCCGAAAATGTCGTCAAAAGTTAAAAGTATAAAAGTTTTTGAAATATATTCAATTTTACATATAATATGGAATTGACTATATCTCAAAAACTTCTTAACTTTTATAGTTTTTGACGGTCTTTTCGGATTCAGGGAATAATTTTACATAAGAATTGGCTGGTAAATGTCCGTGATACAAATAGAGCATGATATTGGACATATTATGTCCAATAATAGAAATATACAATTTTTACCAACCAGTAATTGGACACTGGCCATTTTACTTTTTGTTTTCAGAATTAAAATTAAAACGCATTAAAGTGACAATGTTTAAACCATAAGGAACACATTTATACCACACACTGATCTGTACACTTTTTAGATTTTTTTTATTGTAATTTAAACACAGCTTTTCTCTTAACAAAAAAAAACAAAAATCTTACCACCAAAGTAACGTGCGAACTTTTTGTCCTATATTGGACCCAAAATAAAGTAGTTTTATATTAACCGACTGAGATAGTTATAATTGTATACAGCGTCATCTAATGATTTGACTTTAAGGTAACTATTTATAGAACTCTTGTTTTAACAGTTTATTTTTGCAGTGCGGTTGTTGTACAAAACAAAATATGTCACTGAAACTGACATTGAAATTGTACCTATATTAAGTTGATTAGTGATCTGCGCATCAATGTAACGTGTTTTGGGAGTTGGCACAAAAATACGCTGGTTTTTGTCAAATATACAATTATTTAAATTAATTGGTAATTCATTATTTTTATACCCAATAATATTTGTCGTAGAAAAAGTATAGTATGCAACTCGTTTATAAACTTTTCTAGACACTTATTTTATTAAACCCTCGCTCGTGCCTAATTAAAATTCGCGACCAAGATGGCGTTAAAATATTTAAGCTATGTTGTCCTTGTAGATTGTTCATAATTAAATCCAAAACTATTCATAACTATATTGAATAATTATTTCAATAACACTTGTTTATTAGGATTATTTGCACGAGTTGCACAATAAAGTTATCTAATTAATTATTTCCACGCATAATTAATACGATTTATTTATAGCGTACTTTTTGCTTATTAAATAAATCATTTTACCTGCGCGATATTTTATTATCCATTTATGTTTACGAGTTTTTGTTTTGTTTTGTTTTTAATTACTGGCATTAGGATCAAAGTGTGAAATTGAAAACTATATCACGTTTTTAAAAATATACAGTAAAAAACATTTGTTAAGTTTACAACCAACGGTTTTCTATTAAATAATTAAATAAGTAGTTTGTAATTATAATAAACATTTTTTAGATTTAATAACAAAATCCTACCTATGTCAATAATTCAACCATATATCTTGTAATTTTAAAAAATGAC
Organism: Brassicogethes aeneus; assembly: GCA_921294245.1. Classification (NCBI taxonomy): domain Eukaryota; kingdom Metazoa; phylum Arthropoda; class Insecta; order Coleoptera; family Nitidulidae; genus Brassicogethes; species Brassicogethes aeneus. The sequence goes on from OV121135.1 coordinate 51,567,204, forward strand.
CCTATTTTTACAAACCTCGATGTAGACCCAGTAACAAAAGTATTTGTTATAAATTGGGAACTTAAATGAAAAGAATTTTGATAAGAAATGTTGCTTAATTAATCAATTTCCTTAACAAAAAAATTAACACAAACCTACATAAATGAACACAAAAAAACATTAAACATTGTATTTTTCATATTTTATCATTTAATTTTCAATTCGAAAATTTCAACATTGCCTTTGAAGTTTCATTGAAAGTTTCGCAATTTACTGAAAATTTCGCATAAATTTCACATGCGGCCTCCCCTGGGACCTTTAATTTACAACAGATTCCGAATCAATAAGAACCAGTTATCAAGCGTCTGGGCGTTTTTGTTTAGTTCGGCTTGGATTTGAATCCACTATTAGTAATTAGTCCCATATCTAATAATTGAGATATCGGTATACCCAAAATCCACCAGCCGCCACTGATGTGTGGTATTATTTGATTTTAAGATATTTATTGTATAATATGCTCAAAGTTGCTATAAATCTTATATTTTCCAATAAATTATGTATTTAATTAGTACCCTGGTATACTCGTCACTTCCCTTGCATTCAAATTTAGAAAACACAGATATTTCAGAAACTCTTTGAAAAAGTGACTGGCCCGGTCTGAAACAGTATATTTATTATATTATCTATGTTCTCATAACAAAATACTGTTTAATTTTCTCCGAAAACTATATAAACAAAATGAGGTCAAAAGTTGCCCAACTTTTGTAGAATCACCCATATAAAATTAACAAACTACAAACTTATGTTAACAAAACTGATTTTTATAACAGTGTATGTGAAATAAGTAAAACGCTTTACTCGTAGATATTACAACAAAATTTTGCAGAAAATATGCCGTGAAACTAAAACTAAAATAAATATATGATGAACTTACATAGAGGGGCAATAAACCATAAAGAAGCAGTTAGGATTTCACAATTTAAAAATCATGAGCTTCAAAGAAATCCAAAATTGTGTGCGCTTACATTCGATATTTTCTCATGACGGGCTGCATTTTAGAGTGCTTGCGGTCAATTGTATTGGGATGAGCGGTTAGCGGTTATTTGATATGGAATCTCGAATCACCATGTGATATGGTCATCGATATATGATTCGGTTTGTATCGGTTCTGAACATCACTTATTCAAAAACTCTTCATATTTCACCACCAACGTATCGCTATGCCATACCCTTGAGAACTTGTACACTAATATAAACATGAGTTTGTTAATTTTATTTTGTAAAATTTTAACATAATTTTTTGTAGAAAACCAAGGTTTGTAATTATTTTATAAAGGAAAATATTTAACCGAAAGTTTTGTAAAGGTATTTAACAAATTATTTCGTTGAAAAAGTACACGTGATTTCAGGCAGTCAATCAAAACTTTTTCCACTGACAATACGCATCAACAAGTTCAACTGACTTTAGCGTCTGCAACTTATGTTTCTGTTTACTTTATTCTAATTTGTAACGTGTTCGTAACAACTGTCCAGAGTGTTTATAATATATTACCAGAAATCTGTTATTATTGTTATTCGGATTCCTTATTTAACGAGTGTGCGATATATATATACATATACATATACATATATGTAGGTGATTCTACAAAAGTTGGACAACTTGATGTCATCAGTCAATAGAGTAGGTAAATATTTAGTATATTACAAAAGATCCAGGATTTTTTAACTTGTTCACCCAATTTTAAGGTATTTTTTCATAAGCACGTTTGTAAAAAAACATAATAAAAATTAAAAACATCAGTACCTTGGCGTGTCACAACTCCTAAATCAAATATTTGAGTGGTTTTATTTTAAAATATATTCAATTTATTTTAAATTTTTCAGTTTCACTACAAATTATAAAACATTAAATAATGTTTTTTTCATATTTTATCATAGAGTCGAATAATAGCAATTTTTAAAAAATTGATAATCTTTGTACTCACTTTTACCCGTCAGTTCTGTGTCAAACATATTAGCTCTATACTTTTCTCCTGTGACAATATTTCCAAAATTTTTGTAATTTACTTTAAATGTACAAATTATTTTGAAATAAATAAATATTATTATTATTATTATATTATTAAATGTTAAAATTCAAAATTCCTGCGAAATATTGAGGTTTAAACGTCAAGTCCTCGTTTTAACTCAAGTGTTGGTAAAAAATTACCTACAGAGCCCGCCCTTTGCACGACAGTCATCTTGAAAACAATGCAATCGGCGAAGTTGTGGTGAATGCGCGTATAGTTCCAGTCAAAATTTCAGTACTGTGGTGAGTAGTTATTTTCTTACGTATACGTATATATTTCATTGTAATTTATATAAGGCTATATGTGATTTGTTGATAAGTAGCATCCACTAATAAAAAATATTAGTAAAATACTTAATTCCGAATTATAATCTCAAATTTGTATCCCATTCATCAGTACCGTGTCGTCAGTTCCATGTTCGATGTTTCGGTTATCTTTTTTTCGCAAACTTCAATTTAAATTCTGCTTGCGCAGAACTTGTTTATTTAATGTCATTATAAATTCATATAAATTTGGTGTGGGTCCCATATTTAATAATTAAGATATTGGTATACCCAAAATCCACCAGCCGCCACTGATGTGTGGTATTATTTGATTTTAAGATATTTAATGTATAATATGCTCAAAGTTGCAATAAATCTTATATTTGCCAATAAATTATGTATTTAATTAGTACCCTGGTATACTCGTCACTTCCCTTGCATTCAAATTTAGAAAACACAGATATTTCAGAAACTGTTTGAAAAAGTGTATATTAAGTATATTTATTATATTATCTATGTTCTCATAACAAAATACTGTTTAATTTTCTCCGAAAACTATATAAACAAAATGAGGTCAAAAGTTGCCCAACTTTTGTAGAATCACCCATATACAGGGTGTTATGTAATTAATGTTATATATTAAAATGGGTTGTTCCTTAGGGTCCATAAAGAAGCACCTGAAACTTTTTTTTTCTAAATTCCAAAGTCTAAAAATAATTTATAATAACCTTTATCCTACCAAAAAGTACGCCACTGATCGACTAGGAACTTTAGGTTAATCTGGTGGATTTATTATGTTATGGTTGGTAACAACAGTGTTTCCAAAATCTCTCAAAAAAGTTGACAAACATTGTTTAAATTTAGCTTAATTACAAAAATGACAAAATTAACAATGCAAATTGTCCATTTGGCGTTTTTATTAATTGTTGGTTATTTCATTTTTGTACTGAAGGTAAATTCAAACAAAATCTGCCAACGTTTATGACAGAATCTAGTGCATTTCTTTTAAATTTTAGGTTATGTTTTCAAATTGTAAATATCTTAATTAAGGAAAGTGCTTTTGGATTTATTTCCACAAATTAAATGTTTAAAGTTTAACCTGTGAACTGGTCCCAATTTCATCTGAGAAAAAAACTGATTAAAAATTAATTTTGTGGTTATGTATTTCAAATTTCAAAGGTACTAAATTTTCTAATCATTGCTTAAGCTAATAGCTGGATCAGTAAATAAATACAGAAGGGTATTAGAGCTTTAAGGGCATAAAACTTTTGTATTTATTGAGTTTTTATTTATTTTTTGCAAGAAAAATTTTTAGTAACAATTTTTTACATCTGGCAACGCATAGCTAATTTGTTGGTTGGTATCTATGTACTCACAAAATACAGGTGTGCAGAGATAAACAAGTGTGTAACCAGTGGCGTATCACAAAAAATATAAAAAACTTCTAATGCATATTTTTTCTTTATCTTTGGAAAAATGGTTTTTTAAATATTTTTCCTTTATTCCTTATGTCAAAAGGTATTCAGTATTTTAATATATATATTTATATATAACATTAATTACATATATATTTATATATAACATTAATTACATAACACCCTGTATGTGTTAATTTTTTTGTTTGAGAAATTTATTAATAAAGCAACATTTCTTATCAAAATTCTTTTCATTTAAGTTTCCAATTTTCAACAAATACACAGAGAAAAAAGATTATTTGAATTAAATAAATTTTATTTATATCAAATAAATTATTTATTTCGATATACCCAAATAAATGTTCTTTTGAATGTAAAAAAATATTTATTTGTTTTAATTTATTTAATTTAAAATTAATTTATTCAACGCAAACAAATATTATTAGTTTGTATGAAATAAAACCAAGTAAAAAACATGTATTTTTTTAAATTAAAGAAATGTTTTTATTTACGTAAAACAGATAATTTATTTCATTTAAAATTAATTTATTTAACTTAAATACCTATAATATTTGTGTTAAAAACAATTTATTTGGATTAAGAGATATTTTTTTTTAAATTAATAAATTTTAATTTAAATTTAAGAAGAATTAATTAATTTAATTTGGATTTATTTATTTAAATTAAATAATTATTATATTTGAATTAATAAAAATTATTTATTCAGATTAAAAGATATATTTTTTTAATTAATAATGTTTTTTTTCATCTAATCTAGTAATTAATATATATTGGTATATTGGGGAGTAAAAATAAATTAATTTTTTTATGAATAAACACTAATCTTTATTGCATAAAAGTCTTATAAATACATATAGGAAACCCTAAAATATACTTCACTAACTTAAAAAATACTTATGTTAATTTTAACTTAATGTTAATGTGTGCTGCATAAATCCACCAGGGTCTGCAAATAATAATGATAAGTAATTATTTAAATTACTTACCTTTAAAAACAGGAATAAATTTCTCAAGACTCCATTCCTTTAAAAGGTCCTGCATAGTATAAAATAATATAAAATTATTTATTATTTTATTATAATGCCACACAACACTTCTCATCAACACCCTGCTCTAAATTGGAGTCTCTAAAATCACGTACATACAAAATGGAAAGCCCATTGGGTGCCTGCAGTCGCCTGATTTACAGCAACCAATAGGATGCAAGTCATGCTACTTCGACGTGAGCAAAAAAGTTTAAATAAACCTCTGCTTTAAATCAAATTACAATTTTTTTGTATTTAAATAATAATTTGTTAATTTTAAATAATTAATTTTTTTGAATTAAATCAAAATTATATTTTAAAATTAAACCATGTTTTTAAAAAAATAATATTTGTTGTTTAATTTAAACTTTTTAATTTTTTAAAACAAGTAAATTGTTTTTATAATTTAAGAAAGTCAACTTTTATTTAAACAGAATAAGTGCAATTTTGAAATAAAAGTCAGGTACTTTGTTTTAAATATATATTTTAATAAATTTGTTTTTTCCTTTTAAATAAAGACAATTATTCTTTTTAAAGAAATGTTTTTGAATTAAATTTATATTTTTTTAAATCTAATAAATAAAATTAAACAAACATTCTTGTTTGAATTAAAACATCTTTTTTCTCTGTGTACTTTTGTTACTGGGTATACAAGAAGGTATGTAAAAATAAGGTCCTTTTTGAAAATTACAAGAATTATGGTTGAATTATTTACAGGATTTTGTTATTAAATCTACAAAATGTTTTTTAAAATGACAACCTTCTTATTCAATTAGTTAACAGATCAGTTGGTTTTAAACTTAACATAAAGTTATGTGGACCTGGATTAACATGAAATCTGGTTAATATTTGGTTAAAATTAACAAATATTTTTTTACTGTGTGCTAGCAGTATACTACCATCAAAAAGTTTTATTTTTAAAAGGCTTGAGGTTAAGTAAGAATAAATTTACATAGTTGACAGTTTATAATAAAATTAAGTTTTACACAAAGTCTTTATTTTTGCAAATTTTTCTGTTCTGCAATCTTAAAGGCAATTACGGTACAATACGATAAGAACGTATTATCATCGTGTCAAGTGGTTTTTATATCCAATTATTTTTTTACGGGTCGCGCGTTAATTACCTGTATGTATTAAAATCTGCCTTAAAAGAGCATCTATTAACTGATATAGCTATAATTATTGCAAACCAAAATTGAGCTACATTATTACACCTGAGCATCTGATAAAGCCTCAAATTAGTCCGTTGTCAGTGGAATTTTTATGCTACTTATGCACTAAGTTATTACTGTAAACCGGATTTTAAAAAAATGTACGTTTTTAGAGGTAGCAAAGATTCATGATGAAAATGTTCCTTTTCTGAAATATTCTTTGAAAACTATTTTTTATAAATAAATATTGAAATATGTAAGGGTGGTTAAAAGTTCTTTTTTAAATTTTAAAAATTCTTAATATTGCCATTGACTATAAAATGTTGAAAGCCCTGTATGAGTTTATGTAGTTTATATCAAAATATCAAAACTTTGATATCAATGAGTAGTGTCAGGAACTGTTACACTACAGTAGTGATCAATATTCTGCAAATTAATTATTATTTTGAATTAAAAATAAGTGTATTACTGTTTTGCGCACTTTTCTGTATTTTTTTGGTCACATAATAATCAGGTCTCTAGCAATTACCCATAAGATTCTTTTTTTTGACCATAAATAATCTTATATGTTTGGATATTGGTTTTATTGGCATGATAATTATAATTAGTAAAGGTTTTAAATAAATAGTGTACCGTAGTCCATATATTTAAATTAGGAATTAATCGTATCTGATTGAAGAAATTAAATTAGTCGAGTTATTAGTGGGATTAAAGCTCTGTGAGCTTTAATGAACCAGCATAATTTACTTAAATGGATTAATAGAAATTGTTTAAAACTATATATGTAGTTTTATAAATGTATGAATTTATAACTATTTTATTTTATACGTAAAACCATGTTTAACTGTGAACGATTCGGTTTTGGACAAAATAAGAATGCAAAATTTACCTTCTTTCGTTAAGAACGAACAAAAATCATCAAAATATGTAGATAATTATAAAGGGGTCATATTTTGATGATTTTTGTTCTGATTTTTATTATAATGACCGAGTTAAAAAAAAGGGAATTTTGCTACTTTGTACATACAATCGATTTGTATTGTATTTAATAGTATATATATATTACGAGTTTTATTAGGCACGAGCAAAACTTGCGAGCGAGTGTTTAATACATACGAGTGTTTAATACATACGAATGTCTAAAGAAGTTTATAAAACGAGTTGCATACTTTTCAAAAATGAATTAGTCAAAAATGACTATGTATTCCTATGTAAAATTGTAGAACAGTTTTTGTATTTTCCATAAAATATGGAATTGACTATATCTCAAAAACTCCTTTACTTTTATATTTTTTACGGTACTTTCGGATTCAGCGGACAATTTTACATAAGAATACAAATTTTTGTAGACTACAGTTGTTACCCAGATAGCACAAAGAAGTACTAAAAACGTCCTGAGTATATCTTGTATCAGACATTAGTAAGTTCCGAGTACGTCCGAATCAGGTCCTGAACCTTCCCCAGGACGTTCCAGGGACATCCGATGTTACCAAATCGTCGGTCTCCAGAACGTCCTAAAGAAGACATCCTCTGGCCATCCTGAAATGCTTTATTGGGGACTAATGGACAAGCTTTACAGAATTGAAGAGTGGTATTCCCAAAGGCACAGACAGCAATATGACGTCTTAATTAAGTCTTATTTTATTAATTTGTTAAATGGATTTTATTAAAATCATTTTAATAATTTGCTCGTATTCGCTTATTTTAGGAATTGCGATTACTTCGTCTCACTTTTGTTTAAATTTAAGCGTGCTCTTCACCGGCACCGATAGACGGCCTGTTTCCCTCGTTTGGAGCTCGTCACTATCGGGTAGCCGTTTACCTAGGTCTAAGACCGTTTGGTATGAAGCACGCTCTAAATTCTACTTCGCCGCTTCTTATATCAAACACAATCAGTTACAGCGGTGAGAAGAAAGAATCGCATTAAAATGTCATAAATGTGACGTCTCCATGTTGACGTCTTAAAGAGTTAATAATATGATTTCAGTAAAAAGTAAGAAAAGAGAATACTGTAAGATATCATATAACTAAAGTCTTATTTATGATACCTACCCTTAGTAGCTTCTAATTTTGATTCCAATAAGAGGTCAGAAAAAAAGATACTTTAAGATGTTAAAAAATTTACTTCTTATTTATGAATTTATCAAAAACTCTTAATCTTGAGCTCCTAAAAATGATTTCTCTAAGATGTCATATTGTGACCTCAGTAAGATGTTTTTCAACAGACTTCGTACAGAAATCTTTCTGAATTGGATGCTGTCTAGGGGGTCTAAGTTACAAAAATAAAATTGTGAGTTAACAATGAAAAACAAATATTTTGCATATGTAAATGTTGAAATGTCTGAAACACGTTTGGAATTGCATATTCCGCTCTCCTAAAACCGTCAAACTCGCCTTCAGCTCGTGTGACAAACTCTTCACTCGAGCAGATATGCTGTATTCCAAACTTGTTACAGAATATACTATTAAGTCATTCTGCATGACACAAACTATTTTTAAATGATAATATATTATTTAACCAACTTGGCACTTAGACCCTTTGGAAATACAATGCTTCAATTACGTCCTTGGGACGTACCCAGTATATCCGCTATAATTTTCCCAAATAAGTAAGAGACTGCAGTCCATGGACGTACCCAAAACTTCCGATATAGGTCTAGGACGTTCGGACCTATGAGAGACCCGAAATGGACGTCCTGGGTACCTCTTGTGCTATCTGGGTAGTGGATCCTTTTTTACTTTGAAAACTAGTCATTTTTGACAAATTAATTTTTAGAGAGTACTATGGTATAGATACTTTATCTACGACGAACAGAAATAAGAATTTAAAGCCAATTTTATTTATTTGACATTTGACGAATTTAACCTCACTTTTTCGCAATTTATAATAAAGCTAACTTCAGTCCGTAACTAAAACCTGCCAGTCACAGCTTGTCAATGTAGGAGTAGATAATAGTATATTATGTATCAAGTTTTATAAAAGCCGTTTTAGTGACGAGTTTTATTAAACACGAGCGAAGCTTGCGAGCGAGAGTAATTTATAATAAAGCTAACTTCAGCCAGTGACTAAAATGCCCAAAAGCCACTGTTGCTAGTTTATTAGTTGTTGGCCGATTAGAAGCGAATCAGGCCTGATTGCTAGATAAACGTAAATCATCGTTTATGAATCGTCCCACATTTGTCGGATTAACGAAGAAGGCAGAGGCAGCAGAGGCAGTAAAGGCAGAAGCGGCGCTCTCTTTAGAACCGTCTGGAAAATATAAAGGTGTTGAAATATGTAACGAAATCTTCGTCTCTCTCCTTTGGGCCCGTTTATTTTTCATAATTTACAGCTGGTTAGGGCATTTTTCATTCGGATCAGTGCCATAATGTCATTGCGAAATTAAGTAGTGGTTGTTTATGAAACGGCAAAAAGTCCGTGTAACTCACTGTTACTAACGAGCCTCGATGTGTATATTTATTTTTTACGACTTCTTTTTGATTTATGCTCTCTCGCATCGCGTATTGGCCGCCATCCGCTCTTCGTCGGAATTATCACATACACTGCTCAAAGCAACTTTGGTAGTTTTTCATCATATAAAATGTCAAATGACATCGATAACACTGCTAATACAGGCACAAGAATAGATGAGGTGTTATGGCCCCTCGGTTCCCTGATTTGTCAAAAATATAATACATATATATTGTTGAATATTAATAAGACGTTCTTCTTGTAAGTGACAACGCGAATAAAGAATACATGGTATTAATCATTAAAGGTTAATAAATATACATATTTTTTACCATGCATCCATGCATTCGCATAAATTAATAAATCCTGCGAGAAAATTATCACGCATACATTGTATGATCTATGAATATTAATGTTATTGTTTAAGGAGGTTCGGGCAGTACATTGCGGGGAAAGGGGAGTTGCTTTTATACTTAATGCATAAATAGCGATAGGTAGCAACTTGCAAAAATAAAATTTACTTAGTCGTTTTTGCTATATACAAAAGTTTATATACAAAAGTGCTCTTTTAATTCCACCCTTACTTCTTAAGAAGTCCCATAAGCCAACTGAATGGCTTGTGCGGGTTAGGGGTAGGAACGGACCGCGGGCTTAAAGTCCCCTCCGAAGGACTATTACACAATAGGACAAACACAAATAAACAGCCATACCCCTGGTGGGATTCGAACCCACGACCTCCGGCTTGTAGTCAGTAGCACTAACCACTCGTCCACCGTCGGCGATACCTATATATTAGGGTGTGCCAAAAAAAGTCGATAGGTATATGTTTTTTTTACTCTCAGCCCAAAATATCATTTATCTTATAAGATATGCCCAAACAAAAATTCTGTTAGAAGGGGAGCTCGAAATTTTAATTTTAAGAGGTCCTCCATCATACTTAAATTTTTCCCATTTAAATAACATAGAAAAAAGTTTTTTAACAGTTTTTTCTCCGGCAAGCTGTGAATACATTTTTTAGATAAAGTGAATGAAAATATCTTTTTAAGCATTAAATTTTTGACATAAAACTCTATTGAGTCAAATGTCAATCGTCAAAATTTAACTTTCTACGGGTGCTTAAAGTTTGATTTTTTTTTAATTTTGCCTTTTATACATTTTGCAGCTAAACTATTGGAGATAAAACAAAAAATTAAATAACAATTTTGTAGTTCGTTCGACGCACTTTAAACAAGTCTTCAGCAATTAATCTGTATCATTAATAGCAACAAAGTTACAGACTCTTATTTTCATGCTAAAATGCACTTGTACCCTTTTCCTTTAATTTAAAAAACAGCCAATTTTAATACAAAAGGAACTGTTTACAAATAAATTGACACATTTGAATTTGAAAACGTAAAAAATAAAATTTAAACGCGGCATCATTGCGAGTTGTTGATAATTGGTTTCCATGGTAATTACCGTTAACGCTTTTAGCTTTTTTTTTTTAACATTAACTGTCAAAAGCGAAAAGCGTTACCATAGGTACAACTGTTGAAGTGACATTTCTTTATGCAGTGTTATTTAAAATCTTAAAATGAGTTATGAAAACGAATTATTGTGTTCTGTGAAACGAATTAAGTCTTCTAGAAAGACTTAAGTCACTACAAAGAAAAAATTATTAAAAAAAGTATGAAAACCAAAAATAAAGCAACAGAAATGCTGAATGCAGCGAAAGTCTCGAGAAGAGCAGAAAACAAAGATGAGAAAACCTTAAAACGAAGAAGGATTTTCTAATTATTAAAAAAAAACAATACAATTGTGTTTTTTTTTAATAATTTACTTTAGAAACGAAATTATGGGAGTCACTAAATAAATCAAACCTAGATAATCACGTGTTGCCGTTTTACTGGACATGTGATTGGCTCTATCTATAAAAGTTAAACAACAAGATAGCGCTATATCGTTTTACTGGGCATGTGATTGGCTCACGTAAGAAACGTAAGTTACGTAAGTTAAGTGGATGTAAGTTACGTAAGTTAAGTGGATGTGAATGAGCTTTGATAAAGTGCGAACGTAAAAAATCCCCCCCCCTTTATATTTTTTGGACGGGTAGGTTGAGAATTGGAAATTTTAGGATATTAAATGACAAACAAAACATTACACAAAATTTTCAAAAATGTTCGTGTCAAAAAGTATTTAATATCTATGATTCCTTACCTACCTGTTCTAAAAATAAAAGTGTGGGTTTATGTGTCACATAGGTTTTATTTATATTTAATTGAATTTAGTACCTACTTTATTACAAACGCACTTAAAGTTAAGGTTTACACAAAATACAAAACATACTTTTTTTACTCCCACCATTAAAACGCCCATTATCGTACATGTTTCCATTACACTATGATACCTTTTAAATACACATTGACAAGTTGTGGCTGTATGGCGCTTTATTCAAGGGCTGAAGTTAGCAACAGGTTTATAGTCACGGACTGAAGTTAGTTTTAAGTTAGTTAACAGTTCTAAAATGTCATACAATCGTAAAAAGGGCCTTTTTTAGAAAATAATATTAAATGTGAAAATTAATTTATTATGTTAATACAAAAATACAATACAAGTGTTAAATAGTTTCTTGACGCCAATATTTTAAAAGATTATATGAACGTTTGTAATGACATTTTGATTTCGCCGTAGTAGTGCAGTTGACTAGATTTAACTGATAAAGCGATAAAAATTTTGCGTACATTGCCCATAAAACATTATCTTCTTTTAGTGTGAAAAACTGCTTCTATATCGATTGTTAGTCTATTTTCAAGGGATAAATATTGATTTACACAGAAAAATTTAAGATTTTAACGCCGGTAGATTCCCAAGTTAGAAATTCTAACGGAAATTCCAATAAATACAACTGTCACTTTTTGCACCTTTAATATTTCCTGTGTAAGAATTTTTAATACTTTACGATAATATTTTGTAATAATAGTAACAAAAAAAATCAAATAATAACGGGCAATGTTGAAAATTACGTAAAAAATGTTTAATGGGATGGTACTATATTTTCGTATAGATGTCGCTTTACACAAATATTTAATTTAAATCATTTTTTAGATAATAAAATAAGTATTTGTCGTAGAAAAAGTATAGTATGCAACTCGTTTATAAACTTTTCTATGCACTTATTTAATTATATATAATTAGCACTCGCTCACAATCTCGCACCTACCTAATATTAAATTCGTGACTAAAATGGCGTTTATTAAACTTGATACACAATATACTATTACTTTGCGAAGAAACTAAAACCAAATTAATAAGAAATTAAATAAATGTGACGTGTAGGTACAATTCGTGGAATGCTTTGTATCTAGTTTTTCTACTGTCGGTTCGTTGCTTATTTGGCTGTAAAACGGCGAATAATTAAAATGTCAACACCGCTGCAAAAGCCATAACTCAGGGCAAAATTACTGACGAACTTTTTTCTCCGTCGTTTCGTTATAAAATTCCATATTCGAAATTCCGTGACGAGTAGAAAAGACTTTTGCAAATAATTGAGATGTATGGAATAGCCGGCACCGAGTACCGCCATATTACGACCAACGTTATATATGGCGGTTATTATTTTAATAAAATAGCACAAATTTGAGAAATTACAGAGCTGCTTAGTGGGATAAAACCAGTCTTGTGTTACTGTATCGAAAATGACATTTTAGAATCTCTTTGTAGCGCACCGACCGTGGCATACCATGGTTTCTACGGAAAGCTTTAACCACTGCCAGCCACTGTCAAGACATTCACAAAAAATTACCGCTTTTTATTTTTTATCTGTATTTATATGCAGGCTATTAGCAAACAAAATAAAAAATACCAGAATTAGCGAGCAACATAAACAGGACAGGAATTTGAAATTGGCAAGGGTAGATCCACAATCCCAGTAGACACTATTTGGTCTAGAATTGGCCAAAGATGTGCAAAAATATTGAACGTAATTGTGCAAAAAATGGTCAATGTTTCTAAAATTTAATTAAGCAACATTGACCAATATTTGGACAATTTGTCTATATTCTACACAGTAAAAAATTAAGCTCGTGTAAATTTTTTAGTGTAGGGATAAAAATATTAGAGTTGATTTGTAAGTGTAAAAGTTACACTACAAAATACACTAGGTAGCATTTACTGCTTATTAACTTTATTAAACACATTTAAAGAATATGAACATTATTCATTGGTACATTCACAATATTTATTATTAAAATAAATCAATTTCTTTGTCTGTTTTCATGGTTACTAAGAGCTCTTTTTTCTTTACACTACTAGTGCAAATTGTATCACTATTAAAGTTAAATTACACCAATAGTGGCAAAATAGACTGAAAAACCGAAATACTTTTTAAAATGCTTGGTTGGTACTTATCTACTTACGCAGTGCATATCCGGAGATACCGCTTTGTGGATGTGTGGCATTTTTGTTTAGTTAGATTTTAATTACGGTGAATCCATAAGGGGACATTCTTATTTTTTGGTAAGTATTATACTTCCTTTTTCTTTAAGCCTTAATACTCAATAAATAGCAATATGTTAAAAGGATGTCCATACCAGACCTATATTATATTTCAATAATTTACGACAGTAGGTCGGTTACTTGTAACATTATAATAATATAAATACATACGCACTTGATTTAATTTTTATTTTCAAGCGTAATGGTTGTTATATTAACTTACATTTTTATTATATTATGGAAAATTCGTACCCGTGTGGTAAATCCCCGACATACAGCCCCCTGGATTACTGATGAATTCTCAAGAACACACAGCCAGTAAAACATTGCATTGATCTAAAACTTTTACGTTTTAAGGAACCATTTTGCTTAAGCCAGCCTAGGCGTAGCTACGACTCAAATATAAAATTATATTTTAAAGGGCACCAATTTTGATAATTGTCATAGATTTTTGTTCCAAATAAATGTTTCTCTTTATTTACCTTTTCGTTTTATTCACTACCACCAATAGGTTTTACTCAAATAATAGTGTTAATTTACACTAGAAGTTTGCACTAAAAGAGTAAAATTACCTTTCTAAAATTGGAACTTTTCCAAAGTAGTGTTAATTTACACTGAACAAAAGTGGGATTTTACCCAGGAAGTGTAGAAGTACACGATTTTAGGTAAATTAACACTTTTTAAAACAGTGTAAAATTACTTTATCCTCAGTGCTATAGTGTTAAATCATACTTGCTTACTTGGGGAAAATTACACTACAAAGTAACACTAATTGTAGTGTTATAAAACAACACTATTTACTGTGGACCTGTGTGAACTCTAATTAGTGTTGCTTAGGGTTGATTTTTTTTTACTGTGTCCTTTTAAAATCCAATTTAGAGAGTATTATAAAACCAGTATACGATTAATAGCATTAAGAGCAAATAGATTTTTATTTAAATTTAAAGATTTTACTCTTGTATACTTTAAATAATTTGCATAAGAATAAGTGGCCTTTAAGAACTTTTAGTTTATCTTAAGGTTACTTTAAAACCAATATCGTTTTATTGAACATATGTATTAAAGCAAATAAATCAAAAGTATATTACAATTGTTTCTTTTGTGTTAACCTTGATAAAAAAATTGCATGTATCAGTAACATACGCCCGACGATTTTAAATTTAAGTAGCCAAAAATATATATCTTTGGTATTTTTAAATACAGCTGATATATTTTGTTAACCCTTTTAATATGAAGGTATTAGAATTCCGAGGCATATTTTATAATTAATCTTAAAAAATTTTGGACGCATAAATCCCAACGAAAGCAAATGAAGCGCAAAATTCTTGGGGATAATAAGAGACGGTCCTCCAGTGTAGTTAGGAAGAAAAAGAAGCAGTAGGCAGAGCAGAGCAGAGCAAAGTAAGAAGAGGCAGGCAAACGAGTAGGAGAAATTAAGTTGTGATACATATTTTCTGTTAGCGATACGAGCTGGAGAATGGCACGAAAACGGACCGGTAACAAAGTGTATAAATCTCGATTCGTACAGGACTAATTTACATAGAACAAACATTAAGGTCTTAATTGAAGTTCGCGTGAGTAGCTTTTATTATTCCGTAAGACTTTCTGTAAATTGGTCAAATAAATTTGCCACCGATCCGATCCGTATTGTATATTTACTTTATCTCTCGATAAATATCTGCAACGTGGGAATATTTTTTCATTAACGGCTAGTTTACGGCCACTTCTCCACTTCACTTAATCATTCTACATGCAACTAACTACATGTATATCACTGGGTTCTCCTTTTTTCAATATATTGAATACCTACATGTACGCCCTTGTTTTTACCAAACACTCTCACTTTACATATTTACAATTGTAATTACTACACAGTACGACAAAATTTGATTTTTTTCCCTCCCATGGGAGAAATGTATAGTAAATTTTAGATAGTAAAAAAAATATAGTAAAATTTACTTTAACAAATTTTTAGGGTAACAATATTATATATTCGTCAATACAACATTAAGATTGTAATACAAAATACTATTTTTTATTATACAATTTTAGTAGATTACAACACCAATATTACTAAATCATAAATGTATAATATATATTTTAATTTTTAATATGTTCGTATAGTAAATTGATTTTACTATCTACAAATAGTAATATTTACTATATGATTTAGTCAAATGTAAGGTGTACATTTAATATTATAATATATTACACATTAATAAAAAATATAGTAAAAATAAAGATACTTTTATGTTTAAGGTGAATAAACAATATATTTAAATATAATATACAATATAGTAACTCATGACATTTTAAACATTCAATTTTCTTAGTTTCTTCAATAAACTTTCTTGACCCATTACTGGTAAGAAAGAATTGAATCTACTTGGTTGCATAGGATGTACCGATTGCGGTAAAGGCCACGTCGCGACGCGTCGTTAGACGGTGTGGATCACTTGATGTTCTTACATGTCGCCTCTGTTGGCTTATTTCTTTGTTTTGGGTGTGTTCCAATACTACAAGTTGCTCGACAGTGTCGTGTCGACACTGATGATACCCAATATAGGTCAAAACACCTGTCTGTCGGTATTTGAAGTTGATGGAACGCACTCAAAACAAAAACTTTGGCGAGGTGTAGGTTCAATTCTTTCTCATAACATTTTTGTATATTAAAAAGTAAAAAAAAATATGTTACAATTTTTAATTGTTAACATATAAAAATATTCGATTTTAAAATATTTTATATTTAAAATGGCAACATAATACACATAATACATATATTTTAAAATTGGCTATATGTACTTATTAATGGAAAAAATCTAACTATAATAAGAATTAAAAACAAAATTGGTTGAGAATCATAATATTTTACCTTAAGGTTTAACATACATGGATATTTAAAAATTACTAAATATGCATAGTATCTGGCAATATACAAGATAGTTGTCCCAAATAGTAATATAAATTATAGTAAAGGGTATTATAATTCTATAGATTTTGAAAATAGACTTTAAAAATGATACCCGTGTCTCGGGGTTTTTTCAGATCTGGTCATTTTTTTAAAGTGCGATCCAATAAAATGTTATCCACGGTATTCGGCACATAATATAACAGATTCGATAACAGCTAGACTGTATATTTTTTTGAAAAATTTATTCACTGAATAAATGGACAACCATTAAGATTATTTATTTATTTTAAAATTATTTTAATTAAATACAGGGTGTTGCACATTTACGAAAAACGGGTGTTTCACGTTCGTGGTCCATTGAGAGTTTCTGAGGAAAGGTAAAAGATAATATCGATTTGAAATTTTTAAAGCGTTTATAATCTAATTAAGCCTATTTCTCTAAAATATTTTAAACAAAATGCCACTTCCGGCTTGACCGGAAGTGACATCAACTTTGTTATTTTAAATGGAACACCCCATATATTTTTACATTTTTAAATTCTACATAAAATTTTGAGTAAAATTACTGTACCATGTCCTATACCTAGAGTAAATAGTTTTGGAGTTATTAATTTGAGTTTTGGAGTTTTTGGAATCTTAAAACATTGATTAAAGGATTCCTTATCAATTTCTTAACATACCGGGTGTTTAAAATAAAAAAGTTATTAACGTTTCAAGTTAGCCCAATTTGCCCTGGGGTTTCTCATTGTTGAAAAATGTTAAAAAATTGACATGGAATTTTTTAAACAATGTTTTAAGATTCCAAACATTTTACCCCCATATCCGTAAACATAATAGCAAACATCTAGAAAACTATTCACTTTGGGTATAGGACATGTATTATAATAGTAATTTTATTCAGAATTTTATGTAGAAATTAAAAATGTAAAAATGAGTTGATGACACCGGAATTCCGGTCAAACCGGAAGTTGCATTTTGTTCTAAATATTAAAAAAATAGACTTAATGGGTTTTAAACGCTTTTAAAATTTTACTTAAAAAAAATAAAATTGTTACTTAAAAATTAAAATTAAAATTAAAATTGTTACTAAAAAAAAAAAAATTGTTATTTTCTTTAAGTATAATTTTTGTATTATGTAAAAACATTAAATTACGTACGTACCCGTTTTTTTAACCTTTATTTTAAAAATCTGTTAAAATTGTTCATGGAAAGAAAATCGTGTTGTGCATATTATGTAAATATTATTTTTAAGATGATATAGATTTGAAATCTTAACTCATTTAGAAAAAAATCGCTTTTAGATAAAATTTCATAGAAAATTGAACCATAAAAAACAGTTTGACACTTCGCACATTCATCAAGGTATTTTTATAAGAGCTCCATTACGAGGCATTTTTAAGTGATGTCTCAATTTAATGATAAAAAATAAGTAAAATCGAACGAAACATCTAGCATTCGGTGTTTTATGGTGGCTGATTAAAAAGCCACTATCTCGGGGCTTCTGAAGGTTGCTGCTGTGTTTCCTCTTAAGAAGCAATCATCAAAACTGAACCGCCAGGCAATATTTCACTGTTCTAATCTATTTATTGCTTTTCGGCCTTTGCCAAAACCTTTAGGCCACGTTTGTATTAAAATAATACCTGAATGAAATAACATTACATTTTAAATATTTGTGCAGTGCAAAATTCCTCCGTAAATAGACTAGATAAAAGAATTTTACCTTCTAGATCAAGTAGGCCAAGACCAAGACCAAAAAATTAAAGCCGTAATCAAATTTTCTAAAACATGTTTTTAATATCTCAAAATTTTCATTTGATTTTTTTCAGCCTTTTAATTTTTGCTTTTTTATTGATTTTTAGTATTTTTTAGATTGCGAGAATAGGAAACAAATAAAACAAATTTTAATCGGGCACGAGCGAGCTTGCGAGCAAGTGTTTAATTAAATAAGTGTCTAGAAAATTTTATAAACCAGTTGCATACTATACAGGGTGTCACCAAATAAGTTGTCATCCTTTACATTAAGGGTCGATATTACACGCCAATATAAGAAAGTTTTTCATCTATCATGTTTGCATTGGTATCATTTTTTTTTAATAAGTAAAGTAGAAATTTTGATAACAAAGTACCTACTAACCGATTTTGTATAAGTTTACTTGATATTACATAATACACTGTACGTACACTGTTTTAAAAATATTTTTTGTATACAACCTGGGTTTGTAATTATTTTAACAAAGGAAAATATTTTACCGAAAGTTTTGTTAAGGTAAAATGTAAGCATTTTGGAAGCATTTTGTTAATTTCAAAGGTTACAGATTATTTTGTTAATGTTCAACAAATTATTCCGTTGAAAAAGTACACGTGATTTCAGGCAGCCAATCAAAACAATTTCAAGCACACCACACTTATCAACAAGTTGTGTCAGCGTCAACGGGTGTTTATAATATTTAAGGGTGATATAGTGAAGTTAAAGTAAGTGTTTTAGTAGTATTGTTATAACAATATAACTATAGTTATATTGCACCAAATTTCTATATAATTTGATGTCTTCATCATGAAATTGACATGGAATTTTGTTATTAAATCTACAAAATATTAATACCTGTTTCTTGGATTAATAATATCATTGTTTTTAGAGGTAAAAACAATAATATATAGGATATGTCAGTGACATTTTGTTTTGGCGTGTACTATTATCCTTCCAAATGACAATTTATTAGGTGACACCCAGTACTTTTTCTACGACAAATACTAATTATAATCTTAAAAAGACTTAAATCAAATATTTTTATAGAGCGACATCTATAAAAAAATAGAGTACCTCGCGTAACAAATTCTAACTTGGGAATCTGTATTACCGGCGCGTCAGTCAAAATGTCAAATTTGTATGTGCAAATCAAAATTTATACCTTAGAAATGGACTAACAACCGTTTAAATTATGATATAGAAGCAGTTTTTCACAGTAAAAGTGAAGAGAATGCTTTTAGTTAAATACAGATTACTGCCGGCAAAATCAAAAGTTCAGTACAAACTTGTTTTGAGACAATACAATAATTTCCACATTATTATTTCAAAAGATGTTAACGATTGTATGACATTTGACAACTGTCAACTAACTTCAGCCGGTGACTAAAACGCCATAAAGCCACAACTTGTGTATTTAAAAGATAACTTGTTGTACGATAACGGGCGTTTTAAAGGTGGGAGTAGAAAAAATAAGTAAAATAGGTTTTCAAAAATGATCCTTGTTGAACATTTTATGTATCTCTTAATGACTAAAAATATCCAAAGATTCGTTTGTGGTACTTTTTCAATGCAATTAAAGCCAAGACAGGGTTCGTTATTGTGCTATATTTCATGGAAACGCACCTTAAGTCATCTATCCGGATGATGGAGCTGAGAGGCAGCGATCTCATTGTGAAGAACCAATAAAGGTTTTTTTATTGGTGCGCTAGCAATTAACAAGTTTATTACAACGGATTATCGCATGACTTTATCTAAAGTAATTTCAATACTAATTGATTTTATGTGGTCGCTGATGTTGCCTGTCTCTGTTCCCTCAGCGGTAATTTCGACCAAGCTTCTCTGTGCCACGGTAGCCGACTATTAAATCTAGTATGCTATGCTTTTAATTTTTTCGAAAAGTCTCAGTAACCAGGTTATCTTTTTTAAATTCTAAAATCATAAAATCCAATCCTACACACAGTAGAGTTGATTTGTAAGTGTAAAAGTTACACTACAAAATACACTAGGTAGCATTTAGTGCTTATTAACTTTATTAAACACATTTAAAGAATATGAACATTATTCATTGGTACATTCACACTATTTATTATTAAACTAAATCAAAAGTGTAGAAAAACTTGCGAGTGTTTATTACCCCTTAATGTGTTAAATAGTGAAAAAATGTACACTACAGTGCATGCCAATTTCTTTGTCTGTTTTGATGTTACTAAGAGCTCTTTTTTCTTTACACTACTAGTGCACATTGTATCACAATTAAAGTTAAATTACACCAATAGTGGCAAAATAGACTGAAGAAACTAGTAATAACCGAAATGCGTTTTAAAATGTTTGGTTGGTACCTATCTACGCAGTGCATATCCGGAGATACCGCGTTGTGGAAGTGTGGCATTTTTGTTCAGTTAGATTTTAATTACGGTGAATTCATAAGGGGACATTCTTATTTTTTGGTAAGTATTATACTTCCTTTTTCTTTAAGCCTTAATACTCAATAAATACCAATATGTTTAAAGGATGTCCATGTCCGGGTATACCCGACCTATATTATATATCAATAATTTACGGCAGTAGGTCGGGTACTTGTAACATTAATAATATAAATACATACACACTTGATTTACTTTTTATTTTCAAGCGTAATAGTTGTTGTATTAACCTATACCTAAATTTTTATTAATATTATGGAAAATTTGTACACGTGTGGTAAATCCCCGACATAGAGCCGCCTGACGCCTCTCTACCAATGGAATCACCCATTTTTAATAACAGAAAAATTGATTACTGATGAATTCCAAGATAATTCATTACTTGCAAGTTGACAGCCAGTAAAACATTGCATTGATCTAAAACTTTTACGTTTTAAGGAACCATTTTTCTTAAGCTAGCCATTCGACTCAAATATAAAATGATATTTTAAAAGGCACCGATTTTGATAATTGTCATAGATTTTTATTCCAAATAAATGTTTCTCTTTATTTACCTTTTCGTTTTATTCACTATCACCAATAGGTTCTACTCAAATAATAGTGTTAATTTACACTAGAAGTTTGCAATAAAAGAGTAAAAGTACCTTTCTAAAATTAGAACTTTTCCAAAGTAGTGTAAATTTACACTGAACAAAAGTGGGATTTTACCCAGGAAGTGTTTTTAATACAGTGTAAAATTACTTTATCCTCAGTGCTATAGTGTTAAATCATACTTGCTTACTTGGGGAAAATTATACTACAAATTAACTCTAATTGTAGTGTTATAAAACAACACTATTTAGTGTGGACCTGTGTGAACTCTAATTTGTGTTGCTTGGAGTTGATTTTTTACTGTGCACGAAAGCGGTCTCATAATCGCCGATCTATTTAACTATGCCCACCTCTCCAAGTTACGTGTAACTCGTTCACGAAAAAGCGAAACATTAATTCAGGCGATAAAGACCTTTTTTACATATTATCGCTCCACTAAGTTTAACTTTTATTGCCGATCCGGGCAATTTTTAATTGGTAATTAAGTTTAAAGAGAAATTGTTAAAGAATATTGGTTTAAATGTTTCATTTAAATTTTACGATTTTCGCTAATGGAAATTAACGTAGTTAACTGTTCATGAATTGTACTTCTTAACGATTATTCCAAATTATATGCCTGTTTGATAAAAATAGTATTTAAACTGCCACGTTTTATGTGAATCTAATAATTAGCAAGAATTACAAGAAGTCCATTACGTGTTTAATGCTAATTCAAACCGCAAATTAACATTCCACAGAAGAATGTTTTATTGTATCACAACAATGGTAAAAATCATCAATGATTTATAAAGAATAATGATCGGCATATTGTGATGGATTAAAGGTTATTTCTATCACAATAAGGCACAGTGTGCAATTGTGTAAATTCTTCGGGACAATAAAATCCATACAATGACACAAAAAGATATTAATTTGATTTCCCAGTGCACCATGAATACAAATTTTGTTCCTTTTATAGCCTTTTTAAAAGGAACTGTACACCCCATGAATATTTTTTTAGAGAATTTTGACATAAAAATTTGTCTTTAAGGTTAATATACACTCACAGGCAAAATAATCGATCGAATTTTTTTATTTGATGTCGGATTTAAACGAATGTTAAAGAATATTGTAGATAAATTAATGGACAATCGCTCACATTTTAAAAAATTACTAAAAATAGACGTACGTTTATAATATACAGGTTTAAACAAAAATATGTTTTTTACCATAAGTTTAAGACACTCTGTAGAGTGGCAAAACCGTATATTGTTCTAAATTAAGTTTTATTTATCAAGTCACATCTATTCTTAACAGTTTTGTTTTTGGTTCACCTCGATATATTTATTTTTGTGGAAAATATGGATTTTTTAAAAAAACATTGCAATTTCCAATATTTTTCTGTATGAAGAACTTAGGTTGCTATGGTCCATCCATAGGCTATGGAGAATGACAGTGACAGTTTTGTTGAATCATACCATACTTGGACATGTCATACACGGCTTTCAAAAGCTATCAAATTGTTTTTTGCAAATTAATGTTTAAATTTTAAGGTTCTTCTTACTTTAAAAAATGGATATGTCTCCGACTGATGTTGCCAGAGCCATTAATTTAATCCAGGATGGACGGTCACAGTATTACGTGGCAAGTGTTTTAAACGTCACAAGAAGTTAAGTACAAAGGGCAACATCAGTCGGAGACTTTTTAAAAGACAGCTCAAAATTAACACATTAATTTACAAAAAACAATTTGATAGCTTTTGAAAGATGTATATGACATGTCCAAGTATGGGATGATTCAACAAAACTGTCACTGTCATCCTCCGTAGGCTACGGATGGACCCTAATAACCTTAGTTCTTCATACAGGAAAAATATTGGAAATTTCAATGTTTTTTAAAAAAAATCCATATTTTCCACAAAAATAAATATATCAAGGTGAACCAAAAACAAAACTGTTAAAAATAGATGTGACTTAATAATTAAAACTTAATTTAGAACAATATACGGTTTTTCCACTATACAGAGTGTCTTAAACTTATGGTAAAAAACATCTTTTTGTTTAAACCTGTATATTATAAACGTACGTGTATTTTTTAGTAGTTTTTAAAATGTGAGCGATTTTCCATTAATGTATCTACAATATTCTTTAATATTTGTTTAAATACAAAAACAAATAAAAAAAGTTATTTGCGATTGAAATTCATAGAAAATTTGTGTGGATCGAATATTTTGCCTGTGAGTGTAGATACCGGACTAAGTAAAAATAAAAACTATTCGGTCGGGTTCGTTCTTTTCCACCGTTGGTATCTCCAGGAAATAAAATGTTTACTCAAAACAATGTTTCAATTAATTGAAATTGGAAACTAATAAAGGAATATTAATGCAAATCGGACACCCAATTATAAAAATACACTGATTTATACCAATTAAGGATAATTATTATTATAATGCAGACATGAATTCTATTATTTATTTATAATCAGCCACCATAAAGTCACCTTCAATGCGGCAATAATTTCACAATTATTAAAATATTAATCGTAAAATAACAATTATTTTCTACATCAATAAATAAATAATTTTTTATGTGTATTAAATACATTGAAATGCGCTTTACTTTCATCGAGCTAAAACAAAGTAAATGCCCAATGTCAATAAAATTAATTATTGCTTATTACTATTATTATTTAATCTATTTAAGTTGCAATCGAAGGTCTTGTGATGAACCTAATATACAGGGGGATTTTTGACCAGGGAAAATATACTGCAACTGTTCTTCGTCAGTTTTGGAACAAAAATTATTTTGTTTTTATTCTATATACCACCCAATAAACATTTTTGTTTATATAGTGGTTTCCTAAATGTTATATCAACCAAATTATAAAACCTAAATTTCTTAATTTGGTTACAGAAATAATTATTTCACTCTTATATACTCTATAGAGCTTATTTGGGGAGTTTATAAAGGTTATCGGTACCTATTTTAGTAATACTATAAAATCCAAGTTTTATAACTAGAGATAACAGGAATATAATGGAAGCCACTATATAACTTCCTAAAGAACTGCTACGGCTTTTTTCCTTCTTTTAATATTTCCCTCTTCCTCAGGCACATTTAAAATATATATTTCTTCGTAGGTACGCTATATTTCTTATTATCATCTTATTCATTAACTAAATATTTTGATTTTTTACTCAATAGTCGTATACGACTTAAAGAGCAAAGAAATTTTTATTGTAAATATGTACACAATACTTTGAAAAACAGCAGTGGACATCAAAATACCAAAACATAAATATATTTTATACTATTAAAAAATATATGAATATTTTTTTTAAATACATTAATATATCTCTTTTGCTTACATCAAACAAAGTGTTAAATTTTTTACCTTGGAATACAATTCGATTAACATTTATTTTATGTAAAAAACAATCATGGCAGAAAGAATGTATTAACCTTGAGCCCTCTTATATTACTCATAGTAATTTTATATAACCTAAGGTACAACCATCTAACCGCTTAAAACTAGTGTTCTCTCTAAAAATGAATTAGTCAAAAATGATTAATTTAATAGTTATTAGTGGCTGCTTTTTACTTGTACCATGGTTAACCATGAAATACCATGGTATCCCAAAATTTAACAGCCAATTCTTATGTAAAATTATGCCCTGAATCCGAAAATACCGTCAAAAGTAGAACAGTTTTTGAGATATAGTCAATTTTTCATTTAATATGGAATTGAATATATCTCAAAAACTGTTCCATTTTCATAATTTTTGACTTTTGACGACATTTTCGGATTCAGGGGACAATTTTACATAAGAATTGGCTGTTATATTTTGGGATACCATGGTATTCCTTGGTTAACCATGGTACAAGTGAAAAAGCAGCCACTAAAACTATTAAATTAGTCATTTTTGACTAATTCATTTTTAGAGAGTTAATAATATGATATTACTTATATATTATATTATTTATTATATGCTAAATATTTTTATTTCAAACAATTTTTAATTAAAAAAAAAAATTGAAAAAGCGTTGCGTTGAAAGCCAATACCATGCTTATTTTTTTCAATTACTAAAAATTTTTGTTTTATTAAGCACATAAATAATTAACTCACAATTTTAAAGAGACAATAGTTTTATAAAACAGGTAACAATAAACTTTATAAAACTCTTTTATAAACGCACTGGTTACGGTTACTATAGGTTATATAAAATGTTTGTAGAAATAATTATATAACTTAATTATATACCTAGAGTTTACTGTAACCTTATATGACCATTATAAAACTAGTAAATTAAATGGCAATATTATAAAACCTTGTTATACTCTTATATAATTTGACAACCCTTATATAACTTTTATATATTTTATTGGGCAGTACACTCATCGCCGAAGCAAATGTTTTTTAGTATTTGGATCTGATTTGTTATTTTATTGGTCATGATTTCACAAAATTCTAAACGCCTGTCTGGGTCATCATCGTCAAGTTCTTCTCAAAAAATTTCTCCAAAAACATACACATTACATTGAGGATTTAAATATATTTCGCGACAAAATTTTTAAAATAATAAAAATAGACTTATGGGAGTTATTTTCTGCATTTAATTTAAACAGCAAACTTTATAAAACTCTTTTATAAACCCACTGGGAACGGTTACTATAGGTTATATAAAATGTTTGTAGAAATAATTATATAACCTAATTATATACCTAGAGTTAACAGTAACCTAATATGACCATTATAAAACTAGTAAACTAAATGACAATATTATAAAACCTTGTTATATTCTTATTCAATTTGACAACCCTTATATAACTTTTATATATTTTATTGGGCAGTACCTTCATCGCCGAAGCAAATTTTTTTTAGTATTTGGATCTGATTTGTTATTTTATTGGTCATGATTTGCCTGTCTAAGTCATTATCGCCAAGTTCTTCTAAAAAAATTCACCAAAAACATACACATTACATTGAGGATTTAAATATATTTCGCGACAAATTTTTAAAATAATAAAAATAGACTCATATGGGAGTTATTTTCTGCATTTAATTTAAACAGCAAACTTTATAAAACTCTTTTATAAACCCACTGGTAACGGTTACTATAGGTTATATAAAATGTTTGTAGAAATAATTATATAACCTAATTATATACCTAGAGTTTACAGTAACCTTATGTGTCCATTATAAAACTATAGTAAACTAAATGGCAATTTTATAAAACCTTGTTATAGTCTTATTCAATTTTACAACCCTTATATAACCTTTATATATTTTATTGGGCAGTACACTCATCGCCGAAGCAAATTTTTTTTAGTATTAGTTTAGTACTGTTAAATAGCAATTAATTTTTATCTCGTTAATATCATAAATTTAACACGCAGTAGTTCTTAACCTTGCCAATGCTATAGATGGTAAAAAGATGCTACTTATCGATTAAATAATAAAACAGCAATTAAAAAATAATACTTTAACATCGACAGGAAATTGGCCGAGCAAATGAACGTACGAATGAGAAAAAGCTGAGCGCATTCCAATTTTAATTTAATTTCGATATAAATCAGAGCGATCCAAGCCACGGTAAGTAATTAATTGTTCAAATAGATAATTTTTAGAGAGCACTAAAATGTGAGCTTTAATTATAACAAATGCGTAGGTAACGCCATGCAAAACTGCTAATGCAATATTATTTATTAAAAGCATAGAGTTATTCATTTCAGAAATTAATAACCTTGTTATTAAAGTAAACCGTATAAAATAATAACAACTCAATAATCTTATTGACATGTTTAGTAGCGGAGCAAAAATAAAAAATTATATTTATGAAATTCTTATTAGTCATAAAACCGCAAAAGTCTGGAACCATATTGAGCGAATTCTAGTTAACATTTTTTAACAGCCGACATAAAAATATTGAATGATAATATACGGCCGAAAATCCCATCAGAACTTGATGTTTTAACAATTTTTACACTTTATTCCGCCTTATCCTTATAGGTGGTTAAAAACTTGGACGATTTTACGACACATGCCAGGCAAATTGGTTATTAAATACTCTTAAAAATAAGCCAAAATTAAGTCCTTGTGCTAATAGCATGCGGTTTTATTATTCAATTAAATAATGTTTATATTTTACGATCCCTTCATGCATTTCCTATTAGCGCATCGGGTTTTACAGCATACATTAAAACATCATCCCTAAAGAGCTCACTCTACATTCAATTACATTATAATTTGCAAGAAATGCATATTAAAGGGGGGCATAATTCAATTTAACTTATATATATACCTGTTGTTTAGAAAAAAAATAAGTAAATTCTTCATTTTACGAGAATAATTTCTTAAGATATCTTATGTATACATAAGATATAAGATTATAACCAAAACAAATTGCATTCAGATTTAAAAAATGTTATACAAACCATAAAATAATCTAAAATTATAAAGTCTATTAATTATTCTTATTTTGAAGACACAAAATTATCATATTTTCCTAAAATTTATTAAAAAATTACTTTACCAGATTTTGTCCCACGCGTTTTGTCTCATTATTCTGGAAACAAAAAAAAATTGAGATCCTAAATGATAAAATAAAATATTTAAAAAATTCTCAATATCCTGTTAATTTAAGATTTAAAATATTTTTGTTATCAAACTTAATTTAAAACTCACAATAATATATAAAGTTTAAAGATATTATAATATATTAAGCATCAAGTTTGATAAACGCCATTTTAGTCACGAATTTTAAGAAAATATTTTATCCTTTGATTTTTTTATTAATATAATTGCAAAATATTATCAGTTTCTTACATCAAAAGAGAAGAGAATGTTTAATGGGCACTCTACGCAAAATTTGTAACGCTTTATCAGTTATCAAATATTGGCGACAAGAAACTATTTAATACTTTAATATTTTTGTATTGAGATAATAAAATAATTTTCTCATTTAGTAATATTTTACAAGGCACTTTATTTATTTAATTTATAATAAAATATTTAAATTTTACCAAAATTAAAATGAATGATTTATTGAGGGTATTTGATAAGCAAACTGAAACAAAATGTAACATATATAAACAATTTAAGGAAATTCTTAGTTTAAAAAATGGAATCCAAATAGTTCACTTTAATATACACTGAAAGAAATATATGTTTGTTTTAGCATTGCATTGTGGTTCATATATGGACTACCACATACATTGCTAAAACAAACATATATTATATTTAGTTTTAACATAAT
This sequence comes from Brassicogethes aeneus, assembly GCA_921294245.1. Taxonomy (NCBI): domain Eukaryota; kingdom Metazoa; phylum Arthropoda; class Insecta; order Coleoptera; family Nitidulidae; genus Brassicogethes; species Brassicogethes aeneus. The sequence goes on from OV121135.1 coordinate 51,595,958, forward strand.
ATGTTAAAACTAAATATAAAAATGGTTAAGGTAAATATATTTTATGTGGTAGTCCACATACATTGCTAAAACAAACATATATTTCTTTCAGTGTAAGAAGCATTAGAAGAAATTTTGAGGAGCTCTTAATATATTTGCAAGGCTATAGTGAAACTTTCGACATTATTGTATTATCGGAAACGTGGAAAATTGAACATGTAAATCAATTTAACATAAAAAACTATAAACTTTATTATAACTCTTCCAATTTTAATCAAAACGATGGTTTGGTTGTTTATATTAATGAGAGTATAAATGCACAGGTAGCTATTGTAAATCTAACTGAAACAAATCTGCTTAGAATTAATCTAACCCATAAAAACTTAAATTTAGGTATAAGTGCATCTTATAGACTACCATCTATAAATTTACAGACATACATAAATGATTTAAATACATATTTCAATGATATTATCCAAATGCCTATTGAAATATTTTTAGGCGACATAAACATAGACATAAGCAATAATAAAGATATTTCAGCAATAAGATACCAAAATTTGCTAAATGAAAATGGATTTATATCATACATTGATGCATCTACACGAATTTTAAATGGTTCAAACAGTATTATTGACCATATATTTGTAAAACTTAAAAACTTACAATTTTCTCCTAATATTAACTCGGCAGTAATTGAAACTAACCTTACAGATCATTTCTCTACATTTATAAACTTATCGAATCATACTCATAAAATTTCAAATATAAATAAAATATATGAGATAAAAACTATTAATTATATTAAATTAAAAGAGTTCATGAATGGAGAGAATTGGTCGGAGGTTTTAAAAAAAATAGATGTACAAACTGCATATGATAATTTTATTACGACATTAAACAAGTTAATTGCTAAAGCTACAAAAATTAAAAAAAATAATGAAAAAAATAAATGTAAAAAACTAAAACCTTGGATAACAAATAACCTAATTGATTGTATTCATTATAGAGATTACCTGAAAAAAAAACTAAATAAGCATTATACTGAGGAACTTAAAATCGAATATACGCAATATAGAAACAAACTCAATGTCATAATAAAAAACTTTAAAAATGATTATTATAAAGTTAAAATACAGGATAATATAACTAATTTTAAAAAAGTATGGGAACAAGTGAATGAAGCTACAAATACTAAATCAAAAAATCGTTTACAGTCAAATATAGAAGTTTATAATAAAAATAACATCGTGGTTTCGGATAAACAAGAGGTGTCAAATATTTTTAATAAATTTTTTATTGAGGTAGGCTCACAAATGGCAAGTAAAATTAAAAAAAACATGATGACATTTAAAAATAATACGCCTTTATCTTCATCTTTATATTTGCAAAATGTGACAGAAAATGAAATCATAATTTATTTCTAAACTAAAAAACAATGCGTCTTGCGGTTCTGATGGTATAAGTTCCATATTAATAAAAAATATACATCAACATTTAATATTACCTTTACACTATATTATAAACTTGTGTTTTCGAACTTCTCAAATCCCTGTTCAATGGAAAGATTCTGTTGTTACCCCTATACATAAATCCGGAGATATAAAAAACGTAAGTAACTATCGACCCATATCTGTCATTTCAAACTTTGCCAAGATTTTTGAACAGTGTCTAAGGTCTAGATTGGTGTCATTTTTGGATTATCACAGTATACTGAATAATAAACAATTTGGTTTCAGAAAGAACAGAAACACTGAATCTGCTATATTAAACTTAACAAGTGAAATTACTTTAAGCTTAAATTCAAATAAGAAATGCATTGTAGTATTCTTAGACTTAGCAAAAGCCTTCGACACTGTATCTCATAGTCTACTACTTGATAGATTAGAGGAAAATGGAATAAGAGGTAACACTTTAAATATCTTTAAACACTATTTAGAGAATAGGATGCAGAAGGTTAAAATTAATCAGTATTTTAGTGAGTCATCAATGATTACTATGGGAGTACCACAGGGAACAGTACTAGGTCCCATACTATTTTTAATCTACATAAATAGTATTTTAAAAATTCCTGGCTTTAAAGGGCAAATTACGTCATATGCAGATGATACTGCCATAGTATTTGTAGGAGACTCATGGAAGCAAGTATACGAGATAGCAGAAACCGACTTGACTAAAATCCAAGCATGGTTATCCAGTAGCCTGCTAAGTTTAAATATATCTAAAACTAAATTCATAAGTTTTTCCCTAACAAGTGATGGTCAACCTCACAGCTCAGATTTATTTATTCACTCAATCTCTTGTAATAAAATAAACTGTAACTTTCCAAAGATTAACAAAACATCCAAAATAAAATATTTAGGAGTTGTGGTTGACCAGCATTTGCGATGGAATGATCATGTTGAATCAATAACTAAAAATATTCGAATGCTAATTTATAAATTTTATCAATTAAGAGACATCCTAAATAAGAAGTGTCTTGCCTTGGTGTATAACTCACTCGTTGAATCGACTCTAAGATATTGTATTGTAATATGGGGTGGTTCTTTTAGTAATTGCTTAAATATGCTGGAAGTAACACAAAACTCCATTTTAAAAGTGATGTTAAAAAAAAATAAACGATTCTCTACGAGTGAGTTGTACAATCTGGCGGGTGTGCTTAATATACGTAACCTTTATAAACACCAATGCTTAATATGGATACGAAATGATGACTTTAATCAATTATCAAACATAAATAATGCTTATCGTACTAGATCCGTTGAAAATAGTAACCTTCTTTTGCCTCTCTTTAAAAAAACTCATTTACAAAGAAGCGTTTTTTATTTTGGACCTAAGCTGTATAATGAAATACCTATAAAATTAAAAAATATTAAAACAAAATATAAATATAGACTAGAAACTAAAACTTTTTTATTGAACAAGCCGACGTTTTGCGACAATTTATTTAAAAAAAACGCTTTTTAAATAAATAGTTGCCCATGCATTTATACCTTCACATAAACTTTCTTATAAACTTTCATAATATATATTATAAACCGTACCATACACATTTTACTTTGAAATCTATTTGAGATACCCTCGGATTCCTTTTGTTTCTTTTATTTCTCATTGTTTATCATAAACTTTATTTTATTAATTTTGGTTGACTTTCTTTTTCTTCATTGTACATGAATATATTTTGTTTTATCTTTATATCTTTATAAAAATGTTAAAAATAATTTTATAAACTTATTTGTTTAATCCAGTTTATTTTTGGAAAATGCACAATTCAACCATCCTATGGTTAGGTGCTTTCCAAGATGATGAATAAATTTGAAATTTGAATTTGAATTTGAATTTGAATTTTAACGATTGTGTGACATTTTATAACTGTCAACTAACTTAAAAGTAACTTCAGACCGTGACTAAAAACCTGTTGCTAACTTCAGCCCGTGACTAAAGCGATACAGCTTGTAAATGTGTTTTTAAAGTGTTATGGAAACATGTTTTAAAGGTGGGAGTAAAAAACATTAATTTAAGTCTTTTTATTTAACAGACAATATGCACGTAATATTTGAAAACTCAAACGAAAACATTGAACAGGGCAGTATTTAAAGCTAAAGATATCTAAAAAAAAAGTGCATTTAAATCTTCATTTATATTTGAAAATTTTTACTTCCATAAAAGTCCGAGCCCCAATATAACATCAGACAACAAAAAAAAAACCCAAATAAACCCAGCGAAATCAAGTAAGCAACCAAAATACCTCGATGCACTTAATGACTGAAGAGAATCTCTGCAAAAATCAAACACCACTGAATTCACCAATAAGGACCGCGCTGGCCACCTGTCCATTTTGTGTTTTGTTCTTTTTTCTGGTGCAATTTTTTTCCAATGGAAACTTTGATTTATTCTGCGTATATTTCTGCAAATAGCCAACTTAATTTATTTCATTATAAAAACCAAGTTAGATTGCGAAAAAAAAATCGACAAAAAGTTGACCCACTATGAGATAAATTAGTTATTTATTAAAAAAAATAAAAAATTGCAAACTTTAAAAAATATTTCTCTAGAAAACTAAAAAATATTCACTCAAGTTCTAACATGACTAAATACTTGTTAAAACATTATATTTTTTCTAAAAAGTACGTTTAAAAACAAAGAAAATTGAAAAAAATATCGATTAGTTTTTAAAAAGCACCATTTAAAAAAATAGAACTAGTAAACTAAGGCGTTTTTAGTGGGGTAGTATAAAATTTAAAAATTTCAGCCAAATCGAAAGGGTTGACTTGGCATGACATACTACGATTATTATTACCATATATTTTTCATTCCTGGAGTAACATCATCGATATTCGCCCTGGGGGATATCCATGCTAGCTATATATACGAGGTGTTCAGAAAATATCGGGAATATTCGTTTTTTGAAACAAATATTTATTTATTCGTCTACATTAATGTTGTCGCCTTCAAAATAGTCCCCATTGGATATTATGGACATGTGCCAGCTCTTCTTCCAATACTCGAAACACTTCTAAAACTTGATCTTTGGGATAGCCTTTAGTTCTTTCAGCGATGCGCTTTTAATGTCATCTATGCTTGCAAAACGACGGCCCTTTAAGGTTCTCTTTATTTTTGGGAGTAGGAAAAAGTCAGACAGAGGCATGTCTGGCGAATATGGAGGCTGGGGCATCATTACAGTATTGTTTTTGGCCAAAAATTTTGTTCAAAATTTAACAATTTTAGAACAAATTTTGCTGCCACGCGTTTCATACCCAAAACATTCGAAAAAATTTCATGGGGTGAGCCAATCGATATACCAACATCATCAGAGACTTCTTCCACTTTTTCCATGTTTTTATCGGTTGTTAATGTACTTGTGCGTTTGGGGCTTTCCTCATCTTCAACGTTTTCACGGCCATCTTGGAAACCCCTTGTAAACTCTTGTTTTACGTATAGCAGACTCACTATAGGCCTTTGTTAACATTTCACAGAATCTATTTCATTTTTTAAGCAAAATTGGATACAAATTCTTTGATCCATTTCTTTTAACGAATGAAAAATCGCCGAGCTTATAAAACACGTCTAACCTTAGCGGCTGCCACAGACAAAGTAAACAATATAAACAGCTAAAGTTTTTATTATACTTCGGGGGCACATAGCAACATAATAAAGAAAACTTTATGACAACCGGACCCTCCGAACCGCGAAATTTAACAATTCCCGTTATTTTCTGAACACACCTCGTATACCATATTAATTTTACATCGTTTTTTATTTGAGTTATTTAAGCCCCTTTTTATAAAATTCCATAAAGTTTAAATACCACCTTTTAAGTTTTGATAGACAAATGCCATTAACAAATTAGCATAAATTAAAAGGAAAAGAAAAAGGAAGTCACTCGCATAGTGCCGCCACCAATTTTAACCATAACTTTTGACGAAACAGGTGTTCCATTCACTAACTGAAATATTCTAGAAATACGTCTTCAAACCCATCAAAAGTTGCATGCAGTGATTGGAGTAATTATCTAAGACAAAAGGTCTGTATGGTTCACAGTGCGATAATTGAATGTTAAAAAGTGGCAACGTTAATCATATCTTATCTGTAATAACTTTATAATTGCTGTTTTTTCGTTTGAATGGAGTTTACTATTATTTTCTGGTACCCGAGGCTATAACGGTCCACATAGGTATGCTTATAAAGTACCCAACCATTTCAATGGTTATCCAGAGCAGATCTTTTTAAATGAACTCTAGCGTGCCTAAGCATCATAAATAACAGTCACATTACACACAAATTATTTAAAACACCTCTAAATCTATCTATACAAATTAGTTTTAATATCGATAAATAATACTCGAAGAGACAAACTTGCAAATCGAAACGGAAATAACACAACAATGAATTATTTTTTATATTTTTTTAAGAAGGTTGTAATCCATTTAACAAACTTTTTTTTACTATCATTTCTTTAGATTTTGTCGACAAAAGTTACAAACATATGGCCTCCAAAAGAAACCAATGATGCCTCTTAAAAGCCTCTTAAAAGCGAAATGTCCCCCGATGGTCTTACCCCGTGATATTTAATAAAATTAAATGAGTTTGACTTTTATTGTGTTTTGATCTTTCATAATTAAGTAGATATTACAGCTCAGGTTCCAGATTTTTAACCGCAATTAATTGTTTTTTATATTTTTTTTAAAGTCTAAAACCTATCCTCCGTGACTGTTACTCTTTCTAGGTTAACCTATATGTTTTCAAATATCTGAGGTAGTAAAAGCATACTAAAAATATCAGTTCACCAAGTAAATTAAACACATCCAAAGCAATCGAATTAAATATAAAAGATTATTAAAAATTAAAAGATATAATTTGTATAACCATTTATGTAGGTGCTACAAAAATTGATTCTATCCTCCGTGATTTTGTTTATGCTTTAAATTTTATGCAACGGATGGCGCTTTTATCATTTTAAATAAGCAAAAACCTCTGTTTACGACATTATAGATGCATGTGATTCCTGAAGGTCAGTTAGAATTTATATGCAGATGAGAGTGTTGCTGTTTTATTATTCAAAAGTTTAAGTTCATTAAATTGCTATTTAAAACCCTATCCACCACGAAGTGTAATATCTCAGTAAGTAGATTTTTTTATAAAAATTTTAAGTATGTACAATAATTGTAAAAACATAAGAAATCCTAACTTCCGTGAAGCTCTAATATTCAAAATGTATGATTTCTTAAAATTCTTGCATTAGTGCAGAATCACTTATGTTATGTTATTACTAGACCTGGTGGCTTCCCAAAAACCCCATTCTAGATTAACAATGAAACAACCAAAAATAAAAAATAATCATTTTCACTTGGGGGACATCTCAATATATTCACCATTATATATAAAGTTGCTAAATTATTTATAAAGTAAATGGCAAAAAGTCGAGCTGTCATTTCTGTTTGTCTGGTAACTGGGCAGCGAACGATTATTGATGAATAAAATGGTAAGAAATCTATTTTCTCCGGGCCGTATCTAAATAAATCTGATGTCCATTGAACGATGCAGCAGCAGCAGCCTGGATTTATATCTAGATCCGAACAAAAGTCATTCCCACACGATTGACCAGCTATTTAAATAAATAAAACAGAAAAACAACACCGGCAGCGTTTCTATGTCCATGCCTTAGATGAAAAGTAATTTGTTATATTTCTGCTGTCGCTTCACTGGGTGCTATAGATTATGGATAAATTTGTTATGGTTTCTTATTTACATTTACAAATCTCTCAGCTATTATACTTTTTTACCGAACATATTGTTGTGATTTCTATGGAAACAAAAAATCATTCTCACATTTGGTACGCGGTTTCTCTACGTATTAAAAACTATACAAATTTATTTACTATCTCTTTACATGACAATTTAAAATTGCAAAACTAATACACACACAAAGGAGTAGCGAATAGGTAACCGTCTTCTGATATCGGCTCATTATCTTTTCTTACTTCCGTAGGGTTGAGGAAGAAATGGTAAACAACAACAACATACCACCGCACACACACTTAAAAGTTACCATGCCATACCGTGGACCAACTGTCTGTTGGGGTGTAACGGCCATTCAAATAAGACATGTGCCTTCTTGCACCGACTTCGATTCCGAACGGACAGGTGAAACCGGACACCTGTCTCTGGGGTCTTTCTAAGACGCTTCCACCCCATCTACAACTATGATGGTTATTATTGGGTTACAGGTACAGTTTCTGGCTCTTTTTAAGGATAATCTACCCAATAATAAACCAATCTAAAGGGTTTTCAAGGGTTTTTATATTTAAGAAACCATGATTTACAAAAAATATATAAACAGAAAATAAATAATTTTGTCTTTTTTTATTATTAAAAAACTGCTTACGTTTCTAGAATTTTCTATTAGTATGTTTTATAGTTCAGTTAATTTAATATTTTGAAAAGTCATTTCCAAATACTATCACATTTATTTTGCCAAATAAGCAGTGTTTTTTAAAAACATCACAACCCCTAAAATTTTAATAGTCATGATGGGGCAAGTGATACCTCATTTAAAAGGTCTTGCTCCACTGAGTATTATGATTAAATAGTCAAATTTTGTCACAATTAGTCAAACAGTTTATGTATTTCTTTCATTAAACTTTTAACAAAGGAAAATATTTGTAAAGGTAATATGCAATTTTGTAAGCATTTTGTTAATTTCAAAGGTTACAGATTATAATGTTAATGTTTAACAAATTATTTCGTTGAAAAATTAATTACACGTGATTTCAGGCAGTCAATCAAAACATTTTCCACTGAAAATAGGCATTAACAAGTTCAACTGACTTCAGCGTCTGCAACTTATGTTCCTGCTTACTTTATTCTAATTAAAAACGTGTTCGTAACAACTGTCCAAAGTGTTTGTAATATATTACCAGAAATCTGTTATCTGAAATTAGGGGATTCAATGAAGCAGTGTTACAAAAATCATAATGTAAAAAATAATGCATTCGTCATTTTTTTTTTATGGAAATGTAATTTTAATCCATTTCCCATTAAAAAAATATAATGTAAAACATTTTCAATTCTCATTAAACAATTCAATGAGTAGTGTAGCAATACATTACTCATTAAAAAGTTTGCAATAAGTAATGGAACATATTACATTACTAATTAAAAAAAAAATGTGTGATGGCTAATTTTTTTCGTCGATGTGAAAAAAATCAAACTTTGACAATTATTCAAAATTCAAAAAAAAAAATATTCCAAAATAATTAAAATTATCCAAAAAAATTTAAATTAACAAAAAAATAAAGTCAAATTGAAAATAATTCAAATTTTCATAAAAATTCAAATTATGACAAAAATTCAAAACATCAGTACCTTGGCGTGTCACAACTCCTGAATCAAATTTTATTTTAAAATATATTCAATTTATCTTAAATTTTTCAATTTCACTACAAACTATAAAACATTAAATAATGTATTTTTCATATTTTATCATAGATTCGAATAATATCAATTTTTAAAAAATTGATAATCTTTGTACTCACTTTTACCCGTCAGTTCTGTGTCCAATGTTAAAATTCAAAATTCCTGCGAAATATTGAAGTTTAAACTTCAAGTCCTCGTTTTAACTCAAGTGTTGGTAAAAAATTACCTACAGAACCCGCCCTTTGCACGAAAGTCATCTTGAAAACAATGCAAGCGGCGAAGTTGTGGTGAATGTACGTATAGTTCCAGTCAAAATTTCAGTACTGTGGTGAGTAGTTATTTTCTTACGTATATATATTTCATTGTAATTTATATAAATCTATATGTGATTTGTTGATAAGTAGCATCCACTAATAAAAAATATCAGTAAAATACTTAATTCCGAATTATAATCTCAAATTTGTATCCCATCCATCAGTACCGTGTCGTCAGTTCCATGTTCAATGTTTCGGTTATATTTTTTTCGCAAACTTCAATTTAAATTCTGCTTGCGCAGAACTTGTTTATTTAATGTCATTATAAACTCATATAAATTTGGCGTGGGTCCCATATCTAATAATTAAGATATCGGTATACCCAAAATCCACCAACCGCCATTGATGTGTGGTATTTTTGATTTTAAGATATTTAATGTATAATATGCTCAAAGTTGCAATAAATCTTATATTTCCAATAAATTATGTATTTAATTAGTACCCTGGTATACTCGTCACTTCCCTTGCATTCAAATTTAGAAAACACAGATATTTCAGAAACTGTTTGAAAAAGTGACTGGCCCGGTCTGAAACAGTATATTTATTATATTATCTATGTTCTCATAACAAAATACTGTTTAATTTTCTTCGAAAACTATATAAACAAAATGAGGTCAAAAGTTGCCAAACTTTTGTAGAATCACCCTTATGTGAAATTTAATAAGAAAATCTCTAAATATGCATTTTATAATTTTTAAACAACAAAAAATAATTTCCGTACCTGTTAAAAATGAGCAATGAAATACTTTTTTTTCCCATTACAAAAAATGAGTAATGAAATAAATCCACATTACTCATTAAAATAAAAAAATGTAATGTAAATTCTTACATTACTAATTAAAAACTGAAAATGAGAAATGTACATGTAATTCTCCATTATACGAAAAAAAATGAGTAGTGTAAATTAATTTCATTACTCATTATAATAAAAATGCAATGATTTATCATTGCATTAAAAAAAAAGAATTATGGTTGAATTATTCACAGAATTTTGTTATTAAATCTACAAAATAATTATAATTATAAACTACTTATTGAATTAGTTAACAGATTACAGTTGGTTGTAAACTTAACATAAAGTTATGTGGTCTTGGATTAACATAAAATCTGGTTAATATTTGGTTAAATTTTACTGTGTAGAAACTTTTATAATTTTAAAGATTCTAACATTTTCTATGATTTTTAATCAGTTCTTTGTAGTTACATATGCTACCACTCGAGTATAATACAAGTCATTAGGTCGCACTAGGCGGGATTAATGTTTTTTCAAGGCACCTGCTACAAATTCCTGTTTTAAAAATTAGCAAGTAAATTTTGAAGAGTCATTTTAAAATTAACTTTTACCTAATCGTTAGAGGGGTTCATAAATTGTGTCAACATTTATAATATAGACTCGAAAAATTATTTTTTTTTTTAATTTTACACCGAATTTTTGATCTTGATGTGTGCCTTTTTGTATTTTAGAAAAACATTAAATGAAAATTGTGACCCCCACATATGCCATATCAGAACCCGATTGAGCATATATGTGCCATGATAGAAATGCTTATTATAACTGAATTTTTAAGAATTTGACACTTTGGGTGGCTGTACAAGCTAAACTATAAGTGATACAGAAAAAAATTTCTTAACAAATTTGTAAGGCACAAAATTCCCTACAAAATTGTCATTTAAGTTTTTAACAATATTGTCTCCAGTTACGATTTACAGCTATTTTAGAAGATTTTCGAGTAGAACGGCAATTTGTGAAGAACCTATTCAACTTACAGACTTGCTTGAATAGACATTTTTGAAGATAATTTCATCCTGTATAAAGATTTTAGAACCGAAATTCGAAAAAAATATTCCTACTGTACAAGCAGAAGAAGAAAAGAATAACATTGTTTTTTTAATGGTTTTTAAAGGGAAATATTTAAAAATTGAATAGCAACGGCTTAAAATAAAGATTAAGAGCTTTGTAATAGCTCAAAATTTTTGTTTTTTGACCGGTTACAAGATTTTCGGGTGGGACATTGAAAAAAAAATGTCGTTCTAAAATGAAGCACCCTAATATAAATATATTAAATATAATTCTTAACAAAACCAAAACTAATTACGTTACTTCTAGACCACATATCACTAATGGTGCATAACAAATTCCTTATCTAGCCCATTGCTGGTAACCGTTTGACCATAAACCAACCATAAACATATCGCCGTGGCAAGACTTCTTCCACTTTTTCACCTCCTCTTCCGCACTGGATACACCCATGCAAAACTTCATTATTGCCTAGTTACTTATTAGTCGCTACTTATTAAACTATATAATGTATACGATCGCGATCGTATTAACGGTCCGACCATTACATATTTGAATCGTTATTTTATTGAGGCAAATAACAAGATTTATACGGCTTAATTAACCGGGTAGTGGAAAGTCGAATGTTTTAATATGTAAGGGTCATTCCGTCCTTACCTTTGGTGGTGGTTCTAGGTTTAGAAATGAGTCATGTAGAATCAAGAGCGAGAACTAAAGTGGTAGTAGTAGCGAGAAAAATATAAAAGTTAAAAAAAACGAACCTAATTTACATACTCTCTAAAAATGACTAGTTACAACACACAGAGAAAAATTTGCATACTGAGATATTACACTTCACGGTGGATAAGTTTTTAAATAGCAAATTAATTAACTTAAACTTTTGAATTATAAAACAGCAACACTCTCATCTGCATATAAATTCTAACTGACCTTCAGGAATCACATGCATCTATAATGTCGTAAACAGAGGTTTTTGCTTATTTAAAATGATTAAAGCGCCATCCGTTGCATAAAATTTAAAGCAAAAACAGATTCACGGAGGATATAATCAATTTTTGTAACACCTACATAAATGGTTATAAAAATGATTTCTTTTAATTTTTAATAATATTTTATATTTGATTCTATTGCTTTGGATGTGTTTAATTTACTTAGTGAACTGATACATTGTAAAAAATAATTAATTTCGGTTAAAAATCTGGAACCTGAGCTGTAATATTTACTTTATTATAAAAGATCAAAACACAATAAAAGAGTATACTATAGGTCAAACTCATTTAGTTTTATTAAATATCACGGGGTCACACCACATTTCGTGAGATTTACCCATATGTATTCAGCGACTAATTCAAAAAATATGGAAAATACAATACCTAAACTTAATATAAACTGACACTGGCAACATAAAATAAACATAACAAATCATACACTACAAATTAAAAAATAAAATTCGTATAGCTAATTTTAAAATGAAATGCATCTCCACTAAAGATAATGGTACAAATGTCGATAAATTAAACATGTACCTATTCAGAGACCAACACAAAAATTTTGTAAGGATAGAATAAACATAATAAAACTAAAAACATAATAATAAACAAATTACAAACCAATTACAAACTAATGAAGCACAGTAGGAACATAGAAACACTTTATATCCTCATTTGATCACCATGTCATAATTATTGATTTATCCCAGTCCCTGAACAATTTTGCAAATACCTACCTATAGGTATACCTATTCGGAAAAATCATTACTTAGCAGAAATGTGGTACTTACCTCACAAATTATGAGTCACAATGATATACTTCCTAACATAAATTAAAACTGAAAACTGATGATGCAGATTGCAGTTGAGTGTCTTATTTCAAGCAGGAAATCATTTCATTGGTTATCTTAGATTGTATTATGGTGAAGGTTACTTCATACCCAAATAAATTATCCAACATTGAAAAATTTATATACTAACTTAAAGTTATACTATATTCATACCAATTATTTAAAAAATTGTACAAAAGGGTAACATTTATTTTTGAAATATTTTTAACTCTTTTCTTGACAATACTGTGTAAATGGTTAAATATAAAATCTTACAAATTATAAAAAAAATGACTTAAAGAAGCTAATTAGAAAAACCAATCCAACTATCTTGGATAACGTAGCACATTTATAGAAAATTATGCTCCAATGTCATGGAATTTTTATTTGCAGTTATAAGTGGCTGCTTTTTTCTTTATACCATAGTTAACAATGGGATAACATTGTATCCCCAACATTTAACATCCAATTCATATGTCCCAATTGTCCCATTAATCCGAAAATACCGTCGACAATTATGAAAGTAGAGCAGTTTTTGAGATATAGTCAATTCCATATTATATAGAAAGTTGACTATATCTCAAAAACTGTTATACTTTTATAATTTTTGACAACATTTTCGGATTCAGGGGACAATATTACATGGAAATTAACTGCTAAATGTTAGTTATACAAACTGTTATTAGTGGCTGCATTTTCGCTATAACAATTAGTCATTTTTGCCAAATTCATTTTTAGAGAGGACACATTAATTAGTTAATCCTTTATTTTTTCAGATTTTACCAATTTTTTGTGGTTAGTTAACGAGGAATGACCCATACACGCACATCCATTAAACAAAAAGTTATAGATTTTTATTAATGTCCGGCATGAACCTAATGATTACGAAACCCGTTATCCGTGACTAGAGTCAAGAATGAATCTGCTTCATTCAGAAGTAGCTTCAAAGCAAATCCTGAATAGGAGACTAAAAATGATTATTTAATGATCTCTTCTTTTCCAACAATTATATTCATTGTTTTCTGGGAGTTTGTTTATGTCAGTTTACAAGATAAAGAAACGACGTTTATATCTTATTAATAAATCACTGTAATTAATTTGTTGCCCATAATTATGAATTTTTAAATATAATTGTTGTTTTTTGTATTATTAAAGCGAAGGTTAAAATAAATCAATAATCGATTTTTATTAAATATAATTGATTTCAATATAGAACAGGTGGCAGACTAAAAATGATTACTGCACAACATGGAATTCGAAAATAAAAAAGGGAAACAGCCGGTTAAAAATTAGTCTTTAAAATCTTTTAATGATTTTTGGCTAACAAAAGGCCCTAAACTGCGAAGTTGCCTAATGATTTTGATTGTTATAGACATGCAAGTGTTTTGTAAGAGTTATTAAAACATGATGATTTGATTAGTCAGTGGGGTTTCTATTGTAAACATTTTGACCTTACCTTTCTAAAAATACTGCATGTTATATATTATTATTATGAATTACCTTCTTTTTATTAATAATTTAACAAACATGCACTTACTGGATTATAATAATAAACGTGTCCCACATAACATTTAAATAATCTATTTAGCATATTAATTAAAATTTTAGTTTTTTACTTTTACGTAATTTATTGCGAAATATGTACATACTTGTAAAGTTTATGATAATAATAATAAAGAATTTTATTTATAATAACAAATTAATAAAATATGAGAACAATATTTCTGTCCTACCAACTAATCATGAACAATAATTATTATTAGATTAAATTAGATTGCATAGAATAGCTTTGGTTTAAACAGGTGTTTATTATATCTAATTTACAAAAATTCTAATCAATATTAATTACAAATAGCATTTACACCATAATTACTTTTTTTATTTATTTATCCAACATATAAAAACTCCAAATACAATTAAATTACAGTGTGTTTTATTTTGATTTGCGACAATTCGGTATTTATTTAAAAATAAACCGATTTAAAACAACATTTCCATGACCCTCTATAATTAATAGAAGGTCTCAAAAAACGTCAAAAGTTACTAGGTATTTTTTAAATTTAAAAAGAAATAGAGTTTCTTAATTTAGCATACCCAAAAACCCCTAGAACCAATTTTTTTTTATTAAATTTTTATACAGGTTGCTCAAAAAGAAAGGCCAAATTTGGCAAAATATCAACACTCTACATACACATTTGTGTATAGTTTATTCATTAATATTTTGCCTTTAATTAAATTAATATTTCTATTTAAAATATATACCTATAGGTACCATTATTTTTTATAAGCTAGAGAGAAAACTACCAATGTGTAGTTCTTGTAATACCTTAAGAAATGACAAAATGTTTTGGCAAAACCTTTGCTGGAAAATTTCATTACAAAATTATCGTTTTAGGGGTTTTAAGGTAGGCTAAACGTACGTTTAGCCTAACGTTATCCGTTTTTCTTCTATTTTTCAAAAGATAGAGCTTTTCAAGTACTACCAACTAAAAACATTTTTGTTTAATTGGATTATTTTTAAATAAATACCGAATTGTCGCCAATTACAATAAAACACACTGTATACTTTTTACCTGTAGTTATAAACAATTCTGTACCAAACACAATACGGTTTGGTAATTGCTGCAATATTTCTTACAGTCAGTTGAGTCAACTGAGTTGACAAATGACTCATGGTTATATAATACTAAATGTAAGATTAATTAAAACGATATCAATTCATTGCAGTTAAAAAAATCTAATAAATAACGATTTAGCTCAATTAGTTCTTGTTTTTGCTAAATTGTGGAAAAACACTTTCAAATTTGTATGGCTGTATATTTTGTTAATTAAATACTTTAACTTGAGGATCATTGGTATATTGGTATTATAATAAAGCTGTGGGTCCTAATTAAACTAAAAAATATACATATAGGTACACATTAGGGTGGTCGTTAAAAATTAAATTTTTTGCGACGCCCCTTAAAAAGTTTCTTTTTGATGAAAAAACACTGGGGAATTTATTTTTAATTAAAAACAACACGTGCCTTAAGACTATCTAAGTTAATTTTTTGGTATAATCATGTCTTTTCTAAAAATATGGAATAATACTTTTTTTGAGATTTAAAAATTATTGACAATGGAGTGAAGAAATCTAGATATTTGTACTAATTTAGTTTTAAAATAAAAATATCAATTTGAATACCTTTTTTTATTTAATAGACCAAATCAAGTGGGAAAAATTTTGAATTTAAATTTTTGTCTATTGTTATTTCGAATAACTATTGTTTTTTTATTGATTTGGGTTCTATAATTGTTTATATTTCGAAAAAAATTTTATTTTTCATAATAAATTCCCAAAAAAACATGATTACACCAACTTAGATCGTCTTGGGGCAAATGTTGTTTTATATTAAAAAAAAATCCCCAGTGTTTTTTCATCAAAAAGAAACTTTTTATGGGGCGTCGCAAAAAATTTAATTTTTAACGACTACCGTAGTACACATTCATAGATTTTTTCTTTAAAAATATGTGTTTTAAACGAAGTGATAATTATTTGTGTCATAAGGTTTCATTTAATTATAATAACAATAATTATTACGAATTTGAAATCCATTTTTTAAAAATCAAAATGGCGAATCCAATATCCTATATTTTTCCAAAAAAATGTTTTGATATCGTCTAAATTTGGAATATGTCATTTTTGAAGTTGCCGATTACGAATTTAATATTCATTTATTTAAAAACAAAATTCAATATGGTGGACATTTTTCCAAAAATTGTTCTACAAATTTTGTTTTATTAGGTGTTTTTTTAAAAACAAAATGGAGGACCCAATATGGCGAACATTAAAAGAAATAAATTTATTAAATGGTTTCACAGCGAAACCAGCAGGCGGGCAAGAGGTTAAAATATATAATAATTGAAATATTCATTAAATAGTCATAAAACCTGCCTACTTAAGATTTTTTGCCTACCAAAAATATCAAATTATCTTAAAAAAACAAAAACAGTAGATTGTACTAGATATAGTATATAATAAGCGTTAAGCGTTTTTCAACAGAGGCAAAAAGTATACGGTATTTATTAGACCAATTATTTATTAGTATTATTAAGTATTTATTAGACCAATTAAGAAAAAATTAATAGAAAGTTTTTAAAATTTGGCATAGGTACCCAAAAACCTCTAAAACAATAATTTTGTGATAAAATGTTATACAGGATGGTCAAAAAGTAGGGTCAAATTTGGAAGAAAAAAATATTTTTATCCGAAATCGGCACTAAAGTACTCAACAATCGGCAGTAAAGTAAAAGAAATCGGCAGTAAAGTAGAACTTTACTGCCGATTTAATACGAGTATTGTATGCAACCCATTATACATTTTAAGATGTGTCTACTGCTCCTCAGCAGCAACTAAATAATATTTTTTTAAAGCACCGTCGAGGAGGTCGATTGGACCCTTGCAGAAAATGTTGTTTAATAAAAATAATAAGTTAATTTTATTAATTAGATTAAAAATTGCCGCGGCGGGCAAATATATAATAACCGTCGCAACAAACAGTATACGTAGACACTTCCTACATTCAAATGACATTTCATTTGATCATCAAATGACATTTGATTTAATCATCAATATTAATTATTAAATGTGATTTCGGATAAAATTTAATATGCACCGTGCACCTCACGTGGTTATTTGCCTCGGCTTTCGCCTCGTCAAATAATTTCCACATTCGTGATAAAAAATACGACTTTACTGCCTTGATACATAAATAACTATTTATTGACTTCTAGCTTACAGAGTGTTCATAAATTAAGGTCAAAAATTATAAAAAATAATGGTATTTTTTTAGAGGCATAATATTAATGAAGAAACTATACACAAATGTGTACTGGTACTTCAAAGATTACTTTTAAATATAATACAATATAATTTAAATTAATAATGTCCTATTTTTAAACACTTCGTCGATATTTAACCTGCTATAATATCTTAAAAACCCTTTAGCGAACATACCTACCTGTTTGGTTATTAATTATTGCAATTTTTGTTCTAATTAAGTAATAATAACATTGATTTATTCCTGTCACAAACCGAAAGTAGGTAATTAACTATCAAACAACAATTAACATTAAAACAATAATTGTTTTATCGTATTAAAAACGCAATTTAATACCGCATGAAATTAATGGCGATATATCAAAACAATCGTTCATTTAATTCGCGCAATTGCGGTAATATTTATTTATGACAAACCGGTGTGCTATATCACTAATAAATTTTATTTTATATTAATGACTTAGTCGTAATGTCGATTATAACAAATTGTTTATTCGTAATTACAAAGGTGTAGTTAAAGTAAACATCAACTTTACCGACAATCATTATTTACAATGTCAGTCTGCATTAAGAATTAACGACGACAACCAATCATTGTAACAAATATAGAAATATATTAAAGTACCTACATATGCTTTTTTTTCAAGCAAATAACAATTTTCACATTAAAGGCCTATATAGAAAGACTTCATATTTGTAAGCAGTTCAAAATTCAAATTATTATCCAACGCCATACAAAAATGAAAATATAGAAAGTACAGAATTATTAAACGCTTGAAAAACCCTTGACAAAAAGTTTTTGTTGGAAAAAATACGCAACTAAAATACCAATCGATGTGTTCGAGAGTTTATTGGAGTACGCCCCCATTTATGTATTATCGAATTTATTCAATTTGGATGATACACACTGTATATTGTAAAACAAGAACGTGAACTAAAAACGTAGACAATTGGATGGTAACGCTTTTGGCTTTTGACAGCGGTAGTGACAGTTCTATATGCTGTTTTATTTAAAATTTAACAATGAGTTTTGAAAACGAACAAAGAAAAAAATATTAAATAAAATAAGTCTAAAGAGACGAGTAGAAAAAACCATAGAAGGGTTGTCTAATGATATGAATATGCCTCGCTTAGATCTGCAACCTCGGCCAATGCCTCGGCAGTCAACACTAAGCTCGGCTTTAAATACACAGTAAAAAATTTTGTAAATTTTTTAGTGAAGGGGTAAAAATATTAGAGTCAGGTTCCAGCGCTTGAGAAGGCACGACGCGTGTGGGAAAGCTCTTAAAAACGTAAAAGTTTAAAGATTAAAACCAACAATAATCTTTAAAAAGTGCAAACTAATAAAGTGAAACAAACAATTTTCATAGAGTGCAAACTAAAATGATGTAACGGTCATTGAGGAGTGAAGTGTTAAGTGATATGAATGAGTTAAGTGCCACCTGTCATTGGACGCTTTTCACTGGACAGACAGAGGAGGTCAAACAAGAGGGGATGTGGCCATCCGCAAAAAAAATTGATAAGTTACCTTAAGAATATGCATGACCTAATACAAAATCTGCAATTTAAATACGGCAAATATCTTTAAATCATATGAAAGGCACACGGAGTAGGGCAATAAATCTGTTAACAACAAGTGCGTAATGCAATCCCAAACGAAACCGAAAATAAACACTAGACTCCCAGAATAAACTAACACACTAATCATAATAACCCTAACACAGTAAAAAAAAGCCTAATAATCAAACTCTACTAGATTTGTAAACATTAGATAATAGAATAATTACGCTTGTCATTTGTTTAACTAATAAATAAATGCAATACTTAATTTTGGAATTAAAGAAAAAAAGACAAAACTCTACCACAAAACGTGCTTGGGACAAAATTTATTAAAAACAACTGACACACTTTACCAAGTGCAGGAACTATCTGACCAGGACACGGACAATGACAATAACGAACAAGACAAAGACCTCGACTAGGAAACTACACCCCTGCAGCGAAATAACAACTCCCCAACTCCAAATAGTAATCCCAAATGTTTGGAGTAATACTAATCGACTTGTCTAGGGGGATTCCGCGTCGTACTTAGTTTTAAGTCGGCGTAATTGCCCCCAAAAACCCACACCCTCCTACCAATGGGATCACCCATTTTTTATAACAGAAAAATGGATTACTGATTAATTCTCAAGATAATTCATTGCTTACAAGTTGACAGCCAGTAAAACATTGCATTGATCTAAAACTTTTAAGTTTTAAGGAACCATTTTGCTTAAGCCAGCCATATATGGTCGTATACGACTCAAATATAAAATTATATTTTAAAAGGCACCGATTTTGATAATTGTCATAGATTTTTGTTCCAAATAAATGTTTCTCTTTATTTACCCTTCTCAGCCTGTTGAATAATGTACAACACGATTTTCCTCCCATAAAATTTTTTTAACAGATATTAAAAATAAAGGTTAAAAATACGTACCCGTGTCTCACCGTTTCAAGAAATCACGTCATTTAATTTTTTTACACAGCCATTCTTATTATTTAAACCTAAACAGATTCTCTATTTTATGGCAAGCCGTTTTGCCATTTAACAACACAATTTTTATTCAACATCATGGAAAATAATATAATGAAAATTGTTGCAAACAATAACTACATATTGGAAAGGTGTTGATGTTGAATTTTAATTCAATAAATTATTTTTAATACGTCTATAAATATTATAATTTTTATTTGAATCTTATGTTAACTTGCAATGTTTTTCCTATGGTAATATTAATTCAAGTATTTAAAACGATCTAGAAAATAACTTTATTGCTGGAATTAAAATTATGTTTAATATAATTTTAATTTCTAGAATTAAAATTATATTCTAGTATAATTTTAATTCGTGATTTAAAATTATGTAGAGTATAATTTTATATGGGCGTAATAAAATTAAGTGTACATAATTTTTATTCAATTAAAATTATGCACACATAATTTTAATTTCAGAATTAAAATTATACACACATCATTTTTATTCCTGAATTAAAATTATACACACATCATTTTAATTTACATAATTAAAATTATACTATACATCATTTTAATTGAATTAAAATTATACCATTCATCATTTTAATTGAATTAAAATTATACTGTACATAATTTTAATTGAATTAAAATTATCTACATAATGTTAATTTGGCAACGCCGCAATCGCGAAAGGTATGCTAACGCTAGAATGTTCCTTTTTTTGGTAACTTTTCGTTTGGCTAGTTGGTAATGTGGCACTTAAATCACAGAATAGTTCTGTGCTTAAATTACTTTTTCAATGTAAAGTTAAACTTCAAATTAACAAACCTTTACATTGAAGTTAATTGTTATTTAAAACAACGAGCGTTTTTCAATATAAATTTTAACGGTAGTAAACTAAACATCGGTTAGCTATATATTTTGTCAGGTTGGCAATAGAAAAACGTGAATTTGAACTACTGTATTGTGTTTAACCTCCAAAACATAGATTATAAATCAAAATCTGAAGTTTCGCTGTATTTTTAATAAAAAAAATGTATTCTACATTTGTAGAATAATAAAATGTAAGTGCTGTTCTTGACACACCACCCAAATCACCAGCAACACTTAAAAAACTTCCAGTGGCATAAAATCTTAAGGCAATTAAAACTTGATGTGTGGGACTCAAACAATCATTTCTAAAAAAATATGATTCCCATATTAGGTACACTTATTTATAATTTGCTACAATAAATAAAGGTATACCTTTCAGTAGGATTGTGTCTTCAATTTCTGTTTTGGACAACCCTGCTTAAAATACCCCATAGAGACCCTGTTCAAACCGATAGATATTTGTATCGGAATGTATGTTGTTTCTATAGGGTGTATCGGCATGTACCTATAGGACCCATAGTTGGGATTTATGGTTGTTCTATAGGGATATCCACCCTTGATTTATTTTCTATTGGTTTCGATGGGGAAAATACACATAAATGTAGAAATTAGTTTTTCTCCCATAGGGCCCCATAGGTTTTAATAAAATTTTGTTAAATGTTTTATGGTTGCTCTATAGGGATATCCCCATATATCCTTCATTGAGTTATTTGCTATCGGTCTCAATAGGGAAAATGTAAAAGTTATGGTGTGCCTATGGGTAATTTCCTATACATTTTCTATCGGGCTGAAACCGGGAAAAAAAACATGGAAAAATGCACATATTGAATCCGGTAGTGCCCGATAGATTATTTTGTACATATATGTGTTTATGGGGTATTTTAAGCAGGGAACTCCTTTCGCCAAAGAAATCTCCGAAAGAAGTCAATTTATTCGTATTCTTCATAAAAGTTTGGACGCACTCTTATAATTTTAGAACGCCTTACGGGACCTTCTTCAT
This sequence comes from Brassicogethes aeneus, assembly GCA_921294245.1. Lineage (NCBI taxonomy): Eukaryota > Metazoa > Arthropoda > Insecta > Coleoptera > Nitidulidae > Brassicogethes > Brassicogethes aeneus. Next base: position 51,617,993 of record OV121135.1, read on the forward strand.
CATCGCTAAACGCGTTTATAAGATCTAAATTAAGGGGATCAAAATTCATTTTCACCAGATAATTTTTAAACAATACAGCTGTTTATAAATATATTAAGATTTTGAGGTTATGAATTGGAGTTTACCTCTGCTCTTAGTAGCGATTAACCGACAATAAACATGTGACAATCTTTTAACTGATAATTGAAAAACATTTATTTTACATAAACTAAAGGTTAACTCAAGGTTGCAGATAATCTTAAGTTTATTTGATATTGAAGAACCGGCCCTAAATTGTTTAATTGTAATCCCACCAACAGACTGTTGGCAACAGTGTTCCCACCAAATACCGCCTGACATATTACCACACTAGCCAAACGAAAAGTTACCAAAAAAGGAACATTCTAACGTTAGCTTTCGAGATTGCGGCGTTGCCGAATTAACATTATGTACATAATTTTAATTCAATTAAAATTATGTAAAGTATTATTTTAATTCAATTAAAATGATGTGTAGCATAATTTTAATTCATTTAAAATGATGGATAGTATCATTTTAATTTTGTGAATTAAAATTATGTGTGTATAATTTGAATTCTGGAATTAAAATTATATGTGCATGGTTTTAATTTACATAATTAAAATTATACTATATATCATCTTAATTGAATTAATATTATGTACACATCATTTTAGTACGCTCATTTAAAATTATACTCTACATAATTTTAAATCACGAATTAAAATTATACTCGACATCATTTTAATTCCAGAAATTAAAATGATGTTATACACCATTTTAATTCAAGCAATAAAAATTATATTCTATATCGTTTTAAATAATTAAATTAACATTATTATATAAAAAACATTGCAACTTAAAATAAGTTTCAAATAAAAATTAAAATATTTGTGCACCTATTAAAAAATAATTCATAGAATTGTAATTCAATATCAACACCTTTGCAATATGGAGTTATTTCTTGTAACATTTCATTTTCATACAGTTACAATAATTTTTGACGATGAATTCAACATGTGCAAGGCAGGTATTGTTTCAGAAAAATTGATGTAATTGTAATAAGGTATCATAAAAATTGAACCGAATTAAACCAAAGATTTGGACAAATTAAAAATAAATTAAAATTAATTTCACAAAGTTGGCAAGCCCTTTTACTATTTAATGTATTTTTAATTAAATTTATGTACAACTAAATTTTAAATAATCCATTATTTATCAAACATAATGGAAATTTTAACCATTTTAAATACGGTGAATTTTATATCCCTAGCCCAAAAATTGTACATTAAATAGTAAAACGGCTTGCCATACTATTTTGTTATAAATCATTTTTTTTCTTCATATATTTTATGTTTTTACATAATACAAAAATTATACTTATATATTATACTACTAAATAAAACAACAGATTTGTATTTATCTTATATCAAATAAATGTTGGAAACAAATCTTGATGTCATAGTTTGACGATTATAAATTTCTTTCCAACCTAAAAACACCACTTGATATACAGGGTGTTTCATAATTGTGGTCCATTGGAGAACGGAAAAAATATAGATTTTAAATTTAAAAGCGTTTATAATCCATTAAGTATATTTTTTTAAATATTTTGAACAAAATGCAACTTCCGGTTTGACCGGAAGTGACATCAACTTTGTTATTTCAAATAGAACACCCCATATATTTTTACATTTTTAAATTCTACATAAAATTCTGAGTAAAATTACTATACCATGTCCTATACCTAAAGTGAATAGTTTTCTGGATGTTTGCTATTAGGTTTACGGATATGGGGGTAAAATATTTGGAATCTTAAAACATTGTTTAAAAAATCCCATGTCAATTCTGTAACATTTTTCCACAAATTACCCGAGAACTTGAAACGTTAATAACGTTTTTATTTTAAATGTAACACCCGGTATGTTAAGAAATTGACATGGAATCTTTTAAACAATGTTTTAAGATTCCAAAAATTTCACCCCCATTTCTGCAAACCTAATAGCAAGAAAGTTATAGGCTATTTTTGATTGACGCGCATTTGTCATATTTTAAAAAAATTAATAACTCCAAAACTATTTACTCTAGGTATAGGACAGCAATTTTACTTAAAATTTTATGTAGAATTTAAAAAAGTAAAAATATATGGGGTGTTCCATTTAAAATAACAAAGTTGATGTCACTTCCGGACAAGCCGGAAGTGGCATTTTGTATAAAATATTTTAGAAAAATAGGCTTAATTGGATTATAAACGCTTTAATAATTTCAAAACGATATCTTTTGCCGTTCCTCAGAAACTCTCAATGGACCACGAACGTGGAAGACCTGTATTTCGTAAATGTGCAACACCCTGCATATAATTAAAATAATTTTAAAATAAATAAATAATCTTAATGGTTTTCCATTTATTCAGTGAATAGATTTTTCATTAAAAAATACTGTTATCGAATCTGTAATATTATGTGCCGAATAGCGTGGATAACATTTTATTGGATCGCACTTAAAAAAAATGACGTGATCTGTCATTTTTTTAAGTCTGTTTTCAAAATCTATAGAAATTTTTCATGGGAGGAAAAAAAATCAAATTTTGTCGTACTGTGTGTTATTATAAAATTTAGTACAATTGTTAAGTACTAGCTGTTACCCGCGACTTCGTTCGGGTGGAATCAGTAGTATACATCAGCTAAGATTAAGTATTAGTTAAAGGTCTGAGGTCAAGGGTTAACAGGTCAACAGTCAAAAAGTAAAAAGAGTATACCGTCTAAAAATAAATTAGTCAAAAATGACTAATTGTCAGCGAAAAAGCAGCCACTTATAATTCTCGTCAATAGCAATTTGTATCCCGAACATTAAGCAGTCAATTTCCATGTAAAATTGTCCCCTGAATCCGAATAAATTGTCAAAAGTTATAAAAGTTTTTGAGATATAGTAAATTTTCCATATAATATGGAGTTGACTATGTCTCAAAAACTGATCTTCTTTTATAATTTTTGACGGTATTTTCGGATTTAGGGGACAATTTTACATTAGAATTGGCTATTAAATGTTATGGATACCATGGCATCCCATGGCTTAAGTGAAAAAGCAGCCACTAATAACTGTAGTAACTATAGTCATTTTTGACTTGTTCATTTTTAGAGAGTAGGACGACATTTCTTTATACATTTTTCGAAATTTATCCCTTGAAAATGGAATAAAAAACGTTTTTATCCATATTTAAGCAGTTTATTTAAGTGAAAGTGAAGAGAATCCACGGTGGTGCCTCCACCCGAAATTGTTAATAATAATAATAGTTTATTCATCTTTAAAGTATTACAGAAATAACAGTGTATACTTATTAGACTAGTCAGGAAAATACAATACAATAGTTTAAGAAATACAAATTAAAAATATACAATTGCTAATTGCTAGAGCCAGAGTTGACTAAAAACACTTAATTAAAATTATCATTTAAAAACTCTTCTACACTATAGTAAACTTTATCCAAAAATAATGCATTAAGGCGACTTTTCAAGACATACACACTTTTACAGTTGTTTACTAAATTAAAAGCTTTATTATAAAATTTGATACCTTGGTATATATGACTAGATTGGCTTATAGATAACCTCGAATATGGAGGATATAGATTTTCTTTATGTCTTGTTTCATAATTATGTATATTTTCATAAGATTGTATTAAATTTTTATTTTTATAAATATATATAATTAGATTTTGGATATATAAACAAGTTAAAGTTAAAATTCTTAAAGATCTAAATGTTAATGCTTTATCAGTTAAAAGATCAGTGCGTATCGGCGTTGAGAGTCTATTTAAAACTTTTGTATATTTGTATTGATAATATTAATAATATTTATTTATCACAGTTTTTAGTGCTTCACAAAACCTATTGGATTAGTCAAAATAAAGCAATGTATGTATATATACATACATTGCTTCATTCATATATGAATAAATAAAAGAAAATACAAATAAGGTATAAGGAATATAAATTTAAAAACTAAAAACTATCATTAAAAAAATCTTCCACTGAATAATAAACTATATCCAGAATAAGTTTTGTAACCTTTTTTTTAAATTTTATTGTTTTAGCGACAGAGGGCGGCGTGTTTCGAGTGTGCTTCACACCACATGGCTACCCGGAACTGATAAGGTCCAACATTGCACGACCTAATTGTCGTAAAACAAAGAAAATCGTAGTGCAATGACTGGCTACTTGATTGAAAATGCTTGCAAGGAGTAGTTAGGAAGTTTGTTAAGCAAAGCGATGGGCTCGAATGGGTAACTAATAGTGGTTCGCGGGTAGTGCAATATACAAGTTCATTTACGTTTGGGCCGTTGGATCGGTCGTTTTTTAAATATTGCCCGGTTAGCGTGTAAAAGTCAACTAAGCTCGGCTTATATTTAGTGCGGCAATAAAAATGTCGCAGTGCGTGGAAACGAGTCCATCTTGGATTTTAATGCAGGCATCATGCGACATCGTTGACAAGTGCCGGCGAGACTTGATGTTCGACTGTTATGGACGCGGCTTACCGCGATCGGACATCAATGTGCAAAATAAAAATAACATCGGAGAGTTTATTAAGTCATATTCAGCATCATTTCGCGACTTTACAGCCTTCTGTCCGTATTAAGGATTGCGGAGCGACCGAGAAAAATCAAACGGCCAACATTTATTAATATTATACTGTGGCATTATATGGCGGGCAGTTTTTTTAATGCCGGTAAATTACGGTACTCTACTCGGATGGTGGAAGTCGTTTCGCGTCGAATTATCTTTGTTGATAACGTTGCAACATCGTCTCTTTACAACTTTATTGGTGTCGTACGGTTTTTTCTCTCTCTGCCAATCCAATCCAATTCCAACGATCCGATCCTCTCCAGGCCACTATCGAGACATTAAATTAATAACTTTAGCCGCAATTAAGTACCTACGAGCTTTGCGTGGGCTTTATTCCCGTTTTATCGCCAAATTATACTTAAGTTCGTGCGAATTTTGTTCTCTTCTTCAAAAACACTCATTTTCCGTTCTTTATTATTCCTTACTTTAAACGATGTTGTTTCAAATGAACACATTTTATAAATTATTAAATAATAAACTAATATATAGTATATTAGTTTGATTAACGCCATTTTATTCACGAGCGAGTCTTTAATTAAATGAGTGTCTACGACAAATACTTATTATTAGTATGCCACATTTTTCTGTTTTCATCGAAATGTATTCCTTGAAAATGGAATAAGCAGTCAATTTTCATGTGCGATAGGCATTTTTAAGTAAAAGTGAAGAGAATGTTTTATGGGCACTCCACGGTGCTGCCGGCAAAATCATAAGGTCAGTGCATATAAACTTTTTAAATATATATTTTTATTGATAATAATAATAATAATATTTATTTATCACAGATGTTTTATAGTGCTTGACGACAAAACCTGGACACGGTGGTCAAAACTAAAGTATAGGACGAACAAAAATGCCAACCAAAACTGATAGCATAATCTGATTATAGACTCTTTTGGTAACACAAAAATGTATTTATCAAAATTCCAGCTGATCCTTTTGCATATTTCTTAGTATTTTAAAATTGTTTATGCCATTTCCGAGGCCATTTCGATAAAATAGTCTAGTACCATTATCAAATATTTTTAAAAATTTGGCAGATACATGACTGAAATATGGATAAATTACATTATAAATACAAAATAATGTAAAATACAGTTTGCAATATCTTATTTATTGTTTTAAGGTATGTAATACAAAACCAATAAATAACTAAAGATTCTTTGAAGCAAAATCGATTACTGCTTGCCTTAAATTTTCAGTAAAACTTTTTCTTGGGTTTTACATGGAATTGTTTTTAACATGGAAACAGTATTTTTAAATTCTTCAGTCTCCGTACAAACATGCTTCTTACATCTAGCGATATCCCCTAGAAAGGAATAGCATATCAAAACTTTAGTTCGTTCGTCCGTCCTCTTCCCTTAATAATTTTGTATGCCCTTTATATCTTGCCATTTTGCAGATAAAGCACATACATTCTTGGCTGCCGCGAAATTCTCTAGCAATTTCTAAATTTTGAAAATTTGGCAATTTTGAATCACTTAAGTTAAAGTGTTCGTTTGAAAAAGTCTGTAATATTTTTTATATTTTCTCAGAAACCCTAAACTCTGAATTTTTCGATTACTAAAAACAATTTTGTCTCCACAGCCAGCACATACCTTCTTTCGATTTTCTTCATGGCTTAACTTGAATTTCGGTTTAATTTTCATTTTGAAATACTATTTTTAACTTTACAAAGTATACATTAAATAAACAACTAAAGCAAAATGTCACTTGCGTTATAACGTATAGCAATTTTTTCCATAACCACTGAATAATAAACTTTATCCAAAATATGTTTTGTAACCTCTTTTTTTAAATTTTATTGTTTTTGCAATCCAAAACTTTTTTGTTTACTTTATTAGAACATTTATTAATAATCATCCATTTTATCATATTATCATATTTTGTTCTAAAAAATTACTTTTGTATTATGAGTAAGAGTAAGGAACGCATGGTAGGCCCATTCGGCAACGCCTTACACTGATCTCCCAGGGTTATTTTACCCCCTTTCAGTTCTCCTACAGCATTATCTGTGTTTGGTGGTGGTGCGGGACAAAGAGGGAAAACGTTTTGGTTTTTGGGTGACATTGGACTGACCCAAAACTAAGAACAATCCGGTATCCCTCTCAACCGGGGATTTAGTAATGTCCCCATTCTTTTGGGGTTCATGAATGAGGTTTGGTTGGTTAGTACGCTGCCAGGACCTATCCTTGCTGTGCTTGTAGTCTGCTGAAATTCGGAAACTGTTGTGAGCAATTGTTTGCCCCACTGTGCGAAAGCCTTTCCTCAGTGAACTATCGATAGATAGTTGTCTTCATTTTTTGGTAGGAATAGTATTTACGTTTTATTTCTTTTCTAACAATTAAAAGTTACATTTATATTATTTATTCTATATAATTGTTCTTAACATTATTTTTTTTTAATTCTCTATACGGCTCGCAGTAGGCTATTACTTTTCTTCGATGCCTAAAATTTGGAGGTGTTTAGTTTATTATGTTTATGTTTATGTTAGGCAAATGTCGGAACTGGTTGTTCATTTTAGGTTAGTTCGTTAAGTTTTAAACGTTTTAATTTTGTTTTGTTTTCAGTAATAATGATTGATTATTGTAAGGTTTTTGTGGCGAATTTGTGTTTTGCAGTTGATGGCCCCTTCAAGTCTTGGTTAGACTCGTTTACAGGTCTTGATTTTTCTTGTCCAGGTAGTAAATCTTTGCACTAATTTCGCACATTATTTTCCTACTTTGTATGTTTCTTTAAGACTTATTATTATTATTATTAGGTACACTTAAGAGCGATCGAATTTGTTAGAAAGCACGTCTGCTCATCTACCCGTCTGTATCGGTAAATTTTGTTTTCTGCAATGTATAAAATTAATTTTTAAATGTAAAGACGAGGCAAAGTTCAAATCTTTTATTATACAAACAATGATTTACATGAAAATGTTAAATCTTTATTGTCTATGCACCTTAATATTATTTTCTGTGTGATAAAAACTTTATTAAAATGGACTACTGTATGACGTTTGACAACTGTCATCTAACTTAAAGCTAACTTCAGCCAATAACTAAAAACCTGTTGCTAACTTCAGCCCGTGACTAACGCGTCATAAAGTCACAACTTGTCAAAGTGTTTTTAAAAGATCACTTGAAAACGATAATTGTTCGACACTAGATGTGCAATAAATGTCAAAAGAAATAACAGATTGGATTAGAAAATGAGTTTCCACCTTTTTAATTTGACAATAGAACTGTCAACATAGAATAACACGTTCATGAGATACTTACTCATTTCAGGACATCCGTTTTGTTCCTCTCAGTGAGCGGTCTGCTCGATAAGACAGTTTGAAAGCTTTTTGACCTGGAAGGGACAATATTGGGGTCCCTGTATAGAAATATACTACGGCAAATTTTTAAAAAAAGAATACTGCTTACTTGCTAACTATCTTTATCGACCTCTTCGTCTAAGGACACCATAAAGCTCACATTTATCTTGAAGGTCTCAGAGGAGGATTTATAAAAGCTGTGAGAACCTCATTAAACCTTTAGGTTTTATAATCGATCCAAAAATAGGCCTTGTAGGCAATAAAAGGATTCTCTTTCTTAATTTTAAAAAAATCTTAAGCCTGCGCATACAAATAGCTTTAAAGTGTAATTTTAAAAGAGGGCCCATCGGTGCTGTTACAGCCAGAGCTGTCAAAGATACTTTTAAAAAGTATCTAGATACAAGATAAGTTACTTTTTGAAAAAGTATCCGAAGTTACTTTGCGTATCTAGTTACTCTTTAAAAAAAGGAACTTAAATACTTATCTTAAGTTACTTTTTAAGATACTTCATAAGATACTTTTTTAGTTACTTTGTATATTATGTAATAAGTTTCATATAAACCGCCCAACAAAAATTCGTTCCAACCCCACCCTGATTTTTCAAATAATTTTAAGCTTGCTTTTTTAACATTTTTTTTAAATAAAATCTGGTTGATTAAAACTATTGAAGGGTCTAATGCAAAAAGTGTCTAACTTAGGCACTTTTAAAATATCTTAAAAATAAAAAGAGATAAAATCGTTAATTAAACACCACTTAATTATAAAAATAAAAAAAATATCTCACACTTTTCATTTAATCTTTTTTAACATTTTTTTAAAATTTAAAATGGAAAACATACATTGAACATTATAGAATGTACGGTACAATGTAACAACCAATATCCTACATCAGTACATCATAAAGAAGCAAGTGCAAGTACTTACCTAACCTAACTTATTTTAGACTTACCACTATAAATTGAAGTCGCAACGAACGGAAACACCCTTCTACAGAGCGGGTGGCGAAGTCACAGATTATAAAAGAAGTAAAGGTGAATAAAAATTAAGTAGGTATAAAAAAATCGCCGCCAGTCGATTGGCGCCAGTCGCTGAAGTCGCCAGTATACTTATTATAATAACTTCGATGGCCGCGGCCGTTTCGAACAACTTGACTAAAGGAACTTTTCTTGTGGTATCTTAGATACTTTTTGGTATCTAAGTTACTTTTTGGTATCTAAGTTACTTTTTGGTATCTAAGATACTTTTCGGTATCTAAGATACTTTTTTAAGTTACAAGATACAGTTCCTTTTAAAAATTATCTAAGATACTAGATACTTTTTGTTAAAAAAATAAAGGAACTAAGATACAGTAACTTAGATACTTTAAAGTAACTAAGTTACTCTAAAGTAACTAAGATACTTTTTTCTGACAGCTCTGGTCATTAGCAACTTTTTTGTTCAAGGTGGATTTCTGTTTTTCTTCGATTATCCCTTAATTTTGCGACATATTTTTTCATAAATTAGAGTCATTACCTACTATTCCCTGATGCTTTGGCAAGGAACTGGAGCTTGGCGAATGAATGAAAGAAGTAGAAGTAGATGGGACCACCGGCGAACCGATGGCCGCAGATAGCCGCTAATAACGTGTACGACCGCATGCTAAGTAGCGAACAAACGCGCGGACAATCAATCACCTACGTGTATCGATACGCATCATTACTAGTCACTCGTTGACGGAATGTCAGTCGCCGCTTTGATTGCTTCTGGCCGAGCGGGCCGTGGAGATTCGGGGTCCGTCCGGAACTGCCTCCTCTTTCACACAGGCACCCCGCCGATGAGATACCGATCCATCTGATCCGAATCTACATACGATAATTAAGCGTCTTTCGCTTGCATAACGTGATGTTTATTAAAAAATTATTGAATGTTTGTTTTGTTCACTGACAAAATACGTCTATTTATCTATTAATTTATCTTCGTTTAATATTCTAAACTGCTTTTAAATAAAGGTCAAGGCATAGAAAGTTTTAGGCTAGTAATGATCAATTTCTGAGTTAATTTCGGTTTAACTTAGTTACAAGTTTAGATCGAGTTAAAATAGTTTTTTCTGAAAAATAAAAAACCGGTTCCTTGGTTTTAAATTTAAAAAAAATTGTAAATTTTTGTGAATATTTGTTACTTTTACCGCACAGTTTTGCAATAATGAACGATATTAAATTAAATTTTAAGCTATAGCTATACTCATGTCCCTGAACAAATAGGCAAATAAATTCGCCTCTAGTCAAATGTTGTATAAACCAAATAAACTGTGATATTTTTATTAATAATTTATATAAATTTGAAACAAATTTAAAAGTATTGTTGTTTAATATTTAATATTAGTGGCATTATGCATATTGTACTTAAATGAATAAATGAATAAATGAATAAATGAATAAATGAATAAATGAATAAATGAATAAATGAATAAATGAATAAATGAATAAATGAATAAATGAATAAATGAATAAATGAATAAATGAATAAATGAATAAATGAATAAATGAATAAATGAATAAATGAATAAATGAATAAATGAATAAATGAATAAATGAATAAATGAAAAAATGAATAAATGAATAAATGAATAAATGAATAAATGAATAAATGAATAAATGAATAAATGAATAAATGAATAAATGAATAAATGAATAAATGAATAAATGAATAAATGAATAAATGAATAAATGAATAAATGAATAAATGAATAAATGAATAAATGAATAAATGAATAAATGAATAAATGAATAAATGAATAAATGAATAAATGAATAAATGAATAAATGAATAAATGAATAAATGAATAAATGAATAAATGAATAAATGAATAAATGAATAAATGAATAAATAAATAAATGAATAAATGAATAAATGAATAAATGAATAAATGAATAAATGAATAAATGAATAAATGAATAAATGAATAAATAAATAAATGAATAATGTTGACTGTGTCCAACCAAAGTTTTCAATCATTTTCGCCTGGAAGATCCGGCAACACATGATTATCTATTTGGTTTGATTTATTTGGTGACTACGATAATTTCGGTTTTAAAGTAGGTACATATAGCATATAGAACTGTCACTGCCACTGTAAAAACCTTGCCATCCTTTTTTTACGTTTTTAGTTCCCGTTCCTGTGTTACAATATATATGTATAATATACATTGTATACCTTTTGTATTAAAATAAAAAAAGTTATAAAATTGGTTAGAAAATTGGCTTTTAAATCAAATGTAATAAAACGACAAAATAAATTTTGTTTTTGCAAGTTGATACCTATCGCTATCGCTATCTAAACGTAATATAAAATTTTATATTGAAGTAAACCTACCAATAAGAAGGAATTGAACCTTCACCTCGTCAGAGTTTTTGTTTTGAGTGCGTTCCACCAAATTAAAATACCGACAGACAGCTGTTTCGACCTAAATTGGGTCTCATCAGTGTCGGGCAACTTGGTGTAGTGGAACACACTTAAAACAAAAGACTACCTGAGCTTATACCGTACCTACATTTGCGAGCTAACCATAGGGAAAATACATTGTAACTGGACCAGATAAGTCTTAGTCAGCACGAAGCGAAAAACGTTGTAGAAATGATTTGGACGCGTGGACGAGTAGGCTAGCATGCGCCGTAACAGTTGACCTTGCTTCATACATCGATGCTTTATTATTGTTTTTAATTTTGTGCGGTGTAAATCTGGTAAAATTTGTTTTAGTACGCATGTCTCGACGACGCATCCAAATCATTTCTGAAAAGGTTCTCGCTTTGTGTTGACTGCGACTTATCTGGTCCAGTTACAATGTATTTTTCCATGGTGAGCTTGCAAATGAAGGTACGGTATACTGCCCACGTAAGTCAACCGAGGCGAGATGTAAGGACATCCACACCGTCTGAAGACGTGGCCTTTGCCTTTGCCAAGAATGCAGTTTTTTAGTTTCTTCAAGAAACTTTCTTGACCCATTAGTAGTCCTTTATTTTGGGTGTGTTCCTCTACACCAAGTTGCGCAACACTGATGAGACCCAATATAGGTCGAAACAGCTGTCTGTCGGTATTTAAAGTTGGTGGAACGCACTATTTGGCTAGATGAAGGTTCAATTCTTTTTTAGTTTCTTCAAGAAACTTACTTGACCATTACTGGTATTATTTAAAAGAATACCAGTAATGGGTCCAGTAAGTTTCTTGAAGAAACTAAGAAAATTGAATGTTTACTTACCAATAAGGTTTTATAAGTAGCTAAGGCGGGCTTGATCAGTGTCTGAGCATAATTTCGCGCGCTATATATGTTGAGAATTTTGGTGGTAGATCATTGGGAAGAAATTTTTTGGCCTTAATTGGACAAACATTGTATGTTCTTTTTTCTCCGTTTGCAATGAACATTTTTATTTACCATTTTAGTTTATGGTGTGATAAATAAATCATGATTTAACCATAACCCACAAATTTACTAAAATTGGTCGATAGTGGTCAATCGTTGGAACAATTAACCTCAATAACGATTTATTCGCAATGTTGGCGATAAGAATGGCAATCAATATCGCTGTTAGCGATTAGATGGATTCAAATGTGGGTATCCTCGGATAATGTCGCTGCGGTGGCCGGACTTTGCATTAATGAGATTGTTCTTGTTGTTCCCATCGCCTATCTTGGATCGGGATCTCATCAGCTGTCTCATTGCCCACCAGTGAATTAATCTTGCCGCATAGTTACCATCTACCTATGCTATACGGCCTATACAGTAGAGCCACTTATGTGCATCAGTCAATATTCAAACAACGACGTCGTTCTTTGGAAATATTGCCGGAATTACCGATCTTCTCATGAGGACTATCTGAGACCGAGACCATTCAGGATCTGCGATCGAAATCGAATCGCATACAATGAGCGGGAATGCGCCTAATTGGGCATTGGTATCATAAGCGAATACATTATTTAACCAAAACAGCAGGATATTAGACTCATTATCCTAAAGTTCATATTTAAATAGAATATTCTCCTATAAAGGAGATTTCATACAATATTTGATCTGTCGAACAGATTTTTGCTTCAAAACGTGCCACACGAAGGGAATGGTCAATAAATATACACAACTAAAGTAATAATTAATTTAACAGGATTAAACAAGAACCAACAAAATGCACAAGTTAGTTAATATAAGATTTATGTATACAGTAAAAAAATATTTGTTAATTTTAACCAAATATTAACCAGATTTTATGTTAATCCATGTCCACACAACCTTATGTTATGTTTACAACCAACTGTAATCTGTTAACTAATTGAATAAGTACCTAGTTTGTAATTACGTATAACAAATATTTTGTTAATAATTCAACCACAATTGTTGTAATTTTTAAAAACGACCCTAGTTTTACAAACCATTTTATAAAACCAGTAACATAGGATTTGCTGGAAATTGGGAACTTAAATGATAAGAAATTATGTTTTATTATTCAATTACCTAAACAAAAAAATTAACACAAAAATAACATACACACAATTAAACAACACACCATTCTGAAATAATCAAATTTTAAAGAAATTTGGTACAATATTATTTTTAGTACTACTACAACACTTACTGATGTTTCGTTACTTTAACCCACTTCACTGTATCCCCTTACTTCAGTTTGAAAACCAGTAATAATAATAATATGTGTTTATTATGTACAATAAATTACATCCACTCTCCCAGGATATATAAAAACAAATAAGTTCATCGACAGTACCTATACATATGCCAAAAATAATAATATATGTATATATGTACAATATATTTGTATAAATGTGTTTGTCCTATTGCATATTAGTCCTTCGGAGGGAAGCCCGCGGTCCATTCCTACCCCTAACCCGCACAAGCCATTCAGTTGGCTTCTGGAACTTCTTAGGAAATAAGGGTGGAACTAAAAGAGCACTTTTGTACTTTTGTAAAACAATTACAAAAAAAATAATTAATATAAATAAACAATAACATTTCCTATAATTTATATATAGGCTATAAATCAATTGTCTCTCTTAATAATTTCATTTTGCACTTTTCCCTAAATTTATTTTCAGAAAAATTTAACCTGGAGCACAATATTCAAAACAACCTTTAAATTTAGTTGTTAAATGCTGAGGTTTAGTATAATTTTTTGTTCGAATGTTTACCATATGAACTGAACTTCGCAATTTTAATAAATCAAGTAAATATACAGGTTGTTTCGTTCTTATGGGTTTATGCAAAAAAGTTGAAAATAAGAAATTTGTCATTTGAAATACATTCATTTGATTTATTTAGTCTATTTAAGGATGGTGTTACATGATCTCTAAAATTAATTCAACATACATATCTAATGCAAGCTTCCTGAATACATAGTAATAAACGGAGTTACAGTAATTAATTTTAGGATAAACAAGCGAATTTACTAGCAATAATTTTGTTTTCTCATCAATCACGTATGATAAAAAATAAAGATTTGTATATATTATTAATTTGGATATTAAATTTTTACATACTATCAATAGTTAATCCCAACTAATTTTATGACCGTGCCAAATTAAAATTTTTAAGATACAGATTTTTTTTCATTTTTTCCCTCCCAACTAACAATGCTACGAGTTTGTTGGGATTGATTTTAAGGCCATTATCAGTAGTTACCATCTACCTATGCTATACGGCCTATACAGTAGAGCCACTTATGTGCATCAGTCAATATTCAAACAACGACGTCGTTCTTTGGAAATATTGCCGGAATTACCGATCTTCTCATGAGGACTATCTGAGACCGAGACCATTCAGGATCTGCGATCGAAATCGAATCGCATACAATGAGCGGGAATGCGCCTAATTGGGCATTGGTATCATAAGCGAATACATTATTTAACCAAAACAGCAGGATATTAGACTCATTATCCTAAAGTTCATATTTAAATAGAATATTCTCCTATAAAGGAGATTTCATACAATATTTGATCTGTCGAACAGATTTTTGCTTCAAAACGTGCCACACGAAGGGAATGGTCAATAAATATACACAACTAAAGTAATAATTAATTTAACAGGATTAAACAAGAACCAACAAAATGCACAAGTTAGTTAATATAAGATTTATGTATACAGTAAAAAAATATTTGTTAATTTTAACCAAATATTAACCAGATTTTATGTTAATCCATGTCCACACAACCTTATGTTATGTTTACAACCAACTGTAATCTGTTAACTAATTGAATAAGTACCTAGTTTGTAATTAGGTATAACAAATATTTTGTTAATAATTCAACCACAATTGTTGTAATTTTTAAAAACGACCCTATTTTTACAAACCATTTTATAAAACCAGTAACATAGGATTTGCTGGAAATTGGGAACTTAAATGAAAAGAATTTTGATAAGAAATTATGTTTTATTATTCAATTACCTAAACAAAAAAATAAACACAAAAATAACATACACACAATTAAACAACACACCATTCTGAAATCATCAAATTTTAGAGAAATTTGGTACAATATTATTTTTAGTACTACTACAACACTTACTGATGTTTCGTAACTTTAACCCACTTCACTGTATCCCCTTACTTCAGTTTGAAAACCAGTAATAATAATAATAATAATAATAATATGTGTTTATTATGTACAATAAATTACATCCACTCTCCCAGGATATATAAAAACAAATAAGTTCATCGACAGTACCTATACATATGCCAAAAATAATGATATATGTATATACAATATATTTGTATAAATGTGTTTGTCCTATTGCATATTAGTCCTTCGGAGGGAAGCCCGCGGTCCATTCCTACCCCTAACCCGCACAAGCCATTCAGTTGGCTTCTGGAACTTCTTAGGAAATAAGGGTGGAACTAAAAGAGCACTTTTGTACTTTTGTAAAACAATTACAAAAAAATAATTATTATAAATAAACAATAACATTTCCTATAATTTATATATAGGCTATAAATCAATTGTCTCTCTTAATAATTTCATTTTGCACTTTTCCCTAAATTTATTTTCAGAAAAATTTAACCTGGAGCACAATATTCAAAACAACCTTTAAATTTAGTTGTTAAATGCTGAGGTTTAGTATAATTTTTTGTTCGAATGTTTACCATATGAACTGAACTTCGCCATTTTAATAAATCAAGTAAATATACAGGTTGTTTCGTTCTTATGGGTTTATGCAAAAAAGTTGAAAATAAGAAATTTGTCATTTGAAATACATTCATTTGATTTATTTAGTCTATTTAAGGATGGTGTTACATGATCTCTAAAATTAATTCAACATACAGTTGTATTCATTAAAAAAGCGTACAAGAATTAGAATGAGAGAAAACTGTCAACATTATTGCGTAAAACCGGCTTTCCACTGACTTAAGTCACTATAACTGACAGTAGAAAATAAAAATGCCTCGTCAGTTAAAAAGGCTCAAATAGTATCAAGAATCGAAGAAGAATGGTCAATTCGTACTGTGGTATAATAGAAATAAAAAATCTATATTAAAAATTAAGCAACGCTGGGAACAGGAAGATTTACTAAACCAAAAAGTTGGTTCAGGTGGTCCCAAAATGTCCACCCCTGAACAGGATGCTGCTTTTTTGGAATATCTGAGGATTTATGGGAAACTATACAACTATACTATACCTACTATACTGCTGGGAAGATATTAATCCAAATATTGTATTAAATTTAATTCAGTTCATCCCAAATAGATTCGCTCAAATAATAGAAAAACAGGGATGCATGACTAAATATTAAATATTTTTTAATGTTTGTTTTTTTTCATTTCTAAAAGGTAATAATTTTTGTAATATTATTTAATTAACCTACGACGTCAATGCTCTTTATAACCTATAGTAATTATTTTAATGACTTATGTCAGTGATAAGCCGGTTTTAAGCAATAATATTATTTTGACATTTTTCTCTCATTCTAATTCTTGTACGCTTTTTTATTGAATACAACTGTACATATCTAATGCAAGCTTCCTGAATACATAGTAATAAACGGAGTTACAGTAATTAATTTTAGGATAAACAAGCGAATTTACTAGCAATAATTTTTTTTTCTCATCAATCACGTATGATAAAAAATAAAGATTTGTATATATTATTAATTTGGATATTAAAATTTAACATACTATCAATAGTTAATCCCAACTAATTTTATGACCGTGCCAAATTAAAATTTTTAAGATACAGATTTTTTTTTCATTTTTTCCCTCCCAACTAACAATGCTACGAGTTTGTTGGGATTGATTTTAAGGCCATTATCAGTACAATAAGTTAAAAAAATATTTAAATCTTCGTTCATATTTGTTGCAGTTTCATGAAAATTCACAGTTACATTTAAAATAAATATGCAGGTCATCAGCATTTAAATGTATTGAACATTTTTAAAAACATTTTCCAAGCTAAAAATTGAGAACAACACTGGACCTAGTACGCTTTCTTGTGGAACTCTAAATCTATAGACATTGAGTAATGCTATAGAAATAATATTGTTTATTTTCACTTGTTGCTTTCTGTGAGAAAAATAGTGGGAAAACCACATTAAGGCAGCATTATCCATTCAAATAAATTTAAGATTGGATATCATAAGCTGATGATTTACCAAATCAAAGGCTTTAATGGCAGCGATGGCATCTTTTTTCACACTCGTTAAAAAGGTATAAGGAATCCGAATAACAATAATAACATATTTCTGGTAATATATTATAAACACTCTGGACAGTTGTTACGAATACGTTACGAATTATAATAAATTAAGCAGAAACATAAGTTGCAGACCCTAAAGTAAGTTGAATTAGTTGATGCGTAATGTCAGTGGGAAATGTTTTGATTGACTGCCTGAAATCACGTGTACTTTTTCAACGAAATAATTTGTTAAACATTAACAAAATAATCTGTAACCTTTGAAATTAACAAAATGCTTACAAAATTGCATATTACCTTTACAATTATTTTTAAATACAAAACAAAATAACCTAAAAACGTGAAACCTAAAATTTTAATGTCAATTTATTTTCACTTTTCACACAGACTAATCACTTTTTACACAGACCTGTCACTTTTCACACAGAAATCTCACTTTTCATTCGAATTTTGCCTTGCCAATGAAAAGGTTCGAATCTGATTTTTATAACAGTGTAGTATGTATAGTTAAGTGGTGGTGTTGTAGCTACTGGGGCAGTGGCCAAAACAGGCAATTACCTTTTCAAATTTTCGTGCAGCATTCCACGGCAGCGCTAACAAAGGACGTGATCCGCCCGAGGATGTCATTTTTTCCGTTCCGTTTCGGCAAAAAAGAAATTCTCGTGCGAGACCACGAATGCCTGCCACGTAAAGCTGCCGAAAATTCTTCTCTATCGCCATAAATTACGCCAAAGAATATTGTTCATGTTGTTTCGAATAAATTTTTCCTAATTTGAATAAACCATCTCACGTATTTTTGGCTAGAGTTAATTATTTTTTTTTTGTTTAAGTTTAATTTTTTTATTATAGGTTAATGTTTTTCTATGCAAGGGCATCGATAATTTTTTCTTTTGGGGGGGTAACATATGGGTGGTTTTCAGTATCTTGCTATATGTGCATACAAATAAAACTTGGAAGGGTTTTAAATAAAAAATAATCAAATTTTTAACATGACCGTCGCATACTTTTGCTCAAAATTAAAAGTATCCCCATGTTGTGAATTTTAGGTTAGAGTGTCCACCGGTAAACAACCGACAACAAAAAAACATAGCAAGCAATTTATAATTAATTTATGTTACTATTTTGTCATTATAGACGGTCATGTTAATAAAAAAATACGAAGAACGTTAACTTACCTTTTCTATATCAAAATACACGATAGAAACTGTAAATAATATTTATATATATCGCTAACTGAACTGTCGCCATTTGCAATAATAAAATATTTTAATTCACACATGCAGTACCATCTAGCGGAAAATTGACGACCTAAAAGTCCTTCTACGGTCATGTGAATAAAACGTCGGGACAACATTCAGTTATTATTTTTAGCCTAAACATTAACAAAAATGGCTATTTAAGACAATTTTATAACACAAAAAACCCAACATTTGTTCAATATCATTTTATTTGGCTACTTAAAAGTTGAATTAAATTTTTAGAAGATTGCAAATATTGGATTTTGCTCGAGGGACATACGACGGTCATGCGAAACAGGAGTTTTAAAACCAAAATTGAAAAATAAATGCAAAGGATATTGAACTTTTGGTATTATAAATCGATAACAAATATGCCTGTCTAGTAAAATGTAAAAATATATGATGACTAATATAAAGGTTTTAGTTTTAATACCCCAGGGACATGGTATCTTAAAAGTTACTGAAATCCACCCATATAATGAAAATAATTTTGCAAAACTCCTTATTGTTTATTTGCTTTTGTTTGTTGGGGAAAAGTATTATAAGGTACCAAAACTAAATATCTCATAAACAAAACATATATTCTTTTTTAAGTAACTAGGTAATCTTTTAAAATATAAAATTCAAATTATAAAATTATAATGTCTTTTTTTAATTTTTGCAAAACGATACAAAACCTCATCAATATTTATTTTTATATCATTACATGTAACAATGCTAATCCTACTAGTATTTCTTCACCTGTAGATTATATTTGTAGTAATTTTTTTATAATAAATCTGAATCCATGGCATCATATATGCTATAGCACCATGCTTTGCCCCCGGCACTGAATACAGCAAGCATAGTTCCTAAGATAAGAGATAAAGTTTAAAGGGCAAAAACAAAATTGCTCCTTAAAAACTAATTTAAACAATTTCTTTCGGCATTTAAGTCGATTACAAAAAAATAAAACACACGCTGTTCGAGTGTTTTGCCCATTGGTTACAAGAATACCGTCGAGAATGGAACAATACGGTCGTGTATATCATTCTAGCAATGCGTTTCTCGGATCTCTTATTGATATCATATGTAGATAATTATCATTAACTGTAGGATACGGTATTGGAAAAAACGAATCGATTTACAGATATTGTACCTACCTTAGACCTACCGACGCGTCGTGTACGTTCTATAGAGAAAGAAAAAATAAACGGTTAATTGCTAGAATGTTGTAATTTCGTACCAAATAAAATAAAATTTAAATTAAAAATAAGCGAATTTTAAATTTTGTTTCTTCAAATTATTAGTCGTTAGGTGTTTAAAACAAGTACCACACATTTTAACATAATTAATTTTTTAAATAAACACTGGAAAATTTTTGCATAATTTTGACGATCTTCCTGTTTGTTATTAATAATAATAATTTAATGTGATTCATGTGCATATCACCTAACATAATTGGTATAATTATAATAAGTAAATGCAGTGTATATAATTGCTGCGCACTTTAATATTTTTAAACAATTATATAGAGTCATATTATTAAGGGAAAAAGTAATAAATTAAAGATATCCTTGCTCGTGGTCAGTCTACGAAAAATATATGTGAATACAATCACCGCATTAAAGAATTAATTAGTTGTTAATAATAACCTGTGCTTAATTTTTTTTACAAAAAGCATTATTTATGTCTATTACCATAACTTTATTGTTTATAATAATTAATTCATTAATTAGTTACAAATTAATTGTTATATTACAACTATGGGGAAATTTGATTTTCCTGCAAAATTTCCAGGTTAATAAAATAAAAACTGGATAATTATTTATATAGGGATATTTCAGATTATTATTTTTAATTAAGAGTCCAATTAGTTGATAGAAGTTTTATTATTTTACGAGGTGTGTTCAGAAAATAACATGCCCCCGAAGTATGATAAAAACTTTAGCTGTTTTCATTGTTTACTTTGTCTGTGGCAGCCGCTAAGGTTAGACGTGTCTTATGAGCTCGGCGATTTTTCGTTCGTTAAAAGAAATGGATCAAAGAATTTGTATCCAATTTTGCTTAAAAAATGAAATAAATTCTGTGAAATGTTAACAAAGGCCTATAGTGAGTCTGCTATAAGTAAATCAAGAGTTTACAAGTGGTACAAGAGTTTCCAAGATGGCCGTGAAGACGTTGAAGATGACGAACGCCCCGAACGCCCAAGCACATTAACAACCGATAAAAACATGGAAAAAGTGGAAGAAATGGTTATAAACAATCAGAGAAGTCGCTGATGATGTTGGTATATCGATTGGCTCATCCCATGAAATTTTTTCAAATGTTTTAAGTATGAAACGCGTGGCAGCAAAATTTGTTCTAAAATTGTTAAATTTTGAACAAAATTTTTGGCCAAAAACAATACTGTAATAATGCCCTAGCCTCCATATTCGCCAGACATGCCTCTGTCTGACTTTTTCCTATTCCCAAAAATAAAGAGAACCTTTAAGGGCCGTCGTTTTCCAAGCATAGATTACATTAAAAGCGCATCGCTGAAAGAACAAAAGGCTATCCCAAAGATCGAGTTTTAGAAGTGTTTGGAAGAAGAGCCGTGCACATGTGCATAATATCCAATGGGGACTATTTTGAAGGCGACAACATTAATGTAGACGAATAAATAAATATTTGTTTCAAAAAACGAAAATTCCCGATATTTTTCTGAACACACCTCGTATAAATTTTGCATTTTTTTCTTTTTGCCCCCATATCTTTTAATTTGGTAAGTATCAACAAACTTTTTAATGTTATAAAAACAGTAAATGGGTGGTTTTCAGTATCTTTTAAGATTCTGATTTAATTTTGAAAAAAAAAATTGTTCGGATTTAGTTCAACTGACTTTTTTCTTTTAGGTAACTTGGTCAAATATGCCAGAATGATGAATGAAAGTGCTTTATGTGCATAAAAATAAAACTTAGAAGGGTTTTAAATAAAAAATAAATAAATTTTTAACATGACCGTCGCATACTTTTTTTTTTTTCATGTGAATTTTAGGTTGGAGTTTTCACCTGTAAACAACCGACAACAAAAAACATACCTAACATTTGTTCAATATTATTTTCTTTGGCTACTTAAAAGTTGAATTAAATTTTTAGAAGATCGCAAATATTGGATTTTGCTCGAGGGACATACGACGGTCATGTGAAACAGGAGTTTTAAAACCAAAATTAAAAAATAAATACATAGGATATTGAACTTTTGGTATTACAAATCGATAAAAAATATGCCTGTCTAGTAAAATGTAAAAAAATTATGGCTAATATGAAGGTTTTAGTTTTAATACCTCAGGGTAGATAGATAGATAGAAGTAATATAAAGAGGAAATTTTGTTATCATTCCATTTTTAAATTGTTCAATAATGCCAATATATTTCGCGACATTGATGTCAAAATAATAAAATACTATTTATAAATACCTATTTCATTTATTGGTCAGTAGTTTTTATTTTTGTTATGAACCGATTGTGAATAGAAACTACTTATATTACCCGTCTTTTTGTTTGTAACGGAAGAGAGAAACATTTGATTTATTATAAGTATACATCTGTTTATTTCCGTGATTGGAACTGTTTTTGCATTATTAATTTATGATATATTTGCTATTTAATGTATATTGGAGATTGTAGTATTAAGCAGTATTTGGTCTTATTATATTTTTGCTCTACATTTTGATTTATTAGCTGACATTTGTTAGTTACTAATAGGTTCTTGGCTTTTATACATCTTGTTTGTTGTATCAATAAATCAAGAAATAAATCCTTTTGTAATTACACCAAAAATTACACGGTTTATAAATTAAATATATTATACCTACTTAATATTTAATATTTTTCTTTGAAATTGCCCACTGAT
The DNA here is from genome assembly GCA_921294245.1 of Brassicogethes aeneus. Classification (NCBI taxonomy): domain Eukaryota; kingdom Metazoa; phylum Arthropoda; class Insecta; order Coleoptera; family Nitidulidae; genus Brassicogethes; species Brassicogethes aeneus. The sequence continues at coordinate 51,640,687 of OV121135.1, forward strand.
TGCAAATGGTCTTAATGTACAAACTTTAATTTAATATCTTAAAACTACCATCTATTAAAACATTTGAAGCATTTTTTGATTATTAAAAGCGACATAACATACCGTGGTCAGGTGCATCAAAGTTTCGAGCCAATCGCTTTACGTCCTTAGATCGATTTAATATCCTTTACGCGCAGTGTATCAGGTAGCTCACCTGCAGATATCAGCGGGATTTTCAGAGATATAAGCTCGAAATATCGTTTGAAATAAGCCGACCACATTGTGACCTTTTTATTGTGAACGACAGCACGCACTATCAACGAATTTGATTCAAATTAGATTTGACACTGCTTTCTCAGTCACGTTATGGATTTTTTATATGGGAAATTTATGATTTAAATGATTGGGGGAATGATACACGGAAAAAAGGTGCCCTTAAACTAAAGTACAACTTTCTTGATAAAAAATTATTAGCGGCACGAAACAATATTTTAGCATAAAAGAGTATTATTGCTTAAAAAAAGTTCTTAGTGGAATAAGTACGAGGTGTTTTCAGAAAATAACGGGAATTGTTAAATATTAGAAAATCAACTAAAAAAAATACAAAAACGGAGTAATTGTACAAAGTGGCGGTTTTGGAATGTTCGTTTATTATTCACTTTTGAGTAACCTTTATTGATTATAATGCGTACTACTCTGGATATGTGGACGTGTTTTATGAGCTCGGCGATTTTTCGTTCGTTAAAAGAAATGGATCAAAAAATTTGAATCCAATTTTGCTTAAAAAATTAAATTCTGTGAAATGTTAACAAGCCCTATAGTGAGTCTGCTATAAGTAAAACAAGAGTTTACAAGTGGTATAAGAGTTTCCAAGATGGCCGTGAAGACGTTGAAGATGACGAACGCCCCGAACGCACAAGCACATTAATAACCGAAAAAAACATGGAAAAAAGGAAAAAATGGTTATAAACCATTAGTTTAAGTCGCTGATGATGTTGGTATATCGATTGTCTCATCCCATGACATTTTTTCGAATGTTTTGGGTATGAAACGCGTGGTAGCAAAATTTGTTCTAAAATTGTTAAATTTTGAACAAAATTTTTGGCCAAAAACAATACTGTAATGATGCCCCAACCTCCATATTCGCCAGACATGCCTCTGTCTGACTTTTTCCTATTCCCAAAAATAAAGTGAACCTTAAAGGGCCGTCGTTTTGCAAGCATAGATGACATTAAAACCGCATCGCTGAAAGAACTAAAGGCTATCCCAAAGATCGAGTTTTAGAAGTGTTTCGAGTATTGGAAGAAGAGCTGGCACATGTGCATAATATTCAATGGGGACTATTTTGAAGGCGACAACATTAATGTAGACGAAGAAATAAATATTTGTTTCAAAAAACGAAAATTCCCGATATTTTCTGAACAATGGGGACTATTTTGAAGGCGACAACATTAATGTAGACGAATAAATAAATATTTGTTTCAAAAAACAAAAATTCCCGATATTTTCTGAACACACCTCGTATAGTTAGTTCTTTTGAAAACAAATACAAAATCTCTTGAATGTTTCTTCTTTAAACCAAGTGAAAAGTGCACATGTTTTTGTTCAAAAGCTATGTACATTTTTAAAGATGTAGAGTATTGCCCACTGTGCAAGCATATTTTGCGTCAGCTGTCATAGGTCAGGAACAACCATTGTAGGCCCAAAATTTCTACTTTAGTTATAAAAATTATAATGATTTTTTATTAAAAAATAGGCACTAATGCATAAAAATTCTTATTTTGGAATATACTATTATCCCCTTAAGGGAAGACAACTTATTTGGTGACAAGGCACAAATAAAAAAACAATTTTATGAAAACATCCTCTATGAATGTTTTCTGGTCCTAAAAAGCGTTTTTAACGCGATTCAATTCATAAAATCAGTTTTATAAAATTGGGTCATTTTCAAGAAACACCCGCTTTCAGGTAAATGAAGATCAACATTTTTTTTTGCTTAAATTGACTTTCGGTTGGATTTTTATAAATGTTTAGAGTTTTGTTTACTTACATTTAAGACACTTTTTAATTTTTTTTTACGTTTTTTTCAGAAAAATGTGTTTAGCTAGCTTTATATATCTCCACTGTGTTACCAATTTGAAATCAAAAATTTAATTCAATAAAAAAAGTTGTTATAAAAATAATTTGAAATAAAATTATAGATAGATTTTGTACTTAGTTCACAAACTTTTGACTCCAATTTTTTATTTTATTTCTTATTAAAAATTGTATGCTTTTTTTTTAAATATGTATGTTCGTTAAGTTACTTTTTAAAAGAAACCATTCCGATTCTTTCTTAAAAAACAATACCATTAATATTTTCTTTTAGTCACTGTATTAGTGAATTAAACTCTAATTAATAAACACGTATTACCAAGTATTTTTTTTTTACAAAAACTAAAAAAATAACGAAATAGACAACGGTATCACAACGGACAGGGGTACACAAAGGACTTAATCAGATAACGTAAAAAAGAAACTATATAGGGTGGTAAGTTTTTAGAGTAATGCATAAACAAAATCCCTTGTAGTGGTGCTCACTTGCAGAATAACAACTTAGATTTCTAAATTGTAAACACCCTTTTTCTTTGACTATAAGCTGGTGAAGGTCCCTTTTAGTACTTTTATATTGCGTGGAATTTTGCCTTGGATGTAATCTAAATCATGAGTTGTAATTACAAATAATTTTAAATTGGTTAATCATAAAGTACTTTTAATAAAAGCGACGGTAAATATCCACTTTGTTGTCGAAAAATTCTATTGCGTTACCCTAAATTCCATTGCGTTACCATAAGGTAACATAGTGGACTCGGTAACGCAGTGGACAAAGTTTTGTAAAACCATATTTAAAAAATAATAATAAGACATTACAGTTATTAATTGCTCTCAATGAGCTTTAGTGCCCTAAAATAAACATAAACATGAAAAATAGTATTTTTTCTTACCTTATTTTTCTTATTTTTTTTTTTGAGTAACTTACCGGACAAACAATTATTACATTCGCGTTACCCGCACCTGTTTCAACCGATATCTTCTTCCTGATTGAATAAATAAATTCAGCTGGGTAATGTGTACGTCCAAACATTATTTGTTGATCACGTGAGTACCAAAAAAGTTGCCATATATATGTTTTTTTTAATATTCTATCGGTAACGCAACGGACGTAACGCAACGGAAAAAATTTCTGGGACATGAGTCAAATTTAAAAAAGTACATTAAATTTAATTATTTTATATATTAACTAAGGATGTTATGGATTGCTATAAAGCAACACAAAGTTCTGGTTATTCAATATTTAAAAAAAAAACATGTTCCTATGTAAGTTTTATAAAACGCTAATGGGACATGCGAAAATGTGTGTTTCACAAGTTTCAAAATTAAAAAAAAATATTCTGAAAAAGCTAAACAAAAATTTTCTGAAAGAGTTTACTAAGGGCTTGTTAGGCTTTCACTTGGTTTTTAAATCAATAACCGATAAAAACATGGAAAAAAAGAAGAAATGGTTATAAACCATCACTTTAAGTCGCTAATTATGTTGGTATATCGATTGTCCCATCCCATAAAATTTTTTCGAATGTTTTGGGTATGAAACGCGTGGCAGCAAAATTTGTTCTAAAATTGTTAAATTTTGAACAAAATTTTTGGCCAAAAACAATACTGTAATGATGCCCCAGCCTCCATATTCGCCAGACATGCCTAAACAAAAATTTTCTGAAAGAGTTTACTAAGGGCTTGTTAGGCTTTCACTTGGTTTTTAAATCAATAAGATTCGATAATTTTTAACAAAGTTATTGGAATTCAAACTTACGGACAGCGGAAAACGACCCAAAAACTACTTGAGAAATTTTTGAGAAAAATTATAAACATCTGCAACTATTTTTCCAAATATCCAGGTATTTTTTTAAATTTCCACCAATTTCTACCCACTCTAGGATTCATTATTATTTTGATCGAATACGATCAAAATAATTTTATCAATCTGGCATCTTGGAATAAATTGCAAGTGGTCGGCATTAATGACTGATCATTATGATGAATTAAAATGAGGGTCCCACTTTAATAATAGCGTAGCATATACATCAATCCTTTTACGTCTAAATAATAATTAAAATGTTCATTTTCATATTCATCGTAAAATAATTCATGGCTATACTTCTATCTACCCGACGCACAGTAGCAAAAATAAGTTTTTGTTAATAATTCAACAATAGTTATTTGTTTTACAAGTGTTGAAAAGCGACTTTTTCATGCGAGTGTTTAAGTTGCTCACGAGGCCGTTAGGCCGAGTGTGCATTAACACGAGCTTGAAGAAAGCTTTTCTCACAAGTGAAACACAATGTTTTTTCTACGACCCTTTTATTTTTTATTATTTTAAAATACAAAACAAAATAAACCAAAAACGTGTTTGACAGCTGTTAAAATTTCTTTCATCTTATTTTTTTAATTTTTAAAGTATAAGTTACTTAAAATCAATAAACTTCTCAATTTAAATAAAGGCACTAAAAATTACAATTTAGTATACAAACACAATCAATTGTGTTTTTAATGATATTTAGACAGACGATGCCGTCAATTTCTTTTCACACAGACCTGTCACTTTTCACACAGAAATGTCACTTAAGATTCGTGTTTTGCCTTGCCAATGAAAAGATTCATTTTCTAAACAACGATGCCATTACGAAATGTGACTTTCACATAGTGGTCGTAGAAAAAAACAATATAATACATCTATAACTACATCTTATAGTATTTACTTTTGTCAGGTTAACATCAAGACAAATTCGATCTCTAAAAAATAATTAAATTGTTTAGATAAAAAATTCTGGTGGTACTTGAGCGTGCAAAGACGTAATAATAATTATTGTTATTATGAATTTTAATTAATTAGTTTGTTACATGTGAAAATAAATATGTAATTAACTTATTTACTCTCTGCCTTTTATAAACATGCATAAATGTATGTAAACTTTGTTTAATGTTTCATATCCTCAATATTAAAGTTATAACGTTGAAAGATAGGCGTTTTGATTAAACAATAATTACTTAGATAAAATGAGTCAAGATTGTTAAATATTCCAGAACCATTTTGTTTTTTATCTAATTATGACGATTTATTTAATTTTCCGTTATACAAACGGTATGAAACAAAAAGTTATAGAGTTTAAAATAATTATGTAAAATTGTTCTTGATTGCATCGATAAACTACTGTAAATAGAAAATAATGTACTTTGCTAGGAATTTAGTTAAAAATTCCATTGTTTTTAAAAGAGTACGAAATGAGTTATTGTAAGCTGTGAGCGGTAGAGTCTGAGCATAATTGAACAAATTCATTGCCGGTAAATTCCTTTGAAAACATGTAAAATTCTTTAGAAGCGTTTATGGTATTCTGCAAAAAAGTAAACGATAGTAAGTTTAATATAAATATACCTATATTTATATACATGCTGGCGAGCAGTGGCGCTTCATAGGAAAAGTAAACTTAATAAAAGCATAGCATTTAAAAAGTACAAATTCTAATTTTTTTATAATAACCTAATTGTGCCTATTACGATAAAAAAACAAATATTATTATTTAATACAATAAAAACATATACAGTCTAGAAGTGTTAGATCTGGTTGTCTTGCTGGCCATTCTATAAAACATAAATAGGTAAATAGCAAAACAATGTTTATAGTTTTATAAAATAAAACAAAGACAGTTATAAAACTATAGTTGTGTCCGTAAGTTTGAATTCCAATAACTTTGTTAAAAATTATCGGATCTTATTGATTTAAAAACCAAGTGAAAGCCTAACAAGCCCTTAGTAAACTCTTTCAGAAAATGTTTGTTTAGTTATTGCAGAATAATTTTTTTTTAATTTTGAAACTTGTGAAACACTCATTTTCGCATGTCCCATTAGCGTTTTATAAAACTTACATACATGTTTTTTTAATGTCTACTTTGTCATAAACCGCCTAAATAAAAACAGCTTCGTTATAAAATACACTGCAGTTTAGCATTATAAAAGAACTCTGTAACCCATGAAGTTTATAATTGTGGCACGAGATGGCGCAGCTGCAGTCAATGGTATCGCTATTGTTATTTTGCGCGTTACAAATAAGCAGCGTGTGTTTTTGAAGGTTATCGTCACGGCATTTATTTGGTAAGTATTTGCAGTATTTCATTTTTTTACATGTAAAGTAAACCAATTACTTTTTTTTTTAATTAATGCATTGTTTTAAGTGCATTTATTGTGTCACTTGAAAAATATATTTTTATATTGTGAAAATGTCTCCTTTGTCACAAGTCTCCTTAAAAGACTCTTTAAGCGAAACTTTACTACTGAGAGTAACATTAGAATTACCTATAGTTTGCCTAAATAATAGTCACTATAGATATTAAAATGTGAAATATTTATTTTTTTACATAAAAAACTAAAGTTCGTATCAGACACTGTATAATACTTGGCATACCATTTTGACATGATATTATAAATTTCATGGATCTATTCTATTATAGTTAACTTAACCAAAGTATGTTGATTACTTAAATTATCACGCTTTATCCATACAACAAAGCCTTGTTGTATGAATCATTGTTAGGTATAAATAACAGTATTAGATTTATTTTATGTATTATATTATTTAATATGTATATGGACAGGCACCTTCTTTGAATATCAAAATATGCCAGGTAATAATTTGTTGAGCTTATTACCGATTTAAAATTTCCACGTCGTCGCGCAGTAAAAACAGACGAGTCGAAATTAAAATTTCTCGGTCGGTGTTCTTTCTGTAATTCGCACCAAGGCTTGCATCACGTCACGTACCCCAATAACTCTTAAAGACAATAATTATCTGGAAGCTGCTTCCAGAATTACGGGTTGGCTCTCGCTTCTATATTAGCCGAGCAGCATTATGAAATTTTCATGTCTGACGCTTGCCGTAGATTAATGCCAGAGATGAAGGCAGGAAATTGCACTTAGATGACAGGGACTTAAAATGAAAAATCAAAGAGTTGTCCATAAATAAAGTATACTACAATTTGTAGATTTTTAATTTTTATATAAGAATTAAAAAGCAAAGAATGAACTTTGATGCAAATAGTAAAAGTGTTAAAAATCCTTTACTGGTCGATTGAAAAAAATAGAGCACCTCCACACCATACCCTAAATATTAGAGAGATTTAGGACCAAGTGTTTCGTAGAAAATAAATTGGACCAAGACAGTGGCGGCTCGTGAGTATACAGTATAGGAGAGTGAGGCTACATGAGGTTAATCCAAATAACCCAAATTGCGAATTTAAATTCGTTTTTTAAAGTTTAAAATATATATCTGGAACTTAAATTATTTATATGGATGGATAAAAATAAATATACATAAAGTTCATTTTTTTTATCTGAACTGCGGCAACGTTGCAAATTTAGGATTTTGGTTGGTAAATACATTTGTCAAGTTGGTCGCATTGATTATACGTTTTGTCCAAAAATAATTGAATTCAGTATATAGGGTGTTTTAGGTTTGTTTATGTAACTATAGAAATATTATTAAAAATATATGCAAGTTGTAGTTTTTGACACAAATAAAAGTAAGTAAGTAAGTTGGGTTATGTTTTTTCAAATAAAGGTGTCCCGTAAATATGAACTAACCGAGAAAACCAGGAATTTATTTCAGTAACCAGACCGGTAACTCGTGTGTATTTACGGAACATACCCTAAGCTAGTTATAAATCTAATTGTGGTTATGTATAAATTATTGTAGGTTACATTGTACAGTTGTCAAGTTGAGTTGTCGAAATTCGTAGTTAAAATGCAATTAATTTGACTTTGGTGGTGCTTGGATGAGTAAAATCATATAAAAAAGTAGTTAAATATAGGTTGGTTTACGGCTCAGACGAGAAAGTATTCCTAGCGGATAATAATCTTCGCTTTAAAAAGAATTTATATAAAAAAATTAAAATTTTTTGTGAACGTAATGGTGAATAATGTGAGAATAATGTGTGATGTAATATTTATTAAACCAAATTCGTTACTTTTTACTCCAAAAATGTCCATAAGGCGATGTACTTTTTCTTCCATTGTGGCATTTGGCATAATTTCATCAAAATGAAGTTTTGCCCTTAAAAGGGCTTTTACATTCGAATTGGTTGCTATTATTTTTGGCATAATTATCTTTTTATTCATAATTGACAAGTAAATTATCAATAATAAATATTATTGTCAATTTGACAGTGTCAAAGTATTTAATTAAATTCTTTAGCAGAACTACCATTTTTAAATACTAAAAATACTAAGTCAAACTGGCATAAGCAACCAATCTAAAAAAAAAACACGAGTCCAGATAAAAAAATGAACTGTATAAAACAAATAAAATATTAGAGCAATAGGAATACCCACCCGCTGAACTCCAATTGTTTTTGACCTAATAAAATACAATGCCAACAGAATAAGGTTTTTGGATAAATACTTCCGCATAGCCACATAGGTTTCGTACCCAGATATTTGAAAAGTGAATATTGCCTCTTATCCTTAAATATTGATGAAATTTTTGGCGTTGGACGACTGCCCAATATCTGTCTTTTTTCAGTTTTATTTCTTCTTAAAAAAAGGCGTTTCAATTATTGAGAGAATAATGTCATGAACAGGATTCATTAAAAAAATATAAGAATATTTAACTAAAGAAAACTAAAAATTTTTAAAACCTAACCTTAATTGAAACCTAATACGACACGTGGTGGAGATACTCGATATTAGCGTTGAGTGAAGAAGTCAATTATATTATATTATTTTCAATTAATTTTCTTTAAAAGTGTATCCTTAATTTGTTCTGAAACAATATTACTAAAAAATTAATTATTTTCCTCCATTCCATAATTTTGTAAAGGTATTTCATAATTTTGCGGCGCAGTGTATAAAACCACCAAATAGAGCAAGACGAAGACCTCCAATTCTCTCGCATTAAGGAGCGACAAATAGACGCGAACTCACCTGATATATTAGGTAAATAGTTTCCTCTTTGCTGGTAAGTGGGAGCTTCACAGGCTATACAAATTTCGCCCCTGTTCGGTCGACTCTTAACGCTGTAGCTTATGCTTAGTATTATTGATTAATTTTTTATGATCTCAAATATGAAAGCACAATTAAAATACTATTCGTGCTTCTAGAGGATGTTTCTTAAAATTTGTGACGTACTTGAAACTTTAACAACTCAAGAATGAACGTCATTTTTAAATATGATAGATGAAGATGAAAAATGATTTTTAAAATTGATTTTTTATTGGGTGGCAAGCCGCCCCTGGACCAACAGGAGTTTTGGATTGGCCGGCCAGATCTCCAGATTTGACTCCCCAAGACTTTTTTATGTAAGCACTTACGAGGTGTGTTCAGAAAATATAGGGAATTTTCGTTTCTTGAAACAAATATTTATTTATTCGTCTACTTTAATGGTGTCGCCTTCAAAATAGTCCCCATTGGATATTATGCACATGTGCCAGCTCTTCTTCCAATACTCGAAACACTTCTAAAACTCGATCTTTGAGATAGCCTTTAGTTCTTTCAGCGATGCGCTTTTAATGTCATCTATGCTTGCAAAACGACGGCCCTTTAAGGTTCTCTTTATTTTTGGGAATAGGAAAAAGTCAGACTGAGGAATGTCTGGCGAATATGGAGGCTGGGGCATCATTACAGTATTGTTTTTGGCCAAAAATGTTGTTTAAAATTTAACAATTTTGAAACAAATTTTGCTGCCACGCGTTTCATACCCAAAACATTTGAAAAAATTTCATGGGATGAGCCAATTGATATACCAACATAATCAGCGACTTCTCTGATGGTTTATAACAATTTCTTCCACTTTTTCCATGTTTTTATTGGTTGTTAATGTGCTTGTGCGTTCGGGGCATTCGTCATCTTCAACGTCTTTACGGCCATCTTGGAAACTCTTATACCACTTGTAAACTCTTGTTTTACTTATAGCAGACTCACTATAGGCCTTTGTTAACATTTCACAGAATATATTTCATTTTTTAAGCAAAATTGGATACAAATTCTCTTTGATCCATTTCTTTTAACGAACGAAAATCGCCGAGCTCATAAAACACGTCTAACCTTGGCGGCTGCCACAGACAAAGTAAACAATGAAAACAGCTAAAGTTTTTATCATACTTCGGGGGCATGTATTATTATGACAACCGGACCCTCCGAAGCCGCGAAATTTAACAATTCCCGTTATTTTCTGAACACACCTCGTAATAGATTAATAAACTTCGTATTTCTTCTATCAAGGTATAGTATTTTTTCTTCCTCGAAGGCATTTTATTTTTACTACAAATATCGGTTATTATGCGTAAGGAAATCTTCATTGTTAGACTGGAACAAAGGAAGAGATCATATTGGAGAGCAAAGAGTGGGTACGTATGTAATTAATAGTCCATTACTGAAGAAACTTCAGCAGCAATGTGCAGGTATGATCGCGCGCTGATAATATCCCATCAGTCTTCTTCTTGATGCCCCCTGTGCCCCCCACTGCTGGATCACGGCGACCGTATCATTTTCTTGGATATTGCCTCATGGGCAACAAGTCGTCTTCTAGAGCGGACGAACGGGAGCTGCGAGGATTTCGGAAAAAATCCGAAGATTTGCCCGCGGCTTCGAATGCAAATGTGCGCGCAAGATTGAGATTTACTAAAAAGCACCACGGACGCAGGCTCCATAATAAAATTATGCTATTACGTTTATGTAATGTCGGGTAAAAATTACGCGTAATTACGGCTTGAATAATGGTGCATAGATAATTCTCCTCGAGCTGCTAAACGAAGAAGCTAAACGTTTTATAATGCCAGTGTTATGTTAGTTTTAAACTTTGTTTTTTGTTAGCTATCGTGCAGTCTGTTTCAATTGATTTGTTCTTGCCGCAAGCTAAAATTCATGTGAGCGTTTACGATCCATCATTTGGGATTAGATTATTTTTTGGTCATTATTAAATACCACTTAACTTTAACATTTCATGCATGAAATTTTTAATTTGTATATTTAAACATTTGGTAGTTGCTTCATTGATCGTTTTTTTAAATCCATAATCATAAAATAGGAACTTACCCACTTTAAACTCCTTCAAAATTCAATTTTAAACTAGAAAAGGCTTAAATATTAATTGTAATGTATCAAGTTTAATAAACGACATATTAGTTACGAATTTAGTTTAATTTAATTAAATGAGTGCCTAGAAAAATTTATAAACAATTTGCATTCTATATTTTTTCTACGACAAATACTTAATATTATCTAAAAAGTGATTTAAATTAAATATTATTAAGTGACATCTACTCGAAAATAACGTAACCATCCCAATAAACATTTTTGACGTAATTTTCACCATTAACATTGCCCGTTATTATTTTAATTAAACTAAACAATTATTGAAACTTTAAAATTTTAAAATAACTTCAAAATATGATTGTTAAGAACATATTTTATACTTTTTTTTTTACTATAATTGCAAAATATTATCACAAAGTATTAAAAATTCTAACACGGGAAATGTTAAAGGTACTATGCTCCACACCTCAAAGTCCCACCACGTAACCACGTACGGAACGCAGTCTTTTGAAAATTTGGCATTTAAGGCTTTTCAGGTTATGTATCTGTCAAAGTATAGTTAATGAAAGAAATAATATTTATAGTGTTACCGCTTATGTTTAAGCGTTAAAAGTTAATAAATCTTTATAGTATCACAATAACAATGGTTGGTTTAAGAAGTAAGGAATATAAATACTGCATTTAATGAAATTCCAAAGTGTAAGGTGCAATATAAGTGATATTTTTGTGCATTGGGTCTACATTTCTCCATAAAATAGTTTTAACTAAACAGGATTTATTAAAAAAAATATAACTTCTCTATTTTGAAATAAGAATATCTATATCAAAGGTACGTTTATAACAAAAAATATCATCTACCTTTGTATTTTAAGGTTAAAAAAATCTATTTTGGCCAAAATAAATAAGTGGATTATTTGGAAGAGTGTGTTAATATGGTCATAAATAAATATAGGTATACTAAATAATTGTTGAATATGGTTTAAATTAAATTGAAGCTTTTATACTTCTAACGACAAAACATGTGCATACCTCTCGGCATACCTACTTTAAGTTAGATTATAAGAAAACAAACAATTTTTAGAGAAACTTGAAATGTGAAAATATTTAATACTCCTATGACATGTGATTTATTAAAATATTAAAGTTATAATGATTTTTCGATGTAGATAAAATTCAGTCGAAGCTTTTTAACTATTTGTATTGACAAAACTTTATGTAATTACACTTTAAGCTGGATAAGAAAAACTACCACATTTTTAAATACCATATTATACTGTCTTTTAAATAATCCAAAATACTTTTTTATTTTGGTCAAAATAAAATTTTCTAACCTTAAAATTACAAAATTAGTTGATATTTTTGTTATAATATATTAACCCACCTTTAATACAGATATTCTTATTCCATAATAGAGAAGCTAGATCTTTTTAAATAAATGCTATTTAGTTAAAATTATTTTATGGAGAAAACCAGATATTTGGACCAAATGCACAAAAATATTACTTATTTGGCACCATACACTTTAGAATTTCATTAAATGCAGTATTTATATTCTTAAATTCTTAAACCATCCATTGTTATTGTAATGTTATTAAGATTTATACATTTTTAACGCCTAAACATAATATTATTTCTTTCGTTGACTGTACTTTGACAGATACATAACCTGAAAAGCCTTAAATGCCAAATTTTTAAAAGACTGCGATCCGTACGTGGTCACGTGGTGGGACTTTAGGGTGTGGAGCATAGTACAAAAATTGACAGTTATATTTATTGGAATCTCCGTTAGAAATTCTAACTTGGGAATCTACCGGCGTTAAAATCTCAAATTTTTCTGTGTAAATCAAAATTTATCCCTTGAAAATACACGAACAATCGATATAAAAGCAGTTTTTCACTGTTAAAGAGAAGATAATGTTTTATGGACACTGTACTTAAAACTAACTTTAGCCCGTGACTAAAAGGCAATAACTTGTCAATGTGTATTTAAAAGGTCCCTTTGTGTCATGGGAGTATAAAAAATATTGCAAAAGGTAGTTTGTGTTTTTTTTTCTACAGAGTATCATTTATTTAAAATGTGAAGCACCCATTAGTCGACCCGAAACAAAATGACAACAAAAGCATTAAGCATTGTACGAAGTAGTTTGTTCGAAAAGAAAGCTTTCAGAAATAATGATATATTAATACCCATGAGTGCTACTAGTATGTAAAATAGCTTTATAATCTATATGGAGCAATGTATATTATTTTGCCGGGAGCGTTCTTCTCTCACACTGCCCACTTGGTTGGTACACGGTACACATGGGATGCGGATCAACAGCCAAAAGATAAAATGCACTGTGCAAAAAATCATAATTTCTCATTTACCATTACTAAACATTTAAGGAGGTTAAGTCTACTTAAAAGACATTTACAAAGTTTTATAAAGATGGACCGTCTGGTTTTCGAGTAAAAAATTATTCAAATTGCTAAGACTATAATTGTTTATTATTGCTAAACAGTGTTGTGAATGTCACCAAAAATTGACAACTTTCCCGCATAGTTTTGCAATAATAAACCATAATGTTGACTGTATCCGACCGAAATTATCAATCTGTCATTCTCGTCTAGAATATCCGGCAACACTGGATTACGAACACGTCATTACCTAGGGATATTTGGTTTGATTTATTTGGAGACTACCATAATTTCGTTTTTAAAGTAAATTAGTTATAAAAAATCACATTTGTATAGTTATTTTACTAATTAAACAATTCTTCTATCTTCCATGGATTTCTTTTGTTTGTTTTCTGCAATTTTCTTCAGACTTTCGCTTGCATTCAGCATACAGCATTTTTTCTGTTACTTTATTTTTGGTTCCCATACCTTTTTTATAATTTTTTCTTTGTAGTGGACTTTATTCGTTTTACAGAACATAATAATTCGTTTTCACAACTCATTTTAGGATTTTATATAACATTGCATATAGAACTGTCACTGCCACTGTCAAAAGCGATGTTGTCACGTTTGAATCCCATTTTTGACGTTTTTTATTTCACGTTCTTGTGTTACAATATATATGTATACAGGGTGTCACCAAATAAGTTATCATCCTTTAAGGGAATGATAGTACACGCCAAAATAAAAAAGTTTTGCATGTATTATTTTTGCCTTAGTGCCATTTTTTTTATACTGCTGACAACTGACGCAAAATATGCTTGCACAGTGGGCAATAATCTACAAAAATTTACATTTGTGTTATTATTGATTACTTTGTTGATAATTGTTTTTTGTTTTGCATACAATATTTACTTTTTATTGTTGGGTATCTCGAGGTTTCCGTGGTTTTTCTGTCGATTTTAAATTTCACCTTTTACTTTTTACGTCGAATTATGCTTATGTAGCTATTTTTTTAAGTGTTCCACAAAATCATAATAAATGTTTAACCAACTATTGTTATTGTGATACTGTGAAGATTTATTAACTTTTAACGCTTAAACATAAACGATAACACTATAAATATTATTTCTTTCATTGACTATACTGTGACAGATACATAACCTGAAAAGCCTTAAATGCCAAATTTTCAAAAGACTGCGTTCCGTACGTGGTCACGTGGTGGGACTTTGAGGTGTGGAGCATAGTACTATAGTACACACATAGTACACTCTGTATACATACAACATCCTTAAGGTGCCGATAACAGGGTCATTTTATTTATAATTTTTTTATGAATTTCAAATTTTGTTTACTTCTTACTTTTTATTGAAAAATAATTAATTAATTCTTACAAAACGTTTTTTTCCCACAGTGCATCAGTGTCCAGCTTCCTGCGTTCGCGGCAGTAATGCATCAGCAGCAATATTAGTGAACCTACGCGGAGTGTGTCTATAGTGATATATACGGGGCATTAACGATATGCAGAGGCGGTTTCGTAGGTAAGATGGCAGCCGCCTTCAGGCTAAAGGTTTTTTTACCATACCATAACGCCGATTTTTCGCGTTGGGTCAAAGAAATTAACTGTTGAAATCGCTTGTTCCTGATTTGATTTTAATGAAGCCAAATTAAATTAATTATCAAGTGTACGCATGAACAAAAATTCAGTCATACCAACCTAAAGACAATTAAAGAAGTGACGCGTTAGCTGTAGTAGCGTAAAAAATTGAATCGGTAAGATTAAGTACAGAACAAGTCCAAAATTTTTATTTGGACAAATCAATTTCTAAAATCAATTTAAAAGTTTAAAATGCATTTTTGTAAGAAGATATTTTACAAAATATGGCTATTATATTTTATGAATATACAGTGGGTCCCAGAATATGTGGACAATCTCCCGGATTTAGATAGAAAACATAAAAATAATATGACAAGTTTCCTATAGATTTTTTATGGAGATACTGAACGGAAAAAAATACCACAAATTTTAAAACACTCTATTTTTAACATGCAAAACCCTATTGTACAAAAACATTTTTGTTGTCGTAAACAGTACATTTTATGGATGTCGCTCAAGAGTACTTTTTTTTAGTTTAAGGTTTAAGCGGCTTTATACTACTTTATACTATGTGATTAAAAGTGCCCATTTTAAGAAAACTTTTCTAGTAACCAACATATTAAAAAAATATTAAATTCCACCCAGTACTTTAAAAGTTATTTAAAAACAAACGATTTTCAGAGGTGTCCTTATGGGCCCGTATCTCCGTAGGAAAAAAATTATAGGAACTTGTCAACCTGTTAAATATTCTTTAAAAAATGCTTTTTAAACTATAAAACCGATTTAATGAAATAATTTGGCAAAATATTAACTTTTGGACTTGTACTGTTCTTAATCTGACCGATTCAACTAGTTTTAAATAAAAAATAGCATGAATAGACAGTTATCGGACAATTAACATTAATACTGTAAAAACAAGAGTTCTATAAATAGTTACCTTAAATACTATACTATAATAATATAGTACTACTTTATTTTGGGTTCCAATATAGGACAAAAAAGTTCGTACGTTACTTTGGTGGTAAGATTTTTGTTTTTTTGTTAAGAGCAGGGCTGTGTTTAAATTACAATCAAAATATTTCTAAAAAGTGTACAGATCAGTGTGTGGTATAAATGTGTTACTCATGGTTTAAACATTGTCACTTTAATGCATTTTAATTTTAATTTTGAAAACAAACAGTAAAATGGCCAGTGTCCAATAATTGGTTGGTAAAAAATGTAAATTTCTATTATTGGACATATGTCCAATATCATACTCTATTTGTATCCCGGACATTCACCAGCCAATTCTTATGTAAAATTGTCCCCTAAATCCGAAAAGACCGTCAAAACTATAAAAGTAAAGCAGTTTTTAAGATATATATCTATATATATATATAGTCAATTCCATATTATATGTAAAATTGATAATATTTCAAAAACTGTTCTACTTTTATAACCTTTGACGATATTTTTGTATTCAGCGAATAATACTTCATAGGAATTGACTGCTAAATGTCCTGGATACAAATTGCTGTTGACGAGAATAATTAGTGGCTGCTTTTTCGCTATGACATTTTTGACTAATTAATTTTTAGAGAGTAAGTAATATAGTGATTTCTTCGTCACAGGACATCTTGCAGAATATCAGTGATTTAAATACAGTGCATGATAGAGAACATAAAAAACTAATGGCAACAATATTAATAAATTCGGAAAATATTTTAAACATACCACCCAAAATTTTTTTGGATATATATTAATCATCGTGTTCCTGCCTAAACATTATAAATGCTTCACAAATTAGAGATACCACACTTAATGATATTGGCAACAAACTAATTCAGAAGTCAGACCAAGAAATTAGTAGTTACTTTCAGAATCCATAAAAGGGATAAGGAATCTGAGAAAGAAATATATGAATTATATGATATTTACAAAAACGATATAAAAAAATTACATAAAACAGCAATTTATCTTAAAAAATATTTAACAATTTATGTTTTTTGATGTAAAGTTGTTAAAAATTCAAATATTCTTATTTTTAAGTAAACGTAAATAAAGTTTAAACAAACAAACTATCCTTTTTATATATTATATAAGAAAAAAACTGAATCTTAAAAAAACGGCATAGGGTAAAGTAAGGTATGTTCGTGATGATTTTAGTTTATTCGACACAAAGTAATAAAAATGGCATGCATTTATGTTGTAATTGTCAGAGTACTAAGACCTAAATGTTTGGCTTTAGATTCAGGTTCTTTTTTTTTTAAGAAAACTTAAAAACCTAGCAAAAAAAGACTTTGAAATTAACCAAGTCAAAGAAAGGTAATTTCGTGATAAGGGTATCTAACTTCGTGACATGGGGTAGGTATATTCGTGATACTACAATTAATAAAAAAAATTAAGTTAATGTCTAATAATCGGTTTATTTATGCAACAGGTTATTTTTATTTTTATTGTGAGTCATTACTGCTTCTGTCTTGCATTTTAAAGCTAAAATTTAAAATAACAATAGGTTATTTCGTGATAACAGGTAATTTCGTGATATGTTCAAATAACATTCCTTTTAGTTTAGATTTTTAGTCAATCGTAAATATAACCCAACCTTACAAATTTGTGACAATAAATACTGCATAGGAAACAAAATAATAAAAAATCAAGCAAGCCTTGCATTTTTACTTCTTCAACGCTTGAAAAAAACCTAACAAATTAACTCCACGGGATAAGCTATTACCATAAAATTTTGCCACAATTTGTTAATCTGATTTGACAGGAAGATTCTGCATTTTAAATACTATAATTAGTACAAATTTCAAGAGCCCATCTTGTAAAACAACAAATTCCTTGCAAGCTGTAAAGCCCCCCAAAAATTACTTCATAATATGCAGAACATAGAAAAAAAGTTTTATAACGCCTGGTATATTCGTGATTTCGAAAAGCACGAAGTTGTGCCATCTAGTAGAAAGATATAGTAACCATTAGCCGGAATAAAATTGTATCCACAGCAATAGGTTATTTACTTACAAATATATATATTTCTATCACGAACTTACCTATACCACGAAAATACCTTACTTTACCCTATATTAATTTTAAATAAATTATATTCCTTAAATGTCCAATAACTATGTGGTTTACCCTAATAATAAATAATATAAAACTATAATCAGTCGATATACAAAGAATTTTTAAATTAGATTCCAATAGCAGATGAGACGACGAAACCTTTTGGTTTCGAATACTTATTTAAATATCTCCCTTGTGTTTGCGGGCATTTTAAAATTGTCTGTATTCTAATTCGGATTATAAATTCAGGGATTCGTAAAATTGTTCCGATACCATGAGAACGTCCGACAATTTCTATGCCCTTATTTACAAATCAGATTAGATCGAAATACGATCGTGATTTCGGCCTGGACCAGACCAAAACCTTAAAATTACTGTTATTAAATTCGGGCCGGCGCGCCGCGGCGTAATCTAGGGTATTGGATTTTTGGCTACCGTAACTTTATGATTGATGCTAAAAATAATGAATTCACCAATTTTGCCGATATTTTGTTTACCGGATAATTTTAGATTGGTAGATAATTTATCAATTTTATGTCGAAATATGTTGTTAAAATATCTTGAAAATTGGTGTTATACATGCCTAAGAAATTCAAACAATAAAATTTAAATAATTCCATAGATGGCACAAAATCAACGTTACAATTTGAAGGCTTTATAACTATTGTAATTTTAAGTATTTTTTTTTAATTTTACGAAAAGCAACTTTGTAAATTTCGTAAAAATAGCATTAAAAGTAAACATGTTTTTTGTATTTTTTTTATTTAAATCAATATAAATTAACCGATATTTATAACTGCAGAGCATTTATTTTTGGAGAACTCTGATTAAGCATTAACGAGAAAAAACGAGCAAAAACGAGAAGTTTCCGAGAATTTATTAACAGCATGGCAAAGTTAAGCCATTAAACGTTTTTTTCTACTTCCACCTTTAAAACGCCCTTTATCGTACATGTTTCCATGACACTAAGTGATCTTTTAAATACACATTGACAAGTTGTGGCTTTACGGCGCTTTAGTCACGGGCTGAAGTTAGTTTTAAGTTAGTTGACAGTTGTCAAATGTTAAACAATCATTAAAATTATGTGCCTTTCTTGTGAAATAATACAAAAATATAAAATAATTTCTTAACGCCAATATTTGAAAAGTTTATATGAACATTGTACTGACCTTTTAATTTCGCCGGCAGTAAACTATAACTTAAATTCGGGCATGGACTCCACTGTAAAGTCCTCATAAAATATTTCCTTTACTTTCACTGTAAAAAAATTATTTTTGCAACTTTTTTTTCATGATTTTCAGAAAAAATTTCATAAGGGGGGACCCTTTTGACAAAAATATTGCGTTTTTCGAAAGTAACTTCCAAACACGAAGAGATACGAAAGTGCGGTTTGATTTTTTGGAATCAACGTGCTCGAATTAGTAAGGAAAAATTATTTTTGCAACTTTTTTTTCCATGATTTTCAGTAAAAAATTTCATAAGTCATTTTGACAAAAATATCGCGTTTTTCGAGTGTAACTTCCAAACACGAAGAGATACGAAAGTGCGGTTTGATTTTTTGGAATCAGCGTGCTCGAATTAGTAAGAAAAAATTAGTTTTGCATACATTTTTTTTCATGATTTTCAGAAAAAATTTCATAAGGGGGGACCCTTTTGACAAAAATATCGCGTTTTTCAAGTGTAACTTCCAAACGCGAAGAGATACAAAAGTGCGGTTTGATTTTTTGGAATCAGCGTGGTCAAATTAGTAAGAAAAAATTATTTTTGCAACTTTCTTTCCATGATTTTCAGTAAAAAATTCATTTTGACAAAAATATCGCGTTTTTCAAGTGTAACTTCCAAACGCGAAGAGATACGAAAGTGCGGTTTGATTTTTTGGAATCAGCGTGCTCGAATTAGTAAGAAAAAATTATTTTTGCAACTTTTTTTTTCATGATTTTCAGAAAAAATTTCATAAGGGGGGACCCTTTTGACAAAAATATCGCGTTTTTCGAGTGTAACTTCCAAACGCGAAGAGATACGAAAGTGCGGTTTGATTTTTTGGAATCAGCGTGCTCGAATTAGTAAGAAAAAAATATTTTTGCAACTTTTTTTTTCATGATTTTCAGTGAAAAATTCATAAGGGGGGACCCTTTTGACAAAAATATCGCGGTTTTCGAGTTTAACTTCCAAACGCGAAGAGATACGAAAGTGCGGTTTGATTTTTGGAATCAGCGTGGTCGCATTAGTAAGGAAAAATTATTTTGGAAACATTTTTTTTCATGATTTTCAGAAAAAATTTCATAAGGGGGGACCCTTTTGACAAAAATATCGCGTTTTTCGAGCGTAACTTCCAAACGCGAAGAGATACGAAAGTGCGGTTTGATTTTTTGGAATCAGCGTGCTCGAATTAGTAAGAAAAAATTATTTTTGCAACTTTTTTTTTCATGATTTTCAGTAAAAAATTCATAATGGGGGACCCTTTTGACAAAAATATCGCGTTTTTCGAGTGTAACTTCCAAACGCGAAGAGATACGAAAGTGCGGTTTGATTTTTTGGAATCAGCGTGCTCGAATTAGTAAGAAAAAATTATGTTTTGCAACTTTTTTTTGATTTTCAGTAAAAAATTCATAAGGGGGGACCCTTTTGACAAAAATATCGCGTTTTTCGAGTGTAACTTCCAAACGCGAAGAGATACGAAAGTGCGGTTTGATTTTTTGTAATCAGCGTGCTCGAATTAGTAAGAAAAAATTATTTTTGCAACTTTTTTTTTCATGATTTTCAGTAAAAAATTCATAAGTCATTTTGACAAAAATATCGCGTTTTTCGAGTGTAACTTCCAAACGCGAAGAGATACGAAAGTGCGGTTTGATTTTTTGGAATCAGCGTGCTCGAATTAGTAAGAAAAACGTATTGTTGCAATTTTTTTTTCATGATTTTCAGTAAAAAATTCATAAGGGGGGACCCTTTTGACAAAAATATCGCGGTTTTCGAGTTTAACTTCCAAACGCGAAGAGATACGAAAGTGCGGTTTGATTTTTGGAATCAGCGTGGTCGAATTAGTAAGGAAAAATTATTTTTGCACACATTTTTTTTTCATGATTTTCAGTAAAAAATTCATAAGGGGGGACCCTTTTAACAAAAATATCGCGTTTTTCGAGTGTAACTTCCAAACGCGAAGAGATACGAAAGTGCGGTTTGATTTTTTGGAATCAGCGTGCTCGAATTAGTAAGAAAAAATTATTTTTGCAATTTTTTTTTCATGATTTTCAGTAAAAAATTCATAAGGGGGGACCCTTTTGACAAAAATATCGCGGTTTTCGAGTTTAACTTCCAAACGCGAAGAGATACGAAAGTGCGGTTTGATTTTTGGAATCAGCGTGGTCGAATTAGTAAGGAAAAATTATTTTTGCACACATTTTTTTTTCATGATTTTCAGTAAAAAATTCATAAGGGGGGACCCTTTTGACAAAAATATCGCGTTTTTCGAGTGTAACTTCCAAATGCGAAGAGATACGAAAGTGCGGTTTGATTTTTTGGAATCAGCGTGGTCGAATTAGCAAGGAAAAATTATTTTTGCACACATTTTTTTTCATGATTTTCAGAAAAAATTTCATAAGGGGGGACCCTTTTGACAAAAATATCGCGTTTTTCGAGTGTAACTTCCAAACGCGAAGAGATACGAAATTGCGGTTTGATTTTTTGGAATCAGCGTGGTCGAATTAGTAAGGAAAAATAATTTTTGCACACATTTTTTTTCATGATTTTCAGAAAAAATTTCATAAGGGGGGACCCCTTTGACAAAAATATCGCGTTTTTCGAGCGTAACTTCCAAACGCGAAGAGATACGAAAGTGCGGTTTGATTTTTTAGAATCAGCGTGCTCGAATTAGTAAGAAAAAATTATTTTTGTAACTTTTTTTTTCATGATTTTCAGTAAAAAATTCATAAGGGGGGACCCTTTTGACAAAAATATCGCGTTTTTCGAGTGTAACTTCCAAACGCGAAGATATACGAAAGTGCGGTTTGATTTTTTGGAATTAGCGTGCTCGAATTAGTAGGAAAAAATTATTTTTGCAAACATTTTTTTTCATGATTTTCAGAAAAAATTTCATAAGGGGGGACCCTTTTGACAAAAATATCGCGTTTTTCGAGTGTAACTTCCAAACGCGAAGAGATACGAAAGTGCGGTTTGATTTTTTGGAATCAGCGTGCTCGAATTAGTAAAAAAAAATTATTTTTGCAACTTTTTTTTATGATTTTCAGTAAAAAATTCATAAGGGGGGGGACCCTTTTGACAAAAATATTGCGTTTTTCGAGTGTAACTTCCAAACGCGAAGAGATACGAAAGTGCGGTTTGATTTTTTGGAATCAGCGTGCTCGAATTAGTAAGAAAAAATTATTTTTGCAACTTTTTTTTTTATGATTTTTAGAAAAAAATTCATAAGGGGGGACCCTTTTGACAAAAATATCGCGTTTTTCGAGCGTAACTTCCAAACGCGAAGAGATACGAAAGTGCGGTTTGATTTTTTGGAATCAGCGTGCTCGAATTAGTAAGAAAAAATTATTTTTGCAAACATTTTTTTTCATGATTTTCAGAAAAAATTTCATAAGGGGGGACCCTTTTGACAAAAATATCGCGTTTTTCGAGTGTAACTTCCAAACGCGAAGAGATACTAAAGTGCGGTTTGATTTTTTGGAATAAGCGTGCTCGAATTAGTAAGAAAAAAATATTTTTGCAACTTTTTTTTCATGATTTTTAGTAAAAAAATTCATAAGGGGGGACCCTTATGAAAAAAATATCGCTATTTTCAAATGTAACTTCCAAACGCGAAGAGATACGAAAGTGCGGTTTGATTTTTTGGAATCAGCGTGCTCGAATTAGTAAGAAAAAATTATTTTTGCAACTTTTTTTTTCATGATTTTTAGTAAGAAAATTCATAAGGGGGGACCCTTTTGACAAAAATATCGCGTTTTTCGAGTGTAACTTCCAAACGCAAAGAGATACGAAAGTGCGGTTTGATTTTTTGGAATCAGCGTGCTCGAATTAGTAAGAAAAATTCATAAATGAAAAATTATGAAAAAAATATCGCTATTTTCAAAAGTAACTTCCAAACGCGAAGAGATACGAAAGTGCGGTTTGATTTTTTGGAATCAGCGTGCTCGAATTAGTAAGAAAAAATTATTTTTGCAACTTTTTTTTTCATGATTTTCAGTAAAAAATTTATAAGGGGGGACCCTTTTGACAAAAATATCGCGTTTTTCGAGTGTAACTTCCAAATGCGAAGAGATACGAAAGTGCGGTTTGATTTTTTGGAATCAGCGTGGTCGAATTAGTAAGGAAAAATTATTTTTGCACACATTTTTTTTCATGATTTTCAGTAAAAAATTCATAAGGGGACCCTTATGAAAAAAATATCGCTATTTTCAAATGTAACTTCCAAACGCGAAGAGATACGAAAGTGCGGTTTGATTTTTTGGAATCAGCGTGCTCGAATTAGTAAGGAAAAATTATTTTTGCAACTTTTTTTTATGATTTTCGGTAAAAAATTCATAAGGGGGGACCCTTTTGACAAAAATATCGCGTTTTTCGAGTGTAACTTCCAAACGCTAAGAGATACGAAAGTGCGGTTTGATTTTTTGGAATCAGCGTGATCGAATTAGTAAGGAAAAATTATTTTTGCACATTTTTTTTTTCATAATTTTCAGAAAAAAATTCATAAGGGGGGACCCTTTTGACAAAAATATCGCGTTTTTCGAGTGTAACTTCCAAACGCGATGAGATACGAAAGTGCGGTTTGATTTTTTGGAATCAGCGTGCTCGAATTAGTAAGAAAAAATTATTTTTGCAACTTTTTTTTTTATGATTTTCAGTAAAAAATTCATAAGGGGGGACCCTTTTGACAAAAATATCGCGTTTTTCGAGTGTAACTTTTAAACGCGAAGAGATACGAAAGTGCGGTTTGATTTTTTGGAATCAGCGTGCTCGAATTAGTTTGGAAAAATTATTTTTGCAACTTTTTTTTAATTAATTGGGCAACTTTCGATTTCATCTTTTTCAGAAAAATTTTACCTTGGTCCCCCCTTATGAAAAGAATATCTCGGTTTTCGAGTGTAACTTCCAAACGCGAAAATATACGAAACTGCGGTTTGATTTTTGAAATCAGCGTGGTCGAATTAGTAAAGAAATCATGTTAAAAAATTAATTGGGCATCTTTCTATTTCATGTTTTTCAGAAAAATTTTACCTTGGTCTCCCCTTATAAAAAAAATATCGCGGTTTTCGAGTGTAACTTCCAAACGCGAAGAGGTACGAAACTGCGTGGTCGAATTAGTAAAGAAATCATGTTAAAAAATCACATAAACCAAGCTCACAAATGGAGCTAAATCTCTGTTAATAACACAACAAAGCAAAAATATTTTTGCACAGTTTTCAGAGTTTTCAGAGAAAGATAAACCGTTGTGAAATTGTCCCAAAGTAACTTTACTATCCCTTCTGCATATTTATTTTTTTCTTTTCTTTTCGCTGCTTTTTATTTTCCTTTGCTGTAGTTTTAAGCTTAGTATTGCTTATGCTACTTTTGTCTTTAATGTTTGTTTGAACATAAAAAAATAGGAAATATTTATTTTACTTTTACAATTAAACATATTTAGTTTTTACTTACCTTTGTTTAAGAATGTTACAAGTACCATAGTAATGTTTTTTTCTTAAGGGTTTTAAATTAAAATCATAATTTCTCAAAAATAATATTTATTTAGATATATACAATTTATACATATTATGGTAGTACGTATTACAAAAAAAAATATATGCATTTATATAAATAATAATAATTTTGATAACAATAGTTTTATATATAAATTAAACTTAACTTAGATCACTTACAACAGTTTGTAAAATTTTGAAAACGCTGATCAACTCAGCCTTTGCGTGTACCATTTGGCTTTCCTAGAAAAAAATAAAATAAAATTAGTTTTTTTATTTTGCAAACAAATTTATGACAAAAAAAACAAGGTTATTCTTATCAAATTATCGGAAGGTAAATTTACCAAACAAATTTACATTTACTTATGCGATATAAGCAACTAATTTCATCAGATTTAAACTAGTTCAAATGTCCGTTCGATTGAGTAAAACCGAGATATTTTGATACAATCAATTTTTGGAAATAATAGCAAGATAAAAAAAGATTTATTATTTCATATCTTTACGTTATGTTTTGTGCACTCAGAAATTTTTTTAAAAAATATAACAAAAAAAGTTGTTTGTCTTAATAAAGTAAAGATCCCTATTCCTCCAACAATTGCTTTTGTTACGGCAAAAAGATCATATTTATAAAAATTATTTATCAACAAACGCTGCTTTCAGTAATTTGCATTATTTATAAAGTAAATTTACGTTATGTTTATAAAAATAACACTCTTCCAGATGCAGAAACGCATTGATAAATATACCCACACGGAACAATTACATCCAATGGATATCCAATGGATTTCTTTTATGGATATCCAGGATATACATAGGATATCCGGGATATCCAATGGATAACCATTGGATATATAAATGTCCGACCCTCCTGGACATAGTGTGGATATCCAATGGATACCCAGTGGATATAGTATTGTATGCAATAAGGTTGTAATCTGTATTCAATATGGAGATTGTATGGATATCCAATGGATAACCATTGGATATATAAATGTCCGACCCTCCTGGACATAGTGTGGATATCCAATGGATACCCAGTGGATATAGTATTGTATGCAATATGGTTGTCATCTGTATTGGATATGGTGAATCAATGGATATTTACTTTTCAATAAATAACATTGGGTTTCAAAATTATTATTCTTTAATTTAAATATTTATTTTTATGAAAACATAAAATAGAACAGAAAACTACATATAACTAAAGAAGTGCTTGCCATCACTCCTCCAGCTGTCATTTGCCTTTTTATCAGCCTAATCATTTAGGGCCTATTTCACCTGTCTCCTTATGATCCCCAAAATTTGGCCAATCCATCAGCCCATTTGTTTTACATGGCACAATGACTAATGTACCATGCCCACCAACACTGACAGACAGACTGTTTCGACCTGTTGGGTCTCATCAGTGTCAGGCAGTTGGTGCCGAGAGACACGCTTCAAGCCAAGCAACCGCCCACCTATATACTAGTTGGGCGACCTGGACAGCGGCGAGATGCAGCGGCAAGGTAATATGGTGACATTTATCTTCTGTGTTCGCCGGCAGTGTTGTCAGACGTTTAAATAATTTCAGAAAGCTCATCAAAATGGCGGTTATATTATTAAATCTTTAATACTTAATTAATTAGTATACCTAGTATACCTATTTGACATAAATGTGGTGAATAATTATTTTAAATTTATTTAATTAATTTATTAAAACTTAATAAAGTACGGAAATATATTTCGTTTAGTTATTTTGCTTATAACCGACAACACTGAAGATTCTCAAATTCAGCGCGTGCGTAGTACATATATGAAATACAATAATAAACAAAAAGGACTTTTTTAAGTAATTTTTTATTGTATTGCAGACTGTCATAGTCATATTATTAACAGAAATAATATTATTAATATATAAATATTATTATCTGGGTAAAGTGAACATTTCAAAATTAAAAATTTCGTAGCTCTTGGCAAAAAATCAATTTAACGTAAAGTCGTTTTTTTTACATATGCTAGTTTAAACCATCACAAAATCCCACATGTATACATACAAGTATATATACAAGATATCCATATCAGTTATCCACCGGATATCCAGTGGATATCCAGTGGATATACATTAGATGTACAGTGGATATACTTTGGACATACATTAGTTATCCATTGGATATATATTAGAGATACTTTGTTGAAATTGGGTTAATAACGATTTAAATCATATTTATTAATCATTACATAAATTTATCCTATAAGGGGCTATTTTAAAAAAGAAAAAAATATTTTTAATGTTTTTGTTTTTATTTGAACATCCAGTATGGATATCCATCGGATATCCAGTGGATATCCAGTGGATATACATTAGATGTACAGTGGATATACTTTGGACATACATTAGTTATCCATTGGATATATATTAGAGATACTTTGTTGAAATTGGGTTAATAACGATTTAAATCATATTTATTAATCATTACATAAATTTATCCTATAAGGGGCTATTTTAAAAAAGAAAAAAATATTTTTAATGTTTTTGTTTTTTTTTTGAACATCCAGTATGGATATCCATTGGATATCCAGTGGATATCCAGTGGATATACATTAGATGTACAGTGGATATACTTTGGACATACATTAGTTATCCATTGGATATATATTAGAGATACTTTGTTGAAATTGGGTTAATAACGATTTAAATCATATTTATTAATCATTACATAAATTTATCCTATAAGGGGCTATTTTAAAAAAGAAAAAAATATTTTTAATGTTTTTGTTTTTTTTTGAACATCCAGTATGGATATCCATCGGATATCCAGTGGATATCCAGTGGATATACATTAGATGTACAGTGGATATACTTTGGACATACATTAGTTATCCATTGGATATATATTAGAGATACTTTGTTGAAATTGGGTTAATAACGATTTAAATCATATTTATTAATCATTACATAAATTTATCCTATAAGGGGCTATTTTAAAAAAGAAAAAAATATTTTTAATGTTTTTGTTTTTTTTTGAACATCCAGTATGGATATCCATTGGATATCCAATGGATATCGTAAAAGGCATGGATGTTATATGGACATTGGGATAGCCATTGGATATCCATTGGATAGCGTGTTCTGTGTGGGTAGTTATTATTATTTGTCTAAAAAACAGTTCTATACCGTTTACAAAACCGTTTTGTAGTATTAGTAAAACCCTAATGGCATTATTCATAGAAATATTGTAAATTTTACAAATCCCTTTTCGTTTAAAATAAAACTTTTTTTATAATATTAATTAGATTTAAGTAAATTTAACAACAAATTAATTGTTAATTCAATAAACTATTTTCATTGTAACAATGGTCACATTTTCAACCCACTGCAGTGGGTTAGGCGTTGGGTAGTTTTTTTAAAATAATTTCAAGGCATTAAAATAAATTATTTATTATAACAAAAAAAATAACTCATATTATATGATGTACAAAAATATGAACTCACTTTTTAAACAACAAAGAATAGACCTTAAATATATTTTTTTAAATGTCGAAATTTTAATTTTCTTAGTGATCTTTTTGATATTTTTATCATGCTAGATTTTACCACACTTCACTCGCACAAGTGAAATCAATAAGGTTATAACACAGACTGTGGATTATAAAGTTATGTTCACCAAGGAGAGCGCTGGCCCTTTCCCCCTCTTTTTAAGGGAAATAACAAAAATTTTGTTACCATTATAAAACAATAGTAAATATTAAAAAAGTCTTTTTATACCAATAAAATATTTTTGTTATTGTTCTTAACGTAAGCTATTAACAAAGATTTTCTAACTGAAATAAAATTAATTTGAATTACAACGATAGTAATTTAAAAAAGACAAATATGTCATAGTAAAATTCGCAATTCACACAAAAAACATTTTAAGTTCGACAAAAAATTAATATAAACATAAAGTATTTCTTATTGCTATGACAATATGATAACTATTACTTTGTTGGATGAACATTTTTTTTATAAAAGATCAACATTGCTGCTTCATTATAGTAAATGAGAATTTTATTAACAGTAAAAAAAGTCTATTCTGTAAATAAAAATAATCTCATTACTTTGACAAATCGTAGGTTTTGGTCCCAAATAAGACACTGAAAATTTAATAAAAAAGGTACCTTAGGTGGTACATTCTTTTATAGCAATTACAATTTTAAATTTAAGTTAAATATTATTATTTTATTAATCGCTTACAAAATTAGTTTCATTATCAGTGCACGTTCTTTTTTCTGAGTGTGATACTGTGTACTTTAGACAGGACTAAGGCAAGTGCAGAAAAATAAAGGCTTGATATATTTTTAAGTTAAATTGTTCATTGTTTCCACTGTGCGATGAATAAGTAGGCAATCATATTGTTCGTGTTCGTTTTTTCTTAAATTTGGCTACTAGCGTTTTAATTTCGCTTATGGATTGAAATTATAAGGTTCGCAAATCTTGAGCTGACCGTCTGACTGCGAATACGTCGGGTACGTTAAAATTAAACTTAATAGTAAATACGTGTCGGAATTAAGCTGCTCTGTGCAGGAATTTTAAGAGGGCTCAGGTACAGTGTCGAGAAACACCTACCAATTTTTTGTTTAATTAAAACTGTTAATTAAGCTACAGGTAAGGTACGGTTCGATGCGCGCAAAAAATTGCCACTCTTAAATTTCGATGTCAGCATCGACGGAAAAATTGAATGAAACAATGGGATCGTCAGATCTTGTTTATGATCGTTTGCCTTTGCAATTTAAACTTTATTGCGACCAAAATAAGATTTATGAGGGATTTAAAATGGGATTTTTTGCATCCTTTCATTTTCGCATACACACAAACTTAATGTAATATTTCAGTGGATTTTTTGTATCAGATTTATAAAAGTTTACAAATAACTTTTAATATTTTATATGTATTTTTCTTCTGTATACGATTCTGCAATAATTTTTCTATAAAAATTTGGTAATAATTATCTTATTAAATTAAATCTGATTTTTTTAAGTACCCACAATTTTTTAACTAACATTAAGGTTTCCTTTGGTTTAAGTTTTATACATTATTTCATTCGTTGATAATTATCAATTACGCACCATGGTCACTTTTTACCTGCCAGCATTAAATCCATTAATTTAAAGGAATATTGTACTATTTTTAATAAAAATACCTCATTTAAGGTAAAAAAAGATTATTTTGTCAATTAATTAATGTAATCCCAATTGAGGTATAAAGAAACTATTTATACATAGTTTAGCATTATTTAATCAATTTAGATCGAAGATTAATTTGCAAACAAAAAGACATCCTTTCGTTAAGCAGTTATTCATAATGGATTTTTTAACAGTGGAAGAAAAAATAGAAATGATTTTGATTTATGGAGAAGCAGGCAGGAATCTTGGTGATTCTGTTAATATCTACACTCAGCGTTTTCCGGATAAAATTCGATCACGTACTTCATTTCACCCTACAGTCAAGCAGTTTACTACAAACAGGAGTGTTTAACCGAAAAAAAGGGTTCGTCGAGCAACAGTCATAGGTGGGAATAATGAAATTAATGTATTAGCAGCAACGGCCGCTAATCCTCATGCAAGCACACGAGAATTATCTAGAGATTTGGGTATATCCCAGAGCAGTGTTGGCAGAATATTAAAACGAAATAAATAAGTAAATTTAAAAAATAAAACCAAGTATTGTATTCACAAATTATTGGAGAATCCTATACAGAAGAAAAATCGAACAAAATTGATTTTTTCTCATAACAGCACACAAAATCAAAGAGGAGAGTATGATGAATTAGCTTTGGATGAAAATGTATTACATTTTTAGCAACTTTTTCTTATGTGCTCACTTAAAATAACTCCCCCTCGTGTGAGTATCATATTAAGTTTACTCGGGTAACAGGCCTGTTCAATGACACTATTGTTATTTAAAGTTTTTTCTTTTTTAACTGTATTTTAATTCTAAATAGATCATGTTTACAAAGTCTAATAAAATCTAGATTAACGCCTACCTCATCGATTTTATAAATATTCATTATTGGGTTTGGAATGTTGATTGACAATTTAAATACAATATTAATTTAATTAGTTGATCTTATTCTTAATTAGAGGTATAATAACAATATAAATAAAGTAATAAAAGTATTGTGCAACCCGACATTCGCTTAAAAGACAATTCTATTCAAACAATAAATGAAAATATTATTTGTAATACACTCACAGGCAAAATAATCGATCCACACAAATTTTCGATGAATTTCAATCGCAAATAACTTTTTTATTTGTTTTCGGATTTAAACAAATATTAAAGAATATTGTAGATACATTAATGCAGAATCGCTCACATTTTAAAAATTACTAAAAAATACACGTACGTTTATAATATACAGGTTTAAACAAAAATATGTTTTTTACCATAAGTTTAAGACACTCTGTAGAGTGGCAAAACCGTATATTGTTCTAAATTAAGTTTTAATTATTAAGTCACATCTATTTTTAACATTTTTATTTTTGGTTCACCTTGATATATTTATTTTTGTGGAAAATATGGATTTTTTTATAAAAACATTGCAATTTCCAATATTTTTCCTGTATGAAGAACTAAGGTTGCTATGGTCCATCCATAGCCTATGAAGGATGACAGTGACAGTTTTGTTGAATCATCCCATACTTGGACATGTCATATACAGCTTTCAAAAGCTATCAAATTGTTTTTTGTAAATTTATGTGTTAATTTTGAGGTGTCTTCTTACTTTTAAAAATGTCTCCGACTGATGTTGCCCTTTGTACTTTACTTCTTGTGACGTTTAAAACACGTAATACTGTGACCGTCCATCCTGGATTAAATTAATGGCTCTGGCAACATCATTCGGAGACATATCCATTTTTTAAAGCAAGAAGACACCTCAAAATTTAAACATTAATTTGTAAAAAACAATTTGATAGCTTTTGAAAGCCGTGTATGACATGTCCAAGGATGGGATGATTCAACAAAACTGTCACTGTCATTCTCCATAGCCTATGGATGGACCATAGCAACCTTAGTTCTTCAAACAGAAAAATATTGGAAATTACAATGTTTTTTTTAAAAATCCATATTTTTCACAAAAATAAATATATCGATGTGAACCAAAAACAACTGTTAAGAATAGTTGTGACTTGATAAATAAAACTTAATTTTAGAAGAATATACGGGTTTGTCACTCTACAGAGTGTCTTCAACTTATGGTAAAAAACATATTTTTGTTTAAAACTGTATATAATAAACGTACGTCTATTTTAGTAATTTCTTAAAATGTGAGCGATTGTCCATTTATTTATCTACAATATTCTTTAATATTCGTTTAAATCCGACATCAAATAAAAAAGTTATTTGCGATTGAAATTCATCGAAAATTTGTGTGGATCGATTATTTTGCCTGTGAGTGTAGCTGCCAATCTAATATTGAAGCACATTTGATGAAAATGATAAAAAGTTTTATAGATGGATATAACTTTTTATAATTATTGTTGTTTCGCGAAACATATATTCTTTATGGCGGCAATTACGTTTTTAATGGTATTTCCAAAGTCATATAAGACTTAATTTAAGTCAAACATAGTTCAAGAGCCTTGTATCTGAGACAACGATCGGCAATATGAGCGAGTAGCGTTAGGCCTCGCGTTGAATTATCGATAAGGTCGCGCAACCTGTACTTAAATAAAAATTTCATTATCAGCATCTCGCAGGGAGATAAGCTGTGCCAGCAATTTAAGCGTGGTAGAGAGAGACGGGGCGGTATACACGGTGGAGACTTTTAATTGGACTCCCGAAGAAACGGTAGCTGTAACGCAAGGAATGCCCCGGGCGCGGACTCCTTGATTACCCCTCTTTGCTTATAGACTACTGTCCGTTTGTAATTATATGGTATATCTCGGAGCCGCACAGTGGATAAAGCGAACGCATTTCGATGCTTACCTGTGTGAAGGAACAGGTGATTTTTCAGGTTGGTGTGCTTCGAGAAGCCTCGCGAGCAGATGTGGCATTTGAAGGGCCATGAGCCCGAATGGACGTACATGTGAGATCTAAGGTCGCCGGGCGTGGGGAAGGACTTACTGCACAGGTTGCACTTGTGGGGTTTGTCCTGAAAACAAAGAAAACACCATTATAATGTTGATATTAAATCCTAACTGTCTTTCCAACCCATCAGGAGCTTGTTAAAAGAATTCTGGTTATACACTGCTATAAAAATCAAATTTGTTAACATCAGTTTGTAGTTTGTTAATTTTATTTTTGTTAATTTTAAAGGTTACAGATTATTTTGTTAATGTTTAACAGATTATTTCGTTGAAAAAGTACACGTGATTTCAGGTAGTCAATCAAAACTTTTCCCACTGACAATACGCTTCAACTGACTTTAGCGTCTGCAACTTATGTTTCTGCTTACTTTATTATAATAATGTTAATAATATATTACCAGAAATCTGTTATTATTGTTATTTGGATGACTGCAATGGCCTTCTTTTAAATTCATAAAAATCAGTGGCGATATGCATATATAGGTTCTAACCTTTTACAATCTTATTAAACCTGTGATATTAAGTTAAATGATTCTGTAATAAAATTCGAAGAATATGTAAAAAACTTGGGTGTTTTAGTAGTTAAAAACCTTATTTTTGAACATATTTGCAAATTAATAAAAAATGCTTACAAGTCAATATATAGCTTTAAGTACTTTTAAAAAAATAATGGTAAATGGAATTTGTCTAAAACTCTAATTTTAAGTCCTCTAAATTACTGTTCTTCAGTTTACTACTTTTACATTAATTTATACTATAAGGAAAGACTACAAAAACTTCAAAATTCTTGTTTAAGATACTTGCTTAATGTAAACTATAGTTATAGTTATAGTTATAGTATACTTATGTATAAAAAAAATTCCTTTAATGTAATTCCACTTTTTTGTTACAGTATTCTTGTCTAGTGTTTAATGTCCTAAAATTTAAAAATCCACAATACCTCCACAATATGCTGAGTAGAATTTGTGAAACTCACAACAGAAATACTCGCTATATAGGGTAATTCTTTTACAAACCGAACACTTTTTGACCGACACATCTCAGATTTGGCTGAAACTTTTTTTACGGATTCTATGTCGAAAAATAAGAGATACGTGTCCGAGGATTTTTTTTTCTCTCGCATATTTTCGATAATACAAGCTATCGAAAATTTGAGAATAACGAGTTTTTTGGCTTGGAGACTCATTTTCAAAAATTTATAACTCTGGTTATATTTGAGCTACAAACTTCTTTTTTTTTTCATTTTAAAGCTAAAGAACTGAATTTTGATAAAAAAATATTTTTAATAAATATTATTAACAAATTCATATTGTTATTAACAATTTCATTGTTTAAATCAATTTTTAACAATGGCCCCCACCTCGTATTAAGTTTTTAGTATTTTTATCGTATTCTCCGTCAAATTTTACATAAAAAACATGTTTTCAAAATATGGTACCTTTATTATTACTATTGTTAAAACATTAATTTGTATTGCGCGACACATAAAAAAACGGTTTTTTGTTAATAAAAAGAAAACTATAGCTCGGATCAAAAAAAGTCTAATATATAAGTTGTAGATAATAAAAATATCTACAATTTTTATTTTATTTATTTTTTGACATAACCTTACTTTTCAAATAAATTGAAATTTTTCAATTTATTTGAAAAGTGAGGTTATGTCAAAAAATAGTTAAAATAAAAATTGTATATCTTTTTATTATCTACAACTTTTATATATGACTTTTTTCATCCGAGCTATAGTTTTCTTTTTATTAACAAAAAACCGTTTTTTTATGTGTCGCGCAATACAAATTAATGTTTTAACAATAGTAATAATAAAGGTACCATATTTTGAAAACATGTTTTTTATGTAAAATTTGATGGAGAATACGATAAAAATACTAAAAACTTAAAACGAGGTGGGGGCCATTGTTAAAAATTGATTTAAACAATGAAATTGTTAATAACAATATGAATTTGTTAATAATATTTATTAAAAATATTTTTTTATAAAAATTCAGTCCTTTAGCTTTAAAATGAAAAAAAAAAGAAGTTTGTAGCTCAAATAGAACCAGAGTTATAAATTTTTGAAAATGAGTCTCCAAGCCAAAAAACTCGTTATTCTCAAATTTTCGATAACTTGTATTATCGAAAATATGCGAGAGAAAAAAAATTCCTCGGACACGTATCTTTTATTTTTCGACATAGAATCCGTAAAAAAAGTTTCAGCCAAATCTGAGATGTGTCGGTCAAAAGGTGTTCGGTTTATAAAAGAATTACTCTATAAGAATATTTTTTCTATCCAAATTCATAAAACTTCCAAATTTAAATGTTGTTTTGAATATTTGGCGCCAACTATAATAGTTATAATAATTATAAATAGATTTTTTGAAAAATTTAATTCTACCAACAATGTCGTTACTTTTCATCCCTTAAATGTTTTTTGCTAAAATGTCACAATTCATAATTTAAGTTTAGTACCCTATTAATATAGCTTATATTCTATTGTTTTTTTAAATTATTATTTTATATTACATTGTTTTTTATAGGTTTGAGTGGTAGAACAGCATGTTGCTGAACTTACACCATTTGTAAAATGTTTTTTTTTCTTGCTATTATACAATATAGTTTATTATTATTATTATTATTCCTTATACCTATTTAACGATTGTGCGAAATGCGAAGTATACGAATAAATATGCCATCACTGGTTTTTAAACTGAAATCAGGGGATAAAGTGAAGTGGGTTAATGTTACAAAATACATCAGTAATTACTTAAGTGTTGTAGTAGTACTGATAATTATATTGTACCAAATTTCTTTATAATTTAATGATTTTAGAATGGTGTGTTATTTAATTGCCTGTATGATATTTATATGTTCATTTATGTAGGTATGTGTTATTTGTTTTGGAAATTGATTCATAAAGCAACATTTTTTATCAAAATTCCTTTAATTAAAGTCCCCAATTTCCAACAATACTTTTGTTACTGGGTCTACAAAAAGGTTTGTAAAAATAAGTTTTTTTTTAAATTACAAGAATTATGGTTGAATTATTGAGTTAGAATTTTGTTAAAATTAACAAATATTTTTTACTGTGTAGATTTGCATTAAGTATTTTTAAAGCTTCATCATAATTAAGGAATTAATGAACCGAAGCTGCCACCGAAAATTTTTATTGTAGGCGAACCCATTAGTTAATTTAGAGTATTAATGTTTTTATTTGCATATAAATCGATTTTAAATTATCTATTTTTTTCATACACAGCATTAACTGTTGTGATCTGCATTAACTCAGAACTAAATGCAAGAAACGTGTATGTGACAGTCATATTGTGACTTCGGTGATATGGATAAGTCAATAAGAAATTTCCCAGAATCATTACAACCATGTTAAATGCGGTGTGTTAATTTTGATTAAGTTCTTGTTCGTCCTTTTTTTCTTCCTATAGAAGATTAATTTCCGCATAGGTTAGTAAAAAGTGGTGGAGGTATTTGTGGAAGAATTCAGTAATTCAATGCCGGGGCATGCTATCAAGATGACGAGGATTTTTGATGCATAAAGGCAGGTGACCGACAACGTAAGACGATACTCGACGAGTATTATAATCCTGAAATACTTTATTGGTAATCGACTTGATTTAATTGTGGTTTGATACATAATTCATCAGCCGAATGAAGAAAAAATTCGTTACCGCAACGCTGCGTAGGATGATATCGATATTAAAATTAGTTCGCTTACGTTATAAGAAGAGATACGGGTGATTCTACAAAAGTTGGACAACTTGATGTAATCAGTCAATAGAGTAGGTATTTTAATATTTTTTGTAAATATTTTAGTATATTACAAAAGATCCCAATTTTGATTTATTTTTTGATAAGCACGTTTGTAGAAAAACATAATAAATATTCAAAACATCAGTACCTTGGCGTGTCAAACTCCTGAATCAAATATTTGAGTGATTTTATTTTAAAATATATTCAATTTATTAAATTTTTAATTTCACTACACATTATAAAACATTAAATAATGTATTTTTCATATTTTATCATTGATTCGAATAATAGCAATTTAAAAAAAAAGATAATCTTTGTAGTTCTGTGTCCAATATTAAAATTCAAAATTCCTGCGAAATATTGAAGTTTAAACGCCAAGTCCTCGTTTTAACTCAAGTGTTGGTAAAAAAATTACCTACAGAGCCCGCCCTTTGCACGACAGTCATTTTGAAAACAATGGAAGCGGCGAAGTTGTGGTGAATGCACGTATAGTTACTGTGGTGAGTAGTTATTTTCTTACGTTTATATATTTCATTGTAATTTATATAAGGCTATATGTGATTTGTTGATAAGTAGCATTCACTAATAAAAAATATCAGTAAAATACTTAATTTCGAATTATAATCTCAAATTTGTATCCCATTCATCAGTACCGTGTCGTCAGTTCCATGTTCGATGTTTCGGTTATCTTTTTTTCGCAAACTTCAATTTAAAACTTGTTTATTTAATGTCATTATAAACTCATATAAATTTGATGTGGATCCCATATTTAATAATTGAGATATCGGTAAACCCAAAATCCACCACTGATGTGTGGTATTATTTGATTTTAAGATATTTAATGTATAATTTGATCAAAGTTGCAATAAATCTTATATTTTCCAAAAAATTATGTATTTATTTATTACCCTGGAATACTCGTCACTTCCCTTGCATTCAAATTTAGAAAACACAGATATTTCAGAAACTGTTTGACAAAGTTACTGGCCCGGTCTGGAACAGTATATTTAATATATTATCTATGTTCTCATAACAAAATACTGTTTAATTTTCTCCGAAAACTATATAAACAAAATGAGGTCAAAAGTTGCCCAACTTTTGTAGAATCACCCATACCCATCAGTGAACAAAAAATAATTTGATGTATGTGTGTACTATAAAAACATTATAAATCCTATTTTCTTTTGTATCCATACCTACAATAATTTAATTATATAACAGTAGTGCTGTTACAGTACCTAAACGATCCATTTTGGAATTTTATTAATTCTATACCATATACGATGGCATTTTAGCAAACATATGGTGTATAATGTTCTCGGAATTACTTTGAAGTTTAATTTACAAATTGCCGACATCATACAACTTTAACATTCTGGCGCATTGTTAAGTATCCGGCAATCATTTTGATTCAAAACACAACAGCAAAATTATCCTCAGATCTTTTTATTTGTATTTAACTAGTTCTTAATTTTTTACTGGTAATAATGAAACCGTCACTCTTTAACAGAAAAAGAACAAGAAAAGTTGAGGAACCAAACATTTTTCTCCATTTGCAGATGACTGTATTTCAAAGTGCTTAGAAGGAAAACAATGATTCCTCTTAAAAGCAGTGTAGTTTTTTCACTGTTCTTGTTTGGATAACTTTTAATTTCAATATCTCACATGAACCAAGCTCAAACTTCTATTTTAGAGTTTTCAGAAAAAGTTGTAGACGGTTCTAAAAGTAATCTTGACTTTCAGCATATTAATTTTTGAACTTTTTAAATGGTTACTATACTCGATAATATGTTCTCGACTGATAGTCTCAGGGTTGATGAAATTACACAGTTGGTGTGTTGCGTTTGCGTGGTTGTAAAATTAATTTATTTAAATAGATGATAATTCTGATTATATGGGGCAGTAGTGGTGTGGAAACGGTGTCTAAGTTTCGTGGGAACGTCTTTAAGACGTTATGGTTCGCCGATGTGGGACCTTATTGTGCTTGGGGGGCATATGTCATCCAGTGACCTTGACAGTCAACAACAAAGCCTCATTTTAATAATACGATGCCTATTACCGAGGAAGTTAAAAAAACTTTATGGCGTAATTTTTAGATAGCATTGATTGCGAATATTTCTTCAAACATCTCAATTCACCGTTTACAGTAAATCTTATTAAAATTTATGACTCTCATAATCGCATGGTGTTTTTATGGCGCTATTACAAACCCATTTATGCCCGATCGGGTTTCTATTAGCAAATATATATATCACATATTGGAAAAATCACGGTATGCTGTCATATAAATTATGTATAAAACCAACAATCACAAAGCAATTGCTATCATTCAACACGTAATTTATTTCATCCTTAAATAAAAAAAATTGAATCATCAAAAACGTAACTTCAATAGATTTTTGCTTTACATAATGTAAGTAAACTGATGCAGCTATTGATTTACGTATCCGTTTTTGCACAAATTCGCAACCATAAAATAAAAAGACAGCTGAATATATAAACAGAAGCGCAGCTCATGATTTCCTCTCTATTTTGATCCAGAAATTGAATGGGATCGTATATAAAACTGAGTTACGTTTCGAATCTTCTATTAGTGGTGTACCATTAAACCATTCTACAAACTGCATGCAAGTATTCGTGATCGTAGCGAAAAAATAGTTGACAGTCAATCAGGCCTCAGTACTACAAACAAGCAGGCGTACGGATTTATCTGATGTACCTAGAATTCGCGAGGTATTAGAGGGAAAAGTTCGCTATTTCTAATTAAGGCATTGAGATGAAGATTTTTTTCGAGAGCACTTAAGTTTGGTTAACATTTCGAAATTTTTTTTTGGTTCACGATTTATTTAAAATACGAGCCGTCCATCAGTTGGATGTTTTCGTCACGCCCTAGATTTTATCTAAAGGCCTTACATTAAATTCATATTGTAATTAGTTATTGTAATTAATAAACTCGAAAGCGTTCGCATATGAATTATTAATCCTGTCAAAATGAAGATATGTTAATCGTTTATTTTAAATGCAAGCCAGTTTAAAATGGACCCATACATTAGTTCGCTTTTAATGTGATGCCTGAGAAAAATTCATTAGGATCCACTCAATTTGAAGATCGATATCAATCCGTATAAGGTTTGCAAAGTGGCGTTTTTCACTATTATAGAATCTTTGTTGGTTCCAAAGGAAGAAGGGTTGCGGTGTGGGAACTGCACTAAAGACGTTCCCCATACCATATGGCATCACGCAAAGTTGGCTTTGAGGCTACAAGACGTCCGGTATTTTCAGATATGAATCGATACCATAACAAAAGAAAACGCTGTATTATTTTTAACTTAAAACTACACAGAAATTATATCAAACATAAAAAACGAAAACCATAGAAATTATGGTGGGTCTATTTGATATACAATTACCACAGTAATATATCACTGCTGCAGGTAGAAAGGCATCTGTTCTCTGAGGTTTGTGTGAAAAAACGTAAACAAATAAAAATGGCGTGACGAATTTTTAAACACTCCCTCACTTCCGTACCTTAATTAATTGTTTTAGGAAATTAGAGAAGAGATTCAGGTAATTAAGAAATAAATATGCGTCAAAAAAAGTTCGGATCGTCTGGCTATTAAGTAAAGAAAACCAAATATGGCTTTTTATGGCTCTATAAGAAAGTATCATCGATTTCGATTTTACGATCTAGCTCTTATCGGAGACCTAAAAATTTTAGTGTTCATACGTAATTGGTCGCCAAGTAATTGTTTTTTATATTGAGCCTGGACTTTGTGCAATAAACTCTTGGTCGTATTATTTATTGGTTGGCTGAATGGACGTGGGAAAATTAACAACCAAAATGTAAATTAACGAAAGTGTTAGACCAAATAGCATTCTTAATGACTTGCAGTTTCGTAGAAGGATGCGATGTTTTGGACGGTTTAATTGAAAAAAAGAACTAGCCATCCTAATTTGGTGCGGATTAATCAACAATGCCTCAATAGATTTAATTGAATTGACGGTGGAAAAAAGTGTCCGCTTGAGAAAGAACAAATTAGCGAGAAACGAAACACTTAAATCGTTCTAATTGAACCCATATAAGTAGTCCCGTTCTCATCAAGGGAACCCTAGAGCGAGAGTGTCATGTAGCCGATGTTCAGGCTCTGGTATAAGGAGGCCGTGAAGCATTTGTCGTGTCGTAATGTAGTGACGTTTGACGAGTTGAGTGACAGTTCGCGTTTCCAAGGATACCGCCCGATAAGTAACAGATTACATTCGTCGCGTAACAAGAGGATTGACACGAGACGTACCGAGAAGACAACGTCATTCTCGACTAGCGCAAACACACGCGTACGCCACGTTGATGCGTGTCTGCGTTATTTGTACTGTCTACGTCTATTGCCAGATCGTTTGTTCTCCGTCCCAACAGTCATTCGTTTCAAGCAACGGACAGAGAAAGGTTACCCAGGGCTACTTGACGTTCCTTGAACGTCACATCCACCACTTATTCCTACGATTTTAAGTACAAAAGTGCAAATTTGTACAAAATTATACCTCCAAACTTAAAAGAAGGTACCTCAAATCTCGTTTGTATTCCTTCGTATTATAAAATTTTGTTTAATTGGAAAAACTAACCAATGCTAATAGTGAAACCAAGCCTATGAAGTTATAACATGTTAATAAAGTTTAAAGTTGTTAACTAAAGCAGGAACATAAAAAACACGGTAGGAAAAGTTCAACCCGTTATCGACAAATGTTTGAGAATTATATGCGACTCTGGTCAAACACAATAAGAAATAAAGAACTTCACAGACTTACAGAAGAAGAAAAAATGGGAAGAATAATGAGAAAATGTGGATGTTAATGGATAGGAGATCATCTATGAGGTACCAGTAAAAAGGCAGACCTTATAACACATAAGAACAATTGAGGAAGAACTTTAAAAAGAAGTTATAACTTGTACAGAAGCAAGTAACATGGCAAAGGACAAAAAAAATGGAAAGAATCAGATAAGATCTCCAACTTCAGTTTGCTGCTCATATCAATGATATCATCTTTTAGAGCTTTATAATAAGAAACACTTCCCGAACATTGCATTTAATATATTTTACTCCAGTGCGAAGTAAATTGGAATACGCGAGTGTGGTCTGTTCACCTATTTATGCTTGCCACATAAATCAAAGTATGTAAAGAGTATGTAAAAAGACGCTATTTAAAGTTTTTATTTTTTAAATTTCAAGGATTCTATCCCCGGCATGGAATATTGTTTCTTTATCCATCAGAAGGAAGATCTTATCAGTATCTTTTTTGTATAATCTTGTAAATTATAAAATTGATTTTTTTGACCTGTTAGTTCAAATTGATTTTTTGTTTCCCAGAACCAGTAGTCGCCAGTGTCAGATTGCTCGTACCAATGTACTCATCTTCAAAATATCAACTAATTGTGATATTGACTTTTGTTCACTAAAAACTATTCACAGGGCTATCTAAAATTCTAATGATGTATGTCTGATTTAAAGTTAAAGTTAAAGTTTGTTCACATTTTTTTTTTTGTAAACCTTTTTGTTATATAATAAGAATGTCCTACTACGGTGTAACCTGTTCTCTCTTAAAATGAATTAATCAAAAATAATTAAATATAAATCATATTTGACTAATTGTCATAGCGAAAAAGCTGACTTTGAATAAGTAGATTAAAATTTAAAAAAGTTCTAACCCAGCCGGGGTTTGAACTCGGGTTTGTCGCTTGTCATAACCAATGAGCCATCAGTCACTTTTATAAAAACAGTTTTATCTGTCTGTAAATATTGTTCATAATATTTTAAAGTTGAATATATTTTTTGTGTTGCTGTTTTGGGCTAAACTTTTTACATCTTTGTTTGTTTTTAAGAGTCATTTAACTCAAACAATAATTTGTTGTTGGCCGAAAACGATTAAAGAAATAAGTTACTTTTAACTCTCAGAAATAGTCAAAGATGGTGACTAATCTTAAATTAGTCAAACTTTAACTATTTAAGTAGTTAAAAATAACTATTTAAAAGTGAAATCGACTATTTTGTTAGTAAAAAATGCTGGTTTATTCAAATAGTAGAATTTTGACTATTTCATTTTAAGAGAGTTGGGAATTAAACTATATTATTATTATTTATCATTATTACTTTCCTTAAGCTTCAGAAACGCCTTTGCTATTTTAAGAGTTATAGGAAGGAGAAGAAGAACAATAATTATAAATTTAGGTATCATAAAACCCACACTCTGTGACTTTAATCCTTATTGTCATTCAACAAAGTAGAATTGAATGTATATTGTCTAATTGATATGACACTCAACCAAAACGAACATTAGGCACTTGCAGTGTTTATCTAAATCCGTACACCTAAAATTCGATCAAATCACATTTAGTGGCGTTCAACACATCTGACACTAAACACCTCTAATGCTATTATTAAAAGTTCCCATTAATCCGACTGAATCCAACTCAAGTTTGACGTTCGAAATGGCATCTTTGGAAAAATTAATAATCAGCTTGGTAGTACCTGGCCCCTGTTATTCTTTCAGATCTCATCCCCTACGACAGCAGATTACCACCTTATTTAGACTAATTTACCCTTTTCAACGGCCCACTTACAGACAATGATGTCTTTGCCTGCAATCAAAATCGCGGTTCCATCCATATGCTTCGTAAAAAAACTGAATTATGGTAATTATGATGTAACACATGGCACATGATGGGCTCTCCGCTGCTTAGTTAAGGGCTGAACCCCGTGCACCTGCTGTCTTAAGGGATAAGTCACTGTTTTTTATAAGGCATATGGTCGTAGTGCAAGGTGATTTTTATGTCGTTAAAATGAGATTTCGGTTTATCTGATTGTTGGGAATTTTGATTTCACCCGAAAGAAATGTTCTAAGAACGTACACATGACTTTGTTAAAATGTTAATTAAATATGTATCTCATCTTTAGAAAATGATTTTGTTTGAACGATCTAAAATCTTAATCTCCATTCAATTATTCAACTATTCGTTTCAAGCAATTATCCAAGCAGATAAGGTTATATTTATACAATGTATTCTGTAATGTTCTAAATATGCAGGTACTTAAAAAATGCGGCCCGATACCATTTTCAATTACTAGGAAGTTATTTCCAATAATCCTACATATCTCTATTAACCAAGTTCAGCCTTATAGCATTCCTGGCTGACCGCTGTATGAATATTAAGAAGGGCAAATATAAAAATATCTCTACTATTTGAGATATCTCCGTTACGCAATACAGTAACGTTTTTTCAA
This sequence comes from Brassicogethes aeneus, assembly GCA_921294245.1. Taxonomy (NCBI): domain Eukaryota; kingdom Metazoa; phylum Arthropoda; class Insecta; order Coleoptera; family Nitidulidae; genus Brassicogethes; species Brassicogethes aeneus. The sequence continues at coordinate 51,684,564 of OV121135.1, forward strand.
TCAACAAGCGAACATCAATAAAACATTATACGTATACGAAATTCAATCGACTTATAAATCAATAAATCGTTTGATCGTAACGACTCAATTATAATTAATGCGAAGATTCTAATTCTACTCTTGCGGAATGTCGTTTTACACGAGACACTTGCTAAATTCGATCGATTTCGTCGATAGATAGGACTCCGATGATAAAGAAGTCAACTGTGAAGACTGATCCTTTATTATCTTGAAAGTTTCATTTCTCATAGTAAATTGGAAATGTAAAATTCTTCTAAAAACTGTTACTTACTTTGATGTGCGTCATTCTGTGGTAGTAGAGGTTGGATGAGGCTGTAAACCTTTTCAGACACACCGGGCACTGGTGGGGCTTCTCACCGCTGTGAATCCTTCTGTGCGTGTTTAAGGAAGACGACGTGCTGAATCCTTTGCCACACACCATACAAACATGAGGTTTTTCCCCTGAAATTAAAAATCACCAATGTGGAAAAGGTTGACGCATTCGATCGCAAATCGACTTTATTTATCAATTACGTGCTAAATTGATTAGGCTTAAGCTCTTAGCTTACATCTTAATTATGAATTCTAGTCATGTTTGTGATTAATTCAGATTTGATAACGTCGGGCGTTTTGGTGAGATTGAAGTATTAAATTTGACGTGTAATCAATATGATACATTTTTTAGCTTCTAATCGATTTAATTAGGCAATTAACTGGGGAATAATATTAAAAACTGGTCATCTGCTGCAAGAACTTTATTTTCATGTTAATGCACAAAAATTCGTCATTGTCGATGTCAGCCTAATGGTGTTAATTGTCCATTATTAATTAGCTTAATTAATTAACAGTTCTTCGTCGGATTTTACTCGCATTTTAAATTATGCTACCGATACATACGAAATGAATCTTTTAAATCATTTTAATGTAAATTCCGATACGTCGATATTATAATTTATTACCATCATTTAGTCCTATCACCAACGTATCTAAATTAATGCATTTCTGTTACAAGAAATACCAGAAAACAGTACTGAAGACAAGTTGTCCAGTGTAAAAAATAGGTTGTTTTGTGTTTGGAGCATGGAGCCTACACAAGGAGCCCGAACTTCATGTAAACAAGAATCTTCCTAAGATAAGAGATGGCGCCACTACCTACCACTTATTATTGTGCAAATAATTGAGGTTATGCAACTGTCAGTTTATCGTTTTCTGAAAACAATGTACCCATGTACCTGGATTTGTGTATAAAGGTCTTAATTTACAATAAATTTATATCAAATTTAACATTGGAATTCATGTTGGACTTTCTGATGTAGAGCATAGTACAGTTTTTTATAAATACGTGTTTTTTTTCTATAAAAGAATGTCGTGTGGTGTTAAAGCGTGTAAAACTAACAGAATATTAAATACATATGGTATTTATTTTTAGTTTTATAGGTAGATGGCTTAAATAAAAAATAAAAGTTCAATATAAACAAATAAAGGTGGAAATTATTAAATAGCGGTGTATTTCTAACCTGGAAATCTAATTTTGCTTCTCCAGAGTCGTAAAATCACTTCACAGATTATAAAGAATCACTTATATTTCACAACCAAAACCTATTCATTAGCATCTACCTACCAGGTACAGCCATAAATAAAACAATTCGTACGTCAAAACTATATTGCAAATCAATTGTCAAAACTTACTTGCTTACTAGTATTTTCGATACTATTTTCACGTCATATGGACGCATCGACAATCAGCGCCGCTGGTGGTGAAAAAAAAGACTTAATTTGTGCAATTTAGTGGACAGGTTTTGTCAATTTTCCCTATTAAGTTCGGGCTCCTTGTGTAGGCTCCATGGTTTGGAGCATCGACATTTGACTTACCTGTGTGTGTTCTCATGTGCCTTTTGAGTAGTGAGGGTCTGTCGAAAGCTTTACTGCAAACGCTGCAAGGTAGAAGTGTTCGTTCCCTGGGGCGGGCCCTGGGGGTGGGTACGGGTTGCTCGGGGATGTCGCCCTGCGAACTGGCCGCCGAACTGTCGCCCGATACGGACTTTCGTTCGTCTTCGGCCGACGGCGGAGATGCCGACAATGCCCGAGACAGCAGCGACATCGACAGGTCTAAGGGTGAATCTGAAAACAATGCAGATATTTTTGAATTTAAATGAATTTCAAATATGTTATATGATATTTTTAACGTAATAATGGAAGACTTCTATAGTAGTACCTGTACCAAAAGTTGCTGGAACAAATTTGTGTAGTGAATATCGACCAATAAACTCAGTAGCACCTTATGAAAAAGTGATGGAAGTATGTGTAAAAAAACAGATTGATCAATTTTGTGTAAATAATAGTGTAATTGTGTCAAACCAATCGGGATTTAGGAAAAATCACTGTTGTGAATCTGTTGTTTTAGATGTTTATGATAAATTTGTTAAAGAAATTGATAAAGGTAAATTTGTTATTTCTGTTTTTTAGACTTTAAGCGAGCTTTCGAAACTGTAAATAGAGAATTGTTGCTTAAAAAGCTTAATAAAATAGGTTTTAAGGACGTTGTTTTAAAATGGTTTGGTTCATATCTAACTAGTAGATCTCAAATTGTTAAATTTAATAGTGTTATGTCTGATAAAATTGAAAACCATTATGGAGTACCTCAAGGTACTGTTCTGGGACCACTGTTGTTTTTATTGTATATAAATGATATGTCAAAGTATGCCAAAAATTGTGATATTTGTATGTTTGCGGATGATACTATGATTTATGTTAGTGGTGATAATATTGTTGATACGGTAAATATTCTAAATTTAGAATTAGAAATTATTTATAAATGGCTGTGTGATAATAATATGTGTCTTAACCTAAGTAAAACCAAATATATGTGTATTGCATCTAGTCGTAAAATTGGGAATGTTGATTTTAATAAAGTAAACCTGGTAATTAATAATACACTCTTAGAAAAGACCTGGTATTTGTAACTAACTTATTATCGTTGGGGTAAAACTGTTGCAGAAAATAAAATTTTTTGTTTTTTGTAATCAGTACCTTTATATGTGTAACTGCTTGCATCATTACCTGAAAAGATTTAGTTTTGTTGTTGAGTATTATTTACTGCAAAAAGGCGATTAAGTTATTTTAACTGAAACTTTGTGTTGGCTAGAAGTATTGACAACATTATCTCAAAAAAATCATTTCGGCGGTAAAATGTTTTTGTTGGACCAAATATTTAAGTAACATTCTCAACTGACTGAAATTAGTCCGTGGAACTAACGGTTCGGTTGTATAAACTATGCGTCACTTTTCACACAGCTAAGACACCAGCGGTGTGAAACAAAGTGTCAGTTGGGGATGTTGTTTCTGTAGGTTAATGCAACTGCAAACTTTGTGCATTTCGCGCGCGATTTGTCCAGCCCGGCGCGTGCTTTACTTTTAACCTGTAAACAAACGGTGTTGCACGGCGTCCAGACTTCGGTGGTGTTTGTTCTTTTGTATTTGTGGTAAGAAACTAGTTTATTACAATTAGTCATTTGCCCCTGTAAATTCAGTGGCGACATACTTTTTAACTATTCATATATATAAGAATATATTCTTATGTGTTGGTTACTTATAGATATCTCGAACAAATAATATGGATGAGCGGACTGAAGTAGCAGATTTATTAGGAACATGGGGTTTACCTGAATTGGTTCCAGTTTTTAAAGGTTAGGTATTACTATTGCACTCCTTTAATTACACTATTGTAGTTTTGGGGTCCGAAAAAAAATCCAAAAATGTGAAAATGTCATTCCGACTGAAAATGGCCTCCTGAATCCAATGGTTCCCACGAAAAGTCTCCATCACGTCGGAATTTCGAGAATTTATCGAATGCTTACCTCTGTTATCATGCAAGTATGTTACGTTGTACCTAAGAATCATTGTTAAGTTGTTAAACAAAGGCTTGCACTTCACGTAAACATCACGGTTTACTGAAGAAGTATAGTCAAATTTCATCTTAATGTACCTAACTGTGTATATTTACCAAAGAATCGTTTTTGTTTTATTGTTAAAATATTTATAAATGTTTTCTTAGAGTAATTATTAATTTTTTTTATAATGTTTAAACCAAAATTTGGTGTTTTCAGTTATATTGTTATTTTTTAATTTATAATAAATATTTATAAAACGAACGGGCATGAATTTCCTTTCTCTATTTTTTATAATATTTACACAAAAAGTGTTATATTTACTAAGCAGGTATGTACTGTGGAATAATACCAATTTGTTGTTGCTACTAATGCAAGCATTTAATATTAAATATAACTTAGTTACAGTACCAAACAAATTTATATTATATCAACTATTAAATTCTTTAAATGTACCTTTTTTCATGTAATTTCAATTAAAAAATAAATTCCTGCATGATACAATGTTTGTTGCGATAAATAGCAAGTGCAGTTGTTACAACTTAGACGCTGCTAAAATGACAGACTAATGTGATTGCATTAAATATCAATTATTTGTATAAAAAAAAAACTAATTTCGATGCACTTAAACTTGTTGGTTGGAGCTACCAATATTGGCTGTTCCGACAACAAACTGTAAAAACAAATTTGTATTAGTTCCCACAACATATTTTTTTGTTGTGCCTATTTTCACTAATAAAATTGGTTCTGGGAACTAAATTTTCATTGCAAATACCAGGTCTTTTCTAAGAGTGTATAAAAATTGAAAAAGTAGATAAAATAAAATATCTGGGTATTATATTAGACTCGAATTTAAACTTTAAAAACCATGTTGAATATTTGTTAAATACAATTTCAAAAAAAAGTATATTTTCTTGGTAGAATTGGGAAAAATTTATCGTTGCAAGTAAAATTATTGTTATATAAAGCCATTATAGCTCCACATTTTGATTATTGTTCCACTGTATTGTTCTGTATAAATAATAATGAAATGCAAAAATTACAAAAACTTAAAAATAAAGCATTGAGAATTATTTTATATAAAATGTAACAGGTATACCCCAATCGAAATGATGCTTGACGTATTAAGTTTGTTAAGTGTAAAACAATATGTGGTTTTTAAAACACTATTATTTATATTTAAAGTTAAAATTGGAATTCTCCCTATTTATTTAAATGACAAATTAATTTTGGTACAAACCGTCCATAGTTACAATACTAGGAGTAATAATGATTTTTATGTTGAAACGTATGACAGGGTACAAACAACAAAAAATGTTTTTGTTAATAGATTAATATTATTTAATAGTCTTCCAAGTGATATAAAAAATTGTGATAACATTAAAATATTTAATAAACTTGTAATTAAGCATGTCAAAGAAAACTTTTGACTGTGATAGTTTGACTTTGTGATTTTTTTTTATATATGACATTTTTGTAATGTTAATAGCTTATGCTAATAAATGGTTTATTTATTTATTTATTTATAAACATAAAAGCTTAAAACTACACCAAATATTTTGAACATTGTTAAAAACTTGTAATAAACACTTTGTAAGAAAAAACGTTTGAAATTCCGTTTTGAATTGACCCAAAGTGTTTTCCATTCGTTACACTGTCGAAGTCGATTAATTTACGGTGTTTGGTTCGCACCACGTACCGTAACTAAGCCGATAATTCCTTGGCTGCGGTGAATTATGAAAAATGACAACACAGAGCTGAGATATTAGGCGAGCGGACGTTTAAAAAATGCTGAAACTTAAGAAAACTGACAGGGCTGCTTCTTTATAAGTACACGGACGTAACTAAGACAACTCTTTATACTCTGACGTCATTGAGTGACAAAATTACGTTCACTGCACTTGCCGAATATGAGTTTTGGTTAAGTTTCTCTGTTAACAGTATTTTTATATATGGTAAATAAGTTATTTAGATATTTTTCGTGTATTTTTGGTATCTTTTAATATTATAAACAATGGTTTACTAATTTAATGAACACGTATAACGAAAATGCATTGAAAATAGGAAAAAATTTAAATAATTTATCTAGATGTAGATTTATATGATAAAAACTCTTTTTTAGATGCAAAATGTATTTTAAAATAGGAACACACAATAAAACCATAAAATAAATGTCCAGTATGAGAAAGCGAAAAATTATAAAGTAAAATAATTATTTTTTAACAATTTATATTTTAATAATATTTAAATATTAAATAAAGATATTGTGTAAAGTAACTGTTTTTTTAACAATGTAATAAAGATTTAAGGTTGTACTTATAAATTACTTTTTATTTTTCATTTCTTTTCTAAAAGTTAAAAATTAAAGATATTATATTGTGTAAAGATGTTATTTCTTATTCTTCACAATTTAAATAATTTAGCTAAAGATATAGATTTATCTAATGAAGAAAAAACTCTTTTATCTAAGTACTCCTACATTGACGAGCTGTGACCATAGAACATAAGCTGTGACTTTATGGCGTTTTAGTCACGGGCTAAAGTTAGAAACAAAGGCTTTTAAGCTTTATTTAAGTCACGGGCTGAAGTTAGCTTTATTATAAATCGGGAAAAGGTGACAGTTGACAGATGTCAAATTTTTAACAAATAAAATTAGCTTTAAATTCTTTTTTGTATAAAAAAGGCAAATTCCTTCCGATTATGTCCATGGTACTAAGACAACAAGGTATGATCAGTTGGCAAACGAATTTTAGACAGTCGCGCGCATGACGTCACTACGTGACAAAACTTATGGTTTGTATATATTTTCTTGTTGTTTGTATATATGGGTGAATATATTGAGATGTCCCCCAAGAGAAAATGAATATTTTTTATTTTTTGTTGTTTCACTGTTAGTCTAGAATGGGGTTTTTGGGAAGCCACCAGGTTTAGTAATAATATAACATAAGTGGTTCTGCACTAAAGCAAGAATTTTAAGATATATAATACATTTTAAATATTAGTTCTTCACGAAAGATAGCTTCACGGAGGTTAGGATTTCGTATGTTTTTTTAAACATCCCTTTGTATATTTGAAATAAGTTATTGTATCTTTGACACCTTAATATTTTTAAAAAATACAATTGTACATACATAAAATATTTATAAAAAAACTACTTGCTGAGATATTACACTTCAAGGTGGATAGATTTTTAAAAAGCAAATTAATGAAACTTTTAAATTATAAAACAGCAACACTCTCATCTGCATATAAATTCTATCTGACCTTCAGGAATCACATGCATCTATAATGTCGTAAACAGAGGTTTTTGCTTATTTAAATTAAAGCACCATCCGTTGCATACAATTTAAAGCAATAACAGATTCACGGAGGATAGAATCAATTTTTGTAACACATAACACATAAATGGTAATAAAAAATATTTCTTTTAATTTTTAATAATATTTTATATTTGATTCGATTGCTTAGGATGTGTTTAATTTACTTAGTGAACTGATATTTTTAGTATGCCTTTACTACCAGGAGGCTCAGATATTTGAACATATAAGTTAACCTAGAAAGAGTAACAGTCACGGGGGATAGGTTTTAGACTTTTAAAACATTGTAAAAAATAATTAATTGCGGTTAAAAATCTGGAACCTGAGCTGTAATATCTACTTAATTATGAAAGATCAAAACACAATAAAAGTGTAGGTCAAACTTATTAAGTTTTATTAAATATCACGGGGTAACACCATCGGGGGACATTTCGTGTTTTAGTACCATAGACATAACCGGGGTTTAGGCATGCCATAGCATGCAATATGCAGAAATGAGTCTTAAAATTATTAAAACACTGAGTATTTTGGATTCACGAAAATTATACTTAAGAGAGTAAAATTAGAAGTGATTTAAGTAGAAGTGGACCCTTTGGTGAAGATAGCAGATTGATTTGCCGAAATTTACTAAAATTAATTAACTATTCTTGACCGTTCTTATACTTTTCTGAAAACCATTGCACGGTGCTGTTTTATCACAAAAAAAGTTTTACAGAAAGTCTGAAAATCACTTCTCAGAACAGCACCGTGATAGGTAATTAATATAAAAACAGGGGAGTTTACATAAAGGTACCGCTTTCCTTCGGATTTTGTAATGTTACAATTGTTACTAATGTTACAAAAATATCTAATTTGTTGAACAATAAGTTATTAAAATAATTATTTTTATAAATAATATTTCGAGTTCTTTTGTTGGATCTTCAGTCAATTTAAGAACATTATTAGGTATTTAATATGGCATTGGAAACGAGTAGTAGTTGAATGGGATGTGGAAATGGTCATCACCTAAAAGGTAAAGAGCTTTCTATTGTAGTATTTTAATTGGTCGTGCATTGAGGATTGGCGCGTGGTAATAAATCGTATTTATATTCGATTTTGAATTTTATATTGTTATATTGTGCTGCCTTTTTCGGTGCGCGCCGTTATAAATTAAAGGCAATCAAAACGTTAAGCTGCGCAAAATAGGCTGTAAATCCATCGACAAAATTAGCTATTGTTTGAGCTAGCAACCGAATCTTCTTTTTTAGCGGGAGCCTCAACAGCTATCAAATTAAATCACGGTCTTTATTATATCGCGACCGATCGACATGACAACGCAAAATCTTTTTTATTTGCTTGGGCTTCGGCGAACGCATTGTTCGCGATCGCGCGAATTTTAATTGCAAATCGACAAAAAATTAATAAATTATTGGCAGGTGTAAAAAATGCATTTAAGACTGCCGTTTATTATGCAACTATTCCGTTCAGAAATGTTCCTATTTAACTCAAAGCCTGCTTTACAACTTTGAATTGACTCTTTAAATAAATTAAGAATTAACATCGTTTTTTCAATAATTAAATACCGCAAATCTTGTAACGTTTTTTCAGATAATTCATGTTTTGGTAAAAATAATTTTCTGTGTGGTCCTTCGATTCTAAATTACTTTTTTATAAGTCCCCCACTGTATATTATTAAATAAAAATTAAAAACTAGCCACCCTTAATAACTCTTGAGTTATCGTAAATATTATCTTGAGCGAAAACAGGTTGATTTAGATTCGAGGGGGAAGTACAAATCCAGTGCAAGAAACAATATTTTAGCATAAATAGTTATTTATGTCATTAGGTTAAGAAGTAAAGCTTTTTGTGCTAAGCTCAAGGTTTGAAGGCCGACGCGTAGCGGAGGCCTACAATTGAGCGAAGCACAAAAAGGGACTTATTGGCCGAATGGCATACAACATTTTATCTTCAAAGCACTTTATATAGGTCAACTTAATTCAACATCAAAGCGGCCTAACCTCACTTTTTTAGAATCTCATTTATTTATTAGCTAAAGATTACATTAAATGTACAATCATTATTATTGCTTTTAGAAGCAGTAATAGTTTGACAATACCTAGCTACATGATTTAAGTAGAAATGGATTTTTGCTATTACATTGAATTCAATTAATTGTTTAATAAATAGGTAGGTATCTAATCTCAATTTGTTTGGATTTTTATTTAAAAAATAGGTAGTTTGGAATGTTTAAGTTGTGTTTAACATTTAATAATAAAAACTTAAAGATAATTTAAATCGTAGAAAAAGAATCGTGAGTTTTCTTGGTTGCCTAACCTCACTTTTTGTTTTATTATTCATATTTAATTTTACAATAATTTAATGAAAAATATTAAACATTAACAGTAAAACAAACAAATTAGTGCTTATTATAAATTCAAATTCAAATTCATTTATTCGGAAATTCTGTATAAGATACAATTATAAAAAATATACAAATTTATCAGTATATAGCACCTAACCATATATGGTTGTATTGTGCATTTTTAGAATGATGATATATGCAGCCTATGATTGACAAAAACAATAGAAAATATATTATATTAGATTATAATTTTGAGATGTCAAAATTCTGAATGGGGAGGGGATAAGTACAAAGCAGAATATAAAATTTGAGATTCAATACATGAGAAGTAGTAAATTATTTTGACTAACGCAGTCATTATAAAATATTTATATGTTTATTTCTATAAGAATAATGAGTTGCAAAAACTGGGGTTTTGTATTAAAAATATTTGTATGGCCCCCTTATATTTTTTTTCATTCTTTATATTTCTTATATAAGTAGGTAGGGCATTATAGAGTTTAGGTCCCAGATATAAAACTGTACGTTGTAAGTGAGCTCTATTAAAAATTAAATAAATTAAACCAATTTAGTACGTTAATTTCTTAGAAAAGGATTAATTTGTCAATAATAACCCTAGAGAGAAAAAATCGAACTAATTACTTGCCTCATAAAAATTTGTATCGGCCTAGGCCATAACAAGGTATTTCTTTATCGAGTGTTGACAACAATAAAGTTTAAATTATAGACCGCGTGGAGATAAAGAGTATTTATTGCTTAAAGAAAAAAGTTCTTAGTGGAAGAAGTATGTTCTCTAGAAATCAAATACAAAATCTCTTGAATGTTTCTATTTATATTTACGCAATTCATTCAAGATACATCACAATTATCCCAATAGGGTAATAGAGAAATATTTTCCGAAGATATATTTGTGGTTCTTGGTTCTACCCTCAAGTAATTTTTAAAAAAATATGTAAAGATAGTTTCTGATTTAGATTAAGAAACATAACTCTTGGCCCTATTCAAAAGCGAAAATCTTTTAAATCAAAGTGATTTTCATATCTTTTAAGAGATATTTTTTTCAGTGTTGTTTGATATATCAATGCAAATATTTTAACTAAAACGTGTAATAACTCTTCAAGAGGAAATTGATAATTTTTTATGGAATTCTTTGTTTGATTTAGCTAAAAATCCTTAGAAAGTATTTTTGATTTAGCGAATCGATCTAAAATGATTCCTAACATTCTCTTGTTGTTTGTCGACTTAGATTAAATACAAGTAAAAAAAACAGTTGGACTTTCATTCTTTACCTTCCAATATTGAATCCATAGTTTGCCTGTATAGCGACGCCCTCATTCTGACGAAAAACAGCTCCTCAGGTCTTTCCGGTAAATAGTAGACGAGCAATTCTGTGTCGGGCTGTATGGGTTTCACCGCTTCGTAAACGGGTTCACCTCTGACTTTGGTCGCGACAAAATTGACTGCTGGATTGAAGCTGGTCGCGACTCTGACGAATCTAACCCAGTTGCAATGGCGGACTTTTCTCCCGTTTCCAGAGGAGATTTCGTCGTAACACCCGAATCTATGTCTTATCTGAAATAAACAAAGACAAAGTTAATATCAAGAATAATGAAGATATTTGGTGAGGTAAGTATGTATGTCTTTAATTGGTATATAAGTTTTCCTTAAACATTTCATTCTACAGGAAGCCAACATAACTGTGCTAGATATCGTACAACTGAAATGATTAATGCGTATAATTTGATATACAAATACATTTTTAACACAAACCTCACAAAGAGGAATTAAAAAGTGAACAGGTTGATATAAATAACAGCATCCGCTATTAAAACATAATACGAGGCGATGTTAACGCCATTACATAAATGATTTCATTAATTTATACGCATTGTATCTGAACTGTGATAATAATTTATCATTGGTAGCTACCACGTGCTTGAAGACTTCCTTGCGGATTATAAATCCTGAGCACGAGAATATTTTATGATTTTTGCCTTTTTCAGATGCCTCTAATTAATAATCAATTTAAACGTTTAATGCTTTTTAAACTAATTTGGTTACTCGCAGAAACATAATTAGATACTATTACTATCCGGTTAAAAATTAAGACGAAACTAAAGAATCCAAGACCCTCTTTAATGACGAGCTATCAGGTAATATCCTGCTTCTGTAAAAAACTCAACTCACGTCATAAAACCCATCTTCCACAACCTCTTTCCATAACGCTATCGTTAATGTTTGAGGAACGTAAAATCGAGCAGGTAGCCTCCGCCTGTAATTATGAAATATTGTATGAGATACAGAATTAATTATAATGGCCCATTCATAATGCCTAAATGGGTGGTTTATTATTATACGTCGCTGGAATTTATAAATTGGTAAATTAGAGTATAATGATGGAACCATGAAAAAAAATGAATGCATTATTAACAACATTCTAAAAAATTATGGTCCAATTGAAGGGGTCATTGCAATAAGTGCCTAAGTCACATTTTCAATAAAAATAACATTGTGGCGCTATCTAAAAGTGTTTCACTTCAGCTTTCAGGTGGTATTTGCAGAGTGACAGAAATATGTGTCTAAGTGCCTTGGTTTGCATTTACTTCAATGGGAGTTTACCTTGTTTTCAATAAGTCATAATTTTGACAGATGGAATGCAACATGAGCCTTAGTCCATAACAATGGATAACATAACTATGGCAGGTAAGTAAAGTAAAATAAAATAGATTGTGGAACCTTAAAACATACCAGTTACCGTTTTTCTGCTCGAACCTTGTCTGAAAATGGAAGTATAATCCAGCAAAATGATGTCATTGATAAAGAAATTGATCAGTTACAAGAGGCCGACGCTGTTTATGAATAGCCAGCCTTCTTATTATATTCTTAGTTTTGCTTTAAGTTATGTCTTAGTCTTAGGTTTTGTTCACAATTTATATATTTTTTTACGCCATTTTAATATAATAAACCTTTTTTTAAGTATAAAAAAAATTCCTCAAAATAAAAACATTTCAACACAAAAAGTGCTCAAGTCCCAAATTATTTATATATATTTTTTTTGATATAACAGAACGTTTTTTCTTTTTTAATCATGGAAGTCCAATCCACTTTTCACAAAGAATACAATACAACACACATTTTCATCATGATATTTTGTGTAATATTTCATAATCAAAAATAAAACTTCAAACCGCAATATGTCAGAATCACCTATTTGTGACCTTCGGTCATCTATGTTTGTGACTAAGGCACTTCTTGCATTGACCCCTTCAATTGTAGAATTTTAGGAAGAAAAAGTATTTTTTGAAAACAATTTGATCTGTTTAAGTTTAAAAATTGATTTGATTAGGATCACTTTATTTATGAAGATTGCTACAGTTAATTTTTTTTATCTGGACTCGTGTTTTTTCGTTAGGTTGGTGGCTTATGCCAGTTTGACTTAGTATTTTTAGTATTTAAAAATGGCACTTCTGCTAAAGAATTTAATTAAATACTTTGACACTGTCAAATTGACAATAATATTTATTATTGATAATTTACTTGTCAATTATAAATAAAAAGATAATTATGCCAAAAATAATAGCAAAGAATTCGAATGTAAAAGCCCTTTTGAGGGCAAAACTTCATTTTGATGAAATTATGCCAAATGCCACAATGGACATTTTTGGAGTAAAAAAGTAACGAATTTGGTTTTATAAATATTACATCACACATTATTTTCACATTATTCACCATTGGACAACATTTACGTTCACAAAAAATTTAATTTCTTTTATATAAATTCTTTTCAAAACGAAGATTATTATTCGCTGGGAATACTTTCTCTTCTGGGCCGTAAAGCAACCTATATTTAACTACTTTTTTATTTGATTCATCCAAGCACCACCAAAGCCAAATTAATTGCATTTTTAACTACGAATTTCGACAACTCAACTTGACAACTGCACAATGTAACCTACAATAATTTATACATAACCACAATTAGATTTATAACTAGCTTCTTCTTCTTCTTCTTTGGTTTGATTGGCCTTTCCCTTCCGGGAATTAGCCAGCTGTATTGTATTATTATTATACTGGAGCAAGCGAGTCTAGGATAACCTATAGCTTCTCCTTTTCTTCTTGGTTTTATAGTTTATTAATTATTATTATTTATGTCACTTTTAGATTCTTTTTTCACTTATAGTCTTTTTTATTCACTTATGTCCATCACTATCATTTTTGTCTTTTTTAGAGTTTATTCAATATAGCTTATATCAGCAGCGGAAGTCACTTTTATTACACTTTTACACATACAAAATCACGATATTAGCAGCGGAAGTTACGAGGCAAAAAAAAGTTAAAAAAAAAACCGACTAGGCACCACATGGCTGTTTGCAAAAATATATTCAGTCCTTCAATATTACGACCATCCTTTGTGGAAATCCCTTGCATCTTTACAAATCTATTGTAGATTTTGTGGATTCAGCAATTATCAGCTTATTTATGCGATGAGTTTCATATTATCCACTCAAGGATAGCCGATCCATCTACTTCAGCAGATAACACAAAACTGATTATAACTAGCTTAGTTTGTTTCAATAAATGCGACCAACTTGACAACTGTATTTACCAACCAAAACCCTAAATTTGTAACGTTGCCGCAGTCCAGATAAAAAAATTAACTTTAGGAGATGAAGATTGCTATGAGATGAAGATTAAATTTTTCAATTTTTATTTAGCATTTTTCATCAAGGATATTTAGGGATAAAATTTAAAAACAATCTATTAATATTGGTTCCCATAAAAGTATCATTTGTATGTACGGAGCTTATCTCTGAATCGATTTGAATACCGAAGGTTGTAGTACAAGGAGGTGGCCGTGCGTGGAGGGTTCCGCAGCGTGTGAGAGAGGAAGGAGTCGTCTTCGAGTGCCCTCAGAATAGGAATCGAAAGAAAAAGGCAGAAAAAGAAGAAGACCGAGAAGAAAAAAACCTCAATGAAGAAACAGTAGCAATTGTAGATAAGCGAACGGGCGGCGAGTTGAAAGAGACGGCGGGTCCTGAACAAACGACTGGCAACTATGTATGGGCGCGCGGTACCCACAGGAAACGAACAATGGCGGCGAAACGCAAAGCCTCCGGGTACTGGGTGTCGAGATGTCTCCTCTTGCTGTGGCCGACCGCCGCACAATGATGCCAACTACCAGCAACAACAACAATAATAAATTAGCCACTCTAATATTTTGACTCAAATTATTCCTCAGGCAGTTGTTTTATACAAACCATAACATACAAAATAAATAACCTCATCTATTGCAACCTATAAATTTTATAGAAAGAACACAAATGAATCCCCTATTATCAAAACCCCTTAAATCCGTTTTGATGAAAATTGCATTAAAAAATACCACGTATCAATTTGTGCATTCAAATGGTTATTTTTTATAAATATTTGATGGGTTTTGCAACCATTTCTATGCACACCATGATAGGTAGGAATATTTTAATGCATGTATCTCGTTCTTATCAAAACGGATTTAAGGGGTTTTGATACTAGAGGATTCAAATAAGTATTAATTTAACAGTCATTTTGGACAAAAGTCTACCAAATATATTTATAAAAGAAGTTATTTGTATTCGCGGTTTCTTTTGATAAAGTGTATTTCTATAGAGTATACTTAAAATGGACAACGTAATCTCATCTCAAATCATTTCAAATTAATATTTTTTATTTTGCATGGGTAAGTTTTATCCTTTATCCATACACAATAAAAAAATTTTTGTTAATTTTAACCAAATATTAACCAGATTTTATGTTAATCTAGGTTCACATAACTTTATGTTAAGTTTACAACCAACTGTAATCTGTTAACTAATTGAATAGATCTTTATAATTATATCATTTTGTAGATTTAATAACAAAATCCTATGTCAATATTTCAACCATAGTTCTTGTAATTTTTAAAAAGGACCTTATTTTTACAAACCTGTTTGTAGACCCAGTAACAAAAGTATTAAATGAAAATAATTTTGATAAGAAACATTGCTTAATGAACACAAATAGTATATTATGTATCAAGTTTGATAAACGCCATTTTATACACGAATTTAATTTAAGTTTATGAGTGTATAGAAAAGTTTATAAACGAGGTGCATACTATACTTTTTCTACGACAAATACTTATTATTATCTTAAAATGATTTAAATCAAAAATTTGTATAGAGCGCCATCTATGAAACAACAGGGGAAACTGTCAAATGTCACATTTTTACATTTTATAAACACAATTATAAAGGTTATAAATCGAAATGTATCTTGAAAATTGACAGTTTTTCACAGTGAAAGTAAAGGAAATGTTTTATGAGGACTTTACAGTAGAGTCCGTGCCCGAATTTAAGTTATAGTTTACTGCCGGCGAAATTAAAAGGTCAGTACAATAAACTTTTCAAATATTGGCGTTGAGAAACTATTTCATATTTTTGTATTTTTGTATTGAGATAATAAAATAATTTTTACATTTAGTATTATTTTACAATAAAGGCACTTTATTTTAACGATTGTATGACATTTGACAACTGTCAGCTAACTTAAAACTAACTTCATCCCGTGACTAAAAACCTGTTGCTAACTTCAGCCCGTGACTAAAGCGCCGTAAAGCCACAACTTGTCAATGTGTATTTAAAAGGTCACTTAGTGTCATGGAAACATGTCTGATAAAAAGCGTTTTCTCGATTTTTATGTAAGAATGTCATATTCTCGCACGCAAAATCGTTGAAGAATGAAGCTCATTCTTAAACGATTTTTGGTTACATTTAGTTTTTAAGTATTGGTACCCCCAAAATGTCAAACTGTTTAATAACCTCAAATTCATTACTTTTAGGATTATTTATAATAGCTTTGTTTGTTATCCTGCACTAGTGCAACCTAAACTACACATTTATTGAAAATGAAGCCTTTATTATTGTTTTGTTATATTAAGTTTGCTCCAACAATGCAATTTAATGCAAAAATTTAAGTGTAAAAGTGCAGTTCAGGTTGAACTTGTGCAGGATAACAAATATTGACAAATAAATGAGCCAAACAGGTCAATCAAACTATATTTTATTGGAAATATTATATACCCACAGTACACAAAACACAAAACTACTATAAATTAATCACTAGCACAATAGTTATAAACTTTTATTGTAATGTTCGGTGTTGCTTGTAAAACCTCCTGTGACATTTTTCACTGCTAAAAGTAAACACAATTGTTCAAAAATATCAGAAAACATTAAAAAATAATACAATACTTACACAAAACCCTATTATCCAGTTGACAAAAACAGACAGATTATTAATAAATAGTAAATAAAAATAAATCTACCTGTCCATGCAACTGTCATTTTGTGTTGCCAACTGACATTTTGCGAGAAAAATCCCCCAACTAACAACGACCACAAAACAATTAAAAAATCCTAAATAAAAGTTAAAATCGAGAAAATAGTATAAATCACACGTTGCAGAAGGCTATTCTCGCACTTATTCGTTCGTCCACTCGCTCCTTCGTCGCTCGAGGCCAAATTTCGAATTCGTGCGAGAATATGTGGCCTTCTGCAACTTGTACTTTAATATACTATTAATGGTAGGAGTAGAAAAAATAACATACACACAATTAAATAACACACTATTCTGAAATCATCAAATTATAAAGAAATATGGTACAATATGCGTATTCTAAATGGGAAATGTTTTGAGAATTAACAAAATAATCTGTAACCTTTAAATTTAACAAAATGCTTACAAAATGCATATTACCTTTACAAAAGTTTCGGTAAAATATTTTCCTTTGTTAAAATAATTACAAAACCCTTGTTTTCTACAAAAAATTATGTTAAAATTTTACAAAATAAAATTAACAAACTACAAACTCATGTTAACAAATCTGATTTTAAAACGTTACTGTTAAAAAACTGAAATCGCTGAAGTCAGAACTATTAACTGAAAAATACGAAAGGCAGGAATCTCAAGTGTGTGCGTTTAGTGCCTTTGTGCGAGCCGAAACAAACAAAGGCCCTTCCGCAGGATCAAGTCCAATAATTCCTGCTTTAATGATGCGCCTGAGACCTATTGTTGCAGGAAAATCGTTTGTTATGGTTTGACGGCCGGCGTCATTCAACTCGTCGACGGTTTTGCACATAATGCCCGCGTTTTGGTGGATGCGCGACTTTTTTGCCGGCTGCGAGCCGAATCAATGAAGGCTGTGTTTAGTCTTAAATGTAAATTTTGTTCGCCAAACATTCGCAGTAGGCATTCGTTATAACAATTAATAAATGTTACTGTTGAACTGTTCTGTCCAAATAACATTCTAAAAAATGCTCAACAACATAGAAAGATTAATGTTCCAACCTATTTAAACCATTTCGCTTAAATCATTTCTAACAATCTAATAAATTATCGTATCAGATATGTAAAGTATAAGTGGACAAGTGTATTTGATATATATCCTGTTTAATTTAGCAAAAAATATGGTATATCGATTAAAAATTATTAAAAATTATTGCTTGTCGTCTTGTTATCTCTACTGGATTTACATATACATATCTTAATGTCCAACTTGTCTTTGACTTCATAAAGATGTATTTTCTTGTTACCGCACGATTTATGAGAAGCAATTTAAAAGACTAAATTGAATTGGAATTTTCAAATAAGTGCTTCATTTAAATATAAAATTTAACTCGGTTATCATACATATAAAAAATTTCAGTTTCAGAACCAAGAAGTGAGTCCTTTTGTGCTGAGCTCAAATTTAAAGCAAATTTTAGTTGTTAAACTTACAATTATCAATGTAGAAAGTGAGGTTATAACCGAATTTTATGATTTTAGTTATTTTTTCTTATAAAAGTAGAGCAGTTTTTCAGATATAGTCAATTCCATATTATATATAAAATTGACTATATCACACAAAATCATCTACTTTTAATGATATTTTCGGATTCAGGGGACAATTTTACATGGAAATTGACTGCTAAATGCTCGGGATGAAAATTGCCATTGACGAGAATTATTAGTGGCTGCTATTTCGCTATGACAATTAGTCATTTTTGACTAATTCATTTTTAGAATGTAAAATAATGTTTTTAAAATTTTAAAGTTGATTATTTCCCTCATTATAAAATGAACCAATCAAAAGCGTTGAATTATCGAATAAATGTTGTTTAGATAAGCAAATAAATCACTATAACTGTTTAACAATTTTAGTCTCCATATTGTTTTAACATACATTTTTTTTTAAATAATAAAAAATAAGTTATCTAGTTTACGAAATATTAACTATTAAATATTACATACCTTTAAATTAATGGAATTATGTTTAAAAAATTGTTCATAAATTTTGACATATATGTATATTAGGGTGGGTTGAAAACAAAATGTTTGTTTTTTTTCTTAGCATGGGGGTAGAATTTGTACATTATAAAAAAAGAAAATTTTTCAAAATCTGTAGGGTGTCCCCTTAAAAGCCAATTGGAAGTAAAAAGTTGATAAAGTTTTTTTCCCATTGTTTCTGTAATTTAAGTAAAAAATTAAAAAATGACTTTCTTTTGTATTAGAATGAGAGTTGAGTGAAAAAAATCACATTCTTCAATTTTTACATGTTTTCCACGATTGACTATATCTCAAAAACTGTTCTACTTTTATAACTTTTGACGATATTTTCCGATGCAGCAGACAATTTTAAATAGGAATTGACTGCTAAATGTCCAGAATACAAATCGATGTTAACGAGAATTATTAATGATCATTTTTGACTAATTTTTAGAGAGCATAAAATCTTAACAATCGTTTCTGCACCATATACTGTGGTAGTGCTTGATGATAACCTTGTGCCACACCAGAACGAATAATTAATTCCCGACAAATAGTGCCCATTATCATTTTTCATTTTTATTGAATTAGAATTCGATTGGAAGTAGCAATTAAATCATAAAATTACCTGCGGTGTTTCAATTAATTTATCATATGCATTTACCTTCTGATTCCATTTAAAGAGCCCTCCCTGCCCCTCCCAACATGAAATTGTTTTACTGCATTACACATCCAGTAGCTATAGGTAATCGATTCATCGATTTGCTAAGCCTTCTATGCGCATTCCCGATATAAATTACTATTTCGTTCGAGTACACTTACTTAATTTAGCGAGCCTTACTTTTTTTGTTATTAATTTCTTATTTACTCTTGAGTAAAAATACCAACACAATTTACTGCAAATCGCTTTCTTATATAATTTTTCTGATACATAATTAGAAATCGTTAATTATGAGGCGCGCAAGAAGTTTATCATTTTTCCCGTCGCACCAGATAGTTATTTCAATTAAGTTTAATTTTCTTGCTCGAGCGATATTTATTTGATTTAAGTAGCAAAAACTGTTTGGATATGGTGATAATCCCTAATGATCCAGCATATTCATGCCTAATGGTTCTAAAATATGACGTACGTCTTATTTTAATGCTTCAGAAAAACTATCATTACTTACTTCTTAGCAGTGTATCAGCAAGTCATCATTAACTCGGATTTTTTATGAATTACTTTTGTATCCTTTACCCAACGCAACAAAGTCATTTAACCCAGTAAATCCAACTTACATATCTCTCCATCGTTACTTATGCATGTAAACTGTAACCGGTAATTTTGTCTTAAAGTGGAAATTTAGCAAATCAGCGGAAATAAATAATATTACTTTATTATACTTCGATCCTATTGATATGTGGAAAGCAGATTTTTATTCATGCAAGCTGTGTTCAATAGCGTCGAGTCCATAAAATAAATATGGTGGCAGATAAAACAAAGCCGCTATCAATATTTCTATATTTGAAAGTAAAATATCCTGCCGAGAGCTTATCAAAGCGAAATCTACCTTTGAAAAAGTAGCTTATTGTCAATACGAGGTGTAATCTCTTGGAAGGGGGACAAGAGAAATTGGTCTTGGTCATTATTGGTATTTCGTGGGTGTAGATTTTGCTGAATGTTTAAAATTACAGTGAAAATACCACGTTGCTATCACAACGGTTTGTTTGTATCCTAAAGCAAAAACGTCAAAACCAGTTAAAACTTGTTAAAATAATTATTAAAACTTGTTAAATTAAATTACAAAGTTTATCAGTTAAATAAAACCAAATTATTATCAAACTGTTTTACATATGAATAATAATAGAGCCATTCCACGCGTAACGGATAGGACAGTTGCCGTGTTTTTATTTACAAAATAATATTGTTCTATTATAAGTATTACCAATGTCAAATTTTTATAAATAGTTCTAAACTAAAGCTGTTTAACAAGGTTTTTATTTGGCAAAACTAGGTATCGTGGTTGACTGTTTAATTCCATAAAAACTAATAATTTAAAGCGGGACTTTGTAATAGTCCCGCCCGTTAAGCTTTAAATTATTAATTTTTAAGGAATTAAACAGTCAATCACGATACCTAATTTTGCCAAATAAAAACCTTGTTAAACAGCTTTTGTTTAGAACTATTTATAAAAATTTGACATTGGTAATATAATAGAACAATATTATTTTGTAAATAAAAACACGGCAACTGTCCTATCCGTTAAGCGTGGAATGGCCCAATAACTCATTTCTTGCTATTAAAAACTTCTTCAAAACGAAACAATATAGGCAATTCCATATTATCCTTATCGTAAAATCAAAGCAGCAAGCAAAAAGTGTCTCGTTGCGCTAGCGTATAAGTGTTCGATGTATAGGTGAGTATCGGCGCACATAGGTGTAATTGGCCTAAAAAGTTGGCCAAAATTATTTTATAACTGATAATCATTGATAAAACGTCAGTAAAATCAAAAAAGGCTACAATAATTTTAGCCAAATTTGCTTTGGAGATTCAAAAACAGTGTAAAATTATGCAATTATTTAAAGATTTGTTTACTCAGTAAAAAATATTTGTTAATTTTAACCGAATATTAACCAGTTTTTATGTTAATCCAGGTCCACATAACTTTATGTTAAGTTTACAACCAACTTTAATCTATTTACTAA
Organism: Brassicogethes aeneus; assembly: GCA_921294245.1. Lineage (NCBI taxonomy): Eukaryota > Metazoa > Arthropoda > Insecta > Coleoptera > Nitidulidae > Brassicogethes > Brassicogethes aeneus. The sequence continues at coordinate 51,706,115 of OV121135.1, forward strand.
TTAAATAAGTAGTTTGTAATTATAACAAACATTTTGTAGATTTAATAACAAAATCCTATATCAATAATTCCAGAAACCTTTTTGTAGACTCAGTAACTAAAGTATTTGTTGGAAATTAAATGTAAAGAATGTTGATAAAACTTTTTATAATATTATTAAAATTTATGTAAATTTAACAACAAATTAATTATTAATTCAAGAAACTATTTTCATTGTAACAATGGTCACATTTTCAACCTACTGTTGGGTATCTGGTAGTTTTTTTAAATAATTGCAAGGAATTAAATCAAATTATTTATTATAACAACAAAATTAACTCATATTATATGATGTACAAAATGAAAAAAATATGAACTCACTTTTTAAACAACAAGTCGGCTTCGTTTATAGATTATACCTTAAATATTTCTTCTAGAAAACGTCGAAATTTTAATTTTCTTAGTGATCTTTTTGATATTTTTTATCATGCTAGATTTTACCACTCTTCACTCGCACAAGTGAAATCAATAATATTATAACACAGACTGTGGATTATAAAGTTATGTTCACCAAGGACAGCGCTGGCCCTTTCCCCCTCTTTTTAAAGGAAATAACAAAAATTTTACAATTGCAAAACAATAGTAAATATTAAAAAAGACAAATATGCTATAGTAAAATGAACAAATTTTACTATAACAACTGCGCATTACTTTATGTAAGCGCAATTCACACACAACTAAAGATTTAACAAAAACATTTTAAGTTCGACAAAGATTTAATATAAACATAAAGAATTCGTTATTGCCATGACAATATGATAACAACTATTACTTTGTTGGATGAGCATTTTTTTTATTAAAGCTCAACAGTGCTGCTTCATTAAATGAGAATTTTATTAACAGTAAAAAAAGTTTATTCTGTAAATAAAAATAATCTCATTACTTTGACAAATCGTAGGTTTTTGTCCCAAGACACTGAAAATTTAATAAAAAAGGTACCTTAGCTGGTACATTTTTTTATAGCCATTACAATTTTAAATTTAAGTAAAATAATATTATTTATCTCCACGAGGTCTATAATTTAACTTTATTGTTGTCAACATTTGATAAAGAAATACCTTGTTATGGCCTAGGCCTATAAAAAATTTTATGATGCAAGTAATTAGTTCGATTTTTTCTCGCTAGGGGTATTGTTTTGACAAATTAATCCTTTTCTAAGAAATTAACGTACTAAACTGGTTTAACTTATTTATATAATATATATAATAAGCAATAATTTGTTTGTTTTACTGTTAATGTTTAATATTTTTTATTAAATTATTGTAAAATTAAATATGAATAATAAAACAAAAAGTGAGGTTAGGCAACCAAGAAAACGCACGATTCTTTTTCTACGATTTAAATTATCTTTAAGTTTTAATTTGCTTTAAGTTTTCAGTGAAATTAAATTTTAAACACAGCTTAAACATTCCAAACAACCTATTTTTTAAATAAAAATCCAAACAAATTGAAATTAGATACCTACCTATTTATTAAACAATTAATTGAATTCAATGTAATGGCAAAAATCCATTTCTACTTAAATCATGTACCTAGGTATTGTCAAACTATTACTGCTTCTAAAAGCAATAATAATTATTGTACATTTAATGTAATCTTTAGCTAATAAATAAATGAGATTCTAGAAAAGTGAGGTTAGGCCGCTTTGATGTTGAATTAAATTGACCTATATAAAGTGCTTTGAAGATAAAATGTTGTATGCCATTCGGCCAAGAAGTGCCTTTTTGTGCTTCGCTCAATTGTAGGCCTCCGCTACGCGTCGGCCTTCAAACCTTGACCTTAGCACAAAAAGCCGTCCTAACCTAATGACATAAATAACTATTTATTAATCGCTTACAAAATTAGTTTCATTATCAGTGCATGTACATTTTTCTGAGTGTAAACAAAAAAGAAAACAAAGAAACACGAATAACAATAATAACAAATTTCTCGGAACATAACAGTAACAAAATAATCTGGAACCTTTGAAATTAACAAAAATATATTTTTCTTTATTAAAAATTATGTCAGAATTTTACAAAATAAAATTAACAAACTACAAACTCATAACAAATGTGATTTTTATAATAGTGTATTCTAAATTTTTAACATATCTTCACGAAATTGTTTGTTGATTATTATGATAAAATAATAAAAAAATTCTTAATTTTTAAGACTAAAAGTTTAATAAAAAAGTAGTTACTGTAAAATAAACAAACTACAAACTCTTGATAACAAATGTGATTTTTATAATAGTGTATTCTAAATTTTTAACATATCTTCACGAAATTGTTTGTTGAATCAATGATTATTATGATAAAATAATAAAAAAATTCTTAATTTTTGAGACTAAAAGTTGTGACTGTAAAACTCGGACTTGGTCCAGTGTGCGCGGTCGGGAACCGAAAATCACCGGTGGCGGGGTATGAATGACAGAAGCGCAGCAGTCGGGCGATCGGCCGCGTCTCAGCTCCTCTTTGGCGGCGGCGTCCTCCACACGGCCACGATTTAAATCCGCCATTTCATTATTCAGGGCCGCGGAGGGCATTATGCTGTCTGCCCGGCATCAGAGTCCGTCCGCCACTTGATTTATTCGAATTCGGCGGTTTTCTGCATTGTCTGTGTTTTACATTTGGTGCAATGTTTATAATGGCCTTTATTCCCACCGATCCAATCTTCTCTACTTCTCTACGTCCCTCAGTTTCGTTGGCTATGTGCTTTGAAAATTATCAATTTATGGTTTACTAGATTAGAATATGTCAAATAATTTGACAAAATTGGTTGTATTAAAATATAAAATTTAGCAAATTAAAGGAGTTTTTTAAAAAGGAGATATGAAAATAGAAATTTGAAATGGAATAAATAAAAAAAATATTGGAAAAGAATGGAAAGTTTTAATATGATAAGAGGTGTTAAGTTAAAAAGTAGCAAGTATTAGCTAAACTTTTAAAAATCTTTATATTATTGCTTATTTGGTTAGCTTATTGGCAAATATATAAATGTATTAAATAAATAAATAAAAATTAAATGAGTGCCTAGAAAAGTTCCTTACTATACTTTCTTTAAAATATTACAATAACTTCAAAATATGATAATGTTAAGAAAATATGTTATTTTGTATTACTATAATTGCACAATATTATTACAAAGTATTAAAAATTCTTACACGGGAAATGTTAAAGGTGCAAAAAGTTATATTTATCTATCCAATACTCTTTTTTTTATTGTATTGATATAAAAAAAAACAATTTTCACATTTAGTATTATTTTACAAGAAATATACTTTATTGTATGACATTTGACAACTGTCAACTAACTTAAAACTAACTTCAGCCCGTGACTAAAAACCTGTTGCTAACTTCAGCCCGTGACTAAAGCGTCATAAAGCCACAGCTTGTCAATGGGTATTTAAAATGTTACTTAGTGTCATGGAAACATTTACGATAATGGGCGTTTTAAAGGTGGGAGTAGAAAAAATATACAAATACAGTGATTTTTGAATACGTTATTTTTAAATTTTATAAGAAAAGTTAAAACAAAGTTGTTGTAAAGCTAAAAAATATATGTTTAAGTTATTGTATCATTTGACACTTTAATATTTTTTAAATATTTATAAAAAAATCTACTTGCTGAGATATTGCACTTCACGGTGGATAGGTTTTAAATAGCAAATTAATGAACTTATAAAACAGCAACACTCTCATCTGCATATAAATTCTAACTGACCTTCAGGAATGACATGCATCTATAATGTCGTAAACAGAGGTTTTTGCTTATTTAATATGATTAAAGCGCCATCCGTTAAAATTAAAATTTAAAGCAAAAACAGATTCACGGAGGATAGAATCAATTTTTGGAACACCTATATAAATGGTTATGAAAATTATTTATTTTAATTTTTAATATTTTATATTTGATAAGTTAAAATTTAGTTATCATTGAATGGCTAGGTTTACGAAAAAAACAAAGAATACCTTTATCTAAAGCCATTTCATTTTCTATCAATGTGTATTAGCCTTAGCTTTATATTTATTTGAATATAAAAAATTAAGGTGCTCAGCAACCAATTTTTCAATATTGGAATCACCCAAATACATAATATAATATCATATACAAAATATTCCTAAATATACATATTTATTAGGCAATAATTAATAACAAGGATGTCATAACCCTTATGCACAAATGTTTGAGGTAAAAATAAAATTAAACCAAAAATTGAAACTGTGCACCTTTAGGTAAGTTCCATTTACGGATATATGTCATGATAAAGATAATGCTATCCATGGCTGTAACCCGCAAAACTTAAACAATCAATTAACATCACAAAGTTGTAATTTAATGGGAGCGTAATTAAATTAATTTCCTACCAGCATCGCGTCTAAATCATCTGTCAAAATAGGCAGGTTGTTCGTGTAATAATCGCGAGGAATTCGACTTGACGTAATCAGAAGCAGTTTGGATTTTTTCGCTGAGATTTAATGCGATTCCGTCCGAGGCACAGGAGCAATTATATCGGAACGATTTTTCCTGCTGGAAATGGCCGATTTCCTGCTGCGAGACGTGCGCTCCCTGAAACCGCCGCAAAACACTAACAAGGCTGAATTCTCGGAGATGTATGTGCATATGAAACTAACGAGAAATATAATGTTTCTTTTTCGTTTTTTGCTCCGATTCGATGCTACTCCGAACGAAAAATGTATCTGGGTGGGCAAATAAATAAGCCTAGGCGACACGCTATGTTTTTACTACGATTATGATAATGCCTCATTAAAATTTAATGACAGTTAAATTAGATGCTTTGGTAGGGCAAATGAAGCTTGTTCTGCATTTAAATAAATTTATTTGTAATTTAAAATTAAGCAATCCACTAAGATTGCAAAGTAATTCTTAATTTAAATTTAAGATCCTAGATTAGCTAAAACAGGTAAAATAAGTAAAAATATATAAAAATTTGATTCTATACTGTTATAAAAATAATATTTGTTAACATGAGTTTTTAGTTTGTTAATTTTATTTTGTAAAATTTGTACACATTTTTTTGTAGAAAACCAGGGTTTGTAACTATTTTAACAAAGGATAATATTTTACCGAAAGTTTTGTAAAGGTAATATGCAATTTTGTAATTAATGAAGGTATTTGTTAATTTTTTTGTTTAAAAAATTCATTAATAAAGCAACATTCTTTTCATTTAAGTTTCCAATTTCCAACAAATCTACAAAATGTTTGATATAATTGTAAACTACTTATTATAGTATAGTATAATATAGTATAGTATAGTATTGTATAGTATATAGTATAGAATAGTATAGAATGGTATAGTATAGTATAGTATAGTTTATTGTCATTAATAAAATTACATGACTTGTCGAAAATTACAATATAATAAACTAAATGTTAATGAAAAATAGAAATATACATAAAATATAAAAATTATAGGTTAGTAGTATGATTAAATATTTGTAGAAAAACATCACTCACATCACTAAAGTGTAAAGTTTACAATTAAAAGAGAGATACATTAATCATATTAATCATTGAAACTTAAGAGATTGATAACTTCATTTGAAACATACATTAAAAAATTTAAATTAAATATAAATTTTAAATTTTAAAAATATTGAACATTATACAAACATAGACTAATTAAAATTTCTTTTTTCTACGACCACTATGTAAAAGTCACATTTCGTAATGGCATCGTTGCTTAGAAAATGAATCTTTTCATTGGCAATGCAAAACACGAATGTAAAGTGACATTTCTGTGTGGAAAGTGACAGGTCTGTGTGAAAAGAAATTGACAGCATCGTTTGACATTCGTTTAAAAATTTGTATTGTATTTGTATAAATATCATTTAGAACACAATTAATTGTGTTTGGATAATAAATTCCAATTTTATTGCCTTTAAATTGATTTTAAGTAACTTATACCTTAAAAATTAAAGATGAAAGTAATTTTAACAGCTGTCAAACACGTTTTTAGGTTATTTTGTTTTTTAATTGAATATACTAAAAAATAAAAAGGTCGTAGAAAAAACATTGTGTTTAACTTGTGAAAAAATCTTTCTTCAAGCTCGTGTTAATGCACACTCGGCCTGACGGCCTCGTGAGCAACTTGAAAACTCGCATGAAAAATTCACTTTTCAACACTTGTAAAATAAATAACTACTACAACATTATGAAATTTTTCACAATTTAATATTTTAACATTATCAGGTAAGTGGTTATAAAATTTTGGACCCCAGTAATCCACAAATCTCTGGGTAGCATTTATTCTGTGATAAAATGTTATAAAATTTCTTTATTCCTTGTGTTATAATTGTGAAAATTGGTATTAGTTAAAAATTTATTTTTGTTACAATGTACATGCTTTAGAACATTTAGCACATATATACTATAAAAAGTAAGTATTTTTTCATTTTTGAAATGTTGTTTACAGCTGTCACTATTTTTAAGACTCGCACTGCTCTTTTTTGTAGAAGGAACACTCTATTTGCTTCTTTGGCTTCTTCCCAAACCAGGATACCAAGATATGACATAATTCTGTGGAAACTGACAAAGTATCTCATTTTTGCACTTTGGTGGGTAAAACTTTTTTTTATTCTTCTTATTCCGTATATCTCTAAATTCCAAGAAATTTTATTTGCATCTGTGGAGCTATTCTTTGTTTAAAATGTTTTGCCCTTGTTTCAATTACTTAAGAGATTACAGTTGGTTGTAAACTTAACATAAAGTTATGTGGTACTGGATTAACATAAAATCTTGTTAATTTTTGCTTAAAATTAACAAATATTTTTGTACTGTATAGCAGGGCATAATGTAGCTAAGTCCGGCACTGGCGCTTTAAAAATCAGATAAGTACCTAGGGGCCGAAATTTCGATTTGTCATTAACGAAAAGCAATTATTCACAATTACTGATCTCGAAATCTTCGTGGTCGAGGAACTGCTCTCGGAACGAATAGGTTTCCGATAAGATCGTATAATGACCGAGGCGGTCGAATTTTTTCGCCGTATTAGAATAGAGAAAGGCCGTCGCGTTGTGGAGCACCGGCCGCCGAGGAAGGTTCCGTACTCGACCGTTTGGCTACCGCTATGCGATATAGATTCGAACGGAGGAGCAGCAGCAAGAAGGAAAGAGCGGACATGGCTCGCTGCCGCAATTAATCTACATTCTTTCACCTGTAATTTACACCTTCTGAGGTCAAGATTGTTGTAGCCTGCAGTGGCGGAGCACAAAGAAAGTTCTGCAGGTATACTTGAATTTAAAACCAAAATTTATCAATAATAATAATAATAGATCTATAGATCTTTTATATGAACCTAACTTGTTTTCACTCTTTTTACATTTTTTGGAGGTTTTTGCTTTAAACTACCTTTTTTATTCTTTTGTTACCTATTTTTTTAACTTGTTTTCACTTTTTTTACCTTTTTTTGAGGTTTTTGCTTTAAACTACCTTTTTATACTTTTGTTACATATTTTTTAATTTGTCAGTTTATGTTCACCTATTTCTTACCTGTTTTTACTTATTTTATTTTTTTGTGTTCTTTTTAAATTTTGCGCCAATATTTTATCCAGGCGTGCAACTCAACGGTATAGAATTTTTTTTATGGTTACAGACTGTAACTGTTTATTAAACTTTCTTTAGAGTTACCTTCTTTGTAGTGAGCTTATGTTCTGTCATAGAACTTCTGTGTAGTGAGTGCCACTCAGTGAAACAAAGTTTATTTTATAGAAATAGTTTCTTGTGGGTATGTTCTGTGTAACGAGTGTGCGAAGTGCAAAGTATGCGAAAAAACATATAGTCTTGTAAAACGCGCATTTGTTAAATTTAAGTCAATTTATTGTTATAAAAACTTTTTAAGTTGTGATTTAAAATGGAAACTGTGTAATAGTATTAAGTCCATTTAACTATTTCTGTTGTCTGTATTTTAATTTTGAAAGTAATAATTTTAAAAATATTGTTCAATATTGTTGTCATAAGTTTTTTTTTAATTATTTTAAAATTCGAATATGTTTTTAACTGTTAATTGGGCACTTTTATTTTTAATGTTTTAAAAACAGGTGAACCATCTTATTTATTTATTTTATTGCAACAAAGGTCCGTCATGCACAATGTTAATTTAAGCCAAACCAATTTTTATACAATTCCCCAGCATAAATATGCTAAATTTCAAATTTTGGCGCCTAAATTTATAAATGAAAACTTAAATATTTTTCTTTAGATGTCTCTATGATAACATTTAAAAAATACCTTAAAAAGCAAAGTTTAATCAACCAAAGAAATATTTGTTCAAATTTGTTTGTTACCTGATATTTATTTATTTATATCTTATTTATTTATATTTGTTTATTTCTAAGTCATGGGCAAGATGGAAGACTAACTTTGGTAAATGTTAAAATTTTGTACATATTCTATATGGTTTAAGCGGTAGACCAGACCTGTGTTTTGTTTATTATTATTATTTTTATTATTATATTGTACCAATTTTCTTTATAATTTGATAATTTAAGAATGGTGTGTTATTTAATTGTGACACACCATTCTGAAATCATCAAATTATAAATTATTGTGTACACTGAGAGAAAAAGTGTAGTTTATAGTTAACAAATCTTTATTTGGATAGCATTTATTTACAATAAATAAAGTTAATTTATTGTTAATCAACCTTTTTAACTATTAATAATCTGCGTAATATATTTTATTTAGCACAAACAAATACTTTGTTTGTTGCCAATATGTTTATTATTAATAATGCAAATTTGGGAATAATAAATACCTATTTGCTTAGGCGATCTTTAAAAGTTATTTATTATAAATTTTGAATTTATTTTTAAGTAAGAATCAATATTAACAATGAATAAATATTTATTTCTTGTGTACTGTACTCAAACTTCTGTCAAAACGCACCAAAACAGCATAGACGTTTCTCGAATAGTGCATGGTGTACCGCGTGCGTATGGTGTACCACTTGCCTTGCCAAGTTTACTGATTCTGTTCTGTGTACTGTTAAGTTTAGTGATTCTGTTCTTTGCACTGTTATTTATCTATGCATTAGTGTTTCGTTTGCAATCTTTTTGTAATAGCATTAATTTAAATTGTACCTATAGTGCCAGTGTAAAATACCGGCTCTTTCCTGTGTGCCGGCTAGTGTATCTCTGCGATTATTAAAAAATCCAAACATGCATGGAAGATCTGCAAACCATGGACGAGCTATGCAAATTTTTAGGAAGCAATGGATTCAACGACTTGCTGGATACATTTATAGTGAATTAAAGTATAGGGTTTACAAATTAAGTTTTATGTCTTCTAAATATTTTAGTATTTATTATAAACAAGCATTTATTTATCACAAATAAAACACATTTATTATAAATTAATCTTAATTTATTATAAACAAGCATTTATTTATTAACAAAAAAAACATATTTATTATAAATTTTTCTTTATTATTTAATAAAAAGATTTATTTAAACAATTTTAATCAATGCGTTGCTTGTCCTAAATAAATGTTTATTCCGCCATAATCGAATAAAGCATTTATTAGTTATTGATAAATCTAGTTAATTGTTAATAAACTGTTCTCTCAGTGTATGTTATTATTTTTGAGTTCATTTATATAGGTATGTGTTAATTTTTTTGTTTAGGAAATTGATTAAAAAAGCAACATTTCTTATAAAAATTCTTTTCCTTTAAGTTCCCAATTTCCAACAAATACTTTTTTTACTGGGTCTACAAAAGGTTTGTAGTTTTGAAAGTTACAAGAATTATGGTGGAATTATTGACAGGATTTTGTTATTAAATCTACAAAATGTTTGTTATAATTACAAACCACTTATTCAATTAGTTAACAGATTGCAGTTGATTGTAAACTTAACATAAAGTTATATTGTAAAAACCCGTTTTTTTTCGATATGCAATTATGCATTTAAATTCGTATATATACAGCGTGTTTTACTTTGATTGGCGACAATTTGTTATTTATTTAATAAAAGACCAATTAAAAAAAAAATAGGTTGTAAAAGACCTATCTTTTGAAGAAAAAAATTGTCATGAGTAATTTCCGTGGCCAACTATGATAATTTTGTAATTTTATACAAGATGTATAAATTATAGCAAAATATTTTGCAAAAACATTTTGTCATTTTTTTAGGTATTACACGAAGTTTTAGTTTTGTTACTCTATAGAGTAGAGCTATAGCTTATACACAAATTAAGATAAAAATTATTAAAAAACAATTATATTTTAAATAGTAATATTAATCAGATTAGAGCCAACATATTAATTAATAAACCATTTAAAAGTAATCTTTTAAGTACCAGTTTATTAATATTATGCATCTACAGATAATTAAATTAATATTTCTATTTGAAATACCATTATTTTTTATAACTTTTGACTTTTGTAAACACTCTGTATAAGCTGTATAAATTGTAGGGGTAAACATCACCCCCGCTTAGGGGTTGATGTGAGTTCTCAAAAAAGTTTTCTTTAAGTATTATTTACTTTTTATCTCTACTTTATATATACATATTTAAATTAACATCTATTTCGCTCGAGATGCCTGCTTATTTTGTTATACGGTAAACAAGTTTCCGTGCAATAAAAAAAGTTCACGCTGCAACATACAATTTAACATTAATAAAGCGTATCTTTTGTGCCCTGATAACATGTTTACAATAAAACTTTTTTACTTATGTTTAGTGCGGTGGATTAACAACTTTATATAGAGGATGTATGATTTTTGTTCTGTGTAAAAATTATCAACAAAGGTGTCAACTGCTGAACATTAAGTGACTACACTTTTATGAAAGTTTGTGTAGTACCTTATGATTATTTTTTAATGGACATATTGCATGCTGTTCGTATTAATAACCATGAAGCGAATTAAATTTTGCAGCAAAAACATATCCGTCACATACATTTTTTAATTACATGCCTGTAATTTCATTAATTTTCTTAGTCTTTGACTTTTCGTCCTAAATATTTTATAAACTATCAGAACTTTCTTAAAAGTTTAGACCCTTAGAACAGGTAATAATTTATATAGTTTTATCAAAGGTTTGAATAATATCGAAACATATTTAATATAAGGGTGATTCTACAAAAGTTGGGCAACTTTTGACCTCATTTTGTTTATATAGTTTTCGAAGAAAATTAAACAGTATTTTGTTATGAGAACATAGATAATATAATAAATATACTGTTCCAGACCGGGCCTGTCACTTTGTCAAACAGTGTCTGAAATATTTTTGTTTTCTAAATTTGAATAAAAGGGAAGTGACGAGTATACCAGGGTACTAAGATTTATTGCAACTTAGAGCATATTATACATTAAATATCTTAAAATCAAATAATACCACACATCAGTGGCGGCTGGTGGATTTTGGGTTTACAGATATCTCAATTATTAGATATGGGACCCACACCAAATTTATATGAGTTTATAATGACATTAAATAAACAAGTTCTGCGCAAGCAGAATTTAAATTGAAGTTTGCGAAAAAAAGAAAATCGAAACATCTGAAACACTGACGACACGGTACTGATGATGATGATGATGATACAAATTTGAGATTATAATTCGGAATTAAGTATTTTACTGATATTTTTTATTATTGGATGCTACTTATCAACAAATCACATATAGCCTTATATAAATTACAATGAAATATATACGTAAGAAAATAACTACTCTCCACAGTACTGAAATTTTGACTGAAACTATACGTGCATTCACCACAACTTCGCCGCTTGCAATGTTTTCAAGATGACTGTCGTGCAAAGGGCGGGCTCTGTAGGTAATTTTTAACAACCCTTGAGTTTAAACGAGGACTTGACGTTTAAACTTCAATATTTCGCAGGAATTTTGAATTTTAACATTGGACACAGAACTGACGGGTAAAAGTGAGTACAAAGATTATAATTTTTTTAAAAATTGCTATTATTCGAATCTATGATAAAATATGAAAAATACATTATTTAATGTTTTATAGTTTGTAGTAAAATTGAAAAATTTAAGATAAATTGAATATATTTTAAAATAAAACCAATTAAATATTTGATTCAGGAGTTGCGACACGCCAAGGTACCGATGTTTTGAATATTTATTATGTTTTTCTACAGCGTGCTTTTGAAAAAATACATTAAAATTGGGTGGACAAGTTAAAAAATCCTGGATCTTTTGTAGGATACTAAAATATTTACAAAAAATATTAAAATACGTACTCTATTGACTGATGACAGCAAGTTGTCCAACTTTTGTAGAATTACCCATAAAGTATTTAAACCTTATTAAATATATACACCTGTAAATTAAATATTTAAAGCGTAAACTAAATTGCGTAACTTCTATTGTCGATTATTGCACACGCGGCTACAACGTAAAATTATGGATAAACAGCAAATGATTATGGAAATTAATGTAATAACCCAATTATTTGCAATGATTGTAATTATTATTCAGCGAATAAAAGCGCGTTACAAATCTAAATGGCGAAACGCTTAAAAACAATACGGTTTTTTTGTAACATTTATTTAATCGACTTGCAGGAAAAAATTAATAAAATTTTTTGACGTGTGCTCACCTGCTGCATGCATATGCCATCTGCTTTATGTATATCTTTGATGTTGACTTTTTGCCGATTCATTAGACTTGAAGATATTAATTGTTTGGGTTTGACAAGAGATTCGCAGGAAATTGGTTTAAATTTTAACATAGTTGGATTAAAATCAATAAATATGCTAATACCACTATTATAAATATTTTTATTAATTGTCGCTGACTCATTACTGTAATCGCTTCACTGTAAATTTAAAATTGAACAATTATTTTTCAATTTATCTTAGAATTACATTCGTATGTTGCCCCATCATTTTACCCAACAAAAACTGAATCAATACAGACAATAAAAAGTTCCTTTCAATCACGCGTTGTTCTAATTTACAAATTTCTTCGAACACGTTAAGTGTATCGAACACGACATGATCTACACTTATTAGTTGCATCTCCAGTATCTCGATCTCTTTTTTACTGGGGGAAGGTTAACTCTCTTAATTATTTTACATCGCCATTATTACCTACCGCTTTTGTGTGCCGGATGAGTTATTATTTTGTTTTATAATCAGTTCGCAGTAGGGTTTTAAAGTTTCGAAAAAAAAACAGTTTTTTTCGTTTTTTTTCAGGTCTTGAAAAAATTGTCTTTTTTGGGAAAAATACACATTTTAAAAAAGTAGCAATCAACAACTTAACAATATTTTAATTTAAAAAAATAAGGACCCTTTATTATAAAAAAAATTAAACCAAATATTGATTTAAATTAAATTGATTTTAGGGAATATACTTAATCGATAAATATATATACAGTTCATTTTTTTTATCTGGTGTTTTTTTGTTAGGTTGGTGGCTTATGCCAGTTTGACTTAGTATTTTTAGTATATAAAAATGGTACTTCTGCTAAAGAATTTAATTAAATACTTTGACACTGTCAAATTGACAATAATATTTATTATTGATAATTTACTTGTCAATAAATAAAAAGATAATTATGCCAAAAATAATAGCAACGAATTCGAATGTAAAAGCACTTTTGAGGGCAAAACTTCATTTTGATGAAATTATGCCAAATGCCACAATGGAAGAAAAAGTATATCGCCTTATGGACATTTTTGGAGTAAAAAAGTAACGAATTTGGTTTTATAAATATTACATCACACATTATTTTCACATTGGACAACATTTACGTTCACAAAAAATTTTTAATTTCTTTTATATAAATTGTTTTCAAAGCGAAGATTATTATCCGCTAGGAATACTTTCTCTTCTGGACCGTAAAGCAACCTTTATTTAACTACTTTTTTTATTTGATTTTACTCATCCAAGCACCACCAAAGCCAAATCAATTGCATTTTTAACTACGAATTTCGACAACTCAACTTGACAACTGCACAATGTAACCTACAATAATTTATACATAACCACAATTAGATTTATAGCTAGCTTAGTTTGTTTTAATCAATGCGACCAACTTGACAACTGTATTTACCAACCAAAACCCTAAATTTGCAACGTTGCCGCAGTCCAGATAAAAAAAAGAACTATATATATATATATTATATAGTATACTATCGGTTGGGTCTTCGCAAAAAGGAGTCCATTTAAAATATCCAATTACAAAATATTGAATGATTTATAAAGTTACGAAAGTTTGTATGTTAATACAGCACCGGATATGTTATTTTTGCGGCCCGGTAGAATATTCTTAATGAATTAAAAGGACTAATTATTATAATTATAATATTATGATTATAATCAGCGTCGCAAATTCACTTTTTTCTTGATATCAGTGTACGAATGTCATCCGTAAAAATTTGGAAATTTTCAGAAAAATTGACTTTGGCATTTTGTTCGTATTACCCTTTGTAAAACATGAAAAAAATGCAAAGTTCAATTTTTTGAAAATTTCCTTTTTTTCGTCAGCTTAATTTTTCTGGAAATTTTAAAACCTTAGTTTTTATTTTTTAACATTTTACTAAACAGTGCCATTGTTTTTTGTTTTAAAACTCGTATTAATACACTTGTACACAGTAAAAAAATATTTGTTAATTTTTACCAAATATTAACCAGATTTTATGTTAATCCAGGGTCACATAACTTTATGTTAAGTCAACAACCAACTGTAATCTGTTAACAAATTGAATAAGTAGTTTGTATTTATAACAAACATTTTGTAGATTTATTAACAAAATCCTGTCAATAATTCTTATAATTTTCAAAAAGAACCTTATTTTTTTAAAACTTTTTTAGACCCATTAATAAAAATATTTCTTGTAAATTGGGAACTTAAATGAAATAATTTGTTAAAATAATTAAAATAAACAAAACTTTTTGTAAAATATTTTTCTTTGTTAAAATAATTGCATACCCTGGTTTTCTACAAAAATTATGTTAAAATTTTACAAAATAAAATAAAATGAACAAACTATATAGTATATAACTTTTGTTAATATCAAATATTGTAAAACAAATGGAGACTTCAATAGGCGGAAGACAACAAACCCTTTCTTAAGATTATTATTAATGGATTTTAATCATTTCTTTAAAGTTTTAATGCACTTTTTTAATTTCCTATAGCAGCTTATTACAGTATATTTTAGCATTTTAAGCCCGAAAAAAGCGCGAGTTGTCATCTGGTTCTGCAAGTTCAAACAATCGCTAATAATATTGTCAACAGGCCATAAGAAGTAAAACATACCGTCGTAATAAATTTTATCGATTTGTTCCTACAAGAATACTCACACGTGAACGTTGGTGACAGTCGTAGGTGATAAAGATTAGTGGAAAATGACATAAATTGGTTTAAATAATATGGATTATTGGGAATTATCACGCATTCTGATAAATGAGTTATACGTTATATATGCGTTTTGATTTGTATTTATGCGGCCGGTTTGCAAATTGCGTTGTTTGAATTGTAAATTAAAATGTTAATTTAGTGTTTCGCAGCCATTCATCGAGATTTATTTTGTACGACTTATATTTATAGAAATAGGCACTTTAATTTAGTAAAGTTAATATCTAACCAAACCTGATCTTAACTTTAGTAATTAATGTTACACACTACATATATCTACCATTACATTGTAATGTTTAAGTATTTATTTATTTACCAAAACCAGTATTATTTTTATGAGTAATATATTTAGTAGGTACACAGTACAAAAATTATTTGTATATTTAACATATTTCTTGTGTCCCAGAAAGTCCACTCAAATTGTCAATTTTATTTTTTTTTAAAGGTTATTTTAACCTAAACTAATAATTATTATAATTAATATGATTTAAAATCGTTATAACTTTAACATAATTAAATATGTTAAATTTATTTATATTTTATTTATTTTACACAAAAAAAGTGTTACTTTAACATATAACTTTCTATTGATTTTACACAAATAGTAGGTCTTCATTTAATTATTTTAATATCAATATTTTTAAATTATTAATTGTTTATTTTTATTTATTTTAATAAAATATTTAAATTAATATAAGAATATTGGTTTTTGTGCAAAAAATAAAACATGTAAGTATGTAATAAAAATAATGTATTATACTACAACATAATTTTAAAAAAAGGCCAGCAATGAAACATTGTAATTCACTAAAATTGCACAGTCCAGACCTTTTTTGTATTCCAAAATAAAATACAAATCCATGCCATAGGGTAAACGCTCTTCAAACATTTCTGGGGATACAAACTTTATGTAAGTAAAAAAACATTATCATAGCAAACTTACCTTTAAATTTTGTTAAACACACGCTATATATATATATATATATATATATATAAAAGCACACTTAACCTTACAATTAGGAACCTCTAATCGAGTTAACTATCATCAACCGACTAAACGCGGTTAGAAGACAAAGTGCCTTGCAGGTACCGATTTTAATCAAAAGAAGGCGAAAATTAGCGAATTAAAAGAATAACATTTATATTTAAGTTGAATTGAATTAAAAAAAATACTCAATTGTTTTAATTTGATTAAAAATTTTCTGTAGGTACTCAAATATTTAACAAATATTTTTGAGTAAGATTAACACTTGTTTAGGAGTTATTTAAACTAATGTATTATATTGAAATTAACAAAATTTTCTCGTAACATTAACTTTATTATTATACTACAATATACAAAAAAATTATAATTTAACATTCTTATTTGTGTAGGACCAAACACATTAATGTTTGTTTAACTTTTGAAATTTTAAGATTGTAATTATTATAATTTTTGTATCAGATATCATATATCATTTATGTTATGTATGTAAATTTTTACATTTTTTATTAAACACGCATTATTTTTTACACAAATTTTATAAATTTTTACCTGTAGTGAATATTTTTTTAAAATTAACAAAATTGAACAAAACACTATTAAAAACCATAAATTTTCCACTTTTAATAATTCATTCCACACTTCTAGCAAATTAAAAGTATTTCTTATTTTAAAAATCTTTTAATAAAACGTTTTAATTTGTTAACATTCCAATACACCTCATATTTTTTATTTTTGATACACCTGCTCCCAAATTTTTACCAGCGCTGAAACTGACAAACGTATAATTACCAAAATACCTGCAGTAGTAAAAATATAATTTTTGTAAATCACAAACGAAACTGGAAGGAAACGGCGTTCATGTTGTCGAAGCTGTGCGCGCCTAATTGCACTTAAAACCCGAGGAGCCAATCTAGGAGATAATTTGTTTTTTTTCGAGAGCGTTTATTACAATATATAATTTTCTCGTAACATTAACTATATTATTATACTACAATATTCAAAAAAAATATTATTTAACATTTTTAATGTTTGTTTAACTTTTGAAATTTTAAGATTGTAATTATTATAATTTTTGTATCAGGTAACATATATCATTTATGTTATGTATGTAAATTTTTACATTTTTTATTTAACACGCGTTATTTTTAACACAAATTTTATAAATTTTTAACTGTAGTGAATATTTTTTTTAAAATTAACAAAATTGAACAAAACATTATTAAAAACCATAAATTTTCCACTTTTAAAAATTCATTCCATACTTCTAGCAAAATAAAAGTATTTGATACTCTTGCGATTTTAAACATTTTTAAATACGTTAAACGTTTTAATTTGTTAACATTGCAATAAAAAAACTTACACCTCATATTTTTTATTTTTGATACACCTGCTTCAAATTTTTACCAGCGCTGAAACTGACAAACGTATAATTACCAAAATACCTGCAGTAGTAAAAATATAATTTTTGTAAATCACAAACGAAACTGGAAGGAAAGGCGTTCATGTTGTCGAAGCTGTGCGCGCCTAATTGCACTTAAAACCCGAGGAGCCAATCTAGGAGATAATTTGTTTTTTTCGAGAGCGTTTATTACGATATAAGCTATGTCGGATCGGAGGTTCGGCTGTGGCATGCGTGTAAGAATGGGTCGGTAGCTGAGTGGGGCGCCTTGGGGCATCCTTTCTAAGTACGCACGCATCCGAGAGACGGTCGAAACGTCGCCTGCGGGACCAGCAGGCCGCCGCTGCTCCTGCCTTCCAACGCTCGTTCTTCGGTTTCTGCTCTGATATTTAGTCTAGCGGTTTTTGCTCTCTTTTATTTTATAATAATCATCGGTTGTTGGGTGTGGTACCTCTTCTCCGTCCGTCATAGCCACAGGGTACCGATGTTTGCTACCTCAGTAGGGAACGTACAGCATCGGACTCGTCAACATTAAGTTTGCTGTTATCAGAGGAGATTGACTTATTATAAAAAACCATTTTATTTTTTCAATAAAAAAATTCTCTGCTTGAATTGTCTCAGAAAATAATGCAATAATATACTTAAAAAAAGGTGCCCTTAAACTAGTCAACTCTCTTGTTACAAAATTATTAGCGGCAAGAAACAATATTTTAGCATAAATGAGTATTTATGCTTAAAAAAAAAAGATCCTAGTGAAAGAAAATCTCTTGAATGTTTCTTCTTTTAACCAAGTGCAAAGTGTTGTTGTTCAAAAGCTATGAAAATTATTTATATTTACGCAATTCATTCAAGATACATCACAATTGAGGAGCATCCGTGCAAAACCGGCTAAATCCATTTTATTCAGTTTTTGGTTTTTTTTTTATTTCGCATCTTTGGGTTCATTTCTATCGACAACCAAGATAATTCCGTTTAAATCAGACTATATCCATGTTAAAATCACATTTAAAAGGTAGCTTTAGGAGCAAAACCGGCCATATCCAATAAATAATAATATGTGGCTTGGATTAGTCTAAACTACTACTAAAATTTGTTGTTTTTTCATATTTGCACTAAATTGATTTTGTTAATATTTTTGAATAATAAAGGTTTTTTTTCACATTTTATTCGTTTTTTATTCGGTTTTATTTACAAAACATTTTTTGAAATTTTGGCTTTAATATAAAGTTTTTGAAAACGAAAGTATGTCTTATAAATCAAGTACCACAAAACTCAAGTTTGCTTTTTTTTTATCTGTAAAGGCCAAAAAACCGAGAGTTTTTGCCATTTTCCCAACATTTTATTGAAGTGGATATACACTGTAAAAAATAATTAACACAAGTCTACACGCCCCAACACCAAACTGTGTTATTCCAAGTCCACACGAAATCGTGTAAAATTTTAACACAGCATCAGTGTGTTGATTTGTTTTTTATATCGTGTAATAATTTACACGAAGAATAATTAAACTTTAACACATTGTTTGTGAAATTTTTACACAACTTTAGGTATTAAATTTAACAACAGATGGTGTTATTGTTTAATATTTTAGCGTATTAAATTTTACACTAAATTGGGTAGATAAATAAAAATTACGTTTAAAAAAAATACTTTTATTAAAAAAAAATATTTTATAATTTCAATTAGACTAAATATTATATTATAATATTTTTATATTAAACAAATTATTAAAAACATTAAAAAAAGTAATAAATTTTAAAAAAGATAAAATGTCATGTGTTACTGGCAAATTTTTTATTACCCACTATGTTTCCTAAAGTCAAAGATCATTTTAAAAAAGATAAAATGTCATGTGTTACTGGCAAATTTTTTATTACCCAATATGTTTCCTAAAGTCAAAGTTTAAATTTCATCTTAAATATAAAGGGGTAAGAAGCAAAAGGGCAAATTTTACACGATATTTGTTAAAATTTACACAACTTTGTGTAACATAACACAATATTTATTAAATATGAGTTTATAACACATTAACGTGTAAATTAACAAGTGGTTACACATTTTAGTGTTGATTCCCAATTTAGGAACATTCGTGTAAAAGTATTTACACGATTTTTACACAAAATTTACACAAAAATTTTAACACAAAAAAAAGAGAATTTACACACTGATATTTTTTGCAGTGTAGCCGGTTTTGCACGGATGCTCCTCAATTATCCCAATAGCATGTCAATTTTTAAAATCTGGCAGCTTCTGATACATGGAAGGGGATGCAAAACGCGCACACCGTTTGCGGCTCACGTGCTTAGTATATTTTGTATACATATGTATATGTTGCAAAAAATATCGGTGTGTAAATTCTCTTTTATTGTGTTAAAATTTTTGTGTAAATTTTGTGTAAAAATCGTGAAAATACTTTTACACGAATGTTCCTAAATTGGGAATCAACACTAAAACGTGTAACCACTTAATGTGTTAAACTCATATTTAATAAATATAGTGTTATCTTACACGAATTTTTATACATTTTAACAAATATCGTGTAAAATTTGCCCCACCCTTAGTGCCGAAGCTAATCGCCATTGTTTTTGCTTGTTTTATGCGTGTCTTGCCTTCGGTGCATATTGTGCTGGTGGTTTTTTTATAAAAGATTATTTTGTGTTCATATTCATACTCTCTAAAAATGAATTAGTCAAAAATGACTAATTTAACAGTTATTAGTGGCTGCTTTTTCACTTGTACCATGGTTAACCATAGAATACCATGGTATCCCAAAATTTAACAGCCAATTCTTATGTAAATCCGAAAATGTCGTCAAAAGTTAAAGAAGTATAACAGTTTTTGAGATATAGTCAATTTTCCATTTAATATGGAATTGACTATATCTCAAAAACTGCTCCACTCAATAATTTTTGACGGTATTTACGGATTCAGGGGACAATTTTAGATAGTAATTGGCTGTTAAATTTTGGGATACCATGGTATTCCATGGTTAACCATGGTACAAGTGAAAAAGCAGCCACTAATAACTATTGAAGTGACTCATTTATTTTTAGAGAGTATACATATTTAATATGAAATTTAAACTGCCCATGAAATTTTATCTTCTTTAGGTAAGTAAATTTTCAACAATTAAAATGATCTTGTGTCCTTTATTACTTAATATTGTAGATGCAGCCTTTTAGCTAAGCAGGGCAGTATTTGTTTTTAACTCGGAACAGTTTTTAAGTCTACAGTAATTTAATTTATTTTTATTAATGTTTAATGTTTCAAATTTTAATAATTTCTTTTATTTAAATATATTATAATATAATATCATTGAAAAAGGTTTACTCCTTTACTCAACATAAAAGATGATGTCTTATTGAAATTATAAATTACTTTTTAAATAAAAATATTTTTTTACACGTAGATTTAATTTACCTACCCAATTTAGTATTAAATTTAACACGGTAAGATATTAAAAAATAACACCAGCTGGTGTTAAATTTAATACCTAAAGTTGTGTAAAATTTACACAAACAATGTGTTAAAGTTTAATTATTAAAATATTACACGACAAAAATAACAAATCAACACACTGAAGCTGTGTTTCGTGTGGACTTGGAATAACACAGTTTGGTGTTGGCGCGTGTAAAGTTGTGTTAATTATTTTTTACAGTATATACATACTCGCCATTCGCCATTTTCTAGGGGCAGTGATTTAATATTAGAATGCTATTATAGGTATTTCAAATATACATTTTGCCGGTTGTGTTGTGTTATGGCGTGTTCTATGGACTTTCACAGTGGATTTGGAATCATTAAAACTATTTTTAAATAATTTAAAAATGTTTTTGAGGGTAAGGTATTAGTTAAAATATGTACGTAATAAAATTTTTATGTTAAATCATATCTATGTTAATAATTGTGTTATTGGTATTAGTATAAAAAACTTTGTTGATATCAAAAAATAAATGTCTTATTTTATTCAAATATTTTTTTTAAACCCTTTTTTTAGTCAACCTAGTTTTCAACTATGCTCCCCTCACTACGATGGTCCTTGATTTTAATTGTTAAATGTTTCAATAATTAAAATCAAAAGGCCTATGTGGTCAGGAGAATTTAAGACTAAATACAAACAACGCTGATAGTTTTAGTGAAGATCAGAAGCTTTTGAATAAAGCAATACATACTATTAGACAAAGAGATATTTGCTCTAAAATTAAAATAAAATGTGGTTAGGTCAATAGTATATGCTTTTGTAGCCAGGCAAATTTTAGTAGTAGTAGTAATTTAAAAAAAAATGTAAAGCTAGTTTTTGATATAGATTAAGAAACATAGCTCTTGGCCCTATTCGAAAGCGCAAATCTTTTGAATCAAAGTGATTTTCCTTTCTTTTAAGAGATTATTTTTTTCAGTATACCTTGGGCCACAAAAACCTGATTTTAGAATTCAGTTTAAAAAACTGTTGTTATAATTTTACAAATAATTATAGCACCACTTAAAGATCCCCGTAATTATTATAATTATTTTTGTCGCTTGAAAACATCCTGTGCTGCTACCTAAAAATGCGCGTTTTTATGGCATCCTTTGTCTCAAAGCCACATGCGAGTAAATGTTTTAATTTCTTTATAATAAAGTCAACGTATTAAAATTTAAATGTATATTGGTTTTATTATTCCAGTTATCTACTATGGATTAAAAATTTAAATAAATGCACTTGCAACTATGTAAATTTACTAATTAAAATGTATTAAAACAAAGTCGTATGTCATACTTACTCCAACAGTTTTAAGCAATAAGAAGATCCCAGTTTACACTTACCTAGAACAAATAAAAACATTATTTTAATAAACTCTGAACGTTAAAATTCTTCGTCAGATATAAAAATGTTTAATTTACCATAACCAATTAGCAGACAAGCACCATATCAAAGCAAACACACGTAGTGTTAAACGTTTCAATTAATAACTGTTATCTTTCGTTCATGGTAAGTTAGTGCTTACCCCAATGGGTGTACGGTCAACTGAGCATGTCCCATTGGGTTCACCTTCAACGACAAACCATGTAAATGTTTAAACAAAGTAATTATGTAATAAATAGACCAATGCATATATATAAAGTAATTTTATTGAGTGGGTGTTATATTTAATTAATTTAATTAATTATTTAAATTAAGGGTTTTCCAATTGCAATGTCTAAAGTTGGATGTTATTATATAAAATTATAAAAAATTTGTGTTTAATAAATTGTATACCAAAAAATATCGTATATCAAATCAGCTACCGTAACATAACTTTTTTAAAAGTCTATTTATATATTTATTAATAATAAAATAAATTGCTTTATTTTACAAAAACCCATATACAAAAACTATTCCAATTTATAAATACCCAAAATAATATAACGGATTTTTATGCAATTAAAAAGTTAAAAATAATATTTAACATATTATGTTACTTTTGTGATTCTACAAAAGTTGGACAACTTGATGTCATCAGTCAATAGAGTAGGTATTTTAATATTTTTTGTAAATATTTTAGTATATTACAAAAGATCCAGGTTTTTTTAACTTGTCCACCCAATTTTAATGTATTTTTTCAAAAGCACGTTTGTAGAAAAACATAATAAATATTCAAAACATCAGTACCTTGGCGTGTCACAACTCCTAAATCAAATATTTGAGTGATTTTATTTTAAAATATATTCAATTTATCTTAAATTTTTCAATTTCACTACAAACTATAAAACATTAAATAATGTATTTTTCATATTTTATCATAGATTCGAATAATAGCAATTTTTTAAAAATTGATAATCTTTGTACTCACTTTTATCCGTCAGTTCTGTGTCCAATGTTAAAATTCAAAATTCCTGCGAAATATTGAAGTTTAAACGTCAAGTCCTCGTTTTAACTCAAGTGTTGGTAAAAAATTACCTACAGAGCCCGCCCTTTGCACGACAGTCATCTTGAAAACAATGCAAGCGGCGAAGTTGTGGTGAATGCACGTATAGTTCCAGTCAAAATTTCAGTACTGTGGTGGGTAGTTATTTTCTTACGTATTTATATTTCATTGTAATTTATATAAGGCTATATGTGATTTGTTGATAAGTAGCATTCACTAATAAAAAATATCAGTAAAATACTTAATTCCAAATTTGTATTCCATTCATCAGTACCGTGTTGTCAGTTCCATGTTCGATGTTTCGGTTATCTTTTTTTCGCAAACTTTAATTTAAATTCTGCTTGTGCAGAACTTGTTTATTTAATGTCATTATAAACTCATATAAATTTGGTGTGGGTCCCATATCTAATAATTGAGATATCGGTATACCCAAAACCACCAGCCGCCACTGATGTGTGATATTATTTGATTTTAAGATATTTAATGTATAATATTCTCAAAGTTGCAATAAATCTTATATTTTCCAATAAATTATGTATTTAATTAGTACCCTGGTATACTCGTCACTTTCCTTGCATTCAA
Organism: Brassicogethes aeneus; assembly: GCA_921294245.1. Taxonomy (NCBI): domain Eukaryota; kingdom Metazoa; phylum Arthropoda; class Insecta; order Coleoptera; family Nitidulidae; genus Brassicogethes; species Brassicogethes aeneus. Next base: position 51,730,337 of record OV121135.1, read on the forward strand.
ATTTACAAAAGACAGATATTTCAGAAACTGTTTGAAAAAGTGACTGGCCCGGTCTGGAACAGTATATTTACTATATTATCTATGTTCTCATAACAAAATACTGTTTAATTTTCTCCGAAAACTATATAAACAAAATGAGGTCAAAAATTGTCCAACTTTTGTAGAATCACCCATATACAGTGTTCCCCACTTTGCGAAAATTTTGAAAAGTAGGTATAAAAAATTATTACTTTTTTGGGTGTTTGCAAAGTTAAGGTGGGCAACAACCGAATTATACAGCTTTATATGTTTTAAATAGCTTAAAACTGCATTTATATTAGAAAATTTGTATTTACATCAAAATCCGAGCCCTAATTATTATAATATATCATATATGATCATCAAACATTACGCGAACTTTATAAATGAAATAAAACGCTTTCTATTTAATTTATGATTCTTAATAATGATTACAATTTAAAACCATCAATCAAGTGGGTAAAAAACAATGGCAACAATTGGTTAAACAATAAAATTAAATGTCAAAACGTTTACACTGCAATCAAAATAATTAGGCTTCTTTGTTTCAATATATTTTTTTGTTTTTAATTAAATTGTTTAATTTATTTAGTTGATCAACAATCAACACTTAATCAAGCCATTGTTTTGCTAAGAGTGTTAATGTTGTTACTTTCGATTCGTGCTTTCAATGAAGAGGGCATTTTTCCCATGGAAAATTTATGAGCAACTTTTAAACATAAAAGTAATAACCTAAGAATACTAAAAATAATTAACGAATTTATTGGCCGTAAATCTTACTTTACAGCTATATGAAATGTTAATGATAGCACACTTTAATAAGTAACTAAACATGTGATAGCTCGTATTTGCCTATCTATATCTACCGTTTAATTGAGGCTTAGGACTTTTTACGTCGGCTGATTATAGTGTTCGTCTTATTATTCGGTGAAATCAATTTATTGTTTATTTTCATTATCGTTTTAAACTTAATGGGAGAGAAATGGGGTTTATGGGAGGTTTTTTAAATTTCCTCTGACGGAATGTACTTAGTTTCTAGTTAAATGTTTATTAACGTTATAATTTATTACTGAACTTCGCTTTTATTGTTTTAGAAAATATAACCTTACTCGTTTTACTGGGTTTTTAAATCTTCAAGGTTGCCTTAAAATTATACAATAAAACTTTGAATAAATCCAAATGATTTTCAAGGCAGTCTAAGGACCAGCTTCTATCCAAAAAGGGCCCATGGGCATACTAAAAGGGTATTCAATACTAAATTTTAAAACTATATAAATCGCATTTAGTTTTAATTTTATATTCTTAAAAATATCTTTGGGGTTTAAAATATTCTCTTCTTAAAGTACTTTTTAAAACGTAAAAATTTTATTTTTCGATTAAAAGTCGAATTTTATTATGCGCCTAAAATAAAACCCATTATACAACTATTTTATTTTAGGCCTACATAATAATACATTATAGTATATTATGTATCGTTTGATAAACGCCATTTTATACACGAATTTAATTTAGGCACGAGCGAGCTTGCGAGCGAGTTCTTAAAGTAATGAGTCTATAGAAAAGTTTATAAACGAGGTGCATACTATACTTTTTCTACGACAAATACTATTATAGTTATTATCTTAAAATGATTTAAATCAAATATTTTTATAGAGCGCCATCTATTAAACAAAGGGGAATCTGTGTGTCACCGTCAAATGTCAAATTTTATATTTTATAAACACAGATTATAAAGGTTATAAATCGAAATGTATTTCTTGAAAATTTACAGTTTTTAACAGTGAAAGTAAAGAAAATGTTTTATGAGCACTTTACAGTGGAGTCCTTGCCCGAATTTAAGTTATAGTTTACTGCCGGCGAAATTAAAATTAATGTTCATATAAACATTTCAAATATTGGCGTTGATAAACTATTTAATACTTTTGTAATTTTTGTATTGAGATAATAAAATAATTTTCACATTTAGAATTATTTTACAAGAAAGGCACTTTATTTTAACGATTGTATGACATTTGACAACTGTCAACTAACTTAAAACTAACTTCAGCCCGTGCCTAAAACCTGTTGCTAACTTCAGCCCGTGACTAAAATGCCGTAAAGCCACAACTTGTCAATGTGTATTTAAGAGGTCACTTAGTGTCATGGAAACATGTACGATAATGTCGTTTTAAAGGTTGAAGTAGAAAAAATCTATTTGTTCCAAAATGGATTGTTTTAAAACCAACTTGCTTTATAATCCTTTATACAGCAAATAAGTTTTAAAATAGCAAATGTCGAGAGTATTATAAAACCAGTATAAGATCAATAGGGCCTTAAGAGCAAATTTAATGTAGGTACTAAAATAAAAATGCTCTTAAGGCCTTCTTGATCTTATCGAGATTTGCATAAGAACTTTTCGTTTATCTTAAGGTAACTTGAAAACCAATATCGTTTTATTGCACTTTTAAACCCAAAATAAATCAAAAGTATCTTAAAAAATTAAGTCTAATTCAATCGTTAAATATTCAAAGGAATTAACAAAAATCAATCTTGTCCTGAACAGTATAATCAACTGTAAAATTTTTATGAGCACGGGTGAATAATGAATAATTTTTCCTGACGAATTAAAATAAATTGTGCATTTTTATCTCCCGACTGGACATGGGAAAAAACAATGAAGACCCCCCATAAAGAATGGTCGGGCAGTAAGTGACGAAACAAGTACGAAGTTAGTTCCCATATTAATTCAAGCAAAAGAGATAAAGTAGCCTGTACGTTGGTAGATTAATCATTCGACTGCGTGTACTGAAAACGAAAATAACGAGATACGTAATTAGTTATACACTGTAAACACGTTGTTTTCAGTATTATAACTAATAGGAAACACGGTGCCGTATGTAAGGTGGCGTTTTTTAGCGAAATAGATTGGATGTGTAACCCTGTGATTTATGAAGTGAACTTAATTAAAAAAATAAAATAAAATTGTTCACGTGCAATTTTATTCATTTTGTGCCTGAAAAACAACGCGTCCTGTCATTATTATTCATTAAAATCTTCAGGCTACGAGACTGCCAACCCTCGGGACGCAATTAACCTAAAAAACAGCCTGTTGCATGCGAGCCAAATGAGTTGCGTTATTGCGTTTTGCCATTACGTTCATTTGCCTTATGTTTTCTGCGGTAATGTGACGATTTTCGTCGGCAAGAAGGCCGTGGTTACACGTGCTCAGCACGCAGCTTCGTGCTTTTGCCGAAGAAATTGGAGCAATTTCGGAATTTTTAACGCTTCAATTTCGGGAAAGCCTATAGGCATAATTGCATAGCAGATTATACAGCCATTCTTATTATTTTAACCTATAAAAATTTTTAATTCTCTATTTTGTTATAAATCATTTTTTTTCTTCAAATATTGTATGCTTTTACCTAAAACAAAAATTATACTTAAAGAAAATAATTATTTTTATTTTTTTTAATTGTTAATTTGTTTAAAATTTTTGATATATTTTTTTAATAAAACAACAGATTTGTGTTTATTTTAAATTCAATTTATGTTGGAAACAAATCTTGATATACAAGGAGTTCACATTCGTGGTCCATTGAATGTTTTTGTAGAACGAAAAAATATATAATTTAACATTTTAACATTTTTAAATATTTTGAACAAAATGCCACTTTCGGTTTGACCGGAATATTTTAAATAAAATACCCATATGGGGTTTTTACATTTTTAAATTATACTTTTTTGCTATTAGGTTTGCGGATATGGAAGTAGAATTTTTGGAATCTAAAAACATTGTTTAATTTCTTTAAATTTTTTTTACAAATTAGCCAAGAAAACCCAGGGCACAGGTCACAGGTTTCTTGATACAAAATAATATTTAAAATTTTATCAAAGATATTTAACAATTTCTATAGAAATTGTTAAATATCTTTGAAATTATTAACTTTAGGTAAAGGAATTAGTTACATAATCAAAAGGTTTTTTAATTGGCTATTTTATTAGGTACAAACATACCAGGTGTTACATTTAAAATAAAAAAGTTATTAACGTTTTAAGTTAGCCTAACTTGCCCTAGGTTTTCTTGGGTAATTTGTTGAAAAATGTTAAAGAATTGACATGAAATCTTTTAAACAATATCGTAGAATTCCAAAAATTCCACCCCCATTTCCGCAAACCTAATAGCAAAAAAGTTATAGGCAATTTTTGATTTGTAGTTTTTACAAAAAAATTGAGAAATTAAAAATGTTAAAATATTTGGGTTTTTCTATTTGAAATAACAAAATTAATGTCAATTCAGGTCAAACCGGAAGTGACATTTTGTTTAAAATATTTTAGAAAAATGGCTTATAAACTCTCTTAAAATGAATTAGTCAAAAATAACTAATTAGTCATATTTGACAAATTGTCATCGCGAAAAAGCAGTCACTAATAATTATAATTAGTCAAATTCTACTGAATGAAATAGTTAAATTAGTATATTTAAATTTTAAAAAAGTTTTGACCCAGCCGGGGATTGAACTCAGGTCTGTCACTTGTCAAGCTTGTCAAACTGTTGTCATAACCCATTCTGCCATCAGTCGCTCTTATAAAAATTAATTTTATTTGTCAATAAATATTGTTCTTAATATTTTAAAGTTGAATATATTATTTGTGTTGCTGTTTTGAGCAAAAACTTTTTGCATCTTTATTTGTTTTTATGGGTCATTTAACCATGGAGACTAGGTATATGCATTTAAATCAAATAATACTTTGTTGTTGGCCGCAAACGATTAAAGAAATTAGTTACTTTTAACTCTCAGAAATAGTCAAAGATGGTGACTAATCTTTAATTAGTCAAACTTTAACTATTTACGTAGTAAAAAATAACTATTTAAAAGTGAAAACGACTATTTATTAGTAAAAAATACTGGTACTAATTCAAATAGTAGAATTTTGACTATTTCATTTTAAGAGAGAACGGTTTAAAAATTTCAAAATGATATCTTATGATGATCCCCAAAAACTTTCAATGGACCACGAGCGTGAAACACCCTGTATTTAGTAAATGTGCAAGTATATAATTAAAATAATTTTAAAATGTAGCTTTAATGGTTGTCCATTTATTCAGTGAATAATTTTTTTTAAACTATAAAGTCTATAGCTGTTATCGAAGCTGTTATATTATGTGCCGAATATTGTGGATAACATTAAGAAATATTTATTTCAATATTTAGGAATAAAATATATATGAAGAAAAATGATCATATGTAATAAATGATAGTTTTTTTTAATAGATTTAAAACATAGTAAAATATTTGATCACAGTTAATATTTCTTGAAAATAGTAAGCTTCAAATTTTAATTAGCATAGTTGTTCGACCAGATTGTTTAATGTAAACAAGTTGTTTTATTTAAAAAATCCCTTTAATGTAAAATTATAAAACCTACAAAAACTCTAAACCGCAAGATTTATATTTTTCACTGTTTACTGATAAACCATCAATGAGCTTTAAAAGTGATGATCCAGGAAGAACTAGATCAACCACAACGAGCAAGCAAAAAACCTCGATGTCACTGTTGGTTTTGTTTATTATTTTTATGGTCGATTTTTCCGTCGATGGTTTTCGATCACGTATTATGAATAAAGGGGCAAACGAACCGTATCGATTGTTCGATGTAGGTACAGGCATCTCCAACAACAAGTGAACAGCAACAACAACAAAGTTGCTCGTTCGTCTCGTGGATATCTACTGACGTTCTTGTCGTTGTTTGATGGAAGGAAATAGAAAAAGTGGCGATTCGTGCCAACTGAAGCACAACAAGTCAATAACAACATAGACGTTCTCTCTTATCTACCAGCATCATCGAATTTAATAAAAGTTAATATTATTACAAGTGGTTGTCTACTTACTTGCAAAATTATTTAGTTGATGTCTTCAAGCTATAACTCGTTATCGAATGTTTTTAGAGAGTCAACTGTTTAGATAAAATTATATTAACCAAGCTAAAGAAGATAAGAAGGCTAAGATATCTCAGACTCATCCCTAAACTTGAAGATGGCGGCCAGTTCATCAAAGGGAAGAAAAGAAGCACAGCCTCATATTGTTGAAACGTTGTTGCTACGCCTATGTTTGGCATCGGGAGCTCGTCCTCACGAACAATCGTGGTTGGCGTGTTTCTTCAAACATCTCATCGCAGCGGCTGGGCACGTGCAATCACACCACTACTGTTATTTTAAATCGGTTTGTTCTTTGCCTCAGGAAATACTACTACCAATAACCATAATCACCAACCATACCGTCTTCATGACTTTATCAAACAAAACCTTTTTTGTTGTTGAAGAAAAAAGTGTGGTTAGAACTCTATCAGAATTATTTGGCACTTTTTCTTGTTACCACAATCCTTGATAATTTGAACGGTTTAAAATGTTTCTTTGGGATGATAATTATTCAAATTCGGTAGTCAATAAAACAAGCGTTGCAAAGTGATTGTTAATATTCCAGTTAAGGAATAATGATATGCAAATTATCGCACTGCAACAATCTCTTTAACAAAGTCCGCGTTTGCGTTTATTTATTATCAAGTCGCCATATGTAATCTATACAATTCTTCAAATATTTTTGCTGACTCCTAACACACCTGTAAGAATACTTGTGTGATAAAATATTTTATCCGTTTAATTCGTATTAATTGGCATTCGTAGAATAATTTGAACTTTGCGGCATAGTTAATGAACGTTGAAATTTAGTTTGTAACGTTTATAATTAGTTTATAATGCATAACACGTGTGCTTCCGTCCAATATAAACGATTAACCAAGAAGTATCCTGGAACAAGTACAGTTCATCAGGCCTGAGGATTTCCTGCCAATAGATTGAATCGTCCACTAAATATCAGAATTTGTCGCTTACACTTTATTACCAACACCATATGTTTTAACAAGTTATTTTATGATATAAAATATAATAGGTGTTCAATGCGGGCTAGTAAAGTGCATTTTCGTAACTATAAATTAGACGGCTAAGTTTTTTCCACATCCACCAATAAAACCAGTAGTTCATACTTCTATTTTTCGTTATTATACTGGAAACCAGTTCGTGCATGCTATATACCATCTATTAAATCTTTAATGTAATTTAATATAATTAAGGTATTTAACGCACACCTACAGCATACTAGTTAAGTCGTCCCACCGTTGTATTTATATATATCAACTTTATTTTATTTTCATTAAAGTCGTTTTAAAAAGTACATGTTATTTTCTTACCACTGTTAGTTTTTACACCTGTATCCATATTCTTTATCTGGTCCATAACTTGAAATAGCAAGCCTTGATCTCTAAGTGAATTCTCGTTTCTTAAACTAAAACCAAATTTGAAAGTTCACTTTCCATGGAGCATGATCTCTATAGAAAATTTCAAGTTTTAAGACAAAAATTCACCAGGATTCTTAGATATAGAGACTATTTTAATTTGAGACCATTTCAAGACGTGAAGTTTTCCATTAATGTTAATTAGCATTTTACAAAATGTTCATATCTAGAAATGGTAATAATTATAAAACCTTTTATAATAATTTTCAATGAAAGTAAAAATATGTTATAATATTAACAAACTATTATGAATATAATGCACAATTGCTTTCACTATAAACCGTATACAATTGTTTGAAAATGAAATCACAATTAAAAGTAAATTTGGATCTCATAAAGTTATGAGAAACGCCTTTGTTGATAACACTTGGTTACCACGAGATGCGGTAAAACAAAGTTTTTTTTTTATATGCAAACATACAAACACTTTTTTTGAATAAAACCAAATGTTCTTCAAGACCCATCCCAAAAGGTTCTTCAAGTTCAAGACTAAATTTTAAAACCATAATAAAACCATTAAAAAGCAAATTAGTTTTAAAATGGCGAGAGTATTGTAAAAGCCTAGGGCATTAAGAGCAAATTTTTTTTTTTATTTTAATTTAAAGAGTACCTACATTAAATTGTTTAGCCACCCTGTGGATGTTGACAATAATTTGTACGTCTTAAAAAATCTAGTACACTTGACAAACTGAATACACTGGATGTAAAACATATTCACAGTTAATAAAATAATTTAATTCATCCTCGTCCAAATTGACAGTCATGAATGGGCATTAATTTATAAGAATATAAATCCAATGACCAGTTTTAAAAATCACCGCCTACCATGTCTAATGTCCCGTAACTAACGTCTTTGTAAATCGTTTATCCCTTATTGACAGTGATCCCAAATTGACAGCCTTGTTGTTTTTTAAGTAGGCTTATTCAATGTCGAAAAATAAATACCAGGGCAATGCTTTAAATTATTCATGGATATTGTGACACACTCTACCATGGGAATGATTGAATTAGGTGTTAAAGAATATTGGTTATTGTATAGGTAAGTTTAAAATAGTTATCTTATCTTTTGCAGTATGCCCTGATAGCACACTTTATTCTAAGAATGTTTTTTAAACCTTCCAGTTAGAATATTCTTAGGATCATCCTATATTTCTTCTAAAGAACATATAGCATGATCCTAAGAATATTCTAACTGGCCTATAGGCAGGTTCTTAGAAGGTGCAAAGTTTTAGTGGTAAAAATTAGTCTACTCTAAACATATCCTTAGAATGTTAAGAAAGTAATTGCTTTAGAAAGTTCATTTAGGAATATTCCTGTTAAGCATATTTAGTTCAGTTACCTATATAATAGTAAAATATACCATAAACTACGTATAAAAGTATATACCTATACTTAAGTACCTAATTAGTAATTAGTATTAAATACTTAGTAAAAAACACAATCCAAAATATTTTTTTATAGTTATTTGTCAAATTAAAACAATATTCGACAACAAAAATACTTTTACTAGGTATTTTATTTTATGTTAAAAATAAATATTTATTAATTTGTATACCGATTTTTTATTTCTGAATTAACATTTTTCTGTATAATAATCCTAACTATCTTCAACTTCAATCTAATCTGACTTATCCCACAAAATTTTCCAATTTTACTTTTTATGAAATAACGTCATAAAACTTATAGTTTAGAGGTCAAATTGTTTATTTAATATTTTTAAATAAATATATATTAATTTGTCGCAAAATTTAAGGGGGCGACAAATACATTTCACTGTCATATTATGACAGTGAGGCGTACATAGACAAGGGATTGGTTGGGTGGGCGGGGGGTTAGTTAGATAGGCAACTTAGTATTAAAGTTTTGTTCCCTGACTACTGCGCCATCTAGCGGGTGTAGTCAAAAATATATATTAAAATTATTGTTTAAATTTTTTTACTGGATGGTACTGATCCTTTTTTTTACCTCCACTAGATAAATAATTCTAATATTTTTCTAGGAAAGTTTAAAGAGGAATAATAAAACATAATAAAACTATATTTTTGTAATTATTTTATTTGTCAAAAATATATAAAGGCAAAAATTCAAAACACTTAACAACAACTTAAAATTATATCTACATCATATGAACGTATCTAACTATTTCATTCCTATTCCTATTCCTATAATATTATTGTATAAGGTAAAATAAATTTATAAATAAAAGAACAATAAAATTTTTATTACTTGGTGCTTAGAGAATCAACATATTTTTTGTTATTTGGGCAAAAAGCGGGACATACCTTCATAGATGACCTTATCGTTTTTTGGAAATCGATGCATTTTTACACTCCCCTGCTTTTGCACTTTTCTACACAACAAGAATAAACCATAATAATGAATACACAATACAAACTTAAAAGGTTATAAAATTTAATACTTCACAAATTTAAGTTATTCTTTCAAGTCGAATTATTATGACAACTGTCATTATGACAACGGTAGTCTCGGTGACAAAAACAATTTTGGCGACATTAGCGCCTCTGGCAAGCGTAGTCAAAACTTCTCAGCGGACAAATTTTTGTACAGTAAAGATGCACAACCATGGAGGCGTATTTGTCTCCTGAAGAATTTTACGAATGTAGAATACAACATATTAGAACGTGGGTATCTGACATATTTGGAAATATTCTCAAAAGCTTCCTAGAAGCTCCATACGAACATTCCAAAAACGTATTCTTAAAATGTTCTTAGGATGCTTTTTAGGAAGGTTTTATGAAGCTTTTAAGAATCTAATTGCATCATTAAAAGGGTATCTATTGAATGTTTTAAAAGTCCCTAAGAACATTCTTAGCAATAAGGGAAGGTTCTAAGAATATTCCATTATTTCGGGTCATATCTTCTTAGAAGATTCTTACAATAAAATTTTTGCTATCAGGGTGCACGTGTAATAAAAACGCATCTTAACCTTAAATCCAATTACTAATACCTACTCTTTATTTTTGTTGTTGTCATACCTACTTTTATAGTATTTTTATATATAAAACTCTGGATTTCCAAAACAGTTCTCTTCGTGTATTTGTGATAGATGAAGACAAATTGTTTCTATTTTGTGAAGAATAATTAAAGTTTTGCATTTAATAGGATATTTCACGATCATAAATATTGCGCTTGAGTTAAGTTCACCGACAAATTAGATTTTAATTCGTTTCACCCATTAAGGTAGATGTAAAACGAAATTTGTGTGTGTATAATGCTAAAGGCAGTACTTGGTATCGCCATGTAGGAATCTAAATTAATAATCATAATGGATAACATGCAATCAAATCTCCAATTAAGATGGACATTAACACGTAATAATAACCATCTTAAGATGTACTGTAGATAGTGATTTTTGTCGGTTGAGGCAGTTAAGAGCTCCTGAATTCTTAATTAGAAGTCGTATATCAAACGCTCCGGTTTTGATTTGAAATTATTTATGGGCATCCGAATTTCGGGCACTAAAAAAAATTAGTGAGCATTACGAATACGCGTGTAAATCACTGGAATTGACCTTTATCGAAAGTTTATTCAACTTGAACCGAATCACATAAACGCAGTCTAATTTGTGGAATTATCTTGGCAGATAATTATTTATGGCACCGTTGGTAGTTCGGTGTGTGGATCTGGCGCGCACACATTCAACATTTTCCATGGCTCTAACCCGTGATTATTACTTCACACTTGAATGGGCACTTCCCGGATACCGAGCGACGTCCTTCTCTTCTTCTTCTTCTAGGTGTGCGAGGCGCGCTCCCAATTCAGAAGCCATTAACTTTATCTCCTATCTCTTATTACGTGTTAATTAAAGATGTTACGAGATAATCCACTATCTTGCCAGCAAAGTTTTTTGATAAGTTGGCTGTACCATTCGAAAAACTAAACGACGCGACGTCCTGCAACATTGGTGTTGTTTTTAAGTTTACACCTATTAAAACTTTTAATTTAAAAGCATGGTACTAAGTTTGTGATGGTACCACAATCCACACAACAAGGTCTGTTCTATCTCATCCTAAAAAAAAATAAAAATCACTGCAACACTGCACAGAGTTTAACGACGGCCATTTTTGTTGTTTACAATTCTTGTGCTTGGGGTTTGTGCTGTTTAATAATTGTTTTAAACGTTGTGTTTCTTACAGAGGCACTTGTAAGCCTCAAATAAGGCCTTTAAGTGCTAAGGACAACCATTTTACTCCTCTTTTATAATAAATATACCTTATCCTATCAGGGCTGTCAAATGACAATTTGAAGGTTACTTTGTGGGTTATAATTTAACCTTAAAATTGAAATTTAACAGTTTTGTGACAGCCCTGATAGGATAAAGTTTATTTTTTACAATAGAGGAGTTTAAAACGATTATTAATCTGTATATCCAGAGCACAAACCCAAAGCACAAAAATTGTAAACAACAAAAATGGTAGCCGTTAAACTGTGCAGTGTTGCAGTGATTTTTTGTATTTTTAGCATGAGATAGAAGAGACCTTGTGTGGATTGTGGATGGTACCATGTATTAAAAGCACCACGACAATAGGCAAAAATGACATTCATGACACTTACCACACGTATGGGTGGTTTTCAGTCACTTTTAAGATACCATGTCCCTGGGGTATTAAAACTAAAACCTTTATATTTATACCTATACTAGGGTCAAAGACTAAAGTAGAGTAAAGAGTCAAAGTTCTTTACTCTTTGCTAGGGTTTTAAAGTGTCGAAATAAAAACGAAAAAATTGGGAAAAAACCAGGCCTTAAAAAATGTCTTTTTTGGGAAAAACTGATTTTTTTTTGAAAAATATATATGGACATTTGAAAAAAGTAGCAATCAACAACTTAACATTAATTTAATTTAAAAAAAATAAAACTAAAATTGAATTAAATTAAATTGATTTAAGAAAATGATATGATTATATTCAGCTTCGGAAATTCACTTTTTTCTCGATATCAGTGTACGGATAGTACCTACATATCTGTACAAATTTGTAAATTTTTAGAAAAATTTGTAAATTTTTAGAAAAATGTGTAAATTTTTAGAAAAATCTATACATTTTCAGAAAAATTTGTAAATTTTTAGAAAGATTTGTAAATTTTAAGAAAAATTTGTAAATTTTTAGAAAAATGTGTAAATTTTTAGAAAAATCTATACATTTTCAGAAAAATTTGTAAATTTTTAGAAAAATTTGTAAATTTTTAGAAAGATTTGTAAATTTTTAGAAAAATCTGTACATTTTCAGAAAAATTTGTAAATTTTTAGAAAAATTTGTAGAAAAATTTGTAAATTTTTGGAAAAACCTGTACAGGGTGATCTCCTATAATGTCGCTTCCCTTTAACTTTTTTATTTTAAGTGTCCCAAAAAATTTAAAAGTGTGATTATGTAGGAACTAAAAAATACTTTTTTTTACGTTTAAAGAAAATTGGAAAATTGATCAGTATACAGGGAAAAACAAAAAGTTTATTTTTTTTCAATAGATATGTAGATATAGTTTATTTTTTTTCAATATATATGAATTTATTTTTCGATTCCTTGTAAAATTCTGAGCATAATTCATATAACAAACCATATACCTAAACTCAACCGTTTCTAAAATATTCGCAATCGAAATGTTATCATTTAATGTTTTTTTGAACTGTTAGAAATCAAGAAGCCTCAGTATACTAAAATTTTTATTTAAAATAAATTACTATAGTCACATTATGTCAATATGTCTTGTTAAATATGTAAGTAAAAATTTGGTACTCAGACAGAGAAACACAAACTATTTCAACTTAATATTATCTTAAAAATAATTTAAATATTTCAGAAATGGTTGAATTTAGGTATATGGTATGTTATATGAAATATGCTTAGAATTTTACAAGGAATCAAAAAATAAATACATATATAGGGTGATCCATTGAAAAAAAATAAACTTTTTGTTTTTCCCTGTATACTGATCAATTTTCCAATTTTTTTTAAACGTAGAAAAAAAGTATTTTTTAGTTCCTACATAACCACACTTTTAAATTTTTTGGGACACTTAAAATAAAAAAGTTAAGGGGGGGGCGACATTATAGGGGATCACCCTGTACATTTTCAGAAAAATTTGTAAATTTTTAGAAAAATTTGTAAATTTTTAGAAAAATTTGTAAATTTTTAGAAAAATTGACTTTTGCATTTTTTTGTATTACTGTGAATAAAACGAGAAAAATGCAAGTAAATTTTTCTAAAAATTTCCTTTTTTTTTTGAAAAAAAAACCGGTTTTTTTCGCCGGCTCAATTTTTCCGGAAATTTTAAAACCCTATATTATAGATAGTTTTTTGTTGGACAGAAAGACTACTTAAGATTTGGGGGCCCTTCTGGACCGGGGGCCACTACAAAAAAATTTGTCAAAATTTTAAAAAATAAAATTATCTAAAGACTCATGTTAACAAATCTGATTTCTATAACAGTGTAGTTCTGGCGTAACCTTGACAAAACTTACAATTCAAACTGAAGAGTAAAGTGTTTAACTATAAAAACCATAATGTACTTCTTCGGCAATAAAGCTGCCAATTACGACATTCTGCAAGCGCATTCATTAACGTTATAGAAGCGCCATTTATCTTAGGACGCGCTTCCATAAACAGTTTGTTATACAGAACGTTTCTTTCAAAACCAATATTTCAAAAAGAATATATTCAATATTACCAATAGTCAAATTAACGTCGAAAACGGTTTATCCTTAGACAATGGAAGAGTGGACAAATAATCAGATCGTTGAAAACAAACCACCATTGTATTTTTATATTGAAACCGATGTTTTTAAACCTTAATGATATCATCTTGTGCTGTAAACGCGAAACATCCTGTATAATGTTTACTCGCATTCACCGTTCGTACTTCAATTAAAATAACATTGTTTATGGCCTTATTTATCATGTAATTTAATTGTGGTGGTCGTTGGAATTATTTATTTACGTTAAATCAGCCTTTTTATCAAGTTTAAACGCTTGGGTAAGTGCCTGTCCGTAATTAATTCAAAACTATGTTATCTATTCGAGACTAATAAAACACTGGTTTTGCTCTGCACTGCTTCAGTTTAAAGGAGGAAGTGCTTTAAGGTTTTTCTGCATTCAGCATTCCCAATTATGTTGAGGAAAAATCAGTTCATTACTTGGTTATTAAATTCGATTTATTATAGAAATTGGTAAGGACATATTGCGATATTGCATATGGGTGAATATATTGAGATGTCCCCCAAGTGAAAATGATTATTTTTTATTTTTGGTGGTTTCACTTTTAGTCTAAAATGGGGTTTTTGGGAAGCCACCAGGTCTAGTAATAACATAACATAAGTGGTTTTGCACCAATGCAAGAATTTTAAGAAATCATTCATTTTGAATATTAGAGCTTCACGGAGGTTAGGATTTCCTATGTTTTTTCTAAACATCCCTTTGTATTTTTGAAATAAGTTATTGTATCTTTTGACACCTTAATATTTTTTAAAAATACAATTGTACATACATAAAATATTTATAAAAGTGATATTACACTTCACGGTGGATAGGTTTTTAAATAGCAAATTAATGAACTTAAACTTTTGAATTATAAAACAGCAACACTCTCATCTGCATATAAATTCTAACTGACCTTCAGGAATCACATGCATCTATAATGTCGTTAACAGAGGTTTTTGCTTATTTAAAATGATTAAAGCGCCATCCGTTGCATAAAATTTAAAGCAAAACAGATTCACGGAGGATAGAATCAATTTTTGTAACACCTACATAAATGGTTATAAAAATTATTTCTTTTAATTTTAAATAATATTTTATATTTGATTCGATTGCTTTGGATGTGTTTAATTTACTTGGTAAACTGATATTTTTAGTATGCTTTTACTACCTCAGATATTTAAAAACATAAAGGTTAACCTAGAAAGAGTAACAGTCACGGAGGATAGGTTTTAGACTTTTAAAACATTGTAAAAAATAATTAATTGCGGTTAAAAATCTGGAACCTGAGCTGTAATATCACTTAATTATGAAAGATCAAAACACAATAAAAGTGTAGGTCAAACTCATTTAGTTTTATTAAATATCACGGGGTAACACCATCGGGGGACATTTCGTGAGATTCACCCATATACAGCAGATAATACCTGAAGATGGTACATGAGATTGTACAGAAACTTCGTCGGACATGCGGTTTTTTTAAGAACCAAAAACCGACAACACGGAGCAGATCCGGAAAAAACCATCAATATATATATATATATATATGTACAGGGTGTTATGTAATTAATGTTATATATTAAAATACTGAATACCTTTTGACATAAGGAATAAAGGAAAAATATTTTAAAAAGCATTTTTCCAAAGATAAAGAAAAAATATGCATTAGAAGTTTTTTATATTTTTTGTGATACCCCACTGGTTACACACTTGTTTATCTCTGCACACCTGTATTTTGTGAGTACATAGATACCAACCAACAAAGTAGCTATGCGTTGCCAGATGTAAAAAATTGTTACTAAAAATTTTTCTTGCAAAAAATAAATAAAAACTCAATAAATACAAAAGTTTTATACCCTTAAAGCTCTAATACCCTTCTGTATTTATTTACTGATCCAGCTATTAGCTTAAGCAATGATTAGAAAATTTAGTACCTTTGAAATTTGAAATCCATAACCATAAAATTAATTTTTTCATCAGTTTTTTTCTCTGTTTACTCAGATGAAGTTGGGACCAGTTCACAGGTTAAACTTTTAACATTTAATTTGTGTAAATAAATCCAAAAGCACTTCCCTTAGTTAAGATATTTACAATTTGAAAACATAACCTAAAATTTAAAAGAACTGCACTAGATTCTGTCATAAAAGTTGTCAGATTTTGTTTGAATTTACCTTCAGTACAAAAATGAAATAACCAACAATTAATAAAAACGCCAAATTGACAATTTGCATTGTTAATTTTGTCATTTTTGTAATTAAGCTAAATTTAAACAATGTTTGTCAACTTTTTTGAGAGATAACATTAATTACATAACACCCTGTATATACAATAGCTATTTTACTGTATGAACATAATCTTGTACATCCTTAACCGCCGACCCAGTTTCTAGCACACTTGCTCTATTGTCCGATCTCGTAAAAGTAAAATCACCCATAAAACAAACGAACGACGAAAGAGGCCAAGCCAACCGAGAGCCGAAGTTGACATCATTAATCAGCCCTTCACCTGCCGATACTCATTTGTCAGCCGCGGTTTCCAACCGTCGATGGAGCGCGGGCGACTAGAAAAGATGATGACGTCTAGGTGGCCATGACGCGACCTTGGAAGGAGGATGAGAGAGGTGAAATCAAAGCACGCTTGATCTATCGATTGCATTAATTTGATGTTTCACGAGATGGGGCTATTAATTCACTTAAGGATTAAGAATTGAATATGCAAATTAAGAAAAAGTATTTCATTAAATTGGACCATCTGAACACTTTAATTGAAATGTGTGTGTTTTATTGGGGCTCTAAAAAACACATTTGAATTATCACGGCACGTTACGAATTAGAATAAAGTAAGCAGAAACATGGATAGGATACACACTAAGAAAAAATATGGAGAAGAACAATAAATGAAGAACTTCAAAAACAAGGTTTAACATGGACAGATGCAAAGAACATGGCAAAGAACAGACAAACGTGTAGGAACTAATAGAAAGGATGTAATGGCGATGGCGAATTAGCTACTCTACCATCACTTTGACCATAGAAAGGCCTTTGCCCTTTGCTCCAGAAGGAGTTACAGGAAGAAGAAGAAGAAGCAGAAATAAGTTGCAGACGCTGAAGTCAGTTGGACTTGTTGATGTATTGTCAGTGGGAAATGTTTTGACTGACTGCCTAAAATCACATGTAGGTACTTTTTCAACAAAATAATTTGTTAAACATTAACAAAATAATCTGTAATCTTTGAAATTAACAAAATGCTTACAAAATTGCATATTACCTTTACAAAACTTTCGGTAAAATATTTTACTTCGTTAAAATAATTACAAAAAATTATGTTAAAATTTTACAAAATAAAATTAAAAAACTACAAACTAACAAATCTGATTTTTATAAAAGTGTAGTCAAAAAGGTGGTATGGACGCTTCTATGGTATTTGGTAAACCAAGTATATTATTCATGTGTTTTTGTTGAAGGTAATCCCACACTACATCATGGTTGTTGAATATTAACGATATGATTGAGAATATGCAGTGAAGAACAAGACTATAACTCACGTAAAATTGTATGTCTTTATTAATATCGATCTTAAAATTTATCGATATAATGGTTTTATGACACCTACTTCGCGTGATATTCGGTCGTATCGGGGCCCGATTAAAATAAAAATTAAACCATGTTACAGCTGAATCCGACAAGTTTATAATGCAATTTGTTATTTTTAATTGATCATTTGTCATATTAAGGAACTTGCCGGGATAACCGGGCTTCGTGTTAAATACCTGGGAAATCTATTAACTTTTATTATTAACGTTATAAATCATCCACACATCCTTTCGTTTGAAACTTTGAATAACTAATTAAGCCATATTAATATCTTTATTGATCTATTACTTTAGTTTTAATTTTTTGTGAAAGACGATGAAAGTTCATACAAACATAATTAATATCAATGATAATAATTATTATAATTGATGCTAAAACTTTATCTACAGTTAAACCGTTTAGAATACATTTTGCAGCGTTTTACTTTCATACTATTTTTCAATCGACGACAGTTAAAAGTGTGCCTTTCATTTGATTTGTTCAAGAAGAACAAATACAGGGGGAGAAACTTGCTACAACCTGCTAACCACTGATGTGCAGAACACTAATCCAATTTTAATACAAAAAAAGAAGAAAAGAATATATTTCATCACCTAGTTTTATTAGTTTCCCTACATTGCCAGGGCTATTTTGACATGCTATAATCCTTCTTTAAACCCTATTCCCCAAGTTATCAATGTGATTAAGATCCGGTCAACAAGGAGGCCACTCTAAAAATAGTCACACCTTCCATTTTCAAACAACTCTGTTGGTAAATGAAGGTGAATTATCCTGTATAAATCACGGAAAGCACCTTTTTACTTAAAAGTTTTTAGAGCCTTACTTATTATGTATTAGAAAACCTAAAAAAAATTTAATTAGACAACCTAGAATTTTTTTAACATTTTTAACATAGCAACTAATACCGTGCCTCCTTAGATGGAACTTAAGTAGTTTATTAGGCAAAACATAGGCGACCATTATGAGTACTAATTAAGATAAAATGTCGTTAATTAATTCATTTTTAAATACTTTAAATTTTAAATTATGTGGCTTGATCACTCAATTAGATTGACACCTAAAAGCCTGAATATTAAATTTAAATAAATTATGTTAAAATCAAGTTTTTAACAATGAAAATTTTACCGTTAAGTTAATATAAAAGAAAAACAAAATTAATGTAATACAGCCATCAAAAATTTTTAAGATGATATCAAAATATCTATGTGAACTAGGCAATAAAAATAGTTATGACAAGTTAATATTTAAAATAAATCAATAAATCAATCAAAACACATTCCTATATATAATTCATTTTTTCATATTAAAACATCAATATATCAAAAATAGTGTTTAGTTTGTCGACCCACACATTTCAAAATATCTAAAGTTCCACTATACATATAGTAGCAATGAAATAATAAACTATGGAATGCCTTTTATGGCGAAAAACTTGAAAGTCTCAGCACGCAAAAATAAAGCAGAAATTAATTTTAACTAATGTAGAGCAATAATATCCTTAGAAAATATGCAGCGAAACATTTCAAATACTGAAGGCCATAAATTTCCCAGTATGTTAATAAAATCGCTTTATTGCATAATGAGGAAGCGGCACGGGCTATTACTTTAATGCTTTTCATACATCAAAAATATTGTTATTATAGACTACTGAAATACCAAAATTTATCGACCTTATATGGCTTTATTATGAAAAATAATAAATAAGTATTTGCCTAATTACGAGGTGTGTTCAGAAAATATCGGGAATAGTTAAATTTCGCGGGTTCGGAGGGTCCGGTTGTCATAAAATTTTCTTTATTATGTTGGTATACATGCCCCTGAAGTATGATAAAAACTTTAGCTGTTCTCATTGTTTACTTTGTCTGTGGCAGCCGCTAAGGTTAGACGTGTTTTATGAGCTCGGCGATTTTTCGTTCGTTAAAAGAAATGGATGAAAGAATTTTTATCCAATTTTGTTTAAAAAATGAAATAAATTCTGTGAAATGTTAACAAAGGCCTATAGTGAGTCTGCTATAAGTAAAACAAGAATTTACAAGAGGTATAAGAGTTTCCAAGATGGCCGTGAAGACGTTGAAGATGACGAACGCCCCGAACGCACACGCACATTAAAAACCGATAAAAACATGGAAAAAGTGGAAGAAATGGGTGTAAACCATCAGAGAAGTCGCTGATGATGTTGGTATATCGATTGGTAAATCCCATGAAAATTTTTCGAATGTTTTGGGTATGAAACGCGTGGCAGCAAAATTTGTTCTAAAATTGCCCCAGCCTCCATATTCGCCAGACATGCCTCTGTCTGACTTTGTCCTATTCCCAAAAATAAAGAGAACCTTAAAGGGCCGTCGTTTTGCAAGCATAGATGACATTAAAAGCGCATCGCTGAAAGAAATAAAGGCTATCCCAAAGATCGAGTTTTAGAAGTGTTTCGAGTATTGGAAGAAGAGCTGGCACATGTGCATAATATCCAATGGGGACTATTTTGAAGGCGACAACATTAATGTAGACGAATAAATAAATATTTGTTTTAAAAAACTAAAATTCCCGATATTTTCTGAACACACCTCGTACGCTAGGGATATTGTGGTCCACAATTGTAAAAAGAAAAGACTTTGTTGGTCATTTTGTATTTCGTAAAAAATATGTTAAGATACTGCCAAACTGTGAATGAGTCTTATTTAAAAATACAACCATTACTGAACAAGAATGAAAAACGACGCATGCAGTATTTTTGTGATTAGTGACAAATCAACAGAAAAAGTTCCCGCAATTGAAAATACTCTATTTTTTAAATATTTAAAAATAAATACACATCATACTATTTATCGTTTTTCTGATACCTAAACGCCATTAAGCGATTTTTATTTCCCATAGATATCTAAACACGTAAATAACGTCATTAACAAAATGCTAATTGAAATGCTACCCAAGCAAGCTACTGTGTTACTAAAACCAGAAATTTTTCACAATTTAAAAGTCAAAATAACGCCATTAACACTTATTTATAGCTTCTTATAGAATATTTCTTTTATAATTAGTCTATTAAAAATATTTATTTACCTATTTTGACCACGTCTTCCAACGTTTACTTACCTAAAACAAAAAAATTAACATTAATATAAGACATTCAAACGAATGTCTGTAATATTTTGGCGATCAAGTTATCCATGCTTGGTAATTAAAGTGGTATGTCCAGCGCACGCTTGATGCGCGTTCTTGTAAGTTAAATAAACCACCCACTGTGCGATGGTGGATCGTGCCGTCAAATTTTCATCGGTGCTACATCAATTTTTAAACAAATTACAAAAACCTGACGAACGCTTACTCACGATTTTAATTGCCCCTATGACAAAATTGATTGGAGGTTAGAGGTCATAAGGCTCTCACATGAAAGTTTTAAAAATATTTCGAACCAAATTAAATATCACCTGCGATTAATTGCAGGTTTGAACTATTAATATTAATAACAATTATGAATTGCTCAACTTAAAATTAAAATTACCTAATTAAAACTGGTTTATAAATTAAGGTTCGGGCACAATATTAGTCGATATAAAAAAATGTTGACAAAATTCTAGGTTATAGTAGAGTCTACTTAAAAGACATTTACAAAGTTTTAGAAAGATTGACCGCCTGGTTTCCGAGTAAAAGATATTAAAGTTGCTAAGACCACACGGGATGTTATCGTTTATCATTGCTAAACTGTGTTGTAAATGTTGACAAAAATTTATATGCCAATTCTTTAATGAAATACATCTCCTATACTGAATGATTTCCTCGTATGCAGTAAATAAATAATTATATATAAATTTTTGTTAACTTTCCCCGCACAGTTTTGCAATAATAAACGATGTTTACTGTGTCCAATCAATCTGTCATTTTCGTCTAGAAGAAAACACAATTGTCTGAAGTTATTTATTATAATAAATAACTTCATACAATTGTGTTTTATATATAAGTTTTTTTTTAATAATTAGAATATCCTTCTACCTCCTATTGTTTTCTTCTTTTCTCTTTAGAATCTTTGTTTTGATCTTTCTTGAATTAAGTAGATATTACAGCTCAGGTTTCAGATTTTTAACGGCAATTAATTATTTTTTACAATGTTTTAAAAGTCTAAAACCTATCCTCCGTGACTGTTACTCTTTTTAGGTTAACCAATATGTTTTCAAATCAGGGACCCGGACCGAAATGAAATATCGGTTCCGGTACGGTTTTGGTTCACCCTATTTTCGTTTTAATGGTTCCGATTCCGGTTTCGGTTTCGTGGAGTTATAACGGTTCGGTTCTTTTCGGTTTTAAGCGGTTCCAGTGAGGTTATTTGTTTTACGTAATTTTAATCTATAACCTCACATATATATATATATGTTATATAATGTTATCAGAATGAAAGCAAATAAAGGTTTCGGTTCCGGTCCAACAGATTTTATCAAAAGCGAAAACGGTTCCGGTTCGGGTTTCGGTTCGGAAAAAAAACCGGTTCCGTTCCGGTTTTCGGTTTTTTTCGGTTTCGGTCCGGGTCCTTGTTTCAAATATCTGAGGTAGTAAAAGCATACTAAAAATATCAGTTCACTAAGTAAATTAAACACATCCAAAGCAATCGAATCAAATATAAAATATTATTAAAAATTAAAAGAAATAATTTAATAACCATTTATGTACACTGAAAAAAAAAATCATGTAAATTTCCGGTAATGGAGATTGGTTATTTTGATGCCTTGTTGATAACTGAAATATTCCATTTCATTATTATTTTACATGCAAAATGTAATAGCATAATTGACGTGTAACTCATTTATATTTTTTATGTAAAATAACATTTTTAATGTAATATGTTTTTTATTTGAAATGTATTTATACATGATAACATTAACATGCCGATGCGTGGGCAGGCATGCGCGAATTCCCAGCCAATAGGCTTCTTCTCCGGTTACATATGAAATGTAATTTTGCGATTTTTACTACACTCCGAATGTAAAAAAACATTTAAACCTGTAATATTAAGACTAATAAAATATTTGAAATAATGGAGTAAAACGTTATAATTGTATTTTTTACATTTAGTTTGTTAAATTTACTTGTATCAATAATTAATACATAACATTAGTAATTTTACAAACAAAAATGTTTATTTACTTGAAATATATAAAAATTAGACGAAAATAAAGATAATTTTACAATTTGTCGTAAAAATTAGGAATTTATGTGGTAATAATCCTGTAACTTTACATTTAAATGTAATAATTTTTTTCAGTGTAGGTGTTGATTGATTCTATCCAAGATAATCTGTGAATCTTTTTTTGCTTTACATTTTATGTAACGGATGCATGTGATTCCTGAAGGTCAGTTAGAATTTATATGCAAATGAGAGTGTTGCTGTTTTATAATTCAAAAGTTTAAGTTCATTAATTTGCTATTTAAAAACCTATCCACCGTGAAGTGTAATATCTCAGTAAGTAGATTTTTTTATAAATATATTATGTATGTACAATTCTGCCCTGCTAAGCGGCCATTTCAAGCGCGCGAAACGCACGAATTACAAAACTGGTTTTATAAAAAAAATTGTAGATTATTTATTATATAATATTTTGGCATCAAAATTGTCAAAAATATTCTTCTTTTATTAGGTTATACATTAAATAAAAAAAAACGCAAGAAATATTTTATGAAAGTAGATATAATTTTAATAATTAAAAGGTGTGGACGGGACAAAAAAAAGATTTATCTTGTCCCGTCCACCCCTGTCAATTATTGAAATTATCTCTACTTTTATAAAATATTTCTTGCGATTTTTTTAATTTAATGTATAGCCTAATAATAGAAGAATATATTTGACAATTTTGATGCAAAAATAATATATAATAAATTACCTACAATTTTTTTATAAAAACAGTTTTGTGATTTGTCCTGTCCATCCGCTTGAAATGGCCGTAAGCAAAAATGCCGTATCTACAATATTAAGAAATAAAGGACAAAAGATCATTTTAATTGTTAAAAGCATTAAAAATTATCTTTTGTCCTTTATTACTTAATATTGTAGATACGGCATTTTTGCTTAGCAGGGCAGAATTGTATTTTTTTTAAATATTAAGTTGTCAAAAGATACAATAACTTCCGTGAAGCTCTAATATTTAAAATGTATTATTTCTTAAAATTCTTACATTAGTGCAGAACCACTTATGTTATGTTATTACTAGACCTGGTGGCTTCCCAAAAACCCCATTCTAGACTAACAGTGAAACAAACAAAAATAAAAAATAAGCATTTTCATTTGGGGGACATCTGAATATATTCACCCATAATATAACTAGTGGTATGATTATCATCGATGATATTTTCGAATTGAAACCGAGCTGCAGATTTCACGAGTCCGCAGGACTTATTTATTCAAACTTACCTTAATTTTATTATCGTTTACACCAACCCATCGATCTTTTAGAGTTTATAATTCATTATTTTAATCATTTAGGTAACAAACACAGTATTTAAATGACAACAAATGTCAAATCAAAAAAACGTCAAAGTTCATAGTAACGTGTAAACAAGATGATAAAAATTATTGCCGCTGTGATAAAATACGTCACTATGGAATACTGGCATTTTATTGGTTCTAATATTAATGAATTATATTGTCACCCATATATTATTTATATTATTTTCTTTCTGTTGGTCCCGTTAGTAATCATGGTCCTTTTGTATAAAAATAAAAAATAATTTTAAAATAAGCTAAAAACTTGTCTGTTATATAAATTAATTGTAATAAAATGAAAAAATAAATTTTGTTTTTGCAAGTTGGTAGCTATCGTTATTTATGCATTACCCCTTTTCCCGCAATGGACTGCCCGAACCTCCTTAACATATTTTATTTTAATAATTCAAAAGTACGTCATAAAGGTTGCTTTTAAATAAGACTGATTTCCCATTTGGTAGTATCACTTTTGAACATATTCTCATGTACACATGCATGTTTTAATAACTAACATTTTTATCCCAGCCTTTAAACCATCCCTCAATTTGGTGTTTAAAATGTGTTCAAATTGTTGTAGCATTTTTCTCTTAATTTCAATCAAATATTTAATGGCCGCAAATAAGAGCAAAGGAAAAAATGGATGCAACATAATTCATATCAGCTACCGTACTTGTCATTAAACGTTATTACTCATGCTAATAAGCGCGGAGATAAACTCTGATAGCCTCGTCCATCTACACTGCTCCACTAGTTGCTTGATGGGCTCCAATTAAAGAAACGCCGCTAAACACCAATGGCAAATTGGAATAATAATCTACTGGTTCCGTGAAATTTATATTTAACAATTATCTGCTCTTTTCTAGGTGTGGAAGCTCATAAGCAGATTTCGTTATTCAATGTTACAACCATGTTGAATGTCTACTACACTTCATTTGAGATGTTTACAAATCTCACCGGAAATGAATTTAATTTTTCATAGCAGGATACGTTTAAGTCTTTAAGAATAAGTTTTCCGGCAATAGAAGTGGATGTTATTATACAACATTACTAGAAGCAAAAAATGTAGTTAATACGCTAAAGGCTCTCAATATCCTTAATTATGCCCCGTTGTTACCAATACAATTAGTAATAGATAAGATAGCAGCAAAATAATGCGAAGGAAGCTTTTAAAAAGGATAATAGATAAGCGCGAACATACCACGAGCGTATAGGTAGCTAAAGATTTAATTGCCACATCAAGATCATTCCTTTTCGCCATCAGCACTTCATGCTCTTGTTTCTTTACCCATTACGTTGTTGTTTTGATAAAGCAATAACAAAAGTCTTTTGTATTTTGAGATTGTTATCCTTCAGTAAAACACAGTTCATACGCCTCCACAGGTTATATACAGGGTGGCCCAAGTAAGCTTCGAGGGGGAGATCTTTTTCCAGAGCAAATTGCTTCGTGGTCACAAACAATAGTGTAGAAAAACTGCCACTTGGAAGATGGAGTACCTTCAGTGTTTCCTGGAGAATGCATATAACATCTTTTTGTTTTTGCTTGAGTTAAATCAAACCTAAAGAATTTTTTTAGAAAATGGCATGTTGTCAGATCGTTTACCACCGGTAAACAAGATCGACAGAAATTAATAAATGAACAGGTGCGGTCACGACGTTTATGAATCCTATTAAGAAATTATTTATTACCCCTTATGTGCAAAACACGTTTTTTTGCCCATTATAACTTTTTCAATTATTTTGACAGCTGTAACAATCCTGAGAAGTCAACGAAAGTGTGCGAAAACGAAGTCGTATAAATCGCGCGCGTGCTGCCAATGCAGCGCAAAGAAAGAAGAGAATGTCGTTAAAATAGGAGCGCAAGAAATTTACTCCGGAACGGATACGTATTCACCGTTATCGAAATAGCCATACCTACCTATAGTCACACCCATGGTGCGTTTTTCAATTTATCGGCTAATAAATTTGATAGAACAGAAGCACTACAGTTGCTCCACTTAATGTTTGCATCAAGAGTTATTTACCAGAACAATTTTTAATTAACTATGATGTAAAAGATCAAGAATTCTCCAGAAACAAAAACAATACTTGCTAGATTGAAGCACACTTCTTATATAGCCTATGGGCCTATGAAAAGCGATTTATTTAGAGCAAGGTCATTACCCTGCACGATTAGAAACAAGTGAGTCGACCAAAACACGCCAATCCAGCATCCTTTTACTATTATCTGTATCTGTGCTCGGCGTGCGTAGCTATACGCAGTTTTTTCTTTTCCTTTTCAAACGTTCTTCGTGCATTCTTCAGGATGTCTAATGAAATACAAATCGTATGGGTGAGGAAATGGGATGCGGATGCCTTGCACTTTATTATTTACATCAAACATTAACCTCTTCAAAAAAGGCGAAAAACAAATTTATCATAATTAAATCAATTGTAAAAAATGAATCCTCTTAAACAGTTATCTTTAACGCGCTACTTGCTGCAAGCAATTTGTTTTATGCCATTTGACAAGCAATTAAGTGTACAAAGAGCGTGGATAGCAAATAAGGTGGATCAATGAACAAAAAAATTATTGTATCCTTTCAGAAAATTCGTGTAATTAATCAAAATGCAGATGACATGGCCATTGTGTGTTTACTGACCTGTTGAAGTCTGTAACAATAACTAATAGCTTAATCCTTTCTAAAATGAATTGTCCACTAGGTATCGCTGATTCGGATCAATACCATTGCGAAAATCCATTCAAACTTATTAAGGATAAAATCTAAGGATGAAGAGTGGATAAAAACAAAATTATATTGGAATTTGAAGAACCAGGTCCATCAGGTGTTGGAAAAGAGGTTATGGAAAAGATTTGTTAACATGAGTTTGTAGTTTGTTTTGTTCATGTTTAACAAATTATTTCGTTGAAAAAGTACACGTGATTTCAGGTAGTCAATCAAAACATTTCCCACTGACAATACGCATCAACAAGTTCAACTTCAGCGTCTGCAACTTATGTTTCTTTACTTTACTAACTTTATTCTAATTCGTAACGTGTTCGTAACAACTCTCCAGAGTGTTTATAACCTCCTTGGACCCAACGTCCATTAAAATGGACACTCAGTTTTTTACTTCTAATATTCTAAATATATTTTTGAGAGACCTACAACCCACAAACCATTATATTGGATATATAAGTGCTACCATCTAACATGTTTAGCGCCGACTCAGGCGAACACGTGATAGTTAAATATGTTTTTGTTTTGTTGTCACAATTTTTTTTGGCTTTTTGTTTACAATGCGTAAAGTTTGTTTAATATTTAAATATTAATATTTAATCAATTTCTTCGTTTTCATCATCTGACATTTCTTTAATATTAAATAGCTCACGATGAAAATTGATTTTGAAGAAATAGCTCACGACTAAATTGATTTTGAAGAAATAGCTCACGAAGAAATAGAAGAGGAACAATCTGACAGAGAGGCATTATATCAAAGGGAAGATAGTGAGTTTGATGAAGATTCTTTTTTTGTTTATAATTATTTATTATTATTTCTTGTAAGGGAAGCCACCACATTAAAAGCCATCCATTAAAATGGATGATGTTTTTTTTTGAAAAGTAATGAAAAAAATTACAAAAATTATTAAAAAAAGTTGTTTATTTTTTCCTTCCCAAAACGCCTGTAAAGTTTCACAGTGATCCAAAAAAAAACCCTTTTGTGTCCCAATCTGTTAATATTTTTATTTGAATTCCTTATAGCTTTAATGAGTGCACTCTTACATGTAAGAAGTGCGAAGTATCAGAAAAAAGATTCCATCACTGGTTTTCAAACTGAAATTAGGGCCCCTAATTTAGGGGATACAGTGAAGTGAAGTGAAATACATCAGTAAGTGTTGTATTAGTACTGATTATTATATTGTACCAAATTTCTTTATAATTTGATGATTTCAGAATGGTTTGTTATTTAATTGTTTGTATGTTATTTTTGTGTTTATTTATGTAGGTGAGTTAATTTTTTTGTTTAGAAAATTGATTAATTAAGCAACATTTCTTCCAATTTTCAACAAATACTTTTGTAACTGGGTCTACAAAAAGGTTTGTAAAAATAAGGTCCTGTTTGAAAACTACAAGATTTATGGTTGAATTAATGGCATGATTTTGTTATTTTGTTTATATTATTAAAATATTTGTAATAATAAGAAACTACTTATTTAATTAGTTAACAGATTACACTTGGTTGTAAAATTAACAAATATTTTTTTACTGTGTTCAGAAGAATTTAAATCAGTGACGAGACTATTATTTTATTAACTTTCGTTTTGAAGGGTTTCTACACTTTTTCAAACATGTTATTAAACTTCTTGTATGAAAACTAATTAAATTCAAAGCAACTGGAGCACAACTTCTCGATAAGACAACAAACGTTATTCTCATCTGGGGAGTTAAACAATTCCCAAAAGCAATTAATCAACTGACGTCCATCGTTGCTTTATCTTAAAGTCAAGCGATGCAGACTGATTTCCAATATGAACAAATGGTCATTGCTTTGACTTAATTAAGGTCGACTTCGATGACCCCGAGCGATCTCATCGAAAGGTAAACAAAAGAAATGCGAATCGATAATTAAAATTTTTTTTGCTTCTTCAGTGACGGTGAACTTTTTGATCGGGCGTGGTTGACACACTAACTTCTATTTCTCTAGGCAAGTTTTTTTGTGTTAACATGAGTTTGTAGCCTGTTAATTTTATATAACAATTAATTTGTTGTTAAATTTACATAAATTTTATTAATATTATAAAAAAAAGTTTTATTTTAAACGAAAAGGGATTTATAAAATTTACAAAATGTCTATGAATAATGCCATTAGGGTTTCATTAATACTACAAAACGTTTTTGTAAACGGTATAGAACTGTTTTTTTGACAAATAATAATAACTATATTTATCAATGCGTTTCTGCATCTGGAAGAGTGTTATTTTTATAAACATATCGTAAATTTACTTTATAATTTATGCAAATTACTGAAAGCAGCGTTTGTAGATAAATAATTTTTATAAAAATTATCTTTTTGCCGTAACAAAAGCAATTGTTGGAGGAATAAGGATTTTTACTTTATTAAAACAAACTTTTTTTTGTTATATTTATTAAAAAAATTTACTTTCGGTGAAATATTTCCCTTTGTTAAAATAATTAGAAAATCTGATTTTCTACAAAAAGTTACGTATTTTACAAAATAAAATTAACAAAGTACAAACTCATGTTAAAAAATCTGATTTTTATAACAGTGTAGTAAAAAGAAGAATGCCACTCCCTACCTAATAACGTACTTTCACGGTTTTTGCTATGCACCTGAATGTCAATTTGCTTACTGCTACATTCTAATCAATAATTATTGAAAAGAATATGACAAGTTCGGCTTATATATAAAGCAAAATAAAACAAATCTAGACGCTGGTGAGCACGTGGATGGTAAAAGGAAAACATAAATAATTATCTACCTTTGCAAACTTTTGCTCCGAATAAATTAATTTCATCCGGCCTGACAATTAACATTTCTTGAGAATCCGCCAGGAAGAAATTTAACGATGGATTATCCTCATTTATTATCCGTTATTATCGCTCGGACTGAAGCTTATCTATGATTTATTCCCGGTTGATTCAGCTTAAATTCAAAGTTACTGTTAACAAAAGGAAAAGACAAAAGATATCTTGATTACATTACAGGTCAAAAACGATCTCTCTAAAAATGAATTAGTCAAAATTGACTAATTTAATAGTTATTAGTGGCTGCTTTTTCACTTGTACCATGGTTAATTCTTAGGTAAAATTGTCCCCTAAACCCGAAAATGCCGTAAAAAATTATGAAAGTGGAGCAGTTTTTAAGATATAGTGAATTCCATATTATATGGAAAATTGACTACATCTCAAAAACTGTTCTACTTTTTTAACTTTTGGCGACATTTTCGGATTCAGGGGACAATTTTACATAAGAATTGGCTGTTAAATTTTGGGATACCATGGTATTCCATGGAACCATGGTACAAGTGAAAAATCTGCCAATAATAACTATTAAATTAGTCATTTTTGACTAATTAATTTTTAGAGAGATGCTTTTATGATGACATTAGTTTTTTCAGTGTTTTAGCTAGAAGGAGTAATGAAATTTCCTAATAATGATTAAACCTCGCTTTGGACTGTAAAAAACCTTTTAAACCCAGCCATTAACGACTACTGTATATTAACTGCTTCATCCAAAAACTTGTCGAGTCGAGTAAAGGAAAAGCTGGCTAGTTTAATTAAAATAAATTTAGATAAAAAGCGAATACATATGTAACGAGCAATTAAAAATGAAAATGTATTCAAAAACAATTAAGCTTCTCACATAAAATGGTTTTTCTGACAAATTACAGCCCAAATATGTTTAAATGAGTGCCATCAATCTGCAGACGAGTTTATGTTCGTTAGCAAGAAGATATTCAACCCACTCGTGATCGTTTATGTATAAATTAAGCATTTATTTTATGCCTGTTTATTTGAAAACGTATTTATTTCACTTTTTTAATTTGAAATTCTAATTAATTAAGAACAAGTCGTGTGAACCAAAATATTGGGAAAACAAAACTATAGTTTTAATATATCTATTATAATATATTATTTATTATTAGAAGTAAATATATTTTTCTTTTATTTTTACCTCCCTTAAATAATTAATAGTATATTAAAGAACTAATGTCATAAGACGTCATTTTGTCGCACGCGGACAATAGAGTAATTGCATCAAAAATGAAAATCCCTAAAAACCTTTTTATTGTAATCTAGAGGTAAAAACACATTGCGAAAATATTTTTTTATATTCCAAAAGTTCAACCCGGGTCCAAAATATCAAATTGAAAAAAAGGTACTTTTCAAACGTTCCGAACTCCCGCCAAATTGCATGACGTCATAAGCTCCAACTGTCAGAAATCAAGATGTCAACAAATAATAAACACCGATAAAGTTTAACATGGAAAACGCGAAACCAAAAATTGGTTGTAAATATTGTTTTGTGCCTTGTATAAATACAACCTGGAAAACTCCTGGGAAAAGGGTTATCACCGTGCCAAAAGGGAAAATAAGGATAAAGTGGATTAAAATAGCTCGGCGCGATATCAAAACATCGTCACCGCAGTCAACATTTTATTGATCATTTTAAGGATCATTTTAATGTAAGTAAAATAAAATGTCGTTTACTAGGTATATGGTTTGAATAGGTATGTTAAATATTAATAAACCCAAGAAAATACGGCTGAGCCGTAACTACTCTCAGTGTAGGGTCATAAACTTTGCTTTTGATAATTGAAGGGACAACTTTCCCAGGAGTTTTCCAGGTTGTATTTGTACAACAAGGCACAAAACAATATTTACAACCAATTTTTGGTTTCGCCTTTTCCATGTTAAACATAAACTTTATCGGTGTTTATTATTTGTTGACATCTTGATTTCTGACAGTTGGAGCTTATGACGTCACGCAATTTGGCGGGAGTTCGGAACGTTTGAAAAGTACCTTTTTTTTAATTTGATATTTTGGGGCCGGGTTGAACTTTTGGAATATAAAAAAATATTTTTGCAATGTGTTTTTACCTCTAGATTACATTA
This sequence comes from Brassicogethes aeneus, assembly GCA_921294245.1. NCBI lineage: Eukaryota > Metazoa > Arthropoda > Insecta > Coleoptera > Nitidulidae > Brassicogethes > Brassicogethes aeneus. Next base: position 51,762,067 of record OV121135.1, read on the forward strand.
AAAAGGGTTTTAGGGATTTTCATTTTTGATGCAATTACTCTATTTATAAAACGAGCGACGAAGGATCGAGTTTAGTAGTGGACGAGTGCGACAAAAGGTCTTATGACATGAGTTCTTTATGCCATTTTATATATTTTGCAAAAATTCTATAAACAAAAATAATTTTATACCCTAAATTTAATTTGGTCGAATTTTACTTTAGATAGTTGATATCACAGTCATTGGTTTGACAGTTAATGTCAAAATCGATTCGCCATGCCGTCCTTAAGTTACTTCTTTACAATAAGGATTTTCTTTGGTGTTAAACAAAATGTATTGCCAGAAAAGTCTCCTAAGTACTAGAAAAATCATAAAAATATTATAACCAATGTGCAAAATATTATGCTGTTTAAAGTTTAGCCAACCTATAAAATCAAAATCAAAAGCGGTGTTATAATGAAGTCATTATGAACGCAAAATAGATAAAGTTATTTACATATGACTAGGACAGGATATTCCTTAATCCAAATAAATTTTACTTTAAAAACAAAAAATCTCCAAGTAACAATAATCCTTAAAGAGTTTTATCACCTGTCCATTCATTAAACGATAAATCATTCAGATGATTTTTTTCAGTCATCAAACTTGTTGAAAAATGTTAAGTTAACTACAAGTATCGCTTCAATTCAATTCAATAAGCGTACACTGTAGGATAAAGAAAACAAAAAAAAACTGAAACAGGTCTTCCATATTTACCCATTCTTAATGGGTGTGTAATTGTAGACATAAATAACACATAAATTATTTATGAAAACATCGTTAATTAGCAAAATGCATCAATTATTTTTAATTAATATTTTTATTGGAAATAGTGAGTTATGTCAAGCAACTACCAGTGACAGACAAGTCTTAAAAATTATTAATTAAAATATTATGAATGTACTATGGCATAGTCTATGCTCCACACTTATAAGTCCCACCACGTGACTGATACAAATATTATTTATTTATTATTATTATTGTTATTATTATATGGGTTATTTTATGTTATGCAAATTAAAGTTGTTGATGATGATTTATTGTAACTTTGTTTTTATATGGTTCTTGTTTATTTAAAAAAAAATATTATACAATTCTTAAAATAAAAAATTAAGTTACATATTTCTATTTTTCTTTTGACGAGCCGCTGCTGATGTAAGCAGGACCAATTAAAATTATTTTATTTCTTGTTTGGTGAACAATCAATTATGGGAATAAAAACGACATCCAGTCCGGTCCTTATACGGGGTAAGGGCCGTATTTGGAAGGCGCACTGATCGATGGCTCAGAGCCCCGATCTGAGACTTGATAATTACGTTGTCTACGTACAAATTGATATCTTCTAAAATAATTGTTTAATCGTTAGAAATTACCAGCTTTGCAGACAACATTTTTATAATTTTGCTATTTTTACTATACACGTTAAAAAAATATTTCTTAAATTTATTAATATTAATATTAATATATTTAAAATATTTCCCTTTGTTAAAATAATTACAATCTCTGGTTTTCTACAAAAAATTAAGTATGTTAAAATTTTACAAAATAAAATTAACAAAATACAAACTCATGTTAACCAATCTGATTTGATCATCTACTTTAGTAGAATTAGTCATTAATAACTTAATTATAATTAAGGAATTAAGATAAAATATAAGTTGTTAAAAGCATAAAAGATAAAGTATGCATATTTTATACATAAATATTTGTTAAAGACTGTACGTACATACAATTATGAAACCTTAAAGGTAATTCTGCTGTTTTTGAATCAAGGCCGCGTATTTCGTTGATTTTTAATAAAATTCTAATTAACTTAATTGCAAAATTTATTAATTATTTATAGATACTCGGAAATGCGGGGCAAAATTGGAATAAATAAACCTGTCTCGATTTATGCTGATATAGATATATAATAAGCCGAGAAATATCTTAAAAATGAAGAAAAACTTGAAAACACAATAACAAATTCAAGGTTAATTAATTGGGAACATATTTTGTCTGATGCATTGTCTAAAAACATATTTGGCGTGAAAGATGTTTGGTGCTTTATTTTTGAAGATTTATAGTCTACAACGTAATTAATTTCAAGGTATTTTTAGTTAAATAAAAAAACAAGACATATCTTGACCATAGTAAATATTGGTAAAAGCAGTTTACGATTTGAGACTCGTTTGTGTTTTCTAATTTAATTGAAAAATGATTTAATGAAAGATCACGTTTCACTTGATCCCCGACCTCATGGTCCAGTAATTTCAGTTATCAACAATTAATTTCAATAAAACGTCATTTAAAAGGCAACATTACCATCCCATACAATTTGGTTGGAAATTGATAACGAGATATAAATTACTAAATAATTATAAGATTAATAAAGTAAACTATGTAATTTACGGTTATTAAATCCACAGGTTTACCACTGCAGTGGAAAATTAAAAAATAGAGATAATATTAATTACAAACCGATGTAACGGTCAAGCCATATTTTAGATAGGTACATTCAGATCCTGTTTTAATAAACCAAAACTACTGTCGTGACCAAACACACGCTCTAATCATGACGACAGCTTATAAGCTGTATACAACCAACAAGTGAAAGAACATTTAGTTCAATACATTTTTTGTGAAATACGTATACACCTCAATCATCATTATATTTCAAGTCAAATTCCACGGAAACAAATTATTGGATTACTGTTATGCCTTTTTACTAATTCGATCCAATACAACTTCTTCAATAGGATATAATACATTGCATGAAAAAAAAACACTCAGTTGTAATGGTATACCATTTATAAGCCATAAATACTAATGGACCATCTGCGGAATATTATAAACTTTATGATTTGTTTATCTTCATATCTTTAACTTAAAACTTTATAAACCTGGCAAATAAAATAATAACTATACAATTATTTATCTTACTTAAAGATCTTTTGATTGTGCTGCACATGGGACATTCTAAAAGACTTGTCAAAGTAATTTCTTTTTACATACAAAATGATGTGGACCCATCTGTTTAAAATACATTTCCATAATAATGTTTTGAGGCTTTAGAGTTTTTATTAAAATACATATGTACTTTTTAATGGGGTTTTGATAAAATAAAAAGGTCTATAGAATAAATGTTCATAAATATTTCATTTTAAGGTAAAACTTCTTCAGTATATTATTGTTTTTTGTTATTCTACAAATAGCAAGTGTTGATATATGGAAGTTTTTTATTTTATATTTCTTTGTTAGCATATAATTTAAAACCAATATTTACTACTAGATGTAAAAACGTCAAAGCTTCTACAAAAATGGCGGCAAATATCAAAATTTTACATCGAAATGTCCAAAATCAAAAAAAATTGGGGAAAAAGGCACATTTTTTAATGAATTTTTATCATGACCAGTATATAGTCATAAAAAGTAGAAGATAAAAGAGAAGGAGAATGGTATGCCATATTTATATGTATACAGAGTGATTTTGTAAAAAAAAAAATGGCACTATAATGAAAAAAAGTCAATTTTGTTCGATTTTTCTTCTGTATACGATTCTCCAATAATTTTTGAATAAAATACTTGGTTTAATTTTTAAATTTATTTCGTTTTAATATTCTGCTAACACTGCTCTGGGATATTCCCAAATCTCTAGATAACTCTCTTGTGCTTACATGAGGATTAGCGGCCGTTGCTGCTAATACATTCATTATTTCCACCTGTGACTGTTGCTCGACGAACTCTTTTTTTCGGTTAACACTCCCGTTTGTAGTAAACTGCTTGACTGTACGGTGAAATGAAGTACGTGATCGATTTTTTTCCGGAAAACGCCGAGCGTAGATATTAACAGCATCATCAAGATTCCTGCCTGCTTCTCCATAAATCAAAATCATTTCTATTTTTTCTTCCACTGTTAAAAAATCCATTATGAATAACTGCTTAACGAAAGGAGGTATTTTTGTTTGCAAATTAATCTACGAACTAAATTGATTAAAGAAATAATAAATTGTTTCTTTATACCTCAATAATAATTATTATTTATAACTAAATACCATTTTTTATATTCGAATTAGGATTAAATTAATTAATTGACAAAATAATGTTTTTTTTTACCTTAAATTATTAAATTAACGTTTAGTTCCTCTTTAAATCAAAACATTAAATTTGTTTATTTAACAAATTTTAAATGTTACTTTAAAATTTGTTAATTTTGCATTCATAAAATTGCCGTGAAGGGCGCTTCGAACACCCACGCCACGTCATTAGACGGTGGATCACATGATGTGTTGTTGTTTCAACAGCTTATTTTTTTTAGTGTAGCTGAGATATTTCAAAGTTTCAAGTTAAATGACTCACCCTGTATATATATATATATATATATATATATTTATAAGAGCCGCTCCCGTGGCACTGTGGTGGGCAACACCTGATTCTCCACATGCACCTTAACGCTTTGTTGTTAAACTTATTAACAGCTTCCTAGTTCAATCTATCCTCTATACATGATATATGATCTTATTAAATATACCGATATTAGTAACAAGATACATACTGCAGTAACAATTCTAAAGAGGTTAATTTAGGAAAAGACCTTAATCTTCCTAGTTCTGACACCACTGGAGTTTTAGTTTTAATAAATTAACATTAACGCAATTATTCAATTAGGCTCTAAAACGCTTATTCAGACAGCTATTAAACAACAATAATCATAGCAAACTAGGCTCGTAAGAACAATACGATGTGACATTAGTGCCGACAGATTTGTATGTAAAGCATTTGTTAAGCTAAGAAATAAGTTATTGTGTTGAAGTAATGAAAATCGTGACTGACATTTGATTCAATAGCTCACGTACGCTTGTTAAATGTGTACCTACAAGTTTATATCTTGAATTTATGTTGGTGTTTTAACATTTCCATTTTGTTTATTACCGATGTTTTGCCGGTTGTTCAGATTTATCGGCAATAATTAAACTGGATAGGCGCAAATTTGGCGTTTTTTTTGTAATTACGGAACGTAATTTACCGTTACGATTGAGGGTGATTATAGACCTAGTCCATTAATCGGTACTTATTAGGAACGCATAAATTATCCGGTGGCCTATGAATTATTGATCGAAAGTTTTTTCAAATTATAGACATCTTATTCACAGGCTTGGTTAAATGGTTTTAAACAGGTCTCAGTGTCTAATAAAATAAATAATGGTATATTAAAGAACTAATGTCATATTGTGACATATTATTGTCATATTGTCGTAAGCGGACAATTTATAAAACGAGCGACAAAGGAGCAAGTTTTATAATGGACGAGTGCGACAAAAGGTCTTATGACATGAGTTCTTTATGTTATTTTATCTATTTTGCAAAAATTCTATAAAAAAATTAATTTAAACCTTAAATTTAATTTGGTCGAATTTTACTTTAGATAGTTGGTATCACAGTCATTGGTTTGACAGTTAATGTCAAAATCGATTCGCCATACCATCCTTAATTTACTTATTCACAATAAGCGGCTGTTAATGTTAAAGAAGAAAAAAGGATTTTCTTTGGTGTTAAACAAAATTTATTGCCAGAAAAGTCTCGTAAGTACTAGAAAAATCATAAAAATATTATGCTGTTTAAAGTATAGCCAACCTATAAAATCAAAATTTTGGGGGGTATAAAGTATCTCATTTCAGCACCGAAAGCGGTGTTATAATGGAGTCATTATGAACGCAAAATAGATAAAATAAAGTTATTTGGATGTGTTAAAAATTCATTATTTGGTGTGGTACCCATACTTAATTATTATTTCTTCAGAAGAAGAATATGTTTTCAAACAGTTTAACAAACTAATTGAAATAAAACCACATCGCGTTTGCACAGGAAGACTTAGAGAAAGTGACAAGTCGTATAATACGATTAAAGCTATCTTCTAGAGTAAATTCTTGATGATATGAAAGTACGGTACACCAAAACTACACCATATAAACATATGAAAAAATCGCGTTTGTTTTTTTCGCTCCAGTTTAACAACATGAAAGTGAAATCTCCATGCAGAATGCGGAGGAAATGTTTGGAAATGTGTACGCACTCAGTCTTAACACTGATGTTGTCCATACCTCAAAGGTTCACTTTCATCCTTTCACAAAAAAGTAAATCATTTTATAGAATGCCGATTGCATTTTGTTCAACTATCAAAATACAATGTCTAGCCATTTGCATTACATTAAAAAAATGTTTTTACACTATTAGTTTTCATAACTTTTGCAGTTTTACACAGTAAAAATATTTGTTAATTTTAACCAGATTTATGTTAATCCAGGCAGTGGCGGCCCGTCAGGGAAGGCATGTGAGGCATTGCCTCATCATAGAGAATTAAAAAATTAAGTATAATTTAAGTATTTAACTTTCTATAATATACTATAAATTTTTAATATTTGGATTACATGAATTGTTAAATAGTCAATAAAATTGATTGATTTTATACGTGGAATATTTATAGCTAGATGATTGGCTCAGAAGCATGCCTGAACTAATTTAGACTCACGATTGGCGTTAGCTCTGTTGTCTCGTTTTATTACAATGCGATATCATAGTTGTCTCCTTCTCTCGTATTAGCATACGCGAGGCAGGCACGCCTACATCCAAGGAAATAAGCAGGTGTTGTGGCAACACTGTTGCGGAATTTTAGATAAATTATACTTCACATGTTTTTCAAAATTCAATATTAAATGGTTTTATTTTTCTTATAATAAATCGATTGAATCTAAATTATATTTCCATTCTAAAATAAACATATTTTAACACTAAAGCCATCTTGTAGCCATCACAGTAACCAATAAAATAAATACAGATTCCTTCTTTAGGTTTGTTTTGGTTATAAAATTCTGAACTGTTTAAAGAACAAATCTGTGGTTATTTACGCAATATTTTGTTTATTCTTTTTCTATGAGTTTGTCTATTTTATGATTCTTTTGTAAGTGGTTTATTCTGTGGGTTTAGTTAATTGAACTTGGAGATTTATGTGAATTTAGTCATTATGGATATTACGGTGAGAAATTGTACCGATATTGTTGACCTTTGCTTGCTGAACAATGAAATATTAATTAGACAAAAATGAGGTTTATTTAAAATAAACGTCATTTTTATAATAAAATATATTTCATTGACAAAGTAGACAACTTGACAACTTGACAACTGTATTTACCAACCAAAACCCTAAATTTGCAACGTTGCCGCAGTCCAGATAAAAAGAAGTGAACTTTATGTATAGGTACAATTTATACTATACATACTATAGTAGGTACAGTTTGTTTCTAAATCTATTGCTTTCATTGCAATCTTTATGAATGAATTTTGCACTTTTTGCCATAATTTGCTTCAGTGTTCATTCAGTATACATCAGAGTACCTTATTTGATCTTAATGGTTATGTTGTGGTCGGTTTATGTACTTTAACAAAAAGCTTGTTTATCACTTGCTGGCGTACAGTGAAAACAAACATAATTCAACGATTTTGTCAAACAATATTGGATTGATTAAGATCTAAACGCAATTATACTAATGTAATCGATAACGTAAAAACATTGCCAGAGCCATAAAAATTAATCGCTTTTTCAAGTTTCATTAACATAACGAAACCGAAAACCCTAAACATAAATTTAAATCTAATTTAATTTATCGTTTAAGCTTCTGTCTGCTAAATTTATCTCTTCAAGCTTTTTGTTTTCTTAAACAGAATTTCATTGTTCGCTTTTAAATGAAAAACGGTTTTACTGTTCAGACCGACTTTCTCGAACGCATCTGCGATTTTACAATGTTTTAAGGGTTAATTATATCCGTTGATGTTTTTGTCCCGCGTTACGTAGGTATTTATAGGTTATGCTACTCAGCCCGGTTCGACTCGCTTGTCTTGTTAAGATGCGTTTTATTGATTTTTGCCTCGATGCAAAAAATCAGTGCACGCTGAAATAATTGAATCGGCAGAAGAAACATTTTTTTTCAATTTTAAAACCTACTCTTAAAATAAAATAGTCAAAATTCTACCATTTGAATTAGTACCAGTATTGACAAATGGGCAAATTTTCGTTAAATGTACATTTGCTGTCCCCAGCAAATTTTATTTTTATTTTTAACCTTTGTTGATAAGTTTTGTATTTATTATATTTAAATACCCCCTTCCTGTTAGGACCCATCGTATTTTTTTTTAATTACTTTATATTTCTATATATAGGCAGAAAAACTAGGTGAAATGTCCTGTAACCTAACTGTCCCCAGAGGCGATTTTTTTATTTAAATTATTATATTCTTCTTCTTTGCAGCTTTCTTCTGAAAAAATAAATTATTTTTGAACAATGGAAAGTTCTTTTATTCGTATATAAAAATATAATAGTTTTCTACAAAGTAGTTTAAACAGAAAAAAATATTAAAGTTGACATTCAAAAACATTTTTTTTTTTCTAAGGTCGTCTTCTATGCCGACTGCTTCGAAATAGAGACACGAGATAGAGATACTATCGTGTTATTTCTAGAGGGCATACATGTTTGATAGTTCGGCAACAACAAGTGAGCACGTGTAAAGTGCGTAAAGTTTTTTGTAAATATTTTAAAGGTAAGATTTTTTTGCGTACACTTTTGGTGTCTTTTACAAAACGCTACATACAACTCTTGTTTTAGCAGTTAACTTTTTATTTTCATTTTGTATTATAGAGTAGAAATTCCAAACAAATGACGAAAGATATTTACATTTAACAGTATTTCTGAAAAATAACGTTTAAAAAAGTCAAAAGCAATGTGTCATAAAACCTTCAGGAAGATGCGTTAGGAGGAGGACAATGTTTCATTTCTTCCTTGTGTTCCTTCCCTATTTCAGATTAACCTTATAAGTTTTATTTCTTTAAAGTTAATTTTTGTTATTTATAAACTTTTGAAATTTTTTGCAGTATATTACACTGTTCTATCACAAAGGAAAAAAAATCGATAAAATTGACCTGCCTGGACAAAATGTACATTTAACGAAAATTATTTATAAAATTGATTTTTATAAGAGAGACTGATTTCCACATTGGTTATGACAACAGCTTGACAAGCTTAACAGACCTGGGTCAAAACTTTTTTAAATTTAAATTTACTAATTTGACTATTTCATCCAGTAGAATTTGACTAATTATTAGTGACAGCTTTTTCGCTATGACAATTAGTCAAATATGACTTATAGTTAGTTATTGTCGACTAATTCATTTTAAGAGAGTACCTACGTAACAACTTAAAAATTAACTGATGAACCTTTCGACAACCTCTGCATTTTAATTGGTAATGTGACGACACCTTAACAGATAAATTTACCATGCCCTTTTATATCGCTTTGGAAACAATTGGGTTCCGTTAGATGTTACCTATCTAATTACAAGTGTATCAGTAAACAACAATAACAAAAGAACAACAATGTAATTTATAGAGTATAACAACGGGATGGGATTAAGACGATGTTTCCGGCGTTGTCTTGGTCGTGCTGCTGACATTTTTTTTTTGGTAACATGATCGACAGATCTTCTAGAAGATTAAAATGAGGAACTCACTAAACCCAACTGTTATAAAAATCAGATTTGTTAAAATGAGTTTGTAGTTTGTAAATTTTATTTTGTAAAATTTTAACTTTTTTGTAGAAAACCAGGGTTTGTATTTATTTTAACAAAGGTTTCTACAAAAGTTGGACAACTTGATGTCATCAGCCAATAGAGTAGGTATTTTAATATTTTTTGTAAATATTTTAGTATATTATAAAAAATACAGGTTTTTTTAACTTGACCACCCAATTTTAATGAATTTTTTCAAAAACATCAGTACCTTGGCGTGTCACAACTCCTGAATCAAATATTTGAGTGATTTTATTTTAAAATATATTCAATTTATCTTAAATCTTTCAATTTCACTACAAACTATAAAACTTTAAATAATGTATTTTTCATATTTTATCATAGATTCGAATAATAGCAATTTTAAAAAAAATGATAATCCTTGTACTCACTTTTACCCGTCAGTTGTGTCCAATGTAAAAATTCAAAATTCCTGCGAAATATTGTAGTTTAAACGTCAAGTCCTCGTTTTAACTCAAGTGTTGGTAAAAAAATTACCTACAGAGCCCGCCCTTGAAAACAATGCAAGCGGCGAAGTTGTGCTGAATGCACGTATAGTTCCAGTCAAAATTTCAGTACTGTGGTGAGTAATTATTTTCTTACGTATATATATTTCATTGTAATTTATATAAGGCTATATGTGATTTGTTGATAAGTAGCATCCACTAATAAAAAATATCAGTAAAATACTTAATTCCAAATTATAATCTCAAATTTGTATCCCATTCATCAGTACCGTGTCGTCAGTTCCATGTTCGATGTTTGGGTTATCTTTTTTTCGCAAACTTCAATTTAAATTCTGCTTGCGCAGAACTTGTTTATTTAATGTCATATATATAAATTTGGTGTGGGTCCCATATCTAATAGTTGAGATATCGGTATACCCAAAATCCACCAGCCGCCACTAATGTGTGGTATTATTTGATTTTAAGATATTTAATGTATAATATACTCAAAGTTGCAATAAATCTTATATTTCCAATAAATTATGTATTTAATTAGTACCCTGGTATACTCGTCACTTCCCTTGCATTTAAATTTAGAAAACACAGATATTTCAGAAACTGTTTGAAAAAGTGACTGGCCCGGTCTGGAACTATATTCAATGAATATAGTTCCAGACCGGGCCAGTCACTTTTATATTATTCATCATATTATATTTGTTCTCATAACAAAATACTGCTTAATTTTCTCCAAAAACTATACAAAATAAGGTCAAAAGTTGCCCAACTTTTGTAGAATCACCCATATAATCTAGTTAATATTTGGTGAAAATTAACAAATATTTTTTACTGTGTATAAAAATTTCTCTAGTTCTTGTGTTTGCATAAAACTTATTCTTAAAATAAAAATAATCAATTGTTGCAGAAATTAACAGAAGTTAAAACTTTTACTGCCCAAGCTTGTTGAATTTAAAGTATTTTCCTCATAAATAATAAATAGATTCCCATCGTTAGTGACAGTGAGAAATTTTTCATACCCATTATGATCAAGTAACAAAGGTTAACGTGTAACCACAAAGATTATGTCCCGTGTTAAAGAAATGGTATGCTCCAGTTTGAGTAATATAAACTACAGTGAAAGTTAATATCACTCTTACTTTTACTTGCACACCGAAACTTTTAATATTAATTGCAAGATGAACGTAGACAAATTATAATCAGCACAGAACAATGGATAATTTGTTTTATGGTGAAAAATATTCGGAAGAACATAGAACATCATAAACGGTTTGCACAATATAGATCATTTGTCAGTGTACCTTAATGTTTCCTTGTAATTATTCTTCTTAGTATACTTATAAGTAATTACTAAAAATATAAGATGTAACTCTTAAAAACCTCAAACAAAACAAAAATGAGATATATTGTAGATCAAGGAAGTGTACTGAAAGAGGATTCCATTTTTTTTGGTTTGTGATTGTTTAACATTCTTGAGTATTTGTTAGTGGTTATATTTTACCACAAATTGTCATGTGAATGTGTTACACGCAGGAAAAATGTCCGGCCATACATTCTCTTCAATACTTGCGCAGAATTCCCGGACAGTGTAAAATATGTATTAACAGTACATAATATTGATAAATGTGTTTACGCTATTTTGTTGCTTTGCTTACGGTGGGACAAAAATTAAATTTAAAAACCTCTTTTTCGTATAATTATAGTGGAAATTAAAACTGTAACAAAAATAAGAAAATAAATTATATAATATACAGGGTGTTTCACATTCGCTGTCCATTAGAAGTTTCTGGGTAACGAAAAAATATAACAATTTGAAATTTTTAAATCGTTTATAATCCATTCAAGTCTATTCTTCTAAAATATTTTTTTAACCGGAACTAACATAAACTTTGTTATTTTAAATAGCGCACCTTATATATGTTTATATTTTAAAATTCTGAATAAAATTACTATACCATGTCCTATACCTAAAGTGAATAGTTTTCGAGTTATTAATTTTTTCGTTAAAATTTGAGATATGCGCGTCAATCAAAAATAGCCACTACTGTTTTGCTATTAGGTTTGCGAATATGGGGGTGGAATTTTTGGAATATTAAAACCACAATTGTGATTAAAACGTTGTTTAAAAAAATCCTTGTCAATTCTCTAAAAATTTTTATCAAATTACCTTAGAAAACCCAGGGCAAATTAGGCTAACTTGAAAAGTTAATAACTTTTTTATTTTAAAGTAACCCCGGTTTTTAGGTAGTAAATTAAAAAAACCTTTTGATTAATGTTACTATTCCCAATACTTAAAGTTAATAATTTATGAGATTTTTAACAATTTCTAAAATTTTAAATAATATTTTGTATCAAGAAACCTGTGACGGGTGAGTTGACGGTATCTATTGTTACCACGTACTCTGTCATTGTTCAAAATTTAAAACCTTGACAAGAAAAATATTTTAAAAATTTAAAAGTTATACAAACAGTATTTGTCAACTATAGTAGATATAGATGCTTTCATCTTTAGTCTATCTATAGTCTATGTCTTTACATTGGAGACAATAAAATAAATTTTATATTTTATTGTCTTCAATGAGCTAAAGCTTTATCTAGTTGACATCCCACAGCATTGTTGATTTTTTTTTAAATTATCAAATACTAGTATTTATTTGTATAACTTTTAAATTTTAAAAATTTTGCTTTTTTTTATAAGTCATTAAGTAACTGCTATTTTTTTAGTAATTTTGTTTAAAAATAATAATATTTATTGGTCCAAAGATCTACGAATTTCAATTCAACCGATGTTTGAATTACGCATTACAGCTCCCTGAATTATTTTGAATTGAAAATAGAAACTTTAATGCAATAAAATGGAAATAACAGCAGCAGGACTTACTTTAGCAAAAAATACCAAACAAAAGAGCGCATAAATAAACGTTAAATTTTAAATTGTACAGTGTTAATGTAAAAAAATACATTTAATATAAATTAAATAATTACAACAAAAAAAAACTATGGTAAATCAAAACAAATTACAATAGCACTTCATTTAAAAATTCTTCGACTGAATAAAAAGCTTTTTCAATAAATTGAAATTAAATTTTTCGTTCTCCAGAAACTTCTAATGGACCACGAATGTGAAACACCCTGTATATTTTTTATAAAATCTATGATGAAATTTCCCTATATTTTAATAATGTCAAATACTTTAAAGAATATATAAAACAACAATTACATAAGTGTGTATCAGTGGCGGCTCGTGGGTGTACAGGAGGGTGAGGCTACATAAGGTTAATTTTGTCTAAATACGAATAAATTTCCACGTCACCCGGGAGGTATTATTCTCCGACGCGTTGACCTTTTTTAAAATGGAGCCGATAGCACTACTAAACCAAAAAATAAACTCTAAAAAACAAAACAAACAAAATATCACATCAAAGACTAGTTTTAATCTTAAACTTAAAAAATAGTCTTAAAAAAGTTAAAAATAAATAAATTAATCAAAAAATAAAAATAAAACTAAAAAGTGGACCCCTACCTAAGTATTAAAAAATATAAAATACTATACGTCTATCTTTTAAGATTGAAAATTTATCTATTATTTGGTCGTAAAATTGTTGGTCTGCAGTGAGATTTAAAAGTAATTCTAAATTTTCAAACCGCGTCTCTAATTGAAGAATTATGCAATCTATTATTTCAAAATATAAAATTTGCTTAATAAAAACTGCTAAATCTACCTTAGTGTGTTCCCTACAATAATTAAATAAGAAATTTTACTAATCGAGACAAAAACTATAAAAGATCAGCCAAAAGTTTTAAATAATTTAATCTGAATCAAAACAATAACGTGCTCTACAAGCGCTAAGATAAGACTGGCAACCTTCTTTGTCTCCGCTGGCATCCCACCATAAACGAACGACCAATCAGAACAAACCAAGCTAACTTAATTTCGCCTCATGTACGGTGTTTATTCGCGAACTTACGGCGATATTTTTGTTGGTGAGTCATTTTCGCTTTCAAGACGTAAATGGGAGCTTCCGAGGCTGTGAAAATTTCGCCTCTGTCCAAGCCAAGATACATACAACAAGCGACTCGACGCGCTTTGCGCCTGGATTTTTATTTACGCTTAATATTATTGATTGTTTTTTTACTTTTTATTGGGTAGAACTGTTGTAAAAATACACTTGTAATATACAAAAAGTCGTTCGTTCCTTCATTTTAAGGGTGAGGCGCGGCCTCAGAGGCCTACCCTGACGAGCCGCCACTGGTGTGTATGTAGACCTATAAATCTCTTCAATAAAATCTTGATGAATAACAAAACAAGTTTATGGCATCAACGCGATGCCCATTAGATATTTTTCTGTTCCATAGTGTCGGTTAAGTAAAACAGAGCTAGGAAGTAGTGCACAGTGGGCACAGTAGCCCGGGGGTACCGCGAGGTTCGACTCTTCGACCGGCCTTTAAAACATATCCTACATCCTCGGGCTCGTTGTCCGTTCGTCGATCACATCCTTCGAAAATTTTACCGTTTCGAAAACCGATAATTCACGCCCGTGTTTCGATTTGGCCGACCGAAATCAGAATTCTTCTTAAGAAGCTGGAGGATGAGATGATCTCGATGCTTATCTTTCGTGATGGAATGTCTGTGAGCGCGGGCAATATTGTTTTAATGAGCGAGACGTACCATTTTTTCTTTGAGTGTTACAGGAAATTTAAATTTAATCGTTGAGTTTCTGTTCCCAAAAATGCAATAACACCAATACCCTTAGTATTAAGACTTAGTACCATGACCAATACCTATACCTATACTAGTTCTTCACTTGAGTAATGAGTAATGTATTCCTTTTTACAACTCATTTTTAATTTGCAATAAGTAATTTATGTAAATGAGTAATGTACTCACTTTACCTTACTCATTTTTTATTTTTAATAAGAGTATCGAATTACTTATTTTTAGCGGACAATTGTTATTGCATGCATGCATGACACATTTTTTTAATTTTTTCACAATTTGCAAAAGATGGAAGTGTACTTGATCTTTTATAAAAAGCATGGACTTTGTGAGAGGAAATAATTTATAATTTAAAAGTTTTTTCATTAGAAAAAATTGTTTATTTTTTATTTTAATAGTCACCCTTATTGAAGGAAAAGATTAAATTTTATAAAAATTACTAATCTTATCAGAGAAAAATTTTTTGCAGCTTCTTTCAATGTAAATCATTTGTATGATAACAAAAAAGTTTCTTATCAACTATTCAAACTACATTACCTTTAAAAATAAAAATGACGATTGCAATATTTATTTATGTTAACATTTTTGCATGAACCTAAATTTGTGGTTTGATAAACGCAATTTTAGTCACGAGCATAGTCACGAGTTTAATTTAGGCACTAGCAAGCTTAATTCAATCATTTTTACGATCTCTTAAAAATGAACTGTTTAAATCAGATATAGAAGCAGTTTTTCACAGTGAAATACTTTTGTGTACCTACACTGTTATAAAAATCAGATTTGAGTTTGTAGTTTGTTAATTTTTTTTTGTAAAATTTTGACATAATTTTTTGTTAATTTCAAAGGTTACAGATTATTTTGTTAATGTTTAACAAATTATTTCGTTGAAAAAGTACACGTGATTTCATGCAGTCAAACAAAACATTTCCCACTGACAATACTCATCAAGTTCAACTGACTTCAGCGTCTGCAACCTATGTTTCTACTTTATTCTAATTCGTAACGTTTTCGTATTAACTATCCAGTGTTTATAATATATTACCAGAAATATGTTATTATTGTTATTCGGATTCCTTATTCCTTTAATTGTGTGTATGTTATTTTTGTGTTCATTTATGTATACATGCATATATGCATGTGTTATTTTTTTTAGGAAATTGATTATTACAGCAATTTTCTATCAAAAGTTTTTTCATTTATGTTCGCAATTTCTAACAAATTCTTTTGTTACTGGGTCTACAAGAAGGTTTGTAAAAATTAGGTCCTTTCTTAAAACATTACAAGTTATGAGGACCTGAAATAACATAAAATCTAGTTAATATTTGTTTAAATTAACAAATACCTAGTTTTTACTGTGTATTAGGATAACACGATAATTTTTACATTTAGTATTATTTCACAAGAAGGGCACTTTATTTTAACGATTGTATGACATTTGACAACTGTCAACTATTGTAGTACTAACTTCAGCCCGTGACTAAAGATCACTTAGTGTCATGGAATGAGGTTGTAGTAGAAAAAATATATTATAGAATATATATATATAGTTTATATACACTTTAAAATGTTTTATATTTATTTAATTTACCATTAAATGTATTTTTTTACATTAACACTGTACAATTTAAAATTTAACATTTATTTATGCGCTCTTTTGTTTGGTATTTTTTGCTGAAGTAAAAGTCCTGCTACTGTTATTTCCATTTTATTGCATTAAAGTTTCTATTTTCAATTCAAAATAATTCAGGGAGCTGTAATGCGTAATTCAAACATCGGTTGAATTGAAATTCGCTCGTCTCGAAAACGTCAACCATCAATAAATCGAAATCGGAGGCATCAGCCAACTTCGATATGCCGAAGAAAAAGAAGAAACTGCTGCAGAGCATCGCTTTGTAGGTTACAATAGCGAGCCAACACAGTCAGTAAGGCAGAAAACTCAAATAAAACAGCCTCGGGTTGTGTGCCAGCCAATTATCAATAGATATTTTACTGTTTCGCCAAACATATATTTATCAATTATGTTGCTACAACTCGCGTTGACTTGCCATGCTCAGTTGATCTTAATGGTAACGTTGATAAGAATTTTTAGTATACTATAAAGAACCGTTTCTTGCAGCTATTCACTTTCCGCACATTAATAATAATAATAATAATATTTATTTATTTCCATGGAACATACATAAATGTGTTGAAATAGTCAAAAAAACTAAACCTAAAAACTAAAAACTAGAAAGTCTAAAAAGATAGTACTAAAAATTTACAAACAAACATTAAGTAAAAAACTCTGATAATGTATACAAACATTTAGATGTTAAAAGCAATTTTAATATTTAAAAGTATTAATTTTAGAAATTGTTTTAATACTGTGAGATAGCAAGTTAAAGACTCTAAAGTCTATTCAAATCCAAGCTGGACTAAACAAAAACGCCCAGACGCGTGATAACTCGTTACTATTGGTCGATTCTGATGGTGTCACTCGGATTGTGAGCTCTTATTGGTCGATTCGGAGGATTGTGTTTACATTTAGTCCAGCTTGGATTTGAATAGACTTTACGACCCATAATATCTGGAGTTCTTTCACTAATATTAAGTCGAACATGAGGTAGTGGGTAGTTTAGGTTATGTCTGGTATTAAAATTGTGATATAACCTTATATAATTATATATATAGGTATTATATAATTATAATCGCAATTTTTCGAAAATTTGTTTTTAATATTGAAAACATATATGGGGCAAAATTTACCAAGTGTACCAGGTGTAAAAATTTTTGTCACCGATTTTGTTTAAACTTAACTTATTTGTTGTTCTTATAACGAAGAATCATAGCATAAATTTTGTTTCCTCTAGGATTGTTCATTCAGTAGTTATGGATTATTTAAATTTATCGATTTTTTACTTTTTGGTGAAATCGCTTTTTATTTAAAAATTCATAACTTCTGTTCATCTCTTTATTAAATATTTAAATTTAACCACCTTAAATGATTTTTTCCTTACTTTTCAATGGGCTATACCGTTTTTGCAAAAAAAAATAAAAATTGCAAGTTTTTTTGAAATTTTGCAAGTGGGCCCGACATGTAGAAGGGAAGTTTTTCATATTTGAATGCCGCACGGTCTAGCCATCGAATAGCTACTACACTGCCGTATGCGTTTATACCTAGTAGATGCGAGTAAACGAATATAAAATGATAATTTAAAATGTAAAATTATGTTTGAGTAGTCATTGATGTATTTTAAATATTTACACTGCCACACGATATAGTTTTTTAACTGTATTTTTTGCACAAATTGTTTAAGCATGGGTCTACATAGATTTCGCAAGGAGGATCGATGATATTAAATAAAAAATTTATTGTTATAACTGTAACGGCTTGCCTATAAGCCTTTACGGTTATAACAATACATTTTTTATTTAATATCATCGACTCTCCTTGCGAAATCTATGTAGACCCATGCTTAAACAATTTGTGCAAAAAAATAAAGTTTATATACAAAAGTGCTCTTTTAGTTCCACGCTTACTTCTTAAGAAGTCCCATAAGCCAACTGAATGGCTTGTGCGGGTTAGGGGTAAGAACGGACCGCGGGTTTAAAGTCCCCTCCGAAGGACTAATACACAATAAAAAAAACTATAACGTGCGGCAGTGTAAATATTTAAAATACATCATTGACTACTCAAACATAATTTTACATTTTAAATTATCATTTTGTATTGGTTTACTCGCATCTACTAGGTATAAACGCATATGGCAGTGTAGTAGCTATTCGATAGCTAGACCGTGCTGCATTCAAATATGAAAAACTTCCCTTCTACATGTCGGGCCCACTCTAAATTTTTTTTTTATTCAAAGGTAACATAATAAACTTGGATTTTATGCTACTTTAAAAAAAATTAAAAAATACACATTGTTTCAAAAAATGTAAAATTTTGCAAAATTTCAAAAAAAAAATGCAATTTTTATTTTTTTGCAAAACAGTATAGCCCATTGAAAAGTACGAAAAAAATCATATAAGGTGGTTAAATTGAAATATTTAATAAAGAGATGAACAGAAGTTATGAATTTTTAAATAAAAAGCGATTTCACCAAAAAGTAAAAAATCGATAAATTTCAATAATCCATAACTCTTGAATGAACAATCCTAGAGCAAAAAAAATGTATGCTATGATTCTTCGTTATAAGAACAACAAATAAGTAAAGTTTAAAACAAAATCGGTGACAAAAAATTTTCACCTGGTACACTTGGCAAATTTTGCCCCATATACATAACTCAAATACATTGTACAGATCGCCCAGAGCAATGTCATCAAATTTTGTGAGAAAAAAACAAACCCAGATTGGTCGGGATATGACCCAAACTGTAAAGCTACCCTTGCCAAAAAAAAATATTGTTATTTTTGACTTTAGAGTGCACAGTAAAAAAAAAATTGTTAATTTTAACCAAATTTTGACCGGATTTTATGTTAATCTAGGTCCACTTAACTTTATGTTAAGTTTACAACCAACTGTAATATGTTAAATAATTGAATAAATAGTTTGTAATTATAATTATATATAATAAACATTTTGTAGATTTAATAACAAAATCAATAATTCAACCATCATGCTTGTAATTTTCAAAAAGTACCTTTTTTACAAACCTTTTTGTAGACCCAGTAACAAAAGTATTTGTTGGAAAAGGAATTTTGATAAGAAATGTTGCTTTATTAATCAAATTTCCCAAACAAGAAATTTGGTACAATATAATTATCAGTAAGTACTACTTCAACACTTACTGATGTATTTCGTAACTTTAACCCACTTCACTGTATCCCCTAATTTCAGTGATGGCATCTTTTTTCGAATACTTCGCACACTCGTTAAATTGGTATAAGGGTGGTTATCAGTATCTTTTAAAAATTCTGATTTACACTGAAAGAAATTTGTTGCTAAAAGTAAATACAAATTTATACTAAAAATTTTATACTAGTGCTTTACACATTTATACTACTGTTTATTATGAATGTATGTTAAATTTTGTAACACATTTATTGTAAAGAAGATATGTTAGATCTAAATAAAAATAAACTTACCCTTACTATAAAATGTAAACTATAAGTGAATTACAGCAAAAAAATATTGCTAGAAACACATTTATATTGCTAGGGCAGCAATAGGCTGCTAACCAAACGAATATATTTGTTTTAGCAATGTATGTGGTAGTCCATATATGAAACATAAAATATATTTGCCCTAATTATTTTTTTATTTAACTTTAGTATATATTTCTTTCAGTATAATTAAAAAAAAATTGTTCGGGTTTAGTTCAACTGACTTTTTTCTTTTAGGTAACTTGGTCAAATATGCCAGAATGATGAAGAAAGTGCTTTATGTGCATAAAAATAAAACTTAGAAGGGTTTTAAATCAAAAATAAACAAATTTTTAACATGACCGTCGCATACTTTTTTTTTTTCGTGTGATTTCACACATTTTTATTTGCTCAAAATTAAAAGTATGTTGTGAATTTTAGGTTAGAGTTTCCACCGGTAAACAACCGACAACAAAAAAACATAGCGAGCAATTTATAACTATAATAGCTAATAATAACTAGTATTTTTAGCTTAAACATTAGCAATAATGCTATTTAAGACAATTTTACCTATAACACAAAAAACCCAACATTTGTTCAATATCATTTTCTTTGGCTACTTAAAAGTTGAATTAAATTTTTAGAAGATCGCAAATATTGGATTTTGCTCGAGGTACATACGACGGTCATGTAAAACAGGAGTTTTAAAACCAAAAT
The DNA here is from genome assembly GCA_921294245.1 of Brassicogethes aeneus. Lineage (NCBI taxonomy): Eukaryota > Metazoa > Arthropoda > Insecta > Coleoptera > Nitidulidae > Brassicogethes > Brassicogethes aeneus. The sequence continues at coordinate 51,782,639 of OV121135.1, forward strand.
TAAAAAATAAATTCATAGGATATTGAACTTTTGGTATTATAAATCGATAAAAATATGTTGTCTGTCTAGTAAAATGTAAAAAAAATGATGGCTAATATAAAGCATTTATTTTTAATACCCCAGGGACATGGTATCTTAAGAGTTACTGAAAACCAGTTGTTATAACAGTGGGAAATGTTTTTATTGAATGCCTAAAATCAACGAAATAATTTGTTAAACATTATCAAAATAATCTGTAATCTTTGAAATTAACAATTACGAAATTGCACATTACCTTTACAAAACTTTCGGTTTCGGTTAAAAACACCGGTTTTCTACAAAAAGTTATGTTAAGATTTTATAAAATTAAATTAACTATAGTTAATTTAATTTTATAAAATCTTAACATATATGTTAACAAATTTGATTTTTATAAAAGTGTGGCACCGAATGTACATTTCTTTTTTATCAGTTTGTAAAGCAGTTATCAGCATTTTAAGGATATCAATTTTCTAGACGTTCCTCCTCGCAGATCGCTAGAGCGGCGCTGAAAAAAGCGCCCGTTTGGAAGCACGAGTGGCTTTCGCGGTGTGCACGCGCGCTTGTCTGACATCTGTTGGCCACACAGCCAACTAACCGATGCACTTAAATCAAATGACAAACACCGCGGTCACGATTTCGCCATTATCGGTAGCTTTTTGTTTTTCCGGCAGTCCTCCCCCCGGTTTCTAGAAGCCAACGGTCATGGTTCAAAGAAAATCATAGCAAAGTTCAGAACAACAAGTTTTGTGTACGTTTGCTTCTTATTTAGCTCGTTATTAAAATTGTTTGGGGTGCTTTCTTCCCTTATTACGGTCCAAGCACAAAGAAGACCATCCTTATCGTATAATCAATCGATACTTCGGTAAAAAAAAGGTAAATTAAAGTGGCTTGGGCAGGTGCATTCAGCGGAACAAGGTGTTTCTCACTCTTACAAATAGAATAGGCGGTTAGAAGGAAGGTCGGTTTTCGCTCCTAATTGTTAATTCGGTATAGCGCCAATTTAATTCCACATAACCATAAAAATAATCGACTGTGGATAATCTTTAACGCACAAATTGCCACTTGCAAATCGCATAAGTTTATGCCGGCGAAAATTTATTTATTAACGGAAGCAGCGGAATTTTTTATCTTAACATCAAGGGATTTTTTAAAGACCGTAAACCGTTTTTTGAGATCCCCTGGCTGTCTACAGTTTTCATTGTCATTGGCTGTCTACGGTTTCTAATGTCATTGGGACCAGTTTCCCGCGACTGTCAAAAAGTAGTCTGTCAAGATTATGTTCTGTGCTGTCAAGTTTGGGTGATCCAAGAAGCTGGTTATAAAAGTATTGTAAATTGTAAAAATATGGTGTTTTGGTTTAAGATAGTGAATATTATTTCTTCACCGCTTCAAGTAACTATAGTTATATTATATATAATTGGTGCAGGAACTATAATGTAGTGCCCAAAAAGTTACAAATTAACTATACCCTATATTATATTACATAATATGAAGTCGGCTATGCATTTATGCTTGTCATTTTATGACATTTTATAATCTGTGATTTTGCCATTTATGATTTAAGTATGCCTTACTTATGCCATTCTATCCTGTGTACCTATATTAAATATTATTGGTAAGTTTAAAATAGTAATTAATTGTTTTATTAAGGTCTTGCTTTATAAATTTGTAATAAAAACGAATGGTAACCTTAAATCTAATTATTCATAGGTTAGGTATATGTATTTGATGTTGTTTTTGAAAATCACTTCTAAAAAATCAAAGCTGTACCCAACTTACTGGATTTTTTAATAACCATTTTCAAAACTATAAGTAATTATAATTTTCAAGCAATATATTACGAATAAACATGACAAGTGCAGCTGTATAAGTGCCTGTATCCTTTATTTAAATATTTTAAATTAATTACAAACATTTACTTAAGTCGTTAATTATTTTTTATTTATATTTCTTCTTGCCTTAAGAAATTTAATACTTAATTTAATACATTATCCCGTAAGTGTATTTTAGTCACGAATGTTTAATAAAATGAGAAGATTTAATAAACGACATACGATAAATTTTTCTGTGAAAAGGTATCCCTTGTAAATGTTTAAATGCGATTTACACCCACCCTAAATTTCCAATGCTTTATTATTTTATTTTTTATCAATTTTTTCAAAAAAAATTTTGTGATAATTTACAGTTCAAACTAGATAAATAACTCTCAAATTTGAATCTCAAATCACTTAAATTAACCAAGCTTTTTCATCGGATAAAACGTTTTATCTACATAACCAATCTTTTAATCCCCAACATACGTTTTTTGGCGTTACAACCGACACAATCTAATAAACGTTTATTAATGAATATTTAAGTACCTAGTCCATGAAAAAAATCCTTAAAAAAATAAAATTGATTATTCCACAGCATGGTTGACTAAATGAACTAGTAAACTGTTCTAATTAGTTTTTCGACAAACTTTATTTTAATTTTGAAAATTTATTTCAGATTTTGTTTTTTGTGTGCTTTAACCACAGTTTTATACATATATGTATTTATAAAGCACCCTAAAAAAATAATGTTTGTTTTTTAATCAATTTTAAATTAAACTTACCGTTGAAAAATAATTTAATACTAAGTCGATTTTCTCAGCCTATAATGTTTTTTGCAACTTAAGTGTTGTTATTGCAATTGCTAAATATGTTAATAAGCAAATAAGTATATCCAACTAAGTAGCATGGAACTGTAAATATAGATGTTTTTATAATATCCTTGATTTAATAAGTCCTCTTAAGTAAAGAAGATATTATGTCGACTTTTCTTGTGAATATATCAAATTCCGATCACCATTAAGCTTACGTATTCGATGGAATTATTCTTAATAAGGCTCAAGTTAAAATTAAAGCTATTAACGCAGAGTAATTAAATAATTAATGTTAATAATCCAGACCAAGGAAACATTACTTTAATGTGTAAAAGTCTTGTCTTCGTAAAAAAATATTTTTATTCAACAATAATTTTAATTAACGGAAATGCCTTAGCAATCATATATTGTTATTAAGTACTATATGGTTGCAAGTAAAACCGCAAAATATGATTTATTATATTTTTATTGAGTCGAACTACATTAAAAAATATTCCATCATGACTAATTTCCCTGTAATACACTTTAGATTACCAATACAATTATCCATAACAGAATTAAGGTAAACGCTCTAGTAGTTGACATTATAATGAAGGAAAAAAAGGTTTTTTGCTTTTATACCCATATTTTATTTTATTTTTTTAAATAATGTAGTATAGTTCTGTACTTTATTTCCTTGTCAATGAGATAAAATGAGGTATTTTAAAATTGGAAATATAGTTTTTTTTTTAAGATTTTTTTTTTTTAATATTAAATTTTTGTTAGTACTTGACACCCAAAAAATTAAAAAATCTAGTAGTTGACATATAATAAGTATTAGTAGTTGACATGAAAATGAAACAAATATTTTATGCTAATTAGAAAGAATTTTTATACACGACATACAAAAAATTAAATATAAACATGTTTAGAGGGACTATTATTTTCAACCATCAACTTCAATGGGTGTCAGAAATTGGTATTTAAGTCTCTCTCCAGCAATAATAATTTTAGGGTTTGGCAATTTCTTGAATATTTGGTTCAATTTTATAAAACTTTATCGTTTGAAAATAGTTTTGTTTTCGTCACAACAATTCATACCAAGAACTTCAACTTCGCTATTTTTAAAGAATTTTTGTATAATGCATACATATTTATAATCCTTTATACTGCCGGGGAATTTGACTATTATATAATTACCTTCTTTATAATCATTTACTCTTTTCTCCTCAGGCTCTTCATCATTCTCTTCTTCAAAAGATAAGTCATCTATACTACTTCCAGATTCAACCCATGACTCATCATCAGTAGTTGAGGAATATTTTCGTTTCCTCGTTGATATCAACGAGGAAACGAAAATATTCCTCAACTACTGATGATGAGTCATGGCTTTTGTTTCTTTTCAATAGTCTTCTGTTTTTTGCGTTGCTCCAGCTTTTCTTTTTTTAAAATAACATTCTCTTGTTTTTTCTTCTGCCTCTCTTCAGCTCTTTTCTTTTTTTCCTCTAGTAAAAGTAGCTTTTTATTCTCTTTATTTTCATGGTAGCTTTGCCATTCTTTTGATGTAACAACTGCTGGTATCTTCTCTACTTTTCGTTTTTTTTGAGGTCGCGGGCTTAGGTTCAGGCCAGAAAAGCACACGCTTTCTTCAGGTGATGAGTGCATCTTTATTAAGTCAAAACCACCTGAGGCTCTCACACTTGTGACAGAGGGGCCTGGTAGACTTGTTTTTGCCGAATCAACATCGGATTCTTGAGGAGATTTTGGCGACTGGTAAGTATTTTTATTATCCTTTGTTGGTGTTACATGGGGCTCATAAATCGCTGATTTATGTACATCTACTTGCACCAATATCTTGTTGAAAGTATCTGCTTCAGATATGGGTATTGGTTGGGCATTTATTTCAGTGTTTAAGTCTTGTATTAAATTATCCAGGGCGGAATTATTATTGACCTCTTCATCTTCAGATATTAAATTTGTTGCATCTTGTTCTTCTGCAGAACTTCTTGAATCGCCTTCTCCATATCCTCTTCATTGTACCTGAACATTTGTCCCTTTATAGGCATACTTAATCTAAAATGTTATGTTTCAGTAGATGACATCCTAAAATTCTAGTAGATGACATTAGTGTCAACTACTAGATCCACTGAACTTGGTGCAATATTATTGATGGAGGATTATTTTTTTTTAATAATGAAAAAAATGCATTAGAAAACGTATTAAAATCAAGAGCCTGTGCATAACACTAGTAGTTGACATCAATGTCAATTACTAGAAAACTTGGTTCTCTTGTTTTAGTGTTTGACACCAAGCTTATTCCTCATTTAGAGGTTAGAATTCGTTTTTTTTAAAGAACATTCATTTCTCTTATACCTGCACATCAAAATGGTACAACTACAATCAAAATCATGCAAAGTTTAATTCAGAAATATTTTTTTTATAATCTTACCTTCTTATCACAAATATTAAGTAAATTCACAACAAATAAACTGGATTTGACCATGCAACACAAAATGGGCGCCAAAATGCGGTTTTGAGCCAGAATGATTTCAAAATTGGACAGTCACCTCACAGATGTTGATAGTTAGTCCTAGCGTTCACAGAATGTTAGAAATATTTTTTAATTTCCTATTTTGAAAGATTAAAATCAAGAATGTCAACTACTAACACGGTGTCAAGTACTAGTGCGTTTACCTTAATATGATCCTTACAACTAATTAATAAACACCGCTACCCTATCAATAATTATTATTATAACAAGTGTAGGTATGACATTTATAAACTAAGTATTTATTGTGATATTTCACGAAACAAATATGGATTAAAGCTAACTATTAATTTATAAACAATACTCGTCGATACTTTAAATTATGCGTATAAATTGCGACAAAGGCTGCTAATGTAATTATTTATAATAATTAATAAATTGTATTCTACATATGTAATCAGTTATGATTTTCTAGATTGTTAATCAAACCTGATTCTTAATACTAATTTAATTCAAGAAAACAATTAAAAATGTCACACTTTGTTGCCTACACGGAATTCTCACACACCTTTTACCAAATTTGCCAAAAATCACAAACAAAGAACATCTCATAAACCTTGAAACATGTATTTTAATAATTTTGCATATGGCGTGCCTTTTAGAATGTTTTAAACTAATTTTGCTGAAAATTTACATAATTTTCAAAACAAATACGTTTTTAATTTTATGTTTAATTTTTGACCCCTCAAATTGCGAAATAATTTCCACGTGCATATTTTAACATAATTTAACTGGATTGGGTAAATCACGTTACAAATAAATAACATATAGATGAATAATTGTTGTTAATTGTTTTTGCTGTGTAATTTGTTTACTTACACACGTGTTTTACTTTATTACCTTAATTACCTATCTTGAATTGAAAAAAATAACCTTTCATTTATCAATAAAGTCAATTTTTACTATTCCAATTTTGGCTAAAAAACGATTTTATTTTGTTGAAAACTTTATGAATGTGTACAATTTATTTTCTTTAGTTTAATTAGGAACCATAGCTACATTACCAATGATTCTATGTTAAAGTACCTACTTGATTAACAATATATATGTATATATATATGAATTTGAATGTTTGCATGCCAAAAAAAACAATGTTTCGACAATATCACAAAAACAAAAAGGTATTTCCACTAAACCTTACCCCACCTTGACAAAAAATCAGATGTGTTATTTAACAAAATAACAACTTTATCTGAAGTCAAATAGTTTAATTGCGACGTAATTTATAACCTTACAATATTCGTACATTGTGATGCTAAGAAGCTAAGAGTTTCAATACTCGTTACATTTTGAGAACATTTTAGAAAATAAAGTATGCAATTTTTGTGCATTTAAAATACGTGCTTGTTTAAGGTTACTATTCAAGTTTTACACAAAAAATTATTACTATATGCCAGGGATAGCGAACCTATGGCACGCGTGCCATGAGGGGCACGTTTTAAATTTTTCTTGGCACGTTTTGAGAACAAAATTTGTTCATCTTAAGCTAATTTTTAAGTTTAAAAAATTGCGTATTTTATTCCAATTAAAACATAACTTATAACTAAACTCCGTAAAATTTAATGTCTATGTTAGCCTTGTAATCATAAGCGACAAATTTTACAATTTTTAATAAATATCGCTAGAATTTTATCTAGGTGTTAAATATAAACAACGATAAAACTTCTTTGTTTGTAAAGCTTTTAATTTGTAATCTTGAATGTTTTATTACAAAGTTTAACTTAAGAATAAGCTAGATTTTGATACTATACAGACTTAAATATCTTGAACAATAATGATTTTAAAAAGAACCATGAAATTTTAAACAAAATGGCTTATTTTTGTAAATATAAAATTTACAACATAGAACCTTTTTAGTAATTTAATGCTCCAAATAAAATAATTCTATTTATAATTTTTGTGAACATCTATTTTAAGTATGCATCTTTGTTAGATTTTGATCTTTTATTTCTTAAATCGTACGGTACAGATATAATCTAATGAAAAAAAACGAGACTAAATTTATTTCTTAAAATATAACAATGTATAAAAAAATTTCTAAATAATGATTTACTTTTTTTATAATATTTTTTTATACTTTCATCTTCATAACATTTACAAAAATTTACTTGTGGTACATTACAATATGAAAAATTTTTTTTATAGTTTTTTGGCACGCATACTAAAAAAGGTTCGTCATCCCTGCTACCTATATGCTTTCATCCAAAATTTTACAGTATCAACTTTAGAAGCCAACTTGGTCACATTTGCCGATTTTCTAAGGTCGCGCCTGTTACTCTATGACGTTATAAAAGGTTTTCTATACAAGTTTTTATTGACATTTTGTTTGAGTTAAATACCTAATTTTTCATAGTATTTTTTTATATTTTATCTTGATATATAGGAACAAACACTTTATTATCATGAAAAACGCAGTTTTAGTGTCGCACCCGTTACAATAGAAATACCCAAAAGCTAATTAAGCAAAATGCTTGGTCTTGAAAAAACGGACACCCTAAGAATTTAAAAAACTATCCTGAATTTTTTGCAATATGAACTGTATAGAACCAAAGGTTTCCCGAGAAATGGATTGGTAGAAGAGGAATGGCCGGCAAGACCTCCAAATTTAACGACACTTGATTTTTTCTTTGGGGTCATTTAAAAACACTTGTATAGGTACAAAACACCTCCTGAAAACATTCAAGAGCTCGAACGAAGAATAATTCAATAATTTTTCATAATATGTTATATTATGACAACATTCAATGTTAAAAATCTTATTCATTGTTTATATTTAAATATTATTTATATTAATTTTTAATTTAATGTTTCTATAGATAATTATTGAGAATTTGTCAGGGACATTTTCCATTGTTCTTTTTTTTAATATGGTAGCTACTTTTATACATTGAAACTAAAAGCAAAGATTAAATATACTCTTTCTATAGAGTATATTTAATCTTTGCTAAAAGTCTAAACAAAGACTAAATAAAGTATATTTATAATTTATTTATTGCGATAAAAATTCGTAAATATCCTTGATTTTAAGTTTTGTTGTTTGTATAAAATTATCATATAAATAATGTATTATCCTGCAGAGGGATAATGTAAAATTATACTGTTTACATATATTTGAAAAAGGACCTTTATTAAGGATAAGGATTAGAGTGGCGCAAAAAAACCGACTATTTTTTTTTTTTGAGTCTCGAGTGAAAAAATGTTAGTTTTTTATGTTTTAAGAGGTCTCTCCAAAGGACAGCTCAAAAAAAATTTTTTTAGAGGTCGCTCCAAATTTTTTTAAATTTCAAAAATCGTCAAAATGTTGTATTGATTAAATAAAATTATTAAATTAAAAAAAAATTATGTTTTCTATATTGTGCTTGATTTTTAGTTCATCTCGTGGTGTATTTGTATCGATTATTGTACTAAATAAAATAAAAATGCGTGGAATTTTAATGTGAATATTAAAAGGTCGCTCGAAAAAATCTAAAGTAATGCACTGATAAATTTAAAAAAATTATGAGCGACCTTTCAAAATTTCAATTTTGATCTGAAACTTTCAGAAACTTATTTTTTTTATGTCTGTAAAATTATACCGTCCCGAGAAAAAAAAATCGATTTTTGAAGATTTTTGAAATTAAAAAAATTTTTTTTTGAGCTGTCCTTCGGAGAGGCCTCTTAAAACATCAAAAACTAACATTTTTTCACTCGAGACTCAAAAAAAAATAGTCGGTTTTTTGCGCCACCCTAATAAGGATAATTTAAAAAAAAGTCTACGAAAGGACTTACATCATCATCCTCGAGTTGTCCGTACACATCTAACTTGTCGATTCTGATTGTCCCTTGAAAAGGATAACACAAGGATCCCTGGGCGATGGTAGTGTTCGACCATACCGACACTTCAGGATCGGATTTTCTGCCGATGGCAGGATTACGCACGCACAAACTGAACTCCTGCGGAATCAAAACGCACGTCTCCATAATGATCGAGAGAAAAAGTTTCAACACATCGGGCACCGACTCGTATGGGGTTGGTTTGCCTTGTTTACGCGACGTACAGAGTCGTTCCAGTGACCGCAGCCTTGTGTGAATGGCACTGAACTAACATTGACCCTCAGAAAGAAGGAGTCTTGTGGCCACTTTGGAGTAGTCCCCACCCCGTTCGAGCGTGCACGTGGTGTCAGGTAGACCGTTCTTGCTTTACCGAAGTAACAGGTGCTCGAGTTTGTCTACGGTATGTAGTGCGAGCGCCGACGGATCCAGCGGGCCGAGCCCAAGCCCGGCTCCCTATGTTACTATAGTATATATATACTGTATATAGAAGGTAGCTGTTTTTGTTGCTGTTTTCGCTTCAGAGAAAACGTCAAGATTTTTCAGTTTTCAAGGGACATGATTCCCACATTGGTAACGCTGGTTTACGAATTAATAAAAAAGAAATGCCCATGCGGTGCCATTATTTATACCCACTCTTTATTTTTGTTGTTGTTTTTGTAGACAAAAATCACTGCAAATGCTGATAAAATCAAATGAAGTTTCGTTGCTTAATCCACTGTTGGGATCTCCAAAACACTAAAAATTAAGACGTCAATCCCTAGGGGAGAGTCTGGACACTGGGAGACAATGGACACTTTCAAATTTCGCAGTTCCAGTAATAATTTCAGGTTGGTTCTACTATTACAAATCGTCAGGTTGGTAAGGAATCAAATAGTGGTAGTGAAATGAGTTTAGGTGTAGAAGAGATAAGTGAAAAGTTTTTTATGTTATATTTTACTTTCCCCTTGTAAGCTTTTCTGCCCAGACCGTTGTAGGTAAATAATTTAAAGTTACCACATATTAAAGCATGTATAAAGGATGGAACTTTTGTTATATCCTTACTTTATTTCGTTGCTATATTTTGAAATTATAATTTTTTTTTTGTTCCACATCTTGTAGGGAGAGTTTGGACACACTGTCTAGAGTCTTCCTCTATTGTCCAAACATTGTCCCGGCACTACGTTAGCAAAATATTGCAAAAATTAAACCAAGTATACAGTCAAATTCCTTAAAATGCAGTTTCTATCATACGGATTTAAAGAAACAGATGAAGATGAAGCCTTGGTGGATTTTAAGGACGTGGTATTGGTTCTTTCCTTCACTGACGGAGTTCGATTCCATTACATGATTTACTTTAATTTTGATTTATCGCAATTTAGTATTGTATAAGTTTTGCACTGATTTTTTCAATAAAATTCCTAAATTTAAAATATTTTATAGTGTCCCCGTACGCTGTCCAGAATCTCCCCGTATGTGGGGTGACTTTGGACAGATGACCGAAAATTTTCAAAAATTCGTAGCAAACCCATGTTACGGTTTAAAGTGCACATATTTATCTCTTTGCGTTTTTAGAAGTCAACACTATTACCTGAAACTTTGAAATAATTACATTTTTAAGAGACCCAGGCAAAAAAATCTAAAAATTGTCCAATGTCTCCCCACTCTCCTCTTCTTTCCCCCCACATTCAGTTTTCAAGGATTCCACATTGGTAAAGCTGGTTTACAAATTAATACGTAAAAAAGAAATGCCCATTCGGTACCACTACACAGAAAAAAATAATCTCTTAAAAGAAAGAAAATCACTTTGATTCAAAAGATTTGCGCTTTTAAATAGGGCTAAGAGCTATTCGTTTAAGGATAATATCCTTAGGATATTACAATATTAGCTTAAATCAAGAGCAAGCGATTTCTTGGTAAAAGAACCAAAAATATTTCTTCGGAAGATATTTCTATTTTGAATGAAGAAAACGTTTTTTAGCGCAAAAAATGGGATTTTAACAAGAAAACTGCATCTCTTAATTGAAAAGCCTAGGAACTTTCTAAGAAAGAAAATTTGTCTTGCCACATAAGCATATACTATTGACCTAACCACATTTTATTTTGATTTTAGAGCAAATATCTCTTGGTCCAATAGTATGTATTGCTTTATTCAAAAGCTTCTGATCTTTACTGAAACTACCAGCGTTGTTAGTATTTAAGCTTAAATTCCCCTCACCACCTTTTGATTTTAATTATTAAAACCTTTAAACATTAAACAAATTAATTTATTTTTTTATTTAAAAAGAGTTTTAATGATTCCAACTCCACTGTGAAAGTACATACAACACGCCACAACACAACACAACCGGCAAAATGTATTTTAGAAATACCTATAATAGAGTTATAATATTATATCACTGCCCCTGGAAAATGGCGAATTGCAAGTTGCAATGATACAAAACGTACTAAACACGTGTGCCGCAAATGGTGTGCGCGTTTTGCATCCCCTCCCATGTATCAGAAGCTTCAATATTTTGTTAGAAAATTGGCATGCTATTGGGATAATTGTGATGTATCTTAAATGAATTGCGTAAATATGAATAATTTTCATAGCTTTTGAACAAAAACACTTTGCACTTGGTTGAAAGAAGAAAAATTCAAGAGATTTTGTATTTGTTTTCAAGATAACTATACTTCTTCCACTAAGGACTTTTCTTTAAGCAATAAATACTCTTTATCTCCACGCGGTCTATAATTTAAACTTTATTGTTGTCAACATTCGATAAAGAAATAACTTGTTATGGCCTAGGCCGATATTTTTATGAGGCAAGTAATTAGTTCGATTTTTTCTCGCTAGGGGTATTGTTTTGACAAATTAATCCTTTTCTAAGAAATTAACGTACTAAACTGGTTTAATTTATTTATAATAAGCACTAATTTGTTTGTTTTACTGTTAATGTTTATTATTTTTCATTAAATTATTGTAAAATTAAATATGAATAATAAAACAAAATGTGAGGTTAGGACATTGCAATTTGACGTTTCTGTGTATTTCACAGTTGTGTTTTCTTTTTCTACGATTTAAATTATCTTTAAGTTTTCAGTGAAATTAAATGTTAAACACAGCGTAAACATTCCAAACTACCTATTTTTTAATAAAAATGCAAACAAATTGAAATTAGATACCTATTTATTAAACAATTAATTGAATTCAATGTAATAACAATTTTCTTACAAAAATCCATTTCTACTTAAATCATGTAGCTAGGTATTGTCAAACTATTATAATAGTTTGACAATATAGTATACAGTATACTGCTTCTAAAAGGAATAATAATTATTGTACATTTAATGTAATCTTTAGCTAATAAATAAATGAGATTCTAAAAAGTGAGGTTAGGCCGCTTTCATGTTGAATTAAATTGACCTATATAAAGTGCTTTGAAGATAAAATGTTGTATGCCATTCGGCCAAGAAGTGTCTTTTTATGCTTCGCTCAATTGTAGGCCTCCGCTACGCGTCGGCCTTTAAACTTTGAGCTTAGCACAAAAAGCCTTACTTCTTAACCTAATGACATAAATAACTATTTATGCTAAAGTATTGTTTCTTGCCGCTAATAATTTTTTATCAAGAGAGTTGACTACTACTCTTTATTTTGGTTGCTGTTTTTGTAGACAAAAATCACTGCAAACCTGATAAAATTAAATAAAGTTTCGTCGCTTAATCCACTGTTGGGATCTCCAAACCAAAACTCAAAATTAAGACGTCAATCCCTACTTTCCCCCCACTTTCTCAACGTAGGTGTACATCTAATTATCAGTACGATAATTTTAACACTTTCTAATACGATTCTGTGATTTATACTACGTTTATTTCTTAGCCTATAACCGCATGAGTCAATTTGTAACGGTAGCTGTTAATTTGTGGTTAGTCAACGTTGATTTATTAGCTATTGTTACATCTAAGTAGGTATTGGGTTTGTTTTAAAAGTTTTAAACAAAACAATAATTCTGCTTTTGGGGAGTGGGGAACTTGGCTTACTCGAATAATTATGATTTTTTTAGCGTTTCCGCAGAAAAATATGTCGATGGTAATTTGTCTGGCGGTATATACTTATATATACCTATATAAATTTTTAGTACCTACTTGACTATAATTAATGAGGATTTTCAATAAATATATTTATCTATAGATGCTTTATTTATCCAGGGAGTATTATAATTATAACATGTATCCATAAATCAATCATGGCAATGTATAATTAATCTTGAATCATTAAGAAATGAACATATTACGCCATATAACATCTGTTTTGTTTATTTGAATTCAAAATCATGTTTTGACGAAAAAAAGTTTTTAGCCAAAATTGAACATCAACAATGTTTGTCCAATTTAAATGAAATTAAAAAAAAATTTAACTTCATTTTTTAACTTTATTGTATTAAAATTTTAATGCAATCAAATAAATAATTTCAAGATGGCCCTCAAAAAAACCGCGCGGGTCAAAACATAACAGTCTTGAAAATTTGGAACTTAAGGCTTTTCAGGTTCTGTATCTGTCAAAGTATAGTCAATGAAAGAAATAATATTTATAGTGTTACCGCTTATGTTTAAACGTTAAAAGTTAATAAATCTTTATAATATCACAATAACAATGGTTGGTTTAAGAATTTAGGAATATAAATACTGCATTTAATGAAATTCCAAAGTGTAAGGTGCAATACCTATAAGTGATATTTTTGTGCATTGGGTCTACGTTTCTCCATAAAATAGTTTTAACTACACAGCATTTATTAAAAAAAATCTAACTTCTCTATTATGAAATAAGAATATCTGTATCAAAGGTAGGTAAGAACTATAAATCCGGAACAAAAAATATCATCTAATTTTGTATTTTAAGGTTAGAAAAATCTATTTTGACCAAAATAAATAAGTGGATTATTTGGAAGAGTATGTTAACCCAGACCGCAAAATCACATTCCCTGCACATGCCAGGAATATTCCCAGGAATATTCCAATCGTCCCAGAATATTCCCAGGAATATTCCTGGCATAATCAAATGTCCGCTTTTTGATTACCCAGGCATCATAAAAAGAATATTCCATATATCTGCCTGCAGAAGACAGTCTTCTGAAGACTCAAGGATTATTAGGGGAATATTCCTTGATATAATTTGGGGATTATTCCCAGCCCATATTGCCTCTTATACCCAGGAACTTAACTTAAGTATAGCCATTTTGAGTTACTGAGTAGATCAGTCCCACTCTAATCATTGTTTGGCTGTGCCATCACAGACGCACATCTCCAACTAATATTATTAACCTATCGGTATATATATATACTATACTATATATAGTTATCAAGCGTGCGTAAGCAACGGTGAGAGGTATTGCAACTAAACTAATGAATATTCACTGGGAATATTCTTAGATGATGCTTGGAAGTTTTAGAGGATCATTCTAGGAATATTCCCAATGAATATTCCTAGAATGAAGCGGAATATTCCTAGGCGATACGGAATATTCCTGGAATATTTTCGAACCTTCATTGCAGTCTGGGAATATGGTCATAAATAAATATAGGTATACCATTGAGTAAACACTTTACTCAATGGGTATACTAAATAATTGTTGAATATGGTTCAAATTAAATTGAAGCTTTTATACTTCTAATGACAAAACTTCTGCATACCTCTCGGCATTCCTACTTTAAGTTAGATTATAAGAAAACAAATAATTTTTAGAGAAACTTGCAATGTCAAAATATTTTATACTTCTATGACATGTGATTTATTAAAATTTTTAAAGTTATAATGATTTTTCGATGTAGATCAAGTTCAGTCGAAGCTTTTTAACTATTATTTGTATTGACAAAACTTTATGTAGGTAGGTACACTTTAAGCTGGATAAGAAAAACTACCACATTTTTAAATAATCCAAAATACTTATTTATTTTGGTCAAAATAAATTTTTCTAACCTAAAAATACAAAATTAGATGATATTTTTGTTATAATATATTAACCTTTAATACAGATATTCTTATTCCATAATAGAGAAGCTAGATTTTTTTAAATAAGTGCTGTTTAGTTAAAATTATTTTATGGAGAAAACCAGATATTTGGACCAAATGCACAAAAATATTACTTATTTGTCACCATACACTTTAGAATTTCATTAAATGCAGTATTTAAATTCTTAAACCATCCATTGTTATTCTAATGTTATAAAGATTTATACATTTTTAACGCCTAAACATAATATTATTTCTTTCGTTGACTATACTTTGACAGATACATAACCTGAAAAGCCTTAAAAGCCAAATTTTCAAAAGACTGCGTTCCGTACGTGGTCTCGTGGTGTGACTTTGAGGTGTGGAGCATAGTACCTAGGTACATGTGCAAAAAATAACTATAATATTACCAGAAATCTATTATTATTGTTATTTGGATTCCATAAATAGGTATTACCGATATTTGGTTAAAATTAAGAAATATTTTTTTACTGTGTTTAGGCAATTATAATTTTTTTTAAATTTCATTTAACTTGGAAAAAAGTTCTTCGTGTTACAGCTCTTGGAATTTTAAAATTTTATTTAACTTATTATCTTTGCCAAATTATGAACATGTTGGAACCATGGTATAATTTTGTAGTTATTAGTTATTATTAGGCTCCAAATCAACAAACTGACGTTCCTTTAATAATGGCATTTCTTGTTGCCAAATTTGTAAAAACAAATCCGCAAAAAATCTGTGTATGCACGAACGTGAAACATATATCAATATTTAAGTCAAACAAACAAACACGACTTCTGGGATCGTCCCTGCTCGTAAAAAGAAATCGCATCCGGTGGCGCAACAAAAATCGGGCAACCTGCTGAAACGGCAGCAGCATCGTCGCCGACTGCGATGCCGCGACTTTGCACCTGTCGCGCGGCGATCTTGGATGCCCAGGGGCGGAGCTTGAGCCCGAGCGTCGGCCAATGGCGTGCGGGAGGATTACAGGTGAGAGGCCAATGGGAGAGGCTCGTATCGCCTATTACTCGCCTGACCATTTGCATAGGCGGTGGCTGCCGCTGAATTATCGCAGCGTTTTGCCCGTTGTATTGGCGTCGTAAGGTTTTCCAGATGTGTAATTTATGCGGATTATTGTTCAGCGCTCAGTGGAGGATGCTGGTTTGTTGCATGGGGAGAATCAATTGATTAAATGATATATTTTATATACATACATATAGGTAGGTTTTTTTAAGCAAAATTAAAGGTTTTAATAAAACCGTTTTATAAGGAAACGCATTAAAAATCAAACATAAACTTAATTTTTAATTAAAAACAAATTTAAAAATTAGAGCCAAAAAATGTGTAAATAAAACGAATTATCAATTTTTTTATGTAGGAAATAAAAATAATAAAAACGGCGCGGAGTTTCAAAAAAACTTTATTATTTATTTACTTTTCAAAAAATTAATAAAAAATGTGTGCCATAATTATTTAATTAGGTATATAGGTAGAGGAAGTTAGGGTATTTTGGAATACCTAGTAGTTTAAAAAAAATAGCAAAAAATTTAAATTTAAATTATTTCGATTAAAATAAATAACATGTCCAAGATTTACATTTGTACTATGCCATACGAAAATTTAAAACTATTTAAAATACTATAAAAGGATTTTTTCACTAATGAAAAAATCATGAAGTTAATTTGGAATACCACCAATTTGGAATATTTCAAAGTAGCAGCAAATGTTTTATATTAAAAAGGTTAATAAAACATTTAAAAAGGTAACCAAATATTAATTAAAAGAGAAAATTGGATTGATTATCAAATATTACAAAAAATGAATATAATTTGGAATATTTCAAATTTGCATTATTTATAGTATTCCAAATTAGCAATATAAAGACCTACGCCATAATATGTAAAAAAAGTAAATGCTTTAACATATCAAAAAAGTACAATTAACAACTAAAAATATATTTTTTTATATATAACCCTTTACTTACCTGAGGATACAATTTAAGTTAATTTAAAGATAAAAATCGAAGCTATATTTGCCGATTTAATTACCACTAAAAAGTTTTAGTTACCCCACAATTAATTTTTCACATGTGTTGGCTCTCTACCATAAATCAAAATATCTACAAAATCACATGTCCACAAAATACAGGCTATTCTAGTAGTTTATTTCATATTTAAGGAGATGGCGCTAAGCATAGCTTCAATATTTAAGTAGGTATTCCAAATTACCAACAGTATTCCGAATTACCCCCACTTCCTCTACATAGGTAATAGTTATTTGTTTTACAAGTGTTGAAAAGCGACTTTTTCATGCGAGTGTTTAAGTTGCTCACGAGGCCGTTAGGTTAAGACACAATGTTTTTTCTACGACCCTTTTACTTTTTAATATTTTCAAATACTAAACAAAATAACCTAAAACGTGTTTGACAGCTCTGCTAAAATTACTTTCATCTTATTCTTTTAATTTTTAAGGTATAAGTTACTTTAAATCAATAAACTTACCTTTTCAATTAAAATAAAGGCACAAAAAATTAGAATTTATTATACAAACACAATTAATTTTGTTCCAAATGATATACCTAGGTACAAATTTTGAAACGAATGTCAAACGATGCTGTCAATTTCTTTTCACACAGACCTGTCACTTTTCACACAGACCTGTCACTTTTCACACAGAAATGTCACTTTACATTCGTGTTTCGCCTTGCAAATGAAAAAATTCATTTTCTAAGCAACGATGCCGTTACGAAATGTGACTTTTACATAGGGGTCGTAGAAAAAATGTTTTGCAGAAAAAACAATATGTAAGTAAAATTTACTAGTTTTACCTACATATACATATACATATACATATACATATTACATATATACATGTACATTAGGGTGTCCCTTATTTTTTATTTTTTTACGCATACCCTCTAATTATATTTATTACGTGTTTATATACTCCCAGTAAAAATTTCAGCTCATTCTATAAACGGGAACCCGTGCCGACTTGCATCTGAACCCTCCGTGAGCCAACGTTATGCGCGCGGTATTTTGTAACACGGTTGGCCGCGAGGTCTTCGATCGTAAGTCATTTTGTGTTTGTTATTATGTGACCCTTATATTATAAATTATTGACAAATGTTAAAATATAGTTTTATTTATGTGTATACTTTGATAAAAATGTATTTTTTCACAGGGAGTGGCTAGTTACCCGGAAGGGTCTAGTGAATATGCCGTAAACTCTGAAATTGATAAACTTAATGGGATTTACTCTAAATAACTAAAAGAGTCTATTGTGAGAGATGACTACCGAAAACTGTCTGAAATATTTTTGGGAGGACATCAAGAAAAGAAATGCGTATAAAAAGCTGAAATTTCATATAACAGTATATTTTAGCAATACTAATTAGTATATTAATATATTTAAGGGATAAAATCAACTAATTTTTTTTTGGTTATTTTTTAGCTGTCATTCAGATATAATAAAAAATAGAGTTTCGGGTAATTAGTTTTACAGCCTATTCACCCGACACTTCCGGGTAACTAGCCACTTCCTGTAAAAATATTCATTTTTATTAAAGTATACACATAAATAAAACTATATTTTAAAATTTTTTAATAATTTATAATATAAGGGTCACATAATAATAAACACAAAATGACTTACGATCGAAGACCTAGCGGCCAACCGTGTTACAAAATACCGCGTGCCTAACGTTGGCTAATGGAGGGTTCAGATGCAAGTCGGCACGGGTTCCCGTTTATAAAATGAGCTGAAATTTTTACTGGGAGTATATAAACACGTAATAAATATAATTAGAGGGTATGCGTAAAAAAATAAAAAATAAGGGACACCCTAATGTACATATTTTAAAATAAAAGCTTAATATAAGTTGATACGATTCAAAAAAAATAAATATATTGAATTTAGCACTATGCAAAGTTCGATAAAAAAATTTTAGTTTAAAAATTCTTCGAGCGATGGCGCCACCTGTTTATGAATTTTGTTTGTGTATGTTTTAAATACCTACATATCATTAATAATATCGATTAACCACGGTAATTACAGCCGTATCTAAAAAATACGTGTGCAAATGATGATTTTTTCAATTTGAATTCTTAAATAATGCAACACACCTTACAAAAACAAAAATCATGAACATGTAGCGCCATCGCTCGGATACTTTTTAAACAAAAAAAATTATATCGAACTTTGCATGGTGCTAAATGTATACATACAGCCCGTTCAGAGTAAAACCGAATATAGGGAAACGTTTTAGGCGTGGCCTCGCCCCCCTCCAACGCGCGTCACAGTAGCTTGTGTGATAAACGACATGACGAAAGGTCGAGCAGGTAAGACGACCTTAAAAATTAAATGATAATATTGCCAAAAATCTCATTAGCATTGTAGGCTATTTGCTTAGCTACTGTGTCGCGCGTTGGAGGGAGGCGAGGCCACGCCCCATACATTTCCCTATATTCGGTTTTACTCTGAACGGGCTGTATATATTTTATATTTTTTCCAATTGTATCTACTAATATAAAACTTATATTTTGAAATATATATGTGGGTATGTAGTAAATGCAAAATTGTTTTACCTGCAAAACATTTTATATATCGAATGAAATAATTATGAAACATATAGGTATTTCACTTGGTTTGACTCAAAAACAATATGACCTATACCTACATAGGTACCTATACCTACTTAATGCATATTATGCATATAATTTTATCATCGCGCATGGTAGCGCTGTCTCTCTCTCGCTTCGTATGACGTCCAATGTAAAAAAATGTAATTTTGGGGAGCGCGTTCGCGTTTTATTAAATTTACAATTTACGATTATGACAATAATTGTCATCCGTTTTAATAATTATTATTAAAACCGATTGTGAGAGAAAATTGTTTTGAGATAGTGTTTCTAAGTCATTGTGCCAATGTTTTTTTTTAAACTAAGTATATGTATATGCAGCGCAAATAAAATAATTACCTATTGTTTTTTGTTATGCATCCATGGATATTATTTTAAAAATAATAGAAGTAAAAGTTATAAACAAATTGACAACGTTGTAGAACATTTTTTTAAATAAATATTTTTATTTAGGCTGGTTTTTGAATTATCGAACTTCTTTTGTTTTTATATAAACCTTTTTAACTCCGTTATATAACGGCCATAAATATTTATGGCCGGATTTTAAAAGAATTAAGTTTCTTGCAATTTTTAATTTAATTTCAAGAATTTTTGTGTTAAACATTAAAAAAATATACTATACAGGGTGTTCCAACGAAAACTTGTACCCCCCTAAATGTTTTAACGGGTGAATGTGGACAAAATTCCTTGGACACATCAATTTTTATTTCTAGGGAGACGAATTTTAATGTACGCTTCACGCCCCCACCCGCACCCCCTCGCTGTCAAAATGACAGGTGCCTAATGACATATGTTAAAATGACAAGTGCCTGAAATACATCTGTCAAAAAAATGTTCCAAAATGACAGCTCTCAAAATGAAAGCTGCCTGAGTGTCCTGTCAAAATGACGAGGGTCATAATAACAGTTGCCGAAAAAACATTGTCCTTTATTTTTTCTTAAATCCACTCTAGCAAAGCCGCGGGTATACAACTAGTGAATGATACCTTTTTATTAATATTAATTAAAAGCTGATTCATAACATTTGGAACGATACTAATCCACATTTGTTTCATGAAACTCACATTCTATAATTTACAATTTTTCTGTTATTCATTTAATTTACAAATTCAAATAGCAATTTCTCGAAAACTAACAGATTTTTGAAAAAATTTCACAGAATCTTATTTATTTATTTATTTATGTATCAAAAGATATTATATAAACCTGCGACCCTCGTACTTTTAAGTATACTTGCCTATAGGCAACCCAGATGACACATAATAAAGATACTTTTATCGCGATTAGGAAACAAGTCGTATCAATATCGTTTACATTTTAAACACTTTATTATAAAAAACTGAATACATTTTGCCTATACTAAATTACAATCTATTTACGTTTTATCTGTCAAGCTTGACAGATAAGTAGTGGTGAGACTTGGCAACATCCAGTACAAATGAACATGACTGCGGATTAGTTATTTATGTGAGCAAATGGTATTAGAAAATAGTATAAAATGTACAAAGAAGACAAATAGACCAAAGTAATGAACAGCTGTAGTGTAATATTTAGCCAGAGAGAAGAAACAAAACGATGTCTAATTGAATCGTTCCGTATACATCCAGTTTAACTCTTTGTGAGTACAATGGTTTAACCTTGATATTTGTTTATTTACTTTGTGCAAGAAATTGTCACATTATTAAAGAGTATACATAGAAGGATTTTATTTTGTTTTCTTTGTTTTAGAGCCAAATACCAAAAACACTGGTATGGATACTTCTTTATCCAATTAAACATAAAATAATGAGGTTTGAAATAAGCTAATAATTTTTAAAAAGAAGAAAATGGGCTGTGTCAGCAGCAAAGATATAAATGACACGCACCCAAACATATTCCAAGTGGCCAATGTGAACGATTCCGGCGTCTCTATCTGCCCAGGAAAACTACAAGTCACCGACACCGAACTAGTCTTATACCAAAGAAACAAAACACCAACCAGGTGGCCGTTAAGATCGCTCCGAAAGTACGGCTTCGACTCCGACGTCTTCAGTTTCGAGTGTGGCAGAAGATGCGCCACTGGAGAAGGCATTTACGCCTTTAAAACGCGCAAAGCCGAGCAACTCTTCAACCTAATGCAACAAAAGATAAACGGGAACACTAGCACCGAAGAGAATGGCGGCTACAACTCGCCAGAGACGAACGGCGTGCCCCAAGCGTGTCCTTTCAGGATTCCGTCCCAAATAGAATCGATAGCCATGCCCCAAAATGTGAATCGGCACGACAGCAGACCTGGGTCCATTGTGGGGCTGGCAACGCCCTCTCCCCCACCGATAACCGATCCTTGGGAGAGAAACAACAACCAAAGACACCAAGAACCGACGTACTTGAACGTTAACCCCGCTCGAGCCGAGATGAGAAATTACCAAAACATTGAGGTTGCAGCCACATTAAGTGAGGTTATCGACGCGGAAAGTGATCCAACTCGCGCCTACATGAACGTGGAAGCCTTAAATCACAAGCCCAACGAACAGGCTCGAGACTATGCCAACATAAACCCAGATGATTGTGATCTACCGGCACCCAGCATAAATTACGCTGCTCTGGATTTGTCCTCGTCCAGCAGACACCCGAGCAACACCGAATCGGCCCCCGGCAGCCCTTTGAAGCAAAAAAAGAGCTACGCCACGATCGACTTTCAAAAAACTAACGCTCTCTCGCAATCCATCAACCCCAGTATAGACACTGAGGAAGGCAGCAGGAAAACTAGACACAACTCAACAATCAGTGACATTACAACAAGACACAGCAATTCCGTGAGTGATTAATAGTGATTTAACAGTGATTTATTTGCCGTTAATCAAGCAACGTTGCCTAATTTTGCAAATAACGGCGATTGGCGAAACCGCGATTTTTAAGAATAAGCGAAATCACCTCTAAATATTCGCTTTCTTTGGGGAATCCAAGCCAAATAATTTTAATAATTATCAATTCCATCTTTCTACTGTTTTTTTTAAGTTTTTCTTTTTCTTCTTTAATAATTTTAAACTGATCAAGATTAAGAGAAACTAAGTTAAATTCACCCCTTGTAATCTTTGGTATTTATTGTGGATTTGGTGCTGGGAATCCAATTTTGTTTTTCCTGTGTCACAAGGTCACTTATATTTCACACTGTCTCATAGAGCGATGTGTGCGTCTTGAGGAACAAAACCCTAAATAAAATCAAGGATAATATAATAATCTTCTTCTTCAATCTGAACACAGAAGCACTGTGTTCAGGGGTAATGGCCTTCAGCTTAATTATAAGCTATTTAGCCAGCTCATTATGTTTCTTGAAAATTAAGTCAATTAAAAGAATGTGAGTACAACTAATCCCTTGAATAATTTTATATTATTATTGTTCATAGTTCATTTTAATATTATTTTATGTCTAATTTCTTTTTTCATTTTTTTCAATTCATTTAATATTCATCGTGGAAATCATTCGCGAATCAATTAATCTATTGTAGATTTTGTATAAATGGTACTGACCAGCGTATTTTTGTGCTGGGAGTTTTATGTTGTCCCATCAAGGAAGAAAGCAATTTATGTTCCAATACTCTTTCATCAAGCAACACAAAACCACAGAATTTTGTGACAAAACTGATATAATAATCTTCTTCTTCTTCTTCTTTCAACTAGGGCGGATTTATGGCTTATAACCACCGCCCTTATGGTCCTGGACATAAGTCCTTATTAACCAGCTACTAGTTTTAACGTCCAATGATTTCAGAAGAACCAAAAACCATTGGACAACGGAGGAGCGTTTATTCAAAAAGGGACATGTCCATTTTAGCGATTTTCAGAAATAAGTCAAAAGCAAAAGAATTCTGTTATTTTTGACTTGTTTCTGCAAATCGCTAAAATGGACATGTCCCTTTTTGAATAAACGCTCCGTTACGGTTGTCTAACAAACACGTGGACACAAATAGGTTATGTACCTTAAAATTTATAAATTTATATAAATTCCTCGAGGAACGAAACAGGAATATTTCTATTCCGGGAATCCAATTTTGTCCCTCCTAGGTCGAAGAGTCACCTATATTTCTCACTTTTCATTGAGCGGTCCGTACCCTAGCAGTGCTAGGCTAGCACCAACAAATCGAACAAAATGATATAATAATCAAGTATTCTTGTAAGCATTTTAAGGTTAATTTGTTTTTAAAAATTCCTGACAGTCGCAAAAAATCCCTAGAACTGGGGAAATATCCCCAATTAGTTGACAACAGTGATCTAATTAGATTATTTAAATTAACCTTTTAATAGTAACAAATCTTACTAGTTTATTTTTTTATTCGAAATTTGACGTCAGAAATTTGGGGGTTAAGTTGGCAAATACTAGGGACCATAATATTATAATTTGCTACATTATGTTTATATGTTTATAAATTTTAAAATGTCAAATATGAGTTATTTAAAAATGAAATAACTTTACCCTTGATAAAATATAAGTGACTTTACCGTATTTCCAGCGTAAATATACATGTATTTTTAAATAATAATATTCGGCTTGTCCTTTCAAAAAGGAATGCAGGAATTTATGACAAAATTAAAAAAACATTTGATAAGTTAATATGAATTATATTACTTCAAAAATATCTTTTAGCTGGTTAATCTTTTCCTCCTCTGTGGCATTGAGAATTATTTCTCAAAATTAAATGTAAAAGTATTTAAATTAAGGCCTTGGACAGGAGTACCAATTTTAAATATTAAAAATACCAAAGTATGGTGACATACAGTACCAACATAACCAAATAAAAAAAAACTTCGCGTTAGCGCTTAAAAATCGCCGTTATTTAAAAATCGCGATAACTGTTGGCAAACATCACGGTTTGGCTCATCGCTAGTGATTAATCACATCGAGTTTTTATAATTTTTGTGATAACTGTAAAAAATTACCCATCAGGATGACACCATTCTGTTGTGCTTAGAAAAAAACTAAACATTTTTACCCAGAATATCAGGGGAGGCCATGAAGCCATTTGTATACTTTTAAAACTGTTAATGGACAGAACAATCAGATTACATACTATCATGTGACGTCATTGTATGTAATTGACAAAATCGTTTTTTTTCATTCTGGGTCTCATAAATTATGAGTCATAAAATGTATGTATGCCAAAGTAGTTGATTGTACCTGTTCTACTGTAGGTAATTTGTGAACTTAGTAACGAATCCATTACCATTAATGCCAAATATCTTGCTAATTCTTTTTACAAACAAATGACCAAATATTTTTCTTGCCCATATACATCACAACAATTGTTATAGTTTTAAATAGTATGTATTTTAGTTATTGTTAAGTATTTGTCTTCCATAAAAATAATTATTGCCTAAAAATGCTCAGTTGTAATGTTGCTCATGTTAGTTTTTTGTATTTTTGACAATAATTTATAAACAAATTATTTGTCAAGCTAATTAAGACAGCCAATTCATTAATTAAAAGTTAATTACTTTTAACCATATAAAAGCCAAAGTTTATTTTTTTAATTAACAGTTTTACTATCTATATTTTTAGAGTGCATGAGTCTATGTATGCACTTTACAAAGGTTTTTTTTATAACAAACCAAAAATATGTTTTTATCTTTATAAAGTATTTATTAAATAAATACTATTCAATACTGTGTATATTTTTGTCGAATAATAAAATGATAAGTAAAAGGTCAAAGTAAATTACTTTTATATAAATTTTAAAAATCGTTACAATTAATAACAATTTGTTATTAACAAATACGAAATTTGTTTTTGTGATTTTTGTTAAAATTATTTTTAAGACTGATTATATTGTTAAAAAGTTAAAAATAGTTTAGCTAAACAATTTAGAGGTGTGTAGCACAATAGGCAAATGAATCAATTTTTGTTAATCAAATTTTGTAAGGCATCACATTGTAATACTTATTCATTTGCCTATTAATAATTTATAGGTAATATTGATTTATCGTGATGTGTTATTTTCCACATAGAAAACCCCAGTGCAATGTTTTTATTAGGCAACTAAAGAAATTTACGTTTTTCGTATCGCGTTGTGTTTTAGTATTCCGTAACGGCGCTAGGGGGAGATGTCAAGGATTTTTTCTTACTTTTTACAAGCAAATGTTAAAAACTATTTTTTTTGTTCTGTAAAGTAATTATTAAAAAAATGTTGCTCATTCAAAATTCTGAAAAAGTGCGTTACGTAATACTTGAACGATGACTGTAATTTAGGAATATTTATGTGTAGGTATGACTTTTTGTCATCTTCTTGGGTAAAAAACCTGTAAAACATGTTTAAAACCTAAAACGAACGAAATTAAATAATAAGTAAACCTGTGCATGCCAAAGATTTGTCATTAAAGTTATAAATTTTTAAAGAAATATATTTAAAAACAACATTATTTTAGCATGTTATACAAATTTACGGCAGAAAAAATAGACAAATGTAATTATATATGTATTTAATTTTTAATAAACCATATTTTAGGAAGGTACATGCCTTTGATTTTAATTGTTTAAAAATGTATTTTGTTAGAAAATTTAAAAAGAAATAATTTATAAGTGAACAACCCTCGTATAGTAACAAAGATGAATCCGGCAACACAGCAAACATCCGTCATATGACGTTTGGTTGGTAACATTTATGATCTGTGTTGGTAGCACTGCATTGTGAAGTTGTTTGGGTGCGTTGTTTACGGAATTCCAATAAAAAATAAAAACTTCGCCTTCCAACTGAGAAAATACTATGGCCCAACGTTTTCCGGGCGCAGGGCCGCCACCGGGACCTGGGGGGCCTCCCCCTCAAAGGTACCCGCAGCCCCAGAACCCCGCTATGAGGCCCTATGCTCCGCAAAATTTCCCGGTAAGTTTGAAGACCTGTTTTTGTGCATTGTATTGCTATTTGTCTATTTTTGCCTGTATTTTCATAATAATGGTATTGTTTAAACATTGATTTTCGCATTTAGCTCAATTCATAAGCTTTTGTATTATTTGGGTGGATTAAAGGAAATAGTTGTAAAAAAAATATTATAGATTTCAAAGTGCTGCTTTAAAAAGTATACCTTACTACCTACAACTACACCACTGGTAAGTGGTGCACAGAGGCAGCCTCACTATACAACCATAGGTATTGGTACAGACTGTTTTCTCTGACTACCGTAAAGTCAGGGAAAACAGTAATGCAATGTCCAACATGACCAAAATTGTCTTAAAATGTCCTTAAAGCTATTTAAAATGACCCAAACTGTATCTAGGGCTGCCAGATTTTCAAAATTAAAATGCGGGAGGTTAAAAAAATTAAATTTTATTCAGACAAAATCACAGAACATAAGACAAAATCATATATTGGTCAAACTGTTTGTTGACTCAAACAGGAGATTTCAACTTTTAATCGAAACTAATAGTTATACATATCTTTATGAGTATTTAAGGCTTGTTCCCACACTTTTAATTATTTCGTTTCCATTATTAGCCAAAAATTTGGCAAATTCCTGACAAGATTCCGTAAAGTTATGTTTAACCATTAGTTCCGATTCCAGAGTTTCCAGGGAAAGTGAATTTCTTTCTTTTCTCCATGCAATTACCATTAAAAAAAAAATAACTACCGTAAAACGAAAAAACAAGTTTTTCGTAAATTAAAAAGTTTATATATGAATCACACACACCATATTCTTTTTCTAGTACCGCACCCTGGCGGAAATAAGGTAAACGTAAAAATGTTTTCTACAGTACGAAGTTACAAATTTTTCAATAGAGTGCTCTGGCATAGGTATTTGTCACATTGTGGTATTTGTAATACAAATATATTTGAATACCTATGCTAGCACACTATTAACAACTTTATAAAAAAAAATTGAATAAAATAAGGTGGATTAAAGGAACTTGACTCGGAACTTGATGAAGCTTGCCAAAAAACGGGAGTTAAGGGAGGTTTTCAAGGAAGTCGGGAGCTTTAAGACGTCTTTTAAAAATCGGGAGGCTTGCTGTAAAATCGGGAGACTCCCGCCCAAATCGGGAGGTCTGGCAGCCCTAACTGTATCAGAACTGTCTAAAATGAACAAAAATTGTCTGAAAATGTCTGACAAAAGACTATAGTTGTAGAAACACCTTCTTTCTCTTCCTTATGGAGACAGTAAAATTGATCTTTATCATATTGTAATACTGTGTACTTTTCTAAAAATCTAGAAGCAGAAACAATTTTTTACCATATTTATTTCTTCATACTTCTAGGTGTTTAAAAAAGTAACTTTCTTTTTGTCCTAAAAAGTGCAAAAGTGACATTTAACAGTATCAACAACAATTATTGTTGTTAATACTGTTAAATTTTAAGGTTGCATAGTTTTTAATTAATTCAAATTAGAGCCTATTATAGGCTCTAATTTGAATTAATTAAAAACTATGCAACCTTATAATTTTAATATGAAAAAGTATTAGGTAAATAAAGTAAAACCTTATGTTTTACTTTGTAGCCTAGACCTCAGTATAATGCACCACCCCCAAATATGCAATCTAGTGGAGGAACAATGATCCAAAGACCTCCTCAAGCTCCTTACTCTCCAATGAGGGCAGGACCTATGCCACCACAACCTGGTGTAAAAAGGCCTGCTGATAACAGAGGGCCAATGCAGGGACCAAAAGCGTAATTATTTATGATAGGTGCCATTTTAATTCAGGCAGCAAAGTCAACATTATAACATTCTCAATTTTTTTTTATTGGACCTGTGGTACACAAAATTAATTAAAAAATTTAAATCTTTAATAGATCTGATATTGCTGCCTGAATTTATATGGGACTAATCCAAAACAAGAATGCATATTTTTTAATTATTTTTAGTGAATACGGCCATACCAGTAAAAAAAAGAAGAAGCTGGCTGACAAGATTTTACCCCAGAAAGTCAGGGATTTGGTGCCTGAAAGCCAAGCTTACATGGATTTGTTGGCTTTTGAGAGAAAATTGGATGCTACAATCATGAGGAAAAGATTGGACATACAGGAAGCCTTAAAACGTCCAATGAAGCAAAAAAGGAAATTAAGAATTTTTATTTCGAACACTTTTTATCCAGCTAAAGAAGCATGCGCTGATGGTCCTGAAGGACCAGGCCAAGAAGGGTAAGAACTAAGACTTTTTGGTTTATTTTGTTTAAGATTTTTTTTTTGTTTGATTTTTCTATGGTTTCATTTTCTATGTTTTTTATGTCTATGGTTTATATTTCTGTTTTATGTCTACTTTTTTGGTCTATTTTGTTAAATTTTTCTATGGTTTCTTTTTCCATCTTTTTTTTTGGGTTTAAATCAGTTATATAAATTTCATATTATATAGTGCCTAGAGAAAGACTTTGTATACAGGGTGTCCCAGAGCCAAAGCCCCCTTGATAGGAAAGGAGACGCCAAATTAAAAAATTAAAAATTTCTAGCTAATGGTGTAATAAAATAAGAGCCAAAAAGCGGCAGCCAATACTGAGAGCTCTCGCCTAGGTCAAAATGCTAAATCGGGAGAAAGTATCGTTTAAAATCGGTAGAAACAAATAAATTATGAATCGGTAAATAAACATTTTATTTAAAAGGAAATACAAACAATAATAAAAAAGGCTAAATATTGAGTGTAAGGTACCTATAGTAATTATTGTATTTCAAACCAATTTGTTCAGATTAGATTAACTCTGATAGTTCATTTCATTAATTTTATTAGTTTAATTATTTTTCACTTTCTCTAAGTTTACTTTTAGTAAAATATTGTAATCTAGAGTTCTAGTCTGTTTTGTAAACTAGTCCTCTTTAATTAAATCTCTGGATTAAGTTTAATTACCTATTTTTAATTTTCCTTGTTTTTTCTTTTCATTTTTATTGAAAATTCTTTGTTTGATAATATATTTATATGGTTTGAAATATCGCTTTATTGCTACTGTCTTATAAGAAATAACCCTGAATCAATTTAAGTACATAAGTGTTAAAGAGTTGATTATGCTGGTTGCAATTCCACCCAAAACCTTCATTGTTGTAATCATAATAGGAGTGACAGACTTAATAAATTCAGAAATTGTTTGATAGTTTTAAAAAAATATTCCATTAAATATTTAATTTTTTGACCATAGTTCCCAGTATCAAATGTGATATTATTGCCAAAAATCGGTAGAAACAAATTATTGCCAAAAATTCATAGAAATACCGAAATTTCGGTAGGTTCGACTACACTGGGTTAAACGTAGGAGCTTTAAAAATTGCTGGGAAACGATAGAACATTGTCTTTTGTCCGACTGTTTACTAACCTTTCAAAAATAAATGTCATACTTCAGGACGCCAATGTTTTAAAATCTCTAGCAACCAGTGGTTGCCAACCACTACAAAATTCCACTCGCGTAAAATGAACGTCCTTTATAACCCGCTGAACTGTAAACGGTAAATTCGCGTGCAACTTTCCTTATGCTCTTCCTACTATTTGCATCAAAGATATTGAAAATATCTTTTTTATTTTCCGCTGTTCTAATGCGTTAAGAAGCACCTTCAATTTCGTTACAACGCAGAAGAACTTCGAATATCGTTTTTTATTCTTATCTCGCTTAATTTTAATGTTTTCTCTGGCGCGTGTTCTGGGACACCCTGTATACTAGATCAAATGTCAAATTATTATTAACTCCAGTTTAAAATACAGCTAAAATGTTATCATGTCAGTTGATACTTACCTAAAAATGACAGAATTTTGTAAATATTAAAATTAAATGCTTGAAAAAAAATAGTATTTAAAACCCGGCGGCGAAAGCTTATTCATTTCCTTGCACACAATCTACTGCCTTGGCTAGCCCCTCTGATACATTATGAGCTGGTCTATAATGTAGTAATTTTATTGTTGTCCTTTTTAAAAGTTCATTAGAGACCTATTATTGACTTGTTTGTGATTTCCTTTTAAAATGTCTGAAAATCCTAAATATTGTATACAAGTAGGGTTGGGACAGTTGAAATTTTCAAATAAAAATTTCAACTTTGAAAGTTTAAAACTTGAAATATTTCATTTAGTTGGAAAAGTGAAATTTTTAAAAATTTCAAATGAAATTTTCAATCCGAAAATTTCAACATTGCCTGTGAAAGTTTCAGAAATTTCATTGAAAGTTTCGCAATTTACTGAAAATTTCGCATAAATTTCACATGCGGCCTCCCCTGGGACCTTTAATAATAATTTACAACAGATTCCGAATCGACCAATAAGAACGAGTTATCAAGCGTCTGGGCGTTTTTGTTTAGTTCGGCTTGGATTTGAATACACTATAAGTAATTATTGTTACTTATATGCATAAATTAATTAAAATAATTTAATTCAGTTACCAATTTAATTTGTAAATTAAATCAGACTTTAAATTTTTTTTAAAAGTCATGATTAATTTAAACTTTTACTTTTGCTATATTTGCATCGGAAAACGGATAAAAAATGCCTTTGGCTCATAACATTTTGATGAAGTTTCTTAAATTTTCGTAAAATTTCAGTAAAATATATAAAAATAATAAATATATGGGGCGATCCACGCCAAATCGGCCAAGATTCACACTTCATGTTTCCGATTTACTTTAAATTTTCAGGGCCGACAGAGGAACATAAATAAAGGAGAAATCCAAAATTTTAATTTTTTTTATGCATTTTTGTGGATTTTATATAATAAATAAAAAAAAATGTCACGTTTCTTATTTTTCGAATATTAAAAAACTGAAACGACTGAAAATTTCGAGATAAATTTAGATGTACATATTTTTGGGCGCTCTTTAAGAAAAAAAAATTTTCAAAAATTTTAACCTAAAAATTCATTAAAAAAATCATTTTTTTTTAAACAAATTCAATTATCCAAAAAATGCCATCTCAAAAATTTTTCAAAAAATTTATGGTGATAGCCCTGAATCTTGCGCAAATTTTGACTAGTTACTTTTTGGGGGGACTCAAAAATTGTAGAAGTTATGAATTTTTTTGTGATGCGATGCGTGAAATCGTTACTCCCGCGATCAATGGCTCCGAGCGACTTCGCTTCGCCAAACGGAGAAAGAGATTGTTTCATTGAGTTAAATGTAGTATTTATTTTAATTATATTTTATTAAAAGACTAAATTCATTGCATTACATTTATTTTATTATTAAAAAAATACAAAATATTTTACAAGCGATAAGCCAAGCAGTGCACTGTAAGATAAATAATATTTGTTAATATCAGTCCAGATTTGTGAAAATTTTAACAAGAAAAACATTTTACCGAATATGTAATGTATGTAATTATTTTATTTTCTACTTATCTATTATTGATCCATAACACCTTGCAAATCAAATAAGTAAACGTATCTATAACAACCACAGGGCGTTATAGCCGGGCGTTATCATAATGCCCGCAAATTTAAATCTACAAAACATCATACAATATGCAGCCAAAGCTGCAGAAAATTTGTTGTTTTCAATCACTGACTATAATAAATAATAACTTTTGTGTAGCCTTGGCTGCATTTTGTAAAATATTTTGCGGAATTTCTTAAATAAAATTTTGATTAATTTTTGTTTGACATAAGTCAACATTTGGTACAGTGACAGTAGGAAATTTGACAAGTTTATTTATTATTTAAATTTTTGATAAAAACATAAATCTTTAAGTAGAAAATAAAGCATTGTATGCCCATCACGCGAAATCCTATCCCTCGGGCCAAAGGCCCTCGGGCTAGTTTCGCCTTTGGGCATTAAAGCCTACGTAATGCCCTTGATACATAAATAGCTAATAAACTACTTATTTACACAGTAAAAATATTTGTTAATTTTAACCAATTAATAACATATTTTTTTATTAATCTAGGTCCAAATAACTTTTGGAGTGATGTTACATTTACCAAGAATTATGTTACGTTTACAAAGAATTATGTTAAACTTTTTACAATATAAAATTAAAAAACTAAAAACTGATATCAATAAATATGACTTTTAAAACTGTGTACTTAGTTAACAGATTATAGTTTGTTGTAAACGTAACAAAAGTTATGTAGATCTAGATTAACAAAAAATCTTATTAATATTTGGTTAAAATTAGCAAATATTTTTTTACTCTGTGTAAACAATATCAGAAGTTAAACTTTCCGAAAACAATTTAATTTTAAGGGTGTTCTTATTAATTGGCGATGCAAAGTGAATGGACTGAGTTCCTTTGATCGTCTTGCACTTTTTATGCCTTAACGTGAGAAACTCAGCTGCAAGTTCATAATCGGCCGTTGAATAAAAAAAAACGTTTATATTTTTAAAATTTTCTTTTGCCCATTCATAAAGTTTTTGCGCGGTCAAAATTTCATTTCTGGTTCCACTTTGTAAACAGTATCTTCGAGCTATTCGTTTTAATGTGCCTCCAACGCCATCGCAGGCTCCTTTTCCATGAGCTGTTGCGAAAAAATTCCATTCAGCTTCAACTCCAAAATCTGTCAAGTGATGGGTTAAATTAACAAAATTCTTTTTATTTTTATATTGTTGAGGTGCTCCATCCGAAAAATATATAATTCTGTTGACGATTAAAAAATTTCTTTTCAGAAAATCGATTAATTTTTTCTGAGACGTATATACCGCAATAGTGTCGTGGTTAAGGCAATCCGATATGCCAACATAAGAAACATGTTCAATTTCATTTGTTTCACGATTTTTGTAATATATGACAATCGGATGAACCGTTGCCTGATTGTTGTTCCAGTGAAATCCTTGGACTGCTTCCTGAACAACAAATGCAAAATTTTCTGAAAAATCGAGAGTTACCACGAAATCGCCAACTTCTAAATTCTTCTTTACATTTTTAAAATGCAGAGACTGTTTAGTGGCGATAAAATCGTGAAAAAGTAGTTTGGTCAATTTTTCTATTAAAGATGGAACAAATTCATCAATAGTTTCGTTCAAAGTTTTCAGAGAGCACCTAATTCAAAAACAGTAATAAATCAAAACCAACATAAATTTACACTATAACTTAATATTTACCTATCTGTTGATATCCATTGTTTGTAATTCACTTCCTCGACTAAGTCATTATTAAATGCGTCGATTAGTTTTTCTTTTAGAATATCATTGCTGGGACATAAAGCACACTGACCTTCGTAACATTTGATAATCGGATTTAGACATAGCAGATATTTAAAGAGCTCCTTGTACGAACTTTTTCCTTTTATTGGAATTTCCCAAGTTTTGGTTAAATTTTGTAAATCCGAGCCTATAAACAGATAATTGATTATAATTATTATTAATAATTATATTTATTTTATTAATTCTAATTAATATAATAATAATAATAATATATTATTATTATAATAATTAGAAATATTAGAATAATTATAATTATTACGATAATTTTTATTCTTAAGAAGTGTAAATCAAACTAATTAAGGTTTCTGAAATCAAATTCTATTTTCTGACCTTCGATCATAAGTTTAACATTTTGATGAAAGATACACACACAAACTGTATGTGTTCCGCTAGCTCCTGCCAGAACACATTCGTTGGGACGAAGTTCGGCAAATTTAGAGAAACCTACTTGGCAATTCGGGAATTCTAATTTAAAAGATTGGTAAAGTTCTTTTAAATTACAATAAACAAGTCTCTTTTGAACTTTCTCTTTCGCTCCATCATCTTTTTTGATAGTCACGTAATCCTTCATCCCAGGCAATTGCCTTGAATTTTCGTCGTTTCGGTAATATTGGGTTATTAAATCTATGTTATCACTCGAAAGATTTCGTCCGTTTTTGACGCCGGGTACTGATAGAATGCCTTTTTCTTTTTGCAATTTTTTGGCAACATTTACCATATGCTTAGAGCAATTGAATGTTCGTGTTATATTGCATGTGCTTAAAGTTGATGGTAGTGAAGTTAAAATACGATATTTATTATCTCTGAAATAAAAATTAATTATAAATATTGATAATAACAATGCGATTTTAAATTGAACTTAAATTTTTCTTTGTAATAATTTTTAATTAAATTGATTGAGAAAATAATATTTAACCTCGATGTGTCTTCAGCATTGAATTTCTCCATAAACATAGACATAATGTTATTATGAGCCACAGTTTTAGCATCATCTGAAGTAACAATATTTAAACATGTTATTTCTTCAAATTTTTTTTTAATACTTTCTTGTGCTGCTTCAACTTTACCAACAATATAATTTTTATATCTAAGTCTGTAAAACATTCAGTTATGATAATGAAAAATATAATTTTGTCTTTGATTATATTATATTATATACATGAAAGTGATGCATCACTTTCATGAATATCGAGCGCATATTATCATTTTTTTTTTACAAAACAAAAATGTTTAACATACTTTTTATCATCAATTTCTTTTTCACCTAAAGCATTTAAGGCGATGTTTAAATTTAATTTTGTTAATTTTGATGAAATAAATTCTTCCGCATTTGAATCAGTTGAATCTGAACCTAAATCTTCATTTTCAGGAGTTTCTTGGATTGTTAATTTTACTCGACATGAATTACAGATCAAAGCATCTTTGGGAATATTTTCAAACTTATGCCTATGAAAACGTAAAAACTTTCTGAGTTGAGTTGAATTAGGATCTGCAAAAAACATTTATTTAAAAACTCTATGAAAACTTAAGTTAATTTTACTTAATTTACAATAATTTGAATAATAAAGTATAAAATTAATTAATAATCACTTACGGTTGGGATACTTAAATGGATTACAGCAACGCTTTTTGTGTGATGGACTCATGTTGATAGCTTTCCTTAATAAACTCACTCAAGAAATTACTAAACTCAACAATTCTATAATTATTATAAACTTCGGGTTAATGCGCCAAAACTATTATACTAATTAGTAATTATAACTAATAATAACTACTAACAATAATAATTAATAATAACTATAATAACTAATATAACAATAATAACTAATAATAACTAACAATAATAACAATAATAATAACTAATAATAACTACTAACAACAAACAGGGTGTTTCAAATTTAACGCCTTAAATAATGTTATGGTTTACTTTTAGACTAACGTCAGAAATGCATGGCAATCTAATAACAAATTAAAATCAACATTTTAGGTTGTCATGGATACTAGGACAGTATTTGTCAAAGACTTTTTTAGTATTTGTAAATTAATTATATAACACAGAATTTGCCTAATAAAATTTTTACCATAAAAGATAGAAAAAGTTATTTTTTTACAAATTCAACAGTTATAATATTAAATCAGGAGATTACATCGCATTTTTTGCAATTAATTAAGAATGAAATAAATGAATTTTGGTTTTTGATAAAATACATAAAATTACTTGTTTGTTTGGTCTGAAACCATTCCATCCCCCGTTTGACTAAGCGCGCTTAAAAGTCGCGCGGAGCCATTGCATTGGGAGTAACGATTTCAAACGCATCGCTTCATAAAAAAATTCATAACTTCTACAATTTTTGAGTCCCCCCAAAAAGTAACTAGTCAAAATTTGCGCAAGATTCAGGGCTATCACCATAAATTTTTTGAAAAATTTTTGAGATGGCATTTTTTGGATAATTGAATTTGTTTAAAAAAAATGATTTTTTTAATGAATTTTTAGGTTAAAATTTTTGAAAAAATTTTTTTTTTTAAAGAGCGCCCAAAAATATGTACATCTAAATTTATCTCGAAATTTTCAGTCGTTTCAGTTTTTTAATTTTCGAAAAATAAGAAACGTGACATTTTTTTTTATTTATTATATAAAATCCACAAAAATGCATAAAAAAAATTAAAATTTTGGATTTCTCCTTTATTTATGTTCCTCTGTCGGCCCTGAAAATTTGAAGTAAATCGGAAACATGAAGTGTGAATCTTGGCCGATTTGGCGTGGATCGCCCCATATATAAATATAAAACAATGAAAGTGGCACAATCTCATTAGCTTACCAAAAAGTGCTATATCTCTTTTAGTTTTAGTAATTTTAAAAATATTTTAAAAGGAAATCTCAAGAAATTTGTGGTAAACATAGGTATTTACTATTTATATTATTGGTGCAGGGGCCCACAGAGGGGTAGGAGGTAAGAGAGGCAATTTGCCATGGTCCCCGAGTGGGCTTATTTCAATATTAATTTACACTTAAAGTGATTGAAATTTATTGAAAGTTTCAATTAATTTCATAATTTTCATGAAATTTCAGAAATTTAGGAAATTTTAATAAATTCCATAAATGTCATGAAAATTTCAAGTGAAATTTCAAGTACAAGCAAAAAGTGAAATTTTCCCAACCCTATATACAAGTCCTTACTAGGATCTGTCAGATGGGAGGGGCCTAAAAAACATGCGGAGAAAACGTTGCAGACTCCATAGATTGTTTTTAATATTGTAATAATTTACTTCAAATGGGATCTACTGTTTAAACGTCTTATTCTAATAAATTATTCGCCACCAGATGGCGTGACACCATTTAAGAGATCCCAAGAACTATTATTTTGATTTCCTTTAGATCTGTTGCATCATGGGAGCTAAGAGTTGAGGGCAGACTATTAGACGACAATAAAAACGACCCGAACAAAGTGAAACGCAAATTTTCGTCCTTCTTTAAATCTCTCGTCATAGAGTTGGACAAGGAGCTGTACGGCCCCGACAACCATTTGGTCGAGTGGCACCGCACTTTGACCACTCAGGAAACCGACGGTTTCCAGGTGAAAAGACCCGGGGACAAAAACGTGCGTTGCACCATTCTTTTGCTGCTCGACTATCAGCCGTTGCAGTTCAAGTTGGACCCGAGATTGGCCCGGCTTCTGGGCGTGCACACCCAAACCAGACCCGTCATCATTTCCGCCTTGTGGCAGTACATCAAGACGCACCGATTGCAGGACGCGCACGAAAGAGAGTACATCGTGTGCGACAAGTACTTGGAGCAGATTTTCAACTGCTCGCGCATGAAATTCGCCGAGATTCCGTCGCGCTTGAACCCGCTCCTGCACCCGCCGGATCCGATCGTCATCAACCACGTGATTTCGGTCGAAGGCGGCGCCGAGAGCAAGCAGACCGCCTGCTACGACATCGACGTCGAGGTCGACGACACGCTCAAAACGCAGATGAACAACTTCTTGCTGAGCACCGCGAGTCAGCAGGAGATTCAAGGGTTGGATTCGAAGATTCACGAGACTGTCGACACCATAAATCAGCTCAAAACCAACAGGGAGTTCTTCCTTAGTTTTGCCAAGGATCCTCAGCAGTTCATACACAAGTGGATCGTCTCGCAGACCAGGGATCTTAAGGTAGGCACTTGTTATTACTGCTGCTTCACAATTATTCTTTACAGCGGCTAAAATAATGTTTGTATTACCGTTATCTACATAAAGTATAGTATAGTATAAAACACTGGGCTCCCACACCTCCTAAAACTCATAAAACTCCTAAAGTTTGGCTTAAATCTTGAAATCTCCTAAAATTGCCATCAATCTCCTAAAACTACTAAAAATTAAATATAAGTAGACCAACTTGACTGCGTTTAAATAAATTTCTTTTTTAAAAAGTAATTTAAAAAATATATGTTTTTAGGTTCTAGGTTATTAATATCTTTTTAAAATGATATATCACAACCTAAATTTTTCTTAAAAAACAACAAAATATACCTAAAAACGAATAATGTGAACATTAGGAATTTCTAAATTATTTTAACTATAAACACTGCTGTGACAATTTTGACAGGTTTTTCTTTACATATCCCATAACCTATCATTCTGCATTAAGTAATTGCTAATGTCAGTCATTTTGCCGTTTATTGCGACTAATTTACACTGGGACAAAAAGGTAACCCTTCTAGACTGGCCTGTAAACTCACCGGACATTAATCATATTGAGAATTTGTGGGCTATATGCAAGGACAGGTTGCTAAAAATGAATTCTACAACAAAAACTAAGATGATTTTGACTGTCATTCAGGTATGGTTTCGAAATGACAAAATATTAATTAATTCTATGCCAAAACGAGTTAAAGCTTTAATAAAGGTTAAAAGGGGGACATATTTCCTAATAAATATTTATAAACTAGTAATGTTTGTATTTTTTATTTCAATAAATAATATTTAAGGTAAATCTATTTGTGTTCACATTAATTCGCACTAGGGTTTAAAAGTATTGGATAAAAACCGGAAAAATTGTGTAAAATAGTATATTACACTACAAGGGCAGAAAGTGAGGGATTCCTGCACTGCGCGCCATGATGCCCGAGGCGAAGCCGAGGGCATCATGGCGCGCGAGATATATAAAAAGTAGTAATTTTACCGATTCGGCTAAAAAACTAGTCAATGTAACTAGGGTTTTAAAGTATCGTAAAAAAACGGAAAAATTGGGGAACAAAACTGTTTTTTTCCATTTTTCCCTGGCCTTGGAAAAATTGTCTTTTTTGGGATTTTATAAACATTTAAAAAAAAGTGGCAAACAACAACTTAACATTATTTTAATTAAAAAAACTAAAGACACAACAAACCCTAAATATTGAATTGAATTAAATTGATTCAAGAAAATAAACGTAAACGTTAAATATACTGTTGGTTGGGTCTTTTTTGCAAAAAGGAGTCCATTGAAAATATCCAATTACAAAATAATGAATAATTTATAAATTTAAATTATAATTTTATCAATCAAAGTGTCAAATAAAACGAAAGTTTTTTGCGACCCGGTGGTATCATAATATTATGATTTTTAGAAAATTTGACTTCAATTTTTGGTATTAATTATTCTTTGAAAATTACTCATTTTTTTTATTTTTTTTACCGACAAAACGTTCTTTTTTTCGGAAATTTTAAAACCCTAAATTATTATTTTTTAAGAACAGCGTACACTGTTTTTATTTAATTACATAAATTTATTTGAACACTTTATCTCTCCTAACATTCTCCAAAAAACCTAAATTCCTAAATAAAATTTGTAATTTAGCCGTGGGAGCCCTGAAAACATGTATAGACGGGTTTTTCGAGGTTAATAAAAACCCGCTGATTGGTTTTTATTTTAGACCATGACAGACGTTGTTGGTAACCCTGAAGAGGAGCGCAGAGCAGACTTCTTCTATCAACCTTGGGCCCAAGAAGCAGTTTGTCGTTACTTCTACACCAAGGTGCAGCAAAAACGCGCTGAACTCGAACAGGCTCTCGGTTTTAGAAACAATTAATTAATATTGATCACTGTTAATTAAGCTGTAACTTTGTTTTTGTCTTTGATTGTATACATTATGGAATTGTAAGTTTTTAAGTTGGTTAATACAGTGATTTAAGATCAACGGTGTATTATTTATTCCTAACCTAAGTGAAACTAAATGATCAGTTGAGGGTGGCTGAGATTGCTTTGAATCCAAAAAAGCAAGCTAAAAACTTACTTTTGTGATTTTTAGGACCATGAGTTAGAAATTCTTTTCCAACTTAAAATAGGGTTAAGAGATTTATTCTAGGTTGGTCGCTTTCTGCAGAACTAGGTCCGATGTTTTGACATTTGTCACTTACCACAAGCTTCGGAATGGTTAATAAAAACAACATTGTAGAATTTGTATTAGTTTATTAGAATATAATTTCATCGTTAAATAAATAAATTGCATCATTGACTCAAGCATCCACTATCAAATATTTGTTACCACTACACAGAATAGCGCTTTCTTTGAAACAAAGGTATCTAAATAATTGTTTTCGTTAAAAATTGTAAAAATCAATAACATGAAATGCAATAAGTATAAAATTTGTGCACCACCGAAAATATTCCATAATAAAACTAACACATACTTTTTATTGGGTTATTTACCAGCTATTTAATAATCCTACAAACACATTTCCTATTTGTAGTTTTATTTTAATCAATAGAAAAGTAAATGTAAGTTGCAGCCAAACTTTTTAATTGAACATTTTTCTTTAAAAACAGCCAACTGAATTAGAATGGAAGATAATTCTAATCAAAAGTATAAAAAATAATAGGAAACCACACTTTGTATCACAACAAATTTTAAACAGTGTATTGCACAGTTGTATGGTTGTGCAAATAGTAATCGATTAAAAAACACTAAAAAAGATAACATCCATCCTTGCTAGTAAAGCAAACACATTATATATAATATGTTTAAATTATTATTTATTTAGGTAAATTGAACTACATTGCTTAATGCCAATTTTTAGGGATTTTTAATCTAGGCTCCAAAAAGTTCAGACAGACTTAAGCTTGCCCCAGTCAAGCCAGTGTTCCGAACCAAACTAAAGGAAATACAATTGGATAAAAAAAATAAGTATTTAATAAAGCAATCAAACTCAAAACAATGTTTTTATACAAAATCACTTAATATATAAGTTAAAAGAATAATTTAAAAAATATGATCTTGCTGTACAAATATCTCAGATATATTAAAAAATAACTACAATTTAACTACAGGCCCTGGTCAATTTATAAGACTTGCTCACAGATCGATATCTTCTCACAAAAGTGCGTTTTTAATCACAACTGGGTAGAATTGCGTTAATAGCGTTTTCAAGAAAAATTACTTTTTGGGATTTTTGCAATAAAACTCTGATTACAACATATTTAGATATATAACCTTGTTGTAATAGTTTTTCTGCAAAAATGAGTTTTAGGGCAAAAAATGTAGTTTTTTAAATATCAATTAAATGTCCATAAAAGCGTTTTATACAATCAGTTTTATAGTTCAAAAATGCATTTTTGTGAGAAGATATTGACCATTTTACAAATTCCCAACAAATTGGCCAGGAATTGTAAATCAATTAAATAATAAAAAAAATAGAAACATGCTACTTATTTCTATAGGTCAACTTGAAATCTTTTATTAGTACCATTTATTGAATAAGAATTACACGTTGTAAATCCCAAGATTTATTTAAAATAAAATAAATTATTAACACAATTATTTCACCAATTACTTTACAATGATATCAACTTGTTAAAGTGTAATGCATTTTAAGGCAATTCGATTTAAATTATACGGGAATAACAATAATTACAGCATGTAAAGACTAACAAATTATTCCTTGCAATGCCCTACAATATGAAGAAAAAAATGCCGCAAGCAAGCAATACAAAAACGAACGATGAAAATCATGTATTTTTTATTGAATGCTTACTGCAAAACCCGGTAAACAAAATCCTTAAGATCAAGAAACAATTTGCTCTGATTTGTTTATTTCATTTTTAAGTGCACCTTAAATCTATAAATAACTAAGCTTGTAAGCACATTAAATTTTAGGCAAGCGCCACCTGGTAGAATAAGTTTTGGTGTTGTTCTACAGGGTGTGCTTGCTTTCAGTTGATAAATATGATAATCAGCAACATTTTTGGTATTATGATTGTTTGCTTATTATACTTTCCAAGCACCTGCTGCTTATTTGGTTGGTGGTAGCTCAATCTGAAAAGAAAACGAAACGAATTGGTTCCCAAACGTAAAACATTTTATTACTTAAATGACT
Organism: Brassicogethes aeneus; assembly: GCA_921294245.1. Classification (NCBI taxonomy): domain Eukaryota; kingdom Metazoa; phylum Arthropoda; class Insecta; order Coleoptera; family Nitidulidae; genus Brassicogethes; species Brassicogethes aeneus. Next base: position 51,824,630 of record OV121135.1, read on the forward strand.
ACAATACAATAGAATTCATGTCGACGTAAATTTGTTTGCAATAGGAGCATAAACAAAATCTCCATCTTTTACAAGTTTTTCCAAAATACACATGTAATCTTCAGTAACTTTATCAACATTACCGAACTTATCATTTATATTTAAGTCTTCAATGTTAAAACTGCCCAGTAGTTTCACCAAATCCATACGATTTATCTTGAACAGTTTTAACAGAGTCGCCATAAATTCATATTTGTTATTCAAACTCAAAAGTGCTACAAGTATGGTAACAACTTGATCAATAGTTTCCGCTTTGGTTAGCAACTCAACAGCAGAAATATTCTTTTTATCATTAATCTGAGCACAAATTATGGGATCATAAACAAACTTGGCGTTCGGTAGATCATTTAAAATCTCTCCAATAATTTTATTGTTACCCAACAAAAGTTCTCTCATAAGAGAGTCAACCTGCGGGTGATTCTTGATCAAATTTCTGTAACTATTAACATCAACCTTATAGAACTTTTCAATGGGCTTATCAGCGTTAAAACATAAATAGGTGTCAAGCATTTTTTTTAATTCATTCTTACTTTCGACATACCTAAAACTAGAGATGTAAAAAAACCGTTTTTTTTCAGATGTGAAAAAAACGGGTTTTTTTGTTTTTTTTCAAATCCGCTACAATAAAGCATATTCTGTCAATAAATAACATCAATCTTAAAAAATGGAGTAGTTTTTCAAAATGAAATTTTGAGTAAAATGTATATTAATAATAAAGTGAAATGTAGAATATATTACATTTTTCATTATTGAAAATTTTGACCGAGACTAAAATTTCTTATTATTTGGTAGTTTCCACATAAGAAACCAATAGCAATGTAAATCTTCTAAACTAATAGAAAAAATTAAAGGATAAAAAATTCCAAATTTTTTGCGATTTTTCGGATTGCTGTATATTCGTTAAAAATGGTCGCATTGGAGCCGTAAAAAAGCAATTTGAAGCTTAAAGTTTCTAGTTTTGAGATTTTTAAATGAAAAACGTGCAACGCTCAATCCTAACGAATGCCGTAATAAAAAATTCGAAATTTTTTTGGCTTTCTTTTTTGGTCCACGAAATGTTCTGACTTAACCACCAATGAATAAATGTTCTACAAGAATTTGCTATTGTTTTTTTGAAAAAAAAAATTCCATACTCTACATGAATTTGAAAAATCATGAAAAAGTGCTTTTGGTAGCTTTTTGAAAAATCAAGCGTTGAATCAAAAATATTATAGGTAGTTACTTTTTTAGGACCAAATCAAAACAAGCGCGGCCCTATTGGTCAATTCGGTGGTGGTGGCGCGTGCATAGTGTGGCAAACAAGGAAAAGTTCGGTCGAAAAGTTGGAAAAGTTTGGCACCCCCTATGAAAAGTTGGAAAAGTTATTAGGTAGGAGCCAATGAACAATGAGTTGACTTGTAACCAGTGTTTCCACTACCATAAATTTTTTTCGTTAGATAATTTGGTCAAAATTCGATATAAATCGCTAGATTTGAAGTGTTTTTAGTAAAACGTGCTTGTTTTTTGCAATAACATTCTGTCAAACTTTATCAAAAATGGTGTCTGCTAACAGCATTTTATATTATATAAAGATTGTTTTTCTTTTTAAATTTTTACTTGTAAATTTCCATAATTTTTAACAACAATAAATTTAATAATTTTTGCTTCATATTTTTTTGTAATTATTTTTTATTTCCTATGTGTTTTTTATGGTTTGTATAAATTTCTATTCTTTTTTACTTAAAAAATATGATTTTTTTAACTCAAACCTAGTTTATTTTTGTTGTGATTATGTTGTCTGTTTATTTTATTTTGTTTGTTATTTTTTTTTGTTATTTTGTTATAAAACAACTTGTTACGTAATTGAGGCGATTAAATTTTTTTTACAAACTGTTTGATTTAATCTTAGATGTATTCCAAACCAGTGTTTCCACTACCATACATTTTTTTCGTTAGATAATTTGGTCAAAATTCGATATAAATCGCTAGATTTGAAGTGTTTTTAGTAAAACGTGCTTGTTTTTTGGAATAACATTCTGTCAAACTTTATCAAAAATGGTGTCTGCTAACAGCATTTTCTATTATATAAAGATTGTTTTTCTTTTTAAATTTTTACTTGTAAATTTCCATAATTTTTAACAACAATAAATTTAATAAAAAATTAGGCAAATGGGACTAATCTTGAAAAAAACCTAAAATATGAAGAAAAAAAAAACATTTGAAAAAAAACAATGAAAAAAACCTGAAAAAAAAACAAAAAAACGGACCGTTTTTTTTCAAGTCGCATCTCTACCTAAAACTAACCCACAACTGCTGTGCGGTAAAGCAAATCTTCCTCATGTTTTCCGTTAGCTCGCCGCTTTTTAAATCAAGTATTTCCAGTTTTTTCAAGTAGTGCACTTTACTATCATTGTCGATGAAATTTGAGTTCCTCGACATGTTCACATAGGACTCAGTGTCGTAGAAAACTTTCTGCAAAGGCTTTCTAGGATTCTTAAGCGTGTCGTGCGAGTAAATAAAAAAGTACGCGTAGTAAATCAACGGAGTGTAGCAGTCTTTTGAAGGAATTATGCTCGAAAATACAATCGTCTTCAAGCAATTCGGGACTTCGACTCCCGACACTCTTTCCAACAACGTCAAGTCCGCATCGGACTTCGAAACGCCCTTACTCAAAAACCACATCACCGCGAAAGGAAAGCAATTCGCTATCCTTCCTATCGTTATGTCGTCCCTTGCCAGACGATTTTTGGACTTTATGGTGCCGTAGTGCTCGAAAACTTGCTTTAGCGGAAGTTTCCACTGTTCGTCCATGCGCTTCAAGGCGCTGGCATCGGTGCCGTTCATTGCGAAATACAGCACGTGCAAGATTAGGTGCTGGTTGGGATCGTTCATTTTTATCGTCACTACTGTTTCGCCCGTTTCGTCGTCCACGATGGGAAACTCTTTCTTCGAAGTTAGCAATCGTTTTGACGCGACGAAGAATTTCGTTAACATTGCGCTGGAGTCGAAACCAAGGAATAAGCATATTTTGGAGTTTCTGGTCTTTAGTTTGTTAAAGTTAAGGTTGGAATCACGGTGTTTTTTAGAGGGTTTTGTATATAATTCGATTAAATAATCACCTAGAAGGGATGGATATTCTTTTATAACTTTCGACATAACCTTATCACGCTATAAGTGCTGTTTTTACTTTAAATAATAATTTTTATAATTATAAAATTATTGTAAATAACCTATTATGAAAATTTTATAACTTTTAAAATTTTTGTAAACTTTGTAAATTTTAAAAATTTAGCAAATTTTTAATTTTAAAGATTTTAAAGAATCAAAATTTTTGTAAATTTTTAAAGTTTTTAGTTTTAAAAATTTAGGAAATTGGAGTTTAATTATTTTGAATTTTCCAAATTTAGAATTTCTAGTTTTCAAAATTTGTCAACAATTTAGTAATTTTAAAAATAAGTATTTTTAAAAAATTTTGTAAACTTTAAAATATTTAAAAATTTGTCTGGTTTTAGAAAATCAAAATTTGTGTAAATTTTTTAATTTTGAAAATTTTGTTTTAAAAATTTGGGAAATTTTTTAAATTTACAAAATGTAACATTTCTAGTTTTCAAAATGTCAAAAATTTAGTAAATTTGTAAATGGAAATTTAAAAAGTTTGATTCTTAACTTATAAAATGTCAAAAATTTAGTAAATTTTAAAAAGAAGTAAATTTTGAATTTTTTTTATACATTTTGGAAATTTGGTAATGGAAATTTTAAAATTTTCACTTTCCAAAATTTGTATAATTCCCTAAATTTATAAAACTTCCATAATAGAAGATTATAAAAATTATTTATTATTAGGTATTTAAAAAAAATTAGTAATTTAGTAAATTTTAAAAAGAGGTAAATTTTGAATTTTCTTATACATTTTGGAAATTTGGTAATGGAAATTTAAAATTTTTCACTTTCCAAAATTTGTACAATTCCCTAAATTTATAAAACTTCCATAATAGGAGATTATAAAAATTATTTATTATTTATTATTATTAACTCGCTACACTTAACTCTTCTTATACATATATTTATCATAATAAATCTTTCTTTACATTATCTCTTCTCATCTATTACATTCCAAATATTTACATCCATATCTCCTTTGAAAAAAACTTCCTCTTTAAATTACCAAATCCCATATTTTAATACAACCAATTTTGATTAATATTTTTGAAAAATGTAAGAAAATTTTTGTAAATAACCTATTTTGAAAATTTTAGAATTTCGCAAATTTAAAATATTTTGGATTTGAAAATTTGTCTGGTTTTAGAAAATCAAAATTTGTGTAAATTTGTAAGTTTGAAAGTTAAAAATTTAGGAAATTTTATTAACTTAATTTTGTAAATTTTAAAAAAATTCACTTTCCAAAATTTGTATAATTTCCTAAATTTCCTATATTTATTAGGAAATTATAAAAATGTAAGTAAATTTTGGTAAATTTTGAAATTTTACTTTAAAAACGTTTGTATATTTTATAATTATAAATTTTTGTAAATAACCTATTTCGTAAATTTTGCAAATTTTAAAATATTTTATTTCAAAGATTTTGAAATTTTTTAAAATCCTTTGTTTTAGAAAATCAAAGTTTTAAAAATTTAGGAAACACAAATTTTAAATTTTCATAATCCAGAATTTCTAGTTTTCAAAATGTCAAAAATTTAGTAAATTTAAAAAGGAGGTAAATTTTGAATTTTTTTATAAATTTTGGAAATTTACAAATGGAAATTTAAAAAAAATTTACTTTCCCAAACTTGTGTAATTTCCTAAATTTATAAAACTTCCATAATTATGGAAGATAGGAGATAATAAAAATGTAAGTAAATTTATGTAAATTTTGAAATTTTACTTTAAAAACGTTTGTAAATTTATAATTATAAAAATTTTGTAAAAAACCTATTTTGAAAATTTTTGAATTTTGTAAATTTAAAAAATATTGTAAATTTTAAAATATTTTATTTTAAAAATTTTGGAATGTTTAAAAATTTAGCAAATCTAGTGTCCTGTTTTAAAAAATCAAAATTTTTGTCAATTTTTGATTTAAAAATTTGTCCGGTTTTAGAAAATCAATATTGTGTAAATTTTGTAATTTAGTATATTTAAAAAGAGACAAATTTTGAATTTTTTATAAATTTTGGAAATTTTAAAAAATTCACATTCCAAAATTTGTATAATTTCCTAAATTTCCTATATTTATTAGGAGATTATAAAAATGTAAGTAAATTTTGAAATTTTTTATAAATTTTGGAAATTTGTAAATGGAAATTTAAAATTAATTACTTTCCCAAACTTGTGTAATTTCCTAAATTTATAAAACTTAATTATGGAAGATAGGAGATAATAAAAATATAAGTAAATTTATGTAAATTTTGAAATTTTACTTTAAAAACGTTTGTAAATTTTATAATTATAAAATTTTAGTAAATAAGCTATTTTAAAAATTTTGTAAATTTAAAAAATATTGTAAATTTTAAAATATTTTATTTTAAAAATTTTGGAATGTTTAAATATTTAGTAAATTTTAATAATTTAGCAAATTTCAATTTTTTTAAATTTTAAAATATTTTTGATTTAAAAATTTGTCTGGTTTTAGAAAATCAAAATTTGTGTAAAGGTGTAATTTTTTGTAATTTTGAAAATATAGTTTTTGAAATTTTTTAAGTGTCCTGTTTTAAAAAATTAAAATTTGTCAATTTTAAAATATTTTTCATTTAAAAATTTGTCCGGTTTTAGAGTTAAAAATTTAGAAATTTTTTTTAATTTAAAAATTTAGTATAATTAAAAAGAGGTAAATTTTGAATTTTTTTTATAAATTTTGGAAATTTGCAAATGAAAATTTTAAAAACTTCACTTTTCAAAATTTGTATTCCTAAATTTATAAATCTTTCAAAATAGGAGATTTAAAAAATGTAAATTTTGGATAAAGTTTAATTTCAAAAACATTTTTTACCTTTATCCATGATGAGTGATTTGCGCTTGATGGACTCGTCCATTGGCTTGGTGGGCGTGCCGCCGGTGCGTATGGCAACGCCGCCAGTAATGCTTACTGCATGGTGTTGCCCGGACCGGATAGGTTTGGCAATGGTGGCCGCAGGACCTCTTCGCGCCAAGTTCTTCTGCCTCACAGCTTCCTTGATGCGATCCACCTCGTATTGGTACCTGAAACGAGCACAGTTTTAGGATGCTTGCAAAAAGTTGCTCTACTCTACTTTCGCGGTCGTTTTTTACAGCAAAAGCAAGACAAAAATAGACACATGTCGAATGTTTGTGGATATTTTTTGACGGTTCATTGTCAAAAGTATATGGGGAATTCCACGTAAATTCGACACGAAAAAAACCTTGCCATTTTGAAATTTCTCGCCAATTTTTTAAGCGTTTATAAATTGTTTTTGGAGATATGAAATTAATAATTATTTTCAGATTGAAAATAAAATATTCAATCATTTTACTATATATTCATAGGCAGTTCCCTTTAATTTTTTCAAACAATTTTAAAAGTTAAAAGGGCTAAATATAAAAAGATTAAATAAAAAAAATCTTTTTGATATTACAAAATGTCCGAAAGTGGAAAAAATTGAAATTATTAAAATTTCAAATTCCGAAAAAGTAATTAATTTTTCGATAGCCACGCGCCATTCCACGCGTAACGGATGGGACAGTTGCAAGTTTTTATTTACAAAATACTATTGTTCTATTATATTACTAATGTCAATTTTTTTTAAATAGTTCTAAACAAAAGTTGTTTAACAAGGTTTTTATTTGGCAAAATTAGGTATCGTGGTTGTCTGTTTAAAAAGACTACTAGTACTGTTTTTGAATAAAAAAATTAATTTTTAAGGAATTAAACAGTCAATCACGATACCTAATTTTGCCAAATAAAAACCTTGTTACACAGCTTTTGTTTAGAACTATTTATACAAATTTGGCATTAGTAATATAATAGAACAACGTTATTTTGTAAATAAAAACATGCAAATGTCCCATCCGTTACGCGTGGAATGGCCGCACGATCTAATATACAGGGTGTTAGGTAATTAATGTTATATATTAAAATGGGTTATTCCTTAGGGTCCATAAAGATGCACCTGAAAAGTCTAAAAATAATTTATAATAACCTTTATCCTACCAAAAAGTACGCCACTGATCGACTAGGAACTTTAGGCTAATCTGGTTGCCTAATTTAATTTATTATGTTATGGTTGGTAACAACAGCGTTTCCAAAATCTGTCAAAAAAGTTGACAAACATTGTTTAAATTTAGCTTAATTACAAAAATGACAAAATTAACAATGCAAATTGTCAATTTGGCGTTTTTATTAATTGTTGGTTATGTCATTTTTGTACTGAAGGTAAATTCAAACAAAATCTGCCAACTTTTATGACATAATCTAATGCATTTCTTTCAAATTTTAAGTTATGTGCTCAAATTGTAAATATCTTAACTAAGGGAAGTGCTTTTATCTGAGTAAACAGAAAGAAAAAACTGATGAAAACATTAATTTTGTGGTTATGGATTTTTTAAAATACGTACTAAATTTTCTAATCATTGCTTAAGCTAATAGCTGGATGAGTAAATAAATACAGTAGGGTATTAGAGCTTTAAGGGCATAAAACTTTCGTATTTATTGAGTTTTTATTTATTTTTTGCAAGAAAAATTTTTAGTAAAATTTTTTTACATCTGGCAACGCGCAGCTACTTTGTTGGTTGGTATCTATGTACTCACAGAACACAAGTGTGCAGAGATAAACCAAGTGTGTAACCAGTGGCGTATCACAAAAAATATAAAAAACTTCTAATGCATACTTTTTCTTTACCTTTGGAAAAATATTTTTTTAAATATTTTTTCTTTACTCCTTATGTCAAAAGGTATTCAGTATTTTAATATATAACATTAGGTACACAACACCCTGTAGATAAAAAAACTTGTATTCGCATAAAGATTAAAAACAAAAAAATACCGATATGCCGCCACAGCATCAAATATATTTATTTCAAATAGCTTGTTTCAAGACAAAAAGATGATTGATCGTTCGTCGGAATCGGTCAATTGGAACCAAAATTATGATCGATGATATATTGGCAAAATCGTTATATCATGAAAATTTAAAAAATCATATCTCCAAAAACAATTGATAAACCGTGCTTAAATTAAAATTGAATTTTTATTTTGAGTTAGGTAACCCATGGAAAAATTGCCGAGGAATTTAGAAACGGCAAGGGATTTTTTCGTGCCGAATTCACGTGGAATTCCCCACATAAAATCGCAAGACTGACGTACCTTTTCCTGTCGCGCATGGCGCCCTCCTTGGCGTCCTTGAGCGCCGTTTCCAAGGCCTTGACGCGCTCCATGGTGGCGCGCAGACGTTTCTCGAGCTTGGGCAGCTCGCAGCGCAGGTCGGCGTTGTCGCGCACCAGCTGCTTGTGCACTTTGGTCAGCTGATCGAGGTTGTTCTCGAGGAACGATATCTTCTGCTTCTGCGCCAGAGAACCGCCGTCTTCGTCCACATCCTCCGAGGACAGGTTCTTCTTCATACGCGCCTAAGCGACAAGATTATTAGCACCAAAGAAATTATTAACTCTTTAGAGTATTCTTTATTTAGTTCGTTTTCAGAAATACAAATCTACTTTATACTATAAAGTTTATAGAATTTTTTAAAACATAAATTCATTGTCATTTTAGCTTTACATATTTAAATTTGTCGTTATTTAAGCTTGTCTTGAACATAATTTAATCTTGTCGTCATTTTGGCTTTTTATTATTTAGGTTTATCGTCATTTAAGCTGGCCATCATTATAACTTATCATTATTTAAGTTTATTGTCATTGAAGCTTTGTTAAGCTTGTCATTATTTAAGCTTGTCATTATAGGTCGTCTATATTTAAGCTTGGCGGCATTTTAGCTTTTTATTATTAAGGCTTTCCGTCATTTAAGCTGGTCATTATTTAAGCTTTTTTTCTTCCTTTTAGCTCATTATTATTTAAGCTTGTCATTTAAGGTCGTCTTTATTTAAGATTGTCATCGACGACCCAAAATGACAAGATTTGTCGTCATTTTAGCTTGTCGTTATTTAAGCTGGAAATTTAGTCATTTTTTCATTACGTATTTAAGCTTGTCTGTTAAGGTCGTTTTTAGTTAAGCTTGTCATTTAAGGTCGTCTTTAGTTAAGCTTGTCGTCATTTTAGCTTTTTATTATTTAGCTTAAATAATAAAAAGCTTAAAAATAGACGACCCAAAATGACAAGCTTTGTCGTCATTTTAGCTTGTCGTTATTTAAGCTGGAAATTTTGTCATTTTATCATTATGGATTTAAGCTTGTCATTTAAAATCGTCTTTAGTTAAGCTTGTCGTCATTTTGGCTTTTTATTATTTAGCTTAAGTAATAAAAATCTTAAATATAGACGACCTAAAATGACAACCTTTGTCGTCATTTTAGATTGTCATTATTTAAACTGGAAATTTTGTCATTAAGGCATGCCATCATTTTGACGTATCATTCTTTAAGTTTGTTGTCATTAAAGCTTAGTTTAGCTTGACATTATTCAAGCGCAATTTTGGGTCGTCTATATTTAAGCTTGTCGTCATTTTAGCTTTTTATTATTTAAGCTTGTCATTATTTAGGCTGGAAATGTTTTCGTCATTTAAGCTTTCCATTATTTTAACGTATCATTATTTAGGTTTGCTGCCATTGAAGCTTAATAAGCTTGTCATTTTAAGTCGTCTATATTTAGGCTTGCCGTTATTTAATATTGTCATTTTAGGTCGTCTATATTTAAGCATATCGTCATTTTAGCTTGGCGGCATTTATGCTTGCCAATATTTAAGCTTGTCATTTTCGCTTGCCGTCATTTAAGCTTGCCATATTTTTAACTATTCACTATTTAAACTTGTGCTTACAGCTTGCCTTCATTTAATCTTGTCATGATTTAAACTTGCCATGTTAGGTCGTCCATATTTAAGCTTGCCATCATTTTAGATTGTCGTCATCTACGCTGTTGTCATTAAAGTTCGTCATTTTAACTAAAAATTATTTAAGCTTCTCGGCATTATAGCTTGTCATTTTAGGTCGTCTATATTTAAGCATGTCGTCATTTCAGATTTTTATTATTAAAGCTTGCCGTAATTTAGGCTTGTCATTATTTAAACTTGTCGACATTTTAGCTTGTCGTTATTTAAGCTTGTCATTTTAGCTTGTCACTATATAAACTTGTTGTTTTAGCTTGCCGTCATTTAGTTTTGTCATTATATAAACTTGCCATCTTAGGTTGTCCATATTAAGGCTTGTCGTCATTTTAGCTTGTCGTCAATTACGTGGTCATCATGTAAGGTAAAATTATTTAATCTTCTCGTTATTATTTAGGCTTGTTAAAATTTTAGCTTGTCATTATTTAAGCGTCCCATTTTAGGTCCACTATATTTAAGCTCTTTTTTAAACTTGTCGTCATTTCAGCTTGTCATTAGTTTAGCTTGTCATTTTAGGTCGTCTATATTTAAGCTGGTTGTCATTTAAGCTCGCCATCACTTTAGCATCATTATATAAGCTTGTACTTTTAAATTGTCATTATTTAAGCTTGTCATTTTAGCTTGCCATAATTTTAGCTTGTCACTATTTAAACTTGTTCGTGAATTACGTGGTCATCATTTAAGGTTAAATTATTTAAGCTTCCCGTCATTATTTAGGCTTGTTGAAATTTTAGCTTGTCATTATTTAAGCGTCCCATTTTAGGTCCACTATATTTAAGCAGATTTTTTAAACGTCATTTTAGGTCGTCTATATTTAAGCTGGTTGTTATTTCAGCTTGCCTTCATTTAAGCTTGTCATTAGTTTGTCTTCCTTTTAGGTTGTCATTAGTTTAGCTTGCCGTCATTTAAGCTTCTCATTATTTAAACCTGTCATTTTAGCTTTACGTCATTTAAGCTTGCCATCATTTTAGCGTTTTTATATAAGCTTGTCATGAGTCATCTATATTTGGGCTTGTGGTCATTTTAGCTTACCATCACTTTATCTTGTCATTAATTTATCTTGTCGTCATTTAAACTTGCATTATTTAAGCTTGTCGTCATTTAAGCTTGCATTATTTAAGCTTGTCGTCATTTAAGCTGATCATTATTTAAGCTTGTCATTTACCTTGTCATATTTTAAGCTTGTACTTTTAAATTGTCATTATTTAAGCTTCTCGTCATTTTAGCTTGTAATCATTTTAATGCACGTGTAAATAACTCTAAACGAACTTTTCGGTCATTCTGATAGAAAAATATAATACTTTACCTGTAAATCTTGTACGAAAAGTTTGCGAAGGTTATGCAAAGTTTGCAGTTCCTTGGAAACGGTGTCCTCGAGTCCTTTGAGGTCTTTTCTGGCCTGTTCCCTCCTCTCATTGGTGGCTCTGAAGATTAACATCCATTTTCAGGACAATTTTGTGTGCGTGTTTTAATAATGCCACCACCACCATACACCGTTGCGACGATTTTTATTTGAACAAATCGCTCACGGATATTTTGGTCAGGTCTTAGTTTTTTTTAGTTATATGCTTAGCAAGAATTTTTACTCCGAGACTTAACAATTGAGTCATTTTTTTTTGTTGAGATTTTACATTTTTTTAAATTAACGTTTTTATCTCTAAGTGAACATGAATCAACGAAATTAGTTAATTACTTATAATTAGTTAACAATAAGTTACATAATCACGCTATAGCTATATATTTCTATGTTCATTTACGGGCAAAAATAGATACTGTTACACCCGTGTTTTTTATAATCAAGAAAAATAGAATATTTGCAAATACACATATTTACATTAATTTTATATACAAGAACGCGTTATTATTTACATTTTTACATAAATTCACTTTTACGAATGTAGTACTGTGAGATATTAGTTTAAATTTTAGTATTTTGTGTATTGTCTGTCACGAGTTCCTCACTAAAATTATTTTTACCTCGATTCAACGCGATGCGCGCGGTTTTAAAAACAAAAAATAATAAATAAACAGGCAGTGGCTTACTGAAGGACGGGTTAACATAAAAGCTATGATTTACGCACGTGATAACATAAAAAAAATAAAACTTAACCAATACTAAATGCAGTGTAAAGTGGCGGAACATTATCGAAAAAAATAAAATAAAAAACTTAAAACTAATCACAGGAATGGAAACTAAATGCGGGACACCTCAAAATACAGCAGATATAAAGGGATAAATATAGTAAATATATTTATCCCTTACAACTTAATGCATTTTAAAATGTGATAGTTGTTGAGGAGGATTATTACAAAAATAAGGAATCGTTGTAAAAAAACTGATTTTTTCAGTTACAAAGCTGAAGGAAAGCTGTATGTAAAGACCCAAGTCGCTTTATAGGCACACTAAAAATTCTACAGCATTATCCAAAAATATCACAGTATTTTTATTATGACACTAGGTTGATTTAAAAAATACGTATTTACAAGTTTTGCAAGCTTATTTATAAAATAGAACAAATTATCAAGACTTGGACCTTTTACTCACAACCATCCTCCTGCTTGTCAAAAAAAATATTAACCTTATTTTTGCAAGATAAATGCGTATCTAAATACTAAATAATACTACGGATATAACTAAATAAAAATAATAAATTAATAAAAAATAAGATAAGACGGTGGTTTGTGTGAATAACGGTCTCAGTCTCTTTTGGTTTTAATTTTTAAAGAAAGTTAAGTCGTAGCGAGTGGCAGTTTGTTTTCAAAATATTTTTTTTTAAATTTTTGTTTAAAAAAAAAATGAGTTCAATATTCGAAATGTCCCTTTTTTTACTTTTAAGTCGCCTATGTATTACTTGCGTTATAAAACGTCGACATTTTTTTAATAAACATAATAAGGCTTTTTTATTATATTTTTTAAATTTGCGAGTTAAAATAATAATAATAAATGTAAATTTTTTAAACTTCTTTAACTTTTTTTATTCTCTAGTTCCTAGTAGAAATATTATTAATTTATGGTTTTATACAACATGGTTAGGTTTTTAAAGTGTCGAAAAAAAAATTGGGGGAAAACTTGTTTTTTCCGTTTTTTCAGGCCTTAGAAAAATTGCCTTTTTTGAAAAAAAGTAGCAATAAACAACTTAACATTATTTTAATTAAAAAAAAATCCTTTATTACAAAAAAAACCTAAACATTGAATTAAATTAGATTTATACTTGAAAAAGGAGAAATTTCTTCATATGTTAAACAAATATTAGAACACCAAAACAAAACACAAAGTGCTTAAAGTACTTTTCGCCAATTATGTTGGCGTCTTTAGAAGCCATATTTATACTAATTATAAAATAAGGTTGACTGTTTTGGTGTTGGGAAATATTTTTAATATTTGCTTAAATTAAATTGATTTAAGAAAATAAATGTAAACATTAAATTACTGTCGGTCACGCTGTGCCTGAATGAAGTTTAAGTCACATAAAAATGCCGCCAAAAACTGATTGCAGTTTCTTGTTTGGGACCCTTTGGTGACTTAAAAATATTTACCAAAATCCTAGCTGCTCCCCTTTTTTGAGAATCATGATTTTTTTTTTAAATTTTTGTTTATCTTAAAGTCAACCTTTGACAGAGCTCAAATTTGTACACCGATTTTTATAATATTGAAGTATATTGTTAAGGAGATTTGGAGAATACTTTTTTATACTGTGCACTTCATTTAAAATATATATACCGGGTTAGCCAAAAATCGCTTCTTTTAATAAAGCAAAAGCGTAATTTTGGCATACCACGCAAAAAAGAAATATACACACCCATGTGTTTTTAGATATTTTCAGGCTACAAAATGGGATTCTTATTAAGACTTTATAAAAAAAATTGATTTTGAATAAAATTAAATAAAATAACATTTTTTGGAGGTAAATCTTTTTTGTGCAATATTTTGGCTAACCTTGTATAAATCTAATGATGTGCTCAGTATGAAAACAGTATTCTCCAAGTCTCGTTAACAATATACTCCAATATTATAAAAATCGGTGTACAAATGTGTACTCTGGAAAAGGTAGACTTTGCGATAAACAAATAATTAAAAAAAAAAAGATTTTTTAACAAATTTTAAAAAAAGCAGTTAGAATTTTGGTAAATATCGTTTTTAAATCTCCAAAGAGTTCCGATCAAAAAACTTTAACCAGTTTTTCGTTCAAAATTGAAAACTACTAAAAAGCCTAAATTAAACAACATTTTAAATATTTCCCAAGCGTTATTTTATTTAATTTTATTAAAAATCTATTTTTTTATAAAAGGTTAATAAGAATGCCATTTTGTAACCTGATAAAAGTAGAAATATCTAAAAAAAATGGGGATAAATCTTTTTTGCGTGTTTTGCCAAAATCATGAATTTACGCTTTTGCTTTATTAAAAATAAGCGATTTTTGGCTCACCCTGTATATATCAAATGATGTGAATAGTATTAAAAAGTATTCTTTAGGTCTCCTCAATATCCTCAATATAGGACTCTAATTTTATAAAAATCGGTGTACAAATGTGTACTCTGTCAAAGGTAGACTTTGAAATAAACAAAAATTTAAAAAAAAATCATGAATTTTCAAAAAATTTCGAAATTTTGGTAAATATCATTTTTAAGTCACCAAAGGGTCCCGAACAAAAAACTGCAATCAGTTTTTGGCGGCATTTTTATGTGACTTAAACTTCGTTCAGGCACACCGCGGTTGAGTCTTTTTTGCAAAAAGGGGTCCATTAAAAATATCCAACTACAAAGTAAGGAATGATTTATAAAGTTAAATTACAAAATTATAATTTTATAAATCGAAGTGTCAAATGAAAGTTATGTTAATACAGCACCGAATATGTTTTTTTCAGGCCCAGTAGAATATTCTTACTTCAGTGATTCATTAAAATAAAAGGAATAATTATTATAATCATAATATTATGGTTATAATCAGCGTCAGAAATTTTTTCTCAGTGTACGGATGTTATCCGTAAAAATTTGGAAATTTTCAGAAAAATTCACTCTTGCATTTTTTAAAATACAATTTTATGAACACTTGACCTTTAAAATAAATTATTTTCAGAATTTTAACCTTTTTACAAAGAATCGGAACGAGAAACAAGTTATAACCGATTTTCGTTACATAAAAAAACCTTTAGTAAAGTAATATTTTGTTTTACATTGAACTCGCCTAAACTGCAAAATGGCAAAATTTCTTTCACTCACTAAGACTTACCTTACAGTTTTTCTTTAGCGTTTTTTGTAATTTGGAAGACTTTTCTCTCTAAACAATTAAAATTGCGAGTGGGCTATGAAAATAAGCGATTTGATATGCATTTTCTGCAAGACTTCGAGACCGTTACGCACGCCGTTCGAAAGGAAAAAACCCGCTTCGAGACTCGACTTAGACGATTTTGAGGACGAGGTACTGCGGACAGCGATGCGTGACTAGCAAGAGGGTGAGCGAGAAGAGCAGGTGCAGATGCAGCGTGTGCAAGTGGCAGCCCTGATTGAACCGCTTTAGGTTGTTGAGCGCGTCCTTGTGCGACTTGGACGCCTCGAAGTCCGAACCGAACCCACCCCTGTAAGGCGCGAAATCCTGCCACGCGGGCGACTTGGGTCTTTTTAAGTAGGCGGCGGGATTCGGGATGGGGGACTTTTTGGGCGAGGATTTGTTGGTGTCGGAGCGAGGGATTGAGCGTTTGGAATTTTTTCTACTTAAGATTTTATCGTCAACTGACATCAATTCCTGCAGCTTGTGGGACTTTTCCGTCTCTTCCGACTTCACTTTCTCGTAATCGCTCTGCAACTGCTGCTGGGCCAGCGACAACTTTTGGTTGGAACTAAAAACAAAAGAAAATTAAATGGCATCCTAGTAAAAATCGATTTGCAGCACAAAACATCTTGAAATAATATAACCTTAAAAATCAGTGTTGTCAGATAAGGGGTTTCCCCCTAGATTTAGTGTTTTTTTAAAAGGCTTTAGGGGGATTTCTTAAATGACATTGTGTATAGGTATAGGTATGTGTGTTAATAAGCACGCAACAATGTGGATGGCAATAATTTGAAATTAATTAAAAAAACTGAAATTTCAGTTTCTAGGAGGAAAGCACTGAATTTGATCTGAATTCAAACTCCACCTGGATCATTTGTGGGGACGGCAACACTGGTTGCAATGGTTTTCGATAACTTTGTCCTCATTTAAGCTTGTCGCTATTAAAATATTTTGTCAATTTATTTGGCGTTATTTAGGTTTGTTGTCATTTAAGCTTGCCATCATTTTAGCTTGTCGTAATTTCGGCTTGCCGACATCATTTACACTAGCCATCATTTTAGCTTATCATTATTTAAGCTTATCGTCATTTAACCTTGTCATTATTCAAGCTTATCGTCATTTTAGCTTGCCAATATTTTAGCTTGTCGTCATTTAAGCTTGTCATTAATTAAGATTGTCGTCTTTAACCTTCTTATTATTTAAGCTTGTCATATTAGCTTACCATCATTTTAGATTGTGAACATTTAAGCTTGTTGTCATTTAAAGTTGTCATCATTTAAACTTGTCACTTAACCTTCTTATTATTTGAGCTTGTCATATTAGCTTGCCATTATTTTAGCTTATCATTATTTAGGCTTATCGTCATTTAACCATGTCATTATTCAAACTTGCCGGCATCATTTTAGCTTGTCAATTATTTAAGATTGTCGTAATTTTAGCTTATCATTATTTATGTTTAATGCCATTTAACCTTGTTATTATTTAAGCTTATCGTCATTTTAGCTCATCATTATTTAGGCTTATCGTCAATTAACCTTATCATCATTTTAGCTTGCCCTCATTTAAACTTGTGGTGAATTAACCTTATTATTATTTAAGCTTGTCATATTAGCTAGCCGTCATATAAGCTTGCCATAATTTTAGATTGTGAGTATTTAAGCTTGTCATCATTTAAACGTCGTCTTTTATCCTTCTTATTATTTAAGCTTATCATATTAGCTTGCCGTCATTAAAGCTTGCTATTGCTTTAGCTTGTCACTATTTAAGCTTGTCGTAATTTTAGCTTATCATTATTTAGGCTTATTGTCATTTTAGCTTGCCCTCATTTGAGCTTGTCGTCATTTTAGCTTGTCATCATTTATGCTTTTCGTCATTTAACTTAACATTTTATCTTGTCGTCATTTAAGCTTGTCATATTTTCTGGCCATCATTATTTGAGCTTGTTGTGTCATTTTAGATTGTCATTTAACCTTGACATCACTTTAGCTTATCATTATTTAAACTTGTCGTCGTTAAGATTGTCATTATTGAAGCTTGCCATCATTTTAGCTTGCCATTATTTAAGCTTGTCGTAACATAGGCTTGCCGCCTAATTAAGCTTGCCATCATTTTTGCTGTCATTATTTAAGCTTATCGTAGTTTTAGCTTACCATCAGTTCAACTTGTCGTCCTTTAACCTTCTTATTTAATAATAATTATTTAAGCTTGTCATATTACCTTGCCGTCATTTAAGCTTGCCATTATTTTAGCTTGTCATTATTTAAGCTTGTCGTAATTTTAGCTTTTCAGCATTATTTAAGCTTGCCATCATTTTAGCCCATCATTATTTAGGCTTATCGTCATTTAACCTTCTTAGTATTTAAGGTTGTTAGCTGCCGTCATTTAAGCTGGCCATCATTTTAGATTGTGATTATTTAAGCTTATTCTCATTTAAACGTTTATCATTATTTAGGCTTATCGTCATTTAACATTGTCATTATTCAAGCTTATCGTTTAGCTTGCCATCATTTTAATTTGTCGTCATTTAACCTTCTTATTATTTAAGCTTGTCATATTATAATATAGCTATAGCTTGTCGTCATTACAGCTTGCCATTATTTTAGCTTGCCGTCATTTAAGCCTGTCGTAATTTTAGCTTGCCATCATTTTAGCTTATTCTTATTTAGGCTTATCGTCATTTAACCTTGTCATTATTCAAGCTTATCATTAACCTTGTCATTATTTATGTTTGTCGAGATTTAACCTTCTTTATATTTAAGCTTGTCATATTAGCTTGCCGTCATTTAAGCTTGCCATCATTTTAGTTTATCATTATTAAGGCTTATCGTCATTTAACCTTGTCATTATTCAAGCTTATCGTCATTTTAGCTTACCCTCATTTAAGCTTGTCGTCATTTTAGCTTGTTACTATTTAAGCTTGTCGTTATTTAGGCTTGTCGCGATTTAACCTTATTATTTAAGCTTGTCATATTAACATGCCGTCATTTAACCTTGCCATCATTTTAGATTGTGATTATTTAAGCTTGTAATCATTTAAACTTGTCGTTATTTAACCTTCTTATTCTTTAAGCTGGGCATATTAGCTTGTCATTATTTAAGCTTGTAATTTTAGCTTGCCGGCATCATTTGAGCTTGCCATCATTTAAGATTAGATTATTTAAGCTTGTCATCATTTAAACTTGTCGTTATTTAACCTTCTTAATATTTAAGCTGGTCATATTAGCTTGTCATTATTTAAGCTTGTAATTTTAGCTTGCCGGCATCATTTGAGCTTGCCATCATTTTGGCTTATCATTATTTAGGCTTATTGTCATTTAACCTTTTTCATTCAAGCTTTTCGTTATTTTAACTTGCCCTCATTTAAGCTTGTCGTGATTTATCCTTTTTATTATTTAAGCTTGATATATTAGCTTGCCGTTATTTAAGCTCCTTGTCATTTATATTGCCGTCATTTAAGCTTGTCATTATTTGAGCTTGTCATTTAACCTTGTCACTATTTAAGTGTGTCGTCATTTAACTTTTTTTTTATTTAAGCTTTTATTAGCTTGCCGTCATTTAAGCTCCTTGTCATTTTATCTTGTCGTCTTTTAAGCTTGTTGTGACATTTTAGATTGTCATTTACCTTGTCATTATTTAAACTTGTCGTCGTTTAAAATTGTCATTATTTAAGCTTCTTGTGTAATTTTAGATTGTCATTCAACCTTGTCATCATTTAAGCTTGTCGTCGTTTAAGATTGTCAATTAGCTTGTCGTTTAACATTGTCATCATTTAAGCTTGTCATTATTTAAACTTGTCGTTTAAGATTTTCATCATTTAAGCTTGCCATTACGTAAGCTTGTCGTCAATAAAGCAAGTCATAGTTTTGGCTATAAATATTAAAGCTGAAAATTTGGCAACACTGATTGCAAAGGTTTTCGATAAGGTGTGTGAAAATTTTCAGAATATCCAAAGTTTTCATTGTTCTTCGACGAAAGAAATAAAACTTCTAACGCGCTTACATAAATTAAGAGCTTATAAGAACAAATTCTAACTTACTCTTTAATATCGTTGATGAGTTGTTGCTTCTCGGCGATCTCGTCCCTAAGGGCGGCCACCTGTTTCTGATGAGCGACGGTAAGCTGGTCCATCTGCTGCTCCAAAGCGACGCGCAGCTCGTTGGCCTCCTTCTTCTCGCTCTCGCTGGCGCCCGACACCTGCTCGGCCGCCTTCAGCTTGGCGCACTCCTCCCTCAGCGCGTCCACGTTCTCCTCCAAGGCGCGCTTCTTGTTCTCCGCCTCGCGGATCGACTCCTGCAGGCTCTTGACGCGCGCCTCGTGCTGCGAGATGAGCAGCTTGCACTCGCCCAGCTCCTTCTCGTACTCGGTCACCTTGCGGTTGCTGTCCTGCTCCTTGTTCTCGATGTCCTGCAGCCGCTGCGACAGGTTAGTCACCTCGCTCTTCATGCGCGAGATGTAGAGCCGCGCCACGGTGAACTCCTCCTCCAGTTTCGCCGCGTCGTTCGAAATTTTGATCTCGCTGCTCTCGCTCCCCAGAGTGGTACCGATCTCGCCCAACTCCTTCAGCAGGTTGCTCAGCATCTCGGCGATTCGTTTCTTCTGGTGACTGCTAACGTCCCTCAGCTGTTGCAGCTCCGTGGTGGTGGTGTTCAAAGTGGCTTGCTTCTGCATCAACTCTTCCGAGAGGGACTCCATTTCCTTGTTCTTGGCGTCGACCTCCTGCGACTTTTGGTCGTAGTTCACGGCCAGCTCTTCCAAGGCCTGCAGGACCTCCTTGACCTCCTCTTTGGCGCTCTCGTTCTCCTGCTGTATCCTGTTCATCTCCGCCTGCAACGCCTCGTAATCTCTACGCGTGGCCGCGATCAACTCGTCCTGCTCCAGCATCTGTTCCTTCAGCTTTTCCACGTACTGACTCTGCTGGTTGATCTCCTCGTCCTTCTCGTCCAGCTGCTGGTAGAGCTTCTCGCGCTCCAGCTCCAGCTTTTGCCTTTCTTCCACGCCCAACGTGGAGCCGATCATCAGAGCTGGCGTGGCCGGCATCGGGCCCGACTTTGGCGCTTCGATGATGCTCTCTTCCATTGCGGCTGACACCGGGGTGACCGCCTCGGATACCTCGTTGAAGTTTACCTGAGAAATGGAAAATACAGGGTTCTACCTAATAAATTGTCATCCTTTAGGGGGATGATGGTACACGCCAAAACAAGAAAATTTGTTCTCTATCATTTTTGCATTAGCCTTACTGTTTTTTAATAAAACAAAATGTGAAATTTTTCTGACTAAACCAGGAAGCCATTGGATATCACTGACCTATCCTATATATCATTGTTTTTACCTCTAAAATCTTTTAGTTTTAGAAATTCGAATACTTGTTTGAAATATTCGACTTATTTGAGTAATCGAATATTCAAATAATGGTCCAATGAAGTTTTAGATATTTTTGAGCCAATCTAGAGATTTAATAAAACTTCTTATAATACTTAATATTGTAGGTATCTGTTTTTTACTTATCAAAAAGATTATAATAATAATAATTATTATAAAATGTTAAAGTTCTCTAGGCTATAAATTTTTCTCCGCAAAAAACAGATTTATTCGAGTCTCCTATGTAATAACATTAGTTTATCATGCTTTAAAAACACTCTTTAAAAATTAATGGTCGCACAATAATTTTGAAAATTCAAAAAATGGTTAAAAATTTTCACTTCAAATTGGTTCATCGGTAGGAGTCGTCAAAGTAAAGTTTTTGAAAAATATCGTTTTTTTTTTTAATTTTTTCGAACAAACCGCCAAAAGTAAGGAGAAGAAAGGGCTGACTTTACAGCCATTTTTATACCTGAAAACGTAAGAAATTGATAATTACCAACTCATAATGTTATTTAGATTGATTTTTTCTATTTATTATCATTATATTTCCCTACAGAGGGAGAGGGAGAACTTTTTTAAAATTATTATGATTTCTTCTCACTCATAATGAATATGAAAACAACAGATAAATTCATAAAAAACAACAAGAATAATATTGTAACGTGGATTTTGCAATTTTTCAACATTTCATATAGCAAAAAAATATAAATGAAGATTATTTAATTTTTTGAAGTGAAATTTGGAATATGTTACATATTAACACAACCTTCTGTATATTCCGATTAAAGTTTTGTTGTTTTTTTATGAATTTATATGTTGTTTTCATATTTATTATGAGAGAGAAATCATAATAATTTTAAAAAGTTCTTACTGTAGGGAAATAAACTAATCGAATAAAGTTAAGCATATTAAGATATTTTGACCAAAACATAAATTTAACGATACAATTTTATACGCCCTGTATATTTTATTTTATTATTTGGTAATAAAAACGTAAAAATAAAAGAATATTAGACAAAAAAGAACGAAGTCGAGTTTGATTTCAACTTTGTTCAAAAATATGCTTAATTTTTTTTGATCAGTTTATAATGATAATAAATAGAAAAAATTAATCTAAATAACATTATGGGTTGGTATTTATCAATTTCTTACAATTTCAGTTATAAAAATGGCTGTAAATTCATTAAATATTGGTTGGATAACTTTTTTTTATGAGTCAGCCCTTTTTCTCCCTACTGAAACGATTTTTTTCAGAAACTGTCCTTTGACGACTCCTACTGGTGAACCAATGCGAGTTACAAAAAAAAACTCAAAAGCAATTTTGAAGAGCGTGAAATTCCCCACAAGGTGTATCAAACCGATTTGCAATATTGTCAAAGGTGGGTAAGCATTAGAAATTTGAAAAAAAAAAAATATTTTTTACATGCATTTTAAACGGTAAAACTTTAAATTTAAATAGTAAGTACTTAAAATTGATATTAAGAGCTCAAACTTGGTGACATTTTTTTTTTATGCAGATTAATATTTTGCTTGAGCACCGAAAAAAAACAAAAACTTTGCGGAAATGAATCACCCTAATAATTACTTATTACTTTTCGCTAGTAAAAAAAAAAATTAAATTTGTGAGCGACCTTTAAAAAAAATTTACTTTGGCGAAAAAAATATTATTTTTAATTTAAATTTGATTATTTTTGTAATTTTCAAAATTTGATGAATGAATGAATTTATGATGAGAGCACTTTTTTAACAAATAGAAATAAAATTAACATATTCGAAAATTGGTTTTTTGCACCACCCTTACATATACTGATTTAAAATGTTTTAATATTCGAGTATTTAACTATTCGAGTATTCGAATGTTCAAATATTGGAGTATTTGAATACTCGAATAATTTATAATTGATTTTCACCTCTATTCGAATAAGTACTCGAATATTCGAATTATTCGTAATCGATTCCCAGCCTTAATAAAAACAATGATATTATTTATCCAAGCAAAAAAAACAATTAATTAAAAACTTAGATATCAAGGAATATCAAGGAAACTTTTAAACTTATATTTGTTTTATACAAAAACTCCACGCTTCACCACTGGTTAGTAGGTACTTTGTTATCATTGATTACTGACAGTTCAATTATTATGATTTTGTTGAACTCATGAGCATTAATCGACGTAAACAGTGAAAGTTGAAATTTAAAGTAAGTATGGTTTTACTACCTAAAAATAGCTGAGTATGCAAAACAAAAAACAATTATCAACAAAGTAATCAATGATAACACAAAAGCAAATTTTAATGAATGTAGATTATTGCCCACTGTGCAAGCAAATTTTGCTTCAGTTGTAGTAAGTCAGGAACAACTAGTGGCAGACCAAAATTTCTACTTTACTTATAAAATTTTTATAGATTTTTTTATTAAAAAATCCTTAAAGGATGACAACCTATTTGGAGTCGCCTGTATAGACTAGGGTGTTTCATTTAAAACGAAATTTTTTTTTTCTTGCTGACACATGAAAATTTTGTTTTTTAGGTTGAAAAAAAAATTCCCTGAAAATTTGAGCCCTTAATTTTGATTATAAGTACTTCCTTTTTAATTTTGTAGTTTTTCCATATAAAAAGCATGTATTTTTAATCATTTTTACTTTAAATTTCTATATTTTGGCCGGGTTTTGAATTATAATTTTTATCACCATAATTTTCTGCATAGTACCTATTCACGGTTTTTGAAAGGCCCTGCATCAATTTTGTTTTTGATTTATTTACGTTGATTGTAGTAGCCCCAAAAGTCGTTTTTTCACTCTTTTCACATATTTTTGAGAAAATCGAGCGAATGACTGGTTTTACCGAAAAAGTTCAAATAAAAAAGTTGTAGAAAATTTAATTTTTGACAAAAACGGTTTTTACGTTCATATCACTAAAGTGCTTTGTTTAAGAGATATAAGCAATATATAGTTGTTGAATCAAATTACATAAATTTCAATAAAACCTATTTTTTCTTTGTTTTTGGTTATTGAATTGCTTATATCTCTTAAACAAAGCACTTTAGTGATATGAACGTAAGAACCTTTTTTGTCAAAAACTAAATTTCCTACAACTTTTTCATTTGAACTTTTTCGGTAAAACCAGTCATTCGCTCGATTTTCTCAAAAATATGTGAGAAAAAGTGAAAAAAACGACTTTTGGAGCTACTACAATCAACGTAAATAAATCAAAAACAGGCAGGGCCTTTCAAAAACCGTGAATACTATGCAGGAAATTATGGTATTAAAAATTATAATTCAAAACCCGGCCAAAATATAGAAATTTAAAGTAAAAATGATTAAAAATACATGCTTTTTATATGGAAAAACTACAAAATTAAAAAAGTACTAAGAAAAAAAGTTAAGGGCTCAAATTTTCAGGGAATTTTTTTTCAACCTAAAATACAAAATTTTCATGTGTCAGCAAGAAAAAAAAATTTCGTTTTAAATGACAGAGCCCTGAATAAATAAATCTCTTTTTACCTGTTCGTCGGGCCTGACGGTCTCGCCGCTCCTCCAGCGAGCCAGCTCGGCCTCCAACTTCTCCACCTTCCCCTTGAGCCTCGCCACCTTCTCCTTCTCCTTCTCGTACCGTCTCTTCCATTCCTCGGCGGTGAGCTCCTCGTTCACGCACACGACGTTCTTCACGGTCTTGGCTCGCTTGCCGAAGTCCAAAGTTGATTTGGTCTCGCTCTCGTTGAAGCTGGCCGGCGAGCAGCAGATCACGATGGTGGTGCGGGCGTTGCCTCCCAGGGATTCCTGGAGGATGCGCGTGAGCTTGGAGTCGCGGTAGGGGATGTGGGTCTTGTTGCCGTCGGCGAGCGCGCTGATCACGTTGCCGAGCGCCGACAACGACTTGTTGATGTTCTTTGCCTCGTCCAGAACGGTACCTGAAAGAAATAACGAGTGTTGGGTCCCGGGGTTGTGATTTTGTCCACTTTTTTTGATTTCGTCCATGACGTGGTCAAAATTGAACAAACTGACAATATTGTACAAAACCAAGTTTTATTCTATTTTATTAAATTTGTTTGTTTATGTTTTAGGGCAATGATTTTAGTTATATAGTTTTTAATTTGACTTAATAACTCCTTTAAGTGTTTCTTATAAATGCCATTACTAAAAAATTTAAAATTTGCTCATATTTAAAAAAAATACGTTCTATGATGAAAATGTCACATAAGTTACCTGTCACCAACAGTTTATTATACTTTAAAATTAAATTGTACAGACACTATTAAGAAAACAGTATTTTTAAACTAAAAATACAAATTAATAATGTAGTATTTTCGTTTTAAAAGAGATTTTGACCTTAACATGATTTATTTTATGTATTTTTTTGAGCTTTAGTTTAGTCACCCTGTTTTTGGTCCCATAAGTTACTTTCTACATTGCGGTAACATTTTTGGGACTTGGCAACATAGCAGTGAAACCGGCTCCAGTCAAAGTGTCATATACTTAAAGTGAGTTCTGTGGTTATTGTTAAAATCAGAAGAGTATGTTTATTTAGTAGTCACATAAGTTATTACGTAAATCACGCAATTTTAATTATTTTTACAAATTGTTCATAACATAATCTTAAAATAGGCTTGTTATTTAAATGTATGCAATCTGATTTATATCCCACGTTGCCGGCTTGTTTACAAAATTTAAAAAGCCAAGAAAAGTCACATAAGTTACTGCCTCATAAGTTACCGCTAAGTGGAGAAAATACAAATACTTCAAGAAAAAGCATTGGACGTAGAAGTTTTCCAAAACAATGGTATTGATCTTTCGATAAACAAGTGGGTTGTGGTTAGATATGATAAGAATAGTTACCCAGCGTGTCTCATATGTTACAGAGTACAGTTCTTTTGATTTATACATGTAATTTTTATATTTTTTATTTTAAAATAACACAAAATAGCATATAAGCTGGAAAATAATCTATTACCTATATTTTAGAGTGTAAAACTAAGATTTTTTTTAAATAATCTATTTTTGCGTTTTTAGTAACATACGTGACAATCACAAAAGTTACTAGTATTCCTTTTTCCTCAAAAAAACACAAAAAAATATGAAAAGTGTACGGCTCGCATTAGTAATTATTTAAGTAGGGTCTAATACTAAGTACATTACTATAAATTATGACTGTTTATAAAAAATAAATTTAAAAATATTTCCTCTCAAAATTGCGAATTAAGACGGAATTACCCTTTATTACCTACTTATATTCGTCACCCTAATATTACAAGGTTGCATGTTACTATTTACATATTTTAACTAAAACGTAAAACAAAAAATACCCATCAGCCTTTAGGTAGGTATAGTCAATATTTTTCACAGTTGTTTTTCCTTTGAGCCGATTCATATGCAATCTTAGTAAATTCTCATGTATATTTTGACTCAAAGGTTGTTATTTTCGAAATTAGTAAAATTTTGAAAAAAACATACAAATTTGTAAAAAAAATTAATTATATTTATTGATTATTTATGTTACATAGAACTATGATATTTTTAAGGTAAACTTCAAAATTAGAACTAAACTGAAAAAAATAAAAACTACAAAAGAAAACTATTTAAAATAGAAAAACTTTTAACAAATTTTCTATTAAAAAAATACATAGTTAATAGAAATTAGCATGACTATTTAATTTTTTGTGTTTTTTGTCCTTTTTTATCAACTTTTTAACTACTGCCGTTTTAGTTTGTCCTGGTAAAATCACTTTTTCATTTTTTTTCCTGTTTTATTTACTACTGCCTTTCGGACGCTTGATCTTGCTCTGCTTTGGTAAAATCGCTTTTTAATATTCTTGATCTACCTTAGGCAACCAGGGAAACTTCTTATAGCTTGTACTTTTTTTAGGCAGTTCTATCTTTTCACGAGATTTCTTTTCTTCGGCGATGTTATCTTTCTCATCTTCTGTCAAAGATTAACGGTTGTGAAGATGTTTTAAAAAAATGTTTTGTACTTGATTTGAAAAAGAGTTTTGTTAGCTGCTGTTAGGTGCATGTTTCAGATAATAAACACACACCTCTGTTGGTTTTATTAAACATATTAAAGCACATACACCTCCGTAATTTTCCTAATATTTTACTTAATATGGGTGATTCCATCTATGATTTGCTTGATTGATTTACATCTAAACTTTAAACTAAAATAGGTAGGATTTTGTTTAAAAGTTGAATATATTTTATTTTATATTTTTGACTTATGTGCTAATATTAAAATTAAATAATAAAACAATGGCTAGTCAAGCATCAAAATGGTTATGTTTTATTGTTGTTTTAGTTGTTATTGACACCATAATATAATTATAATAAGTTGTAAACAGAAGATGCAAAGTATTAAATTATGTTATTGAAACGTCTTGTGGAATTTCGATTTTAAATCGAGACAAGAATATCGTTGTGGGAACAGCGCCACATAACGCAACGAGCCTCTGTGTGTACATTAATGCTACACTTGGCCAATCAAGCACGGTAAAAATGTGTATGCCTCGGAGAAATTAACCAGCAAGTCTTATAATCAAGAAACACAACACCGAAATGATGGAAATGTTGTTTTTATCAATTTCTAATTAAATGACTGGTTCATGATTTTTTGCCGAATTAAAATGTAATTTTATTAGACACCTTCTATAAGACGGAACTGGAGTGTTTTTATCTATTGAGTAGTTGTTGCAATAAAATCACTGTCAGCATTAAATGGTTCACTTTAGTGTTTCTACATCTAAATGGTGCATTTTTTCAAAAAAAAAAAAATAAAAAAAATTCCATCCATTGACCGCTGTGGTTTTCAGGCCTTAAGTCACTCTACTGTGTTAAAAATAGATAAATTTCGATATTTTGTAATAACATTTTTATTTAAAAACGTATCGATATGAAATTAAGATAAAATGTAGACCTTATTAATGGCAATAAATCCACGTATTTTTTTTTAGCTATTAACATACAGGGGGCGCTGGGGACAATTTAATTTATTTTAATTTTTTAAGGGTTAAAAAGTGGAAGAAGCAACGTTGTTTTATAATTTTGAGTATATCACGTTAAAGTACTTATAATTAAATATTATTTGATATATAAACTTCTACATGCAAATTATGTTTCTACGAGAGACATCATTTTCAAGTTAGGCCTTCAAAGGGCATAATTCTAACGTGTTTTACAAAGTATATATTCTTTTATTTAGTTTTATAAGATAATGTATTGTATATAACATATTATATATTATAAATAATACAATTCTTAAATATTTATTAAAAAAAATCGCTAATCCAATTTTGATCATAGTAGGCATCATAGACTTTTCTCTATGGTATTGGAAGCGTGAAAGATAATTATAGTTCAGTTTATAAGTCGAAAATGACTGATTGCGTTTTAATTTATAAGTGTACTATAAACTCAAAACATTAATTTATTAAAATTAATAAACTAAATAATAATTATAGACAGTGTCAGCAAGTTAGAAATTATATTAAATTAAGTATTTTTGAATTTTAAACATAGGTATTTCTTTAATTCTCGAAGCAGAAAATAGTTATAATAAAAAAAAAGAAATAAATATCCAAATTTTGATATTTATCGAATATATATCGATATAAACTGCGCACCAGTCAATGTGTCGCTAACAAAAATTTCGTCCTTTTTCAAAACGACATAACTTTTTTGTTTCTTGAACGATTTTATTTTGGTTTGTGATGTCTGCTAGCCCCATTCTCTGGAAATTCATGCTATAGATATGAAGCTCACGGTTCTTCAAGTAAATTTCCTACAGGGTGATATGTAAAACGGTGAAAAATGTCATCCAAGCCCCGTTTGTAAACAAATATTTTTTTCTCGTTTTTACTTTGAAATAATGAAGTATTATGTCTTACCTTAAAACGTTTTTCAAATTTTTCGAATTGGAATCTTAGCAACAAAAATATGATTTTTTTTCAAAAGAGTACATTTGATGCCTTTTTGTAGGCAATACACTCAGCCTTTTTAAGATAAAAAAGATAAGATGGTGAAAGATCCTTCCTTGAATAATTCTGAACAAGCGACAAGCAACAAACTTCCATTAATTTCAGAGGAACCTAAGCAAAGACCACTTTTTCAAAATGACATGAGAATATTTGCGAAAACTAAACCTGAACCGATATTTACGTTCGTGACATGTTTGCTTTATAATTTTGACCTCCTGATGTGATTCAGTTGTCAAATTTAAGTTTACCAAAATTACCAAGAATCAAAATTCGAAAACAATTCCTGGCTGTTAAATGTCTCAATAACATGCCTTTGCCAATGCCATTTGGGGATTCATTTTTTGGGAGAAATTACTGCAATTTGTTTGAGTGGTAAGGATAATGTTACATAAATTACATTTATATTGCGCACTAGTGATAACTTATTACTGATAAGTACCTACCTAATCGGTAATAAAGTTAAATACAAAATTTGTTTGTTCATGTTTGAAAATTTTATGCGAAGATATAATCATAATAAAAACTACAACATTCAACAGAAAAATGTAACAAACAATAACAATAATAACTTTCAATATTTCGTTGGCCCTCCCCTAACCCGTAATAATTCGTTAACCCTCCTGGGCATTCCCTAGACCAAGTTCCTTAGAAATTCCTGGGGTATGGCTTCCCATTATACCTGAATCGAATTTACCAATTCATCCAAATTTTCCATGCGTCCTTTCCTCTCTTTCATCTTCAGTTTCATCCTGCTCCACACATGCTCAATAGGATTCATATCCGGAGACAAAGGTGGCCAATTCATTCTCTCAATATCATGGTCCCTTAAATACTCATTTACGATATTAGCACGATGCGGACGGGCATTGTCGTCCACCAACACCAAATTATTGGCATTTAATTTTCATCATTTGATCCTTGATTTGATCATTCAGTGACATAATAATAACGTACTAAAGATGCAAACCACAGTAAAAAACAGTACAATCCAGCAATCAGATTTTATTGAGACATTTAACAGCCAGAAATTGTTTTACGAATTTTGATTCTTGGTGATTTTGGTTTTATCTGAAACCTAAATTTGACAACTGAATCACAATCAGGTCAAAATTATGAAGAAAACATGTCACGAACGTAAATATCGGTTCAGGTTTAGTTTTCGAAAATTTTCACCAAAATGTCATTTTGAAAAAGTGGTCTTTGCTTAGGTTCCTCTGAAAAGTTTGTTGCTTGTCGCTTGTTCATAATTATTCAAGAAACAAACTTTCACCATCTTATCCTTTAGTTCTTAAAAAGGCTGAGTGTATTGCCTACAAAAAAGCATCCATTGAAAAAAAAATCATATTTTTTTCCAAGATTCCAATTCGAAAAATTTGAAAAATGTTTCAAGGTAAGACATAATACTTCATTATTTCAAAGTAAAAACGAGAAAAAAATATTTATTTTACAAACGGGGCTTGGATGAAGTTATTGAAATTTTTCACTGTTTTACATATCACCCTGTAGTAAATTTACTTGAAGAACCGTGAGCTTCATATCTATAGCATGAATTGCCAGGGAATGGGGCTAGCAGACATCACAAACCAAAATAAAATCGTTCAAGAAACAAAAAAGTTATGTAGTTTTGAAAAAGGACAAAATTTTTGGTCGCGACAAATTGAGTGGTGCGCAGTTTATATCAGATATTTGGATTTTTATATAAATATTATGATATTTGCTAGCCCTGGTATACAGTTTATACGACAAACTTACCCTCAGCTCCAGTTTTGGAAACTTTTTCCGAACCGGCCAAATCGACGAGATACAGTTTTCCGGACAGTTTCTTCTGATTTTCTAGGTTTTCTTGTTTGACGTTGATCAAAAATACTGAATGCGATCGGGACGAATGCTCGTTCATGTTCGTCACGGCTATGTGTCTGTTGGATTTGCCTTCTTCTATGGACTCGAACACCTCCTCGGGACTGGAGACGAACCTCTCCGTCGCGCCCTTCACGTACGGCACTCTGTTTTTGTCCTCGTGCACGCTGAGGTTTATCTTGGAGACGTCCAGCAAGTCCCGAATTTTGTCCATGTAAATTTCGAAATAGGAAACTTTGATGTGGAACTCCAGGTTCTCTTCCATCGCGTAAATGTGATTGAAGATGTCGTTGACGATCCTAGGTATGATGCCCTGCTTGTGGGGATCCCCTATTACGCCCTCCATGGTATGCGTTTTACCGGACGACGTTTGACCGTAGGCGAATATCGTGCCGTTGTAGCCGGCCAAGACGTCCGACACGATGCTCTTGGCCGCCTCGTTGTAAACCTTTTCTTGCGTCGCATTTGGTTTGAATACTTTGTCGAACAAGTATACTTTGCCCTAAAATAAATTAAAAAGAACATGTTAATCAGGGCTTTTTAGGAGTTTTTTTGGGATAAACTACTAGAATTTTAGAAGGTTGTTTTACCTTGTAATTGAAAACTAAAGAAAAATAAAACATTTTTATATTTTTTTTTAAACAAAACTTGTATTATTTATTCAAATACAAAAATAAAAGATATACATATACGAGCCCTGTCTCAGTGAAGTTGGCCCAACTAACAAAAATAGTTTTTTGAAGATATTTAGAATATTATACGGTAATTAATTAAAATTAACACATTGTTTTAATTAAATAAATAACGTTTATTAAATTTTTTACCGTTAAATTGTATTTTTAAGTACCTAATAAAAAATATTTAAAATTCTCTTATATTGTCTGTAAACCAAAAATTAAGAAAAAAAAATATTTTAAATAAATACATTTTAATTGGAAACTACCACTGCGTAAAATCTCCTTTATGGCTTATTACTGCCTGTATACGTCTCGGCATGGTGTCAACCAATTTTTGACAATCATCCGGCGTAAAATTATTCCAAATTTCTTGCAGGCGAGCACGCAACTCTAAGACGGTTCTTGCGGGCTGTTCTCTGAGCTTCTTTTTCATAATATGCCACAAAGTTTCTATAGGCGAAAGATCTGGACTACTAGATGTCCATTTTAAAAGTGAAATATTATTTTCTATCATCCAAGCTTTCACTTTTTTAGCCGTATGACACGCTGCACCATCTTGTTCGAAGATGCATTCAATATCATTTAAACGCATTTCTTCAATTTGCGGTTTTAAGTTATTTTTTAGGACGTAAATATATTTATCAGCATTCATAATGCCCTCTACAAAGGTTAATTTACCGATCCCTTTAGCTGACATAGATCCCCAAATCATCACAGAGGCCGAAAACTTTACTTTTTTCTTAAGACAGTCATTGTGAAAGACTTCTGCTTTAGTTCTAATGACTCGGCTTCGATTATCACCAACGCAAACTTCAAATCTAGCTTCGTTACTCCATATAATTGAATCCCATTGATTTTGACACCAAGTCCTGTGCTCTTTTGCCCAGAGAAGTCTATTTTTCTTCTGTTTTTATAAGCAAACCTTGTAAGTTTTAAACCCAAGTTTTTGAGCAGCTCTATGACAGGTTGTCTGGAAAAACATTTACTCGTTGCCTGATTCCACAAAACTTTTAATTCACCGTAATTAGCCCTACGATTTTGAACGATAATTCTTCTTAACGCCCTTAAATTTTTATCAGAATAGTGAGGACGACTTCCATTTTTTGGTTTCTGCGCCACAGATCCTGTAGTTTTGTGCAGTTTAATAATATTTCGCACTGTATATCGTGACAAATTAACAGTTTCAGCGATTTGTGCAGCGGATTTTCTTTTTAAATGCAAGTGAATTATCACTGTTCTTATTTCTTCAGAAACAGCTTTTCCTCGGGACATTATTATTTGTCAACCACACCGAAAGCATAAATATATACTGGAATGTCACTACAGACTTGCTTACAATTATTTAAATGTCAAATATTATCTTTACTTTTAGCACAGCCGACTTGCATTAAAAAATCTGGCCATCCAAGTTAATGCATTTTTGTCGATTTTTTTGTATTGTAACTAAACATCCAACTTAAAACTAAATAATATACATAAACATATTTTTAAAAAACTTTTACAACTTGAAGATTGACCTAGAATTACATATGATAAAAAATTGTTGGCTTTTCATCGCATAAAATTACAAATTTTATATTTGAGTGGTTGGGCCAACTTCACTGAGACAGGGCTCGTACATTATAAATCTCGTTATAAATATAACAAAAAAACTAAAAATAGTTTTTTAGTAAAATTCCTGACTAGGTATTTTTATAAATTATTTAAATATATTATTTCATTTCTTGCAACTCAGCTTCTAGAATTTGAATTTTTTTCTTTCTATATCTACTCCTTCCACCCCAATAGAAATCTTCGAATGAGCTTTTAAACCTGAATCCTTCAATTTTTTTTGCATCCATTTACCAATTATTTGATATATTTTTTATACCTTAATTTTAATAGTTTCATTAATAATGAAACCAATAACTTTTTGTAATTAGAAACTCTACGTAATGGAAGAAGATTTTTACCTGGCTAAAAAATTGTAATGATGATGTCTATAAAGCCTCCTGTGCCCTGTGCAATGTTAATTTTAAGATTGATAGCCAAGGAGTAGCTTATCAAAAAGGCCTATATAACAAACTAATTTGTAGAGGCTGTATATATATACAGCCTCTACAAATTAGTTTAAAAATAGAAATGGAAATAATATGTATTTTAGGCCTTTTTCATAAAACCAGGTTGCCACTGACCTATATATATCATCATTGTTTTTACCTCTAAAAACAATGATATTATTCATCCGAGCAAAAAATTAATTTGGCAATTAATTAAAAACTTAGATTTACGTAATATCGAGCAAACATTTAAACTTATTCAAAATCGGTTAGTGGGTACTTTGTTATCATTGATTACAAATTGATTGACAGTTGGGTTATTATAATTTTGTGGAACACCAAAAAAAATTTAAAATCGACGGGAAAACCACGGAAACCTCGAGATACCTAACAATAAAAAGTAAGTTTTATTAATGTTTTATTCAAAGAATCTAAAAATATTTGAGTATGCAAAACAAAAAACAATTATCAACAAAGTAATCAATGATAACACAAATCGCTGGTTTGGTGCAAGACTATCCCAAGTACATTTTCAAAGAATTGGAGAAAAATACTTAAAAACATTTCTATTTATTGTAACTAAATTGTTTTTAGCATTATATCTATTTATTTATTAATCTTTGAATGTAAAACCTTCCAATTTTTAAAAGAATGACGCAAAAAACAATTTAGCTACACGGCCATTCCAAGCCCATGGACAGGACACATCAGAAACATGTCTAAATATATTCTTGTTACTTCCTTAAGTTTACTTATTTTCTCTACGAGTATTTATAAGAAGTATTAGCCAAATTTGGCTAATACTTCTCATAAATACTCGAAGAAAAAATAAGTAAACTTAAGGAAGTAACAAGAATATATTTAGACATGTTTCTGATGTGTCCTGTCCATGGGCTTGGAATGGCCGTACAATAATTAGAAATGTTCAATAGTGTTTTTCTCCAATTATTCGAAAATGGATTTAGGATAGTCTTGCACCAAACCAGCGAAATGTAAATTTTTAATGAATGTAGATTATTGCTCACTGTGTAGTTTTAAATATACACATTTGAAAAAGTATCAATAAACAACTTATCATTATTTTAATTTATAAAAAATGTTTTATTATAAAAAAAAATTTAACATTAAATTAAATTAAATTGATTTAAGAAAATAAAGGTAAACGATAAATATACTGTCGGTTGGGTCCTTTTTGCAAAAAGGAGTCCATTCAAAATATTCAACTACAAAATAATGAATGATTTATTAAGTTTAATTACAAAATTACAATTTTATAAATCGTAAAGTGTCAAATAAAGTTGTGTTAATACAGCACCAAATATGTTTTTTGCGGTCCGGTAGAATATTCTTACTGAATTAAAATAAAAGGAATAATTATTATAATCATAATATGTACTATGATTATAATCAGCGTCGGAAATTCACTTTTGTCTCGATATCAGTATCATATCATAATATCAGAATTATACATTAGGGTGGAGCGAAAAAAAAATTTTTTTCCTTAGCCTGGGGGTGGAATTTGTAGCCTATAAAAAAAGAAAATTTTTGAAAAAAAATTTAATTTAACAAATCAGTGGGCCACCTCAAGACGTTGAGTAAACATTTTTTTTTTTAATTTTCTTTTTTTATAGGCTACAAATTCCACCCCCAGGATACCCCCCACCCTACTATACATATATATTATTATTATTATATATACGGATATCATCCGTAAGAATTTCCCATTTTTTCCGTTTTTTTTTAAGTTTTTTGCCGACTCAATTTTTCCGGAAAAACTTTCTTATGTTGGTGTATACAAATCCCCTAAAAGGATGACAACTTATTTGATCCAATTGATAAAATATTGATATTATTGTATGTATATTATTATAAAGATATCGTGAATAAGATAAAAAAGTGCCCTGAACAACCAGGCTTCGTATTTCCCAGAGTTGGCCCCGTATGACTTTTGTGTCTCCTTTTCATTACTAGTTTAAAAAATGTTCGTGTTAAGAAAAAATATAAGTTTAGATGGAAGAAGATACCATAGAAAAAGTTTTTATTAATTAATGAGATTGTGAAATTAATGTCAATAATTTATCTCAGACAAAGAATTTATGTTTTAAAGCCATATCGGTAAAACCTAATGCACTATAACAATTAATTTTTTATAGCAAATTCTTAATACGTCTGCCAAACAAAAACTAATTTCTAATTTGTAATATTCCACTTTCTCTCGGCGTTAATTAAAAATATGATCGTTTCGCACAAATATAAATCAAACTACAAAAAAACTATTAACTTAAATATCCTCAATTAAATCATTAAAAAACAACCTTAAAGAGTTAATTAAAAAACACTAAAACGAAGCAATTAAACGAAAAAGTCAAATACTATTAATTAAACACATGAGCTCTGAAGCTTAAAAAGTGTCGGTCCGAAATAAATTTGACACACTTTTTTATTTTAGCAAAATACAATACGATTTTTTTGGCAAAAGTATTCGGAAATACCGCGGTCTACGATTTTAAATGCCAAGTTGTTGATGAATGAAAACATTTTTAGGCAGTTCAAAAGTTATTTTTAATTATTGCACTATATTTTAGAGTATATAAGGTGCACCAAGTATCCTTCTATCTATGGCTATGTTTTTTAAGAGCTACAATTTATCAGTTAAAAAAAACGATTTCCAGGTTTTGATTTCTTCTACCTGATAATGGGTTAATGATTTTTAGGTTAGGTACTTTTTCTGGGGTTCAAAGTAAACCCCAACCCACCCAACCTATCCCTTGTCTGTGGACATGATGACATTTAAACTTCATTTTTGTACGAAGTTTTATAATAATTAATATAAGTGTTAAAACGGTTATAATATAAAAATCTATTTTTTTTCTTATCAAAATTGTCAGCTTCGTAAGAACTTCTTTAAGACCAATGTTACGATGACTGTCATAAACAGTTATAATTCGGTTTGGATCGTCAAAAAAATCATTTAATAAATAACTCCAACTTTTTACAGCCTCTACATTTTATTTTGTGTACTTTGATACATAATTAGTTTTGTATTCTTTAGCATGATAAAAAAGTGGTTCTTGTCGAAGGCAACAATAAAAGACTTCGTAGTTTTGTAGCACTTTATCGTGTTGATCGAGTTTTTGTGCGGTCGGTTGCTAAACCAGAATGTAAGGCCTGAACATCGTTATCTAACGCCGTGCTTGCGGTAACGATCATTAATAAAAAAAAGTACGGTGTGTGAAAATTAAGTTTTTAACGGAAAAATAAGGTGTAATACAAGTATACAGTAATACAAAATTAAAAAATACACTGTCACGAAATGTCCCCCGATGGTGTTACCCTGTGATATTTAATAAAACTAAATGAGTTTGACCTACACTTTTATTGTGTTTTGATCTTTTATAATTAAGTAGATATTACAGCTCAGGTTCCAGATTTTTAACCGCAATTAATTTTATTTTATAATGTTTTAAAAGTCTAAAACCTATCCTCCGTGACTGTTACTCTTTCTAGGTTAACCTATATGTTTTTAAATATCTGAGGTAGTAAAAGCATACTAAAAATATCAATTAAACACATCCAAAGCAATCGAATCAAATACAAAATATTATTAAAAATTAAAAGAAATAATTTTGATAACAATTTATGGAGGTGTTACAAAAATTAATTCTATATACCGTGAATCTGTTTTGCTTTAAATTGTATGCAACGGATGGCGCTTTATCATTTTAAACGAGCAAAAACCTCTGTTTACGACATTATAGATGCATGTGATTCCTGAGAATCACTTAGAATTTATATGCAGATGAGTGTTGCTGTTTTATAATTCAAAAGTTTAAGTTCATTAATTTGCTATTTAAATACCTATCCACCGTGAAGTGTAATATCTCAGTAAGTAGATTTTTTTATAAATATCTTATGTATGTACAATTAATGTATTTTTTAAAAATATTAAGGTGTTAAAAAATACAATAATTTATTTCAAATATAATAATAATAATAACGTTTATAGTCCAACAGATATAAAATCCATGTACAGAACAATTTCATACAATAAATTAAAATAATTTTATTAATATTATTAAAAAAATATAAATACAAAAAGAGGTATGACAAGATTAGACTAAAAAGTTTTTACATAAGCTATCAATTATAAAACCAATACTATTGAAGTTAATGTCACATTTACTGCAGTATATATTAAAATTTTTGCACATAAAATAAATTGGTGACTTAGAATAATATTCGACCTAGCGTTGGGGCAGTAAAATGTACAAATATACAAAGGGATGTTTAAAAAAACATACAAAATTATAAAATTCTTGCATTAGTGCAGAACCACTTATGTTATGTTATTACTAGACCTGGTGGATTCCCAAAAACCCTATTCTAAACTAACAGTAAAACAACCTAAAATAAAAAAACTAAACTAAGCTTATTATTTTGTTTTGCAAAAAAAATTAACCTTTTGCCCATGGTGCGCGGACTTTCTCGCAAATCGACCGGGTTACGCAACAAAATTACCCGTGGTCATGGACAGTGGCTGCCGATGCTGTTCGAAAATTTTAATTTCGTCGGATCCGATTTTAGATTTCCTGTGCTCACCGAAACTAAGTGTCACCAGTGGCGGCTCGTAAGTGTATATTTTAGACAAAATTAACCTCATGTAGCCTCACCCCCCTATAGGAGGGTGAGGCTACATGAGGTTAACTTAGTCTAAAAACGAACCTTTTTTTAAATTTTAAACCATTATTTATAAATTAAAAAAGAAAACTAAAAAAACAAAGCAAAGAAAATATGAAAGCAATCTTAACCCAAATTGCGAACATAAATTTGTTTTTTTGTATATATTAGGGTGATTAAAAAAAAATGTGTTGTTTTTTTCTTGGAACCACGCTCAAAAGTTTTGTATGGATATAAAAATAAGCCTGTGAAGAGATGAGCTCTTAATTTCAAAATTAAGATGCACTTTTAGATTTTCCATAAGAATAACGTAGGAAATAGCTATTTGTGTATTAAGAGCGAAAAGTGATACATTGCCGCTCTTAGCGAGAAGCGGCTATCTCGCGAGAGCGGCAATGTCACTGCGCTCGAATTTTCGATTCTTTTCTACAACCGGTGTTTCTACAAGAATGTTTGGTAAAAATTAATAATTATTGATAACCTCAAATTTTACTTTTGTGTCAAAAGTCGCAAATACACTAAACGTTTCTTTATTAAGGTTTCTATGGTAACTAAGCGAGCGACAAAGTAAAAAAACTCTCGCTCCTAGAAAAAGTGCAACTTTTTGAAATTTGTACTTTTTGCTTGGTTGTAGAAAAAATTATTTTTGTTTCTTCTGATTTTTGTAACTAACGAACGATAGGTCGTACTGTAAAGTTCATATTTTTGCAGAGAATTGAACGCTCTACAAAAAAGGTTTCTTATGATATTTTGATAAATTTGATCCTTCTAAAGTAATTTAAGGCCAAAGTTCAAGTTATTCGAAATTTTTAGGTTTTTTAACATTTTAGAATATTTTTGTAGAGAATTGAACGCCCTACAAAAAAGATCAAAAGTCATTATCGGCAAGTTAATTATTTAATTATGTATATGAATTTATTTAAATATTTTCAAGATATTATTGTGCTTTAGTGCTTTTTTAGATTTTAGATTTTTTTTTAAACTGATTTAAATCATTAATAAAAATAAAAAAAATCACTTGATTTAAATCAGGCAAACCCTGCCACTGATTGTCACTGAATTGGTAGGTGCACTTTGCCATAATTACGACCACGGGTGGTAAATTACCGTTAGATAAATTGCGACGTTGCGGTAAATTATTTCGCGATCTAATTGAATTGATGCTGTTGACAAAATATTGTCGGAATTTTAATGTATTCAATAAACTGTGGGAAACATTAAAATTCTATAACAAAGATACCTACGCCATTCTGAGGTATACTTAAGTGTACCAAGAAATCTAGTAAAAAAAATAATTAAGTTGGTGTTAAGTTTATTCTATTTATGTAACCTTGTGAGTTTTTTACAGTTTTTATTACATAAGGCAAAAATAGCCCATTAAAACGTAAATCAATATTTTTATAAATAAAAAAATATTCTTAATTAGGTTAATACCTTAAAATATTTAATTTAAGTTCTTGTCAAATAAGGGGACGTTCACACATCACGATTTGATGAGCATTATATTTAATCAATTTTTTAAGTTATAGTAAAATAGGGGTTCAATATATTGTTTGGCAAGCAAGACAAAGAGTACAGAAAGAATGCGTTACGCCCATAACTGAGACAGACAAGGATAGCGATATAACTTCCCCCATTTCGTACGGCGTAAAGGCTCGTTTGCCAGACTATACGAGGTGTTTTAAGAAAATATCGGAAATTTTCGTTTTTTGAAACAAATATTTATTTATTCGTCTACATTAATGTTGTCGCCTTCAAAATAGTCCCCATTGGATATTATGCACATGTGTCAGCTCTTCTTCCAATACTCGAAACACTTCTAAAACTCGATCTTTGGGATAGCCTTTAGTTCTTTCAGCGATGCGCTTTTAATGTCATCTATGCTTGCAAAACGACGGCACTTTAAGGTTCTTTATTTTTGGGAATAGGAAAAAGTCAGACAGAGGCTGGGGCATCATTACAGTATTGTTTTTGGCCAAAAATGTTGTTCAAAATTTAACAATTTTAGAACAAATTTTGCTGCCACGCGTTTCATACCCAAAACATTCGAAAAAATTTCATGGGATGAGCCCATCGATATACCAACATCATCAGCGACTTCTCTGATGGTTTATAACCATTTCTTCCACTTTTTCCATGTTTTTATCGGTTGTTAATGCGCGTGTGCGATCGGGGCGTTCGTCATCTTCAACGTCTTCACGGCCATCTTGGAAACTCTTATACCACTTGTAAACTCTTGTTTTACTTATAGCAGACTCACTATAGGCCTTTGTTAACATTTGACAGAATTTATTTAATTTTTTAAGCAAAATTGGATACAAATTCTTTGATCCATTTCTTTTAACGAACGAAAAATCGCCGAGCTCATAAAACACGTCTAACCTTAGCGGCTGCCACAGACAAAGTAAACAATGAAAACAGCTAAAGTTTTTATCATACTTCGGGGGCATGTATACCAACATAATAAAGAAAATTTTATGACAACCGGACCCTCCGAACCCGCGAAATTTAACAATTCCCGTTATTTTCTGAACACACCTCGTACTTTAGGGTATCCGGTTTTTTTTACTTGGGTATCATGATTAATTAAATAAATAAAGCATTTTAAAACTTTTTAATTGCTTGTAATCTGCCAGTGGCGGCTCGTGACCTAAAAAATCTGGGGTTGCACCCATATGTATAGGTGTAGATATTACAAGAGATGTGCAAAACCAAGATCGCTTTAAAAAATAAATTGGGTCATAAAAATTTAAATTATAAAATATAAAATTTAAATTTAAAATATTAATTACTATTAGAGTTTTAAGTTAACATATTAATTATTATATATGTATATCTAAATTAAATTTTCTAGTAAAAGACCGGCTTTTACTGGACACACATTGAACGATGTTTAAATTTGTTGTAGGTCTTCCAAGCCTCTTTATATCGATCGACCGACTACCTAACGGATTTTCTAATAAACTTTCAACTGAATTAATCATTATTATTATAAGAAATACATACAAACAATAATAAAAACGCAGCGGAAATGTTAACGCGGCCCGGCAAAAATACGTAACACGATTCACAGTGTGAATTTCACACTAAATGTTGCATTTGTCCTGCAACCACTTTCGATCTAATTAAACCAATGATATTGAACGTAATTTAATCACGTGGTCCCAACACGCCCATTCGAAAGCCTGTAATGGTTTGCGACCTTAAAACAAACCCGTTAGCCTCAACAATTATACACTAGATGGCGTGGTATTCGGGCATCGATCAATGAACCGATACGAAGCGCCAAGCGGGAAATTTAATTATTTGCTTGGAAACTATAGTGTTATAACAAGAAAGTTACTAAGAAATTAAAAAAAATATATATCGATGATATTATTATAATCATAATTTATTTCTTCCTTCTTGGGTGATTTTTTTGGGGGTTGTGCAAACCTGCAAACCTTAGGTAGAGCCGCCACTGTAATCTGCTATCGCATATATGTGATCTGTAAACAGTCGGTGAGCATACGTCAACGTTTAAAATTAGACAGTGTGGAAAATCCGACCAACTACACTAGACTCAGGTGTATGTAGACTCTAGTTACCGGAGAAAATAATGCTTGCTTTAGTGCAATCGTTAAATGCTCAAAGGGTAATGAGACGTGTAGTGTTAAGTGTACGATGACTAACAAGACTCGTCGCAGATTTTTTTTGTTTAGCATAAGTGGATACAAATAAATAATAGGAAAATGTAAATTGAATTAAATCAGGAAATCTATAATTACTTACTATCTAATTGTCAATTAAGTACCTATATAGTAATAGCAATTCTAAATCTAATCTTGTTTAATGGAGATACCAGCAGAAGTGTGTTTCGTTTTTTAAACATTTGTTGTAAATAAGGTGTAGAATTCTTTTTTAGGTAAAAAAACTTCCCTTGATTTTGACCACTTTAATAAATGTCTTAAACATATTTTTTTAGGTTTCTATATAGGTAGTATATTATGTATCAGGTTTTATAAATTCCATTTCAGTTACGAGTTTTATTAGGCACGATCGAAGCTTGCAAGCCATACATATATTATATGCAACTAGTATTATGAACTTCTTTAGACACTCGTTTTTATTAAACACTGGCTTGCAAGATCTATAGATCGTCGTATACGACGAACAAAAATAAGAATTTAAAGCCAATTTTAATTTATAAATATTTGACATTTAAGGAATTTAACCTTACTTTTTCGCAATTTATAATAAAGCTAACTTTATCCGTGACCAATATTCCCAAAAGCCACTGTTGTTACCTTCAGCCTGTGACTAAAACGCCATAAAGTCACAGCTCGTCAATGTAGGAGGAGATGATAGTATATTATGTATCAAGTTTGATAAACGCCATTTTATACATGAATTTAATTTAGGCACGAGCGAGCTTGCGAGCGAGTTCTTAAATTAATGAGTGTATAGAAAAGTTTATAAACGAGGTGCATACTATACTTTTTCTACGACAAATACTTATTATTATCTTAAAATTATTTAAATGAAATATTTTATAGAGCGCCATCTATAAAACAATAGGGGTATCTGTGTGTCACCGTCAAATGTCAAATTTTTATATTTTATAAACACAGATTATAAAGGTTGTAAATCGAAATGTATTTTTTGAAAATGGACAGTTTTTTACAGTGAAAGTAAAGAAAATGTTTTATGAGCACTTTACAGTGAAATCCGTGCCCGAATTAAAAATATAGTTTACTGCCGGCGAAATTAAAAGGTCAGTACAATGTTCATATAAACTTTTCAAATATTGGCGTTGAGAAAGTATTTAATACTTATGTATTTTTGTATTGAGATAATAAAATAGTTTTCACATTTAGTATTATTTTACAAAAAAGGCACTTTATTTTAACGATTGTATGACATTTGACAACTGTCAACTATCTTAAAACTAACTTCAGCCCGTGACTAAAACGCCGTAAGCCACAACTTGTTAATGTGTATTTAAAAGGTCACTTAGTGTCATGGAAACATGTACGATAATGGGCGTTTTAAAGGTGGGAGTAGAAAAAATAAGTTAAATCATTTATTAATAATTATTAATATACCATGAAGCTGTCATCGTCATAAAGAAATTTTTAATTCAACATTCATTTTAAAGCTGATTGATGTACATTAGTTATTAAGCTATTAACGCCATATAAGCAAAATGTATTTTATGTTTTATGCTAAGAAACTGTAAATAAAATTTTAATTAAATCCATTACGTCTGCAATATGGAACGCAATTTAAATTTTACAACTCTGGAGAATGCTATAACATCTATATTTCTCTTTAATACTCATCTGTAGATACATTTTTTATGATGGTTATTCTGCTATTTTAATAGGTATATTTATATTCTTCCAAAGGAAAATAGCAATTGATCAAAGTCAACGCTAACAAATTAACGTATTCTAATACTAATAAAACTGTTCTTCATTGAACAAGACTTTTTTAGTCAATCTAAATTTATTTAAGCT
Source organism: Brassicogethes aeneus (assembly GCA_921294245.1). Taxonomy (NCBI): domain Eukaryota; kingdom Metazoa; phylum Arthropoda; class Insecta; order Coleoptera; family Nitidulidae; genus Brassicogethes; species Brassicogethes aeneus. Next base: position 51,867,983 of record OV121135.1, read on the forward strand.
TTTTACACTGTAATCTTGTCGTTATATGGCTTTAGGCCACATACTTTTTCATAATATGTATGTCATATGCAAATTTTGGTTTGCAGGTATACGGTATTAGCAGAGGACTATACTAATTTTCCCATGTAGGTCGTGTTGTAATCAAAAAGCAAAATCGATTTAACGTAACATTCGTTTATTAACCCTAAATCCTTTGTGCTGCATAGGAATGGGGTCTAATAACAATTTTATATTCGATGTTATGTAGGGCAACAGTTAGAGAATTAATTGCACATTAATTTGAGATGACCCAAAATTTAAATGCCTAACCAACAATACATATCATAGCATTAAATCTCCGTAAATAAATGAACAATGCACTGAACTCTCTTACAATGACATGGCAGAAATATAAATGAACTTTTATTTGAGTTATACATTTGAACATGGTCCTAATTAATAATAATTATACTAAAAAAATAATTTATTCAGAAAGTTTTTTCCTTTAAAAATCATGTTTTAACGAAAAAAATCGTTTTTTGGTCAAAATTGGACAATTTTCAAAATCGATCTATCTAGATAGTATCTACTAATAAATATTTTTAAAATTTTATGTAAAAAAATATGTAGAATTGTATAGGTATTTTAAAAATACTATTTTTTTAAATGTTAAATTTAAATTTGGCGCCAAAGAAAATTTAAATAATCCACTAAAAATAATACTATAGTTTATTTAGTTACGAAAAATTTTGATAGTGTCGATCATCAACTATTAATAAAGAAGCTTGAATTGTACGGCATTAGGGGGGTGTCTTTAAATTTGTTTAGGTCATATTTAGAAAATCGTACCCAGTCAGTAGTAGAAAGAAATGAACAAGGAATAAAAATACGATCTAAAAAAATTCTCATTGAAAAAGGGGTACCTCAAGGCTCCATACTAGGGCCCCTTCTATATATAATTTACACAAATGAACTTCCGCTTATTGTAAAGGAAAATATAATTCAGTACGCAGACGATACTTCTTTAATATTTAGCTTAGACGCATTTGAAAATGATTCATATATTCGCTCTTCAATAGAGGTGCTTGATAAATGGTTCAAATCTAACAATCTTCTTTTAAATACAAGCAAAACTCAAATAATAAAATTTCAAAAAAATTTAAATAAGACTAATAATTCAAATATATCTTTAAAGCTCTCAGAAAGTGTGTCATTTTTGGGTTTGGAAATAGACAACAGAATGGATTGGAGAAGTCATTTAGATAAAATGTCAAAAAATATGTCTAAGTATTGTTATTTATTAAAAATTATATCTCAAACAGTCAATATAACTTCATCATTAGCGGCCTTTAATGCCTACATTCAATCTAACATCAGGTATGGTATAATATTTTGGATATATTCTCCAGATACAGAAAGAATATTTATCTTACAAAAAAAATGTATAAGAAGAATTTTTTCATTAAAAGAAACCGATTCTTGTAGACCCTATTTTATAAATCATAGGCTTTTAACAATTTATAGCCTTTTTATATATGAAGCAGTTTTGTTTGTAAAAAAGAACCTGGATCTGTTTGAAGCATTTAGGAATCTCCATTGTTATGAAACTAGATTTAAATCAAATTATTCAAATAATAAATTAAATTTCACTTATTTACAAAATAATGTTCCAAATTCTATACTTAAGGTATTTAACAAGCTGCCTGAAAAATTTAGGAATCTTTCGACTAAGAAAGTAAAAAATAAATTAAAATTTTTTTTAATGGAAAAATCCTTTTACTCAATGGAGGAATTCTTTAATGATGATCTTCCGCAACATTTATCGTAAAGTTTTTTATGCTATATATTATATTTTTAAATGTGTTTATGTATTTGTATATTTATTTTAAAGGTGTTCATATGATTATATATTTTTAAATGTGCTTATGTACTTATAATTGTGTATCTTATATTTATATTTTTAAATGTTTCCTAATTGGATCAGTATTTTTATCACATTTTTATATTTGACGTGTTTTACACCATTTGGTATTTTTTTTTAAACGAATAAAGGTTATTATAGTTACTGTATGTTTTTTGCATCTAAACGTAGAAATGTTTGTGGGATTTGTTTATGTTTTGCATTCTTACTTAGTGGTCGAGAAGTTTAAAAATAAAATTAGTGAAGGGCAGAAAGGTTTTGATCGTCATACGATATACGCCTGTAAAAAGTTTGTGATAATTATATTATAATATAAGTATAGTTAAGTATGTACACTTTTATAAATTGTATTTTTTGCTAGTGATGATAAACAACTACCTGTTTTGGGGTTTGTTAATATTTTTGCTTATAATTTTGAACCTCATTATTTAATTCGCATCTTGGTCCATGTCGTTTATCATTGCTAGTTCATTGGACCCCAATCATTTTAATATGTTTAAGTAGAGAGTGATATTTGATAATATTTTTTTATTGTGTTACTATGTCTTTGTTTGGGATAAATATTTTGGAGGCGTGACCTACGTGACCTACACTGAGTTACATTTATCTTTAATTTTAATTTTTTGTATTGTCTTTAGTTTGAGCAACACTGACTTTTGTATAACTTTGTCTTTAACTGACATGTATTTTATTGTTTATGGAATGTATTGTATCATCTCGGTATTAAAGTATTTATTAATGTATAAAGTTTGCATTTGTACTCAGGCTAAAGCTTTTAACAATTACAATATTATTGCTATTATTATTATTAAATTTGATATTACCATTAGGTAATATAGTAAAGGTAATGGTACTGTTTTGCCTTTTGATAGATTCTGGATTAAGACTTAGATTTAAACTGCTTATCTAAGCGCTTTATTTGGAATATTTAATAATTACTTTAACGTTACTATTTAGTATAGTATATATATATAGTATATCATATATGATTAAAATCCATTTATATTGTTATTCAGCGCGACACTCACTGGTGGTTAAAGTTTTGGCAATTTTTAGGTGTTTCGTTTGAACATGGGTAATATACGAGTGGGTATATAATATATATAATATATATATAATATATACCCACTCGTATATTACCCATGTTCAAACGAAACACCTAAAAATTGCCAAAACTTTAACCACCAGTATATATTATATTAGCATTATTTTAAAAGGATTAATCCTTGGAAGAAAAATAGGTTTTTTATGTTATTACCTATAACTATTTTTGCAATGATATTGTCTTGTTCTAGACATTGAGTTTGTGAGAAGATTTGAACATCTTGTGATATAGGAATACCGAGGAATACTATAGTGAGACATTAGGTTTCGTTATATCACTTCACAGAAGATGCTATTGTTCCATAGTGTGGTTATTGGCTACAGTTTCCCCCCCTTTTAAAATATTTGAATTCTCTCTATCGGAAATGTGTCGTTACTGTAGTTTATTTAAATAAAATCGTATCCTCGTTCAATATTTCGAAGATGCGTGGTAAGGTAAACAAAAAGTACAACTCTTCGTCATAAAATTACGATCTCTCATAAGTACTTTACCTGAGTATAAAATGTTTTGAATATTGATAAAAACAATCAAATTATATTAAATATGTTTATCTGCATTTCATGTTATTTTATTCACTTATGATTTATATAGTATTCTTGTGATTATGACCCATAGGACTTTGTTTTGTTTTGCATTTTATTTTTATTTGAACAGGGTTTTTATGGTCCCTTTTCCCTGTGCTCTGACTTAACTGGCCACCCCTTTGTCTTTGTTTAAATTAAATCAGGGGTTTAAAATCAAATACTCGTGTTTCATTAAACCTGACCAATTCCAAAGTAACGTTATTATCGCTAGATGATCAAGAATATGCAAAAATAAGTATTTCAGTATACTTAAAGAATCGGGTTACGAAATTTAAATACATACAAGGTTCTAATAAATTTATACCTGGTTATATATTATTTTAAGCACAACAATTATTTCTTTGAGTTTTAAGTAATTATTTCGATGACATTTTCAGCCGCTTTGAGTTTCCACTCGAGCTCCGATTTTAATTTCGACTAGTGGGTTCTATTCATGGCTTCGCCCGTCGAATGGAAACGCGAGGGCGGCGCGCCGCGACGCCTCGGTCCGTGTTTACGTCTATCGCGTCTTTTCTTTTGCTCCCGTCATTCGTATAGCGCCGCGGCGGTTCGAAATCGATATTTCGACGGGGATCGCCCTTGAAATTTACTCGCCAAAAATGAAAAGAAACTTGAATTGAGGTAATAGAGTTTATAAGCTAGAAGGAATGTTCGAATGATATTATTTTTCTGGTGATGTTACACTACTTTTGGTTAATTAAACATCTGTTACACGGAGAGAAAAGTATAATGCTGATTAGTAATCAGTGATTACCATAATTATAAGACCCTTTACTATAATTTATATTACTATTTGGGACAACTATCTTGTATAATGCCAGATACTATGCATATTTAGTAATTTTCGAATATTTTTATATGTTAACAATTAAAAATTGTAACATAATTATTGTACTTTTTAATATACAAAAATGTTATGAGATAAAATTGAACCTACACCTCGCCAAAGTTTTTTGTTTTGAGTGCGTTCCATCAACTTCAAATACCGACAGGTATTTTGACCCTATTGGGTATCATCAGTGTCTACACGACACTGTCAAGCAACTTGTAGTAGTGGAACACACCCAAAACAAAGAAATACCTGAGCTTATATAACATGGTTGGTAAGCCAACAGAGGCGAGATGTAAGAACATCACGTGATCCACACCGTCTAACGACGCATCGCGACGTGGCCTTTGCCGTAATCGGTACATACTATGCAACCAAGTAGGTTCATTTCTATTCAGTATTACCAGTAATGGGTCAAGACAGTTTATTGAAGAAACTAAGAAAATGTTTAAAATGTCATGAGTTACTATATTGTATATTATATTTAAATACATTGTTTATTTACCTTAAACATAAAAGTATCTTTATTTTTACAATATTTTTTATTAATGTGTAATATATTATAATATTAGATGTACACCTTACATTTGATTAAATCATATAGTAAATATTACTATTTGTAGATAGTAAAATCAATTTACTATACGAACATATTAAAAATTAAAATATATATTATACATTTATGATTTAGTAATATTGGTGTTGTAATCTTTACTAAAATTGTATAATAAAAATAGTATTTTGTATGTATTACAATCTTAATATTTTATTGACGAATATATAATATTGTTACCCTAAAAATTTGTTAAAGTAAATTTAACTATATTTTTTTACTATCTAAAATTTACTATACATTTCTTTCCGTGTACTTATTTTAATTTAAATGTTTTCCATTTATGATGTTTTAAAACATCTCTTAATAATCATAATTAAAAATGGGTTGGATATCTATTAATTCGGGTAATAAATCTTCATTCGTAACAGTTAACACCCTTATCATTATATTGATTAAATTTCTAGATACATGAGCTTAACACATTCCTCGTTTTATTACGTTTTTGTTTATTTTGTTTTGCTACAAAAATTCCCCTTTTGGGCTCGCCCCTTACAAGTCTCAATTTCACTTTCCCGAATTACTTATAGGTATACTTAAGGTCTTCCTTTTAGTATTCGAATATCCAAATTCCACAACATCGGCAGCAAATATATCCTTATGTTTTATAATTAGATTATATTATATTATTATTAGATTATATTATATTATTAGATAATATTAAAAATACAGATTCATTAAAATGTCTCTTCATTGCATATGTATGTATACTCTCTAAAAATGAATTAGTCAAAAATGACTAATTTAATAAATATTAGTGGCTGACAATTCTTATGTAAAATTTTCCCCTGAATCCAAAAATGTCGTCAGAAGTTAAAAAAGTAAAACAGTTTTTAAGATTTTGGGTATACCGATATCTCAATTATTAGATATGGGACCCACACCAAATTTATATGAGTTTATAATGACATTAAATAAACAAGTTCTGCACAAGCAAAATTTAAATTGAGTTTGCGAAAAAAAAGATTACCGAAACATCGAACATGGAACTGACGACACGGTACTGATGAATGGGATACAAATTTGAGAGTATAATTCGGAATTAAGTATTTTACTGATATTTTTTATTAGTGGAAGCTACTTATCAACAAATCACATATAGCCTTATATAAATTACAATGAAATATATATACGTAAGAAAATATCTACTCACCACAGTACTGAAATTTTGACTGAAACTATACGTGCATTCACCACAACTTCGCCGCTTGCATTGTTTTCAAGATGACTGTCGTGCAAAGGGAGGGCTCTGTAGGTAATTTAAGTAAAAACGAGGACTTGACGTTTAAACTTCAATATTTCGCAGGAATTTTGAATTTTAACATTGGACACAGAACTGACGGGTAAAAGTGAGGACAAAGATAATCAATTTTTTAAAAATTGCTATTATTCGAATCTATGATAAAATATGAAAAATACATTTTTTAATGTTTTATAGTTTATAGTGAAATTAAAAAAATTAAGATAAATTGAATATATTTTAAAATAAAATCACTCAAATATTTGATTCAGGTTTTGAATATTTATTATGTTTTTCTACGAACGCGCTTTTGAAAAAATACATTAAAATTGGGTGGACAAGTTTAAAAAACCTGAATCTTTTGTAATATACTAAAATATTTACAAAAAATATTAAAATACCTACTCTATTGACTGATGACATCAAGTTGTCCAACTTTTGTAGAATCACCCATGTGTTTCTTATCTTTAAGTCAGTTTGTTAATAGAATAAGGGCAATAGCGTAACAATTCTTTTTCTTTTTAATTTTATTTAATTAATTTTGTTTTATACTGCATATTGGAAAGAATTGTAAAAAAATTATATCCTTTATAAACTCTTTTCTGGGGCTCTACAAATTGCCAACAAAACCTTCTAAAGACCAATAAACTTTATAAAAAACTCCTTTTGGCTTAAAGCTGGTCAAGGCCGCACGGGACCCGTGCTATCGATTTCGAGTGTATTCTGAACCCGTGTCTCTCTCCTCCTTCGACGAAAGGGGAGAAAACCGGGGGTTGGGGCAATCCAAAACAAGACGTAAACATTGACTCTTTGTAGTGATGATGAGAACGCGCTGGAAATGCTTTGAACTGTTTCGTGTACAAGAGAGTTTACGAGAACACTTCAAAGAGCATTTTGCATTTGGATGATTTCTTTTAGAGTGACAAAAGTGTATGAAGCGTGCACATACAATAAGTTCTCTTCGTGCGTTTTTTTTCTTTTTAATTTTTTAGTCATAAAAATAACAGAAAAGTGTAACATCCTAATAAAACATTTGAATTTTCATTAAAAGGAATTTCAAACATAAGGTTAATAATATTAATAAGAACTATTATTAGATGTTTTATTAGTGCCTTTTCTGTACACATCACAGGAACAACAAGCTGAAACGCTAAATAAAATCTTGCTTATAATGTATAAATACATTGAACAGTAAGACTGGTCGGATGCACATTTTCCACCATATTAACCACAACAATGGTGGAAGCATGTCGGCATTCCAAACAAATTGGCGCATGCATGCCGTGCACATGTGAAGAAATTCTCCGTTTTTTTTTAATTTTATTTTAGAAGGTGAATATTGTGATAACTAGATGTACGTGCTGGTGCCAAATAGGACAGTATGCAAGAAACATGAAGTATATTTAATTTAACTATGTTTACAAATATTTATCTTATCACAACAAAGAAGATAATTAAACAGTGAACGTTTCGTTTATATATTTAAAATCAGTTTCCAAATAATGTAAAAGCCTTTTATAACGCTAATTTGACACCAGATTATTTAGAGAATGGACACTAGTTCACAGGGAAATGAAATCTTGTACAATAATATGTATAATACATTGAATAGATAGATATAAAAGTGTTCAACCGAAAATTACACATGTTTGCTATTCTATTTTGTTTGATAATACATTTAAGAAGCGCACAGAAAGATAGCGTATTATACTCGTATGAACCAATATTAAAAATTTGTCGTTATAGCAAAACTGTTGTATTTTTCCCAATTTCTTACAAAAAAGTTTTTTTTCAAATGGGGGACGTATAGCTGGATCTATCAGGATCAACACTCTCTTAAAATGAAATGGTCAAAAATAACTAATTGTCAAAGCGAAAAAGCAGTCACTAATATTTAGTCAAATTCTACTGAATGAAATAGTCAAAATAAAAGATCCAGGTTTTTTTAACTTGTCCACACAATTTTAATGTATTTTTTCAAAAGCACGTTTGTAGAAAAACATAATAAATATTCAAAACATCAGTACCTTGGCGTGTCACAACTCCTGAATCAAATATTTGAGTTATTTTATTTTAATATATATATATATTCAATTTTTCTTAAATTTTTCAATTTCACTACAAACTATAAAACATTAAATAATACATAGATTCGAATAATAGCAATTTTTAAAAAATTGATAATCTTTGTACTCACTTTTACCCGTCAATTCTTTGTCGAATGTTAAAATTCAAAATTCTTGCGAAATATTGAAGTTTAAACGTCAAGTCCTCGTTTTAACTCAAGTGTTAAAATTACCTACAGAGCCCGGCTTTTGCACCACAGTCATCTTGAAAACAATGCAAGCGGCGAAGTTGTGGTGAATTCACGTATAGTTCCAGTCAAAATTTCAGTACTGTGGTGAGCAGTTATTTTCTTACGTATATATATTTAATTGTAATTTATATGGCTATATGTGATTTGTTAATAAGCATTCATCAGTACCGTGTCGTCAGTTCCATGTTCGGTGTTATCTTTTTTTCGCAAAATTCAATTTAAATTCTGCTTGCGCAGAACTTGTTTATTTAATGTTATTATAAACTCTTATAAATTTGGTATGGGTCCCATATCTAATAATTGAGATATGGGTATACCCAAAATCTACCAACCGCCACTGATGTGTGGTATTATTTAATTTTAAGATATTTAATGTATATAATATGCTCAAAGTTGCAATAAATCTTATATTTTCCAATAAATTATGTATTTAATTAGTACCCTGGTATACTTGTCACTTCCCTTGCATTCAAATTTAGAAAACATAGATATTTCAGAAACTGTTTGAAAAAGTGACTGGGCCGGTCTGGAACAGTATATTTATCATATTTTCTATGTTCTCATAACAAAATACTGTTTAATTTTCTACGAAAATTATAAACAAAATGAGGTAAAAAGTTGCCCAACTTTTGTAGAATCACCCATATGTATGTATCTTAGGTAGAAATTTTACCACAATTTTAATTTTATTTAAAAAAATGACTAATTGTCATAGCGAAAAATCAGCCACTAATAATTCTCGTAAATAGCAATTTGTATCACGAACACTTAGCAGTCAATTTCCATGTACAATTTTCTATATAATATGGAATTGACTATATCTCAAAAACTGTTATACTTTCATAATTTTTGAGGGTATTTTCGGAGTCAGGGGACAATTTTACATAAGAATTGGCTGTTAAATGTTGGGGATACCATGGTATCCCATGGTTAACCATGGTATAAGTAAAACAGCAACCACTAATAAATGCAGTAACTAGTCATTTTTGACTAATTTATTTTTAGAGAGTTGCCGTCCATGACTGGTTGTTCGTAATGCCGCCCTGACTTAGTGGAAAATTCAACTGCTTATTCCAAGTACTGACTTTAAAGAAGATTCGGCCATATTGCCAGTCGTTATGTACTTGCTGAAAGTAGGAAATCGATGCACGAAGTTTATTTTACCCCACTGTGCGTTTGCCTAAGAGATTAAAACGCTTAGGTTCCTCAACAGCTAAAAGCTATTTATTTAATTAAAAAAATAAAAATAACAAAATAATGTACCTACATTGGATTAAATTAAATTATGGAATCATTTATATCGTGACGGCATTTTAAACGCCATGGTTTCTTTAACAGTAATTTTCCAAAGAGAAATAATAAAATTAGACATGCTACACAAAGCCTGAAGATCATGATTTCAAAGCTTTTTTCGTGCATTTTTCTCATTTTCCAAACAATAAATAAAGTACACTTTCACCAAAGTTTTAATTTTAATAATAATTAGTCTAAACAATACATAAAACGTCCTTTTCAAAAATGATCCCCAAAGGAGTTTCAGATTTTTGTTCATATGAATATTTATTACATACTTAAAATAAAAAATAAAGATGTTAATATATTTATACTTTCGTACAAAAAAAATTATGTATTTTCAAAGAAGTATATTTTTTCTTTGGAAATATACATCATAAAACCTTTACAACGACTTTATTTGTTTTAAGGCCATAACACTCTTTATAAAAGTAATTAACTGAAAGCAATTATTCAACTACACAGCAACTTGCCGGCCATTGTTAAAACAATACCAGTCGTCCAAGTTTAGCACAACAATCCCCTGAAAATAAGTGAGGAGAACCGCGGTTAAGCCTACGCTAGACAGTTAATATTTATGGGTGAGCCTATTGGCATGTAATTAACTATTTTTACCACAAGTATAAAATATATTAGTGCCTACAATGTTTAATTTTTAGCAGGCGTTTCTGCAACACATTTAAATATTTGTATCCTGTGGCTGCTAAGCTAGTTTTATATAAAGTAAACGGGTTATGGTGATCTTCTAATAAAAAGTCACTTTTTTAGTTAAAAAATGACATTTCAAGCTCGCTCGTGCCTAAATTAAATTCGTGACTAAAATGGCGTTTATCAAACTTGATGCATAATATACTATTATTAAAATCAATTTGTGAATTCAATTTGCACATAAGAAAGTAAAAGCTCTTTACTAAAGTTCACTGGATTCATTATAAAATCGCACCTGTATAATTAATTTTAAATTTTATAATTATAGAGCCATCTGCGAAGAGTAAACTTCATTAAATTCAATAGGAAATCTCATTAAATCAATTTTTCGCTGTGCGGAAACGTTCCATTGCGTGATGAGTCATCATCACCTTGAATAATCTTGTTAGTTGCTCGGTATTTTATTTTAAAAGGCTTCTTTACCTTAAAATAAACGAAAATAGACTCTGAATTTTAAATTAGGGAAATTGGATCGAAAAATATAGTTGGGAAAATATGTAGGTCATTGTAACAAGTATTTATTTTAATTCTGCAATTAATATGATGAACATAGATAAAAAAACATTAAAGCCGCACTCAAAGTTCAAACCGATATTTCCTATTAATATTAAAATTAATGGCAAATTTACTCGTAATTCATTCAAATTTGAAAATGTATGCTTTCGCGGTCAAATACCTATGACGTCACATTATAGTACCAGACGTAAAATATTTACGCTCTTGTAGATTCTTTTATGTGTGAAGAAAAGTGATAGTTTTCTATTTAGTGGAAATATTTTGATTCACGAACGATTTTATTCTGCCCTACCTTACACTACTATACAAGAATACTATTTTGCATACATGGAACATTCCAGTACTTAAAACTATTTAAAGATCTCAAAATTGAGAGTATCTATAGATATCGATGTTAATTATTGACAGAATATAATTTATTATAATAAAAAAATTGGAATACTATTTTGCATACATGGAACATTCCAGTACTTAAAATTATTTAAAGATCTCAAAATTGAGAGTATCTATAGATATCGATGTTAATTATTGACAGAATATAATTTATTGTAATAAAAAAATTGGAGGGAGAAATATATTAGTACCAAAATTATTCTCTATACTCTCATCCTTATTGTGAGGGCATGGGGTAACTTTCCAATGGAACACCCTATTTTTTATTGCAGATTTGGATCATTCGACTAAAAATAGGTATATTTTGTCTAGACAAGAATTAAAAAAAATAGTTTTAAATGAAATGTAATGTAATTAAATGACTTTTACTTTAGGAAAGTTAGATATTAGTAAAAAATCGTATTTATAAGAAAAATCAGATTTAATATAATAAGATATTTATTTCCAATGAAAAAGTGATATGGGTGATTCTACAAAAGTTGGACAACTTGATGTCATCAGTCAATAGAGTAGGTATTTTAATGTATTTTTTCAAAAGCACGTTTGCAGAAAAACATAATAAATATTTAAAAAGTCAGTACCTTGGCGTGTCACAACTCCTGAATCAAATATTTGAGTGATTTTATTTTAAAATATATTCAATTTATCTTAAATTTTTCAATTTCACTACAAACTATAAAACATTAAATAATGTATTTTTCATATTTTATCATACATTCGAATAATAGCAATTTTTAAAAAAATTATAATCTTTGTACTCACTTTTACCCGTCAGTTCTGTGTTCAATGTTACAATTCAAAATTCCTGCGAAATATTGAAGTTTAAACGTCAAGTCCTCGTTTTAACTCAAGTGTTGGTACAAAATTACCTACAGAGCCCGCCCTTTGCACGACAGTCATCTTGAAAACAATGCAAGCGGCGAAGTTGTGGTGAATGCACGTATAGTTCCAGTCAAAATTTCAGTACTGTGGTGAGTAGTTATTTTCTTACGTATATATATTTCATTGTAATTTATATAAGGCTATATGTGATTTGTTCATAAGTAGCATCCACTAATAAAAAATATCAGTAAAATACTTATTTCCGATAATCTCAAATTTGTATCCCATTCATCAGTACTGTGTCGTCAGTTCCATGTTCGATGTTTCGGTTATCTTTTTTTCGCAAACTTCAATTTAAATTCTGCTTGCGCAAAACTTGTTTATTTAATGAGAGATATCGGTATACCCAAAATCCACCAGCCGCCACTGATGTGTGGTATTATTTGATTTTTAGATATTTAATGTATAATATGCTCAAAGTTGCAATAAATCTTATATTTTCAATAAATTATGTATTTAATTAGTACCCTGGTATACTCGTCACTTCCCTTGCATTCAAATTAACAAAATCTACCTATTTTTAGTCGAATGATCCGAATCTGCATAAAAATTTTAAAGTTACCTCATGCCCTCCCTATAAGGATGGGAGTATGGGGAATAATTTTGGTACTAATTTATTTTCCCCCTCGAATCATTTAATTTTTAATATTTTTTCGTAAAATGAAAAGTTTCAAGTCTTGTAGTATTTGCATGAATTTTTGTTATTTATTATAATAAGCAAAATTCAAAGAAAACATTTCTGATTTGTAATATATTTACACACCCAGTTTTACTTCTGCAAATGAAAGTGCATCTATAAAAGATCATAACTTATGCATTCAAATGAGATGGCAGTTAAAATCCTCATAAAAATTAATTAACTAGAACGTAAATAGCGATTTAATTAGAGATAAGCTGTCTCCTGATAGGTTTATTATAAAACGTAAATAAACCGATCAATATATCAAACATATTGTCCTACATAACGACAGGACCTGGTTTAACTATTAAAAGTGTATGTACTTATAATTATGATGTAAAATATTGGGAGATGTGGATCATTAATTTATTAAGATTTTACATTAAAAAAGTTAAAAATAAAACGAGAAATGAAAAAAACCTAAAAAAATCTTTTAAAATATTTCATTAAAAAAGCACTAAACATACCCAAATTCTTTTGAAAAAAATCCCATTTCTATAAATTGGTTTTATTTTTTTTTAAATACTGAATTTTACCTTCCGCCAAATTGTAGCATCAGGTGTCAACTGTTACGTAAACTTCGACGAATTTGTAGGTACCAATACAAAGTCTGAAATTGTTACAGTTGCTTACTATCAATTACAAAGACTGCAAGTTCGCAACTTTTTTCTTTAGTATTATCGCCTGCGGCCAGGTAAAATTACCGGTGAGTCACGACTTTTACATTGCAAGACATTGTGCTCACACTTGCCTAGCTAGAAGTTTTCGGATATATTCCACGTAGCTTACTTGATTAAAATTGTAACTAGAAGCAAAGATTAAATATCCTTTTAGTATATAGAAGTTTTGATTAAGTTAGGTAATTAACCAAGCGCTAAGCACTAATTAAATTTATACTGGAACTTTCTTCAAAGAAGATTCTCTAAACTTCTACAAATAGGTAATTGTTTAATGCATATTCCACTACCATCATTCCTATAGAATCCATAAATAATTTACAAATTAAAATAATTATATTTCCTCAAAGTAATAGAGAGCACAAGTTTCTTGGACACGGAGGTTTTAGTGTTTACATCAAGAGAAATTATTGTTCGTTATAATGGGAGAATAATTATCTCTTTAAGGAATAATTGCGTTTAGATTGCAGTATCGGAGTTAATTATGAAAATTAAGTGATGCCTTTGTGATTGTAAAACTGAGCCAATCTTAATTACAAGGCGGCAAATCAGAACAATGTTTGCCAGTGTAAAAAATCTCGATAACATAAATAGATACAGATTATTTAAGATAATATTATACCTAAAAACACTTAAACAAAAACTGAAAAAAATATATAAAAAACCGGCACTGATGAGGCCCAAAGGACCCACCAACTTGATACAATTTTAATTAAGGAATTTATTTCTTAAAATAAAAAATGCAAATGGTCTAAAAATTTAAAGAATTTTTAATTTTTTTTTAAGCATAATTAAAGCTAAAATTGCGTGAAATACTAATTAAATGTAGGTATTTCTCGGTATTTATTTAATCTACTACGAAGGCGCCATATTGCAGCTCAGGTGGTCAAAAAGATACAAAATCAATAAAAATAGTACGTTGAACTTCCACTTATAGGGCAGGGTAATTTTTGGTATCAATGTTACAATTTTAACATTATTACCTACATTAATTTGCAATTCATGAAGAAAACCAGATATACTCTTTTTATTTCCTTCGATTGATTTCCTCTTTACATAATTATTATCGCATAAAACCAATATATGCAAATTAATATACCTGTAAAACATGAAGTTAAATTACCATTACTTGATATTACCATAACTTAAAAAATATACCATTAGGTACTTTAAAATAAAAATTATAAATAGAACTTAGCAGCAATTGTTTTTTATGTAATCTGACATTGACATTTAAATTTAAAAAATGAACTAAATAATTAAATGGTAAGTACACGTGCAAAAAAGGTATTGCATTCCCCCAAAATTCGTTTTTAAGATTTAATTAGTTTATTATTAAAATTAAATTTGACCTTAGAATATAATTTATTTTCGTGGAAATTAATTTTAATATGTGTGGTTTTAAAAAGTGTTCTTTATAAATAATTATTAACAAAGAAAATAGTTTACACATGAAATATATTAGGTACGAAACAAAAATAACTTTTAGGTAGGTATAGGTAATTAAACTTACCTAATATTCTATTGCCATTTATGCAATTATGCAATTTTTATCTACTTTATGATAAATATAAACATAGAATTTTTTTTCATAAATCTTAAATATTTTTAAAAAATTGCATTATTATTGTGGCTTAGCTTATACAGTGGTAATAAAAAATTGATGAATTTTAATTAGACAAGTTTTAACAATATGACTCACATAATAATAAAATCAGTGTTGTATGCTATAAAAATATTCGTGTTTCAAAAAGTTTAAATTAGTTTTAAGCCAATCTAAAGGTAAATAGAGCGCAGACGATTTCCAATTACAGGTAAAAAAGCAAAAAGAAGATTTGGTTGTTTCAAAATTTAAAATTTGAAAAAAACGTAGCCTACACTGTTGTAACATTTACCTATTTATTATCATATTATTTATTGTATTGATTTATTTTGTAATTATGTAGGCCTACACAAAATATCTGTATTGTTCATTAAAAATGTATTATTTATAGTGGGTATAAAACCGACTTGGTGAACACGTTAAACATTGATCTAATCTGAGTTCGATTGTTTTCGGTCGAAATAAAAACAGTGTATGGCGAGTAAAAATCAAATTTTTGGCCATCTGCCAACGAAAAAAACGTGTATGACGTGCTTTGGAGGAGAGACAACGAGATTTGTCTGCGAACAAAACCAAATTAACATGTAATTAGAAACAACGAATTGACGAAATGACGTAAACAGCGGAACCGAATAGAAATAGGTATGCCGCTAGGAAAAACAAAATAGCTCGAAACAATTGAACACTTACCGCAATAGAAATGCAATTTTCATCGGCACCTTGAGGAAATTTGACTACGAATTTCGAACCAGCCTTTTCTTCTGAATCATTTAAGGGCCGAAACCTACACACGACTTTAATACTGTCCTCGGCCGGTATTTCACGCTCGCCCGACATTTTCCTCACTCAAATCACTCACAGCACAGTAATAAATTAATATTGAACTAATTAAAACTATAAATGATACATTTGTATAAAAAGTTGCTTATTTCCTTCGACACTGACGTTTCCTACTTCGAACAGTCAGCCATCTTTAGTGGATAAAAAATCGGTAGTTCAGTCGCATTGACCAACTTGCCATCGATCTCAACGCCCTCTATAGTCTCCTCCCCACAAACCCACCAGTTAAACTATTTTAAAGCTCCAAAACCCAATATATTACTCTTTAATAACACTCACACATCCTAAAATGCATTTAATTTAAAATAATTAGCATATTATTGGACATTTACAATATTTTATTATATTTTTAATTATGTTTTATGCAATCAGTTTCACAAGATTGTTAACCTGGTTGCATAGATACACGATTAATAAGTCATATGCACGTTGCCAAATTTAATACTTTTATAAAAGTCAACTTAAAAAAGTTTAAAAAATGTATCGTAAGGCAGTATGTTTTTATAATAACGATACCAAACAACTTTAGTAGTGAATTTTCACACAACAATACGAACTTTTAAGGCTGTATGTAAGTAAAATATATTTGACAAAATACCAACTCTGGTAAATTACTGAAACTTGACAACGTTAAAACAAAAAACCATCGAAAATGACACAACGCAGCTGATAGTGTTTTGTATTGGCTGATAATTGACCATATCGTCGCCTTCAGGAGAAAATTGCTTAACTCCATGTTGTAAAATTTTACAGGAGGAAAGAAAAACATATTAAAGGTGTATTGGTGTATCTCCACATTACCGCCAAAAAATTGTTTAATGGAAAATTACGTATCTCCAATATGTACTTTATGTTAATAAAAGTAACCTTAAATTATTCATGGTACCTTAACTTTACACACTATACAATCTTTCATACTTACATACAGAAAAAATAACTAGGCAATAACTTATACTTGTCAATGGCACTGATTTGTATATTGGAGTTAGGCATTATTCCCTGGACGCTCCTCCACGATTGGAGATACGTATATTTCTTTTTCTAAATTTAAAATTAACGGTTTATTTTAGGACATCTGTAACTTGCATATAAATTAGTTACAGTTTTATCTAACAGATGCCACTAAAATACCATTTTAATGAAAATGTGGAGTTACGTGATTTTCTCCTGAAGGCGACGATATGCAAGGAATGCGGTCGATGTTGCCAATGGTAAAAAAATAAAAGTCCCTATTGGGAACATTCAATTATATTACGTTGGCTACATTGAAAATTTGAATTTCCCGCACAAACTAAATTAATTTCTATCTTTATTTTTTAATAATAATAAATAATAATAATTCCCACATTTGAAATTCGCACCTTAACTTATTATACAACATTGGAACTACCTTCTTTATCTTTTTCTTTACTGGAATGTATGTCAGTTTGTGCGGGAAATTTAAAATTTCAGTGTAGCCAACGTAATATAATTGAATGTTCCCAATACACCTATCCCATATAATAGATTTTTCAGAGAGCTCATGCGCGAAAAAGCGCGGCAATTCCCTTTTTTTCAATATTTCCCCTTAATTCAGTCACAATTCAGTTTTACCAACATGATGAATGAATGAATAAAAACCCTTGTATAAAATCCAAAAAGTGAGGTTAAGTTTTTATTTATTTTATGACTAATTTTGAAAAATGCGTTGCTGTATACATTCCTGCCGAAATTTCTTGGTTAATATTAAAAGTGGAAAGTTTTTTTCAATCCCTAAAAATGTTCAGCTAAGGAAATTATGGATAGAATCATTAAAAATAAGCCCAGAAAAAATTACGGATAGCACCAAGGTAATTATTTAACTTAATAGCTTAATAATACACTATATAATACCAGATAACAATTATAATATACTTATTTACTATTTTTAGGTATGCTGGTTACATTTTGAAGAAAATGATTTGTTTGATTTCTCAACTAAAGTGAAATTAAAGCCAACGACAATTCCCACTTTAAATTTACCTCAGAATGAAAATATAGTAGAAGATGAAAGTATTGTACCAAATTTAGAAGAAAGTGCTAAGACACCAGCATTTATTATAAGAAGAAAAAAGTTGCGGCTACCTAAAAATGGTCTAAATTCAAGATTTTTTATTGAAAATTTTAAAAATAATGACAGAAAGATTTTGTATTATACAGGTCTTCCAAGCTACAAAATAGTAGTTATATTATATAAATTTATATTTACGAAACAAGTTCAGAGAAGAAAAAAAGGAAAATGGAATCAAAAACATAAGCTTTCTTCAATGAATGAGTTTTTCTTACATTAATAAAATTGAGACGAGGAATAGATTATGAATTATTAAGTGATATGTTTCAAGTATCCAAATCCACAGTGGGGAGAATCTGCCTTGCGTGGATAAATTTATTATATATTAAACTGGCTGGGTTAAATATATTTCCCCATAGAGACATAATTTTGGAGCATGCCTCTATGGTTTTTAAAAATAAATATCCCAAAGTTATAGGCAGTATAGACTGCACTGAGTTTTTTATAGAAACTCCATCATCCTTAACACTTTCGCTGCTGACTGGTATGGGCAATCGACTCCCAGAAACTGAAATAGTTTGGGAAATATTAAACAGTTTGAAAACAAGAAAAGTTTAAAACACATTTATTTAAAAAAAAAAACTCAGGGCTAGGACGTCTTAAGACGTCGTCAGCCACCTGCTAAAAAAATTTATCCAGAGGCGGAAGACGTCTATGTCTAAAGGATTACTAAAGGATAATAAGCGATATTTTAGTGGACGTCAAAAGGCGCCGTTCGCCTCCCACTTAAGAAGCGGTGGCCGTCTTTAGACGCCGTCAGCAGCGAACGTGTTAATAAAGCAGTCGCAATGCTACTCCCAGTATAAAGGATCCACTACTTTAAAAGCCCTCATAATGATAAGCCCCAGTGGTGCTATAATTTTTATTTCAGCACTTTTTACTGGTAACATACCTAAATTATTAATTTAAAATTCATATATTATTTGGAGTTTTTTTAGGATCTATATCAGATAAAAAAATTGTTGAAGAAAGTGGGTTTCTTAATCTTTAAAAAAAAAAAGTAGAAATTGGAGAATTGGAAAGAGGTGATATTATTTTGGCAGATAAGGGGTTTGAGATTAAAAATATTTTAGAAGATGCTGGAATATGCTTAAATATACCAACATTCCGAATATCAGGAATACAGTATGAACCCAACCAAATTGAATATATACGACACATAGCAAGAGAGAGGATCCATGTAGAACGGGCTATAAGAAGGATAAAAACTTTTAAAATTTTATCCCACAAAATACCCATTGCACTTATGGGGAGTGTTAACCAAATTTGTACAGTTTGTGCTTTGCTTACAAATTTTATGCACGAGTTAAAAAAATAAAGTTTTTTGTTGAAATTTATAAATTTACTAAAACAACCCAGCTTTAATTTTTAATAATTTATTTTAAAAAAATCAGAAGTCAATGGTTAGGTATTTTAATAAAAATATAAATATGCTCTCAAACCTCCAAAACTTGAACCTCTTTAACTATAACTATAATTTCTATGTTGTAAAGAAATATTTTGACTTTAAATTTAGTATAATTTTATAGTTAAAAATAAACAAAATCAAATACCTACAGGTAGAAAATTTAGTTATAAATGGAGATTATACCTCATATATCCTTCCCATTTTTTACTTAACTTTGCTTAATTTTATACCTACCTCAAACAAGTTTAATTTAGGTAAGATTTAATTTTACAAAATTTAAGGTAAAATTGTCTATAAAAATAAAAAAATTACCTGAAAATTAAATTATATCAATAAAAAACGTAGTAAAAGCTTAGATATATATTATAAATATTGGTTAATTTTTCGAACATTTTATAACAAAAATTTTGATCAAATTCAACTTTTACAATTACAATCTCGTTTTCTTCTTTAAAATAAACAGCCAGATCGCACCACTTTATTCCTGTAATTAACATTTGTCCCTGAACTTGATAATAATAATTATGGTTTTCTTTTAAAAATAGTCTCTTATTCTCATCTTCTTTCAAAAAAAAAGTTTTTGATTTTAAAGCTTCTTTTAAATTTTTATTTTTTTTACTAAATGGACATTTTATTTCCAAAATCCCATATTCATTTCCTCTTTTTATTATTCCATCTGGACTGGCACCCAAATATGGAGCATAAGGATGAACAATCAAACCACAAAGACAGACAACGTTTTTAGTTTGCTGTTCATATAATATTCTTGCATTTGTTTCATGATTTTTTCCATGCTGAACTGCTTTAACATGTCCCAAGTCTTGAGCTTCCCAAATGCTATTAAAATAACTAAACTCAAATGGCTTATTTCTTTTGCATAAAGACCCAAAATTTGAGGCAGTTAGCCTCCCTTTTCTGTATTCTTTCCATTCCTTAGAGTCACTTTGTTGCCTAGTTAAAATTTCAATATTTTTGGCATCTTCAAAATCAACATTAAAAAATGTATCCTCCCTTGGCATTGGCATAGAAATTAAAATATTTATGCATTCCATGTCCAAAACAGGCAACGATATGGGCAGTACTTCTACCTGATGGTTTTGTTGCAAAGTATTAAAATTCTGCATTGCCATTGTTGTCATACTTTCATCTAAAAAATAAAGAATAATAATTATATATTTATTAACATAAAAGGATTTTCTAAAATATTAAATAAGGTGCAAATGTAAATTACCTTGGTTTCTATCATTTATAAGGTAAGAAAATGGAATTTTTTTATTAATTTTTCTTAATCCTTTCTTCATTGTTTCCATTTTTATTTTATTTAACTCATTTTCTTTTAATAAAGAATCAGGGGTTAAAAAAGTTGACATTATTGGCCTTTTCTTTCGATTTATCTTTGTAGGTTTATGAAAAACTGCATTGACAATACTTTGAGGCAGAATTTTTGTACCCCTAGGTTTGTTCCACTCCATTGGTTTCGATGTGCTGGCAACATCTAAAACTTCATCTTCTTCTCTTAATAGCTTATCTTGCAAATAATATGCTAAGCTTATTAAATGGTGACAAGACTGTGATAACCTAAAATAAAAAAAAATATTAAGTATAAGATTCAAAACAACAAATCCTATAACTAGTATTATTACATTAAATAAAAATTAAATATTAACTAGTATCTTTGTTAAACTATGCTAGTATTATTATATCAAATATTAGACTTACCCAACTTCACATGAACAGTGACACTCTTGTAGACACAGTTGCTCTTCATTTCCAGATTTAAAAACAAAATAAAGGCTATGGGGTTTTTCATTTCGTTTTTGGGAATGATAACACCTTGCTTTAATGGAAAGTTCACTTTCGTTAATCCAAATATCGTGGAGGAATCCTTCAACGAAAAACTTATATGCTCGGGTATGGTGTTGTTGCGTAGCACCATGTCTAGCAAAAAATTGCTTGGCCTCATCAAAATCAAATTGTTTAAGACAAGATATCTTTTTTTGCCACATTTTTTAGTATAAACAGTATCAAAATACAAAACAATAATAATTAATTTTGGATTGACGTCTGTCATTTAAACACAGTGCAGGTAACATAAAGTAAAAATCCCCCAATATTTAAGGGGTAATATTTAAGAGGTGGTAATTTTGCGCACGCGCTATCCGGACAAGGATGAACGGGATAGGTGTATAGGGAATTTTATTTTTTTACCATTGGCAACAGCGACCGCATTCCTTGCATATGGTCAAATTGTATTATTTGATAACAACATCCGATTAACCGCATCTTAAAATGTAATTGTGAATTATTTTGGTTGTAACGTGACATGAGCGCACTCAAGGTTGTTTCACCTCCCCACAAATTATGGTATGTTCCACTTACTACTATAGCATGCTTTATTAACTGTGCCATGGATTTATTCCGCTGTAAAACGTAAATTATTAAGGTATGTTTTTCGTTATACCTCGCTGAAAATACTATGTTTCAACGTCTACTAAATTCGCATAGAAAATTGGCATAAATAGAAACATTTTGGCGTGAAAAGCCTATTGTTATAAATATTGTTATTGTAGTCATTTAGGCTGATGTCTGCAATTAATTCGACTATAGTAAACTCTCAGAGGAAGCCCGAGGACTCAGGCAAGCTTTTAGGCCAACTTTTAGAGTGCGTGCAGGATTGCCAGAAAAGATATGGAGGTAAAACGGAGTTAGCAACAGAATTTGATAGTTGTGTGGCTGGCCTTTGTTTGTCTTTGGAAGCGGTTTTTTCGCATGGTTTACGTACGAAACCCTTTGAAAAACAGAACTCTTCTGCTTTGAAACAAGTGTCTGATATCGTTACCAACAGTCTGCATATAGGGAACGAGGTGCCATGTAAGTATTATCACTTTTACTTGAATTATCTACTCCTACATCTAATATTTATTGCACTGGCGCATGCATAGTTCTGTGGGTGCATATAATTGTAATAACACAGTTTGACACATTGTAAAAAAGTAAGGTTAACACTGTTTGACATATGTCAGATTGGCAAAAAGTGGGGTTAAAACCGCTTGACATACTTATGTTAATATGATTGTTTACAAATTTGAAATTAAATTTTAAAATCAAATAATCCAAGAAAACCATTGAAACCAATAGGTACATTAATGTAGCAAAACTTAACCTAAAAGACAAAACGCATCTGTCAACAATACAATTAAGGTTAGTTCACAGTGCGATTTTCTATTTTTATAAAAGTGTGTATTTGAGGACAAAAATTTTAATTAATGTGATGTTTTGAGTTAATAAAATGATTAATAAATTGTTTGCGGTTTTTTTATGAAATTAATAAATGTTTTGTTCCTTTAATTTAATAAATTAATTGTTTACGATTTTTTTTATAAAATTAATAAATGTTTTGTTCCTTTAATTTTTTACTAACTAATATTAACTTACAGTAAAATGGTAGGCACATTATTGGAGACACTTTTTAGACATTTAATTTAGTAGTCTTCATTTGTTGCCTTTTGGATTTTGTGTGATTGTGTTTACAGCTTTTTGGCCTTTTGTTAAAAGACATCTAACCAATCATGAGCAGGAGCGTTATTCAGTTTTGAAGCAAATTTGGACTGATATAGGTCGCAGTAAGGCCTGGATTAGGTCTGCTCTAAACGAGAGATCGTTGGAAAGGTGAGTTTAACTTTGATAATAAAGTACTAAAAATGCAAAAAGTTTTTTTTTGTCACGTTTTCGAGATATACCAGGTGTTTTAGAAAAGCCTGTACAAAATGATACAACATATTCCTGAGATCAAAATAATGCAATATAACTAAATTCTTTTATACAAAGGGTGATAATAACCAAGATACAGGTTGTTGAAAGTTCGTTGTCGATTTTAAATAACTGGAAAAAACAAACGTTGTTTTATTTATGTTTTTATTACTGCTAAAGTAGAATTGGTGTTTTGTTATAAAAAAATGTTCTTAAAAGGCAATAATTAAATTAATTATCTTTATTTTAAATTTTAAGTTTCAATCTTAAAATTGTAAATAGGGAAATCAATGAAAAATTTAAATATTTTTTAATTACTTTTGAAAAAAAATTAAAGTAATTAAAATAATGCATAATTGACTTATTTTATGTTTGTTATTTATGATGTTTAAATTTATCAGATTATTTTTAGCTATAAACAAACAAATGATGTGTTGTTTGTTTCTGCTATAAACCAATTTTTAGAAAGAATAAATTTTATTTAATAAGGTACTTAATAAAAGATTTCTAAAGCAAATAAAACAGGATTAAATGTGATTGAATTTAATTGATTTAAAGTGCTATAGATAACAACTTATAATCAATATTTTTTTGTAGATATTGTACCAAATTATTGGGAGATCAGGAAATTTTAAAAATCTACTATGAAGACTGGGCTTTGTTGCGAGACCAAGAGAAAAGCAGCTTACTACCTAATATGGCAGCAGGTAATTAATAAAATAATAAAATCGTTTTTAATTTTGTCTTTGGGGATTTATTTTTTCAGGCCTATGCTCCATACTGTTTGCTGTGAGTATCGATAAGCCAGAGCTTAATAGCGGGATCGCCCATAGAAACGATCATCTCAGATCTAAAGCAGAGCCCATTATAGAGGCACCAGTCTTAACAGGTAGGCAAATAAATAGTAAAATATATTATAATCCCCTAGGTGTTTTGTCATTATTTATTAAATTAACACCTGTTTTTAATCCACTTTAGCATAAATTTTAAGAAAAGTTTATTGAAGAATAAATTATTTCTCCTAAAAACATACTTGCTTTGCTGGTTGAGATAAGAACGGTCTTTTTTATAAAGGAAATGTTATATTCTCCACCGGATATTTAAAATAAAAATTGCATGATTGATATTAAGCACTATAATATATTATTTTAAAAGTGGATTTAGCAGTTATTATTATGCATTAATGCATTTATTTTTTTGCTGATAAATATTACATGCTTAATTGAGTTGGTTTGATAAAACGTAAAAATAAAAAATGTTTGTGTATCAGTTACTTAAAATTAGTGGGGGCTTCACCAAGCATTTGTTTATTTGTTCTTCCTTTTATGTTTATTATAGTCGGGAAAAAATAATTTTAT
Source organism: Brassicogethes aeneus (assembly GCA_921294245.1). NCBI lineage: Eukaryota > Metazoa > Arthropoda > Insecta > Coleoptera > Nitidulidae > Brassicogethes > Brassicogethes aeneus. The sequence continues at coordinate 51,892,767 of OV121135.1, forward strand.
TTACTTTTAAACTATTAACAAATAATTTAATATTTAAGTAAAAAAAAAAATAAAGGCATCTTATAAAATTTAGCACAAAAAATATTTTTTAGTTATTTCCAACATTGACTTCTGATATTATTTAAATTCGAAAATATCGTAAAAGATCTTTTTTGTGGAGCGTATAATTTAATACAAAAATATGTCACCTATATTGTTGCATGCACACAACAAGGTCTGTTCTATAATATTGTTTCGCGAAAACTAAAAATTACAAAAATAGGCAACCCACAGACTTTAAGGACATAAAAATAGCCGTCGCCCTAAACCAAACAAGTTGGTTTGGTCTAGAGTCGTCGCGACAGCTATTTTTATGTTTGCGATTCTTGTGCTTTGGGTTTTTCCGGCTTATACAGACTAAAAATCGTTTTAAACGTTGAGTTTCTTACAGAGGCATTTGTAAGCCTCAAATAAGGCCTTAAAGTGTCGAGGACAACCATTTTACTCTTCAATTATTATTACTGTAAATTTTAAGGTTAATTTACCATACCACGGTCTTATATAAGACCGTGTACCATACCCACGAAATAACCTTAAAATTGACATTTTACAGTTTTATGACAGGTTTATTTTTTACAAAAGGCTTACAAGTAACTCTATAAGAAACACAAGGTTTAAAACGATTATTAATCTGTATAAACAATCACAAGAATTTCAAAATTGTTTTTTAACAGTAAACAAATAATTTAGATGATACCAAAGTAAAAAAACAACTTGGGAAATAACAGACACCCCAAGGTATAAATTTAATTCTGTATAAGAAATATCAAGCATTAAAACTAAGTGCCATATAGGGTTTTAAAATTTCCGGAAAAATTGAGTCGGCGGAAAAAAAACCGTTTTTTTCGAAAAAAAAATGGAAAAATTTGTAAATTTTCAAAAAACTTGCTTTTTTATTTTTAAATTTTATTCAAATGATAATACGAAAAAAAGCAAACGTCAATTTTACTGAAAATTTCCAAATTTTTAGGGATAATATCCGTACACTGATTATAATTATAATTATTTCATTTATTTTAATTTAGAAAGAATATTCTACCGGGCCACAAAAAAAAACATATTTGATGCTGTATTAACATAACTTTTATTTAACACTTCGATTATAAAATTATTTTGTAGATGGATATTTTTACTCCTTTTTTGCAAAAAAAAACAACCGACAGTATATTTCACGTTTACGTTTATTTTCTTAAATCAATTTAATTTAATTCAATGTTGTTTTTTTTGTAATAAAGGATATATTTTTTTAATTAAAATTATGTTAAGTTGTTGATTGCTATTTTTTTCAATTGTATACAAAAATGTATACAAATGTATGTATTTTCCAAGAAAAAATTCAATTTTTCCCAAAAAAGCCAATTTTGTCAAGGCCTGGGAAAAAAACGGAAAAAACAGTTTTTCCCCCAATTTTTCAGTTTTTTTTTCGATACTTTAAAACCCTAGTATCATATCTTAAATACAAATTTTACTATGTTTTTAATCATACAAACATAAATTTTAACAAAAAATTCAATAAATAAACGAAAAAACAGTAAAACAAATAGGAATGAATCATATAGGTACAATGTTTATATTTATAAAAAAAATAAAAATCGTAAGCAAATAATTTATGTTAGTAGGAAAAATGATAAAATTATCGGAAAATGATATTAAATACAATTAATACAGGTTTATGGGGCGCCGTTTGCGTCAAAATAGAAGTGTAGAAAATAAATATAATATCTCTCACAAAATATAGAATGTAACTGAAAATGTATAGAAAACACAAAATAGGTATATAAAATATAACAAAATAAATAAAATTCAACAAAACATATAACACTAGGCAACAAATTTTAACTTAAAAAAAAGGTCCTGGTTAAAAATAGAATTTTTCGATTGTTTATGACTGAAATAGATCCAAAATGTTTTTAAAAAAATTTTCTGAAGTCGTAAATAAAAAATAGGAGCACAGTATTTTGGTACCATTTATTGCATAGATACACCATTTGAAAATTTTAAGATGACGTTACTTTTAACTTATATTTCAGCATTCCAAGAACAACATATCTGTACATATTGTAATAATTTAAGGCATGTTTTTTTGATGTTTACTGTTTTTTACCGTTCAAATTATTTTGTTTACTAATTTTTATCGTTATTATTTAACAATTTTTCTTTGCATCATGGTGCTGCCCGTATCGTCTAAACGAGACTTTGGAAAATTTTTTGGTCGCCGGATTTGCGTCGAGCAGGTCGAAATCTATAGGAGTGTGCTATTTTTATTACCGACCTTTTTTATTTACTAATTTTTATCGTTATTATTTAACAATTTTTCTTTGTATCATGGTCCTGCCCTTATCGTCTAAACGAGACTTCAGAAAATTTTTTGGGCGCCGGATTTGCGTCGAGCAGGTCAAAATCTATAGGACTGAGCTATTTTTATTACCGACCTTTTTTTATTGTTTACTAGTGTAATTTACCTATAATAAAACAAATAAAATCCAACAAAATATAGAAAATCAAACAATAGTCAACAAAATATTAAAACTCGGGTTCCTCACTTGGCCGTTTGAGGGCGCTCGACGCACAAGTTTCAAAAAGACTAATATTAGGAGATTTTTTCCCAATGCGGTAAGTTTTTAAGGTTTTCTTTAAATCCTTTTACTTTTTAATTTTAATTTATAGCTTTAATTGGAAACGATGTAGTTGAATCTGCCAAGGATGGATGAAGTTACAACATTTTTCAGGGATTTGATGCATGACTTCGCTGAAGGGGTTCTATTAGTCTTCTTGAAACTTGTGCGTCGAGCGCCCTCAAACGGTCAAGTGAGGAACCCGAGTTTTAATATTTTCTTGGCTTTTATATGTTTTGTTTGATTTTTTATATTTTGGATTTTATTTGTTTTGTTTAATTTTATTTGTTTTTTTACAGGTGTATTATATGTTTTGTTGAATTTTATTTTTTTCGTTATGTTTTATATGTTTTGTTTGATTTTATTTGTTTTGTTACGGGTGTATTTTATGTTTTGTTGGATTTTATTTGTTTTGTTATATTTTATAATATATTATGTTTTGTTATATTTTATAAACCTATTTTGTGTTTTCTATACATTTTCTGTAAAATTCTATATGTTGTGAGAGATATTATATTTATTTTCTACACTTCTATTTTGACGCAAACGGCGCCTCATACAGGTTTGATTAAACTAAAAATTGTAATTTGTGTGATTATTAAAATTTTTCAACAACTTTGTACATTTAGAAAATTCTGTAAATTTGATAATTTTTAAAATTCTTAAACTCCGTCAGGGATTTCTACTAAAACCTTGAATATGATCCCCCTACTTCCACTCATCTGTTTTAGGTGACCATTTGTGATAAACTTCATACTGTAGAAGTTTTGTTAGTAGTGAGGTTTTACTCAAAACTCAAAGTATAACTTCAATAACTTTAAAAATATTCTTCCCATATCATTACAGCATTAAAGGGAGATAAAAAATATTAAGTTTCTTTTCGGCATAGATAAATATTACGTGCCAATTCGTGTTATTTTAACGTATCGAAACACAATTCCGAGTAAAAATAAAAATTGTTTACCGATGCGTTACAGACCGGCCGACGCAGCGCAAGAAAAACAAAAAAGTGGCTCGCCAGTTCATTTCGTTCGACGACGACGACAGCGGCCGTCTGTCGACCAGTCTGCCCTCGAGTTCTTCGAGCATGTCCTCGCTGGAGACGAGCTCGTGCGCGGAGGCGGCCAAACCGCCGGCGCTCGCCGATCCGCAGCTGAACCAGATCAGCGAGGAGGCGCGGGCGGACCCGAAGCCGCCCGAACCGCAACGACCGCACTCCGTGCATCGGAAGCTGTCGTTCGAGAACAGCGGCTCGCGGGACAAGTTCTCCACCGAAGTTCCCGGAAGTTTGACTCCGGTGTCTCAGGTAAAAATCCAATTCAAAACATGATTATTTGACAACCTCCTCCTTACTTGTAAAATGACAACTTTGGTGATATGCGAGGCGTAAACAACCGGGACAAATTTGTACGCCTATTTAAATTAAATTATTGTGTATTACGTCGTATTACGTAATAACATTTGGTATTACTTCAAGTATTACTTAATATTACGTTTATTACTTGGTATTACGTTATACAGATATGCTATGTATATGCTAAAGAAGTATCGCTAGTAGCGCCACCACTCGGCCGTTATCATCGTAAGAACTTTTAATAATCAGCTGTTAAACGCTTATGTTACAAACAAATGTTTTTGAGAAAAAAGCTGGAAAATGTTAAAAAATATCGGAAAAAAACCGTGGAACGGTTTGTTGTGTTGTTGGGTGAAATCCTGGGTTGAGTTTTTACCGGTTTTCCAATAAACAGTGTTAATCCGAATAAAGAAATAAATTTCATACAGTCCCTGTTAATATAAATTGTATCTATTAGATACAATAAATACACAGTTTAGTAATGATTAACGTGAAAAGTGTAAACATTTCAATTCAGTAAAAATCGTCAAACAAATAAGTCGTCTAAATGTAAACAGCATTTAGCATTATTAAAAGCGTTGATTAAGAATTCTCCACTCAACGGTAAAATACCTTTATATATATATATAACTATTATATTATGTTTCCATGAATTCGTAGGTATATTTTGTTGTTTGAAATGAAGTTGTCGGCGTTTTTTTAGAGAACTCAAATATAAAAATGGTTGATTTTAAGGTTATGTTTGTGCAAAAATTACTTTTTACTAATTTCTTAAAACTTAAATATAAATTTTATTAGGTAAAGTTATCATTAGTTAATTCTGCACCAACAAATGTACTTACCGAATTGGATCCTTTGGCAAAACATGAAAATGCAACGATTTAGTTCTTGAATTTTATTTACAATTAAAAACACAATAATTCACCATGATCCCTTAGATAAAATACACACTCTAACGTAACTATATAAGCATTTAAGCGTTGAGTTTCTTAATGAATGATATAAAGAATAATCAATCGAAATCGAAAACTAAACCAGTTTTTTCCTTGCAACGCAAAACACAAATAACGTGCGCGATTTAGCTGTGCAATTGAACAAAATTTGTCGAGTAAGACTTCTGCCTTCCTCTCTTTTGTGAAAAAATACCTTTTTATTTAAAAATGATGTACAGTTTGTATGCTTTAAATGTATTGTTGACAATTCTTAATTTCACGCAATGCTTTTGAAGTCCACCAGTTGGCGCGCGCGTTGCGAAAACCCGATACTTGTTTAGAGTATACATCGTATTTTTGTATACAGTATACTGAGCGACGCCTACAAGAATAAAGTTTAAATTATACACTGATTAAACATTAAAGTTTTAAAAACATTAGGTTTAAAAAATTAGCCAAAAAAAACACAATGGATTGTGAATAAAACTTAATTATGTTTTATTCAATATCCATTAATGTAATCCACAATTGTGGTTTTATTGAGGTTTTTATTTAGGCACATTTCCATATTTAAATTAAGTATCTCATTAAGTATAAGTAAAAACCCACTGGATAAGGGGACGTAAAAATTGCGTTTTTAAATGGACGTAAAAATTACGTTTTAAAAAAAATGTCATTTTAATATGGACGTATAGGTTTTGTTTCAACACGTATTAGTTACGTTTTTTTTTTAATAAAACACCCACAGAAATATTTTTTTTATTAAAATAAATTATTCTTTAAAAACAATCTTTGGTAAAATTACCCTAGTCCTTTTTTACGTAAATTTTACATCATACATATATATTAGGGTGTCCCTTATTTTTATTTTTTTTACGCATACCCTCTAATTATATTTATTACTTGTTTATATACTCCCAGTAAAAAGTTCAGCTCATTCTATAAACGGGAACCCCTGCCGACTTGCATCTAAACCCTCCGTTGGCTCCGTTGGCTCCGTTAGGCGCGCGCGGTATTTTGTAACCCGAAACACTTTAAAAAGAAGATATACTTCATGGGTGACGTTCACAATATCGAAATTCATTATATCGAATTCAAAATATCGAACACTTTTTATCGAAAATCAAAATATCGAAAATACAAAATGTCGAAAATCAAAATATCGAAAATTAAAATGTCGAAAATGATAATATCGAAAATTAAAATGTCGATTTGAAAATGTCGAATAATTAAAATTTCGAAAATTAAAATGTCGAAAATGATAATATCGAAAATTAAAATGTCGATTTGAAAATGTCGAATAATTAAAATTTCGAAAATTAAAATATCGATTTAAAAATATCGAAAATTAAAATGTATGATTAAAATCGAAGTGTATATGTACAGAGGCGCCTCTGTAGATAAAGTTACGGTTATGCACCGAATTATCTTGGCTCCCTGGCTCCTAGAGATGCGCGTTTTATAGAAATGTACTCAAACTCAACAACAAAACCCAACCGACCCCGCCCCATTGCCCCCCCCCCCCGCCCCATTGAGCAAAAAACCCAACTAAAATGGGCAAATTCATGTTACGATAAAAATAAAACACTTTTTAATTACATAAATTAGCCCATTTTAGTTGGGTTTTTTGCTCAATGGGGCGGGGGGGGGCCAATGGGGCGGGGTCGGTTGGGTTGTGTTGTTGAGTTTGAGTACATTTCTATATCAGAGGCGCCTCCATATTATTATAATCGATATTTTAAGCAGTCGATATTTTATTTTCGATAAATTGAAAATTCGATTAAATAAAATTTCGACATTTTGTATTTTCGACATTTTAATTTTCGACATTTTGTATTTTCGATATTTTGATTTTCGATAAAAAGTGTTCGATATTTTGAATTCGATAAAGTGAATTTCGATATTATGAACGTCGATATTTTATTTTCGATAAATTGAAAATTCGATTAAATAAAATTTCGATATTATCATTTTCGACATTTTAATTTTCGATATTTTGATTTTCGACATTTTGTATTTTCGATATTTTGATTTTCGATAAAAAGTGTTCGATATTTTGAATTCGATAAAGTGAATTTCGATATTATGAACGTCACCCATACTTCATGACTGTATTTTTCTAATGATTTTATTAAATATGAATCATATTTAAGGGATAAAATCAACTAAATTAGCGAAACAAATGATAGAAACAAAAGCAATAATATTAATTAGTAATCATATTATATGATTACTAATTAATATTATTGCTTTTGTTTCTATCATTTGTTTCGCTAATTTAGTTGATTTTATCCCTTAAATATATTAATATACTAATTAGTATTGGTAAAATATACTGTTATATAAAATTTCAGCTTTTTATAAGCATTTCTTTTCTTGATGTCCTCCCAAAAATATTTCAGACAGCTCAATAAGTTTTCGGTAGTCATCTCTCACAATAGACTCTTTTAGTTATTTAGAGTAAAACCCATTAAGTTTATCAATTTCAGAGTTTACGGCCAGACCCTTCCGGGTAACTAGCCACTGAAAATATACATTTTTATCAAAGTATACACATAAATAAAATTATATTTTAACATTTGTCAATAATTTATAATATAAGGGTCACATAATAACAAACACAAAATGACTTACGATCGAAGACCTCGCGACCAACCGTGTTACAAAATATCGCGCGCCTAACGTTGGCTAACGGAGGGTTCAGATGCAAGTCGGCACGGGTTCCCGTTTATAGAATGAGCTGAAATTTTTACTGGAAGTATATAAACACGTAATAAATATAATTAGAGGGTATGCGTAAAAAAAAATAAAAATAAGGGACACCCTAATATATATATATATATATATTAATCTCACTAAGCAATAATAATAAATACTTAATTATTAATTCGCGGTATAATTTCGCTATTTAATTATCTAGGTACACACTCAAATTGACAACAAAAAGTGTAAATGTGGCATATATTTAAATGTTCATCATTGGCAAACCTACCCCATTCATATTTATCATGTGTCCCATTGGTGACGTAAAATGTACGTTGTGTTTTGCACCTCGCTCGCTCGACAGCACCTTCTATTTTTTAGAGTAATTTTGACGGAAATTGAACATCACTAAAAGCGTAGTTAATATGCCTTAAAATTGACAATTTTAAACGTCACTGTTATATCACCACATCCATAACGTTCAGTGGGTAGATTTTCGAATAATTCAATGTTTTTAAAATCAGGTCGAAATCGGCGAACTGACGCCAGTTTCGGTGGAAGTGAACAAAAACTTCGAATCTCCCGACTCCTCGGACGACATCCTCGAGGTGCCCACCGACATCAGCGCCGTGCTGATAGCGGTAGAAAACAAAAACCAAGAGGAGCTCGCGAAAAGGCAGGAAAAAATCGACCTCCTCGCGAAAGAAAACGACGGCCTCAAGGAGCAGATAAAGAAGTACGTGGGCGCCATCCAGATGCTCAGAAGGGACGACGACGGCATGCAGAAGGCCTTGGACGGCTTGCAAATCGAACCCCAGCCCGACTACAAGGGCGAGGCGAAGTGCTTCGAGAGAAAGTTGGTGCAAGTCGCCGAGATGCACGCCGAGCTGATGGATTTTAATGTCATGCTGCAGCAGAGTTTGTGCAAAAAAGATGCGCTTCTGGAGCGGTTGAAAAACGAGCTGGCGGTTTTAAGAGGGCCGATGTCTACAGACGAGTCAAATGAGGAGGAGATGAGGAGCAGCGTCAATATTTGGGTACCTTCCGCATTTTTAACAGGTTTAAAACTATTAAGAAGATTAACTATCAACTATTGAATTTAATTGCCTTAGGATCTGGATCAAGTTCCCACCATGTTTACCAAATATTCCTTAGAGCTGGAAACGATGAATGGAACATTTATAGGCGATACGCGCAATTTTACGCTCTTCATACAGATTTGAAAAAATTGGACCCTGTAGTGGCCACATTTGATTTTCCACCGAAGAAAAGCATAGGAAAAAAAGTAATTATCAAAAACATTATTTTTACATCTAATAGTCATTTTATTTAGGATTCCGCTTTGGTAGAAGACAGGCGCAAACGCCTTCAAATATATTTGAGAAGAGTTTTAGGACATTGGCCCGAATTGTCTCACTGCAATAGTAGATTTTTGCTGGAGCAACATTTGGCTTTCTTTAAGTAAGATTTTAATTTGAAATCATGATAAAATTTTAACCAATATTTTTTAGGGATGTGAAGGAAGATCCAAAAAAGAAAAGTGTTTTTTCGTCGAGAAGAAGCGGCCCAAATGATAATCATTATACAGGGCTTTAATAATTGTATGGTTTAGTTGAATTTTAATTTTAAACTACATTAACAAACATATAAGTATTCTGGTTACTAGATGCAACATTATCGCTGGAACGAATATGTTACTACTTACTCATCCTAAGTATATTTTTATGTAAATACTCAACTATTTTTTATGAAATGTATTGTTTTAATTTTAATATAACAGTTTATAGATTTTAAAAAAATTGGGTTTTATTTTCTACATGCGGCTTTTTGATACCGTGCTTGTCAAAAAAGCATATTTTTTAATTTTTTTCAAACCAAGTTTTGGAGTATCAATTCAATGTAAAACTTGCTCTCATAGGAGGACACTCGTTTCTTTTAATAGCTGCAGTACCTGTGTTTTTATTAAGGTACAAGACGTCTCCTAACTTCGTGACAAGCATTAATAATATTAGTAATTAGGTATAACATTTTAATAAAATGATTTTATTATATTTTAAAATCACAATGGAACAAGTTTGTACTGATATATAATATAAAGGATTTATAACAATGTAAAAAATTAACAATTGTGACTCAAGTTTTGCAAAAAAGATGCGCTTCTGGAACGGTTAAAAAACGAGCTGGCGCTTTTAAGAGGGCCGATGTCTACAGACGAGTCAAATAAGGAGGAGATGAGGAGCAGCGTCAATATTTGGGTACCTTCCGCATTTTTAACAGGTTTAAAACTAATAAGAAAATTAACTATCAACTATTGAATTTAATTGCCTTAGGATCTGGATCAAGTTCTCACCATGTTTACCAAATATTCCTGAGAGCTGGAAACGATGAATGGAACATTTATAGGCGATACGCGCAATTTTACGCTCTTCATACGGATTTGAAAAAATTAGACCCTGTAGTGGCCACATTTGATTTTCCTCCGAAGAAAAGCATAGGAAAAAAAGTAATTATCAAAAACTTTATTTTTACATCTAATATTCATTTTATTTAGGATTCCGCTTTGGTAGAAGACAGGCGCAAACGTCTTCAAATATATTTGAGAAGAGTTTTAGGACATTGGCCCGAATTGTCTCACTGCAATAGTAGATTTTTGCTGGAGCAACATTTGGCTTTCTTTAAGTAAGATTTTAATTTTAAATCACGATAAAATTTTATCCAATATTTTTTAGGGATGTGAAGGAAGATCCAAAAAAGAAAAGTGTTTTTTCGTCGAGAAGAAGCGGCCCAAATGATAATCATTATACAGGGCTTTAATAATTGTATGGTTTAGTTGAATTTTAATTTTAAACTACATTAACAAACATATAAGTATTCTGGTTACTAGATGCAACATTATCGCTGGAACGAATATGTTACTACTTACTCATCCTAAGTATATTTTTATGTAAATACTCAACTATTTTTTATGAAATGTATTGTTTTAATTTTAATATAACAGTTTATAGATTTTAAAAAATTTGGGTTTTATTTTCTTCATGCGGCTTTTTGATACCGTGGTTGTCAAAAAAGCAAATTTTTTAATTTTTTTGAAACCAAGTTTTGGAGTATCAATTCAATGTAAAACATAGGAGGACTCTCGTTTCTTTTAATAGCTGCAGTACCTGTGTTTTTATTAAGGTACAAGGTGGTACAAGCATTAATAATATTAGTAATTTTAATAAAATGATTTTATTATATTTTAAAATCACAATGGAACAAGTATGTACTGATATATAATATAAAGGATTTATAACAATGTTAAAAATTAACAATCATGACTCTATATCTTCTAAAATTTTGTAAAAAAGATGCGCTTCTGGAACGGTTGAAAAACTAGCTGGCGGTTTTAAGAGGGCCAATGTCTACCGACGAGTCAAATGAGGAGGAGATGAGGAGCAGCGTCAATATTTGGGTACCTTCCGCATTTTTAACAGGTTTAAAACTATTAAGAAAATTAACTATCAACTATTGAATTTAATTGCCTTAGGATCTGGATCAAGTTCTCACCATGTTTACCAAATATTCCTGAGAGCTGGAAACGATGAATGGAACATTTATAGGCGATATGCGCAATTTTACGCTCTTCATACGGATTTGAAAAAATTAGACCCTGTAGTGGCCACATTTGATTTTCCACCGAAGAAAAGCATAGGGAAAAAAGTAATTATCAAAAACATTATTTTTCCATCTAATAGTCATTTTATTTAGGATTCCGCTTTGGTAGAAGACAGGCGCAAACGTCTTCAAATATATTTGAGAAGAGTTTTAGGACATTGGCCCGAATTGTCTCACTGCAATAGTAGATTTTTGCTGGAGCAACATTTGGCTTTCTTTAAGTAAGATTTTAATTTGAAATCATGATAAAATTTTAACCAATATTTTTTAGGGATGTGAAGGAAGATCCAAAAAAGAAAAGTGTTTTTTCGTCGAGAAGAAGCGGCCCAAATGATAATCATTATACAGGGCTTTAATAATTGTATGGTTTAGTTGAATTTTAATTTTAAACTACATTAACAAACATATAAGTATTCTGGTTACTAGATGCAACATTATCGCTGGAACGAATATGTTACTACTTACTCATCCTAAGTATATTTTTATGTAAATACTCAACTATTTTTTATGAAATGTATTGTTTTAATTTTAATATAACAGTTTATAGATTTTAAAAAATTTGGGTTTTATTTTCTACATGCGGCTTTTTGATACCGTGCTTGTCAAAAAAGCATATTTTTTAATTTTTTTTTAAACCAAGTTTCGGAATATCAATTCAATGTAAAACTTGCTCTCATAGGAGGACACTCGTTTCTTTTAATAGCTGCAGTACCTGTGTTTTTATTAAGGTACAAGGCGTCTCCGAACTTCGTGACAAGCGTTAATAATATTAGTAATTACAACATTTTAATAAAATGATTTTATTATATTTTAAAATCACAATGGGACAAGTACATATGTACCTACTGATATATAATATAATGGATTTATAACAATGTAAAAATTAACAATTATGACTCAATATCTTCTAAAGTTTTGCAAAAAAAGATGCGCTTCTGGAACGGTTGAAAAACTAGCTGGCGGTTTTAAGAGGGCCAATGTCTACAGACGAGTCAAATGAGGAGGAAATAAGGAGCAGTGTCAATATTTGGGTACCTTCTGCATTTTTAACAGGTTTAAAACTATTAAGAAAATTAACTATCAACTATTCAATTTAAATGCCTTAGGATCTGGATCAAGTTCCCACCATGTTTACCAAATATTCCTTAGAGCTGGAAACGATGAATGGAACATTTATAGGCGATACGCGCAATTTTACGCTCTTCATACAGATTTGAAAAAATTAGACCCTGTAGTGGCCACATTTGATTTTCCACCGAAGAAAAGCATAGGGAAAAAAGTAATTATCAAAAACATTATTTTTCCATCTAATATTCATTTTATTTAGGATTCCGCTTTGGTAGAAGACAGGCGCAAACGTCTCCAAATATATTTGAGAAGAGTTTTAGGACATTGGCCCGAATTATCTCACTGCAATAGTAGAATTTTGCTGGAGCAACATTTGGCTTTCTTTAAGTAAGATTTTAATTTTAAATCACAATAAAATTTTAATCAATATTTTTTAGGGATGTGAAGGAAGATCCAAAAAAGAAAAGTGTTTTTTCATCAAGAAGAAGTGGCCCAAATGATAATCAATATACAGGGTTTTAATAATTGTATGGTTTAGTTGAATTTTAATTTTAAACTACATTAACAAACATATAAGTATTCTGGTTACTAGATGCAACATTATCGCTGGAAGGAATATGTTACTACTTACTCATCCTAAGTATATTTTTATGTAAATACTCAACTATTTTTTATGAAATGTATTGTTTTAATTTTAATATAACAGTTTATAGATTTTAAAAAAATTGGGTTTTATTTTCCACATGCGGCTTTTTGATACCGTGGTTGTCAAAATTTTTAAAAGCATATTTTTATTTTTTTTAACCAAGTTTTGGAGTATCAATTCAATGTAAAACTTGCTCTCATAGAAGGACACTTGTTTCTTTTAATATATTAGCTATAGCTATAGCTATAGCTATAGCTGCAGTACCTGTGTTTTTACAAGGCGTCTCCGAACTTCGTGACAAGCATTAATAATATTCGTAATTATAACATTTTAATAAAACGATTTTATTATATTTTAAAATCACAATGGAACAAGTATGTACTGATATATAATATAAAGGATTTATAACAATGTAAAAAATTAACAATTATGACTCAATATCTTCTAAAGTTTTGCAAAAAAAGATGCGCTTCTGGAACGGTTGAAAAACGAGCTGGCGGTTTTAACAGGGCCGATGTCTACAGACGAGTCAAATGAGGAGGAGATGAGGAGCAGCGTCAATATTTGGGTACCTTCCGCATTTTTAACAGGTTTAAAACTATTAAGAAAATTAACTATCAACTATTGAATTTAAATGCCTTAGGATCTGGATCAAGTTCTCACCATGCATGTTTACCAAATATTCCTGAGAGCTGGAAACGATGAATGGAACATTTATAGGCGATACGCGCAATTTTACGCTCTTCATACGGATTTGAAAAAATTAGACCCTGTAGTGGCCACATTTGATTTTCCACCGAAGAAAAGCATAGGGAAAAAAGTAATTATCAAAAACATTATTTTTACATCTAATATTCATTTTATTTAGGATTCCGCTTTGGTACAAGACAGGCGCAAACGCCTTCAAATATATTTGAGAAGAGTTTTAGGACATTGGCCTGAATTATCTCACTGCAATAGTAGATTTTTGCTGGAGCAACATTTGGCTTTCTTTAAGTAAGATTTTAATTTGAAATCACAATAAAATTTTAATCAATATTTTTTAGGGAAGTGAAGGAAGATCCAAAAAAGAAAAGTGTTTTTTCGTCGAGAAGGAGCGGCCCAAATGATAATCATTATACAGGGCTTTAATAATTGTATGGTTTAGTTGAATTTTAATTTTAAACTACATTAACAAATATACAAGTATTCTGGTTACTAGATGCAACATTATCGCTGGAACGAATATTTTACTACTTATAAGTAGTAAAATATTCGTTCCAGCGATAATGTTGCATCTAGTAACCAGAATACTTGTATATTTGTTAATGTAGTTTAAAATTAAAATTCAACTAAACCATACAATTATTAAAGCCCTGTATAATGATTATCATTTGGGCCGCTCCTTCTCGACGAAAAAACACTTTTCTTTTTTGGTATAGTATATATATAGTATACTCATCCTAAGTATATTTTTATGTAAATACTCAACTATTTTTTATGAAATGTATTGTTTTAATTTTAATATAACAGTTTATAGATTTTAAAAAAATTGGGTTTTATTTTCTACATGCGGCTTTTTGAAACCGTGGTTGTCAAAAAAGCAAATTTTTTAATTTTTTTAAAACCAAGTTTTGGAGTATCAATTCAATGTAAAACTTGCTCTCATAGAAGGACACTCGTTTCTTTTAATTGCTGCAGTACCTGTGTTTTTATTAAGGTACAAGGTGTTACAAGCATTAATAATATTAGTAATTATAACATTTTAATAAAATGATTTTATTATATTTTAAAATGACAATGGAACAAGTATGTACTGATATATAATATAAAGGATTTATAACAATGTAAAAAATTAACAATTATGACTCAATATCTTCTAAAGTTTTGCAAAAAGATGCGCTTCTGGATCGGTTGAAAAACGAGCTGGCGGTTTTAAGAGGGCCGATGTCCACAGACGAGTCAAATGAGGACTAGATGAGGAGCAGCGTCAATATTTGGGTACCTTCCGCATTTTTAACAGGTTTAAAACTATTAAGAAAATTAACTATCAACTATTGAATTTAAATGCCTTAGGATCTGGATCAAGTTCTCACCATGTTTACCAAATATTCCTAAGAGCTGGAAACGATGAATGGAACATTTATAGGCGATACGCGCAATTTTACGCTCTTCATACGGATTTGAAAAAATTAGACCCTGTAGTGGCCACATTTGATTTTCCACCGAAGAAAAGCATAGGGAAAAAAGTAATTATCAAAAACATTATTTTTACATCTAATAGTCATTTTATTTAGGATTCCGCTTTGGTAGAAGACAGGCGCAAACGTCTTCAAATATATTTGAGAAGAGTTTTAGGACATTGGCCTGAATTGTCTCACTGCAATAGTAGATTTTTGCTGGAGCAACATTTGGCTTTCTTTAAGTAAGATTTTATTTAATTTTAAATCACAATAAAATTTTAATCAATATTTTTTAGGGATGTGAAGGAAGATCCAAAAAAGAAAAGTGTTTTTTCGTCGAGAAGAAGCGGCCCAAATGATAATCATTATACAGGGCTTTAATAATTGTATGGTTTAGTTGAATTTTAATTTTAAACTACATTAACAAACATATAAGTATTCTGGTTACTAGATGCAACATTATCGCTGGAACGAATATGTTACTACTTACTCATCCTAAGTATATTTTTATGTAAATACTCAACTATTTTTTATGAAATGTATTGTTTTAATTTTAATATAACAGTTTATAGATTTTAAAAAATTTGGGTTTTATTTTCTACATGCGGCTTTTTGATACAGTGGTTGTAAAAAAAGCATATTTTTTATTTTTTTTTGAAACCAAGTTTTGGATTATTAATTCAATGTAAAACTCTTTTAATAGCTGCAGTACCTGTGTCTTTTATAAGGTACAAGGTGTAGCTCTGTGAAAGGACAAGCTGAAAAACACATAATATTTGTAATTATAACATTTTATTGTATATTAAAATCACATGGAACAAGTATGTACTGATATATAATATAAAGGATCTATAACAATGTAAAAAATTAACAATTATGACTCAATATCTTCTAAAGTTTTGCAGGCTTCCAACAAATGATGAACTATCTTGTACTCAGGTTGGTCTTCTAATAAACAAGTGAATGCCTGGTTGGTTAGGCTTGTAATCGATTGGAGTGAACTTGGAGAGCACCACTCGCCATCCTAAAATAAATAAAAAATTGCATATGGGTCTTTCCATCTCAAATCGACCAGACCAGGTCGTTATTTTTCAACGAATTTTTTGTTCCAGTTTCTCCACCGAAATCGATGAAACCTGTATTTTTTCTTTTTGCCTAAATTTGTTTTGTTTACCTGTAAGAAATTTTTGAAAAATGCACAGAAACCCCGATTTTTCTCTTTTTATGAGTGACATTTTTTCTTGAAAATGTGATAACTTGGCCAAAATGTTATCGTTACAATTTTTTTTAATACAACATACAAAAAAAATATATTAAAAATTAAGTGGAATTAGTCATTTTTTTTCTAAAAAAGGCAAAAAAAATTGAGGTCAAAATTTTAAAATTGACACATTTTTTACTTTTTATTTTTTTTCGTTTAAAGTTGATAATATGAACTTTCACCCAAAGTCCCAAATTGGCTAAATTCGTCCATTTGAAAATATTTATAAAGTGTAGTTTAGAACTTTTTGACATATTTAACATATTTTTGTCACGGAAATGCTCTTAAGTAAGTAAATTAAATTATTAAATATTTGAGAGCAAAATGTAAATTCTTAATTTTTTTGCATGTGTTACTTTTAAAAGATCTAAAAACTATACGTAGTTAATTTTGGTTAAAATAATAAAAACCAAGTATTACCTACATACCTAAAAGTAATGAATCGAATGCATAAGAAACTTTTGATTGGTTAACAGATATGAGTGAGGCAGTCGCGAAACTCTTTTTGACTGAGGCTCTATCAGGAAGGTATTAAGGTATTAAGCCTAAGAGGTCCAGAATCTAATGCGCAAGTTAATTATGTTTAGATATAACAATGTTTTTTTCATATTTCATATATTTTTTTTTATTTATTGCCCAGAGATAACCTACAATGGCCACACTATGGAGCGGTTAGATATAAATTTTTATAATCGTTTTATAATATTTAAATGATTTTATTTGGTAGTTTTAAAACCAAAAAATGTTGAGCAATTACTTACACCCCTTTGATTCTAACCACATCAATTATTATTTTTATTTTATTAAAGAACTAATGTCATAAGACAAAAGGTCTTATGACATGAGTTCTTTATGCTATTTTATCTATTTTGCAAAAATTCTATAAAAAAATTAATTGCCTGAAAAGTCTCGTAAGTACTAGAAAAATCATAAAAATATTATAACCAATATGCAAAATATTATGCAGTTTAAAGTATAGCCAACATATAAAATCAAAATTTTGGGTGGGATAAAGTATCTTATTACAGCACCGAAAACGGTTTTATAATGAAGTCATTATGAACGCAAAATAGATAAAAGTATAAAATTATATTTTCTCCAGACTACTTGGCCCAACATGAAGCAGAAAAGCCAATTCAAGACACTCTAGATAGAGAAATAAAATTTAATAAATAAATGATTTTCTCGATTTTTATGTAAGAATGTCATATTCTCGCACGCAAAATCGTTGAAGAATGAAGCTCATTCTTAAACGATTTTTGGTAACATTTAGTTTTTAAGTATTGGTACCCCCAAAATGTCAAACTGTTTAATAACCTCAAATTCATTACTTTTAGGATTATTTATAATAGCTTTGTTTGTTATCCTGCACTAGTGCAACCTGAACTACACTTTTATTGAAAATGAAGCCTTTTAATGCAAAATTTTAAGTTTAATGTGAAAAAGTGCAGTTCAGGTTGTACTTGTGCAGGATAACAAATATTGTCATTTTGTGTTGCCAACTGACATTTTGCGAGAAAAATCCCCCAACTAACAACGACCACAAAACAATTAAAAAAACCTAAATAAAAGTTAAAATCGAGAAAATAGTATAAATCACACGTTGCAGAAGGCTATTCTCGCACTCATTCGTTCGTCCACTCGCTCCTTCGTCGCTCGAGGCCAAATTTCGAATTCGTGCGAGAATATGTGGCCTTCTGCAACTTGTACTTTAATATACTATTACATGTCAAAAATTGACAAATGACATATGTATTTATTCAAAATCTTATTTTGAATAAAATATGTAAAAACGCATAGGGTGTTTCATTAAAAAATAAAAAGTTAAGACCATTTCCGGTGAAACCGGAAATGTCAAAAATATCTTAAATATGTCAAAAAGTTCTAAATTACACTTTATAAAGGTCACCCCAGTTTCATGACCCTAGATGAAATACCAAATTTTTTCGATGAACCACAAATTTACTGGAAAATGGGATTTTCATTAAAAAAAAATTACGAAACGAATAATTTAGCCAACTTGGGACTTTTGGTAAAAGTTGTTCATATTAACAACTTCAAAGGAAAAAAATGTGGCAATGTCAAAGTTTTTACCTCAATTTTGTTTGCCTTTTTAAGAAAAAACAATTTAAAAAAATTGAGTCAATTCACTTATTTTTTTATATTTTTTTGTAAGTAGTAAACATTTATCTAGAATTTACAAAAAAATTGTAACGATCGAAACATTTTTGGCCAAGTTATCGCATTTTCAAGAAAAAAAAGTCACCCGTAAAAAAAAATTGATGTTTTTGTCCATTTTTCAAAAATTTCCTACAGGTGAACAAAACAAATTTAAGCAAAAAGAAAAAATATGGGTCTCATCGATTTCGGTAGAGCAATTTCGTTAAAAAATAACGACCCACTCCTTTTTGCCTGATTGATTTAAGATGAAACATTTTGGAATAAGATTTTTAACAACATACCAAAGTATCTAAATATCTCGTCAAAACTGGACTGAAAGCGGAAATATTCTCGCTTAATTTGGGAGATGACGAAAGGTACTGCGACATCCTTTTTCCAGCCACAGTTAACAACTGCTTCCCCAACTCACTTCTATTATTTATTGCTGGCAATAACTCCTCCCCAAACAAATCGAAACCGCTGGAATACAATTGAACTACTTGATATCTTCGTAGTAAGTCGACATCTATATTCCATAACCTTGCCAGATCCAAACACTTCGAAATCCATTTAACATGCTCGGCCGAGTAAATTTTCCCGTTCTCGTCTATCGTGACACTTTCCAGACTTACCGTGATTATGTTAAGCAAAAATTTCGTCCTTGCATCGTTTAGTTTGAGGTCCGATTTGTTGTACGTTATTTGAACCGACCTTTGCATGTCGGTGAAAAAGAGGATTCCTATTGAGCCTTCAAACAAGTTATTTACAGGCTTGGAATGCTTCACGGCGAATCTCGTGATCATATTCAAAGTGACGCTGAGCTGATAGTGTAGATGTAGCAGGTCGTAGTTGACATCTTTTTGATCGGCGGCCAATTGGACTAGAGGTTGACTGCCGTTCTCCCAAATGGGCTCGAAGGTCAGACTCAACTTGGGCTCCTTGTAGGTTTTCTGGGCTGTGTCCATAAACGAATCGAAAAACTCGGTGCATATACTAAGGAAAGAGGCTATTTGGTAGTCTGTTAAACCGGTGTCTTGCCTACAAAGCCGTTCTTTGGGAAGTTTGCCGACTTTGTTGATCAACTTGCAGGCACTTTCGTACACGATTTTTAAATGCGTGTTCCACAGCAAGTTGAAGAGGCCGTGTCTTATTTTTACGTTGGGTACAATTTCAAGGGATTTTATTGCGGCCTCTAGCAGCGTTAAATTCGGCATATCTTTTTGCCAGGCTAAGGCATACTCCCAGCATATATTTGCTAGTAAATTGCTCGTTTCTAGGCTATAGGGAAACTGGGTTTTAAGCTTATTAATGTGGTCGAATACAGGCTGGGCTCTAACGTACTCTATTTCTTCCAGAGTGTATTCTTCGTAAGTTAAGCTGCCGGATTCCCGATCTTCTATAGTTTTTTGATAGATGTAGTCGTTTATTGTGATGTTTTTCGGGTTTATCCCGCATTTGGTCAACCATTGGGCCACCAGTTCGCTGACAGA
This sequence comes from Brassicogethes aeneus, assembly GCA_921294245.1. Classification (NCBI taxonomy): domain Eukaryota; kingdom Metazoa; phylum Arthropoda; class Insecta; order Coleoptera; family Nitidulidae; genus Brassicogethes; species Brassicogethes aeneus. The sequence goes on from OV121135.1 coordinate 51,912,851, forward strand.
CCCTCTACCTTTATGTAGAATGTACTTCAAACTAACGTCCACTTTATCGTGCTTTAATTTTGGCAGCGGACAATCGCTTGCTATGGGATTGGTCGACAAAATGATGTTTAACAACGAAACATCCTCCAATTTACCGATGAGTATCGACCATTGAATATTCTCTTGGGACAGAACTTCGATGTTTTCCTCAAGACTGGCCACAGATTCGTCCAACTCGTTTTCCCGTTCGTACTTTTGCGCTATGTTTTTACACAACATGGCCGCCGTTAGGGCTGGGAACGGTCGCGTCGAATTCAGAAGGATTTCGCGGACTATCGACCAGAATTTCGAAGTCGAGTTGTAGTCGGTCAATACGTTTTCTTTATTCTCTGCTTTGACGATGTGGTAGATAAGCGACGATAGATTTTCCATTTCTTTTTCCATATTTAAATGCAGGTACAAGTTTCTATTCTCCCAGTAATATACGAGAAGATAGAAGAAATCTTTTATGCAAATTTTACTCTCGGTTAATTCCTGCTGTAGGTCCTTAAAATTGCATGATTTTCCGCTTATAAAGTGTTTAAACCCGATTTCAGACGCCTTCAGTAATTGCGGATCCTCCAAGTTGGGCTTTAAGGTTATTTCATCCGGGTTTGTCAGGTTAAAAACCGATATATAATCTTGCAAAGAATTAGTACTTTCATCGGCAAAATTCACTTTAACCTCATTCTGCTTGGCGTTATCATTAGAAGCATTCAAATCCAATAACTTCTGAAGATTGCTCATTTCTTTATCACCCAAGTGCAGCGCCGTATCGGCTTTAATTTCCTCCTCGTTTCCGTTTAGAGAGTCCATACTGTCGGTGGCGTCGAGAAACAAGAAAAACTTGAGCAGGCTGCAGGCGTTGTTGACTAGCGTTCTAAAACTATTGCTATCCTCCGCTTCAGACTCAGTTTCGAACTTGTCGGAAAAAAATTGAACACATTGTAGGGATATCTCCGTGGGAACGTCCTTGCTGTTGAACAGCATTTCGACCGTTTGCAGGCGTATTTCCGGCGTTTTCAGCTCCGCGCAGGTGCTTTGGACTTCCGCGCTCAGCCTGTCGAAATCGAAATCGCCGGATTTTACGAGGGCGCGCAGCTTTTTGTACAGGTGTATGTCCTTGGCGCGTTTGTTGTTTTTCTCGGTCAAGGCGAAGTGGAACGGTATCATTATTTCCTTTATTTGCCCGTCGTTATCCACGAATATGGTCGTGTACTGGCAAATGTACTTGGATTTGGACGTCGTCAAGAACCCCATCAGGCCGTAGTTGACGTACAAAAGTCGGCTGTTCTTCGACGCAGTGAACGTGGCTATTTTCGTGCCCTGCTGCGCAGAAAAAATCTCCAACGTGCCCTTTTTGGCCGAGTAGACGACCAGAAACAGCGCCACCCTGTTGCCGATCTTAAATTTACTCTTCCTTTCATCGGGCACTTGAATAAAGGACATCTGAGAGTCCCGGTAACCTTTGAACATCCTCAGAGTCACGCCCCTAAATGAATCAATCAAAGACACGCGACCCAGCGCGTCTGCGACAGCTGCTAATTTACGGTCGGGCGATAAGAGAACAGCGAGCCCAGTCCTGCGTATGTCGCAGAGCCCAAAACGGCAGCCCATCGCTTCTGCGGGCTGCATCGCGGTTGTCATCTGTTTCTCCGCCGGGGCTTTGTTGCCAGTTATCCAACCCCTAAACGAAATGAAAAGTATGTTTAAGGGCACTTAATGATGAATTCAGGTTTTTAAAAATGTAAACGCAATATATCTTTAAAAACATAAAAATTAATAAAAAGAAAATGATAACAAGGTAAAACTAGGACAAGATTAAATTGTGACAAGCTAAAATGATGACAAGCTAAAAAATGACTATAAAATGATAACAAGCTAAAACAAGGACAAGATAAAATTGTGACAAGCTAAAATGGTAAAAAGGAAAAATAATAAAAAGTTAAAAAATGACAACATTAAAAGAAGACAAGCTAAAAAATTACTATAAAATAATAACAAGCTTTAGCTTGTTTTAACAAGGACAAGATAAAATTGTGACAAGATAAAAAATGACTATAAAATGATGGCAAACTAAAATAAGGGCAAGATAAAATTGTGACAACCTAAAATAAAAACAACATAATATAATGAAAAGCGAAAACAACAATAAGATATAATTGTAAAAAAAATAAATTGATGACAAACTAAAACAAGGACAAGATAAAATTGTGACAAGCTAAAATGATGACAAACTAAAATTATAAAAAAACTAAAATGATGACAAGCTAAAACAAGAACTAGATAAAATTGTGAAAAGCTAAAATGATGGCAAGCTAAAACAAGGACAATATAAAATTGTGACAAGCTAAATTGATAACAAGCTAAATCGAGGACAATATAAAATTATGGCAAGCTAAATTTTTTTTTAATGATGACAAGCTAAAAAATGACTATCAAATGATGACAAGCTGAAACAAAGATAAGAAAAACTTGTGACAAGCTAAAACAAGGACAAGATTAAATTGTGTCAAGCTAAAAAATGACTATAAAATGATAACAAGCTAAAACAAGGACAAGATAAAATTGTGAAAAGCTAAAATGGTAAAAAGCAAAAATAATATAAAAAGTTAAAAAATGACAACATAAAATGAAGATAAGCTAAAAAATTACTATAAAATAATAACAAGTTTCAGATTATTTGACAAGCTAAAATGATAAGCTAAAAAATGACTATAACATTATGGAAAGACAAGACAAAATTGTGACAATCTAAAATGACAACAACATAACATGATGAGAAGCTAAAATGATGAAATTATAAAAAGCTAAAAAATGACTATAAAATGACTACAACCTAAAACAAGGACAAGATAAAATTGTGACAAGCTAAAATAAAAACAACATAATATAATGAGAAGCGAAAACAAAAATAAGATAAAATTGTAAAAAAAAACTAAATTGATGACAAACTAAAACAAGGACAAGACAAAATTGTAAATAAACTAAAATGACAAGCTAAAACAAGAACTAGATAAAATTGTGAAAAGCTAAAATGATGACAAGCTAAAACAAGGACAATATAAAATTGTGACATGCTAAATTGATGAAAAGCTAAACCAAGGACAAAATAAAATTATGACAAGCTAACATTTTTTTTAATGATGACGTGCTAAAAAATGACTATCAAATGATGACAAGCTGAAACAAAGATAAGAAAAACTTTTGACAAGCTAAAATGACAACCACATAATATGATGAGAAGGTAAAACAAAACCAAGATAAAACTGTAAAGAGCTAAAATGATGACAAGCTAAAACAAGGACAAGATAAAATTGTGACAAGCTAAAATGACAACATAAAATAAGGACAAGCTAAAAATTTACTATAAAACGATAACAAGCTAAAACAAGGACAAGATAAAATTTTGACAAGCTAAAATGGCAAAAAGCAAAAATAATATAAAAAGTTAAAAAATGAAAACAAAATGAATACAAGCTAAAAAATGACTATAAAATAATAACAAGCTTTAAAGCTTGTTTTAACAAGGACAAGAAAAAATTGTGACAAGCTAAAATGATAAAAAGCTAAAATGATGACAAGGTAAAAAATGACTATAACATTATGGCAAGACAAAATTGTGACAATCTAAAATGACAACAACATAACATGATGAGAAGCTAAAACCAGAACAAGATATTATTGTAAAAAGCTAAAATGACGACAAGCTAAAATAAGGACAAGATAAAATTGTGACAAGTTAAAATGATAAAAAGCTAAAAAATGTCTATAAAATGATGACAACCTAAAACAAGGACAAGATAAAATTATGACAAGCTAAAATAAAAACAACATAATATAATGAGAAGCGAAAACAAAAATAAGATAAAATTGTAAAAAAACTAAATTGATGACAAACTAAAACAAGGACAAGATAAAATTGTGACAAGATAAAATTGTAACAAGCTAAGATGATGAAAATTTTTTATCATTTTAAAATTAGAGCTACTGTTTTTTAATAAAAAATTTATGATTTTTTTTTTGACAAATCCAAGTCCGATGATATTATTCATCCAAGCAAAAATAAACATGTATGCGCACAATGTATTATGTAATATTAAGCAAACTTTTAAACTTATTCAAAATCGGTTAGTAGGTACATTCTATAAAAGGAAAAATATATTTAGTATTGTTAAAAGCGAGGCGGAATCACATATTTAGAGTACTTATGAATATGGGGGCAGAATACATATATGGGTATTTTTTTAAATATTAGGTAGGTACTTACGGTAAAGCAGATTTTAGCTTGCTTGCTACAGCCTTTGCGACGTCACTGAAGACAGGTTGTGCCCCCCCTTCAAGGGCGTAATGGTACCCAACATAAGGCTTGGACCCAGCAGCCACAACCAGAGTATTGTGTGGTGCCATGGCCCTATACTTTGTGTCAAAACCACCACAAGTTGATGCGGTCAATAAATGATCAAAAGTACTAGCCAAATTTAGGCCTACAACTGCAGAATCATTTATACTGGCTTGGTCCTGAAAGTAGAGATGTTACATTTCACATTTTATATTTTTTTCCAAACTTAAGGTTGGTACTTATTAGTAAGTAGGTACCATAATATGCTAGTTTTTTTGCCATTGGGAATTTTTTTCTGCACTCTCTGCCAAAAAGTAGTGGCAGAGAAATGCTACATTTAATAAATTATGAAATGTTAAGAATTTTGCATTATATATCACAATTTTAATTATAATATGATTTTCTTGTGTTGAAACTAACAAATAATAAGAAATTCAATTTTTTTGCATTTCCTATTACTTTATTATTAATAAACACTCTTTAAGACTTCATGTTTTTGACACTGCTAATGTATTTTTGTTTTGTAATCAAGTTTAATATTATCTAGTTAAAGAAAAAATAATATAAATAATAAATAAAATATAAATAATAAATAAAACAATAATTATTGACAGAATATCACAGACAAACATTGTTTATAAACCAAAATTTTATCTATGACACTGTGCAGAATATACATGTAAATTTTTGACGTCAAATTTCGAATAAAAAAAAACAGTACTGCAGTACTGTTTTTTTTATGCGAAATTTGACGTCAAAAATTTGGGGGTTTAGTTGGCAAATTCTAGGAACCCTAAATTTATAACTGTCTATATTGAGTAGAACAAAATTATTTAGTGGATATAGGCAGCACAAATTATTATTATTATTTCATTGAAATGCTGTTTTGTTTTTAAAATTTCTTTTTTTTTAGAACTTTGTTATTTTTGGCATTATTAATTAGGCATAATTTTAACTTTTAAATAAAAATGTCAAAGTATAATTAAAGCATGATACAGAAGCAACAATTTTAAATATTAAAAATACCAAAGTATATTTATATACATGTATATAAATATACTTTGGTATTTTTAATATTTAAAATTGGTACTGCAGTCCCAACATAATCAAATATGTGACACATTATGTGTCTAATTACAACAAAAAATTACTTTATTGTGAATTATTGTAGTGGTTAAAAAAGTGTCTATTTAAAAAAATCTACCTGAAAGCCCCATTTCTTAGGGTTAAGGCTTATTTGAGACATGTCCATTGGATCTCCTTTTGCTTGTAGTCTGGCCAGTTGGCTTCGGCAGTTTCTAAGGTTTTGAAATAAAACTGGGCCACTTATTACACACAAATTGCTTTGGTATTGCACATAGATTTCTTCGGGGTGCAATTCGGATGATATATCAGGTCTAGGACTATGCTGTGATTGGCATTTTATACTCGTTATGTTTTCACAGTGTAATTGTTCTTCAAATAAAAGCTCATGGTTTTCTGTATAAAATCTTACAAAACCTGAGTCATAACCTATCATGATACATGTCCAATCTGGTCCAACCTACAAACATTTATTTAATCAGATTTTTGTTGCCTAGCTTAATTAAAAACTTACATGGGAACTCTGGCTTTGCCCCACAATTGGCAAACAAATAACAGCCTTAATTTTGTCATATTCATGGGCTGACCCCGAATAGCTTATTTGAAATTGACTTAGCGATAAACTTGAATCCCACTTTGAAGTTAAAACAACTAATCTTCTTTCCTGTGCAATTGCAATTATATCACCTGTTGGAGAGGCTGATATTTCGCAATTTTGTAACCAACTATCACCACCTAAAATACCTTATGGCGTTATTTAACCGTTTATATAACTTAATTATACCTCTATTGTCGTCAGTGGGAAATAAACATCTTCTTATAGCTGTTATGTCATGTATATTGGCTGTCACTCGTATTTGACAAGACATTTCATTAAAACTTGACCAATTTTGTTATTTTGACGTTTTCACATCTGCTAAACTTTGTTTTGATATTGATCGGTAATGCAGATTACATTTTATAATCCCCAATGCCATGCCGTCATAAATCAACTCTTTATTTTAAACATAACTTTTAAATTGAAAGGAATTTAGTTATAATAATAAAATTTGAATGTGATTTTATTACGTTGTATGTTTTTACAAAGAAACAAACTATGAATAGAAAGAATAACTATAAAAATAAGAAAGGTCTGGCAACGCCACAAAATAATGCAGAAACCCATACGTAATTAAAGTAGTTATCGACTTTCCCGAAAGAGTGCGCGTCGAAGAAACTGACAGATCAAGCGATTTGTAAATAAAAGCTTGTATTTTTTTCTAAATAGCGTGTATTGTCTTTTTCTAATGTCTTCTACGATGCCTGTTAAGAAAAAGGTAATATTTACACCTAATTTATTATTATTTTTGTATATAATTGTTGTTTTAGGCTGAGAGTTCTACTGAATCATCTTCGGGATCGAGTTCGGATTCTTCATCAGGGTCTTCATCATCTTCGAGTGGTTCTGACTCTTCGTCTTCTAGTGATAGTGAATCTACCACCTCTCAGGATTCCAGCAAACCACAGTCTGGAACAGAAAGTAAAAAAACAGCAACAGTACAGAAAAACCCGAGAAAAAGTACAGACGACACAAAATCGACCCCACAAAACAAAGTGAACGAAAAACATGGCGTGAAATCAAAACATGCGCCTGCTAAAGCTGCAAAGCCATCACAGAAACCAGTGGAAGAGACCAGCGAAGAAGATAACGAGAAAACTGAAAAAAGGAAAAAGAAGGCTGCAGTGAAACCAAAAACATCTGCTACTGTTGTAACTAAGGCCCTAGCAGGTAAACTTAATGCACACAACAAACAACAAGCACCTAAAACGGGTAAAACACCCCCAGTCAAAAAAGAACAATCCAATAAAAGTAAGCAATCCAGAAATTCAAACTCCAGCAAAAATAACGACGCAAGCAAAAAGAAAAGCATATTTTCGCCTGAGAATAGCTCTGCAGAGTCTGATGCAGGTAAAGGGGAGGGTAAACAAAAAACACAGGGTAAAACCCCTAAAGCTAAGCCAGAACCTAGACCCAAAGCAAATGCAAGGACAGTGGAAAAACCTAAACCTAAGAAAGTTGAAAAGCCGCAACCTAAATCCAAGGCCATTATTAGCTCTGCCAGTTCAGCTTCATCCTCCACAGCTTCTAGCAGCTCGGACAGCGAAAGCAGTGCAGAATCTTCGGCCAAAGAGGAGAGAAAGGTTGTGAAGAAGCCGGTGAAAAAACCCACGGTGGTGCCTAAGGAGAGCGTTGTTAATTCCGACTCGGAGAATGATAGTCCCGGCAAGAAGCAGGTTACCAGGAAGTTGACTAGGTCTGCAAGTACGAGGAAGTCCAAGCATGTTTTGGGGAAGAACGTTTATTCGGATACGGACTCGGATACTGAGAGCACCAAGAGGTCTTTGAGTAGGTCGCCGGTCAAAAGGGCGCCGGTTTCCACCACCAAAGGAAAAACCAAGAATAATAAGAGGAATGACGCTAAATCTAGGAGCGAGTTGATACATGTGGAGGAGAGGAAATGCCCTTTGGAAGGGTGTGATAGTTTGGGGCATTTGACTGGGCTGTATGATAAACATTTTACTTTGGAGGCTTGTCCTTCGTACCATAACTGTACGATAGCTTTCTGTAGAGAGGAGTTGAATGATCGGAAAAAAAGGGAGGAGCAGCGCAGGAAGGCTGCGGAGTTCCACAAGAAAAGCCCCAGACCGCATGCTAGTCAAGATCAGAAGAACTATCTAAACAAGATAAGGGATTTGAGGGCCAAATTCAAGGCCGAGCCAATGGAGGATTCCAAGCGTGTTGTGGATAAAACGCGGGAGCCCGATTTGACGAACTTCGTTTCCGAGTACGATTTGAAGTTGTTCAGGGACGCGCAGGTAGGGTTGGGGCAGTTGAAATTTTCAAATGAAAATTTCAACTTTGAAAGTTTCAAACTTGAAATATTTCATTTAGTTGGAAAAGTGAAATTTTTTAAAATTTCAAATAAAATTTTCAATCCGAAAATTTCAACATTGCCTGTGAAACTTTCAGAAATTTCATTGAAAGTTTCGCAATTTACTGAAAATTTCGCATAAATTTCACATGCGGCCTCCCCTGGAACCTTTAATAATAATTTAAAACAGATTCCGAATCGACCAATAAGACCGAGTTATCAAGCGGCGTTTTTGTTACTTATATTGTTACTAATTTAATTTGTAAATAAAAATTTTTTAAAAGTCATGATTAATTTAAACTTTTACTTTTGCTATAATTGCATCTGAAAACGGATAAAAAATGCCTTTGGCTCATAAAATTTTGATGAAGTTTCTTCAATTTTCGTAAAATTTCAGTAAAATATATAAAAAATAATAAATATATGTATATAAATATAAAACAATGAAAGTGGCACAATCTCATTAGCTTACCAAAAATTGCTATATCTCTTTTAGTTTTAGTAATTTTAAAAATATTTTAAAAGGAAATCTCAAGAAATTTGTGGTAAACATAGGTATTTACTATATACTATATACAGGGTGTTATGTAATTAATGTTATATATTAAAATACTGAATACCTTTTGACATAAGGAATAAAGGAAAAATATTTTAAAAAGCATTTTTCCAAAGATAAAGAAAAAATATGCATTAGAAGTTTTTTATATTTTTTGTGATACGCCACTGGTCACACACTTGTTTATCTCTGCACACCTGTATTTTGTGAGTACATAGATACCAACCAACAAAGTAGCTATGCGTTGCCAGATGTAAAAAATTGTTACTAAAAATTTTTCTTGCAAAAAATAAATAAAAACTCAATAAATACAAAAGTTTTATGCCCTTAAAGCTCTAATACCCTTCTGTATTTATTTACTGATCCAGCTATTAGCTTAAGCAATGATTAGAAAATTTAGTACCTTTGAAATTTGAAATCCATAACCACAAAATTAATTTTTTCATCAGTTTTTTTCTTTGTTTACTCAGATGAAATTGGGACCAGTTCACAGGTTAAACTTTAAACATTTAATTTGTGTAAATAAATCCAAAAGCACTTCCCTTAGTTAAGATATTTACAATTTGAAAACATAACCTAAAATTTAAAAGAAATGCACTAGATTCTGTCATAAAAGTTGGCAGATTTTGTTTGAATTTACCTTCAGTACAAAAATGAAATAACCAACAATTAATAAAAACGCCAAATTGACAATTTGCATTGTTAATTTTGTCATTTTTGTAATTAAGCTAAATTTAAACAATGTTTGACAACTTTTTTGAGAGATTTTGGAAAAACTGTTGTTACCAACCATAACATAATAAATCCACCAGATTAACCTAAAGTTCCTAGTCGATCAGTGGCGTACTTTTTGGTAGGATAAAGGTTATTATAAATTATTTTTAGACTTTGGAATTTAGAAAAAAAAAGTTTCAGGTGCTTCTTTATGGACCCTAAGGAACACTCCATTTTAATATATAACATTAATTACATAACACCCTGTATATTATTGGTGGTCAGAGGGGTAGGAGGTAAGAGAGGCAATTTACCATGGTCACCGAGTGGGCTTATTTCAGTATTAATATATTACACTTAAAGTAATTGAAATTTATTGTAAGTTTCAATAAATTTCATAAATTTCATGAAATTTCATAAATTAAGGAAATTTAAATAAATTTCATAAATGTCATGAAAATTTCAATTGAAATTTTAAGTACAATCAAAAAGTGAAATTTTCCCATCTCTACGCGCAGGCTCTGGCCAGCGAGAAAATCGAGGAGGACCTGAAGCTGCAGCCGAGCACCAAGGGCACGAAGTACATGGAGATGGGCAAGTTCGAGATGGAGGTCTGGTACCAGAGCCCCTATCCCGAGGACTACGCTCGCCTGCCCAAACTCTACATCTGCGAGTACTGCCTGCGCTACATGAAGTCGCGCACGATTCTCGAGAGGCACGTGTACAAGTGCGTTTGGAGGCACCCGCCCGGCGAGGAGGTCTACCGCAAGGAGAAGATCAGCGTGTGGGAGGTGGACGGGAAGCGTTACAAGCAGTACTGCCAGAACTTGTGCTTGCTGGCGAAATTTTTCCTCGACCACAAGACCCTCTACTACGACGTCGAGCCGTTCTTGTTTTACGTGATGACGATGGTGGACAACGAGGGGTGCCACACGGTCGGATACTTCAGCAAGGTGAGTCGATTTCTTTTGTTTTGGCGCCAATGTTAGAAGCGACATCTATCTTTTCGCGTTTGAGGTTGTAGTTTGGCGTTCATTGCATAGATGTCGCATGATGGCTTATCTGTTATTTACATTGTGAACAGTGTTGCCAGATTGGGCGATTTATCACAGATTGGGCGATTTTTAACTCGCACTGGCGACCATAATGCCCGTATGCACCGTTTTAAAGCCTAAGCCTAGTTGGCAAATCGAGATTATGTTAATCTTTCTCCATCATAATGCACCGTACGCGGATTGTGCAATCTGGATTGGAGATTTGGCAAAGCTGTTTTATTTGCCAAAAAAACCACAAAAAACTGTCAATCATAATTTCAAATCGATTGACAACCATAGAGAAACAAACTATGTTGACTAGAATTTTGTTATATGCCTAATACACAATAGATTTTATATAGATCATCCTTCGTCTGTCTATAAAATGGGAGACCAGAATTCCTAACCAAAGTAATCAATTTGGTTAGAAAATCAGTTAATACTGCGATTAAACCTACCTCGCCGGTGGATCTCGTAATCGAACACTTAAACTACATTTTTCGCGCGGTGCATGACAAACTTTCGAACTAAGCGAGATTAAACTCTTAATCGAGCTTAAGTCCATACGGTGCATACGGGCATAAATTTACAAAAATCACAAGTCGCCATTTGGGCGATTTTCGGCGCTAGACCGGCGTCAGACCCAAGGAGGGTAAAATAATTCTCCTTGACTCACCAAAGCTATGATCGGAATAATATAAATAGGTTCATCGACATAAAACATATGTTTTATGTCGATGGTTAATGCGAAATTGCGAACGTACTGCACTGTTGGGACTTAGCGCTCAAATTTCGCGGCAGAATAACGAAATTTGTAAATAAAAATCATGCGTGAACATGTTTAGTTATTTTTTTATTTTACTAGTAAAATTCACAAAAAAATGTACTTATAAAAAACTGGCGACTTTTACTTTATTTTGGCGACTTTCGCCGCCTCTGGTGGCGACATGAAATAAAAAAAATAAAAAAAATTATAGTTTACAAAATCGAAAAAAAAATCTGTCCACCATATCCCATTATAATTTTTCCATGTATTTTGACCCACTAAACACTAAAATGATTTTAGTAAAATCACACTCAATTTTTTTTATCAAAATCACACTCAATTTTTTTTATCAAAGCGTTTTTAAAATATGAATTTTCAATTGTTTTTTTTTTCAATTTTCTGAGGTGTTTTGACGTTTTTGAGTATAGCTTGAAATCTAATTGATCAATTTGGCCAAACAAGCCCTTAAGGTATTTGAGCCGTCTAAAACTTTCTTTTACATACTTTTGATAAGTATTTTGACGCTAGCGATTTTAATAACTTAAAAAATTCGTTTTTATGGCTAAATTGATGTCGAAACTTTACATATCATCCTGGGAAGGGTTTAAATCTTATAGATAAATCCAGTTTGAATTTTTTCGTGAAGCTGTAATTTTTACAAAAAACAAGCTAATATTGATAAAAATACATAGAAAAATGGCGAAGTTATGAATTTTTTAGTGGAAGACCAAAATTCAGCTTTTTGACGATTTTTATTTTATTTTGTAATATATTTATTCTCTAATGAAAACCTAAGTAAAGTGCCCTGATTGGAATTTTTTGAGTTTTTTACGTACAGTACGGTACTTTACTATTACATTATAGTTTACAAAATCGAAAAAAAAATCTGTCCACCATAATATAAATAGGTCGTCATCGACATAAAACATATGTTTTATGTCGATGGTTAATGCGAAATTGCGAACGCACTGCAATGTCGGAACGTAGCGCTCAAATTTCGCGGCAGAATAACGAAATGTGTAAATAAAAATCATGCGTGAACATGTTCAGTTATTTTTTTATTTTACAAGTAAAAATTCACAAAAAAATGTACTTAAAAAAAACTGGCGACTTTTACTTTATTTTGGCGACTTTCGCCGCCTCCGGTGGCGACATGAAATTTTTTTATCTGGCAACACTGATTGTGAACACTAGACTATTACATTATAATTTACAAAATCGAAAAAAAAATCTGTCCACCATATCCCATTATAATTTTTCCATGTATTTTGACCCACTAAACACTAAAATCCCACTCAATTTTTTTTATGGAAGCGAAGTTTCTGAGGTGTTTTGACGTTTTTAAGTATAGCTTGAAATCTAATTGATCGATTTGGTTAAACAAGCCCTTAAATTGAAGGTATTTGAGCCGTCTAAAACTTTACTTTACATACTTTTGATATCGGATAAGTATTTTGACGCTAGCGATTTTAATAACTTAAAAAAAATCGTTTTTATTTAAATCAAACAGATAACTCCAGTTTGATTTTTTTTCGTGAAGCTGTCATTTTTACAAAAAAACAACCTAATATTGATAAAAATACATGGAAAAATGGCGAAGTTATGAATTTTTTAGTGGAAGACCAAAATTCAGCTTTTTGACGATTTTTATTTTATTTTGTAATATATTTATTCTCTAATGAAAACCTAAGTAAAGTGCATGATTGGAATTTTTTGAGCTTTTTACTTACTTTTTTCACCGAAAACATTATTCAAAATTTAAATTTGACATGACTCCGTAAACGTGAATTTTTTTGTTTCTCGTGTTGGCATAGTGACATTTAACTGCTATTTTTTGATATTTCAACAAGGTATTTTTATCATGGTTTTATTTAGTTAATAAAAAAAGTAGAATAAGTAAAAGAAGTAGATTGCGTAAATAACCCGGACAATGACGTAAATGATGAGCACGGAGAACGTTTTCACCAGCAAATGAAGGCTATGGAGCGGCGGTATCACGGCTTCTGGGATGCAGCCATGATGGTTGATTACATTTGGTCCCTCATACGAGAAACGGAATACGAAATCAACAAAAAACAAAGAAGGAGCCAGTATTGTTTTAAACCTATGCTTATTTAAACAAAATAAAACTTTCAATATCTTCAATGTTCAATATTTATTGTTTAATATTCAATATATAATTTAAAATCAATGTTCAATATTAAATTTTATATAATTCAATAAAATTAAGAAAAAACTTAAAAATTCTCAAAAACTGAATTTTAATCTTCCACTGAAAATTTCACAACTTCGCCATTTATCCATGGATTTTTGTCAACAGCAGCTTATTTTTTATAATCTATACGTAAAATAAATCAAACTGGACTTATCTTTTCGATTTCTATCTTTCCCAGAAAGATATGTAAATTTTCGTAAAAAAAGGACTTTTTCCACTTCACAAAATCGTCAGTATCGAACTACTGAGCAGATACCAAAACTATACAAAAGAAAGTTGTAGAGGGCTCAATTACCTTTGATTTAAGTGCATGTTTGGTCAAATCGATCAATTAGAACTCGAAGTATACTCTAAAACGTCTAAAAACAATTTAAAATTCATATCTCGATGAAAAAAAAATTAAGTCTGATTTTCGCGTTTAGTGAGCCAAATTACATAAGAAAATCATGGTTGGCAAAATGGCTGTAAACTAGTGTTATTAGTTGCAGATAATAACAAACTAAATGAAACTTGTAGATTTTAAAATCTGATTTATAAATTAAATTTGTATAATAAATTTTACTAAAATTGGAAGTTTTAACAAATACATTTATTATATTTTTATCCGTAAAAACTAATATACAGGGTGATTCACCCTACTTATTAATGAGAAGTTTATGGAGAACGGAAAAAGATATCGATAGCAATTATAAGGCAATGAACATTTTTTTTAAATTATTTTCAATGCATTATCACTTTCGGTTAAACCGGAAATCTAGAAATACTAAAATTTAACTCTTTATTTTATTTTGAACAGTTTTTGAAATATTTTTTTTTTTTTAAGTATTAACAGATGGATGGTCTTACTAAATTGTCTGTATTACCACTAATTGTAATGTTAAAAAGTTAATTTATGGTGTACATGTTAACTAAGGATCACTATATCCAATTGGGCTTTAAAGCCATTTTAAAATATTATTATTTGAAAATTTTATACAGGGTGTCTGGTGTTTACGTTGATTTTTTTGTCACTTTAAATACCAATAACTTTCTTATTTCAAACAAAACTACCATACAATTTTCACATCATTCGATACAAAATAATGTTTTCTATTGCAGCATTCCCTATACCTAAAATTAATATTTACAGAGATATTACATATATGTAAATATGTATACATGTAAAAAACCGCTTATATTTTTTTATTATTAATATCAGTAGGGTGCATTGGATTGTCTTTTATATGGTATTTAGGAAGTTTCTTTCCATGGTGTTTAAATTTAAATTGAAACAGTTTTTTTTATTATTTATTTTTTTATTACTTGAAGTTTTTTTTATATAAATACATAAACACATAATGTTGATAAAATTCATAAAGTTTTGTTCATTGGGAAAAATCATTGCTTAATTTTTTCCGAACAATGTGGGTCATACTCGTGGAGAGCAGTGGTCGGTTGCTTAGTTACGCTACCGAGAATATTCTTCGACGAATGAAAGGAAGCTTTTATTTGACAGTAAGTGAATGCAATCTAATTATTATATTATGTATAATATTATAATGGCTTACTTTTGCATATAACTAATTAAGGTTTTCTTTACTCAATGAAGATCTATTTTTTAAATTAGTCCCACGGTTATTCATTAAATACCAAGATTTTCGTGTAATCTTATGTTCTGACCTAAAACCAAGTTAAGGTGGTAGAATGTCTTTAATTTAATATATGATTTTATGAGGCATCAGACACATTTTTTACAGCATAGATTTCAGAAAAATACATTTTAAAGTTAAATCTGTTATTTATCAAACTATTCAAATGGAGATACTACCTTATTTTTATTCAAAAATTCGTAGTTCATTGGAAGTTTCTGAGCAACGAAATTTGAAATTTTAAAATGCTTTGTTATTTCAAATAGAACACCCCATAAATTTTTATATATTTAAATCCAGCATAAAATTCTGAGTAAAGTTACTATATAATTTTTGTTCGTTAAAATTTGAAAAATGCGCGTCATAAAAGTCCTATAACTTGCTTGTTATTAGGTTTTTGCAGATATGGCGGTGAAATTTTTGGAATCTTAAAACATTGTTTAAAAGATTCGATGTCAATTTTTAAACATTTTTCAACAATTTACCTAACTAAACCCAGGGCAAATAAGGCTAATTTGAAAGGTTAATAACTTTTTTATTTTAAATGTAACACCCGGTATGTTTTTACTTAATTAAATAGTATATTAAAAAACCTTTCGAATGATAACTATTCTCTATACCTAAAGTTAATAATTTCAGAGATTTTAACAATTTCTAAAATTTTAAATATTATTTTGTATCAAGAAACCTTTGACGGGTGAGTTGAAGGTATCTATGGTTACCACGTAATCTGTCATTGTTTAGAATTTAATGGCGTCAATTTTTCAGGTTATAAACAATTTGTTGACTAATTAAGTGTTTTGTTAACAATATTACTGATAAAAAAAGCAGTCAGTGACTTATAAACGACATTGACAAGCCAAATATTTTAAAAATTTACCATTATCGTACATGTTTCCATGACACTAAGTTACCTTTTAAATACACATTGACAAGTTGTGGCTTTACGGCGTTTTAGTCACGGGTTGAAGTTAGAAACAGGTTTTTAGTCACGGGCTGAAGTTAGTTTTAAGTTAGTTGACAGTTGTCAAATGTCATACAATCGTTAAAATAACATGCCTTTCTTGTAAAATAATACTAAATGTGAAAATTATTTTATTATCTCAATACAAAAGTATTAAATAGTTTCTCAACGCTAATATTTGAAAAGTTTATATGGACATTGTACTGACATTTTAATTTTGCCGGCAGTAAACTATTACTTAAATTCGGGCACGGACTCCACTCCACTTTAAAAAACTGTCCATATTCAAGAAATACATTTCGATTTACAACCTTTATAATCTGTGTTTATAAAATTTAAAAATTTGACATTTGACGGTGACACACAGATTCAAATATTGTTTCATAGATGGCGCTCTATAAAAATAATTGATTTAAATCATTTTAAGATAATAATAAGTATTTGTCGTAGAAAAAGTATAGTATGCACCTCGTTTATAAACTTTTCTATACACTCATTAATTTAAGAACTCGCTCGTGCCTAAATTAAATTCGTGTATAAAATGGCGTTTATCAAACTTGATACATAATATACTATTTACTACTACCATCTTTAAAACGCTTATTATAGTACATGTTTCTAAAAAAAGCAGTCAGTGACTTATAAACAACATTGACAAGCCAAATATTTTAAAAATTTACCATTATCGTACATGTTTCCATGACACTAAGTTACCTTTTAAATACACATTGACAAGTTGTGGCTTTACGGCGTTTTAGTCACGGGCTGAAGTTAGCAACAGGTTGTTAGTCACGGGCTGAAGTTAGTTTTAAGTTAGTTGACAGTTGTCAAATTTCATACAATCGTAAAAATAAAGTTCTTTTCTTGTAAAATATTACTAAATGTGAAAATTAATTTATTATCTCAATACAAAAGTATTAAATAGTTTCTTGAGGCCAATATTTGAAAAGATTATATGAACGTTTAGTGGAGTTAACTAGATTTAAGGTAGTTGTCGTGGTACAATATTGTCAAAAATTTTTAGATTAATTTAATAAATAATAATAATAATTTTTTCGCAAGACTGTACCCTCGAGACTTTACCTTTACGTAATACTTTCAAATATTTTCATAAGTTTTAATCCAGCAACGGCGCTTATGATCAACCAATACATATATTGGAGACTGAATCAGTCTGTTTGAATTTACTGCGGAAATAATATCTATACGCGCGTACAGCGTATAGTTTTTTTTATCTGACACTAGTGATGTGTACTTTTTACAAATTGTTAAACTTTAAACAGTTATTTATAAACAATTGCACGGTCAAAAATTTTTAATTATATTTTTAAAACTCAGCAAAAATACATTAAAATACTGTTAGTTTTTTGAAAGCTTCTGACAGTTAGTTTTTTTTTTATAACTAAGAAACTGGTACAGAACTACAGAAAGCGTATACAATCCATGTTAATTATCCAATTTTTAATTGAATTTATCTCGGGTTATAGACGGTCAATCGACTTCAAATTTTAAGGATAATTGTATTGTCATGTCCTTAATAAGTATACAAAAATTTAATATTTTCTGATGGTATGCTTACAGCACGACAACTACCTTAACTGATAAACTGTATGCATTTTTAATACTTTGTGATAATATTTTGCAATTATAGTAATAAAAAAAATTAAAGGATAGAATATTTTCATAACATATTCATTACAGTTATTTTAATATTTTAATGTACTACGATATTATTTTAATTAAACTTAAAATTATTGATATTTATCAATAATTTTAAGTTTAAATAAAATAATATCGTACAATGTTCATGGTGAAAATTACGTCAAAAATGTTTATTGGAATGGGTACTTTATTTTCGTATAGATGTCCGGTTCAACCGAAAGTGTCATTTTGTTCAAAATATTGTAGAAAAATATACTTAAATTGATAATAAACGCTTTATAACTTGGCAACGTTGTAATAAAAATGATATGCGGATATGTGGATAAGGTCCTTTTAGAGCGGTGCAACGCGTTGTCATACAGGATGTCGATGCACACAGCATTGCGTGGCGTGAAATTAATTTGCAGCAGCAGCAGCGGTAGCAGCATCGCGATGCGTCGTCTGGCTTTTCAATGGGGCCGCACGGCTCTTGCTTTGATTGTTCCCCCGGCTGAAAGCGAACACGTAGCCAGGTAATTAATTGGAAATATTCGCGGTTATTGATTTAGAAAAATGCATTCGATGACGAAACGGTTTTACCAGCGTCTAAATGAAGTTACGCGTTTTTTTGTCGGTTTTGTTTAATGATTTGTTGGTATATTATTTTTTACCACTTATTACATATAATTACTATATTTTAATGTAAAAAAATAAAGGTTTTATTTAATCCATCAATACTTCCTTAGGTTCTTCGTCAATTTTATTAATTTTGTTTTCCTCCCAACTAATGTTATCAGGGGGTCAGATGAAATTAAAAGTCGATGCATACATGTTTTTCTTAATTTGTTTAAGAAATTTTATTTTTATTTCCTGAAAAAAACCCAAAAATCAAATTTTGTGCTGAAATGTTTGTTTTTTTCAGTTATTTAATAAAATCGTAAACGAAGTTTTAACTTTGACAACCGGAATCTTGGTTATTATCAACTTTTATATACAGGGTATCCGGAAATAACGTTTATATATTTCTGGGGGTGATTCTACACGTAAAAATAAAAGAAATAGTTTCTATAAACAGATGTCCAAAAATGCCTCCTGGGGGCCCTATACACAGTAAATAATATTTGTTAATTTTAACCAAATATTAAACCAGATTTTATGTTAATCCAGGTCCACATAACTTTATGTTAAGTTTACCACACAACCGTAATCTGTTAACTAATTAAATAAGTAATTCAACCATAATTCTAGTAATTTTCAAAAAGCACCTTATTTTTACAAACCTTTTTGTAGACCCAGTTGCAAAAGTATTTGTTGGAAATTGGGGACTTAAATGAAAATAATTTTGATAAGATATTAATTCCTAAACAAAAAAAATAACACATACCGACATAAATAAACACAATAATAACAGATTTCTGGTAAAATATTATAAACACTCTGGACAGTTGTTACGAACACATAAGTTACAGACGCTGAAGTCAGTTGAACTTGATGCGTATTGTCTGTGGGAAATTTTTTGATTGACTGCCTGAAATCACGTGTACTTTTTTAACGAAACATTAACAAAATAATCTGTAAACTTTGAAATTAACAAAATGCTTACAAAATTGCATATTACCTTTACAAAACTTTCGGTAAAATATTTTCCTTTGTTAAAATAATTACCTACAAAAATTTTACAAAATTAAATTAACAAACTACAAACTCATGTTAACAAATCTGATTTTTACAGTAGTGCAGGCATTTCATGGATAATTGATATTTCGATCAATATTTGAAGTATATTTTAAGCTTATCCAAGACGAAGATTGCATCGTGCCGTGTCCGTGGCACAGCAAAAATATCCGTGTTCATCAAATCGTAAAAATCTTTATTATTGTATCGCCTTTACGTCGGCTCGTGTGCCGTTGACGGTTTACATCTGTCTGGGATCGTTTTCGCCAAAGGCATTGCAGCTGTTTTTCTCTCGACGTTCCTGCCGGTGCATTCCAGGAAAATTCGATTCAGCGCATTCGGCCAGGCTGCCGCGCATCCTTTCGGCCGCCCAACGCGTCTTCCTTATCTCGTTTGTTTTTTGAAAAGTGCGCTGGCAAATGCGCTGCAGCGACATTTCCATAGCAATCCGAATTAAATTGCTGTGGGATGTATTTTAATAATAAATTAATTTTTATTTTATATGCTATAAATATTAATTTCTGCGTTTGTGATTTTGTTGAATGGATTGAACCATTTTTTGTATACGTTTTGTATACGTTATAACGTATAGTGTAACCAAAAAGTATTTTATTATTGGGAAACTAAAAAATAAAATATTTCTTGGTTAAATTAAAATTATGTTTTGTCTAAAATATTATCTTAAATAAAATGTTTTCTGGAAATTACATATTAATTCACGTCCACATAACTTTATGTTAATTTATACTTTTAATAACAAAATCCTACATCAATAATTCAACCATAATTCTTGTAATTTTCAAAAAGGACCTTATTTTTACAAACCTTTTTGTAGACGCAGTAACAAAAATATTTGTTGGAAATTGGGAACTTAAATGAAAAGAATTTTGATACGAAATGTTGCTTTATTAATCTATTTTTAACATAAAAATTAACACATACCTACATAAATGAATACAAAAATAACATACCTAAACACAATGAAATAACACACTATTCTGAAATCATCAAATTATAAAGAAATTTGGGACAATATAATTATCAGTACCACTACAACACTGATGTATTTCGTAACTTTAACCCACTTCACTGTATCCCCCAATTTCAGTTTGAAAACCAGTGACAAAAATTTTAAGCTATTATAATGCTCTTAATCTTTATTTTAAGCCATTGCTATTCAATTTTTAAATATTTCCCTTTAAAACCCATTAAAAAACAATTTTTTTTCTTTTCTCCTTCCGCTCGTACAGTAAGAATATTTTTTTCGAATTTTGGTTCTAAAATCTTTATACAGGATAAAATTATCTTCAAAAATGTCTATATTTTGAATATGTTCTTCACAAATTGCCGTTCTACTCGAAAATCTTCTAAAATAGCAGTTAATCGTATTAGGAGACTAAACTATTGATTGTACATAAAAAACGTAAATGAAAATTTTGTAGGGAATTTTGTGCCCCACAGTTTTGTCACAAAATATTTTTCTGTATCACTTAAAGTTTAGCTTAGACAGCCCCTCAAAGTGTCCAATTCTTAAAAATTCAGTTTCTTACTGCTGTAATAACTATACTATTATAGTTACGTGAAAGAGTGGCTGCACAAGCTAAATTATAAGTGATACGGAAAAATATTTCTAAACAAATTTGTATTGCACAAAATTCCCTACAAAATTGTTATTTACGTTTTTTAGTTTAGTCTCCAAATACGATTTACTGCTATTTTAGAAGATTTTCGAGTAAAGAAGATAATTTCATCCCGTATAAAGATTTTAGAACCGAAATTCGAAAAAAATATTCTTACTGTACGAGCGGAAGAAAAAAAGAATAAAACATTGTTTTTAATGGTTTTTAAAAGGAAATATTTAAAAATTTAATAGCAAAGGCTTAAAATAAAGATTAAGAGCATTGTTATAGCTCAACATTTTTGTTTTCTAGCCGGTTACAAAAGTTTTAGGTGCACGGAGAGAAAAGTATAATGCTTTATTATAATACCCTTTACTATAATTTATATTACTATTTGGGACAACTATCTTGTATATTGCCAGATACTATATACTATATTACTAAATATGCATATATGCATATTTAGTAATTTTTAAATTTCCATGTATGTTAAACCTTAAGGTAAAATATTATTATTCTCAACCAATTTTGTTTTTAATTCTTATTATAATTAGATTTTTTCCATTACTAATAATTATAGTAAATTTTAAAATATTATGTTGCCATTTTAAATATAAAATATTTTAAAATCGAATATTTTTATATGGTAACAATTAAAAATTGTAACATATTTATTTTACTTTTTAATATACAAAAATGTTATGAGAAAGAATTGAACCTACACCTCGCCAAAGTTTTTTGTTTTGAGTCCGTTCCATCAACTTCAAATACCAACAGACAGGTGTTTTGACCTATACTGCCCTACTATGGAGAAAGGTAGTAACTGCTAAACAAGAAATTTGTGGAAAATTATTATAAACTACATTTTTATAAAAAGCAGTAGGTATTTAATTGATTTTTTTAACTTATGAGATATTTGACTTAATTTCTGTGTTGAATTCGGTTACAAAATGTCCATAGCTTTACCATATCACAAGAAAATGCATTTTGCATTTTTTTGCAGTTACTGCCTTTCTCCATAGTAGGGCGGTATATTGGGTATCATCAGTGTCGACACGACACTGTCGAGCAACTTGTAGTAGTGGAACACACCCAAAACAAAGAAATACCTGAGCTTATATAACATGGTTGGTAAGAACATCACGTGATCCACACCGTCTAACGACGCGTCGCGACGTGGCCTTTGCCGCAATCGGTACATACTAGGCAACCAAGTAGGTTCAATTCTTTCTTATATTAGTAATGGGTCAAGAAAGTTTATTGAAGAAACTAAGAAAATTTAATGTTTAAAATGTCATGAGTTACTATATTGTATATTATATTTAAATACATTGTTTATTTACCTTAAACATAAAAGTATCTTTATTTTTACTATATTTTTTATTAATGTGTAATATATTATAACATTAGATGTACACCTTACATTTGATTAAATCATATAGTAAATATTACTATTTGTAGATAGTAAAATCAATTTACTATACGAACATATTAAAAATTAAAATATAATATATTATATTATACATTTATGATTTAGTAATATTGGTGTTGTAATCTTTACTAAAATTGTATAATAAAAAATAGTATTTTGTATTACAATCTTAATATTGTATTGACGAATATATAATATTGTTACCCTAAAAATTTGTCAAAGTAAATTTTACTATATTTTTTTTACTATCTAAAATTTACTATACATTTCTCTCCGTGTAGTACATATTTTAATATTAATGTGGTAGTCTCAACTTTCATAACATTGTTGTTGTTTATTACTCGTCGTCGATCATCTGATCGAAACTTTCGGTTGCCGTGCAGGCGGCTGCGGCGGCTGGAGACGGCAACAGCGCCAATGCGTCGCATCGCGCCTTCGATGCCGCTGCTGCTGCTGCTGCTAAATTCGCCCCACCTGGCCGCCGTCTGGTCCGCCGCCGCGGCGAATCCGGGGTCGACGAACCGACGCGTCGCGACGCCCAAATCATCCGTCCCATCCCAAACCGTGATGTGATTGACCTAGCGACGTAGACGACGTCCGTCGTCTCTGTGTGCCGTCGCGGAGGCGGTCGTGGCGGCGACTCTCCGAAGGGGGCCCGCACACACTGTGCAAAAATTTTGTTGCATGATGTGCGTTTTTATCTTTTGATAGGATTAAACCTATTTGCAATACGGGATATTACCAACTTTAATCGAACACCCCTAGAAAATTAAACAGAACATCATGACAACACAAGCAAAGAATTTTTTCAATTTAATATTAAATTAAAACGAATAACTAAAAAACATGTTCATATCGATCAATATTGTCAGGGTTGGCAAAACGAAAAACCCATTTAAAAAACCCACAGGGTTTTTTTGTCAAAAACCCACCCAACGACCTATACAAAAACCCAACACAAAACCCCAAACAAAAGCCCAAAGAATTTGAGGTGTTTATAAAAAAATGAGACAAAATCGAGATAATTTTTATATAGTATTTAATAACAAAATATAATATAGTTCACTTGGAAACAGACAGGTACTGATAGATCAGTCTTATTAAAATATAAAATACAAAACGGCTTATTTATTAGGAACAAAATAAAATAAAAATAATAATTAAAAACCTAAAACAACTTTTTCTCTTTTTTAAAGTGACTCATTTTTATTATTTTATTTTCACATATCAAAAAGAAACACACTAAAACAGTATTTTATTACAACACTTAACCAAAAACAACCAGTCTAGACAGAAGTTCAAAATTAATGTTATTTTTTTATAATTTGAGGTTCGAGTTCCGGAAATACGACAAATACCCAACAATTACCCAAATACCCACCCAGAGCATACCAAAACCCAGATTTTTGCCAACCCTGAATATTGTAAAAAAATATGGACGATTGAAAAAAAAGTACACAAACATATCCCAACTTGGGATTCCCAAGTTTAGCAAAATCGCAGATGCAAACCCATTTTTTAGGTAAATTTGACATGGATAACTCACATGAATATATGGATATTATGGATATAAAAAAAACCTAAACCCTCAATTTAAATTTAGTGGAAAAAATTACGATACCTATCTCAAATATATTTGTGTATTTTGACAGCATTTTCAGATTAAGTAATTACACATGAGATTTGTTATAACATATCTCTATAGAAATACGATTTTTAATTTTTATATGTGAATTGACTTAAATTAAAGGTTTTGTCACAATTTGTATTAATCCCGGCGCATTCGCCATTTTTGAAAAAGATTTTCATTAAATATCTTTGTTTAAAATTAATATAAACCACTATAAAATATGAATTTTGTCATAAGCCACTTTTTAAAGTAATTGTTATACTTGTACGTTAAATTTGCTATATTTACTATATTTTTAGTTGATCAATCAGTTAATTACACTGTTATAAAAATCAGATCTGTTAACATAATTTTTTTGTAGAATAACAGGGTTTGTAATTTGCATTTTGTTAATTTCAAAGGTTATTTTTTTAATATTTTAATACGCATCAACTAGTTCAACTGACTTCAGCGTCTGCAACTTATGTTTCTGCTTACTTTATTCTAATTCGTATCGTGTTCGTAACAACTACCCAAAGTGTTTAGAATATATTACCAGAAATCTGTTATTATTCTTATACGAGGTGTGTTCAGAAAATATCGGGAATTTTCGTTTTTTGAAACAAATATTTATTTATTCGTCTTCATTAATGTTGTCGCCTTCAAAATAGTCCCCATTGGATATTATGCACATGTGCCAGCTCTTCTTCCAATACTCGAAACACTTCTAAAACTCGATCTTTGGGATAGCCTTTAGTTCTTTCAGCGATGCGCTTTTAATGTCATCTATGCTTTCAAAACGACGGCCCTTTAAGGTTCTCTTTATTTTTGGGAATAGGAAAAAGTCAGACAGAGGCATGTCTGGCGAATATGGAGGCTGGGGCATCATTACAGTATTGTTTTTGGCCAAAAATTTTGTTCAAAATTTAACAATTTTAGAACAAATTTTGCTGCCACGCGTTTTATACCCAAAACATTCGAAAAAATTTCATGGGATGAGCCAATCGATATACCAACATCATCAGCGACTTCTCTGATGGTTTATAACCATTTCTTCCACTTTTTCCATGTTTTTATCGGTTGTTAATGTGCTTGTGCGTTCGGGGCGTTCGTCATCTTCAACGTCTTCACGGTCATCTTGGAAACTCTTATACCATAAAAACCTTTGTTTTTTTTTCAAAATGAAATTTTGAGTAAAATGTATATTAATAATAAATTAAAATATAGAATATATTACATTTTTCATTATTGAAAATTTTGACCAAGACTAAAAAATCTGATTTCTTATTATTTGGTGGTTTCCACATTAGAAACCAATAGCAATGTAAAACTTCTACACTAATACAAAAAATTAAAGGATAAATTCGATTCTTATCTTATCTTTTTTTTGTTAAAAATGGTCGTATTGGAGCCGTAAAAAAAGCAATTTAAAGCTTAAAGTTTCTAGTTTTGAGATTTTTAGATGAAAACCCTGCAACGCTCAGTCCTAACGAATACCGTAATAAAAAAAAATGGCTTTCTGGTCCACAGAATGTTCTGACTTAACCACCAATGAATAAATTTTTTACAAGAATTTCCTATTCAGACCTGAATTATTTTACGACGATAAAAAAAATAAATGGCTCTTAAATCTATCGAATTAGGACCTAAATAACACATATTTGATGCTAAAAAATCTTAATTCTGAAATTTCAGGATAATTTCAGGATGTTCACATGCATGTACATCGAATGTTTTATACGGTTTAGGTGTGGATAATACCAAAATAGTTTTTACATGTCTTAGTACATACCTTTAGGAACAAACTACACCAGTTTATACTTAAAAAATATCTTTACAAATCACCTAAAGACCCGCTAAGACAAACTGTCGTCAACGAGTTGTTGCTGTCATTATGCGCATCTCCATTATATGAGAGAATTTTCAATCAAAAGGGGCAGTTTAAGTAAGAGAAGTCGCAAAATGTACCTTAGTTTACCAAAACAAATGTACTTGGGGGTGAAAACTAGGTTCTAAATGAAATTTAATGCCTATTGATAGTAAATAAATTACTAAAAAGCTAATGTACATCTGAATGTGCACCAGGTCTGAAGGGGTTAACAATTTTTTTTTTGAAAAATAATGAAAAAAAGTGCTTTTGGTAGCTTTTTGAAAAATCAAGCGCTGAATCAAAAATATTATATGTAGTTACTTTTTTTAGGACCAAATCAAAACAAACGCGGCCCTTATTGGTCAATTTGGTGGTGGTGGCGCGTGCATAGCGCGAGACTGCATTTACATTTACTAATTGTCATTTAGTGACGAATTTTAGTCCATGGACTGGACTAGAAACATAAAAAATTAGGCAAATGGGACTAATCTTGAAAAAAAACCTAAAATGTGAAAAAAAACCATTTGAAAAAAAACCTGTCGCATCTCTAGACATGAGTTCTTTATGCTATTTATCTATTTTGCAAAAATTCTATAAAAAAATTAATTTTATACCTTAAATTTAATTTGGTCGAATTTTACTTTAGATAGTTGGTATCACAGTCATTGGTTTGACAGTTAATGTCAAAATCGATTCGTCATGCCGTCCTTAATTTACTTATTATGTATAGTATACAATAAGCGGCTGTTAATGTTAAAGAAGAAAAAAAGGACTTTCTTTGGTGTTAAACAAAATTTGTTGCCAGAAAAGTCTCGTAAGTACTAGAAAAATCATAAAAATATTATAACCAATGTGTAAAATATGCTGTTTAAAGTATAGCCAAGCTATAAAATCAAAATTTTGGATGGGATAAAGTATCTCATTACAGCACCGAAAGCGTTGTTATAATGAAGTCATTATGAACGCAAAATAGATAAAAGTTAATGTATTCGTAGCCTAAGCAAATTATACTTGAATCAAGTAAATTTTTTTAAGAATAAAGGTATTCTTACATTTATAAAAAAAGCTTATTGTGTTGGCATTGTATTTTATTAGGCCGCGTAAAACACAACTGGAGTTCAGGGGGTGGGTATTCCGTTTGCTCTGATATTTTATTTGTTTTATATTATATTTTATTTCATCCATATAAATATATTTTTAAGTTTCAGATATATTTTTTTAAAGTTTTAAAAACGAATTTGTTTTTGAGTTTTGGTATTTGGGTTAAAATTGCTTTAGTATTTTCTTTGTTTTGTTTTTTTATAGTACCCACTGACTTTTGCATTCCCCTTCAATCCCACTCTATTACAGAACTAGAATATTTTTTTAGTGATCCGAAAACTGCGAGAAGATGTTTTTCGTAATATCCAATTTTCTTGAAACAACGCTGCGTGGTGAATGGTGAAATTAAACTATTTGGAGACAATTTAATCCTCGAGAAAGTCGTGCTGTTAAAAAAACTTGAAATTGGCTGTCCAAGGAGCAGATCTCGTCGACATTCTAATGTTTTCTGTATACTTATATAGCATGAAATTGCGAAATCCTAAAAAATCCTATTTATTTACAAACACTAACTGTATGAGTAACTGCTATGCCGGTCTCAAACAGTTTGAGCTTTCATTAAGTTTTGTTTACGAGCCCATTGAAGTATCAAAATGCGTTCGATTTTGATCGATTTTAATTTTGAACACGACAAATACTCCCATAAAATTTCAATATCAGCGTTATGGTTGTTACACCGTTTTTATTAGGTATATTTATTGTTGCGAGCCGATCGCTCTAATACCTCCGAGCATCAATCCATAAACGATTTTTTTATCAAACAATTTGAAATATGTAGGCACGTTGCAATACTATATTTAACAACGGTATTCCGTGACTTGATAATGGCTATTACTTTGTATGCTTTCAATAAAATTGCTGCTATTTACTCTCATAAAATGAATTTGTGAAAAATAACTTATTATAAGTAATAGTTGACTAACTGTCATAGCGAAAAAGCAGTCACTAATAATTAGTCAAATTCTACTGAATGAAATAGTCAATTTAGTGGATTTAAATTTAAAAAAGTTTTGACCCAGCCGGGGATTGAACTCAGGTCTGTCACTTGTCAAGCTTGTCAAGCTGTTGTCATAACCAATGTGGCTATCAGTCAATCTTATAAAAATCAATTTTATTTGTCAATAAATATTGTTCATAATATTTTAAAGTTAAATATATTATTTGTGTTGTTTTGACCTAAACTTTTTGCATGTTTGTTGGCCGCAAACGATTAAATAAATAAGTTACTTTTAACTCTCAGAAATAGTCAAAGATGGTGACTAATCTTAAATTAGTCAAACTTAAACTATTTACGTAGTAAAAAATAACCATTTAAAAGTGAAAACGAGTACTAGAATTTTGAATATTTCATTTTAAGAGGGTAAAGTATCGTATAGTAGTAATTTTTTTATTAATTTAAAATTTGACTGATTGATTCTCTCTAAAAATGAACTGGTCAAACATGACTAGCAGCCACTAATAATTCTCGTCAATAGCAATTTGTATCCCGAACATTTAGCAGTCGATTTCCATGTAAAATTGTCCCCAGCTGAATCCGAAAATGTCGTCAAAAGTTATAACAGTAGAACAGTTTTCAAGAAAAAGTCAATTTTTCATATAATATGGAATTGGTGATATCTCAAAAACTGCTCTACTTTCATAATTTTTGACGGTATTTTCGGATTCAGGGGGTAATTTTACATAGGAATTGTATATTAAATGTTGGGGATATCATGGTACCACATGGTTAACCATTAGGGTTAATGTTATTATTTTTATTATTATAAATACACACATGAACAAAATTGTTGCATATTTCTGTATTTTAATTTTCGCTTTGTATAACATTCTGTTTTTTGTTGTTTTGGAATAAATTTTCATTTAATAGTTATAATACGTAAAATAAAGAAAATTTAATATATTAAAGTATATATTTTTGTAGGAAATATTAAAAATAAAACTAAATATAATTTTTAAAAAGTGAAAAAAATTTATTAACACAAACGATTTAGGTGAAAAACATTTTAAATATAAATTTTATTTATAGAATAAAGGTGATTATCTTCTCAAAATTGTTTATAATTGTAATGTACACTATGTATTTTATTGTCATTAAATTATTTATCTAAATACTGTCGTCAAAGTCATCATCCTCGTCGGAACTATCGTCTTCGAGCAGGATGATTGGTTCCGAAACTTTTATTTTTATTATTTCCTACAAAAATACTTTAATATATTAAATTTTCTTTATTTTACGTATTATAACAATTAAATGAAAATGTATTCCAAAACAACAAAAAACAGAACGTTATACAAAGCGAAAATTAAAATACGCAAGTATACTTAAAAATATTCTGCTCAAAAAAGGCAAAGAGCAGTAAGTGACTAATCATGTTGTCACTTAGTGCACGTGGTGCACAGTATACAAGATATGAGCAGTTTAAAGCCGGGTCTACAATTGTCGCAGAACGCAGATCGCAGAACGTAAGCATGCGCAAAGCACCCAGCGACGTTGCGATGGAGCAAGGTCACACGTCGCAGAAAGTTAATTCATCTTCAATAACGTCTTTCGCAGGCTTTTATGTTAGCCAATCATAGAGCGCTAGAATCTATCTGTCTCTGTGCTCTCTTTCTTTCAATAATCAATACTTTTATTTAGTTCCTTTTTCTATTTCGCGGTTATTTTTAAATTTTTGGTGTAATTCTCAGAAATTATTCGAAAAACGTAATTGTCCAAATTTAAAATAATTTTCAATATTTTCTAAAGACCATTTAAATAAATGTAGGTATGTATATTCTTATTACTATTGAATATTCATACCTATATTGATTTAAATAGGTAGTTTTTAGGAAATATCGAAAATCATTTAGAATTTTCAAATTTTGATCAAAATAATTATTTAAAATTTTAAATAATATTAACTAATTCTATGATAATCTAAACAATTTTTCCAATCCTATATTGGAAATATTTGTTTACCAAAAGTATTATGATAATCAAGGTAATTTTTGTTTTAAAATTAATTTATTTTATCAGGTAAACACAGATTATAAAGGTTGGTGTGAAATACTCAACCCAGTGTCACCAACACTTTACTTTTTATTCCCTAAAAATTTGCATTTTTTCATTTATATTATATATATAATATACAAATATAATTATATATAACTCTTAAACATTTTTTACCTAAAAATAAACCCCAAGCAGTTTTTTAGAGATAGGGATCCATCCATATCTCTGTTTTTTTTCACTAAATTTAGGGGAAACACTTCTACGTTGGCCACACTGTGGTTATAAAGAAAACAATTGCTCTGATTGGTCAATAAAAGCACATCGCGCGACAATGGGGTAGTTAAATTTTTTCTGACCTATACTTTTTATGGTTTTATTCAAGGCGTTTTGTAATTTTAAACATCTTTGTGAAATCGGAATTTTAATTAAGTTTACCGTTTTCGAGATATTTACAAAAAAAAGTCTCCTAATTACGTCACTAGGCTATTGACAACGTTGCCAGCTTTTTCTATGGTGTTTAGTTTAAGATTCTTACGATAGATGGCGCCACGTTATAATATTTTAGTTTTAAAACTACTTGATCTAAAATTTTAGTTGAGAAGAAGAAGAAGAATTGATTTTTTGACGTTTCTTTTTTTCGGGTTATGTTTTTTTTTTAATTTAGATTATTGAAAATCAATGTTATTGTTATGTTATTTGTAATTGATATTAGATAAGTGATTTATTAATAACGGACTCCAAAGCAGAGGAATCTTGTGGAATGGTTGGTTACATTGAACATTGGAGCTTTTAAACAAATAAAGTAAATACCTATAATTATAATCATATTTTGTCGTAAATGCATTTCATTAGTATAAGGCCTAGTTCTTTATATTCTTTTAGATATATCTTGGACTCAAAAATATCAAACAGTAATATGATACCTCGTAATAAGGAAGATAGGTACTTAATGAATTTGGTGACCATCTTTCACTCAACTGACAGTGACAGTATTTGTACATAACCTCTTCGGGTATTTTCTGACATAACCGAATGAAATCATTAACAAGACAACTTGACAACAGGGTAATTTTCAACCAATAGAAATCTTAGAATGTTGGTCACATGGCGAGGTTTGTGACGTCATAAAAATGTATATTTTTTGTAAATATCTAGAAAACGGTAAACTCGATTGAAATTCTGATTTCACAGAAATGTTTAATATTACAAAACGCCTTGAATAAAACCATAAAAAGTATAGGTCAGAAAAAATTTAACTACCCCATTGTAGACAGCTCACATAACAACGACGTGTGACCTTGCTCCATCGCAACGTGGATGGGTGCTTTGCGCATGCTTACGTTCTGCGATCTGCGTTCTGCGACAATTGTAGACCCGACTTAATATTTAAAAATTTAAAAATGTGTTTTCTTTGGATTAATTTGGCCTAAATTCAATTCCATGACTATTAATATCTTGTAAACTGTGCACTTTAGCGATATAAACATAAAAAAATGTTTGTAGAGAATTACATTTTCAACAACTTTTTCCTTAAAATTTAGACTACCTACTAATTAAGGGCTTAAACTTTGAGGGATTTTTTTTATGTTTTAAACAATATTTTGGATTTTTGGTGAAAAACAAAAAATAGTCGTTTAAAATAAAACACCCTATTAACCATGGTATTAGTAAAACAGCAGCCACTAATAACTAACTAACTAGTCATTTTTGACTAATTTATTTTTATAGAGTTGGCAAAAAAGTAAATAAAAATAACTTATACTAAATATTCCAATAAAAAATGTTTTAAAATAAAGGGGTTAAGGGAAGCCTTCGGAGGGGACTTTAAGCCCGCGGTCTGTTCCTACCCCTAACTCGCACAGTAAGGATGGAACTAAAAGAGCACTTTTGTATACTTTTTTTTTGTATGGATATTTTAATTTTGAATTTTGCTTTGTTTTTATCATTAAAACAAATATTAATATTATATAAGCATTATTGTATTTTTCTGTATGTATATTTTTATTCCATTGTTTTTATATATTTTTATAATGTCTCAACAAAATTCCTAATAAACATTAAAAACGTAACTAACTGTAATTCTGAGTACTCGTTATGCCTTTATATTAAATTAACTTGTTTCATAATAATTCACAAACAGTTCAGCCGTTTCTCATGCCGTGCTCTCATAACATTATAAATTCACTTAATTATAATTATTTAACGTGCTCGCGCCACCGGGGGTAAATGTAACTGTTTCTAAAGTTTGTTTATAAAATATTGATGGTCTTAAATTATTGTTTTCCGATAGGCTCGTAAAACACGGTAATAATCACTGAAAGGCGTGCATGAAGTAGATTACCCATAAAATCGATTATTTAACGGATGTTTTAATGAATCAAAAAACTCGATATTGATTTACGATCGAGTTAATAAAAATTCCAAACGTGCAAAATGATTCAATGCCAATGGTGGCACTCCGAAATAACTACATGCGTAGAAGACATATTAACATTTTTGTATTTTTTTCAGTTAGTTTTGTAATTACTTATTTTCAGTCAAGAAAAACAGTACACTTGTTCTAAATATACATGGTGTTTCACATTCGTAGTCAATTAGAAGTTTCTAAGGAACGAAAAAAGATATCAATTTAAAATTTTAAAAGCGTTTATAATCCATTAAAGTATATTATTCTAAAATATTTTGAAAAAAATGCCACTTCTTTAACATTTTTTAACAAATTACCTAAGAAAACCCAGGGCAAATTATTTACTTTAAGTATATGACATGGTATAGTAATTTTCAGAATTTTATACAGAATTTAAAAATGTAAAAATATATGGGGTGTTCTATTTAAAATAACAAACTTGATGTCAGTTTCGGTTAAACCGGAAGTGGCATTTTGTTTAAAATAATTTAAAAAAATAGACTTAAATGAATGTGAAACACCCTGTATAATTAATATAATTAATAAAATTGTATCCCAATATTGATTGTTGCCATACATACAAATAAAAAAAAGTAAATTTAATTTTCTCGTTTTATCAGTCATCTTGTTTGTCATTATTATACAACTTATACAACTTGATAGTATCATTAAAAGTCCATTTAATTAAAATTGTTTTTAAACATTGAAACCAAGTGGACACTTTTAAATTGTGCATACAAGTGTGCTCCATTTTAATTATCTGCAATTATTTTTAATGTAACTAATCTTTAAAAACAAAAATATTCCTTACTCAGGACGTTTAACCAAAACATAAAAGGGTGTATATATTGAGATGTCCCCCAAGTTAAAATGATTATTTTTTATTTTTGGTTGTTTCACTGTTAGTCTAGAATGGGGTTTTTGGGAAGCCACCAGGTCTAGTAATAACATAACATAAGTGGTTCTGCACTAATGCAAGAATTTTAAGAAATCATACATTTTGAATATTAGAGCTTCACGGAAGATATGTTCACGGAGGTTAGGATTTCGTATGTTTTTTTTTAAACATCCCTTTGTATATTTGAAATAAGTTATTGTATCTTTTGACACCTTAATATTTTTTTAAAGTACAATTGTACATACATAAAATATTTATAAAAAAAATCTACTTACTGAGATATTACACTTCAGTGACTTCACGGTGGATAGGTTTTTAAATAGCAAATTAATGAACTTAAACTTTTGAATTATAAAACAGCAACACTCTCATCTGCATATAAATTCTTACTGACCTTCAGGAATCACATGCATCTATAATGTCGTAAACAGAGGTTTTTGCTTATTTAAAATGATAAAAGCGCCATCCGTTGCATAAAATTTAAAGCAAAAACAGATTCAAGGAGGATAGTATCAATACATAAATGGTTATAAAAATTATTTCTTTTAATTTTTAATAATATTTTATATTTGATTCGATTGCTTTGGATGTGTTTAATTTACTTAGTGAACTGATTTTTAGTATGCTTTTACTACCTCAGATATTTGAAAACATATAGGTTAACCTAGAAAGAGTAACAGTCACGGAGGATAGGTTTTAGACTTTTAATCGGGGGACATTTCGTGAGATTCACCCAAAAACTAAAAAAATATAATTAATAGGGTGTTCTGTAGAATACAAATTCCAAGGAACCTATTGAAACATAAGGATTATACAAAAACCTTGTATCATCACTTAATAACGTTTTTAACCAAGTAACAATTTCATTGTTGTCGCGCCCCTCAGAAATGAAATCTCGAGACGGCAGCCGTTAATTAGATTCTAGAGTGGAGGAGACCCCCAGTTCGCAGTGCCGGCTTTAGCAAGTATAGAGCTATGGACATTTTTTTAGTACCTTTAATGTTTTTGTCCAAAATATTCCTATAGGATATTTTAAAAATATTTTTCTTATGCGGTAAATTAAAATAAAATATTAAAAATTACGTCAAACATTTTTGATAATATTAAGTACACTCACAGGCAAAATAATCGATCCACACAAATTTTCGATGAATTTCAATCGCAAATAACTTTTTTATTTGATGTCGGATTTAAACGAATATTAAAGAATATTGTAGATAAATTAATGGACAATCGCTCACATTTTAAAAAATTACTAAAAAATAGACGTACGTTTATAATATACAGGTTTAAACAAAAAGATGTTTTTTACCATAAGTTAAAGACACTCTGTAGAGTGGCAAAACCGTATATTGTTCTAAATTAAGTTTTATTTATCAAGTCACATCTATTCTTAACAGTTTTGTTTTTGGTTCACCTCGATATATTTATGTTTGTGGAAAATATGATTTTTTTAAAAAACATTGCAATTTCCAATATTTTTCTGTATGAAGAACTAAGGTTGCTATGGTCCATCCATAGGCTATGGAGAATGATAGTGACAGTTTTGTTGAATCATCCCATACTTGGACATGTCATACACGGCTTTCAAAAGCTATCAAATTGTTTTTGCAAATTAATGTTTAAATTTTGAGGTGTCTTCTTACTTTAAAAAATGGATATGTCTCCGACTGATGTTGCCAGAGCCATTAAATTAATCCAGGATGGACGGTCACAGTATTACGTGGCAAGTGTTTTAAACGTCACAAGAAGTAAAGTACAAAGGGCAACATCAGTCGGAGACATTTTAAAAGTAAGAAGACACCTCAAAATTAAAACATTAATTTAGAAACAACAATTTGATAGCTTTTGAAAGATGTATATGACATGTCCAAGTATGGGATGATTCAACAAAACTGTCACTGTCATCCTCCATAGGCTATGGATGGACCATAGCAACCTTAGTTCTTCATACAGGAAAAATATTGGAAATTGCAATGTTTTTTTTTTAAATTCATATTTTCCACAAAAATAAATATATCAAGGTGAACCAAAAACAAAACTGTTAAAAATAGATGTGACTTGATAATTAAAACTTAATTTAGAACAATATACGGTTTTGCCACTCTACAGAGTGTCTTAAACATATGGTAAGAAACATATTTTTGTTTAAACCTGTAAATTACACGTACCACGGTGCTGTTCTGAGAGGTGATTTTTGGACTTTCTGTGAAACCAAATTTTTTTTTATATTCTTGTTAATTAGGTCATAACTAAAATTTTAAGAGCAAAATAAAAAAAAATTGACGGTTTGAATTGTTTTTATTGGCTGTTTATTAAAAATATTATGCACTCTTTCAATTATCCAATTAAAACTAGCGATTTAATTTAAATATTTAATATTTGCATAACTAAAAAAAAGGTTTTTACATTTTTTTTATATATTTTACTGTTGCAATAAACGTTCAAACTTTTAATCTAACCTTTGACGTATACATTTATGTTTCCTTAATTAATATATCCTTAAAGGTTGCCATGAAACTTAGATCTATTAAAAATTTATTTGACGTTTGAACTGTCATTTTCAGTATACGTATTCTATAATTTTTGTTTAGTTTTTTAAAGTGTTTTTTATAAACAAAAATGAAAAATTGTATTAAAAGTTACGAAGAAATTCATGAAATTTAACTAAGGACCGGTTTATTCATCTTTAGTAAAGTTTATCGGGCCGATAACTTTCATGTCTTGGCAATATCTAGTATTCAAAGAAATTATTCGTCAAATAAATCAAAAATGAATAAATCGGCCCTAAATAAAATGTGGCACCCTTAGAATTATTGTTTAATAAATGTATACTATACATTTAACCTTAAATTAAAACTTTAAACGTGTATTATAACAAAACAGTAAAAGATATAAAAAATGTATATACCTTTTTTAGGAAATTAACTAATCTTTAATCTGATTTAGTTATGATAATATTTAAATAAAATCGCAAGTTTTAAATTAAAACAATTCAAACCGTCAAATTTTTTTTATTTTGCTCTTAAAATTTTAGTTGTGACCTAATTAACAAGAATATAAAAAAAAATTAGGTTTCACAGAAAGTCCAAAAATCACCTCTCAGAACAGCACCGTGGTACGTGTATTTTTTAGTAATTTTTAAAATGTGAGCGATTCTCCATTAATGTATGTACAATATTCTTTAATATTTGTTTAAATCCGAAATCAAATACAAAAGTTATTTGCGATTGAAATTCATCAAAAATTTGTGTGGATCGATTATTTTGCCTGTGAGTGTATTTGTTGTAGAAAAATTATAACTTGTTTATAAAATTTAATTAGGCACTCGCTCGCAAGCTCGCTCGTAAATTAAATTTGTGACTAAAATATCAAACTTGATACATAATATACTATTTTATAAATTTTTGCATAGATCACATACTACATAATATTTTCTTAAATTTATACCTTGGTGGGGAATGCCGGTACTGCTTATATGTGCGAGTGCGTCTGAAGGGTAGAGTCTGATCCTTTGTACCTAAGCGCGGAACAAGAAGGGTATTGAAACGACGGTTTTGCAACAGCCAGCCAGGCAGGTCCCCCCTCACTTTTTCCTCGGAATGGGGCACAAGTAGCAACGACCGCGGGAAGGGGGGCAACGCACCCATCGTACGTCTCAACCGTGCCGGCGCGTCTTCCCCATTCTCTGTTTACGTTTCCCAATCAGACAATTTCAGACACTAAACTCGGCCATTAGAGATCCTTAACCGCACAAGTGGTTTATTCGGCGCCTTCTTTGCAAAGAGTTTGCCGTTTTAATTCTGTGCTTTTTTTGTTATTATTATATTCTCCAAAGCCGCAATTTGATAACTGAGTTGTCTTAAGAACAAATTTAATTGAATGGTTTGGTACAGATTTGCAAATATTGCTTCATTTTTTATCTCTTAAAATTAAATAGTCAAAATTCTACTATATTACTAATAAAATAGTCGTTTTCACTTTTAAATTGATATTTTTTACTACCTAAATAGTTAAAGTTTGACTAATTTAAGATTAGTCACCATCTTTGACTATTTCTAAGAGTTAACTAATTTCTTTAATCGTTTGCGGCCAAAGTATTATTTGAATTAAATACATATAGGCTTCATGGTTAAATGGCCCATATAAACAAATAAAATTGATTTTTATAAGATTGACTGATAGCCACATTGGTTATGACAACAGCTTGACAAGTGACAGACCTGAGTTCAATCCCCGGCTGGGACAAAACTTTTTTAAATTTAAATCTACTAATTTGACTATTTCATTCAGTAGAATTTGACTAATTATCAGTGACTGCTTTTTCGCTATGACAATTAGTCAAATAAGACTTATAATAATTATTTATTTTTGACTAATTCATTTTAAGAGAGTAATAAATAAATTCAATAAACATTATTAAAATAATGAGTATTGTGTTTAATTTTCATTATGCATTAATTCTTTTTTAATGAAAATTAAGTTAATTACTCATTACATTTTTTCCAATAATTAATTAATTAATTAATTAATGTATTCTTTTTTACATTACTCATGTTTTATTTGTAATGAGTATTTTGAAATTTTCAATTACACTTTTTTATGTTTATGAGTAATGTACTCACTTTACATTAGGTACCTACTCATTTTTTTATGAGAAATAAATGATTATCGAATTACCTATTTTTAGTGGGCAAGGAAGATATTTTTATTGCATGACATATTTTTTAAATTGTTTTTTTACCAGTAACAGACGTTAAAAATTAATTATTCGTTCATACCATCGCGGATTCAAAACTTTTTTGAGTTTAGGTCGCCTTCTCACCTAATCATCATAATCTCATTATCAACCCCGGCTTAAAATTTCTTGAGTGGGTAGAAGTTTAACGTACAAAATTTGAAATGAAATTAAAAAATGCAAATATGCTTTGGATAATTTTGATAAGAATTTAAATTTAGACCATTCTTAAAGAAATTGGCAACAAAAAAACAAAAAAAACCGATTGGTTTGAAAATTGAACGAGTAATCAAAAAAATATTAAACTTTTTACTGAGTACGTTCTTAAAAATATCGAAAAATAAAAGAAATCGAAAATCAACATTTTTCAAACTGTCAGACTTGGTGTAAAATGCCCCTTATAAAAAATCACCCCATCAACCCTACCCCTGATCATTTTTTAATGATGTAATGGGTAATGACTTTCGTTACCCATTTTTTTTAATGTGTAAGGTACGGTCTCTCATTCCCTAGTAGCAATGGAATTGGACAAGATTCTTTGTCAAGATACTTGGAGAAGCACTTTGTAAAGAATTGGACAATTCTTGACCAAGACTCTTGATCAAAATTCTTTATCCAGACCAGATTCTTGGCCAAGAATTTTTACACGATTACACGTTAAATAGGAACTTTCAATTCAAATTTTGTTGAACTTCAAAAGTTAAGAATGTTACTAAAAACATTAATTTTCCACGATTTCTTTCCAGTAAATTCGGTTTTTATCCATAAATCTGGTAAACAATAGAATTAAAAACGAACAAATTTTGAAAGAGTTAAAGTTTTTAATTTTCTATGTTAAAAAAAAACCAGGTGCCCGTAAAAATAAACATGTATTTTATAATCTTTCATGTTCATAAAGAGTAAACTCTAGTTATGCGTCAGAGCTGACACACACTTTTTTTTTTAATTTTTGATTTTTAGAAATAACAATTTCTATTTTTCAAAAAATCAATTTTTTTCTCAGCTAGAAGACGAATCCAATAAGCTCTTATTCGTACTTTCACATAAACAAAAAAACTATACTCATTTCCTACAGAGAACTCACTTCTCGACTAGTATACATTATTGTGAATGATACTACTGTAGAATGAGAACCTCTACTCTATAGGATAGTCCCAAAGTTTAGCAATAGATGGCCTCAGATTTCTGAACATTTAGCAGTCAATTTCTATGTAAAATTGTCCCTTTAATCCGAAAATGTCGTCAAAAGTTAGTAAAGTAAAACAGCTTTTGAGATATAGTTAACTTTCTATATAACATGGAGTTGAGTATATCTCAAAAACTGCTCTACTTTTATAATTTTTGTCGGTATACTGTAGTAACTATAGTTACTACAGTATATATATAGTTATTGTTGACCAATTTATTTTTAGAGAGTAGTTTTTTTAGACAAAAATGACAATATTTTTTCAAAATTCAAATTAGCTTACACAAAATGGCAGAAGTGTACCTAAAAAAGTATACTTTATCCAACTTTTTTTAGTACACGTTATAACGCGGTTCGATCAAAAATTTTTTTATAAGGGTTTTTTGAGTAGCTTATTCCAAATTTGATAATATTTTTCAGTGGGCCCCTTGAACGATATTATGTGGTACCACTTGAAAATTTGCTCTCTTAAAATGAATTAGTCAAAAATAACTAATTATAAGTCATGTTTGACTGATTGCCATAGCGAAAAAGCAGTCACTAATAATTAGTCAAATTTTACTGAACGAAAAAGTCAAATTAGTAATTTAAATTTAAAAAAGTTTTGACCCAGCCGGGGATTGAACTCAGGTCTGTCGCTTGTCAGGCTGGTTAAGCTGTTGTCATAACCAATGTGGCTATCAGTCACGTTTATAAAAATCAATTTTATTTGTCAATAAATATTGTTCATAATGTATTATTTATGTTGCTGTTTTGAGCTAAACTTTTTGCATCTTTGTTTGTTTTTATGGGCCATTTAACCATGGAGCCTATATGCATTTAATTCAAATAAAACTTTATTGTTGGCCGCAATCGATTAAAGAAATTAATTAGTTACTTTTAACTCTCAGAAAAAGTCAAAGATGGTGAATAATCTTAAATTAAAAAATAACTATTTAAAAGTGAAAACGACTATTTTATTAGTAAAAAACGCTGGTACTAATTCAAATAGTAGAATTTTGACTATTTCATTTTAAGAGAGTATATATTTTTTTTAATTTTGGTCAGTTTTTTCGGAAAATTGGCCACTGTGCCATGGTGAATTCCTGTTAACACCGATATTATAAAATGTAGTATTTCTACTTTGTGAATAAATTGTAAAATTCAGTACCAACTGAATGCGTTTAAATGGCACTTCAATGGGTTCAAGGTGAACTATGCGATATCTAGTCGAAGATTAACAACCGCACGAGTCGAGTACCACCTGAAGCAGAATAAGAAAACCGGCGAGTGCATCAACAGCGGGGACAAAAACGCAATAAAACCCTTCAATTAAAATACCGGGGCGCGGCCGTCAATAAAATCGGGCACAAAAGAAGGACGTTGCGCGTCTGGCGATCGTAAAATCGGTACAACTTTTCGGAATTTATGCGCTGCTCGGAAAAGAAATGAAAACCGTATCAAGCCGCGACGAAACGTTTCTCGCTGCATTTTTCTTTCCAGGAAGACACCTTAAAACAGTAAAAAAACATTAACTTTATAAACCTAAAAATCGTTAAATACTGAGTGTTCAAAAGTCTTGCACAACTTTGTAATTCCATCTAGAAGGTGGCGCATTTAATGGTAACAAAGTATCCACTTTCTATTAGGTACTTGACTATTTTTATAACATACGAAAGTTTTTTGATACTTACCCAATTAGAAGGTAGGGGGGCAAAAAAATGCAATTTTTTTTTATTGACATATTTGTACAAATAACACTAGTTTACATGTGTTCATGGAAGCGTTTTCGAGATATGAATTTTCAATTGTTTTTTTTTAATTTCTGAGGTGTTTTGACGTTTCAGAGTATACTTCGAGTTCTAATTGATGGATTTGACCAGACAAGCACTTAAATCAAAGGTAATTGAGCCCTCTACAAATTTCTCTTGTATAGTTTTGGTATCGGCTCAGTAGTTCGATACTGGCGATTTTATGAAGTTGAAAAAGTCCTTTTTTTTTACAAAAATCGAGGTTGAAAATTTACATATCTTTCTGGGAAATTTTACGTATAGATTATACTTAAAGGAAAAAAATAAGCTGCTGTTTATAAAAATCCATGGATAAATGGCGAAGTTATGAATTTTTCAGTGGAAGACCCAAATTCAGTTTTTCGAGAATATTTACGTTTTTTCTTCATTTTATTGAATTGAAAATTTAATATTGAACATTAGTTTTTATTTTAAACATTAAATATTGAAATTAAATTATATATTGAATATTAAACAGTAAACATTGAAGATTGAAGAAATTGAAAGTTTTATTTTGTTGTAATAAGCATAGGTTTAAAAAAAATCTGTCTCCTTCTTTGTTTTTCGTTGCTTTCGTATTCCGTTTCTCGTATGAGGGACCAAATGTAATCACCCATCACGGCTATAGCCTCCATTGGTGAAAACGTTCTCCGGGCTCATCACTTACGTCGCCCAGATTGTGCGGGTTATTTACGCACTCGAACTATTTACTTCTTTTACTCATTTTACACTTTTTATTAACTAAATAAAACCATGATAAAAATACCTTGTTGAAGTATCAAAAAAAAATCAGTAAAATGTTACTATGCCAACACGAGAAACAAAATAATTCTCGTTTGCGGAGTCATGTCAAATTTAAATTTTGAATAATGTTTTTGGTGAAAAAAGTATGTAATAAACTCAAAAAATTACAATCCTGCACTTTATTAAGCTTTTCATTAAAGAATTAACATATTATAAAATAAAAGAAAAATCGTCAAAAAGCTGAATTTTGGACTTTCACTAAAAAATTCATAACTTTGCCATTTTTCCATGTATTTTTATCAACATTAGCTTGTTTTTTTTTTGTAAAAATGTCCCAGGACGATATGTAAATTTTTAACCTCAATTTTTGCTATAAAAACGAATTTTTTAAGTTATTAAAATCGCTAGCGTCAAACACTTATCTGATATCAAAAGTGTGTAAAAGAAAGTTTTGGAGGGCTCAAATACCTTTAATTTAAGAGCTTGTTTCAATTAGATTTCAAGCTATACTCAAAAACGTCAAAACACCAAATTGAAAAAAAAACAATTAAAAATTCATATTTCAAAAACGCTTTCATAAAAAAAATTGAGTGTGATTTACGTGTTTAGTGGTTCAAAATACATAGAAAAATTATAATGGGGTATGGTGGGCAGATTTTTTTTTCGTAATGTAATCTAAGAACTTTTAACAATGTAGAACACGTCTGGCCATGCCTCGTATAAGGTTATTTAGGTATTCTTAAGAAATGTTATTCCATTCCTCAACAGCGGCTACAATAAGCTCTTGAACATTCGTGGACGGGTTCAAACGGTTACGAATCAATCTAGATAAATAATCCCAGATGTGTTTTATGGGATTCATGTCCGGAAAAAGAGGTTGCCCTTCCTTTTTGTCAATTTCACCCTCTTGCAGAAACTGTAGGATAGCTCTAGTTCGATGTGGACGGGCATTGTCATCCATAAAGATGAATTTGGGTCCTACTTTATCTCGAAATAGGCCAAACGATTAAATCCATGTAAATTTGTATGAACCAGTTCCATACATGATTCCTCCCCAAAACACTTCTGCCTTCAAATGGTACCACTTCTCTGGCAAAGGCAAGTCGCTGGTGTGCCTCACTGACCAATCCAATCATTGTTTCATCCAAAAAACAGCACATTTGACCATTAAGGCAATAACCAGTTTTGGTGATCTTTAGCCCATTGACTTAAATATCTGTCTTCCCTTTGAGTTGTAACCCTTGGACGCCCACTTCGATCTCTTCTTTACACAGAACCCGACTCATTATGTCTTCGAATGGTCCAAGTAACCGTACCATGGTCAGAGCCTAATTTATCAGCTATTCGACGATGTGACAGACCTTCTTCAAAGAGAAATATTATTTGCAACGAATTTCATTGCTAAGTTGAGCTTTAGGCATTATTAGGAGGATTCTTAACACTATTGCATATTTTCATATTTTGGTTAAGATTGCGATTTACTTCTTCGGTTTTTACAGTGTTTTTTTTCGTTCCATAATTCAATTAATATTCATATTTTTATATTACACTTTTGAAACTGAGTGTATTTGGGACAAAACTATTCTAAAAGCATTGCATTTACGTTCAATTTAATTTTTGGGACATTTTAAATACCGATGGCATGCAAATTTAAGCGGCTCTCGAGCTTAATTGAAGCTCTATTGAATTTCAAACAAACGCATCAGAAGCGAAGCTACAGGTAGCCCTCGTGTTTTTTATCTTTACAGGTCTAATTAAGACCCGTTTTATTATTCAAATAATTTCCCTTTCGGGGACTACAATCAAAAGGCCTTTGTCGCGATCAATTTTGAATGGACAAAGGCGAATTTCAAAGATTTTATATTGAGTACCAGTGGCGGGGGTATTGGGGTATTAATACCAGTGGCGGCTCGTGGGTGTATATAAGGGTGAGGCTACATGAGGTTATTTATAAGTTACAAATTATAACTACAAATTTTGGGATAAATTTCAAGGAAAATCTTTTTTTCATTTTATGAAATTAAAAAAAAAACAGCCAATAATAGCAGATTTATATTATTTTCAATTTACCCTTGCCACCGAACCTTTCATTATCTTTGTATCTTTTAAAATCATAATTCTCATATTGTAAGTATCGTGTAAATAGGTATTTTTAAAGTAATTAACTTGCTGTATTTACCATTTAAATTGAAGATTACACGGCCAGATAAAACCTAATTTGCATAATAGACGGGTTAATCAGTGACGGAATCTACACGGCACAAAGATGAAGAAAAAACTAGCCTGACAAATTAATACACTTTACGAATAAACCTACTTGGACAAAAAACACATTAATTCAATTACAAAATTATTGTTGGGGTATGCCAAATTTGAAAACGCTATCTGTTTTTAATTATAAA
Organism: Brassicogethes aeneus; assembly: GCA_921294245.1. Taxonomy (NCBI): domain Eukaryota; kingdom Metazoa; phylum Arthropoda; class Insecta; order Coleoptera; family Nitidulidae; genus Brassicogethes; species Brassicogethes aeneus. Next base: position 51,957,165 of record OV121135.1, read on the forward strand.
GAATGTCTAATAACTTTTTTGCAGACCTTCTATTAATCATAGAGGGCCATGAAAATGACATAAGACAATTTCTTTAAAAGATAGACCTTGTTTCAATACTACAAACAAACAATTTTTTTAAATTGGTATATTTTTAAATACATACCGCCAATCAAAATGGTAAATGATTAAAATACAGAGGAATGATTTCTTAATCTAATAAGATTAATCGAATACATACTTAAATTTCACGACTCAGATTTTGTCGCAGATGAAACATGTTATATATTTTTTATTCAGCAGTGGAATGATATGTTTTTAACCAATAAACTATAATAATAATGATAAATAAACGCCACGTGTTGACTGCAATTTTTTGATCGGGTATTTGTTAAGATATTGTGCAGGTCTTACCTTTTATCTTTTATAATTGTCAGGGGAATGACAATATCAAGGCATTGGCGTAGTTTACAAGGGTATTAGGACATGCCAGAGGAATGACTTTATTTTTTATTTCTTCTAAATTTCGATAAACCTATTTTTTTCTGTAAGATATATATATATATATATATATATATAAATACACAATAACATTAACAGTACAGCCTACTGATCCACAAGTGGCGACGTGGCTATTAATGACTTTTTTATCTGTGCCATTTTTCAATGTCGTCGCTATCTTGATTAATTACTGTTGCGGTGCAATTTACTCCATAAATTATTTCAAGATGGCAGTCATTGAAGTGTGAAGCCTTCACTTCACAGTGAAGGTAGCATTTGTTTCGGGCCCATTTGGGTACCGTACACTTCCTCTTGACCCACTAAACTTTAAAAAAATATTGTCAGCATAATAAACATTCAGTTCGAGTAAACTAAGCTATTTATTAAAATTTGATTTCTCACGTTAAAAAAATATTTGTTAATTTTAACCAAATATTAACCAGATTTTATGCTAATAAGTAGTTTGTAATTATAACAGACATTTTGTAAATTTAATGACAAAATGCTATGTCAATAATTCAACCATAATTAACAAACTACAAATCTGATAATGTGTTAATTTCTTTGTTTAAAAAATTGAATAATAAAGCAATATTTCTTATTAAAATTCTTTTCATTTAAGTTCCCAATTTCCAACAAATACTTTTGTTACTGGGTCTACAAAAGGGTTTGTTATAAGGTCCTTTTTAAAAATTACAATTATGCTTGAATTATAGTTTTAATAACAAAATCCTATATCAATAATTATTTATATACGATTTTGTTATTAAATCTACAAAATGTTTGTTATAATTACAAACTATTTATTCAATTAGTTAAATTACAGTTGGTTGTACTCTCTTAAAATGAAATAGTCAAAATTCTACATTGGAATTAGTACCAGCATTTTTACTAATAAAATAGTCGTTTTCACTAAATAGTTATTTTTACTACGTAAATAGTTAAAGTTTGACTAATTTAAGATTTAGTCACCATCTTTGAGTTAAAAGTTCTTTAATCGTTTGCGGCCAACAAGAAAGTATTATTTGAATGCAGGCTCCATGGTTAAATGGCCCATAAAAACAAACAAAGATGCAAAAAGTTTAGCTCAAAACAGCAACACAAATAATATATTAAACTTTAAAATATTATGAACAATATTTATTGACAAATAAAATTGATTTTTATAAACGTGACTGATAGCCACATTGGTTATGACAACAGCTTGACAAGCGACAGACCTGAGTTCAATCACCGGCTGGGTCAAAACTTTTTTAAATTTAAATCTACTAATTTGACCATTTCATAATTAGTTATTTTTGACTAATTCATTTTAAGAGAGTAAATTTAACATACAGTTATGTCAACTTGGATTAACGTAAATCTGGTTAATATTTGGTTAACATTAACAAGTATTTTGTACTGTTTGGTGACATCTCTAAGCTATCTAACCTCACTTGATACTTTTAATTTAATTTTTTTTATTTGTGACATTAAAATTGATGATTTCCCCCTTACGTTTTGGTTACACAATAGCTGTTAAATAACAGGCTACAAGACTATTTTTTCCAGTGTTAATAAAAGCGTTTGGGCCATCGAACCGAATAAAATATGGCTTCCGTTGTATTTTCGATAAACTAACTGAAATAATTAACCCGCTTCCGGTCTAAGATCGCGTAATTACGCCTTATGTCATTTGGCACCACTCAAGCTGTCTTTCGATTATTTTATGTGGGCAGTCGAAGCTTGTATTTTATTTAAATCTTGTAATTAAAAAAAAATGCTAATATGGAAACAACAATTTTGTTATACTTATACTATAAACTTACTTGATATTGAGTTACCACCACCATCTTTTGCTTTTTTACATGTTAAGATAAAAAAATCGAGGAATCCAACGGTGTATCAAACTACATTAATTAAGGAGGCCATTATAAAAACAAAAGATAGTGATGGTAACTCGAAATATAGTAGCGAAGAAATTGGATGAAAATGTCTGTTTACATGTAAACATCAAATGTCAAAGTGGGATTTTTGTGGAACACAGTAAGAACTAATTTAAAAATATAATTGATATATTTTTTAATTAACATGCCTTTTCCTGTTGAAATGTCGATGATCATGATGAAAAATGACTTTAAAACTATGAACTTAGATAATTGAAATTAAGGAATTTAAATATTGAGATTTTTTTGAGACAGCAAAACATTATTAAGGAAATAATTAACTCGCAGGTAAGCACGAAACTAATAAATCAAAAATGTTAATCAAAACTGTTTTGCCAGCGTTAAAGTAAAAAAAATGATTCCACTAATATTTTAATTACCTTATAAGCGTATCTTAAATTGCAAAATAAAACGAAATTCTGCTGAAAGGATGATGGAAAATTGAGGCTGTTTCCTATAGCAATCGATGCCGGGAATTAATTTAATTGACATAATTAAATTTTTGTACGGCTAATTAATGGTCTGTAATCCGGTGAATTATTAAATTATAGGTGTAAAACTTTAATCTGAGAACTTGATGTTATATAAAGTTGGTTCATTATAACTTTACGGTATAATTGTTATAACCTGGTTTTGTTTATTTGTTTATAATATTAATTGGCTTTTCCCTAAGATACAGTGTGTCCCCAGATATGTGTAATATACCAAACAAAAGATTTAGGGAAAATACGTAAAGAAACTTTTGGACATATCAGAGAGAGGAAAAGTTCCTATATTTTGGTCCGGTCTTTTTTTTTTTCATCGCCGATTTATGATAATTATTGTTAACCCTTTAATACCCGGTGGTACCATGATGAAACCACCTATCCTAAAATATACTCCATGCGGCTCGATGGTCGATGGTAATTAATAATGTCAATAATATATTTTTACCCATAATTTTTTTACTTTACCAAAATTAATTTTAAGGCAGTAAAACAAAAAAATGTCAACCAATGGTGATTAAGCACATAAGTTAAGGGTGATTCTACAAAAGTTTGACAACTTGATGTCATCAGTCAATAGAGTAGGTATTTTAATATTTTTTGTAAATATTTTAGTATATCACAAAAGATCCAGGTTTTTAACTTGTCCACCCAATTTTAATGTATTTTTTCAAAAGCACGTTTGTAGAAAAACATAATAAATATTCAAAACATCAGTACCTTGGCGTGTCACAACTCCTGAATCAAATATTTGAGTGATTTTATTTTAAACTATAAAACATTAAATAATGTTTTTTTCATATTTTATCATAGATTCGAATAATAACAATTTTTAAAAAATTGATAATCTTTGTACTCACTTTTACCCGTCAGTTCTGTGTCCAATGTTAAAATTCAAAATTCCTGCAAAATATTAAAGTTAAACGTCAAGTCCTCGTTTTAACTCAAGTGTTGGTAAAAAATTACCTACAGAGCCCGCCCTTTGCACGACAGTCATCTTGAAAACAATGCAAGCGGCGAAGTTGTGGGGAATGCACGTATAGTTCCAGTCAAAATTTCAGTACTGTGGTGATTAGATATTTTCTTACGTATATATATTTCATTGTAATTTATATAAGGCTATATGTAATTTGTTGATAAGTAGCATCCACTAATAAAAAATATCAGTAAAATACTTAATTCCGAATTATAATCTCAAAATTTTTATCCCATTCACTGTGTCGTCAGTTCCATGTCGATGTTTCGGTTATCTTTTTTTCGCAAACTTCAATTTAAATTCTGCTTGCGCAGAACTTGTTTATTTAATTATAAACTCATATAAATTTGTTCTGGGTCCCATATCTAATAATTGAGATATCGGTATACCCATAATCCACCAGCCGCCACTGAGGTGTGGTATTATTTGATTTTAAGATATTTAATGTATAAAATGCTCAAAGTTGCAATAAATCTTATATTTTCCAATAAATTATGTATTTAATTAGTACCCTGGTATACTCGTCACTTCCCTTGCATTCAAATTTAGTAAACAAAGATATTTCAGAAACTGTTTGAAAAAGTGACTGGCCCGGTCTGGAACAGTATATTTATTATATTATCTATGTTCTCATAACAAAATACTGTTTAATTTTCTCCGAAAACTATATAAACAAAATGAGGCCAAAAGTTGCCCACCCTTAAACATTTGACATTTCGTTTATTTTCTTAAAACATCCTGATCGCTCTTGCCAGGTTTCGTGAAATTTAACTGCTTTGCTTCTTTAGTTTTATTTCGTTGACTGGTCATTAGTGTTCGATTCCGTATTTATTACCTGCATCGTCCGTCGAAATTTTCGATTTGTGTGCCAGGGGGGGGGAGGCCAAGCAACCCACCGACCAAACCATCCAACCCAAAAAATCGTTTGCTATGCGGCTAGAGCAGCAGAGCGGCAGTAGCATGGATTTCCGCAACTAGCACATGAAAGTTGCTGCCTCGGTTGCTGCATTCTTGCAGGATTCTGTGCCAAATCAGATTTGCACTTTTATATAAGGGAAGAAGATAAATAATAATAAAAACTAATTTTTATTTACAGGGTGTTAACAAAAGGTTGTCGAAAAATTTACCAGGTGTTGGAACAACTCAACATATTTAAAAAAATCGTATACAGGGTGTCGCCAAATAAGTTGTCATTCTTTAAGGGCTTACTTTGAACAATAGGGACAAGACGACTTATAAAACTGTATTATTTAATACTGTTGGTCCAAAATGACAAAAAATCAATACACAAAAAAGTTAGGGTTACATTTTGGCACTCGATAGCATTATTGAACTACAAGGTTTGTTAACAATACATTTAAAGTATACTAGCTGCACATAATTTATAAATAAATAAGTAGTTTTTTTCACAAAAGATAGAAGGCAGAAGTCTTACTCAACAAATTTTGTTCGCAAAGTTTTAATTGCACGGCTTAATCGCGCACGTTATTTGTGTTTCACGTTGCAAGTAAAATCTGAAAAACTCTGGTTTAGTATACTTGATTACGATTTATTATTTCTTATATCATTGATTAAGAAACTCAACGCTTATATGCTTATATAGTAGGCTGGTTAAAAAAATCAACTATTATTTTTTCTTAAAATTTCGCACTGAAATTTTTTCACGGTACCAAAAAAAGACACCTGTGAAAACCGGAGCTCTTAATTTTAATATTTAGAGATCGCGCATCGAGAATTTCTATTTCCAATTTAAATAACATGGGAAATTTTGTTTTGTTTCTTTATAATTTTCCAGGTCACAAACTAATTAACAGATTTTTATGCGCGATAAAAATGTCTCCTATCATTTTTCGATAAACCAACAAGTTCAAGAGTTATTCAAGTTATTATTATTATTATTCAAGTTAAATTTGCATTTAAGTGCATTTTTTACTTCAATTTTAGGCAAATTCATTAGTTAGTTTTTATCAAATATAAAATAAAATCATTCAAAAAATCAAAATTACTATGTTCAATAAGCCTTTTAAATTCCACTGAAACACCTACTATTTTTGGAAATAATTCATTAAAAAGGATTTTAATTAATCAAAAAGAATTTTAATTAATTCTTTCCAAAAATAGTAGGTGTTTCAGTGGAATTAATTTAAAAGGCTTATTGAACATGGTAATTTTGATTTTTTTTAATTATTTTTTTTATATTTTATAAAAACTAACTAATGAATTTGCCTAAAATTAAAGTAAAACATGCAATTATGATATAAATTTAACTTCGACTTTGAATAACTTTTGAACTCGTTGGTTTACCGAAAAATGATAAGAGACATTTTTTGTAGAGCGTTCAATTTCCCACAAGAATATATATCGGGCCTAAAAATCTTTTAATTAGTTTGTAAGCTAGAACATTATAAAGAAACAAAACAAAATTTCCCATGTTATTTAAATGGGAAATAGAAATTCTCGATGCGCGTCCTCTAAATATTAAAATGTCTTTTTTTGGTATCGTGAACATATTTCAGTGCGAAATTTCAGAAAAAAAAATAGTTGATTATTTTGAACCAGCCTATTATATAGTTACGTTTTTGTGTGTGTTGTATTCAAGTGATCATGGTGAATTATTGTGTTTTTAGTTGTAAATGTAATTCAAGAACTAAATCGTTGCATTTTCATGTTTTGCCAAAGTATCCAATTCGGTATTTATATTTGTTGGTGCAGAATTAACTAATGAAAACTTTACCTAATATAATTTATATTTAAGTTTAGACAATTTTAAGGAATCTAACAAAAAATAATATGAGTATGAGCATGAGTATGGGGACGTATGATAGGCCCCATCGACATCGCCTTACACTAATCTCCCAGGGTTATTTTACCCCCTTTCCGTTCTCCTACGTATCCCGCACTGCACAGTATTACCTTTGTTTGTTGGATCCGAAGTTTTTACGCCGGCTGGTAGATCTACCCTAGGAGGTCGTGGATGAAATTGTCGATGGTTAAGGCCACTCCCGGGTCGGGCCACACGCCCAGTTTAGGCTAGTGGGGAGTAAATGTTGGTTTTTGGAGGACATTGAACTGACCCAAAAATAAGTACAATCCGGAATCCTCCTTAACCGGGGCTTAAGTAATAACCCCATTCAATTGGGATTCATGAATGGGGGTAGAAGTGTTAGTACGCTGCTAGAACCTGTCCTTGTTGGTGTACTTCTGAACGTCTCTGTCCGAGACGGTTTCCGGTTCCTGGTAATCTCTTTAAAATTGTTTGCCCCCCTGAGAGGAACTGAATCTTGTCTTCAGTACCGAAGTGTTGACGGTTTCAACCCCTCATGCCGAGTACCGACTACCGACCTTGTATATTCTTTATTTATTTTATTGTTAAATAAGTGTATTATACCGTTTACCATTTAATTTATATTTTTTGTATTCTTGCTTTTTTTTCAAATTTAATTTAAAAACAATAATATAAATGACAATAATATATCTAATAAAAAATTATAGTTGCACAAACATAAATAACCTTAAGATCAAACATTTAAAAAAACGCTGAACTGAATTTTAAAATATAAATGACAAAATATATCTCCGAATTCATGGCAACATAATATTACATACAATACATAATATAATACCCGTTGTTGTTTTTTACCGTTGAGTGTAGACTTTCTCAATCAACGCTTTCAATAATGCATTACTCTGTTTGAATTTAGACGACTTATTTGTTTTATTATTTTTACTGAATTAAAATGTTTACACTTTTCACGTAAATCATTATTAAAATGTATATTTATTGTAGGTATTTATTTATTTACAGGTACAGTATGCAATTTATTTGTTAATTCGGATTTCCACTGTTTATTGAAAAACCGGTTAAATTTCATGATTTTCTCTCGAAATCGTTCCACGTTTTCTTCTCTAGATATTTTAAACATTTTCGGCCTTATTTTAACATTGTAACTAGAGATGCAACTTGAAAAAAAAACGGTCCTTTTTTTTTTGTTTTTTTTTTTCAGGTTTTTTTTATTGTTTTTTTTTCAAATGGTTTTTTTTTCACATTTTAGGTTTTTTTATCAAGATTAGTCCCATTTGCCTAATTTTTTATGTTTCCATGGACTAAAATTAGCCACTAAATGACAATTATTAAATGTAAATACAGTCTCGCCTTTTGCACTCGCCTCAACCACCCATTTACCACACCCATAATATTTTTGATTTAGCGCTTGATTTTTCAAAAAGCTACCAAAAGCACTTTTTTCATGATTTTTCAAATTTATGAGGAGAATAGAAATTTTATTTTCAAAAAACAACAGCAAATTCTTGTAGAACATTTCTTCATTGGTGGTCAGAACATTCCGTGGACCAAAAAATAAATAAAAAAAATCATTCATTTTCAATAATGAAAAATGTAATATATTCTAAATTTGACTCAAAATTTCATTTTGAAAAAAAAAATAAAAAAAAAACGTTTTTTTCTAGTTTTTTTCATGTTTTTTTTCACATCTGAAAAAAAACCGTTTTTTACATCTCTAATTGTAACATACGCGTTTGACAGCTGATGTAGACAACCTTTTGTTAGCACCCTGTTTATTCTATTTAATTTTAATGTATCTAAGAATTTATTATATTCTATCCCTAAATAGAATTTTTTATTGCGTATAAGAAAAATATAGCGTTAATTTTTTAATCGATATTTTGTTTTTTATATTTTATTTGTGACCAAAAAACACAAAATTTATGATAATGCCCCCCTTAAATCGGGTTGCATTCGTCCTCGGCGGCGGCGACGTCGGAGGCGGCCAGATGGGGGGGCCGCAGTGCGACACAGCTCTACATTATTCAAGATCGCAGCCGAATATCGACCGTCGCCGGTTGGAGGCCGCCTCCGACTGCGGCGGGGTCAGGGGGATGCGGCCGCCGTGCTCCCCCTTCGGCCGCCGTGCCCCCCCGCCGCACCTCTCGCGCATACCGCCACCGCCGCACATAGGTCGAGATAAGTTTATTTATTTAATTTTATTAATCTCCACGCGGTCTATAATTTAAACTTTATTGCTGTCAACATTCGATAAAGAAATACCTGCTTATGGCCTAGGCCGATAAAAAATTTTATGAGGCAAGTAATTAGTTCGATTTTTTCTCGCTAGGGGTATTGTTTTGACAAATTAATCCTTTTCTAAGAAATTAACCTACTAAACTGGTTTAATTTATTTATAATAAGCACTAATTTGTTTTAATTTGCTTTAAGTTTTCAGTGAAATTAAATGTTAAACACGGCTTAAACATTCCAAACTACCTATTTTTTAAATAAAAATCCAAACAAATTGAAATTAGATACCTACCCATTTATTAAACAATTAATTGAATTCAATGTAATAGCAAAATCCATTTCTACTTAAATCATGTAGCTAGGTATTGTCAAACTATTACTGCTTCTAAAAGCAATAATAATTATTGTACATTTAATGTAATCTTTAGCCAATAAATAAATGAGATTCTAAAAAAGTGAGGTTAGGCCGCTTTGATGTTGAATTAAATTGACCTATATAAAGTGCTTTAAAGATAAAATGTTGTATGCCATTCGGCAAAGAAGTGCCTTTTTGTGCTTGGCACACTTCTTAACCTAATGACATAAATAACTATTATTTATTAGTTAGTTTTTCTTTTATTTCATCAAAAAATTGAAGTTATTTTTTTCGTTTTTTTATTATTTTTGAAATTTATTTGTGCATTTAAAACAACAAACACTGTTTGCATTTTTTTCTAAAATTGCCCCATAGTGCGCCGTTTCCGTGGATGCAGTATCCTTGATGCACCGATAATCGTCGCCGCCATAGATTATGGACGCCCCAGAACGTGATCTCTGTACTTTTAGATCAGTTTAAAACTCTGAATTGTTTTTTTTTTAATTTATAAATAATGCCATAGAAATTATTCTTGAAATCACGTCTTAAAAATATTAAAGAATTGCTTTAAAATATATATAATTTTTTGAAAATTTTCTAAAAAAAAAAATAAAGAAATTCGTTAAAAAATACAAAAAAACACTTTTTGTGTGCGTTATACGAAATATGTTTTCCAAGCTTCACGAAAGAAAAAGTATTTTTATAAATTATATTTCGATTCCTTGTAAAATTCTAAGCATAATTCATATAATAACCATACCTACACCTAAATTCAATGGTTTCTGAAATATTTAAATTATTTTTGAGATAATATTATTATTAAATAAGTTAAAATAGTTTGTCTTTATCTGTCTGAGTACGCCATTTTTATTTACTTATCAAGACATATTGACATAATGTCACTATAGTTATTTATTTTCAATAAAAATTTTGTTATTCTGAATCTTCTTGATTTGTAAAAGTTTAAAAAAAATATTTGATGATAACGTTTCAAATGCAAATATTTCAGAAACGGTATGTTATATTTATGCTTAGAATTTTACAAGGAATCGAAAAATAAATTCATATAAAGAGTGATCCATTGAGAAAAAATAAACTTTTTGTGTTTCCCTGTATGGTGATCAATTTTCCAATTTTTTTTATACGTAGAAAAAAAGTATTTTTTAGTACCCATAACCACACTTAAAATAAAAAAAGTTATATATTATTATTAAGTTTTATGAAAAAAGTCGATTTTTGTTTACCGATTTGCTCTTTAGATTAAAGTTTTTACAATGGGATGATTTTATCAAAAAAAGTCTTCTTCATTTAACAGACTGACCGAAACAACGCAATTGAAACACGTGGTCGAGACATTTGCCAGTGGCCAGCGCGGTCCTTTTGCAGAGACTCTTCAGGGCCGGATTCAGTCATTAAGTGCATCAAGGTTAATACATTATAAATGACTTTAGAGAGAACTATTTTATTAATAGTTTTACGAAAAATTCTACTCTTTATAAAAAATTGTGTTAGGTAAAAAGATATTATAAGACTACCAACATTTAAAATTGCATGCAAGTGCTAATTTATAATTTATATATTATTATATTTATATAAGTTTTAATAGTCTAATATTATTTTTCAGGAAGCAAAACTTTTTATAAAGAGTAACTTTTTTTCGTAAACTTAATATTACAAAAATGTTCCATATGTAGGCAACTTAAGGGGACTGTATATTATATTGTACAGGGAAACTGTCAAAAAAACAAAAATTTCTAATTCTACTTAAACTTGCTTTGTTTAAAATAAATCCATAAAAATCCATATTTGTAAAGTTCTATAGTCGATTCCATTTCCGCTGCAAAACGAGACCGGTTTATAAGAAGAACGCGTTAAATTAAAATATAATGGCAGTTGTCGCTGATAGAATAATATTATGTTACAACAAATATTAGGACAGAGATTTGGTTTTCCACACTGTCTACATTGTTTATATTTAAAAATATTTTTTTTGGTTATGTTAAGGGATTTTAATGTACTCGACTTGCCTGTTGTTCAGTAACAAATTATTAACAAAGGTTAATGCGTTAAATAAATCACAGAACAATAAATTAACAAAATGAAAACTTTCTATTATAACAGCTGATGCTACTGCCGCCATTTAAAACAAATTGAATGCTACGTTGCCAATGTGCGATGAATCGAACCTTCTGAAAATAAATATTCTTTTTGTAATTAAAATATTTTTGACAAATTGACAACAAAAGATAATACAATATAATATTATAGCAAGTCTTGCTGGTTTGTGGTATTATAATATTATGTCAATTTGTTTTTTAGTCTTGGCACGCTGTATAAGAAAATATTCAGTGTATGAGGTCTTCAAATTTGGGCCTGTGAAGATAAAACCACAATTTTAAGCTTCTTGATTGGTGGTAAATAAATCATTCAACGTTTTATTCTTAAATGGAATACACTATAGTTAATTTATATATCTCCGATATTCGAGCTAAACTAACAAACCCCTTGAAGGATTTGTTTTGCTGGTTGCATAGATTTGATTTTACAGATTTTATCTCGCAGAGTAATTGGAATAAAAAACCATTTTACTAAATATTTATTGTGTTAAACTGTTAAACAAGCTTTGGTAAGAATGTAACTAACGAATGTTAGTGGTACTTTATTTCTTGAAGCATTAAACCTTTACATCCTTTGCAGAAAACGCAATAACATTTAAAGTAAAAATAAAATAAAACTTCACCAATATCATAATTAAAAGTGGAACATTGTCAAGTCCATAAACTGGATAGTACAGTATAGTGAGCATAAAGTTGGCAACAGATGTCAGACACATTAGAATTTTTATGGATATCCGCCTTAACATTTAAAATAAACAGCTGAATTCGGCTGTGGCGTTTTTATTTTTACAGCGTTCACGCTCTATTTACAGAGTACGTTTGAGTCATTTAATTTTTTTTACATTAAAAAAATAACGAATGTTGTATTAAGTTTCGTGTTATGAAAATTTACACAGGATGGGTGTATCATGTTCCACAAAATAATCGAGTTTGTCCAGTTATTACTCATAGCGTAATATTTTAAAATAAGTAGGTAGATATATTTAAATAGTAAAATAAAAATCTTAAAATTAACAGAAAATCTACATATGAATTCGCAGATGTCTGTCATAATTAAACAATCATCGGAATGAGTTATTATCTCCATTAGGGTGGTTCTTATTTGATCGATGATTGTTTTTAAAAAATATATGCCAAATTTTAATAACCTAAATTATTTCCTTCTATTGCCTGTAACAACGAGAAGTTTTTCAGATAGAGGATTTTTGCCTTTAATGTAAGTATTAATTTTTTAAAATTACTATTAATAAAATGTAGAGGATATAAGTTAATTTAAAAAACAAAAAAGAAATCATGTATTTGTATTCTAAGGTCTTTTATACTTTCTTTCGATTATTACTTACAGTTTTTCATATAGGGGATTTTTGCTTTAAAACGCAATAGTTTTATAAAATCATTAATAGTTAATGAACAATTCTAATTTTTTGAGGAAATGAAGGGAAAATATGGTACTTTTAAACAAAAAAAAAAGAATTCATGTATGTCCATAGTAAGGTCTTTTTTATTTCATTCAATTATTATTGTTATTTTATTGAAAATGGCATAAAAAAAAACAAAATATCAGTGATAATTTGCATTTAATGCATAATTAGTGTGTTTTGAAACGTAATTTTGTACTTTACTAATGTTGGTGCTACCTAAATATCTTTTAGGCAATCTTAAATTATTTGTGTTATAAAACAAATAATTTAAGATTGCCTAAAAATATTTAGGAAGCACCAACATTAGTAAAGTACAAAATTACAATTATGTAAATAATGAAATAGATTTTTAGATTTTTTTCGAACAATTTATTTTTTTAAATTTTATCAAAGTTTTGAAAAGCATTTCCAGACGCAAAACAATTTTTAAAATACCCAAAACCTAATTATCTGGGTTTTATTTTGTTTATTTTTTTGCCATTTTAACTATGTTACTTTCTTTAAAAAATCAATTTCATTATTTACATAATTGTAATTTTGAACTTTTCTAATGTTGTCTAACATTAAAAAAGTACAAAATTACGTTTCAAAACACACTAATTATGCATTAAATGCAAATTATCACTGATTTTTGTTTTTTATGCCATTTTCAATAAAATAACAATAATAGTAATAATTGAATGAAATAAAAAAGACCTTACTATGGACATACATGAATTCTTTTTTTTTGTTTCAAAGTACCATATTTTCCCTTCATTTCCTTAAAAAATTTGAATTGTTCATTAATTATTAATGATTTTATAAAACTATTGCGTTTTAAAGCAAACATCCCCTATGTAAAAAACTGTAAGTAATAATCGAGCGAAGTAAAAAAGACCTTAGGATGAAAATACATGATTTCTTTTTTTTGTTTAAAAGTAACTTGTCCTCTACATTTTTTATACTATCTCATAGAATAATAGTAATTATAAAAAATTAATAGGTACATAAAAGGCAAAAATTCTCTATCTTGAAAACTTCTCGTTGTTACAGGCAATAGAAGGAAATAAGTTAGGTCATTCAAATTTGGCATACATTTTTTAAAAAACAAATGAGGGGGCGGCACGATTAAAATTTCCACATCGGACAAATAAGAACCAACCTAATCTCCATACTTTTTAATTTGATTAAACAGAAGGAACATTCGCATCTAAAAATAGGTTGTATTTGTCAGTGTGTGCGAGTGTGTTCGAGAAAGCATTCATATACGTGACGGTTGCGTCACTAGTCCGAAGGGGCCACGTAAATAGATCTTGGCCTACGCATCCACCAATCATATGACATTTATGAATGAATTGTATCGAATGCGGCCTGGTACAGTGGTACTATTGGTACTATTGTTTTTTAAGTGGGCAATAAAACGGATCGACGTCATTTCACAAATAAGGCTGACTACTTACTGTATTGAGAACACTCGAGAAGTTTATTATTGCACAAACACACAACAACAGTAAAATATAGCCGCTGGAAAAGGTACTCTCCTAAAATGAATTAGTAAAGAATGACTAATTATAAGTCATACTTGACAGTCACTGAGAGTAGTAATAATAGTTATTTACGATATAAGTGGGATAAGAGCTTTATTAACGTACGCATGCGGAATTTGCCCGAGTGCGTAGCACGAGTTGGGCAATCGCAAAAGTACGTTAATAAAGCGTTATCACACGTATATTGTACAAATTTTTATCTACGCCTCTAAATGAAAAAATAAACGGTAATTATTTTTGTCTAAGACTTAATTTAGGGTTATTTTGACATTTTGACTTTTTTATTTGATTGGTTAAAAACAGAGAAAAACGCGTGCGTTAATGAACTTCTTATCTCACTCAAAATAAGTGGGATAAGAAGTTCTTATCTCACTGGCGTAGATAATAGTATATTATGTATCAAGTTTGATAAACGCCATTTTAGTCACGAGCGAGTGCCTAATTAAATGAGTTTATAAACGACTTGCATACTATACTTTTTCTACGACATTTGCTTATAATATTATCTTAAAAATTATTTAAATTAAATATTTGTATAAAACCATATCTAGACGAAAATAGAGTAACCATCTCAATAAACATTTTTGACGTAATTTTTACCATTAACATTGTCCGTTATTATTTTAATTAAACTTAACAAATATTTATACTTTAAAATATTAAAATAACTTACGTTCAGAAAATATTTTATCTCAACTTTTCTCAAGTATACTTTTTATTCAAGGATTGATTTATTCTTATTTGTAATTTAAATTAATACTTATTTGAAGAATATAGGGGGTTGAATGCAAGAACTAACCTATACTTATTTGGATATCATTTTAATGTTAGGTTCAAGGGTAAACTTATTCTTATTTCAAGAAAAACTATCATACTATTTTAAATGCAAGTACCTTCAAATAAAATATACACTTGGCTTAATTTAAGAATAAGTATTTTTTATACAAAAGTTATAATTCTTGGCGATACAATATTTACTTTTGGATTAAATATAAGGCTAAAATCAGTTATTGCTTCCCAACAACATGGCTTTATTGAAAGACGTTCTACAATAAGTAATTTAGCAGAAAAGACCGAATTTATTACTAATGTTATTAACGAACAAGGACAGGTTGACGTTGTGTACACGGACTTCTCGAAGGCTTTTGACACAATTGATCATAGAATTTTATGCTGCAAATTGGAAGAATATGGTTTTTGTGATTCGCTTGTTGCACTTTTACGTTCGTATTTATATAATCGTAAACAATTTGTGGTATATAACAGCTTTAAGTCTCAAGCTTACTTCGCTACGTCAGGAGTTCCACAAGGATCCAATCTTGGTCCTCTTTTATTCACAATTTATATTAATGACCTAACGAGTAAACTTGATTGTAAAAGTTTGTTGTATGCAGATGATCTAAAGATTTTTAACAATATAAAAGGCGAATCAGATTGTATAAGTCTGCAGTCACAGATTGATACTATTCAGTCATGGTGTTTAATTAATAAGTTACGTATGAATGTTGGTAAATGCAAAGTCTGCTCGTACACTTATAAACAAAATGCTATTATTTACAACTACCATTATAACAATACCCAGTTAGTTCGATGCAATGAGGTTAAAGACTTGGGTTTATTGTTTGATTCTAAGCTCACTTTTTCTGCACATATCAATAACATCGTTGTGGCTTCTTTAAGATTATTGGGATTTATTATAAGAAACTGTAAGACATTTACAAACATAACCGCCTTAAACTCATTATATTTTTCTCTAGTAAGGTCGAAACTTGAATATGGTGCCTTAATATGGAATCCTATTTTTAACACCTATATAAACTACATTGAAAATGTTCAAAGAAGATTTTTAAAATTCTTATCTTTTAGAATAGATGGTTTTTACCCTCCAAGAGGTACAGATCATGCACAACTGTTAACCAGACACAATTTTTCATCTTTGCGTATCAGAAGAATACTTTTATCTATTACTTTTTTATTTAAACTTTTGCACAACTTAATTGACTCACCATTTCTACTTAGTAAAATTAATTTTTTAGTGCCCAGACCAAATTTACGAAGTCACCCTGCTTTTTACTGCAGGCTAGCTCGAACAAATGTTTTGCTTAGGTCGCCAATTTATAATATGTGTTCCAAGTTTAATGTAATATCCGAGCTAGTTGATATACACAATGATTTCTTAAAATCAATCCTGGTTGTAGCAACTGAATATTTTATATAGTTTTTCTTTATTTTTTGCCTTTTTATTTTTTAGTTTATTTTGTTACTTTTGGGTTTTTGCATATAGGTATTGTACTTATTTTTATTTTTTTTTAGTTAGACTCTGCCTTAAACTTATTGTAATTATTTTTTTAGTTTAGTTTACTTAACCTTAATTGTTGTCCTATTATTGGAGTTGTTATTCTGTTGGACAATAAAGATTTATTATTATTATTATTATTATTATAAGGTATCTTTATGTAAGTTAAGCAATAATTGTCTCAAATATTGTCTATTCTTTTTTTAACTTTTGCTTGACTTTAAATAAAGGTTAGGATATAATGACCATGTTTATTTCAAAAGGTAAAGAGTGGACCTATCTCTTTTTTTCTAAAACTGACAAAGAAAAAAGAATAGACAATATTCATAACAATTATTGCTTAACTTAACCTGAAAAAAATGATATTGGTCTATAGCATTGTCTTTATTTCATAACTTTTACAAAGTTTCAAATACCTATCTACCTGTATATATAATATATACTGCAAAGATTTTTTCAAACTTTTCATAACTTTTACAAAGTTTCAAATACCTATCTACCTGTATATATAATATATACTGCAAAGATTTTTTCAAACCTTCAGACACGTTGATTTTGTTTACGAGTCGGACATTTTTGGCTATATACCAAAATTTTGATTCGTACCTATAATTCAGAGGTAAAATATACATAATTGTTTTTATGTGATTCTTCGGTCAACATAATATCACTTCAACATCTAAAATTCAATACATACTTATTAATCTTGTTTTAACTGTACTTGATTTCAAGCTAAGAAATAAAGTCTTTTTAATTTAAGGATAGGTTAATATTAAAAAAAATTTAATGTATTAATTAATTAATATATTAATACGAATTCGTAGCCTAAGCAAATTATACTTAAATCAAGTGATTTTTTTTAAGAATAAAGGTATTCTTACATTTATAAATTCTATTCTTACATTTATAAATGTTATTTTGGTGACATTTTTGTGAAATTTTTTTTTAATGGGACACCCTGTATATTTTTATATATTTTGAAAGACAATTTAATTTGTTATAGTTATAGACTATGACTTGTTCTATATCCATTGCGATCCTGAGAATAAATAAACATTATTATTATTATTATTATAGTAATAATAATTTTTTGTTTCAAATTCACCCTTTTTTGCTGTCTAATAGACAGTGTCTGTAAGTATATTTTTTCTGATAAATTCGTACTTTTTATTTTCCACAAAGAAAATTCTTGGAGAATATTTTCGAGCCAAAACAACCGAATTGCTTTTGGCAGTATGTGTGTGCAATGCAATGATTTTCAATCTGTTCGAAAGCGGGACGATTTAAATAATAAATCGGATAAAAAGAGGGAAAGAGAGAAATGTCTCGTATTGTTTGGCGAGAGAAAAGTCTCTAACCGATAAAGCAAAATTGTAAGGTTTGTGTTTGCGCAACAACGTATGCATAATAAATTCAAGAGAGGCGACCAGAGCCACGTATGTGGCGCCTACAGAGCATTTCCGTTTCGGCATTCCTGCCAACTAATTATACAATCACTCGCGTTTGCATTGCGACAGCTTAACGACAATTTTTAAACTGAAAGAAATGTAACATGGTTCTATCAAATTTAATATAAATTACTAAAAGAATAAATTGTCTTAATTAAAATCCTTCCCGGAAAAAAATATTTTCTAAATTTAAGAATACCTTTATTCTTAAAAAAATCACTTGATTTAAGTATAATTTGCGATTAAAAAGATTTTGTTTCTTAGCTTAAAATCAAGTACAGTTGAAACAAGATGATTGACCTAATATTGTCAAGACTAAAACTAACATTAAACTAAATATTAATCTTTCTTTAAAAAAGCAGATCTTATTCTTGCATGGTAAATGTTAAGAAAGAATTTAAATGAAATAATCTTATTCTTAATTTAAGATTAACAATCGATTAGACCAAGTTTTGTAAAATTCCCTCTATTCTGTTCTTAAAGAAATAAAACTATACTGGATATAAATATAATTATATTTATTCCAAGATTAGTAAATATTGGTACGACTGGCCTATTCTTAAAAATATCCCCCACGCATGAAACTGTCCGACATTTTTGGAAGATTGTTTCTTGTTTTTGTTAATATTTGGTTTGGAATTATAAAAGAGCAGGGCCGGCTCCAGGGTACGTGCAGCCGTGCCCCTGCACGAGGCGGCAAAATTCGAAGGGCGGCAAAAATCGAAAGGTGGCTAAAAGTTATTCGTAAGTAATATCATAAGGGCATTTAATTTTTCCGAAAAAAATCGAAAAAACAAGTTGCTAAGTAATATTTTAACAAGAAGCATGAGTGCTGGTGGCAACAAAAATCCGAGTCGAAGAGAAGGATTTTTGCACCTGCACGAATGCATTTTGTTAAAAAATATTACTTAGCATTGTGTTTTTTCAATTTTTTCACAGGAAAAAGTAGATGCCCGAATGGTATTTGACAAGACTATTTCATGAGTAACAGTTAACAATTAAAATATAAATTGCAATTTTTGGTGACAACAACTGTCAAGTTTTGCCGCGGGGAAACTCGAAAAAACTGCTGACAAGTGCTGTCACACAGTTTTTTCACCTAGAAACCATTTGTAATTCAAAATTGCGCGTTTGTGATTGGTGTAAATTAAGACGAGGGAAATAGTCAATACAATAGGATATAGGTTATAAATTAGATATTTCCAATTTAATTTTAATTTAAACAGATTTTTCTTATTTTTACTACTGGTCAGTTTTATAATGTTAGATAAAATAATTATTATTAGAATATATTACTGTTTTTTTAGAATGCGATGATATTTTATTTATTTGTTATTAAATAATAATTTTTTAAACTTTTTTGTTAATTTTATCTTCCCCTTAATGCTACAACTGGATAACTCGAAATTTTACGAATCCAGTTCTACTAAATACTTACATACCAATTTTAGAATATTTTATTTACAAATTTGTTTTTTCAGATATCCAATTGTAGTGCTACAATTGGATATCTGAAAAAACAAATTTGTAAATAAAATATTCTAAAATTGGTATGTAAGTATTTAGTAGAACTGGATTCGTAAAATTTCGAGTTATCCAGTTGTAGCATTAAGGGGAAGATAAAATTAACAAAAAAGTTTAAAAAATTATTATTTAATAACAAATAAATAAAATATCATCGCATTCTAAAAAAACAGTAATATATATATGCTCATCAAGGGGACGATATTATTTAAGTAGTTTTTTTTTTTAGAAATTGTACCTAATTAATGGGCACTAAAAAGTAGGTAACTATGAGGGGCGGCAAAAATATTTTTGCACGGGGTGCCAAAATGTCTGGAGCCGGGCCTGTAAAAGAGCTGCTTAATTAGTGGAATTTGAAAGAATTAACCACCAAATGTATGTGTAGGTAATAATTATTACATAATTATATTTATGTGTGTAGTATTATGTACTGAATTTTAGATGTTGGGGTGATATTAGGTTGGAAGAAGAATCACATAAAAAACAATTATGGATATTTTTCCTCTAGATTATAGGTACGAATAAAAATTTTGGTCAAACAGGCCAATATAGCCAAAAAATGTCCGTCTCGCAAACAAAATCAACGTGTCTGAAGGTTTGAAAAAAGCATTGCAGTATATTATATATATAAAAAAGTTATGTAATAAAGAAAATCATTTTTTTCAGGTTAAGTTAAGCAATAATTGTTTCAAATATTGTCTATTCTTTTTTTAACTTTTGTTCAAATTTAATAATATAATAATAATAATAAATAGCTTTATTGTTAAATTTGTTTAACAAAAGGCGAAGTTCAACACATTACCAAAGGGTGTTCTTCCACTTAACCTAGCTTATAATAGATAAATAATGTGCTAATTCTAGTATATAATAATTTTGTATAAAAAATACATATCCAACATTAATAGGCTTATATGCAAATTAAAGTATAATAAAAGAAAACATAATTAACATTTAACCGAGTACATATTAAAGAAAACTCAAATAGATTCATATTAAAGAATAAAAGGAATTTTAACGATAAACATAAATTAAAAAAGTTGTTGAAAATTAATTGTTTTAATTTGGTAAAATTGAACAAAGTTTCAAAGGTGCAATATTTTTGCTAAAACTTCTTTGATAGATAGAGGTAGAATTTAAAGGTTCATGTTTATTTTAAAAGGTAAAGAGTGGATTATCCTATATATTGTTCGCTATCAGTCTTAGAAAAAAAAATAGCATAATCTACTCTTTACCTTTTGAAATAAACATGGTCATTATATTCTAACATTATTTAAAGTCGTGCAAAAGTTAAAAAAAGAATAGACAATATTTGAAACAATTATTGCTTAACTTACATAAAGATACCTTATATTTAATCCAAAAGTAAACATTGTATCGCCAGGAATTTGTATCAAAAAATACTTATTCTTAAATTAAGCATAGTGTATATTTTATTTAAAGGTGCTTGCATTTAAAATAATATCATAGTTTTTCTTGAATTAATAATAGGTTTACCCTTGCACCTAACAAAAATTTAGAACATAACATTTTTTTTATTATTTTTTTATTTTATTTTATTATTTTTAATGTGCCTTCAACAGGCACCAGGCCCAATTACAGAAGTACACATAATATACCGGCCAAATAGTTTTTAAGTAAGCTAAAGGCAATTTAAACCTGAAGAAGAAAAAGAAGAATAAAATAAAAAAGTAATATATATTTTTAACTATTAATTAACATGGAGCATGCATGTTTGTTTTTTTCAAGCTACTTTTAAAAACAGTTTTTTCATGAATTTCTATTTCGGTCAAGTAAAACCGTCAACATTTTTAAAATAGCTGATATAGGTGCATTATTTAGGCAAAAGCAGAAAACTCAATAAATAAGTGCAGTAAAATGGTTACTAAGATGTATTTATTTGACATTTAAAGTGTCATAACATGTCATTTAGAATATACCTACATGAAACATCATTTTTTATTAATCATTTAAAAGTGTTTTTATACAGATATATAAATTTTAAGCTATAAATAAATTTACAAAAAAGCAAAAATTGTTGTGTATTCTTTGCTTTAAGAAAATTTAGTATTACAAAATTTAAATTAAATATGTTCTCCAGTTTGGGAGATAAAATATATTCAACTTTAACACCTTGTATTTTTTAAACTGTTTAGCTTTCGATATAACTTTATTAAGAAAATTAACTAATTGTCATACACTAATAATTAGTCAAATTCTACTGAATGAAATAGTCAAATTAGTAGATTTAAATTTTAAAAAAGTTCTGACCCAGCCGGGGTATAAAAATCAATTTTATTTTTCTTTAAAAATTGCTCATAATATTTTAAAGTTGAATATGTTTTTTGTGTTGCTAATTTGAGCTAAACTTTTTGCATCTTTGTTTCTTTTTATGGGCCATTTAACCATGCATTTAACTCAAACAATAATTTGTTGTTGGGTGCAAACAATTAAAGAATTTACTTTTAACTCTCAGAAATAGTCAAAAATGATGACTAATCTTAAATTAGTCAAATTTTAACTATTTAAGTAGTAAAAAATAACTATTTAAAAGTGAAAACGACTATTTTATTAATTAAAAATGCTAGTACTAATTTAAATAGTGGAATTTTGACTATTTTATTTCAAGAGAGAATATTATTTATTCATAATATTAAAGGTTCCTTTTGGACCACACTGTATATTTATTTTTTGTAAATTAAGCTACAAAATTTTGTTAAAAAGAACAAGAATTGTTCGTGTCACAGACTTAAAGCACACAGAGTTTTAAAAATTATCCAATTTTGGCTAAAAAACTATTCTAATTTGTTAAATACATGATTTTTAAAGGGAAAAACTTTGAATGTATATAATTTATTTTTTCTACTCCCACATTTAAAACGCCCATTATCGTACATGTTTTCATGACACTAAGTGACTTTTTAAACACATTGACAAGTTGATGCTTCATGGCGATTTAGTCACGGGCTGAAGTTAGCAACAGGTTTTTAGTAACGGGCATAAGTTATTTTTAAGTTAGTGGCCTTGTAAAATAATAATTTGGAAATTATCTTATTATCTTAATACAAAAATAAAAAGTATAATACCTATTTGAAAAGTGTATATGCTAGTTTATAGTGACTTTTTGTTTCGCCGGCAGTAAACTAGATTTAATTGCAATTAACAATTTTCGGTGGAGACTCCACCGTAAAGTGCCCATAAAAAATTCTCTTCACTTTCACTGTGTAAATCGTTGTTAGTTCATTTTCAAGGTATAAATTTTGATTTACAAATACAAATTTGACATTTTGACTGGCGTGCCGGTAATACAGATTCCCAAGTTAAAAATTGTTTCCATAAAAAATTCTCTTCACTTTCACTGTGTAAATCGTTGTTAGTTCATTTTCAAGGTATAAATTTTGATTTACACATACAAATTTGACATTTTGACTGGCGTGCCGGTAATACAGATTCCCAAGTTAAAAATTGTTTCCATAAAAAATTCTCTTCACTTTCACTGTGTAAACCATTGTTAGTTCATTTTCAAGGTATAAATTTTGATTTACACATACAAATGTGACATTTTGACTGGCGTGCCGGTAATACAGATTCCCAAGTTAAAAATTGTTTCCATAAAAAATTCTCTTCACTTTCACTGTGTAAACCGTTGTTAGTTCATTTTCAAGGTATAAATTTTGATTTACACATACAAATGTGACATTTTGACTGGCGTGCCGGTAATACAGATTCCCAAGTTAAAAATTGTTTCCATAAAAAATTCTCTTCACTTTCACTGTGTAAACCGTTGTTAGTTCATTTTCAAGGTATAAATTTTGATTTACACATACAAATTTGACATTTTGACTGGCGTGCCGGTAATACAGATTCCCAACTTAAAAATTGTTTCTATACACTTATTTAATTAAACACTCGCTCGCAAGCTCGCTCGTGCCTAATTAAAATTCGTGACTAAACTTGATGCATAATATACTATTTTTGCCACCATGTGGCAAAATGGCTTTCGACCAGTGTAATTAAACGTTTAAAGATAACAATATAAATACCATTAAAAAAAATTTGGAGCCTATAAATAGCATTAAAATTGTTCTATAAAATTAGTTTGAGAATGAAGTACATAAAAACAACCATGATTCATTGGAATAGCAAATAAAATATTTTCCTGCGGATGCCATTGCCAATAATAAATTTTAAATTCATCGACAATGAAATAATTGAACCGAAATAGGTGACCAGATGATTTGTACTGCCGTCGGCCGACCCAGCACTGATTGTGGGTGTTGCAAAGGAATTCACGATCGCTCACCACTATAAATAATCGACGCTAATGCGACCGTGGGCATTCTTTGAATTTTTAGACAATTTTTTATTTTATTTTTACCGAAGCGATAACAAATTTCATACTAATTTTAACATTTGTAACAATAAATAAGTTTAGTTTTATTTATAACATCTAGTCAGGATTGAAATAAATTATTTTTTCTACTGCCACCTTTAAAACGTACATGTATCCATGACACTAAGTAACATTTTAAATATACATTGACAAGTTGTGGCTTTATGGCGCTTTCGTCACGGGCTGAAGTTAGCAACAAGTTTTTAGTCACGGGCTGAAGTTAGTTTTAAGTTAGTTGACAGTTGTCATACAATCGTTAAAATAAATAATACCTACTAAATCTGAAAATTGTTTTATTATCTCAATACAAAAATACAAAAGTATTAAATAGTGTCTTGACGTCAATATTTGTACTGAACTTTTAATTTCGCCGTTGTACTGATAAAGCGTTAAAAAATTTGGGTACAGTGCCCATTAAACATTCTCTTCTGTTTTACTGTAAAAAACTGCTTCTATATCGATTCTTGGTCTATTTTCAAGAAATAAATTTTGATTTACCCTAAAAAAAAAAACGCCGGTAGATTCTCAAGTTAGAAATTCTAACGGGAATTCCAATAAATACAACTGTCACTTTTTGTACCTTTAACATTTCCTTTATATATGATAATATTTTGCAGTTATAAAAAAATCAAAGGATAAAATATTTTCTTAATTTAATCATATTTTATTATTTTTATATTTTAAAGAATCAATAATTGTTAAGTTTAATTAAAACAATAACAGGCAATTTTAATGGTAAAAATTGCGTCAAAAATGTTTATTTTTATGGTTACTTTATTTTTGTATAGATGTCGATTTATACAAATATTTAATTTAAATCATGTTTTAGATAATATTAAGTATTTGTCGTGGAAAAAGTATAGTATGCAACTTTTTTAGGCACCAATTTAATTAAGCACTCGCTCGCAAGCTTGCCTAAAAGGGCGTTTATCAAACTTGATATATAATATACTATTATCTACTCCCACAATGACAAGCTGTTACTGTATGGCGTTTTAGTCACGATTTTATAATAAGTTGGCAAAAAGTGAGTTTAAATTATTCAAATTTCAAATATTTAACAATTAAAATTGGCTTTAAATTCTCATTTGTGTTGGTCATAGATAATTTATAATATGCAGCTCGTTTTATAAACTTCTTTAGACACTCATTTTTATTAAACACTCGCTCGCCAGCTTCGCATGCCTAATGAAACTCGTGACTTAAATAGCGTTTATAAAACTTGATACGTAATTTTTGTTATTTTTATGATATAATATTTATTGTTGAAATTTATAACGAAGGAATTATAAAAATTAATTTTCTGTTGAAGAGTGAACTTTTGGAGCTCTTGTAAAGAATATTGGCTTGATTCAAGAACCCATAGAGATATCAAACGCATGTATAAGATTTCATTCAACAATGTTATTTGAATGAATTTTCTATTTAGCAACCAATTTACAAATGGGTTTGTTATGGTTTTTTTCGCAAAAAAAATATGTATTAACTATAGTTAATAAGTGGGTGGTTTATACCGGATCGGACACTATAATTAACTTAAATACATGATTGGTAATAAACGTAGATGATTCCTGGAATCGGCTGACGCACTACGTGAGTTTGCAAGTCAATAAAGGATAACCACCCAATAACATTAAAGTCCAAAAATAAACCGATCGCGTTAAATATTTTTGTATTGTCAATCGAACATCCCAAGTGGAAACAACGTGGGCTTTTGACGTCACTGCAACGTCAAGTCAACGTACGTAAAAGCTGCGTTTACAGACTAAAACGAATAAATTCAGCATTAATTAGATTAGATACACAATACGCTGAAGAAGAATCGCCGTTAGCGCCAACACGTGGGCGTTATCATCGTAACAAAACTACAACTTTTAATAATTATAATTAGAGTTTTTTTGAGAATAAGGCCCGAAAATGTTAAAAAATATCGATAAAAATCCACGCGGTTTATAATTTAAACTTGTCAACATTCGATAAAGAAATACCTTGTTATGGCCCAGGCCGATAAAAAATTTTATGAGGCAAGTAATTAGTTCGAATTTTTCTCGCTAGGGGTATTGTTTTGACAAATTAATCCTTTTCTAAGAAATTAACGTACTAAAATGGTTTAATTTATTTATAATAAGCACTAATTTTTTTGTTTTACTGTTAATGTTTAATATTTTTCATTAAATTATTGTAAAATTAAATATGAATAATAAAACAAAAAGTGAGGTTAGGCAACCAAGAAAACGCACGATTCTTTTTCTAAGATTTAAATTATCTTTAAGTTTTAATTTGCTTTAAGTTCTCAGTGAAATTAAATGTTAAACACAGCTTAAACATTCCAAACTACCTATTTTTTAAATAAAAATCCAAACAAATTGAAATTAGATACCTACCTATTTATTAAACAAATAATTGAATTCAATGTAATAGCGAAAATCCATTTCTACTTAAATCATGTTGCTAGGTATTGTCAAACTATTACTGCTTCTAAAAGCAATAATAATTATTGTACATTTAATGTTATCTTTAGCTAATAAATAAATGAGATTCTAAAAAAGTGAGGATAGGCCGCTCTGATGATGAATTAAATTGACCTATATAAAGTGCTTTGAAGATTAAATGTTGTATGCCATTCGGCCAAGAAGTGCCTTTTTGTGCTTCGCTTAATTGTAGGCCTCCGCTACGCGTCGGCCTTTAAACCTTGAGCTTAGCACAAAAAGCCTAATGACATAAATAACTATTTTTAAGAGTAAATCCTTGGTTAAGTTTTTCAATAAACAGTGGAAATCCGTATAAAGAAATACAGTCTATGTAAATATAAATTGTACCTATTAGAAACAATAAATACACATTTTAGTAATGATTTACGTGGAAATTGTAAACATTTCAATTCAGTTAAAATCATAAAACAAATAAGTCGTCTAAATTCAAACAGAGTTATGCATTATTAAAAGCGTTGATTGAGAAAGTTTCCACTCAACGGTAAAATACCAAAAACGGGTATTATATTATATATTATATGTATAATATTATGTTGCCATGAATTCGTAGATATATTTTGTCGTTTAATATTTTAAAATCCAGTTGTCGGGTTTTTTTAAAGGACTCAAATGTTAAAATGTTTGATTTTAAGGTTATGTTAGTACAACAATATTTTTTGTTGGTTTTATTAAAAATTTACTTATTTAAATATAAATTATAAATATTAAATAAAGTTATCATTAGTTAGTTTTGCATCAACAAATATACACAGAAAAAAATAATCTCTTAAAAGAAATGAAAATTACTTTGATTTAAAAGATTTGCGCTTTTCAATATGGCTATGTTTCTTAATCTAAATCAGAAACTATCTTTAAATATTTTACATAACATTTTTATTACATATTTTAATTGACACATTACCTACAAGAAGAACATTAAACAAATTAAAATGAAATTTCATTTATTTAAAAAGAGTTTTAATTATTCCAACTTAATCGTGAAAGTACATACCTACAACACGCCACAACACAACCGGCAAAATGTATATTAGAAATACCTATAATAGAATTATAATATTAGGTATATCACTGCCCCTAAAAATGGCGAATTGTAAGTTGCAATGATACAAAACGTACCAAACACGTGTGCCGCAAACGGTGTGCGTGTTTTGCATCCCCTCCCATGTACCAGAAGTTACCAGATTTTGTTAGAAAATTGACATTCTATTGGGTTAATTGTTATGTATGTTGAATGAATTGCGTAAATATAAATAATTTTCATAGCTTTTGTACAAAAACACTTTGCACTTGGTTAAAAGAAGAAACATTCGAGAGATTTTGTATTTGTTTTTAAGAGAACTATACTTCTTCCACTAAGAAATTTTTTCTTCAAGCAATAAATACTCTTTTATGCTAAAATATTGTTTCTTTCCACTAATAATTTTTTATCAAGAGAGTTGATTTAGCTGTGCAATTAAAACTTTGCGAACAAAATTTGCCGAGTAAGACTTCTGCCTTTCTCTCTTCTATAAAAAAATTCTTAATTATTTAAAAATGATTTGCAGTTCCTATGCTTTAAATGTATTGCCACCAGAAGTTCTACTGATGTTCTGAAAACTGGTTCCAGTTACCTTCGTCCTTGGGCAGTATCATATTAGAACACTTTTCACCAAATTCTAAGAAAACCGGATTAGATGTCTAATTCTGAGGTGGTACCTTCAGGAATTCTTTTATTTTGCATTTCTATAGTTTTTGACGACACTTTTGTCAAAAACTACCAATTTACAGTCATAAATAAACTTTTTATAAAAAAAAACCATTTTAAATCTTAACAAGCTCGTTTCGCCTTTTTTAAGCTATTAATTTGTCTAAGTGTATCCTTTTAATGAGCAGTAAGATGTAGACAACCATGTTCAAAGAAAATTAATCAAGATTAATTATTTAAATTTCTCGTTATTGTTGTAAATTTTTTAATAAAGAAGGTTAAATATTTATGATGAATACATTAAATGCCTTGTAACTAATTTCTGTAAGTGGGAAAACATATTAACAGCTCTGAGGTCGTGCATGGAGTCAGTCTATTTATTTTTAATATTGTTGATGGAAGTAAATAGCGATGCTATTATATCATAAGTTAAATTTTGCCCATTGAATACAATTTAATGAATATTAACGTATTAATTATTATGACCTATTAGGTTACCGTTTGGACGAAATATATACAGTTTGTAACAAATTTTTTAACATGAGTTTGTAGTTTGTTACTTTTATTTTGTAAAATTTTAACATTATTTTTTGTATAAAACAATGGTTTGTAATTATTTTAACAAAGTAAAATATTTTACCGAAAGTTTTGTAAAGGTAATATTCATTTTGTAAGCATTTTATAAATTTTAAAGGTTACAGATTATTTTGTTAATGCTTAACAAATTATTTCGTTAAAAAGTACGTGATTTCATGCAGTCAATCAAAACATTTCCCATTTAGAATACGCATTAACAAGTTTAACTAACTGTATGGTTCGGAACACAAACGAAATTATGATTCCTTGCCTTATATAGGTTTTGGAATCATTCACTGCGGTGAGACGAAAGTATGTGGTGCCATCTACCGTCTTTTGACATGTTTTTTTATGTTATATGTTTAAGATGGTAGATGGCACCACTTACTTTCGCCACACTGCGGTGCACCGCAGTGAATGATTTCAAAAACTTTATAAGGAAGAGAAATCAAAATTTCGTTTGTGTTCCGCACCATACAGCAACTCGGTAATGATGTTCCAATAAAGGGAAACAGCTGTTTATCGATGCTGGTGAGGACGTTATTGCGCGCGGTTTATAGTGTTATCTGCAAAAACATATGGAAAATCATGTACGTAAGTGAGTATCGCCGCGCGCAATGATAGAACGGGAAGGGATTTCAGACGTGCTTTTCTCTATAGTGTGGAGTGTCCACACGCCACATTCCGCGTCACGTGACACTTTTTGGCCACTCACATACGATTTTTCCTTTGAAACTGATATACCACGGGCAATCACTTGCTAAATCATTTGAATACTTTATCAAGTGTATGGACATGACGCTTTTTTGCCATGCCGTTCTTTCGTGAATACTAACCGCTACATCCCAACACGCCACGATAAACCGCGCGAAATAACGCCTGTGCACTCAACCAAATAGTTGCATGAATAAAAAGAAAAGGTTCATACATTTAATGAACAATTCATTAAAATTGGTCCAAAGAACTGCTTCTTTAATTAAATGAACTGTACGACATTAAAGTAAGAATAGTTTCTAAATGGCTAACTCGATTCATGTTGTGTATGAACAACATACATTGATTTGGTTCTTGTATCTATGAAACTGTTCATAGTGACAATGCACATAGTGCTAAGTTGATTTATCCTTTTTCATTGGCCTGATGATCAAAATTCATGTTTATAATGCCCTACTTCATTGTATTTATGATTTATTATTTTAAATATTATGAACCCATTTCATTGTATTTATAAATCAATATTTTAAATATTATGAACCCATTTCATTGTATTTATGAATCTAAATTTTTAATATTATGAATCCATCTTATTGGATTTATGAACCCTATTCTTTGTTTATATGAAAATAAGTTCATGAATTATTAAACCGAATCAGTGGCGGCTGGTGGGTTTTGGGTATACGGATATCTTAGTTATTAGACCTAGGACCTACAGCAAATTAATATGAGTTTATAATGACATTAAATAAACAAGTTCTGCACAAGCAAAATTTTAATTGAAGTTTGCGAAAAAAAGATAGCTTTTTGCTCGGCCGTACCAACCCCTGCCCTGCAATTTATTTACCATAGTTTATCGACAAATTTAATTTAAAAAAAATCCTAGTATAACAGATTTTGTGCCATTATTAAAAGAAATAAAAAAAATTTTATAAGGTATAAAATATGTAATATTTGGATTTTTTAAATAAATCTTAAAATTTGTCAATAACCTGTAGTGAATTATAAATTGCACCAATTAAATTTATATTATATTTATTAGGGGGGCCAGGGGCCGAGCAAAAAGCTATATTTTTTTCGCAAACTTTAATTAAAATTCTGCTTACGCATGCATGCAGAACTTGTTTATTTAATGTCATTATAAACTCATATTAATTTGGTGTATGACCCATGTCTAAAATCGGCATACCCAAAATCTACTAGCCGCCACTGAACTGAATTCATAGTTAGTAATTTCGGAGCTATTTTCAGTTGAAAATAGTTATTTTAGGTAATTTGCACCCTTGTAGCAAAAAAAACTGTAATAGATAGAAAACAATAAGGTCAACATTTCTGTCATAACTTTTCAACAGTTTAAATTTTGTATACATAAAAATTCAGAGAGGAAACTCTGAATTTTTATATTTTTTTATAAGTCAAACTTATAAAATTTAAATTTTTTTATAAGTAGGTATATATGTTTTTTATATATATTTTGATAAGTTTTAAATTTACTAGGGATGATCAGAATTTTACTAGAATCCAAAAATACAATATTATACGGCGTGTTTATTAAAAAAAAAAGTTCGTTATGAAAAGTCAAGGTTATGGCTGTTTTTTGGTTTTGTGTTTTATTTATTAGGGATAATGTATGACTTAGGTCCATTAAGTAAATAAACAGCAAAGGTTGGTAAGCTTATCTTTATTTCAAAACAAAATAGTTATAGTATTTAAATAGTGCTAATACCCTTTAAGGGTGTGACATAAAATGTGAATCTTTGAGCTAGAGTAACTACTCTAGCTAGAACTTAGAACTTAGAACTAGAACTTATTTTATAAAAACATTTTTCAATAAAAGACCAAAAGTTAAATGCAGCTTCTGGGAATCTTAGGTTGAACACATAAAATATTTTAAAGCAGCTATCTACTGCCCGTAAAAAAATATTAAAAGAATATCTTACACCGTCAACATACACATACATTTCTTTTAGTTATCACCCACTAGCAGCAGGAGCGGTTGTATGCTAGTTTTTCGGTTAGCTAGATGCTGCAGCTGATCCTCCAAATCTTGATGCGACTTTCGCAACAATACAATCGCTTCTTGGGAGTCTTTAATCGTGTATTTTATCACGCAATTTTTGCCTGTTTTATCCTTGCAGACCGTCCTAGAAGTCGGGACTAGGTATCCATGAAGCGCCCAAAACATAGTGGCATTAAGACTGTCTGGAAAGAAATATAGAATGGGATATTGATAAAAATCGCTTATACAAATTATTTAAAATATGGCTCCTTTTGTTCCAAAAATACAGTTTATTAAGATCAGTTAAAATTGCACAAAAAAGATTTAACAGAGGAGACTCGTAAACAATAAATATTGGGTCACACGTGTATAAAGAAAACCAGAAAAGTTTTGTTTATTCTTTGCGTGTACTGTAGAGGAATACAATTAGGTACCTACCTTTTAAAAAGACCTGCAGCTACAGGACGTGTCTTACCACTTATTGAACTCATAGAAAACAGAATTGCACTAACTCGATATATCGGCATGCGGTTACCAGACTACAGAGATGTTCCGTTTGCGCATGTGCCTTAGAAATTCCATACATTGATGTTATGAACTAATTCATTGAATTTGATGGTTGGTCTTGTTTTTTAGAATACTTGCTTATTTTTAAAGAACCGTACATTGTATCAATGAATTTTGTTCTTAAAAAGATAGGTTTCCAGTAAGGTTTAATGCACTCTATTCATTAATACTATGAATATTTCATAGAAACTTTATTAAAGAAACTTTTTTTAAAATCAAGTTTAAATTTCATAATATCAATGAATTTAGTTCATGTAACCGATGAATATTCAACATAGACACATGTACATTAATATTCATTATTTATTGAAGCTGCATTCATTATTTTAATGATAGCTGTTCATGAAACAATGATACTTATAGTTTTCTGTACTTAGGATTAATGAAAATTTCATTGAACCAAGGAAAATGAAGTTAATGAAAGCAGTTCATTAATATTATGTTCAACATTTTTTTGAGTGTGTATGGCCAGCTATTGACATAGGATTTTTTATTAAATCTACAAAATGTTTGTTATATAATTACAAACTACTTATTCAATTAGTTAACAGATTACAGTTGGTTGTAAACTTAACATAAAGTTATGTGGACCTGGATTAACATAAAATCTAGTTAACATTTGGTTAAAATTAACAAATTTTTTTTTACTGTGTAGGGTATATAATCTTTTTCTTGCCGAAATTAAGAAATAAATCCAAGGGGGAATAGGACTAATACAGCCCCCGAGAACGAGAATGAAAGGTCGGCCTACCCTACGAGCAACGTACGTCGATTGTGTCTAGTCGTCGAAAGATCGCTGGGGGGATGGAAAAAAAATCGCGTCAGACTCAGACAGACAGTCGAAGGGGGTCCGCGTTCCCCCCTTGGACGTTTTGCCGATGCTCCCCTTCGCGCCCCACCTTCCTCGCGTCGACCTCCAGACGCTAACCTGGGCCATAATCTGATCGCGATGTAGTCTAGACGGCAAGCGGCAAGGAGAGATGCAGCGGATCTTGGCTTGAACTCGCTAGCTGCTGCTAGGGACAAACCTTTATGAATGTTTTACAACAAAGGGGTCGTTACGATTTCATGCTAATTGATATTAGTGAGGTGCTCGGAAGTCTCAACTTTGAACCTTTAGACGGACTTTCAAGTATTTGTGGTTTTTATCTTACTTTAAGTAATACTACTTAAAGCGTATACTGCCGTGCTTAATGAAAACGCCGTAACCTTTGTTATCTATGGCCGTAACCAACAATTTTGAGATTTTTGTTTTACGGCATTTTCTACTAGAACAATTCATCCTGCGTCTATCCCCTGTACTCAAAAAACCGTATCTATATTTCATATATATTTTTGAGTACCGGGGATAGACGCAGGATGAATTTTTCGAGTAGAAAATGCCGTAAAACAAAAATCTCAAAATTGTTGGTTACGGCGTTTTCATTAAGCACGG
Organism: Brassicogethes aeneus; assembly: GCA_921294245.1. Lineage (NCBI taxonomy): Eukaryota > Metazoa > Arthropoda > Insecta > Coleoptera > Nitidulidae > Brassicogethes > Brassicogethes aeneus. The sequence goes on from OV121135.1 coordinate 51,990,610, forward strand.
CAGTATACCACGGTGCTGTTCTGAGAGGTGATTTTTGGACTTTGTGAAACCTAATTTTTTTTATATTCTTGTTAATTAGGTCATAACTAAGAATTTAAGAGCAAAATAAAAAAAAACTGACGGTTTGAATTGTTTTAATTGGCTGTTTATTAAAAATATTATGCACTCTTTCAATTATCCAATTAAAACTAGCGATTTAATTTAAATATTTAATATTTGCATAACTAAAAAAAAAAAGGTTTTTACAATTTTTTTTATATATTTTACTGTTTTGTTGCAATAAACGTTCAAACTTTTAATCTAACCTTTGACGTATACACTGAAAGAAATATATGTTTGTTTTAGCAATGTATGTGGTAGTCTATATATGAAACATAAAATATATTTACCTTAACCATTTTTATATTTAGTTTTAACATATTATGTTAAAACTAAATATAATATATGTTTGTTTTAGCAATGTATGTGGTAGTCCATATATGAACCACATACATTTGCTAAAACAAACATATATTTCTTTTAGTGTACATTTATGTTCCCTTAATTAATATATCCTTAAAGGTTGCCATGAAACTTAGATCTATTAAAAATTTATTTGACGTTTGAATTGTCATTTTCAGTATAAGTATTCTATAATTTTTACCGGTTTTTTACCGGTTTCCCCCATAAACAGTGGAAATCCAAATGAATAAATATAAATTGTACCTATTAAATACAACAATTATACATTTAAGTAATGATTTACCTGAAATTTGTAAATATTTTAATTCAGTAAAAATCATAAAACAAATAAGTCGTCTAAATTCAAACATCAACCGTAAAAAAACAAAAACGCTGCTTCATGTCAGTTATTTTGAAATGACATTAAAAGAACACCCTGTATTAGTAAAAACGATTGTTTCTTTGTCTGTCCCGTTCCAAGGCCTAAGACACCTTTATGTCAATTTCTATCAAAATCGTTTCAGTTGTTAAATACTTCAAAAATGGCGAATGCACCGGAATTAATTTTGGTGTCCCAATTTACCCCCTTAGGAATAGAATTTCAAAAATCCTTTCTTGGCGGTTATCTATATGTAGATATACAGGGTGAGTCATTTAACTTGAAACTTTGAAATATCTCAGTATGCATTTTACGAAAAAATGTTTAAAATAAAAATTAAATGATTCAGTACTAAAATTGGTCCACATACTCTCCTCCTTATAGGGGGAACAGGGGGTAACTTTAAAATTTCCAATGGAACACCCTATTTTTTTATTGCAGATTTGACTAAAAAAATTTCATATTTGTAATAGATGGCGCTGTAATGAAAAAAAATCAATTTTGTTCGATTTTTCTTCGGTATACGATTCTGCAATAATTTTTCTATACACATATGACTTTTTTTGGTAATAATTATCTTATTAAATTAAATCTGATTTTTAAACCAATACACTGAAAAAAATTTGTTGTAAAATTACATAGAAAATAATGGGTTATTTTATACCCATTATTTTCCTTGTAAAATTGCATCAAGTTTGTAATTTAAAATTATTACAATATTGTTGTAAAATTCAAAATTGTAGAATTACAATAAAATAGTACTTTTAAAAAATTTACAAATTTGATGTAAATCACAAATTGTAAAAGTACAAATAAGGAATTAAGGGTTTTTTTGCCTATTGTATGATTGAAAATAAAGCAATATGCTAATTAATTGTTTATTTAAAACTTTTTACAACTCTTCTTAATTTTGGTCTGCTTTTATTTTTTATTATTTTTATTTTTGTATGGATCTACCACAATAATAAAAATTAAGCACAGACCAAAATTAACACAATTTCAAGGAAAATATGACATATAAAAATACATACTTCTAAAGTTAAAATAAAATAATTGTTTAAATAAAATGGCAACTTATCAAAAAAATTAAAAATGGTAAATTTAAAAAGAGCTCATCAAAGAAAAACTCGTTAAAAGTGAAACGAATTTTTTTAACTTAAACAAAATTCACTATTTAATAAATTTACCATTTCAATTTTTTTAAAATTTATTTATTTAAGTTAATACCTTTTTTTTCATTTTCCACTTGTCAGGATGTAATTTTATGTAATATCTTTCGATAAATTTCTAAACACAAGAACCTTCAGTTGGGTATTTTAAAATATAGTCCAAACATTAACTGAAAAGCTTAAAAAAAACTTGCACATTGAAGCAATCTTTTTTTTCAATATAAATATAAAGTTCTTTAGCTGGAACAGAAAAATATGTAAAGAAGTTTTATAAAAAAAAATGTAAATATATTTACACTTACCTATTTTTACAATACAAGGAGACTGTGACTTTAAACAGTCTAACTCATCAGATTCTTCGCATGAAATCTAAAATAGAATATTTATTTAGATAGGTGAGCACCTATTATAAGTTTTTTTATTTAATTTAAAAATTTAAACTTAACTACATTTATTTAAAAAAATATCGCTAAAAAGCATTTAACGCTTTGAGAATATTCAACATCACTGCAATGTGATTGTTTAATGTGTACATTTAATTTTTATAAGTTAAAAATTTCCTTAAACAATCTTTTCTCAAGCGTTGAAAATGCGATTTATAATTAAGTATATGATATTTTAAATGATTATTATATCGAATAATTGCTTTAAATGTTAACTGACAAATATATTACATTTGTAAATTATACTTACCACAATAAAAAGGAACAAAACGGCACACGCTTTAAGAAGGGACACGTTCTAACCAAAAAGGCATTGATTCGATGCAAAGTTGTCGGGAGCGTCACGTGATATATTTATCTTATTTGATTGGTCGAACTTTACAATTAGTTTGTAAAATTACAAAAATATTGTATGTTTCTGTCACGTGAGTATTTTGCTTTATTTCATTGGTTATTTTTTTTACAATAAACTTGTAAAATTGGAAAAGGATTAAAATAATACAAAAACAATGTAATTTCACACACAAAAAGTAAAACTAATAAATATTTTTACAATGATATAGTAAAAATGTTAAGTTTTTGTAAAAATAACAGAAATTCCTTGTAATTTTATTTTTACATGTATTTCATGATAAAAATACCTTGAAAAACCAGATAGTTTTACAATAAAATTACATACATTTTTTTCAGTGTATTTAAGTTTCCTTTGGTTTAAGTTTTATACATTATTTCATTCGGTGATAATTGTCAATTGCGCACCATGGTCACTTTTAACCTGCCAACATTAAATCCTTTAATTTAAAGGAATATTATACTATAAAAATACCTCATTTAAGGTAAAAAAAAAACATTATTTTGTCAATTAATTAATTTAATCCTAATTGGGCATAAAAAATGGTATTTAGTTATAAATAATAATTATTATTGAGGTATAAAGAAACTATTTATAGTTTAGCATTATTTAATCAATTTAGTTCAAAGATTAATTTGCAAACAAAAAGATCTCCTTTCGTTAAGCAGTTATTCATAATGGATTTTTAACAGTGAAAAAAAAAATGGAAATGATTTTTATTTATTGAGAAGCAGGCAGGAATCTTGATGATGCTGTTAATATCTACGCTCAGCGTTTTCCGGATAAAATTCGATCACGTACTTCATTTTACCGTACAAAGTTTACTACAAACGGGAGTGTTCAACCGAAAAAAAGAGTTCGTCGAGCAACTGTCACAGGTGGAAATAATGAAATTAATGTTTTAGCAGCAACGGCCGCTAATCCTCAAGCAAGCACTCGAGAATTATCTAGAGATTTGGGAATATCCCAGAGCAGTGTTAGCAGAATATTAAAACGAAATGCGAGTTAATAAATGCATTGAAGTTGAAGTCCACCATTTTGAGCACCTACCTTAGTTAAAATTTAAAAAATAACTAAATTTAAAAAATATTTTGTTCCAAAATTATTGGAGAATCGTATACAGAAGAAAAATCGAACAAATTTCATTTGGAAAATTGACTATATATATATAAGATATATATATCTTAAAAACTGTTCTACTTTTATAGCTTCTGACGACATTTTCGGATTTAGGGGATAATTTTACATGAAAATTGACTGCTAAATGTTTGGGATACAAATTAGTACACATACGAATTATTAGTCATTTTTGACAAATTCATTTTTAGAGAGTATGTTGTTATAGAAATTCCCTGTCAAATTTTCAGCCCTTTAGGTCCAGCGTATTTCAATTTTTCTTCCTTTGACCTGCGAACTTTATATTAGGTCGACAGGTTCATTGTATTAACAAATTTAATCAAAAAGAACATTGACTTTTCTCGAATTCGTATTATTCCGTTCAGTAACCCCTTTAATTACAAGGCAAGCAATAAAACATCCCATCCATCAAATTTAAGGGACACCCAAGAACTTATTTTTAATAAATCCAATTTAATGTCTCATGCACTCGCTGCCATGCATTTCTTTCGATTCTATGCTGATTTAAATAATGAATAAATTTAAATTAACAACGAGAAGTCGACTTTGCATTAAGTATACGTGTTCGTTAAAATTTAAATTTAAAATGTTGATTTTAGGACTTAAATAGACAAAACAATACTAAACGTACTTATAAATATAATAAAATAGATTTTATCTTTAAGCGGTCTATAATTTAAACTTTATTATTATACTCACTGCTAAAGTGATTTATAATCGCCTAGGCTGTAAAAATTATTTGGACCAATCACAAAATTCGCTCTGTCAGATCTGCATAACCTCACTTTTTACTTTTAATAATTATTACTATGTATTATGCATTAACTATTAATATATTATATTGTTTGTTCTTAAGAAGTGTTGGGAAATACTTTTGGATTTTTAAATAATGTGTGCCACATTATTTACGAGATACCTTGTATTTTTTTATTTATACAAGGAGAAAACTTTGTTGGCAATGGTTACCTAAAAATCATAACCAACAAACTTTCTATTTTTATCTAGTTAATGTGTATATTGTTACTTACTTTCCGCATAATTTTGCAATTTGTACAAAAATACTGAATGATACAAAACCCGGATTGAGACGGACTGCTTAATTAATATTTGTAACGACAAGCATTTATAAATATGCATGAAAACATTGGATTCGCACCTGGTAAATGAAAACTTATCTAAATTAACATTGGTAGACACAACAAATGACAACGTTAAAAAAGCGATAACCTGAAGGCATGGGAGAGTCGCCCGTATATGTAAAATTAATTTCCATTTTTGGGGGACTTAAAAGTCAACGAAATCAGTGGACTATAAAATAAACTATGTATATAGACAATATTTTTTAAAATTTGTGAATAAAAGTTTTTCCAATTAAATAACATAGGAAATTAGGGATATTTTTAAAATTATTTTTATATAGCTAGGCGGTATTTTACGCTGAATTTTCTATAAAAGTTTTTTTTACTATTTACCTGTAATTTAACCGTTTTGCCGTTAAACAACATATGACTAATTAGTTTATTAATATTTGACAATAATAGTAAATTATGTATCAAGTTTGATAAACGCCATTTTAGTCACGAATTTAATTTAGGCACAAGAAAGTGCTTAATTAAATCAGTGCCTCAGGCATGCCTAGAAAAGTTTTAAACGAGTTGCATACTATACTTTTTCTGAGACAAATACTTAATATTATCTAAAAATGATTTTAATTAAATATTTGTATAAAGCGACATCTATACGAAAATAAAGTAACCATCCCAATAAACATTTTTGACGTAAATTACGTCACGTAATTTTCATCATTAACATTTTCCGTTATTATTTTAATTTAACTTAATATTTATTGATAGGTACTTTAAAATATTAAAATAACTGATTATGTTAAAAAATATGTTATTCTTTGAATTTTTTATTACTATAATTGCAAAATATTATTATAAAGTATTAAATTTTTTTACAGGGGAAATGTTAAAGGTACAAAAAAAATGTATTTCTAACTTAGGAAAATACCGGCGTTTAAATCTGTAATTTTAAGGGCATTTTTTTCTAGATATGCATAGTCATGTACATTAATATTTTCCTAAAAACATATGTTCCTTTAAAACGAATCATCCTATATAAAATAAACTTTGTTTTAATTAATAAAAGTTAAATCTACAAAAATGTACTGTACCTTTTGCATTTCTTCTCTCTGAGTCACTTGATCTTCATTATTTTGTTAAGAGTAATTTTCTTTTTTTGTAACACGTTGCTTGGTTCATATAAGTGACTCACGTGTACAGAGCACGTGTGAGTTCTTGGTAAAGCCGACGAGTCATAAGCTATTAAATTTGAGATTCGACCGACAGATTTGTTCATCAATTAACAAAGGAGATCGCTGCAAACTTAACGAGAAAACGATTTTCGTTTTAAGAATTACAACCAATTTGTAATTTCTCTAATTTTGATTTTTATGCGTTATTGATTACCCCTGTATACTTGAAACTTTGAAATATCTTAGTTAGTTTTGCATTTTACGAAAAAATGTAAAATAAAAATTTAAAGATTCGAGGGGGGAAATTAATCAGTACTAAAATTGGTCCTCATACTCTCCTCCTTATAGGGGGAACAGGGGGTAACTTAAAAATTTCCAATGGAACACCCTATTTTTTATTACATATTCGGATCATTCGACTAAAAATAGGTAGATTTTGTCTAAAACATTTTTTTATATTTGTAATAGATGGCACTGTAATACAAAAATCAATTTTGTTCGATTTTTCCTCTGTATACGATTCTCCAATATTTTCTGAATAAAATACTTGGTTTTATTTTTTAAATTTTAAATAAAGTAGTCAAAATGTCTTTGACTTCAATGCATTTATTAATTCGCATTTCGTTTTTATATTCTGCTAACACTGCTCTGGGATATTCCCAAATCTCTAGATAATTTTCGTGTGCTTGCATGAGGATTAGCGGCCGTTGCTGCTAATACATTAATTTCATTATTTTCACCTGTGACTGTTGCTCGACGAACTCTTTTTTTCGGTTGAACACTCCCGTTTGTAGTAAACTGCTTGACTGTCCGGAAAACGCTGAGCGTAGATATTAACAGAATCATCAAGATTCCTGCCTGCTTCTCATAAATCAAAATCATTTCTTTTTTTTCTTCCACTGTTAAAAAATCCATTATGAATAACTGCTTAACGAAAGTAGGTCTTTTTGTTTGCAAATTAATCTTCGAACTAAATTGATTTAATAATGCTAAACTTAATACCTTAATAATAATTATTATTTATAACTAAATAACATTTTTTTATACCTCAATTAGGATTAAATTAATTAATTGACAAAATAATGTTTTTTTACCTTAAATGAGGTATTTTTATTAAAAATAGAACAATAATCCTTTAAGGAAACTTAAATATTAGTTAAAAAATCGTGGGTACTTAAAAAAATCAGTATTTTTATAGAAAAGTTAGTGCAGAATCGTATGCAGAAGAAAAATCAAACAAAATTGATTTTTTTTAATTACAGCGTCATCTATTACAAATATGAAAAAATGTTTTAGATAAAATCTACCTATTTTTAGTCGAATCCGCAATAAAAAATTTTAAAGTTACCCCCTGTTCCCCCTATAAGGGGGAGAGTATGCGGACCAATTTTAGTACTGATTGATTTCGCCCCTCGAATCATTTAATTTTTATTTTAAACATTTTTTCGTAAAATGCATACTAAGTGAGATATTTCAAAGTCTCAAGTTAAATGATTCACCCTGTATATCAAATAGAGTTTTAAGGGTAAGTAATTAAAAATGTCACTTAAATTTACTAAAAGGTTTCACCGGCTACATGTGACACCGTAAAATAGGGCGTGAGTTTGTAATTACCCGCAACAATTATGTGAATGGGAATTAAATGTAAAGTATTTTTACCTTTAATTAATTCTAATTGCTATTAGTTATGTCTACATGCCACTTAATTTATGTTTAGAGATTAGAACAATAATAACATGATTATTAACTATAATAATTATTGTTTATACTTTTGCTAAAAAAAGAATTTTTATTACAGGAAAAGAATTCCTTTTTAAACTACAATGTTTCCTGCATACTCACATTGCCTCCTTACCAAAGACAAGGATATGGAAGATTGCTGATAGATTTTAGTAAGTACTTTTATTTTTTTCATTAGCTTATTTTTATTTCTCTTTGATTTATATATACATATTAGGGTGGCCCAAAAAAAAAGAATATTTTTTTTTCTCGTCTCTTGTGAAAATATGTTGGTTTGTCATGTTTTAAGAGCCCTGTCAAAAGATCAGCTCCATTAAAAAATTTTTAGGTGTCGCTCAAGATTTTAAAAAATTTCCAAAATCGTCAAAAATTGGATTTCTTTTTATTTTAATTTTTTTTCTCGTTGCGATATTATTTTTTAATTTAAAAATAATAATGATTCTGAAAATTTCAAATCGATATTTTGATTTCTACCTTAAGAAATCAGAATATTGATATGAAATTTACAGAATTTTTATTATTTTCAACCAAAAAAATAATATCGAGGCTAGAAAAAAAATTAAAATAAAACAAAAATTCAACTTTGACGATTTTGAAAATTTTTAAAAACCTTGAGCGACCCCTAACATTTTTTTAATCGAGCTGTTATTTGGACAGGGCTCTTACAGCATGATAAACTAAGATATTTTAACAGGAGATGAGAAAAAAATATATATTCTTTTTTTTTGGGCCACGCTAATACATATATATTGATTTTTTTCCCTCTTTGATTTATATTAGGTATTCTGACGCAGTTATTAAAACCAAAATTCATTTCGGTTATAAATACCATTTAATTACTGCGGAGTAGTAAATGATTGCAACGAACTGGAATAGAAATGCAGTAGATACAAAGAGAACTTGTAAATTCATCCGTTTCGAGTATTTTCACCTTTGATATTTATTAATAAACCGCCACCCACCTTCAAACAATATTAATCGGGCACTCTAGATGCAAAGATTCTATCGCGAGCGTTATTAAAATTAAATTAGATTGAAATCGCGTCGACGTTAACGTTATAACAAACAACACTGCAATGTTATAAAGGTTTGTTAACATGAGTTTGTAAATTTTATTTTGTAAAATTTTAACATAATTTGCTGTAGAAAACCATGGTTTGTAATTATTTTAACGAAGGAAAATATCTTTTTGTTAATTTCAAAGGTTACAGATTATTTTGTTAATGTCGGTTAATGTTTAACAAATTATTTCGTTAAAAGAGTCCACGTGATTTCAGGCATGAATTAGTCAAAAATGACTAATTTAATAGTTATTAGATTTGCTTTAGTTTTTAACTTTAAACGTAATAATCTACATCTTTTACCTACTTTCTAAAAATAAATTAGTCAGACTAATTTAATGGTTATTAGTGGCTGCTTTTTCACTTGTACCATGGTTAACCATTGAATACCATGGTATCCTAAAATTTAACAGCCAATTCTTATGTAAAATTGTCCCCTGAATCCGAAAATATTCACTACTATAGTAAAAGAAATAATAAAAATTGAAATAGGTATAAAACCTGTAATACTTAAATATTTTTTTAATAAAATTTGAAATTTGTCGAAAAACTTCAGTGAGTTAAATATTGTACCTCTTTAATTTCAATTATCTTAATTTGGGGGGGGGGCAGGAGGCTGGGGGGCACACTTAAAAACTAAATTTTTTTCGCAAACTTCAATTTAAATTTTGCTTGCGCAGAACTTGTCTATATAATGTCATTATAAACTCATATAAATTTGGTGTGGGTCCCATGTTTAATAACTGAGATTTGGGTGTGCCCAAATCCACCAGCCGCCACTGACAAATAATGCCCTGAAACATAATAATAAACAATTACCTTTTAACAAAAATTTCCAGACTGACCCAAACACAAAATAAAAATAAAAGTAGCTGCCGCACATGTAATGTGTATAACAAGTGCTCAACTTTTGTTGAGGATCCCCTTATGTGGTGGCGTGGTGATCACGTGAATTATATTTTTACAAATATTATGTATTTTTTTACATTTTTTTTAAATAATTTCACCAATTTTTACAACGTAAAATTCATATCCAATAAATTTTTACATTTACATTTATAATTGGAATTTGACGTTTTTATGTAAGTAAATTTAAATTTATATTTATATATATGTAAAAAAAACATGTTTATCATCGTAAAACACGTAATTTTACATGCATTTTTTAAATCTTCTGAGATATAAAAAATGAGCTATCTGAATTTGGTATGCATTTACATTAAAAAGTATGACACTCTTCGATCGAAATTGAAGGGGCGAATTTTGTGCACATCCAAAAGTACTTTTTCGAGTAATTTTTCAACCAGTGTCGACTAGCAGCCAGCAAGCAAGAAGAAAGAAATTGTGCTGTGAAACTTGTGCGGCTTAACAATCGGGGCTAAGAACCGCAGCACAAACTTTGCCGGAAAGTTTGGCCCGTTGTTCGACCGACAGATTATTTACATACAGACAAAAGGTGCGACAAAACAAACTCTCAAACTTTACGACGAGCTCTAACGCTTTAATGAAAAATTACTAAATATAGAATATCAGCATTTCTCTAAAATTTATGTTAAGTTAACAACCAACTGTAATCTGTTAAGTAATTAATTAATAAGTTTGTAATTATAACAAACATTTTGTAGATTAAATAACAAAATCCTATATGTCAATAATTCAACCATAATTCTTGTAATTTTCAAAAACGAATTTATTTTTACAAACCTTTTTGTAAACCCAGTAACAATAGTATTTTTAGTTGGGAACTTAAAGGAAAAAAATGTTGCTTTATTAATTAATTTCACAAACAAAAAAAATAACACATACACAGTAAAAAATTTATTTGTATATTTGTGTGTATATTGTGTCCCAGAAAGTCCACTTAATTTTTTTAGTTTTTTTTATTTTTATTACCTATGTTAATTTTTAACACAAAAGAATGTGAAAAAGAAAATTAATATATGTTATTTTTTTTACATGTTAACATTTTAACCTAAACTAATAATTAATATGATTTAAAATCTGCATAACTTTAACATAATTAAATATGTTAAATTTATTTATATTTTGTTTATTTTACACAAAAAAGTGTCACTTTAACATATAACTTTCTATTGATTTTACACAAATAGTATGTCTTCATTTAATTATTTTAATTTGTTATTTTAACAATATTTTTTAATTAACTTTTACATTATTAATTGTTTATTTTTATTCATTTTAATAAAATATTTAAATTAATATGAGAATATCGGTTTTTGGGCAAAAAAATAAAACATGTAAGTATGTAATAATAATGATTTATTATACTACAACATAATTTTTAAAAAAGGCAAGCAATGAATGAATTCACTAAAATTGCAGTCCAGTCCTTTTTTGTATTCCAAAATAAAATACAAATCCATGCTATAGGGTAAACGGTCTTCAATCATTTCTGGAGATACAAACGTTATGTATGTAAAACAAAAACTATCATAGCAAACTTACCTTTAAATTTTGTTAAACACACGCTATACAAGCACACTTAACCTTACAATTAGGAACATCTAATCGAATTAACTATAGATATATCATCAACCGACTAAACGCGGTTAGAACTTCTAACTTAGAAGACAAAGGGCCTTGCAGGTTACCGATTTTAATCGAAAGAAGGCGAAAATTAGCGAATTAGAACTTTAATTGAATAAAAAAATACTCAATTATTTTAATTTGATTAAAAATTTTCTATACTTAAATATTTAACAAATATGTTTGAGTTAGATTAACACTTGTTTAGGAGTTATTTAAACTAATGTATTATATTGAAATTAACATAATTTTCTCGTAACATTAACTATAATATTATACTACATTGTGCAAAAAAATTATTATTTAACATTCTTATATGTGTAGGACCTTTTAACACAATAATGTTTGTTAAATCTTTTGAGATTTTAATTATTATAATTTTTTTATCAAGTAACACAAATTTTTAACTGTGTACACACAATTAAATAATACACCATTCTGAAATCATCAAATTATAAAAGAATTTTGGTACAATATAATTATTAGTACTACAACACTTACTGATGTATTTCGTAACTTAAGGTAGTTGTCGTGCTTTAAGCATACCATCAGAAAATTTTAAATTTTTGTATACTTATTAAGGAAATGACAATACAATTATCCTTAAAATTTGAAGTCGATTGACCGTCTACAACCCGAGATAAATTCAATTAAAAATTGGATAATTAACATGGATTGTATACGCTTTCTGTAGTTCTGTACCAGTTTCTTAGTTATAAAAAAAACTAACTGTCAGAAGCTTTCAAAAAACTAACAGTGTTTTTATGTATTTTTGCTGAGTTTAAAAAAAAAATAATTAAAAATTTTTGACCGTCCAATTGTTTATAAATAACCGTTTAAAGTTCAACAATTTGTAAAAAGTATACATCACTAGTGTCAGATAAAAACAACTTGGCAACGCTGTACGCGAGTATATTATATTATTATAGTATATTATTTCCGCAGTAAATTCAAACGGACTGATTCAGTCTCCAATATTGGTTGAGCATAAGCGACGTTGCCGGATTAAAACTTATGAAAATATGAAAGTATTACGTAAAGGTAACGTCTCCAGGGTACAGTCTTGCGAAAAAAATATGAATCACTTAGCTACAAGTTCGTATACTTTAACGGTGCGTATAATCTAAAATTTTTTGACAATATTGTACCACGACAACTACCTTAAATTTCTTCACTGTATGAACTGTAATGTATTATATAATTTCAGTTTAAAAAGTACCTAGTGATGGCATCTTCTTTCGGATAATTCTTACTTCGCACACTCGTAAAATAGGTATAAGGAATCTGAATAACAATAATAACAGATTTCTAGTGATATATTTTAAACACTCTAGACAGTTGCAGAAACATAAGTTGCAGACGCTGAAGTCAGTTGAACTTGTTGATGCGTGTAAGTGGGAAATGTTTTGATTGACAGCCTGATTTCACGTGAACTTTTTTAACGAAATAATTTGTTAACATGCTTACAAAATTACATATTACCTTTACAAACCCTGACTTTCTACAAAAAATTGAAAACTCATGTTAACCAATCTGTTTTTTATAACAGTGTAAGATAATGAATTTAGTTTGATTGATCATAATTTGTGAGAGCTGCAATAAGCGTATTTTGAAGACAAACCGTTGGTGCAGAAACTAGGAGTGCTATTGGAAGGGCGTCAGCCCCAGTATTTCACTCGCAAAATACATTCACTCAATCTGTTTTAAGAGTTTGTATCGTTTTGGAAAGGCTGAACGTCCAAGAAACGTTTTAACTTATTTTAAATTGCATGCAAAACTAATAAAAACAAAGCAAATAATGGTGAAGTAGTAGGGAACCACAATGGTGGCGAGGAGCGCTCATCTTCATCCGACGCTTATTATTTATCGCGCTAAAGGAGCTCGAGTACCGCCACTCCTAATTATAATTAATTGCTGTTTTAATTGTTATTAACTGAACCGTCGCGGACGTTTTAAATTTTTAATCGAAACGACCGCTACGATCCCAGACCAGACGTTACGCTGCTCGAGCGCTTGCTGAAACGGTTCTTTACATTATGTTTTGATACCAATCATTATTACAGGCTACTTCGAAGAAATTATGGATTTTGCAATTCCTTTTATTAAGTATTTTAGATTCATTTGCTAAACGGTTCTTTTAATTTCTTGCAAAATATGACGACAAGATTTATATTGATGTTTTGATGCTTGATACTTTTTCTACAACAAATACTTAATGGGGTAGTTAAATTTTTTCTGACCTATAATTTTTATGGTTTTATTCAAGGCGTTTTGTAATTATAAACATTTCTGTGAAATCGGAATTTCAATTAAGTTTACCGTTTTCGAGATATTTACAAAAAAAAATCTCCTAATTACGTCACTAGGCTATTGACAACGTTGCCAGCTTTTTCTATAGTTGCCAGTGTATTTAGTTTAAGATTCTTACAATAGATGGCGCCACGTTATAATATTTTAGTTTTAAAACCACTTGATCTATAATTTTAGTTGAGAAGAAGAAGAAGAATTGATTTATTGACGTTTCTTTTTTTCGGGTTATGTTTTTTTTAAATTTAGATTATTGAAAATCAATGTTATTGTTATGTTATTTGTTATTGATATTAGATAAGTGATTTATTAATAACGGACTCCAAAGCAGAGGAATCTTGTGAAATGGTTGGTTACATTGAACATTGGAGCTTTTAAACAAATAAAGTAAGGACCTATAATTATAATCATATTTTGTCGTAAATGCATTTCATTAGTATAATGCCTAGTTCTTTATATTCTTTTAGATATATCTTGGACTCTAAAATATCAAACAGTAATATGATACCTCGTAATAAGGAAGATAGGTACTTAATGAATTTGGTGACCATCTTTCACTCAACTGACAGTGACAGTATTTGTACATAACCTCTTCGGGTATTTTCTGACATAACCGAATGAAATCATTAACAAGACAACTTGACAACAGGGTAATTTTCAACCAATAGAAATCTTAGAATGTTGGTCACATGGCGAGGTTTGTGACGTCATAAAAATTTATATTTTTTGTAAATATCTCGAAAGCGGTAAACTCAATTGAAATTCTGATTTCACAGAAATGTTTAATATTACAAAACGCCTTGAATAAAAAGTAAAGGTCAGAAAAAATTTAACTACCCCATTAAGTATTTGTCGTAGAGTAAATATTACATGTAATGCATTAAATATTTTTATAAAGTGACATCTATACGAAATTAAAGTAACCATCCCAATAAACATTTTTGACGTAATTTTCACCATTAACATTGTCCGTTATTATTTTAATGAAACTTAACAATTATTAATACTTTTAAATATTAAAATAACTTTAAATTATGATTATGTCACTAAAATGTATTTTTTTCTTTCATTTTTTTGATGCCTATAATTGAAGGGATCATTGCAAGAAGTTCCTAAAACACATTTTCAATAAAACTGACATTATGGCGCTATCTAAAAGTGTTTCACTTCAGCTTTCAGATGGTATTTGCAGAGTGGCAGAAGTATGTGTCTAAGTGCCTTAGTTTGCATTTACTTCAATGGCAGTTTACCTGGTTTTCAATGCAAGAAGGACCTAAGTCATCATTTTGACAGATGCAATGCAACGTGTGTCCACGTTATTTAAATTAGGTTATATCTGAGCAAATTACCTATTAAACTGTGTAAATCCTAATGATTTGTGTCTGTGATTAAAAACATAACTATGGCATGTAAGTAAAGTAAAATAAAATAGATTGTGGACCCTTAAGACATACCATTTACCGTTTTTTTTGCTCTAACCTTGTCTGAAAATGGAAGTATAATCCAGCAAAATGATGTCATTGATAAAGAAATTGATCAGTTACAAGAGGCCGACGCTGTTTATGAATAGCCAGCCTTCTTAGTTTTGCTTTAAGTTATGTCCTCGGTTATGTCTTAGTCTTAAGTTTTGTTCACAATTTAAGCCCGCTGCACAATAGCCCGGTAACGGGAACGGGAACGGGAATCCTAACAATAAAGGTGGGAGAGACTAAAAAACCACTGTTGATAGATAGGGTTCGCTAAGTCTCTCCCACCTTTACCGTTTAGTTTCCCGTTCCCGTTACCGGGCTGTTGTGCAGCGGGCTTTATATATTTTTGTTACGGCGTTATAATATAATAAACCTTTTTTAAAGAATATACAAATTTTTTCTCGTAATATCCCTTAATTTTTCACAAAATAAAAACATTTCAACACAAAAAGTGCCAAATTATTTTATATATTTTTTTTGAAATAACAAAATGTTCTTTCTTTTTTAATCATGGAACTCCAATCCACTTTTCATAAAGAATACAATACAACACACATTTTCATCATAACCTTTAAACCGCAATATCTCAGAATCATCTATTTGTGACTTGTGCACTTCTTGCATTGACCCCTTCAATTGCAAAATATTATCACAAAGCATTAAACATTTTTACACGGTAAATGATAAAGGTACAAAAAAGTGACAGTTGTATTTATTCGAATTTCCGTAAGAATTTTTAACTTGGGAATCTACCGGCGTTAAAATCTCAATTTGTCTGTGTAAATTAAAATTTGAAAATAGACTAACAATCGATATAGAAACAGTTTTTCATAGTAAAAGAGAAGAGAATGTTTTATGGGTACTGTACGCAAAACTTTTAACGCTTTATCAGTTAAATCCACTGCACTACTACGGCAAAAGCAAAAGGTCAGTACAAACGTTTATATAATTTTTTCAAATATTAGCGTCAAGAAATGTTTGTATTAATTTTCACATTTAGTTTTATTTTACAAGAAAGGCACTATAACGATTGTAGTACATTTGACAACTGTCAACTAACTTAAAACTAACTTTAGCCCGTAACTAAAGCGCCATAAAGCCACAACTTGTCAATCACGTTGCTGTTCTGAGAGGTGATTTTTGGACTTTCTGTGAAACCTAATTTTTTTTATATTCTTGTTAATTAGGTCATAACTAAAATTTTAAGAGCAAAATAAAAAAAATTTGACGGTTAATTTTGTTTTAATTGGATGTTTATTAAAAATATGTATGCACACTTTCAATTCTCCAATTAAAACTTGCGATTTTATTTAAATATTATCATAACCTTTTAAATCAGATTAAAGATTAGTTAATTTCCTAAAAAAAGGTCTATACATTTTTTATATCTTTTACTGTTTTGTTGTAATACACGTTTAAAGTTTTAATTTAAGGTTAAATGTATAGTTACTGTATACATTTATTAAACAATATTTCTAAGGGTGCCAAATTTTATTTACATAGGGCCGATTTATTCATTTTTGATTTATTTGACGAATAATTTCTTTGGATACTAGATATTGCCAAGACCTGAAAGTTATCGGCCCGATAAACTTTACTAAAGATGAATAAACCGGTCCTTAGTTAAATTTCATGAATTTCTTCGTAACTTTTACTACAATTTTTCTTTTTTGTTTATAAAAAACACTTTAAAAAACTAAACAAAAATTACAGAATACGTATACTGAAAATGACAATTCAAACATCAAATAAATTTTTAATAGATCTAAGTTTCATGTCAACCTTTAAGGATATATTAATTAAGGGAACATAAATGTATACGTCAAAGGTTAGATTAAAATTTTGAACGTTTATTGCAACAAAACAGTAAAATATATAAAAAAAATTGTAAAAACCTTTTTTTTAGTTATGCAAATTTAATATTTAAATTAAATCACTAGTTTTAATTGGATAATTGAAAGAGTGCATAATATTTTTAATAAACAGCCAATTAAAACAATTCAAACCGCCAAATTTTTTTTATTTTGCTCTTAAAATTTTAGTTATGACCCAATTAACAAGAATATAAAAAAAATTAGGTTTCACAGAAAGTCCAAAAAACACCTCTCAGAACAGCACCGTGCAATGTGTATTTTACTTAGTGTCATGGAATCCTGTACGATAATGGGCATTTTAAAGGTGGGAGTATAAATAAATACTTAATGGTCTATAAAGTTTATGCTTTTTCAAACTTTATTTTATTAATTTAATCAAGCCAAGTTTTGGCCTTTTAATCTAATGTCTAAATAAATATTTTTTGTTTTTGGGGACTCCAAAAATTAGTAATTTTATAAAATCTCAAGGGTTTAATATTAATTTTTGTTAAAACAATTTTAACCTAAGTGTCTGATACAAATTACAACCAAAACCAGTTTTTATTATACCAACAAAAAAAGATAACTTTAACAGTAAATCTCGAATGAAGAGGGTCTGGTAAAAAACTTGAAGCCTCAACGAAAAAAGCCGAATGCCCTTTTAACGCGCGTAATTCGCCCGCGACCCAGACAACCCTCTTGACGGTGGCGGCGGCATTTCTGCGTAAACAACCGCTCCCGCCCGCCCGCCCGCCACCCTCATCTACAGCAATCGTCGGTGCGTGCGTGCGTGCGTTACGCAATTCCTTCACAGGTGGCCGACGACAAAGGCGCGGCCGCCGAGTTGCGGGGGGCGGGGCGGGGGCGCAGCCGTCCATAAAGAGAGTCTACCCGAGGACGGTAACCCCGCAGCGCTTTGGGGTAGGTCGCGGTGCCAGAAGAGCAACAACACTGTGCATCACTGTTGCCAGACGCATACTACACTGCGCGTCAAAATTAACGCATAACAAGTAAAAAAATCCAACTCTAAAACGCCTTTACCAATCTTTATAAAATTTTGGATAAAAATACTTTAACACGTTGATGGACACAGACAAATTTTTGGCAGGACCTGCTGCGTCACTCGAATAATTCATTCAACTTTTATCCTATCATCAAAAAATTTTACCGGTAACTTGATGATGCCTTTAGGGCTGTATATGGCCTTTAAAAAAGTTTGACGGCTATAGCCGTAATGCCCCACTATGAGATTTAAAAAAAAAAAGGTGTGGTGGGTCATGACGGTCATAACCGTCCATGCTTTTTTCATTTCTACTTATCCATTATGGTAGTATAAAGTGGCTGGTGAACAAATTATACTTTAATAATGACAAAAAGTCTAGATTCAAATTAAAATATTTATTTTTAATCTCAACGGTACGGTATATACCTATAAATATCTATAAATACTTATAAAATACCTATAAATAATATAAAATTTATTTTATAAAAAGAAATTGCGTTTTTAGGACGAGAAAAAACATTTTAACGATAAAAATATAGTTATAGAAGTTATATAGTGATAAAAAATAATATAATTGTTCAAAAACTTATACTTAAGTACTAGCTTTGTTACATCAAAATTTTACTCCACCTCACAACAATTTTTACAACAATTACTATAAAAGTATTTCTCCAAATTGTTGTAAAAATAAAATAAGTGTTAAACACTGCCGTTAAGCAGCGACCAAAATTCACTTCTGCAAATTGTAGCATATTATATTACTTATAAAATGTTGTTTCATTTTTTTAATGCAACCAAATAAATTTGTTCATACAAATTGTAGCAAATTCTCGATATATTTTTGGGGGGTTGGATGAGGGGATAAAGAAAGCCAATAGCACTTTAAAATAATACACGTTTTATTACTGACTCGTATAAAAATCAACATATTAGTCTTAAAAATTAACTTAATGCTAAAAATGCAGTTACAGTTTTAAAATAAATACCCATTTTAGCGACGAATGCAAAAATAAATATTACACATATGGGTGTTTTGGATCGCCCTTATATTGCTGTATTTAAAAATATACAAATATATCTGGTGTATCATTTAAAAAAATATATAATATTTCATGAACGCTCCATTGTTTTGGTTCCGACATGTTCAAATACTATCGGGTCACTTGCTGCTTTGATAACCTAAAAGATTAATTATATAGGGTTGTCAAAAATATTTTTTACACAACCTAAAGAAATATTTAGGCACTCAACAAGACAAAACACACTAATAACCTTAAATCAACTAATCAGAGAAGGATTTTTTTTACTATAAACAGCTTGATTTAAAACTACCACAACGACCCAAGTTTGTGTTTTTTTGGTACGTCGCGACGTACGATACACAAATTTGGGTTGTATTAATACACGCGTTAGTATTGTTGCGTCCTTCATCACAGACTACATGCATTATTGTCACAGTTTGTTTATTTTTTGTTTCACACAAACAATGCAAATCATTACAATGGGGTTAGTTGCTTGTTTTACACATTACCGGTATATTTTGTTACATTTTGCGACAATTCTCTTACAGTAAAATTATGTACTATATTTAATTTAGACCATTTCCATAATTTTGCTACAACAATATTGTAGGACTTAATTTAAAACTATTTCCGTGCTCTCTAAAAATGAAATAGTCAAAATTCTACTATTTGAATTAGTACCAGCATTTTTTACTAATAAAATAGTCGTTTTCACTTTTAAATAGTTATTTTTTACTATGTAAATAGTTAAAGTTTGACTAATTTAAGATTAGTCACCATATTTGACTATTTCTGACAGTTAAAAGTAACTAATTTCTTTAATCGTTTACGGCCAACAACAAAGTATTTGAATTAAATGCATATACCTCTTCATGGTTAAATGACCCATAAAACAAATAAAGATGCAAACAGTTTAGCTCAAAACAGTAACACAAATAATATATAAAACTTTAAAATATTATGAACAATATTTATGGACAAATAAAATTTATTTTTATAAGAGCGGATGACAGCCGACTGGTTATGAGGTTAGGTTGACAAGCTTCTCAAGTGACAGACGTGAGTTCAATCCCAGGCTGGGTCAAAACTTTTTTTAAATTTAAATTTACTAATTTAACTATTTCATTCAGTGGAATTTGACTAATTATTAGTGACTGCTTTTTCACTATGACAATTAGTCAAATATGACTTATATATAACAAAAATAACTAATTATAATTAGTTATTTTTGACTAATTCATTTTAAGAGAGTGTAATTTCTTAAATGGATGTATTCATTTATTAAAAGGCCACTCTAAAACAGTAAGAATTTATTTGACTCAAGGTCAATTCTCTGGAAGGAGCGAATAAACTGTTTTTGAAGAAGAAGAATACCTAATAATGTAAAATGTTTTCGAAGAATGACTTTTTACAATGCATGCATGTGTTTTGTCTGTATTGTGATAGTAAAGGGGAAACATAATATTTTGTAAAATAAATTTTTAAATGTTAAAATTAATATGATTGACTACGTTATATGCCTATAAATTTTAATTAAAAAACGAACTTTATTTATAAATTGAGCGAGTACCTATATTAATTTTAGTCGGTAGAATTTTTGTATGCCTATTGAAAAGCAAGAACAAAGTTAGTCTGCATTAAAATGTTGCAAACGTTCCACTGTGTTCTTGCAAAAGAGGTTAGAGACAGATCCATACGCAGCTATAGAGCTCTAAAATCGGGAGGAGGAGCAGAGGCCTCTGACCCGGCTAGACTGGATGGGGTAGCAGAGCATAGCACCAGTGGCAGGGCAACACCGACAACACCGGGGGCATAAAACACTGCTCGCAAGCGTTCGCCAATATTGCCAGCTTACTTCCTCTAAGGGAAGTTTTTGCGCCCAACCCAGAATTATTGCCATTGTCCTTGAAGGATTCAATCGGGGGTTTGCGTTAACAAAAAATCTTTTTTTTTTTAATTAATTAAGCAAAGTTAATTGTTAAAAGTTTTTAAATGTTTGCGTTAACAAAAAACCTCTTTTTTAATTAACGAAACAATATTATGTTTTTAAATGTTTGACAAACATAAATTTAAAAAATATCAACGCTTACAATGACAATTTATTGTGGTCGAATACTACTAAATTTGGCTCCAGGCAAATTTAACAAACAGTTTATGAATTCAATGAATTAATAAATACAAGTTTGTTAATATTTAAATTGGATTTAGTAAAATTGTAACAAATTTTAATATCTATAATAATGTTATATTTTTAAATTTATATGGTTATAATTTTGTATTTTTGCTTTTTCCTCAAAATGATCACTGTCTTTTAAATATTTAATAAATAAATTTGTGAGGCTTCAGACTTATTCACAAATAATTAGATTTTTTTACAGTTACATTTGAGGCCTGTCATAGCAAAACCGACAATCTCCACTTTTGGTCAAAAATTAGATTTTTGGCAGAGACTGTACTTCAACTAATTATCTATAAGATAATAAAGTTTATGTGCTGCAAAAGGAGCTAAATCCTGCCTAAAATCCTATTTTAAAGATGACATTTAGTGCAAAGTCGACAATCTCCACTGATAGTCTATCTATCAGTGATAGATTTGCAGCAAAGTATACAATATCCAATTCCACCATTAGAAATTTGTATCACCTAATATCCTAACATTTAATGTTCTAACGTATTTTAGAGATTTAATTTTGTGTTTTTTTACTGGTACATACTGTTAAGTTCTATTGCAGTAAATTGCACTTAAAAATATATTTAAAATATGTATATATACGTTTTATTGTTTTAAGAATTATGAAAAAAGTTATCTTGTTTGTTGTGTGCTATTATACCATAATAAGACATAAAGGTAAAGCAAGAAAAGGCTGATAATGTCAAAACATTGCAAGTAAAACATTACGGGGCAAAGTGGGAAGAAGATGATGAGTTGTTGTACTATAAAAACTTTTTTGCACGAGGCAACCTGGTCCCAGATTTAGAAGAAACTCCAGATTTATGTGGTCCAGTTCAGAATTTTCCCACATTGATTGTAAAGTTAAATTTTATAAATCTCCTTAAACGTTTACAACAAAGCAATCTCCAGCAATTCATATCAAAGTCAGCAATCTCCAATTTATAATTATAGATTTCACCTATACTATGCATGTAGTTGTAGTTTGCTACTAGACTAACAACAACAAAATTTCAATATAATATATAAAAAAAATTACAAATCTAGAATTTAAAATACCAAAATCAATTATCTCAATTTACTCAGTTTTAATCTGACGGGAGATTGTTTACTTTGCTCTGACAGGCCTCATTTGTTTTCATCATTTAGTTGAAATTTGGGCGAATGCGCCGGGATAGCGCCATCATTTTACATTGAACTAAAAACTAAACCTTTTGCTGTAAATTATGTATAATCTTTATACATAAATAAATTATTTGAAAACCGACAATCCCAAAAGCAAACAAAAGCGATAACGACGATTGTTAACGTGCAAAATCCCGACTTCCCGGCTTTATTTCATCGAGGAGGCGGTGACTTTGCGAGTACACACACACACTCGCATGGTAACGCATTACGTATTCATTTGTTATGGTTGAGGTGAGTATCGATTCGTCAATGTGGGTGTAAACGGCGGCAGATATTTGTACACACAAAAATACACATGCACAGACACAAACAAACGTAAATACTCTCTGTACTATGCTACAGTACTATGTGTGTGTACGTATACGTAACTGGCTGCAACCTGAGTGGTTTTTGCGTTGATTGAAAAAATTATTTATCCTGAAAACATTTTAAAACATGAAAAATTGTATAAATAAATAAAAAACAAACACTGTTTTTGAGTTTCACGAATTTATTTTAATTTAATTTTACAATTGTTTCGCTAACACAGTAGATTCTTTAGAAAAAAAATCTGAAGAAGCTAATGTGTTGGCTACAGTGTTTGTTTTTTATCTAGTTAAACATTAGCGACATGGAGTTTCATCAAGTGAAGTTCGAAACAATAAAATATAAAAAGTGTTACAATAAATGTTGAACGGGTTGTTTTTTATTGGACAGTACATTCCGGGGGAAGGGGTAAGGGGAGTTGCGTTTATACTTTATATATACATTTTATTTAAGTACAAGTTGTTAATATATACATGCAGTTTTATATAAAACCTTAAAATGAGCTGTGAAAACAAACTAATAGGTTATATAAAACTACAAAGAAAAGATTATGTAAAAAAGGTATGGGAGCCTAAAATAAAGCAACAAAAAACATGCAGTATGTTAAAGTCTCGAGAAGAGCAGAAAACAAAGATAAGAAACCCATAAAAGGTAAAAGGATTGTATTTAAAAAAAAATACTTTAATAACAATACAATTTTGTTTATTTAATAATTTGAATAAATCAATCCAAATATCCCTAGATAATCACGTGTTCGTAATCCAGGTCTAGACGAAAATGACATAGATAGTGTTGGTTGGGCACAGTCAAGATTATCGTTTATTTTTAAAACCTGTGCGGTGAAAGTTGACAAAATTCGCTTTTCAATGTCAGAAGATATGCAATAATTAAAGACATGGTATGTATAGGAGATTTATTTAATTAACTCATATCTTATATATAAGATATGCGTTAATTAAATAAATCTCCTATACATACCATGTCTTTAATTTTTGAAAAAAAATCATGGATTTCTTATTATCATATTATAACATGATAATAAGAAATCCATGATTTTTTTTTCTATGCACTTAAACCTGTAGAATTGGCATATTTATTTTGTTAACATTCACAATACGGTGGTTAGTGCTGCTGACTACAAGCCGAGAGGTCGTGGGTTCGAATCCCACCAGGGGTATGGCTGTTTATTGGTGTTTGTCCTTCGGAGGGGACCCGCGGTCCGTTCCTACCCCTAACCCGCTCAATCCATTCAGTTGGCTTCTGGGACTTCTTAGGAAGTAAGGGTGGAACTAAAAGAGCACCTTTGTATATAAACTTTTTTTTTGTTTAGCAATAATAAAAGATAATATTTGATACGATAATAAACAATGTTGACTACTACAACCTAGAATTTTTTAACAGCGAAATACCTTACCTCCTTAAAATACCTATTTTACTTTTTTTTAATTTAAAAAGTATAAAGCGCCAGTAATAATAATAATAATAATTATTGAAATTGACTCCACCCTAAAAAAAGTACTTCTGTAAAATAGTAGTTATCCAATGGAAAATAACCATATTGTTATGTAGGTTTAAAAAATGTACAAATAAGTTTAACTGGCGTAAGGTATAATTAAATAAAAGTGCATAATAGAAAAATTCTGGGGCACATTAGCATTCGTCGCGACGCTCTTAACGAATCAATCTGGCGCGCCTTGTCATGCTAACACGGCCAGTTTGATTTGTAACGAAATAAAAAACCCATGCACAATGGGAAAACAAAAGCTAGATCGGGAAATGACATTTTGAATGGTTTTAGGAGGAATTACACATGTACAAAATTTTTCTCGAGGTTTTTCCTTTGACTATACCCATTAATATGAATTAAGACCTTTTATTCTTCAAAAGTTTTTTTTTAATGTGTACATTAAAATTAGCAATTAGGTCTACGTAGAACATATCACGTAATCTAACCTTACTTTTGTCCCTGTCCAAAATGACCAAAATATGTAATAAAAAAATTCTAACTTTCTAGGATTTCTTTAATTTCTTAAAATTATCTTAAAATTATTATAGAAAATTAAATTATTGAAGACCAAAAACTCGTTTTTGTGAAAGATGTTAATTTTATAATCAAATATAAATAATTTACTCACTTTTTTTTAACATTAAACAGCGTTTTTAACGCGATTCTATTCATAAAATGCAATTTTGTGAAAAGATATTGACCATTTTACAAAATATTTTTACGGAAAATATTAATTTTATAACATTTATTGCTAGGCCAGAAAAGTCGCCTTTTTCACTTTAACTAATTTTTTTAGTTAAAATTTGACGAATGCGTGTCAATTAACAATAGCCTATAACTTTTTTGTTATTAGGTTTGCGAACATTTTTCATCAAATTACCCAAAAAACCCAGTGCAAATTAGGCTAACTTGAAACGTTCATAACTTTTTGTTTTAAATGTAACACTCTGTATGTTTTTACATAATCAAATAGAAAATTAAAAAATATTTTGAATAATGTAACTATTTTCTATACCTAAATTTAATAATTTCAAAAGCAACTTCTAATGTAGAAGTAGGAATTAAGAAATGCTTGAATGTATAGGAGGGCACTTTAAACATTTAGTAATAAAAAATTTTAAATAAAATATTGTTGGTTTATTTTAATATTTTTTATTTATTGTTACAGTTACGCTTTCTTTTTGTTATTAAAATATTTCATAAAATAAATTTTATATTTTATTATATCCAATGAGCTAGTTCTTTATCTATTGATAAAGCTGAAGGATGTCAACTATAGTTGACAGCTTTGTTGATTTTTTTTTTAAATTAGCAATGTCAATTGTCAATGTTTTTTAAAATTCGCGGACTGATTTTTTAACATTAATTTTTTTCACAAAACACTTAATTAGTCAACAAATTGTTTATAACAACTTGAAAAATTGACGCCATTTTATTTTGAACAATGACAGATTACATGGTAACCATAGATACCGTCAACTCACCTTTCACAGGTTTCTTGATACAAAATAATATTTAAAATTTTGGAAATTGTTAAATATCTCTGAAATTATTAACTTTAGGTATAGGGAATAGTTACATTAATCGAAAGGTTCTTTAATTTAAAAAAATTGTTAAAGAATTGACATGGAATCTATGTATAATTTAAAAATGTAAAAATATTTGGGGTGTTCTATTTGATGGGGTCAAACCGGAAGTGGCATTTTTTTTAATATTTTAGAAAAATAGACCTAAAAACAGATTATAAACGCTTTTAAAATTTCAAATCGATATCTTTTTCCGTTCTCAGAAACTTCCAATGGACCACGAATATGAAACACCGTGTATATCAAGTGGTAGTTTTTAAACTAAAAGCCCAAGATTTGTTTCCAACATATATTGAATATAAGATAAATAAAAATCTGCAGATGTTGTTTTATTAAAAAAAAATAAAGAAATAAAAACAGAAATTATATATTTTTAATTAAAGTAAAATTAAAATTATTATTTTCTTTATGTATCATTTTTGTATTATGTAAAAACATACAATATTTGAAGGAAAAAAATGATTTATAACAAAATAGAGAATTAAAAATCTGTATTGGTTAAAATAATAAGAATGGCTGTATACAAAATTTAAATGACGTCATTTCGTAAAACGTTGAGACACGGGTACGTTTTTTAAACCTTCATTTTTTAAAATCTAATAAATTTTTTTATGGGAGGAAAATCGTGTAAAACTGTGTAATATTCAACTCTTCAGTGAGTCACTATTTATGAAAAAAGATTATAAATGTATGGCCTAGTTTAGAATAAAATTGCGCCATAAAACAATGATAACGTAAACCTCAATTATTTTATTCACGAGAAGACCTTGGAACGATAATTAATTTTAGTATTTGACATAAGGTTTAATAATAAAATGGTCATTGTCGCAACGAACCTGCCTCGAGTGTTAAACAGAAGAGGAGAAAAATAAATATTCATAGCGCCGGTAATGGACTTTTAAAACACATTAAACCAGCACGTTAATTAATAAAAATTTAAAGGCGCATTTAAAAACCTTTATAAACATTTGCGCCGTACAACAGTTAATATAAATGCCATTAAGCACATGCTATTAAGCGAAAATTATTGATGGTTCGAGGTTGGCGGTTTTTATAAGGGTACGGAAAGTTTAGTGAACTTGGCTGGCCAACGGTCATTTCCAGAAAGCCATTGTTGTTCCTACTGCCTACTGTTGATGTCGGCGGGATTTTTTAAGTGCGTTATCGCGTGCCGCCGCCTTTCACAAAACCCTTTAAAAATGCAAATATGTGTCTGTTCGAAGTACAAAAGGGTGCGGAGTGCAAAAAAACCCACAGCAAATAAGAATCATCAATATTACTATTGATTTCGTATTAGAGGGCTAACAAATGACTTTTACCTATTACCTATTCCATGTGACGGGTGGGACACTTGTACTAATTTGTACATGTATGTTTATTCAATTTATATTTTATTATTATAAGCCTTTTATCCATGAAACCCTGATAATTTTAAACATCCATACAACATCTAAACAATCAAAGTTTTTCATATCACTATTTAGTTTTATAGACTTTTTTAGTTTTATAATAGTATATTTAAGCACTAATGTCATAAGACATCATTTTGAGGCACGCGGACAATTTATAAAACGAGCGACGAAGGAGCGGGTTTTGTAATGGACGAGTGCGACATGAATTCTTTATGCTATTTTATCTATTTTGCAAAAAATAATTTTATACCTTAAATTTAATTTGGTCGACAGTCATTGGTTTGCCAGTTAATGTAAAATTCGATTCGCCATGCCGTCCTTAATTTACTTATTTACAATAAGAGGCTGTTAATGTTAAAGAAGAAAAAAAGGATTTTCTTTGGTGTTAAACAAAATTTATTGCCAGAAAAGTCTCGTAAGGACTACAAAAATCATAAAAATATTATAACTAATATGAAAAATATTATGCTGTTTCAAGAATAGCCAACCTATAAAATCAAAATTTTGGGATAAAGAATCTCATTACAGCACCAAAAGCGGTGTTATAATTATATTTTTTTATTGTGAACCATTAAACAATATCAAACTCAACAAATGTATCAAATTTCATAGTGTAATAATTAATAAAGAAAAATAAGTTAATTTCACTTAAAAACATGCCCAGACAACGAAAGATTGTGGGACCAGAGGAAAATTTAACGATATATTGCTATTTTGCAAACTTTACTCACCAGGGCGAAATTGTAAAACTTCTGTTTTGTAATAGAACATATAGGATGTCAAAATGGAAATAATATCACAAATAGAACTTTAAGAGTCTATATAGTAAATTTTTAAGAATTCATATAAGCGATTTTTTTAAACAAAATCTAAGCACGGCACTGGATTCACCACCCCTCAAGACGACCCTTTACTAAATTATATTGAAAAATTTTAAGTATAAAAATGCACAATAATAACTACAAAAATTTATTTTGTCAATTTATCCATGTAAAAACATTAAAATAATATTAAACTAATACATTAGTTAATATAGTTAATATATTAACATGGTACTATTACTATAAGTTTAATTTTATTTCAATGTTTTTTTAGGGATGACAATAAATTTTTGTAGTTATTAATGTGCATGTTTCTACTTAAAATTTTTCAATAAAATTTAGTAAGGGATCGTTTTGAGGGGTGGTGAATCCAGTGCCGTGCTTATATTTTGTTTAAAAAAATCGCTAATATGAATTCTTAAAACTGACATAGTAGGCCTTGTATTTTGTAAATTTATGGCGTTTTTTGTTTTAAAAATACAGTTTATCAAGATCTACACTTTAAAACAAATCCGGTTAAAATCGCACAATAAATAAAGATTTTACAGGGGTGAGTCGCAAACAAATGGGTCACACTGTATCTCTATAAATTATTTTTTTTTCAACAGTTTTTAAAAAATAATATAGATTTTTTTAGACATTTTATGATCGCAAAAAAATTTGCAGGTACCTAATCGAAACAAAGCCGAAGGTATAAGTTTAAGAAATATTGAAAAAGCTGAGTTATGCGAAAAAATTATGTTAGTATTATTATAATATTATATTATATTATTATAATTAAAATCTTTAATACAACTATAGAACTGCAATAACAGAACATAATAATTTAAGTAAACAACAAGGGAAAATCAATATAAATAAAGTAATAATAATAAAAGTCGGAATCACTATCGCTGTCAAAACAACCATTTATTGCAGCTGGCTGCGCAAAATTAATAAAATTTATATTTAATATATTATATATTTCTATATTCGAAAATACGTCAAAACTTTCAAAATGACAGATCACATATTCAAAAACTTTTTTACTATCTAGGCCTAATAACCTTTTAACTAAACTTTTGTTTTTTTGTAACGTATGGGACAAATAGGCATGTCAATTAAAGCAATTAATTTAACAAATAATAACTTACCTTCTTTTGATAAACGTTAAACAAGCTTAACAATAAACACTTATTTCAATAAATGGTAAATTTGACAGTTCTTAAAAAGAGCCAGACCATTAATACAAAGACAACTTATTTACTAAAATAAATAAACGAATTAAATAAGTTCAAGTTAATAAATTACTACTAAATTTTAATTTTAATATTTTGTTTGTATTGTTTTTGTATATTTTAAGCCTTATTTATATTTTAAAGGATAATCCCCTTTTTACCAAAGTAGGACAGTAGAGCAATAAAGGCACGTGTGCCTACTAAGCAAAACAATCTGGGCACAGCTTAGAAATCGAATGGTAACGCAGAGTCCGCAGAACATTTGTAGAAGTCGAATCATAGCAGTTTAATAAATTTAGTTAAAAAGTAATAAATAATAAGTGAAGCCAATCAAATTAGTTTTATTCAGGGTAAAATACCCTGATGTTTTACATCAGAAGTGGGATAGTGATTTCCATGTACAATAATTAGTTTAGTTAAGTTAAATTAAGTTAATTTATAATAAACAAAAGCAGACAAAGAGTGAGTGCATCAAGATGGCAGATGAGTTATCTAGAGTTGAAAATGACAATTTATGTGGTGATGATTTAGATGCAGAAGAAATTTCACAACCTCCAACCCCAAAACGCGTCAAAATGTGGCAAGAAACTTTAATAAATTTAGTTGTGACGCAACAGCAACAACTTGCTGAGTTAGCAAATCAAACCAAGATGGCAATGTCCCAAGCACCTCTGGCAAGGACCACACCTAGTTCATCTGACGAAAATGCGCATGCGTCTTCATCAAGACATGTGTACTCTTTTCATGTCACAAGCTACGATCCCGATAAAAGTGCCTATTCAATCAAAGATTGGTTGGATGATGTCACCCAGCTTAAAAGGGAACTAAATGTAAGTGACATTGTAATGATCGCAAAAGCAGGAGATGCACTGAAATGTCGAGCATACAAATACTTTTGTGATTGGAGACCCATTTCCCGAACTTGGGAAAACTTTTGTAGTGACCTAACTGTAGCATTTCCTGATCGAGAAACACCAGGAGCACGAGCATATACTGCAGCAACTCTTAGCAGTCGTGATTGCGAATCATTGTGTGATTATGGTAACAAAAAAATACGTGCAATAAAAAAATTTCACGATGAACTGCCATGGGATACCATTCTGGGAATGGTAGAATATAATTTAAATAATGCAGAGGCGCAATCAGCAATTAGAATTCAGAAGCCTAGTACAGAACGCGAACTAATGAAATTGTTGAGTGAATACGATGCACGCCGAATCAGCAGTTCTTCTGGAATAATGGAACACAAGCTTGGAAGACACCGAAAAGATCAACGGGATTCAAAAAGTTTTTGTGCACAAAAAGAAACAAAGGTTTTTAAAGGAGTATGTTTTAAGTGCGGTCAACAAGGACATCAGCAAAGCTCATGCCGTAGTGTGCGTAAAGAAAACCCCCGAAAAGAAGTTGTTTCTGCCAATAAAAGCGAATTGTCAATTGTTCCTACTTGTGCGCATTGTAAAAAAAATGGGTCATATGGAAATAAACTGTTGGTATGAAAGTGGAAAACCAAAAAAAGCATTGATACTTAAAAAATGACGTCAACTGAATTTAACACCAATAGCAACAGTGTTCGGTAAAGACGATGCAGTATCATGTAGTTATGTTATTGATAGCGGTGCCAATGTGTCAATCATTAAACGCCCTCTTGTAAACACATTGAACGGTATCTTTAAGCCGAACGAAAAAGTGCACGCGTTGACAGGATTTGGGAACCAAATTGTTTATGCTCTAGGAATGTGTGAACTAATAACTGTGTTGTCGACCGTGACCTTAGAAATTTGTTTTATTGTTGTGCTGGATGAAATAATTCCAAGTGATATTGACATTATTATTGGATGGGCGCGATAATTTTGTCGACGCAGACAAGGCCGTCGAAGACGCTCGAAATCGAATAAACTTTAATGCAAACAAACAATTTTTACGATTTAACGCTACTCGATGCTCTACAAAATTGTTTATTCCTGGTGACGTTGTAGCCATTGAAGATTCACAAATTGCTGGTGGAGGCAAATTAAAACCAAAATATAGAGGACCTGTTCGACAGGTGTTACCAAATGAAAGATATGTTCTGCACAAGAGGACCACAGTTGCTGCCCTTGAACAGCTGAGGCCGTGGCCAAAGGAATAAAAAAATGTAAGTCCTGTATTTAATAATAATAATAAAAAGACAAGATAGTAGCAATCCTACTATGCTTGGGAGGTGACTAAACACCTCGGTGAAAGTGGCAATCCCACTGTTGAGGATGGCAACCCATCCGACAAAAAAAAAACAAAAAAAAAACAAGATAGTAGCAATCCTACTATGCTTGGGAGGTGACTAAACACCTCGGTGAAAGTGGCAATCCCACTGTTGAGGATGGCAACCCATCCGACAAAAAAAACAAAAAAAAACAAGATAGTAGCAATCCTACTATGCTTGGGAGGTGACTAAACACCTCGGTGAAAGTGGCAATCCCACTGTTGAGGATGGCAACCCATCCGAAAAATAAAAAAAAAGCAAAAAAAGAACAAGATAGTGGCAATCCTACTATGCTTGGGAGTTGACTAAACACCTCGGTGAAAGTGGCAATCCCACTGTTGAGGATGGCAAAACCATCCGACAAAAAAAAGACAAGATAGTAGCAGTACTACTATGCTTGGGAGGTGACTAAACACCTCGGTGAGGATGGCAAACCCATCCGACAAAAAAGACAAGATAGTAGCAGTCCTACTATGCTTGGGAGGTGACTAAACACCTCGGTGAAAGTGGCAATCCCACTGTTGAGGATGGCAACCCATCCGACAAAAAAAAAACAAAAAAAAAAAACAAGATAGTAGCAATCCTACTACCCACTGCTGAGGATAGCAATACCATCCGACTTTAAATTAGTTTTAATTTAGATATATTTCAACTTTAAAAACAAAAATCTGTTTCGGTTTTTCTTTTTGCAGAAATAAAAAAAAGAAAAGGAAAAACGGCGCGAGGACGCTCCGAAAACAGGATGGCCGTGTTAGGATAATCCCCTTTTTACCAAAGTAGGACAGTAGAGCAATAAAGGCACGTGTGCCTACTAAGCAAAACAATCTGGGCACAGCTTAGAAATCGAATGGTAACGCAGAGTCCGCAGAACATTTGTAGAAGTCGAATCATAGCAGTTTAATAAATTTAGTTAAAAAGTAATAAATAATAAGTGAAGCCAATCAAATTAGTTTTATTCAGGGTAAAATACCCTGATGTTTTACATGTTTATTTTTAACAAAAAAGTTCAAATTTTCGTGGAATGTCTAATGTGCTTATTTATAAAATATTTGATTTTACACAATATCTGAAAGACCCTAACAAAAGCAATAATCCTATTAATTAATTAATAACCCTTTTTAAGGTTAAAGTGGTTCTGGTTAAACAAGGAACAACTTGCAACAGAAAACATCTATTAAGATTCCTATAGAGTTTTATAAATTCTCGTCTTACACCTTGGATGACATTTTCTTTCCTTCCTGAGCTTTTCTTATTTTATCAAATCCCCGGTTTTATGCAGTTATCATGTTTCCGCTAGTAATTTCCTCTTTCCATTAAATTTCAAAGTCTGGTGTGTTTTTACGTTACCATAAGGTATAAACGCTAAAGAATCATCTTAACAAAACTACAATTTTTAATAATCAGCTGTCAAACGGGTATGTTACAAACATGTGTTTTTAGAAAAGGCCGGAAAATGTTAAAGACTTCGAGAGAAAAAAAAACGTGAAACAATTTGTTGTGTTTTTCGAGAAGAACTTCTGGGTCGAGCTTTAACCGGTTTTCCTATAAACAGTGGAAATCCGAATGACGAAATAAATTGCATACTTTAAATGAATTCTTGACAAACTTTAGTAGTTCAATAATGCTATCCAGCGCCACCAGATGGCGTTCGCGTTGCGAAAATCCTATGCTTCTTTAACGTAAACCTACACTGTTCAAAATTTCATGACCATTTTAACACCAAATTAACACCATACATGGTCTATATTGATACAAACCAAAATGGTGTTAAATAAGGTTTGTTGGTCCGCTGTTTCCACCTATTTAAGATCTCTTTGGTACACTGAAAAAAAAGATTTCTTACATTTAGAATACCAATCATCTTGAAAATATTTTTTTAATTCAAGTCAACTTGCTTTAAAATAAGAATATATATTTCAATTAAAAATATTTAACTTCTTTAAAAAAGAATTTTGTATTTTTGAAAATATTCTAGTATTAAGAAACAGGTTCTTGTTTTAAAAAGTTGCATGTTTTAATTCAAATATTAAATATTCTTGAAGGAAATCTAAGTTGGTTTCTTGGTACAATTGTTAATATTTTTATATCAAGAATACGATATTTTTAATTTTTTTATATTAAGAAATAGATATTCTTAAATTTGTTTATTTGTTTTTATAAACAGTATTTTCTTTTGCCAAGAATACATATTCTTAAAACTGCGTAGAAGTGGGGATGCCGACACATTCCTCTTAAATTTTATGCCTAATTATGCAGTGTTTCTTTGTTTTTGTAAAAAATATATATTCTTGCTTTTAAACAATCAAAGTTTTATTTAAAGAAATTTAATTTTCTTACATTAAGAAAATATTCTTAAAGTAAATCAACGTGAATTAAGAAAATACTTTTCTATTTTAAAGAATATATTCTCTTCGTTATATATGAGACACAGATTGTTTTGAATCAAATAAATTTATTTGATACAAGAATATTTTTTTTTCAGTGTATCAAACACTTGTAGTGTCACACCAAAGCAAAGAACTACCTGAGCTTATATACATTTCATGTAAGTCAACAGAGGCGAGATTTAACATCACGTGATGCACACCGCCTTTGCCGCGATCGGTACATACTTTGCAACCAGGAATGCACGGAAATTGTTTTAATCGTTTTAACAGAGTGCTTTAAGTTGAAGTAACTCTTATTTTACAAACAACATATTTAGTAAACTGAACCATACAGCGAGTTGGTTTTACTAAAGTTTTCTGGGTTAATTTAACCAATTAAAAAAAAAAAATAACTATCTGGTTTAGTACCGTCAAACTAATCGTTGTTTATATTAACCTTCCCACAGTTGATTTAAATAAATACTTATGGGTCAACTAAATTAATATAGTTAAATGAACTATTCCTTTTTTTCTGTGTAGGTGCACTTCTCAAATATTTTTAGATAAACACCGTTTTGGTGTTTGCTGTATATAACATTTTCAACCATAATAATTATTATTATTCATGGTGTTTATATTAACACCACTTGGTGTTGGATTTTGTCACCATTTTAAGATTACTCTTTACACCACAGATATTTTAAACAGTGTACCTTATAATTTAATTTATCTTTAATATGTGTTTTTACAAGCAGCGAATTAATTATTGATCAGTTTTTAAGTATTCTAATGGTTTTATGATTATATATAAGTATACTTGCGCAGTAAGTGTAAAATCAATATGTTATAAAAACAAATACTTCTGCTTCACTTCCGTACTAAATATAAATTCCTTTCGCCTTTGTCTCTTTAAACAGGTAACCGATGACGCATGCAAGACTAAATAATTTTAATTATGTGTACTATTTAAGTCAATGAACCCAATACGGATCCATACAGTAAACCATCTACACAAAGGAAAATATATATTATATATTCATTACTTTTACTTCCTAGTATGTATACGTCTACAAGGGTGGTTTTTAGAGATGCGACTTGAAAAAAAAACGGTCCGTTTTTCTCAGGTTTTTTTTTCTTTGTTTTTTTTCATATTTTAGGTTTTTTTTTCAAGATTAGTCCCATTTGCCTAATTTTTTGTTTCCAGTTCAGTTCATGGACTAAAATTAGCCACTAAATGACATTTAGTAAATGTAAATACAGTCTCGCCTTTTGCACTCGCCTCAACCACCGATTTGACCAATAAGGGCCGCGCTTCTTTTGATTTGGTCTTAAAAAAAGGAACTACCTATAATATTTTTGATTCAGCGCTTGATTTTTCAAAAAGCTACCAAAAGCACTTTTTTCATGATTTTTCAAATTCATGTAGGTATGGAATTTTTTTTTTTTCAAAAAAACAATAGCAAAATCTTGGTGGTTAAGTCAGAACATTCCGTGGACCAAAAAAGAAAGAAAGAAATTTCGATTTTTTTTTATTACGGTATTCGTTAGGATTGAGCGTGGCACGTTTTTCATCTAAAAATCTCAAAACTAGAAACTTCAAGCTTCAAATTGCTTTTTTTACGGCTACAATACGACCATTTTTAACGAAGATACAGCTATCCGAAAAATCGCAAAAAATTTGGAATTTTTTTTTTTATTTTTTAATTTTTTATATTAGTGTAGAAGTTTTACTATATTGCTATTGGTTTCTTATGTGGAAACTACCAAATAATAAGAAATCAGATTTTTAAGTGATTAATTGCAGTTCTTTACATGTCAATAATACTTATAGAAAACTCAACCCTCAGTTAGATAAGATAGTAGTGAAACAAGTGTCATAAAACCTTTCACAGATGGTTTTATGCACACAAGTGTCACTAGACTAAGACAGTATTCTAACTTAATAAGGACCTTTTTGAGCAAAGAGTCAAGTCGCTTTTATACATTTTATTATAAATACACTTTTCTTTACTTTTAATTAATAACTCATTGCAACCTCATCCAAAATAGTCTCGGTCAAAATTTTCAATAATGAAAAATGTAATATATTCTACATTTTAGTTTATTATTAATATACATTTTACTCAAAATTTTATTTTGAAA
The DNA here is from genome assembly GCA_921294245.1 of Brassicogethes aeneus. NCBI lineage: Eukaryota > Metazoa > Arthropoda > Insecta > Coleoptera > Nitidulidae > Brassicogethes > Brassicogethes aeneus. Next base: position 52,026,744 of record OV121135.1, read on the forward strand.
AATTACTCAATTTTTTAAGATTGATGTTATTTATTGACAGAATATGCTTTATTGTAGCGGATTTGAAATTTCAATTTTTTTTCAGGTTTTTTTTTTCAAATCTGAAAATAAAACGTTTTTTACATCTCTAGTGGTTTTAAATATTTTGTCTCCACAATTTCTTTTTTATTCTGACATTTAACACTAAAACAAGAGACAAGAGACGAATTAGAATTAGAATATAACTTTTTTATACATTCAAGATGAAATTCTCGCCAAACGATAAAGTTTGGCGTCCAAACGTATGGCGAGGCCGGGTTTCAGACTTGCCAGCAGCCACTTTTAACTTTTCGGAGTCTGCATGTGGAGGGAGCCGGTGCAAAAAGAAAAGCCTCGACGGCAGCATCCCCCCACGGATCCGGGGAGCGACGAGGGGGCACGCGCGCGGCGAGGGGGGCGCTATTGACCTGTCGCGGTCGATAGCCGGCGTCTGGCGCCGTACGAGCGTCCTGGCGGCGTCAATGGATGACGTCATCGGGCGGCGCACATGCGGCCAAGTCCGGGTTTCCAAGTATATCAAATTTTAAGTTTAGAAAGTTAGGTTATACCATAATTGAACGGCTTTCTGCAGAATGGGACCAACCCACACCATGATGAAACTGAGAAAAAAGCTATCAAAGATTTTAATAATTTTGAAATTACCTGTTAATTTTATGCCGATTTTGGGCTTACGGAGGTTTAAGGGATATAATTTAATAATTTCATCAGGTGGATTTTGTGATGTTATGTGTAAGGGTGACGAAAAAAATGGGCTTTTGTTGGTTGGTTCCTTTCTGCAATTTATGAAAACTACTATCTGATGTATGTATGTATTTAAAGAAAAGCGACAATTATTTATTTCCAAACAAAATACAACTTATATTACTATTATAATGGTAATATGAATTAATTTTGATTCTATTTGAAATTCGTCCACATCATCTTCCAACCCCACCTCATCTTGTAAGCTACCAAAAAAATGCATCAAGACTTTATATTTTGCAGAAGCAGGAAATCTTTAAAGACTTTGGTAGTGGGTCTACCAGCCTGCTTTTTTACAAAAAAGATCCAACCCACTTGCAGATATTCTACAGATTCTAATTCTGGATTAGGAATCCAAACTATTATTGAATGTTGGTTGGTTCAATGATTAATAGATTTCACTACACTTGCATTTTGGCTATGACCTATTTTGCAGATAAATTATACATACTTAATTAGTTCATAGGCTAAATATCTCGATCTTTTTGGTTTTGTGGGTTGGTTCCTTTCTGCAGAAAGGCGTCCAATTGTATTTTAAATTTTTTTTTATTTTTATTAACATATGGAAAATGGTTAATGGTATTCAGTAAATATCGGGAATTTTCGTTTTTTGAAACAAATATTTATTTATTCGTCTACATTAATGTTGTCGCCTTCAAAATGGTCCCCATTGGATATTATGCACATGTGCCAGCTATTCTTCCAATACTCGAAACACTTCTAAACACGATCTTTGGGATAGCCTTTAGTTCTTTCAGCGATGCGCTTTTAAATGTTTAAGGTTCTCTTTATTTTTGGGAATAGGAAAGTCAGACAGAGGCATGTCTGGCGAATATGGAGGCTGATGCATCATTACAGTATTGTTTTTGGACAAAAATTTTGTTCAAAATTTAACAATTTTAGAACAAATTTTGCTGCCACGCGTTTCATACCCAAAACATTCGAAAAAATGTCATGGGGTAAGCCAATCGATATACCAACATCATCAGCGACTTCTCTGATGGTTTATAACCATTTCTTCCACTTTTTCCATGTTTTTATAGGTTGTTAATGTGCTTGTGCGCTTGTTCGTCATCTTCAACGTCTTCACGGCCATATTGGAAACTCTTATACCACTTGTAAACTCTTGTTTTACTTATAGCAGACTCACTATAGGCTTTTGTTAACATTTCACAGAATTTATTTCATTTTTTAAGCAAAATTGGATACAAATTCTTTGATCCATTTCTTTTAACGAACGAAAAATCGCCGAGCTCATAAAACACGTCTAACCTTAGCGGCTGCCACAGACAAAGTAAACAATGAAAACAGCTAAAGTTTTTATCATACTTCGGGGGCATGTATACCAACATAATAAAGAAAATTTTATGACAACCGGACCCTCCGAACCCGCGAAATTTAACAATTCCCGTTATTTTCTGAACACACCTCGTATATTTTGTTGTGAGCATAAAGAATTGCCAAAATTGAATAAAATGGCATTTTACTACAAAGACAGAAAGCTGCAGTATATTAAAGAGTAGCGTTTGCCCAAGAAAATACTCGTTTTACTATTCCACAAGAAAAATTCTAAATTCTTAAGAATTTAGGTAGGTTTCACTTATATTCAGAATACGCTAGTGTTGAATTTGACAATAGCCTAAAAATTGTTTTAAGATTAAGCTAGATTTCATGATCAAGTATTTAAAAAACTACTTATTATTATTGGGAAAACTGCAATTTATTTTCAAATATTTCTTATACTTATTTAAAAAATAACCCGATTGTTTTATTAACTACTATTACCACTCTGATTTATTTTATTTTTGTTCAAGAAATATTCTAGCTTCAATGTAAACAATACTTTTACTGAAAATATGTAGTTTATTTATTATGATTTAAATTTGGGGTTTCTTGCTTTAAGTATTAGGTCGTTCCCTTTTAGTACCTATGGGTAAAATTTATTTTAAATAAAACGAATTGATTTTATATTCAAATATAATAATAGATGGAAGCTAATTGCACTAATGTCGCTTGACTATTTACACAAGTTTGATATGTGAAATACGGTAGATATGTACAAAAAAAACAAAGCATTTGTATAAATACATTCATAAATTTATTTTAGTAAAACTAACAAAGTGGTAACTATATTGAGGCAGTAGGTACTGCAGAAGGTATTGCATCACATTTTCGATTCGAAATAAGCGTTCTAGCGTTGAGTGAGAACTAGCAAAAAATGGCCCCAAACCGTTTGCAAGACTTCAGATCGAAAAGCGTAGTTGCTCAAGCCACTAAACCAGCCTCAAACCGTCAGAAATGTAATGCTAGAACAAACATATTATAATAAATAACGGTTTGTTTTTCCCCATGCAAATAGTACCCAAAATTATAATTTTTTGCATTGGTATTTTTTCTTGTTTATTTCCATTGCGCGTTATTAAATAGAAATAAAAAATTAAACTTACCTTCAAATATTAAAATTAATAATACCAAATTCCATTCTTTAGCACACTAAAGTCAAAAACTGGAACTCCCAGCCCTTTTTTATGTACTACAGGTTAATTTACGTTTTGCATTTCATTTAAGAAAAATTATACTCTCTTTAAAAATAATGTTATTTTGTTCATTAAAATACCATTGTCTCAAAGTAATCTAATGTTATAATAATTATACAAGTATAATTTAGTGGTATTGCAATAATTAATATATTTAATTAAAATCTTAATTGAGTTTTTAATTGAAAAATTATATGGATTTCAAAAGAAAAAACATTTTTACTTAATTTAATAACAATCCTTTATTTAATAAAATATATTTTTTATTTAAATAAAAAATACTTAAAATGAATATTAAAAGGGTTGAAAATTAACATTAAGCAAATACTTTAATGAATAATAAAGTATTGTTTTACTAAGTAAATTATTATTGGGTCAAATAAATACTATTTTTGGATATGGAAATGTAATTTTTTTTCTTGTAACTTAAATGTATGCTCTCTAAAAATGAATTAGTCAAAAATGAATAATTGTCATAGCGATATAGCAGCCACTATAGTAATTATTATAATAATTATAATTATTATTGTTATAATTATTATAATGCTAATAATTCTCGTTCAATGTAAAATTGTCGTCTGAATACGAAAATTTCGATAGAAAAGTAGAACAGTTTTTGAGATATAGTAAATTTTCCATATACTATGGAATTGACTATATCTTAAAAACTGCTCTACTTTCATAATTTTTGACGGTATTTTCGGATCCAGGGGACAATTTAACATCAGAATTGGCTGTTAAATGTTGGGGATACCATGGTATTACATGGTTAACCATGGTATAAGTGAAAAACTACTAATACACAGTAAAAAAAATCAACCCCAAGTAAGCAAGTATGATTAAACACTATAGCACCTAAGATAAAGTAATTTTACACTGTATTAAAAAGTGGTAATTTACCTAAAATCGTGTACTTCTACACTTCCTGGGTAAAATCCCACTTTTGTTCAGTGTAAATTAACACTACTTTGGAAAAGTTATAATTTTAGAAAGGTACACTGAGAAAAAGAAATATTTATTATTAAGAAATCAAAACAGTTGCGATTTTTTTAAAATATATGTTAACTATTAAAAAATTTCTTAATCGTGAACAAATTATATACTAATTATTATAATATATATAATTATATATAACATATATAACATCGTCCGGTGATTGTATTTCAGACAAATAAAGGATAAAGTTGTCTTTGAACTGTGATATATTAACAGTTAATATACCTAAATTCGAATAAAACGTTTAACATTTGTCAACATAATTTTAAATGCAATATGCGCAAGCATGTGACGTTGCCGTAGTTTTTTACAAAATGGAATTTCTTAGACCCAAATTAATATTTCTTTCGCCATATCCAAATCAACGATATGTTAATAGTTAACGTGCCTCATTATTCTCTCAGTGTACTTTTGCAAACTTCTAGTGTAAATTAACACTATTACTTGAGTAAAACCTATTACTGGTAGTGAATAAAACGAAAAGGTAAATAAAGAGAAACATTTATTTGGAACAAAAATCTATGACAATTATCAAAAGGGGTGCCTTTTAAAATATAATTTTTTATTTGAGTCGTATGGCTGGCTTAAGCAAAATGGTTCCTTAAAACGTAAAAGTTTTAGATCAACGCAATGAATTATCTTGAGAATTTATCAGTAATCCATGTTATAAAAAATGGGTAATCCCATTGGTAGAGATGCGTCAGGCGGCTGTATAGCGGGGATTTACCACACTTGTACAAATTTTCCATAATATTAATGAAAATGTAGGTATAGGTTAATATAACAACCATTGAAAATAAAAAGTAAATCAAGTGTTATTGAGTATTAAGGCCTAAAGAAAAAGGAAGTATAATATTTACCAAAAAATAAGAATGTCCTCTTATGGATTCACCGTAATTAAAATCTAACTAAACAAAAATGCCACACTTCCACAACTCTGTATCTCCGGATATGCACTGCGTAGGTAGATAGGTACCAACCAAACATATTAAAACGCATTTCGGTTATTACCAGTTTTTTCAGTCTATTTTGCCACTATTGGTGTAATTTAACTTTAATTGTGATACAATGTGCACTAGTAGTGTAAAGAAAAAAGAACTCTTAGTAACAACAAAACAGACAAAGAAATTGGCATGCAATGTAGTGTACATTTTGTCACTATTTAACACATTAAGGGGTAATAAACACTCGCATTAAGTTTTTCTACCCTTTTAATTTATTTTAATAATAAATAGTGTGAATGTACCAATGAATAATGTTCATATTCTTTAAATGTGTTTTATAAAGTTAATAAGCACTAAATGCTACCTAGTGTATTTTGTAGTGTAACTTTTACACTTACAAATCAACTCTAATATTTTTACCCCTACACTAAAAATTTACACGGGCAAAATTGTTTACTGTGTAACTGTAGTAACTATAGTTATTTTTGACTAATTAATTTTTATCAATATTTTATCAATATTTTTAACCAGCCTATATGATCTAATACAATAAAAAAAATTCCAAATTTTAATGCCACTTTGGATATAACATTTTCGAAAGTCAAGTAAAAATATTAGTTTCGACAACTTGACAAATAAAAAAAATATTTAAAAATCTCGGACCAATTAAAAAGCGACTAATTACGCGGGACTTCAGTCTAAGCGGATAGCGGTCCCGTGTCCCCGTCGGCTGTAAGGGGGGTCTCAGACCGCGCGCTCGTGTTCATGTTCATTCAAAAAGCCGCTCTCTTTTTGCCTTTTCGAGGCTGTCGTCAAGCCCTGAACGTGCGAAGAGTGCTTTAATTGAATTTCGATTCGCGAGATTTGATGTCAAATAAAAGGAGCGGCAGGAGTAGATACAGATTAAAACCTGTTACCATTAGATGGGCGTTTCTCTGTAAACTGGGCAACTCATTGTCTCAAGCTAATATTGTTTAGAAAAATAACAGATCATAAATATTTCGTAGATAACTTCAAAAGATGATAACCTAATCTACCTATGCTCGACGTTCAAAATCCAATAAAATAAACTTTAATGTATCAAAATCGTTTTTATAGTCCTTAAAAACCAGTCCCCTGACGTGTCACCAAAGCAAAATGGTCACTTCAGACTAAATTAATTAAAGACAGTAACTATTGGAATCAACCTAATTGTTTAATTATTCAACCAATATTGTTTGCTTGTTACTGTGACTTATTTATTTTTTATAATTATTATTTTGTAATTCTAAAAAAGTCATCTAAACTTTGTCTCCGGATTTTATAAACAGTCCCCAGTATAGATTTTTCAGAAAATGCTCAATGTTTTCCAAAGTAATAGGAATATTTTTGGTTCATCTGCCGTATACTAATAAATATACCGATATTTAATCCTCGAATAACATTTATTAAATACAACAAAAATATAACAAAAAAACTTGCCTAGACAATTTCTTACTTCAAGTTGCCCAGTTTACAGAGAAACGCCCAGATATTTTGAGACATTTTATACACAGTAAAAAAAAATTAACTCTAAGCAACACTGATTAGAGTTCACACAGGTCCACACTAAATAGTGTTGTTAATTTGTAGTGTAATTTTCCCCAAGTAAGCAAGTGTGATTTAACACTATAGCAATGAGGATAAAGTAATTTTACACTGTATTAAAAAGTGTTAATTTACCTTAAATCGCGTACTTTTACACTTCCTGGGTAAAATCCCACTTTTTGTTCAGTGTAAATTTGGAAAAGTTCTAATTTTAGAAAGGTACATTTACTCTTTTGGTGCAAACTAGTGTAAATTAACACTATTATTTGAGTAAAACTTATTGGTGGTAGTGAATAAAACGAAAAGGTAAATGAAGAGAAACATTTATTTGGAAAAAAATCTATGACATATTTATCATAATCGGTGAATTTTAAAATATACACTGCGCGTCAAAATTAACGCATAACAAGTTAAAAAAAAATCCAACTCTAAAACGCCTTTACCAATCTTTATAAAATTTTGAATAAAATACTTTAACTTATATCTCAATTTACGTGTTCAAGGAAAAAACTTTTATAGGGATTTTTTTTTAAGTAAATTAAAAATATGCTGTGAAAGGCCGTATTTTTGTTAGTATACCCAGAAAATTTTGTACAAATCAAACAAAAATTCAGCGCTTCAAAGTCGTCAAAAATGACCACTTTTCAGCAAAATAATCGAAAAGGGGTAATTTTTACCGACTTTGAAGTAATGTATCTTCGTTACTGTTCGTTTGATTTGTACAAAATTTTCAGGGTATACTAACAAAAATACGGTCTTTAACATCATATTTTTTATTAAGTTAAAAAAAATCCCTAAAAGTTATTTTTGAAACGTTTTTTTATTATTATGTAATTAAAAGGGCTTTAAAAATATTTTCTCGAAAAACTCTCGAACACGTAAACTAAGATATATCTTATAAATAAGTTGAAGTATTTTTATACAAGATTTCATAGTTAGAGGGCAGTGTTACACTGAGATGTAAAAAAACGGTTTTTTTTCAGATGTGAAAAAAAACATGAAAAAAACCTAAAAAAAATGTTTTGAGTAAAATGTAGAATAGGTATATTACATTTTTCATTATTGAAAATTTTGACCAAGACTAAAAAATCTGATTTCTTATTATTTGGTAGTTTCCACAATAAAAAACCAATAGCAATGTAAAACTAATACAAAAAATTAAAGGATAAATTTTTTGCGATTTTTCGGATAGCTGTATATTTGTTAAAAATGGTCGTATTGGAGCCGTAGAAAAAAGCAATTTGAAGCTTGAAGTTTATAGTTTTGAGATTTTTAGATAAAAAACGTGCAACGATCAATTCTAACGAATACCGTAATAAAAAAATCGATTTTTTGGTTCACGGAATGTTCTGACCACCAATGAAGAAATGTTCTATAAGAATTTGCTATTGTTTTTTGAAAAAAAAAATTCCATACTCTATATAAATTTGAAAAATCATGAAAAAAGTGCTTTTGGTAGCTTTTCAAAAAATCAAGCGCTGAATCAAAAATATTATATGTAGTTACTTTTTTTAGGACCAAATCAAAACAAGCGCGGCTCTTATTGGTCAAATCGGGGGTTGTGGCGAGTGCATAATGTGAGACTGTATTTACATTTAATAATTGTCATTTAGTGGCTAATTTTAGCCCATGGAAACATAAAAAATTAGGCAAATGAGACTAATCTTGAAAAAAAAAACCTAAAATGTGAAAAAAAAATTTTTGAAAAAAAACCTGAAAAAAACAAAAAAAACGGACCGTTTTTTTTCAAGTCGCATCTCTAGCAGTGTATATACATATTATTATATTATAATTTTATATTTGGGTACAATTAACCAGCTGCCTGAGTCGTATGGCTGGCTTAAGCAAAATGGTTCCTTAAAAAGTAAAATTTTAAATTAATACAATGTTTTACTGGCTGTTAACTTAGGTAGGAGCCTCACAGGCTATAAATATTTCGCCTGTGTTCGGTCGATTCTCAACGCTGTAGTTGGTAGTACACTTGTAATAAGACTTGCCTTCATCACTTCACTTTCTAGACCAAAAAGCAGTAAAATTCAAAAGGTTAAATTTGCTCCAAAACATAATATTTAACCTCTTTTTACCCCTTCCTCTCAAAATTTGACACAATTTTCACATCGAGCATCAATATTAGTAGTCAACATTTCATACCATTTTTAAATGATGATTATGATAATAATCATGATATTTTATTACATTTACAGATTTAATACGAAAATAATTAACATTAATTAAAAACACTGCAGGTATAATGAATAATGATCACAATCTCTCTTTCTGAACAAACACTCGACTATCCCTGTAATAATGCTTACAACTGTTAAGGCTCTCATTAAATTGAGCGATTGCAACAGAGTGCGATTTTTATTTCCCTTCCTGTATGAGATCACTTGGTTTTCCTGTCAAGGCCCGTATAGCCTGCATCGACTGCCGCAGCAGCAGAAATGATCATCAAAGGAAAAACCTTCGCGGCAATTACATTCTAAAACAAGCACTCGAAAAAAATGCGGATTAATCGCGATGCAAATGAAATCATTAACGTTTGCGATTCGAGTGCATCTTTTGATTATTATTCGTACCTCGAAAACGAGTTCGCTGTGCATAAATTTTAACTATCGGCAATTATATGTATCTTAACCTTAACCAACCTCAACGAAATGTTGCCTACATCTAAAAGTATTTTTATAAAAAGTGTACTTTTATCATTATCTTCACACACTGTTTAAAATATCTGTGGTGTAAAGAGTAATTTAAAATGGTGTTAAAATCCAACACCAAATGGTGTTAATATAAACACCATGAATTATGGTTGAAAATGTTATATACAGCAAACACTAAAACAGTGTTTATCTAAAAATATTTGAGAAGTGCACCTACACAGAAAAAAAGGAATAGTTCATTTAACTATATTAATTTAGTTGACCCATAAGTATTTATTTAAATCAACTGTGGGAAGGTTAATATAAACAAAGATTAGTTTGACGGTACTAAACCAGATAGTTATTTTAATTTTTTTAAATTGGTTAAATTAACCCAGAAAACTTAAGTGAAACCAACCCGCTGTATGGTTCAGTTTACTAAATATGTTGTTTGTAAAATAAGAGTTACTTCCACCTAAAGCACTCTGTTAAAACGATTAAAACAATTTGCCGTGCATTCCTGGTTGCATAGTGTGTACCGATCGCGGCAAAGGCGGTGTGGATCACGTGATGTTCTTAAATCTCGCCTTTGTTGACTTACATGAAGAGTATATAAGCTCAGGTAGTCTTTTGCTTTGGTATGACACTACAAGTTGTTCGATGCTAAAAAGACCTTAAATATGTGGAAACCGCTGTCAATACTTGAAGTATATTTTAAGTTGGTGGAACGCACTAAAAACATTATCTCTAGCGAGTTGAAGGTTCAATTTTCTGGAATAATACCACTGGTAATATACTAGTAATGCATCAAGGAACTTTCTGTTTCCTTTTTTTTCTGTGTAGTATGATTTAATTTGACCAAAAACACATAATATTTAACACTGAAAAGGAGTTCAATTTACACCAGGTAAAATTTATTTTAATACTGTGTGAAAGTTAAATTTACACTATTTTAGTATTTTAATATACACTGGACCAACGAACCATATTTAACACCATATTGGTTTGTATCGATATAGACCATGTATGGTGTTAATTTGGTGTTAAAATGATCATGAAATTTTGAACAGTGTAAGCGACATCATGGGTGGGTATACATAATGTCCTTTTATATCAGAATTGGCATTAATATTTATTATTAGGAATCATTACGCATTAAGATACCGATGCACCCATACCTGCAATTCTGAGAAATCGACGTCAAACCTACACATTCCGGAAATGCAACGCATTCCATACTATCTACTGTTTTAAATTATGTTGAATGCAGACATTAAATTTATTAACTTGTTTTAAGAATTTTATTGTCTTTTTTCTTCAACAACAGATTTGGCGAATTTCAATCGAGATTGTTTGATTTGATTCCAGGTATTGTGGATTTGCTAATTTCTCCTTATATGACAATATTAATATTATAGAGAAACGGATAGGTTCTTTTGTAATGATAATGAAACTAATTTTGTAAGCGATTAATAAAATAATATTATTTAACTTAAATTTAAAATTGTTATGGCTATAAAAAAATGTACCATCTAAGGTACCTTTTTTATTAAATTTTCAGTGTCTTATTGGGACAAAAACCTACGATTTGTCAAAGTAATGACATTATTTTTATTTACAGAATAAACTTTTTTTACTGTTAATAAAATTCTCATTTACTATAATGAAGCAGCATATAAAAAAATGTTCATCCAAAAAAGTATTGGTATCATACTGTCATGTCAATAAGAAATACTTTTTGTTTATATTAAATCTTTGTCGAACTTAAAATGTTTTTGTTTAATCTATAGTTGCGTGTGAATTGCGCTTACATAAAGTAATGCGCAGTTGTTATAGTAAAATTTGTTCATTTTACTATGGAATGTTTGTCTTTTTTAAATAAACTATCGTTGTAATTCAAATTAATTTTATTTCAGTTAGAAAATCTTTGTTAATAGCTTACGTTAAGAACAATAACAAAAATATTTTATTGCTATAAAAAGACTTTTTTAATATTTACTATGGTTTTGAAATGGTAACCAAATTTTTGTTATTTCCCTTAAAAAGAGGGGGAAAGGGCCAGTGCTCTCCTTGGTGAACATAACTTTATAATCCACAGTCTGTGTTGATTGATTTAACTTTTGCGAGTGGTGTGGTAAAATCTAGCATGATAAAAATATCAAAAGGATCTCAGTAAGAAAATTAAAATTTCGACGTTTTTTAAAAGAAATATTTAAGGTCTATTCTATAAACGAAGCAAAAGTGAGTTCATATTTTTTTATTTTGAACACCATATAATATGAGTTAATTTTTTTGTTTGACCATTGTTACAATGAAAATAGTTTATTGAATTAACAATTAATTTGTTGTTAAATTTACATAAATTTTATTAATATTATAAAAAGTTTTATTTTGAACGAAAAGGGATTTTTTTCATAAATAATACCATTAGGGTTTCATTAATACTACAAAACGTTTTTGTAAACGGTATAGAACTGTTTTTTTTTGACAAATAATAATAACTTTATTTATCAATGCGTTTCTGCATCTGTAAGAGTGTTATTTTTATAAACATAACGTAAATTTACTTTATAATTAATGCAAATGCTATTACTGAAAGCAGCGTTTGTAGATAAATAATTTTTATAAAAATGATCTTTTTGTCGTAACAAAAGCAATAGTTGGACGAATCTTTACTTTATTAAAACAAACTACTTTTTTATTATATTTATTAAAAAAAAATCTGAGTGTATTAGTGATACTATTCCATATTTGATCCCTTTGCTCTACCCTCTTCGTATTTCGGAAATCTCCTTCTTTTCTCACAACTGTACAAGTCAAACTAAAAGAATCAATGGTCCAGGGACCGTATGCAAAAACGTTGATTAATTTATATTAACTGATTTACGCATATCCACTGATTTAAGTTTAAACCAATTTGACAACATCGCAAATTTTAAATCTCTGTAAGGTTCGCAGAAAATAAGTTGAACAGGATCTAAAATTTATAAGTATTTAAAAAAAATTAAGACAAATATTTTTTTAAACACAATTTTGTTTTTATTTTATAATCCTTTGCCCATGTTAATTATTTTTATTTATAAATTTAATTTTTTAAGTTACAAATTTATTTAAAAAAATATTTATTTTTATTTGCTTATTAGTAGTAGTATTTTTTTTAATTATCTAGGTATCAATAAATATTTTCACTCAAGCTCATTCCCAATAAACATTTTTGTGTTTATAGTGGTTGCCATAAATGTTATATCATCAAAATTATAAAACCTACATTTCTTAATTTGGTTACAGAAATATTTATATCGCTCCTATATACCCCTTAAAGAGCTTATTTGGGGAGTTTATAAAGGTTATTGGTACCTATTTTAGTAACACTATAAAACCCAAGTTTTATAACTGGAGATAACAGGAATATTATGGAAACCACTATATAACTTGCTAGAGAACTGCTACCGGCTTTTTTCCTTCATTTAATTTTTCACTCTCCCTCAGGCACATTTAAAATATATATTTCTTCAAAGGTACGCTATCTTTCTTATTGTCATCTTATTCATTAACTTGTTTAAACCACGTGAATATTTTGAGAAGCCAAGTATGGCGAAAATATTAATGGTATATAATTTAAATCTAAAAATGTTTACTCAATACGACTTAAAATGTAAAGTAATTTATTGTAAACATGTAAACAAAATATTTTTTTAAATACATTAACATCTTTATTTTGCTTACATTAAACAAAGTGTTGCATTTTTTACATTTATTTTATGTAAAAAACAATCATGGCGAAAAGAATGTATCAACCTTGAGCCCTCTTATATTGCTCATGGTAAATTTATATAACCTAAGGTACTAGTTCAGTTTTATAGAACTATCTAAGTTACTTAAAGTGTTATTAATAATTATATAATTTTGAACTCTTATAAATATTGTAGTAACTGTCGTTACTACAAGTGATGTTATAAAACTTTTGATAGGCAACCGCTCAAAACTCAGGTTTGCCATTTTTGCCTGCAGTATTAATGTTTTTAACGCAATGTTTATTTCACAATTAGTTTATTTCACTAAACATTCGATTTAATCCACTTTTAAAATTTTTAACAAAAATTATGAAAAAGCGTTGCGTCGAAAGCCAACACTATTTTTGTTTCAATTATTATAAATTTTGTTTTATTTACAGTAACCTTATATGACCAAAACTAGTAAATTAAGTGGTGATTTTATAAAACCTTGTTATACTGTTATATAATTTGACAAACCTTATATAGCCTTTAATCGTTACCATAAGTAGTACAAATTGTTTATTGGGTTGTTAGGGGTAATTTTTTTACAATGAAACCAAATAAACCTATAAATCAATTGATTTCAAGCATTCAGATTTTTGGTCAGACAAAAAAAACAGCAAAAAGATATTTGATATGATTAACATAATAGAGTTTCTGCATACTCTTAGGTTAGCGTTAACATTTAACTTAACACTTAAAAATATATCTTGTGAAGTCTTTTAAGTGGTACCAACAGTCCTACTAGGCCTCCTTTCTTAACAGTCGTTTCATTGTTTCAGGTTACCTCCTGACCAGGGTGGAAGGTAAGATAGGTTCGCCGGAAAAACCTCTCAGCGATCTGGGTCTGATCTCGTATCGTTCCTACTGGAAGGACGTGCTCCTCAACTACCTCTGCTCGAGGGCGGGTACCACGCTGAGCGTGAAAGACATCAGCCAAGAGATGGCGATACACTCGTACGACATCGTGTCCACGCTGCAAGCGTTGGGCATGATGAAGTACTGGAAAGGGAAGCACATCATCCTCAAGAAGCAGGACGTTCTGGACGAGTACGTGGAACGGGTGCAACGCAGGGGGTCCTTGCTGAAGGAGGTGGATCCCACCTGTTTGAGGTGGACGCCGCCGCAACCTGCGTCCGTATGAAAAAGCATCATTCTGAACAGGAGGCATCACATCAGGCTGTTGACGAAGTGATGCCGACTGTCAGAAACTTGAAATCTGATGATTTATCTGGAGCCTATGAGGGCTTTGTTGCAAAAAGAAGAAGCTGTACATATTTAATAATTTGTAAGAATGATTTTTCTACTATTTATCGCGAAAATGTTGTTTTTGAATATCACTGTGATAGTTTTAGAAACTTTTTTTCCTAACATTGAGTACTCAGCTTAGTTTAACTAATTTTGGGCCGCTGATTTCAAAAATGTAATTTGTTTTTCTCTATGACGTCTAGGATTTAAAATAATTTCGTGATAAAATTCTCTGCTCAATCACCTCAAAATGTAAGTCTTTTCATTGTTTATTAAATTATTTTATCTTAAATTTTTTTGTGAATGTACTGAAGTAATTAGTATACGTCAAATAGATCATAGTTACCTTAACAATATGATATTTTAAAATTTTAATGTATTTTATGTAAACAACCATTATTTGACATTTTTTGTCGTTTATTTTAATTATTGAATTGAAAGGGCAACTAAGTAAACAAGTATTTTTATCCAAATTAAGTCAAAATTTAATGCATTGCATAATTTTGCTTTTTTCTACCTTAAATTTATTAAATCGTATCAAATATCGAATTGAATTATAGTATTATTGTGCTTAATCCTCATCATCGTCGTACATCTTTTGCTGCAAATTCCAGCAAATGTCTTCCACCAATGAATCCAACTTCTTTCCGCTATACCCATCTACCTATGCTCTAGATTTGCAGTTACTTGGTGAAATCGTTCTCCATGTTCATCAGTTCGGCAAATTTATCAGGATGAAAAAAAAAATGTATTTTAAATGACATATTAACGTTATTTTTTTACAAAACGGAGAGCATTTTTTCAATGAATTGGCGCCAATTTTAGGCCCGATATGAACCAAGAACATTTTCAATGACAGCTCCCATATGCGACAAGCTCGTCAACTTTGAAAGCTTTTTTAAATGCTTGATTTTTCATTAAACGTCGTATAAGGTCCATTTAATATTCCTGCAAAATTAAAGTAGTATATCTCATAAAATTTTGTAATGAAATATTGCGTTGGTTTTTCTTGGGCGTAAAGGTACAGCAAAAAAAAACAAAACAAGTTTACAACAACATTAAGGTTCGTCTCCTTTCTCTGCCTCTTCCATTACCACTTTCATTTCCTGCTCTTTTTTCATTTTTGGTTCTTAAAATCACTTTCAAGTAAAAATACAATTTAAAGTTTAAATTTTAAATGTCAAAAATTAATAGATGCACTTTAATATGTTTGAACGATAATGTAGATAAAGGCGCCTTTATACTTCAATTCGATATTAAATTTTGATAAGACTTAGGGGCATTCCACCCGCCCGTCACAATTAAAAATTGTGAGTAAAAACCACAAGTTATTAAATTAATATTCTAGAATATTATTTTTATTGTGCTTATAACTTATTAAAAGCATACACAATTTTTAATTGTGACGGGCGGGACAAAAATTCCCGCGTAACGTGGAATGACCCCTTAATAAATAAGATTGGAGATTGAAGTTTGGAGTACTTTAGGCATAATGTGAATAAAAAAATATCAAATAATAGTCGAAGAGTAATGTTTGTTATACCGAAACCCATTTACTTTGTTGCCTTTTCAATTTAATTAATTAACAAAACTTTCAAAAAATCATACTTTTTAACCAAAAAAACATTATAATTTTAGTTTTGGTATTTAATACTACTATAGTCACAGACCACCAAAACAAATGGACGGCGCATTGCCATTCAATAACAATGATTTGTTTGCCGTCAACAAACGGTCACAGTCTAAGCGTCAAATTGGAGATAAAATTTTATGTTTTCTTCCAGTGACGTCATCAAACGGTCACAGTCTAAGCGTTAAATTGGCGATAGAATTTTATGTTTTCTTCCAAACGATATTCCCATGTATTGTTACAACGATATTTCCATGTATTGTTATTTTTAGTAAAAAATAATGTATTTAAACTCCATAATTAACTTAAACACGATAGAAATACACAAACGAAAACACAAAACAATAAGCTGTCAACCCACAGAACATAACCTTTTTCTATGCTGTCAAATATGACGAATTTACCAACGTTGTTAATATTTAATTTTAATAATTATTAAATGATTTACTTTCTTTAAATAGAGAAAAATATCTAAAGAAAATGATGAACAAATCCTTTTTACAATTTTTTTATTATTCAAACGAATTACTGGTAATTATTAATGTTCATTATGTTTGATGAACGTCCAAAAAGGCGTGTACTTCTGACAACGTTGGAAGCCGTGTTTCTTTCGACGGTGTTTAGAATGTGAAATTATGATTTACTCGCTTTTTAAACGTAAACAAATCCGTCCATTTGTTTTGGTGGTCTGTGACTATAGTATACGGCTACAATGGAACAAAAATGTTGGACAAGTCCCTAAACGTCAAAAATATACTGAACATCCAAAATAGATTTATGGCAAAATAATTTAATAAATAATCAAAATATTAACGAAAAACTTACATTTTGAGATAATTGGGCAGAGCATTTTATTACGCAATTATTTCGAATCCTAGACGTCCTGGAGCAAAACGAGTGGCAGTTTCGAAATCAGCAGGTACTCAATGTTAGTAATTCGAACTATCATAGTGTATTTAATTACTTGATAAAGGACAACTTTGTTGGTATGTTAAACAAATATTAGAAATATTCCACCAATACCAAAACAAAACACAAAGTGCTCAAAGTACGTTTCGCCAATCTTCAGAAGCAAAGTGTATAGCTGGATTTATAGTTGGACGTAGACGTAACGTAGACGTAACATAGAAGCACTGCAAAAAGATTAAATATAGAATTTTTGTACTCTTATTTAAAAATGACGTAAACGCAGACGGAAACGGAACGGAAGAGTTGGTTAACTTTTATCTTTTCCATTTCGATTCTTACGTCCGGCCAATCAAAAGAGATAATTATGTGTGCACAGCGAGTCTTACTATGCTGTCACTTGTTCGACATAATTCTAAAAATTTTGGCAAATAGAAAGAAAAATACAAAGAACTCATCTTATAAGACGTTTCCTCGAAAAAAATTACGTATAATTTGTAGGTTATCGCGCACAAATACGTATTCCCAAAAATTCCGTTCCGTTGATTTATAAATTGAATACTTTTTTACAGTCCGTTTTTTACTTATCCAGTGCGTCTACGTTACGTCTACGTCCAACTATAAATCCAGCAACTGTCAGTTGCGCTTTTGAAGTACAATGCTCCACACCTCAAAGTCCCACCACGTGACCACGTACGGAACGCAGTCTTTTGAAAATTTGGCATTTAAGGCTTTTCAGGTTATGTAAATAATATTATGTTTAGGCGTTAAAAATGTATAAATCTTTATAACATTACAATAACAATGGAAGGTTAAATTCTTAAGAATATAAATACTGCATTTAATGAAATTCTAAAGTGTATGGTGCCAAATAAGTAATATTTTTGTGCATTTGGTCCGAATACCTATCTGGTTTTCTCCATAAAATAATTTTAACTAAACAGGATTTATTAAAAAATATCTAGCTTCTCTATTAAGGAATAAGAATATCTTAATTAAAGGTAGGTTAATATATTATAACAAAAATATCATCTAATTTTGTAATTTTAAGCTTAGAAAAATTCATTTTGACTAAAATAAATAAGTATTTTGGGTTATTTAAAAGACTGTATAATATGGTATTTAAAAATGTGGTTTTTCTTATCCAGCTTAAAGTGTACCTACATAAAGTTTTGTCAATACAAATGGTTAAAAAGCTTCGACTAAATTTGATATACATTGAAAAATCATTATAACTTTAAAAATTTTAATAAATCACATGTCATGGGAGGATTAAATATTTTCACATTGCAAGTTTCTCTAAAAATTTTTTGTTTTCTTATAATCTAACTTAAAGTAAGTATGCCGAGAGGTATGCACAAGTGTTAGAAGTATAAAAGCTTCATTTTAATTTGAACCATATTCAACAATTATTTAGTATACCTATGTTTATTTATGACCAAATTAACACACTCTTCCAAATAATCCACTTATTTATTTTGGTCAAAATAGATTTTTCTAACCTTAAAAGCTTTGATATAGATGTTCTTATTTTATAATAGAGAAGTTAGATTTTTTTTAATAAATGCTGTTTAGTTAAAACTATTTTATGGAGAAATGTAGACCCAATGCACAAAAATATCACTTATATTGCACCTTACACTTTGGAATTTCATTAAATGCAGTTTTTATATTTATAAATTCTTAAACCAACTATTGTTATTGTGATACTATAAAGATTTATTAACTTTTAACGCTTATACATAAGCGGTAACACTATAAATATGATTTCTTTCATTGACTATACTTTGACAGATACATAACCTGAAAAGCCTTAAATGCCAAATTTTCAAAAGACTGCGTTCCGTACTTGGTCACGTGGTGGGACTTTGAGGTGTGGAGCATAGTACTTTAAGCACTTTGTGTTTTGTTTTGGCGTTGGGGAATATTTCCAATATTTGTTTAATAGTTAATTAAGTAATTAACAGTGTTAAAACGAGTGGATCGTTTATATTAACCAGCCTTAATTGAGTACAAGTACCTGATTGTTTCTTGAGAGTCACGAATTAGTTATAAATAATTCATGTGAACGTCGAAATAAATAACAACCTTTTGTTGTTGAATTTTATCAACGGCGACCCACAGGATAGCCAAGTTTGTCGACCTTCGAATGAGTTTTGCTAATGAGATTGTTGCTATGGATTTTATTAATTTAATTGTTTCTGAGCGACCAAATTTGAAGGTGAACAAACCGGTAACTGGCCGAATGAATCGGACCTTCTTATTTTCGCTCGAAAAAAATAACATTGCAGACGGCGGACGTGTACACAGGTTTATTTTTGGAAGATTAGCAAACGCTGATTCCTCGCTTTGTTGTGATTTATTGCAAATAGCTCCTAAGAGCGATTTTAATGTTTCGTTTTTATTACAAGTTTTTTGCTTTATTTGCAATACCTTAACAAGATAACTAAGTTTATATGACCGCTATTTGAAATTAAACACCAATACATTTTATGCAATTTTTTAAATTTGGTAGACGTTCACAAAAGAATACTTAAAGGAACATTTTTTACCAAAATCTGGTTTGCCGAAAATTTTTTTACTCTCTAGTAGAGAGTCTACAGTGTACAGTCCCTCCCCCACCACAAGGTGTTTATACAGGGTGAGTGTTTTAACCTGAAATTAGTTTAAAATAAAGTTAAATGATTCGAGGGGGGAAATAAAATCAACTATTTTTTTTGTTATTGTATATTGAAAATATGGTTTGGGGTGACAAAAAAAAATATTGTGAAAGTTTGAGTCCATAATATTAATATTAATTAATTTTAAATATTTTTTTCCTCAGCAATTTTTGTCTCAGAACTCCCAAATCATTGAGTTTAACAAAATTGACTCAAAAATATTTTTTTAAGAAAATTAAATGCTCTTCAAAAAGGTTAAAATGAAATTTTCCGTCAGATGAACCGTTTCCTTAACCCTTCGTTAATGTGGTGGAAAAAAGTTACATCGTTAGTGTGGTGGGGTATGTCATACCCCAAACGGTTTTGTCCCTAAATTTTTGAAATTTGTAAATTTTGTTATATTTGTTATAAAAATATATTTATTGTTTACATATTTATCAAATAAAACCAAAAAAGGTCAAACACCAATATTTATTTTTAAAAATATTAACATTATTAAAAATAACTGCATTTATACTTAAAAAAAAACATAGTGTGATATTCATGTAATTTAAAAAATATATATCTTATATTTAATTTTCAACTAAAAATATACCTCTAGAAAAAGAACAAACAAAACGAATAAAAAAAGTCTCAATATTTTTTTTTGGAAAATAAAAAAGTTATTAATCATTAAAGTGAGCGCATTTTGGGCACAAAAAAATTGAGTGATCCAAGCACTTTCTGAATTATCTTGAGACAAATCGTCATTTTCCGATGCATCGATAGCACTTTCTGAATTATCTGAGTTATCTTGAGACAAATCGTCATTTTCCGATTGAACATTTTCTGTTGATTGTTCAAAATCTGGAGGCAGTTCTTCTTCGTCAGATTCAGAATCTATAATTGGTTCTTTATCCGAAATTCCTCCGAATTCTTGCCATAATTTTTGCAGCCTCTCTTGCTCTTGTTCGTATGACATTTTGTTATTTATATCGCTAAATAAAATAATAAGTATGTCTTGTAAACTAAAAAGATATACGCGAATTACCTTTAAAACGTATTTACACAAAAAGTTACACGATTAGTGTGGTGGGGTATACCATGTCCCAACCAACTTTATCGAAATCTTACATTAAACTGAAAGTACATAAATAGTCGGTAATGTAGGTATTATCTTTGTTTATGTGTAATCTGTAGCTATTGGGCCGCAGAGGTCGTTAGTTTTCTTAATTTTAATTTTACAGTTGAAAACAATAGCACTGGGGTATGTCATACCCCACCACACTAACGAAGGGTTAAAATCATGCCTTAAAAATTGGTAGATTTACATTTTGATCTTTTAACTTGGAATTTTGTAATTCATGTAAAAATTAGTACCCATAAAAAACCGATAAATATTCTTATGGGAAATCAAATGCTCTACAAAAAAGCCTCTCAACATTTTTGGCTAAATTCACTCAATCAAAAGTTATTCAAGGTTAAAGTTAAAGTCGAAACGAAATTCTTGTTTTTTCCTCTGTAGATTTATTTTTTTATGGATGATAATTTGATTTTTTCTTTATAAATGTGTATTATATAACTAATTAACAATTTCCAATAAAAAATCAACGTGATTGTTATTATTTAAACGATTAAATAGGTAAGAAAATAGCATTTTAAAGCGAAAAAATTCTGATGTGTTATTTTTTTTTAATTTTCAGTAATTTTATCAATAACATAAAGATTATCATCGATTAAAGAATCCAAGTTTTTAACTGACCCAAAAAAGCTAAAGCGGAAAAAACAAGAATTTCGTTTTGACTTCAAATTTAACCTTGAATAACTTTTGATGAAGTGAATTTAGCCAAAAATGTTAGAAAACTTTTTTTGTAGAGCATTTGATTTCCCATAAGAATATTTATCGTTTTTTTCCGGGTACTGATTTTTACATAAATTAAAAAATTCCAAAGTTAAAAGATCAAATTGTAAAACTATACCAATTTTTAAGGCATGATTGTAAGAAAACGGCTCATCTGACGGGAAATTCCAATCAAACCTTTTTTGTAGAGCAATTTTCTTCAAAAAATATTCTTAAGTCAATTTTGTTAAACTCAATGGTTTGGGAGTTCTGAGACAAAAACTCGCTCAGGAAAAAAAAATCTAAAATTGCGATGATAAAATAGGGGGTTCCATTGGAAATTTTAAAGTTACCCCATGCCCTCCCTATAAGGTACTAATTTATTTTTCACCTTGAATCAATTAATTTTTGTTTCACCCTGACTCACCCTGTATTTCCTAAATTAATAGTGCATTCATTAAAAAAAAATTAATTACAACGTTTCAAAAGATTATTGAGTTGCGTACTAAGCTTGGCCATATCACCATCTTTATATTAATATTTACTATTCAAATTATTTAAATATACTTGAATATATTATTGGAGCTAACCCTGTAGAAATGTTTTAAAATAATAATATTGTTAAACTTCAGGCATCGTTCCATGCAAACAGGATGTCTGTGTGTACATTTCGTAGATGTTTTATGTAAATTTACTTAAGAGAACATGAATTACGTGGCCGCTAAGTTTTTTTGAATTACATAATCCATTTGTACTGATCGAATATTAATTGTGTCGTTTTTACCTTGAATCAAGGGCGCCGCCAGCCAATGGGCCAAGGGAAGTCGTAGGTTAAATAAATTATTTTTTTTTCGATTTTTCCCTCCAATTTTGTCCGTTTACCGGAAATCGAAATGTATTGTATACTATAGTAGAGTCTACTTAAAAGACACTTACATAGTTTTAGAAAGTTTGACCGTCTGGTTTTCGAGTAAAAAATTATTAAAGTTGCTAAGACTACACGGGATTTTATCGTTTATTATAGCTAAACTATGTTGTGAATGTTGACAAAAATTTATTTGCCAATTCTACAGGTATAATTGCATACGAGAAAAAAAATTATCGATTTCTTATTGTCATGTTATAAGATATGCGTTCATTGAATACATCTACTATACAGCCTTAATGTCCTTAATTAATGCATATCTTCTAACGTGACATTGAATAATTAATGAATTTTATGCCTGGAGAAGTGCCATATAAATTTTCGCTAACTTTCACCGAACAGTTTTGCAATTATAAACAATTATGTTGACTGTGTCCAACAAAAATTATCAATCTGTCATTTTCGTCCAGATTCGGCAATACTGTATTACGAACACGTGATTATCTAGGGATATGTGTCTTGATTATTGTAATGTTATTTATTTATATTTATTTATTTTTAAAGAATTAAAAATCCTTCTCTTTTTATGTTTTTTTTATCTTTGTTTTCTGCTCTTCTCGAGACGTTTGCAACATACTGCATGTTTTCTGTGGCTTTATTTTTGGTTCCATGCCTTTTTTAAATAATTTTTTCCTTGTAGTGGACTTAATTCGTTTTACATGACATAATAATTCGTTTTCTTAACTCATTTTTAGATTTTAAATAACACTGCATATAGAACTGTCACTGCCACTGTTAAAAACAAAAAGCGTTACCATAGAAACCAACTGCATTTAAATTCTATTTTATATACATGTATTAATATAAAAAATAATTCAAAAATCAGTTTGAAAATGTACTGTTATTTAAATCAAATGTAAAGTAACTCCCCTTATCCCTTTTACCGCAATGTACTGCCCGAACTTCCTTAAAAACTTTCCTAAAAGGAAATTTGGTTAACAAAAAATATGGATGGAAGGATAATAGTTTAAAATGTCAAAATATTTTCTAGTTTTTCTGCGATTCGTTTTAGAATATCGTTAATTACTGCCCAAACGTAACTGCCCGAAATTATAAAACGAGTGACCTGGCATTTGATTAAATTTTCTAGAGGGGGTAGTTGCCCCTGCCCCTCCCCTTGGCGGCGCCCATGCCTTAAATTGTGTTAATGTTAATTTTGAGCGTTGACAATCTCTTTGTCCCTTAAAAGGGGCAAGTTTAGTTTTAGCAAAATTGATATTATACTTAAGTATTACGTGTATCTTTATATGAAATTGTTATACATATTGTTGTACATATCTATCTATAAGGTAATTGTATTATTTATTAGTTTATTTGTAAATTTTATTGTATAAAAATAAATGATATCTCATAATTTAATTGTATTATTATTTTTTGTTATTGTTTGCGACTTTTATTTCTATAGAAAATGATCTCTATGGAAAGCAACCACCTATTGATAGAATTCCTCTGATTCGTACAGCAGTATCGTATTTTATTATTATTATTATTTATTAAAGTGAAGTAATTAGGCTGTCATTTTATGTTACGATAAATATTTTAATTATGGTTAATTAAATATAACATTTAATTAAATTTGTTATTACCATTGGCTTTTTTATCAGTAATTAAATTCCGAGTTGCAAAATTTCTTCTCTGACCTTATCCGTTAAATTTGCAAAACTTTTTTATTTAGTCTAGACTCTATGATTTATTTGTCACGTTAATTATTTCCCACGAATTCATAAAAAATAAATTATATTTCGTTTCGGCGCAACAAAAACAAAGGTCCCGACTATAAAATTATGTTAATCAGGAGAACATTTTCTTGTATGGCGCACCGTGCCTTCATTGATATAAAAGGGGTTTTTCGTGTGCAGTTGCAGACAATATGTGCACCTTTAAAATAAAATGTGCAGCTGTAAATTTTGAAAAGAAGACAGAAATCTACCACTTTTACAATATCATTTAATTTAACTAAAAACCTATTTAATAGTGCCCCACCTAAATAACTACATAATTTAGGGTAGAATTGTAGCTTGGGCTTGCTGTAATTGGTGGTTTATATCACATGACTGAAGATGTGGTGGATGGCAGTTAGTGTAAAGTGTGTGTAGAGCGGATGTTTTTGTTTTGATTCAGATTAATTTATTTAAAACTATAGTTTTTGTCTCGATTAGTAAAATTTATTATTTTATTATTGTGGTGCACGCTATTTATATAATAGTATATTAAAGAACTAATGTCATAAGACGTCATTTTGTCGCACGCGGACAACGAGTGCGACAAAAGGTCTTATGACGAGTTATTTATGCTATTTTATCTATTTTGCAAAAATTCTACAAAAAAATTAATTTTATACCTTAAATTTAATTTGGTCGAATTTTACTTTAGATAGTTGGTATCACAGTTAATGTCAAAATCGATTCGCCATGCCATCCTTAATTTACTTATTTACAATAAGCGGCTGTTAATGTTGAAGAAGAAAAAAGGATTTTCTTTGGTGTTAAACAAAATTTATTGCCAGAAAAGTCTCGTAAGTACTAGAAAAATCATAAAAATATTATAACCAATATGCAAAATATTATGCTGTTTAAAGTATAGCCAACCTATAAAATCAAAATTTTGGGTGGGATAAAGTATATCATTACAGCACCGAAAGCGGTTTTATAATGAAGTCATTATGAACACAAAATAGATAATAGTATATTATGTATCAAGTTTGATAAATGCCATTTCATACACGAATTTAATTTAGGCACGAGCGAGCTTGCGAGCGAGTGCTTAAAATAATTACTGTATAGAAAAGTTTATAAACGAGGTACATACTATACTTTTTCTACGACAAATACTTATTATTATCTTAAAATGATTTAAATCAAAAATTTGTATAGATCGCCATCTATGAAACAATAGGGGAATCTGTGTGTCACCGTCAAATGTCACATTTTTACATTTTATAAATACAGATTATAAAGGTTATAAATCGAAATGTATTTTTTGAAAATTGTCAGTTTTTCACAGTGAAAGTAAAGAAAATGTTTTATGAGGACTTTACAGTGGAGTCCGTGCCCGAATTTAAGTTATGGTTTACTGCCGGCGAAATTAAAAGGTCAGTACAATGTTCATATAAACTTTTCAAATATTGGCGTTGAGAAACTATTTAATACTTTTGTATTTTTGTATTGAGATAATAAAATAATTTTCACATTTAGTATTATTTTACAAGAAAGGCACTTTATTTTAACGATTGTATGATATTTGACACCTGTCAACTAACTTAAAACTAACTTCAGCCCGTGACTAAAAACCTGTTGCTAACTTCAGCCCGTGACTAAAGCGCCGTAAAGCCACAACTTGTCAATGTGTATTTAAAAGGTCACTTAGTGTCATGGAAACATGTACGATAAAGGGCGTTTTAAATGTGGGAGTAGAAAAATATATTTATAAGTTCCAGACAAACAAAATTAACCTTATGTAGCCTCCCCCTTTTATACACCCACGAGCCGCCACTGACATAATTCCACCATTCTTGTAATTTTTTTCAACAGGCATGACTTTCATTACATCAGTAATTTTGTCTTTAATATTTCCAAATAATTCTCATAAACTTGTTTTTGTTTAATTTAGCCCCAAAAGTAAAAATCCATATTTTTGATAAATCTGGACTTCTAGGTGGGCCAAATCTACCATTCCATTTTTTCCCAAATTCATTGTTTAAATTATTTCTTTCAATGATCTGAACTTCAGATTCTAAGGTCCAATGGTTAAAAATATGAAAACCTGAAATTTCTCGTTGATAATAGGAAATTGTAAAATATTGCTCAAAAATTCATCCTCCTAATTTTCGCTTATTATCACTGTGCGTTTGGCGAAATAATTTGCCAGAAGTGGTGATAAATTCGCTTTAAGGTCCCGGATCCTTTGTTAACGTGGTATTGTTGGTTTCGGTTTCATCATAATTAAAATTGTCTAAAGAACATGTCTAGAATTTTGAATCGTTAAAATTTAAATTGTGGTTTTAGATTACGTCTGAAATTTGTATATATTGTTTTTCTGAATTCTATTTGCATTTGGTGTATTTATTTATTCGCCTTCTCCCAATTTAAAACCCAATTGGTTCACAGTGAATATTGAAAACGGCCAATCAATGATGCCTAACAACGTAAATAATAAGTCCATTATTCCCGTTGCTAGGCGGGGCGGTTATAATATAATATTTCTATATATAATGATAACCATTATATATAATGGTTATCATTATATATAGAAATATTATATTATGTATCAAGTTTTATAAATGCCATTTTAGTTACGAGTTTTATTAGGCACGAGCGAAGCTTGCAAGCGAGTGGTTAATAAAAACGAGTGTGTAGAGAAGTTTATAAAACGAGTTGCATATTATTATACTTTATCTACGACGAACACAAAGAAGAATTGAAAGCCAATTTTATTTGTTAAACATATGACATCTGTCAAATGTAACTTCAGCCCGTGACTAAAATGCCCATAAAGTCCTAGCTCGCCAATGTAGGAGTAGATAGATAATATGTAATGGTGGTGGAAAAAAAAATATTATTTCATTATTGTATTAAATTGAGTGAGAGACAAAATTAATTAAAGGTTGTTGCAATATATATCTATAAATAGCATGGCCAAGCCAGATCCGCGGCTTCGACGGGGCCGACCGCGATTTGCAAGGTCGTCGCTTTCAATGTCACTTGATGCACAATGGAATAGAAATCAATATACATTCCACAAATTCTTCCATTTCATTTTAATAAAATTAAAGAATGCATATCTATGGGGTATTCCATACCAATCCACTTTTGACCCCGAACCATTTCGATTTGGCTGAAACTATTTGATCTTGTTTTACCCTACCAAAAACATTTTTCAGAATTTTTTCAAATTTCTATAATTTTTTTAAAAAATGACTTAACGGGACGTTTTTTAATTTTTGTTTTCATATTCAGACCGATATTCAAGTTTTTTTATTTTTTGTAAAAAACGAAAATTTCTTGATTGTCATTTTTATTTTTTCTATTGGAAACTGACATTTTATTCAAATTCTCTGAAATTTTCAGAGTGACCTTTTTCGTTTTCTAATTTTTTACCAGTTGTAAAAAAAATTAACTTAGCTTAATTCTTAAAATACCACTCTGAGGATTTTGAAGGATGTAGAGAGAAACTCAAAATTTAAAAAAATTGAAAGTGGTAATCATTAACTGTTGTTAGAAGATAGTTCTGAATAATTTTTTTTTCTTTTTTTAAACTTTATTTTAAAACAAACAAAAATGATGTTTAATACAATAGCTATAAATTTAATAAATAATATATTAAAGAACTAATGTCATAAGACGTCATTTTGTCGCACGCGTACAATTTATTAATTAATGGACGAGTGCGACAATGCGACAATGACATGAGTTCTTTATGCTATTTTATCTATTTTTAAAAAGTTCTATAAAAAATTTATTTTATACATTAAATTTAATTTGGTCGAATTTTAATTTAGATAGTTGGTATCTTAGTCATCGGTTTGACAGTTAGTGTCAAAATCGATTCGCCATGCCGTCCTTAATTTACAATAAGCGGCTGTTAATGTTAAAGAAGAAAAAAAGGATTTTCTTTGGTGTTAAACAAAATTTATTGCCAGAAAAGTCTCGTAAGTACTAGAAAAATCATATATGATTAAATAAAAATATAATAACCAATATGCAAAATATAATAACCAATATGCAAAATATTATGCTGTTTAAAGTATATATACTATATAGCCAACCTATAAAATCAAAATTTTGGGTGGGATAAAGTATCTCATTTAAGCACCAAAAGCGGTGTTATAATAAAGTCATTATGAACGCAAAATAGATAAAAAAATTTAAAAGCCTGTTGTTTGTTCAATAATAAACCAAAATTTAATTTTCAAAAAATATATAAAAAAATATTTAGAAATATCTTTTATTTTTTTTCTTACTTTTTTGAAAATCATTGAAATTTTTTCGATGATTAAGACTTTTAATTTCATTTATTATTGTTTTTTTAAACTTAAGGTTTTCTTTATATCCTTAAAAATTTTCAGAAAGCTATTATAAGAAATAAGCTGACTAAAAAAAAATATAAAACGAAAAAACGCCACACTATACGTTTTATAAAACTTACAGAAAATGTCAAAGTTTCTAATAAAAAAAATTAAAAGGAAAAACGAGAAATTTTCGTTTTTTAAAGTTCAAAAAAACGTTGAAGATCGGTCTAAATAATTTATTTTTATATTTTTCTGAAAAGTATGTAGGTACATAAAAACAATTTTTGAAAAAAAAACGTTTCGATAAGTTTTTTTGAAAAATTCCAAACTTTTTTGGGTCGGTAGAAAAATTTGAAAAAATCTAAAAAATGTTTTTGATAGGGTAGAAACAGATAAACAGTTTAAGCCAAATCGGAAGGGGTCGGGGTCAAAAGTAATCGTTTTGTATATCTCACATTGAACATTGTTTTTTTGGTTTTACTTGATCAGGAACATGTTGAGACAAATTTAATGGTCACAATTTAATAGTTCGTCGAATGCCCTGGTTATCTATTAATAAGTATAAATAAGACAACAATTTTTTTCTATTTATAAATTTTTAGTCTCCCACCTGACCAAGTCTTCCGGAATTCCCATATCTATGTAAAAACCATAAACAATACAATTAAAGCATTTCATGAATAAATGATAAATCACTTTATCTTTTTAATCCTCATTAGCACAAACATATTTTTTAAGTAATATTCATTATAAGTTAATAATTATAATTCATTACACTAATGTGCACAATGTTGCAAATATATATCTACATCTTTAAGGTTGGCTTAAAAGGATACCACACGATTTTATTTTTATATACAGGCAGTGTTCCCAACTGCAGGGAATTTTCCCTTTTTAGGGAATTTTGATACCAAAAAGGGAAAAGGGAATTTTTTAGTAAAAATCGTTAAAATTAGGGAATTTTTCATATTTATTATTAAAAAGCCCACGATATAGATTGCACTTTTTTTTCGGTCACTTATTTAATAAAGTGACCCAAAATAAAAAGAAACACAGCCCAAATGTTGTGGCTAGAAGAAGAAGAAGAAGAAGACTTCTTCAAGAAGTAACTATATGTCAACTGTGAGAGGGAGATATTCATGTTGGCTTATTTTATGTTTACCTTTATATTTTAATAATTTATTTGTTAGATGAGGCGTATACTGCAAAAGCGGCCCAACTGAAGAAAAAAAAATTTTGTGTTTTTATCTCTAAATATTCCTATAATGCGCTTATCGAGTGAGCTTGCCTAATAAAGTGTGTTTTAATATGAAGAGCAGTTACTACTCTGTATATTAAAAAAATACATTTTATTAGGCTAGTTCACTCTATAGCGCATAATAAAAATATTTTAAGATAAAAACCCAAAATGATTTTTTTTTCAGTTAGGCCGCTTTTGCAGTATTTGCCTCAGATGTTGGTTTGACGTTTGCTTTTTATTTTATTTTATTTTTAGATCATATTTTTTTGTTACAAACATATTAAATTTATTTTAAAAATTGTATTTTTGATATGATGTCATTTTTCTTGGCAACATTGAAAGCAGGGAATTTTGGCATGAAATAGGGAATTTTTGCCATACAACAAGGGAATTATTACTCTGAAAGGTTGGGAACACTGTATACAGGGTGCTCTGGGTATTTTTTTTTTTAAGAAATATATTATATGTATACATATATGTACCTATAGGTACCAATAACAATTATATTGCTTTTTTGGAAAGGTAATTTTCAGCGAACAAATACTCACCCTTTGAAAATGAAACATTCAAATCAAAGTTAAGGATGTCCTGCATGTTTCATTTCATCCCATAGTTTCTTGCCGGTTGGTATGCATGAGCGTTCTCATTTATTTTAGCGGTGTCGTTGATCGTTGCCCGTCTCCCAGTGTGTGCCATAAACATTTTCCTGGAATGCATGTTCGCCTACCTTTTGTTCGTCGATGGTCAGACCATGGCTGGTTCGATATTGGTGACCCAATCCTACGACCAGCCCGCCATCGCCATCGCGATCTGTTTTTCGTTTTTAATTCTGGCCAAGGTTAAAGATGGGACTACATGTTTTTTAGCTAAACACGACAATGTTGTTTTTTCTTGTTTGTAATGGGTCGTTTTAGGGAAAAAGATTAAACCCCCATTCATTAAAATGTAATACAAATTAAAAAAGTAAAGCTCAGTAGCTTAAAGTAAAATCGACTTCTTAGACATACAAGTTTTTTTATTGATTTGGTTTATATTGCACACGACAAAATTTGATCCCTCCCATGAAAAATTTCTATAGATTTTGAAAATAGACTTAAAAAATGATACCCGTGTCTCGGCGTTTTTTCAGATCACGTCATTTTTTTTAAGTGCTTTCCAATAAAATGTTATCCACGGTATTCGGCACATAATATAACTGATTCGATAACAGCTAGACAGTATATCGATGACTTTCTGCCAAAGTATCGCAAGCAACATAACTCAAATTTCGGGAATTGAAAATATTTTTTCTTTTAAAGTCTGTTTTAAATTAAATATAGCCCAAAGGTTTTATAACAATTAAATAGCTTATAATTATAGCTATTTACTTGTTATAAAACCTATAGGATATATAGGTTTAAAACAGACTTTAAAACAAAACAAAATTTCAATTACCGAAATTTGAGTTATGTTGCTTGCGATACTTTGGCAGAAAGTCATCGATATTTTCATGAAAAATTTATTAAGTGAATAAATGGATTCGCGGGTTGACCGTCGTACTGGTGACACGCTATATAAATTTTCCAAACCGATTCGCAAATTCTATGGTGATACTAATATATGGTGATTTACTAACTATCCTATTGTTGTTTAACCTTCCTTTGGATTCCTATATCAATAACTTTCCTGGATCCTATCCGAGGCAACCCCTGGGGTTTGTGTTAAGTCGTTTGGCTGTTGCCCCTAAACGTGAAAAGTCATCTCCTCTGTTTGTGTTGTCTAAACTAACATTCTTCACCGTAAAATAAAAAAAAAAACAAAAAAAAAAAAAAAAACAAAGAAGAATCCATATACTAGTTGTAACAATATTCTATGAACAATAATACATATCCAATCCAAGGGATGAGCCTACTCAGACGTCCTTAACTGGACCTCTTGGTATATTGGATGGAAAAAAGAAGATACCTATCATGAGCTGGCCAAATAGTTTGTAATTAACTAAAGGCCAAAAACTTAAGAAGAAGAAGAACTGAATAAATGGACAACCATTAAGATTATTTATTTATTTTAAAATTATTTTAATATATATATATACAGGGTGTTGCACATTTACGAAATACGGGTGTTTCACGTTCGTGGTCCATTGATAGTTTCTGAGGAACGGCAAAAGATATCGATTTGAAATTTTTAAAGCGTTTAGAATCCAATTAAGCCTATTTTTCTCAAATATTTTAAACAAAATTTCACTTCCGGCTTGACCGGAACTGACATCAACTTTGTTATTTTAAATGGAACACCCCCATATATTTTTACATTTTTAAATTCTACATAAAATTTACATTTTATATAGGTACCTAGAGTTTTGGAGTTATTAATTTTTTCCGTTAAAATATGACAAATGCGCGTCAATCAAAAATAGCCCATAACTTTCTTGCTATTAGGTTTGCAGAAATGGGGGTGGAATTTTTGGAATCTTAAAATATTGTTTAAAAGATTCCATGTCAATTTCTTAACATACCGGGTGTTACACTTAAAATTAAAAGTTATTGACGTTTCAAGTTAGCCCAATTTGCCCTGGGGTTTTTTGGGTAATTTGTTGAAAAATGTTAAAGAATTGACATGGAATTTTTTAAACAATGTTTTAAGATTCCAAACATTTTACCCCCATATCCGTAAACCAAATAACAAACATCTAGAAACCTATTCACTTTAGGTATAGGACATGGTATAGTAATTTTACTCAGAATTTTATGTAGAATATAAAAATGTAAAAATATATGGGGTGTTCTATTTGAAATAACAAAGTTGATGCAACTTCCGGTCAAACCGGAAGTTGCATTTAATTCAAAATATTTAAAAAAATAGACTTAATGGATTATAAACGCTTTTAAATTTCAAATCTATATTTTTTCCGTTCTCCAGAAACTTCCAATGGACCACTAATGAGAAACACCCTATATATAAAGTGGTGTTTTTAGGTACCTAGGTTGTGATACCACTATAGATTCGAAAGCAATGTATAATCGTCAAACTAAAAGATCAAGATTTGTTTCCAACATATATTTAATATAAGATAAATACAAATATGTTGTTTTATTAAAAAAAAAATCAAAAATTAAAACCAGAAATATTTTTTTGACTTAAAAAAAATAAAATTGCTATTTTCTTTAAGTATAATTTTTGTATTATGTAAAAACATAAAATATTTGAAGAAAAAAAAATTATTTATAACAAAATAGAGAATTAAAAATCTGTTTAGGTTAAAATAATAAGAATGGCTGTGTAAAAAAATTAAATGACATGATTTCGTGAAACGGTGCTTCCAGAAAAAATGTACATTTTTATGGTAAATTGACTACATTGTTTTATTTCCATTTTATCTCGTAGCTATGCAAACATCAATTTCCACTATAAACCTGCGCTTGCATTCGTGTCTTCAGTCATTAAATATATAAATAAATTCCCATAAAACCCTAAATTAATACTTAAAACAATGTAGCTAAAATTTAGTTATATAAACGCGTTGATAACAGGAAACCACTATCCTCATCCCTATTAAATCTGAATAATTCACGTTTCAATTAAAGATTTGTTAACTTCAAGTTGGTACTTAAAATTTTTATAGGTTTGCTGGCTTTCATTAACTAAATTACCCCCAACTTCCATTACTTTAATTACTTGTGTTTTTAAAAGGATTCACGTTAAAAACAAACACTCTCTCAAAATGAATTAGTCAAAGATAACTAATTATACATAAGTCTTATTAGACTAATTGTCGATAATAATTAGTCTTATTAGACTAATTGTCACTAATAATTAGTGAAATTATACTGAATGAAATAGTCAAATTAGTATATTTAAATAGATTGATTCACAGTCAATTTAGAATATGCAACTTGCAACTTATTTTGAGGGAACCTTCTTTCCACATTGTAAATATCAAAACAATTAAATTTAAGTTAAGCCTTGAGTTATACATTGTCAAAAAACTATTTGCATAAAATAAATCAGATAAAAAACCATTAAAACAAATTCGTAACACCTTGTATTAAATCCAATAACCGGCACCTGCCCCATATCGTATTACTCATAAAAACTTTCTATATCATAGTGAGTCTGTAATTTTCGCGGCGCCAACTCGATATACAGACACTAAAGCCATGATAAACCGTTTATTTCAAAGTGTCATGCTCACTAT
The DNA here is from genome assembly GCA_921294245.1 of Brassicogethes aeneus. NCBI lineage: Eukaryota > Metazoa > Arthropoda > Insecta > Coleoptera > Nitidulidae > Brassicogethes > Brassicogethes aeneus. The sequence continues at coordinate 52,060,594 of OV121135.1, forward strand.
TTTCCACATGCCTCGCTCATAGCTTACAGCTTATTCCGAGAATCCTAACGTTAACATTAGAATGGAAATTTCATTTGTAATTGCGTCAATTTTTCCCGCTAACGATCGTTGATTTTTATTAGTTCCCAGAACAAGTTGATTTTTATAATGCTATGGAAATTATTATTATTTGGCGCCAAGGATAACGTCTATAGACCAGGGTCGATAATTTTTGAAACCAAAAAAAATAACAGTAGGATGAAACCCATTGGAAAAGGAGAAGAATATAATAAAAATGAAAGGAAAAATAAATTACGGGCGATCTAACTTCGGGAAGTGGGAGGGGGGGGTTTAAGGGTAAAAAATGGTTTATCTCGATTTCCGGCAAAACTACAAGTCCTATGGAAAAAAGTTAAATGGCAAAGTTGTAGGTAATAAAAGGATCTACAACTTTTGTATTTACAATTTTTTTACATAACCTCAAAATTTATGTGAAAAATTCAAAAAACCAAGTTTTTGGTTTTTTATTTTTATCTTTTTCAAAAAAAAAATTTTTTCCACGAAATTTGGTGAAAACTTACCTTTTTATGTCCCAAATACACTGTAATTTATTTGATTTGAAATATTTATTATTTCGCCTTATTTTGACTTAATATCAAAAAAGCACCCTAATTTTCAATCGAAAATTCTCGCGTCAAAATATCAGCTTTTTTCAAAAAGTCGGTGTGCTTTTTGTTCGTTGAAATCTCTACTTTCTGATGGTGTAAAAAAAATATACATTACTATGGTAAATGTTCTCAGAAAATGCAAAAAAGATAAAAATAAAAAACCAAAAACTTGGTTTTTTTGAATTTTTCACATACATTTTGAGGTTATGTAAAAAAATTGTAAATACAAAAGTTGTAGATCTTTTTATTACCTACAACTTTGACATTTAACTTTCTTCCATAGGACTTTTTTGCTGGAAATCGAGATAAACCATTTTTTACCCTTAAACCCCCCCCTCCCACTTCCCGAACTCAGATCGCCCGTAATTTATTTTTCCTTTAATTTTTATTATATTCCCCTCCTTTTCCAATGGGTTTCATCCTACTGTTATTTTTTTCTCTTTTTACCATTTTTAAAGGCTTCTGCACTGGTCTACTACCAAATAACTAAGCGGTATTTTTATATAGCCATAGCTATCTAGCTAAAGCTAAATAGTTTATCTATACATAGTTTTGCAATGGGTGAGGTTTATTATTTTTAAATTGCTGTACAATTGTCGCAAAATTTTACGGCTTAAGTTTATCAATAATAACATTGCTTGACATGTTCATATTAGGCACTGTGATTGGTTAACGTAAGACGTAAGCCGTAAAAGATACATTTAGCGACAATTGTAGACCAGGCTTAAAACAAATAATTATTTTTTGTCTTGTTTATGTACAGAAGTATGATAATCTTATAAAACTTAATTAATTTAATTAAAATTATAATGTTTCCAAGTTTTAATTAAATTTAATTTAAACCTTTGTAAGAGTTCCCATATATTTTTTTTATTAAGGATCTTGATTGCGCATACAATTTTTAAAAAATGTTTACATGTTTAAACGCTTTGGTTTCTAACAATTAGGTCTCCTCCTAAAAAGATATTTCTATGACTATTTCCCTCGTCTTAATTTCCACCAATCACAAACGCGCAATTTTGAATTACAAATGGTTTCTAGGTGAAAAAACTGTGTGACAGCACCTGTCAGCAGTTTATTCGAGTTTACCCGCGGCAAAACTTGACAGCTGTTGTCACCAAAAATTGCAATTTATATTTTAATTGTTAACTGTTACTCATGAAATAGTCTTGTCAAATACCATTCGGGCATCTAATTTTTCCTGTGAAAAAAATCGAAAAAACACAATGCTAAGTAATATTTTTTAACAAAATGCATTCGTGCAGGTGCAAAAATCCTCCTCTTCGACTCGAATTTTTGTTGCCACCAGCACTCATGCTTTTTGTTAAAATATCACTTAGCAACGATTCTTTTCGGAAAAATTAGAGGCCCTTATGATATTACTTACGACTATTTCCCTCGTCTTAATTTCCACCAATCACAAACGCGCAATTTTGAATTACAAATGGTTTCTAGGTGAAAAAACTGTGTGACAGCACCTGTCAGCAGTTTATTCGAGTTTACCCGCGGCAAAACTTGACAGCTGTTGTCACCAAAAATTGCAATTTATATTTTAATTGTTAACTGTTACTCATGAAATAGTCTTGTCAAATACCATTCGGGCATCTAATTTTTCCTGTGAAAAAAATCGAAAAAACACAATGCTAAGTAATATTTTTTAACAAAATGCATTCGTGCAGGTGCAAAAATCCTCCTCTTCGACTCGGATTTTTGTTGCCACCAGCACTCATGCTTTTTGTTAAAATATTACTTGGAAACGTGTTTTTTCGATTTTTTTCGGAAAAATTAGATGCCCTTATGATATTACTTATAAGTATACGAATATTGAATATAATTGTAGGTGTAATTTTGTTTATAAAATTAAGAAAAGCACCATTAAATTGATGGCATCTTCTTTTAAATGGAAAACCTTGCCTAGCGTTCCTCAACTTTTTCTGTCTGTCAAAAAATAAGATTTCCGAAGGCATCCATCAGTTTCTCCTTGTTCGATGTTAATCTTTTCCTTTATGTTCGCATACAGAAAAAAGTTACTGGGGGACAAATCTAGTGAATACACAGTTCAAAATTTATAAAAATTTGTGGTAAAAATAATGCGTGTTAAATAAAAAATGTAAAAATTTACATAAACTTCCTAGTGTTTATAACATAAATAATATATGTTACTTGATACAAAAATTATAATAATTAAAATCTTAAAATTTCAAAAGATTTAACAAACATTACTGTGTTAAAAGGTCCTACACAAATAAGAATGTTAAATAATAATTTTTTTTGTACATTGTAGTATAATATTATAGTTAATATTACAAAAAAAAGTATGTTTATTTTAATATTATACATTAGTTTAAATAACTCCTAAACAAGTGTTAATCTAACTCTAAAATATTTGTTAAATATTTGAGTACAGAAAATTTTTAATCATATATTATATCACGAGAACTATGAATTTAATCGGTTAAACTAGGCTCAGTAGTTTTTTGTTTGGTTTTTGTTGGAAAATGTTGAATGCAAAATAATTTAATAAAATCACGAGGGGTTTTATTTTTAATTATTTTGCATGAAACTATTTTCCAAAAAGAAAAATCAAATAAAAAACTTACTAAGCATAGTTTGACAGATTAAATTTATAGGTTGAGTGATATACATACGTCTAGATTATTTCTCGAATTAAAGGAAACTATTTGACGTCTAGATTATTTCTCGAATTAAAGGAAACTATTTGACAATTCATAAAATCTGACGTATGTGTCAAAATTTATAAATATTTTTTTAAAGAAAATTCCATTAATTTAAGGTATGTAATAAGTAATAATTGATATTTCGTAAACTAGATAACTTATTTTTTATTGTTTTTTAACCCTTATGTGCATAGAGAATAAATATACTGATACCGCACAGATAGGTACAATTGTACCTTATACTAGAAAACATGTTTTTGTTTTGCGAAAGCAAGTTTTTGGAATTGTTTAATGTTTTGTGTTTTGGTTAGTATAACTCTCTAAAGAATTAAAAGCTTTGAAATAAAAAAAATTATATAAAAAAATAGGCGTAGGCCGTTTTGTGGAATTGTTTATTTTGGTTTAAATTCAACGCATTGAAATATTTTAGTATTGATTCGGTTTTATAAAGTGTTTGAAGACATGGAGGGCCAAAGGGAATTATGTCGTCATCACATAGCCGAAGAACTTTTTATCAAGATTTAGAACGCAGCCTCGCACTGGGTAATATTAAAAAACGCTCGCAAATGCCAAATGTTGTAAACAAATTTTCTACCAAAAATTCACTAGAATCGATGATGGGGCATCCACTGGTACCATCAGGGTCATCATTTGCTACGGAAAATAAACCTCAAGAATCTAAAGGCCCTAAACCAGTAGTGGGATCATGCTATATTTGCCGAAACAAAAATAAAAAGCAAAGAAAAACCAGAAAATGTTACAGCGTTTGCAAAATCCCAATATGTGATGAACATGCTCAAACCATCACAAAATGTTTCACTTCTGAACTGTAATTATATATAGATATATATATATATATATATATATATATATTTGTGAATTTATTGTTGTTTTTATTTCCCCCACCCCTATTAATTTTCAACTTAAACACATATAGGTACGAATGTACCTATCCGTGCTTAAATGGGATAATAAGTTTGGGATTAAAATAAAAAATTTCTACGTAAGGTAAATGTTATAATTTTTACATAAAAGGCATTATCTTTCCTTATTTTAAGATGTCATAAAACATGTACCATTTTTAAATTAAATTAAATAAGTTACTGCATAACAAAAATTAAAAAGGTACACCTGTACCTTTCCGTGTACATAAATGTTTGTTAAAACTTGTAAATAACACCATAAAATCGTAAACAAAAATCCAATATGGAGGCTAAAATTTAATCGCTGTTAAATAGTTCTAGTGATTTAATCGCTTATTTAAACGAAATTTATTCGAAAATTCAAGGCTTTTGATTGGTTCATATTATAATGGGGGAAATAATCATTAAAAAAAAATTGAACAACAAGATTTGTTAAATTAACTTTGCAGTTTTCTTAAAAAAATGACATATTAATTTTCTTTTACACATTCTGCTGTGTTAAAAATTAACATAAAAATGTTAATATACAAATAATTTTTTTACTGTGTACAGTGAATGTGGCAATAATTTGAGTCCAGTCGAAGTCATATAATTTATAATAAAACCTCACGGGTTACTTTGACACATCAATAAGTACTGCCAGAAACTTTGGTGAGCAGAATATTACATAATAAATATGAATCTAAAAGTATATTGACTTGTAAAGAGTTGAGTTAATTAGATAAGATTGGTGTATTATTTTCCTAAAAGCAAAACCAGTAACTTAATTACTTACCCAATGAGAAAGTCCATGAGTTTTACATTATCGGAATCTTATCTCTATGAAACACAGTAGGTTTTTTTCAAATTATTCCATAATAACGCAATCTTAGTAACTGAATGTCTCGAATTAGGTCTTATAATGAAATTAGAATCTCCATAAGAAAATCCAATTAATCGCCGCATTTGATTTGGTAACGACGCAATTTTACCTACATACATTGCAGGAAGTAATTTTCCTGCCTATGGATTATGATGCACAACAATCTCGCAGCTGATATTCTTTTTTAATTTCGCCAAAAGTGGTTTTTATGTAAGCTTTGTATGGGTCTTCTCATGGATTCACTGCTCCTGCACAGAATCCTGAAGTTCGGTAATTGCGGGCTTTTATATATACAGTGCGACCCATTTTTTTGCGACTCACCCCTCTAACAATATTATCTTTATTTATTGTGAGATTTTAATCGGATTTGTTTTAAAGTGTAGATCTTGATAAACTGTATTTTTGGAACAAGACACGCCATATTAGTACAAAATACAAGCCTATGTCAATTTTTAAGAATATATATAATTATAATTTTATTCCAATGTTTTTTCATGGATAACGACAGAATAAATTTTTGTAGTTATTATTGTGCATTTTTCTACTTAAAATTTTTTAATAAAATTTAGTATAGGGTCGTTTTGAGGGGTGGCGAATCCAATGCCGTGCTTAGATTTTGTTTAAAAAAATGTCTTTAACTTTGTTATTTGTAAAGTTAAAGCAAAGTAATTTAGTTCATTATCAAGGATTTTATGACTTTTTTAGTTTGTTAATTTTTTTTTATTTTGTTTCTATGGCAACCAATTTTTTTTAATGCCACACATACTTTTTTGTTTATCATATACAGGGTGGTCCAGGATTAATCTGAAAAATTTTAATGATCGATAGGGCCTGAAAAAACAATAAAAACAAACCCAAAAACATTTTTTAAAAATGCATACTAACGGAGATATAGTCCTTCAAAATAATTTTTAAACCATCAAACCGATTCTTCTTAAATTTTGTGTAGGTTAAGCTTTCGTCGATAATATAATGAAAATTTCCTACAAAAGGCCCAGTGGCGGAGATTTTGGTAGGGGTTTCCCCTTTTTACCCTCATATTTTCGACGCCACTGGATTTTATTAGAAAATCATCAGATTTATTTTTATCCTTTTTCAATCTAAAAGCAAAACTTTTATGTTTATTTTTTATCAGATCAATGGTTTTGAAGATATTTCAGTTTAAAATTTCAAAAACACTGTGTACCCGGAACTTTTGTTATTGTTTTAGTAATAAAAAATTATTTTTTTTCTGAACGATTGTATTGGGCCAATAAAAATTTACCAATGAAATAATGGAATAATCGCTTTCAATAGGGTGGTTTTTGGGTTGGTTTGATTTTGTATTATAATACAATTAAATTATTAATTACAGACGTTGATTGTAATCCTCAATCAACGTTACAATAAAACAACCTAAAAATATGACGGGTTCAGTAACAACTGCACGATGACTCCTGGACGCTAGTTTATTTTTAAAATATTTTATAAACTGATAACGTGGCATAATTGTTACCAAGTTACCGATTTAAAATAAAATATGATAAAATTCCGTGTACTCGGTGTTTTTGAAAAAAAGTCTCCGAAACCACTAATCTTATGAAAATTTAACACACAAGTTTTGCTTCTAAATTGAATAAGAAATCTGATTATTTTCCAATACAATCCAGTGGTGTCAAAATATGGGGGTAAAAAGGGGAAACCCCCCCAAAATCTCCGCCGTTGGGCCTTTTGTAAGAAATTTTACCTACACAAAATTTGAGCAGAAGTTATTAAAAAAAAACGTTTTTTTGACTTTGAAGGGCTATTAGTGTGTTAGTGTGTATTTTTAAAAAATGTTTTTGGGTTTGTTTTTATTGTATTTTCAGGCTCTATCGATCATTAAAATTTTTCAGATTAATTCTGGACCACCCTGTATATACAGGGTGTCCCAGAACTCGCGCCACAGAGAAAAAGGGGGCGTGCCGATAGCAATGGAGATGCCAAATTTAAAAATAAAAAATTTCTAGGTAATAGTGTAATCGAATGGGAGCAAAAAAGCGGCAGCCAATACCGAGAGCTCTCGCCTAGGTTAAACGTAAGAGCTTTAAAAATTGCTAGGAGACGATAGAACATTGTTGTATTAAAAACATTTAAAAATCTTTTGGCCAACTGTATTTACTAAGTTGCCAAAAGCTTTCAAAAATGAGGTTATTAATCTATGACTTATACTTCAGAACGCCAATGTTTTAAAATAACGATTATAATCGTTGCTATCGGCACGCCCCCTTTTTCTCCGTGGCGCCTATAGGAAAGGGCTGGGAAAAAACTCGCGTTGTCTCCCTGGCGTTGCGCCCACACTAAATAAATAAATAATTATCATTTCAGTATAATCATCTAAGGAAAACATTATTTATAATAACTTAATTTATAACCTAATATAATATTAGTGACAGGAGTTTGACAGCAGTGTCACAATGAATTGGATTCCAGTGGACCGAATATTTTAAATATTTTTTATTATCAACAATGCAACCTAAGTATCCTAGCAATTTAAAGATTGGCTATCGTTTTTTATTCTTATCTCGCTTATCCTTTGCGTTAGAGAATTATGTGTTTCACGTTACTTTCGGCACGTTCCGGTTTTCTATGTGGCGCGAGTTCTGGGACACCCTGTATATGGGTGATTCTACAAAATTGGACAACTTGATGTCATCAGTCAATAGAGTAGGTGTTTTAATATTTTTTGTAAATATTTTAGTATATTACAAGAGATCCAGGTTTTTTTAACTTGTCCACCCAATTTGAATGTATTTTTTCAAAAGCACGTTTGTAGAAAAACATAATAAATATTCAAAACATCAGTACCTTGGCGTGTCACAACTCCTGAATCAAATATTTGAGTGATTTTATTTTAAAATATATTCAATTTATCTTTCACTACATACTATAAAACATTAAATAATGTTTTTTTCATATTTTATCGTAGATTCGAATAATAGCAATTTTTAAAAAATTGATAATCTTTGTACTCACTTTTACCCGTCAGTTCTGTGTCCAATATTAAAATTGAAAGTTCCTGCGAAATATTGAAGTTTAAACGTCAAGTCCTCGTTTTAACTCAAGTGTTGGTAAAAAATTACCTACTGAGCCCGCCCTTTGCACGATAGTCATCTTGAAAACAATGCAAGCGGCGAAGTTGTGGTGAATGCACGTATAGTTCCAGTCAAAATTTCAGTACTGTGGTGAGTAGTTATTTTCTTACGTATATATATTTCATTGTAATTTATATAAGGCTATACAGGGTGTCCCGAAATTAGGGGGCAAAACTTAAACAGTGCATTTTTTATAGAAAAATAACACTTTTTTGTTTAATAAACATATATCAAAAAATGCCCCCTAACGGTGCTACGCCCCCCTAAATAGGAGCTTAAGAGCATCATTTTTTTAAAACTATTCCTAGAGGGTTGAACATGAAGACCTGAATTTTTGGGACTTTGGTAATTTTGACATTCTGAATCTGGATCTATAATCAAAACTGTTAAAATTTAATCATAGGCGTAACATTTGAGGGGGCAAATTTACAAAAACAGCCCCAACTTTTTGCAGAGTGAGTTTTTTAATGTTTTGTTATAAAGTTATGAAAATGTATAGTTTTTCACGAAAAATAGGTACTCTTGCTTTGAATCGCTCAGATGCACCATTTTCAAGAAAATTGCAATTTAAATTACTATGATTAGCATAATTTCTAATATTTTCATTAAAAAGCTTTGGGACAAAAGTGACGTTTGGGTTATTTGCTGACTTTACATTTATTTTTATAGTTTAGTTAATATTTTTTGGCTCGATTTTTGTTATTTTTTATTATGGAGCGATTTTCCAAATTTTAACACAAAATTTTAACGAAAATATGAGATGTGTATGCTATGCAGAGTAATTTATAAATGCCTTTTTCTCGAAAATGGTGCATCTGAGCGATTCAAATCAAGACTACCTATTTTTCGTAAAAAACTATAAGTTTTCATAATTTCATAAAAAAAAATTAAAATATTATCTCGGAAAAAAGTTGGGGCTATTTTTATAACTTCCCCCCCCCAAATGTTAGGCCTATGATTAAATTTTAACAGTTTTGATCTTAGATCTTGATTCAGCATCTAAAAATTTCATTTCCTCATGTTTAACGCTCTAGAAATAGTTTTAAAAAAACTATTCTCTTAGGCTCCTATTCAGGGGGCCGTAGCTCCGTTAGGGGGCATTTTTTGATACATGTTTATTTAACAAAAAAGTGTTACTTTTCTATGAAGAATGCACTGTTTAAGTCTGGCCCCCTAATTTCGGGACACCCTGTATATATGTGATTTGTTGATAAGTAGCATCCACTGATAAAAAATATAAGTAAAATACTTAATTTCGAATTATAATCTCAAATATGTATCCCTTTCATCAGTACCGTGTCGTCAGTTCCATGTTCGATGTTTTGGTTATCTTTTTTTCGCAAACTTCAATTTAAATTCTGCTTGCGCAGAACTTGTTTATTTAATGTCATTATAAACAAGTTTATATGAGCTCATATAAATTTGGTGTGGGTCGTCATATCTAATAACTGAGATATCGGTATACCCAAAATCCACCAGCCGCCACTGATGTGTGGTATTATTATGCTCAAAGTTGCAATAAATCTTATATTTTCCAATAAATTATGTATTTAATTAGTACCCTGGTATACTCGTCACTTCCCTTGCATTTAAATTTAGAAAACACAGATATTTCAGAAACTGTTTGAAAAAGTGACTGGCCCGGTCTGGAACAGTATATTTATTATATTATCTATGTTCTCATAACAAAATACTGTTTAATTTTCTCCGAAAACTATATAAACAAAATGAGGTCAAAAGTTGCCCAACTTTTGTAGAATATATGTTCTTGGCCAAAAGGTAAATCTGAGAAAAAATTTACTTATAATTATCTGTATCTGGCCAATAAAAATTTCTAAATATTTTTTCAGAACTCAAAGAACGTGTGACAGGATAGTTTCATTTCTAAATCCGTCCGGATATATCAATTTTGCGGCAAAAACAAGAGTGGCTGGCGGCAAATAAGGCAATACGACATCTAGATGCCTGTTTTATCGGTCAGGCGAGCAGTAATGAAGCAATTCATGTCAATTACCGGGTAAATATTGAAGCTATCTCTCTATTTGTCAAAAAATAATGTCACAAGCGCAATAAAAATTAAGCGCGATCAATTACTTTAATTTTTAATTTGTATATTGGCATTTTATAATTGGAAACATTTATTTCATTACCTGGATGTCTGGCGACTTAAATTAATTTATTAATGAACTACACTAATTAAATATTGGTACTTATGTATTTAACTAATTATAAAAAAAAGACTGTTTTTACTTTTAATAGTAAAGTTGTGTGTTTTTAGAGAAGTTTACAAAACCAAGTTGTATTCTATACCTTTTCTATGTCAGACTATTTTAACCTCACTTTCTAGTCGCTTTATTTTGACGATTGTATGAAATTTGACTATTGCAACTACCTTAGTCCGTGACTAAAAATGTTGAAAGATTAGTTTGGAGTCGCATGCACTATTTTTTTACGACCTGAAAATTGTAAACATTTCAATTTAATAAAATTCATAATACAAATAAGTCGTCTAAATTCAAAATTTCAAACAGCATTATGCATTATGCATTCTTAAAAGCGTCTTCACTCAACGGTAAAAAAACCAGAACGGGTATTATATTAATATTATTATAATATTATGTATAATGTATAATTATTACAACTATTATTTTTTTATGTATTTCTTAAAAATATCCAAACTTAAATATAAATTATATCAGGTAAATTTATCCCTAGATAATTCTGCACCAACAAATATACGTACGGATTTGGATCCTTTGGCAAAACATGAAAATGCAACGATTTAGTTTGGAATTTGAATTTAAACATTAAAAATGTAAAAATCCATTAAATAAGTATTAAATTTTTTAATCAATAATATAAGGATAAAAAATGGAAATCAAGTACTTACTAAACCAAAGTTTTTCAGTTTTTTCTTGCAACGCGATTTAGGTGTGCAATTGAAACATTGCGTACAAAAATTGTCGAGTATGACTTTTTTGTGAAAAAAATAAAAGTTTTAATTTAAAATTTACTATGCAAACAGTAACCTATAAAAATTGATAAATATTGAATCTGTCAGATGTCCATATATATATGGTAATATTTGGTGTTGTATTGAATTTCTATTGGTTAAAAATCTGAATCGTACCTAATGAAACATTTGTTTTTATAAAGAATATCATTATGGTGCAGGTAGGAAATGTCTAATAAACGAATTAAAGTATGGGAGCAGAAAAACATAATTACGATACTTGAATATAAAAATAAAACAGAACAAAAGCAGAAAACTACAAACTGCCGTTGCTTTTTGCAAAAAACTAATTTATGTTTTAAAATTATTCCACAGCTAATGAAGATTTATTAAATCACACTTAGTGAGCAGCGTAAAAAGTTTTCAAGTAACGTAGCACATTTCAATGAGCTGAACTGGAATATATTTGCGTAAATAAAAATCTTTTAAATTGAAGTAAAATCATTTTAAATTATGCCGAAAATATTCCAAAAATATAAATAATATTGTATATTTATAAATATGTATGTTACACAGGGTGGAACATTAACTGGAATAAATTCAGTATCTTGAAAACCACTTATTTTTTTAAAATTCCAAAAACACGCCATCTTTAATTTTTTATCAACCCTATTTTTTTAAATGCAAAGGTATTTCAGGTAATTATGAGGCGCGATATTTTTTCTATAAGGGGGGACCAAGGTAATTTTTTTTCTGAAAAACATGAAATCGAAAGTTGCCAAAAAATTATTACACTCGAAAACCGCGATATTTTTTTTATAAGGGGGGACCAAGATAAATTTTTTTCTGAAAAACATGAAATCGAAAGTTGCCCAATTAATTTTTTAACATGATTTCTTTACTAATTCGATTTCAAAAAATCAAAAAGTATTTCTGCATGAACTAGAAAAGAAAAATGAACAAACTGGAATTTAAAAACTTATTATATCCATTCGCCCTTTTGGCAGAATGATCCCACAGAATGTGCATAAAGCTCAAAATCGTAAATTTTGCGTATTAGCCCATTTGCAAAAATATTGTATATTATATGTAAAACATTATACTGATTTCTACTTTAAAATCTTAAACAAAATTAATACAAAGATTATAAAATAATTATTTTTATTATTGTTTATAATAATTATTATGTATATTTTGTATTTTTGTGTTGCCAATGTAACTACTGTAATGTAATGTAATGTTTACACTGTTTAAAATATCTGTGGTGTAAAGAGTAATCTTAAAATGGTGTCAAAATCCAACACCAAGTGGTGTTAATATAAAACCATGAATTATGGTTGAAAATGTTATATACAGCAAACACCAAAACGGTGTTTATCTAAAAAATTTTGAGAAGTGCACCTACACAGAAAAAAAGGAATACTTCATTTAATTATATTAATTTTCTTGACCCATAAGCATTTTTTTTATTTTTTTTTATTTTTATCAATTAATATAAACAAAGATTAGTCTGACGGTACTAAACCAGATAGTTATTTTTTTTTTAAATTGGTTAAATTAACCAAGAAAACTTTAGTGAAACCAACCCGCTGTATGGTTCAGTTTACTAAATATGTTGTTTGTAAAATAAGAGTTACTTCAACCTAAAGCACTCTGTTAAAACGATTAAAACAATTTGCCGTGCATTCCCGGTTGCATAGTGGGTACCGATCGCGGCAAAGGCGGTGTGGATCACGTGATGTTCTTAAATCTCGCCTCTGTTGACTTTCATGAAGAGTATATAAGCTCAGGTAGTCCTTTGCTTTGATGTGACACTACAAGTTGTTCGATTTTAAAGAGACCTTAAATAGGTGGAAACAGTTGTCAATACTTGAAGTATTTTAAGTTAGTGGAACGCACTAAAAACATTATCTCTAGCGAGTTGAAGGTTCAATTTTCTGGAATAATACCACTGGTAATATACTAGTAATGCGTCAAGGAACTTCCTGTTTCCTTTTTTTCCTTTTTTCTGTGTAGTATAATTTAATTTGACCAAAAACACATAATATTTAACACAGAAAAGGAGTTCAATTTACACCAGGTAAAATTTATTTTAATACTGTGTGAAAGTTAAATTAACACTATTTTAGTATTTGAATTTACACCGGACCAACGAACCATATTTAACACCATTTTGGTTTGTATCGATATAGACCATGTATGGTGTTAATTTAGTGTTAAAATGGTCATGAAATTTTAAACAGTGTATTATTAAAATAAAATTAAAATTCAGTAAAATTACTCACAAACTTTATCAAGCGAAAGCGAAAAGTGCAGTGTAGAAAGGGGGGGAAGTCGTCAAGGATGTATGGGCGTTAGCAAAGCGGCAACGCTGTCAACGTAGACTTTTGCGCCATTATTTGGAAAGTTAATTATTTTCGAAAATTACAAAAAAACGTCCAATATAAAATGATGGTGACCCATTAATAATACACAACAATTACTAAATTAATGGTTTTTTAAAATTTCGTAAAAAACGTTTTAAAATAGGGAAATTGTTGCAGTTTTTGTAGTTTTTTTATAACACTTCAGAATTCCGCCTTAAAAAGCAAATTTAATCCTATTTTAAATATCCGTATATCAACTGCAAATCAATTTAATGCATCTCTAAAATATTTATAGTAATTGAAAATCCATTTTTATTCGATGTTTGTAATGAAAATTAACCCTTTGTGTCATTATGGAACTTAATGAATATAACATAAGAAAAAACCACAAACAAGCAAAAAAGGACTGTTCGTGTAACGAAATGGCAATCAAAGAACAGATTGGAAACACTCCGGTCATATTGCTTTGAATAATGCATGGCGCATTCGGCCGCAGTCCGCAGGTGCAAACTGCGTATCGAGAAGTGTCAGAGTTTTGATGGGCTGCGATAATTTCATTCGATTACGCGCGAGAAATTTACGGACACAGGAAATCTCCTCGATTTCCGGTTGTTGCATCGAGAACAACCTGCCCGTTTACGTACATAATCACTGAAAAAAAATATCTCACTTTTATTTTACTTTTGTAGTAGGTAGTAAATTAATATTAAATGAGAGATACATACCACTAAGAAAAGGTATACTCTGTAAATTAAATTTACCACTACTATAAGTGGCACGGATTATAACAAAATAGTTAAAAATTGTATAACTTTGGGTCATGGTTAATTTTACCATTACAACTGGTACGTAATAAATAGCTTACCACTACAAATAGTAATTTTTTGGCGTTTACCACTACTGTGGTTAATACTAATAATGTTATAATTATTAACATCGTAAATCATAAATGTAATCGTAAAACGCATTTTTCCTATTATTATAATATTGATTTTTGGGGGTTTAATAGGTAACTATTCACCGGTCATCTAATCAAACACTGAAAAAAATAATCTCTTAAAAGAATTGAAAATCACTTTGATTCAAAAGATTTGCGCTTTTGAATAGGGCGAAGTGTGGGAGCAAGCGATTTTTTGGTAAAAGAACCAAAAATATTTCTTCGAAAGATATTTTTTAGCGCAAAAAAATGGGATTTTAACAAGAAAACTGCATCTCTCAATTGAAAAGCTTAGAAACTTTCTAAGAAAGAAAATTTTTCTTGCTACAAAAGCATAGGTATACTATTGACCTAACCACATTTTATTTTAATTTTAGATCAAATTTCTGTTGGTTTAATAGTATGTATTGCTTTATTCAAAAGCTTCTGATCTTCAATGAAACTATAGTATACCAGCGCTGTTAGTATTTAAGCTTAAATTCCCCTCACCACATATGCCTTTTGATTTTAATTATTGAAACATGCATTTAACAATTAAAATCAAGGACCTTCGTAGTGAGGGGAGTTCAAGCCTAAATATTACTATCCTTGAAAACTAGAAGATTGACCGAAAAAAAGGTTTACAAAAAAATATTTAAATAAAATAGGACATGTATTGTTTGATATATCAAACAATACATGTCCTATTTTATTTAAATATTTTTTTGTAAACCTTTTTTTCGGTCAATCTTCTAGTTTTCAAGGATAGTAATATTTAGGCTTGAACTCCCCTATATATATATATCAACAAAGGCGCAAGTTTTTTTATACTAACACTGATAACATCCATATGATTTAACATAAAATTTGTACGAGCCCTAACCACATAATGTTCGGACACTTCATAATTTATACAGAAATTTTTTTCGTGAATACTATCTCAAAATTATTAGAAGTTATGAAAAATTCAGCTTATTTTGGCATATACCCCTCGAAGCGATTTTTATTTTTAAAAAGTTTACCTTTTATTTTTAGCTTTTAAAAAAAGGCTAACTTTTTAACTTTTTTTTGTATGAGTAAAAAAAGTTATAAATGGACCCATTAAAAAGAGCATAAAATATTATACAAACCCTGAAAATTTGGTAAAAAATAAATAAGTTATAAAAAAGTATAAGTAATTTAAAAATGCTATTTTTAAAGAGTTTTTGCAATTTTCTTAGGAAACGGGAGATTTTGCAGATATATATATCGCTATAACTTTCTTATTATTTATACAATTTTTACCAAATTTTCAGGGTTTGTATAATATTTTATGTTCTTTTTAATGGGCCCATTTATAACTTTTTTTACTCATGCAAAAAAAAGTTAAAAAGTTAGCCTTTTTTTAAAAGCTAAAAATAAAAGGTAAACTTTTTAAAAATAAAAATCGCTTCGAGGGGTATATGCCAAAATAAGCTGAATTTTTCATAACTTCTAATAATTTTGAGATAGTATTCACGAAAAAAATTTCTTTTTAATGGGCCCATTTATAACTTTTTTTACTCATGCAAAAAAAAGTTAAAAAGTTAGCCTTTTTTTAAAAGCTAAAAATAAAAGGTAAACTTTTTAAAAATAAAAATCGCTTCGAGGGGTATATGCCAAAATAAGCTGAATTTTTCATAACTTCTAATAATTTTGAGATAGTATTCACGAAAAAAATTTCTGTATAAATTATGAAGTGTCCGAACATTATGTGGTTAGGGCTCGTATTGCATATTATAATTAATACCTTACCTTCAAAAACATTAAAGAAATTAATTAAATTTCATTTATTTAAAAAGAGTTTTAATGATTCCAACTCCACTGTGAAAATACATACAACACGCCACAACACAACACAACCGGCAAAATGTAGATTAGAAATACCTATAATAGAATTATAATATTATATAACTGCCCCTAGAAAATGGCGAATTGCAAGTTGCAATGATACAAAACGTACTAAACACGTGTGTCGCAAACTGTGTGCTCGTTTTGCATCCCCTCCCATGCACTCTTAGAAAAGACCTGGTATTTGCAACTAACTTATTATCGTTGGGGTACAACTGTTGCAGAAAATAAAAATTTTTGTTTTTTGTAATCAGTACCTTTATATGTGTAACTGCTTGCATCATTACCTGAAAAGATATAGTTTTGTTGTTGAGTATTATTTACTGCAAAAAGGCGATTAAGTTATTTTAACTGAAACTTTGTGTTGGCTAGAAGTATTGACAACATTATCTCAAAAAAATCATTTCGGCGGTAAAATGTTTTTGTTGGACCAAATATTTAAGTAACATTCTCAACTGACTGAAATTAGTCCGTGGAACTAACGGTTCGGTTGTATAAACTATGCGTCACTTTTCACACAGCTAAGACACCAGCGGTGTGAAACAAAGTGTAAGTTGGGGATGTTGTCTCTGTAGGTTAATGCAACTGCAAACTTTGTGCATTTCGCGCGCGATTTGTCCAGCCCGGCGCGTGCTTTACTTTTAACCTGTAAACAAACGGCGTTGCACGGCGTCCAGACTTCGGTGGTGTTTGTTCTTTTATATTTGTGTATTAGCTCGTGTGTAGTGTATATTTTAGGTAAGAAACTAGTTTATTACAATTAGTCATTTGCCCCTGTAAATTCAGTGGCGACATACTTTTTAACTATTCTTATGTGTTGGTTACTTATAGATATCTCGAACAAATAATATGGATGAGCGGACTAAAGTAGCAGATTTATTAGGAACATGGGGTTTACCTGAATTGGTTCAAGTTTTTAAAGGTTAGGTATTATTATTGCACTCCTTTAATTACACTATTGTAGTTTTGGGGTCCGAAAAAAAATCCAAAAATGTGAAAATGCCATTCTGACTGAAAATGGCCTCCCGAATCCAATGGTGCCCACCAAAAGTCTCAATCACGTCGGAATTTCGAGAATTTTTTTGTTTTGTTTTGTTACAGCTCAAGTCGCATTTTTGGTATAGGGCCTATACTATAGGCACTCACACTCAAAATTTATCGAATGCTTACCCCTGTTATCATGCAAGTATGTTACGTTGTACCTAAGAATCATTGTTAAGTTGTTAAACAAAGGCTTGCACTTCACGTAAACATCACGGTTTACTGAAGAAGTATAGTCAACTTTCATCTTAATGTACCTATCTGTGTATATTTACCAAAGAATCGTTTTTGTTTTATTGTTAAAATATTTATAAATGTTTTCTTAAGAGTAATTATTAATTTATAATGTTTAAACCAAAATTTGGTGTTTTCAGTTAAATTGTTATTTTTTAATTTATAATAAATATTTATAAAACAAACGGGCATGAATTTCCTTTCTCTATTTTTTATAATATTTACACAAAAAGTGTTATATTTATTAAGCAGGTATGTACTGTGGAATAATACCAATTTGTTGTTGCTAGTAGCAACTTGCTACTAATGCAAGCATTTAATATTAAATATAAATTAGTTACAGTACAAAACAAATTTATATTATATCAACTTTTAAATTCTTTAAATGTACCTTTTTTCATGTAATTTCAATTAAAAAATAAATTCCTGCATGATACAATGTTTGTTGCGATAAATAGCAAGTGCAGTTGTTACAAATTAGACGCTGCTAAAATGACAGACTAATGTGATTGCATTAAATATCAACTATTTGTATGAAAAAAAAACTAATTTCGATGCACTTAAACTTGTTGGTTGGAGCTACCAATATTGGCTGTTCCGACAACAAACTGTAAAAACAAATTTGTATTAGTTCCCACAACATATTTTTTTGTTGTGCCTATTTTCACTAATAAAATTGGTTCTGGGAACTAAATTTTCATTGCAAATACACTCTTAGAAAAGACCTGGTATTTGCAATAAAAATTTAGTTCCCATAACCAATTTTATTAGTGAAAATAGGCACAACAAAAAAATATGTTGTGGGAACTAATACAAATTTGTTTTTACAGTTTGTTGTCGGAACAGCCAATATTGGTAGCTCCAACCAACAAGTTTAAGTGCATCGAAATTAGTTTTTTTTTCATACAAATAATTGATATTTAATGCAATCACATTAGTCTGTCATTTTAGCAGCGTCTAAGTTGTAACAACTGCACTTGCTATTTATCGCAACAAACATTGTATCATGCAGGAATTTATTTTTTAATTGAAATTACATGAAAAAAGGTACATTTAAAGAATTTAATAGTTGATATAATATAAATTTGTTTTGTACTGTAACTAAGTTATATTTAATAATAAGCAACAACAAATTGGTATTATTCCACAGTACATACCTGCTTAGTAAATATAACACTTTTTGTGTAAATATTATAAAAAATAGAGAAAGGAAATTCATGCCCGTTCGTTTTATAAATATTTATTATAAATTAAAAAATAACAATATAACTGAAAACACCAAATTTTGGTTTAAACATTATAACAAAAATTAATAATTACTCTAAGAAAACATTTATAAATATTTTAACAATAAAACTAAAACGATTCTTTGGTAAATATACACAGATAGGTACATTAAGATGAAAGTTGACTATACTTCTTCAGTAAACCGTGATGTTTACGTGAAGTGCAAGCCTTTGTTTAACAACTTAACAATGATTCTTAGGTACAACGTAACATACTTGCATGATAACAGGGGTCATTCGATAAATTTTGAGTGTGAGTGCCTATAGTATAGGCCCTATACCAAAAATGCGACTTGAGCTGTAACAAAACAAAACAAAAAAATTCTCGAAATTCCGACGTGATGGAGACTTTTGGTGGGCACCATTGGATTCAGGAGGCCATTTTCAGTCGGAATGGCATTTTCACGTTTTTTGATTTTTTTTCGGACCCCAAAACTACAATTAATTAAAGGAGTGCAATAATAATACCTAACCTTTAAAAACTGCAACCAATTCAGGTAAATCCCATGTTCCTAATAAATATGCTACTTCAGTCCGCTCATCCATATTATTTGTTCGAGATATCTATAAGTAACCAACACATAAGAATATATTCTTATATATATGAATAGTTAAAAAGTATGTCGCCACTGAATTTACCTAAAATATACACTACACACGAGCTGATACAGAAATACAAAAGAACAAACACCACCGAAGTAAAGCACGCGCCGGGCTGGACAAATCGCGCGCGAAATGCACAAAGTTTGCAGTTGCATTAACCTACAGAGACAACATCCCCAACTGACACTTTGGTTCACACCGCTGGTGTCTTAGCTGTGTGAAAAGTGACGCATAGTTTATACAACCGAACCGTTAGTTCCACGGACTAATTTCAATTAGTTGAGAATGTTACTTAAATATTTGGCCCAACAAAAACATTTTATTGCCGAAATGATTTTTTTGAGATAATGTTGTCAATACTTCTAGCCAACACAAAGTTTTAGTTAAAATAACTTAAGCGCCTTTTTGCAGTAAATAATACTCAACAACAAAACTAAATCTTTTCAGGTAATGATGCAAGCAGTTACACATATAAAGGTACTGATTACAAAAAACTAAAAATTTTATTTTCTGCAACAGTTTTACCCCAACGATAATAAGTTAGTTACAAATACCAGGTCTTTTCTAAGAGTGTACCAGGTCTTTTCTAAGAGTGTGCATCAAAGGCTACCAGATTTTGTTGTAAAATTGACATGCTATTGGGGTAATTGAGATGTATCTTGAAAGAATTGAGTAAATATAAATAATTTTCATTGTTTTTGAACAAAAACACTTTGCACTTGGTTGAAAGAAGAAACATTCAGGAGATTTTGTATTTGTTTTCAAGAGAACTATACTTCTTCCACTAAGAACTTTTTTTTTTAAGCAATAAATACTCTTTTATGCTAAAATATTAATTGTTTCTTGCCGCTAATAATTTTTTATCAAGAGAGTTGACCACTTTAGTTTAGAGGCACCTTTTTTCAGTGTAGGCCAATTCTGGATTTATACGAAAATAAGACATTTCTCTAATCTTTAATTATCCACTTTAAATGCTTTAAGGGGTTATATACAGTTAGAAGGCCGAAAAAAAGTGAATTTTTCAGAATTTTTTCTGAGAAAACTTTTAAATTTATTGATCCAAAAATTTATACACATATTATGGTATCTTTTAACTATATTTTAAGACTTAGTACTAGTAAAAATATTTATTTGGAAAAGAGCTACAGCTGATCTCCGGATGCTCCTCTCAAAAAAGACGTTTTGCGGTGACCACTATATCTCTGAACTGGATCATCTGAATTTAAAAAACCAAACAGATTTCGTTAAAGTAATGTTTAATCTAGTAATTAATCGAAGGAATAAGCAAAATAAATTTTTTTGACAAAATGGCGGTTTCTCAAAAAAAAAAATCGATTTTTCACCGAAATTTCGGCCTTAAATTGTTTATAAAAACAAAAATATTTATCGGAGAGAAAAAATCTTCGATTAATTACTAAAAAATATATTTAAGAAGCTCGTGTTAAAATTTGAGATTAATCGGTTTAGCCGTTTTCGAGTAATGTTGGTCACCGACTTTGAAAACACCATTCAGAGAAAAACGCGTTTAAAGTTTGGAATGCAGTTTACATGGGATAAAATTTTTTATTTTTTAACTTACATGGAGTCGTTTATTCCAGGCCCATATAATACACCCTGTTCACACTGTTGATTTACACATCTAAATACATTAGAAGGGAGCATTTACAAGGCAGGTGCATAAAAGGGTAGTCGCTGCCTCTCCGGCCTTGTACTTCCAAGCACTCTGAAACGCCTTTTCAAATTTGCGTGTAACTTTAAAAATATTCACAGGAACGATATGAAATTTTCTGTGTGTATTCTTAAATATATGTACATTAAGAAAAAAAAATAAAAAAAAATTCGATGTTTCGGAAAATTCTAACTGTATGTAACCCCTTAAATACCGATTTAAATGGCCATTCCTACACTTTTGGAACCCTTAACTGTGTTCTGCGATTTTTTTTAATTTATGCCGGTTAATGCACCACCGCTGATAAGCAGAGTAGTTAAAAACTGTTGAGAAATGGAAAGTGTGACTGTTTTAGAGTGGCCTTCTTGTTCACCGGATCTTAATGCAATTAAGAACTTAAGGAATAAGGTAAAACAAGGATTAGAGCCTCTTAAAGCAACCCGGCAATGCAAAACAACTAGTAGACGTAGTTTTAGAGGAGTGGGAAAAGTTCAACAAAAAGAAATAAATAACATTGAAACATTGAATATTAAATTAACAAAAACCTAATATTTCTTTCTAAATTATAATTTATTGTTTATTCTCAGATAAATTCACATTTGTAATCTGTTCTATATAAAATAAAATTTTTCTTTATTTTTGTAATAAAATTGGTTGAGATAAACTGCTATTTATTTACATATCACTTTTTTTAAGTAGAATAATATTTCTCGTAATTACTGAGTGATTTCATATACTTAAGTTAGGTTGTAAGTATACTTTTGTATTTTTAAAAACAGACCATGGTGTGCACATGTGACACTTCTTGGTGCTGGGTCTGATTTAGTCTAAAACTAATTAACTAACTAAGTGTATTTTTTGGGATATCTGCTATATTAAACAAGCCGCAAAAACTCTGCTACCTTGAAGGACAAACCGAATGAAATCGATGTAAATTTGTTTATTAGGACCAGTTTGTCTGGAAAAAGATAATTCTCTATTAATTATGGTAAAATATGCACGAAACTTAAAAAAAATTACCTTGGAAAAATTAATAGAACCTTATAAAATCATTGTTATAGATTTTAGGATATTTTAATTAAAATAACAATCTTTTTTCTCCTAATTAGGTAAATTAAATGAATTTTATATTAAAATTAATCCTAATTATGCTGAAATTACTCCATCCAACAGGTTTGATATAAAAAAAAAGTAGGTAGGTATATAAAAGAACAGTGCTTGGCTTTTAGGTTAAACCAAGCAAAATGTTTAAGTTAGTGATATTTGTTGTAGCTTTAGCTGTTGTGTCATGCAAGGTAAATATGTATTTTTATATTTTTCTATAGCTTCTATTTACTTAACTTAACATCTTTTAAATACCCATTAACAAGCTATTATGGTTATTAATCTATGATTATGGCGCTTTATTTACGGGTTGATTTATTATCTATGGTTGAAGTTAGCTTTAAGTTAGTTGACAGTTGTCAAATGTCATACAATCGTTAAACTAAAGTGCCCTTGTGAAATATTACTAAATGTGAAAATTATTGTAGGTATTATCTTATTAAATAGTGCCAATATTTAAAAAGTTTATATGCACGTTTGTACTGTGGCCGGAAGTAAACTAGATTCAACTGATATAGCATTAAAAATTTCGGGTGGAGTCATTTTCACTGTGAAAAACTGCTTCTACATGGGATTTAAATGGTTGTTAGTCAATTTTCAAGGGATAATTTTCGATTTACACATTTGCCGCCGGTTATTCCCATTCTTACGCGAATGGTTACTCTATTTTTGTATAGATGTCGCTTTATATAAATATTTAAATTACACTTAGTTTTAAAAGTTCTGCACCACTTTGTAATTCCATCTAGAAGTTACTATCCCCTTTCTATTAGGTAATTGACTGTTTTATAATATAAAAAAGTTTGTTGATACTAGAAAAAATGCAAAATTTTGCCTCGTATAAGGTTATTTGAGTATTCTTAAGAAAAGTTATTCCATTCCTCAACAGCGGCTACAATAAGCTCTTGAACATTCATGAGAGGGTTCAAACGGCTACGAATCAATCTGGATAAATAATCCCAGACGTATTCAATGGGATTCATGTCCGGAGAAAGAGGTGGCCAATCCATTCTGTCAATTTCAAACTCTCGCAGAAACTCTAGGATAGCTCTAGTTCGATGTGGACGGGCAGTGTCATTCAAAAAATTGAAATTGGGACCTACTTCATCTTGAATTGGTTGAATAATATGCCGAATAATTAAATTTATATACATTTGTCCAGTCATAGTGCCAGGAACATGAAGCAGTTGAGTTTTTCTTCCTTACATGATTCCACCCCAAAACATAACACTTCTGCCTTCAAATGATACCACTTCCTTGTTTCATCCGAGAACAGAACATTTGACCATTGAGGCAATATCCAGTTCTGGTGATCTTGAGCCCATTCTAACCGCGACTGTGTATGTCTAGGCATTAACCTGGGCACTCGTAAAGGTCTTCCACAAAGCAAACCCGATGCAATGACGCGTCTTCTGGTGGTGGCATTAGAAATAAGTTGGTGGTATGAAGCCTGGTACTACTGATCGTGCTGGTCCTGTTTCTCCTGGTTACTTGACTTAAATATCAGTCTTTCCTTTGAGTTGTAACCCTTGGACGACCACTTCAATGTCTACTTTCCACAGAACTCGTCTCATTATGCCTTTGAATGATCCTAGTAACCGTACTATCCATCAGATATTCGTCGATGTGAAAGACCTTCTTCAAAGTACAAAACCGCATATTTTGTTTAGGATTGCAAAACGGATTTATTATTCGGTTTTACGGTGATTTTTTTAGTTCCATAACTACATACTACTAATAAGTATTAGTCGTATGTAACTCGTTTATAAATTTATTTAGAATTAAACAATCCAATTCCTTACATTTTGAAACTTTAGGTTATATAATACAAAAAGATCTCCTTTTAGGTCCTGAAACCGGAAGCAACCGAAAGAGACCGAAAAGCCTTCCAACTGGCCCACAAGAAGTGCCAAATGTCTGACGAAACCAAAACTGAAGAAGAACTGGTGAGGAAACTTCTTCAGGGCGAATTCGTCGAAGATGAACAGCTCAAAAAGCACATGTATTGCATGTCGATCCCTATGAAAGTAATGCACGAGAACGGCACCATCAACGTGGAAAGCCTCAAAGCAACTTTTAACGAATACTACGATGGCGAGCAGTTGCAAAGAGCTCTGGATTGCCTTAAGGAGTACGCTACTCCAGTTGAAACGGCCTGGGAGCTGATTAAGTGTAAACATAGGGCTGCTGGATTCCTAAACAAAGCTGACAGCGTTTAAATGTTTTTAAATTATAGATGGTATATTTTATAAAAAATCCCAAACATATCTTTCCTTGTCAAATCAAAATATATCAGTAAAAATATTCAAGAAAACTTTTTTTACTTTACCTACGCCTCATTTTACCCAAGAATTTGCTAACTTCGACTTAAAACGATGCTGTTTTTTTCGAGAAATGAACATTGCATCCAAGAAGCTTCAAGAAGCATTGTGAGACTTCTCCTTGTGCACAGAAAAAAGCTTTGATATGTTTATTCAATCAAATATGTTTGGAGCAATTGAGGGTAAGGGATTGATGTTACTAGAAATATTACATTCAGCCCATGAAAAAATATTATCAAATTAAAATTACTTGTTATAGAGTATATGACTCTTTAGATTTAAACCAAATGGAAATGTGTACTTTCTTGAAAATTTTAGAAATGATTGTATTCAAAGTTTATCTGATCAAGGTAAAATTAACAATATTTAATTAAATATAAAATTGATTTATATTAAAAGTTATAATGCTTCAACCAAAAATTAAAAACAAATGAAATAAGAATAGTCTTTGTTTCTTTTAATTTTCATGATTTTTATTAAAGTAAGTTATTACTGTCTTACAGTGAATACCAATGTTTTTCACTGTCTTGAAAAATACTTATTATTTGCCCAATCATCATTCTCATTTTTTCAATGCGGCCTATATTCAATTTGACGATTGCTAAAATTTAGACAAACGCGCCAGGGCATCCCCTGTCACACCACACATCGGCAACCTGGAATCCCGTACGTGCGTATACGCAGTTTATCACGTTTAACTATATATAGTTAAACGTGATAAACTGATTAATTGGTATTTCTGGTGACGCCGTTTGATGTAAGTTTATGGGTTATCTCTGGTGTAGGTAGTGTTTGGTTGTTTGTTATATTTGCTTATTTCCTGTGGGTTGTACTTCCTTATCCCGAATTTGCAAGGTAAGTTGTACATGTTTTTTAATTGTATGTCCGCCATGCATTATCCAGTAATTTAACTACTCAATTATATCTAAATGATAACAAAAAGGTAAATGTGTACTCATTACCTATATGCCTATATATACCATGGACACAGTTTATCTTGATATTCGGTATTTTTCTTAAATGGACGAAGTTTTTATTTATTTATAAAAAAACAGTACCTTCATGATATCTTTGCAGGGCGTCCTGAATGTACATATTGCTTCAGGACTTTCAGCAATCTTTAGGATTCGCCTTTAAATACATAACATGAAATTCCTATTTCGTTTTAGAATAACCATGTTCATGGCAGACAGATCCTGCACATATAGTACAGTAACTGTTGCTAGTGATGGGTCAGCAACTTTCTTAGAGCCTAATATCACCAACACTTCTAGTGGGTTCCTAATAGTTTCTACAAAAAACAGAACAATTTTATTTTATGGATCGAAAAACCTGTGTACACAAGACTACCAGAAGCAGTTTCCAGAATGCATTTTATTTAAAGTTCATATTAATGAATTATACAACTAATATTTGCACAAGAATATACATATTTAAAGGAATTAGAGCTTTGATTGCATTTAATGTAGCCATTCATTAGAAACCATAACTTTAATTTATGTCAAAATTCATTGTGGCTTCAATTAAATAAAAATGTAATTCAATAATTTATTATGTTTTAACTAAGTTTGAATACGGATTTAATAGAATCACAATTTAATTCAATGACTTCTTATGTTTAAACTAATTTTAAGCAGGTTTGCACAAATAAAAGTAAGACAATCACTCATTTGATCATAGCTGTAATTCAGGTATTGCAAATACAGTACACCATTGGCTCAATGGTTAACCCATTCACAATATAAAAGCTTTTTCCAATGATGTGCAGAATTGCATTGATGACATTTAAAAAATGTTTATTAATCTTCCAAATTTGGATTAACTCTTTACTGAAAAAAACTGCGAGCACGAATGCAAAAATCTACTTGTAATTTGCTTCCTAAATACTCATCCGCTAATGATGAAGACTGTTCATTGAACAGCTATGGCTATAATGAATTTTCCTCTCATAAACTGCACACATAATGGGTAAGTGTGGTTTTTGCTGGTACCCAACGTTGTTATTAGTAATTTACTGTAAGTACCTGTAAGTAACTACACTTACATCTTAAACATGCATAAAAAACTGGCAGAGTTATGTAAGACAACTTATTTAATGCGAGCCACTAATTGAGCTACAGAAACATTGAGAAAAACCTTATTTAATAGTGTTTCGAGGATAATTAGAAAATTACATAGATACACAAAGATCAGAC
Organism: Brassicogethes aeneus; assembly: GCA_921294245.1. NCBI lineage: Eukaryota > Metazoa > Arthropoda > Insecta > Coleoptera > Nitidulidae > Brassicogethes > Brassicogethes aeneus. The sequence goes on from OV121135.1 coordinate 52,087,374, forward strand.
AGTCTAATTTTACACGGATTGCACATTTAACCGTTATAAATTAATAAAAATAAGGATGCCTGCATAAATTTTCTGCACTATGTAAATGGCAAAACGTTAACTGAATTTATAATTCACCACTGACAAGATGATGCGGCCAAAAGAATTTAATAGATTACACTGAACGTCAAACAATATAATTTTAACTAAATTGTTTCGAAATTACGCAAATATTTATAAAAAAATACTTATCGAGACGTTTCAATGATTTCGAAAAAGTTCTGATAAAGAAAGTAATGTGATGTAATGTCCCCCAAGTGAAAATAATTATTTTTTATTTTTGGTTGTTTCACTGTTGGTCTAGAATGGGGTTTTTGGGAAGCCACTCTCTAAACAGTGAAATTTTCACTATTTCCGTCAGTGAGTTATTAATTCACTGTAAAATTAGTGTTTTTCAATATAAATTAGTAAAATTTTAACTTCTCCAAATTAGTGTTTTTTATTATCACTACTTTTCCGGAACTCTCGACATAAAATAGTGAAATTTTAACTGTTTTGAATTTTGAAATCGCTACATGAAAAAGTGAGTATTCACTAATTGCTAGTGGTATACTTATCACTGCGGCAAATGGTTAATATGCACTGTCAATCAGTGAAAATCCATTGTTTCATTTTTAGAGAGCACCAGGTCTAGTAATAACATAACATAAGTGGTTTTGCACTAATGCAAGAATTTTAAGAAATCATACATTTTGAATATTAGAGCTTCACGGAAGATAGCTTCACGGAGGTTAGGATTTCGTATGTTTTTTAAACATCCCTTTGTATATTTGAAATAAGTTTTTGACACCTTAATATTTTTTTAAAATATAATTGTACATATATAAAATATTTATAAAAAAAATCTACTTACTGAGATATTACACTTCACAGAGGATAGATTTTTAAATAGCAAATAAATGAACTTAAACTTTTGAATTTAAAAACAGCAACACTCTCATCTGCATATAAATTCTAACTAACCTTCAGAAATCACATGCATCTATAATGTCGTGCATACTTAAAATGATGATAAAACAGATTCACGCAGGATAGAATCAATTTTTGTAACACCTACACAAATGGTTATAAAAATTATTTCTTTAAATTTTTAATAATATTTTATATTTGATGTGTTTAATTTACTTATTGAACTGATATTTTTAGTATACTTTTACTATATTTAAAAATATATAAATTAACATAGAAAGAGTAACAGTCACGGAGGATAGGTTTTAGGCTTTTAACACATTGTAAAAAATAATTAATTGCGGTTTAAAATCTGGAACATGAGCTCTAATATCTACTTAATTATGAAAGATATATACACTGAAAGAAATATAGGTTTTTTTAGCAATGTATGTGGTAGTCCATATAAAACATAAAATATATTTACCTTAACAATTTTTATATTTAGTTTTAACATAATATGGTTAAGGCAAATATATTTTATGTTTCATATATGGACTACCACATACATTGCTATAAAAAACATATATTTCTTTCAGTGTAAAATTTGATTAATTGACTAAAGATATATAGAATTTGACTAATTATTACTGCTTTTTTGCAATGACAATTAGTCAAATCTGATTTCCTAATAACAGGGCATTTTTGACTAATTCATTTTAAGAGTGTAGTTGCACAACAATGCAGTGAAGTGCTGTTCACAGACCGTATTTAATTTCCTAAGCAGATAATTTTATCTTCAACTGTGCAGAATGGCCGATAATTTATATTTCTCTTTCATGCTTATCTTATATTTGTCATATGTCAGATGCAAGATAAGAATTGTTATTTGCTGTAAATACTATTTCCTGGAACATTACTATTAACCAACTATAACATATTATCCTTTTGATTCGAACTGTGGATGAATCCCTATTTGAGTTGTATGATTTATCGAATGAAATTTACAGTATAAGTTGTAAATTTGTTTGCTTCGTCTCAATATTTTCAAAAATGTCACTTCGTCCAAACTCTTCAATTGTTAAATTTGTTACATTTTTATTTTTTTTAAATGCAAAATTTTGAAAAGAACAACTCAAGTCTATGTTATCTTCTTCAAAATGTCAAAAGTTCCCTTGAATCGGTCAAGGGAAACAAAGTAAAGTTTAGAAGGTGAACGACCAAACTTTTTCTTTGTTAACTTTTCAGAATAAGAGCTAAATATGGTTATAGGAAGCTATAATTTTAAGTGGAGCTTCATTCCAATATCTGACATAAGAGTTTTCATAAGAAGAAGTAGATGGTTGTGAAGTTGTCCAAGAGTATCTTTTCGCATAACTTTTTTCGTTTTCTTCCCGCTGCAGTTTTAAGGTCAGCACAACTTGAAAAATCTTGTCATTGCTTTTGAAGAAAAACCTTTTTATCAAAGTTCTACGAGGTGTGTTCAGAAAATATCGGGAATTTTCGTTTTTTGAAACAAATATTTATTTATTCGTCTACATTAATGTTGTAGCCCTTAAAATAGTCACCATTGAATATTATGCACATGTGCCAGCTCTTCTTCCAATACTCGAAACACTTCTAAAACTCGATCTTTGGGATAGCCTTTAGTTCTTTCAGCGATGCGCTTTTAATGTCATCTATGCTTGCAAAACGACGGCCCTTTAAGGTTCTCTTTATTTTTGGGAATAAGAAAAAGTCAGACAGAGGCTTGTCTGGCGAATATGAAGGCTGGGGCATCATTACAGTATTGTTTTTGGCCAAAAATGTTGTTCAAAATTTAATAATTTTAGAACAAATTTTGCTGCCATGCGTTTCATACCCAAAACATTCGAAAAAATTTCATGGGATAAGCCAATCGATATGCCAACATCATCAGCGACTTCTCTGGTGGTTTATAACCATTTCTTCCACTTTTTCCATGTTTTTATCGGTTGTTAATAGTCTTGTGCGTTCGGGGCGCTCGTCATCTTCAACTTCTTCACGGCCATCTTGGAAACTCTTATACCACTTGTAAACTCTTGTTTTACTTATAGCAGACTCACTATAGGCCTTTGTTAACATTTCACAGAACTTATTTTATTTTTTATGCAAAATTGGATACAAATTCTTTGATTCATTTATTTTCACGAACGAAAAATCGCCGAGCTCATAAAACACGTCTAACCTTAGCGGCTATTTTAAGGTTAATATTTTTATGAGGTAATTCAATATTATTATTATTTTCTACAAAGTAATACATGCTACTTCAGTACCTAAGTGTTGTTTTAACTATTTCATTGTTAATATAACGAGATATAAATCAATAATATCTTTGCATATTCAGTCATATGACTGTCAATTTACATTTTATACTTTAGATTAGATTTTATTACTTTTTAAATCAATTTGAGGCATACTTAACAAATATATAAATATAAATAATCGATTGGACTAAAATCGCAAATTCTTGGCCAATCCAAAACACAATAAATCATGTTTGAAATAATTACATGTTTAAATAAATTACTATGAAAAAAAATATAATGAAAAAAATTAATTTTTAAACATAAAACTGATTTTATGAATAGGTAATATTACCCCAGTAGCACAAAATATTGATCCTATATGGGGCGCGTCTATGCCCAATATTTTATCTGGGGCCAATCTTGGATTTATTTAGCCGATGTTAGCCCTATATTGGCATAAAATGATAATTTAATTTAACTTGCCAATGTTTATGCAAGGTTGGTCCTATATTGGTATATTATTTTAGGTCATATAAGTGCACAGTTACAAAACAAGCAAATTAAAATATAAAACGGCAATTCAATTGAACAATTTTTAGTGGGATTACCTAGTTAAAAAGAAAGCAACATTGTTGACATATCATAAAGAAATTTATATTGCTTTTTTGTGGTACGTTCACCGACATCTTAGGCAATTATAGTGAGAATGTCCTAAAAATGTCGTACTATTTAATAATACTTAAATCATTTTATTGTTAAAAAAAGCAATTAATACAAGTTTACTAGGTAGTTTTGTTTATTGGACGGTTTTTATTGTAAAATTATGCCGTTTTAAATATTTATTTATAAACCTTTAAGTACATATATGTATTTTAAAAATAGTTTAACTTAATGTAATTTTATTAAATGACATAAAACCATGTATTTTTTTATAAATTTAAAAACCAGTAGTGCCAAACTTTTGACATTTAAAAATTTTATAATCCAATCAAAATAGCTTAAAATAATTAAAAAAATAAGGGTAATGCTTATTATAAAATAAAAAAAAATTATACATTATTTTTAATAACAGAAATATATAATAAATAATGGCTAAGTAACTGGAGCATTCAATAAGAATCGGATCTAAATACTTACTTAGTATGAGAGAAGTAAAGTTTAATAAACAGCTCATATTCATGAAGTAGAATATACGATTACGATAATTGAATCTTGTTTATAAATATTCTCATTAGATTGAGTTTGTCGATAAAGACTAATGGTATTAATAACCTAGAGAGACATTTTATTAGTACATTTATTTTGCATTAAACATTATTAATTTTTTCACTTTGTTTTAGATTAGATTGCAATACTTTGTATTTATACTTGCCAATGTATAGAATTTTTGTACTTTGCTATAAAAGCAAACAACTAATTAAACCAAATTACTTAAGAAATTTGTAATTTTTTACAACACACAACTATTATCAAATAATTAGATTTCTTTTAATAAAATTAAGGTTTATTCTTTGACTAAAATGAGTTTAAAGTATAACCTATTTTTAATTATTATAAAAAATAGCATCCTTAAAATTGCAATTACATCGGTTGTGGTATCAGCACCGAATCCTGAGAAACTTAAACAATATGTTGATGGGGTTAACAACAGTTTTAAAAAATGGTGCACCAGAAACCGTCTTATTTTAAGTTCTGAAAAAAATGTATTTCTGTGACTTGTCCTATACATACGAGGTGTGTTCAGAAAATATCGGGAACTTTCGTTTTTTAAAATAAATATTTATTTATTCGTCTACATTAATGTTGTCGCCTTCAAAATAGTCCCCATTGGATATAATGCACATGTGCCAGCTCTTCTTCCAATACTCGAAACACTTCTAAAACTCGATCTTTGGGATAGCCTCGGGATAGCCTTTAGTTCTTTCAGCGATGCGCTTTTAATGTCATCTATGCTTGCAAAACGACGCCCCTTTAAGGTTCTCTTTATTTTTGGGAATAGGAAAAAGTCAGACAGAGGCATGTCTGGAGAATATGGAGGCTGGGGCATCATTACAGTATTGTTTTTGGCCAAATTTTTTTTACAAAATTTAACAATTTTAAAACAAATTTTGCTGCCACGCGTTTCATACCCAAAACATTCGAAAAAATTTCATAGGATGAGCCAATCGATATACCAACATCATCAGCGACTTCTCATTTCTTCCACTTTTTCCATGTTTTTATCGGTTGTTAATGTGCTTGTGCGTTCGGGGCGTTCGTCATCTTCAACGTCTTCACGGCCATCTTGGAAACTCTTATACCACTTGTAAACTCTTGTTTTACTTATAGCAGACTCACTATAGGCCTTTGTTAACATTTCACAGAATTTATTTCATTTTTTAAGCAAAATTGGATACAAATTCTTTGATCCATTTCTTTTAACGGACGAAAAGTCGCCGAGCTCATAAAACACGTCTAACCTTAGCGGCTGCCACAGACAAAGTAAACAATGAAAACAGTTAAAGTTTTTATCATACTTCGGGGGCATGTATACCAACATAATAAAGAAAATTTTATAACAACCGGACCCTCCGAACCCGCGAAATTTAACAATTCCCGTTATTTTCTGAACACACACACCATCTATGTCAATTGGATTAATAAAATTATTAATATTATATAGACCATAGTCGGTTTTCATTGTTTAGTTATATATAAGGCATTCTGTATATATAAGTACAGAATGCAAAAGCTACATAACATAGTATATTATATAAAACGTCATTTTTGGAATCAGCGAGCCCATAATACCCCAGAAAACGTACTCATATTTTTTTATATACCTTTGTTATTTATTAATTAAATTATTATCGCAGATGATAATAATCAAATCTTATTGACACGGGTTTAAGTTCTAATTTAATATCTAAACTTGCAAATCCTTGACCCACACTTAAAAAAATCATGCAGGTACCTACGTAAATATTCTATTGTTGTTATATTTTATTAAAATATTATCAATTTATTTTTTTAAGATTATTTAAAAACATGTTTGCTCTTTTTGAATATCTGCAAATTATATATAATATACGTATGTGACCCACCCCTCATGAAAAATTTAAAAATTTTATTATTACATCTTATTGGCCATAAAAAGTGTAATTAATTCCCAACATTTTACGTTTCTATCTTGAACGGTTTTGGAGATTTTAAATAAAAACCATCTTTAGGGGCTTCTCTTTCGGGGGCTGTAGCTCCCTTAGGAAGCATTTCTCGACCTATGTTTATAAGATTTTGTTCTTATTTTTGTACCTAGAATCTTCTGTTACAGACTATTCACATTTACGTGGTATAAATAAATAAATAAATTTAACTTAAATATACCTGAATACATATATTTTGTCTGACGTGGTATTATACCCTCGAAATAATTAACAAAGTAAGCTATTGTTACACTAGTATAATGAAAATATTGTTTCACTAGTGGAATAATGAAACGGAAGTGGAAGAAAAAATTAAATTGTAAACACCAAATTACAGTTATTTGCAGATGTTTTATGTAGTTTTTTTGTAATTATTTTAACAAAGGAAAATATTTTATTGCAATTTTGTAAGCATTTTGTTAATTTCAAAGGTTACAAATTATTTTGTTAATGTTTGACAAATTATTTCCTTAAAAATGTACACGTGATTTCAGGCAGTCAATCAAAACATTTCCCACTGACAATACGAATCAACACGTTGAAATGACTTCAGCGTCTGCAACTTATGTTTCTGCTTAATTTATTTTAATTCGTAACGTGTTCGTAACAACTGTCCAGAATGTTTATAATATAGGTATTACCAAAAATCTGTTATTATTGTTTTTCGGATTTCTTATACACGTGCGAAGTATCCGAAATAAGATGCCATAACTGGTTTTCAAACTGAAATTAGGGGATACAGTGAAGTGGGTGATGAAATACATCAGTAAGTTTTGCAGTAGTACTAATTATATTGTACCAAATTTCTTTATAATTTTATTTCAGAATGGTGTGTGTATGTTATTTTTGTGTTTATTTATGTAGGTATGTGTTATTTTTTTTTGGAAATTGATTAATTAAGCAACGCTTCTTATCAAAATTCTTTTCCCAGTTCCCAATTTCCAACAAATACTTACTGGGCCTACAAAAAGGTTTGTAAAAATAAGACCCTTTTTAAAAATTAAAAGAATTATGGTTGAATTATTATTTCTACAAAATGTTTGTAATAATAACAAACCACGTATTCAATTAGTTAACAGATTATAGTTGGTTGTAAACTTAACATAAAGAAATGTGGACCTGGATTAACATTAACGCTGGTTAATATTTGGTTAAAATTAACAAATATTTTTTTACTGTGTACAACTTGTACAGTACAAGGATGATATAATATTAATAATTAAGTATTATTTTAATAAAATACTCTCATCTTTTAAGAACTTTATGTTAAAGACATATATATCTGCAGTTTCATTGCATTTTCAACAAAAAAATACTTTTTATTTTTTATCATGATTTTTGAATAACAAACTATTACTTTAATTTATTAGATAAAAACCAAGATTATTATTTAAATTTTTTTAGGTACTTTGATAAATATACCACCAAGGCGTATAAATAGTAAGTTTTTTTAATCAATGAATCATTTTTAATTCGTTTGCAATACAATTGTAATTACTAGCGATAATTAATATGGCTTTTAGAAATAGTTTGGCTATTTGCCTATTGTTGGCTGTTCTTGGGTGAGTAAAAATATTAATAAATGTTGTTTTATACGAAATCGTCAGTAAAGTAGTCAACAATCGGCAGTAAAATAAAAGAAATCGGCAGTAAAGTAGAACTTTACTGTGGATTTAAGATGTGTCTACTGCTCCTCAGCAGCAACTAAATAATATTTAAAAAAAGCACCGTCGCGGAGGTCGATTGGACCCTTTTATAAAATGTTGCTTAATAAAAATAATAAGTTATTTTATTAATTAGATTAAAAAACCATCGATACGAACCAAAATGGTGTTAAATATGGTTCGTTGGTCCGGTGTAAATTCAAATACTAAAATAGTGTTAATTTAACTTTCACACAGTATTAAAATAAATTTTACCTGGTGTAAATTGAACTCCTTTTCAGTGTTAAATATTATGTGTTTTTGGTCAAATTAAATCATACTACACAGAAAAAAAGGAAAAAAAAGAAAACAGGAAGTTCCTTGACGAATTACTAGTATATTACCAGTGGTATTATTCCAGAAAATTGAACCTTCAACTCGCTAGAGATAATGTTTTTAGTGCGATCCACCAACTTAAAATACTTCAAGTATTGACAGCTGTTTTCACCTATTTAAGGTCTCTTTAGTATCGAACAACTTGTAGTGTCACACCAAAGCAAAGGACTACCTGAGCTTATATATTCTTCATGTAAGTCAACAGAGGCGAGATTTAAGAACATCACGTGATCCACACCGCCTTTGCCGCGATCGGTACTCACTATGCAACCGGGAATGCACGGCAAATTATTTTAATCGTTTTAACGGAGTGCTTTAGGTTGAAGTAACTCTTATTTTACAAACAACATATTTAGTAAACTGAACCATACAGCGGGTTGGTTTCGCTAAAGTTTTCTGGGTTAATTTAACCAATTTAAAAAAAAATAAAAAAACTATCTTGTTTAGTACCGTCAAACTAATCTTTGTTTATATTAACCTTCCCTGTGCACAGTTGATAAAAATAAAAAAAATACAAAAATAAATACTTATGGGTCAACTAAATTAATATAGTTAAATGAACTATTCATTTTTTTCTGTGTAGGTGCACTTCTCAAATATTTTTAGATAAACACCGTTTGGTGTTCGATTTTGACACCATTTTAAGATTTCTCTTTACACCACATATATTTTAAACAGTGTAACCGTCGAAAAAACAGTATACGTAGAAACTTCCTACATTCAAATGACATTAGATTTGATCATCAATATTAATTATTAGTAGTATTAAATGTGATTTCGGATAAAATTTAATATGCTCCTCGACATTAAAGTCATTTTTTATCACTAACGTGGTTATTTGCCTCGGCTTTCGCCTCTGCGTGATAAAAAATACGACTTTACTGCCTTGATACATAAATAACAATTTTCCAATTTAATGTCAAACTTTTGCTTCTACTGGTGTTCGGGAAATATAAAAATAATATAAATATTAATTTTAGGAGCATTAGTGCAGGACCCTTAAGTGCTAGAAACCCAGCCGCCATGGCGATGTTAGAATCCATAATGAAAAAATCGAAATGGGACAGCTTTGTATTTTCCCAAGAATGGCCGGCAACAGTGTGCTCATCTTCCAGCAGAAAGTGTTACTTCCCAGAGAACAGGAACACGTGGACCGTCCACGGTCTTTGGCCTTCGAAATCCGACGGTACTTACGGACCCTCCAACTGCGAAACCGATGCGGAATTCTCAGAGGCCACATTGGCACCCATTTTGGACGACTTGGAAAAGCAATGGACCGATGTTTTCGGTGAGAGCGATGAGTACTCATTCTGGAAGCACGAGTGGTCGAAACATGGCACCTGCGCCGCCCAATTAGAAGCCTTGGACAGCGCCTTGAAATACTTCGAGAAGGGTTTGGAACTGAACACGAACTACAATTTGACTTCGATTTTCCTGGATAGCAACATCGTCCCTGGCAACTCCTATTCCCTTAAGCAATACACTAAAGCCGTCGAAAGCGTCACTGGTGCCAAATCAACAGTACGTTGCGCCAGTAAGGGATCGGCTCGTGTTCAGGAAATCAGGATTTGCTTTGATAAGAAATTTAATGTCATCGATTGCTTTGAAGATTCCAACTGTCACACCAAATCCATTAACTATGAAGATAATAACTGAATATTATTAATGTTTTTTGTGTTTGTTTATTTATATTTTTTTTATTAAGTTGCTCACAACATTTGCAAAATATTTTAAGGTTTTAAAACTATGTTTAAAACTACATATAATAAATGTTGTTATTAAAATAACTTACACTTTCAATCTTATCACTAAATTTTGGTTCACTCAGGTCCAGTTTATCAGTGTCCAGTTAAGGTTGTAGTTGAGTGCACTGAAAGAAATATATGTTTGTTTTAGCAATGTATGTGGACTACCACATAAAATATATTTACCTTAACCATTTTTATATTTAGTTTTAACATATTATGTTAAAACTAAATATAATATATGTTTGTTTTAGCAATGTATGTGGTAGTCCATATATGAACCACAATGCAATGCTAAAACAAACATATATTTCTTTCAGTGTGGAAATTTGCCAAGTGAGCCCATTTTTTGACGTTTTAATTAAAAATAAATATTAAATCATAATATACTGTAAAGATTTCTCTTTACACCAGGTTCGTTAAAACAAGTTTTATAAAAAATTAATAAATGAACTATTTTGTGACTATGGCTCGTGATCGTCTTTAAGAATCATACTTGAGAAAATTAGGTATACAAAAAAATAAAATACAGTGTTTTGTTTACCCCCATTTAATTTACTTTACAGTTTAAAAAAAACAAGGGGTGGCTCTTAGGGAGATACGATCAGGGAAAAAGAGCTTTAGAAAAAACCCTGTTCGGCTATGAAGTAGCAAAGGATTACACGATTAGGCATTGTTTCTTTTAAAGGTTTATGCAAATCATTGGAATGACACGAGGCTCGTTACGCTATCTACCCCCTACAGGTTCAAAAATAGGAAAAACGTTGTTAGTTTAACAGGGCAGTTAACTGTTAGTCTGTCAACGTTAACGTTGCCCTGTGGAGAACGAGGTCCACACTGGAAGCAACTCGCGTAAAGTTGAAGGTTCGGGATAAAAGTTGCGATGCCACCCAGAGAACCTAGGTGACCAGTTATCCCTCACGGAGGGGAGAATTTTAGTATCTACTGCAAACTACGTACTAAAGAATAATGCGCAGTAGTGCAAAATAACTAATGCTCAGTTTATTTAAATCTAAATCGTTCTACGTTTAGTGGACTTTACTACATAATTGGGCTACTAAAATTAAGAACTAAACTGGGAGAATACACAAACACTTGTAACAATTATTTAAACAGAACTTTACAATAAATTTCGTTTTAGTAAAAATGTCTAAGAGCCGATGTGTTCGATACAATTTTTAAACGCTTTCTGCCGCTTTATTTTCTTCCCTTACCAAGTTTCGATGTTGTTTTCGCCTCATCTGGTGAACAGATTTCTTCCCATTTCAGGCAAAATTTCGGTCTTCCACGAAACTTTGTAATTTATTTACCTAACCGTTCGTTTTTACCTCTATTGCAAAGATTTTTACATTTTACAACACATTTAGGTATCGGTTAGTTTACACACCTTTATTGGAAAAGGTCTTTTGAGTTTATGGATTTTGTGACTTCCTTGGTAATTAATTTACCTTGCTCTTGCTCTGCTATAATCCCGTGAAAGTCAGCGATAAGATTTGGGACGGCTTGGATTTATTGTTTTTTTGTATTGTTTTGTTATTTTGTTTTACATTATTTTTTTTGGGTTTTTTACTAGGATTGTGTTTACTTATCAAATGTTTGCAGATGATGGTCCTTTCCACTCTTGGTTAGCCTCGTTTATTCTTCACATAGAATGCCTCCTATTGTCAGGTGGTTCGTCCGCCAGGTATGCTGTCACTTATCACTTCACACTTTATTACTTCTGTGACCCTAAGGGAGCCCTTACTTACTCTAGATACTTTGCATTATAGTTTATTTGCACTGTATGAGTAGTATATAAATATGGCCTTGTTCTTCCTAAGAAAATTGAAAAAATAATAGGTAAAGGAAGCTCTGAAAGTTTAAGATTAAGGAATCGTTTAAACAACTTTGTGATCGCTCCTTGGGTCAATATATTTACTAAAATATCGTTCATAATTAACATAAAAGTTTAAAATAACAATTGCCAATGTTTTATTTAAACAAATTACTTTAAAAAGTTGACAAATTAAAAATGATGAACACGTTAGAATAAAGATAAACTTAAAGATGTGAACTTATCAAACATAACTTGGTTCTTATTTTTTCCTGTAATTACATTTTTAACAAAAACTGTGTCATTCGAGAAAAGTCTACACAATTTTCAACTGTATAGGTTCATAGCAATGGTATTGTCTGGTAATTTTTATCACAAGCCACTTTATCGTAAGAGGTCGCAAAAAATTTTCACTAACAGTAATCCCAAAATTTCTTGAGGTTTTAAAAAATTTGTAAAATTAAATTTATTTTTTTACTGCGATGCGGCCCTATCCGAAAACTGATTTTTTTATATTTTTATCCAAAATTAAATAAATGAACCAAGCCCGCGTCCTAAATCATTTGTTTGTGGGACTATACAGTATTGGAGAAAATTAGAGCGACCATAGTATGTTTCACCAAATACTTGAGTTACATATATTTCTGTTAGTAAAAATTTAAGCTAGTAAAATAATTAATTATAATAAATAAAATGCAATTACTTTAATTAAAGCTGAAATTACAAATTATCTCATTTTTTTATCGACAAAATTGGAATAACTTGAAAGAAAAAGGGTATAATTCAATATTATTATTTTTTAAAACCTTAAAAAGTATTTTTATCAATAATTGACGTAAAAACGTAAAATTTAAGAGAGATCGTTGGGGCACGTTTTAATAAAAAAATAATTGCAGGTTTTTGAATTTTTATTAATTTTTTATAAATAGTTCACAAGAAATTATTTTTAAATCAAATGCTACATATTATTCATATCACACATTGTGATTAAACAAAACAAAGATTTAGCGGTATTTTTCTACTACTTAGTATCATGGGCTAACTTGACAAATGTCTACTCATGCAGCTACTTATCTGGCAGAAAATTTCCATAGATACCATTATTTTCACAACGATGGATATGGAATTTAACTGTCAGATAGGCTAACTGGTACTTAACCAGAGATTAATAAACCGGTCTAAGGTGTAACAATAAATACTCAAACATTTGAAGTATTATTCATAATTTTAGTTTTCACAAGTAAGTAAGTAGGCAATATTTTATAATGTAACAAAATTTATTTAATAAATTTAGATTAAGGATAAAACTACGAACTATAAAAAAACGAAACATTTTAAAATATTGGATTATACTGAAGTATTCAAATGCAATGGCAAAATTAATAAGCATATTTTGTTGCTTTTTTATTTTTTACAGGTAAGTTTAGCACCTACATAATGTTAATAACTAGGTATAACTGTTTAAATAATGTCATTTTTTAAAACCAAAATATTTCTGGTTGCTGGAACTAAAAAGTTAAACAGTAAAAAAATATTTGTTAATTTTCACCAAAATTTGGTAATATTTAATATTAACCAGATATTTATATCCTATGTCAATAATTCAACCAAAATTCTTGTAATTCCCAAAAAGGACCTTATTTTTACAAACCTTTTTGTAGGCCCAGTAAAAAAAGTATTTGTTGGAAATTGGGATAAGAAATGTTGCTTTATTGATCAATTTCCCAAACAAAAAGTTAATAAATAAACACATTCTGATATCATCAATGTATAAAGAAATTTGGAATGATCAGTACTAATGTATTTTTTAACTTTAACCCACTTTACTATTCCCTAATTTCAGTTTAAAAACCAGAGATAGCATCTTTTTTCGGATACTTCGCACTTTGCACTTTGTCTTGTTAAATAGGTATAAGGAATCCCAATAGCAACAGATTTTTGGTAATATAAACACTCTGGACAGTTGTTACGAACACGTTACTAATTAGAATAAAGTAAGCAGAAACATAAGTTGCATACGCTGAAGTCAGTTGATGCGTATTGTCTGTGGGAAATGACGTGTACTTTTTTAACGAAATAATTTGTTAAACATTAACAAAATGATCTGTAACCCTAGTAGAAATTTAAATCGGGAATCAGTAGGGCGCTAGCTAGTTTTCCCCAAATGAAACGAGGGCCTCGCTAGGAATCCCTACTAGTTTCCGACTAGTCATGTAATGCTTTTCCTTGTGGGGAACTACTGGGGAAAAGCTGGTAGGGAAAACTAGCTTAAAACTGGTTGGGAATATTTGTGAATTTTTTAACCAATAATAAAAGCCAGAAGCTAAAATTTTTTTATTAGATTTATATATTTACATTATCGTTCGATCACTTTTGGAATTATTATTGTCGGTTGTAAATTGATTTGGTATAACTTCTTGTGACAAGATAAATTTGTTTGTTGCACCATGACTTGAAGTTAAATCATTATCAAGTTTTTCTGCACCATTGGAAGAATCTAACAAATAAATGGATAAATTAATAAAACGGGTGAGTTTTAAGTAGAGAGGTTATTTTTAACAGCGTGTAGAAATCAAGTAGACAAACGAATACTTCAAGTATCTCAAAAATAAGAGAGAAACAGCCTTTTAAAGTATATCTGCCAATACCACACGCGCATAGTTTCAACCATCTGGTACCTACTGCGCATAGATGTCCGCCAATTCTCAATTTTGGTTTTTAAAAAATAAAGTTATTTGAAATTTCAACAAATTATGTTTGACCATTGATTTCTAGACGTCTGTTAAATATACCCCTCAACTTGAATCTCACTCAAAAAATAACCCCTTAATTTTTGCCCAAAAGTAAAAGAAGTTTTTATGAAATTTAGCTTAAGTTAAAGGTGTTTATTTAATTAAACAACCTGTATCTTCAAAACAAACATAATTCCTTAAATGTTTGTCCAAATGAAGCCTTGTAAATTAAATATACTTAAATAGTAAAATTTAAAAAAAAAACTAAGGTTAGGTTTAAACTATAAAATATCTTTACACATAAAGCAATAACTTACCGTACCGTATACGGTAAATATATTTATTTAAACTTGCCTTAATTTCATTATCGTTTACACCAACCCATCGATCTTTTATCATTATTTTAATCATATAACAAACACAGCATTTAAACGTCAAAAAATGTAAAATCAAGAAAAACGTCAAAATCCTTAGTAACCTGTAAACAAAGAGATTTTCCCTACATTTCCTTACAAGTTTATGGTGAGGAAAACTTGAGTCAGCCTAGACTGGAATTTAATGAGGAAAACTAGATGTGAACTAGTCAGTCGGAGGCGAGTCACAACTAGGCAAGTTTTACTGGATAGTTTCTAGTCGGGGCCTATCTAGTATTTCCCTTTCTAGTTTTTTCCTATCTAAACCCAGCCAGCGCCCTACCAATAGTGAGGAAAACTGGACAAATTTCTACTAGGGAACCTTTAAAATTAACAAAATTTCATATTACCTTCATAAAACTTTCGGTAAAGTATTTTCCTTTATTAAAATAATTACAAACCCTGGATTTCTACAAAAAATTATTTTAATATTTTACAAAATAAAAATAACAAACTACATACTCATTTTAACAAATCTGATCTTTATAACAGTGTACGAGGTGGGTTCAGAAAATATCGGGAATTTTCGTTTTTTGAAACAAATATTTATTTATTCGTCTACATTAATATTGTCGCCTTCAAAATAGTCCCCATTGGATATTATGCACATGTGCCAGCTATTCTTCCAATACTCGAAACACTTCTAAAACTCGATCTTTGGGATAGCCTTTAGTTCTTTCAGCGATGCGCTTTTAATGTCATCTATGCTTGCAAAACGACGGCCCTTTAAGGTTCTCTTTATTTTTGGGAATAGGAAAAAGTCAGACATAGGCATGTCTGGCGAATATAGAGGCTGGGGCATCATTACAGTATTGTTTTTGGGCATAAATTTTGTTCAAAATTTACCAATTTTAGAACAAATTTTGCTGCCACGCGTTTCATACCCAAAACATTTGAAAAAATTTCATGCCCATGGGATGAGCCAATCGATATACCAACATCATCAGCGACTTCTCTGATGGTTTATAACCATTTATTCCAATTTTTCCATGTTTTTATCGGTTGTTAATGTGCTTGTGCGTTCGGAGCGTTCGTCATCTTCAACGTCTTCACGACCATCTTGGAAACTCTTATACCACTTGTAACCTCTTGTTTTACTTATAGCAGACTCACTAAGGGCCTTTGTTAACATTTTACAGAATTTATTTCATTTTTTAAGCAAAATTGGATACTAGTTCTTTGATCCATTTCTTTTAACGAACGAAAAATCGCCGAGCTAATAAAACACGTCTAACCTTAGCGGCTGCCACAGAGAAAGTAAAAATGAAAAGAGCTAAAGTTTTTATCACACTTCTGGGGCATGTATACCAACATAATAAAGAAAATTTTATGACAACCGGACCCTCCGAAACCGCGAAATTTAACAATTCCCGTTATTTTCTGAACACGCCTCGTATTTATAAGCGTAGAAAACTAATGCATGAAATATTTTTTTTATTCTTTTAGCAAAGTTAACTGCAAAAATGAAACATATAACTTCCTTCTGTTCACTCAAAGATGGGCTCCAGGCGCATGCAAGGAATGGCTGGATATGAACGAAACAAACTCTTGCTACGACGTCCCACACACCCACTGGACTATCCACGGATTGTGGCCGGAGTGGAACATATACTGCAATGATAATCCTTTGGACATGTCGCAGCTATTGAATTTCGAAGAACTTCTAACTCAGCTATGGCCTACGACTAGAAACTTAACCAATCAGCTTTTCAACGACTGCGTGACATTTTGGAGTCACGAGTGGGAAAAGCATGGCACTTGCGCCATGGCGCTTCCACAATTTAACACGATTAATAAATATTTTTTGCAAAATTTATCGTGGAACTTGGAGTACGATGTGTATACATCCTTGGAAATTAATGGTATTACTCCAGATAGTAATCGTGGATATAAATTCGCCGATATTCGAACGGCCCTCATCAATTCTTTTGGTAAAATTCCCGATATTATTTGCACCACCGACAATTTAATTAATGAAGTTAGGTTGTGCTTTGATTTGGAATCCAATTTAATTGATTGTACCGTAATTCAATCAAATTGTAACATAGATAAGGATGTATTGTATAGATAACAATGTTTATTATTTAGAAAATATGTATTTTGGTCCTAAAATAAATAAATAAATTATTATAAAAAATAAATTGCTTAACCATTGGTTCCATATAGATAACACCACAATTGTGGATAACACCTTTTAATGATCTTAGAGGCCTGGTGCCATCTATGATAGATGATCTATCAGCCACGTTATTTGTGGTGCCATCTATTTATAAAAAAACTTAAATTTCGTCGCAGAGTCGCATAAGATTATGACAGTTTGTGTTATTTTTAATGGTAAATGGCCGGTAAGTAAATTTATTTATTTTTAATAGCTATGCCAAACTAACAAACGCGAATTTATTGAAAAAACCATATTGACTTTTCAAGATCTCGATCAGCTTTCTTCGGACGCTTTCAATACTTTGATCAAGGAAATTCCTTGTGATATGGAATTCTATATCAGAACTTCTGATTCAGAAGTAATTTTTGCATATTGCAGCGATTATGGATGATGAAGTAGAAAACATTGCAGTAATAGAGAAAGAGGTTATTGAAGATGGAGAAGATGGCAACGAAAACGGTTATAAATAAAATGATAAAGAAAAAAATGCAGTAATAGAGGAAGAGGTTATTATAGATGAAGAAGATTACAATTTAAACATTTCATACAGTATATATACTATAGTAAATTTAAAAGGAAACGACGTACACTGGTAAAACGAAGTCTGTAATTGAATTTTTAATGCATTTTAAACAACTTTAGTTGGCAGCAATTGCAATGTTGTCATGTTTAGATTAAAATTTTGCTTAATAAAATTACGCATAGAAAAAGAAATTGACAGTTTAGTATTTTGAAGCTTTCAGTTGTGTTTCTGAATATTTCGTTTAATTCGTGTATAATTTCGTTTATTTTGTTTGTTGTTTGTGTTACTTTATATCGTTTAAGTTTTCATTGCCATTTTTGTGTTTGTTATACATCGTTTTTTGTTTTTCCTATATTTAAAATGCCGAAGCATTTAAATAGTCGGAGTCAAGAGTTGGTATCATCCTTAATATGCTATTTTGAGGCAGAACGGGATAATAATGGACCTTGCTTACCTTTAACAGCTGTTAGAGAGGAAATAGGATTATTATTAATTATATATTAGAATATTTAATAAAATATATAAAATAATAATATATACCAGATACTGACTTTAGATGGCAAAATTTCTAGGTTTTATAGCTGAAAATGTCTTTAAAAATGGCTAAAAACATACTTTTGGCGGTGCATCATATAGGTTATAAAACTCTGACTTTTGACATTTTTGTATTCTAAGGTCCCAAATCTAGGGACCCTTTGGTATTATTCATGTAAAGTTTACATGAATAATACCAAAGGGTCCCTAGATTTGGGACCTTACAAAAATGTCAACTACAGGGCTATAGATGGCGTTTACATTGTAAACGCCATCTATAGCCCTGTAGTTGCACTACCACTTTAACATGTAAAGTTTACATGAATAATACCAAAGGGTCCCTAGATTTGGGACCTTAGAATACAAAAATGTCAACTACAGGGCTATAGATGGCGTTTACATTGTAAACGCCATCTATAGCCCTGTAGTTGCACTACCACTTTAACTTGATGCAATGATTTGAAAAATGCAAATCTCAAAGTTAAACTAAGCTAAAAAGCTATTTTAAAGATTTAGTTTCTTTCAGATGTATTTCGTGAATTTTAAGCTCTGGCGTGTGTAATCCCAAATGGATATTACTTTTGAGGAGATAAATAAATAAAACAGTTTTCCAAACAACATAAAATGTTATTTTCTGAATATTATATATGCATAACCAAGATTCTATTTGTTTTTGTTTAAAAATGATAGTCTTTATATTATGCGGGTTTAATATTCCTTACAAGCGGGTTTTGGTGTAAAAATCTATAGGTCATACCCTTATATGTTTTATAATTAATGGTCAAACACCAAATTTGATTAATGATAATATTAACAATGTATTACCTTAAAATAGTTTACGAGTACGAGGCCTGTTGTAATTGCTTAGTGGTTGTAGTTGGAGTTATTTAAATTTTTAGGAACAATGTGGTTGCTGGACTCAAAATCCTGATCTCTTTATGATCTCGCCATGGAAATTATAATACATTCCATGTTTTTTTAGTCTAGTCTAGACTAGATAGTGGAATCATCATAAGAAAATATTCAGTTTTTTAGAAAACACTATTCCGATTAGTCCAACAAGTCTTTGTTGTTTCTGAAGTACAGACACAATAATTGTTATCTATAATTATAATAATATAATAATATAATAACAATAATTATTATCTATAATGAAATATTTTATCGATATCATACATTTCATTTTAGACTAGATTTTTTGTTTAAAAGTCAAGTTTTAGGATTTAATTAATCTTAATTTTAAATAAAGATTATTTTATTTGTTTATGTAAAACACCGAAATACAAAAAATTTGTATTTTTTGTAAAGATTTCTCCTTACACCAGGTTCGTTTAAAACAAGTTTTATGAAAAATTATTATTAAACTAACTATTTTGTGACTTTGGCTCGTGATCATCTTACCCAAATTTGGACCTCTACGTTGTGTTTACTTGTTTTATTAAATACATTGCTTTTGGAACAGTGAAATTAAAAGCATAGAACATTTTGTAATAAAAAGGTGTTCATATCGAGTAAAATTCGCTAAACGTATTAGTCAAAATAATCAATGTGCAATTAACTTAAATCTGAATAATTTGGGCCACTAGAAATAAGAACCAACTTTAGAGAGTACACAAACACTTGTAACAATTATTTAACCAGAACTTTAAAATACATTTCGTTTTAGCAAAAATTTACAAGAAGCGATGCGTTCGCTAATACTTTCAAAAACGTTCTGCCTGTTTTCTTGCTTTCCTTTAATCGCTTCGTGTACTATGCTCCACACCTCAAAGTTCCACCACGTGACCAAGTACGGAACGCAGTCTTTTAAAAATTTGGCATTTAAGGCTTTTCAGGTTATGTATCTGTCAAAGTATAGTCAATGAAAGAAATAATATTTATAGTGTTACCGCTTATGTTTAAGCGTTAAAAGTTAATAAATCTTTATAGTATCACAATAACAATGGTTGGTTTAAGAATTTAGGAATATAAATACTGCATTTAATGAAATTTCAAAGTGTAAGGTGCAATATAAGTGATATTTTTGTGCATTGGGTCTACATTTCTTCATAAAATAGTTTTAACTAAACAGCATTTATTAAAAAAAATCTAACTTCTCTATTATCAAATAAGAATATCTGTATCAAAGGTAGGTTAATGTATTAGAACAAAAAATATCACCTAATTTTGTATTTTAAGGTTAGAAAAATCTATTTTGACCAAAATAAATACGTGGATTATTTGGAAGAGTGTGTTGATATGGTCATAAATAAATATAGGTATACTAAATAATTGTTGAATATGGTTCAAATTAAATTAAAGCTTTTATACTTCTAATGACAAAACTTGTGCATACCTCTCGGCATACCTACTTTAAGTTAGATTATAAGAAAACAAACAATTTTTAGAGAAACTTGCAATGTGAAAATATTTAATACTCCCATGACATGTGATTTATTAAAATTTTTATAATGATCTTTTGATGTAGATCAAGTTCAGTCGAAGCTTTTTAACTATTTGTATTGACAAAACTTTATATAGGTACACTTTAAGCTGGATAAGAAAAACCACCACATTTTTAAATACCATAATATATAGTCTTTTAAATAATCCAAAATACTTATTTATTTTGGTCAAAATAAATTTTTCTAACCTTAAAATTACAAAATTAGATGATATTTTTGTTATAATATATTAACCTACCTTTAAAACAGATATTCTTATTCCATAATAGAGAAGCTAGATTTTTTTTAATAAATGCTGTTTAGTTAAAATTATTTTATTGAGAAAACCAGATATTTGGACCAAATGCACAAAAATATTACTTATTTATTTTTTACTTTATTAAATGCAGTATTTTTATTCTTAAATTCTTAAACCATCCATTGTTATTGTAATGTTATAAAGATTTATACATTTTTAACTCCTAAACATAATATTATTTCTTTCGTTGACTATACTTTGACAGATACATAACCTGAAAAGCCTAAAATGCCAAATTTTCAAAAGACTGCGTTCCGTACGTGGTCACGTGGTGGGACTTTGAGGTGTGGAGCATAGTACCTGGACCATCGTTTCTCGCATCAAATTTTTAGGCAAGTTCGTATACTTGTAATTTCTTTACCTAAGCGTCCCTTTTATCTCGGTTTGCTAAGCCTTTTGCCTTTAACACCACAATTTAGAAAATACAAATTTTAGTTTAAAATAAATTTGTAAAACGTATTTAAGTACTGAACCATTACCTACATTTTGTCAAATACTGTCCCTAAAGTTCTATGCAGAAAATCTAAATGTATACAGAAATCTAAATTTACTTTTTTTTAAATGTATTACTAATTTTGTAGTGGGTCAATTGTTATCAAGATAAGGTTTTAAAATTTAAGCCAATTGAATAACTGATTTAAAAACTTTAAAGCTATCCCGAGCATTTAAAGAGCTGGGTGACAAAACACTTAAGGTAGTTGTCGTGCTGTAAGCATACCAACAGAAAATTTTAAATTTTTATATACTTATTAAGGACACGACAATACAATTATCCTTAAAATTTGAAGTCGATTGACCGTCTATAACCCGAGATAAATTCAATTAAAAATTGGATAATTAACATGGATTGTATACGCTTTCTGTAGTTCTGTACCAGTTTCTTAGTTATAAAAAAACTAACTGTCAGAAGCTTTAAAAAAACTAACAGTGTTTTAACGTATTTTTGCTGAGTTTAAAAAAAAATAATTAAAAATTTTTGACCGTCCAATTGTTTATAAATAACCGTTTAAAGTTCAAAAATTTGTAAAAAGTATACATCACTAGTGTCAGATAAAAACAACTTGGCAACGCTGTACGCGAGTATAGATATTATTTCCGCAGTAAATTCAAACGGACTGATTCAGTCTCCAATATATCTATTGGTTGAGCATAAGCGACGTTGCCGGATTAAAACTTATGAAAATATTTAAAGTATTACCTAAAGGTAACGTCTCCAGGGTACAGTCTTGCGAAAAAATTATGAATCACTTAGCTACAAGCTCGTATACTTTTACGGTGCTTATAATCTAAAAATTTTGGACAATATTGTACCACGACAACTACCTTAATCAATATTAAGATGTTTATTTGCGTAAATATCATAAGATTATTTTAGGATAATATCATCTACAGGTAATTGAATAAATTAAATTTTATCAAGTTTACGTGCTTATTTAATCGATAGATAATTAAAATTGAAAATTTACTAGGTACATTTTTAAGTTATATTTTTAGTGTTCTAATTGTTGTTCATAAATTTGTCCTTATGGTGTACACAAAATTTGACATACGCGCCCATTTGGCAGGCCGGTTTAAGTTTTTTTGTGTATTTAGTATTACTTTTATTGCAACATTCATCTTTATCTACTTCTATGTGTAAGTATTGCTATTATATAAATAAAAAAATGGACTTGAAATGGTGAGTTTGCTTCTTCAAGTAATTTGGTTCGCTGAACTTAAATCTAGAGCCACTTGTGTTTGCCATCAAATTCTAACACAAAAGTGTTAAAATCGAAACGATAAATCAAGTTTTTACCCACGAGGCCTGTTTCTCGTCCATTGACTATTTTATCAAAACTAAAATTCAAAATATTGATGTAGGTATCTTTAATTTTATCATTTTTTTAGTTTCAACAGACATCTGATAGTTACATACGACTATGAGGACAACTTCGACCATTTGGTTTTTACTCAACAATGGATGCCAACCTACAACACCAAACTGAACATTCAAAACTGGACCATACATGGGCTTTGGCCTTCAAGTATGAACGGAAACAGTCCATCCTTCTGCCACAACATCACCTTCGATCCAGATCAAATCGAAAGTCTTAGAGGCGACATGGTTAAGTATTGGCCAGGCGAGCACATCAAATCGGGAGACGTCTATAATGACTCGCTGTCATTTTGGAAGCACGAGTGGGAAAAACACGGCACCTGTGCTCTTGCTTTGAAGACTCTTAAAAGCGAAATGGACTATTTCAAAACTGCTCTGGATTTGCACGAAAAATACAATTTGTTGACTATGCTTCAAACTATAGGCTTTGTTCCTAGCCTTACTAGCAAGTACGAAGTCACCGAAATGCTTGATAAAATGACAAAACTAACTGGCAAGAACCCAAGCATTAATTGCGTTGAAAACAACGTTTTGGCGCAAATAAGTATTTGTATGAATAACCAATTTGACCTCATAGATTGTCCGGAAACCGTAACAGTCTGCAATATTTCCAAACCAATTTCCTACGCACCCATAGCTGATGTTCCTCAATTTGACTCACTCATTTTCTCCCAACAATGGCTTCCAGCTTACAATAAAACCATGAAGTCGGAATGGACCATCCATGGCATTTGGCCAAATAATTTTACGGGACCTAGTCCATTAAATTGCTCTGATGTACCTTTGGACATATCCCAAATACAATCAATTCTCAATGACCTTAACGACAACTGGCCTTCCTGCAGTAAATTGGATAATCCCTCTTTCTGGAGCCACGAATGGACAAAACATGGCACGTGCGCTATTTCTTTAGAAAAACTGGCAACCCCTTTAAACTATTTTAACACCGGTATAGAACTTAGACAGAAGCATAACATCAGTAAGATTTTAATGGAAGCAAACATTACAGCAGGAACAGATCAGGTATATGACATCAAGGACATTAGAAAAGCTTTCAAAAACGTTCCCAGGTTAAAGTGTGTAGATGGAAACATTGCAGAAATTGGTATATGCATGAACAAATCTTTTAATTCTATAGATTGTATCCAAAAAAAATCAAATTGCGATAATTTTGGCAAGGTGAAATATGAGCCGTCGCCACCAAAAAGTTGGGACGTAATGGTTTTGTCCCAGCAGTGGTTTCCAGCTTTCAACAAAGATTTGAAATTGACGAATTGGACCATAAGCCATTTTTGGCCGCAATATAATGACGGAACGTACCCAACAAATTGTACGGGTTATAAATATGAATCAAAAAGTTTTTCAGGCGACTTGGTACGTTTCTGGCCTTCAGTAAGTTCAACTACCACATCTAATATTCGTGAAAAATCTCTCAGTTTATAGAGAAAGGAATGGAATGTGCATGGCGCTTGTGCTATAACATTGCAAGGATCATTTGAAACATCATTAAATAATGAATTTGATTACTATAACATTTTGTTAGATAAATATAAAAAATTTAATATCTTCGCAGCATTGGAAGAATCTAACATAACTGTAAGTTCCGAAAATGAATACGATATAAACAACATTAAAAATGCTATCATCAAAAAATATACCGTCAACCCAATTATAAATTGCCTCAATGGTACTGTTTTATCTGAGGTGAAAATTTGCTTGGATCCAAAATATAATCCAACTGATTGTCCAAAGGAATCCACCACGTGCGATGCTTCCAAAAAACTTCGTTATATCCCCCTTTAATTCAAAAGTTTGTGGATTTAACATTTTTCTGGTTTTAATATCCATGCTGTGTTATTATTTTGATGTTAATAAATTTGTCTGATTAAAAACAATTATTATTTTACATATACCTCACAATCCACACAACAAGGTCTCTTCTATCTCATGCTAAAAATACTAAAAATCACTGCAACACTGCACAGAGTTTAACGGCGGCCATTTTTGTTGTTTACAGTTCTTGTGCTTTGGGTTTGTGCTTTTTAATAATTGTTTTAAACGTTGTGTTTCTCACAGAGGCACTTGTAAGCCTCAAATAAGGCCTTTAAGTGCTAAGGAAAACCATTTTACTCCTCTTTTATAATAAATATACCTTATTCTATCAGGGATGTCAAATGACAATTTGAAGGTTAATTTGTGGGTTAATTTAACCTTAAAATTGACATTTGACAGTTTTATGACAGCCCTGATAGAATAAAGTTTATTTTTTACAATAGAGGAGTAAAATGGTTGTTCTTAGCACTTTAACGACTCTTTTAAGGCTTAATATGAGAAACACAACGTTTAAAACGATTATTAATCTGTATAAACAGAGCACAAACCCAAAGCACAAAAATTGTAAACAACAAAAATGGCCGCCGTTAAACTGTGCAGTGTTGCAGTGATTTTTTGTATTTTTAGTACGAGATAAAACAGACCTGGATTGTGATATACCTACCTATTATATATGTATGGTCTACAAGTGTTATTTAAGAATATACTAATAATTTTAAAAAACAGTAACAACGATGGGACAAAATCAGGATGAAAATCAAAGATTGTTTCCAAAAAATATAAAAACTTGTAGAAGATAACTCAAATATTTTTTTATAAAGATCATTCAAAAACATTCTTACTGATCATTTTTTTCAAGCGTTAAGACGGTGTTTTTCGGTTGGATGAAAAAAATGTGTCAATTTATTATAATACAATTCATATTATGTCTGAATTAACGATAACATTCGGCTTATTTTTCATTTAACAATACAGCCCAATTTAGGGGTGATTGATCAAGTGCAACGAACTTTTTTATTGAAATAAAACAGGCAATGCCAAATGAAAAATTACCTTATTTCCTAAAGCTACTATTTAAATGTACGGGACCCCATGCGACCCAGCATTCTTTGTCATTTTTCTAAAAAAATCAATTGTTGCCAAATAAATCTTTCTACCTGCCACCAACATCCCCTAAACACACTACCTACTTGTTTTCAGTAGCGAAGGTTCGATTATGCATTGAGAAAATAAAACAGTAGCCATTTATGGGCAGAACAGTAATTATTATTTTCAATTTTAAATAATATTCAATGTGCTGGTCACTACAGTTCCTAACACTGATGTCACGAAATCAACTATTGCTGATGTCAAGGGAGTAGGTAAGTTCCGTGGATGGTTTTCTTGTGCGATTAAGAAGGAAATAATTGAAACAACTAAATAAACTTTAAAGTTTTATTAAAAAAAAAAAAAAAAATAATAGAAATATAGTATTAACAGTGTTTTATATATTCTTCTAATATTTTTAAATGGACATAAGAACTTACAACAGTCAGCCAGGAAATCACAGGATTCTTACTAAAAAATAATAAATTATCAGAAAAACAAACAAAAAATATAAATTTAATACCTAGTGCTTAAAAACGGCTCAATTATTTCTTGCGTTTTACAAGGATGCAATGTCAAAAAAGGCCTACATAAAACTGGATGATCCTTAAAAATATATAACATTTTGTTTTTCTCTTTGATTAATTTGTTTAGACATATACCTAAGTGGTTTTCAGTATCTTTTAAGATTCTGATTTAATTTTGAAAAAAAAACTGACTGTTTTCTTTTAGGTAACTTGGTGAAATATGCCAGAATGATGAAGAAAGTGCTTTATGTGCATAAAAATAAAACTTAGAAAGGTTTTAAATAAAAAATAAACAAATTTTTAATATGACCGTCGCATACTTTTTATGTGATTTCACACAATTTTATTTGCTCAAAATTAAAAGTATCCCCATGTTGTGAATTTTTTCCACCGGTAAACAACCGACAACAAAAAAAACATATCGAGCAATTTATAACTATTTATGTTGCTATTTTAGTGATAAAACGTCGAGACAACGTTCAGTTATTATTTTTTGCCTAAACATTAACAATAATTATATAACACAAAAAACCTAACATTTGTTCAATATCATTTTCTTTGGCTACTTAAGTTGAATTAAATGCTCAAGGGACATACGACGGTCTTGTGAAACAGGAGTTTTAAAACCAAAATTAAAAAATAAATTCATAGGATATTGAACTTTTGATATTATATATCGATAAAATGTAAAAAAATATGGCTAATATAAAGGTTTTAGTTTTAATACCCCATGGACATTTAAAGTTACTGAAAACCACTCATATAGCAACACTGTATGTCTGGAGCCTTAAAAATATTGTTTTATAACTAAGCGATTTTAAATTCCAGATAAACAATTGCGATATGTTCTAAAAATTGAGCTACCGTTTACACAAAACTACTGTACTTAGTCATCACTATAAAGTTTTGTGTATACGGCCATTTTGTTTGAATACATCGTATATAAAAATTATTACCAGTTGAGTGATAGTGTTATACATATTGGAATCATCAAAGTTTTGGTTAATATTTAAATATTCTTCCATTGAAAGTACTGATCCATCTAAAAATTTTAAAATTAATGTGATGGTGCTTGGAGTTTGTTTTATTTAATTAAATCTACCCGCTTTCCATACATTGAAACATATCATTGGAACAGAATAACTCAAACTAAATACAACATGATGCTCGTATGTGAGAGTGATGGGATTTCCTTTTCCAGGTTCTTCAATTGAAATAGTTGATTTTTTAGTTATATATTTTCCATTGTCATTTTCCTAAAAAAACTATATTAAGTATGTTACACTGGTCAGGGTCAGCCCATAAATCTTATGACGCTGGAAGTAAATCGAATATTTTTTTATTTAACTAATCTTAATAAGATTGAGTAATTCGGGGGAGTCTTCACATCGTCATATTTTGTCACAAGGGAGTGGGGAGGGTCAATTTTGACTATTTTTATGTCACGAGACTAAATCTCATGGACAGCCATTTAGCAAGGTAACAAATAATTTTTCGGTCATTATCTACCTTGTTGACATGTAAAGTCCATCCATCTAAAATATCGTTGGAAATTTTAATAATATTCTCGATAGAAAGATTAAATTCATCAATGGTAAGCGTTTGATTGGAATCCATAATTCTGGAAAAAAGAAACCACATTAAAGCAACCCACAAATGAAAAAAAGGAGTAGAAAATTTTATAAACGAGTTGCATTCTATAGACTATTTCCCTCGTCTTAATTTCCACCAATCACAAACGCGCAATTTTGAATTACAAATGGTTTCTAGGTGAAAAAACTGTGTGACAGCACCTGTCAGCAGTTTTTTCGAGTTTACCCGCGGCAAAACTAGACAGCTGTTGTCACCAAAAATTGCAATTTATATTTTAATTGTTAACTGTTACTCATAAAATAGTCTTGTCAAATACCATTCGGGCATCTAATTTTTCCTGTGAAAAAAATCGAAAAAACACAATGCTAAGTAATATTTTTTAACAAAATGCATTCGTGCAGGTGCAAAAATCCTCCTCTTCGACTCGGATTTTTGTTGCCACCAGCACTCATGTATAACGGCTGGGAAATATGGCTTAGTCTTCTTTGAAGTCAGTAAAAATGGACCAACAACCCAATAAATAGAAGCATTTTTTCAGAGTGAAACTAAAGAGGACGTTTTGTGAGTATACTGCAGGCGAAATCAAAACGTGCAAAAACATTTTTTAAAGTATCTCTTTAATAATAATTATTCCACATTTAGTATTACGTTGTTGTACTTGTTTACTTTTTCATTATATTTCTTAATTATTTAATTCGTTTTCTTTTTTGGAATTTAATGTGTGTTTCTGAAACCTTTGCATGCTTGGATGATTTATAAACTAACTTATGTTCAAGGCAGTTAAACTGACTTCGTTTGTTTATCTACGTAATAAGTAAAGTAAGTCTGTCTAAGACATTATTATTTCGAGATGTAATTTTTTAGCTTTTCTATGTAATCAATTAAAAAAATTTAATCCATTTGAAGACACATGAAAAAAGTCAATTGATTGGTAATCTTGCAAAGGTTTTAAAGGAGATTAATTTGATTGAGGCTCACGTGGCCGCAAAACGACGTGGGCGTCGTTTCTACGTCAAGGCGACGCCAACTCGATGCGACGCTTTCGAGTATTGGGGCCGAACTAACGGATACTTCCGCAACGCTCCAAAAACAGAACACAATTGAATTTTTGTTTAATCTTCTTCAATAATAAATAAAACTTACTTTCAGCATAAAATATATCGTAAAATATTAGTTGCCACAAAAAATAAATTTGTCACTTAAGCGAGGTATAAGCACAACAAATTAAAAACATATTTTTAGAAAATTGGGTGGCCTATCAAAACAAATATAATTTATTTGAATATACACTAATATAAAAATCAGATTTGTTAACATGAGTTACCGAAAGTTTTGTAAATATGCAATTTTGTAAGCATTTTGTTAATTTTAATTTCAAAGATAATAAATATAAACATAATAATAAATAATAAATATATATATAATAATAAACATTATAATAAATATAACATAAAAACATAACAATAAATAATTTAATTATTTCATTAAAAAAGTACACGTGATTTCCCACTGACAATACGCATCAACAAGTTCAACTGACTTCAGCGTCTGTAACTTATGTTTCTGCTTACTTTATTCTAATTCATAACGTGTCAACTGTCGAAATAACTGTCCAAAGTGTTTATAATACATTAGGTACCAGAAATCTGTTATTATTGTTATTCGGATTCCTTATACCTATTTAACGAGTGTGCGAAGTATCCGAAAAAAGATGCCATCACTGGTTTTCAAACTGACAAAAATCAGGAAGTGTTGTAGTATACTGATAATTGAGCCGTGCAAAACCGGCTATATCCACTTTAATAAAATGTTGGGAAAATGGCAAAAACTCTTGGTTTCCTGGCCTTTACAGATAAAAGAAAAAGCAAACTTGAGTTTTGTGGGCTTTGTGGTACTTGATTTATATATAAATCAAGTACCATAAGACATACTTTCGTTTTCGAAAACTTTATATTAAGGCCAAAATTTCAAAAAATGTTTTGTATATAGCCAGTTTTGCTCGAAAACCGAATAAAAAACGAATAAAATGTGAAAAAAACCTTTATTATTCAAAAATATTAACAAAATAAATTTAGTTCAAACATGGGAAAACAGAACAAATTTTAGTAGTAGTATCGACATATCCAAGCCACATATTATTAATTGGATATAGCCGGGTTTGCTATAAAAACGTGGATTTGGCCGGTTTTGCTCCTAAAGCTACCTTTTAAATGTGATTTTAACATGGATATAGTCGGATTTAAACAGAATTATCTTGGTTGTCGATAGAAATGAACCCAAAGATGCGATGCACATTCCATGTGTTTTGGGTTTTTTGAGAAGTCATTTTTAAAATAA
This sequence comes from Brassicogethes aeneus, assembly GCA_921294245.1. NCBI lineage: Eukaryota > Metazoa > Arthropoda > Insecta > Coleoptera > Nitidulidae > Brassicogethes > Brassicogethes aeneus. The sequence goes on from OV121135.1 coordinate 52,117,704, forward strand.
TGTATAGTTTTTTCAATAAATAATTTTAGTCATATTTATGTTTTTTGCTTCAATAGCTTGATTATTATTCGTATATAATATACCACTAGTAAAATTTTACCGATAAAATTTTTGATTTTTATTCCAATGTTTTTTTTTTCGTGTTAATTTCCGAGTTAATTTCGCAAGTGGCATTCCTTTTTAAGACCACGAGCCGCCAGGCCAGTGGTTTTAATTTAATGCCAAGAGCGAAATTTACAAGAAAAAATCTTGAGTAAATAAAAATCAAAAATTTTTTCAGGGAAAATTTTATCACGAGTGGTATTCGGCCAGACTATAGTCTGTTATATATTATATTTCACGAATATTTTTTTTTTAATTAGAATTAACTGCCGATTTAATTTCTGTATGATTGTTTTGACCAAAACGCATATTTTTTGACATTTTCATTTTAAAATTAGAAACGTCAAGATTGTCAATTATAAGTAAGTAAGTAATATCATAAGGGCATCTAATTTTTTCGAAAAAACACGTTGCTAAGTAGTGTCCGACCGAAGCTTCGGCTTCGGCTTCGGCCACCTTCGGCCAAAAACCACATTCGGTCGCACATTCGGCTTCGGCCAAAATCAGCAGAAGGATTTTTGCCGAAGCCGAAGGTTATAATTATTGGATATGTCCTATTTATATTTTAACAATAGTATACTAAACGCAATAACACGATACTATTTATATTGTTATATAATTTTTTTTAGTTTAGTCAAGTCAATTTTTTAGTCTTATTAAACCTTCGGCTTCGGCTTCGGCTTTGGCCGAAGGTTACAACAAGAGCCGAACCTTCGGCTTCGGCTTCGGCCAAAAACTGACATTCGGTCGGACACTATTGCTAAGTAATATTTTAACAAGAAGCATGGTGGCAACAAAAATCCGAGTCGAAGACGAGGATTTTTGCACTTGCACGAATGCATTTTGTTAAAAAATATTACTAAGCATTGTGTTATTTCGATTTTTCTCGCAGAAAAAATTAGATGCCCGAATGGTATTTGACAAGACTATTTCATGAGTAACAGTTAACAATTAAAATATAAATTGCAATTTTTGGTGACAACAGCTGTCAAGTTTTGTACCGGGTAAACTCGAAAAAACTGCTGACAGTTGCTGTCATACAGGTTTTCCACCTATAAACCATTTGAAATTCAAAATTGCGCGTTTGTGATTGGTGGAAATTAAGACAAGGAAAATAGTCACCAGAGGTAAAATTTTCAGGGAAAATTTTATCACGAGTGGTATTCGGCAAGACTATTTCACAAATATTTTTTTTAATTGGAATTAACTGCCGATTTAATTTCTCTATGATTTTTTTTGACCAAACCGCATGTTTTTTTGACATTTTAATTTTAAAATTAGAAACTTATTTTTAGCATAAATAGCTGCAAAACTGAAAAAACCACTCTTCTTCTAATATCTGATTGGTCCATAAAGTAATGAGTGGAATAGTCGCTGCAAAACTAAAAATAGTCTTAAATAAATTATTTAATTTATGTTTTATTTCATTATTTTGCCCTTACGATATAACCTAACAAAGTTGTAATACAAATAATTATACTTTTTTTTGTTCTTAAATCTGCGAGATCTCGAAAAATACCGAGATCTTGCGTAGTAGGTACTTATGTGTTAATGTTTGGGAAATTGATTAATAAAAAATTTCTCAAAATTCTCTTAATTTATGTTCCCAATTTCCAACAAATTCTTTTGTAACTTGGTCCAAAAAGGTTTGTAAAAATAAGGTCCTTTATGAAAATTATTATTATTGTTGAATTAATGTTCGTTATACTTACAAACTACTTGTTCAATTAGTTAACAGATTACAGTTTTTTTAAGAAATAAAATGTTTTTTGAAAAATCACTGAAATTTTTTTATTATTATTTTCTATAACCTTTAAGAAAGATTTTTTATTATTCTAAAAACATCTTGTATATATATAAGTAGTGTTTATTTAAAACATAACATCAATTTTTAAACACGTAAAAACTGCGATTTGTTCTGCCAAAATTATTACAAGTTTTCAAAATAAAAATGTCAGAAATAGGCATATTTTAAGCATAAACATAAGGACAATAAACGTTAAAACCGCCTCTGTAGTCTGGGCAAAAATGTGTTCAGATCAAACAAAGGCGCAATGATTCATTGCAGCGAGTTTTCTCAACAATTTATTGCAGTTTTATTGATATGAGTCGCATTTCGAAAAGTATTTACACCCACTTGCCAACCAAAGAAATATGCATTAAGAAGAAACAGCACAGTCTTCTTATCCTCTGCTTTATGTTTGCACCATTCAATTTCGTTTTTAATGCCCTGTTTTACCAACGCAATTCACATGTTTTTTAGCCTGGTGACGTGTTATTTTTCACAGAAAATGCTACCTACGACATTTATTTAATTGAGTTTTTTGTCAAAAATTCCTTTAAATCTAGATCAATTACGTAATCTTGATGCCCTTCCAATAGCACTTCCAAACTAAAAAACTATTTTGTTAAAGCTATCGCTACCAGCTCCAGCCGGCGAATACAAATAGTATATTACACTACAAGGGCAGAAAGTGTGAGATTCCTGCACCGCGCATGCAGTTCAGGGCTCTCACACTTTTTGCCCGTGTATACACTATAGTGTATACTATTTTTCTTGCTACCCGGCCGAAAATACGGGAAAAAATTAAATGTGTATATCGAAACATATTGATGACTGCCCCGACATTTGCGGCACGAGCGATATTATAGAGGGCGCGCGTATAGCTTGACCATATATCGATATATTTGTATATTTTTTATTTTGTAGGATAAAAAATTACATTTTCTTACTACCTCGGCCGAAAATACGTATAGCTTGACCAATGCATCAAACGTAAACTTTCTGCCGTGGAATCGGGGACGAAACAACGTATTTTCGGCCGAGGTAGTAAGAAAAATTGCTTTTCTACTCCCACCTTTAAAGGGCTCATTATCGTACATGTTTCCATGACCTTTTAAATACACATTAACAAGTTGTGGCTTTAGGGCGCTTTAGTCACGGGCTGAAGTTAGCAACAGGTTTTTAGTCCAGGGCTAAAGTTAGTTTTAAGTTGTTTGACAGTTGTCAAATGTTAAAATAAAGTGCCTTAAGTTAACTAGATTTGACTGATAGAGCGTTAAAAATTTTGTGTACAGTGCACATAAAACATTCTCTTATCTTTTATTGTAAAAAACTGCTTCCATATCGATTGTTAGTCTATTTTCAAGGGATAATTTTTTATTCATTCAATTTCGCCGGCAGTAAACTATAACTTAAATTTGGGCACGGACTCCACTGTAAAGGGCTCATAAAACCTTTTCTTTACTTTCACTGTGAAAAACTGTCAATTTTCAAGGAATACATTTCGATTTATAACCTCTATAATTGTTTTTATAAAATGTAAAAATTTGACATTTGACGGTGACACACAGATTCCCCTATTGTTTCATAGATGGCGCTATATACAATTTTTTTATTTAAATCATTTTAAGATAATAATAAGTATTTGTCGTAGAAAAAGTATAGTATGCACCTCGTTTATAAACTTTTCTATACACTCATTAATTTAAGCCTAGATTAAATTCGCGACTAAAATAGCGTTTATCAAACTTGATACACTAGTATACTATTACGTACACTGCATTTTAATATATTAGTGCAATTAATACTATTAAATTAAATATAAAAATTATATATTAAATTTTATTAAAATGCTTACGAAAAGATTGTTTATTAACAAAAAAAAAACAACATCGTAAAATTTATAATTTTTAGTTTTTTTTATTTTTACATTAATAATTTACTCAACACAAAAATCCTGGTAGCCATGATAACTGTTTGTAATGCTTTACCGTCCAAAATTATATCCCAAATTTAAAATGGAAAATGAGGTTACCGATTTTTCGAACATTACATAAAAACGTTTGGATTTTATTTATTTTTAAGTAATACGGTTGAGTTAACATGGCAGAAATACAAAATATTACACAGGCGCATTTAAAATAGCTTTGGAATATGTTAAGTACAAATAATTCATGGCACTTCGTCTAGACCGATAAATTTTTTTAACACCCATTCATCGAAAAATTGCGTGAAACATGTAGGTAATACTTTAAAATAAAATATAGCACAAATAACTACAAATATGTACATAAAATTTTACAAGTTTTAACTTTAGTACTCCTAATAAATTTTAATGTGAAATAAAATATAAATAAATTTAGGTTAATGTAGATATTACTCACAAATCAAAATAAAAGTAATTTTTCAAAAAAAAAACAATAAAAACAAAACTTAAAATGGTTTGGTGAAAACTTCTCATTGAGAAGGATCTTAGCCATGAACAAACCTCACAAAAATAGTATCATGAATAAAAACTTACAAGTAGTTTAAAAATAAATTAAACCTGTGTTGGCAAGTTCTGTAGAATAGGCGCCAAAATAGCTAGCTATCTGTGGCACAATTAAATTGTTAGGCATAGGTCCTAGTGTATAAGAGCTGCAGCACCTGTTATGATATGAGCATAATTATCATACTAAATTTGCAAAAAAAAATAATTTAGGTACCTTGAGCAAATGAGAAGAGACAGTGTTTACGTATACATACAGAGCTGCAAAAAGTTTAGCCGTAAAATTGCGGCTTTTATTTTATTAGAAAGATAAAACAACCAATAAAAAGCTTATTTTTAACAGGTCACGAGCCGCCACTGGGTCCTACTGTTAATTTTAAGAACTTCATTTAAAATGCATAAAAACATATTTTAAGGGTTGCCTTTTATATTTCGGGAATAGAGAAAACAAACAACAATTAATCATCGTACATGGCTTTATTGTTTTTTTAAATATTCTCCATGAAGATCGACACACTTTTGCATGCACTTGAACCAATTTTCGAAGCATTTTTTTCACTCCGATTGAGGCACCTCCAAAACATGCATTTTGAACGCATCAACCGCTTCTAAAGACCCACACAGTCGACTGCTGTTTACTTTCAGGTTCATACGCTTAGATCCATGATTCGTCACCTGTTACAATGTCATGAACATGTTTTGAAGCACCTCCATCGTATTTTTTAAGCATTTCTTTTGACCACTAGACCCGAGACCTTTTTTGATCGATTCTCAAATTATGTGGGATCCAACGGTAAGAATTTTTTCTGAAGGTCAAATGTTCATTTAATATTGAATGTATGCTGGTCCCACTAATGCCCAAGGATGACCCAATCTCATGATATGTCACATGATGATCTTGCATTACCAGTTCACGCACAGCATCAATGTTTTTTGCAAGAACGAGTGATTTTAGACGACCTTCACGAAATTCGTCGGTGAGCGAACCACGGCCACGATTAAATTCGGTACACCACCGATATTCACTTGTTTTTTATGGCACTTTGTCGCCAAAAGTCAAATTAAGTTCATCGATGCATTATTGTTGGGATAATCCACGGTAAAGTTGTAAAAATTATAGCACGAAAATGTTCACGGGTCAATTCCATTTTTTTGGCCGACATTAATTTTTCAAGTGACTGTTAATAATACTAATTGCGCCCGCACGTCAAAACGTGTTAAGTAAGAACACCGTCTAAAAGGTCGAACTTAACGATCCACACATCTGTTGTCCGATAGCATCAGCAGGTTCGGCCATTCCCGAAATATAAAAGGCAACCCTCGTAGTACATATATGTATATAGGTATTACAAATAAATTATAATCCAAAATTTTAAAAATATAATGTTAGAGTCCTGGGATTTCACTCAACGTTTTGCAATGTGACCCTAATCACTTTAATACTTCTCAGTTGGTAATTTATATTTTAGTGTAAAGTCTAATATTAAAATAGTTCTCACCTTGTCCAGAAAACGTCAGACTTAATGCCCGACTTGACATAAATGAAAATATTTATTAAATTTTATCATTATAAAAGGACGTAATTAAACGTTTAGTACTACAATAAGTAAACATGATAAACATGTTGATATACTTTTTTACTATTAAAAATACCAGGTGATCCCGCATATATTAATAATTACAACTAATATTACAACTGTAACGTTTGTTTTTTGCCTTTATATATTTCCATTACTCATGACTAGAGACCAGGCTTCTAGGCACTTAAAAATTGAAAAAGGCACAAAAAAAATAGACAGGTAAAAAGGAAAAATGGGCACAAAAAATGCGAAGAAAACTACAAAAAGGCAATGTCAAAATATAATATCATATATTTATTTACCATCCAAGAGTAACATTTCAATATAATTTCCAGTATATAAATAATAAAATAATACAATACAATTCATTAATATTAGAACCAATAAAATGCCAGTATTTCATAGTAACGCATTTTATCACAGCGACAATATTTTATACTCCCTTCTTTAAAACGCCCATTATCGTACCTACGTTTCCATGATACTAAGTGACCTTTTGAAGTTAGCAACAGGTTTTTAGTCACTGGCTAAAGATAGCTTGAGAAAGTTGTCAAATGTGTAAATTATTTTATTATCTCAATACATAAATACAAAAGTATTGAATAGTTTCTTGACGCCAATATTTGAAAAGATTATATAAACCTTTGTACTGACCTTTTAATTTAGGCGTAGTAGTGCAATTAACTAGATTTAACTGATAGGGCATTGAAAATTTTGCTTACAGTGCCCATAAAACATTCTCTTCTCTTTTACTGTGAAAAACTGCTTCTATGTATATCGATTGTTAGTCTATTTTCAAGGGATAATTTTGATTTACACAAAAAAATGTCAGATTTTAACGCCGGTCACTTTTTAACATTAACATTTCCCGTGTAAGAATATTTAATACTTTGTGATAATATTTTGCAATTATATATAATTATTACTATGGTAATAAAAAAATTAACTTAACATAATTATATTTTGAACTTATTTTAATATTTTAAACTACCAATAATTGTTTAAGTTTAATTAAAATTATAACGGGAAATGTTGATGGTGAAAATTACTCCAAAAATGTTTATTGGGATGGTTACTTTATTTTCGTATAGATGTCGCTTTATGCAAATATTTAATTTAAATCATTCATTAGATCATTATCACCTTGTTTACATGTTACTAAGGATTTTGACACTTTTCTGGATTTGACAATTTTTGACATTTAAATCCTGTGTTTGTTATAGTATGATTAAAATAATGAATTATAAACTCTAAAAGATCGATGGGTTGGTGTAAAAGATAATTAAATTAAGGTTATTTTTAAGGTTTATTAAAGTTTTTTTAAATTTTAAAGCACATTTTAATTTGAAATATCAAACTGACAAGTCGTTAAATTATAAAATTTATTATATTTTCTCACTAAATATAACTCGTGGTATGATTAATAATCGATTATATTTACTCATTGAAACTGAAGCAGCACATTTCACGTGTTCTGCAGCTCGGTTTCATTTCATCAATGATAATTATACCACTGGTTATATTATGGGTGAAAGTATAATAAATTATTATATCATTGATAAAATTTAGAGTGTACCTACTGTGTGTTATGATATTTATAAATGTATAAATGTTTATAAATGTTTATAAACAATACATTTTTTAATTAAAGTATAAACTCGTAATTTAAGTCCCTACCTAAAGCCGGTACTGCAATCGTGTAAAAAATAATAAACTTAAAATAAAATCTTGGAATAACGGCGAATGTCTTATTTTCAAAGAATTCTAGACGAGTTTATTTCTTGTTGCTTGAACACTAACGAAATAAAATTAAATGGTTTCGGATTTACGTAGCATGGAATCCTACAACGGCAACTTAACTTACACCTGTTTAATTTTAATGCTCGAAGGGGATTAAATAACAGGTAGTAATTGTAAGTAGGACAAAAACCTTGTCTATTTCTAATAAAACATAATCCCAGAGGTTTTTTTTTTCATTATAATAAGTATAAAAACAACGGTAACTTTAAATAGAAAAAATATCTTCAAATTTACGAGAACCGATAGTTCAGATTAAATGTCCTATCCGATATTGATGATGAAGAAGTATCATCCCATTGAAGATCAAGGCAGCATGCAAAATTTCTCTGTACCTACTCGATTTACATGAAAACAGTCTTCCTAAAATTTTAATTTGCTCATGGTCTAACCGCAATCAGTAGCATCTGCAGAACGAGAGCATTCAAGAAAAACGATTTAACCATCTTTTCAGCATTTCAATTTTAAACAAAAGGCATCTTCGAACAAAAATATATGATGAAGGAATTTAGTCATAAAAATTGTCCGTGTATAAACAAAATTTAGTGACGCATTGATATGCTGACTTGTCATCTACCTACATAAATAAATGGCTACCTGCTAACAATTTATGATGATCCATGCACTTACCAAAAATTGTTTATAACAATAAAAAAATCGTTATCTTTATATACATATAAGTAATATGTTAACAGTAATAAAAATATTTGATTATCTATTGACAAAACAGTGTTGCATAAGATTTGATGTTTGGTACTTTTTGTGTTAAAACTAAATCCGTTGGAGGAATGCAATGATGTATACATATCATACTACATAAGTTATGTCGGCCATTATAAAAAATGGTGATGGTAGCAAAGAAATGGGATGAAAAAGTAGTTATTTTTTTTTTAATTTCAAGAATAACGATTTTTGGGTTTGTTTTGTTTTCTCTAATTTAACCAACTTTGAACTCTTACAAAAATATACTTGTGCACCCTGTATATAGCAAAAATACACAAAAGAATAATTCTCATTTAATATAATTTTTTTTATTTGTACCCCAAAAGTTAAGAAAAACAAAAATTTGTAAATTATGGAAAAACTTTTTTTTATAGTATTTATACTTTTGCTTCCGCATGCGCAAAAATTTACTATTGACATCTAACATTTGACGAAAGAAATTAAAAAACAAATCAAAGTAAAAAAACAACATAAAACCAAACAACTGAGAGTTATAATATATATACAAAAAGAAAAGGAAAAAAGTGAAAAAAATGTTATTAAAGGCGAAAGAAAAATTATGGATAGAATTTGGAGAAAATTTACTCTCTAAAAATGAATTAGTCAAAAATGACTAATTTAATAGTTATTAGTGGCATCTTTTTCACTTGTACCATAGTTAACCATGGAATAACATGGTATCCCAAAATTTAACAGCCAATTCTTATGTAAAATTGTCCCCTGAATCCGAAAATACCGTCAAAAATATTGTTTCAGAGCATTTTTTTTATTATTTGTCAAATAAATATTACAAATCGTCACCCTTATATCGATGACTTTTTGCCAAAGTATCGCAAGCAACATAACCCAAATTTCGGGAATTGAAAAAATTTTGCTTGTCTGTTTTAAATAAATATATCCTAAAGGTTTTATAACAAGTATATAGGCTAGCTTATAATTATAACTATTTACTTGCTATAAAACCTATAGGTTATATATGGTTTAAAACCAACTTTAAAACAAAAAATGTTTTCTATTCCTAAAATTTGAGTTATGTTGCTTGCGATACTTTGGCAGAAAGTCATCGATATAACAAGGTTGTATGTTAAAAAAACGAAAAATTTAAGTCTGTTTCTACAGCATTATACGTGGCCTACGCTTCACATCCCACTTAAAAATAATTCTATAGAATGTATATCCTATGTATACATATATATAGTTATTTTCAAGTTGTATGTCAAGGGTGGATTACATAAAACCTTGTAGAAGCTAGATAGTTTCATATTGTGCCTGTTTTTGCCCCTCAATTTCATTTTCTTTTATGTTTAATAGTACATACCTATATATATATATATATATATATATATATATATATATATTTCTGAGCCTAAAAATAAATAGAGTGTAAATTTACTCAGAAAAAAGTCCCCTTTATAGAGGGTATACCCACTGTTTCTATTTGAAGAGCAAGCACATAATTTAAAAATTTAAAAGAAAAAATAAGTTGAACATGGTCTAACATTTAAAATTCTTCAAAAGTATTTAAAAAATAAGCAAATTTTTTTAAACACAATTTTGGTTTTATTTTATAATCCCTATTATTGATTAAATAGTAATTTTTTTAATTATATAGGTATTATATTAAAAAGTAAAAATTTCTGGAAGGTATGGATGTTTAATATATATTTTCACCCAAGTTCAATGTTAGGGGTACCTAATTATTTTACAAAGAAACCAAAAAACAGCAAAGATATTTGATATAATTAACATGGTAGTAATTTTATCCTTAAAAATGTTTTATTTTTTAATTATATTTTTGTTATAGGTATGCTTACCTTCTAAATTTATTTTTTCATATAGGTATATTTACAAACAAAAATACTGTCTATTTTTATCCATAATTTAAATCAGTCGTTAACGACTGATATAAATTATATCAACAAATTTACATTTTATATGATTTTATTGGCCAAAAAACCAATCTAGTAAACCATGACTTATATTAGCGAAATGTCACAAATGTCAAATAAATCTTGATGAAACTTTAATTGCTTTATGTCTAATTTAAAATGTCAATGTATAGAAATCGACTTTTTAGGGAAAATATAAACGTTGAAAGATAATTACCCAATTTATTTTATAAAACAACAGTTTTTAAAGAAAATTACTACGTTGCCATGTCGTGCAAAAACCTATATCCACTGATATGCGTAAATCAGTTGGTATAAATAATCAAAGTTTCTGCATTACCTGCCCGTAATGTTTTCGAAACAGTACTTAGACCGATATTAACGTTTGGCTGCGAATCATGCTCTCTAGAAATGAATTAGTCAAAAATGAATGACAGCGATTCAGGGGACAATTTTACATGGAAATTGACTGAATCCAAAAATGTCAAAAGTTATAAAAGTAGTACAGTTTTTGAGATATATAGTCAGTTTTCCATATAATATGAAATTGACTTTATCTCAAAAACTGCTCTACTTTCATAACTTTTGATGACATTTTTGGGGAATTGACTACAGTTATTAGTGGCTGCTTTTTCGCTACGATAATCATTTTTGACATTCATTTTAATAGAGTAATCATGGTTTAATGGTATATTGCGAATTATATTATGATATTGGTGGTGCTCCAAATTATTTATTGTACATACATAAATACATATTATCAAATAACTATTTTATATGATTTTAAAGTGGATTTTTTAATTTCACTAATGACAAATTAACCGGACATCCGCTGTAATTTGTTGTTCTGATAACACTTTAACCAAGTTAATGGACCAACAACTGTTTCCTTCGCGCAGTAAGGAAGCACCATTTTTATTGCAAAATAATCTAAAAAGCAATAAATAAATATATTTGGTTATTCAAATTAACTCTAAGCAATAAAAATCATAAAATGTAACAATTTTGTTATTCGTAAAAATTAAAATCATAAAATTTATTATTCGTGTTATTCTTCTCCGTCGACTTCTTTTCAAAATGTTCAACGTTAAATTTACAAGCGGCTTAACGTGAGATAAGATTCTTAAAATAAAATTTGCATATAACAACTTTCTATAGGTAATATTATAACTTTTCCTGGAAACATCACTTAAACACCATAGAATTACACGTAGTTTTTGTCATGAGTCATGACAAACAGCTGCAAGAAGATACCAATCGCAACCATAGAGGATAGAAGCAAATCGTTTAACCGCTATTTTACCTGATCAGGTACAAATCACAAACAAAGAGACAAACATCGTTTTTTAAATGACCTAATGAGTTCTCCTGCATCTATTATTGTAATGTAAATCAGATATGATTTTTATGATACTACAAGCGGAAACAAGATTTTCCATTTTTATGTGTTGTTTTGTTGCCACAACTTATATTTAGGTAAAAATTTTTGGCGGCTGGTGGATTTTGGGCACACCCATATTCAGTTATTAGACATGGGACCCACATCAAATTTTTATGAGTTTATAATGGCATTATATAGACAAGTTCTGCGCAAGCAGAATTTGAATTGAAGTTTGCGAAAAAAAGTTAGTTTTTAAGTGTGCCCCCCCAAATTAAGATAATTCAAATTAAAGTGGTACAATATTTAATTCACTGAAGTTTATCGAAAAATTTCAAATTTTATTAAAAAAATTCAAGAAATACAGGTTTTATACCATTTTAGATTTTTATTATTTCTTTCACTAAAAAATGAGCAAAGTTAACGTTAAAATGAAGCACGCGATGGAATTTTTTCCGAAAAACGCTGAGATATTAACAGCATCATCAAGATTTCTGCCTGTTTCTCCATAAATCAAAATCATTTCTATTTTTTCTTCCACTGTTAAAAAATCTGTTATGAATACCTAACTGCTCAACGAAAACAGGTCTTTTTGTTTGCAAATTAATCTTCTAAGTAAATAAAATTTATTTTAGTTGTTTCTTAAGGTTATTTCGTTTTTTGAACCCTAGGAAAAAAGTAGCCAATTGCGACTTGGAGCCAGACTCTTTTTAGCCTTAATTAGGACGAGGATAACAAAAAATATCAAACAAAAGCAAGAGAAAAAAAATTACACGAGTTTTAAATGTGAAACTGATTAATCTTGAATAAATGAAATAATAAAACTTTAGGAAAAAACGTACTTTATCAAAAATAAATCAGATTTAATTTAATAAGATCTTTATTTCCAATGAAAAGGTATCACTTATATTCAGGGATATAAGCAAATTTTTATGACAATGTCATGTCACGGTCATAATGAAAATGACGGTCATGTCATTTATTTTTATGACACCCTTGCCATTAATTTTTTTCAATTTAAATTTCTGACTGTCAAAAACCAATGAGGGCAATGAAAGCGATAACATAATTGAGGAGATGGAAGCTGACTATGACAATGACTATAAATCTGACAAACATTTTTATTTATAACTGCAGTTATAAACCAGTTAGATATATTTATATTCTACTAGGATATGGTTTTGTTTTCTTTAAAGGAATTTATAAAGAAATTTTTATTTAATTTTAGGTTTTGTTTAAATTTTTTTTTTAATAAATTTATATTTAAGTTTATGTCTATTAATGTTTTTGTCACTTGTCTGATGCTTCTATATCTATATCTTGTAGATAAGGAAATGAAAATTACCATAAATGACAAAAATTACATATAAATGACATGTCACATAAATAAATCTCCACTTATATTAATATGAAAAAATGTTTTTGATATAATATATTATATCAAAAACATTTATTATATAAAAAAAGAACTTTAGGTAGATTTTATAAAATATACCTAAAGTTCTTTTTTTATATTTGGACTGCGGCAACGTTGCAAATTTAGGGTTTTGGTTGGTAAATACAACTAGTTGTCAAGTTGTTCGCATTGATTAAAACAAACTAAGCTAGTTATAAATCTAGTTGTGGTTATGTATAAATTATTGTAGGTTACATTGTGCAGTTGTCAAGTTGTCGAAATTCGTAGTTAAACATGCAATTAATTTGGCTTTGGTGGTGCTTGGATGAGTAAAATCATATAAAAAAGTAGTTAAATATAGGTTGCTTTACGGCCCAGAAGAGAAAGTATTCCTAGCGGATAATAATCTTCGCTTTGAAAAGAATTTATTTAAAAGAAATTAAAATTTTTTGTGAACGTAAATGTTGTCCAATGGTGAATAATGTGAAAATATTGTGTGATGTAATATTTATAAAACCAAATTCGTTACTTTTTACTCCAAAATGTCCATAAGGAGATGTACTTTTTCTTCCATTGTGGCATTTGGCATAATTTCATCAAAATGAAATTTTGCCCTCAAAAGGGCTTTTACATTCGAATTCGTTGCTATTATTTTTGGCATAATTATCTTTTTATTTATAATTGACAAGTAAATTATCAATAATAAATATTATTGTCAATTTGACAGTGTCAAAGTATTTTTAAATTCTTTAGCAGAAGTACCATTTTTAAATACTAAAAATACTAAGTCAAACTAGCATAAGCCACCAACCTACCAAAAAAACACTAGTTCAGATAAAAAAAAATGAACTGTACTTGTAGTCGAATGATCCGAATCTGCAATAAAAATAGGGTGTTCCTTTGAAAATTTTAAAGTTAGTAGAGTATGGGGATTTTGGTAATAATTTCCCCCTCAAATCATTTAATTTTTATTTAAAACATTTTTTCGTAAAATGCTTATTTACTGAGTTATTTTAAAGCCTGTATAATTTTCATAATTTTTTTTAATAAACATTATATTTTGAATGAATTTTGCACAAGGCAAACATTTACCTGGTAAAACGGAATGAGCTAGCAGTCCGGGGTATCTCAGGCAGAAGGGAGGAGAAAGCATACGCAAAATCTACCAATACAAGAACGAACTGCCAGTTGCTTAGCCGTATGGATCACAATAATAATTATTGTGAATAATACAAGTGAATCACGTCGTCGAGACCTTGACACTAATAGCTCAGCACCGTGCGGATGTCGCCTATAGTTTAGCAATACGGCATTCAGAAGAAAGAAACCGAGAAGAAGATGGAGTGTGCACGAGTTTTCTTCTTCTTTTCGAGCCGTACGATAATAATGAAAATGCCGCCAGTAACGAACAACTAACGAACGCGTGTTTTGCGTCCTTTACGTCCAGAACATTCTCGATCGGATTTGGCCGGTGTGAACCGGGCTTCGTCTCGTGGCTGTCGTCAATGCCACCGGCATACTTAACCGAGGACAACGATGTTCATTTGTTTCGCAAAATTGACGCGTTGCCGAGTTTACTTGATTCGCTCGAAATTTGTTTAATGCGAAATTTATTTCTACGAATTCAATATTATAATGAAAATTTAGATTTTTTTGAAATTGTATCACTGGTAAAATCGATCTTTTTACAAATGTTGGTAAATGAAAGAATATTCAACAACTTCCTAATTTTTGTTGGCAAAAGTTCAATTTTTAAACCATGGAGCCTACCACAAGGAGTCCGAACTCCAGTACCAAAACAAAAAATGGAAATCAGCTTGTGGTGAACAAAGAACAAGTAATTTGTTTTTTTAGAGGCCTAATTTTTAAACATTAATTTTTTAACACCCAAACATCACATACGTTTAAAGTTAATCCATTTATTAAATGTTCAAAAGCTTGACCTTGAATCTTTCTGAACAGCAATAAATGTTTCAGGGACAGAGAGTAACTTAGTTTTATTACCTAAAAGTCGCAGATCGTAAACTAAAATTGTGTTAAAGAATTATTTAAAAAAATCATTGGTGATATTTAATATATTAAATGAACTTAAAAATAACTTTAGAAAATCCAGAAATTCTAAAAATACTTGGAAAAAACGTTTTATGTGAACTAGTCAAAGAACAGATCTTCTAAAATATCTTAAAATAATTATTTGTTACTATTTTTACACAGACTTGAAGGCCCATGAAATTACCATCTTTTGAACTCTGCATTGACCAGCCTTTAAGGTTAACACAGGCTACAACAGAGAAGCAAAAAGAGGCCAAACACTGACGAGTAGCGAAGGTGTACACTGAGAGAAATAATTCAAAAGTTTTTTACAAAATGTTGTTTTAATTTAATTTTTATTTTAAAAACTATTACACGTTTAAGTTTTTTAAACTTGTAGAATTATTTTGCATTCCTACCATTTATATGTACTACAACTACTAAATTTTAAATTAAAATAGTATTCAATATCAACGAACTACTTAAATATATAACCATGTTGTTGTAAAAAATAATAAAACACCTTAAATATACATTACTTTATTATTTACAACAACCGATACTCAATAATGAAACTAAAAAATTAGCAATATACATTATACAATTTTCGTATTAAATGATCTGAACTTGGTCCTATAATTTACAACTACAAAGTAGTATCTCTACGAAGACGTAGTAGGTGATTTTTGTTCACGTGTCTAAATTCGCCAATCGCCGCCTTGCATGACATTAGTAGATGCGCATCTATGCAAGCCAAAATTAAGCAGGGAGTGGCACGTGTTGGCTAGTGGTCGCCATTTACCGGTGTTTGATTTTTAATAGTTAATAGTACAAATTATAAACCAAATGGAGCAAAAACTAGTAGATTGGGGGTTGGAAAGTTTAGTGCCTTTATTTGCTGGTAAGTACCTACCTAATACCTCTGTCGTGTGGGCATATTTTATTCTTTTTTATGGTTTTGATGCTTGTAACATTTTGCACGTATTTTATATTGTAAATGCGTAAAGGTGATACAGGAATACACGGGAATACCTTTCTGAATGTTTATTAAAACTTTTTTGCATTTTTAAAGCTTTGATAACATGTTTATCTTGCCAAACATTAATTAAAAACCGGTCTTAACTCTATTTTTGTTAAATGTTAATAACAATAATTTTACTTCTTACCTCATTTTTAGAAAATCAAGTAGATGAAGAGGCGTTTTCTCTACTAAGTTTAACAGATATTGAAAAATTAGTACCATTTGTTGGTCTCAGAGTTAAACTTATAGATAGATGGAAACAGTTTTGTGGTGAAAAATCTGTAATTGACTACCTATTTACCTATTAACATTAACTCAGGTTGTTGTGCAATTTATTAAAAAAGACATTTGTTGATGTAAAACAAAAATTGTTTCTTAAAGTGTGTTTAAAAATTTGGCTTACGTAAGCCAGGGAAGGGTACAGGGTGTCAAGATAAAGTATTAAGCCTTTTTTCTTCTTTAAATGTCATATTTACTACCAAAACATAATTTTCTTTATTTTTTCCCTAATTTAAAAATACCAATACATGGTGTGCAAAAATGTGCATTTTTTTGTTTGTTTTTATTTAGGTTTGGGTTAGTTTTTATTGTTTTCTAATTGATTTGAATATTTTTAAATCAAGCGTAAACATTCCTACTCACACAAACCCCACAACGTTTTTTTTTAATTATTTTTTGGAAAATTTATAGTTTTAATTTTTTGAGAAATCGTTTGTCTTTTTGTGGGCTTACTTCTTTAAACACGCTAACATGAACAAATAATACAATAATAAATTATTTATTTAAACAAATAATAATGTACCTACTGCACTTGGTAATATTTAAGGTTAATTACTTTTTTTATTTGTCTATTTTTTATACAAATATATAAGTTTTATATTTTTTGAATTGTAAAAAATGGCTTTATCAATATACAAATTTGTTGTATTGAAAAAAAAAATTAAAATTTTTACACACTCTGTATATCTTTAAATTAAAAAAAGGAGTAAAACGGTGTTTTGAAAATTAAAAAAAAACATTGCAATTAAGTATAGGAAACGAGAAAACAAGGTAAATACTTTATCTTGAAACACCCTTTACCTACTCTTCATTTAAATGAATTTACTTATTTTTATTTTTAATATTTTTGCACAACTGATGCATGTATGTAGATTGCCAATAACTTTAGAAAAAATAATATTGCATGTACTCCCCTCCAGGGTATTCGCTTGACCTAATATGTGAACCCCTAAATGATATTTTAATTTAGCGTAGAAATTTAGGTACATGTACCTGCAGGTAGATATATTTTTTTCTGTAGTTATTTTTCATTTTTATTTTGTTTGTTTTACAAAGTTAAAATAATAAATTAATTAATTTGTATTACTTGTAGCCATCTAACATACTTTTGGATTTATCCTCGGAGTTATCCAATATTCCATCAACGAGTAATACTTCTTTAACAGAATCTATTATTTTCGAAGTTGAAGATATTAACTCTGATAATAACATATCTTTACCATTAAGTTTTGAAATACCAGGGGGAACCCCTACTACATGTGGATCTGCAGATTTAGGCCATTTACTTAACAGTTGTAACGAAGGACAAATTATTTTAAAGCATTACAAATTACATGGAGAACTTAAAAGAAGATTGTTGGTAAATTTAATAATAAAGCATGAACTAAAGGATAATCCCGACAAAAGGTAATACAAACTAAAATATACATAAACTTTTAGACTAAAATTTTGCTTATAGAATTTCGGGAAAAAAATTCACTGAGCTTGCCAAAGACATTTGCAATATTTTTCCAACAGAATTTCCTAATACGTATTATATTTCTGGACACAGAGATTCAAAAGGAAAACCAATCAGTGCTCATGGCAAACTATGGGACAAATACGTCAATTTAAGATCCACTTTCTTAAAATTGAATATAATTAAAAAGAAAAAATCGGAAAATAACAGCGTTACTGTAGAAGGTAAGTTAATTTATATATACTTTAATTCAAATAAAACTTTTAAATTAATTTTAAAGGGAATAATGATACACCGGAAATAATCTTGGAACAATTAAATTGGCTGAAAAAAAATACTCAACCTTGGGTCAAGATAGAAGAATTTTGGGAAAATACTTGTGACCATCGGTTAAAAGCATTTAGAACAGAAAACATAGAAATTCATACGTATTTTAATATTTATTCTGCTCTGCAAATGCCATTGGGCTATTCACTGGTAAGAACTGCATTATATTTAAGATTTGCTTCATTAATCTTTTATTTTTAGGTTCTACAAGATTTTGAAAAATTACATCCCTCACTTTCTAATTCCTTGTATAATGAATGGCCTTTACTTTATAACAATATTATAAATATAGGCAGAAAAAAAAAATGTCCAATTATTAATAATATTTTGATAAAGCATTTAAGAACAACCAAAAACAATGAAGAGGACAAAAGTAAGTTACTTAATCAGACTTATAAAAAAGAAAGATATTAAAAAACGTTTCTTTATGTTCTAGGTATAGAGGAAAATGTTGCTTTTTTGATTTTTCCACTTTTGTTTCCAAATATATCTCGAAAGCGCAAAAACAATTTGATTCCTAAATTTTCAAAAGTAGAATCTGCAAATGCCTTTATTACATATATTGAGGTATGTATGCTTTAAACCTTTATGATAAATTAAAATTTTAAGTTTTTTATTGTAGACTGAAGAAAATTTAACTGTAATATTTGAAGCTAATGAAATTGAAAATCAGAAAAATAAGACAACAGAACAGCCAAGAATTTATGTTACTGGTAACTTAGCGCATCCAAATTGCCACGTAAAAATTAATGAAACTATTTATGATATTGAAACACTAACAAAGGCGGTGGATGTTTGTTTTAAATTAATGTTTGTGTTAAATGCAAAATATCCATATGCATGTGAGCAACCTTGGACGTACATCCAAAGGGAAATTTATAAATTGGAGACTGAACATGACACACATTTCACATCAGTAAGTGCGGTAAAATCTGATATTTTGTGTGAACAATTAAAATTGCAATTACCTTAATTAAACCTGTAAGTACTATTTTAAAAATGAAATGTAAATTATGTGCTCATACATTTACCAACAAAAAGGCTTTTTTCCTTCATTTTACTTTCACTCATCAAAATCAAACAGACTCATATCCTTGTCCATTTGAGCAATGTGTAAGGTACTTCTCATCCATAAGTTCTCTTAGAAAACATTTTTCGTCCCATAATGATTGTACACCTATTACATCAATTACTCCAACTTATAATGAAAATGTGAAAGATAATATTTTGTATACTTCAATCCCTGCTGAAACAAGTCCTTTATTAGAAAATACTAATACCAAACTAATAAACTTTATCGTTAAACTTTTTGAAAAAAATACAACCAATAGAAAGTTTGTTCTTTTCACAATTAACAATATGCAGAATTTATTTATTGAACAGTTTAAAAATCTTGAAAAATCCATAACTAATAAATTAATAGAGTCAGATATACCAGAAAATGTAATACATGATATTTTGGAACTATTTAATACAAATAATATTGATTTTAGTATTTTTCGTAGTGAACATAGATTATTAAAATTTTTAAAAGAAACGGGATATTACACAGAACCCCTTAAAATTACAATAGGTTCACGTTATCAACTAATTAAAACAAAACATCGAAAAAAATTTATTCGAACAGATGTAAAAATATCCTATATACCATTACGAGATACTCTTAAAAAGTTATTTGAAGTACCAGACTTTTTAACAACTATATCAAATTATGTAGATTTTTTAAATAACAATAAAGATATTGTATTCTCCTTTATTCAAGGCACTTTATGGCAGGATAAATTAAAAGAACATGACGCAAACAAGATAGTTTTCCCTATATTTTTATACTACGATGATTTTGAAATAGGAAACCCTCTTGGCTCACATGCTGGTGTAAATAAACTAGGTGGTGTGTATTTTTCTTTACCCTGCATACCCCCACATCTTTTATCTAAACTAAAAAATATATATTTAATTATGCTTTTTAAAACTAACGATCGTAAAAAATTTACAGATAAACGTTTGTTTTCAATATTAATTGATGAATTTAAATATTTAAAAGAAGTTGGTATTGCAATTAATGTGAAAGGTGTTCAAAAGAAAGTATTTTTTGAGTTAGGTCTTATTTTGGGAGACAACTTGGGTCAAAATTCAATATTGGGATTTATTGAAAATTTTGTTGGAAACTATTGTTGCCGTTTATGTAAAACACCAAAAGATCTGCGAGGCACAAGCTGTAGATATTCGAAAATGTACGATCGAAATATAACTAATTATACTTCTGACTGTGAAATCAATAATTATTCGTTAAGTGGTATTAAACATTATTGTGTTTGGAACGATCTTCCTGGATTTCATGTTACATCTAATTTTGCAGTTGATTTTATGCACGATGTTTTAGAGGGTGTCTGCAAAACTGATTTTATTTTTATTTTAAAATCATTCATATTAAAACAAAAATTATTTACAATTGATACACTTAATTTTAGAATTAAACTTTTTAAAAGACACACTTCCAGTGCTAATATACCTCCTAAATTAAAGCTTATCAATATAATAAATAATAATTTAAAATGTTCAGCCTCTGAAATGTTATTTCTTAGCAGATATTTTGGAGTATTAGTTGGCGATTTAGTTCCAAAGAAATCATTGGTCTGGAAATTATATTTAAGTTTAAGAAAATTAATACATATTTTAATGGCAAAAAGATTACAGCGAGAATGTTATCAAACTATTTTAGACTTGGTTTATGAACATAATAAATTGTATTTGCAACTTACCAAATCCCATCTTAGTTTTAAATATCATATGTTAACACATTATCCTAAAATATTTCAAATGTCGGGACCAATTGACTTATTATCAAGCATAAGATTTGAAGCAAAGCATAGAACGTTTAAAGAAAATTCTAATGTAATAAATTCTAGAATCAATATTACACATTCATTGTCTATAAAACATCAATTAAGTTTCATAAGTACTTTAACACAAAAAAATGAAAATTTAAATTTCGGAGCTAAATGCAATTTTAACCAAACTAACAGTAAATCATACATAAAAACTTTATTGGGTCAAGAAGTTTATGATTGTTACAAATGGGTGGAAATTGAAGGTAGCCAATTAAAAAAAAATTCTATTATCATTATAAATAATGCACATAATGAGTATTTAAATTTTAATTTTGGTATTGTTATTGATATAATTTTAAATAAAAATAAAAAATGTTATTTATATTATAAAAAACTAAATATTGATTATTTTGATAATCATTATTATGCTTTTGCTGTTAATGAAACAGATGAATTTGAGATTGTTCAGTTGTGTAATTTATTTAGTTATACTACATGTGTACGTGTTAATAATTTTGTTGTTGTTCCTTTTCATGTATAATTAATTATACATGAAAAGAAACAACAACAAAATTATTATAATATATTTTATTTGTAAACCAAAGAACTTTTTATATTTTTATAAATAAAAATAAAAATTTAAATTTTATCATTTGTTTTAATTTTACAACCACCATTCACGGTTCATAATCATAAAATAGATATTTAATAACAAAACTGTTTTTTTTTTCAAACTAATTATTTTTGTTATACATATATAGATAATATTACTATAAATACCAAAACTTTGTTTTTTTAAATATCTTTTCGTAGTCATAAATTTTACTACTACAGTTGTGTTTAAATTAAAATCTTGTAGTTGTAATTTATATACTTACCATCACTATTATCTTGTCAAACGATATAATATTATTAGGTATAATCTTACAGTTACGATTTTGTAGTTGTAAATAATGCCAAAAGTACTTATTGGCGCCTATTTAACTACTACTTCTTATATTAAGTAGGGACTTTTTTCTCTCAGTGTAGTCTTCTTTACTGTAGAGGTTTTAAAAGGTATTGATAAGACCTAAAAGGGATTTAATTAAACAAAAAAGTTTTAGCTCCCATTTAAAAAAAAATTGAGTTGAGTTTTTAGATGCATTTTTTTTGTATTTTATTAGCTCTTATACTTTTGTTTGACTTATTTTTTGTCTTTATTTTTGTGTAATAATATTACATATTTGATATTTAATATTTGTTGTATTTTTTTAATAAAATATATTTTTATTCTACCAATATACATATATATAATTTTTAGAAGTCGTTTTTGGATCCTCTGTCCCCCTTGTAACAAATATTGTCAAAGTCTTGACCTCCCTCTCCCCAAATTCTCACATAACACTTAGATTTTTTAATTTTCTGGTTTTTCTAAATAAATTAATTTTATCAAACAATTTAGCAAAGAAAAATTTGTATTTTTGTATTATGATAATTAAAAAGTAGATTTTAATAATTTAAAAAACAACCATAAAAATATTTTTATTGTTGCAATAAAAAGTATTTGTTTGGTGTCACCCCTTATTTGATTTGTCCTATTCTCATTTATAAATAATTATTTATAATTAATAATTATTATTAATTAGGTATTAATTATGAAAAAGTAACTAATTACTTTACTGTATACTGTACCAAACATGGCCGCAATTTATGATTAATGCAAGATAAAAAAAACCTTAAATATTGGCTAACAGCACCTCTTAGGCAAGCGATCACCAAACAGCGAATTTTGGAAACGGAATAGCAAATTACACACCGATGATGTTTAAAAACATGGATGTCTAAGAAATTTTGTGAGCGTATGTGTCTATAGACAATATAATTAAAAGGGAACAGGCAAATATGTAGGAACATGCATGTTCAATGAAAGGGAATAGGGGGACATTAATTACGTAAGGCATTTTTCTGATAATTTGGATCCCTCACGTGAGATTCTATCCATTAAAATTTCTTTGCGGGCAACATGATAAACCCAAAAAATAAAAATTTATTACTACTACTCTTTAAACCCAAAAGTTGAAGTGAGATTTTTAATGACCCCCCCTTCCTTAACATGACATTTGGTGATATTAATTAATGGACATCCATCCTAGGCCTTTTAGTAGGCAGGTTCTGTCAATTCCCCCCATTAGCTTCGTTCTCCTTGTGTAGGCTCCATGATTAGAACCATAACCTTAAATGTTGTTTTAGGTTCAAATTTTGTTCGTCAATATTTGATGATCGATATTTGCACAAACATTGTTGCCGATTAGTAGATTTGGCGGCCAAGAGTTTGTGTGATCTGGGGCCTCTTACTACTAATAAAAAGTTTATTGTCGGTTTGAAGGTTTCCGAATAAATGACCTCGCTGATAAAAAACGAATGGTGGCTCGTTTTCTCCTTGTTTTTTAACTTACTTTTATCTCGTAGCGAGATAACGACCGATAACGGTTATCATGCCAAGTTCATTGTTTCGTGGAATCGGTTTTGATTAAAGAAAATCGTTGCTTTTGGTGAAATTTCGCAACACAATAGATACCACTAATAAATATTATAATAATGATAACCTTTAATTTAATATTAAAAATTCCAAATTAGTGGATCAAATAAATTTAAGTTTTGGTGGAAAAAAATACCATTTTTATTTAATTTTAGATAATATGGTCTATAATAAAAACTTTATTCTTGTCAACAGTGTTGACTCGACACTAAAGTGATAATCTTATTCATTATTAACACGTTTGGGCCAATCATAAAATTCGATCTGTCAGATCTATCTAACCTCACTTTCTATTTTTAATAATTGTACGTTTCATTGTACAATAAATAGTATTCATGTTTTAATTTCTCAATGCAAGGATAGGATGTCAACATAAAAACTGGAACCGATTGGATTGAATTGCGGAATTTGCGGCATTCGCACCTGATACTCTCATATCAAATCATTACAAGGCATGCAGTTTACAGTTACATTATTTAAATAAATAAAATACCAATCTTCTAAGTATTTTCAAATGAACAAAGTTCTAGGTCATTTCACAAGTAGGTATGTCGCTACTTATGATAATAGCTACTGTTAAAAGACTGTATTTTTAAGGTTAATAAAGAATAATGTAAAAATGTACCAGAATTAAAATTTACATAAACAGTAGGGTGTCTTTTTAATGCTACAAAATTTTGGAGTTCTAGGATATCTTCAGGTAAACATTGTGAAAATGATAAAAAATACTTGGAATTAGAGCTACCTATAACGATTTTTAGTTCCTAAGTAGGTATTCTGAAAGAAAACAATACATAATACACCCGGTATCACAAGAAAAAAGCAAAATTCTACCATCAAATACTAAATTTCATGTGTTTTAAAAACAAAACTTTATTGATATAGGTAGGTATTTAATTATTTATAATCTAATATAACACAAACATAGCATAAAGGTCGCCACTTAACGCTAAGTATCACTTAAACTAAATTAATTAAATTATAAAGACTCCCTTAAATGGTAGGCACTACATTTACTAAATACCAATTGTTTTGTAAATGGATATTGTTCAATGTAACCTTGAAGATTTATATCGATTTTGAAATTATCTTGCATAAAAACTTTATATTAAATGAATGCATAACAAACCTTTAAATAACTCGATGCTGTTTACTATTATTTCTACACACCGATTAGTAATCTAAATATTGGGTACGTTATTCAACATGGAAATTAACGAATACCTACCCAGGAATTTTACATTGCAAAACCCCTGTTATATTAATTGATTTTATCACCCTTGAAACTCTAAACTTATAATTAAGATCAAATCGTTTGTACATTGAATTTTTGGTCGATGAACCAATGCGAAACAGGATCCTTTTGAAGAAAAAATAAACACGCAGCCATAGCAAAAAGCACATGTTGTTTTGTCAACCCCAATAAAAGAACCAGACAAAAATTATTTTGCAAGCCCTTCAAACATAATGGAAATGAAATTTAACAATCATAATTTGAATATTGCAAAAATGGACATAAAGTGGAGTGTTTTGAATTATTTATATTGCTGTACATATGTAAAAGGCTTTTGTGCTTGTAAAACTAAAAGGGGAATACTTTTCTGGAGGTGAATATGTACCCAATTTTTTAAAATTAGTTTAACTCAATTTATAACTTATAAACCTGCTAACTTCATTGTTTTTATTTTAAATTTAAATGTCTAAATATAATTTTTATTAGTTTACCTTGTTAAAACGACTAAACCAACGAAATAAACACAACACAGTCTATAACCTCACTTTAAATAGTTAAATTTGACATTTAAAACGTTTTGATAATTCGGTGATAGATGTCGCCATAAGTTAGCTTGCGGCCATGTTTAGTTATCATTTTGAGGATGATCGTGTGTTTTTGCTTATTGTTACAGAAATTAATGTAATAATATAACAGTGGCAGTTTAAAATGGTAAGTGAACTTTCCTTAATGCTTAACGCACGAAATATTATAATTATATTTATAATTAAGTTATGTTTTCAATTCAAAAAGTAATTTTTAATTTTGGGTTGGGATGTGAGTCATCCCAACGTTTACATGTTTTATAAAAGAAAAACCCTTCATGGAGAAACCTAAATTGCTTATGACACAGCAAAATTTTCCCGAATATTCTTATTTTGTAGTAAAGAAGTTTTATATTTAGATATAATTTAAAAAATATAGGTTATGTCTGACAAAAAATCTTCCTATTTGAATATTTCACATTTCACCCCACCTTGTCAAAAAATCAGATGTGCTATTTAACCAAATAACAACTATATCTGAACTTCAGATTCTGAAGTCAAATATTTTAATTTATAACCTTAAAATATTCGTATATTGCAGTGGCGGCTGGTGGATTTTAAGTATACCAATATCTCAGTTATTAGACATGGGACCCACACCAAATTTATAATAGTTTATATTGATATTAAATAAACAAGTTCGGTGCAAACAGAATTTAAATTGAAGTTTGCGAAAAAAAGTTAGTTTTTCCTGTCGCCTACCCTGCCTCCAGGCCCCTTCTATTTGAGATAATTCAAATTAAAGTGGTGGAATTTATTATCTACTATAATTTATCGACAAATTTAAAATTTTATTTTAAAAATCCAAATATTACAGTTTTTATACCATTTTAAATATTTTTTTATTTTAATAAAATAAATAATAAAAATTTAAAATCGAATAAAATCTGTAATATTTGGATTTTTTGAATAAAATTTTAAATTTGTCGATAAATTATAGTAGATAATAAATTGCACCACTTTAATTTGAATTATCTCAAATAGGGGGGCCTGGAGGCAGGGTAGGCGACAGGAAAAACTAACTTTTTTTCGCAAACTTCAATTTAAATTCTGTTTGCGCCGAACTTGTTTATTTAATGTCAATATAAACTATTATAAATTTGGTGTGGGTCCCATGTCTAATAACTGAGAGCCGCCACTGGTATATTGTGATGCTAAGAAGCTAACATTAAGAATAAAGTCGGACGAGTTTCAATACTCGATAAAATGTTCAAATGTCGCACCCGTTACATTTTGAGAAAATTTTACAATTTACAATTTTTGTGCATTTAAAATAAGTGCTTGCTTAAGGTTACTATTCAAGTTTTACACAAATAGTTATTTATGTCATTAGGTTAAGAAATAAGGGTTTTTGTGCTTTTTTAGAATCTCATTTATTTATTAGCTAAAGATTACATTAAATGTACAATAATTATTATTGCTTTTAGAAGCAGTAATAGTTTGACAAAACCTAGCAACATGATTTAAGTAGAAATGGATTTTTGCTATTACATTGAATTCAATTAATTGTTTAATAAATAGGTACATAGGTATCTAATTTCAATTTGTTTGGATTTTTATTTAAAAAATAGGTAGTTTGGAATGTTTAAGCTGTGTTTAACATTTAATTTCACTGAAAACTTAAAGCAAATTAAAACTTAAAGATAATTTAAATCGTAGAAAAAGAATCGTGGTTTTCTTGGCTGCCTAACCTCACTTTTTGTTTTATTATTCATATTTAATTTTACAATAATTTAATGAAAAATATTAAGTAAAACAAACAAATTAGTGCTTATTATATTATAAATAAATTAAACCGGTTTAGTACGTTAATTTCTTAGAAAAGGATTAATTTGTCAAAACAATACCCCTAGCGAGAAAAAATCGAACTAATTACTTTCCTCATAAAATCTTTTATCGACCTAGGCCATAACAAGGTATTTCTTTATCGAATGTTGACAACAATAAAGTTTAAATTGTAGACCTCGTGGAGATAAAAATTATTACTATATGCTTTCATCCAAAATTTTACAGTATCAAGTTTAGAAGCCAACTTGGTCGCATTTGCTGATTTTCTAAGGTCGCGCCCGTTACGCTATTCATGACGTATAAAAGGTTTTCTATACACTTTTTTATTGGCATTTTGTTTGAATTAAATACCTAATTTTTTACTATTTTTTTATATATTATCGATATACTTTTATGAACAAACACTTTATTATCATGAAAAAACGCAGTTTTAGTGTCGCACCCGTTACAATGGAAATACTCTTATGTGAATATTATTAAAATTTAAGATTTCTCGAAGATAAATTTCCTCTAATTTCGCACACCGGCTATGTGGGGGGGCACCTGCGCCGGTGTGCCGCAGGCGCTACGCCACTGGCGCGCAGACATCGTTCTATGTCTTCCTTTGCACTTCCGGTTTGTGTTGCATGTCCGCGTTGCCACCGCCCCAACCCCAACCAACGTGTCTAGACGTGGGGTGGCTACGTCACGACAACGTGTCGCTCTCTCGCTCGCAACGGCCCTGTTGCCATTCGGTGCAAATTTTCAAGGGATAAGTAAACATTTACCGAACGGATCCTTCAAAAACCAGAGCCTAATTTTTATTGCCGCGTGCTGTCATAATGTTGAACATAATGTGAAATTTGGCAACCTTGAGCCACTATAATGATAATAACGCCTTTGAAAAAGGTTGTCTGATCCTGGCGTTTTCTTTAACCCCCTCGGTCTAGCGTGGCAATGCGAAATGTCTTGGGGTTTTGTTTACCTCTCAGTCTGGTGGCAATCACACCCCTGAATTCAATTTCCACTCTTATTTTCATTTATATGCTAAATGATATGGATTGAAATTTAACGGTGCGCGCTGTCTGGCGCTAAATTGGTGCTTCAAAAGAAATAACTATAATTATTTCGTACGTTAATTAAAAAAAGGATGGGGAGGAGTGTTGAAATTAGTTAAAAGATCATTATTAAAGGTTATTTTCGTGATATCTAATTGTTTATTATGATTCAATTAAAATTTACTTAAACGTAACATAAATACTTTCCTCAAATAACCGCTATTTGTGGTGGTAATACATAGAATCACCAGTCTAGATAAATCGGCTGAATTTATTATTTACAATAATAACTGCTGTTCAACATAACTTATTATATATTCATGTTAATTCTAAAGTTCAAAAACGTGTAACAACAATATAATTTATTAATTATAATTGGAATAAAAACCATTAATTTTAACAGTATCTTTTCCCGTTTGGCCGACGTTTTCAATTGCATTTTAAAATATTAATATCGCGAAACATTTTGCATGCAAAATTAAAATTAGCCCTGAATGGGAGGAACAGTTTTCTGAATAATGTTTTTTTAATAAAACACCATTCAGATTTTATTTTGATTAAAAACAATGCACATGATAGCAGGGCTTTTATTTTAATATTTAAATTTTAATCAACTATAGTTATTGTCAATTATTGGCTGTATTTTTTTTACTGAACTTCAAGAGCCTAACTTCTAAGTCATAATTTGTATGACGCAATACGTTAATTTTTCACACAATACATGTGTTTAATAAAGACCATTTGTTATCTTTGGTACATTAATTTGTATGTAAACAGCTGTATTTAGCATGCAAGTCATTGACCATCGACTTCTGAAAACCTTCGATTTTATTATTTACATACAAATTTGTTGGAATTATCCATTACAAATAAATTATTGCGAAAACATACTCGATTGTTTAACAATAAGCCAGTTATTTTTTAAGTTTTTAAAACTTCCGCAAAAAAATACCCTGTCATGTTTATCGATGGTGGTTAAAATTTTTATAAATCTATTTCACCTTGCTGGTTTCCGGTTTTAAATATAACCATGCTAATTAATACTTTAACTTAAAATAAAAATTTAAATACAACATATGGGAAACTTTTTTATTATTAATTTTAAGAAAAAAGTTATTCTTTATAAAAAGTTCTGCATGTTCTAAAATCTAAAATACAATAATCAGATATAATTTTTTTTCAGTTGTTTACGCGGTTGATCAA
This sequence comes from Brassicogethes aeneus, assembly GCA_921294245.1. Lineage (NCBI taxonomy): Eukaryota > Metazoa > Arthropoda > Insecta > Coleoptera > Nitidulidae > Brassicogethes > Brassicogethes aeneus. The sequence continues at coordinate 52,147,152 of OV121135.1, forward strand.
AAAATCTGAATTTTACTCAAGAGTAAAGTACCTTTATATTTGACAATATCGAAAATTCTTATTAAATAAAGTTTATCAGAACTAAAAACTATCTTTAAATTTGCAATTACTTTCATTTACATGAAAAAAATCATTTTTTCTTTTTTGTTTACAATAACAATGCAAATGTAACTGTAGTTACATGTAATCTAGGATGCACTGACAAATAAATGATTTGTTATTAAGCTAAAATATCAACAAAAAAAACGTGGAACGATTTGTTGTGTTCTTGGGTGTATTTTGAGAGGAAATCCTATGCTAAGTTTTATCGGTTTTCCAATAAGCAGTGTTAATCCGAATGAAGAAATACATTTCATACAGTCCCTGTAAATATAACTTGTATCTATTAGATACAATAAATACACATTTTTAGTAATGATTAACGTGAAAAGTGTAAAGATTTCAATTGAGTAATAATCGTCAAACAAATAAGTCGTCTAAATTTAAACAGCATTTAGCATTATTAAAAGCGTTGATTAAGGAATTTTTTAAAGTCTCCACACAACGGTAAAATACCACTATATTATGTATTATATATAATATTATATTGCCATGAATTCGTAGGTATATTTTGTTGTTTAAAATGCAGTTGCCGGCGTTTTTTAGAGAACTCAAATATAAAAATGGTTGATTTTAAGGTTTGTGCAAAAATTATTTTTTACCAATTTCTTAAAAATGTCCAAACTTAAATATAAATTATATTAAAGTTATCATTAGTTAATTCTGCATCAACAAATGTACTTACCGAATTGGATCCTGGCAAAACATAAAAATGCAACGATTTAGTTCTTGAATTTTATTTACAATTAAAAACACAATAATTCACCATGATCCCTTAAAGAAAATACACACACTAACGTATCTATATAAGCATTTAAGCGTTGAGTTTCTTAATCAATGATATAAATAATAATCAATCGAAATCGAGTTCTAAACCAGTTTTTTAGTTTTTTCCTTGCAACGTAAAAAACTACCTTTTTATTTAAAAATGATGTACAGTTCGTTTGCTTTAAATGTATTGCTGACAATTCTTAAATTCACGCAATGCTTTTGAAGTCCACCAGATGGCGCGTGCAAGAAATGTTTGACATTAAAACATCAGAATTTGCTTATTACGTTCTAAACGGAACGGAAAGGTTATCATGTTTGTAATAAATAAAAAAGATAAATGTTCGGTATAGTAAATTAAAAAACCCTATACCTAAAGTTATTATTATTATTATAATTATTATAATAATTTAACAATTTCTAAAATTTTAAATATTATTTTGTGTCATGAAGCCTGTCGAGACAGGTCGTTATAAACAATTTGTTGACTAAGTTTTTTTTTTAACATAATTACTAATAAAAAATAGCAGTCAGTGAAAAATAGACAAGGCAAACATTTTTAAAATTTAAAAATAATACAAACAATATTTGCTAATTTTGAAAAAACGATCAACAAAGCTGTTAACTAAATGGAGCACTAGCTCATTAGAAACAATAAAATATAAAATTTATTTTATGAAATATTTTAATAACGAAAAGAATGTGTAACAATTTAATAAACCAACAATATTTTAATCAAGCAACGCGTTGCAACGTCTACTGTAAAAGTAAGAATTAAAAAATGTCTAAATGTAAATGAAGGAAACTTTAATCATTTAAAAATAAAATATAATTAGTAATAAAAATTTTATTGTGAAAATAATATTTAAAGTTTTAGAAATTGTTAAATATCTCTAAAATAATTAACTGTGGGTATAGGAAATAGTAACATAAATCGAAAGGTTTTTTAATTTACTATTTGATTATGTCACAATACGTTTAAAATAAAAACCTTTCAAGTTAGCCCGGTCAAACCGGAAGTGGCATTTTGTTCAAAATATTTGTGATAACGCATTTAAAATAATTTAAAAAAAAAATTTACAGTGCCTTAAAATCTTTTTCCGTTCTCCATAAACTTCTAATGAAAAAGTTAGGTAAATCACCCTGTATATCTGTGTAATATAAAATTTACAGTATATATTTTTTAAGTTCAGGCCTCCCTTAGCCCACGTTCAACGTAACGCCAAGCGTTAAAAAAGCGGCACGAGTTTTGGAACCAAAATATAATGACATTACATTGTAATTCATATTTGCAGAGGCACCAAACCATATGGTATATACTTAAAATCCGCACAATATTCATCACATCAATTTTATTAATTTTTGATGTCAAAGAATGTGAAAACAGGAAATGGGCAGATTATTGTTTATCTTTTGTTTATCTATTGACGTTTTACCCTTATCAACGCAAAACAATTTCCAGAAAGAGCGGTGGTAAAACCAACTCAACCAAACTTGTTTTATTATTATAATAAATTATAATAAACAACTTATTAATTATATATTGAAAAATAATACTTAATGGATAAAATGTTAATTTATTTTTATTAATGTGTTTTTTTAATTATGCGCCGCATAAAAATTGAATACATAGATTAAAACATCAAAGTCCCTTACAATAATAATTCTGGGAAAAATCTTTTTTAAAATATCATTAGTTTAAAAACATATTGACATTTTATGAGTCATTTGTCACTAGTTCTTAAAAAACATTTTTAACGTTATATTATGAATTAAGTTGGATAAACGCCATTTTAGTCACGAATTTAATTTAGGCACGAGCGAGTGCTTAATTGAGTGCCTAGAAAAGTTGCATACTATACTTTTTCTACGAAAAATACTTATTAATATTAATATAAAATCATTTAAATATTTGTATAAAGCAAAATCTATTCGAAAATAAAGTAACCATCCCAATAAACATTTTTATAGTCATTTTCACCATTCACATTGCCCGTTATTTTAATTAATTTAAACCTTGCTACTTCAAAATATGATTATGTAAGAAAATATGTTATCGTTTGATTTTTTTTATTACTATAATTATAAAATACAAAAAGTGACAGTATTTATTGGAATTCCGATTAGAATTTCTCACTTGGGAATCTACTGGCGTTAAAATCTCAAATTTTGTTGTGTAAATCAAAATCACTTGAAAATAGACTAACATTCGATGTAGAAGCAGTTTTTCACAGTAAAAGAGAAGAAAATGTTTTATGGGCACTATACGCAAAATTTGTAACGCTTTATCAGTTAAATCTAGTTAACTGCACTACTACGGCGAAATCAAAAGTTCAGTACAAGAAAATATTTATTACTTTTGTATTTTTGTATTGAGATAATAATAGTTATTTGTTTTACAAATGTTGAAAAGCGACTTTTTCATGCAAGTGTTTAAGTTGCTCACGAGGCCTTCAGGCTCACGAGCTTGAAGAAAGCTTTTCTCACAAGTGAAACACAATGTTTTTTCTACGACCCCTTTATTTTTTATTATATTCAAATACAAAACAAAATAACCTAAAAACGTGTTTGACAGCTGTTAAAATTACTTTCATCTTATTCTTTTAATTTTAAGGTACAAGTTACTTAAAATTAATAAATTTACCTTCTCAATTTAAATAAAGGCCCTAAAATTGGAATTTATTATACAAACACAATTAATTGTGTTCTAAATGATATTTAGACATACATATCCAAATACAATACAAATTTTGAAACGAATGTCAAACGATGCTGTCAATTTCTTTTCACACAGACCTGTCACTTTTCACACAGAAATGTCACTTTACATTCGTGTTTTGCCTTGCCAATGAAAAGATTCATTTTCTAAGCAACGATGCCATTACGAAATGTGACTTACAAAATAATTTTCACATTTAGTATTATTATTATTACACTCAGAAAAATGTACATGCACTGATAATAAAACTAATTTTGTAAGCGATTAATAAAATAATATTATTTAACTTAAATTTAAAATTGTAATGGCTATAAAAAAATGTACCACCTAAGGTACTTTTTTTATTAAATTTTCAGTGTCTTATTGGGACAAAAACCTACGATTTGTAATAAGATTATTTTTATTTACAGAATAAACTTTTTTTACTGTTAATAAAATTCTTATTTACTATATGAAGCAGCAATGTTGAGCTTCTACAAAAAAAATGTTCATCCAACAAAGTAATAGTTGTTATGATAATGTCATGGCAATAAGAAATTCTTTATGTTTATATTAAATCTTTGTCGAACTTAAAATAATTTTGTTAAATCTATAGTTGTGTGTGAATTGCGCTTACATAAAGTAATGTGCAGTTGCTATAGTAAAATTTGTTCATTTTACTATGGCATATTTGTCTTCTTTAAATTACTATCGTTGTAATTCAAATTAATTTTATTTCAGTTAGAAAATCTTTGTTAATAGCTTAGAAAAATAACAAAAATATTTTATTGTTATAAATAGACTTTTTTAATATTTACTATTGTTTTGCAATGGTAACAAAATTTTTGTTATTTCCCTTAAAAAGAGGGGGAAAGGGCCAGCGCTCTCCTTGGTGAACATAACTTATAATCCAGTCTGTGTTATAATCTTATTGATTTCACTTGTGCAAGTGAAGTGTGGTAAAATCTAGCATGATAAAAATATCAAAAAGATCACTAAGAAAAATAAAATTCCGACGTTTTGTAACAGAAATATTTAAGGTCTATTCTATAAACGAAGCAGAATTGTTGTTTAAAAAGTAAGTTCGTATTTTTTTTTATTTTGTACATCATATAATATGAGTTAATTTTTTGTTATAATAAATAATTTGTTTTAATGGCTTGCAATTATTTAAAAAAAACTACCCAACACCCAACAGTAGGTTGAAAATTTGACCATTGTTACAATGAAAATAGTTTATTCAATTAACAATTAATTTGTTGTTAAATTTACATAAATTTTATTAATATAATAAAAAAAGTTTTATTTTAAACGAAAAGGGATTTGTAAAATTTACAATATATCTATGAATAATAACATTAGGGTTTCATTAATACTACAAAACGTTTTTGTAAACGGTATAGAACTGTTTTTTGGACAATTAATAAAAACTGTATTTGTCAATGCGTTTCTGCATCTGAAAGAGTATTATTTTTATAAACATAACGTAAATTTACTTTATAATTAATAAAAATGCTATTACTGAAAGCAGCGTTTGTAGATAAATAATTTTTATAAAAATGATCTTTTTGCCGTAACAAAAGCAATTGTTGGACGAATAGGGATCTTTACTTTATTAAGACAAACTACTTTTTTTGTTATATTTATTAAAAAATTTTCTGAGTGTAATATTATAAGAAAGGCTCTTTATTTTAACGATTGTATGACATTTGACAACTCGCAACTAACTTAAAACTAACTTAGCCCGTGACTAAAGCGCCATAAAGCCACAACTTGTCAATGTGTATTTAAAACGTCACTTAGTGTCATGAAAACATGTACGATAATAGGCGTTTTAAAGGTGGGGTAGAAAAAATCTATTAAGCACCTTTTTGATAATCGAAAAGCAATAAATCATTGCAAATACCTACTTTATGCAAACACATGCAGAGAGCAGAGAGTTCATGTTTGCCCAATAAATTACAATTAACCTTATGGAAGACCAGACAATGTTTTAGTTGGCTATGCGTGGATGTGTTTCGCAGAATAATTCCTTGATTTATGTGCTTATATTGTTGTATTATTACGGTGAAATCGTGTTTGAACACCGAGAATTGTCTACTAACTCAGAAACCTGGCCAAAAGGAAAAAAGAAAATTATTTAAGAAGATCTCAACAAATATATTCTTCATAAGATTGCCATTGCTTAGCGCAGACATTTTAACATCTTGTTGTTGTAATTTAGTCCTTATCTTCAGTGATTAGTGTTATTTAAATAGCATGGGAAAAGATGACGTGGACAGCTGATAAATTGTTAAGTAATTTGTAAAAATACATATATTAATACTGTGTTTTTTAGATAACATAGGAATTCGTTTAAATGATATATTTATTTAATTCGTTATTTTAACAATTATTGGTATGTCAACCATAAACGAAATTATGGTAATCGCCAAATAAATCAAACCAAATATTCCTAGATAACTTGTTCGTAATCCAGTGTTAACACTGGCAATTGCCGGTTCTTCTAGACGAGAATGACAGATTGTTAATTTTGGTTGGACGAAGTCAACTTTAACATTATCAATAGTAAACAACAACCACTAAAATTCACATTTTGTTACGTGTGGAAATCGGCAGTTAAGTAGTCAACAATCGGCAGTAAAGTAAAAGAAATCGGCAGTAAAGTAGAACTTTACTGCCGATTTAATACGAGTATTATATGCAACCCATTATACATTTTAAGATGTGTCTACTGCTACTCAGCACTTACTAAATAAAATTAAAAAAAAAAGCACCGTCGCGGAGGTCGATTGGACCCTTTCATAAAATGTTGTTTAATAAAAATAATAAGTTAATTTTATTAATTAGATTAAAAAACCGCCGCGGCGGGAAAATATATCATAACCGTCGCAACAAACAGTATACGTAGACAATTCCTACATTAAAATGACATTTGATTTAATCATTTAATCATATTAGTATTTTGGATAAAATTTAATATGCAACTCGGCATTAAAGTCATTTTTTATGACTCACGTGATTATTATAATTTCCACATTCGTGATAAAAAATACGACTTTACTGGCTTGAAACATAAATAACTACTCTCATGTATTTAACAATTCATTTACGTTAAGAAATAAGTTCATATTGATTTTAAAGACTGAAGTTGTTATTTCATAAAAAACATAGCATATAGGTGTTATAGATATAATATACCTAATATGACATTTAGAAAGAGTTCAATAGGGTTTTTGCTACACATATTAACAAATAAACTACACCAAAACAACAAACGTAAAGTTAATATACATAACCCCAAATTTTGACATTGTTATTGTCCAATCGCAACGCCAGCTTATTTAAAATTCGGTGCGAAATTTTGCATGCATGCTGGAGTGCGAGTATCGGTTGAAAATAGCCACTCTACGTGTGCGACACACTCCCTAGTAGCAATGGAATTGGACAAGATTCTTTGTCAAGATACTTGGAAAAGCACTTTGTAAAGAATTGGACAATTCTTGACCAAGACTCTTGATCAAAATTCTTTATCCAGACTGGTGCCAGACTTGCGACAAGTCTGTGACCAGAATTCGACCAGATTCTTGGCCAAGAATTTTGACGTATACGTCAAAATTCTTGCCGATGCATATAAAATTATAAAAAATATAACTGTTATAAATAACCCAAACGTCACTTTTGTCCTAAAGCCTACTAGAAAATTCTTGCTTATACAGGGTGTCCCGAAATTAGGGGGCCAAACTTAAAAAGTGCATTCTTTATAGAAAAATAACACTTGTTTGTTTAATAAACATGTATCAAAAAATGCCCCCTAACGGAGCCGCGGCCCCCTGAATAGGAGCATAAGAGGATCATTTTTTTAAAACTATTCCTAGAGGTTTGAACAGGAAGATATAAATTTTTGGTACTTTGGTAATTTTGATATGCTGAATCTATATCTTAGATCAAAACTGTTAAAATTGAATCATAGGCGTTACATTTGGGGGGGGCAAAGTTACAAAAATAGCCCTAACTTTTTTCTAGGTTAATGTTTTAATTTTTGTTTATGAAATTATGAAAATTTATAGTTTTTTACGAAAAATAAGTACTCTTTATTTAGATCGTTCAGATGCACCATTAACGAGAAAAATGCATTTATAAATAAATTACTCTCATTATTATTATCTCATATTTTCATTAAAACGTTCATGAAGAAATGAATTTTTGGTACTTTGGTAATTTTGACATGCTGAATCTAGATCAAAACTTTTAAAATTTCATCATAGGCGTAACATTTGAGGGGGGGGCAAAGTTACAAAAACATCCCCAATTTTTTTCAGAGTTAATATTTCAAATTTTTTTTATAAAATTATAAAAAATATAACTATTATAAATAACCCAAATTTCGAAAAACAAGAAAACATGGCAAAATTTGCCAAGTGTACCAGGTGAAAAAAATGTTGTCACCGATTTTGTTTAAACTTTACTTATTTGTTGTTCTTATAACGAAGAATCATAGCATAAATTTTTTTTGCTCTAGGATTGTTCATTCAAGAGTTATGGATTATTGAAATTTATCGATTTTTTACTTTTTGGTGAAATCGCTTTTTATTTAAAAATTCATAACTTCTGTTCATCTCTTTATTAAATATTTCAATTTAACCACCTTAAATGATTTTTTCCGTACTTTTCAATGGGCTATACCGTTTTTGCAAAAAAATAAAAATTGCAATTTTTTTTGAAATTTTGCAAAATTTTGCATTTTTTGAAACAATGTGTATTTTTTAATTTTTTTTAAAATAGCCTAAAATCCAAGTTTATTATGTTACCTTTGAATAAAAAAAAAATTTAGAGTGGGCCCGACATGTAGAAGGGAAGTTTTTCATATTTGAATGCGTGCGGGTCTAGCCATCGAATAGCTACTACACTGCCTTATGCGTTTATTATTAAACCTAGTAGATGCGAGTAAACGAATACAAAATGATAATTTAAAATGTAAAATTATGTTTGAGTAGTCAATAATGTATTTTAAATATTTACACTGCCGCACGATATAGTTTTTTTATTGTATATTAGTCCTTCGGAGGGGACTTTAAGCCCGCGGTCCGTTCCTACCCCTAACCCGCACAAGTCATTCAGTTGGCTTATGGGACTTCTTAAGAAGTAAGGGTGGAACTAAAAGAGCACTTTTGTATATAAACTGTATTTTTTTGCACTAATTGTTTAAGCATGGGTCTACATAGATTTCGCAAGGAGGGTCGATGATATTAAATAAAAAATGTATTGTTATAACCGTAAAGGCGCCATTCAGCTTATAGGCAAGCCGTTACGGTTATAACAATAAATTTTTTATTTAATATCATCGATCCTCCTTGCGAAATCTATGTAGACCCATGCTTAAACAATTTGTGCAAAAAAATACAGTTAAAAACTATATCGTGCGGCAGTGTAAATATTTAAAATACATCGTTGACTATAGTCAATGTACTATCAGTATACTCAAACATAATTTTACATTTTAAATTATCATTTTGTATTCGTTTACTCGCATCTACTAGGTATAAACGCATACGGCAGTGTAGTAGCTATTCGATGGGTAGACCGGGCGGCATTCAAATATGAAAAACTTCCCTTCTACATGTCGGGCCCACTCTAAATTTTTTTTTATTCAAAGGTAACATAATAAACTTAGATTTTATGCTATTTTAAAAAAAATTAAAAAATACACAATGTTTCAAAAAATGCAAAATTTTGCAAAATTTAAAAAAAAAATTGCAATTTTTATTTTTTTGCAAAAACGGTATAGCCCATTGAAAAGTACGGAAAAAATCATTTAAGGTGGTTAAATTGAAATATTTAATAAAGAGATGAACAGAAGTTATGAATTTTTAAATAAAAAGCGATTTCACCAAAAAGTAAAAAATCGATAAATTTCAATAATCCATAACTCTTGAATGAACAATCCTAGAGCAAAAAAATTGTATGCTATGATTCTTCGTTATAAGAACAACAAATAAGTAAAGTTTAAACAAAATCGGTGACAAAATTTTTTTCACCTGGTACACTTGGCAAATTTTGCCCCATATCCTATCCAAAGACTAATTGTAAAATTTCAACTCAGTATTCCAAATTTTCTTTTTCTTATAACGTTTTAAAATTTAATTTCTAATTTATACTTTTGTACCTCATTTCACGTATCCTTTACCTATGTATAAGGTTCTTAACCCGGACATTTTGTGTAAATTTACATTAATTACCAAAATGAACAATGATAGAATGCAAATTGTCAATTTGACGTTACTTGATTATTGTTGATTGGGTCATTTTTGTAAATATGAAATTAAATTTTAAAACTAAGAAAAATAAAATTTGGAATAATATTCCAATTTTTATTTTTCCGAATACCAAGTTAAAATTTTACAAATGCTCTTTGGATACAATTTGAAATCTTTTTTTTATTTGTCATTTTGCTCCAAAACGAAAAATAAAGGTAGTTTACTCCTGAGAGTATTTCATGTTTTCTTGTTTTTTGACCCCCCTGTATAATATTTTCAAATTTATGTAAGTATGGCAATAGACTTTTTTAAACAAGCAGAACTTTTTATTAGGAATGACTTTTGGTCGAAAAATGAAAATTTTAGTCCATTTGTCCTCTTGGGCCCTCTATCCATGGACATACTGTATAAAAAAAGTGTGCCTCGGTACGGCTCTGATGCTACTGTAGAATGAGAACCTCTACTCTATAGATTTCTGGTCAAATTCTTGTCAAAAATCTGGCCACAGTCTGGCTCAAGTCTTGCCCAATAATCTTGGCCAAAAATCTGGAACAATTCTTGTCCCATTCTTGATAAAAAATCTGTACAAAGTATCTTGACCCATTCTGGCCCAAGTCTTGCCCAATAATCTTGGCCAAGAATCTGGAACAATTCTTGTCCGATTCTTGATAAAAAATCTGTACAAAGTATCTTGACCCATTCTGGCTCAAGTCTTTGACAAAATTGCTACTAGGGCTCCCACTCTAAAGCTAGCTTCAGAGTTGATTGAAAATGTAGCTTTACAGTCAACTGTCAAAATTGTAGGTTCTGGAGCAGAGAAAATCCTCATTGGTAGTAGAGGCAAAAAGAGAATGTCTAGGCAGGAATGGTGGAAAATCGGATCATAGTTCCTTTGTTCTTTGACTATTTTTGCAAAACTCTTATTCCCACATTACACTGTTTAAAATATACACCAAAACAGTGTTTATCTAAAAATATTTGAGTGCACCTACACAGAAAAAAACGAATAGTTTATTTAACTAAATTAATTTAGTTGACCCATAAGTATTTATTTAAATCAACTGTGGGAGGTTGATATAAACAAAGATTAGTTTGACGGTACTAAACCAGATAGTTATTTTATTTTTTTTAATTGGTTAAATTAACCCAGAAAACTTTAGTGAAACCAACCCGCTGTATGGTTCAGTTTACTAAATATGTTGTTTGTAAAATAAGAGTTACTTCAACCTAAAGCACTCTGTTAAAACGATTAAAACAATTTGCCGTGCACTCCTGGTTGCATAGTGTGTACCGATCGAGGCAAAGGCGGTGTGGATCACGTTTTCTTAAATCTCGCCTCTGTTGACTTACATGAAGAGTATATAAGCTCAGGTAGTCCTTTGCTTTGGTGTGACCCTACAAGTTGTTTAATACTAAAGAGACCTTAAATAGGTGGAAAGAGCTATCAATACTTGAAGTATTTTAAGTTGGTGGAACGCACTAAAAACATTATCTCTAGCGAGTTGAAGGTTCAATTTCCTGGAATAATACCACTGGTAATATACTAGTAATGCGTTAAGGAACTTCCTGTTTCCTTTTTTTCGTTTTTCTGTGTAGTATGATTTAATTTGACCAAAGACACATAATATTTAACACTGAAATGGAGTTCAATTTACACCAGGTACCTAAAATTTATTTTAATACTGTGTAACACTATTTTAGGATTTGAATTTACACTGGACCATCGAACCTTATTTAACACCATTTTGGTTTGCATCGATATAGACCATGTATGATGTTAAAATGGTCATGAAATTTTGAACAGTATCAAAAATGTTTTCCAATGAGAATGGACACCCAGTGATACCATTTGGTTTCAACAGGACTTTTCAACAATTCTCCACGTTTAAATAAATGTTATTTGATGTTTGCAATATAAATAAAAACGTGGTAAAACGTTTTTTTGGGGGGCCCCATTTCGTAATTGAAGATTAGGCATATTAATGCAAATAAATTCTGTTGATTTGCATATTTGTAATTAAAATTATTTAATTGGTACCACTTGCTGTATAATCTAAAAAAATGGAAAAAATTAAATTAAAAAATGTGAAGCCTTCTTTTCTATTTGCTGACTTAAATAGTATTGACGAAGTAAATAACATTGTGATTCGCGAATCGATTTTGTCGTGAGAGAGAGAGGATAATAATGACCGCGGTGGTCCGCCGGCGCGCCTGATACGGCTGAAACGAGATCAGAACCCGCGATGACGTCATAACGCCCCCATTGCGACCACTCGTACCGGGCAGCAGGAGTACCAACAACAACAACAACTACAGCAGCAGCAGCAGCCGGTTGCTAAGGCGACCGTCTTCGGCGCGTCCAAGGTCGCGACAAGGACATTCGGTGGAAACGCACCAGGTACCTACCCGACATTCTACCAGTTCTTTCGCCAAAAGGATTCTCTCTTCTATTTCTAGATCTCTTGCTTTTCTTCTTCTTCTTCTTCTTCGCTCTTCCTTCGACTCGTTGGTTTTGCCAAGCGTTAGAGAGGTAGGTGTACAGGTTGCCATGATTTGGTACCAATTCCTCGGATGAGTCGTTCTTTTGTCTTCTTCTTACCGATATCTACGTCACGGCATTCTCGAATTAATTATTTCCCCTTGATTTGGCATTTGAAATACACTCACAGGCAAAATAATCGATCCACACAAATTTTCGATGAATTTCAATCGCAAATAACTTTTTTATTTGATGTCGGATTTAAACAATTATTAAAGAATATTGTAGATACATTAATGGAGAATCGCTCACATTTTAAAAATTACTAAAAAATACACGTATGTTTATAAAATACAGGTTTAAACAAAAAGATGTTTTTTACCATAAGTTTAAGACACTCTGTATAGTGGCAAAACCGTATATTGTTCTAAATTAAGTTTTAATTATCAAGTCACATCTATTTTTAACAGTTTTGTTTTTGGTTCACCTTGATATATTTATTTTTGTAGAAAATATGTATTTTTAAAAAAAAAAACATTGCAATTTCCAATATTTTCCTGTATGAAGAACTAAGATTGCTATGGTCCATCCATAGAATATGGAGGATGACAGTGACAGTTTTGTTGAATCATCCCATACTTGGACATGTCATATACATCTTTCAAAAGCTATCAAATTGTTTTTTGTAAATTATTGTGTTAATTTTGAGGTGTCTTCTTACTTTTAAAAATGTCTCCGACTGATGTTGCCCTTTGTACTTTACTTCTTGTGACGTTTAAAACACTTAAATTAATGGCTCTGGCAAAATCAGTCGGAGACATATCCAACAATAAGACCTCAAAATTTAAACATTAATTTGCAAAAAACAATTTGATACCTTTTGAAAGCCGTGTATGACATGTCCAAGTATGGGATGATTCAACAAAACTGTCACTGTCATTCTCCATAGCCTATGGATGGACCATAGCAACCTTAGTTCTTCATACAGAAAAATATTGGAAATTGCAATGTTTTTTTTTAAAAATCCATATTTTCCATAAAAATAAATATATCGAGGTGAACCAAAAACAAAACTGTGACTTGATAAATAAAACTTAATTAAGAACAATATACGGTTTTGCCACTCTACAGAGTGTCGTACACTTTGGTAAAAAACATATTTTTGTTTAAACCTGTATATTATAAACCTACGTCTATTTTTTAGTAATTTTTTAAAATGTGAGCGATTGTCTATTAATTTATCTACAATATTCTTTAATATTCGTTTAAATCCGACATCAAATAAAAAAGTTATTTGCGATTGAAATTCATCGAAAATTTGTGTGGATCGATTATTTTGCCTGTGAGTGTATTATGGTTAAGATTGTTTGATATCATTGCATATTTTGAAACCAGAACATATTTTCGAATTAAGTTAAAATTGGAAATAAGTGAGGTTAAACTTGACCGATTTTTTCTAACAAAAAATGTTTAAACTTAAACTGTGACTAAGTAAACAATATACTTACCCATTCGAAAAACCTACTTTCAATTGGGGTCAAATTATAATAAAGGTAAAACAATTTTCAATATTATTTACAATTATTTAAAAATAAAAATGCCTAGTCATTAATATTTAAAGAATTAAGGTAGTTGTCGTGGTACAATATTGTCAAAAATTTTTAGATTATACGCACCGTAAAAGTATACGAGCTGGTAGCTAAGTGATTCATAATTTGTTCGCAAGACTGTACCCTGGAGACGTTATTTTTACGTAATACTTTCAAATATTTTCATAAGTTTTAATCCGGCAACGTCGCTTATGCTCAACCAATAGATATATTGGAGACTGAATCAGACGTTTGAATTTACTGCGGAAATTATATCTATACTCGCGTACAGCCTTGCCAAGTTGTTTTTATCTGACACTAGTGATGTATACTTTTTACAAATTGTTGAACTTTAAACGGTTATTTATAAACAATTGGACGGTCAAAAATTTTTAATTATTTTTTTTTAAACTCAGCAAAAATACATTAAAACAATGTTAGTTTTTTGAAAGCTTCTGACAGTTAGTTTTTTCTGTATAACTAAGAAACTGGTACAGAACTACAGAAAGCCTATATCCATGTTAATTATCCAATTTTTAATTGAATTTATCTCGGGTTATAGACGGTCAATCGACTTCAAATTTTAAGGATATATGTATTGTCATGTCCTTAATAAGTATACAAAAATTCAAAATTTTCTGATGGTATGCTTATAGCACGACAACTACCTTAAACACACTTATAAAACATTACGTTTTAATGTTATTTATAGGAATAAAAAGTTCTAAATTATTCAGTGGAAAAATGATGACAGCTTCGAAAAAAATGTTTTCATTGTTTTGTTAAGTTGCAATAAATTTGATATCAAAATCACTAATTATGACTCACTGGCTGCTTTATCCGGTTCTCGTGACTAACCTAAAAGTGTAACTTAATATATAAAAATAATTTAATTTACGCAGCGTTATTTTAATTATAAATATCCCCTAATTTTATACATATAATGTACTACTACTACTGTCTACATTTTTATTCTTAATTATTATAATTATTTTATTGTAACATAAATATGCATGGCTAATTAGCAATTTTAAGAAGTAAAGATAGGATTTTTAATTGGGCCACTTTTTATTTTAGCCTTGTTACTATGGCAAATTTAAGGTCAATAAAACAATTAAATTTAAAAAAATACATTTAATTTTTTAATGTTTGAATTAAACAAAATATTTGTTGTGCATTCGGTCGTGTGAATAATAATTTAAAGAGTGAATTATCAAATAACGGCCATTCCCTAGCTTCATTACAAATTATTGTTATAGAATAAAACAGGAAGTTGTTAATTTTAAGGATTATTATGGGCCCATTTAGTTTTATACGTAAAAATTAAATTTAATGACTTAAAAAAGATGTTTATACTTCTTAAAACCACCGTAACTAAGTATATACATAGGTATTTTTATTGCATTTGTAATTTAGGTTTTTAATTGAATAATTTAAATTAGCAATTAACAAAATGAAAAAATATAATAGTATGCCAATTAAATAAGATGAAATGAATATTTTTGTTTAAACAATTGGACCTTTCTAATAAAATTTATGTTAATTATAAATATAACAACTAAGTATTGTTTTCTACTTCCACCTTTAAAATGCCCATTATCGTACATGTTTCCATCATGGAAATTCCATGACACTTAAGTTATGTTCTGAAATTATTTTTTGATGACCGATACCACGATTTTGGTCGGTTAGCGGTTGATAGAAACGAACTAATTTCATCTGTCGGTTATTCTAACCAAACTTTTTTTATTGTTTGGGTGTTTTTTATACACAATGTTTTAGGTTTAGGTAAAAAAATACTAAACTATGTATGATAATAATATATTTATATTATTATTTATATTTTTAGCAATTATTCCAAGGCTAAGAGAATATAATAAAAATTGTCAATGGTTTTAATACATTTATTTTAGGTATATACTTTTATCGCAATGAAAACAACTTCCTACAAAACCAAATATTTAATGTATTAATATAAATTCATACATTTTACGTTATAATCTACACCCTTCCTCCATGTTTGTCCAATTACCTATTAAATATTAAATATAAATTGTTATAACAAAATTGGAGGGATTAATTTATTTGTTTACAGATACATAACCTAATTTTAGTTAAACAATTGACAGCAACCAAAATGTTACCGTTAAAAATGTGCGGTCGCTTTTTCAGTAACCAAACGACCAAGTTTCAGGAAATTTTTGACAATTGACAGACATTTCAGAAAAACCAAACCTCGCTTCCTATAAAAAAATAATTTCGGAATACAACTTAAGTTACCTTTTTAAATACACATCGACAAGTTGTGGCTTTATGGCGCTTTCGTCACGGGCTGAAGTTAGCAACAGTTTTTTAGTCACGGGCTGAAGTTAGTTTTAAGTTAGTTGACAGTTGTCCAATGTCATACAATCGATCAAATAAAGTGCATTTCTTGTAAAATAATACCAAATGTAAAAATTATTATAATATTTAAAAAGATTATATGAACGTTTGTACTTACCTTTTGATTCCGCCGTAGTATACTATAGTGCAGTTAACTAAATTTAACTGATAAAGCGTTAAAAATAAACATAAAACATTTTCTATACTGTGAAAAACTGCTTTTACATCGAAAGGCTATTTTCAAATGATAAATTTTGATTTACACAGTAAAATATTAGGTTTTAACGCCGGTAGATTCCCAAGTTAGAAATTCTAACTTTATTTTCGTATAGATGTCGCTTTATACAAATATTTAATTTAAATCATTTTTTAGATATTATTAAGTATTTTTCGTAGAAATAGTATAGTATTCAACTCGTATACACTTTTCTAGGCACTAATTTAATTAAATTAATTAATTGTTCTAACATTAAAATTTTTAAAATATTAAAGTACGAGCAATTATTAAATTTTTCTGTATAATTGGCTTGCATATGGGAGTTTATTGACAATTTTATTTTACGCCAGTAAGCTAAAGAAATAAATTGCATTTTTTAATATATTATAGAAATTCCTAATATGTATGTATTATGTATACCTAATAGATTTCTGTTCTATAATTTGAACTTTTTTATTGTCAACGCTGACTACCAAAGTATTCGATTATATCCTAGGCTGTAAAAATAATTTAGACCAAACAGGTGAAGTTTTTACTTCCTAGTCTGTAAAATAAATGATTTTTGTGATAGTTCTAACCTCACTTTATACTTTTAAAAATTGTAAATTATAATTGTTAGTACGTTTTATGTATTGTTTGACAAAAGAAACTGTGCCTTTTTGTGCTCAGCACAAAAAGCCTTACTTCTCGGCCTTGTGACATAAATAATTATAATTATTTTACAACTTCACCAGATGTTTCAAAGAAGGAATGTTACGTTTAATATTATATAAAAAACATTATACATAGTCATTAGGCAGGAATTCAAAGAGTTTTATTAAAGTGACCAGTAGTAGTCTTTCTTCTTTTGGAAAATAAGTAATAACTTATTAGTAATAAATAACTTAAATTAAAAAAAATCCTGTTTTATAAAAATAAAAATTCTATAGGAATACAATTTATATTAATACTGCAAACAGAACAAAAACGTGCAGGTTAAATAAAGTTTGACCTTGGCTTCATGCACATCATGGTACCTCTTTTATTTAACCATTTGGAAATCCCCACATTCGTAACTATGGTTACTATGCGTATTGGTCGAATCGATATCGACTCAAACGTATCGGAATTCGATACAAAAACGGGTTTTTCGTAAAAAATTCAGTCGAGCTGTTTTTTGTGGCGAAATGTACCTGGAACAATGAAAATACGAAGAATACGTTTAATAAACAGATATACAACTGTAAATTGGCTACAACATCCTTTGAAAAATTATTATTTATATAGTGGACGATGATGCATACAAAAGTACAATAGCTGGACAGGATTACCAATTACCAATATAAGGAAATGACTCATGCATACAAGGGCTACCAACTTACGGAGTTTATACAAATATGTTTATATTTTATAGTACATATTGACTAGATAGATAATGAAAGTAAATTATTATTTAGTCATTTTTGGATTAAATTTTATATACATTTTTTATTAAAAATAATAGTTAAATTTATGTAACAAAATATATGTTTTAAGCTTTCAAAAAATTCGCTGAGATTAGCAAAACTGTAGAATTACATTGAAAAAATCGCTTTCAGAAAACTGTGAATAGGGGTAACAATAGATGCTGCCTACCCTTACATGAAAAGAGGAGGCTTTTAGAAATAAAAGGGCCTTTATTATTCAGTGTAACATAACGATGACTGTGTTGTGGTAGGCCACCCCATATAGGTTTTGCCAAGTTTTCTGTTGGTTTAATGAAACATGTATTTTTACATGACGGAGTCATTAAGAAAATGTTTAAACATTTAATTTAGCCATAACTTTTTTAGTTACGGTTAAATGAAACGTTTAAACATTTTTTAGAGATTCCGCAATGTAATAGGAAAACCAAGTTTAACAAATTACGAGATACCTATTAGGTGGAAAATTTTTGTACTACGAATTGATTAAAATTAAAAATCCTTATTGTTCACCCATTAAATTTTACATAAATAAATCCCTTAGTAGGTAACTTTTAACAAAACAGACTGTTTTGGTTTTTTGGTTGACAAAAATACTCAACATTTAAATTAAATTTAAAACAAATTATTCGAAGAACTCTCAAACAAGTTCGAGCTTGTTTATGACCCGTCTCAACGTGTAAAAAACCGTATTTTTTCAACGATATCAATCTTTCCAAGTACTCAAATAATTAATGGCATTCCCGTGAATTTTACGTTTGGGTTCGTCCATTTTAAATTCTCGGGAATGCAGATATTTTCGCCGATGCATTGTAAAATTTCGCAGACGACAAAGACATATCAATATCCCACATATTAAAATAGACAAGGATGCAGATAGGCCATGTTGCCGACTCGTTAAGCAGAGTTTCCCAGCGAGCGAAAAGTTGTTCATTTTGATTTTAAATTTCTATAACATATTTGTTACAGAAAGGAAGATCCCTTTGGTTATCCACAAGCACTTAAGGAATGATGAAACAATATGTGTATATTCTATTTAGCAGGTGTCAAAATTGTTGAAGGTTTCAGTTTGTTTGCGATTTCCAGTTGTTTTGGTACGGAGTGGTTTGGTTGGCAACAGTGCGGGAGAGTCGGGGGCCGTTGTATTGGGTTAAGGACCCAGACGGTCACATTTACACCATCGAAATTGCGCGTCACTCGGGTCGTCTCGGGCGTTCGGGGCATGCCGCTCGCGTATTGGTGAATTTTCTCAACTGCACCCGATTAGATTCTAGCGTATGATGACGGCATGGTCAGTTATCGTTGGTTTCTAGCCGGTACAAGTTGATTCGAATTCGAACGCTCCGCTGCGGTGGCAGTTTAACAATTTCAGTCTGTTGAATATTCAGCAGTTCGCAGTCGTAGTATACAGTGATCGACTATGAGAGCGATGATGGAGAATTTCTACAAGTGAATAAATGCAGTGTGGTGTAGTTTGTCTTTAACTTAAAGCGATTAAGTGATTATGGCATTAAAAAAGATTATTTTCTTGATTAATTGAAAGCAATTTGCTCGAACGCCATTGTGTTAATGCCGTATCGCGGTGAAGTTTTTTATAACCTTGCCCTAAAAAAAGTCTGCATCGTCATATGGTCGGCAATCTGGAAATATCTACCCTGAGCAGTAAGTAGCAGAAACGGCAGCGGCACCTTATCAAGCGAGAAAAGATAAGTATTTCCGTTAGTAGTTTATCCGGTGTACCTGATTAGGCTGGTCTTTTTCATACATTTCAAGGTTTTAGACGGAGGCGATGACGTCACCATACCTTGGACTCGTTTTAAAAAGGCCGTTAAATCCACAAATTGGCCTGGTGATTTCTCGTTGCCTTGAACGAAGAAGGTGACTTTCTCGTTATGCAGGTGTCTGAATTTTTTGTTAATTAGCACCGCCAGTTTCGTATTATTGTGCAACAATGCCCGCACGGTACGTTATCTGCTCCTTGGGATTTATCATCATCAACTGTACGCACGTAGTTATCTCTCTTGGAAACCTACATACAGTACACGTATGTATATTTTTATGTGTGGTGTTCCTGGGAAGCGTAGGCACTTCGTAAGTAAGTGACGAAAACTTTTTTACTGTTCATTGCACGACGACATCGTACCGAGAACGTCGGTTGAGACTCGAAACGGGCAAATTTGGAAGCGGACGTACGTCAGCATTTTTCCAACACAAAACGTTTGTCATCGTTTCAGTGTGCTGCGAGAGTTGGCCGTAAGTATTTAATCCTTAACCTTTGAAATTTAGCAGGTATAAAATTCGACGATTTTGTTGTCAAGCAAGATTTCGGCTGTTGCTATGGGTGCTACTTCGGTGCCTAGACTTGATCTTTTCTTAGTCAGGTACCTGAAGTAGCGCGCGTAGCGGCAGTCTTTCGCAGCAGCTGGTGAGTGCTCCTCGTAGTTCGCTACCATGCGAGACGCCAACGCCCTCTGTCACATGTCTATTGTACTTCATCAGGTGCTCTGGTGTTTTTTTCTCCCGACACCTGTTGGCGTACACTAACTATGTGGCCGTTTTCATCTTTAACATGATTTTTGTTCGCGCTTTGCTTTTTTTAGACACGTCTATGTATGTATATAAGTTTGATGAACGCCATTTTTGTCACGAATTTAATTAGTGCCTAGAAAAGTTTATACGACAAATTTTATTACGTATAAAAAACAATTTAATACTAATAAACCTGTTAACTGGCAGTTAGTTGTGAAATGTTCCTGTAATGATTCAAATTATCTCTTGAAACTATTAAAATCCAATTTAGAAGCAGTTTTTTTACAATGAAAGTGAAGAGGACGGGTGATATTTTGACGATTGTATGACATTTAATAACTGTCAACTAACTTGGAGCTAACTTCCGTTACCAAAAACCTGTTGCTAACTTCGGCCTGAGACTAAAACGGCATAAAGGCACAGCTTGCCCTGAAGTATTAAGTGTTTCTTAAAAGATTTTTTTATAGTGTATCCAATTTAATTTTAA
The DNA here is from genome assembly GCA_921294245.1 of Brassicogethes aeneus. Lineage (NCBI taxonomy): Eukaryota > Metazoa > Arthropoda > Insecta > Coleoptera > Nitidulidae > Brassicogethes > Brassicogethes aeneus. The sequence continues at coordinate 52,168,099 of OV121135.1, forward strand.
TTTCGTAAAAATAGTTTAAATGTAGTTCTTATAGGGTAAAATTGTGTACTCAAGGATAAAATTACCCACGTTTCAAAACAAAATAATAATAAATTTAAACATTATTTGAACGTGTAATAATAGAACAGATAAGTGGAAATTTACGTTTATTTTTAGACTATTATTATTGATGTTTTCCCATTATTTCCGATAATATCGTCACATTTTTTTTATTAATTCCGAGCAGTGCGAAATTATTTAGAAATCCATGGCGTTATTATATTATTAATAGGACTTAAATAAATATTTAATAAATTAACTTTCTTAAACTAGATTTTTAAGTAGTAGATCGTTAAAAAATAATTGATATAATTAGCTACCCTGATTAATTAATTATTTTTAGCTATAATTATGGAGATTATCTGTGTAAATATTATTAATTAGGTTAAAATTTAAGATGGTGTATTTACTTTAGCAGAATTGTGTTTCGATCTAAATAAATTTCGTAAATAATTTTAGCAAATTACGTCTAGAATCCTTGAAATAATTCTGCGTACCTACCTATAAACAAAATAAATGGTGTACAAAAGTTACTGCGTTTTAATTTTCGTTATTTAGTGTTAAATTTATAAAAAGAAAACCCCAAAAATAGAAGAAGGTAGGTGGAAAATTATTTTTACACGTTTAATTTAATAAGTATTTCTAAACTTCCGTATAACTAAAAAAATAGAAGATAATTAATATTTATTGCTTCTATGTTATATAGAGTACATTCTAGTAATTGAGTATACAGTTATTTTTCAATGTTTTAACGAAATAATATCGTTTTTATCCAAAATTTGACAATTTTCAAAATTCAAATATTTGTCCGATTTTAATGAAATTTACAAAATTTTGTAGCTTCATCAATCTACTTCATTATAAATATTATAAGTGTAACATGTAACACTGAGAAAAATAAATATATAATAATTTTTTTAAATATATTAAAAAATTCTTTAATACTAAACAACGTAAAAAACTTGTTATTATTTAAACGATTAAATAACAGTAAAAATTATATTTTCTAAAGAAAATAGCTTCTTAAAGCGAAAAATTTCGAATCTGTTATAATTTTTTTTTAATTTTCAGTAATTTTTTTAATAACAAAGATTATCATCGATAAAAGAATTCAAGTTTTTATCTGACCCAACAAAATATACAGCGGAAAAAACAAGAATTTCGTTTGGACTTCAACTTTAACCTTGAATATCTTTTGATGGAGTGAATTTAGCCTAAAATGTTAAGAGACTTTTTTTGTAGAGCATTTGATTTTCCATAAGAATGTCTATAGGTTTTTCCGGTTACTAATTTTTACATGAATTACAAAATTCCAAAGTTAAAAGATCAAATTGTAAAACTATACCAATTTTTAAGGCATGATTGTAAGGAAACTGTTCATCTGACAGGAAATTTTATTAGAACTTTTTTTGTAGAGCATTCAATTTTATTCAAAAAATATTCCTAAGTAAATTTTGTTAAACTCATTGCAATGGTTTGGGAGTTCTGAGAAGAAAACTTACTATTAATATTATGGACTCAAACTTTAAAAATAATTTTTTTGGCACCCCAAACAATATTTTCGATATACTTTCCCAGTCTAATAAACACCAATTCGCGAGATATGAACAATTTTTACTTTTTCTTGAAGAATAAAATATTGCACAAATTTTAAGCTATATCCAAGGCTGTGTGACTCATTCATCCAAAAGATAAGGTCGGAAAGGTCAAGAAGCAAATTTAACGAAAATCTCATTTTCGTTATCATTGTCGAACTTCACGAGATAACCCTAATTTTTAAAATTATATATTATTTATTTATATAATATAGGTAATATTATAATATTTTTGCTAGTAAACCAAATATGAAAAATTTCTTAGACATGTCGAATAAAGATCTTAAAACGACGTTATGATACGTACAAAAAATTATATATACAGGATGTTTCACATTCGTGGTCCATTACAAGTTTCTTGGAAACGAAAAAAAAACTATCTAAAATTTTAAAAGTGTTTTAAGTCCATTTTTCTAAAATATTTAAAACTAAATTCCACTTGCCGTTATCCGGAAGCGATATCAACTTTGTTATTTCAAATAAAACACCCCATATATTTTTACATTTTTAAATTTCACATACAATTCTGGGTAAATTTACTATACCATGTCCTATATATACCTAAATTTACTATACCATGTCCTAGGTATACCTAAAGTAAATAGTTTCCGAGTTAATACTTTTTTTTTCGTTAGTCTAATTTGCCCTGCGTTTTATTAAGTAATTTGTTGAAAAATGTTAAATAATTGAAAATAAATCTTTTAAACAATGTTTTAAGATTCCATATTCCCCCCTTATATTCGCAAACCTAATAACAAAAAAGTTATAGGCTATTTTTGATTGACGCGCATTAGTCAAATTTTAACGAAAAAAATTAATAACTCGAAGACTATTCACTTTAGGTATAGTAATTTTACTCAGAATTTTATGTAGAATTTAAAAATATTAAAATATATAGGTTGTTCCATTTTAAATAACAACACGGTTAAACCGTAAGTGGTATTTTGTTCAAAACATTTTAGAAAAATAGACTTGCATTATGAACGCTTTCTAAATTTCACATCGGTATCTTTTTACGTTGCCAAGAAACTTCTTATGTGAAACACCCTGTATATTATATTCATGTATGTATATATATATATATAAAGGTACTTTTGTTAATTTTTGTCTTATTTAAAAGTGTTAATTACCTAGGTAAGTTGTTGTCATTATAAGGTAAATACACTTTCAAGGAGACACCTAATACAATGTTTTACTTATACTGGTCTTACACCCATATAAAATAAACATAAACAAAACTTATATTCGATCCATAACTAAATTCATCTGTGATCCCACTCGATGACGTTCAGTGGACTTGCCATTGGCAAAATTAAACAATTGGTTAAAAATGCTTCGAATAAGGAAATTGCTCGGTGTCCCCTCGTGAATAATACACCGTGTGGGACCCAAGGAATGCGAACAAGAATTATTTATTAGGTCAAGTAAATATAGAAACATATCAATCCCACTTTATTTATAGACCCTGACAGCAATTAAATGTAAACAAAATGAGACCGATTCCACTCATCTATAGCAACAATTTTAATTTTAAAACTAATTATATTTTAATTCAGTCGTATTTAAGTACTTTAAGAGATATAGAGTTTACTGTTAAAAATGCAGGGTTATCAAACTTTTTGTTTAAAAAGTAAAATCAGTATTGTAAATTAGATACTTTTCAGAAGTAACTTTCCCAGCTCTAACTGGAACTCAATAAATATTAATATTTGTATGTTATACTTGGTGGTGCAAGACTTTTGAAACTGAGTGTATATAAAAAGTAGGTTTACCAACTTATATACGCCATTCGGTTAAGAAGTGCCTTTTGTAATAATTCATAAAATCGCTTTAACAAATTACTGGTAGTAATTGCAAGCCGGCATGGATAAATAGCTGAAAAAACGTTGAATAGAAATTCAAATCACGTGACGAGTATTGCCACAGTTTGCACAATAGCAAGAACACGTATTAATCATCGTGTGGTGTTGGTATATGCGGGTTAAGAGGGCAACACCGCACCACACAATGACAAAGTCCAAAACTACAGAGCGATGAAAATTAAAATGCTGCTGAATGATTCACACAGAAACACAGTAGGAATCACTTAGATTAAATGCTCATACAATTGTAGGTCAGGCCTTAAGTCGGCTGTATGGTACCAGTTCAAAAAATCTGATGACGTAGAATATCTGACTTTTTTTTTAAATGTACCCCTCTCTTTTTTTAGAGATTCGAATAGATTATGAAATTGTGATTTCAGCAAAATGCACATTTATACCTTTTGGGCTGGTAGTTTTGGGGATATTAATTACGTATTAAAAGTGGAAAATTTATAGTTTTTAATAATGTTTTGATGTTTTATATTTTTTATAAAAAGACTTTTTAATGGGTTTTTGATAAAATTCAAAAATGTTTACAGAATAAATGTTCATAAACTTTCTCAAAATATTTCATTGTTTTTGTTATTCTACAAATAGCACTATGGAAGTTTGTAGTGTTATATTTCTTTGTTGGCATATAATTTATAAGAAATATTCACTGCTAGATGTAAAAACTTTTATCTCCACGCGGTCTATAATTTATTCGATTAAGTAATACCTTGGTATGGCCTAGGCCGATAAAATTTTTTATGAGGCAAGTAATTAGTTCGATTTTTTCTCGCTAGGGGTATTGTTTTGACAAATTAATCTTTTTCTAAGAAATTAACGTACTAAACTGGTTTAATTTATTTATAATAAGCTCCAATTTGTTTGTTTTACGGTTAATGTTTAATATTTTTCATTAAATTATTGTAAAATTAAATATGAACAAAAAGTGAGGTTATGCAACCAAGAAAACGCACGATTCTTTTTCTACGATTTAAATTATCTTCAGTGAAATTAAATGTTAATCACAGCATTCCAAACTACCTATTTTTTAAATAAAAATCCAAACAAATTGAAATTAGATGCCTACCTATTTATTAAACAATTAATTGAATTCAATGTAATACCAAAAATCCATTTCTACTTAAATCATGTTGCTAGGTATTGTCAAACTATTACTGCTTCTAAAAGCAATAATAATTATTGTGCATTTAATGTAATCTTTAGCTAATAAATAAATGAGATTCTAAAAAAGTGAGGTTAGGCCGCTTTGATGTTAAATTAAATTGACCTATATAAAGTGCTTTGAAGATAAAATGTTGTATGCCATTCGGCCAAGAAGTGCCTTTTTGTGCTTCGCTCTATTGTAGACCTCCGCTATGCGTCGGCCTTCAAACCTTGAGCTTAGCACAAAAAGCCTTACTTCTTAACCTAATGACATAAATAACTATTAGTTGAGCGTTGAGTGAAGTATCTGTCTCTTAAGCGTTCTCCAAATATCGTTCATAGGTCGACCAATCCTGGGGATGTCATTTAAGGATGTCCTTGGACCAACCTTAAATGTGCCAGAATGGAATACAAATATTAAATAATTAAAAATATTAATTTTATTTACTAAATAGGTAAAATTGCCAATATTAAACATAATTGCAACAAAAAATCCTAATAACAATACTACTTAACCAATATAGTTGCAATACCTCTCACCGCTGCTTACGCACGCTTGATAACTATATATGCCGATAACTTATAAATATCAGTTGGATGTGATGGCACAGCTGAACAATGATTAGAGTGGGACCGATCTACTAAGTAACGAATAATGGCTAGTTTATCGAGTATGCTTAAGTCAGAGATACATATTGCACCACTTGGCTTTGTTTGGAATGTCCTGAGGACGGCTGAGAATATCCTTGGGATATCCCAATATCCTGTAAGGCTTTCCTTAGGATGTCCGTAAGACGGACTTGTGCTAACTGGGAAAGTACCATTCACACAAAATTAGACTGGTGCAGGAACTTAACGTAATAGTATATTATGTATTGTTTGATAAATTAAATTCGTGTATAAAATAGCACGAGCGAGCTTGCGAGCGAGTGCTTAAATTAATCTGTGTGTAAAAAAGTTTCAAACGAGGTGCAAACTATACTTTTTCTACGACAAATACTTATTATTATCTTAAAATGATTTAAATCATTTAAATTTGCATAGAGCGCCATCTAGGAAACAATAGGGGAATCTGTGTGTCACCGTCAAATGTCAAATTTTTATATTTTATAAAGGTTATAAATCGAATTGTATTTTTTGAAAATTGACAGTTTTTCACAGAGAAAGTAAAGAATAGCTATTTACATACCATGGGAGGAAAATATTGCATTTCCTCCCGCGAATAGTTTGATGCCGGACGCGAAGCGAAGGGCATTAATTATTCAAGGAAGGAAATTCATTTTCCTCCTGAGGTATGTATATAGTTTTTTAACGGTTTTAAGACATTTTAAGCGTTCCGGTTCCTTTTACTTACCAGGTATGGGGCTATAAAATTATGACAAAATATTAAGTAGGTTTTGCGTCGCTGACGTTATGTTGACAACGCTTTGTTGCTATGGTATTTTTGGTAATACCAACATAACAGTTTTTATAAGCTGTCATAATGTTTATTATAAATTTAATAGTTGCTATTAATTTCCTTCCTTAAAAATCTAAAAATAGTGAATATGAATATAGTTTGTTAAAAGAATGGTTGGACAAGCGCGGAGTAAATCTTTTTCCTAAGCTGTCATAATGTTTATTATAAATTTAATAGTTGCTATTAATTTCCTTCCTTAAAAATCTAAAAATAGTGAATATGAATATAGTTTGTTAAAAGAATGTTAAAAGAATGGTTGGACAAGCGCGGAGTAAATCTTTTTCCTACAAAATCAAATAAGGCTAGACAAGGTACAAAAACTCTTGCCAACGTAAAATTTAAAAAAAAAGAGGGAGGAAATTTTTTTTCCTCCCGGGGAGGAAAAGAGGCATTTTCCTCCCTCGCTCGGGGGTGGAAAAATAAGTTTTCTAGTAAGGTAGTAGAAAAAATGTTTTATGAGCACTTGCCCGAATTTAAGTTATAGTTTACTGCCGGCGAAATTAAAAGGTCAGTACAATGTTCCTATAAACTTTTTAAATATTGGCGTTGAGAAATATTTAATACTTTTGTATTTTTGTATTGAGATAATAAAATAATTTTCACATTTAGTATTATTTAGGTATAAGAAAGGCACTTTATTTTAACGATTGAATGACATTTGTCAACTGTCAACCAACTTAAAAACTAACTTCAGCCCGTGACTAAAAACCTGTTGCTAACTTTAGCCCGTGACTAAAGCGCCATAAAGCCACAACTTGTCAATGTGTATTTAAAAGGTAACTTAGTGTCATGGAAACATGTACGATAAAGGGCGTTTTAAAAGTGGGAGTAGAAAAAAATACTTTTTTTGGGTGAAGCAAAATCCACGTATACAAGGAATTTTTAGGGGATTAAAAGAACATTTTTTAATACATTTTTTCCATACTTTTAAAATTAACTATATATTATCCGTTCCATAGAAATCTTCTTATGTAGGTACTTACGTGGTTTTCTTATTTGACATATTATATATTATAGGTATAATACCTAACTATTATTTTTTACAACTACTACAATTAGCATCCCATGGCGTATGTATGGACGCACTATAAATATAATAATGGCACTGCCCAGCAAAACCGTAAACAAATGAGCGTTGAATAATAAATTAAACGTTTTTATGGTTTACATAAATAGAAGATGATTGTGGACCTTTACTATGTTCATAATTACTATTCCTTACTTTTATGGCGAAAAAATAGTAAGCTTTAATGCTCATTCAGCCTTGATAAATTTACACATTGGCAACTACATTGTTCTTTTGTTTTATTTCAAGAAAACTCATACATTAAAACTAATATAGTTTAACTTTTAAAATATAAATGCACAAGGTCTTTTACACACTAATATACATGATACAAACAACTAATATACATATACAGGGTGGTCCAAGATAGTAAAAAAATAAGTCGACATTTGTAACTTAATTTTTTTCAAAAAAGCTTCCTAAGCCTAAGATTTTTAAAACTAACTTTGAAAGTCTGTATTTATTTAGGGGGACCAATATGTTACAGCCATGGCTATTAAGCCAATGGATATTAAGAAATAAGACAACCATATATATGAGGATAATGGTATTTAACCAGAACTCATCAATAAATTTGGCAAGTACCAATTTATTATTTTTAAATTTTTTGACTAAAATAAAAGTAGGTAACTAGGTATTTATTCGCCAATTTTTAAGTTTTTGTAACTAAATTTCTTCAAACTTGCTTATTCTACTTTTACTTATAAAATCGCCTTTGATTTTAACTTTTAGAAAATTTAAATAGTGTTTTGTTGTTTAAAATCAATATATCAATATAATATATAATATATTATAGTTCATTGATTTTAAATTGAGATGAAACTTGTTCTTTTTTAAAGATCAGTTCGTTTTTGTAAGCTTATAAGGGGTCGTAGGTCAAAATTTTGTTTAGATTTTTGTAATTTTTAGTTTAAGATCTATAATTTTTGTTTTAAATATTTTCAACAAAAATATCAACTGATAAGGATAAAACAGTTTCTTATTTAAGATTTTATTTTCAAAACGTCGAAAATAACACAATTTTTAAACCCTAATTTCTCAAAATGGTGCGTAATTTTTGGAAACTATAATCGAAATTACATTATTTGATTATTAATAAAATAATAAATAACAAATATATAATTAAGAAATTCGTCACGCTTAACGTAATATGTTTATCGCGCAGGTCTGACTCACCCTCTTTTTTGGTTGTTTTTGTTAATAATTATAATCCCTACAACGTAATCAAGCGTTCAGTTGGAATTTGGCTTTTATGCGACGAACATGCTCATTTATTACACTTATCTACATCAACAAATTGCTAGGTATTATTAGAATTCTAACGCATCTATTAGCTCAAATAATACTACGAATATTTTTGATATTTAAAAAAATAAAAAACAAAAGTTGCAGTCCTTAAATGGTCTAATTGTATTTTTTTTTCTAGAACCAACATGTTAAAGCCATGGCTATTAAGCCTATGGATATTAAGAAATAAGACAATGTCACTTTTTAGAGTAAATTTTTAAGAATTTATATTAGCGATTTTTTAAACAAAATCTAAGCACGGCACGGCATGTTGTTTCATGGATAACTTGACAGAATAAAATTTTGTAGTTATTATTGTGCATTTTTCTACTTAAAATTTTTCAATAAAATTTAATGTAGGGTCGATTTGAGGGGTGGTGAATCCAGTGCCGTGCTTAGATTTTGTTTAAAAAAATCGCTAATATGAATTCATAAAAATGTACTCTCAAAAACTGACATAGTAGGCCTTGTATTTTGTACAAATATAGCGTTTATGCTCCAAAAATACAGTTTATCAAGATCTACACTTTAAAACAAATCCGCTTAAAGTCGCACAATAAATAAAGATTTTACAGGGGTGAGTCGCAAACAAATGGGTCACACTGTATCTATAATTTTTGTGTTAAATATTTTCAACAAAAATATCAACCATGGTTTCAATAAGTATAAAAAGTATACGTATAAAAATTATTCTTATTTAAGTTTTTATTTTCAAAACGTCTTTAGAAAATAACACAAATTAAATTAAATTTAACTCAAAATGGTGCATAATTTTTGGGAAACTGTATAATCGAAATTAGATTATTTTAGTATTAATAAAATAATAAATAACAAATATATCTATAATTAAAATTTGTCACCCTTAGGGGTCTATTCTGTAACTTTTTAGTTATAAATAACCCATGGTTATATCATATCGACTGGTTAAAATCTCTAGAGCGATTCTGTAACTTCGTATTTGGTTTAAAATTTAACCCGATGCCGATATAACTCTGGTTAGGGGCCGTTCATTAATTACGTGAGACAATTTTGGCGATTTTTCGACCCCCCCTCCCCTTGGTGAGATGTCGTGAGATTTTGCTCGACCCCCTCCCCCCCTTAATCTCACGTGAGATTTTTTTAAATGCATGGTTTTAATGTAAATAAGTTAATCTGTGCTTGATTCCATTTATTTATTTATTAAAAAAAACAATTTGCTTATAATTGTTTACTTAATTAAACCCAATTTTTTTTGCAATTTTACACTCTTTCTTTCGCAAAAAAAATTACGTGATATTTGCCGAGAGCCCCCCGCCCCCCCACGTAAGATTTGGTGAGGTTTGGCTCGAGCCCCTCCCCCCCTAAACACCTCACGTAATTAATGAACGGCCCCTTATTCAGAAATGTATATCGTGAGGTATATTAGTAGGCGATAAAAATAACTTTTGAGTTATAATTTCGATATAAATAAAAAAAACACTTTCAAAGGTGCATTATAAGAATAATTTCCTTTACAAATTATTACAAATTGCTGCAGTACTAAACTTTTTTGCTATTAATTACATAAATGAAAGAGACAGGAGAAGACGTTAAACTATTTCATTTCCTAGAACCCTGAGTATTTTTTTTTGATTTAGTAATGCGGCACGAATAATGAATCGAGTGAAATAATAAGTAGGTATTCTAACTAAAATAATATATTTTAATAAAAATTAATATACATATTCAAACTTTAAATAAAAAAAAAACATAAAAAAATAGATATTTTAATAAAAATTAAAAATCATTTAAAAATAAAAGGTACGCATAAAAAATTAGGAACTTTTTCAGTCTGGCAGCTGGTGGATTTTGGGTATACCAATACCTGAGTTATTAGACATGGGACCCACACCAAACTTATATGAGTTTAAATGACATTGAATGGACAGCAGAATTTAAATTGAAAAAGTTAGTTTTGCACCCCCTATTTAAGATTATTCAAATTAAAGAGGTGAAATTTATAATTCACTACTGTGTCAAAATTTATTTTGAAAATCCAAGAGTATTTTATACCTACCATTTTTAATTTTTTTAAAATCATAGTTAAATTATTAAAAATTTAAAATGGTATAAAATTTGTAATACCTTCTTATTAATAAATTTTGAAATTTTTTCAATAAACGTTGGTGAACGTATGAAATAATATGAAATAATCGTAATTAGGGCTGAAAAACTAACTTTTTTTGCAAACTTCAATTTAAATTCTTCTTGCGCAGAACTTGTTCATTTAATGTCAGTATAAACTCATATAAGTTTGGTGTGGGTCTAATATCTGAGATATTAGTTTACCCAAAATGCTCGAGCAGCCACAAATTGTCTTTATTATTGCCTTCTAATGGCCTTTGCCTTTGTTTCCTTCTATATATGCTACTAAGGCATGTACTATCGCTAACAAAAAAAACTCATACAGCTATATTGTGGCTGTGTGAATAAAACTTTTCCGTCAATGTCAAGCTGACATCGAGCTTTGTCACATCCATTATGACTTTTTTAAGAACATTTTCAACCAAACAATGCAGACGAACTCTGGCAAGCCATTGAAGCCATTTGGAACTAGATAAAGCAAGACGGCGACTTCCATGCTTTGCCGTTTGCGGGCAGTAAGTGACAAAAACAGAGGGATGACGAAATATTATTTTTTTTTTCAAACTTCAACCTAACTTTGTATTTAATTTTAGACCTTTCAAATGTGACGTATCATGTTAAAAGCCATAATTACTCCAACGAAATGATAGAAAATCAGGAACACTAGATTTTTAAGCTGTATGAGTTTTTTTTGTTAGCGATAGTAATTGTTTTTTTGTCGATCTATCCTTTTTTTATTCATTTTATACACTTCACCTTTGCACAGCTTATAAAGAAACTACACTGACAACACTTGACAGTTATCCCGTCAATAATAAACACGAAGTTGGCTACGCATTGTTGCCACACTAACTTTAAAATGGAAGGATTTATTTTCTTTAATTTAACATTTACTTAATAAGATTTCATGTAAATCACAAGGTTTTAATATTTCTATTAAAAATTAGGTAGTACATTTTTCCGTAAACACCTAATAAGTATTACATTTGTCAATGTTGGCGATGCATCGCGATGGTTCGTTGAAGTTCGTTGAAGTTTGTAGCTAATATCACTAGGAGTTTTAACCCTGTACGATATGAAGTTAAAAATAACTGATCGTTATATTCATAACTTACAGAATGGGAATTACAGTTAAAATTATATCGATTTGGTTATAAATAAACTTATAACCCAGCCGATAAACATAACTAAAAAGTTACAGAATAGACCCCTAAGGGGTTATATGTTTATCGCGCAAGTCTGACTCACCCTTTTTTTGTTTTTGCTGATAAAAATAATTATAATCCCTACAACGTAATCAACCATTTAGTTGTAATTTGGCTTTGATACAAACATGCTCATTTATTACTTTGTTCTACATCTATAGATGTATTTGTATACAAATTGCTAGGTACCTACCTATATAGTATATAGGGTATATAGTAGGGTATACAGTTTATACGTATTATTAGAATTCTATTATCTATTATCTCAAATATAACTACGATTTATTTTTGATATTTAAAAAAATAAAAACATAAAAGTTGCAGCCCTTAAATTGTCTAATTGTATTTTTTTCTAGGTTCAACATGTTATAGCATTAACCCATGGATAATAAGAAATAAGACAACCATATAAGGATAATACGATTTAACCAGAACTCGTCAAGGAATTTGGCAAGTACCTACCTACCAATTAATTATTTTTATTTTTTTTTGACCAAAAGTTTTTATTATCGAAATTTCCTTAAATATCTTTTCGTCGGGTCAAATATTGTTTAAGTTGGAGATAGAACTAATTCTTTATTTAAAGATCAGTTCTTTTAGTTCGTTTTTGTTAGGTATCGTAGGTCAAAATTTTGTGATTCTTTTTGTCAGGTCAAATTAGATTTGTTCTTTTTTGTGAAGTGGTCGTGCTTCAAAATTTATTTTAGATTTTTTTATCAGGTCAAATTGTGTTTATTGGGATATTTTTAAAGATCAGTCCTTTTTTTTGTCAGGGGTCGTAAATTAAAACTTTTTTATATTCCTTTTGTTAGGGCAAATCTTGTTTAAGTTGGAGATGAAACTAATTCTTTATTTAAATATAAGTTCTTTTAGTTCGTTTTTGTTAGGGGTCGTTAGTAAAATTTTCATTAGTTTCTTTAAGTTGGATATGGAACTTTTTCTTTTTTTAAAGATCAATTCTTTTTCCTTTTTTTTTTGTTAGGGCTCGTAAGTCAAAACTTTTTTAAATTCTATTTTTAGGCAAATTTTATTTAAGTTGGAGATGGAACTAATTATTTATTTAAAGATAAGTTCTTTTAGTTCGTTTTTGTTAAGGGTCCTAAGTCAAATTGCCATTAGTTTCTTTAAGTTGGATATAAAACTTATTCTTTTTTTAGATTCTTTTTGTCAGGGCAAATCTTGTTTAAGTTGGAGATGGAACTAATTCTTTATTTAAAGATCAGTTATTTTAGTTCGTTTTTGTTAGGGGTTGTAAGTCAAATTGTCATTAGTTTCTTTAAGTTGGATATGGAACTTATTCTTTTTTTAAAAATCAGCTAATTTTTTTTGTTATGGGTCGTAAATCAAAACTTTTTTAGATTCTTTTTGTTAGGGCAAATCTTGTTTAAGTTGAATATGGAACTAATTCTTTATTTAAAGATAAGTTCTTTTAGTTCGTTTTTGTTAGGGGTCGTAAGTCGAATTGTCATTAGTTTCTTTAAGTTGGATATAAAACTTATTCTTTGTTTAGATTCTTTTTGTTAGGGCAAATCTTGTTTAAGTTGGAGATGGAACTAATTCTTTATTTAAAGATCAGTTCTTTTAGTCCGTTTTTGTTAGGGGTTTTAAGTCAAATTGTCTTTAGTTTCTTTAAGTTGGATATTGAACTTATTCTTTTTTTAAAGATCAGTTCATTTTTTTGGTTAGGGGTCGTAAATCAAAACTTTTTTAGATTCTTTTGGTTAGGGAAAATCTTGTTTAAGTTGGATATGGAACTAATTCTTTATTTAAAGATAAGTTCTTTTAGTTCGTTTTTGTTAGGGGTCGTAAGTCGAATTGTCATTAGTTTCTTTAAATTGGATATGAAACTTATTCTTTATTTAAAGATTAGTTCTTTTACTTCGTTTTGGTCGTAAGTCAAATTTTTTTTAGATTCTTTAAGTTGGAGATGGAACTTATTTTTTTTTAAAGATCAGTTCTTTTTGTTTTTTTTTTTGTTAGGGCTAGTAAGTCAAAACTTTTTGTCAGGTCAAATCTTGTTCCTTAGTGATATGTTAGTGCTTAAAGTACTTTTCGCCAACAATGTTGGCATCTTCAGAAGCGAATTGTAACTAAATCTAAATGATAAATCTACCAAATTTATACTAATTATTATAGTTTACCAAACCCTTGACCGTAATCGCTCCAGTGAACACGTAAAGAGAAACTAACAAACTCTAGTTGGGTACCGGTCCGTTATCGATATTTAAACATTTATTTCTATTCTTATAGGTGTATAAACTTTTATAACTATCTAGTAGGCGTAAGTTTAAGGTTGTCAAATAGTATTCTATGACCATCATCAAGTATATGTAGGGGAACAATCGATTTCTCTGTCCTACCAAATCTAGCACTTGGCCCATGCTAGATTTTGTAGCACAGAGAAACCGAATGTTGCTCAACATCCGCTCGATTTCTTTGTGCTACAAAATCTAGCACTTGGCCAATGCTAGATTTTGTAGCATAGAGAAATCGAGTGTTACTTGATGATGGTCACACAATAGGATTTAACAACCTTAAACTTATTAAGGAACTTAAGAAACCAAGTCTGCTAGATAGTTATGAAGGTTTATACATCCATAAGAATAGAAATAAATGTTTAAAAAGCGATAACAGACCGGTACCCTAGTCTAGTTTGTACAAATTAGTTTGTTAGTTTCTCTTTAAGTGTTCAATAAAGCGATTACGGTCCAGTGGCCGTTTACGGTTCAGTCAACCTTAGCTTATAATTAGTATAAATATGGTGGATTTAGCATTTAGATTTAGTTACACTTCGCTTTGTGCACTTTGTGTTCTTTTACTTCGTTTATGTTAGGGGTCGTAAGTCAAATTGTTATTAAATTCTTTAAGTTGGAGATGGAACTTATTGTTCTTTAAAGATCAGTTATTTTAGTTCGTTTTGATAGACCATGCAATAACAAGTTTATGAAGATATTGGTTCAAAAACTACCCTTAAAATTTTAGGCTTTACTTTCTATAGAAAATGATCTCTATAGAAAGTATTAAACCAATCATAGCACGGTGTTTAATACTTTCTATAGAGATAATTCTCTATAGAAAGTAAAGCCTATAATTTTAGTTTTCGGACCTATATCTATTGCATACTCTATCAAAATGAACTAAAATAACTGATCTTTAAAAAATCAAGTAGGAGATGGAACTTATTCTTTATTTAAAGATCAGTTATTTTAGTTCGTTTTGATAGACCATGCAATAACAAGTTTATGAAGATATTGGTTCAAAAACTATCCTTAAAATTTTAGGCTTTACTTTCTATAGAAAATGATCTCTATAGAAAGTATTAAACCAATCATAGCACGGTGTTTAATACTTTCTATAGAGATAATTCTCTATAGAAAGTAAAGCCTAAAATTTTAGTTTTCGGACCTATATCTATTGCATACTCTATCAAAATGAACTAAAATAACTGATCTTTAAAAAATCAAGTAGGAGATGGAACTTATTCTTTATTTAAAGATTAGTTCTTTTACTTCGTTTTTGTTAGGGGCCGTTCATTAATTACGTGAGACAATTTTGGCGATTTTTCGACCCCCCCTCCCCTTGGTGAGATGTCGTGAGATTTTGCTCGACCCCCTCCCCCCCCCCCTTAATCTCACGTGAGATTTTTTAAAATGCATGGTTTTAATGTAAATAAGTTAATCTGTGCTTAATTCCATTAGATTTATTAAAAAAAACAATTTGCTTATAATTGTTTACTTAATTTAACCCAGTTTTCTCGCAATTTTACACTCTTTCTTTCGGAAAAAAAATTACGTGATATTTGCCGAGACCCCTCCTCCCCCCACGTGAGATTTGGTGAGGTTTGGCTCGACCCCCTCCCCCCCCTAAACACCTCACGTAATTAATGAACGGCCCCTTAGGGGTCGTAAGTCAAATTGTTATTAAATTCTTTAAGTTGGAGATGGAACTTATTCTTCTTTTAAAGATTAGTTCTTTTACATCGTTTTTGTAGGGATCGTAGGTCAGAGCTGGGCGGTACTTAAGTACAAGTACTTGAAAAAGTACTTAGAGTACATTTTAGGGTACTTTGTACTTGATACTTAAGTACTTCTTTGTATATGTACTTGGTACTTGTACTTGTAACATTCTGCTAAGAGTACTCAGTACTTGGGACTAAAATATAAGTACATTTTTACAAGTACTTTATACAAGTTGAGACCTGTCTGCGCCTCCAGCTAAGTACGTAAAAGGTTTTCCGCGCCACAAATTGTGGCCCACAATACGTGTTGTTTATGAGTATGCTCGTATGGTCAATCAAAATACTTAATAAAATTTATAAATAAATATATATATATATACCTACCTATATATATACCTACCTATATATATATATATATATATATATATATATATATATATATATGGGTACACCGACAAAGGCCTATTATAATTTGCTGTCGCCTAGAGTTGAGAGCGGAAAATGAGCATTTCATTTTGATTTTGCATGTTGACGACAATAATTTTCGAGCATATTATTTGAACATTGTTTAGTTTAGATTATTTTTTGACGTTTCTAAAAACCAATAGAAACTTTTAGTTTCAGTCATGTGTGTATATTTTAGCTAATCAAAACATTATTATAGTGAAAATAATGCTACATGCATTATTTCCGCGAAAACACCATGGCATCTGTCATTAAAATAAATTCTGTCATTTACAGACTGTCAGTATACTAAAGTAATAAATAAAATGAGCAGCTAAAGGTTTAGCTCTACATCGGAAGAAAAAATAAACAAACAAAATTTGTTTATTTAATTAATATGCGAATAAAGAAAAATTTAAAACCCCTAAATCAGTTATATTAGTACCTAAATTCTATAATAAATGTCAAAGAAAAAAAATCTTTTGAATACCTACCTACCACTCAAGAGATCAATAAATTAGAAAATAATTCTACAGATATTTCTCAAACTTGTTGTCATAAGGCAATAGATAACAAGTTTTCGAAATATCTGTCAAATTATTTTCAATTTATTTTCACTCTCTTGTGATATTACTGTTGAATATTTTGCTATTTTTTTATTTCCCTATGTATGTTTTACGATGGTAATTAAATTAATATAATAAGACTAGGTATGTTCTTTTTTCCGAAATTCATATTTAATTGTATTATCCCACCTTTTTTCAAATAAGTTTACAACAATAGAATTTGTATATTTCTAAGATGATTTATTTCACATAATTATAACTTAACTTACGTTTACGTTTCAAAACTTTGGTATTTCCAAAGCTTCACTATTACCAAGTCTTGGTACCAGCGAGTCTTGTCTTGTTGACATGTACTCTTAAAATACAATTATAAAGTACTGAGTACTGTACTTAAAGTACTTTAAAATTTGTATAGTACTTGGTACTTTGTACTTCTTCAGGAATTATACAAAGTACTTTGTACTCGGTACTTAAGTACATTTTACTTGTACTTGGCCCAGCTCTGTCGTAGGTCAAAACTTTTTTAGATTCTTTTTGTCAGTTCAAGTCTTGTTTAAAGTTGGACATGAAACTTATTCTTATTTAAAGTTAAGTTCTTTAAGTTCGTTTTTGTAGGAAACGTGGGTCAAAACTTTTTTAGATTCTTTTTGTCAGGTCAAATCTTGTTTAAAGTTGGAGATGGAACTTATTCTTTATTTAAAGATTAGTTCTTTTTCTTCGTTTATGTTGGGGGTCGTAAGTCAAATTGTTATTAAATTCTTTAAGTCTGAGATGGAACTTATTCTTTATTTAAAGATTAGTTCTTTTACATCGTTTTTGTAGGGAGCGTAGGTCAAAACTTTTTTAGATTCTTTTTGTAAGGTCAAATCTTGTTTAAAGTTGGAGATGGAACTTATTCTTTATTTAAAGCTTAGTTCTTTTAGATCGTTTTTGTAGGAAACGTAGATAAAAACTTTTTTCGATTCATTTTGTCAGTTCAAGTCTTGTTTAAAGTTGGACATGAAACTTATTCTTTTTTTAAAGATTAGTTCTTTTACATCGTTTTTGTAGGGAACGTTGGTCAAAACTTTTTTAGATTCTTTTTGTCAGGTGAAATCTTGTTTAAAGTTGGAGATGGAACTTATTCTTTATTTAAAGATTAGTTCTTTTACTTCGTTTTTCTTAGGGGTCGTAATTCAAATTGTTATTAAATTCCTTAAGTTGGAGATGGAACTTATTCTTTTTTAAAGATTAGTTATTTTAGTGAAAAAAAAGCAAATCTTGTTTAAGCTGGAGATGGAACTTATTCTTTATTTAAAGACTAGTTCTTTGTAGGGAACGTAGGTCAAAACTTTTTTAGATTCTTTTTGTCAGGTCAAGTCTTGTTTAAAGTTGGAGATGGAACTTATTCTTTATTTAAAGATTACTTACTTCGTTTTTGTTAGTGTTCGTAAGTCAAATTGTTATTAAATTCTTTAAGTTGGAGATGGAACTTATTCTTTTTTTAAAGATTAGTTATTTTAGTGAAAAAAAGCAAATCTTGTTTAAGCTGGAGATGGAACTTATTCTTTATTTAAAGACTAGTTCTTTGTAGGGAACGTAGGTCAAAACTTTTTTAGATTCTTTTTGTCAGTTTAAGTCTTGTTTAAAGTTGGACATGAAACTTATTCTTTATTTAAAGATTAGTTCTTTTACATCGTTTTTGTAGGGAACGTAGGTCAAAACTTTTTTAGATTCTTTTTGTCAGTTCAAGTTGTTTAAAGTTGGACATGAAACTTATTCTTTATTTAAAGATTAGTTCTTTTACTTCGTGTTTGTAGGGAATGTGGGTCAAAATTTTGTTTAAAGTAGGAGATGGAAGTTATTCTTATTTAAAGTTAAGTTCTTTAAGTTCGTTTTTGTAGGAAATGTAGGTCAAAACTTTTTTAGATTCTTTTTGTCAGGTCAAATCTTGTTTAAACTTGGAGATGGAACTTATTCTTTATTTAAAGATTAGTTCTTTTTCTTCGTTTATGTTGGGGGTCGTAAGTCAAATTGTTATTAAATTCTTTAAGTTGGAGATGGAGCTTATTTTTTTTAAAGATTAGTTATTTTAGTGAAAAAAGCAAATCTTGTTTAAGCTGGAGATGGAACTTATTCTTTATTTTAAGATTAGTTCTTTTACATCGTTTTTGTAGGGAACGTAAGTCAAAACTTTTTTAGATTCTTTTTGTCAGCGCAAATCTTGTTGGAGATGGAACTAATTCTTTATTTAAAGATCAGTTCTTTTAGTTCGTTTTTGTTAGGGGTCGTAAGTAATATTATTATTAGATTCTTTAAGTTGGATATGAAACTTATTCTTTTTTTAAAGATTTGTTCTTTTAGTTCGTTTTTGTTAGGGGTCGTAAGTCAAATTGTTATTAGATTTTTTAAGTTGGATATGGAATTTATTCTTTTTTTAAAGATCAGTTCTTTTACTTCGTTTTTGTAGGGATCATAGGTCAAAATTTTGTTTAAATTCTTTTCGTCAGGTCAAATTTCAAGTTGTAGATGAAACTAATTCTTTATTTGTTCGCTTTTGGGTAGGTGAACATATTTTTTAAATTCTTTTCGTCGTTTTGTCTGTTTTAGGTAGTGATTATCCTATGGAACCAGGCGCCCAAGAGTTTCCTATAAAACCCTCCTTTTTATTCCTTCCATTTAGACCCATTTTAGTTCAATTTCACAATCTTCACATTGTTGAATTAAATTAAAATGGTAGATGGATCTTGAAAAAACTTTTTGGATTTTGTCTCGGAACATCGGTAATCCGTGCTAACCCGTTTTTAACGTGGTGCATGTTGTTGCGCACCGGCGCTAATCTATTTGTAATTTTATTATCTGTCGTATTCCTTTTCTACCCTTCCTATTACCCTTTCCTTCATTTGGACCTGACATGGACATCTTGGACTTCTTGGAACTTCGGGGTGCGAGTGAATCTTATATGCGAGTATGTATACAACCAGTAAATTTGGTTTTTTTTTCGTGTTTTTGTTTAATTAAATACTTTATCTGTTTTAGGAGATTTTAGGTATATAATATGATAAGGAGGGTGGAGGGTAACTCCGCCAGGTATTTTTAACCTGCCGGTCCCAAGCCCGGATAAAGGAGGAGGGCCCCCACTCTTTTCTATTTTTTTAGATTGTTTTCGTCGGGTCAAATCTTTTTTAGATTGTAGATGGAACTTAGGTGGTTTTTGTCAGGTTGGAACTTTTTCTTTTTTAAAGATCAGTTCTTTTATTTCCTTTTAGTATAGACTTCCTATTTAGCACCTTGTATAGGTAGGTAATTGAACGTTTTCATATTTTAAAGATCAGTTTTTTATACTATAAAGTACATAAGTTTCTTTTAGGTTCTTTTCGTCAGTTCTGTTTTTTTTTAGGTTGTTTGGGAGACTGTAAGGACTGAAAACCATAAATGTAATTTTAAGCTTTACTTTCTACAGAAATTATCTCTATGGAAAGCAATAAACCAACCAGAGTGCGGCACACTAATGTAGAAACGAAAACAGTAATGATGCGCTTGACTTGTTGCCACTGTACGTTTTATTTTAATAGTTTCTTTTTATATACGCAAATATTCATCTAACCATTGTTCCAAACAATTGTTTTAAAAAAACAACACGTGTGTTCTAGACTCAATATCGCTTTTCTCAGCTGACCAATTAGAGCACAGCTGACCGTCATGTGATCTGTCACTACGTATCCAGTGTTGCCGTTTGCGGGTGTTTTACACGAAAATGGGCATTTTTAAAGAGGTAGAACTTTGAAGCGGGTAAAATCGGATATTATGCAAATTTCGATCAAAATACTAACTAAGGAAGCATTTATAAATTATATTTTAAGGTTAATTTTCGTTTTAATTAATAGTAGTTTTTTCACAAAAGAGAAAACGACAAGTCTTACTCGACAAATTTTGCTCACAAAGTTTCAATTGCACAGCTAAATCGCGCACGCTATTTGTGTATTTTATTTAAGTGATCATGGATCATTGGTTGCTAGTCGCGATTTTACATTTAAATTAAGTAGGTTCAGGGTGATCCCCTATAATGTCGCCCCCCTTTAACTTTTTTATTTTAAGTTTCCCAAAAAAATTAAAAGTGTGGTTATGTAGGTACTAAAAAATACTTTTTTTCTATGTATAAAAAAATATGAAAAATTGATCAATATACAGGGAAAAACAAAAAGTTTATTTTTTTCAATGGATCATCCTATATATGAATTTATTTGTCTATTCCTATTCCTGAGCATAACAAACCATATACCTAAATTCAACCGTTTCTGAAATATTCGCATTCGAAATGTAATCATTAAATGTTTTTATAAACTGTTGTGAAATCAAGAAGCCTCAGTATACCTAAATTTTTATTGAAAATAAATTACTATAGTGACATTTTGTCAATATTTCTTGTTAAATAAGTAAAAATGGCGTATTCAGACAGAGAAAGACAAACTATTTCAACTTATTATCTTAAAAATAATTTAAATATTTCAGAAACGGTTGAATTTAGGTATATGGTATGTTATATGAAATATGCTTAGAACTTTACAAGGAATCCAAAAATAAATAAATATATAGGGTAATCCGTGAAAAAAATAAACTTTTTGTTTTTCCCTGTAAACTGGTCAATTTTCCAATTTTATTTATACGTAGAAAAAAAGTATTATTAAGTACCTACATAACCACACTTTTAAATGTTTGGGACACTTAAAATGAAAAAGTTAAAGGGGGCGACATTATAGGGGATCACCCTGTACATACAAGATATTTTTTTTATTTTGGAATTATATAACACGTTAACGGATTAATTGACTAAAATTATTAGAACTTTTATTATGGAGAATTAAACGTCCCACAATAAAGTTTACTTATTATTTTATGATAAATCTACTTGTTATAAGGTTATTTAAGACTTAAGGCAAATTTGTAGCACAGTTTTTTTTACTTTCCCGGTAAAACCATCAAACTTGTTACAAAATGTTGATAATGGTCATATATTTTTTAGATCATTTTATTTTTTATGAAAATATGTCATTATTTTTTTAAAAGTTTTATTTATGATTTACTGGTTTAACTATTATAAATACAAATATTTGTTTGCAATGAAATTTATATTTTCTTTAAATCAATTAGTATTTTAATCAGAAATATTAATTTATAAAATTAGTACCTAACTGTAAAGTTTTAAAAATTATAAAATAACAAAATTTTTTGAAAAATAAAATGATGTACCGAAGTTTTAGCAGAAAAGTAAAAAAAAACTTGAAATTCACTATGAAGGTAATTTTAAGCTTTTGAACAAGTAGATTTATTATAAAATAATAAGAGACCTATTAAGTAGAGCGTTTACCTTAATATTTAATATTTTTAAAATATGTTGTTTTCACTAATCCGTTAATAGTATATTATGTATCAAGTTTGATAAACGCCATTTTATACACGAATTTAATTTAGTGTATAGAAAAGTTTATAAACGAGGTGCATACTATACTTTTTCTACGACAAATACTTATTATTATCTTAAAATGATTTAAATCAAAAATTTGTATAGAGCGCCATCTATATATGAAACAATAGGGGAAACTGTCAAATGTCACATTTTTACATTTTATAAACACAATTATAAAGGTTATAAATCGAAATGTACATATATCTTGAAAATTGACAGTTTTTCACAGTGAAAGAAAAGAAAATGTTTTATGAGGACTTTACAGTACAGTCCGTGCCCGAATTTAAGTTATAGTTTACTGCCGGCGAAATTAAAAGGTCAGTACAATGTTCATATAAACTTTTAAAATATTAGCGTTGAGAAACTATTTAATACTTTTGTATTTTTGTATTGAGATAATAAAATAATTTTCACATTTGGTATTATTTTAGAAGAAAGGCACTTTATTTTAACGATTGTATGACATTTGACAACTGTCAACTAACTTAAAACTAACTTCAGCCCGTGACTAAAAACCTGTTGCTAACTTCAGCCCGTGACTAAAGCGTCATAAAGCCACAACTTGTCAATGTGTATTTAAAAGGTCACTTAGTGTCATGGAAACATGTATATATTAAACGTTAATTTTTTTACGGGCTATTTAAATAAAGACATAGAAAATCACGATAGGGGGTCTCTTAATAATAATATTAGGAACTGAAACTTAAACAGCCTTAAAATTTCGTATTTCGATATCTCAATTATTAGATATGGGACCCACACCAAATTTATATGAGTTTATAATGACATTAAATAAACAAGTTATGCGCAAGCAGAATTTAAATTGAAGTTTGCAAAAAAAGATCGAACATGGAACTGACAAAACGGATACAAATTTGAGATTATAATTCGGAATTAAGAATGTTTCTGATATTTTTTATTAGTGGATGCTACTTATCAACAAATCACATGTAGCCTTGTATAAATTTCAATGAAATATATATACGTAAGAAAACTGCTCACCACAGTACTGAAATTTTGACTGGAACTATACGTGCATTCACCAAAACTTCGCCGCTTGCATTGTTTTCAAGATTTTTTACAAACACTTGAGTTAAAACGAGGACTTGTCGTATAAAATTTCTATTATTCGAATCTATGATAAAATATGAAAAATACATTATTTATACATGTTTTATAATTTGTAGTTAAATTAAAAAATTTAAGATAAATTGAATATATTTTAAAATAAAATCATTCAAATATTTGATTCAGGAGTTGTGACACGCCAAGGTACGGATGTTTTGAATATTTATTATGTTTTTCTACAAACGTGCTTTTGAAAAAATACATTAAAATTGGGTGGACAAGTTAAAAAATCTTTTGTAAAATACTAAAATATTTACAAAAAATATTAAAATACCTATTCTATTGACTGATGACATCAAGTTGTCCAACTTTTGTAGAATCACCCATATACAAAAACACACTGTATAATGTAATAATTTTAGACGTCCGTGAGGTTTATTATATCTCATAGAACAATGAAACAGAAGTTGTAAATTCGTACAGACCCATAAAAATAATCCAGCGGACATTAAAGCATCGTAAAATTTCTCCACTCAATGCCAACCGATAGTTAACTAGTTGCAGGCGACCAAACAAAATAAACTCGATGTTGTTTCGCATTCAAAACTACAACATTCATTAAACCGAGGTCTGCATAGCGTGCGCATTAAAATACTATACAGAGGGATTTTATTTAAGTTATGGTTTTTCTCATATACCTAAATTCTTCCACCTTGAAAGTTGGCCGAGGAAGTTAAACGGTGCACCGCCCTGTAAACTTTTAAAATTATACACTTGAACTTTAAACTAAATAAAAACTAAAAAACTAAAGGAAGCATGCAAGAGCTTTGTCACAACCCATCAAATTTTCATTTCAGAAGTGCGCTTAGTATACGAAGAAATAAAAATGTTTAGTTAGACCTTGGACGAATTATTTATAGACATAATGCGCTTTTTGATGCCAAAAATAATTATGCTAAAGAAAGAATCGTATTTTTAACTTTTAACATAAAGTTTACAATAATTGTTCAACACTTACAATCGCAAACTTAAAAAAAATTGACTTAATATTTTTTTATAATAGGTATTCATTACCAAAATAAAAAAAAATTGCAATGAGCTTTGTAGAATTACTTTTTGCATGGTAAAAATGATTTATTTGATTTAATTGTTAATAAAATGTAATCAATGGTATGGTATTAACTTTTCAAAAACTGTTTCTTTTGTTAATTTAGCAAACATTTATTGTCATAAAAAGCTCATAAAACAACAAATTATACGCAAAACATTATTAATATTATATTCAGAAAGCAGTTTCAAAAATGGCGGATGCGCCGGGATATAGCCGCATTCACCATTTTTTTAAATAGAAACTTACATAAAGACCGAAAGGGTATATATTTTCATTCTGCACTAAATTTTACTCCCAAGTGATATTTTTACTTTAATAAAACCACTTTATAACCGTAAATAACTTTTATTTGTCTGGAAAGAGGTATACAAAACTTATAATAATGACTTCAAATAAAAATTAACTAAAAAATAAAACTAATAGTTTTAATAGACGCCATATTAAATTAATAAAGATGTCCAATATTTAATACAAATTTATATAATTATTTTTACAAATATTAAAAAATATATACATGTATGTATCTTAAATAAAGATACGTCAAAATTAACGCATAAAAAACTCTAAAACGCCTTTACCAATCTTTATGAAATTTTGTATAAAAATACTTCAACTTATATCTCAGTTTACGTGTTTTTCGAGAAAATATTTTTAAAGCTCTTTTATTTAATAATTAAAAAAACGTTCGAAAAATAACTAAGGGAATTTCTTTAAGTAAATAAAAAATATGCTGTTAAAGGCTGTATTTTCGTTAGTATACCCTGAAAATTTTGTACAAATCAAACGCACAGTAACGAAAATACAGCGCTTCAATGTCGCTAAAAATTACCCCTTTTTATTATTTTGCTGAAAAGTTTTTTGACGACTTTGAAGCGCTGTATTTTCGTTACTGTTTGTTTGATTTGTACAAAATTTTCAGGGTATACTAACAAATATACGGTCTTTCAGAGCAAATTTTTTATTTAATTAAAAATAAAGTGTTTTGTCGAGCATTTTTTATTATTAAATAACCCTTGAACACGTAAACAGGATATAAGTTTAAGTATTTGATACAAAATGTTATAAAGATTGGTAAAGGCGTTATAGAGTTAGAATTTTGTTTACTTGTTATGCGTTAATTTTGACGCGCAGTTTAATTATCTAAGTTTATTTATTTTGTACATAAGTCATATATTTATGATATTTATTTTTATTAATAAGATAACATGCGTTTGAGTTTTAATGTTAAATATAATTAGTTTTGTCAATATAAGTAATATTTATTAATTTTAGTGTATAGAAAACTTTATAACCTACTCGAAGTATATAATTTTGCAATATAAATTAAAGAGACAAAGAAAATATAAATTAAATTAAATTAAATGTTTAGAAATAGAGAACAAGCTACTTTAAGTATATTAATCTACAAAGAAATGTAAACTATTTTTGTATTTTTTTGTAATTTTTAAACTTCAGGAGGTTTGGGCACGATATTAGGTGCCATGAGAAAAAGTTAAAAAATCTAGGTTGTAGTAGTTTACTTAAAAGATATTTACAAAGTTTTAGAAAGATTGATCGTCTGGTTTCCGAGTAAAAAATTATTTGCTAAGACTACACGGGATGTTATCGTTTATTATTGCTAAACTGTGTTGTAAATTTAAACAAAATTTTAAGTGCCTACGAGAATCAAATTCATCCATTTCTTATTGTCCTCTCTTAAAATTTATTAGTCAAAAATGACTTATTTAATAGTTATTAGTGGCTGCTTTTTCACTTGTATCATGGTTAACCATGGAATACCACCAATTTAACTTCCAATTCTTATGTAAAATTGTCCCCTGAATCCGAAAATACCGTCAAAAATTATGAAAGGGGAGCAGTTTTTGAGATATAGTCAATTCCATATTAAATAGAAATTTGACTATATCTTAAAAACTGTTCTACTTTTTTAACTTTTGACGACATTTTCGGATTCAGGGGACAATTTTACATTAGAATTAATAGCTATTAAATTGGTCATTTTTGACTAATTCATTTTTAGAGAGTCATGTTATGGGTAATTCTACAAAAGTTGGACAACTTGATGTCATCAGTCAATAGAGTAGGTATTTTAATATTTTTTGTAATGTTAATGTTTTAGTATATTACAAAAGATCCAGGTTTTTTTAAATTGTTCACACAATTTTCATGTATTTTTTCAAAAGCACGTTTGTAGAAAAACATAATAAATATTCAAAACATCAGTACCTTGGGGTGTCACAACTCCTGAATCAAATATTTGAGTGATTTTATTTTAAAATATATTCAATTTATCTTAAATTTTTCAATTTCACTACAACCTATAAAACATTAAATAATGTATTTTTCATATTTTATCATAGATTCGAATAATAGCAATTTTTAAAAAATTGATAATCTTTCTACTCACTTTTACCCGTCAGTTCTGTGTCCAATGTTAAAATTCAAAATTCCTGCGAAATATTAAAGTTTAAAACTAAACTAATAAAAAATATCAGTAAAATACTTAATTCCGAATTATAATCTAAAATTTGTATCCCATTCATCAGTACTGTATCGTCAGTTCCATGTTCGATGTTTCGGTTATCTTTTTTTCGCAAACTTCAATTTAAATTCTGCTTTCGCAGAACTTGTTTATTTAATGTCATTATAAACCCATATAAATTTGGTGTGGGTCCCATATCTAATAATTGAGATATCAGTATACCCAAAAGCCACCCGCCGCCACTGATGTGTGGTATTATTTGATTTTAAGATTTTTAATGTATAATAGGTATGCTCATTTGCAATAAATCTTATATTTTCCAATAAATTATGTATTTAATTAGTATCCTGGTATACTCGTCACTTCCCTTGCATTCAAATTTAGAAAACACAGATATTTGAGAAACTGTTTGAAAAAGTGACTGGCCCGGTCTGGAACAGCATATTTGTTATATTATCTATGTTCTAATAACAAAATACTCCTTATACAATATTCGTTAATTAAATAGATCTCCTTTACAGC
This sequence comes from Brassicogethes aeneus, assembly GCA_921294245.1. Taxonomy (NCBI): domain Eukaryota; kingdom Metazoa; phylum Arthropoda; class Insecta; order Coleoptera; family Nitidulidae; genus Brassicogethes; species Brassicogethes aeneus. The sequence continues at coordinate 52,195,464 of OV121135.1, forward strand.
CCATCTCCTTAATTAATGCATGTCTTCTAACGTGACATTGAAAAATTAATCATTTTTTTTTAATTATATGCCCTTATGCCTGCAGAAGTGTCATATAAATTTTTGTTAACATTGACCGCACAGTTTTGCAATAATAAATAATAATGTTGACTAAATTATCAATTTATAAATTGACCAAACCGCCAATTTTTTTATGTTTTAATACTATTATCAATTAACTGTGTGGAATAATTTAACAAGGGTTTTTACTTACCAATAATGCGTATATCCTTCTGGTCGCATAGAACCTATAAGTATAATCAATATTAAAATAAATCAATAGAAAACTAAACATGTTTAAGTTGACCACTTCTATTGTGCTACTATTTTTAACATTATGGTATGTATTACTATATTTTATAACTAAATTTAATATAAAATTTATAGCATGATACAAAAACGATTTTTGCGATTTTTTTTGTATATCTGATTTTTGTCCAACCAACCAACTAAAATTTGTTTGTTTAGTTTGTTAGAATCCGCAGACAGCAAAAAAAACACATTTGCGATCCAATGGCCTGTAGGTGTATGCAGGGGTGCCAACAAACCAACATCGAAATGCAACATCCCTAAAATAAACACCTGGACAATCCATGGCTTGTGGCCTTCGACAAGGAAAACCCCATTTAATATCGATCCTTTATTATCAATACGCAAAAAATTGGACGCCCTTTGGCCTGATGTCACAAGCAACAATAATCCTAGATTTTGGTCGCACGAATGGGTAAACCACGGCGTTTACTACAATCATATGTTGGAATACTTTAAGAAGAACCTAAAGCTGATCGAGGACTATCAACTTTTCCAGATACTTCAGAGAGGCGGTATCACCCCAAGCAACACCAAAACCTACACTCTTGCGCAGGTGAACAAAGCAGTTTTTCGCAAGGTGGACAAAAAAGTCAATGTTAGGTGCGCAGACAACAATAACAAGCTTTTGCAGGAAATCAGGATTTGCTTGGACGACCAGTATACAGCCACTGTTGATTGTGATGGCACATCCAACTGCAATCCAGATAAGGTTTATTGATTGTTGATTGTGATGGCACATCCAACTGCAATCCAGATAAGGTTTATTATTACAAAAGTTAGTTAGTTAACTTTATATTACAACTATTTAAACAAATTATTTGTGTTATAACCATTTAGTTCAGGTTTTATGTTTTATCCATTCAAAATATTTCCAATTTTAAATAATTACAATATGTAATACGGTTTAATATTAAAAATATATCATATTAAATATTTTAGTCTAGCAGATATTATTTTTTTATTTATTTTTCACAAGATGAATGTTAAAATCAAAACTTTTGAAAACATGTTAAATTTAAAACAAGATACTAAAGTATAATATAATAATAGTATATTATTATACGAGAGATAATGCAGACTCAAATCATCCGAGTAAATAAAGCTCATAATCTCGAGTCTAAAATTATACTTTATCTACTCTAATGAGTAGATCATTATATGTGACCTGGACTATAGAAAGGTACCTATGGTCGGAAGAATCAATTAATGTTTTTTGATCAATATTTATTATTGTAAATAGATCAAGAATTGCATTTTTTGATCTTTTATTTTCGTCAATATCCTGAAGAGACATCGAAAGACGAATCTGGTACGTCATTTTCTATATCACTAGCACCTGCACCTCCACCTTGATCTTCGTAATCTTCATCACAATCCGCAAAATATTGTTTCTCCTCTGCTTTAAATTCTTTTTCTAAATCCATCCTGCATTTTCACAAACTAAAACAATTTTAAATTAGCTGCATAAGAACGAAAAACCACGATCTCGAAAATACAATGATAAAAAAAGCAGCACGTATTATTCCGACTTTATCAACGTTCACAAAATTAGCTATTTAGGGGAAATCACTTGAATAAGGTACAAAAATATTTATTGTAAAAGCACCACTGTATAATGGAAGTTTAAAGAGAGGTGGAGAGCCAAGGGCAAATACAAACGCTACAGTTATTCTAGATGTCCTGGAGTTTCATAAAACGTGAGTCGGATGCCGTTGCGAGGTGTTTCATATAATTAAAAATACAAATGTTTGTTTAAAAAAAGAGAAAATTTTTATATTTTTAGTTAGATGGATATAGTACTCGATGTGAATAAATAAAGTTTATAACACAAAAAAAATGTTGCTCAAAATATTGTACGTACCTTGATTGACGATATCCATACCAACTTTTTCCACCAAATTCACTTTTAATAAGAAACAACACGGCAAAAATTTGTGTTTTTGTGGAGTTGTGAATGAAGACGTACGATTTAAGGGCGAGCTAAGTTCTAGCTGTTGGTACCTCGGACTGGGATGGCCAATTCAGGTAGCAACTACACCAAAAGATAGCCATAAACAAAGTTTAACAAAATTGAGTTTTGGCCACGTTTTAGTTCAAAATACCTGTCTGTGCGCTGGTGGCTTGATCAGACCTTATTTCTTTAAAAATGAGGCTGCAGTTAAGGTAACAGTCAATAGGGAACGTTACCTGAGCACGATAAACGAATATTTCTTTTAAAATATGGATGGCATTAATCCGGACGAGGTGTGGTGGATACAGCCGGATGGCGCTAAGTTCATTTTTGTGGTTTTTATTTATGTTTAATATGCATTACAATTAAAATATATAACATTATATTGAAAATGTCTACTCTTATTTCGTTTATGGTTCTAACACATGGTGACACCCTTTAAATTAAAAATATAAAACTATTTAAATTACATTTGTGTGTAAACAAATATTTACATTAAAAAAATCACTCAACATGACCTTGTGAATCACGGGCCGTGATGTATCATACCAAAATCAAGCGAAAAATCCTCATTGCATGTTTGCCAACAATACGCGCCAAATTGGCCCAACTTTATAAGGAACAACCACACAGGATCTTTTGGCGCACGAGTAAAAAAACACGAAGAACTATAACTGGAATACTTAAAAAAAAGAAGCTGGAACTATCAAATTTATGATAAACTTCAGAGGAGTCGTATAACTACAAATACCATTTATTTATTTTTAACCAATAACTTCACTTGTTACACAATATACTAAATGTCGTGGATAAAATTACAATTACTAAATATTGACCAGTATAAGAAATTATGAGCCTTTCTGTAGGCACGTTAAATATTTAAAACTTTTGTTTATATAATATTCCCTTTAATTTCCATATCGTATGTTTGACGCAAGCGATATATATGAATATTGCATTTAATTTTTATAATTTTTTATGTTATGCACAAACATAGCTAAAATATATTTCAAATTGTTTACCTACTTTTATTAAAATTAATACAGTTAATAGAAAATCTATAATCACAAAAACGTATACGTTTATATTTTATTAGTAATTTTGTAATCCATTTAATTTTTCTTCGATTTGTTTATCGATTTATTTACATTGTAGAAATACTTATATCTACTAATTTTAAAACGGTAATCTTCATAGATAACGCGTGTAAATATTTACACCTATAAGTATTGCAATTACAATTAAAATATACAATAAATAAATAAGATGTTTAAGCTGACCACTTTTATCCTGTACTTGGTATTAACCTTATGGTGAGTATAAAAATTTTTAAATCAAGATTTTGAATAAAAAACTATTTGGGGCAAAATATCTTTGACTATAATTGAAAAGCATATATCACTTGTAGATTTTAAAGTCAGTTTTATACTCGTAGATGCGAAACGCGAATTGCGAATTACGAATATTCGCCATGCTATTTTAAGTATTTAAATGGTAAAGTTAGTTAAAGTGACTATAAAGGTAAAATAATTAATATTAATGTTCCTCAACAAACTCTTTGTCCATTATAAAAAACAAAAGAAACTCTTAACATTTATTTAAACAGTTTGAATAAAACTCGACAAAACAAACACTATGATACAAACGAAATAAACATATATTTATAATATTTTATCAATCTCAAGATTCCCGCCCATTAGATTTTAAATCTTGCGAATTCGCAGGATCTTTTAAAACACTTTTCCCGCCAAATTCGCAACTGTATGAAGCCGACTTAAGTCCCCGAAAAAACTAATAATTATCTTTCTACTTTGTTTAGTCTGTTAGAAACCTCCTATGGTCAAAACACGTTCGCAATCCAGTGGCCTGTGGGGGTGTGCAAGAGTGCAAACAAACAAACATCGCAATGCAACATCCCTAGAAGAAACACGTGGACGATTCACGGCCTGTGGCCACCAGTGACGAAAACCCCAACGTCAGTCGCATTTAGCGTCAACCCGTTAGCAACAATAAGAGCTCAATTGAACGCTCTCTGGCCCGATGTTACCGGAAACAAAAACCCCGGATTTTGGTCGCACGAGTGGGGAAAACACGGCGTTTACTACCAATTCAAAACCCAGAATCAACTTCTGGAATTCTTCACGACGAACCTAAACCTGATCAACGGCTATCAGCTTTATACGGTACTGCAACGAGGTGGCATCACCCCTAGCAACACCAAAACCTACACTCTTGCGCAGGTGAACAGCGCAGTTTCCGGTGCCGTTCGCGCAAATGTCAATGTGAGGTGCGCAAACAACAATTTAAATGTTTTGCAGGAAATAAGGGTTTGCTTTGATGCCCAGTATACGACTACCGTTAATTGTGGAGGAAAATCCAACTGCGGAGCTCAGGTTTATTATTACGCCAGTTAAAGTTTTTGAACATCAGTAAATATTATGCTATTACCATAGTAAAATAAATAAGATCAACAATCAGTAAAAAACTTAAAATTTTACTGATTACTTACTACTGATTCATTTTAAAAGAGTATGCTTTCAGAAGTTTAGAGTTTATTAGCGCGAAGAGTCTTCACTGAAGACAATTTTATTGTTAACAACACTTTAAAAAATTAAAAAGTTCAAAAAAATTTAGGTTTTCTTGTAAAAAATAAATTTTGTAGAAAAAACATAATATACAATTGTATTAATGCATTCCTGAAAGTCACATCTCTCGAGAGATAGTCCTTCCTCCTCTCCATCGTCACTATTTTCCTTTTCTACTGCTTCATTGACTGCAGATCTTGTTAAAATGCTTTTGTAATGTTCTTGTTTAGCTTTTTTGCCAGTCATTTCCAAAAGGCGCTTAATTTTATTTGCATTTAGTAAGTTTTTGTTATTCAATAGATTTAGCGATGTTTAAATATCACTTCAAATCAAATCAAATCAAATCATTTATTGGTGTTATTTACAAAGTTGTATTACACAAGTACATATAATATAGATTTAGAGGATTTTAAATCTAACCTAGGATTTATATAGTGATTTAAACCCAGTGGCGTGCAGGACGGGCCCCGCAGGGCCCGCGGTGCGGGGGGGGCCCCCGACCTTAGGGGGGCCCCGTAGAGAACCACATTGGGCGGTTTAAGTGACAAAGGGGCCCCAGCTCAAAATTTGCGGGGGGGCCCCGATCACCTTTGCACGCTACTGTTTAAACCAGGATTAAGCTGGTTTTAAGATAACATACCAAGTTAGATTTTTAATAAAAGTGGATTAAGTGGGTTTTGGAACCCAATTAATCGATAAGGTTTTGTTCAACAGTGTATAGTTCCGCAAGTCTTAATATACATAAACACCTCACTGACTAGGACTAAAGTGCAAAGTGTCACCCCTGCCACCTACCTAAACAGGTGGGAAATTTAAATCAATCACGAGGAAAAAGCGGATATCTGCGAAATTCGGATAAATATTTTAATATTTGCACACAGCTATTCGCAATACTAAAATCTCGTAATTTCTAAATTCACCAAGCCTGCCAAGGCTTCGGGTTTATACCTATCAGTGGCGGCTCGTCAGGGTAGGCCTCTGAGGCCGCGCCTCACCCTTAAAATGAAGGAACGAACGACTTTTTGTATTTATATTTTTGCCTATTACAAGTGTATTTTTACAACAGTTCTACCCAATAAAAAGTAAAAAACCAATCAATAATATTAAGCGTAAATAAAAATCCAGGCGCAAAGCGCGTCAAGTTAACTTGCATGCATCGTTGAGAGTCGCTTGTTGTATGTATCTTGGCTTGGACAGAGGCGAAATTTTCACAGCCTCGGAAGCTCCCATTTACGTCTTGAAAGCGAAAATGATTCACCAACAAAAATATCGCCGTAAGTTCGCGAATAAACACCGTAGATGAGGCGTAATTAAGTTAGCTTGGTTTGTTCTGATTGGTAGTCCGTTTATGGTGGGATGCCAGCGGAGACAAAGAAGTTTGCCAGTCTTCTCTTAGCGTTTGTAGAGCACGTTATTGTTTTGATTCAGATTAAATTATTTAAAACTTTTGGCTGATCTTTTATAGTTTTTGTCTCGATTAGTAAAATTTCTTATTTAATTATTGTAGGGAACACACTAAGGTAGATTTAGCAGTTTTTATTAAGCAAATTTTATATTTTGAAATAATAGATTGCATAATTCTTCAATTAGAGACGCGGTTTGAAAATTTAGAATTACTTTTAAATCTCACTGCATGCAGACCAACAATTTTACGACAAAATAATAGATAAATTTTCAATCTTAAAAGATAGACGTATAGTATTTTATATTTTTTAATACTTAGGTTTGGGTCGACTTTTTAGTTTTATTTTTATTTTTTGATTAATTTATTTATTTTTAACTTTTTTAAGACTATTTTTTAAGTTTAAGATTAAAACTAGTCTTTGATGTGATATTTTGTTTGTTTTGTTTTTTAGAGTTTATTTTTTGGTTTAGTAGTGCTATCGGCTTCATTTTAAAAAAGGTCAACGCGTCGGAGAATAATACCTCCCGGGTGACGTGGAAATTTATTCGTATTTAGACAAAATTAACCTTATGTAGCCTCACCCTCCTGTACACCCACGAGCCGCCACTGATACCTATCACATAAAAAAACAACAAAAACATTAAAAGAGGTGAGCAATATCTTAATAGACCAAAGAATACCTAATACCTATTCAGCAAAGCAAGTTGGACTTAAAATTAAAAACAAACATTGGACCAAAGGACGTCACTTAAAAGTACTAATAAACCCATAAATCTTAAGTAGGTTAACACTTAACCAAATTCTGATCTTTACCTAACATAAACATAATAAACCACTCGACACCCAAACTATTGAACAAAAGTAGTAGCCCTCTGCGTGCCAGAACAGTTATAATAATTATAACTGTTCTGGAACGCAGGTAATGCTGTGCAGTTGCAGAATACTTATGAGAACTGAAAGTTGGTAATAATAACTCTGGGAGATCAGTGTAACGCGATGCCGATGTGGCCAGCCATAAGTTTTTATACTCATACTCACTCGCAAACTTCAGATCCAAAATTTATAACACGATGAAAAGAAATTGATGAAAAAAGAACTATAAAAAATAATGATCTTTTACCTTAGTGTATTTGATAAACTTTTATATGGGTTAACCGTATTCATAATGGAATAATTGATATTTATGTAATCAAATTTGCTTAAACCATCATTAAAAACAGTGACTTCAGCTCAAATCAGTAAGTAAGATTAAAAGAAAATCTAAAACTAAAACCAGTTTTTTTTCGCTGATTTTTTAACATTTTAATATAAAAGTTATATTATTGTCAGCTTATTTTATTTATAAACAATAGCAATAGTTACTTAATAAAAAATCCCAAACCGCAAATTTCTATTATTTAAAATAATCTTTATCAATAAACTCAATATGTGTAATAATTTTACAAGGGTTTTTATTCACCAATAATACGTAAATCCTTCTGGTCGCATGGAACTATAAATACTATAATCAATTAAAATAAATAGATACAAAAATAAAAATGTTTAAATTGACCACTTCTATTGTGCTACTGTTTTTAACATTATGGTAAGTATTACTCTATTCTATATAGCTAAATATATTAAATAAATTTAATATAAAATTTATAGCATGATACATTTCATTTTACGTAATAGAAACAGAAACTGTACCGAGGTCGTGTGATCTGACGATCTTGTAAAGCTGATTTTGCTAAATAATGATAATACAAAAAATAATATATAGGTACCGTATTTTTATATGAAATATATACACTCGAGTGAACCTGAACGCTCCACCCCAGAAGCCCCCCCCCAGATGCCTTGTAAGCGGGTTGCCGTAGGCGACGATTCAGTTATGTTTTGCATTTGCTAGTTATTCATTTATTTTATTTAAAATTATAGTTAAGTTATAATGTCATACACATTGCAAAAGAAAATTGACATGATAAGCTGGTCTTTAGTTGACAATTTTCTACGTCAAACAAAACACCTATTCTCAGTTAAATATTCGGATCGTTCTATTCCGTCAATTAATTAATTTGTTTATTTACATTTATTTTAAGAAGTTTGATTTTTAGGTTTGTTTTAAGAGAATTTGATTTATTTTTTTTATTTGTTTTCTAGAAAATTACATATTTTATTTTAATTTTTAAAGAGATTTTTTTTTGTTTAAACGTTTTTTTTTTAAGAAAACAATTTTAGCTAAATGCAAAATAATGATTTAAACCTTTAATTAATAATTTATTGTTACCGATAACGTTACATTTTAAGTATCTGAATCATTTTTAAAAGTAAATTAACTTAATAATGCGTAATTCGTATTAATAATCCAGAGCAAACTTCGACTACCACCCAACGCCAGTGAAGGGTCTACTGCTGAATAACGAAAACCTTCTCTCGGCGTCTCTCACTCTTAAAAATTATTCTCCTAATCTTAAAAACCTAATTATTTACCCAACCATGGTTGCTGCAGCAACTAAATTTGTATGTTTAGTTTGTTAGAATCCGCAGACAGCCAAAGAAACACATTTGCGATCCAATGGCCTGTAGGTGTGTGCAGGGGTGCCAACAGACAAACATCGCAATGCAACATCCCTAGAAGAAACACCTGGACAATCCATGGCTTGTGGCCTTCGGAAACGACAACCCCATCGGCAGTAGCATTTAGCGCCAACCCGTTAGCAACAATACGCGCCCAATTGAACGCCCTTTGGCCTGACGTCACACGCAACAACAATCCTGGATTTTGGTCGCACGAATGGGGAAACCACGGCGTTTACTACCAATTTAACACCAACGATCATCTATTGGAATACTTTACGATGAACCTAAATCTGATCAACGGCTATCCACTTTTCCAGATACTTCAGAGAGGCGGTATCACCCCAAGCAACACCAACACGTACACTCTTGCGCAGGTGAACAGCGCAGTTTCCCGAGCTGTGGGCAAAAATGTCAACGTTAGATGCGCAAACAACAATGACGAGCTTTTGCAGGAAGTCAGGATTTGCTTCAACGCCCACTATACAGCCACTGTTAATTGTGGTGGCAGATCCAATTGCAATCCAAATGCGATTTATTACTACGCCAGTTAGTTTTAAAAAATTTAAAAAAATTATTTGTATATGGGTTCTTTTCAAGAAACACCCGCTTTCAGGAAAATGAAGATCAAATTTTTTTTTGCTTAAATTGACTTTTGGTTGGATTTTTATAAATGTTTAGAGTTTTGTTTACTTACATTTATGACAGGCAGTGCACTTTTTAATTTTTTTACGTTTTTTTCAGAAAAATGTGTTTAGCTAGCTTTATATATCTCCACTGTGTTACCAATTTGAAATCCAAAATTTAATTCAATAAAAAAAGTTGTGATAAAAATAATTTGAAATAAAATGTAGGTACTTAGTTCACAAACTTTTTTATTTTATTTTTTATTAAAAATTGTATGTTTTTTTAAATATGTATGTTCGTTAAGTTACTTTTTAAAAGAAACCATTTCGATGCTTTGTTAAAAAAACAATACAATTAATATTTTCTTTTAGTCACTGATTTAGTGAGTTAAACTCTAATTTATAAACACGTATTACCAAGTGATAGTGTATAAAAATCATTTTAAGTATTTTTTTTAACAAAAAAAAGTAACGAAATAGACATTGGTATCACAACGGACTGGGGTACACAAAGGACTTCAGATAGGAAGGAATCAGATAACGTAAAAAAGAAACTATAAAGGGTGGTACGATTTTAGAGTAATGCATAAACAAAATCCCTTGTAGTGGTGCTCACTTGCAGAATAACAACTTACTCTCTAAAAATGAATTAGTCAAAAATGACTAATTTGATAGTTATAAGTGGCTGCTTTTTCACTTGTACCATGGTATCCAAAAATTTAACAGTCAATTATTATGTAAAATTGTCCCCTGAATCCGAAAATACCGTCAAAAAGTATGAACGTGGAGTAGTTTTTGAAATATAGTCAATTCCATATTAAATGGAAAATTGACTATATCAAAAACTGTTTCACTTTTTTAACTTTTGACATTTTCGTATTCAGGGGACAATTTTACATAAGAATTGGCTGTTAAATTTTTGGATACCATGGTATTCCATGGTTAACCATGGTACAAGTGAAAAAGCAGCCACTTATAACTATCAAATTAGTCATTTTTGACTAATTCATTTTTAGAGAGTAGATTTCTAAATTGTAGACACCCTTTTTCTTTGACTATAAGCTGGTGAAGGTCCCTTTTAATACTTGTATATTGCGTGGAATTTTCCGGATGTAATCTATATCATGAGTTGTAATCACAAATAATTTTAAATTGGTTTATCATAAACTACTTTTTAAAAGCGACGGCAAATATCCACTTTGTTGTAAAAAAATTCTATTGCGTTACCCTAAATTCCATTGCGTTACCATAAGGTAACATAATGGACTCGGTAACGCAGTGGAAAAAGTTTTGTGAAACCATATTTAAAAAATAATAATAAGACAGTACAGTCATTAATTACCCTCAATGAGCTTTAGTGCCCTAAAATAAACATAAACATGAAAAATAGTATTATTTCTTACCTTATTTTTATTATTTTTTTGAGTAACTTAGCGGACAAACAATTATTACATTAGCGTTACCCGCACCTGTTTCGATATCTTCTTCCTGATTGAATAAATAAATTCAGCTGGGTAATGTGTATGTACGTCCGAACATCATTTGTTGATCACGTGAGTGCCAAAAAAGTTGCCATATATATGTTTTTTTTAATATTCTATCGGTAACGCGACGGACGTATCGCAACGGAAAAAATGTCTGGGACATAAGTCAAATTTAAAAAAAGTACCGTAAACACGGGTGACTTTGCACCCCGCGGGTGACTTTAGCCCATTTATGAAAAATCTTTTCGCGCTCGATAAAATTAACATTTATAACACTGTGCGACAAATTTTGACAATTTGAACTGGGATGAAATGTGGAAAAATCTAATCTATGCAACCCCCAAAACTAATCTTTAAAGGGGTTTTGCTAGTTTAGCTCGAATAATGGAGATATATAAAATCCCTTAGAACTTAAAAAATATGAATTTTATAGAAAAATGCTCGGACACGTCGATTTTTATTTTATATGACGCAATTTTCAGTTGATTTTGAAATTGTAAAATTTTCCCCTGAATCAGAAAATACCGTCAAAATTTAAAAAAGTAGAACAGTTTTTGAGATATAGTCAATTCCATATTAAATGGAAAATTAACTGTTCCACTTTTTTAACTTTTGACGACTTTTTCGGATTCAGGAGAAAATTTTACATAAGAATTGGCTGTTAAATTTTGGGATTCCATTTGGTATTCCATGGTTAACCATGGCACAAGTGAAAAAGCAGCCACTATAGTAACTATTAAATTAGTTACTTTTGATTTTTAGAGAGTACATTACCTGTTATTTAAGGTATAACAAAGGGTCGGTTTTCTTAAAAAAAAAAAAGTGGGGTGGCTGGGGGTGAATCTGTGAAAAAATAAAAATTTCAAAATCAACTGAAAATTGCGTCATATAAAATTAAAATCGACGTGTCCGAGCATTTTTCTATAAAATTCATATTTTTTAAGTTCTAGGGGCTTTTATATATCTCCATTATTCGAGCTAAACTGGTAAAACCCCTTAAAGGATTTGTTTTGGGGGTTGCCTAGATTCGATTTTTTCAGATTTGATCCCAGTTCATTTTTTGTGTTGCACAGTGTAATTTGTTGGTCTAAACCTATCAATTGAGCGATTCTATTGAGTTTATATTACAGGAAAATCAGTGTTTTAAAAAAATAAATGGGATTTATTACACTAAAATTGTATACAATACAATTGTATATTGCATTAGTGCAAAACTCTTAAAAATGCATGCGTTTCAATTTCTATATTATGCACAATTCTTTGGAATGATGATCCTTGGTTAACTACAGGTCGATTTTTTATTGTTTTTATCGGTATCCCCTTGCAATTGCTATATGTCGCTGCTAACATAATATTATGTTTAATAAAAATAAAATATTGAGTTAATTTTATACGGAAAATACACTGTGAGACAAAGTAACCCGCAACCAGGTGGTAACTTTGCACACCCAGTTTTTAATTTTTGAAACTCAGCCCTATGTAAGATTATAACATAGTTATTATGAAAGAGCAACTCAAGACTCAAATTTTGGTATACAATATTTAATGTTTATGATCGTTAAAACTACAAAAATGTTAAGATTAAGTTTGAAAGTGAGCTAAAGCCACCCGTGTTTACGGTAGTGTAAAATTAATTATTTTATATATAAATTGTTTACTATATTAACTAAGGATGTTATGGATTGCTATAAAGCAACACAAAGTTCTGATTATTCAATATTTAAAAAAAAACAATCTGAAATAACTAAACAAACATTTTCTGAAAGAGTTTACTAAGGGCTTGTTAGGCTTTCACTTGGTTGTTAAATCAATAAGATCCGATAATTTTTAACAAAGTTGTTGGAATTCAAATTTGAAGTTAACTTACGGACAGCGGAAGGCGGGTGTTTTTTAAAAACGACCCATATCCTATAGGATAAAGGTTAATACGAATTGTTTTTAGTCTTTCGAATTTAAAAAAAAGTATCAGGATAAGAAGTTATGAGCCTGTAATAATATTCGCTTTAATTTCAATATTTCCATATGCAAGCGATATAATATGAATAATGCATTTAATTTTTATAATGTTTTGTTATGCATTTGGTATACAAACAAAACAGCTACAGTATGTTTAAAACTGTTTACCTACATTTTAATTTATTAATACAGAAAATCTTTAACCACAAATACGCAGGTAAACGTTTATATTGTAGTAGTAATTTTGTATTCCATTTAATTTGTTATAATTTTAGCGATTTATTTAAATTATATAAATACTTATATCAACAAATTTTTGAACGCCATAGATAACGCATGTAAATATTTACACCTTTAAATATTGCAAATAGCAATTAAAATATACAATAAATAAAGAAAATGTTCAAGCTGACCACTTTTATCCTGTTCTTGACATTAACCTTATGGTGAGTATTTAATAATACTATAATTTAAATCATGATTGTATTTGATTAAAAAACTCCGCCTAGAAAGTGCTATGGTTAAGGCCCCTCCCGGAACTTTTTCGCCGGGCCGGGCCATACGCCCGATTTAGGCCAGTGGAGTCCTGGACAAGGAGGAAAAACATTGAACTGGCCCAAAAACTAAGTAAACCAGGGATTTAGTAATATCCCCACTTAATTGGGGTTCATGAATGGGGTTTGGGTGGTTAGTTCGCTGCTTGGACCTATCCTTGATGGTCTCAAGGTACCATCTGTTCGTTTGCGCCAGTGTCTGCTGAAAATTACTGCATTGAAAGTTCAGAGATTGCAGTCCGCATTTGTTTGCCCCACTGTGTGAAACCTTTTCTTCAGTCTAGGGTAGAGAACCATCGACAGATCGTTTTTGGTAGTCGGAAATGTTAAGTTAACAATAGTTTTTTTAGTTTATAACGAATTTTGCGAAAATTACCTGTAAAGGAAAGTTAGTAAATACAAATTATTTGTCTCACTGTGCGTAAGCCTTAGCTTTATTTCAGTAAAGACTTATTAAAAATAGTGGTGTGTTGGCATGTTTATTGTTGATGTTTGGGTGGACTTTTTATTTATGTTAACGTCTATTGCCTATCACGGCTGTTGTTTAGTTTTGGTTTTGTACCGATTTATACAAATAATTACTTTTGCTGTCCTGTAGGAATTCTCTTTTTCTAGTTTGGCCGTTTTGTTTTTCTGGTTTAGATGCTTTGAAGACGCTTAACCTCTTCGAGAAAATGCAAGATTACTTTCTTAGTAGAGAATGCAAATTAAATCATGCGAATTAAAGCTATTGAACTTATCTTTTGTTGCAACTTTCTATTGTCCACTTGACCCTCTCTTTGGTTCCTTCGGGATACTGGTACATTGAGTTCACCTGTACATATAGTGTAACTGAATTCTTACAAGGTTTACTTGTTGTATTGCACTGCACTACTTTATTAGCGCTTTGCTGAATCTGTAAGACATCACCCCTACTAACTACACTGTGACTGATTTATTATTAATGATAGGCTTTTATTACTTCCTTACTCTTTAGAAGCGATCGCATACGTGTTTGCATCTTATGATGTCTTAAGACGTAGGTACTGCCTTATTGTAAAGATTATAGAAATGTAGAATATTATTTACAGGGTCGCAAAGCTTAAGATCAAAAATCATAACACACTGATAAAAAAAGGATTATAAAATTTACATTGATAAACTTTTTTAATGGGAATTATAATTTTGGAAATTTATTATTAAATGATAACGTGGGTGAATATGTATTTAAACACCTTGAGACATAAATAAACAGTACCTATAACACTTACCATGTTTAAGCTGGCCTCTTTTTTAGTGCTTTTGATATCAACCTGTGGGTAAGCAATTTTTTCACCACAAGATTACTAGGTTTATTGTTATTTAGTTTTTGACGTATTTATAACAAGTTGTTTTTTACTAGAAACTGTTATCTATCAGAAGAGACCAACGGCCAAAACACGTTTGCGATCCAATGGCCTGTTGGCGTATGCTTAGCTGTCAACAAAACAGTTGAGGAATGCGTGATCCCTGAAAACAAATGGACAATTCGCGGCTTGTGGCCCCTAGAAACGAATAACACATCGACAGTCGTTTTTGACATCGACACCTTGAACCCTATACGCGACCAACTGGACGAAAATTGGCCCGAGATTAGTAGGACTTGGTCCTTCCCTGAGTTTTGGTCGATTGTGTGGGCCGACCACGGAGTGTACTACCAATCTATAACCAAAAATCCGGTATTGGAATACTTCGCGGTGAACTTGAAACTACTCAGGCGCCACCAACTTTATTCGTTACTTCAGAAAGCTGGTATCACACCGAACAACAACAAAACTCATCCGGTGGAACATTTAAACATGATAATTTCTGGTGCATTCGGCGCAAAAGTCACTGTAATGTGCCAGGACGACATCTTGCTGGAAATCAGAGTTTGTTTAAACTCCCAATACACAAAAACTATTGATTGTATCGGAAAATCTAACTGTGAAGGACAGTTATATTACTACGCAAGTTAATTATTAAACAATATTAAAGCAATGTTAATTTTACTATACTACATGTACTCTTTAAATTAAAATTTAAAAAAAACTATTTCTTCTTAATGCCCTACTGATCTTATACAGGTTTCATATATGAATACTCTTGACATTGGCCGTTTTAAAACTAATTTGCTTTTTTAAAGGATTCAATAGTAAGTTGGTTTTAAAACAATCCATTTTGGCACAAATAACTAGTTTTATGGAGTACCCTTGATGTACTCATTAAAACCCACTACGCCATAATGGACATTTTCGTTTTTTGTTTTTTTGGTTTTATTCAAAGTTTTATTGTATAGTTTTAAAGCGACCGTGGAGATCGTAATACGAGCATTAGTGTTACTTGGGACTACCTTCATGATGATAACCCTGCAAACACCAAATTTGATTCTGATTTTAAATGTTTTTATTTCCCAGCACAAAATTGGTGATTTTTATTTTAACAATGCATTTCTACAATCCTTTCCGTAATTATACAGGGTATCATAAAATAAAAAAGAGATTTTAAGCGTTGAAAAATAAAAAAATCCAAAAATTGGCTTTTTATATAATTTAAATTTCCGTGTTATTAATAAACTTTTTTAATGAAAATTATAATTTTGGAAATATTATCAAATGATAACGTATGTGAATAATGTATTTAAACACCTATAAATACCTCCAAACATAAATAAACAGAATTATAAAACTTACAATGTTTAAACTGGGATTTTTTTTAGTGCTTTTGATTTCAACTTGCGGGTGAGCAATTCTTTTAAATTTTTTACAAACAAGATGATTTTTGTTTATGACGTACTATGCAGCACACCTCAAAGTCCCACCACGTGACCACGTACGGAACGCAGTCTTTTGAAAATTTGGCATTTAAGGCTTTTCAGGTTATGTATCTGTCAAAGTATAGTCAACGAAAGAAATAATATTATGTTTAGGCGTTAAAAATGTATAAATCTTTATAACATTAGAATAACATTGGATGGTTTAAGAATTTAAGAATATAAATATTGCATTTAATAAAATTCTAAAATGTATGGTGCCAAATAAATAATATTTTTGTGCATTTGGTCAAATTTCTGGTTTTCTCCATAAAATAATTTTAACTAAACAGCATTTATTTAAAAAAATACAGCTTCTCTATTATGGAATAAGAATATCTGTATTAAAGGTAGGTTAATATATTATAACAAAAATATCATCTAATTTTGTAATTTTAAGGTTAGAAAAATTTATTTTGACCAAAATAAATAAGTATTTTGGATTATTTAAAAGACTGTATAATATGGTATTTAAAAATGTGGTAGTTTTTTTTATCGAGCTTAAAGTGTACCTACATAAAGTTTTGTCAATACAAATAGTTAAAAGGCTTCGACTGAATTTGATCTACATCAAAAAATCATTATAACTTTAAAAATTTTAATAAATCACATGTCATGGGAGTATTAAATATTTTCACATTGCAAGTTTCTCTAAAAATTGTTTGTTTTCTTATAATCTAACTTAAAGTAAGTATGCCGAAAGGTATGCACAAGTTTTGTCGTTAAAAGTATAAAAGCTTCAATTTAATTTGAACTATATTCAACAATTATTTAGTATACCTATATTTATTTATGACCATATTAACACACTCTTTCAAATAATCCACCTATTTATTTTGGTCAAAATAGATTTTTCTAACCTTAAAATACAAAATTAGATGATATTTTTTGTTCTTATACATTAACCTACCTTTGATACAGATATTCTTATTTCATAATAGAGAAGTTAGATTTTTTTAATAAATGCTGTTTAGTTAAAACTATTTTATGGAGAAGTGTAGACCCAATGCACAAAAATATCACTTATATTGCACCTTACACTTTGGAATTTCATTAAATGCAGTATTTATATTCCTAAATTCTTAAACCAACCATTGTTATTGTGATACTATAAAGATTTATTAACTTTTAACGCTTAAACATAAGCGGTAACACTATAAATATTATTTCTTTCATTGACTATTCTTTGACAGATACATAACCTGAAAAGCCTTAAATGCCAAATTTTCAAAAGACTGCGTTCCGTACGTGGTCACGTGGTGGGACTTTGAGGTGTGGAGCATAGTACATATTTATAAACAATTTTTTTAATAATTATTATCAATTCTGCTAGAAACTGCTATCCATCGGAAGACTCCAACGGCCAAAACACTTTTGCGATCCAGTGGCCCGTTGGCGTATGCAAAGCTTTCAACGAAACAGTTGCAGAATGCGTGATCCCTGAAAACAAATGGACAATTCGCGGCTTGTGGCCCCCAGAAACGGATAACAAATCAGCCGTCGTTTTTGACATTGACACGTTGCACCCTATACGCGACCAACTGGACGAAAATTGGCCTGACATTACTGGGACATGGTCTTTTCCTGAGTTTTGGTCGAATGAGTGGAACGATCATGGAGTGTACTACCAATCTAAAACCAAAAATCCACTTTTGGAATACTTCGCGGTGAACTTGAAACTACTCGAGCGCCACCAACTTTATTCGGTACTTCAGAATGCTGGTATCACTCCGAACAACAACAAAACTCATCCGGTGGGACATTTTAATATGGTAGTTTCCGGTGCCTTTGGCTCAAATGTCACTGTGATGTGCCAAGGGAACATCTTGGTGGAAATCAGAGTTTGTTTTAACTCCCAGTATACAAAAACTATAGATTGTATAGGAAAATCCAACTGCGAAGGACAGTTATATTATTACGCAAGTTAATTATTAAAAACGCAAATTTGTTTTTTTTCTCTACACCTACGTATTATAATTATATATGAGGACCCTAGAAGCCAAGGGATACAAGTGACATTTAAAAATAAATGTAGTTATGTACAGAAAAAGATCTTTTTCTATCGATAGTACCTAAATAATACACTTTACTTGGTATCCAAGAGATATAACTGAATTCTAAGCTTAGATCTTGAAAAACAAAGTCATAAAACAACAAACAATTTTGACTCCAAATTACTTATACCCCTTGGCTTCTAGGGTCCTCATATTTTTTGTTTTTCTTTTCCAGTGCAAAATTATTATTTTTTTAAATTAAGGTTTATTATGATTACAAAAATGGACCTCATTTGAGAGAAAATATAGGTTGTTAGCGAATGTGTAAAAAAATAAATCTGCCTTAACAATTGTTTGTTTTTTTTAATGTTTTATAATGGATTTAAAGTATTTTACATATATTAATACTTAAATATTTTTTTAGATATTTAAACCATATCAACAGGATCAACGGGTTCATCACATTATCAAGAAGAATAAAAATTCAAACAATTATCATAGTTAAGATATTAAAAGTATCAAAATGTCCAATAAAAAAATGTCTAATAAAATAAAATAAAATTTTTTTTTAGTTTTTTTTTATATGGGAGGTTTTCTGCACAAATTAAGGACAGTATTTTTCTCAAGGGGGAGAAAATGCCAGTTTTGCAAATTGAGGAGTGGGGAAAGTCGTACTTTCGTCACAAGACAAGCATTGTAATACTTGTGGCA
Organism: Brassicogethes aeneus; assembly: GCA_921294245.1. Lineage (NCBI taxonomy): Eukaryota > Metazoa > Arthropoda > Insecta > Coleoptera > Nitidulidae > Brassicogethes > Brassicogethes aeneus. Next base: position 52,214,449 of record OV121135.1, read on the forward strand.
ACCTGTGCTATATCCCAAATTGTGGCATTTCTGTTAAAAACACCATAGATTTAGGGCGCCATTTGGCGGATTATATTGGTACTTTTATTTTTGCTATACACGCCGATTACAGTGATCTGCACCCAACTAAAATTGTGGCAACCGTGCCATAAATCAGGAACATTCGAGTACGTGTATGTCGGATGCCACAAATATATATGTGCTGGCCAAAATACACAGAGACGCCACATTGTGGCGTCTCTGTGTATTGTGGCGGCCACAATTGTGCATGTGTATTCTTAGCAGTGTTGCCAAGTTTGGTATAACGTTTTATGGTAAATTTCTGCAGGAAATTGTTAATCGGCTTCTCGAGATTACGTTTTGTTATTTTTAGTTTAAATATTAAACAATGGATACATTTTAACATTTAAAAGCTTTTTTTATTTGGCTGCCAAGAAGTCATCTTAGTTTTTTTGTATGTACTATTACTTAAAAATTTTAGATTTACTCCAGTATATTAAAAAATATGGAGCTATCCAAAATCGTGTACTAATAAAATGCACTAATATTATATTTTATTATTAATAGTTAATAATTTATTTTACTATAAAAATTTTTACGTTAAGAAAACTATTTCAATTAAAAATCTTAACTGTTTTAAAATTTGAAAGTGCTCGATTCTAAAAAAATATTATTAAACTATTAAATTTTAAAATAGTTTGTACAGGGTGGTCATAAAGTAGTATAATTTAAAAATGGCCAAAGAAAGAACTTTTTATTGTTAATTTTACAAAGAAAAGTTACCTACTCCTTATAAAAAGTTTTGCTAAAAATATAATATAATATAAGACTATTAAAACTTAATAACATAAAATAGAAAAATTGATAGTTGGTCCAAGAGAAAAGTTCCGTTAATTGTTATTTTGGAACAAAATTATAAATTTAAGTTTTAATAGTCTAATATTATTTTTAAGAAATTTTTTTATAAGGAAACTTTTTTCGTAAAATAATGTATTATAATATAAATGTAATATATATATTGGGGTGACCCAAAAAAAAAGAATATTTTTTTTTCTCGTCTCTTGTAAAAATATGTTAGTTTATCATGCTGTAAGAGCCCTGTCAAAATACCAGCTCGATTAAAAAAATTTTAGGGGTCGCTCAAGATTTTTTAAAATTTTCAAAAACGTCAAAAATTTAATTTTTGTTTTATTTTAATTTTTTTCTCGTCTCGATATTATTTTTTTGGTTGAAAATAATAAAAATTCTGTAAATTTCAAATCAATATTTTGATTTCTAAAGGTCGCTAAAAGTTCGTTGATATTTATATTCAGAGGTCGCTCGAAAAGATTCAAAATACGTTGAAAGTTAAAAAAATCTTGAGCGACCTTTAGAAATCAAAATATCGATTTGAAATTTCCAGAATCATTATTATTTTTAAAATAAAAAATAATATCGGAACGAGAAAAAAAATTAAAATAAAAAAAGATCCAAATTTTGACGATTTTGGAAATTTTTAAAAATCTTGAGCGAACCCTAAAAAAATTTTAATGGAGCTGATCATTTGACAGGGCTCTTAAAACATGACAAACCAACATATTTTCACGTATCATTTGATGATACCACGTTATGATTAATACAAATTAGGAAACATGTGGTTTTTAAGGTCGCTGATGTCCTTTTTTCGAATTAAAAAAAATAATCCAATATTTTTCCAAAAAACATTTCGATCTCTCAAAAACGGCTCTGTAGTTTTCAAAAGTTTTAAAATTTGAAAATAATCAAAATTTCCCTAAAAATTTAAAATTCGCACAGTAGGAAAATTTAAAAAATGGTAGGATAAATTCTCACTAGTTCAAAATTAAAAAATGGTGGGAACAATAATTATAAGTAAGAAGCATAAACAAACAAACAAATGTTAATATAAAAAATATAACATTGCAGACAATTTACCTATATATTTATTTGAATAGGCAACATTGCACGCAATGTTGCTTGTAATCTTGCTGCAACATTGCATCGAACTTGACGGTGCAGACATAGAGACATTGCAGCAACCTTGCCGTGCAATCTTACTGCAACGTTGCAAAAATATTGAGTGCTGTAGGGAAGGTGTCGGTCCACGTATCGCACGTTTATCGCGACAAAACCACAAGAATATCTGTCGTTAAAACCAAATCTAACACAAGGAAATTTTCAAATGTCCTAAAAATGTCAAACGCAATACACGCAGAGTTGTCGACTGTAGAAAAATTCGAACTTTACTACACGCCGATTTTAATAACAACCGGCCTGATAGGAAACTCGCTTTCCATCCTCGTGTTCTGCAAGACGAAGCTGAAAAAATTGTCGTCGGCGTATTTCTTGACGGCGCTCGCTATAAGCGATAACGTATTCTTGTGCTCGTTATTTTCGTATTGGTTGCCGAGTTTCGAAGTAAACGTGGACTATTACGAGTGGTTAAGTCGACTTATTGGTTACGCCAGTGATGTGACAAATTTTTTGAGTGTATGGCTGGTTGCCGCGTTCACGTTCGAGCGGTTCATAGCTGTGAAGTACCCGTTATTAAGAAACAGCTTGTGCACTACAAAGAGCGCCAAATTAACCGTATTAGTGCTTGTGATTGTTTCTTTGATTATTTATTCGCCCACACTTTTTTTCGCAGTGGAGACTCTCAATCAGTTGACAGTCATATGTTTTGTTATCGATTTTATTGTCACTTGCCTAATACCAGTACCACTGGTTATAATTCTAAACATCTTTATGTTTAGAACAATTTTAAAATCATCTGGAATGAGGAAAGCTTTAACCAAAGAATCGAACGCCAAACATTGCAACAAAAATGTTGTGTCCGAAAATAAATTTACTACTTACTACTTACTTTTTTTGGTTTTAGCCTTTCCATATAATATGACGGCTATGTGTTGGGTATATTTGTACAAGGTAAAGTAAATAAAGTTGTTTAAAAAGTTATAATAGTAATACAGACTTTCCAAAACAGATTTTATTTATAAGTAGGTACAATTGGCGTCCCCGAAATGTGAACGGCAAAATTTAATCGTGTAATATGGGCTTTGCATCAGTGTCGTCGGTAGTTGTCAAATTTGATAATAGTTGTCAATTGCAATATTAAAAATGCCACCCCACTTAACCGAGGCTCAGAGGTCCAGGGCAATAGCCAAATTAGAAGAAAATTGGTCTTTAAGTTAAGTAGCTGCAGATTTAAATGTCAGTAAAAGCTGCATATTTTATATCAAAAAACATTGGCAAGAACAACAAAGATTAAGAAGACTTATCAGGCAAGGTGTAGGAAAAATCTCCAACGAAAATGAAGACAATGCTCTTGTCGCACATATTAGGCAAAATCCTTTCAATAGCGCAGTTAAGGCCCGAGAAGATACACAATTTCCAGGATCTCTTCGAACAGCTCAAAAAAGATTGAAACAAGCTGGTTTAAAAAACTGTGCTGCTGCTCATAAGGTTTTTTTAACTGAAGAAAATAAGCGCAGGAGAGTCCAGTTCGCCAATGACTATTTAAATTATGGAGAAGATTTTTGGAATAATGTTATATTTTCGAATGAAAAAACGTTCCAATCTTGCAATAATGGAAGGCTGCGTGTATATCGTCCAAGAAACGCAAGATTTGAGGAGAACTATACATTAAAAACCTCAAATAGTGGACGCTTTTCCATAAATGTTTGGGCGTGGATAAGCATCCATGGTCCGGGAGTATGTTGGGAAATTGATGGTAGATTAACGGCTGAGCACTATACCAGGATTTTGGACAACGTTATGCTACCTTCAGTTAGACATGTGTTTCCAGAAAACTTTATATTTCAACATGTAAGAAAACTGTATAGTATTCAAAAACGATTCTAATAAATATTATATTACAGGACAATGCACCAGTTCACACAGCTCGCGTGGTTACAGAGTGGGTAAACAACAACCACATAACTGTTTTGCCATGGCCAGCTAGAAGCCCTGACTTAAACCCCATTGAAAACGTGTGGGGTTTTATAGTTAAAAATATATATCAACGGGACTTTAGGCCAGCAAACCGAGATGAACTATGGAGTGCTGTTGAAAATTCTTGGGATGAGCTTGCTGATTCATACGACATGCGTGAGCTAATAATGTCCATGCCAAGAAGGTTGCAAAGGGTTGTGGCAGCTAATGGCTCTGCAATTAAGTATTAAAATAGCTTAGCAGCACAGTTTTTTAAGCCAGCTTGTTTCAATCTTTTTTGAGCTGTTCGAAGAGATCCTGGAAATTGTGTATCTTCTCGGGCCTTAAATGCGCTATTGAAAGGATTTTGCCTAATAAGTGCGACAAGAGCATTGTCTTCATTTTCGTTGGAGATTTTTCCTACACCTTGCCTGATAGGTCTTCTTAATCTTTGTTGTTCTTGCCAATGTTTTTTGATATAAAATATGCAGCTTTTACTGACATTTAAATCTGCCGATATTTCACTTAAAAACCAATTTTCATGAGCAATATGTTAATTTAGTTATGTTATTTTTATTGTGTATTTACCTACTTGTTAATTTATATTGTTGTATAAAACCAAATTAAAGTTAATTTATTTGTTATATTGTTTATATTATTGTTTGTTAAAATATTATTAAAAAAATAGAACGATTTAGGATATTGTTCTTATTCTTAGTATTCTCCCTTCTATATGTAACACCACTGGCCGAAGCCAGGAAAGAACGAATAAATTTTATGAAAAAAATCCATGACAACAAAAAATCGTTCACATTTCGGAGACGCCAATTGTACAATTGGCGTCCCCGAAATGTGAACGACAAAATTTAATCGTGTAATATGGGCTTTGCATCAGTGTCGTCGGTAGTTGTCAAATTTGATAATAGTTGTCAATTGCAAAATCAAAAATTCCACCCCACTTAGAGGCTCAGAGGTCCAGGACAATAGCCAAATTAAAATAAAATTGGTCTTTAAGTGAAGTGGCTGCAGATTTAAATATCAGTAAAGGCTGCATATTTTATATCAAGAAACGTTGGCAAGAACAACAAAGATTATCAGGCAAGGTGTATGTAAAATCTTCAAAGAAAATGAAGTCAATGCTCTTGTCGCACATATTAGGCAAAATCCTTTTAATAGCGCAGTTAAGGTCCGAGAAGATACATAATTTCCAGGATCTCTTTAACAGCTGGCTTAAAAAACTTTGATGCTGCTCATAAGGTTTTTTTAACTGACGAGAATAAGTCCAGGAGAGTCCATCTAAATTATGGAGAGGGATTTTGGAATAATGTTAAAATTTCTGATGAAAAAACGTTCCAATCTTGCAATAATAGAAGGTGGCGTGTATATTGTCCAAGAGACGCAAGATTGAGAATATCTACACATTAAGAACCTCAAATAGTGGACGCTTTTCTATAAATGTTTGGGAGTTGATAAGCGTCCATGGTGCGGGAATATGTTGGGAAATTGATGGTAGATTAACGGCTATACGACCGTTAGACATGTGTTTCCTTCAGTTAGACATGTGTTTCCAGAAAATGTTATATTCCAACATGTTAGAAAACTGTATAGTATAGAAAAATGATTCTAATATATATTATATTACAGGACAATGCACCAGTTCACACAGCTCGCGTTACAGAGTGGGTAAACAACAACCACATAACTGTTTTGCCATGGCCAGCTAGAAGTCCTGACTTAAACCCCATTGAAAACGTGTGGGGTTTTATATTTAAAAAATTATATTAACGGGACTTTGGGCTAGCAAACCGAAATGATCTACGGAATGCTATTGAAAATTCTTGGGAAGAGCTTGTTGAGTCATACGACATGCGTTACCTAATAATGTCCATGCCAAGAAGATTGCAAAGTGTTGTGGCAGCTAATGGCTCTGTAATTAAGTATTAAAATAGCTTATGAGCAGCAGCACAGTTTTTTAAGCCAGCAAACCGAAATGATCTACGGAATGCTGTTGAAAATTCTTGGGAAAAGCTTGCTGAATCATACGACATGCGTTACCTAATAATGTCCATGCCAAGAAGATTGCAAAGTGTTGTGGCAGCTAATGTCTCTGCAATTAAGTATTAAATTAGCTTATGAGCAGCAGCACAGTTTTTTAAGCCAGCAAAACGAAATAATTCACGGAATGCTGTTGAAAATTATTGAAGAGCTTGAAGCGATTTGGTTATGTTTGTACTACTTTATTCATTATACGATATTATCATTGTGTAAAGTTGGTAACACGTCTTAATTCAAATTTTCCGCCTTAATAATTCCCCGCGAAATTTAATAGTTTTTTTGGTGATACTCGGCCACCATTTGCCTGTTGTCTTTAGCAGTTGCTTGCAACGTTTTAGATCTTTACATTTTGTTATCATCCTCGGGATTAATGTTCGTTTTATTAAACGAAAAGTTATCTGGTGAAACAGGTAACTAAATTAATATATTATTTTATGTTCACTTAAATTAAGTGGTGAAACAGTTTTTAGATTTAATAACCGAAGAATCAAGAAATGTTACCAATTTGAGGGTCAATTTGTCTTAACAGAATAAAGCGTGTTCAGGAATTACAGTCTTTAAAAACCTACCACCCACACCTTCGGCAAGTTTCCACCACTTTGCTACAAGCTTAAGACATTTAAATCTGCAGCTATTTCACTCAAAGACCAATTTTCTTAAGCAATATGTTAAATTTGCTATGTTATTTTTATTTGTTAATTACCTACTTGTTAATATTGTTGTACAAAACCAAATTAAAGTTAATTTATTTGTAATATTGTATATATTACTGTTTGTTAAAATATTATTAAAAATTATTCTTATTCTTAGTATTATCCCCTCTATTTGTAACACCACTGGCCGAAGCCAGGAATAAACGAATTAATTTTATGAAAAAAATCCATGACAACCAAAAATCGTTCACATTTCGAGGACGCCAATTGTACATGTAATAAAATTTTAAAAACAGATTTTTTATTATTTTTAGTCGGAGTCTGATAATATCCATATTATGGATTCGCTTTACCTTTCAATGCTGTGGTTCGAACAAATGTGGTACACATCATTCGGTATAAACTTTTACGTTTACTGTTTAATTGGACCAAATTTCAGAAGCGCACTGTATGGAATGTTTAAAAAGGAAGAACATAGAACAGTAGCCGTGGCTTTGGCAGGTAAAGTAATTATAGTACATTATAGACCGCGCCGCATTGTGTGCGATGCAATTTATAAGCTCTTGCCGCCGGGTTTTATATACCTACATTTTTTAAGCATTTAATTAGATTATTTCTTAAGATTCTGTCACATCATTTTTAGGTTAGGTTTAACCACAAAGTGTTTTTAGACCTCTAAAACAATGGCTTGACCGACCTGATGAAATTTTAGCTTTATTTCTGTGCAGATCTGTACTCAAGTTACTATTAATTTGACTTGTAAACTAGTATTAATAGGGTTTTACCACCCTGAAAAATCGACACCAAAACGTTTTTTATAGATTATGAATCAAAAACCTATGATTACCTTAGAGTATATAAACCAAGGGTATATCTGAGAGTATACTATATCACAAGTTGTATATATACAACTTGTGAATTTGTTTTGTTTTTTTAATGTTTTATAATGGATTTAAAGTATTTTATATATATTAATAATTATTAATATTTTTTTAGATATTTAAACCATATCAACAGGATCAACGGGTTCATCACATTATCAAGAAGAATAAAAACTCAAACAATTATCATAGTTAAGATATTAAAACTATCAAAATGTCAAATAAAAAAATGTCTAATAAAATAAAAAAATTTTAGTTTTTTTTATATGGGAGGTTTTCTGCACAAATTAAGCATAGTATTTTTCTCAATATGGAGAAAATGCGAGTTTTGCAAATTGTCACGGCGCACTATGCATAGTGCGCCGTGACAATTTGCAAAACTCGCATTTTCAATACCATGGTTTATCGGTGGATAAAATACTTTTTTTAAACTTTTTATTATGGGTATTTTTATGACGATAATTTCTTAAAAAAAATAAATTTTGGTAAAGAATTATTTTTAAATACCTAATTGTTTTGATATAATGGCACCTCAAAGTAGAATGTTTTTAAAACAGTAAAATTGGCTAAAAGTTACGCATACATTTAATAAACTATAACTTTTAATCGAACAAAAAATGTATACCTATATTTTTTTAAATAAGTTTAAAGTAGGTACACCTTAATCTACATATACAAAAATTCCTATTTAAATAAAAAAATAAAAATTAAAAGTTATAACATTATTATTATTATTATATCTGCATGAGGTTGTTCAGTAAACTTTATTTTATAAGTACCCAAAAAATTAGCTGCATATACGAACATTATTCTATATACCAAGTTATAGAAACTGGAGTCTTTCTAATACTGTTCTAGTCAATATTTCTGAGAGCATAAAAAGAGGGTAATTCAATATTGCAAAAAGTTTTGGTCTTTTGATGGATGCAAGTATTTTAAATATTCTCATTTCTGCATATGATTTTGTTGAAAACAGTTCCTTTCTTTGGTTCCTTTGTCTGATTTTTATATATCGTAACAACTCAGGTATGTAAAGCACAGAGGATATGATGTAAAGTATACTTGTATTATTGTACAATAATATAAAGTACCTACCTATATTTGTATTAAAAATTTCAGAGGTTAGGTGGGTATGTTGAAAAACGATCGATATGCTATTAAACTTTAATAATTTAGTAATGAGGTCTGTTGGTAGATCCTGCACTATCTCCACTGCATGGTATATGTTAGTACAGCAATATTTAAATCTAGTTGATCAAAAAGTACACACCAGTGCAGGTTATTGTAGCATCTACGAACAAAGGAATTAATGGCCCATTGGCAATTATTCCTTTAAGAAAAATATTTAACACAGCTTAATTAATTAATAAAATGTTTATATTAATACTAGTTCAAAAGTCAAATTACGATCTCTATATTGTGGAGAGTATTGAAACGCTCGACTGACGAATACAAATCTATACCGTGGCAAGATTTAGAAAACCGTATTCAAACGTGGCTTAAGCCTATAGGTGATATTAAAATTAAAATTTAAAAATTCATCAATTGAATAAAAGGAATTTTGAATTAAAATTTCCTTAATTATATTTTTTAAATTTTTGGCCGGATAATTCCTTATAGGTATTAGGTGGAAGATTGTTAAAAAACTTAATTCCCAAGAAGTTTGTTTCTGTTTGACTTTTTTTCAGTCTATAATATGCCATGGCAGTGCTAAATTATTTTTATTTCTTGTGTGGTAGCTATGGATACCCGACCTCGTAATGTAATCCTCTTCGTTATTTTTTATGTATAGCAGGGTCTCTAATATAAAAACTGATGGTAAGGTTAATATTTTTAAGTTTTTAAAAGCTGTTTTACAGTCTGCTCGATAGGGTAGTCCTGCTAGTATCCTTACTGCTCTTCTTTGAAGCGCAAATGCACTATCAGCATGCGGGGAGTATCCCCATATTAATATGGCGTAAGTAAGAACCGAGTGAATAAGAGCAAAGTAAGCATTTTTTAGGACATCCATAGACACAGAATCATATAGTCCACGCAGGACAAAGACACTTCTCCTAGTCTTCTTACAAATGTTATCTACATGGTGGTCAAATTTTAGAGCCCTGTCTAATTGAACTCCAAAAATTTAACTGATTCATTTTTATTTGGGACATCTTTAAGTGAAAATATTATATTCTTTCAAACTTGAAATATTTCATTTAGTTGGAAAAGTGAAATTTTTAAAAATTTCAAATGAAATTTTCAATTCGAAAATTTCAACATTGCCTGTGAAACTTTTAGAAATTTCATTGAAAGTTTTGCAATTTACTAAAAATTTCGCATAAATTTCACATGGGGTCTCCACTGGGACCTTTAATAATAATTTACAACAGATTCCGACCAATAAGAACGAGTTATCAAGCGTCTGGGCGTTTTTGTTTAGTTCGGCTTGGATTTGAATACACTATAAGTAATTATTGTTACTTATATGCATAAATTAATTTAAATAATTTAATTCAGTTTCCAATTTAATTTGTAAATTAAATCAGACTTTAATTTTTTTTAAAAGTCATGATTAATTTAAACTTTTACTTTTGCTATAATTGCATCGGAAAACGGATAAAAAATGCCTTGGACTTGGAATTTTTGTAAAATTTCAGTAAAATATATAAAAATAATAAATATATATAAATATAAAACAATGAAAGTGGCACAATCTCATTAGGTTACCAAAAAGTGCTATATCTCTCTTAGTTTTAGTAATTTTAAAAATATTTTAAAAAGAAATCTCAAGAAATTTGTGGTAAACATAGGTATTTACTATTTATATTATTGGTGCAGGGGCCCACAGAGGGGTAGGAGGTAAGAGAGGCAATTTGTCATGGTCACCGAGTGGGCTTATTTCAATATTAATATATTACACTTAAAGTGATTGAAATTTACTGAAAGTTTCAATAAATTTCATGAAATTTCAGACATTTAGGAAATTTTAATAAATTTCATAAATGTCGTGAAAATTTCAAGTGAAATTTCAAGTACAAGCAAAAAGTGAAATTTTCCCAACCCTAATTCTGAGTCTTATTTAAATTTAGTGAAAGTTTGTTGGCCTTAAACCATTGCTCGACCCTTGACTGCGTCTCGCATGACTCATCCTCTACAACGCTCAAATCCCCATTTGATCTAGAGAAAGACGTGTCGTCTGCAAATAGAGTAAATGCTGCTAAAGGATCCTAGAAGCCAAGGGATACAAGTGACATTTAAAAATAAATGTAGTTATGTACAGAAAAAGATAGTACCTACTTGGTATCCAAGAAATATAACTGAATTCTAAGCTTGGAGACCTTGAAAAACAAAGTCATAAAACAACAAGTTCAAGTCACATAAAAATGCCGCCAAAAACTGATTGCAGTTTCTTGTTCGGGACCCTTTGGTGACTTAAAAATTATATTTACCAAAATCCTAGCTGCTCCTCTTTTGGAATTTTTTTGAAAATTCATGATTTTTTTTTAAATTTCTGTTTATCTAAAGTCTACCTTTGACAGAGTACACATTTGAACACCGATTTTTATATATATATTGGAGTATATTGTTAAGGAGATTTGGAGAATACTTTTTATACTGTGCACATCATTTAATATATACAGGGTTAGCCAAAAATCGCTTCTTTTAATAAAGCAAAAGCGTAACTTCATGATTTTGACATAACACGCAAAAAAGATATATACCCCCCCATGTTTTTTTAAATATTTTTATGTGTATCAGGCTACAAAATGGGATTCTTACTAAGACTTTATTAGAAAAATTAATTTTGAATAAAATTAAATAAAATAACATTTTTTGGAGATACATCTTTTTTGTGCATTATGCTTTTTACTATATAAAAAAGTGATTTTTGGCTAACCCTGTATAAATCTAATGATGTGCTCAGTTAAAACAGTATTTTTCAAGTCTCGTTAACAATATTATAAAAATCGGTGTACAAATGTGTACTTTGTCAAAGGTAAATTTCGAAAAGAGCAGCAGCTAGGATTTTGGTAAATATCATTTTAAAGTTACCAAAGGGTCCCGAACAAGAAACTGCAATCAGTTTTTGGCGGCATTTTTATGCGACTTTAACCTTGTTCAGGCACACCGTGCAGATTTCGCATTATATTAATTTTCATTTTGTTCATCAAAGATCTACGCAAGTGATAAGTTTAAAAGCAAATGAAGCAAACCGCATATTAAAAATAACCATCCTATAGATCTTATCAATTTTACAGATTTTTGTTTACGGAAAATATGTAATTTTTAAAACTAGGTTACCTATTTGACATGGAGATGTCAAAATTCAAAATTCTTGTACAAAATTAAGTCTATTAATAGACATAATTATGAATAACATAAAAATCGTATTTTACACATTTATTTGGTAAGTTTTGGTAAGTTCATTATTTTTTATTCGAGCTTATTAATTATAAAAGCTGTCCTCATCAAGTAACAAAAATAGAAGAGGGTGACCATTTAGAATATTTTTTTTAACAAAAAAGAAAATCGTTTTAATATTTAAATAGGTACTTATTTATAATAGTACCAGTAATCATTCATTCATTTAGCTGTTAAAATAGCTATAGCTATATACAGGGTGTTTCTTTTAACTTGAGACAGCTCAATATCTCGAGAAATACGCATTTCACGGAAAAATGTATTAAATAAAAGGTTAATGTGACTAAAGGGGACATTATTTGGTGCTACCGCTAGCCACGCCCTACCCCTCCTTAAGGGTGAAACGGGGGTTACTTTGGAAAGTCAAATGGAATGACCCGATTTTTTTCACAGAGTTTGGTAGTACATAAAAAAATAAATAACTTTTATTTAAAACTTTTTTCAATTTATCAACAGATGGCGCTGTAATTCAAAATTTAAGAAAAATGAGTTTCCTTGTAAAATGTATTATTTGAAACGTTTGAAAAACAAAAAATAACATTAACAGCAATAGTCGGCTATGAAAACAATTTATAACAAATGTTCGAAATGTCGTCATTCCATTTCAACACATTTTTGAATGCGGGTAATGAATTCTGGCACACAACGCGCCAACATGTCGGGCGGTATCGCCGCACAGGCGTTCCTGATCCGCTCCACCATGTCCTCCAAAGTTGTAGGAATTGCAACGTAAACTTTTTCTTTCAAGTAACCCCACTGGAAGAAGTCTGGTGGCGTAAGATCAGGTGATCGAGCAGGCCAAATTACTGGACCACGTCTACCGATCCACCGCGGTGCACCGGCCATTGAACTCCCGATCCAACACCTCTCGAGCAATTGCCGAATAATGTGCAGGACAACCATCTTGCTGGTACCACATGTTTTGGAGCCGTGCTAGTGGTACATCCTCCAAAAGGTCCGTCAGATCGTTTTCTAGAAAATTCCGGTACTTTTCGCCATTTAATGCACCGTCAATAAAGAAGGGTCCGATTAATCGTTCGCTTAAGGTACCGCACCAAACGTTTACCGACCAGGGACGCTGGTGCTCCACTTGGTGTCGAAATGGAAGGACGACATTTCGAACATTTGTTATAAATTGTTTTCAGAGCCGACTATTGTTGATTTAATGTTAATTTTTGTTTTTCAAACGATTCAAATAATACATTTTACAAGGAAATCCCTTTTTCTTAAATTTTGAATTACAGCGCCATCTGTTGATAAATTGAAAAAAACTTTCAAATAAAAGTTATTCATTTTTTTATGTACTACCAAAATCTGTGAAAAAAATCGAGTCATCCCTTTTGACTTTCCAAAGTTACCCCCCGTTTCACACTTAAGGAGGGGTAGGGGGTGGCTAGCGGTAGCACCAAATAATGTCCCCTTTGGTCACATTAACCTTTTATTTAAGACATTTTTCCGTGAAATGCATATTTCTCGAGATATTGAGCTGTCTCAAGTTAAAAGAAACACCCTGTATATAGCTATATATGTATACATCAATTATATTATTATTATTATTATTATTATATTTTTGAAACATTAGAATTTTATAATTAAATAAAAAAATTTAATCATTAAAATACTGCCCTGCAGTAAAACCCCGTATCTGCAATAGTAAGTAATACGCTAAAGAAGTATCGCTAGTAGCGCCACCACTCGGCTGTTATCATCGTAACAAAAGTACAACTCTTGATAATCAGCTGTCAAACGCGTGTGCCGGAAAATGTTAAAAAAATATCGAAAAAAAAAACGTGGCACGATTTGTTGTGTTGTTGGGTGTATTTCAAGAGGAAATCCTGGGTTGAGTTTTTATCGGTTTTCCAATAAACAGTGTTTAATCCGAATGAAGAATTAAATTTCATACAGTCCCTGTAAATATAAATTGTATCTGTTAGATTATCTAATTTAATACAACACATTTTAGTAATGATTAACGTGAAAAGTGTAAACATTTCAATTCAGTAAAAATCGTCAAACAAATAAGTCGTCTAAATTTAAACAGCATTTAGCATTATTAAAACCGTTGATTAATTATATTGTGTATTATATATATATATATATATATATATATATATATATATATATATATATATATATATAATATTATGTTGCCATGAATTCGTAGGTACATTTTGTTGTTTAAAATGCAGTTGTCGGTTTTTTAGAGAACTCAAATATAAAAATGGTTGATTTTAAGGTTATGTTTGTGCAAAAACTATTTTTTACTGATTTCTTAAAAATCTCCAAACTTAAATATAAATTATATTCAGTAAAGTTATCATTTGTTAATTCTGCACCAACAATGTACCTACTTACCGAATTGGATCCTTTGGGAAAACATGAAAATGCAACGATTTAGTTCTTGAATTTTATTTACAATAAATAAAAACAAAATAATTCACCACGATCCCTTAGATAAAATACACACACTAACGTAACTATATAAGCATTTAAGCTTTGGGTTTCTTAATCAATGATATAAAGAATAATCAATCGAAATCGAGTACTAAACCAGTTTTTTAGTTTTTTCTTTGCAACGTAAAACACAAATAACGTGCGCGATTTAGCTGTGCAATTTAACAAAATTTGTCGAGTAAGACTTCTGCCTTCCTCTCTTTTGTGAAAAAACTACCTATTTATTTAAAAATGATGTAAAGTTCGTTTGCTTTAAATGTATTGTTGACAATTCTTAAATTCACGCAATGCTTTTGAACTCCACCAGATGGCGCGCGCGTTGCGAAAACCCGATACTTCTTTAGCGTATAAGGGACAAAATTATTTTGTCAAAAGATGATGTTAATTGTTCAAAACAATAAAAATGTCCTTTGTCCTTTATTACTTAAAATTGTAGATACGGGGGTTTTACTTAGCAGGGCAGTGTAGATATAGTTGTCGCCACGAATTCTTGCGTCCTGACGATATCATCGACATGCGAGTATAATGTTGTATGCGTCTTTTACATCGATGCAACGGCAACTTTACTCACGCTTATGTCTTTAAGCATTACTTCGGACGGCAGAATTTGTGGCGACGATGTACATGCACTGATAATAAAAATAATTTTGTAAGCGATTAATAAAATAATATTATTTAACTTAAATTTAAAATTGTAATGGCTATAAAAAAATGTACCACCTAAGGTACCTTTTTTATTAAATTTTCAGTGTCTTTAATAATATTGGGACAAAAACCTACGATTTGTCAAAGTAATAAGATCATTTTTATTTACAGAATAAACTTTTTTTACTGTTAATAAAATTCTTATTTACTATATGAAGCAGCAATGTCGAGCTTCTATAAAAAAAAATGTTCACCCAACAAAGTAATAGTTGTTATCATATTGTCATGGCAATAAGAAATGCTTTATGTTTATATTAAATCTTTGTCGAACTTAAAATGATTTTGTTAAATCTATAGTTGTGTGTGAATTGCGCTCACATAAAGTAATGCGCAGTTGCTATAGTAAAATTTGTTCATTTTACTATGGCATATTTGTCTTTTTTAAATTACTATCGTTGTAATTCAAATTAATTTTATTTCAGTTAGAAAATCTTTGCTAATAGCTTATGTTAAGAAAAATAACAAAAATATTTTATTGCTATGCTTTTTTAATATTTACTATTGTTTTGCAATGGTAACAAAATTTTTGTTATTTCCCTTAAAAAGAGGGGGAAAGGGCCAGCGCTCTCCTTGGTGAACCTAACTTATAATCCAGTCTGTGTTATTGATTTTACTTGTGCGAGTGAAGTGTGGTAAAATCTAGAATGATAAAAATATCAAAAAGATCACTAAGAAAATTAAAATTTCGACTTTTTTTAACAGAAATATTTAAGGTCTATTCTATAAACGAAGCAGGCTTGTTCAACAAGCCTTGTTGTTTAAAAAGTGAGTTCGTATTTTTTTTATTTTGTACATCATATAATATGAGTTAATTTTTTTGTTATAATAAATAATTAATTTTAATGCCTTGCAATTATTTAAAAAAAAACTATAGTATAGGTATAACCAACACCCAACAGTAGGTTGAAAATTTGACCATTGTTACAATGAAAATAGTTTATTGAATTAACAATTAATTTGTTCTTAAATTTACATAAATTTTATTAATATAATAAAAAAAGTTTTATTTTAAACGAAAAGGGATTTGTAAAATTTACAATATTTTTATGAATAATAACATTAGGGTTTTATTAATACTACAAAACGTTTTTGTAAACGGTATAGAACTGTTTTTTTTTGGACAAATAATAATACCTATATTTATCAATGCGTTTCTGCATCTGGAAGAGTGTTATTTTTATAAACATAACGTAAACTTACTTTATAATTAATACAAATGCTATTACTGAAAGCAGCGTTTGTAGAACAATAATTTTTATAAAAATGATCTTTTTGCCGTAACAAAAGCAATTATTGGACGAATAGGGATCTTTACTTTATTAAGACAAACTACTTTTTTTGTTATATTTATTAAAAAAAATTCTGAGTGTACCTATTTCTTAGTTTGTTTGAAGCAAGCGTTCAAGCATTCGACTTGTACGTGTTCGCCCAGCAATGGCCCGCTACGACCTGCTCCTTTTGGAAATCCCGACGATTCACGAACGACTGCAACTACCCGAGCCTTCAAGTGTGGACAGTCCACGGAATTTGGCCTTCGAATTGGAATAACAACCACCCGAGCAGCTGCAACCAAGAGCAACCCTTCTCCGCGTCAGAGTTGAAACCGATTCTAACCAAAATGCAGAACCAGTGGACGGATGTGCAGGCGCATAAAAACCAGTACAGCTTTTGGGAGCACGAGTGGGCGAGACACGGGACTTGCGCGTTGGAAGAACCAAACATGGATTCGCTCGTGAAATATTTCAGCAAAGGCCTGGAACTGCAACAACAATATTTTTTGAGAAATATGTTAAGGGGGTACGACATAAATCCCTCCAACGAACAGTTGTACCGTTATCGAGATGTTTACGAGGCCATTACTAAGGAAACGAGAAGAACTCCCAAGATAGTCTGCCAAAATAAAGGAGGCACTTCTTATTTAGGGGAAATAAGGCTTTGCTTTAGTAAAACCTTCAAATTAATCGATTGTTCAGACAATAATACCAATTGTAACGATGATATTTCGTATTTGGACACTCACATTACATTTTTGGATTAAAAAAATGTTTTATTTTACATACTTTTTAATAAAAAAACAACACATATTCCTATAATAAAACTGAGACCTACAATAGTGGACCCTGAGGCGTGAATAACATTAGGTTTAACATCTTCAACTTCGTCTCCTTTTCTGGTGTCTCCCCAATTGTCCAAATAAAACACTTCATTTTTGCAGTTTGGTCTCCTGGTACAGTGTTGCACTTGTAAATTTTGGTCCAAACAAATGTGAATTTCGTATAAATATTCGTTATTAAGGCACCTAACATTCGGAATGCCGCCAGTCGCTGATCTGACGGCATCGGATATTTTATTCACAGGCACAGGTTGTTGGTTGTTCGGTTTGATATTGCTACGCGTTAGAATTTTCTCTATATCATACTGTCTATTCAATTCCAAGCTCTTCTTAAAGTACCCAAACACGGAGTCCATTCCAGGGATATGGTCGCTACATCTTCCATGCTTATCCCACTCGTGCCGCCAAAACCTCGCGTTATCATTATACACCGATGGCCAAAAATTACTCAAATCGTTTTTTATGGACTGGATCTTCGAGGTTTCGAACTTTTCCGTCCCCGAACACTGCTCGCTTTGGTAGTTGCGATTCGACGGCCACACACCGTGTATCGTCCATTTGCCCCTTACCGGGAGGTTACAGTTTCTGTTGGGGTTTTTGCTTTTCAAGTTTTTGCACGCTGTCTGGGGCCATAGCTGCACAAAAGCTATGTAGTCCCATGCTGCTGTTAATTGGTACGTGCTAAAAAAAGAACCAACTAATATTTTTTGTTTTTATATTTAGGTATGTGTAATTATAGATAGTTTTAAGGACCTTTTTAGATGGTTCAAAGATATTTTTATTAACTGGCCTTTTACCTAGCCACCGTACTTAAGTTTCAAGTGTACTCCACAATCCACGCAACAAGGTCTGTTCTATCTCGTTTCGCGCATACTAAAAATCACTGCAACAGTGCACAGAATCTAACGGAGGCCATGTTTATGTTGTTTACAATTCTTGTGCTTTGGGTATGTTCTGTTTATATAGGTCGAATAAACTGTCAAATTGGTACCTTGACATTTGAATACAAATACAATACAAATAATTGAGCTTATCAGTCAGTTTAACGTAAACTTGGTCTTGAATACAATAATATTGTATTGTAAATAACGACCTTTAGGTATACACTAAAAATACATAAGGGCGATTCCATGATAACTAACGGGACATGCAAAAAAACAAAATGTTTTCGGCCATTTCAAGCGCGCGAAACGCACGAATTTCAAAACTGTTTTTATAAAAAAAATTGTAGATTATTTATTATATAATATTTTCGCATCAAAATTGTCAAAAATATTCTTCTTTTATTAGGTTATACATTAAATAAAAAAAAACGCAAGAAATCATTTATGAAAGTAGATATAATTTTAAAAATTGAAAGGTGTGGACGGGACAAAAAAAGATTTATCTTGTCCCGTCCACCCCTGTCAATTATTGAAATTATCTCTACTTTTATAAAATATTTCTTGCCATTTTTTTTATTTAATGTATAGCCTAATAATAGAAGAATATATTTGACAATTTTGATGCAAAAATAATATAATAAATTACCTACAATTTTTTTTATAAAAACAGTTTTGTGATTTGTCCCGTCCATCCGCTTGAAATGGCCGTTTTATGAAATTTTTTGAAGATGTGTTGTTCCTATACGCTAAAGAAGTATCGGGTTTTCGCAACGCGCGTGTTACGGACGCCGACCCTGCAGCCGGTACAGCGACCTAAGGAAATATCATATAATATTAAACAAAATCAAGCTACATCCGTTAAGACATAAAAACCCGTGTAATTTACTTTTCGCAATTCTGCAAAATAATCATTTTGTGCTTTTTTCCTTTTTATAAAATTTATTTTTGATCAGTGTTGATTGAATCGTCAAATCATTAACTTGTTAACTTCTTCTTCAATAAATATTTGGTGTACATAAAAACTTGTGTTTTCATCCAAAATATTTAACTGGCGCTGTGAACAGGATTGCCAAAACGTATATCAACGGTTCGTTTTACGATTTATTTGGAAATCCGGACCAAGAACGAAGAACGTTAAAGACGCAAGAAAAATCAAGAAGCTTATCGACAGAAAGACCTGATCAGACCAAATTCTTCATCGAAGTCAATTTTTGAACATTCTTCCCGGAATTTGCTGCCAAGTCTGCTGTTTCAACGTTATGTGGTATTCCCTCATTTTCCTTCCGTAAGTACCTCTTGGTTTCCCCTTGTTCAAAATCAATCAATCACACTCACTTAATAAAAATAAGAAAAATAAAAAATTAATTTATATTCAAGCACGTTGGTTAATAATTTATATTTAGGTATTGCATACATTTTAATATTAAATTAAAAACTTTATTGCTTATATTTTATTATTAAATTTAAATTTAAGCACAGTTAATAAATAGACAAATTTATTAATTAATTAATAATAATAATTTATAATTAATAGCAAATTCACCCCGACTACCATATTTCGACATCCCCGACTTAAAATTACGAGTTTTAATTGATACTGGAGCTACGGATTCAATAATAACCCCTCAAGCTGCCGCAAAATTCTCCAAACAATATTTTTTTGAAGAACCTTTTACTATTCGATCTCTAACGAAAACATACTCCGATAATATAAATTTACGTTATCCCATTTTACAACATTTTGGCATAAATTTTCCTATGAATTTTCATGTAATAAATTGGCATACTCAATATGATGTCCTTCTATCATCCCACGACTTAGGACAGTTTAAAAGTAATATAGACTATCAAACAAACACATTAACTATCGGTCCAATTTTAATCAAATTTAAATACTTCAATCCCAAAATAACAAAAATCCCGGTGTCCATTTCTGACGGTGATGTTTTACTTCCCTCGATACTTAATAATAATCACACAATTGTTATTCCCCAATCAATTCATACCGCTTTTAACGGCTATGTATCTGTCCCTTATATTGATGTGAATTTTCATAACATTATCCCTGTTCAACCCTTACATAATTTTGATATCGGTAATATTCCCCAAGAAAAAACTCCATTAAATGTAAATAATTTAAGACTCGATCACCTTAATTCCGAAGAAAAAGAAAAAATTATAAAACTATGTAAAGATTTTTCGGGAATCTTTTATAATGAAAACCAATTGCTTTCGGCAACTACGACAATTAAGCATAAAATCCCCACTACCGATGACATACCGGTTTACTCAAAAACTTTCAGACACCCCCCGGTAATACAAAAAGAAATTTCTTCTCAAATTCAAAAACTACTCGATAATGAAATAATTCGACCTTCCATATCACCATATTCCAGTCCAGTTTGGATTGTACCCAAAAAATTAGATGCTTCAGGCACAAAGAAATATAGACTGGTAATAGACTATCGAACTTTAAATTCAAAAACTACAGAAGACAAATATCCCTTACCCCGAATAGATGAAATTCTTGACAACCTAGGTCGATGCACATACTTTTCTTGCCTAGACCTTGCACAAGGTTTCCACCAAATTCCGATGTCTGAAGAATCGATTAGCAAAACTGCTTTCTCCGTGCCAAATGGTCATTTCGAGTATCTCCGAATGCCGTTCGGACTCAAAAATGCCCCGGCAACGTTTCAGAGAATGATGGACGAAATTCTAAAATCTCATATTTACAAACGATGCTTTGTATATATGGACGATGTCATCGTCTTCTCTCGATCTCTTCAAGAACATATTAATGACCTTAAATTAATTTTCTCTTGTTTAAAATCCGCAAATTTAAAGGTACAACTCGACAAAAGCGAGTTTCTTTCAAAAAAAGTTGAATTTTTAGGACACATTGTAACTGATAAAGGCCTTCAGCCAAATCCAAAGAAAATAGCTGCTATTGTAAATTTTCCCATACCTAAATCTATTAAAGAAATTAAATCTTTTCTTGGTTTAATAGGCTACTACAGACGTTTTATTCCAAATTTTGCAAAAATTGTCTATCCAATTAATAAATGTACAAGAAAAGGAGAAAAAATCAATATTCATGATCCACGTTATATTTCTGCTTTTGAACAGTGCAAAAACCTAATAACCCATTCTCCAATCCTACAATATCCCGATTTTAACAAAACATTCACCTTGACAACCGACGCATCCGATATTGCCATAGGTTCAGTTTTATCCCAAGAGTTAAAACCAGTTGCTTTTTATTCCCGAACACTAAATTCTGCAGAACGAAACTATTCCACGATTGAAAAGGAACTACTAGCTATAGTTGCCTCGACAAAATTTTTTCGGCCCTACCTTTTTGGACAAAAATTTAATATCGAAACCGATCATAACCCCCTCGTTTGGCTCAGTAGTTTAAAGACACCCAATTCCCGTTTAATTCGATGGAAAATAAAATTAGACGAATTTGACTACAACATTTCCTATAAAAAAGGTAAGGAAAATATTGTCGCTGACGCACTCTCTCGTGTTGAGATTAACGTTCACAATTCTGACTCAGATAATGAATCACTAATGGTTAACGTAGATCTTGATGAAATTGTCACTGTCCATGCCCCTGCCGATTATGATCCCCAAGCACCTAAATCTGTAATTTCCGGAAAATCTACCGTCCACTCTCAAAAAGAAAATATTTCCTGTACTTTACCCATTTCGGAGGAATGTATAAACAAATTTCAAAACCAAATTTTTGTACGTATAGGAACATTACAGTCTCATTCAGTCACTAATCGATTTAATAAAAATATTCATTTAATTACTCTTGTTTCAAATAATTTAGAAAAACATTTTTCATCAACATTAAAACATATCATAGACCCTCAAAAGACGTACTATATTTATCTTTATGACAGAGAACTACGTCCTATTCTTGAAAACATTCTTTCATCTTTATTTAATACAACACTAAAAATTATTCTTTGTCAGTCTAAAGTTCAAGATGTTCCAGAAATTGAAAATCATTTGGAAATTGTTAATGACTATCACAATGCTAATCATAACGGAATCAACGAAACGTACGAACATTTGCGTAGAAAATATTACTGGCCAAATATGAAAAATTTAATAACTTCAATAATAAATAAATGTGAAATCTGTTTAACATCCAAATACGAAAGAAATCCTATAAAAACACCATTTAAAGGTCCTTTACTTCCTTCTCTCCCTTTTAAAACACTTCATATTGACATATTTAGCTATTTGAGACATAAATTTTTGACAATCATTGACCCCTTTACAAAATACGCCCAAGCTTATCACGTAGAAAATACAACTTCAATCCATATCCTCTCCAAATTAAGACACTATTTCGCACACCACAATTTTCCCAAAAATGTTGTTTTCGATCAAGGTCCCGAGTTTAAAAATAAAGTAGTTAACGAATTTTTTAATCTACATCAAATTAACATTCACTATACATCCAGATCTAACTCCTCATCCAACTCCCCTATCGAACGCCTACATTCCACCATAATCGAAAAATTACGTGTTTTAGAACCCTCTGAAACAAATATTATAGAACGTATGATATCTGCCATTACTATTTACAACCAATGCATACATTCAGCTACAGGTTTTTCTCCATTTTCCCTAATATACGGACCATACGAACATGAGATACTGTTTGACAATAATCTGACAATTTATGAAAAATATAATCAAGACAGAAAAAACGAAATTCTGCCATTTATAAAACATGTTTACACAAAGCAAAAAACAAAAGCCGATAATAACCTTGCCAAAATTAACGAAACCAGAACAGATCAGCCCACAATTAATTCTGACACTCCCGTATATGTTTGTACAGCTAGAAGATCTAAACACGAAAAACCTTACAGAAAAGAACTATTAAAAAATCAAGACAACGAAAATAAAGATATCATTTATACAGTACACCCTAAAATCAAAATAGAGACAAAAAATAATGTTAGAAAAATTAAACGTCCCCGCAAATAAACAAAATTTCTTGTTACAGCTACATCCTTGCTTACTCGTGTGTGCCTAATAATGGGTTTTATCCTTATGATTCCGGAACCCAACAAGAATTTTCACATTTCCATAGATTCACTGTTTCCATTAACCTTCATAACATTCAAAAAAGTCTAAATTCAATGCCCTTCATGAATAATGAAACACCTTTAAGCAGAATTTACAATATAAAACTTAAAGAAGCAATTAATAATTTTCATAAATTAACATTTTTTCGACAAAAAAGAGGACTTGCTAATTTTTTGGGGTCTGCTATTAAATTTATTACGGGCAATCCAGACAATGACGACCTAGAAATAATCAATGACAATATAAAATCAATTTCGGATAAAACAGACGAACAATCGATAAAAATTAATAAACTTATTTCAAATGCACAACATATTCAAGAAAGATTTCATTTAATAATTGACAATTTTAATAGTAACAATAAACAACTGGAAAAATATTTACGCAATATACAAAATGATTTAGGAATTCATGAAGCACAAATTAATATCGCTAATATCGAACACGTAAATGATTTTTTATTAATGCTTTTACGTACAATAACATTTTCAAAATTAAATTTAACAAATTTAGAACTATTTTCTGCCGATGAAATTACAAGATTAGAAATAGAATTAGAAAAATTTTACGATACCAATCAAATTATTTCAACTAATCTGCTTGAACACTGTCAAACTATTCTAATTCACACTAACTATAAAATTATATTAATTTTGAAAATTCCAATCCTTAAAGTCAAATCCTACCCGCTAATCAAAGTTTTCCCAATACCTAATGAAGACAAAACCCTTATCCTACCACCAACTTCATGGAACTCCCACAACGATTGGTTCGAGATCTGTCAGCAGATTTCAATAAGACATTTTTTCTGCAATAAGAAAATCACCAGCAACTGTTCCATAACGAATCCTCACCGATGCCCAACAGCTAAAGCCGAATCCGAGATTGAATACGATTTACCAGATGGAAAAATAGTGTACTCCCCAACGAAGACATTCCGGTGTAACCAATCCATAACAGTCGATTGCTACACGATCCAATGTACCGATAAAGAAGAAGACGTCACACCTGAATTTTACACACACAATTTGCCTTCGGCAAGAAACAAACTTATTTTACAGAAAATGGACATCCCGACCGGATTCGACATAACACCAATCCAACCCCTTCATTTGCACCCAGTTGCCACCTACATCAGTTGGAGCATATCGACATCATGTCTTCTTTTTATTTTGGCCTTCATCTACATTATGGTTAAGAAAAAGAAGAGGATCCACCACTTTCTAAATCGCCCCAGAGTTACAAGAGAAACCCTAGAGCTCTTTCTTAAGGAGGGAGGTGTTACGGACGCCGACCCTGCAGCCGGTACAGCGACCTAAGGAAATATCATATAATATTAAACAAAATCAAGCTACATCCGTTAAGACATAAAAACCCGTGTAATTTACTTTTCGCAATTCTGCAAAATAATCATTTTGTGCTTTTTTCCTTTTTATAAAATTTATTTTTGATCAGTGTTGATTGAATCGTCAAATCATTAACTTGTTAACTTCTTCTTCAATAAATATTTGGTGTACATAAAAACTTGTGTTTTCATCCAAAATATTTAACTCGCGCGACATCTGGTGGACTTCGATAGCATTGCGTAAATTTAAGAATTGTCAACAATACATTTAAAGCACAGATTATACATCATTTTTAAATAAATAGGTAGTTTTTTTCACAAAAGAGGGGAAGGCAGAAGTCAAATTTTGTTTAATACGCTAAAGAAGTATCGCTAGTAGCGCCACCACTCGGCTTTTATCATCGTAACAAAAATAGAACTTTTAATAATCAGCTGTCAAACGCTTAGGTTACAAACGAGTGTTTTTGAGAATAAAGCCGGAAAATGTTAAAAATTTCGTAAAAAACCGTAGATCGATTTGTTGTGTTGTTGGGTGTATTTCTAGAGGAAATCCTGGGTTGAGTTTTTACCGGTTTTTTTGTTTTTTGTACTCGATTTCGATTGATTACTCCTGTTTTTAATTGTAAATAAAATTTAAGAACTAAATCATTGCATTTTCATGTTTTGCCAAAGGATCTAATTCGGTAAGTGCATTTGTTGGTGCAGAATTAACTAATGATAACTTTACCTAATATAATTTATATTTAGGTTTGGACATTTTTAAGAAATTGGTAAAAAATAATTTTTGCACAAACATAACCTTAAAATCAACGATTTTTATATTTGAGTTCTCTAAAAAACGCAGACAACTGCATTTTAAACAACAAAATATACATACGAATTCATGGCAACATAAAATTATATATAATAAATAATATAATGGTATTTTACAGTTGAGTGGAGACTTTAAAGAATTCTTAATCAACGCTTTTAATAATGCTAAATGCTGTTTAAATTTAGACGACTTATTTATTCGACGATTTTTACTAAAGTGTGTATTTATTGTATCTAATAGGTACAATTTATATTTACAGAGACTGTATGCAATTTATTTCTTCATTCAGATTAACACTGTTTATTGGAAAACCGGTAAAAACTCAACCCAGGATTTCGAAATACACCCAACAACACAACAAATAGTGCCACGGTTTTTTTCCGATATTTTTCAACATTTTCCGGCTTTATTCTCAAAAACACTCGTTTGTAACATAAGCGTTTGACAGCTAATTATTAAAAGTTCTACTTTTGTTACGATGATAACAGCCGAGTGGTGGCGCTACTAGCGATACTTCTTTAGTGTATAATAATAATTTTATGCCAGTCCTCAGCAATAAAATTAAGTAAGTAATAATAACTATTATAAAATTATTATTACCTATAGGTATAGGTATATATATATGAACAACACATCTTTAAAATTTTCATAAAACATTTTGTCTTGTTTTTGTTTGTCCCGTTATTTATCATGGAATCGCCCATACAGGGTGTCCTGAAATTAGTGCACCATACTTTAACAGCAGATTCTACATGCTAAAATAAGAAAAAAAGTCCCTATAAACATAGGTCAAGAAATGCCTCTTAAGGGAGCTACATATTTATAGGGACTTTTTTTCTTATTTTTGCACGTAGAATCTGCTGTTAAAGTATGGTGCACTAATTTCGGAACACCCTGTATATTGTATTATTTTACCTATGATATAAAATAGACCTGTACATGTTTTATTCACAGGTTTGATAGGTATCATAAATTAGCATGTTTGTTTACCTTGTATTTATAAAACTTTATACTTAGGTAGGTACCTATACTAATAAAAATATATTTGTTTAAAACTGTCGTTTTTTCCAAAAATACTGAAATACCTATTTAGGCGACGGCAAGGAGAATTTGTAAACGCTGGTAAATATATTGAACCATAGAACTTCCAAATAAATATTGTCTAAATGGCTTTGTATTGTCAATTAACTTTATAATAACAAAAAACAAAAAAGCATATAGATATAGTACAATTTACAGATTGACCAAGGTTTAAAATGCAATTAAAGATAATAAAAATATCACTTACCAGCTAATTAACAATAATACTGATAAAATTTTCATATTAAACACTGGTATCAGCTGTTTAACATTTTTTTAAGAAATGGAAGAGGCAGAGATTCTTTTTGCTAGCACCTTTGAACTCTATTGTAGACCACAAACATGTTATTACAGGATTTTCTCACTCCATATGTTATTGTTTTGATAGTAAATTCATAGATGACTGCATAGAGGAAGAGATAGGAATCATTTTTTTTCAATATAACGACATCTATGATCTAATAGTAACAATAATTCGTAATTTTAAGGATTTTAATACTATACTCTATGATTTGTATTCTGTAAGGGGGATTATTTTTTCTTGCATCTTTGGACGCCATTGTAAACATGTTATTACAGGTTTTGCTAGTGATAGCATAGAAGAAGAGATAGATTTTTTTTCAATATAACGACATCTATGATCTAATAGTGGGATTATGAGTACGTAACTTTAAAACTAACTTGAATTCTAGGAATTTGTATTCTGTAATGCATTACAGAATACAAATTCCTAGAATAACAGTTATCGCACTTTATTGTCGTTTCAGCGGTATTCTAATACCAAAATAGGTTAACAACAAAATGTAAAACAGCTGATGTCAAAAAAATTTTTGATGAAAAATTACAATAAAATGGAAAGATCGCAATATTTTTGTATTGTAATTCTGGTTCTGCTACAAACAAGGTAAATAAGTTTTACTGGAGGTCAGTGCCCTGGCTTATCATGTTATTTTGTTGGTTTTAGTTTTTGCCAAGAATTCAACAATGACAATGAACTGGAGAGCAACGACTTTGACTGGGATTATTTAGTCTACTCGCAAAGATGGCCCATCACAGGATGTGCGGAATGGGAGGAGAAAAATAAAGCCAACACATGCAACCTGCCGAGCAACAATTCCATATGGACAGTGCACGGGCTGTGGCCCAACAAAATCGGCAAGGAAGGCCCTTTCAACTGCCCATCGGCCATACACTTTGACCCTACGCAGTTGGAACCAATCATGGACGAGTTGAAGGCCAGATGGGTTAACATCGAAGCCAATACCAACGCGAATTCGTTTTGGAAGCACGAGTGGGACAAGCACGGCACTTGCGCGTCCCAGATACCGCAATTGAACAGTATTGTGAACTACTTTAGCCAAGGGTTGGAGTTGAATTTAAACTACGACATCCCCAGCATTCTATCTCAGGGTGGTATCGTACCCAAGGAAACTGGCTACAATGTCCATGATATTAACAAGGCTATAATGTCGACTTTGAATAAAAGGCCTGTTATAGAATGCGAGGTGGATAGGAGAACCAAAGAAGTCTTACTCAACGAAATTAGAATTTGCTTTAATAAATCCTTGGAATTGGTTGATTGCATGCCTCAACATCCCATACATTTTAATGATTCTGGGGATATGTTGACTAATTGTAAACTCGATAAACCTGTTATGTATTATTCTGAGCTGCCCTCATATTATGCAGACTTTTACAATGATTTTACATTTTACGAGGAGTATGACAAAAAATTAAAAATACATCAACTACAGAGACATTACAAGTTCAGAGAGGACTTGCTGGATCTGTACAAGTTTGTTAAACTCTTGATATGGCTCTCCATATAAGTAAATAAAATGTAATTCTGTTTGTTTAAGAGGAAAGGATTGGTAAGTTATTTTGTGTTTTGCTGGCAAAATATTAAAATAAATAAATTGTTCTGTATCGCGGCGTAAACAAAGG
The DNA here is from genome assembly GCA_921294245.1 of Brassicogethes aeneus. Classification (NCBI taxonomy): domain Eukaryota; kingdom Metazoa; phylum Arthropoda; class Insecta; order Coleoptera; family Nitidulidae; genus Brassicogethes; species Brassicogethes aeneus. Next base: position 52,242,826 of record OV121135.1, read on the forward strand.
TAATATGATCCACTCAAAAATCCCACTTTGACATTTGAATAAAAATAATTGGGGTGATCCACAATGGATTGTGGGGTGATCCATCTGTCAGTTGACTGTAAATTATTACACAAAAAATACATATTTTATTTTATGAAAATATGATGAAATTCGATAGATAACCTCAATTAATTATATCCAAATGTCTAGGTCTTAGTAAATTTTCGACATAAATAAATATAATGCACTATTTTAAGGATTTTAGTTGCAAAAAAACTAACCTTTCACCAAAATACATGTATGTTCAACAAACTTTGCTTACAACTGTCAAAAAACTTTGCTTGAAACTGTCAAAAAACCCTGCTGTCACTCTTTCTAAGGTGACATTGTTGCCAGTCATTTTAACGTCGCCAATTGACAGCATCATAAAAAAATATCGTCGATAAAAGTAAAAATCATGTTTTTTTGTTTTTTAACTTTTTCATTAAAAAATTCTTTTCAAGATAACTGAGGTTTATAAAACCTGATTGGTAGATAAAGGAACAATCGCCAATTAACTCAGTTATAACTATAGACATGGAATCCACACCAAACTTATTTCACTTTATAATGACATTAAATAGACAAGTTCTGCGCACGCAGAATTTTTATTGAAGTTTGCTAAAAAAATTTAGTTTTTCAGCGCTAATTAAGAGTATTCAAATTAAAGTGGTGCAATTCATAACTAACTAAATTTTATCGGTAAATTTTAAAATATATTTAAAAAGTCTTAGAATTACAGATTTCATACCATTTTAAATTTTTATTATTCTCTTAACTAAAATTTTGAAATTTGTCGATAAACTTTAGTAAATTATGAATTGACAACGCTGAAACTGCCTTTCAATGGTGTAAACAAAAATGTAAAGCCGCGATACGAAACATTTAAGTGAATCCTTTTTTTTTAACAATTAACTTGTAATTAAGAGTCGAATATTGGCCAATCCTTTTCCCGATCTAAAATGTTATTAAAGGCAAAATTTCCACCACCGAAAAAATTGTTTACTTACCTAATCTTTTTAAAATTTTACTTATTTATTATTATCTTTTTTCTTTCCAATAAAGGTATTCTTCTTTTAATGAATAATAAAAAAATTAAAAATAAAAACAAAAATCTAATAATTTTGCAATTAAAAAAATTAAAACCTATGTTTTATAATGGGATAGAGATTATTTTTCGAGGTTTTTAACTGTTTGATGAGCTTAAGAGCAAAATTGAGTTTTCTGTCATCTGACATCAAGTACTTTGACAGATAATCAGTTGAAAATCCCTAAAACAATTTCCATCCCATTATTAAATTTATATGGTTTAAAGCAAATAATTAATCTAAAAATAATTTCAAAGTTTTTAGATTTTTTAATTTGCTTAATTAAAAATAATGAAAAAAGAGCTAAAAAACAATTTTTTAAATATTTAATTTTAAAATGTTAAAAAGATTTTAATTTTGTCAAAGGAAAACTAAACTTTGCACCCCTGTAATTTGATAACCAAAGGTAATGAAGCAAAATCCTTTACAGGAATTATAGTTAATAACTAGTATTGCAATTTAGTAAAATTTGAAGAGGATTGGGTTGGTAAAATTTTCGCCCCGTGTATCATAACAACGTATATTTTGCCCTTTAAAAAAATTGACGTGGCCTCTTCACTTTTTGATGTAAATATACTTAATTGTACTGAACTAGCAGTAATTAGGATACCTACTCAACTTTTAAATAGCTAATTTTATTTTAAACATCGCCCAAAGGCAATTTAGGTGTTGTAGAATGTTGCAGTTTATGTGTAAATCATTTTAATATTATTGTAATTATGATTATAATCAAACAACAAGAGTAGGTAATCGTTTACTGTCTTTGCACTTTTCCGCCCGTTGCGAACCAGTGGAAAACACTTTCCGCCCGTTTGTCATGAAAATAGTAGTGAGAAAACAAACCTTTTTCGTTTGTGCACAAATAGAGAACCCCTTTAAATAATAGGTACCTACTAAGGCCTAATGTTAAGGAATTTAAAATGTTATTTTTTAGTATGAATTTTGTTATAATTATTGTATCCTAAGGAAAATGAGGGTTGGTAATACTAAATTAAATTTTAGTGTGTTTTTCTAGTTTTTTTTTTATTTTTTTAGTAAAATGTTATTATTATATAAATGATCAATTTCTTTCAAAAAAATTTATTGGGTTATTACTAATTATTATTACTAATTAATTACTAAACCTCATTGTTTTAACTTCAGAAAGGTTGTAGAATTGTAGATCTTTGGAAAATATTATTTTCTTTAATAATTTAAAATAAAAAAAATCGTAAAATTGTTTTTATTATTTAAGGAGAACTACTTCTACAATAAAAGATTATTGAAATTAAAAAATAGTTTTTATTATTAGTTAACCTCACAAAAAAGCAATACACTTAATAGGTAATAAAATTTTATTTTAAACAGAAGCAGTACTTTATGGTCTAGATTAGTCCTTCTCAGGGTAAGAATATAAGAAAAAGTATCACTTACAATATTTTAAATAAAGCATCACACACCTGTTTTTGGGTATTACTGCACTCTTACAGCCAACAATTTTTAAGTTTTTGTTACAATTAAAGTTGCAGTGGGTGCTAAACCTGCAACATACAAATAAAAATACGCTTAGACCATACAGCTAAATTATGGACAATTTAATCAAATTCGTGTTTAGTTTTTATTTAATCAATAATCATCATGTTTATAAGCTCAAAATTTTAAACGTTTGGGAAATTTTGTAAATTTAAAAAACTGTAAATTTCAAACATTTTAAAATTATAATATATAAATTATATAAATATCAAGTAGGATTTTTAAAATTAATATTCCTTAAGGAATATTAATATTCCTTAAGGAAAATTTTCGTATCTACTCTATAAGTAAATATATTTTAAATTATATATGGGTCATTCCACCAAATATTTTTCTATACATCATAATAAGATTTGAGCTCTTAATATTAAGTAGTTTTCTAGTAATGATTTTTAGAATTTTAACATTTTAATTATTTCATTTTAACGATTTTTAGAATTTTAACAATACCTATAAATAATGTTTTATAAAAATACAAGTAGGACTGTTTTTTTGTAAAAAATTCTTAGCTTTTAATGAAAATATTCATTATTTATTATTAAAGTGATAAAAGCGATTTTTCAGGCTTTCCGGCAATTTTTATTTTAAATTTCACATATTTTTGGAAAGCTGAGTATTTTTTAAATAAAATATGTCATTTTCACGATAAGGTTATTTTTCGTATAGATGCAATTAAATACGTTAAAGAAGTATCGGGCTTTCGCAACGCGCGCGCCATCTGGTGGACTGCAAAAGCATTGCGTGAATTTAAGAATTGTCAACTATTGTTGACAATTCTTAAAGCATACGAACTGTACATCATTTTTAAATAAATACGTAGTTTTTAGAGGAAGGCAGAAGTCTTACTCGACAAATTTTGTTCAATTGCACAGCTAAATCGCGAACATTATTTGTGTATTAACGTTTCAAGGAAAAAACTAAAAAACCGGTTTAGTACTCGATTTCGATTGATTATTCTTTATATCATTGATTAAGAAACTCAACGCTTAAATGCTTATATAGTTACGTTAGTGTGTGTATTTTATCTAAGGGATCACGGTGAATTATTGTGTTTTTAATTGTAAATAAATTTTTTGCAAAATTGTTGCATTTTCATGTTATGCCAAAGGATCCAATTCGGTAAGGACATTCGTTGGTGCAGAATTAACTAATGATACCTTTCCTAATATAATTTATATTATTAGTTTGGACATTTTAAAGAAATTAGTACAAAATAAATTTTGCACAAACATAACCTTAAAATCAACCATTTTTATATTTGAGTTCTCTAAAAAACGCCGACAACTGCATTTTAACCCTTTAAGTGGCAGAAGAAATTTTCTTTGAAACACATTTTTTTTTTATTTAAGATAATTTATATGGATCCCAGGATGCTTGAAAAAATATACAAAAAAATCTACCCCCTCCCTTTTTCTCAGAATAGGGTGGTTAGTATAGTGATCTTGGTTACTTCAAGAAAACAAGATGTAGTATAATTTCTAAAATCATTTTATTGACCACTTTTATCAAAAAATATATTGTTGGCAGAAACTCATTATTTATTCAAGGGAAATTGACTTAAAAAACGTTAGGCATGATGTTATAGTTATTATTCATAGCAGAAGTACGGTTGGGTGTTCAAATATTTGGCGCCACATTTAATCACGAGGGTGGTCAGTATAGTGACTCTGCCACTGTGACCGGTAGACTCGAGACGATTTCAGTTGGAGTTCAGGTAGTATCAAAATATTATCTAAGCCGTTGATATTAGGTGAAATAAGAATTTTACATTTTGATAATTATAGTTCTGGGGTGTAAGAAAAATTATAAGTAACTTGTAATGAGGAAAAATAGTACCAGAAAAATTTGGTATACCTAACCTATATTTTCTGAAAAAATAAATAGTTGCCCTTTATGAGGCCCAAAACACCCAATACTTTAAATATTTTGTCTTAATTTTGCAACTGAGATACAAAGAAACATATTGAAAGTTTTTAATGTTATTTACAAAATAATAAAATAGCATTTACTCACCTAAATATGTTCACAAATATCACTTTGCACATTCAAAGAAAAAAGTAATGTTTGTAAAGTATCGATGGTTAGTTAAGTGACCACTTTTTCAAAATACGTCATGCGTAGCGGACGTTGGTTAACTAAGTGTATTTGCAGGCCTTTAGGCATGATGTTATAGTTATTATTGATAGCAGAAGAACGGTTGGGTGTTCAAATATTTGGCGCCACATTTAATCACGAGGGTGGTCAGTATAGTGACTCTGCCACTTAAAGGGTTAAACAACAAAATATACCTACGAATTCATGGCAACCTAATATTACATATAATACATAATATAATGGTATTTTACCGTTAAGTGGAGTCTAAAAAAATTCTTAATCAACGCTTTTAATAATGCTAAATGCTGTTTAAATATAGACGACTTATTTGTTTGACGATTATTACTGAATTGAAATGTTTACACGTTTCACGTTAATCATTACTAAAATGTGTATATATTAGACTGGTTCAAAAAATCGAATATTTTTTTTTTCTTTAAAGCCCGCATTAAAATATCTTCCTAGTAGTAAAAAAAGAAGCCTGAGAAAATTGTAGCTCTTAATATTAATATTTAGAGGTCGCTCATCGTGAATTTCTATTTTACGTTTAAATAACACAGGAATTCTTTTTTCTTAACTTTGAAATTTTATAACTCGTTTTTGAGTGAACATATTGGAATGAACTCTATATATTTATGAAGAAAATTGAACGTTCTACAAAAAATGTCTCTTATAATTTTTTCGTAAATTCACTCCTTTAATAGTTATTCAAGGTTGAAATTATTCCAATATGTGCACTCAAAAAAAAGTTGTAAAATTAAAAAAAAATTCCTGTGTTATTTAAACGTTACATTTATTATATGTCTAATTTCAACCTTGAATAACTATTAAAGGAGTGAATTTACGAAAAAATTATAAGAGACATTTTTTGTAGAACGTTCAATTTTCTTCAAAAATATATAGAGTTCATTCCAATATGTTCACTCAAAAACGAGTTATAAAACTTCAAAGTTAAGAAAAAAGAATTCCTGTGTTATTTAAACGTAAAATAGAAATTCACGATGAGCGACCTCTAAATATTAATATTAAGAGCTACAATTTTCACAGGCTTCTTTTTTCACTACTAGGAAGATATTTCAATGCGGGCTTTGAAGAAAAAAAAATATTCGATTTTTTTGAACCAGTCTAGTATATATTGTATCTAATAGATACAATTTATATTTACAGGGACTGTATGAAATTTATTTCTTCATTCGGATTAACACTGTTTATTGGAAAACCTCAACCCAGGATTTCCTCTCGAAATACACCCAACAACACAACAAATCGTGCCACGGTTTTTTTTTTCGATATTTTTTCCGGCTTTATTCTCAAAAACACTCGTTTGTAACACACGCGTTTGACAGCTGATTATCAAAAGTTGTACGTCTGTTACGATGATAACAGCCGAGTGGTGGCGCTACTAGCGATACTTCTTTAGCGTATAATTGAAATTTTTTTCAAACAGTACAGGTTATGCATCTGTCAAATTAACGCCAATTTTCTCCTATTTTCTGGAAATAATATAATACCTATATTATAAAAAAAAATAGTAGGTACTGTTTGTATTTTTATAAAACATTATTTATATCCAAAAAAGTTAAAAAAACCTCAAAATTCACTACAAAAATACTTATTATTAGGAGCACAAAAAAAATCGCGGTTTTCATACCCAAAAAACAAAATTAATTTAGACAACAACATTTTGCGATTGTGCAAAATAAGTACCTACCTTGTGCGTTTCTTTTAAATTTCTAACAGAACTAGGGTTTTAAAGTGTCGAAAAAAAACGGAAAAATTGGGGGAAAACATGTTTTTTTTCAGTCCTTGGAAAAATTGTCTTTTTTTTAAATATACAATTTAAAGAAAAGTAGCAATCATTATTTTAATTATTAACATTTAATTATTAACATTATTTTAATTTAAAAAAATATCCCCTATTACAAAAACAAACCTAAACGTTGAATTAAACTACTACCAGAGCTGGTAAAGTTACTTCTGAAAAGTATCAAGTTACTTTTTTAAGATACTTTACTTTTAAGTATAAATAAAAACTATAAAATTATGAAAATTTAACAAGTTGTAGGTTAGGTAATTACTTTGAATCATTCTGGAATTCCCCCAATTTTCTCTAAGAAAATATCCAAGTTACACTGAAAAGTATCTAAGTTACTTTAAAAAGTATCTTAGTTACTTTAAAAAGTATCTTAGTTACTTTAAAGTATCTAAGTTACTTGAATGTATCTTAGTTATTTTACCGAGTAATTTGGATACTTTTTTAGATAAAAGTTACAAGATACTTTTCCAAAGTAACTTAGTTAAAGATACTTTCTGTCCAATATAAAGTATCTTAGATACTTTAAGTATCTAAGTTACTTTCAAGTACCTTTTTTTCCAGGATACTTCCAGCTCTGATTACTACTACAAAATAATAAATGATTTATAAAGTTAATGTAGTTGTCGTGCTGTAAGCATCAGAAAATTTTAAATTTTTGTATACATATTAAGGACATGACAATACAATTATCTTTAAAATTTGAAGTCGATTGACCGTCTATAACCCGAGATAAAATCAATTAAAAATTGGATAATTAATATGGATTGTATACGCTTTCTGTAGTTCTGTATCAGTTTCTTAGTTATAAAAAAACTAACTGTCAGAAGCTTTCAAAAAACTAACAGTCTTTTAATGTATTTTTGCTGAGTTTAAAAAAAAATAATTAAAAATTTTTGACCGTCCAATTGTTTATAAATAACCGTTTAACAATTTGTAAAAAGTATACATCACTAGTGTCAGATAAAAACAACTTGGCAACGATGTACGCGAGTATAGATATTATTTCCGCAGTAAATTCAAACACTGATTCAGTCTCCAATATATCTATTGGTTGAGCATAAGCGACGTTGCCGGATTAAAACTTATGAAAATATTTGAAAGTATTACGTAAAGGTAACTTCTCCAGGGTACAGTCTTGCGAATAAATTATGAATCACTTAGCTACAAGCTCGTATACTTTTACGGTGCGTATAATCTAAAAATTTTTGACAATATTGTACCACGACAACTACCTTAAATTACAAAATTTTAATTTTATAAATCTAAGTGTCAAATTATAATATTATCTTTGAATAAGCACCGAATGTTTTTTTTGCGGCCCGGTAGAATATTCTTACTAAATTAAAATAAAAGGTATAATTTTTATAATCATAATATTATGATTATAATCAGCGACGAAAATTGAATTTTTTCTCGATATCAGTGTACGTATAATATCCGTAAAAATTTGTAAATTTTTAATTTTTTCCTATTACCATTTGAATAAAATTTAAAAAATCAATTTTTCTAAAAATTTTCCAATTTTTTTTGCCGACTCATTTTTTCCAGGAATTTTAAAACGCTTAACAGAACTATATTTACATATATGTATAGTAACAAAAACGTTTATAAACATGTAAAAGAAGAGTTTTTTTTTTGCTTTTGGCAAGAACTGATAAGGTAATTAACATGAATATTTAATTGTTTATGTTTTGCAGAGTAAAAAAATAGGAAGGCCAACGAATGCCAAGCCAAAATATATATTTTTCATTAGACAAAGATGTAGACTACTAAAAATTGTTAACCAAAAAAATCGCAAAAAATCGCGAAACTTATCCCAGTCAAAAATGTAAACCTCTGAGAAAAGAAAATATTACCAATTAATATGCATCTTTAAGTTGTTTATCGCAATGGGCAATGAGCAAATTATATACATGGCGTTTAATATTTGTTAAAATGAAAAAATAAATTATATAATTAATTACCAGCATTGGTTAGTCTCAAAGTTTAATTATTTTTAAAGTTTTAAGTAAATAGAAAAAAAATTGAATTAATGCAACCTAGTTTGGACATTGGGCCCACAGTGCGTCTGCAAGGAAGTTTCACCTCACAAATTTACAATTTTATTTTAAAACTGTGCTAAAAATTTAAGTAAAAGTATTATCTCACCTAAAGTGTCCAAGGGTTTGTCGTAATCCTCGGCGGTGAAAACTTTGCGAGGGTACGACATCTGCAGCTTGAACGGTTCCATCGCGTCCTTCCTGTTGATTTCCACGTACAATCGGACGGCCGAGAGCGGTTCCTTCGCTCCGAACGTCTGCGTCAACGTGCTGCCATCTATCAGCCGTATTTGAATCTTGCACTGTTCGTAGTTGACCGGCGCGGCCGTTTTGGCCGCGACGGGCGCGTGCGCCACTGGCGCCTCGGCGACGCTGTCCGCGCTGCCGCCCGCAAATTTCGCCTTCCTTGCCAGCTTGTCCTGTTCTATTTGCTCCTTGACCCTCTGCAATTAAATTTGACGGCTAAAATGTCGTAGTTATTTTTTACCCAATTTAAAAAATAATTATATCACATGTTGAACTTTGACAGTCTGTAGTTTTGTTATTTTTTACCCAATTTAAAAAATAATTACATCAAAAGTCAGGTAATTTCATCCACTTTTAAAAAAAGTAAAAATCATAATATGCTTCAGCACCAATTTTTAAAGATAATTCACAAAATATTAAGTTTTGACAATTTGAGTTTTCTTAAAATTAAGACCAACTTTGACAGTCTGTAGTTTTGTTATTTTTTACCCAATTTAAAAAATAATTATATAAAATGTTAGATAATTTTCTACACTTTGAAAAAATGTAAATAACTTAATATGCCCAGTGCTTATTTTTAGACATTTTCCACAAAATATAAAGGCTTGTCAATTTTCGTTTAAGACAGTCTGTAGTTCTGTTATTTTTAACCAATTTAAAAAATAATTATATCAAATGTTAGATAATTTTCTACACTTTGAAAAAATGTCAATAACTTAATATGCCCAGTGCTTATTTTTAGAGATTTTCCACAAATATACAGGCTCGTCAATTTTCGTTCTCTTAAAATTACGACCAATTTTGACAGTCTGTAGTTTTGTTATTTTTTACCCAATTTAAAAAATAATTATATCAAATGTTAGATAATTTTCTACACTTTGAAAAAATGTAAATAACTTAATATGCCCAGTGCTTATTTTTAGAGATTTTCCACAAAATATACAGGCTTGTCAATTTTCGTTCTCTTAAAATTAAGACCAACTTTGACAGTCTGTACTGTTATTTTTTACCCAATTTAAAAAATAATTATATAAAATGTTAGATAATTTTCTACACTTTAAAAAAATGTAAATAACTTAATATGCCCAGTGCTTATTTTTAGAGATTTTCCACAAAATATACAGGCTTGTCAATTTTCGTTCTCTTAAAATTACGACCAACTTTGACAGTCTGTAGTTTTGTTATTTTTTACCCAATTTAAAAAATAATTATATTAAAAGTCAGGTAATTTCATTCACTTTAATAAAAAGTAAAAATCATAATATGCTTCAGTACTAATTTTTAAAAATAATTCACAAAATATAAAGTTTTGTCAATTTGAGTTCTCTTAAAATTAAGACCAACTTTGATAGTCTGTAGTTCTGTTATTTTTTACCCAATTTAAAAAATAATTAAATCAAATGTTAGATAATTTCCTACACTTAAAAAAAAATTAAATAACTTAATATGCCCAGTAATTATTTTTAGAGATTTTCCACAAAATATACAAGCTTGTCAATTTTCGTTCTCTTAAAATTACGACCAACTTTGACAGTCTGTAGTTTTGTTATTTTTTACTAGTGATGTAAAAAAAAACGTTTTTTTTTCAAATTTGAAAAAAAACGTTTAAAAAAAACATGTTTTTTTTCAGAAAAAAAACAAAACATTGTTTTTTTTTTCAAATTATAAAAAAAACTTGCACACCGTTTTTTTTTGTTTTTTAAATTATAAAAAACAGTTTTATAATAATTAAAAAAGCGTTCGTTTTTTTGTTTTATAAAAAATTTACAAAACAATGTATGACAAGTGTCGCCATTTGTTATTAACAGATCGCTTTAATCATAGAAATGATTATCTTCAATATCGATGCGCTAAAAATTAACCTGAAAACTTTTCTGTACACGATACTGACACGTCGGAGGGGCCAGAAGAATTTGACGTTGATTCTGATTATAGAGATTTTTAATTTTAAATATTCATTGACATGTAAGATTTAAATTCTGCCTATTTTTTTTTATAGATAAAAACTATTTTAGTTAAGTTTTTGTTTTAATTTTCATAGACACTCATGTATGTTTATTTTAGAAGCAAGTTTTTATTTGGTGTTTTTATTTAAAACCCTCTATTATAAATAACGATTACCCATTTTTTTTCTGCTTTAAGCTTACTCTTTTCCCTTATAATCTCTATTACGGAAAAAACAATGTTTCTGAAAAAAACAACATTTTTGAAAAAAAACAAACACTATATATCAATAAGAAATAATATAAGATAATAAATCTTTCTTTGTGTAAATGCTGTGATATTTTTAAATTATTTTATATCTACTTGTAAATAATTTATATTTGTTATTTGTTATTTAAAAAACTAACTACTACTATAGTACCTGATATGGAATCCTGTATTCTTTTAAGGTTTAATAAATAAATAAAAAATAAAAAAACTTTTTTTTTCTGCTTACATCACTATTTTTTACCCAATTTAAAAAATAATTATATTAAAAGTCAGGTAGGTGATTTCATACCCTTTTAGAAAAAGGAAAAATCATAATATACTTCAGTACTAATTTTTAAAGATAATTCACAAAATATAAAGTTTTGTCAATTTGAGTTCTCTTAAAATTAAGACCAACTTTGACAGTGTGTAAATTTGTTATTTTTACCCAATTTAAAAAAATATTAAATCAAATTTTAGATAATTTCATCCACTTTAAGAAAATGTAAATATCTTCACATGCATCAGTAGGTACTAATTGTTGGAGATAGTTTACAAAATATAAAGTCTTGTCAATTTGAGTTCTATTAAAATTAAGAGCAACTTTGACAGCCTGTGGTTTTATTCTTTACCCAATTTAAAAAAATAATTATTATCAAATGTGACGATATTTTTAAACTTTAGGTTTTTATGAAAATTAAACCATAATAAAACTAAACAATTTTGTTACCTGTCTAGCAGCTCTTTCCTCCTCTTTCTCCCTTTTCCTTAGTTCCAAAATCTTCTTCATTTCCAATTCCTCGTGCTTTTTCTTGGCTTCAAGCATCTCTTTGCCCGATTTAATCCTATACTTCTCCTTAAGTATTGCTTCCTCTTTTTCTTTGGCCTCTCTCTCCATTCTGCGTTGCTTTAGCTTAGCCTCGATTTTGGCCAACTGTTCTTTTTTCTCTTCATCAGTCAGCGGTCTCTTTTCATCTGTAGATTCTGAGAAGTTTTCATGTCCTAAACAAAAAAATTATTGCTGATGTTTTTTATATCAATAAATGTTAATCATGTTTTTATATCAATAAAAATATGTTTAAAAATGTAATAAAAATTGTATACTGGCTTTAATAGTAAATGTTCTTGTTAGTTTCAAATGTATGTATTGTATTTATGCAAATATTTTATATTCCAGAAAGTAATAGAATACAGGGTCCAATTGTGTTACAAATACATGATATAATTTTAACCATGACTCATTTTATTGATTAAATGTTGATAAAATATTGCAACAATAAAAATGAGCTAACTTTATTTAAAATTACAAAAAGTAAGTAAAAATAAAATCTAAAAAACTCTCTAAAAATTAAAAGTGAGGCAAAATAAGTTTTTTTCAGTTAATTCAATAAATGTATTAACGAATATCTAAAAATAACTGATTATTTCTTTTTAACGTCTCTTACCGGATTTGGCAGCATGAAATTCAACTTCTGTCGAGTTTTTGAACAGTTTTCCGCAATCATCGCAACGAATAGATTTAGCAACAAGTGCTGCCTCGTCGGATTTCTCCTCTTCACCGGCACTGTTTTGTTCCATCGAGGCTGAAGCAGCCTGAGCCTGCGAAGGCTCTAACTGAGGTTGGCTGTCAGATTCATCGACGACATCTTCGTTTGACAGCAACCATTCCATAACCACCTGCAAATCCTGGCTGCCGGTGCTCTTTATTGCCAATTCCCTGCAATAACAATTGTTAACTTTGACAATTTGTTGCAATGTTGACAATTTAGGCAACAGACCAAGATTAAAGTTCACAATTATTATTACCAAATGCATCAAATTAGATATAAGTGAGGTTAAAACCGTTTGGCAGATGTCAAATTGCGAAAAAGTGAGGTTAAACCCGTCTGACAGAGGTCAGATACTACCTTTGGTCATCTATGACTATCGTATTTGCCAAGTAAACCCCCAAACTTTTGACGTCAAATTCCAAATAAAAAACAAACTGTAGGTAATTACTACTATAATAAAATCTAGTTTATTTTTTAAGTAATACCTATAGGGTGGCCCAGTTTAAATTGTTAGGATATTACACAGACCTAGGTAGGTCTGTGGGATATTACCATTAGATATTGTACAGGGTGATCCCCTATAATGTCGCCCCCCTTTAACTTTTTTATTTTAAGTGTCCCAAAAAAAAATAAAAGTGTGGTTATGTAGAAACTAAAAAATACTTTTTTCTACGTATAAAGAAAATTCGAAAATTGATCAGTATACAGGGAAAAACAAAAAGTTAATTTTTTTTCAATGGATCACCCTATATATGAATTTATTTTTCGATTCCTTGTAAAATTCTAAGCATATTTCATATATCATACCATATCCCTAAATTCAACTGTTTCTGAAATATTTAAATTATTTTTAAGATAATAAGTTGAAATAGTTTGTCTTTCTCTGTTTGAGTACGCCATTTTTAATTATTTAACAACACTTATTGACATAATGTCACTATAGTAATTTATTTTCAATAAAAATGTTGGTATACTGAGGCTTCTTGATTTTTAACAGTTTAAAAAAACATTGAATGAGGACATTTCAAATGATAATATTTCAGAAACGGTTGAATTTAGGTATATGGTTTGTATATAAATTATGCTCAGAATTTTACAAGGAATCGAAAAATAAATTCAAATATAGGGTGATCCATTGAAAAAAAATAAACTTTTTGTTTTTCCCTGTATACTGATCAATTTTCCAATTTTCTTTATGTATACATAGAAAAAAAGTATTTTTTAGTTCCTACATAACCACACTTTTAAATTTTTTGGGACACTTAAAATAAAAAAGTTAAAGGGGGGCGACATTATAGGGGATCACCCTGTACCTATAGGTAGGTACAAATATGAACTTACATTTAAAATAAATTATCTATTAATATTGACTTAATTTTAAGGCATGATTGTACATTAAATAATGTTTCATGTTAAAGCTTAAAAAACTGTAGACAAGGGCCATGCAAAGATAATACACCATGTCCCTATCACAAAAATGATGTAGTTTGTAACTTTGTACCTATGTAGAATTTAATGCTGTGTCAAAAACATTTCCAATTATTGAAAAATATAATAAAAATGTCTGGGCTCCCTAGGATTGATAAAATTTGTTTTTAGCAATATTAAATAAGAAAAAAAAATAGTAAATTTTATAAAATTAATATAATTGTTAACCTCAAAATTTACTAAAACCTATGGGTAATTACAGTATTACGGAAAGTGAGTTTTAAGCTTTTCCAATGTTGTCTTTTCCCTAGAAAAAACATTTTCCTGGTTCTCCCACAACAAAAAACGTCAAAAAATAAACAGACTCAACTTCAAGTGGTTATAGGTTATATGTCAGTTTGTGCGTTTTATTAAATAATAGATAAATACTTACGCTCTATCTTTGGGAAAACCCATTTCCACCAGTGAATCTACAACGTTGGACATGTTTGATGCGTTTTTCTTGTAAAATATTGGAAGACTGGGACACCCCCGGTTAAAATTTGACGTTCGAAATATTCCAGTAGATGACATAAACAACAGTGTTGTCACTCGTATCTAAACTTTAGATTAGATTCTAAAATGCACACGAAACACAAATTTGTCGCTAAAAAGTTAATAATAAATATACCATTATTTAGAGTTTTTCAATAGTTTCAAATTTTAAAGGTACCCTTAAAATTAAACAACCATGAGCAGTTAAAATAATTTATTAAATGTTATTTCTGCTGAAAAGGGTACTAAGGTTGGCAACATTGCTTGGCTTTGTGAAGAACTGTCACTAAAAAGTGACATAACATAACCTAACCTCACTCATTGAATTTTCGTGAAAATGGCTGGTTTATGCAGCTTAAATCGTGCGTATTTGCGCAAAATATTGCCAGTTATTAACCGAAGATTGGTTTCGACATCGAAAAAGAATAACGACACAGTCGCTGCCGAAGTTTGCGATACAGCTGCCAAAACAGCCGTAGATAAGAACTGGGTTAGTTATGGATTTAACCACAAGACCAAGGAAGGGGATAGAAATGCAATGCATTCGATATTTTTCGTATCAGTTACTTTGAGCATTGCTGTGTTTGGCTTTGTGTTAGCTTATTTGCCAGATTTTGGCTTGAAGGATTGGTCCCAACGTGAAGCTTTCATCCAGTTGAGGCACAGGGAGAAAAATGGTTTGCCGTTAGTGGATCCAAACCTCATTAATCCAAAACTAATTGTTTTGCCATCAGATGAAGAGTTGGGCAACACTGAAATCATTATTTAAATTCTTAGTAATAACATTGTATTCAATAAATTGTAAATAATTTTAACGTAGTCAAACTTTGTTTGTTATTAAACCTTTCAATAAAACAACCAATGAAAATAGGTTTATATATTTAAAAAATAAATAATTTATATTTAAAAACTCAGCTTAGTCCATTTAATTTATGTATTGGAATGGATTCTGAACCATACCGCTTTTTGGCCTCTTCAATGAAGGCGTTTTCCATTTGGTTAACTAAATTGTCAAAAAATAGGGAGGCCACTTTGGAGTGTAGCATAGACTTAAACTCAAATTTGATATAAAAATCAATTATACAAGTTTTGGGATTGCTTGGAAGCCCTTCAGTTAATTTCCAAGTTGTTTCCAAATAATTAAATAGATTCCCTTCTTTACATATTGCTTGAACTAAACTGGGTCTTTTAAGTGATACATTTGATGTGTAGTTTTCATAAATCGGTGGAAATCCTACTTCCAAATTGGCCTTCAGCTCTTTATAGTTCTCACTTAAGATTGTTGATTTTGAACAAAATGGCACAAACACATGGTAATTCCTTACATCTGCAATTACATTGTACATTTCTTCACATGAAAACCTGAACATAATCGTAATATTATTTTTTATTACACGCATAATCCAAAACTTACCCAATTAATTTTCTAACAAAATATTCCTTTTTCCTGTCAGCTTCGAAAAAGCTTATATATCGTTGGGAAACTATATTGCCGCTCCTTACCCATCTTTGCAACATTAAGAAGAGCCCTTAAATTCAACTTTTGTTAATAAATAAACTGTAATTTGACATTGCACTTGACGTAATTTTGCTTCAAAAACATTGCAATAATCAATCAATGTTGCCACTCCAACAACTTTCCACTGAAAAGCATCCAGATTTTTTTTAAAAATTTGTTTAAAGATTATAGTAAAAATATAGTAAAACTTTCTTCTTTATGTATAAAGTGACTCTAAAAAAATTTAAATATTTAAATAAAAATTGTTACGTTTGTTCGCAGTACCTCCACTAAACTTTACTAAAGTTCATTTTTTTTATCTGGACTGCGGCAACGTTGCAAATTTAGGGTTTTGGTTGGTAAATACAGTTGTCAAGTTGGTCGCATTGATTAAAATAAACTAGCTAGTTATAAATCTAATTGTGGTTATGTATAAATTATTGTAGGTTACATTGTGCAGTTGTCAAATTGAGTTGTCGAAATACGAAGTTAAAAATGCAATTAATTTGGCTTTGGTGGTGCTTGGATGAGTAAAATCATATAAAAAAAGTAGTTAAATATAGGTTGCTTTACGGCCCAGAAGAGAAAGAATTCCTAGCGGATAATAATCTTCGCTTTGAAAAGAATTTATATAAAAGAAATTATAATTTTTTGTGAACGTACATGTTGTCCAATGGTGAAAAATGTGAAAATAATGTCTAATGTAATATTTATAAAACCAAATTCGTAACTTTTTTACTCCAAAAATGTCCATAAGGCGATGTACTTTTTCTTCCATTGTGGCATTTGGCATAATTTCATCAAAATGAAGTTTTGCCTTCAAAAGGGCTTTTACATTCGAATTCGTTGCTATTATTTTTGGCATAATTATATTTTTATTTATAATTGACAAGTAAATTATCAATAATAAATATTATTGTCAATTTGACAGTGTCAACCCAAGTAACACGACGTGACGGCATTCTACTAGATTTCACGAAATCGTCACGCTCGTTCTTTATAAAGTACATTTTTATATAAATACGTTATCAAAATGAAGGTGACGCCTGCGTCACTTCTAAATTTTTGACGGAACCGTGAAGATTTTTCGTTATAAAGTAACTTTTTAAATAGATACTTCATAGAAAATTTGTGACGTTTGCAGTGCACTTTATTCGTGTCGGAACCGTGAAGATTTTTCGTTATAAAGTAACTTTTTAAATGAATACTTCATAGAAAATTTGTGACGTTTGCAGTGCACTTTATTCGTGACGGAACCGTGAAGATTTTTCGTTATAAAGTAACTTTTTAAATAGATACTTCATAGAAAATTTGTGACGTTTGCAGTGCACTTTATTCGTGACGGAACCGTGAAGATTTTTCGTTATAAAGTAACTTTTTAAATAGATACTTCATAGAAAATTTGTGACGTTTGCAGTGCACTTTATTCGTGACGTTTTCGTGTTTTTAGGAACGAGATCTCTCGAGAGAGGGCGTTCTATAACCTTCTTTATCTCTGTCAGATTCTCTGGTCAGCCATTTTCATTGTCGTTGTTTTGTAGAGACGCTGCCCCAAAAACATGCTGCGTTTTTGTTGTTTTTATTGTTATCATTTGTTCTTATTCATTGGTTTATAGATATCATTTGTTCTTATTCATTGGTTCATTGGTTTATAGATAAGGTGAGTTTTTAGTATAGTTTAGTTTTTGTGTCTGGTGGTTATTCTAAAGAAAATATTTTAATTTGTATTCTATCAAAATTCTCTGTTTAATTTAAATACCTATGTGATGTGGCAATAAATAGCCAAAGAAATATTTATTTTGTTATAAATTTTTTAGTATAGTTTAGTTTTTGTGTCTCCCTGCTTAAAATACCCCATAGAGACCTATACAAAATAATCTATCGGGCGCTACCGGATTCTATATGTGCATTTGTCCATGGGTTTTTCCGGATAGAAAATGTATAGGAAATTACCTATAGGCACACCATAACTTTTACATTTTCCCTATTGAGACCGATAGAAAATAACTCAATGAAGGATATATAGGGATATCCCTATAGAGCAACCATAAAACATTTGACAAAATTTTATTAAAACCTATAGGGTCCTACAGGGAAAAAACTAATTTCTACATTTATGTGTATTTTCCCCATTGAAACCGATAGCAAATAAATCAATGGTGGATATCCCTATAGAACAACCATAAATCTCAACTACGGGTCCTATACAAACCGATACACCCTATAGAAACACCATACATCCCGATACAAATATCTATCGGTTTGAACAGGGTCTCTATGGGGTATTTTAAGCAGGGCTGGTGGTTATTCTAAAGAAAATATTTTAATTTGTATTTTATCAAAATTCTCTGTTTAATTTAAATACCTATGTGATGTGGCAATAAATAGCCAAAGAAGTATTTATTTTGTTATAAATTTTTTAGTATAGTTTAGTTTTTGTGTCTGGTGGTTATTCTAAAGAAAATATTTTAATTTGTATTTTATCAAAATTCTCTGTTTAATTTAAATACCTATGTGATGTGGCAATAAATAGCCAAAGAAATATTTATTTTGTTATAAATTTTTTAGTATAGTTTAGTTTTTGTGTCTGGTGGTTATTCTAAAGAAAATATTTTAATTTGTATTTTATCAAAATTCTCTGTTTAATTTAAATACCTATGTGATGTGGCAATAAATAGCCAAAGAAATATTTATTTTGTTATAAATTTTTTAGTATAGTTTAGTTTTTGTGTCTGGTAGTTATTCTAAAGAAAATATTTTAATTTGTATTTTATCAAAATTCTCTGTTTAATTTAAATACCTATGTGATGTGGCAATAAATAGCCAAAGAAGTATTTATTTTGTTATAAATTTTTTAGTATAGTTTAGTTTTTGTGTCTGGTGGTTATTCTAAAGAAAATATTTTAATTTGTATTTTATCAAAATTCTCTGTTTAATTTAAATACCTATGTGATGTGGCAATAAATAGCCAAAGAAATATTTATTTTGTTATATTTTTTTTAGTATAGTTTAGTTTTTGTGTCTGTGGTGATTATTCTATACATAGAATATTTTTGTATACCCACAAAAATGGGTCTTTGAACTTTAGTACATCTACATATGTAATTAAATGTACTTTTTTTATTAATAAATAATTAATAATTAATTAATAAATGTGCCTTACTTATTTAGCAAAGGAAATTAATTTATGTAATTTGGTTATGATTATTTACTGTAAATGCGTACTTATATTAGATTTAATTATTGACCATGGTCGGTCAATAATAAAAGCTAAATTTCTGTAAAAAAAATTAGCTTTCATTATTGAGCGACCATGGACAATAATTAAATCTAATATAAGTACGCATTTACAGTAAATAATAATCGTCAATAATTCGTCACAACCCTGCAAAGCAGATTCTACCACGGATTTAGTGTCAAATTCGTCACATTATTGTGATAAAAAACATAAAGAAATTGTCACGACTTGTAGGCACGCCTTCGTCACTAATTCGTCACAACCCTGCAAAGCAGATTCTACCACGGATTTAGTGTCAAATTCGTCACATTATTGTGATAAAAAAACATAAAGAAATTGTCACGACTTGTAGGCACGCCTTCGTGAAGATTTCGGGGGTTAAAATTAGTGCGGTTTGGCCACTGTATCAGTCACAGAATCTATAAATTTTCGGGATCACGTTGAGCTCACGACAAGTAGAAATCGTAACAAATTTTGCAACGATTTCTTCACGAGGTGTTACTTGGGAAAGTATTTAATTAAATTCTTTAGCAGAAGTACCATTTTTAAATACTAAAAATACCAAGTCAAACTGGCATAAGCCACCAAAATAATAATTAAATATTTTATAACACTGTGAGGGATGGAAATCCTTTATATAACCAAAACCAAGGATTTTGTAAAATCCTTATAGTCGTTTTTTTCGCGTAAATACCATGAAATACTATGGTTATTAAACTTAACCTTGGTTAATAGTTAAGGCATTTTGGCGTTTAGAGTGCGTTCAAAAATCCTAACTATGACGTCACAAATACCAGACCATAAAACTATAGGTTCATTCCAACCAGCAGTAATTTCCAGTAATATTACTGATACACATGCGCGTTTGTAAAATGTCGTTCCAACCAACTAAAATTACTAGTTTAGAACTGGCAATTACTGTCAGTTCGTCGTTCCAACCAGAGTTACGAACAGTTAAATTACGGTTCAAACGATTCTTGCTCGAGAGCAAGAACTGTTGATAATAAAATTAGACGCATGCGTAGAAGGGGCACATAACCTCATCTTTTTGTTTATTTATTAACGTTTGTAATATTGTAAGTTTGTTTTCTGTTAAAGTGGACATATTATTTAAAAATGACTGCTATACAAGGTGATTTTATTAATTTTTAATGTTAATAAGTATATCTAATTTTTGTCATTTGTGAGCAGGAATGAAAGAATTTATTATCAATGTGTGATGTTATTAAAATATACTTTTATATATATTTATAAACTCAACAAACCTGGGTTATATTTATTTCTAGTAGCAATGTCCCCAATAAAATCTAAATTCCTTGTCATCCGAAGAATCATACAAGTAATTATTTAAAAAACCTGCCATATTTATTACTTTATTGAAATAGATATACCTATATGCGCTTTACTTAGCTTTTAGCACAATACAATTGTGGGTTTTGGGTTATATTCTTTTTCTTCTGATTGTGAGTACTACCAGTTCAAAAAAGGTTCCAACCAGTTTATACATTATTCAAAATAATTTTACTATTTTTGTTCGCGCAGTCGCATTAACGCTGTTACGGACGATAATATTACGGTAATATTACTGCTGGTTGGAATGAACCTTATATCGCTGAGCTAGTTAGTCGTTGGAGTCAAAGACTCCAAGACTTATAGGAGCGGAGGAATTTTTGGAAATGCGACTTCCCGGGCAGTTAGATATGCCTTTAAATATATGGATCGACTCAGAATCGAATTCTGAACAACTTTCATTTTTTCTGTTGTCTGGATGTCTGTGTGTCTGTGTGTCTGGATGTCTGTGAATCTGTCATCAAATTTTTAAAAATTCATAACTGGAAAATGGTAAACGGTGGAAACTTGAAATTTAGACCCTTTTTTAACCCCCACAAGACGCAGCTCTCTTCCAAATTTAATTAGCGCAAGAAAGGTCCAAGTGCACTTTTTATCGATTTTTTCGACGAAATTTTGGGGTTTTTCCTATCCGGATTCTAGGTCAAAGGGATCGACGTAGAAAGACCAAATTTGCTGAAAAGGTGTACGAGGACCGTTCATTAAAGTGTATAGAATATGAGCTTTTCAGGCCTGCAACTTTCGAAAAAAAAATTTTTTTTCGATTTTTTCAGGAATTTTTTGAAAATTTTTTTTTTGAAAACTAAGAAGACTTTAAGTAAACGAAAATTACGAATAGATGTGCAAAGGATTGTTATTTAACATACTAAAAAATAAAAATCATAGAAACAAACTAACATGGCCTACTGCTCAATTTAATTTTTTTTGGTTTTTTAAAAAATGCAATCAATTTTTAATTAATTTTTTTATCCTGTTTCTAAATATATTTTTTTAAATTTGACCAAACATGAAGGTAAACTACATTCTTATAAATTGATTTGCCATAAAAAAATATTAAATTTTTTTCCTCTTCTTCTGCGATTTATTTTACAAAATCATTAATATCTCTTGTGCTATAATAGATGGCGACTTCAAATTTGGCAACAATGTGTAGGCTCATGGTGCAAATGTCCCCTTAAAAAACTATCAAAATCAAAAAACGATTTGGACATTTTTTTCAAAAATTCGTCAATTTTTTTTATTTATTTTTTTAAATTCCCTTTTTGATGCAGACAATTTAATTTTAGCAAGACAATGTATATCACATTAAAAAAAGATATTTTTATAACAAATCGTTTGGTGAAAGCAGCATAGGTGTATCTTTATTAGTTTTCTAGATATGATTTTTTTTATTTCAAAAGTTGTCGGTTTTTTATTTAATTTTCAGTTTTTCGGCAGAAATCTTTATTTTAGCAAGATCATGTATACGACATTAAAAAAAGACATTTTTATGGAGAATTTTTTGGTGAAAACCGCGTAAGATTATCTCTGTTGGTTTTCGAGATATGATTTTTTTTAATTCAAAATTTAAGAAACGTCAAAATCTGACGTTTCTTCCATGTACATTTTTACATCCATAACTCGCTTAATTTACGGCCGAGAAAAAATTCCTTCACTAAATTTGTGTAAAATAACTTCCTCTGGAAGACCAAATAGAAAAAAATCAAAATTTTTGAAAATTACGGAAAATTATTTTTTAGGCATTTTTTCCAAATGAAATACCCGTTTTTATGCGTTTTTGGGCATAACTCGGTCAATTTTGGCCCGATCGGGCTGAAATTTTAAAAGTTTGCTCTCACACGGACACCAGTGAGGCCGGTAATGTAAAACCGGAAGATTTCCGGAAAACCCGGAAACGGATTTTTCAGCTGTTTTAAAAAACGTCAGATTTGACGTATTCACATTTGCTCGCGATTAGCGATACTATAAAAAATAAATCATTTATATAACGCAAATACACGCGCGATAGCGCGAATTTATGCGCGATAGCGCAATTGTACGCGCGCGAGCCCGAATTCACAGAATTTTGGTTGTTTTTTTAAATAATACATTCAAACAAAAAATATTCGGCTATTTCTGGAGTGTCATCATTATTTTTTTAAATATTTTAAACTTTTCACACCTTTAATTCAGTCGTTGCACATATGCGCGATAGCGCACATACAAGCGCGATAGCGCAAATAACGGCGCGACAGCGCAAATGTACGCGCGCGAGCCCAATTTTACAGAATTTCGAATGTTTTTAAAAATAAGAACTTCAAACGAAAATATTATACAATTTAATTTTAGCAAGACAATGTATAAGACATTAAAAAAAGATATTTTTATGACAAATCGTTTGGTGAAAGCAGCATAGGTGTATCTTTATTAGTTTTCGAGATATGATTTTTTTTAATTCAAAAGTTGTCGGTTTTTTATTTAATTTACAGTTTTTCGGCAGAAATCTTTATTTTAGCAAGATCATTTATACGACATTAAAAAAAGACAATTTTATGGCAAATCTTTTGGTGAAAACCGCGTAAGTTTATCTTTGTTAGTTTTCGAGATATGATTTTTTTAAATTGAAAATTTAAGAAACGTCAAAATCTGACGTTTCTTCCATGTACATTTTTACATCCATAACTCGCTTAATTTAAGGCCGAGAAAAAATTCCTTCAATAAATTTGTGTAAAATAACTTCCTCTGGAAGACCAAAAAGAAAAAAATCAAAAATTTTGAAAATTACGGAAAATTATTTTTTAGGCATTTTTTCCAAATAAAATACCCGTTTTTATGCGTTTTTGGGCATAACTCGGTCAATTTTGGCCCGATCGGGCTGAAATTTTAAACGTTTGCTCTCACACGGACACCAGTGAGGCCGGTAATGTAAAACCGGAATATTTCCGGAAAACCCGGAAACGGATTTTTCAGCTGTTTTAAAAAACGTCAGATTTGACGTATTCACATTTGCTCGCGATTAGCGATACTTTAAAAAAATAAATCATTTATATAACGCAAATACACGCGCGACAGCGCGAATTTATGCGCGATAGCGCAATTGTACGCGCGCGAGCCCGAATTCACAGAATTTTGGTTGTTTTTTTAAATAATACATTCAAACAAAAAATATTCGGCTATTTCTGGAGTGTCATCATTATTTTTTTAAATATTTTAAACTTTTCACACCTTTAATTCAGTCGTTGCACATAAAGTTCATACCCACATATGCGCGATAGCGCAAATACAAGCGCGATAGCGCAAATACAGGCGCGATAGCACAAATGTACGCGCGCGAGCCCGAATACAAATAATATTGTGTGTACTTTTTTAAATTAAATGTATATGACATAAATAAAAGGCATTTTTATGACAAGTTATTTTGTGAAAACAAAACATCTCCAACTTAATTCTTATTTGAAGCAACTTTAATTTTGCAAGATAAATATATGACATATAAAAGGGGTTAATACATGCGCGATAGCGCAAATATACGCGCGATAGCGCAAATGTACGCGCGCGAGCCCGATTTCACAGAATTTTGGTTGTTTTTTAAAATAAGAACTTCAAACAAAAATAAAAAAATAATTTCCACACTTTTAATTCAAAGTTTATACCCACTCACGCACAGGCGCGATAGCGCAAATGTACGCGCGCGAGCCCTAATAAACAAAAAATGTTGTTTGTTCTTTAAAATTAAACCTTTAAACATAAAATTAGTGTCATCAGTAAATTATTTTTTTTATATTTTAAACAATAATAACGTTTTTTCTGGGTCTTCAAAAATTACCACTAAAATATTATCCAAAAAATAACAAAATAGAGGCGCGCAGCGCCGATTTCTATATTATAATATTTTTTTTCGTAATTGTTTTAAGGCAATTTCTTTTTATAAATTTGAGGCAAAAACTTTACTTTAACAAGGTAAATGCATATATCATTAAAAATACGCAAATACATGCGCGACAACGCACATATACGCGCGATAGCGCATATATACGCGCGATAGCGCAAATGTACGCGCGCCACCTCGAATACAAATAATATTGTCAGTTTTTTGATAATTTAAATGTATAACATAAACAGAAGGTATTTTTTTATCAAATAATTTTGTGAAAACAAAACAAATCATTCTTTATTTGTTTTTAGGATATTTTTTAGAATTCCTATTTGAAGCAAATAACTTTTCTTTAGCAAGATAAATTTATATAAAGGGCGTAAACCATGCGCGACAGCGCAAATATACGCGCGCGAGCCCGAATAAAAATTGTATTGTCTGTTTTTTTCTAATTTAAATTTATATGACTTAAACAGAAGACATTTTTAGGACAGTGTCATCAGTAAATTATTTTTTTTATATTTTAAACAATAATAACATTTTTTCTGGGTCTTCAAAAATTACCACTAAAATATTATCCAAACTTTGTTTTAGAACCATCTTCACAAAATGTGCCAACTAGCAATTGTAAAAATAACAGAATAAAGGCGCGCAGCGCCGATTTCTATATTAAAATATTTTTTTTATTTTGACCGTAATTGTTTTTATATATTTGTTTTTTAACTAAAAAACTTGACTTTAGAAAGATGTTTATAACATTAAAAAATACGCAATACAAAGTACATTGCGCGAGAGCGCAAATACGGGTGCGATAGCGCATATTTACGCGCGCGAGCCCTAATAAACAAAAAATGTTTTTTGTTCTTCAAACAAAAAAATAGTTGGAATGTCATCAGTAAATTATATATAATATTGTCTGTTTTTTTGTATTTTATATGTATATGACATAAACAGAAGGCGTTTTTATGACAACTCATTTTGTAAAAACAAAACAAGTCTATCTTTATTTGTTTTTAGGATATAAGCGAACACACACAAGTGCGCGCGAGCGCAAATATATGCGCGATAGCGCAAATGTACCCCCGTGAGCCTAAATAAACATAAACTTGTATGTTCTTTTATAATTTAATTGTAAATTATTTGTCTGTTTCCAAAGTGTTCTCGGTATATATTTTTTAATTTTTTTAACAATAATACCTTAATTTCCGGGTCTTCAAAAATTACCTTTAAAATATTATCCAAACTTTGTTTTAGAACCATTTTCAAAAAACGTGCAAATTCGCAATTGTAACAAATAACAGAATAGAGGCGCGCAGCGCCGATTTTTATATTATATTTTTTTTATTTTGACCATAATTATTTTGAGACTTTTTTTTAATTAAAATTTACGATAAGATTTTTTTGTAATGAAAAAATTGATGCTTTTTGTGAAAACAAAACAAATCCATCTTTATTTGTTTTTGGGATATCTTTTTTTTTTTAATTAAAACATTGAAGCTTTTTTTAAAAATTCTTATTTGAAGCAAAAAACTTTACTTTAGTGTATATAATATTTAAAAGGCGCAAATACATGCGCGATAGCGCAAATTTACGCGCGATAGCGCAAATATACGCGCGCGAGCCCGAATTCACAGAATATTCGGCTATTTCCGGAGTGTCATCGGTAAGTTATTTTTTTAAATATTTTAAATTTTTCACACTTTTAATTCAGTCGTTGCACATAAAGTTTATAACCACATATGCGCGATAGCGCAAATACATGCGCGATAGCGCAAATACATGCGCGATAGCGCAAATACATGCGCAAAAGCGCAAAAACATGCGCGAAAGGTATTTTTATGACAAGTTATTTTGTGAAAACAAAACAACTCCAACTTAATTCTTATTTGAAGCAACTTTAATTTAGCAAGATAAATATATATGATATTTAAAAGGGGCTAATACATGCGCGATAGCGCAAATATACGCGCGATAGCGCAATTGTACGCGCGCGAGCCCGAATTCACAGAATTTTGGTTGTTTTTTTAAATAATACATTCAAACAAACAATATTCGGCTATTTCTGGAGTGTCATCTGGAAGTTATTTTTTTAAATATTTTAAACTTTTCACGCCTTTAATTCAGTCGTTGCACATAAAGTTTATGCCCACATATGCGCGATAGCGCACATACAAGCGCGACAGCGCAAATACAGGCGCGACAGCGCAAATGTACGCGCGCGAGCCCAATTTTACAGAATTTTGAATGTTTTTAAAAATAAGAACTTCAAACAAAAATATTATACAATTTAATTTTAGCAAGGCAATGTATAAGACATTAAAAAAAGATATTTTTATGACAAATCGTTTGGTGAAAGCAGCATAGGTGTATCTTTATTAGTTTTCGAGATATGATTTTTTTTAATTCAAAAGATGTCGATTTTTTATTTAATTTACAGTTTTTCGGCAGAAATCTTTATTTTAGCAAGATCATGTATACGACATTAAAAAAAGACATTTTTATGGCGAATTTTTTGGTGAAAACCGCGTAAGATTATCTCTATTGGTTTTCGAGATATGATTTTTTTAAATTCAAAATTTAAGAAACGTCAAAATCTGACGTTTCTTCCATGTACATTTTTACATCCATAACTCGCTTAATTTAAGGCCGAGAAAAAATTCCTTCACTAAATTTGTGTAAATTAACTTCCTCTGAAAGACCAAAAAGAAAAAAATAAAAAATTTTGAAAATTACGGAAAATTATTTTTTAGGCATTTTTTCCAAATGAAATACCCGTTTTTATGCGTTTTTGGGCATAACTCGGTCAATTTTGGCCCGATCGGGCTGAAATTTTAAACGTTTGCTCTCACACGGACACCAGTGAGGCCGGTAATGTAAAACCGGAAGATTTCCGGAAAACCCGGAAACGGATTTTTCAGCTGTTTTAAAAAACGTCAGATTTGACGTATTCACATTTGCACGCGATAAGCGATACCTATGTCCCAAGGGTAAAAAATAAATCATTTATATAACGCAAATACACGCGCGACAGCGCGAATTTATGCGCGATAGCGCAAAAGTACGCGCGCGAGCCCGAATTCACAGAATTTTGGTTGTTTTTTAAAATACATTCAAACAAAAAATATTTGGCTATTTCCGGAGTGTTATCGGTAAATTATTTTTTTAAATATTTTAAACACACCTTTAATTCAGTCGTTGCACATAAAGTTCATACCCACATATGCGCGACAGCGCAAATACATGCCCGATAGCGCAAATATAGGCGCGATAGCGCAAATGTTCGCGCGCGAGCCCGATTTCACAGAATTTTGGTTGTTTTTTAAAATAAGAACTTCAAACAAAAATATTCGGCTATTTCCGGAGTGTCATCGGTAAGTTATTTTTTTTAATTGTAAACATTAAAAACTAATTTCCACACACGTATACATATGCGCGACAGCGCAAATACGGGCGCGATAGCGCAAATACGGGCGCGATAGCGCAAATATACGCGCGCGAGCCCTAATAATCAAAAAATGTTGTTTGTTTTTTAAAATTAAACCTTCAAACAAAAAAATAGTTGGAGTGTCATCAGTAAATTTTTTTTTATATTTTAAACAATAATAACGTTTTTTCTGGGTCTTCAAAAATTACCACTAAAATATTATCTAAAAAATGTACGCGCGCCACCTCGAATACATATAATATTGTCTGTTTTTTGGTAATTTAAATGTATAACATAAACAGAAGGTATTTTTTTATCAAATAATTTTGTGAAATCAAAAAAAATCATTCTTTATTTGTTTATCGGATATTTTTTAGAATTCTTATTTGAAGCAAATAACTTCTCTTTAGCAAGATAAATTTATATAACATCTAAAATGCGCAAACCATGCGCGACAGCGCAAATATACGCGCGATAGCGCAAATATACGCGCGTGAGCACGAATTCAAAGAATTTTGGTTATTTTTTAAAATAAGACATTCAAACAAAAAATATTCGGCTATTTCCGGAGTGTCATCGGTAAGTTAGTTTTTTAAATATTTTAAACTTTTCACGCCTTTAATTCAGTCGATGCACATAAAGTTTATAACCACATATGCGCGACAGCGCAAATACATGCGCGATAGCGCAAATACATGCGCGACAGCGCAAATACATGCGCGATAGCGCAAAAACATGCGCGATAGCGCAAATACAGGCGCGACAGCGCAGATGTACGCGCGCGAGCCCGATTTCACAGGATTTTGGTTGTTTTTTAAAATAAGAACTTCAAAAAAAAATATTAGGCTATTTACGGAGTGTAATCGGTAAGTTATTTTTTCTTATTCTTTTTGGTACGATTTTTTGTTATTAAAATATTGCCGCTTTTTTGGAAACTTCATTTTAAGACAAAAAACTTTACTTTAGCAAGATAAATGTACCTATATGACATTTATAAGGCGCAAATACATGCGCGATAGCGCAAATACACTCGCGATAGCGCAAATGTACCCGCGCGAGTTCGAATACAAATAATATTGTCTGTTTTTTTTTGTATTTTAAATGTATATGACATAAACAGAAGGCGTTTTTATGACAACTCATTTTGTAAAAACAAAACAAGTCCATCTTTATTTGTTTTTAGGATATAAGCGAACACACACAAGTGCGCGCGAGCGCAAATATATGCGCGATAGCGCAAATGTACCCCCGCGAGCCTGAATAAACAGAAACTTGTGTGTTCTTTTATAATTTAAATGTAAATTATTTGTCTGTTTACAAAGTGTTCTCGGTATATATTTTTTAATTTTTTTAACAATAATACCTTAATTCCTGGGTCTTCAAAAATTACCTCTAATATATTATCCAAACTTTGTTTTAGAACCATTTTCAAAAAATGTGCAAATTCGCAATTTTAACAAATAACAGAATAGAGGCGCGCAGCGCCGATTTTTATATTATATATTTTTTATTTTGACCATAATTATTTTGAGACTTTTTTTAAATTAAAATTTAAGATAAGATTTTTTTGTAATCAAAAAATTGATGCTTTTTTTTAAAACAAAATAAATCCATCTTTATTTGTTTTTGGGATATCTTTTTTTAAAATTAAAACATTCAAGCTTTTTTTAAAAATTCTTAGTTGAAGCAAAAAACTTTACTTTAGCAAGATAAATGTATATAATATTTAAAAGGCGCAAATACATGCGCGGTAGCGCAAATATACGCGCACGAGCCTGAATAAAAATAATATTGTGTGTACTTTTTTAAATTAAATGTATATGACATAAACAAAAGGTATTTTTATGACAAGTTATTTTGTGAAAACAAAACAACTCCAACTTAATTCTTATTTGAAGCAACTTTAATTTAGCAAGATAAATATATATGATATTTAAAAGGGGCTAATACATGCGCGATAGCGCAAATATACGCGCGATAGCGCATATGTACGCGCGCGAGCCCGATTTCACAGGATTTTGGTTGTTTTTTAAAATAAGAACTTCAAACAAAAATATTCGGCTATTTCCGGAGTGTCATCGGTAAGTTATTTTTTTAAATTGTAAACATTAAAAACTAATTTCCACACTTTTAATTCAAAGATTATACCCACTCACGCACGTATACATATGCACGACATCACAAATATAGGCGCGATAGCGCAAATGTACGCGCGCGAGCCCTAATAAAACAAAAAATGTTGTTTGTTCTATAAAATTAAACCTTCAAACAAAAAAATAGTTGGAGTGTCATCAGTAAATTATTTTTTTTATATTTTAAACAATAATAACGTTTTTTCTGGGTCTTCAAAAATTACCACTAAAATATTATCCAAAAAATACCAGAATAGAGGCGCGCAGCGCCGATTCCTATATTATAATAATTTTTTATTTTGTCCGTAATTGTTTTAAGGAAATTTATTTTTATAAATTTGTTTTTTTAACTAAAAAATTTACACTTCTTTTTAAAAATTCCAATTTGAGGCAAAAAACTTTACTTTAGCAAGGTAAATGTATATATCATTAAAAATACGCAAATTCATGCGCAAATATACGCGCGATAGCGCAAATGTACGCGCGCGAGCCCGATTTCACAGGATTTTGGTTGTTTTTTAAAATAAGAACTTCAAACAAAAATATTCGGCTATTTTTGGAGTGTCATCGGTAAGTTATTTTTTTAAATTGTAAACATTAAAAACTAATTATCACACTTTAAAATTCAAAGTTTATACCCACTCACGCACGTATACATATGCGCGACAGCGCAAATACAGGCGCGATAGCGCAAATGTACGCGTGCGAGCCCTAATAAACAAAGCATGTTGTTGGTTCTTTAAAATTAACCTTTAAACAAAAATATAGTTGGAGTGTCATCAGTAAATTATTTTTTTTATATTTTAAACAAGAGTAACGTTTTTTTATTATATTTTAATTATTTTAAACATTTCACACCTTTAATTCAGTCGTTGCACATAAAGTTTATAACTACATATGCGCGATAGCGCAAATACATGCGCGACAGCGCAAATACTTGCGCGACAGCGCAAAAACATGCGCGACAGCGCAAATACAGGCGCGCGAGCCCGATTTCACAGCATTTTGGTTGTTTTTTAAAATAAGAACTTCTAACAAAAATATTCGGCCATTTCCGGTGTGTGATCATTCTTTTTGGTACGATTTTTTTGTTATTAAAATATTGCCGCTTTTTTGGGAACTTCATTTTTAGAGAAAAAAATTTACTTTAGCAAGATAAATGTACCTATATGACATTTACAAG
Organism: Brassicogethes aeneus; assembly: GCA_921294245.1. Lineage (NCBI taxonomy): Eukaryota > Metazoa > Arthropoda > Insecta > Coleoptera > Nitidulidae > Brassicogethes > Brassicogethes aeneus. Next base: position 52,274,022 of record OV121135.1, read on the forward strand.
GCGCAAATACACTTGCGATAGCGCAAATTTACCCGCGCGAGTTTGAATACAAATAATATTGTCTGTTTTTTTGTATTTTAAATGTATATGACATAAACAGAAGGCGTTTTTATAAAAACTCATTTTGTAAAAACAAAACAAGTCCATCTTTATTTGTTTTTAGGATATAAGCGAACACACACAAGTGCGCGCGAGCGCAAATATATGCGCGATAGCGCAAATGTACCCCTGCGAGCCTGAATAAAGAGAAATTTGTGTGTTCTTTTATAATTTAAATGTAAATTATTTGTCTGTTTCCAAAGTGTTCTTGGTATATATTTTTTAATTTTTTTAACAATAATACCTTAATTCCTGGGTCTTCAAAAATTACCTCTAAAATATTATCCAAGCTTTGTTTTAGAACCATTTTCAAAAAATGTGCAAATTCGCAATTGTAACAAATAGCAGAATAGAGGCGCGCAGCGCCGATTTTTATATTATTTATTTTTTATTTTGACCATAATTATTTTGAGACTTTTTTTTAATTAAAACAAAACAAATCCATCTTTATTTGTTTTTGGGATATATTTTTTTTTAATTAAAACATTGAAGCTTTTTTTAAACTTTACTTTAGCAAGATATATATATAATATTTAAAAGGCGCAAATACATGCGCGACAGCGCAAATATACGCGCGGAAGCGCAAATATACGCGCGCGAGCCCGATATTGTGTGTACTTTTTTAAATTAAATGTATATTACTTAAACAAAAGGCATTTTTATGACAAGTTATTTTGTAAAAACAAAACAACTCCAACTTAATTCTTATTTGAAGCAACTTTAATTTTGCAAGATAAACATATATGACATTTAAAAGGGGATAATACATGCGCGATAGCGCAAATATACGCGCGATAGCGCAAATATACACGCACGAGCCCGATTTCACAGAATTTTGATTGTTTTTTAAAATAAGAACTTCAAACAAAAATATTCGGCCATTTCCGGAGTGTCATCGGTAAGTTATTTTTTTTAAATTGTAAACATTAAAAACTAATTTCCACACTTTTAATTCAAAGTTTATACCCACTCACGCACGTATACATATGCGCGACAGTGCAAATACAGGCGCGATAGCGCAAATGTACGCGCGCGAGCCCTAATAAACAAAAAATGATGTTTGTTCTTTAAAATTAAACCTTCAAACAAAAAAATAGTTGGAGTTTCATCAGTAAATTATTTTTTTTGTATTTTAAATAATAATAACGTTTTTTCTGAGTCTTCAAAAATTACCACTAAAATATTATCCAAAAAATAACAGAATTGTAATTGTAATTGTTTTAAGGCAATTTCTTTTTATAAATTTGTTTTTTTAACAAAAAAATTGACACATCTTTTTGAAAATTCCAATTTGAGGCAAAAAACTTTACTTTAGCAAGGTAAATGTATATATCATTAAAAATACGCAAATACATGCGCGACAGCGCAAATATACGCGCGATAGCTCAAATGTACGCGCGCCACCTCGAATACAAATAATATTGTCTGTTTTTTGGAAATTTAAATGTATACTATAAACAGAAGGTATTTTTTTATCAAATAATTTTGTGAAAACAAAACAAATCATTCTTTATTTGTTTTCTGATATTTTTTAGAATTCTTATTTGAAGCAAATAACTTTTCTTTAGCAAGATAAATTCATATAACATTTGAAAGGCGCAAATACATGAGCGACAGCGCAAATATTAATTAATTTTTACGATATGATTTTTTTAATATTGTACTATAATAAACAGTCACTATCGGCGGACAAACCTATACTGGACTCCACGACTCTATTGTCAGTTTACTGGCAACCCCCGGCGCTAGAGCTAAACTAGCGCAAGATGCGCTAGTTAGTCGTGGAGTCAAAGACTCCATGACTTATAGAAGCGGAGGAATTTTTGGAAATGCGACTTCCCGGGCAGTTAGATATGCCTTTATATATATGGATCGACTCGGAATCGAATTCTGAACAACTTTCATTTTTTCTGTTGTCTGTGTGTCTGTGTGTCTGGATGTCTGTTAGTCTGTGGATCTGTCATCAAATTTTTAAAAATTCATAACTTAAAAACCTTCAACGGTGGAAACTTGAAATTTGGACCCTTTTTTAAACTCCACGAGGTGCACATCTCTTCCAAATTTGGTTAGCGCAAGAAGGGTCCAAGTGCACTTTTTATCGATTTTTTCGAGGAAATTTTGGGGTTTTTCCTATCCGGATTCCAGGTTCGAAGGGATCGACGTGGAAAGACCAAATTTGATGAAAAGGTGTACGACGACTATCTATTGAAGTGTATAGTATATGGGCTTTTCAGGCCTGCAACTTTCGAAAAAAAAATTTTTTTTCGACTTTTTCAGGAATTTTTTGAAATTTTTTTTCTCGAAAACTAAGAAGACTTTAAGTAAACGAAAAACACGAATAGATGTGCAAAGGATTGTTATTTAACATACTAAAAAATAAAAATCATCGAAACAAACTAACATGGCCTACTGCTCAATTTAATTTTGTTGCTATTTTAAAAAATGCAGGCAATTTTTAATTAATTTTTTTTTACTGTTTGTAAACAAATTTTTTTAATTTTAACCCTACGTTAAGGTAAACTATAGTCTTCTAGACCAATTTGACAAAAAAAAATATTAAAATTTTTTCCTCTTCTTCTTCTGCGATTTATTTTACAAAATCATTAATATCTCTTGACCTATAATAGATGGCGACTTGAAATTTGGCAACAATGTGTGGGCTCATGGTGCAAATGTCCCCTTAAAAAACTATCAAAATCAAAAAACGATTTGGACATTTTTTTCAAAAATTCGTCAATTTTTTTTAAATTTTTTTGAAAATTCCCTTTTTGATGCAGACAATTTAATTTTAGCAAGACAATGTATATTACATTGAAAAAAGATATTTTTATGACAAATCGTTTGGTGAAAGCAGCATAGGTGTATCTTTATTAGTTTTCGAGATATGATTTTTTTTAATTTAAAAGTTGTCGGTTTTTTATTTAATTTTCAGTTTTTCGGCAGAAATCTTTATTTTAGCAAGATCATGTATACGACATTAAAAAAAGACATTTTTATGGCAAATATTTTGGTGAAAACCGCGTAAGGTTATCTCTGTTGGTTTTCGAGATATGATTTTTTTAAATTTAAAATTTAAGAAACGTCAAAATCTGACGTTTCTTCCATGTACATTTTTACACGCACTCTGATATGTGTTTAAGGCCGAGAAAAAATTCCTTCGCTAAATTTGTGTAAAATAACTTCCTCTGGAAGACCAAAAGAAAAAAATCAAAAATTTTGAAAAATTACGGAAAATTATTTTTTTAGTCATTTTTTCCAAATGAAATACCCGTTTTTATGCGTTTTTGGGCATAACTCGATCAATTTTGGCCCGATCGGGCTGAAATTTTTAAACGTTTGCTTTCACACGGACACCAGTGAGGCCGGTAATGTAAAACCGGAAGATTTCCGGAAAACCCGGAAACGGATTTTTCAGCTGTTTTAAAAAACGTCAGATTTGACGTAGTCACATTTGCTCGCGATTAGTGATACTATAAAAAAATAAATCATTCATATAGCGCAAATACACGATAGCGCAATTGTACGCGCGCGAGCCCGAATTCACAGAATTTTGGTTGTTTTTTTAAATAATACATTCAAACAAAAAATATTCGGCTATTTCCGGAGTGTCATCTGGAAGTTATTTTTTTAAATATTTTAAACATTTCACGCCTTTAATTCAGTCGTTGCACATAAAGTTTATGCCCACATATGCGCGATAGCGCACATACAAGCGCGATAGCGCAAATACAGGCGCGACAGCGCAAATGTACGCGCGCGAGCCCAATTTTACAGAATTTCGAATGTTTTTAAAAATAAGAACTTCGAACAAAAATATTATACAATTTAATTTTAGCAAGACAATGTATAAGACATTAAAAAAATATATTTTTATGACAAATCGTTTGGTGAAAGCAGCATAGGTGTATCTATATTAGTTTTAGAGATATGATTTTTTTTAATTCAAAAGTTGTCGGTTTTTTATTTAATTTTCAGTTTTTCTGCAGAAATCTTTATTTTAGCAAGATCATGTATACGACATTAAAAAAAGACATTTTTATGGCAAATCTATTGGTGAAAACCGCGTAAGGTTATCTTTGTTAGTTTTCGAGATATGATTTTTTTAAATTCAAAATTTAAGAAACGTCAAAATCTGACGTTTCTTCCATGTACCCGGAAACGGATTTTTCAGCTGTTTTAAAAAAACGTCAGATTTGACGTATTCACATTTGCTCGCGATTTACCAAGGGTAAAAAATAAATCATTTATATAACGCAAATACACGCGCGACAGCGCGAATTTATGCGCGATAGCGCAAAAGTACGCGCGCGGGGCCCGAATTCACAGAATTTTGGTTGTTTTTTAAAATACATTCAAACAAAAAATATTTGGCTATTTCCGGAGTGTCATCGTTAAATTATTTTTTTAAATATACACCACCTTTAATTCAGTCGTTGCACATAAAGTTCATACCCACATATGCGCGATAGCGCAAATACAGGCGCGATAGCGCAAATGTTCGCGCGCGAGCCCGATTTCACAGAATTTTGGTTGTTTTTTAAAATACGACATTCAAACAAAAAATATTTGGCTATTTCCGGAGTTTTATCGGTAAATTATTTTTTTAAATATTTTAAACACACCTTTAATTCAGTCGTTGCACATAATGTTCATACCCACATATGCGCGACAGCGCAAATACATGCGCGATAGCGCAAATATAGGCGCGATAGCGCAAATGTTCGCGCGCGAGCCCGATTTCACAGAATTTTGGTTGTTTTTTAAAATAAGAACTTCAAACAAAAATATTCGGCTATTTCCGGAGTGTCATCGGTAAGTTATTTTTTTTTAATTGTAAACATTAAAAAGTAATTTCCACACTTTTAATTCAAAGTTTATACCCACTCACGCACGTATACATATGCGCGACAGCGCAAATACGGGCGCGATAGCGCAAATACGGGCGCGATAGCGCAAATGTACGCGCGCGAGCCCTAATAAACAAAAAATGTTGTTTGTTTTTTAAAATTAAACCTTCAAACAAAAAAATAGTTGGAGTGTTATCAGTAAATGATTTTTTCTTATATTTTAAACAATAATAACGTTTTTTCTGGGTCTTCAAAAATTACCACTAAAATATTATCTAAAAAATAACAGAATAGAGGCGCGCAGCGCCCGATTTCTATATTATAATATTTTTTTTACCGTAATTGTTTTAAGGCAATTTCTTTTTATAAATTTGAGGCAAAAAACTTTACTTTAGCAAGGTAAATGTATATATCATTAAAATATATATATATGTGCAACAGCGCAAATATACGCGCGATAGCGCAAATGTATGCGCGATAGCGCAAATGTACGCGCGATATTTTCTTATTCTTTTTGGTACAATTTTTTGTTATTAAAATATTGCCGCTTTTTTGGGAACTTCATTTTGAGACAAAAAACTTTACTTTAGCAAGATAAATGTACCTATATGACATTTATAAGGCGCAAATACATGCGCGATAGCGCAAATACACTCGCGATAGCGCAAATGTACCCGCGCGAGTTCGAATACAAATAATATTGTCTGTTTTTTGTATTTTAAATGTATATGACATAAACAGAAGGCGTTTTTATGACAACTCATTTTGTAAAAACAAAACAATTCCATCTTTATTTGTTTTTAGGATATAAGCGAACACACACAAGTGCGCGCGAGCGCAAATATATGCGCGATAGCGCAAATGTACCCCCGCGAGCCTGAATAAACAGAAACTTGTGTGTTCTTTTATAATTTAAATGTAAATTATTTGTCTGTTTACAAAGTGTTCTCGGTATATATTTTTTAATTTTTTTAACAATAATACCTTAATTCCTGGGTCTTCAAAAATTACCTCTAATATATTATCCAAAGTTTGTTTTAGAACCATTTTCAAAAAATTTGCAAATTCGCAATTTTAACAAATAACAGAATAGAGGCGCGCAGCGCCGATTTTTATATTATATATTTTTTTATTTTGACCATAATTATTTTGAGACTTTTTTTTAAATTAAAATTTAAGATAAGATTTTTTGTAATCAAAAAATTGATGCTTTTTTTTGAAAACAAAATAAATCCATCTTTATTTGTTTTTAGGATATATTTTTTTAAAATTAAAACATTGAAGCTTTTTTAAAAATTCTTAGTTGCAAAAAAAGCAAAAAACTTTACTTTAGCAAGATAAATGTATATAATATTTAAAAGGCGCAAATACATGCGCGGGTAGCGCAAATATAAGCGCACAAGCCTGAATACAAATAATATCGTGTGTACTTTTTTAAATTAAATGTATATGACATAAACAAAAGGCATTTTTATGACAAGTTATTTTGTGAAAACAAAACAACTCCAACTTAATTCTTATTTGAAGCAACTTTAATTTTGCAAGATAAATATATATGAAATTTAAAAGGCGCTAATACATGCGCGATAGCGCAAATATACGCGCGATAGCGCAAATGTACGCGCGCGAGCCCAAATACAAATAATATTGTCTGTTATTTTTAAATTTAAATGTATATGACATAAACAGAAAATTATTTTGTGAAAAGAAAACAATTCTTCAATTCTTTATTTATTTTTAAGATATGATTTTTTTGATTAAAAAAATTGACGCTTTTTTTTTTGAGGCAGAAAACTTTACTTTAGCAAGGTAAATATAAATGACGTTTAAAAGGCGCAAATACATGCGCGATAGCGCTAATACAGGCGCGATAGCGCAAATGTACGCGCGCGAGCCCTAATAAACAAAAAATGATGTTTGTTCTTTAAAATTAAACCTTCAAACAAACAAATGGTTGGAGTGTCATCAGTAAATGATTTTTTTTTGTATTTTAAATAATTATAATAATAACGTTTTTTCTGGGTCTTCAAAAATTACCACTAAAATATTAAAAATAACAGAATAGAGGCTCGCAGCGCCGATTTCCATATTATAATAATTTTTTTATTTTGACCGTAATTGTTTTAAGGCAATTTCTTTTTATAAATTTGTTTTTTTAACTAAAAAATTGACACTTCTTTTTGAAAATTCCAATTTGAGGCAAAAACCTTTAGCAAGGTAAATGTATATATCATTAAAAATACGGAAATACAGGCGCGACAGCGCAAATATACGCGCGATAGCGCATATATACGCGCGATAGCGCAAATGTACGCGCGCCACCTCGAATACAAATAATATTGTCTGTTTTTTGGTAATTTAAATGTATACTATAAACAGAAGGTATTTTTTATCAAATAATTTTGTGAAAACAAAACAAATCATTCTTTATTTGTTTTTGGGATATTTTTTAGAATTTTTATTTGAAGCAAATAACTTTTCTTTAGCAAGATAAATTTATATAACATCTAAAAGGCGCAAACCATGCGCGACAGCGCAAATATACGCGCGCGAGCCCGAATACAAATTTTATTGTCTGTTTTTTTCTAATTTAAATTTATATGACTAAAACATAAGGCATTTTTAGGACAAATTATTTTTTAGAAACAAAACAAGTTCATCTTTTTTGTTTTTGGGATATAGATTTTTTTATTTACAAAATTGATGCTTTTTTGAGATTTTTTATTTAAGGCAGATAACTTTACTTTAGCAAGATAAATGTTTATGACATTTAAAAGGTGCAAGTATATGCGCGATAGCGCAAATACACGCGCGATAGCGCAAATGTACGCGCGCGAGCCCGAATACGCAGACTATTGTTTGTTCTTTTGTAATTTAAATTAAGGATATATTTACGAGGATTCATTAGGTGAAAACACCCAAGTCCAGCAGAATTAATTTTAACGATATGATTAATGTATATGACATTTAAAAGGCGCAAAACATGCGCGATAGCGCAAATACACGCGCGATAGCGCAAATGTACGCGCGCGAGCCCGAATACGCAGACTATTGTTTGTTCTTTTGTAATTTTAAAAAAACGATATATTTATGAGGATTCCTGTGGTGAAAACACCCAAGTCCAGCGTAATTAATTTTTACGATATGATTGTTGTACTATAATAAACAGTCACTATCGGCGGACAAACCTATACTGGACTCCACGACTCTATTGTCAGTTTACTGGCAACCCCCGGCGCTAGAGCTAAACTAGCGCAAGATGCGCTAGTTAGTCGTGGAGTCGAAGACTCCATGACTTATAGGAGCGGAGGAATTTTTGAAAATGCGACTTCCCGGGCAGTTAGATATACCTTTACATATATGTATCGACTCGGAATCGAATTCTGAACAACTTTCATTTTTTCTGTTGTCTGGATGTCTGGATGTCTGTGTGTCTGTGTGTCTGTGAATCTGTCATCAAATTTTAAAAAATTCATAACTCGAAAACCTTAAACGGTGGAAACTTGAAATTTACACCCTTTTTTAACCCCCACGAGACGTACCTCCAGTCCAAATTTGGTTAGCGCAAGAAAGGTACAAGTGCACTTTTTATCGATTTTTACGACGAAATTTTGGGGTATTGTCTGTCTGCGTCACCAGGTCGAAGGGATCGACGTGGAAAGACCAAATTTGGTGAAAAGGTGTGCGAGGACCGTTCATTAAAGTGTATAGGATATGAGCTTTTCAGGCCTGCAACTTTCGAAAAAAGAATTTTTTTTCGATTTTTTCAGGAATTTTTTGAAAATTTTTTTCTTGAAAACTAAGAAGACTTTAAGTAAACGAAAATCACGAATAGATGTGCAAAGGATTGTTTTTTAACATACTAAAAAATAAAATTCATCGAAACAAACTAACATGGCCTACTGCTCAATTTAATTTTTTTTGGTTTTTTTAAAAATGCAATCAATTTTTAATTAATTTTTTTATCCTGTTTCTATTTATATTTTTTTAAATTTGACCAAACATGAAGGTAAACTACATTCTTATAAATTGATTTGCCATAAAAAAATATTAAATTTTTTTCCTCTTCTTCTTCTGCGATTTATTTTACAAAATCATTAATATCTCTTGTGCTATAATAGATAGCGACTTGAAATTTGGCAACAATGTGTAGGCTCATGGTGCAAATGTCCCCTTAAAAAACTATCAAAATCAAAAAACGATTTGGACATTTTTTTCAAAAATTCGTCAATTTTTTTAAATTTTTTTTGAAAATTCCCTTTTTGATGCAGACAATTTAATTTTAGCAAGACAATGTATATGACATTAAAAAAAGATATTTTTATGACAAATCGTTTGGTGAAAGCAGCATAGGTGTATCTTTATTAGTTTTCTAGATATAATTTTTTTTAATTCAAAAGTTGTCGGTTTTTTATTTAATTTTCAGTTTTTCGGCAGAAATCTTTATTTTAGCAAGATTATGTATACGACATTAAAAAAAGACATTTTTATGGCGAATTTTTTGGTGAAAACCGCGTAAGATTATCTCTGTTGGTTTTCGAGATATGATTTTTTTTAATTCAAAATTTAAGAAACGTCAAAATCTGACGTTTCTTCCATGTACATTTTTACATACATAACTCGCTTAATTTACGGCCGAGAAAAAATTCCTTCACTAAATTTGTGTAAAATAACTTCCTCTGTAAGACCAAAAAGAAAAAAATCAAAAATTTTGAAAATTACGGAAAATTATTTTTTAGGCATTTTTTCCAAATGAAATACCCGTTTTTATGCGTTTTTGGGCATAACTCGGTCAATTTTGGCCCGATCGGGCTGAAATTTTAAATGTTTGCTCTCATACGGACACCAGTGAGGCCGGTAATGTAAAACCGGAAGATTTTCGGAAAACCCGGAAACGGAATTTTCAGCTGTTTTAAAAAACGTCAGATTTGACGTATTTACATTTGCTCGCGATTAGCGATACTATAAAAAAATAAATCATTTATATAACACGCGCGATAGCGCGAATTTATGCGCGATAGCGCGAATTTATGCGCGATAGCGCGAATTTATGCGCGATAGCGCAATTGTACGCGCGCGAGCCCGAATTCACAGAATTTTGGTTGTTTTTTTAAATAATACATTCAAACAGAAAATATTTGCTATTTCTGGAGTGTCATCTGGAAGTTATTTTTTTAAATATTTTAAACTTTTCACACCTTTAATTCAGTCGTTGCACATAAAGTTTATAAATACATATGCGCGATAGCGCAAATACATGCGCGATAGCGCAAATACATGCGCGACAGCGCAAATACATGCGCGATAGCGCAAAAACATGCGCGATAGCGCAAATACAGGCGCGACAGCGCAAATGTACGCGCGCGAGCCCGAATATAAATAATATTGTCTGTTCTTTTCTAATTTAAATGTATTAACAGAAGGCATTTTCATGACAACTTATTTTGTAAAAACAAAACAAATCCATATTGATTTGTTTCACAGCATTTTGGTTGTTTTTTAAAATAAGAACTTCCAACAAAAATATTCGGCCATTTCCGGAGTGTGATCATTCTTTTTGGTACGATTTTTTGTTATTAAAATATTGCCGCTTTTTTGGGAACTTCATTTTGAGAGAAAAAACTTTACTTTAGCAAGATAAATGTACCTATATGACATTTACAAGGCGTAAATACATGCGCGACAGCGCAAAAACACGCGCGATAGCGCAAATACACTCGCGATAGCGCAAATGTACCCGCGCGAGTTCGAATACAAATAATATTGTCTGTTCTTTTGTATTTTAAATGTATATGACATAAACAGAAGGCGTTTTTATGACAACTCATTTTGTAAAAACAAAACAAGTCCATCTTTATTTGTTTTTAGGATATAAGCGAACACACACAGAAGTGCGCGCGAGCGCAAATATATGCGCGATAGCGCAAATGTACCCCGGCGAGCCTGAATAAACAGAAACTTGTGTGTTCTTTTATAATTTAAATGTAAATTATTTGTCTGTTTCCAAAGTGTCCTCGGTAAATATTTTTTTATTTTTTTAACAATTATACCTTCATTCCTGGGTCTTCAAAAATTACCTCTAAATATTATCCAAACTTTGTTTTAGAACCATTTTCAAAAAATGTGCCGATTTTTATATTATATATTATTATTATTATATTATACATATTATATAATTTTTATTTTGACCATATTTATTTTTAATTAAATTTTTTTGAGATTTTTTTGTAATAAAAAAATTGACGCTTTTTTAAGAATTCTTTATTTGAGGCAGAAAACTTTAGTTTACCAAGATAAATGTATATATAACATCTAAAATGCGCAAATTAATGCGCGACAGCGCAAATATACACGCGCGAACCCGAATATAAATAATATTGTCTGTTCTTTTCTAATTTAAATGTATTAACAGAAGGCATTTTTATGACAATATATTTTGTAAAAACAAAACAAATCCATATTGATTTGTTTTTAGGATAGCTTTTTTTTAAATTAAAACATTGAAGCTTTTTTAAAAATTCTTATTTGAGGTAAAAAACTTTACTAGATAAATGTATATAATATTTAAACGGCGCAAATACATGCGCGACAGCGCAAATACATGCGCGATAGCGCAAATATACGCGCGATAGCGCAAATGTACGCGCGCGAGCCCGAATTCAAATAATATTGTCTGTTATTTTTTAATTTAAATGTATAAGACATAAACAGAAAATTATTTTGTGAAAAGAAAACAATTCCATCTTTATTTATTTTTAAGATATGATTTTTTTGATTAAAAAATTGACGTTTTTTTTTGAGGCAGAAAACTTTACTTTACAAGACGCAAATACATGCGCGATAGCGCAAATGTACGCGCGCGAGCCCTAATAAACAAAAAATGATGTTTGTTCTTTAAAATTAAACCTTCAAACAAAAAAATAGTTGGAGTGTCATCAGTAAATTATTTTTTTTGTATTTTAAATAATAATGGGTCTTCAAAAATTACCACAAAAATATTATCCAAAAAATAACAGAATAGAGGCGCGCAGCGCCGATTTCCATATTATAATATTTTTTTTATTTTGACCGTAATTGTTTTAAGGCAATTTCTTTTTATAAATTTGTTTTTTTTAACTAAAAAATTGACACTTCTTTTTGGAAATTCCAATTTGAGGCAAAAAACTTTACTTTAGCAAGGTAAATGTATATATCATTAAAAATACGCAAATACATGCGCAATAGCGCATATATATGCGCGATAGCGCAAATGTAAGCGCGCCACCTCAAATACAAATAATATTTTTTTTTTTGGTAATTTAAATGTATACCATAAACAGAAAGTATTTTTTTATCAAATAATTTTGTGAAAACAAAACAAATCATTCTTTATTTATTTTTGGGATGTTTTTTAGAATTCTTATTTGAAGCAAATAACTTTTCTTTAGCAAGATAAATTTATATAACATCTAAAAGGCGCAAACCATGCGCGACAGCGCAAATATACGCGCGCGAGCCCGAATACAAATTTTATTGTCTGTTTTTTCTAATTTAAATTTATATGACTAAAACATAAGGCATTTTTAGGACAAATTATTTTTTAGAAACAAAACAAGTTCATCTTTTTTTGTTTTTGGGATATAGATTTTTTTATTTACAAAATTGATGCTTTTTTGAGATTTTTTATTTAAGGCAGATAACTTTACTTTAGCAAGATAAATGTATATGACATTTAAAAGGCGCAAGTATATGCGCGATAGCGCAAATATACGCGCGATAGCGCAAATGTACGCGCGCGAGCCCGAATTCAAATAATATTGTCTGTTATTTTTTAATTTAAATGTATAAGACATAAACAGAAAATTATTTTGTGAAAAGAAAACAATTCCATCTTTATTTATTTTTAAGATATGATTTTTTTGATTAAAAAATTGACGTTTTTTTTTGAGGCAGAAAACTTTACTTTACAAGACGCAAATACATGCGCGATAGCGCAAATGTACGCGCGCGAGCCCTAATAAACAAAAAATGATGTTTGTTCTTTAAAATTAAACCTTCAAACAAAAAAATAGTTGGAGTGTCATCAGTAAATTATTTTTTTTGTATTTTAAATAATAATGGGTCTTCAAAAATTACCACAAAAATATTATCCAAAAAATAACAGAATAGAGGCGCGCAGCGCCGATTTCCATATTATAATATTTTTTTTATTTTGACCGTAATTGTTTTAAGGCAATTTCTTTTTATAAATTTGTTTTTTTTAACTAAAAAATTGACACTTCTTTTTGGAAATTCCAATTTGAGGCAAAAAACTTTACTTTAGCAAGGTAAATGTATATATCATTAAAAATACGCAAATACATGCGCAATAGCGCATATATATGCGCGATAGCGCAAATGTAAGCGCGCCACCTCAAATACAAATAATATTTTTTTTTTTGGTAATTTAAATGTATACCATAAACAGAAAGTATTTTTTTATCAAATAATTTTGTGAAAACAAAACAAATCATTCTTTATTTATTTTTGGGATGTTTTTTAGAATTCTTATTTGAAGCAAATAACTTTTCTTTAGCAAGATAAATTTATATAACATCTAAAAGGCGCAAACCATGCGCGACAGCGCAAATATACGCGCGCGAGCCCGAATACAAATTTTATTGTCTGTTTTTTCTAATTTAAATTTATATGACTAAAACATAAGGCATTTTTAGGACAAATTATTTTTTAGAAACAAAACAAGTTCATCTTTTTTTGTTTTTGGGATATAGATTTTTTTATTTACAAAATTGATGCTTTTTTGAGATTTTTTATTTAAGGCAGATAACTTTACTTTAGCAAGATAAATGTATATGACATTTAAAAGGCGCAAGTATATGCGCGATAGCGCAAATACACGCGCGATAGCGCAAATGTACGCGCGCGAGCCCGAATACGCAGACTATTGTTTGTTCTTTTGTAATTTAAATAACGATATATTTATGAGGATTTCTGTGGTGAAAACACTCAAGTCCAGCGTAATTAATTTTAACGATATGATTGTTTTAAACATATACTACAATAAAAAACAGTCACTATCGGCGGACAAACCTATACTGGACTCCACGACTCTATTGTCAGTTTACTGGCAACCCCCGGCGCTAGTTAGTCGTTGGAGTCAAAGACTCCAAGACTTATAGGAGCGGAGGAATTTTTGAAAATGCGACTTCCCGGGTAGTTAGATATGCCTTTATATATATGGATCGACTCAGAATCGAATTCTGAACAACTTTCATTTTTTCTGTTGTCTGGATGTCTGGATGTCTGGATGTCTGTGAGTCTGTCATCAAATTTTTAAAAATTCATAACTGGAAAACCTCAAACGGTGGAAACTTAAAATTTACACCCTTTTTTAACCCCCACGAGACGCAGCTCTCATCCAAATTTGGTTATTGCAAGAAAGGTCCAAGTGCACTTTTTATCGATTTTTACGACGAAATTTTGGGGTTTTTCCTATCCGGATTCCAGGTTCGAAGGGATCGACGTGGAAAGACCAAATTTGGTGAAAAGGTGTACGAGGACTATCTATTAAAGTGTATAAAATATGGGCTTTTCAGGCCTGCAACTTTCGAAAAAAAAATTTTTTTTCGACTTTTTCAGGAATTTTTTGAAAATTTTTTTCTCATAAACTAAGAAGACTTTAAGTAAACGAAAAACACGAATAGATGTGCAAAGGATTGTTATTTAACATTCTAAAAAATAAAAATCATCGAAACAAACTAACATGGCCTACTGCTCAATTTTTCTTTTTGGCTTTTTTAAAAAATGCAGACAATTTTTAATTAATTTTTTTCTACTGGTTGTAAACACATTTTTTTAATTTTCACCCTACGTTAAGGTAATCTATAGTCTTCTAGACCAATTTGCCATAAAAAAATATTAAAATGTTTTCCTCTTCTTCTTCTGCGATTTATTTTACAAAATCATTAATATCTCTTGACCTATAATAGATGGCGACTTGAAATTTGGCAACAATGTGTGGGCTCATGGTGCAAATGTCCCCTTAAAAAACTATTAAAATCAAAAAACGATTTGGACATTTTTTTCAAAAATTCGTCATTTTTTTTTAATTTTTTTTTTAAATTCCCTTTTTGATGCAGACAATTTAATTTTAGCAAGACAATGTATATGACATTAAAAAAAGATATTTTTATGACAAATCGTTTGGTAAAAGCAGCATAGGTGTATCTTTATTAGTTTTCGAGATATGATTTTTTTTTTTTTTTAATTCAAAAGTTGTCGGTTTTTTATTTAATTTTTAGTTTTTCGGCAGAAATCTTTATTTTAGCAAGATCATGTATACGACATTAAAAAAAGACATTTTTATAGCTAATTTTTTGGTGAAAACCGCGTAAGATTATCTCTGTTGGTTTTCGAGATATGATTTTTTTAAATTCAAAAATTAAGAAACGTCAAAATCTGACGTTTCTTTCATGTACATTTTTACGTCTATAACTCGCTTAATTTAAGGCCGAGAAAAAATTCCTTCACTAAATTTGTGTAAAATAACTTCCTCTGGAAGACCAAAAAGAAAAAAATCAAAAATTTTAAAAATTACGGAATAGTACATTCTGTAACAAGTTTGGAATACAGCATATTCCGCCCGAGGAAAAATTTGACACACGAGCCGAAGGCGAGTGTGACGGTTTTACGAGAGTGGAATATGTTATTCCAAACGTGTTTCAGACATTATTTTCTCTACGACTACGTAAGAATAGTAACGCTTGTATAATTTTAAACAGAGAAAAGAAACCAAGCAGTTTTTGACATTTAAGCTTTTTGTATTGTCAAACCATTTTGTGCCGTCACAATTTTATAATGTAAATTATAATAAATTTAAACAAATGGTATGCCTAAATCTTTATTATAATTAAAAATAGTTATTTACACTAACTAATAAAAAAAATAACATTGTAACAAATACAAAACTAATGGAAAGCTATGGACATTTTGTAACCAAATTCAATACAGAAATGCAGTCAAATATCTCATATGTTAAAAAAATAAATTAAATACGTACTGCTTTTTATAAAAATGTAGTTTATGCTAATTTTTCACAAATGTCTTGTTTAGCAGTTACTGCCGTTCTCCATAGTAGGGCAGTATTCTTTTTCTACATTTTAAAGGTCTTTTTTTAAACTTTTTGAATCTGTCAAAACTTCAAAGCCGGTATAGTAGGTAACTGGTTTATCATTTTAATATCAAATTTATTATAATTTTGATTTGTATATTTGAAAAACAATAAATATAACTAATTTTTTGTGCCTAAACCTTAATTATACAAGTGCTATTATTTTTTAATTAATAAATAATACAGTAATATTTAAATATTTTAAAAATTTTTACGTTTAGTAAACCGCCAGGAGATGTCGTTACTTGTGACCATTCTTAAACAAGAGTAGGAATATTCTCGCACAGTATTGCAGAAAAACATCCTTTCTATGATCAAAAATTACACTAGAATGTTACTGTTCTTAAGTAGTCGTAGAGAAAATTATTTTTTGGGCATTTTTTTCAAATAAAATACCCGTTTTTTGCGTTTTTGGGCATAACTCGGTCAATTTTAGCCCGATCGGGCTGAAATTTTAAACGTTTACTCTCACACGAACACCAGTGAGGCCGGTAATGTAAAACCGGAAGATTTCCGGAAAACCCGGAAACGAATTTTTCAGCTGTTTTAAAAAACGTCAGATTTGACGTATTCACATTTGCTCGCGATTAGCGATACCTGTGTCCTAAGGGTAAAAAATAAATCATTTATATAACGCAAATACACGCGCGACAGCGCGAATTTATGCGCGATAGCGCAATTGTACGCGCGCGAGCCCGAATTCACAGAATTTTGTTTGTTTGTTTTTTTAAATAATACATTCAAACAAAAAATATTCGGCTATTTCTGGAGTGTCATCTGGAAGTTATTTTTTTAAATATTTTAAACTTTTCACACCTTTAATTCAGTCGTTGCACATAAAGTTTATGCCCACATATGCGCGATAGCGCACATACAAGCGCGATAGCGCAAATACAGGCGCGACAGCGCAAATGTACGCGCGCGAGCCCAATTTTACAGAATTTCGAATGTTTTTAAAAATAAGAACTTCAAACAAAGATATTATGCAATTTAATTTTAGCGAGGCAATGTATAAGACATTAAAAAAAGATATTTTTATGACAAATCGTTTGGTGAAAGCAGCATAGGTGTATCTTCAGTTTTTCGGCAGAAAACTTTATTTTAGCAAGATCACTAAAAAAAGCAAGACACTAAAAAAAGACAATTTTATGGCAAATCTTTTGGTGAAAACCGCGTAAGGTTATCTCTGTTGGTTTTCGAGATATGATTTTTTAAAATTTAAAATTTAAGAAACGTCAAAATCTGACGTTTCTTCCATGTACATTTTTACGTCTATAACTCGCTTAATTTAAGGCCGAGAAAAAATTCCTTCACTAAATTTGTGTAAAATAACTTACTCTGGAAGACCAAGAAGAAAAAAATAAAAATTTTTGAAAATTACGGAAAATTATTTTTTAGGCATTTTTTCCAAATAAAATACCCGTTTTTATGCGTTTTTGGGCATAACTCGGTCAATTTTGGCCCGATCGGGCTGAAATTTTAAAGGTTTGCTCTCAGACGGACACCAGTGAGGCCAGTAATGTAAAACCGGAAGATTTCCGGAAAACCCGGAAACGAATTTTTCAGCTGTTTTAAAAAACGTCAGATTTGACGTATTCACATTTGCTCGCGATTAGCGTCCCAAGGGTAAAAAATAAATTATTTTTATTTTTGTATAACGCAAATACACGCGCGACAGAGCGAAATTATGCGCGATAGCGCAAAAGTACGTTCGCGAGTCCGAATTCACAGAATTTTGGTTGTTTTTTAAAATACGACATTCAAACAAAAAATATTTGGCTATTTCCGGAGTGTCATCGGTAAATTATTTTTTTAAACATTTTAAACACACCTTTAATTCAGTTGTTGCACATAAAGTTCATACCCACATATGCTCGATAGCGCAAATACAAGCGAGATAGCGCAAATACAGGCGCGATAGCGCAAATGTACGCGCGCGAGCCCGATTTCACAGAATTTTGGTTGTTTTTTAAAATAAGAACTTCAAACAAAAATATTCAGCTATTTCCGGAGTGTCATCGGTAAGTTATTTTTTTAAATTCTAAACATTAAAAACTAATTTCCACACTTTTAATTTAAAGTTTATACCCACTCACGCACGTATACATATGCGCGAGAGCGCAAATACGGGCGCGATAGCGCAAATTTACACGCGCGAGCCCTAATAAACAAAAAATGTTGTTTGTTCTTTAAAATTACACCTTCAAACAAAAAAATAGTTGCGAGTGTCATCAGTAAATTATTTTTTTTATATTTTAAACATAATGACGTTTTTTCTGGGTCTTCAAAAATTACCACTAAAATATTATTCAAACTTTGTTTTAGAACCATCTTCAAAAAATGTGCCAACTAGCAATTTTAAAAATAACAAATAGAGGCGCGCAGCGCCGATTTCCGTTTTATAATATTTTTTTTAATTTTGACTGTAATTGTTTGAGGCAATTTATTTTTATACATTTGTTTTTAACTAAAAAATTGACACTTCTTTTTGAAACATCTAAAAGGCGCAAATACATGCGCGACAGCGCAAATATACGCGCGCGAGCCCGATTACAAATTTTATTGTCTGTTTTTTTTTGTTATTTAAATTTATATGACCTAAACAGAAGGCATTTTTAGGACAACTTATTTTTAAAAAGTCAAACAAGTTGATCTTTATTTGTTTTTGGGATATAGATTTTTTTAATTACAATATTGATGCTTTTTTGAGATTTTTTTATTTGAGGCAGATAACTTTACTTTAGCAAGATAAATGTATATGACATTTAAAAGGCGCAAATACATGCGCGATAGCGCAAATGTACGCGCGCGAGCCCGAATTCACAGAATTTTCGTGGTTTTTTAAAATAAGACCTTCAAACAAAAACTATTCGGCTATTTCCGGAGTTTGATCGGTAAGTTATTTTTTTTATATTTTAAACTTTCCACAAACCGGAAGATTTCCGGAAAACCCGGAAACGGATTTTCAGCTGTTTTAAAAAACGTCAGATTTGACGTATTCACATTTGCTCCCGATTAGCGATACCTGTGTCCCAAGGGTAAAAAATAAATCATTTATATAACGCAAATACACGCGCTACAGCGCGAATTTATGCGTCTTAGCGCAAATGTACGCGCGCGAGCACGAATTCAAATAATTTTGGTTGTTTTTTAAAATAAGACATTCAAACAAAAAATATTTGGCTATTTCCGGAGTGTCATCGGTAAGTTATTCGTTGCCCATAAAGTTTATAACCACATATGCGCGATAGCGCAAGTACATGCGCGACAGAGCAAAAACATGCGCGATAGCGCAAATACAGGCGGTTGTGTGGTTGTTGTTTTTTAAAATAAGAACTTCAAACAAAAATATTCGGCTATTTCCGGAGTGTGATCGGTAAGTTATTTTTTCTTATTCTTTTTGGTACGATTTTTGGTTATTAAAATATTGCCGCTTTTTTGGGAACTTCATTTTGAGACAAAAATCTTTACTTTAGCAAGATAAATGTACCTATAAGACATTAACAAGGCGCAAATACATGCGCGACAGCGCAAAAACATGCGCGATAGCGCAAATACACTCGCGATAGCGCAAATGTGCCCGCGCGAGTTCGAATACAAATAATATTGTCTGTTTTTTTGTATTTTAAATGTATATGACATAAACAGAAGGCATTTTTATGACAACTCATTTTGTAAAAACAAAACAAGTCCATCTTTATTTAGGATATAAGCGAACACACACAAGTGTGCGCGAGCGCAAATATATGCGCGATAGCGCAAATGTACCCCCGCGAGCCTGAATAAACAGAAACTTGTGTGTTCTTTTATAATTTAAATGTAAATTAGTTGTCTGTTTCCAAAGTGTTCTCGCTATATATTTTTTAATTTTTTTAACAATAATACCTTAATTCCTGGGTCTTCAAAAATAACCTCTAAAATATTATCCAAACTTTGTTTTAGAACCATTTTCAAAAAATGTGCAAATTCGCAATCGTAACAAATAGCAGAATAGAGGCGCGCAGCGCCGATTTTTATATTATATATATTTTTTTTATTTTGACCATAATTATTTTGATACTTTTTTTTAATTAAAATTTAAGATAACATTTTTTTGTAATAAAAAATTGATGCTTTTTTGTGAAAACAAAACAAATCCATCTTTATTTGTTTTTGGAATATCTTTTTTTTAAATTAAAACATTGAAGCTTTTTTTAAAAATTCTTATTTGAAGCAAAAAACTTTACTTTAGCAAGATAAATGTATATAATATTTAAAAGCGGCTAATACATGCGCGATAGCGCAAATATACGCGCGCGAGCCCGAATACGAATAATATTGTGTGTACTTTTTTAAATTAAATGTAGGTATATGACCTAAACAAAAGGCATTTTTATGACAAGTTATTTTGTGAAAACAAAACAACTCCAACTTAATTCTTATTTGAAGCAACTTTAATTTTGCAAGATAAATATATATGACATTTAAAAGGGGCTAATACATGCGCGATAGCGCAAATATACGCGAGAGCCCGATTTCACAGGATTTTGGTTGTTTTTAAAATAAGAACTTCAAACAAAAATATTCGGCTATTTCCGGAGTAAGTTATTTTTTTAAATTGTAAACATAAAAAACTAATTTCCACACTTTTAATTCAAAGTTTAGACCCACTCACGCACGTATACATATGCGCGACAGCGCAAATACAGGCGCGATAGCGCAAATGTACGCGCGCGAGCCCTAATAAACAAAAAATATATTAATATTTTAAACAATAATAACGTTTTTTCTGGGTCTTCAAAAATTACCACTAAAATATTATCCAAAAAATAACAGAATAGAGGCGCGCAGCGCCGATTTCTATACTACAATAAATTTTTTTTTGACCGTAATTGTTTTAAGGCAATTTCTTTTTATAAATTTGAGGCATAAAACTTTACTTTAGAAAGGTAAATGTATATATCATTAAAAATACGCAAGTACATGCGCGACAGCGCAAATATACGCGCGATAGCGCACATATACGCGCGATAGCGCAAACGTACGCGCGCCACACATACAAATAAAATAATATTGTCTGTTTTTTGGTTATTTAATGGTATAACATAAACAGAAGGTATTTTTTTATCAAATAATTTTGTGAAAACAAAACAAATCATTCTTTATTTGTTTTTGGGATATTTTTTAGAATTCTTATTTGAAGAAAATAACTTTTCTTTATCAAGATAAATTTATATAACATCTAAAAGGCGCAAACCATGCGCGACAGCGCAAATATACGCGCTCGAGCCCGAATAAAAATTTTATTCTCTGTTTTTTTCTAATTTAAATTTATATGACTTAAACAGAAGGCATTTTTAGGACAAATTATTTTTTAGAAACAAAACAAGTTCATTTTAATTTGTTTTTGGGATATATATTTTTTTATTTACAAAATTGATGCTTTTTTGAGATTTTTTATTTAAGGCAGATAACTTTACTTTAGCAAGATAAATGTATATGACATTTAAAAGGCGCAAATACATGCGCGATAGCGCAAACACACGCGCGATAGCGCAAATGTACGCGCGCGAGCCCGAATACACAGACTATTGTTTGTTCTTTTGTAATTTAAAAAAAAATTAATGATATATTTATGAGGATTCCTGTGTTGAAAACACCCAAGTCCAGCGTAATTAATTTTTACGATATGATTGTTTTAAACGTATCCTATATTGTACTATAATAAACAGTCACTATCGGCGGACAAACCTATACTGGACTCCACGACTCTATTGTCAGTTTACTGGCAACCCCCGGCGCTAGAGCTAAACTAGCGCAAGATGCGCTAGTTAGTCGTGGAGTCAAAGACTCCATGACTTATAGGAGCGGAGGAATTTTTGAAAATGCGACTTCCCGGGTAGTTAGATATACCTTTACATATATGGATCGACTCGGAATCGAATTCTGAACAACTTTCATTTTTTCTGTTGTCTGGATGTCTGTGTGTCTGGATGTCTGTGAGTCTGTCATCAAATTTTTAAAAATTCATAACTTGAAAATGGTTAACGGTGGAAAGTTTAAATTTACACCCTTTTTTAAACCCCACGAGGCGCACATCTCTTCCAAATTTGGTTAGCGCAAGAAAGGTACAAGTGCACTTTTTATCGATTTTTACGACGAAATTTTGGGGTATTGTCTGTCTGCGTCACCAGGTCAAAGGGATCGACGTGGAAAGACCAAATTTGGTGAAAAGGTGTACGAGGACTATCTATGGCAGTTAATAGTATATGGGCTTTTCAGGCCTGCAACTTTCGAAAAAAAAAATTTTTTTCGACTTTTTCAGGAATTTTTTGAAATTTTTTTTCTCGAAAACTAAGAAGACTTTAAGTAAACGAAAAACACGAATAGATGTGCAAAGGATTGTTATTTAACATACTAAAAAATAAAAATCATCGAAACAAACTAACATGGCCTACTGCTCAATTTATTTTTGTTGCTATTTTAAAAAATGCAGACAATTTTTAATTAATTTTTTTCTACTGTTTGTAAATACCTTTTTTTAATTTTCACCTTACGTTAAGGTAAACTATGGTCTTGTAGACCAATTTGCCAAAAAAAAATATTAAAATTTTTTCCTCTTCTTCTTCTGCGATTTATTTTACAAAATCATTAATATCTCTTGACCTATAATACATGGCGATTTGAAATTTGGCAACAATGTGTGGGCTTATGGTGCAAATGTCCCCTTAAAAAACTATCAAAATCAAAAAACGATTTGGACATTTTTTTCAAAAATTCGTCAATTTTTTTAAGTTTTTTTTGAAAATTCCCTTTTTGATGCAGACAATTTAATTTTAGCAAGACAATGTATATGACATTAAAAAAAGATATTTTTATGACAAATCGTTTGGTGAAAGCAGCATAGGTGTATCTTTATTAGTTTTCGAGATATGATTTTTTTTAATTCAAAAGTTGTCGGTTTTTTATTTAATTTTCAGTTTTTCGGCAGAAATCTTTATTTTAGCAAGATCATGTATAAGATATTAAAAAAAGACATTTTTATGGCGAATTTTTTGGTGAAAACCGCGTAAGATTATCTCTGTTGGTTTTCGAGATATGATTTTTTTAAATTTAAAATTTAAGAAACGTCAAAATCTGACGTTTCTTCCATGTACATTTTTACATCCATAACTCGCTTAATTTAAAGCCGAGAAAAAATTCCTTCACTAAATTTGTGTAAAATAACTTCCTCTGGAAGACCAAAAAGAAAAAAATAAAAAAATTAGAAAATTACGGAAAATTATTTTTTAGTCATTTTTTCCAAATGAAATACCCGTTTTTATACGTTTTTGGGCATAACTCGGTCAATTTTGGCCCGATCGGGCTGAAATTTGAAAAGTTTGCTCTCACACAAACACCAGTGAGGCCGGTAATGTAAAACCGGAAGATTTCCGGAAAACCCGGAAACGGATTTTTGCGCTGTCGCAAATACCCGCGCGACAGCGCAAATACCCGCGCGACAGCGCAAATACCCGCGCGACAGCGCAAAAATCCGCGCGATAACGCATATAGCTGCGCGATAGCGCAAACATCCATGCTAGAGTGCAAATACCCGCGCGATAATGCAAACACCTGCGCGATAGCGCAAATATATGCGCGACAGAGCAAATATATGCGCGATAGTGCAAATATTTGCGCGACAGCGCAAATACCCGCGTGACAGTTCAAATACCCGCGCGACAGCGCGAATAAATGCGCGATAGCCCAAATGTACGCGCGCGAGCCCAAATACACAGAATATTGTATTTTTTAAAATAACAAGTGCAAATACACGAGCGACAGCACAAATTGCGGCGCGACAGCGCAAATACCCGCGCAACAGCGTAAATACCCGCGCGACAGCGCAAAAATCCGCGCGATAACACAAATAGCTGCGCGATAGCGCAAACATCCATGCTAGAGTGCAAATATCCGCGCGATAGTACAAACACCTGCGCGATAGCGCAAATATATGCGCGATAGTGCAAATATTTGCGCTATCGCGCAAATACCTGCGTGACAGTGCAAATACCCGCGCGACAGCGCGAATAAATGCGCGATAGCGCAAATGGACGCGCGCGAGCCCAAATACACAGAATATTTTATTTTTTAAAATAACAATTGCAAATACACGAGCGACAGCACAAATTGCCGCGCGACAGCGCAAAAATCCGCGCGACAGCGCAAAAATCCGCGCGACAGCGCAAAAATCCGCGCGACAGCGCAATTACCCGGGCGACAGCGCAAATACCCACGCGACAGCGCAAATACCCGCGCGACAGCGCAAATACCCGCGCAACAGCGTAAATACCCGCGCGACAGCGCAAAAATCCGCGCGATAACACAAATAGCTGCGCGATAGCGCAAACATCCATGCGAGAGTGCAAATACCCGCGCGATAGTGCAAACACCTGCGCGATAGTGCAAATATTTGCGCGATAGCGCAAATACCCGCGTGACAGCGCAAATACCCGCGCGACAGCGCGAATAAATGCGCGATAGCGCAGATGTACGCGCGCGAGCCCAAATACACAGAATATTGTATTTTTTAAAATTACACCTTTAAACAAAAAGAATATTCCGCTTTTTCCGGAGTATCATCGGTAAATTATTTTTTATTATTTTAAACATTAAAAACTAATTTCCACACCTTTAATTCAGTCGCTGCACTTACGAGAATTTATAAACAGCACAACGGTTTTTGTATTGTTAATTTTTACGTGAGGAAGGAAGGCAATCTATAAATCGGGCTTTACTCTAAACTTAAACAAATAATAAACCCTTGGACTTTCCTATTGTTATTAAAATAAGTAAAGTAATAAATTCGTCATGGATTCACCTGTATTTTTTAAAAAGATCTAAATATAATGTAAATTGTTTGAATAATAATAATAGATTTATTACTTATAAAATCCTTAAGTTATGCTGGAACAAACTCGTGAAAAATTAAATATTGCTGTGGTTGGTATTTTTAGTTAGTAAAAACCACGGTCTATAACTCATATAATAATATATAATAAGACCTTGGTAAAAACTCATCGCAAACAACGTTGCCTAATTTAATTTAGAAAAAAATATTTTATTCTTAAAATTACAGAACATTTGTTATATGTTACAGAACAATCCAGACTCTCGATTCCCAAGTATTTCTATACAAATGTATTAAATTTATTATAACTTAAATAATGTATAAAGTTGATTCTGACAGATGACATTTGAAAAAAAAGTTTGACATATCGTCGCCTTCAGGAGAAAATTGCTTAACTCCATGTTGTAAAATTTTACAGGAGGAAAGAAAAACATATTAAAGGTGCATTGGTGTATCTCCACATTACCGCCAAAAAATTGTTTAATGGAAAATTACGTATCTCCAATATGTACTTTATGTTAATAAAAGTAACCTTAAATTATTCATGGTACCTTAACTTTACACACTATACAATCTTTCATACTTACATACAGAAAAAATAACTAGGCAATAACTTATACTTGTCAATGACACTGATTTGTATATTGGAGTTAGGCATTATTCCCTGGACGCTCCTCCACGATTGGAGATACGTATATTTATTTTTCTAAATTTAAAATTAACGGTTTATTTTAGGACTTCTGTAACTTGCATATAAATTAGTTACAGTTTTATCTAACAGATGCCACTAAAATACAATTTTAATGAAAATGTGGAGTTACGTGATTTTCTCCTGAAGGCGACGATATGCAATAAATAAAAATAAATTAAGATATCAAAAAATATTATTAGACAAACGTTTACTTAAAATACGTGCAATTCTTGTTATATTCATATGTTAAGTGTCCTTTGGTGAAAAACGCTTAATTTAAAATTGACAGTTTATAACGGCATTAGTTAGTGATCATAGAAGGCTTTCTAATATTTGCAAGTGTTGTTATGACAACATGTTTGTGTTTTGTTAAACAAAATTTGTTTATTAATAAGCGTCTGTTTATGCTTAAACTTTGGCAATTATCGAAGCGTTTATATTTTGTGCTAAAAGCCTAAATAATCTTGTATTATTTAGTGTGAATTGAAATAAAACGATCCAACCATGCCAAAAGTAAAGAAACAGTCCCTTGAAACGAAGAGAAAAATTGCGAAATTAAATCGAGCAAAAAAATTAGAGGACATTGTTGCAAGTGAACTGGTCAATGACAAATCTGACGAAAAGCGATTAAAAAATCGACTCGCAAAAAGAAAATCAAGGGAAAATGTTGAAAAAAGAAGAGTTGAGAAGGAAATTGACAGAGTGAGTATGTTTTTATACTGATTAAGTATCCACCGATGCTATGCAATCTCCACCTATTGTCTACGAACAATCAAATTTAATTAGGTATACCCCCTAATGTGGAGGCAGTGTAATTTTTTTAATATAAAATATTGGTCTACAAAACATTAAGCATACCTAATTTTTAAACTATGTATACAGGGTGTCCCACAACTAATGGTACACAGCAAAACCACAAATTGTTTATGTAAAAAAATATTACAATTTAACCATATAAACCAGGTTTAAGAGTTGATAAAAACCAAAAGACAGTGTCAAAGTTAAAAGTTTGATTTAATTAAATAACTTTGCACAAAATTTGGGTTGGGTTAAAAAATTAATGATGTAGTTACAATCTAGATTGTAATATTTTTACATTGAAAATTTGTGGTTTTGCCGTGTACCATTAGTTAAAGGACACCCTGTATATTGCTTTGTTGAAAAAAGTGACACATCTGAAAAATGACAAAATTTTGGATAGAACTGTTTTAAGGGTGATGATTAAAACAAACAATATATAAAATGAATTTATTTTTGTCTTCCATGCTTAAAATACCCCATAGAGACCCTGTTCAAACCGATAGATATTTGTATCGGGATGTATGGTGTTTCTATAGGGTGTATCGGTTTGTATAGGACCCATAGTTGAGATTTATGGTTGTTCTATAGGGATATCCACCATTGATTTATTTGCTATCGGTTTCAATGGGGAAAATACACATAAATGTAGAAATTAGTTTTTTCCCTATAGGACCCTATAGGTTTTAATAAAATTTTATCAAATGTTTTATGGTTGCTCTATAGGGATATCCCTATATATCCTTCATTGAGTTATTTTCTATCGGTCTCAATAGGGAAAATGTAAAAGTTATGGTGTGCCTATAGGTAATTTCCTATACATTTTCTATCAGGCTGTATCCGGAAAAACCCATGGACAAATGCACATATAGAATCCGGTAGCGCCCGATAGATTATTTTGTATAGGTCTCTATGGGGTATTTTAAGCAGGGTTACCCATTTAGTAAGAATAAATATTTTGACAAAATTTCTTATTTAAACAACTTCACAACCCTATAATTAGGTCAAAAACTATAATTTTAGATTTTTTAAACAAACATGAATAATAATTCACAAATTAACCTTATTTTAAATGTAAATTGTAATAAATAAATTGATTTTATTTTAGGACAATCAATAGTTATTTACGGGTCAAGCTTTGTACTTAAATGAATCTTTACAGTCGACCTGGAAGTTTGTAGGTGAGCGACGCAGGAGCGAACCCATAATCCAGTGAGCCTAATAAAGATTAATTGCAAAGCGTGACACGTACAAACTTTTATTCTCACCTTTAGATAACGATTTTTAAATTTTAAAATTTCAATTATTTTTAAATGTGTCATTTCATTTCATAAATTACTTTTTCTACAAGCCTGTAAAACTTTACAGGTCTTTTATACAAGCCAGTAAAATATTACAGGTGTGTTTCCATAATGTATCGTTTACTTAAGTAAATTAACCAATAAAATGTCATTTACTAAGAAGGTGAAAATATAGTATATTAAACTACAAGAGCAGAAAGTGTGAGATTCCTATAGGATACACTGCGTATACACTGCGCGCCATGATGCTCCCTTTAACTTTCTTATTTTAAGTGTCCCAAAAAATTTAAAAATATGGTTATGTAGGTACTAAAAAATACTTATTTTCTACGTATAAAAAATGGAAAATTGATCAATATACAGGGAAAAACAAAAAGTTTATTTTTTTTCAATGGATCACCTTATATATGTATTTATTTTTCGATTCCTTGTAAAATTCTAAGCATATTTCATATAAAATACGATATACCTAAATTCAACCTTTTCTGAAATATTTCAATTATTTTTAAGATAATAAGTTGAAATAGTTTGTCTTTCTCTGTCTGCGTACGCCATTTTTACTTATTTAACAAGGCATATTGACATAATGTCACTATATTAATATTTCAGAAATGGTTGAATTTAGGTATATGGTTTGTTATATGAATTATGCTCAGAAATTTACAAGGAATAAATTCATATATAGGGTGATCCATTGAAAAAAATAAACTTTTTGTTTTTCCCTGTATATTGATCAATTTTCCATTTTTTTATACGTAGAAAAAAAGTATTTTTTAGTACCTACATATCCACACTTTTAAATTTTTTGGAACACTAAAAATAAAAAAGTTAAAGGAGGGCGATTATATATGTTACAAGCCAAACCACAGAATCCTTATTTAAAACTATTATGATTTAACCAAATTTATCTGGTTCCAAAGTTAATAATAACCAATACAATGCAATGCAATGGTCGCAGAACCTATCCTCTACAATCTACATCAAAAATTTTAGGAAATTTATTTTTGTTCATTCAAAAACTTCCTCAAATACCAAATTTTGTTTTATTTCAAAATATTTAATAAAACCGAAATATAACTTTAACCCTTTGTCTCTTAGTTGTTATCAACTTTTGAACCTGGAAATTGGTTAAATCGTAATATTTTCACATAAGGAATATGTGGTTTTGCTGTGTTATATATTATATTATATTGCTGTGTGCCATTATGTCCCCCATATCTATAGTTATGATACATTCTTTATATATATATATATATATACAGGGTGTTTCATAATATATGCGCAGGACTTCAGGATGTGATAGCTCATACAAAAAGATGAAAAAAGTCGCTATTAACTTACCCTCTAAAATGCACAATTTTCGAGTACAGAGTGTTGAAATTTTAGAAAAAAATTCGTTTTTTTCGAATATCTCCGGAACCATTTATCGTACAAAAAACAGGTTTTGTAAGCATTTTCTACTCAAAATAAGCTATGTTTTGTGCTAGAAAAAAATTTTTTTTCCCTCATAATTGGTGGAGATTTTGAAGGGGTAGCGGGTGTTTTTCTCCTCAACGTCAACGCCCCTGAAAAAAGTACGGTTTTGAGAGGCCCATTCGAACCGCCAATGTTTTCTACAGAAAAAAGGTACTCTTGGTCATAAGCTCTAAAGTTGACCGTTTTCGAGAAAAATCAACTTTTATGTTTAAAAACATGGTCAATTTTTTGAAAAAAAAATTTTATTACTAATTAAACAAAATTTATTTTAACGTTAGAAAAAGTAACAAAACCAAACGATAATTGCAAAATTAAAAAAAATAATAAAAAATGATTTTTTACTCAAATGCTGAAATGTGCGAAATGCGTTACCTTTACGGTTTGGAGAATTAAGCAAAGACAACTTTTAAATCATTTTTTATTTTGCAATTATGGTTTGGTTTTGTTATTTGTCCTAACGTTAAAATAAATTTTGTTTAATTAGTAATAAAATTTTTTTTTCAAAAAATTGACCATGTTTTTAAACATAAAAGTTGATTTTTCTCGAAAACGGTCAACTTTAGAGCTTATGACCAGGAGTACCTTTTTTGTGTAGAAAACATTGGCGGTTCGAATAGGCCTCTCAAAACCGTACTTTTTTCAGGGGTGTAGAAGTTGAGGAGAAAAACACCCGCTACCCCTTCAAAATCTCCATAAATTATGAGGAAAAAAATTTTTTTCTAGCACAAAACATAGCTTATTTTGAGTAGAAAATGCTTACAAAAGCTGTTTTTTGTACGATAAATGGTTCCGGAGATATTCGAAAAAAACGAATTTTTTTCTAAAATTTCAACACCCTGTATCTCGAAAATTGTGCATTTTAGAGCGTAACTTAATAGCGACTTTTTTCATCTTTTTGGATGAGCTATCACATCCTGAAGTCCTGCGCATATATTATGAAACACCCTGTATATATATATATATATATATAATATTTTTTTCGAATTTCGGTTCTGAAATCTATATACAGGATGAAATTATCTTCAAAAATGTCCATTTAAGCAAGTCTGTAAGTTGAATATGTTCTACAAATTTGTTAAGAAATATTTTTTTCTACTCCTAATACAGAATTTGACCTTTCTAATATCAATTTTATCTATGGAATGACATATATTCCGTAAAGTGTTACAGAATGAAATATTCTATCATCTGATGACAGAATAAACACTCGTGGCGACATCTCTGTTTTTAATATCTAACAAATTTTAGACCGATCGAACCTCACTTTCTTCCAATTAAATTAATTGGAATGGTATTTTTTGGAAACTTAAAAATATTTTTCTGTATCACTTATAATTTAGCTTGTACAGGGTGATCCCCTATAATGTCGCCCCCCTTTAACTTTTTTATTTTAAGAGTCCCAAAAAATTTAAAAGTGTGGTTATGTAGGTACTAAAAAATACTTTTTTTCTACGTATAAAGAAAATTGGAAAATTGATCAGTATACAGGGAAAACAAAAAGTTTATTTTTTTTCAATGGATCACTCTATATATGTATTTATTTTTCGATTCCTTGTAAAATTCTAAGCATATTTCTTATAACATACCATATACCTAAATTCAACCGTTTCTGAAATATTTAAATTATTTTTAAGATAATAATTTAAAATAGTTTGTCTGACTTCGCCATTTTTACTTATTTAACAAGACATATTTGACATAATGTCACTATAGTAATTTATTTTCAATAAAAATTTTGGTATAGTGAGGCTTCTTGATTTCTAACAGTTTAAAAAAACATTTAATGATAACATTTCGAATGCGAATATTTCAGAAACAGTTGAATTTAGGTATATAGTTTGTTATATGAATTATGCTCAGAATTTTACAAGGAATCAAAAAATAAATTCATATATAGGGTGATCCATTGAAAAAAAATTAACTTTTTGTTTTTCCCTGTAAAATATAAAAGTTAAAGGGGGCGACATTATAGGGGATCACCCTGTACAGCAGTATAGTTATTAGAAAGAATTTGACACTTGAGTGGCTGTACAAGCTAAACTTTAAGTGATACAGAAAAATATTTTGTAACAAAATTGTAGGGCACAAAATTCCCTACAAAATTGTCATTTATGTTTTTTATCTACAATCAAAAGTTTAGTCTCCTAACACGATTTACTGTTATTTTAGAAGATTTTCGAATAGAACGGCAATTTGTGAAGAACATATTCAACATACATACTTGCTTAAATAGACATTTTTGAAGATAATTTATCCTGTATAAAGATTTTACAACCGAAATTCGAAAAAAATATTCTTACTGTACGAGCGGAAGGAGAAAAGAATAAAACATTGTTTTTTAATTGTTTTTAAAGGAAAATATTTAAAAATTGAATAGCAACGGCTTAAAATAAAGATTAAGAGCATTATAATAGCTCAAAATCTTTGTTTTCTGACCGGTTACAATATTTTCAGGTTGGACTTTGAAAAAAAAATGTCGCTCTAAAATGAAGCACCCTAATATATATATATATATATATATATATATATATACAGGGAGACCCAATAAAAATTAAACTGTGTTCGTAAATATTATAATTACTTTTTTTTATATTCAGGTTTCCAAACAAAAAAAAAGGGATAATTCAAAAACCCAAAAACAAATTAACACCCAAACTAAGAAAGCAATGTCCAAAAAAAGGGAAAACAAAGATTTTCGTGATGTTGAAAAGGAATCGGACAAATCAGCTAAAAAACAAGTCCGACAAAACGAAACTGTCAAACAAGAACATAACCAGCTTCACAAAGAATACTTGTCCAAAAAAAGGCAAGATGAAAGCTTTCGCGAAAGTGAAAAAGAAACGGACAAAACAGCTAAAAAACAAGTTCGACAAAACGAAACTGTCAAGCAGGAACATAACCGGCTTAACAAGGAATGCATGTCCAAAAAAAGGCAAGATGAAAGTTTTCGCGAAAGTGAAAAGGAAACGGACAGAACAACTAAAAGAGAAGTCCGACAAATCGAAACTGTTAAGCAGGAACATAACCAGCTTCACAAAGAATACTTGTCAAAAAAAAGACAAGACAAAGAATTCAGAGAAATGGAAAAAGAAAAGGATAAAGTAAGTAACATTTGTTTCTATTAACTTGGAGAAATTTGTAATTTACCAATATTTTTCAGATTAAGAAATCCCGACAAAGGTTTTCTGATTCATCTCTTCTCGAAGTGGAAGCCGAAAGAATTTCGCAAAAACGCAAAAGCGAAAATTATCGAGAAGTGGAACGAGCACGCGACAAAGAAGCCAAGCGGCGCAAGAAAGTCGTCGAGTCGACTGAAACACCGACACCCATGCACTTCCCGCCCCGAAATGTGGCCAAAAATTCTGTGGAATACTTTCGCCACATGATTAAAGAAGGTCCCACGGGAGTTTGCACATCGTGTCTGCGGCTCTGCTTCCCGAGATTACTGTCGAAAACTCCAAAACTGGACAAGGTACGAACAGAACGTCCGGAATTGTACGAGAAAATTTTCAATTACCCGGATTCAAACCAGTTTTGCAAAACT
This sequence comes from Brassicogethes aeneus, assembly GCA_921294245.1. Lineage (NCBI taxonomy): Eukaryota > Metazoa > Arthropoda > Insecta > Coleoptera > Nitidulidae > Brassicogethes > Brassicogethes aeneus. Next base: position 52,306,796 of record OV121135.1, read on the forward strand.
TGCCTAGATTACCTTCGCAAAGACGAACACTCAAACTATTGCGCAAGCGAATGCAAAATTATTTTCGACTTGCCCGAAAGATTTAAAGATCTGTCCACATTGGAGGAACGACTGGTGGCCCTTAGAATCCCGTTCATGCAGATACGGGCTTTCGGCCGCGAAAAGCAGTGCTCCATAAAAGGAAGCATTGTAAACGTGCCACTTGACACGTCATCCGTGGTATCAGTCCTGCCACGCAACCTGAACGATACTCAAACCATTCAGGTTAAGCTGAAAAGGAGACAGGCGCACGATAGCCACTACATCCTGGAGACAGTACGACCAGCTATAATACTGGGTGCACTGGAATTCCTTAAAACGCAGCCGTTGTACGCCAACGTCAACATAAACCCAGATTGGGTAGATGGACTCGAAAGAGACGCAATTGGCAACGTACAAATCGAACACAACGATAACGTCGACGACGATTTCGATAAAACTTTCAGTACGATCTCTCAATTGTCGGACGTGTTGGAGAAAGTGTCGATTCTGGAAAAACAGGCTGCGGAAATACCACCACCCCAGCAACCGACCAAACAGACAGTGGAGTCCGAATTCGATCGTGAGGATGAAAACGAACTCATTAATCCAGGCGGCGAAGAAACGTTACTGGACGAGCGTGACCCACTGGCAAACATTGTTATGTCACCCGGGGAAAACCAAATTCCCAAGCACATAATGCTTGACGAATGGGCCGAGGAAATGTCCTTTCCGACCATTTTTGCTGGAAACAAAAAAGCATTCAACAAAAAAATGCTCTACCACAACCAAGCAAAACTGCAATCGGCATATGTAGATCGCCGGTTCGCACGGCCCGATTTCTTGCTCTTCATGTTCAAGAAAAAACAACTGCTTGCCACCAACACTGCCATCCAATTAGCCATAAGAAAACTGGATGACAGAACCAGCAGAAAACACACGGTGGCCGACGTGATGAACATCGACTACCTGAAGCAGCTGATCAAGCAAGATCAAGGATTTGGGTTTATGAGTTCCATCAGATCGGCACCTGCTTACTGGGAACTGCAAAAGAACAAGCTGATGGCGATGGTGCGTCAATTTGGCGCGCCAACGTTCTTCGTCACGATCAGCGCCGCCGAATCCCTTTGGCCAGAATTACTGGTCATACTTAGCCAAGTGGTGGACCGCAAACACTTGAGCGAAACGGAAGCGCTGAACTTGAAATCAGAAGACAAATGTCGACTGATCCGAACCGATCCTATCACTTGTGCTCGGTATTTCGACAACAGGTAACTTAATCAGTCATTCAAATTACGTAGTTTATTAATGTACATTTTTATCTTTTAGGTTCCACCTACTCCTGAACCAATTAAAATCCCAGTTCAGCGTTTTCAAACAACATCCAATGATCCACTACTACTACCGAGTGGAGTTCCAACAGCGAGGCAGTCCGCACGTACACATGTTGTGCTGGCACGAAAACGCGCCGTCGGTCGAGCCAGGATCTACCGACGAAGAAAAAAAGATCGTGTGCGATTTTATCGACCAATACGTAACTTGCGACAGCGAACTGCCCGAAGTAGTAGATTTAATGCCTTTACAGAAGCACAGACACAACAAGTCGTGCAAAAAAGAATTTAAAGGCAAAACACTGTGCAGATTCAACTTTCCGTGTTTACCGATGGACGAAACCACCATCATCTATCCACATTCACCGTTGAACATTACGGCTGATTCGTGGAGAGCGGCAACTGACGCAGTGGAAAAGTGCAAAGAATTCCTGAGCACAAACAAGGAGGATCTGGATGACCTGACGTTTCAAGGATTCCTCGAAAAAATGGGATTAACCAAAGTATCCTACCTGGAATCCTTAAGAACCGTCACCAAAAAGGCGACTACAATGTTAAAACGAAGACCGAAAGATGCCTTTGTCAACAACTTCAACAAGGACATCTTGGCTTTGCAGCGCTCCAACATGGACATCCAATACATTTTGGATGCGTACGCCTGCCTAACATACATAGTCGCCTACATGAACAAGTCCAACAGAGGCGTGTCAAAAATCCTCGCCCAGGCCATGAACGAAGTTAAAAACAACAATGTGGAGACAATAGAACAGTTCAGGCTACTCGGAAAAACATTTCTCAACGCATCCGAGGTAAATATAATTTTTTATTTTTTTAAAATATTTATCTCATTATAAATAATACTATGCTCATTATTTTTGTTTGTCGATTTAACTTAAGGAGTACTTTTTGTTTAAACAATTAAAGTAATGCAATTTTAATTTAGAAATAAAATACATTCAAAAAATTATTATTTGAGAGGTAAACTAAAAATGTTCCAAAGAACATACACATTGTCACTTTTTGAAATACAGGGTGATAATAAACTTTTGATATTTTCGTTAATTTGTTTCAAGATATTAAATTATTTAAATTTGGAATGCATTTATATTTAAACGTATTGTTTAAGTAATTTTTTTTAATATTATAAAGTGCATATTAAAAACAAAAATACTTTAAATGATGTATTCCTTTAGATATAATTACATACTAAATTTAAATAAATTGTTATTGTAATTTGAAAGAAAATCCTTAAAAATATTATTAATTTAACCCAGTGTTTTGGAAAATGACTTTTCAGGAACTTTTTTACTTAAAATAATTTTTGTCCAGCTACTATAACTTGAGCCACCCTGTATATATTTACTCAGTAATTAAAAATCATTTTAACGATTAAGGTTTATTTATAAATATAATTACGAGTTGATGGTTGATGGTCTATAGCCATTTTATGCCAAAAACTCCGTAAGTACATAATTTACAGTAATTAAGTTACTATTATAAGTTACTATTATCTATTACTGTTAAACTCATTTATAAAAAATATATTAAAGTAATGAACATGTTCGCAATCTAGATAAATACCATCAACTCATAACGTAAATTTACTTTAATAATTTTAATTATTTTTTTATAAAATGTAGTAAAGATGATAATAAAATATATAAAAAAATATTCGATAATTTTGTCCATAAGTGTATTGATTTTTAAACATTTTTTTCCACGATTATTATATATCGTGGAATTATAATTTTAATGTTATGACGTTTAATTGACTATATTTTTTTTATAGGTTAGCGCGCAAGAGGCAGCATACGACCTTTTGCAACTACACATGTCCGAGGCTGACACAATCAACATCTACATAAACACGCAGCCGATGGACAAGCGAGTTCGCATACTCAAACCCAAGCACGAACTCCTACAAATGACCAAAGATGACACGGACGTGTACAAGTTGGGAAAGATCGACCATTACGTCCAGAGGCCAGACAGCCTCGAGAACGTATGTTTGGCTCGGTTTATTGCGTATTACACCGCAAAACAAAAGGAAACCGACTTGCAACTAAAAGATAAGTCTGCTTACTTACATTTGAGAAACAAACCGTGCGTAATCAGTTTCAAATGTCCGGGTCTTTTGCAGGAACCACTCGAATACTATCGTGTTCAATTGATGCTGTACGTACCGTGGAGAGACGAGCTCAGAGAGTTGATCAATATTGATCACGAAGTCGTCTACGTGGCGTACAAAGAAACCATCCTGGCAAACAGCGAGGAGTTCAACCGTCTCCAGCAGCACACACTCGAAGCTGCTATGGAGTTGGCCGAAAAAAACGCCGATCTAGGTTTCGAAGATGCGGAATTCGTACCCGACAGGGAATACGAAGTCTACTACGTCGACAAACCCGACGGCGAACCGATATTACTCAAGGGTAAAGGTGACGCTCCCCGAACACCAAAGTCCACCAACAAAAAAGGTAAGGACGATACGTTTACTTTTCCCACTCCTTACCAGATAGAGGAGAAAGAGTTTCGCGAAATAATCGCCCAGCTCAACAACAAACAACACGAGTACCTAAACCACGTGCTCGACAACGTCATCTCCAAAAAGAAGTTCCACGAGGTGGTAGTAGGAGGAGCGGGGGTCGGTAAATCCCGACTGATCAAGGCGATCTACCAATCTCTGCTCCGCCATTTCAACTCGATTCCCGGAAACAATCCGGAAACGATAAAGATAATGCTGACGGCACCGACGGGAAAAGCCAGTTTCGCCATAAGAGGCCTTACCATTCATTCGTCGTTCGGCATCCCAGTCAACACGTCCAAAGAGGACATCTTGCCGCTCAGCCACGACAAAGCCAACACGCTCTACACACTGCTGAGCGAGCTAAAGTTGATAATCATCGACGAATTCAGCATGGTTGGTAGCACCATGCTGGCGCAGATACACACGCGTCTGCAGCAAATATTCAAAAACAACTGCGACTTTGGCGACATCCCGATCATCATGTTCGGCGACCTGAACCAACTGGCGCCGGTGGGCGACCAGTGGATTTTCCGGCCGAACAAGCGCAACCCGTACGGACTGCTGTGCGGAACCTACTTGTGGGACAAGTTTGCGTTCTACGAATTGACGGAAATAATGCGCCAGCGAGAGGACCTCGCATTCGCCGAGGCCCTTAACAACATGGCGAGTAACAAAATGTCCGTCACGGACGTTCAGCTGTTCGCCAAACGACAGGTGGACGAAAAAATGATCGTTCCCGACAACATTATCCACCTGTTTGCTACCAACGCTGAAGTGGATCAGTACAACCACCATCGACTGTCCGAATTCGAAACGGAAAGCGCCGAGTCGGTCGCAACCGACATAATCAAAGGTAGCTGTCCGGAAAAGGTAAAGGAAGCGCTGCTTAAACGAGCACGCATTCTTAAAAAAACAGAGTGCTTCGGTCTAATGCATTCCATCAAGTTACAGGTAGAAGCGAGGTACATGATATCGATGAACATCGACACCAACGATGGCATCGTGAACGGTGCCACCGGTATCTTGAAAAAGATCGACTACGACAACGATCAAACCCCCAAACAGATCTGGATCGAGTTCATGGACGGGGACGTGGGCGTCAATTGTCGGAAAAAGGCGCGCGACCAGGTCGCGGCCGCCGGCCATCCCGACACCTGGACGCCCATCAAAAAAGCGGCACGAGTAATTCAAAGTCGCAAGGGCAACGCAGTCAACGTCGAACGCCAGCAGTTCCCTGTTTTCGTGGCCGAAGGCATCACGATTCACAAGGCACAGGGAGGCACATACCAACAAGTGGCCGTCCATCTGAAACCAGGTATGATGCGCAGCGCGCTCTACGTGGCATGCAGCCGGGCTACCACGATAAACGGCCTGTACATATTTGGTAAGTTTAAAAAACCCGTTTCGACCAAGCTCGATTCCAACGGAAACGAACTGATTAATTTGAGAGTAAACAAAAGCCTGGTCACCAAGTTTGACGAGCAATACGTTGAAGGCTCGATTCTCGTGACATATCAATCAGTTCGTTTCCTGAACAAGGAACTAACCTTGATTCACAATAACCCTCTCTTTAAAAACGCAAACCTAGCAATCTTCGAAGACGAAGGTGCGGACGAAAACGACGTAAGTCAGTATCCAAACCTAAACGACGAATTTCGTCAACAAATCTTCCGTTCGATTGACGATTTGTCTAATATTGTTTGCTTTTACAGAGACCCGGTGCTTAAACTCAGCACTTACGTCAGCGGGGCTGATACGCACCAACTGATCAACGTTCACCTGGGCGAAGACAATAATGCAACCAAAATTATTGTCCTGAACAAGCGACCCAACCCCACCCAGGTTTTCGAAGGAGCATTAATCGTAGATGGCGCGATGCCGACCGACGATACAGCAAAGTACCTGTTGATCGGAAAATGGCACGACACCAAAGACCGACAACAAGTCGTGGACCATTTCCCATCGCTGGAACTCGAATCGATAACGACCACTATCGACAACCACGCTGTTTGCTCCTTCGTCCATCCGCTACACGGAAGCGAATTCGTCCGAAGCGAAACGCACGCCACCGTGCACAGCAAAAACCTTGCGATATCGACACGACTATCCGATAAAGCTATCTGCCGCCCAAAGGCGGAAGAGGATAAGCTGGTAGAATCGGCAACGATGGACGTTGACGACGATCTCTGTCCATTGTCGAACGAAAGTGACGACAGACGGAGTTCGTCTGCAATGTCCATCAGTGCGGATCCTTCCGAACACGGTTCGATCGCCGACGAAAAAAAGAGCGACGATAGCGCGATGTCGATATCGTCGACAAGCATACAAAGCTCGTCGTCGTACAAAGACTACCGCGAGTCGTACGATAACAAAGGTCTGAAAAACTCGGACGGAGTTTCTTGCTACGCCAACGCAACCGTTCAGTGTCTACTGTCCCTTCAGGAATTTAGACGATGGATTATGCAGAACGCAGACGAAAATGATGCGTGCGAAGCGATCGTACGCATAATGCTTTCCAAAAAGAAAAACTGTTGGGAACTGAGAACACTGTTGGGAGAACCCTTCGACCAGCAGCAACAACAAGACGTGCAAGAGTTTTTCATTCAACTCCTAGGAAAGCTTGAGCTGGACATGTTCAACATCCTGAGCCTCGACGCAGATCGGAAGTGCAACGAATGCGGTCACGTGGAACACGGACCCGCAAACGAAACGAACGTTTGGTTTCTCGAATTTCCGAACGGACACGACCAAACCACCATTGCGTTCGAAGATCTGCACGGCTATCGCCTCGCACCAGACCTGACATGTTCGCAATGCAACCAAACCAACGTGTCGATCAAATCGACCATCATACACGTGAATCGTTACCTGACAGTTTGCCTAAAGCGGTACCATGCACACCGAAAAATCAAAACCAAAATCCAAGATTTTTGCAACTGTCTGGTAACAATCGACGAACACCGATTTCGTGTGAGAGCCATAATCAAACACTTGGGAGACGACATTAATGGCGGACATTACGTTTCCTTGGTCAAACACACCGCCGAAAGTTGGCTCTTTTGCAACGATGAGACGATCACAACGAGGACTGACTTTGACGAAACGTTAGAGAACGTGTACCTGATGATTTTGGAAAAAATCGATCACGATAATCAGTCCGTGTAAGTATATAAATATATTTACCAACGAAATACAAAAATACACTTATTAAATAATAACCTAATTTAAAAACGAAACGCATAAATGCGTAAATAACAAACGCAAGGTAACAAAGTATTGTGTGTAAAATATAATAATAATTGGCGATTGCTAAATACCAAGTAAATGACTATAAAAATATGCTTTTTATTGTCCTCAACTTTTAATTTTTTTAGTTATCTTCTTGGTTTTTGGCGTTGCATTTTATACGATAGTGATAAATAATGAGGTGGTAATCACCTACATCATCATTATCATGACATATGTGTTTATTTATCAATTTACCTGTACATGTTTATTATGGTGAATGCAAACTCTTCCCAATGTCCCAATAATGTGATATTAAAATTTGGATGGCCACATCTTTTACGTTTTTCTATCATATTGTTGTCCACATTACAATCGAGAACACGATCAACAGTGGGTTAATATAAATATTAATACCTCGATCGTGAGCACAAGTCACATGACACCCTTAATCAAGTATAAGTTAGTTACTTGCTTAATACTCTTAAGAGGCATACCCTTGTACTGACAGAAGTATTGAATGTTAAATCAACAACATTTTTTACATTTAAATACATTCAAATGGTTTTGTACGCGATAATATTTTTTTTTCGAAATTTTATCCAATCTTTTTTCGGTTTCACTTATTGTTTTAAATATTTTGACCACTTGAACGCATTCATTTGTAAATTGTGATTGATTTTGAATTTAAAATTTCTCTCGTATTTGTGGTCAGATAGTGGATGCACGGATCGCGCCTCGTTCCCACCATATTATTACTTACGATGTAATTCGTAGTACAACATGCTACATATCGTTGCAAATATTAAAGCGTATAATTTTTTTATATTATTCCATTTAAATACCTTTAATTTTCGCAATGTAATAATAAAGCGAGTAATAAATTCCCCAGCATATGTCTTCAAACAATTATTATTATTAATATTTTAAGGTTTAATAAGTGTTAATTTTCGTTAATTGTGATTGAAAAATAAAATCATTAAAATACAAAGGGGTTTTTAGTCGGTAGGCGGACCTCTAGAGAGGCTGAATCCGACACTACCCGATTAGCATACGGGTGTCTTTTGAAGATTTTCCCCTAAAAAAAAAAAAAAAAAATTGGCATTTTATTATGTTATTTTTTTTAAATTAATTTAAAATCTTTTTTTATTCATGTCACGTTAAAATTAATATTAAGAGTTAAAAATTTACAAGATTTTTGGTAACTATTTGATTTTTCAACCTCTTGGTAACAATTAAAATCACAGATTTATTGAGTGTCAAAATTACATTAAGGTTTCTGACAACTTTAATATTAATTTTGATACTTTAAATTTAAGTGTCATTATACGATGTCTTTTAAAGTTTTACCACTCCTAACATGTACTTAATATATTTTTAATGTTTGTTTTTTATTTAATTTTAGTTATAGTCTATTTTTTAGTGTATTTTATTTAATTACATACCTACATATTTACCTATTAATTTTACTTCCATATTATTGTTATTATATAATATATTATGTTAAATATGAATGTCCTAATGGTTTAACTGTTAAACAATAAAGATCTATTATTATTATTATTATTAAAATTTAAAAAAAAAACATTTACAAGATATACATAATTTAAGAAAACATTATAAATTTAAAATTTCAATACTTGCGTATGCAGTGATTGTAACTATTTGCTTATAATTTTCATATTGGAGGTATTTGCAACTTGATAAATATATATTTAAGAATGTATTTAAAGCCAGAGCCAAACTAGATTAAGTAAAAAAATTTAAATCACTTTACATATTTTTGCCTACTTTTTCCGCTTTTTATGGAAAGCAGGATTAAATCCTGGATTATTTAGTTTTTGATATGACAATTTAATTAAAATGTTTAACTAATGTAAACATGTATACCAAAAAATAAATATTTTATAAAAATTAAAAAATCTCATTATTTCCCATGAAAAAAAAACATTAATTTCTTCCTAAAATTATAAAATCTTGGTAAGTAAAATATTTTATTATTTTAGATTTTATTAATTTGTATTTTGAAATTTGTTAATCAGGCAACAATTTCAAATGATTTATATCAATCAATAAAATATATTACTCGATATCATTATTTAAGTTATTTAATTATTTAAGTGATAGGTACTATTTCATATTAAATTTTAATAAATATGAAATAAAAAAATTTCAAAGGATTTGTAATAAAAAAACAATATGCAGGAAATCACTTTATTTTAAAATGTATATTAAAAATAATAAATTACTTCGCCACAACAAATATCATAACAAGACATTTATTTAACAATAAAAAAATATGTATAGGTATTTTCAATTATCACATATTCATCAGTAAAAAACATCACTACTTGAAATTTATAACCAAGAAAATAATACATCATATTTAAAATTATAATAAATAGTAAAGTAAATTTCTTTGTTCTTCCTGTAAATTATTATTTTTTGCACAAACAATATATTTATGTTTTGGTAGAAAGTAACCATTTTTTTTAAATTAAATTTTACCATTTTAACTTTGAATGGTTTAATATTATTATCAATCTCTTTATATATGTTAACGACAAGTAGCCATTTAATTTAGAATGGATAGCCGTTTGCCAACCAAAAACATTTTTAAACTAATTAAGACATGGACATGTCAAAAGAAGGCTTTTTAGTGTATCAAAATTAATTAATAAAAATCATTGAAATGATACAATAACACCAAACTTTCCATATTTCCCAAAATTATTTCATTTTGATATTAATTTTTTATTTATAGCTGAAATAAAAAAAACCTTATATTATAAATTGCAACCAAGTAAGTAAAAAAGTGTTGTAGTACGGATGTGTAACTTTGTAAAACTTTAAGGGGATTCCGTGGTGTTTATGAAGATAAAAATAAAGACTTTGAGCAAAGCTTGCAAAACAAATTTATAAAACAACAAAACTATTTTGACTCCATATTACAAGAGAGTTTTAACTTTGAAAATGACTATTGCTTTTAGGGGCCTCATTTAAAATACCTTTAAACATTTGAAGGTTATGTAAATAAATATTACCATTTTTATTTTATAGGTACTCCAAGTTTTTATTTAAATCTTTTTAACAACATCGTTTTGTATTCTATGAGTATTTAGATAATATCTGTAATAATAAACCACATTATCAAGTTGAAAGTTTCAACACCAATTTGACACTTGTCAATTTTCTAGTACCAACATAGAAAATTAAAATAAACCATAACAATGTTTTTATTGAATTTAAATGTTTATTATTAATTAAGCAAGCTTAAAAATAAAAAAAAATAAATATAATAAACGTTTCTTAAGTATTTTATTTCTTTCATATGCAAAGTGCGCTCGCCCGCCTGGTTGATTAAAATCACAAATCGAAAATTTTATTGCGTTGGCAATACTGATATTTTAAAAATTTAAATTCAAAATATTAACAATTTAATTCATTTATGGTATAATTGTGTAAATCTTTTAATTGTACTTATTTAAATAAATACTTTTTGTACCTAATACCAATCTAAAGTATTTTCATATTAAATTAATAACATAGTAGGCTTATAACAAATGAGATATATGAAACCATGGCAACTGCAGATTGTTTTTTGTTTAACGCGCCATGTTGGATGCTTAAACAAATTTAAACTGTGGTTTTGTACGCGTTTTAAATAAATTAGAAAATTGTAAGTACCTATATAATTGATATTTTTTTAAAACTTCTACTTCTACCCTATCTCTTATATGTCCTTTTTTAAACGGAAATATTCTCAAAGAAATTTTATCTCATAAAATAATCACAAACAATAAAAAATTAAATCCCACAATTATTTTTTCAACACCATTTTTCCAATAATTTTATGATTACAAGCTTGTCCTAAAAACAGTTTTAAAAATAGACTAGACATATCTACATAGGTATTTCAAATATAAAATTTGTAATAGTCAACCCTGATTAAAATTAAAATAGAGACCCTGTTCAAACCGATAGGTATTTGTATCGGAATGTATGGTGTTTCTATAGGGTGTATCGGTATGTATAGGACCCATAGTTGGGATTTATGGTTGTTCTATAGGGATATCCACAGTTGATTTATTTGCTATTGGTTTCAATGGGGAAAATAAACATAAATGTAGAAATTAGTTTTTCCCACATAGGACCCCATAGGTTTTAATAAAATTTTGTCATAGGTTTTATGGTTGTTCTATAGGAATATCCCTATATATCCTCCATTGAGTTATTTGCTATCGGTCTCAATAGGAAAAATTTTAAAAGTTATGGTGTCCCTATAGGTAATTTCCTTTATATTTTCTATCGGACCGTATCCGAAAAAAACCATGGACAAATACACATATTGAATCCGGTACCGCCCGATACATTATTTTATATAGGTCTCTATGGGGTATTTTAAGTAGGAAAGTTAAAAATTGCCAATTGATAGGTATTATAGAACCATGACAATTGTAGATCGTTTTTTGTTAGATTCGCCATATTTAATAATTATTATATATGAATTAAAGATTCAAAATCATCAGAACAGTAATGCAAAGTTAATTTAAATAATGTAAGGGTATTTCGTGTTTTTTTTTCAATTTTATTTTTTCCCTAATTTTTATAATTAGGTATCAAACGAACATGTTTAAGATGAAACTTAGCAATAAAATTGACACAAAACAAATAAGTGTAACTTTAAACCCTAAAAATACTTTAAAATTTAATTTTTACATAGACGTCTATTATACTTACCTCAAAAACTACGGGAGAACAAAAATATATGCAGTAGTTTTTTTAATATTATATTTTTAATTATACAGGGTTTACTATTTTCTCTGAGATGTCACCAACTTTTTTATTTTCAATAAAACACCCTGTATCTTTTTACAAGAATCCTAAAATGCAAAAAATATGTATCGTCCCAAGGAAAACCGAACACTCTATATCAATAAAAATATAATATTAGATCTTTTTACTACATAAATTTATTCTGTAAACATTTTTACATTACAAAAAAAGTTATTTAAAATTTATAATGAATTATGTTTTTTTATTATTATTTACCTACATTTAATACTGCATTTAATTTTATTTATACTTAATTTCAATCACAACTGTTACATTTCTATCTTCACTGTAGTACTGTAACTGCTATATAAACGGCCAATACATTTTAATACACCCAAATTTACTAGTAATGTCCTTTTTTTTAGGTTTTCCAACCAAAATGAGCAGCACTGATTGTAAATATACTTTTATTATATGCTTTTTTACATTTACTTTAAACTTTCTTAATATAACTATTAATATACTGCTGTATGTTAAAAAATTATAACTTCAGTAGAAAATTTATATAAAAAATAATATTAATCTCAACAATTATCTTTTTATAACTTATAAAAAAATTATTTTATAATAAGTTATAAAGAGTTAATTTTTTTAAATGAAATTGAGCTAATTGCATAATATATTTTTGCTTTTATAACATATTATGAAAAGAAAAAGGTATCTACATAATATTAATTAATACTTTTTTTTATTTAGTATCAAATATGAAGGACCTCCTCCTGCATGGGTTGGATAGGGCAATAGTAAGAAATTATACAACTATATTTTAAAAAATTTACTCATGATTGATATATTTTATTTCAGAAAGAAATTGATATGGACCGTCTCGACAGAGAACTAGTAATTATCAAAATAATTTAAAATCGAAACAAAATCATATTAATATTAATTTTTTATATTTTACTTTAGAATAAAAATGAATCACAAGAGGGACACAAGGAAGGGGAAGACCTCCATGAAAAAACGGTAATATGCAAAAACAAAATATTAAATTTTATTTTAAAAATTAAATTAAATTAAAGATTATCCAATTAAATTCTCTTAAAAATGCTTGTAAAAATATGTCAAATAATTTTTAAACATTATTTATGATTATTTATTTTATTTTTAGACAAATGACATGGAAAAAAAAAATGATGACCCACCCAGAAAACCGGTAAAATACAAATTAAACAAAATACACGTTAACAATTAAATTTATAATGAAAAATCAAATACAACTAAAAAAACTATACATACATTTAAAATAAATAATATTTCTTTATAAACTAATATGGTATGTGACTGTGGATAAAAACTACAGATACAAACCCTGTTATTTAAAACTTGATTAAAATAATACATAATAATAATAATGATTAAAATAATATTATACTACATAGTACATTTTTATTAAGCAAAAATTAATTACAATTTGAACACAAAAGGCTAAAACTTTTCATTATTTATTATAAATTTTTAACATTTATTTTTAGGAAGATAAAATAATTACTGAAATTATAAGATTAAAGTTTTGGAACCTAAGATTCATTGGTAAGTTATTTTTAATTAAACTATTCATATATTTTTTTTCAAATTAACTTTTAGATTTAAAAACCATGCAAAAAATTGGGGAAAAATTTAATACAAAAATATTTAAAAATAATAAAAACTACTTAATAAAAGGACAAAAAAAAAATATAAACAGAACCTGTTCTGCAATTTTTAAAACAGTAAGATAACATTTAAATAATTACAAATAAAAACCTAATACCTTGCTCTTTTTTTAGATAAATATAGAAAAAAATAAAAAAAATAAAAAAAACGTACAAAAAAACGAAAAAAGGTTTGTACTTTATCCAAGAAAAATATTAATTTTTAATATTAATATATTTCCTTTGTTTTAGTGAAAAAAATGAAAAAAAAATAGTACAAAATTTTAAAAACAAATGCACCTTTTATTTTTAACTTTGTTCGTAAATAAATTATTTTAGTTGATAAATTTATTAGTTTTTTTATTGAAATATTTTAAGACTGTTTATTTCAATTTTAAGTCGATTGCCTTTGAACTCCTAAATTGATATATTGATAATTGATGTACAGGCTGATATATCTACACTTTTACCACTTTAAAATATCAATATCAATATCAAAAGTTGATAGTCAATATATCTAAGCAGATATTTCAGTATATTGGTTTCTAAAATATTGGTATAAGCTAAAACTTTTATATCGTGCAATCCCTAATAATAACAAGTTATGATGATTATATTCTACCCAGATAATATTAATAATCATAGGCCCCATACTACCACCTACCAGTCAGTTGAGGACATAGAAAAAGTATGGTTGAGGATCTCAACTACAACTATGGAGTAAACATGCAAAAGCTGATAAATACTATGCCAATTTAAAAAGATTCAAGCAAGTCCTGTCCTAAAATAGGTTAAAATTAACATACGAAAATACAAAAATACAACTTTACTTACCATTTTGTAAGAAATCTATTGCAGGTATTTACAAGTGACCACGTACGTGGAACCAAAGTACAACCACGTGTAATAACCTTTAAAAATAATTTTGCATAAATTCCTTTTTTCTTGTATAATCGAGGAATATTATCGAAAAATATAGGAATATTTCTATTTCGAGAATCCAATCTTGGCTTTCCTGTGCCGTAGTGTAAAATATTTCACACCAAAGTTTTCACACTATTTCCACAAACAAAGTCTTCTTCTTCTTCTTCTTTATTTTGTTTGGTTGAAGATATTTTATGTTAACAAAACAAGTCCATCTTTATTTGTTTTAGGGATTTAATTTTTTTTTATTAAAAAAAATTGACGCTTTTTTGAGAATTCTTATTTAATACAGAAAACTTTTCTTTAGCAAGATAAATTTATATAACGTCTAAAAGGTGCAAACCATGCACGAGAGCGCAAATATACGCGCGCGAGCCCGAATACAAATTTTATTGTGTGTTTTATGTAATTTAAATTTATATGACTTAAACAGAATGCATTTTTAAGAAAACTTATTTTTTAAAAACAAAACAAGTTCATCCTTAAATTTTTTTTGAGATATAGATTGTTTTGTGAAATTTTATTTATTTATTTTTAAAATATGATTTTTTTGATTTTACTTACCATTTTGTAAGAAATCTATTGCAGGTATTTACAAGTGACCACGTACGTGGAACCAAAGTACAACCACGTGTAATAACCTTTAAAAATAATTTTGCATAAATTCCTTTTTTCTTGTATAATCGAGGAATATTATCGAAAAATATAGGAATATTTCTATTTCGAGAATCCAATCTTGGCTTTCCTGTGCCGTAGTGTAAAATATTTCACACCAAAGTTTTCACACTATTTCCACAAACAAAGTCTTCTTCTTCTTCTTCTTTATTTTGTTTGGTTGAAGATATTTTATGTTAACAAAACAAGTCCATCTTTATTTGTTTTAGGGATTTAATTTTTTTTTATTAAAAAAAATTGACGCTTTTTTGAGAATTCTTATTTAATACAGAAAACTTTTCTTTAGCAAGATAAATTTATATAACGTCTAAAAGGTGCAAACCATGCACGAGAGCGCAAATATACGCGCGCGAGCCCGAATACAAATTTTATTGTGTGTTTTATGTAATTTAAATTTATATGACTTAAACAGAATGCATTTTTAAGAAAACTTATTTTTTAAAAACAAAACAAGTTCATCCTTAAATTTTTTTTGAGATATAGATTGTTTTGTGAAATTTTATTTATTTATTTTTAAAATATGATTTTTTTGATTAAAAATTTACAATTTTTTTGAGGCAGAAAACTATACTTTAGCAAGATAAATATACATATATGACGTTTAAAAGGCGCAAATACATGCGCGATAGCGCAAATGCACGCGCGCGAGCCCAAATTCAAATAGTTTTAGTTGTTTTTTAAAATAAGACATTCAAGCAAAAAATATTCGCCTATTTCCGGAGTGTCATCGGTAAGTTATTTTTTTAAATATTTTAAATTTTTCACACCTTTACTTCAGTCGTTGCACATAAAGTTTATACCCACATATGCGCGATAGCGCAAATACAGGCGCGACAGCGCAAATGTACGCGCGCGAGCGCGATTTCAAAGAATTTTGGATGTTTTTAAAAATAAGAAATTCAAACAAAAATATTCGGCTATTTCCGGAGTGTCATTGGTAAGTTATTTTTTTAAATATTTTAAACTTTTCACACCTTTAATTCAATCGTTGCAAATAAAGTTTATAACCACATATGCGCGATAGCGCAAATACATGCGCGACAGCGCAAATACAGGCGCGACAGCGCAAATGTACGCTCGCGAGCCCGATTTCACAGGATTTTGGTTGTTTTTTAAAATTATAACTTCAAACAAAAATATTCGGCTATTTCCGGAGTGTGATCGGTAAGTTATTTTTTCTTATTCTTTTTGGTACGATTTTTTGTTATTAAAATATTGCCGCTTTTTTGGGAACTACATTTTGAGACAAAAAAACTTTACTTTAGCAAGATAAATGTACCTATATGACATTAACAAGGCGCAAATACATGCGCGACAGCGCAAAAACACGCGCGATAGCGCAAATACACTCGCCATAGCGCAAATGTACCCGCGCGAGTTCGAATACAAATAATATTGTCTGTTTTTTTGTATTTTAAATGTATATGACATAAACAGAAGGCGTTTTTATGACAACTCATTTTGTAAAAAGAAAACAAGTCCATTTTTATTTGTTTTTAGGATATAAGCGAACACACACAAGTGCGCGCGAGTGCAAATATATGCGCGATAGCGCAAATGTACCCCCGCGAGCCTGAATAAACAGAAACTTGTGTGTTCTTTTATAATTTAAATGTAAATTATTTGTCTGTTTCCAAAGTGTTCTCGGTATATATTTTTTAATTTTTTTAACAATAATACCTTAATTCCTGTGTCTTCAAAAATTACCTCTAAAATATTATCCAAACTTTGTTTTAGAAGCATTTTCAAAAAATGTGCAAATTCGCAATTGTAACAAATAGCAGAATAGAGGCGCGCAGCGCCGATTTTTATATTATATATTTTTTATTTTGACCATGATTATTTTGAGACTTTTTTTTAATTAAAATTTAAGATAAATTTTTTTTGTAATTAAAAAATTTATGCTTTTTTGTGAAAACAAAACAAATCCATCTTTTTTTTTAAATTAAAACATTGAAGCTTTTTTTAAACTTTACTGTAGCAAGATAAATGTATATAATAATTAAAAGGCGCAAATACATACGCGACAGCGCAAATATACGCGCGGTAGCGCAAATAAACGCGCGCGAGCCCGAATACAAATAATATTGTGTGTACTTTTTTAAATTAAATGTATATGACTTAAACAAAAGGCATTTTTATGACAAGTTATTTTGTAAAAACAAAACAACTCCAACTTAATTCTTATTTGAAGCAACTTTAATTTTGCAAGATAAATATATATGACATTTAAAAGGGGCTAATACATGCGCGATAGCGCAAATGTACGCGCGCGAGCCCGATTTCATAGGATTTTGGTTGTTTTTTAAAATAAGAACTTCAAACAAAAATATTCGGCTATTTCCGGAGTGTCATCGGTAAGTTATTTTTTTAAATTGTAAACATTAAAAACTAATTTCCACACTTTTAATTTAAAGTTTATACCCACTCACGCACGTATACATATGCGCGACAACGCAAATACAGGCGCGATAGCGCAAATGTACGCGCGCGAGCCCTAATAAACAAAAAATGTTGTTTGTTCTTTAAAATTAAATCTTCAAACAAAAAAATAGTTGGAGTGTCATCAATAAATTATTTTTTTTTATATTTTAAACAATAATAACGTTTTTTCTGGGTCTTAATTAACACTGAAATATTATCCAAAAAATAATATTATAATACTTTTTTTTTGACCGTAATTTTTTTAAGGCAATTTCTTTTTATAAATTTATTTTTTTAACTAAAAAATTTACACTTCTTTTTGAAAATACCAAATTTGCAAAAAACTTTACTTTAGCAAGATAAATGTATATATCCTTAAAAATACGCAAATACATGCGCGACAGCGCAAATATACGCGCGATAGCGCATATATACATGCGCGACAGCGCAAATGTACGCGCGCCACCTCGAATACAAATAATATTGTCTGTTTTTTTGTAATTTAAACAGAAGGTATTTTTTTATTAAACAATTTTGTGAAAACAAAACAAATCATTCTTTATTTGTTTTTGGGATATTTTTTAGAATTCTTATTTGAAGCAAATAACTTTTCTTTAGCAAGATAAATTTATATAACATCTAGAAGGCGCGAACCATGCGCGACAGCGCAAATATAGGCGCGCGAGCCCGAATAAAAATTTTATTGTCTGTTTTTTTCTAATTTAAATTTATATGACTTAAACAGAAGGCATTTTTAGGACAAATTATATTTAGAAACAAAACAAGTTTATTTTTATTTGTTTTTGGGATATAGATTTTTTTATTTACAAAATTGATGCTTTTTTGAGATTTTTTATTTAAGACATATAACTTAACTTTAGCAAGATAAATATATATGACATTTAAAAGGGGCAAATACATGCGCGATAGCAGAAATACATGCGCTATAGCGCAAATACAGGCGCGATAGCGCAAATGTACGCGCGCGAGCCCTAATAAATCAAAAATGTTGTTTTTTCTTTAAAATTACACCTTCAAAGAAAAAAATAGTTGGAGTGTCATCAGTAAATTATTTTTTTTTATATTTTAAACAATAATAACGTTTTTTCTGGGTATTCAAAAATTACCAATAAAATATTATCCAAAAAATAACAGAGTAGAGGCGCGCAGCGCCGATTTCTATATTATAATACATTTTTTATTTTGACCAATTGTTTTGAGGCAATTTATTTTTATAAATTTGTTTTTTTTAACTAAAAAATTGACACTTCTTTTTAAAAATTCCAAATTTGAGTCAAAAAACTTTACTTTAGCAAGGTAAATGTATATAACATTAAAAATATGCAAATACATGCGCGACAGCGCAAATATACGCGCGATAGCGCAAAAATACACGCGCGAGCCGCGAGCCCGAATACAAATTTTATTGTCTGTTTGTTTGTAATTTAAATTTATATGACTTAAACAGAAGAAATTTTTAAGACAACTTATTTTTTAAAAACAAAACAAGTTCATCTTTATTTGTTTTAGGGATATAGATTTTTTTGTTTACAAAATTGATGCTTTTTTGAGATTTTTTTATTTGAGGCGGATAACTTTACTTTAGCAAGATAAATGTAAATGATATTTAAAAGTCGCAAATAAATGCGCGATAGCGCAAATGTACCCGCGCGTGCCCGAATACAAATAATTGTCTGTTCTTTTTTAATTTAAATGTATATGACATAAATAGAATGTATTTTTATTGTTGTAAATTTTTATATTATAATTTTTTTTTTATTTTAACCGTAATTATTTTGCGACAATTTCTTTTTATTAATTTGTTTTTTTTATTTAAGTATCATTTTTTTAACTAAAAAATTGACGCTTCTTTTTGAAAATTCCATATTTGAGGAAAACAATTTTACATTAGCAAGATAAATGTATATAACATTAAATTTCGCAAATACATGCGCGACAGCGCAAATGTATGCGCGCGAGCTAAAATACAAATAATAATGTCTGATTTTTGGTAATTTAAATGTAAGACATAAACAGAAGGCATTTTTATGATAACTCATTTTGTGAAAACAAAACAAGTCCATCTTTATTTGTTTTTGGGATGTTTCTTTTTTAATTAAAGATAAATGTATATGACATTATAAAGGCGCAAATGCATGCGCGACAGCGCAAATACATGCGCGATAGCGCAAATGTACGCGCGCGAGCCCGAATACGCAGACTATTGTTTGTTCTTTTGTAATTTAAATTAAGGATATATTTACGAGGATTCCTGTGGTGAAAACACCCAAGTCCAAAGTAATTAATGTTTACGATATAATTATTTTAAATATACTACAATAAAAAACAGTCACTATCGGCGGACAAACCTATACTGGACTCCACGACTCTATTGTCAGTTTACTGGCAACCCCCGGCGCTAGAGCTAAACTAGCGCAAGATGCGCTAGTTAGTCGTGGAGTCAAAGACTCCATGACTTATAGAAGCGGAGGAATTTTTGGAAATGCGACTTCCCGGGTAGTTAGATATACCTTTACATATATGGATCGACTCGGAATCGAATTCTGAACAACTTTCATTTTTTCTGTTGTCTGTTAGTCTGGATGTCTGTTAGTCTGTGTGTCTGTGTGTCTGTCATCAAATTTTTAAAAATTCACAACTCGAAAATGGTTAACGGTGGAAACTTGAAATTTACATTTTTTTTTAACCCCCACGAGACGCACCTCTCATCCAAATTTGGTTATTGCAAGAAAGGTCTAAGTGCACTTTTTATCAATTTTTTCGACGAAATTTTGAGGTTTTTCCTATCTGGATTCCAGGTTGGAAGGGATCGACGTAGAAAGACCAAATTTGCTGAAAAGGTGTACGAGGACTATCTATTTAAGTGTATAGGATATGAGCTTTTCAGGCCTGCAACTTTCGAAAAAAAAAATTTTTTTCGACTTTTTCAGGAATTTTTTGAAATTTTTTTTCTCGAAAAATAAGAAGACTTTAAGTAAACGAAAAACACGAATAGATGTGCAAAGGATTGTTATTTAACATACTAAAAAATAATATTCATCTAAACAAACTAACATGGCCTACTGCTCAATTTATTTTTGATGCTATTTTAAAAAATGCAGGCAATTTTTAATTAATTTTTTTCTACTGTTTATAAACACATTTTTTTAATTTTCACCCTACGTTAAGGTGAACTATGGTCTTCTAGACCAATTTGCAAAAAAAAAATATTAAAATGTTTTCCTCTTCTTCTTCTGCGATTTATTTTACAAAATCATTAATATTTCTTGTGCTATAATAGATGGCGACTTGAAATTTGGCAACAATGTGTAGGCTCATGGTGCAAATGTCCCCTTAAAAAACTATCAAAATCAAAAAACGATTTGGACATTTTTTTCAAAAATTCGTCAATTTTTTTTATTTTTTTTTTTAATTCCCTTTTTGATGCAGATAATTTAATTTTAGCAAGACAATGTATATGACATTAAAAAAAGATATTTTTATGACAAATCGTTTGGTGAAAGCAGCATAGGTGTATCTTTATTAGTTTTCGAGATATGATTTTTTTTAATTCAAAAGTTGTCGGTTTTTTATTTAATTTACAGTTTTTCGGCAGAAATCTTTATTTTATCAAGATCATGTATACGATATTAAAAAAAGACATCTTTATGGCGAATTTTTTGGTGAAAACCGCGTAAGGTTATCTCTGTTAGTTTTCGAGATATGATTTTTTTAAATTCAAAATTTAAGAAACGTCAAAATCTGACGTTTCTTCCATGTACATTTTTACATCCATAACTCGCTTAATTTAAGGCCGAGAAAAAATTCCTTCACTAAATTTGTGTAAAATAACTTCCTCTGGAAGACCAAAAAGAAAAAAATCAAAAATTTTGAAAATTACGGAAAATTATTTTTTAGGCATTTTTTCCAAATGAAATACCCGTTTTTATGCGTTTTTGGGCATAACTCGGTCAATTTTGGCCCGATCGGGCTGAAATTTTAAACGTTTGCTCTCACACGGACACCAGTGAGGCCGGTAATGTAAAACCGGAAGATTTCCGGAAAACCCGGAAACGGATTTTTCAGCTGTTTTAAAAAACGTCAGATTTGACGTATTCACATTTGCTCGCGATTAGCGATACTATATAAAAATAAATCATTTATATAACGCAAATACACGCGCGACAGCGCGAATTTATGCGCGATAGCGCAATTGTACGCGCGCGAGCCCGAATTCACAGAATTTTGGTTGTTTTTTTAAATAATACATTCAAACAAACAATATTCGGCTATTTCTGGAGTGTCATCTGGAAGTTATTTTTTTAAATATTTTAAACTTTTCACGCCTTTAATTCAGTCGTTGCACATAAAGTTTATGCCCACATATGCGCGATAGCGCACATACAAGCGCGACAGCGCAAATACAGGCGCGACAGCGCAAATGTACGCGCGCGAGCCCAATTTTACAGAATTTCGAATGTTTTTAAAAATAAGAACTTCAAACAAAAATATTATACAATTTAATTTTAGCAAGGCAATGTATAAGACATTAAAAAAAGATATTTTTATGACAAATCGTTTGGTGAAAGCAGCATAGGTGTATCTTTATTAGTTTTCGAGATATGATTTTTTTTAATTCAAAAGATGTCGATTTTTTATTTAATTTACAGTTTTTCGGCAGAAATCTTTATTTTAGCAAGATCATGTATACGACATTAAAAAAAGACATTTTTATGGCGAATTTTTTGGTGAAAACCTCGTAAGGTTATCTCTGTTAGTTTTCGAGATATGATTTTTTTAAATTCAAAATTTAAGAAACGTCAAAATCTGACGTTTCTTCCATGTACATTTTTACATCCATAACTCGCTTAATTTAAGGCCGAGAAAAAATTCCTTCACTAAATTTGTGTAAAATAACTTTCTCTGGAAGACCAAAAAGAAAAAAATCAAAAATTTTGAAAATTACGGAAAATTATTTTTTAGGCATTTTTTCCAAATGAAATACCCGTTTTTATGCGTTTTTGGGCATAACTTGGTCAATTTTGGCCCGATCGGGCTGAAATTTTAAACGTTTGCTCTCACACGGACACCAGTGAGGCCGGTAATGTAAAACCGGAAGATTTCCGGAAAACCCGGAAACGGATTTTTCAGCTGTTTTAAAAAACGTCAGATTTGACGTATTCACATTTGCTCGCGATTAGCGATACTATATAAAAATAATTCATTTATATAACGCAAATACACGCGCGACAGCGCGAATTTATGCGCGATAGCGCAAAAGTACGCGCGCGAGCCCGAATTCACAGAATTTTGGTTGTTTTTTAAAATACATTCAAACAAAAAATATTTGGCTATTTCCGGAGTGTCATCGGTAAATTATTTTTTTAAATATTTTAAACACACCTTTAATTCAGTCGTTGCACATAAAGTTCATACCCACATATGCGCCACAGCGCAAATACATGCCCGATAGCGCAAATATAGGCGCGATAGCGTAAATATTCGCGCGCGAGCCCGATTTCACAGAATTTTGGTTGTTTTTTAAAATAAGAACTTCAAACAAAAATATTCGGCTATTTCCGGAGTGTCATCGGTAAGTTATTTTTTTTAATTGTAAACATTAAATACTAATTTCCACACTTTTAATTCAAAGTTTATACCCACTCACGCACGTATACATATGCGCGACAGCGCAAATACGGGCGCGATAGCGCAAATACGGGCGCGATAGCGCAAATATACGCGCGCGAGCCCTAATAATCAAAAAATGTTGTTTGTTTTTTAAAATTAAACCTTCAAACAAAAAAATAGTTAGAGTGTCATCAGTAAATTTTTTTTATATTTTAAACAATAATAACGTTTTTTCTGGGTCTTCAAAAATTACCACTAAAATATTATCTAAAAAATAACAGAATAGAGGCGCGCAGCGCCGATTTCTATATTATAATAATTTTTTTTTTGACCGTAATTGTTTTAAGGCAATTTCTTTTTATAAATTTAAGGCAAAAAACTTTACTTTAGCAAGGTAAATGTATATATCATTAAAATACGCAAATACATGTGCGATAGCGCAAATATACGCGCGATAGCGCAAATGTACGCGCGCCACCTCGAATACATATAATATTGTCTGTTTTTTGGTAATTTAAATGTATAACATAAACAGAAGGTATTTTTTTATCAAATAATTTTGTGAAATCAAAAAAATCATTCTTTATTTGTTTTTGGGATATTTTTTAGAATTCTTATTTGAAGCAAATAACTTTTCTTTAGCAAGATAAATTTATATAACATCTAAAATGCGCAAACCATGCGCGACAGCGCAAATATAAGACATTAAAATAAGACATTCAAACAAAAAATATTCGGCTATTTCCGGAGTGTCATCGGTAAGTTAGTTTTTTAAATATTTTAAACTTTTCACGCCTTTAATTCAGTCGTTGCACATAAAGTTTATAACCACATATGCGCGACAGCGCAAATACATGCGCGATAGCGCAAATACATGCGCGATAGCGCAAATACATGCGCGACAGCGCAAATACATGCGCGATAGCGCAAAAACATGCGCGACAGCGCAAATACAGGCGCGACAGCGCAGATGTACGCGCGCGAGCCCGATTTCACAGGATTTTGGTTGTTTTTTAAAATAAGAACTTCAAACAAAAATATTAGGCTATTTACGGAGTGTGATCGGTAAGTTATTTTTTCTTATTCTTTTTGGTACGATTTTTTGTTATTAAAATATTGCCGCTTTTTTGGGAACTTCATTTTAAGACAAAAAACTTTACTTTAGCAAGATAAATTTACCTATATGACATTTATAAGGCGCAAATACATGCGCGATAGCGCAAATACACTCGCGATAGCGCAAATGTACCCGCGCGAGTTCGAATACAAATAATATTGTCTGTTTTTTTTTGTATTTTAAATTTATATGACATAAACAGAAGGCGTTTTTATGACAACTCATTTTGTAAAAACAAAACAAGTCCATCTTTATTTGTTTTTAGGATATAAGCGAACACACACAAGTGCGCGCGAACGCAAATATATGCGCGATAGCGCAAATGTACCCCCGCGAGCCTAAATAAACAGAAACTTGTGTGTTCTTTTATAATTTAAATGTAAATTATTTGTCTGTTTACAAAGTGTTCTCGGTATATATTTTTTAATTTTTTTAACAATAATACCTTAATTCCTGGGTCTTCAAAAATTACCTCTAATATATTATCCAAACTTTGTTTTATAACCATTTTTAAAAAATCTGCAAATTCGCAATTTTAACAAATAACAGAATAGAGGCGCGCAGCGCCGATTTTTATATTATATATTTTTTATTTTGACCATAATTATTTTGAGACTTTTTTTAAATTAAAATTTAAGATAAGTTTTTTTTGTAATCAAAAAATTGATGCTTTTTTTTAAAACAAAATAAATCCATCTTTATTTGTTTTTGGGATATCTTTTTTTAAAATTAAAACATTCAAGCTTTTTTTAAAAATTCTTAGTTGAAGCAAAAAACTTTACTTTAGCAAGATAAATGTATATAATATTTAAAAGGCGCAAATACATGCGCGGTAGCGCAAATATACGCGCACGAGCCTGAATACAAATAATATTGTGTGTACTTTTTTAAATTAAATGTATATGACATAAACAAAAGGCATTTTTATGACAAGTTATTTTGTGAAAACAAAACAAGTCCAACTTAATTCTTATTTGAAGAAACTTTAATTTAGCAAGATAAATATATATTATATTTAAAAGGGGCTAATACATGCGCGATAGCGCAAATATACGCGCGATAGCGCATATGTACGCGCGCGAGCCCGATTTCACAGGATTTTGGTTGTTTTTTAAAATAAGAACTTCAAACAAAAATATTCGGCTATTTCCGGAGTGTCATCGGTAAGTTATTTTTTTAAATTGTAAACATTAAAAACTAATTTCCACACTTTTAATTCAAAGATTATACCCACTCACGCACGTATACATATGCACGACAGCACAAATACAGGCGCGATAGCGCAAATGTACGCGCGCGAGCCCTAATAAAACAAAAAATGTTGTTTGTTCTATAAAATTAAACCTTCAAACAAAAAAATAGTTGGAGTGTCATCAGTAAATTATTTTTTTTATATTTTAAACAATAATAACGTTTTTTCTGGGTCTTCAAAAATTACCACTAAAATATTATCCAAAAAATACCAGAATAGAGGCGCGCAGCGCCGATTCCTATATTATAATAATTTTTTATTTTGTCCGTAATTGTTTTAAGGAAATTTCTTTTTATAAATTTGTTTTTTTAACTAAAAAATTTACACTTCTTTTTAAAAATTCCAATTTGAGGCAAAAAACTTTACTTTAGCAAGGTAAATGTATATATCATTAAAAATACGCAAATTCATGCGCAAATATACGCGCGATAGCGCAAATGTAAGCGCGCGACCTCGAATACAAATAATATTGTTTGTTTTTTGGTAATTTAAATGTATAACATAAACAGAAGGTATCTTTATATCAAATTATTTTGTGAAAACGAAACAAGTCATTCTTTAATTGTTTTTCTGTAGCAAGATAAATTTATATTTACATTTAAAAGGCGCAAATACATGCGCGATAGCGCAAATATACGCGCGATAGCGCAAATTGACGCGCGCGAGCCCTAATACATAAAATATGTTCTTTTGTTATTTAAATTTACATTTATGTATATTAAAAAAAGATATTTGTATAACGAATCTTTAGGTAAAAAGGGCACAAGTCCAATGGTATTATTACTTTGAATGTTATGTTATAATTTTAGACTCAATAAATTACTATAATAAAAAACAGTCACTATCGGCGGACAAACCTATACTGGACTCCACGACTCTATTGTCAGTTTACTGGCAACCCCCGGCGCTAGAGCTAAACTAGCGCAAGATGCGCTAGTTAGTCGTGGAGTCAAAGACTCCATGACTTATAGAAGCGGAGGAATTTTTGGAAATGCGACTTCCCGGGCAGTTAGATATGCCTTTACATATATGGATCGACTCGGAATCGAATTCTGAACAACTTTCATTTTTTCTGTTGTCTGGATGTCTGGATGTCTGTGTGTCTGGATGTCTGTGAGTCTGTCATCAAATTTTTAAAAATTCATAACTTGAAAATGGTTAACAGTGAAAAGTTTAAATTTACACCCTTTTTAAACCTCCACGAGACGCACCTCTCATCCAAATTTTATTAGCGCAAGAAAGGTCCAAGTGCACTTTTTATCGATTTTTTTGACGAAATTTTGGGGTTTACGCAGGAAACTTTTGAGGTCGAAGGGATGGTCGTGGAAAGACCAAATTTGGTGAAAAGGTGTACGAGGACTATCTATTAAAGTGTATAGGAAATGAGCTTTTCAGACCTGCAACTTTCGAAAAAAAAAAAATTTTTCGACTTTTTCAGGAATTTTTTGAAATTTTTTTTCTCGAAAACTAAGAAGACTTTAAGTAAACGAAAAACACGAATAGATGTGCAAAGGATTGTTATTTAACATACTAAAAAATAAAAATCATCGAAACAATTTAACATGGCCTACTGCTCAATTTATTTTTGTTGCTATTTTAAAAAATGCATGCAATTTTTAATTAATTTTTTTCTACTGTTTGTAAACACGTTTTTTTAATTTTTACCCTACGTTAAGTTAAACTATGGTCTTGTAGACCAATTTGCCAAAAAAAAATATTAAAATATTTTCTTCTTCTTCTTCTGTGATTTATTTTACAAAATCATTAATATCTCTTGACCTATAATAGATGGCGACTTGAAATTTGGCAAAAATGTGTGGGCTCATGGTGCAAATTTCCCCTTAAAAAACTATCAAAATCAAAAAACGATTTGAACATTTTTTTCAAAAATTCGTCAATTTTTTTTAAATTTTTTTGAAAATTCCCTTTTTCATGCAGACAATTTAATTTTAGCAAGACAATGTATATGACATTAAAAAAAGATATTTTTATGACAAATCGTTTGGTGAAAGCATCATAGGTGTATCTTTATTAGTTTTCTAGATATGATTTTTTTTAATTCAAAAGTTGTCGGTTTTTTATTTAATTTTCAGTTTTTCGACAGAAATCTTTATTTTAGCAAGATTATGTATACGTCATTAAAAAAGACATTTTTAGGGCGAAGTTTTTGGTGAAAACCGCGTAAGATTATCTCTGTTGGTTTTCGAGATATGATTTTTTTTAATTCAAAATTTAAGAAACGTCAAAATCTGACGTTTCTTCCATGTACATTTTTACATCCATAACTCGCTTAATTTACGGCCGAGAAAAAATTCCTTCACTAAATTTATGTAAAATAACTTCCTCTGGAAGACCAAAAAGAAAAAAATCAAAAATTTTGAAAATTACGGAAAATTATTTTTTAGGCATTTTTTCCAAATGAAATACCCGTTTTTATGCGTTTTTGGGCATAACTCGGTCAATTTTGGCCCGATCGGGCTGAAATTTTAAACGTTTGCTCTCACACGGACACCAGTGAGGCCGATAATGTAAAACCGGAAGATTTCCGGAAAACCCGGAAACGGATTTTTCAGCTGTTTTAAAAAACGTCAGATTTGACGTATTCACATTTGCTCGCGATTAGCGATACTATAAAAAAATAAATCATTTATATAACGCAAATACACGCGCGACAGCGCGAATTTATGCGCGATAGCGCAATTGTACGCGCGCGAGCCCGAATTCACAGAATTTTGGTTGTTTTTTTAAATAATACATTCAAACAAACAATATTCGGCTATTTCTGGAGTGTCATCTGGAAGTTATTTTTTTAAATATTTTAAACTTTTTACGCCTTTAATTCAGTCGTTGCACATAAAGTTTATGCCCACATATGCGCGATAGCGCACATACAAGCGCGACAGCGCAAATACAGGCGCGACAGCGCAAATGTACGCGCGCGAGCCCAATTTTACAGAATTTCGAATGTTTTTAAAAATAAGAACTTCAAACAAAAATATTATATCTACAATTTAATTTTAGCAAGGCAATGTATAAGACATTAAAAAAAGATATTTTTATGACAAATCGTTTGGTGAAAGCAGCATAGGTGTATCTTTATTAGTTTTCGAGATATGATTTTTTTTAATTCAAAAGATGTCGATTTTTTATTTAATTTACAGTTTTTCGGCAGAAATCTTTATTTTAGCAAGATCATGTATAAGACATTAAAAAAAGACATTTTTATGGCGAATTTTTTGGTAAAAACCGCGTAAGGTTATCTCTGTTAGTTTTCGAGATATGATTTTTTAAAATTAAAAATGTAAGAAACGTCAAAATCTGACGTTTCTTTCATGTACATTTTTACATCCATAACTCGCTTAATTTAAGGCCGAGAAAAAATTCCTTCACTAAATTTGTGTAAAATAACTTCCTCTGGAAGACCAAAAAGAAAAAAATCAAAAATTTTGAAAATTACGGAAAATTATTTTTTAGGCATTTTTTCCAAATGAAATACCCGTTTTTATGCGTTTTTGGGCATAACTCGGTCAATTTTGGCCCGATCGGGCTGAAATTTTAAACGTTTGCTCTCACACGGACACCAGTGAGGCCGGTAATGTAAAACCGGAAGATTTCCGGAAAACCCGGAAACGGATTTTTCAGCTGTTTTAAAAAACGTGAGATTTGACGTATTCACATTTGCACGCGATAAGCGATACCTATGTCCCAAGGGTAAAAAATAAATCATTTATATAACGCAAATACAAGCGCGACAGCGCGAATTTATGCGCGATAGCGCAAAAGTACACGCGCGAGCCCGAATTCACAGAATTTTGGTTGTTTTTTAAAATACATTCAAACAAAAAATATTTGGCTATTTCCGGAGTGTCATCGGTAAATTATTTTTTTAAATATTTTAAACACACCTTTAATTCAGTCGTTGCACATAAAGTTCATACCCACATATGCGCGACAGCGCAAATACATGCCCGATAGCGCAAATATAGGCGCGATAGCGCAAATGTTCGCGCGCGAGCCCGATTTCACAGAATTTTGGTTGTTTTTTAAAATAAGAACTTCAAACAAAAATATTCGGCTATTTCCGGAGTGTCATCGGTAAGTTATTTTTTTTAATTGTAAACATTAAAAACTAATTTCCACACTTTTAATTCAAAGTTTATACCCACTCACGCACGTATACATATGCGCGACAGCGCAAATACGGGCGCGATAGCGCAAATACGGGCGCGATAGCGCAAATATACGCGCGCGAGCCCTAATAATCAAAAAATGTTGTTTGTTTTTTAAAATTAAACCTTCAAACAAAAAAATAGTTGGAGTGTCATCAGAAAATTTTTTTTTATATTTTAAACAATAATAACGTTTTTTCTGGGTCTTCAAAAATTACCACTAAAATATTATCTAAAAAATAACAGAATAGAGGCGCGCAGCGCCGATTTCTATATTATAATAAATTTTTTTTGACCGTAATTGTTTTAAGGCAATTTCTTTTTATAAAGGTAAATGTATATATCATTAAAATACGCAAATACATGTGCGATAGCGCAAATATACGCGCGATAGCGCAAATGTACGCGCGCCACCTCGAATACATATAATATTGTCTGTTTTTTGGTAATTTAAATGTATAACATAAACAGAAGGTATTTTTTTATCAAATAATTTTGTGAAATCAAAAAAAATCATTCTTTATTTGTTTTTGGGATATTTTTTAGAATTCTTATTTGAAGCAAATAACTTTTCTTTAGCAAGATAAATTTATATAACATCTAAAATGCGCAAATCATGCGCGACAGCGCAAATATACGCGCGTGAGCACGAATTCACAGAATTTTGGTTGTTTTTTTAAATAATACATTCAAACAAAAAATATTCGGCTATTTCCGGAGTGTCATCGGTAAGTTATTTTTTTAAATATTTAAAACTTTTCACACCTTTAATTCAGTCGTTGCACATAAAGTTTATAACTACATATGCGCGACAGCGCAAATACATGCACGATAGCGCAAATACATGCGCGACAGTGCAAATACATGCGCGACAGCGCAAAAACATGCGCGATAGCGCAAATACAGGCGCGATAGCGCAAATGTACGCGCGCGAGTCCGATTTCACAGCATTTTGGTTGTTTTTTAAAATAAGAACTTCAAACAAAAATATTCGGCTATTTTCGGAGTGTGATCGGTAAGTTATTTTTTCTTATTCTTTTTGGTACGATTTTTTGTTATTAAAATATTGCCGCTTTTTTGAGAACTTCATTTTGAGACAAAAAACTTTACTTTAGCAAGATAAATGTAACTACATGACATTTACAAGGCGCAAATACATGCGCGACAGCGCAAAAACACGCGCGATAGCGCAAATACACTTGCGATAGCGCAAATGTACCCGCGCGAGTTCGAATACAAATAATATTGTCTGTTTTTTTTCTATTTTAAATGTATATGACATAAACAGAAGGCGTTTTTATGACAACTCATTTTGTAAAAACAAAACAAGTCCATCTTTATTTGTTTTTAGGATATAAGCGAACACACACAAGTGCGCGCGAGCGCCAATATATGCGCGATAGCGCAAATGTACCCCCGCGAGCCTGAATAAACAGAAACTTGTGTGTTCTTTTATAATTTAAATGTAAATTATTTGTCTGTTTTCAAAGTGTTCTCGGTATATATTTTTTAATTTTTTTAACAATAATACCTTAATTCCTGGGTCTTCAAAAATTACCTCTAAAATATTATCCAAACTTTGTTTCAGAACCATTTTCAAAAAATGTGCAAATTCGCAATTGTAACAAATAGCAGAATAGAGGCGCGCAGCGCCGATTTTTATATTATATATTTTTTATTTTGACCATAATTATTTTGAGAATTTTTTTAATTAAAATTTAAGATAAGATTTTTTTGTAATCAAAAAATTGATGCTTTTTTGTGAAAACAAAACAAATCCATCTTTATTTGTTTTTGGGATATCTTTTTTTTTAATTAAAACATTGAAGTTTTTTTAAACTTTACTTTAGCAAGATAAATGTATATAATATCTAAAAGGCGCAAATACATGCGCGACAGCGCAAATATACACGCGGTAGCGCAAATATACGCGCGCGAGCCCGAATACAAATAATATTGTGTGTACTTTTTTAAATTAAATGTATATGACTTAAACAAAAGGCATTTTTATGACAAGTTATTTTGTAAAAACAAAACAACTCCAACTTAATTCTTATTTGAAGCAACTTTAATTTTGCAAGATAAATATGTATGACATTTAAAAGGGGCTAATACATGCGCGATAGCGCAAATGTACGCGCGCGAGCCCGATTTCATAGGATTTTGGTTGTTTTTTAAAATAAGAACTTCAAACAAAAATATTCGGATATTTCCGGAGTGTCATTGGTAAGTTATTTTTTTAAATTGTAAACATTAAAAACTAATTTCCACACTTTTAATTCAAAGTTTATACCCACTCACGCACGTATACATATGCGCGACAGCGCAAATACAGGCGCGATAGCGCAAATGTACGCGCGCGAGCCCTAATAAACAAAAAATGTTGTTTGTTCTTTAAAATTAAACCTTCAAACAAAAAAATAGTTGGAGTGTCATCAATAAATTATTTTTTTTTATATTTTAAACAATAATAACGTTTTTTCTGGGTCTTCAAAAATTAACACTGAAATTTTATCCAAAAAATAACAGAATAGAGGCGCGCAGCGCCGATTTCTATATTATAATATTTTTTTTTGACCGTAATTGTTTTAAGGCAATTTCTTTTTATAAATTTATTTTTTTAACTAAAAAATTTACACTTCTTTTTGAAAATACCAAATTTGCAAAAAACTTTACTTTAGCAAGATAAATGTATGTAATATTTAAAAGGGGCTAATACATGCGCGATAGCGCAAATGTACGCGCGCGAGCCCGATTTCACAGGATTTTGGTTGTTTTTTAAAATAAGAACTTTAAACAAAAATATTTGGCTATTTCCGGAGTGTCATCGGTAAGTTATTTTTTTAAATTGTAAACATTAAAAACTAATTTCCACACTTTTAATTCAAAGTTTATACTCACTCACGCACGTATACATACGCGCGATAGCGCAAATGTACGCGCGCCACCTCGAATACAAATATATTGTCTGTTTTTTTGTAATTTAAATGTATAACATAAACAGAAGGTATTTTTTTATTAAATAATTTTGTGAAAACAAAACAAATCATTATTTATTTGTTTTTGGGATATTTTTTAGAATTCTTATTTGAAGCAAATATCTTTTCTTTAGCAAGATAAATTTATATAACATCTAAAAGGCGCGAACCATGCGCGACATCACAAATATAGTCGAGCGAGCCGAATAAAAATTTTATTGTCTGTTTTTTTCTAATTTAAATTTATATGACTTAAACAGAAGGCATTTTTAGGACAAATTATATTTAGAAAAAAAACAAGTTCATCTTTATTTGTTTTTGAATATAGATTTTTTTATTTACAAAATTGATGCTTTTTTGAGATTTTTTATTTAAGGCAGATAACTTAACTTTAGCAAGATAAATATATATGACATTTAAAAGGGGCAAATACATGCGCGACAGCGCAAATACATGCGCGATAGCGCAAATACACGCGCGATAGCGCAAATGTACGCGCGCGAGCCCGAATAGACAGACTATTGTTTGTTCTTTTGTAATTTAAAAAATTAACGATATATTTACATATGAGGATTCCTGTGTTGAAAACACCCAAGTCCAGCGTAATTTATTTTAGACTCAATAAATTACTATAATAAAAAACAGTCACTATCGGCGGACAAACCTATACTGGACTCCACGACTCTATTGTCAGTTTACTGGCAACCCCCGGCGCTAGAGCTAAACTAGCGCAAGATGCGCTAGTTATTCAACGTGGTTAATAGTTTTTCTCTTTTTAATATATATTTTTCTCTGTTTCGATCTGTCAAAAAGTTGTTTACATTTGAAATTTAAAATATTTTAAGTGGGTACAATTTAAATTTTGTATTAAAATGGTAAACGGGGTGTTGTCAGTAAAAATAAATGATAGGGTGCTCCATATTGTGGAATCTCCACAAGTGGAGGAATTATATGCAGGTTTGTTTTATATTCTTCCTTATTTTGTATTAAACATGTCAAATGTTAGAAACCTAACCATGGTTATATGAATTAACTGTGACGTCATGACTTATTTAACCGTAGTATTACATAGTATTTACGCAAAAAAACGACTTATGTGTAAAATCCTTCCACCAAAACACCCAATAATTAATTTTAATGCGGAACGCAATACAACTTTCGGTCAAAAAGATTGAAAACTTAAGCCTGATGTATAGATTTTCTTCCTTCCTTCCTCCCTTCCTCACGTAAAAGATGAACAATACAAAAACCGTTGTGCTGTTTATAGATTCCCGTACGATTTTTGTTCATCTTTTACGGGAGGAAGGAAGGCAGTCTATAAATCAGGCTTTAAAAAATAGGGTTATAACTTAAACTTTCGTTTCAGTTTTATGAAATTCATTTTTTTGTATAGAAGACAAATAATATTGTATTATTTTCAGAATTTGCGTCGAAACTAGCGTTAAACTGACAAATATATAACCTCAATTATTTGTATTGGTACAAACCACAGACCTAGACCTGGTCTGTGGTACAAACCCTGGTACAAACAACAAATGCAATGCTTAATTCACACTTCGAAGTCCCACCAGGTGACTTTGATAGAAATAATTAAGGTTAACTCTCTGTCAGTGTCAAGCTAATTTCGTCCTATTTTCTAAAAGTAATACAATAATATTGTATAGTTACAGGTATTTTTTTGTTTTAAATTAATACCTTTATAGTATAAATTATACACAAAAAATACATGCATAGTATTATTTTCAAAAAATAGGACAACACTGACAGAAAATTATTAACCTATTAAAGTCATATGTGTATTAAAAAGCTACAGTCTTAGGATTCTTAACCAAAATATTAATAATAATAATAATAATAACCAAAATAATTGGCGGTAATAAACGCGGTAGCATTGGTTTTTAATTTAGCATTTTGTGGTTTTGATAAATTGATTTTTTGCGGTAGCGCCGGTGCGTATGCAACCGAAATTACGTTCCAAGGGTAGATTCTCCTCGTTCGCCATGTTCCGGTAAAATACGCCATCTGTCGTGTAAGGCGTTGCGTTTTGTTGATTTTGTCTTCAGTTCTGTGTGTGCGGGTATGTGTCATCCCACGGAATATTGTTAAAAAGTTGTTCCGGTGTGTTTCCAAGTGATTTGTGAATTATATTTGGATTACTGATTAATTTTGAGTTGTTGTAAGTACCGAATTAATTGTGTTCTTATAGAAAAACGCTCCAAGGGGGTGGAAAATTGTGTTTTTTGTCGGGCCGGTTTGGCACATCTTTTCGTCATTGTTGTGCGATAAATTTTTGGATGATCGAATTGAGATGCTTGCAGGGTTATCGAATAAATGATAAAATTTGATCGAATTACTTCAATTTGATAAGTAAATCTTAAAATGTTTTCTTTCTTATTATTTAGTATATTGTTTGCAATTGTCGACATCCTGGCACTCTATTAGTATTCGTCTCGACGATTTATTAAATTGAAAAAGGAAGAGTCGGTGTGTTAAAATTTTTAAGCGAAAAACATTTGCATCGGAAATGCAAAAACAAAACTAATACGAGAAAAACTCGGCCAATCAAAACATTGGCATGGTACTGCAGCTGTCTTGACCACCTGCTTTTTAAGGATAACTTGTACCTACCTCTTTATAATCTTAAGAAACCAGGGGCCAACATGTTCAAAGCCTACCTGCACTTTCAAGAATCCATACATAGAAAAATATTGTATTATCCTATATTTTCGTTTATATGCTTTAAAATAGGCAAGTTTTAATTGGCACACTGGGCGATTTTAATTCGTTAATATTCAGTTTTTAATTAATAAAATTTGCAGATTATGTGTTGAAATAGGTTTTCACTACTACCTAAGTAATTACATTTCATATCCATTAGGAAAATAAGTAAAAGTGAATGTTAATATACCTACTATATTAATTATGTTATACCTAATTATTATAATAATAAAAGTAATAAATGAATTATTCAATAATTTTATTGGGTAGAAAATATGCAGTTTATATGCATTGCATATTTTTATTAATTGATATCAAAAGGTAAACCCATCTTAATTATTTATAGAATACCTACATAGGTAGGTAAATAGGTAGCTTCTTATTTTAATATTTAAATTTTATTTACTGGTAGGTATTAGGTAGGTACCTACTTAAGTATCTATAATATAATAATTATCTAACAATAATGATATATAAGTAGTTATCAATTATTTTCACACCTAAGTGTTAGTTAAGGGTTAGGTACTACAATTTATTAGGGGTTATAAATTATTTAAGGGATTATACCTACCTACCTCTGTAGCATCCTTAACCTTTAGTTCAAAATTATTATTCGGATTAATTAAATATAAGGTCAAAATTTATCCAAAAACAAGTTTGATTTTTTCACGAGATAAGTGTATTGAATGTTGCAAATTTTATATGATTAATTTTATTAATAAATATGATCTGTCGTAAACAAATAAAGAATGTTTACAAATAAACTTTAGAGATAGATAATAATAAACCCGTTATAAACGTTAACAAGTCTTTTTTGTCGCTTCAATTAGCTGTAATTATAGCATTTTAATTGGTACATAAATAAATATTGAGATATCTTATTTAAAGTTCCAGTAGCGTTTACTTTCTTTTAAAACAAAACCTAAACGGTAGCGACAAAATCGTTAAATATAATTTTCAATTTAAAATTAAAAAATAATATACAGGGTGTCCCAGGTTTAAGTAGCAGGATCTTTTATATTTAAAATAAATCCATTATTTAAACTTTACTCGACTTTACCTACATAATGTAGGTATAGTATTTTTTTAAATATTAGGTACTCACCTACACTGATGGACAAATATAGAGAAACTTTTTAAAAATTTATAATATGTTTTAATTATAAAGTGAATAAAATTATTTATATAATATTTGATATACATAAATTTAGGTTGTTATGTCTGTTAATTAAACAGTTTAAATAAGTACACCATATATGTTTTATAAATTTTTATATTTTTTTAAGTGGACAAATGTAGAGAAACTTTCTTAAAAATAATTATAAAATAATTATGAGTTGAATATAATTAGAACAATTAATAATGTGTAGAAAACCCATTGTTGGTTATCACTTCCTGGCATCTTTTAGGCATTGATTCTAATAATTTTTGAATTGTTTGATTTTCCATATTTCTCCAGCATTCTTTTAGTCTTTCGATCAATTCTTGCTTGTTATGAATTTCTATTTTGTGAACTTGCCTGTACAGTTCCTCCCACAAGTTCTCGATGGGATTTAAATCCGGACTTTGAGGTGGAAACTCCATAACCTTTATTTTTTCTCTGGTAAACCATTCATTTACGATCCCGGCCTTGTGCTTCGGATCATTATCTTGTAGGAAGATCCATGTTAATGGTAAATTTTCCTCGGAAAATGGCAACATAACATTTTTTAGTATATCCAGATACACAAAACGATCCATTATACCTTCAATTACGTGTAGTGGGCCCATACCAAATCCTGAAAAGCAGCCCCAAACCATAACAGATCCACCTCCATGCTTAACCGTTGGTTTAGTGAATGCTGGATTAAATCTCTGACCCACAGGACGATGTACCCAAGCCCGACCATCAGATCCAAACAAGTTAAACTTTGATTCGTCCGTAAACAGTACTTTTTTCCAATCATTGTAAGTCCAGTTTAAATGGGTTCTGGCAAATTCGAGTCGGGCTCTCTGGTTCTTTACACTAATTAATGGTTTCTTAGCTGATCTTCTGCTAAATAGTCCAAACTCTCGTAATCTTCGTTGTACAGTTTTAAAACTAACCGTTGCTTCAGGAATATTCTTTAAAATTTCATTACTTGTCCAGTTAGGATTACGCTGGGCCAACCTTTTGAATCTTTTGTCCATACGCCTAGTAGTTTTTCGTGCTCTTCCCGGTTTTTTAATGGATTTTAAAGAATGACGAGCTCTATAGTTTTTAATTGTTTTAGAAATTACACTTTTATTCAGATTAAAGTTACTTGAAATGACCACTTGCTTTATTCCACTTTCGTAAGCTTCAATAATTTTCTTTTTTAAATCTTCTGACAAATAAACTCCTCGAGGCATTTTATGTATTAATACTTTGCAAAATACTTCTTCGAAGATCGATTAATAACTGAATTTATATGAAATATTTGATATATAAAAAAAGTTTCTCTACTTCTGTCCAGCAAAAAAATAAAGAATGTCGAAAAAAATAAGAGTAACAGTCGCAGGTAAATAAATGTTTTATACAGGATGTCTATTCATAATATTATGTATACAGTGAGGGTTGTGCTCATTTAATTCGTTTATTAAGGAAAATATGAGGATAATTTAAAAGTTTCTCTACATTTGTCCATTAGTGTACATGTATATAGGTTTTATCGATATCTTGCTTTGTTTTTAAATTAAATATAACAGAAAACATCTTTTAAAAAAATAATATATTTATTATTAATAATAAATTTAATTTGAGAAACAACTTGTAAAACGAAATGTTGTATTTCATAAAATTATTATTGATTATTGAATTTTATTTAAAAAATCCGCTACTAAACCTTAATCATCCTGTATATTATATGTATGTATTATTGATGTTGTACCTAAATGTAGGTTTTGTAAAGTTTTCTATTTTTAAAATCCATTTCTAAGAGTAATTTCCAATAATCCTTAAGATCAATTTATAGAATTTAAGAACTACTTATAGGTAAGTAAACATTTAATTAACAATTTTTTGCAAACTATACAACATAAATAACAAAACCCGCCAAAATGTTATCATTTTGAAATTGGCTAAGTACCTATATAAATTTCTTAACATACCGTCTTTGTAAAATTGAAATAAGATTAATGTATCAAATAATTTTATAAATTATTAAATTATAATTAAACTAAATATCTATATGAAGGTTAAATGCCGAAGTAAATTCAATAAAGCGAATTATACCTAGTTGTAAGCATAAAAAATAATGATTGGTAGTGAGTCACAGTAAAGCGCTGCGCTGTTTTTATTAATATTATATGAAACATCTATTTCCCGAAAGACGAGGATACCAAATATTCTGGGAATTAAAATTTGTCTTATTTTAATATTTACTTTTCTGTTTATTTGTTTAAGATTTTTATTTATTGTAAAAAAAGTTGGCAATATTTGTTTTATGATTCATAAATTGAAAATATTTGTTGGTATGTATATATTAGTATATAGTAGTATACATATAGGTACATTACCTATGTAGGTACTGTAACAACAAATCGAATTGTTCGTTTTATCAAAAAATAATGCTTATTTGTATAAATAATAAAACTTATAAAAACTACCAAATAAATATAAAACTTAACTACAAAATATACATGGTAGTAAGATTTATAGAAGGAGTATACTAGTAGTTTTAAAAGAAGTATACTAGTAGTTTTAAAAGAAGTATACTAGTAGTTTTAAAATTACAGTTGTCGGCAAAATGAATTTTTTTGTTTGCCACAGTATAGCCAATACCGAACTTTTCTAGAGTAGGTTGGCCAATTACCACCTGTTTTTATTGCGAAAAAACATGCAATTATTAAAATTCGTTTTCGAGGCTAAGCAGACTTAAATTCCCCTTGAGAAAGTGCCTTAAAAATGTCTAAATTAGAAAAGGCTTATAAGTAACAAATTTGATTTTTTGTCCATTATTATTGGAAGTTTGTTTTAATTAAAAATTTAAAAAAAAATTTCAGTTGAAGTTGTTTCCCAAGTAGCACAACTGGTTAAATTAACGTTAAATTTACGTTATGCCTGGTTAATTTATTTAAGTTGTACCTACTACAACGTTAAATTAACGTTATTTTGTAATAAGTGGGGAATTCAATAATGGTAAAATTATCTTTATGTTGGTTAAATTTAACTTCTTGGTTAATGTACCTTTGGGTTAAAAAGAAGTTAATATTTGGTAGTTTTTGATTTATTTTACCCGAGATTTTACCCTTTTTAACTAGGTACTTTTAAATTTTAAATCAACTTAAACTATATTTAACTGGTTTAAGTTTATTTTAACTCCGAGTTTAACTCTATATAATTATAATTTGCCAAATGTGGTTATGTAGATATCACTTACAGATCCTTAAAATAAAATTTCGCCCCTGAATATTATATATATTCTCATACAGGGTGATTCATTTAACTTGAAACTTTGAAATATCTCAGTTAGTATGCATTTTACGAAAAAATGTTGAAAATAAAAATTAAATTATTCGAGGGGGGAAATCAATCAGTACTAAAATTGCTCCTCATACTCTCCTCCTTATAGGGGTAACAGGGAGTAACATTAAAGTTTCCAATGGAACATCCTATTTTTTATTGCAGATTCGGGAAGTGTTCAACCGAAAAAAGAGTTCGTTGAGCAAAAATATTTAATATTGTTATTTTGAGCACTTACTTTAATTAAAATTTAAAAAATAAATAAATAAATTTAAAAAATAAAACCAATTATTTTATTCAAAAATTATTGGAGAATCGTATAGGTACAGAAGAAAAATCAAACAAAATTGATTTTTTTTCATTACAGCGTCATCTATTACAAATATGAAAAAATGTTTTAGACAAAATCTACCTATTTTAAGTCGAATGCAATCTGCAATAAAAAATATAGTGTTCCATTGGAAGGAGGAGAGTATGAGGACCAATTTTAGTACTAATTGATTTCCCCCCTCTAATCATTTAATTTTTATTTTATACATTTTTTCGTAAAATGCATACTAACTGAGATATTTTAAGTTAAATGACTCACCCTGTATATAAAGCTGCATTGAGACTAAGTTTTCTATGCAGGTAACAATGAAAACTGCAAAACCATCACTTGTTTAACCAGTTTATTAATTAACGGTAATTTACCAGCCAGCGGTTAATTTAGCAAAAAGTTATTTTACTTAGATTTTGGTTAATTTACTTAGAATGCTAGTTATTTAACCAGTCGTGCTACTTGGGTTTTTTTCAATAAAACACTAAGAAAGATAAAAATTGCTAATAGTTTTTTGCTACTTGATTTTTTCGAAATGGTAAACATGATACCTACCCACTTGTTAATTACGAGAGTATTGTTTCAGATTCAAAGCCTACATGCTTCTTAGTAAAACATCTGTTAGTATCTTAGAAGAAAAAACAACAGGAAGGAGTCTTGTCATTCTTTAGCCGTACTAAAATTGCGTCGGAAGTCGGCCATTTGCAAGCACCAAATTTTGACACATATGTGTCAAAATTTGTGATGCTATATTTGTCAAAGTTGAATGTTTTATGTGTTTGTCGGTGTTTTATGTTGTTTTTCTGCTTAAATTAACTTTTAATAAGCGTTTCATTGTTTCTAGACAGTATTTTATTTGATATATTCTCGTTTAAGTGTAAATATTTAAAGTTTAAGATATAAATATTAGTGTTTAAGGTGTAAAGACAAATTATGGTTAGTTGTGCAGCTTGTGGTTGCTCCTTGAGCACAAAAAATAAAAAATATTCAATTACATTTCATAGGTGAGTATTTTGGTTAACGTTTAATTTATTTACTTATTGTATATTTTAAAATAATTAATTGTAAATATTAAACATAAATCAATGTCAAATAACGTAACCTTAGAACATAACCATAACCTAAGAACGTCACCATCATAGAAAAAACCATAGGCGTATCATATTTTCTGATACTAACCTAATTATTATAAAAATTAAACTTCAATTGTATTTACTACGCCACTGTCAAACGGAAACAACTATCCGCCATATTGAAGCACCACTTTGGACCCAAGGTCATTTATTAAATGCTCCTTCCTGTTGTTTTTTCTTCTAAGGTTAGTATCAACTTACAGTGGCGATTTTGAATAATTGTTTATTTAGCTTGAAAGTCACAATGCGGTAAAATTGACTTAATAGCTCGTACTTCCCCTTTTATTGCAACACGCGACCCAAAACATAATCCTAGAGTACCAAATATCTACAGTATAGTAATTTATGTTTTTTTAATAAGCAGGCATTCTATTTAAAAGGAAATAGACCAAGCCAATTTGAATAACAGTATCTACAATAAATAACAATACGAATACAAAAAACCCTAATTTTGATTTGCTGTCAAAAAATAACTAATTACTAAGGTGGCGGTTAAAAATAACATGAAAGTCTCGTGAAGACACAGAAGCGTGCATGTATATATCGAGTATACAATTTTCCCTGTCTCATTGACCCACATGCGTGCACAAGAGAGTTCCCTGTAGGCTTTTATTTTCGCTTCCCCTTTCCAAAGTTCCCCCCCCCCGACCCGCCCGCGAAACTCCACCGCGTCGCTACGACCCCTGTCTGCTGCCAACGGCAACGTCGCCGTCTTTCCGCCTGCGACGTTGACAGATTTAACATTTTTTGCCATTTCATGTTCATTTTAAGCTTTGAACCTTAAACGCTTTATAAAAACCTTTTTAATAAAATAAAACAACAAATAATTTTAATGTTTATTTAATTTAAATTTTAAAATAGTATATTAAAGAACTAATGTCATACGGCGTCATTTTTGACAAAAGATCTTACGACATGAGTTCTTTATGCTATTTTATCTACCTATTTTGCAAAAATTCTATAAAAAAAATAATTTTATACCTACCTTATATTTAATTTGGTCGAATTTTACTTTAGATAGTTGGTATGACAGTCATTGGTTTGAAGGGTTAATGTCAAAATCGGTTCGCCATGGCGTCCTTAATTTACTTATTTACAATAAGCGGCTGTTAATGTTAAAGAAGAAAAAAAAAGGTTTTCTTTGGTGTTAAACAAAATTTATTGCCAAAAAAGTCTCGTAAGTGGAAAAATCATAAAAATATGCTGTATGCTGTTAAAAGTAGCCAACCTGTTAAATCAAAATTTTGGGTGGGGTAAAGTACCTCATTACAGCACCGAAAGCGGTGTTACAATGAAGTCATTATGAACGCAAAATAGATAAAAATTATTTATCTATTTTGGTTTCATAATGACTTCATTATAACACCGCTTTTGGTTCTTTAATAAGGTACTGTATTCCACCCAAAATTTTGATTTTATAGGTTGGCTACTGGTAAAATCCATTTTTGAATACCTATAGGTTATAATATTTTTATGATTTGTTTTCTAGTACTTACAAGACTTTTCGTGCAATAAATTTTGTTTAACACCAAAGAAAATCCTTTTTTCTTCTTTAACAGCCGCTTATTGTAAATACTTATTGTAAATTAACGACGCCATAGCGAAAGAATGTGATAATGTTTGAAAGGTTAATGACCTTTCAAACTTCAAACTGATACCAACTATGTAAAGTAAAATTTGACCAAATTAAATATAAGGTATAAAATTAATTTGTTTTATGAAATGTTTGCAAAATAGATAAAATAGCATAAAGAACTCATGTCATAAGACCTTTTGTCGCACTTGTCTATTATAAAACTCGCTCCTTCGTCGCTCGTTTTATAAATTGTCCGCGTGCGACAAAATGACGTCTTATGACATTACCCAGAGAGCCATATCAGGTTAAAACATGGCCAAGAATTGCCCATTACCTTTGGAAAAGTTTTGCCAATAAATGTACTATGTAGGACTGTATATTCCTATGGTATTTGTGCAATCGCGATGGCCAACAATAAATGACCAAATTGTGCCCAATAATATGCCAAAGCAGTTTGGATAAATTAGGTAGGTTACCGTTGGTTTAA
Organism: Brassicogethes aeneus; assembly: GCA_921294245.1. Classification (NCBI taxonomy): domain Eukaryota; kingdom Metazoa; phylum Arthropoda; class Insecta; order Coleoptera; family Nitidulidae; genus Brassicogethes; species Brassicogethes aeneus. The sequence continues at coordinate 52,350,229 of OV121135.1, forward strand.
TTTTGGGAATGTTTGGGCATGGAAAAACGATGACAAATTTTTGATGTTTATTTGGGCAATTAGGCTTTTGAAAAATTGACCAAATATTGGTAAATATTTGGACAAATCCAAAGTATTAACAAATATTATTATTATATTTGAAAATTGGGTAAATAAAAAATTTTGTATTTATATTTTTTAATAATAAAAAAATAAAACAGTATGTTTCAATACTGGAACAGTGGTCAAAAATAAAATTAAAAAATAAACAAATGTATAAATAAAAAATATTTAAAATAATCAAAATTGGAAAAAAATATTGTTTTTTATGTTGAATTCCAAGCAGTGATTTAATTGTTTTTTTGCAATAAGGCTTTTTTTTTATTTCGGACCCGTTGCTTCGCGTTGTTTAAGGCCACGTCAAAGGACCTCTGGAATTCTAAAGCCCCTGGAGGAGGAAATTTATCATGTTCATGTAAACTCTCGAAAAAATACTTTAAGTAACAAAATTGTCTAGGAAATAATATTAAAATATAAAACATACGGTGAATAGCTTGTACGATTTTTGTTTTGGACACTCCAACACCAGCACATCCAGTGCGCGTTATTTTGGAAGAAACTTCATCTGAGAAGGCTTCTTTGACAATTAAATTCACGCTGCCTACGACGTCATCGTCAGCGACAAATTTAAAGTAGCTAACCTATAACATAACAATATAAAAACACAAGTCTTAAAACGTATTTTGGAAGTGAAAACCATTTTTTGATACATGTTTACAAAAAAGTGTTATTTTTCTATGAAGAATGCACTGTTTAAGTTTGGCCCCCTAATTACAGGACACCCTGTATACCTATCTATAGATTTCTTTAAGTGCAGATGTATTCTTGGTTGAGTTTTTCTTGTTTGACGGGTCAACACAAATTGTGTTACACAATTTTTTAAATTAAATTACTTATGTTACGTTTCATTACATTACTTTAAATGCTGGCTAAATCCACCTTTATACTTACTTGTTATAATATTATGATACAAATAGAATTACGATCAGGCTATCAAGAATTATGCTTTATTAAACATTAAGAACTTATTGTAAAATAGTTTTTGATTGGTAACTTTATGTTATGAAGAACTTTAAAAATAAAAAAGAAATAAATTTTTAAATTCAATAAAAAAATTGCAATTACCTTGCTCACTTCTAGCACGATAGATCTTAAAACCCAATAAATCCTCTTTTTTCTTCGTGACATATAGGTAGAAAATTTATTTTAAATTGTCCTGCTTGTAGTAAAAGCCTAGTACCCATAAACACTATTTACCTAGAAAAAGGCAGTTATTTTTCTTCACTGCAACTTCAAGATGAAAATCTGTAACAATTAACAAAAAATAAGTACATAATATAGAACTACCAATGTAAATTTATATTACCTACCTACTTCAAAATTAATAAGGGAATAAACACTATTTACCTAGAAAAAGGCAGTTATTTTTCTTCACTGCAACTTCAAGATGAAAATCTGTAACAATTAACAAAAAATAAGTACATAATATAGAACTACCAATGTAAATTTATATTAGGTACCTACTTCAAAATTAATAAGGGAATAAAATCTTCGAGAAGTAAGAAATTGTATAATAATTGAATGTTTTATTAAAAACTTTGAAAACATACCTAACCTTAATTACTTACTCAAAATTTAAAGCCGTTTAAAACTTAACACGTTTAGTTAGTGCACAGATGATTATATTTTTTTGTAATAACTATCACACAAGCACTTTTTGACGCCTTTTTGTAGAGAAGGTCTTGAAATATTAACGACATATACCTAACTCGCCATTGCGATTGTTTTTCCATGCTGATCAATTATTTGCCAAGTTTCGATCAATCTGAATTACAAACGCTTTGCCAATTTTCGACCAAACTTCATTACAAACGACGTTGGCCAATAATAACTCTATCTAGGACTGTATATTTGTGTAGTTGTTGTGCTATCGCATTGGAAAATAATTTGGCATAAAACATGTCAATTTTTGGTCAAACTTTATGAAAATACAATTAATATGTCCAAATAAACCCCAATAAATGTAAAATATCGTAGTCCAAACTTAGTTGGGAAAAAGTTGACTAATTTCTTTCCCAAAGCATGGCTCTCTGGGTAGTTCTTTAATATACTATTATTTAATTCACAATAAAAATATAAAATAACTGACTAACTAAAAAAGTTATCCTGTTGATTTTATACTTTTCACTATAGTAGGACCTCCTTTTAGTATAGTTAATCTGCCGGAAAAAAGGTGTTTTCGAAAAAAATTGACCAGTTATTTTTTTGAATGAAACTTTGCCTCCTACAATTTATGTCATTGGACGAAAAGTACTCAAAAAAGCGGTTTATAGCTTTTTAATCCTTAAATAGTATATTATGTATTAAGTTTGATAAACGTAATTTTAGTCACGAATTTAATTTAATTAGTGCCTAGAAAAGTTTATAAACGAGTTGCATAATATACTTTTTCTACGACAAATACTTAATATTATCTTAAAAATAAATTTAAATTAAATATTTGTATAAAGCGACATCTATACGAAAATAAAGTACAAACATTTTTGACGTAATTTTCTTCATTAACATTGCCCGTTATAATTTTAATTAAAGAAAACATTTTATTCTTTGATTTTTTTTATTACTATAATAGCAAAATATTATTACAAACTTAAAAATTCTTACACGGGAAATGTGAAAGGTACAAAAAGTGACAGTTGTATTTATTGAAATTCCCGTTAGAATTTCTCTTGGAAATCTACCGGCGTTAAAATCTCAAATTTGTCTGTGTAAATCAAAATTTATCCCTGAAAAATAGACTTAAAATCGATATAAAAGCAGTTTTTCACAGTAAAAGAGAAGACAATGTTTTATATGCGCAAAATTTTTAACGCTTTATCAGTTAAATCTAGTTAACTGCACTACTACAGCAAAATCAAAAGATCAGTACAAACATTCATATTGGCGCCAAGAAACCATTTAATACGTTTGTATTTTTGTATTGAGATAATAAAATAATTTTCACGGTTAGTTTTATTTTACAAGTAGGTAGGCGATTCTATGGCATTTGACAACTAACTTAAAACTAACTTTAGCCCGTGACTAAAGTTTTTAACGCAGAACTGTATAAAAGTTTTTTATATCCAAAAAACTTACAAAATTCAAATGGACTTTTTTCATACGATATATTTTTTCGGAGTTACAGCACGACGAGTTTTAATTTCTTGGATATGATCCTATCCATTACACTCAGATGGTAGTGCCTAAATTGATTATGGATTTTTAATTAAAATGTTAGACCGAGTAATTTAAGGTTGTTTAAAGTGCATGTTTGCACGTACCTATTACATTTCTTCTTATCGTAAGTTAAGTAATTGGTATTTCTAAAAATAAGAAAAACACTATACCTAGGTTTAGAAAATGTATAAAGAAATGTTTTTTTTTATTTTTCATTAAAACTTGCACATGGGAATATTACAATTAGAAATAAAATCGATGTTCTAAATAACGAGTAAAAAGACCTGTTAAACTACTGCCATGAAAACGACATAGGTATGAACATGTATAGAGCTTCATACAATTTTATGTAATGGGATATGGTCACCACAGGAAATAAACGCCATTTTAATGTGCCTGTAATGTCACGCTAACCTGAACGAATTAATTTTTTGTTTTGTTTGGTTTTATGTATTAGTTACCTATGCAGAATAAATGTTTTAGTTTAGGGCCGGATATTTATCTGTATATTTTTTTAACTAAACTTAATGTCAATTTTTAATTTCTTCATAGCGTAGTGGCCACTCGTGTGTCCTGGAAAATAAAAAAGCTTCATTGGAATGCCATTAAAAGGACAATTTGGAAAACTAAACACCGAAAATTTTGGGGGTTCCTGTATTTAAGTTAATAAATTTATAGTTTTACCTACAATTTTTATTTTTAAAACGTTTCTTCTTTTTAGTTTTTAATGCAAAGGGAACTATTGTGCAACCTTAAAAAATAATTAACAAATAAAATCCCAAAAAAAATTTTTCTTTAAACTTGCCACAACAATTGTGCACCCAATTGTTCAATTGAAACAGTTTGGGGGTCTGCTTCTCCCAATTAATTTACGACACCATTTAGTATTGAGACCTTTCAATCGTCAGGCACTGCTATCCCATTGATACCAATTAAACTTTAAAATAACCTCAGACAATTGAAAGTGCATTGTTTCAAGCTACGTGCATGCGGGCTCTATCTTAATTTGTAATAACCGCGCGTGGGGAATCTATTAATAACTCGTGGAGAAAAAACTCGTTTTCGAATTGTTTGCTTAGAATTCTTGGGCATAAGGAAGTCGGGTTGATTTCATTCCGGCCGGCGCAGAAAAAATTTAATATCGATTCGAACTTCTTGGCTGCTTATGTTGCTTGTGCTACACTGCCGTACTTAGGGAAAAGGCAGTAAAGTGCAAAAAGCTAAATTGGAGAAAAATAAAATTTAAATTTCAGATAATTTATAACTAAATTAATAATATTATTCTTCTACAATTATATATAAATGACTAATAATATTTTACATGGTTTTCTAAGAAGTCATTTGCGTGTGTATTTAAAAAGTAATTTATTGGCGGGCCTAAAATAAATGACGTACTGTCTTTTATTGCTGTAAACCAAAAGGCAGTAACATATGACTTAATGCCTTTTTACTATGTAAAACAAGATTACTGCTTTTTTCCGTTGTTTTTTTTAATTGTCATATTAATTATTTTGTTAAAAAAGCGCAGTAATTCGGAATAAAAAAATGTTTTCGTTTTTAATAAATTTTATTCATTGAAAAATAAACACAACTAGGTAAAACAATTATTATCTTATCACCGTTGAATCACAAAATATAAAATACTGATTGTAATTTTCTAATTTTTGCACATATAATTAATTTTTTTTACTATTACAAACGATTAATATTTATATAATAACAATTATATTGTTATTCATGTAACGATGAATACAAATATTTAACAATTATTTAATCTTTTTAAATTTTAGAATTATCAGGTAATGAAAAAAAAACAGTATTAAAAATTAAACAAAGACTATTTTTTAAATTATTTCTTTAAAAATTATAAAATCTTCGTGAATTTAAACATTTTTCGAGAAAAAAAACGGAGGTTTAATCACATGGAAAACTTTTTGAACAAAATGAAAACTAATTAGAACCTCAACAAAATCTATCTAGTAACTAAAAAAATATGACTTTTAATTTAAAAGCCCGGAACAAAACTGCACACCGCTCACAACAATATTTGACATTCAAATGTCGATAATTCAACAGAAAAAAGCAGTAAAATGACGATTACTGTTTTTTTTTCTTGGTAACTACAGATCATAATATAATCACATTACACTTAATAAAGCGTAAAAAAGCAGTACTAATCTCTCTAAGAAGATAAAAGCAGTATAGTTTGAATTTTACTGCTTTCTTACTTTGAGAAATAGATTTACTGCTTTTATACTCAGGAAATATAATTAATTCAAAATATTTGTCACATTTAAAAAACTACTTTCTTATGGAAATAAAGTTATTAATGTAATATTTTATACTGAATAAACGTTAAATCAATAGAAAAACATATTGGTACTGAAATTTCAAAAAAGCAGTAAGTGAACATTACTGCCTTTTCCCTAAGTACGGCAGTACAGTTATTCGTATTTTTAACCTGTTGTAACAAGATACCAATTATTTTGCCTTGCCCTTCATTACCAAGGCCTTTGGTATGTTAATTATGTGTTGATATTATTTGCGCATACATATATGTATAATTATGTATAAAAACGGGAAATCATTATTTGAATAGTAAAACAAACTATCCCGATTAAGGAGGATTTACTTCATGTAATTAAAAGTGTCGTTTAAAACTATAAAGAACTAATTTCATAAAGTCTTATGACATGAGTTCTTTATGCTATTTTATCTATTTTGCAAACATTCTATAAAAAAATTAATTTTATACCTTATATTTTAATTTGGTCGAATTTTACTTTAGATAGTTGGTATCACAGTCATTGGTTTGACAGTTAATGTCAAAATCGGTTCGCCATGCCGTCCTTAATTTACTTATTTACAATAAGCGGCTGTTAATGTTAAAGAAGAAAAAAGGATTTTCTTTGGTGTTAAACAAAATTTATTGCCAGAAAAGTCTCATAGGTACTAGAAAAATCATAAAAATATTATAACCAATATGCAAAATAATATTCTGTTTAAAGTATAGCCAACCTATAAAATCAAAATTTTGGGTGGGGTAAAGTATCTCATTACAGCACCGAAAGCGGTATTATAAGTCATTATAAACGCAAAATAGATAAAATTATGTTTTGTCTTTTTACTTGCTTGAGTTGATATTACTTAATAAAGTTTACTTAGGTGGCCTAAAAATTAAAGTGTCGGCGGACACTCCGAATCGATTCATTCTTCGGCCAAAACTCAAAAAGTGAATATAATATTGTGAAAATTGGTAAGTTAAAGTATTTGGGGTCGCTGATCACGAATTTGATATTAAATTAAATTAAATTAAAATGGCGGACCAAATATGGCGAACTTTTTTTTTAAAATAATTAGTTTATCGCTCGGAAAATGTTAATTTTTGGGTTTTTGGGGTCGCTGATCACGAATTTGAAATTGAAATAATAAAATTCTAATTTTCGTTCATAATGACTTCATTATAACACCGCTTTCGGTGCTGTAATGAGATACTTTATCCCACCCAAAATTTTGATTTTATAGGTTGGCTATACTTTAAACAGCAATTAATTAATTAATATTTTTATGATTTTTCTAGTATTTACAAGACTTTTCTGGTTTAACACCAAAGAAAATCCTTTTTCTTACTACCTCGACTCAAAATACGTTGTTTCGTCCCCGATTCCACGGCAGAAAGTTTACGTTTTATGCATTGGTCAAGCTATACGCGCACACTCACAGAACATAGCGGGAGTAAAAATTTTTTAGTCGTGTGCTTAACATTCAAATTTCGTACTGCCAACATGAGAAACACAAAAATATGACAGTTTTAAACCATAATTTTGCAATTATAACAACAAATAAACAATTTATGTTTTTACTTTTTTACTTTTTATGTTGTTTTAAGTGTTTAATGGTACTTTTATTTGTTATAAAGTAGTAATTTGTTAATTAAAATACAACGTTTTATTTTTACTGTATTGGCACCGCTGAATTCACGGCCTACTGTTATTTATTTATTAAGCTCTTCAAATGGAGATAGGTACATAAATACACATTTAATTTTTTCCCGTATTTTCGGCCGGGTTGTATTTTCGGCCGAGGTAGTAAGAAAAATAGTATACACTACACGGGCAGAAAGTGTGAGAGCCCTGAACTGCGCGCCATGATGCCCTCGGCTTCGCCTCGGGCATTATGGCGCGCAGTGCAGGAATCTCACACTTTCTGCCCTTGTAGTGTAATATACTATTTTTCTTCTTTTACATTAACAGCCGCTTATTGTAAATAAGTAAATTAAGGACGGCATGGCGAATCGATTTTGACATTAACTGTCAAAGCAATGACTGTGATACCAACTATCTAAAGTAAAATTCGACCAAATTAAATTTAAGGTATTAAATTAATTTTCTTTACAGAATTTTTGCAAAATAGATAAATTAGCATAAAGAACTCATGTCATAAGACTTTTTGTCGCACTCGTCCATTACAAAACTCGCTCCTTCATCGCTCGTTTTATAAATTGTCCGCGTGCGACAAAATGACGTCTTATGACATTAGTTAGTTAGTTAGTTATACTATTACTTAGCGTCTTAAATCCTTTCGCAAAGGAAATAATCGAAAAAATGTCAAAATCAGGCCTATATGTTAATATAACTTTTAAAAAAGAAAACTATTTTTTAATTTTATCAAATTATTGTACCTTCATAAACATTTTCCATTTTATAATGGTAAAATATAATAATATTATAATGGTTTATAAGTATGTAAAAAATACTAAAAATATATAATCCCAATTATACGTTTTAAAATGTATTCATTATATAATGTCCATCCATAGGTATAATTATTTGTTTTCTGAAATATTTCCAAAATTACCGTAAAATTACCGGCAAATTACCACTGAGAAAAATCAAATGAAAATTACTACATACTACACTAGATGATTAAAATTATAAGATTATCTGGTTACAATAAGAATATAATGCTGTCACACATTGTTAACAATACCTATGTCGTTGTAGTTTTTACTATAGTAAATATACAGAAAGTTTATACATATCATACGTATAGTATATTTAACCATATAGAGGTTTATTATTATAACTAAATTAATTATTGTTTTGTGCAACAACAAAAATATGGTTAACAATATATATGACTGTGCCTATACTAATCAGAATATTCGATTAAAATAACCATTGTTTTTTCTCAGTGTACATTATTATTAAGTTTATTTTTAGGGTTTTGGCCCAGGTCAAGCCCGATTCGTCTAAGTAAACGTTCTTGTTGCAGGTTTGGCGTGAAGCCCGCAGTGATTCGTGCTCGCCCAGCGCACCTCCACACGACGCATCAGTTCGGCTGCGCAATGATACGCGCCGCGCTCGTGTTCGCGCTCGCGCTCGCGACCGCGCTCGCCGAGGACGACACCTCCGGCCCCGTGTTCTTACGCGAGCCGCCCAATCGCGTCGACTTTTCCAACACCACGGGCGCAGTGGTCGAGTGCAGCGCACGCGGCAAGCCCCAGCCGGACATCATATGGGTGAGACATTTTCTTAAGCATCAAAATATTAATGCTAAGATCCATCAGTGTTTATGTGATAATAGTAGCGTGATGATACCAACCGCTTTTTTACATTTTTACATTTTTTGCATTGTCAAGTCGCAATCAGGGTTTCTTTATTTTCTTTAGTGTCTTAAACTAGGTATAAATATAGTTTCTTCAGTTTTTTTAGTTTTCTTAGTTTCTTCCGGTTTCTTCTGTTTATTAAGTTTCTTTATTTTCTTCATTTTCTTTAGATATTTTAGTGTTGGAGTATTTTCAGTTTTTTTTCTTCAGATTTTCTTTAGCTTCTGTAATTTAATCCCTGATTTTGAGTAATTTAAATCGAGTCAAAATATTTCTTTTAGTTTCTTCCTAGATTTCTTTATTTGCTTCGGTTTCTTTAGTTTCTTCAGATTCTTTAGCTTCTTCAGTTTCCTCAGGTTCTTTATTTTCTTCAGTTTGTTTAGTTTCTTACATAATTTGGATTACCTAATTAAAATCAATATACTTAATTGTTTTTTTTACCAACTTAAAAATATTTCTTTTATTAAGATACCCTTTCTTCAGTTTATTTTCTTTAAGTATTTTCTTCAGATTCTTTAGTTTCTTCAGTTTCCTCAGGTTCTTTAGTTTATTTCGTTTTGTTTAGTTTCTTACATAATTTAGATTCTTTAGTTTCTTCAGTTTCCTCGGGTTCTTTAGTTTCTTCAGTTTGTTTAATTTCTTACATAATTTGGATTACCTAATTAAAATCAATATACTTAATTGTTTTTTTACCAACTTAAAAATATTTCTTTTATTAAGATACCCTTTCTTCAGTTTATTTTCTTTAAGTATTTTCTTCCTTAGGTTTCTTCAGATTCTTTAATTTCTTTAGTTTATTTTGTATTTTAGTAGCTCGTTTCTTTTGTTTCTTCAGTTTACATAGTTTTATCAGTTTTTTTTAATTTCTTCTGTTTCTTTAGTTTATTCAGTTTGTATTTTTTACCAATTTAAATTTCTTTCTTTTATTAAGATTCCCTTAGTTTATTTTCTTCAGTTTCTCAACTTTCTTCAGATTCTTAAGATTCTTCAGATTCTTTAGTTTTTTTAGTTGCTTCAGTTTCGTTAGTTTCTTCAGTTTCTTTATTTTTTCAGTTTGTTTAGTTTCTTCAGTTTCTTTAATTTTTTTAGTTTTTTTAGTGTAAAAGTATTTTCAGTTTTTTTAGATTTTCAGTTTCTTTAGTTTCTTCAGTTTCTTGATTTTCATTAGTTTCTGTAATTTCATCCCTGATTTTGAGTAATAAAAATCAAAACACATAACTTAAAAATATTTCTTTTAGAGTTTTAGAGTTTCTTTAGTCTTTAAAATTATTGTTATTTACTTTTATTTATTTTAAATTTTTTATTTATGATTGTATCTTTTATTATTGTAAATTTAAATCCTTGTAAATTATGTAGCATTTTTGCTAAATAAATTTATTATTATTATGATTATTTTGTTTGTTTTCTTTAGTTTCTTCCTCGGTTTCTTTAGTTTTTTTGGTTTCTTTAGTTTCCTCAGGTTCTTTAGTTTCTTCAGATTCTTAAGTTTCTTCATATTCTTTAGTTTCTTCAGTTTAATTATTTTCTTTAGTTTCTTCGGCTTCATTAGTTTTTTTAGTTTATTTTGTATTTTAGTTGCTAGTTTCTTTTGTTTCTTCAGTTTACTTAGTTTTATCAGTTTCTTTAGTTTCTTCAGTTTCTTTATTTTTAAAGAGTTTCTGTAATTTCATCCCTGATTTTGAGTAATTAAAATCAAAACACATAACTTAAAAATATTTCTTTTAGAGTTTCTTTGGTTTATTTTGTTTGTTTTCTTTATTTTCTTAATTTTTTTTAGTTTTTTTAGTTTCCTCAGGTTCTTTAGTTTCTTCAGTTTATTTAGTTTCTTACATAATTTTGATTAATAAAAATCAATATACTTGTTTTTTACCAACTTTTATTAAGATACACTCAATTTCTTTAGTTTATTTTCTTTGATTTTTTACCTTCTCCAGTTTATTTAGTTTCTTCATATTCTTTTTTAATTTTTTTAGGTTTCTTATTTTAGTTGCTCGTTTCTTTTGTTTCTTCAGTTTACTTAGTTTTCTCAGTTTTTTTACTTCTTCTGTTTCTTTAGTTTGTATTTTTTACCAATTTAAAAATATTTCTTTTATTAAGATCCCCTTAGTTTATTTTCTTCAGTTTCTCAACTTTCTTCAGATTCTTAAGTTTCTTCAGTTTCTTTAGTTTCTTTATTTCTTACAGTTTGTTAAGTTTCTTCAGTTTATTTAATTTCTTCCATGATTTTGACTAATAAAAATCAATATAGCTACATAATTGTTTTTTACCTACTTAAAAATATTTCTTTTATTACGATATCCTCAGTTTTTTAGTGTATTTTTTATGTTTTCTTTAGTTTCTTTAGATTCTTCACCTTCTTTAGTTTCTTCAGATCCTTTTTTGAAATTTCTTATGTTCTTTATTTTCTTCAGATTCTTAGTTGCTTCATCTTCTTTAGTTTCATTTGTTTCTTTAGTTTCTTTATTTTTTTAGTTTCTTCAGCTTCTTTACCTATTTTTAGTTTCTTTATTTCCTTCTTTTTTTAGTTTTTTAGTATCTTTAGTTTCTTCAGATTCTTTGTTTTTTTCAGTTTATTTAGTGGCTTCAGTTTCTTTAGTTTTTTCGGGTTCTTTAGTTTATTTTGTTTTTTAGTTGCCTTAGTTTGTTCAGTTTCTTTAGTTTATTCGGTTTCTTTAGTTTGTTTTTTTTATCTTTTGTTTCCTTAGTTTCTTCAGTTTTTTCAGTTCCTATAGTTTCTTCGGTTTTATTAGTTTTTTTAGTTTCTTTATTTTCTATAGGTATTTTAGTTTCTTTAGATTTTTCAGTTCCTTTAGTTTCTTCAGTTTCTTTAGTTTTTTTGGTAACTTTCTTCATAAAATTTATCCGCAACCATCCAAACACATGTCAATAATGCCGTTAATTAATGTAATTCATAAAACAATTAAAATATTTTCTTCGCTAAAGGTGCGATCTGATGGTACGGCCGTCGGAGACGTTCCGGGATTACGACAGGTGCTATCCAATGGCAACTTAGTTTTTCCGCCGTTTAGAGCCGAAGATTACAGACAGGAAGTTCACGCTCAAGTTTACGCTTGTTTGGCCAAAAACAGCGTGGGATCGGTGCACTCCAGGGATGTTAACGTCAGAGCAGGTTGGTAACTTTGATTTTTGCTGTTAATTAAGCGTTTTTACGGTTTGAACATTGCGTTTTATATAAAATAGATCAGTGGCGGCTCGTGGGTGTACAGGAGGGTGAGGCTACATAAGGTTAATTTTGTCTAAATACGAATAAATTTCCACGTCACCCGGAAGGTATTATTCTCCGACGCGTTGACCTTTTTTAAAATGGAGCCGATAGCACTACTAAACCAAAAAATAAAGTCTAAAAAACAAAACAAACAAAATATCACATCAAAGACTAGTTTTAATCTTAAACTTAAAATATAGTCTTAAAAAAGTTAAAAATAAATAAATTAATCAAAAAATAAAACTAAAAAGTCGACCCCTACCTAAGTATTAAAAAATATAAAATACTATACGTCTATCTTTTAAGATTGAAAATTTATCTATTATTTGGTCGTAAAATTGTGGGTCAGCAGTGAGATTTAAAAGTAATTCTAACCGCGTCTCTAATTGAAGAATTATGCAATCTATTATTTCAAAATATAAAATTTGCTTAATAAAAACTGCTAAATCTACCTTAGTGTGTTCCCTACAATAATTAAATAAGAAATTTTACTAATCGAGACAAAAACTATAAAAGATCAGCCAAAACTTTTAAATAATTTAATCTGAATCAAAACAATAACGTGCTCTACAAACGCTAAGAGAAGACTGGCAACCTTCTTTGTCTCCGCTGGCATCCCACCATAAACGGACCACCAATCAGAACAAACCAAGCTAACTAAATTTCGCCTCATCTACGGTGTTTATTCGCGAACTTACGGCGATATTTTTGTTGGTGAGTCGTTTTCGCTTTCAAGACGTAAATGGGAGCTTCCGAGGCTGTGAAAATTTCGCCTCTGTCTAAGCGACGATGCACGTTAACTTGACGCGCTTTGCGCCTGGATTTTTATTTACGCTTAATATTATTGATTGGGTTTTTACTTTTTATTGGGTAGAACTGTTGTAAAAATACACTTGTAATAGGCAAAAATATAAATACAAAAAGTCGTTCGTTCCTTCAGAGCCGCCACTGAAATAGATCAGTAAAGTTTCAGTTCAGTTTCATAATAAGAAACTTGTAGTTAAACTTATATAAAATGCAATGTTAAATAACTAAAACGTAACCTCAATTTGTGCTCGATAATACCAGGCGATCCATTTACCGCGTGATGAAAAACTTTCGGTTGATACCTAATCTCGCGTGATTGGACAACGATGACATGCTTCCTCGGTAAATTGTGTTCCACTTTTCAAAAACGATTTTAAAATCGATACGACACAATTATGTGCCAGATGCATACTTTATTGCAACCTAAATACGATGAATGAGAAGACAACTTAAACATAACATTTTATGGCTATGTTGAAGATACTTCATTGTAGTGTTGCTAATTCGTTAAATGCCTATACAAACAATATATAATTATTAAATCGATTTTTAAATATTGCAGCAAGCTTCACCCATTATGTCTTCATTTTAATAATTAATTAATTAACCTGGACAAAGTGTATAATTTATATTGTTTGGAGTTGATAATTGTTTTATTTGTTATAATTTTTGTTATTTTTCACAATATATAAAAAATTCGACGCAAGAACAGTGGAATGAAAGATACTGAATAAGTTAAGTAGCTACAGGTATATTTATACAGGATGTAATAAATTGTCATCCTTTGGAGGAATGGTAGTAAACGCCAAAACAAGGCAGTTCTTTCTATATCATTTTTGCATAAAGCTACTGTTTTTAATAAAAAAATAAAAAATGAATATTTTTTATTTTTAGTTGTTTCACTGTTAGTCTAGAATGGGGTTTTTGGGAAGCCATCAGGTCTAGTAATAACATAACATAAGTGGTTATACACTAATGCAAGAATTTTAAGAAATCATACATATTGAATATTAGAGCTTCACGGAAGATAGCTTCACGGATGTTAGGATTTCCTCTGTTTTTTAAAACACCCTTTGTATATTTTAAATAAGATTCTTTTTTTTAAATTTCTTTGGTTTCTTAATTTTTTCAGTTTTTTAACTCTTCTGATTTTTAAATTTCCTTAGATTCTTTAGTTTCTTCCGAGGTTTCTTCAGTTTTTTTGGTTTCTTTAGTTTATTTTATTTTTTTTAGTTAGTCAAGTTTCTTTTGTTTTTTCAGTTTTTTATGTTTTTCAGTTTCTTTAGTTTCTTCAATGATTTTGATTACCTAATTAAAATCAATATAGGTACATAATTGTTTTTTTACCAATTTAAAAATATTTCTTTTACTAAGATATTGGTTTATTTTCTTTGTTTTCTTTAGTTTCTTCAGATTCTTTATCTTTTTCATTTTGTTTAATTTCTTCAGATTCTTTTTTTAAAATTTTTTTAGTTTATTAATTTTCTTCAGTTTCTTAACTTTCATAAATATTGAATATTAGAGCTTCACGGAAGATAGCTTCACGGAGGTTAGGATTTCGTATGTTTTTTTTTAAAACACCCCTTTGTATATTTAAAATAAGTTATTGTATCTTTTGACATCTTAATATTTTTTTAAAATAAGTACCTACCTACAATTATTGTACATACATAAAATATTTATACAAAAAAATCTACTTACTGAGATATTACACTTCACGGTGGATAGGTTTTTAAATAGCAAACTAATGAACTTAAACTTTTGAATTATAAAACAGCAACACTCTCATCTGCATATAAATTCTAACTGACCTTCACTTGCATCTATAATGTCGTAAACAGAGTTTTTTTGCTTATTTAAAATGATTAAAGCCCCATCCGTTGCATAAAATTTAAAGCAAAAACAGATTCACGGAGGATATAATCAATTTTTGTAACACCTACATAAATGGTTATAAAAATTATTTCTTTTAATTTTTAACAATATTCTATATTTGATTCGATTGATTTGGATGTGTTTAATTTACTTGGTGAACTGATATGTTTAGCCTGCTTTTACTACCTCAGATATTTTAAAACATATAGGTTAACCTTTAAAACGTTGTAAAAAATACTTAATTGCGGTTAAAAATCTGGAACCTGAGCTGTAATATCTACTTAATTATGAAAGATCAAAACACAATAAAAGTGTGGGTCAAACTCATTTAGTTTTATTCAATATCAAAAAACAATTTTCAACAAAGTAATCAATGATGGTGACACCCTGTATTTAAGAACTGTAGCTACTTAACTTTTTCGGTGTTCACGTAAAGGCGACTGGATATTCTTACCAGTCGAAACGAACAGTTAAATGTTAAGGCCCTCATTTTTCATAACTCAATCAATTAATTAATTGTCAAGCTATTTATCAACATAATTGGTATTCTATAGCAATAATAAATATCAGTATGTTGGAACATGAATTAATTAACTCGAATATAATGGGGAGCTTGGTATTACGAACAGTAATTAATATGTTCTTTTTCAGATGTGTGATGAGTGATGAGGCATACAGAACATTTATTTAAATTTTAAATTGTGTTAAAATGTAAATGCTTAGGTACAATTTAGTTTACAGTTAGGCTCTTTGCAGTAGAAATAAATTTGGGAAACACAAAGAAAACAAAATATTGTATATGGCCAATCCACCACTTTACTACTAAATTTCATATTTTGAATGTTTTGTATGCAAATGGTGGTTCCTACAATGTACTTGTGGCCTTTAGTTTGAGCGAATATAAATATTATCACAAACACAAAGAAAACAAAATATTGTATATGGCCAATCCACCACTTTACTACTAAATTTCATATTTTGAATGTTTTGTATGCAAATGGTGGTTCCTACAATGTACTTGTGGCCTTTAGTTTGAGCGAATATAAATATTATCTGCGTTTTAACATTTCGGATTGTTAATTACATTTTGGAGCCGCCATTCACGTCGCCGCCCGTTATTTTTTCTCTTTCAGGAAACCGATTTAATTTGGGAGATTCTACGAAATATTTTTCATTAATTGAAAATCTGTTAATTGTTTTGTGAGTTGTGAAAAAGTATTAGATAAACGCTTTGTTATTTGAACTGCCAGACTACTACACTAAAAATCGAAACATAAAAATGTGTAGTAGGAATTTCCATTTGACATTTTGCATTATTAATTAAACGTAGTTGATTAAATTTCTCTTTCAGGAAACCGCCTTTTACGAATATATCGATTGCTTGCGTGTTAAAGCGCTTTAATCGCTAAAATGGTACTTAACGAAACGTGTTAATCGCACATTTGCTCGGTTTATTATGACGACTGCTCGAATCGTGAAAAAAGACAAGTGGGGTGTTTTTTCAACCCTTTGTGCCGCTAAAAACCAATACCCCAACAAAACAAACATACTGTTTTGGTTTTAATCTTAAGGGTCTACAATAAAAGATTAAGGGTGACACTACAGTGCGATCAGAATATATTGTGCCATTATTTTATCTTGAACTGTCAATTTGAGCTGAAAGTATCTTGAAAAAAAAGATACTTAGATACTTAAAGTATCTAAGATACTATATCTTAGATACTTTTTATATTGGAAAGAAAGTATCTTTAACTTAGTTACTTTGTAAAAGTATTTTGTAACTTGTATCTTAAAAAGTATCTAAAGTAACTTAGATACGAGGTGTGTTCAGAAAATAACGGGAATTGTTAAATTTCGCTGGTTCGGAGGGTCCGGTTGTCATAAAATTTTCTTTATGTTGGTATACATGCCCCCGAAGTATGATAAAAACTTTAGCTGTTTTCATTGTTTACTTTGTCTGTGGCAGCCGCTAAGGTTAGACGTGTTTTATGAGCTCGGCGATTTTTCGTTTGTTAAAAGAAATGTATCGAAGAATTTGTATCCAATTTTGCTTAAAAAATGAAATAAATTCTGTGAAATGTTAACAAAGGCCTATAGTGAGTCTGCTATAAGTAAAACAAGAGTTTACAAGTGTTATAAGAGTTTCCAACGTGAAGACATTGAAGATGACGAACGCCCTGAACGCACAAGCACATTAACAACCGATAAAAACATGGAAAAAGTGGAAGAAATGGTTATAAACCATCAGAGAAGTCGCTAATGATATTGGTATATCGATTGGTTCATCCCATGAAATTTTTTCGAATACCCAAATGAAACGCGTGGCAGCAAAATTTGTTCTAAAATTGTTAAATTTTGAACAAAATTTTTGGCCAAAAACAATACTGTAATGATGCCCCAGCCTCCATATTCGCCAGACATGCCTCTGTCTGACTTTTTCCTATTCCCAAAAATAAAGAGAACCTTAAAGGGCCGTCGTTTTGCAAGCATAGATGACAGAACTAAAGGCTATCCCAAAGATCTAGTTTTAGAAGTGTTTCGAGTATTGGAAGAAGAGCATGTGCATAATATCCAATGGGCACTATTTTGAAGGCGACAACATTAATGTAGACGAATAAATAAATAATTCTTTCAAAAAACGAAAATTCCCGATATTTTCTGAACGCACCTCGGTACACTTAGATACTTTAAAGTAACTAAGAAACTTTTTAAAGTAACTAAGATACTTTTTAAAGTAACTTGGATACTTTTCAGTGTAACTTAGATACTTTTTAGTGTAACTCAGATACTTTTCAGTGTAACTTACTCTCTAAAAATGAATTAGTCAAAAATGACTATTTACTACAGTTATTAGTAGCTGCTTTTTCACTTGTACCATGTTAGCCATGAAATACCATGGTATCCCAAAATTTAATAGCCAATTCTTATGTAAAATTGTCCCCTGAATCCGAAAATGTCTTCAAAAGTTAAAAAATTGGAACAGTTTTTGAGATATAGTCAATTTTCCATTTAATATGGAATTGACTTTAAAAACTGCTCCACTTTCATAATTTTTGACGGTATTTTCGGATTCAGGGGACAATTTTAAATAAGAATTGGCTGTTAAATTTTGGGATACAATGGTTTTCCATGGTTAACCATGGTACAAGTGAAAAAGCAGCCACTAATAACTATTAAATTAGTCATTTTTGACTAATTCATTTTTAGAGAGTAGATACTTTTCAGTGTAACTTAGATACTTTTTTGGAGAAAATTGGGGGAATTCCAGAATAATTCAAAGTAATTACCTAACCTACAACTTGTTTGATTTTTATAATTTTTATTCAAACTTAAAACTAACTTAGTTACTCAAGAGTATCTTAGTTACTCAAAAGTATCTTAGATACTTTCATATAGTATCTTAGATACTTTTTAAAGTATCTTGTAACTAAAGATACTTTTAACTCCAAGTATCTAGTTACCAGAGGAAACTAAGTTATTTTGTTTAAAGTATCTTAGAAAAGTAACTAGGTAGATACTTTTCAGAAGTAACTGCTGTCAAATTATTTGAAACTATAGTGTAATATCAAGCACTAATAAGAATTTTTTTTAAAACTAAACTGGATGGTACAGATGTTTTACTTTTTAGTCGTGTCCCAGTACTACGACACCGACGTGAACAAAGAGTACGCGATACGCGGCAACGCAGCAATCTTAAAGTGCCAAGTGCCAAGCTTCGTGGCCGATTTCGTCACGGTGGTGTCGTGGCACACCGATCAAAACGAGAACTTTTATCCGGGCGCGCCCGACGGTAAACATTACTTTTTGCCTTTTCTTTTTCCAGTCGTCCAGCAATTTTACCAGGCGGAAGTGAACAACGAGTACGTCATCCGTGGAAACGCAGCGGTGCTAAAGTGTTCGATTCCGTCTTTTGTTGCCGATTTTGTTTACGTTGTTTCTTGGATTGATACCGAAGGGAATGCCTTCGATATGGATCATAATTACGGTACCTAATCGAGTTGGCCTCGAAACTATCCAGACCTGTGTCTAAACAAATATTAGAAATATTCCCCAACACCAAAACAAAACGCAAAGTGCTTTTCGCCAACAATGTTGGCATCTAATCTAACTAAATCTGACTGCTAAATATTTATACTAATTATAAGCTAAGGTTGAGTGAACACGTAGAGAGAAACCCTGCAATTTTCTTAGTTTCTTCAAAAAACTTTCTTGACCCATTACTGTAAAGATTTAAAAAAAAATTAACCTTTACCTCGCCAGAGTTTTTGTTGCAAGTGCGTTCCACCAACTTCAAATATCGACAGACAGCTAGACAGATAGACCTATTTTGGGTCTTATCAATGTCGGGCAATTTGGTGTTTTGGAACACACCAAAAACGAAAGACACCTGAGCTTATATATTGTCCACCTAAGTCAACAGAGGCGAGATGTAAGAACATCACGTGATTGCCGCAATCGGTACATACTATGCATTTTACATAACATTACAGCAAATCAAATTACAAACAACGTTTGTAAATCTGAGATGCTTTTCATTAGAAACTGTCAAACTGTTTAGTAAAATTACAATGCGTGTAGGATTTATACATATAGATTGTAAAATTACAACTTATCTTAGTAGATTTCCCAACATGTCTTGGAAGATTACGCAAATTGTATTTTAATTTTGTGTTGGTGTACACTGATTTGTAATTTTATTCATCCTTTGTTTTGCAAAACAATTGTAATTTTACAAAAAATGTTAACAGGGTACATTAGAGTGGGCCAAAAAAAACGGCTATTTTTTTTTTTTTGAAAGTATATCGAAAATATTGTTTGGGGTGAGAAAAAAAAATATGGTGAAAGTTTGAGTCCATAATATTAATATTAAGAGGTCTATCATCGCAATTTTAGATTTTTTTTTTCCTGAGCGAGTTTTTGTCCCAGAACTCCCAAATCATTGAGTTTAACAAAATTGACTTAGAAATATTTTTTGAAGAAAATTGAATGCTCTACAAAAAAGGTTTGATTGGAATTTCCCGTCAGATGAACCGTTTTCTTACAATCATGCCTTAAAAATTGGTATACTTTTACAATTTGATCTTTTAACTTTGGAATTTTGTAATTCATGTAAAAATCAGTACCCTGAAAAAAACGATAAATTCTTATGGGAAATCAAATGCTCTTCAAAAAAGTCTTTTATCATTTTTGGCTAAATTCACTCCATCAAAAGTTATTCAAGGTTAAATTTAAGTCAAAACTGATTTTTACATGAATTACAAAATTCCACAGTTAAAAGATCAAATTGTAAAACTATACCAATTTTTAAGGCATGATTAATAATAATAATAATAATAAAATTTATTTCCAAAATAATTGTATAATACAGAGCACAACAACTAGGAAGAAATATTGTCAAGAGTTACAGATTAATATCGTATATTATACTGCAGATAATCTGCCAAAGTATAGGGTTCCATATCAATTAAATATTCCATGGCAAGGCTCTTAAAACTAGACAGTTTGGACACCGATTGGATATAACTAGGCAATTTATTATACATAACAATACACGCATAGAAACAGCCTTTTTCAAAAATGGTTAAACGATGCCTCGGGTATTTTAAAGCTCGAGTACGTTCAGAGTTCAATCTTAAATCTATAAACAGATGCATATTCTTACATACAAACATCAGAATTTCAAACACATACAACGCTGTCACCGTAAGTATTTTATGTTTCCTAAACTGCCCTCTTAATGATTCTCCATATTTAAAACCTAACATAGTTCTTAAACAATTCTTTTGAGCCACAAAGATGGCTTGAATATCCTTACATTGGCCCCAAAAGATAATTCCAAACCTTAGCACAGATTGGAAATAGGCAAAATACACTGTTTTTATTACGTTAAAATCAAGATTTCTCTTAAGCACTCTGATGCAATGGTGTACAGTATTAAGTTTTTTGTTCAGCTCTTGAATATGTTTGCACCAGTCTAAGTTTTCATCAATATATAAGCCTAGAAATTTGGTATTCGCGGAAATATTTAATACATGGTTGTTTAAGTTGACATTTACAGGCGTTATAATACTGGACATTTTAGTTTTAAATAAAATACAATTTGTTTTTTGTTCATTTAAAATAAGGCGGTTTTTAGTGAACCAATCCCTAGCCTGTCGGATAAACCTATTGCTTTCAGATGTGACACTATTTACATTTTTTGATGCTACTACAAGATTTGTGTCATCTGCGTAGCTCACAATATTACATTTTATTGATTTGGCTAAATCATTAACAAAAATAACGAATAATAACGGACCAATCACACTACCTTGCGGAATTCCTATCTTTACGTCTACCGCATTTGATAAATATTTACAATTATTTTTGGTAATTTCCACTATTTGCTTTCTATTCGCAAGGTACGATGCGATCCACCGCAGCGCACTTCCCCTCACACCATATCTCTCTAGTTTAAGTAATAAAATTTCATGATCCAGGCAGTCATATGCCTTGGACAAATCAAGAAAGATGCCCAACGCACACTCTCCATCCTCAAACGCTTTTAAAATACGTTGAGAGAAGTCATACACCGCAGTTTCAATACAACGTCCCTTCAGAAAGCCATGCTTGTAAGAAAACGGTTCATCTGACGGGAAATTCCAATCAAACCTTTTTTGTAGAGCATTCAATTTTCTTCAAAAAATATTCTTAAGTCAATTTTGTTAAACTCAATGATTTGGGAGTTTTGAGACAAAAGATGGACCTCTTAATATTAATATTATGGACTCTTTCACCATATTTTTTTTCTCACCCCAAACAATATTTTCGATATACTTTAAAAAAAAATAGTCGATTTTTTTGGCCCAGTCTAGTGTACATGATTAAATTGATATATAGTAAAAATGCAAACAGAAGTTGTATAAAATTAATAATGGATTTGTATATTTCCAAACACTTATTGTAATTCAAATAGAAAATTTTGGTTAGTAATTTTATTGATAATCTTAGTAAAATTAAATTCCCAATATGTATAAAAATTTTACAAAACTTAAAATTCAATTGTACAATAAAGAATTGTAAAATTACTATAAGTATCTGACAAAAACAAAAACATTGTAAAATTGGAACCTGTTTAGTACTTTGGCTTTGACAAAATGTAATGCGTATTAAAATTGATACAATGATTACAATACAACATTTTGTAATTTTACTATGCAACTGCTTAGTAAAAATGTATGACCATCATCACGTGTATGTTGGGCAACACTCGATTTCTCTGTCCTACCAAATCTGGCATGAGCCAAATTCTTTTTGAACCTTACTTGGATGGATCGATTAGTTTGTCCAGAATATTTCTTGTCACAATCTTGACAGTTTATTCCGTAGATCCCCGACTTTTCAATTTTAGGAATCTTATCTTTGGAGTTGCTAAAACGGTCTGAAGTGTGTTACTGCTTGAACTAAAAGCAATATTGAAGTCTAGTTTCCAAAACATCCCTTCCAGATGCTAGATTTAGTAGGACTGAGAAATCGAGTGTTACATACTTGATGATGGTCATAGAATAGGATTTGACAACCTTAAACTTAATAAGCTGCTAGATAGTTACGAAAGTTTGTATATCTATAAGAATAGAAAAAAATCTTTAAATAGCGATAACAGACCAGTACCCAACTCTATTTGTATAAATTAGTTTGTTTACATGTTCACTGAAGCGGTTACGGTCCACGGTTTAGTAAACCTTAGCTTATAATTAGTATAAATATTCTAGATTTAGTTACACTTCGCTTCTGAATATGCCAAAGTACTTTAAGCACTTTGTGTTTTGTTTTGGTATTGGGGAATATTTCTAATATTTGTTCAATATACTACCAAAGTTGTCCTGGTTAAGGATGTCTGTTAGAATTCAAGCAGCGGTATCCAATCGACAGATTTTATGTATTATTTTATTTACTAAAATTGTTTTTTGAACAGAATTGTATCTGTTACTACAAATTGGAGACTGCTGCCTGAAGCGTCCCGAATTGTTGTTTTTTTATTCCATTTTACCCCGTGAAAACGTCTTAAACGTATTAAATTTTCAAAGCCTTAGGATTTCGGTAAACTAATCTTCAACTGCGTAGGGTTGCTTAACCCCAACTTGAAGCTTATCATAAAATTGGAAAACCGATTTGACACGTATTATAGTGGCGTATTAAATCAGCAAACATTAGTCTCTCATTATCCATGGAATAAAACACAACAATGTTTTGCTTTCCACGGATGCTGACTCCACAGTACCAAAAAAGGGTTTCAGATTGTCCATGAAATGTCGCCTAATTGCGCATCTTTTTTCCAGTCGTTAATCAGTATTACGAAGCTGAAGTGGTGTCGGAGTACGTTATACGCGGCAACACCGCGGTTTTAAAATGCAACATCCCGTCGTTCGTAGCTGATTTCGTGCGAGTCGACTCTTGGGTAGCTTCGGACAATACCGAGTACACTTACAAGAACGATTACGGTAACGTCGAGCGTGGGAAATAAAAAAGGAATTCCAGATTTCTAAAAAACGAAAGTAGACTATTCACTTTTTCTTTGCGTTGCGAAATATAGACTGTACGATTCCTTCTTTTCGTTGCAATTAAAATCTGTGAAAGATTCATAACTTTTTTCAGTCGTAAATCAGTTTTACAAAGCTGAAATCCTGACGGAGTACGTGATACGCGGCAACACCGCGGTGCTGAAGTGCAGCATACCGTCCTTTGTTGCCGATTTTGTCCACGTTGAATCCTGGATAGACGATTCGGGGAACGTGCTGAAATCTTCAAACGATTACGGTATAAAAATCGTCACTCGAAGAGCAAGGGCAGATTTTTCGTACCATATAGGTACCTAAATTATTTCCAGAATGTCAGTGATTGAATTTAAATATAAAACATAATTTTTTGGCAGTTGTTTCGCAGTTTTTCGTGACGGAGGCCGAAAACGAGTATGTCATACGTGGCAACGCTGCGGTTATGAAGTGCAAAATTCCCAGTTTCGTGGCGGATTTTGTCATGATTGACGAGTGGAGTGACAACGAGGGTCAAACTTATAAATACGACGATCATGCAGACTACGGTATCAAAAATAAAAATAACATGAATGGGCAAGGGTAGATAAAAACAACTTTTCCCTATGTCCGTCAAATTTATTTATATTTTTTACCTCCCATGAAATATTCCCATATAAATAGACTGAAAATAGACTTTTTAGATCACGTAATTTTTTAAGTGCGATCCAATAAAATGTTATCCACGGTATTCGGCACGTAATAAAAATTATTAACTGAATAAATGAGCAACCATTAAAGCTACATTTTTAAATTATTTTAAGTATATACTGGATGTTGAACATTTACGAAATACAGGGTTTCTGGGAAACGGCAAAAGATATCGATTTGAAATTTTTAAAGTGTTTATAATCCAATTAAGCCTATTTTTCTAAAATATTTTGAACTTAAAACATTGTTTAAAAGGTTCCATTCTTTAACATTTTTCAACAAATTACCCAAGAAAACTCAACGTTAATAATTTTAATGTGTATAGAAAAGTTTATAAACGAGGTGCATACTATACTTTTTCTATGACAAATACTTATTATTATCTTAAAAATATTAAAATCAAAAATTTGTATAGAGCGCCATCTATGAAACAATAGGGGAATCTGTGTGTCACCGTCAAATGTCAAATTTTTATATTTAATAAACACAGATTATGAAGGTTATAAATCGAAATGTATTTCTAGAAAATGGACAGTTTTTTACAGTGAAAGTAAAGAAAATGTTTTATGAGCACTTTACGTGGAGTCCGTGCCCGAATTTAAGTTATAGTTTACTTTTCAAATATTGGCGTTGAGAAACTATTTAATACTTTTGTATTTTTGTATTGAGATAATAAAATAATTTTCACATTTAGTATTATTTTACAAGAAAGGCACTTTATTTTAACGATTGTATGACATTTGACAACTGTCAACTATCTTAAAACTAACTTCAGCCCGTGACTAAAAACCTGTTGCTAACTTCAACCTGTGACTAAAACGCCGTAAAGCCACAACTTGTCAATGTGTATTTAAAAGGTCACTTAGTGTCATGAAAACATGTACGATAATGGTCGTTTTAAAGGTGGGAGTAGAAAAAATATATTTTATACTTTATTGTCTGAATTGTTGATTTTTCTTCAAAATTAGCAAAACTGTTTGTATAACTTTTATATTTTAAAAATGTTAGGCTTATCAATGTTTTTAATAATTCACTGACTGTTTTTTTAATTTTGTTTACAAAACAGTTAATTAGAAAAAAAATTGTTTATGACAACCTGAACAATTGACGCCATTACAATTTTTATACATTGTTAAATATCTCTGAAATTATTAAAATTAATCGAACAGTTATTTAATTTGCTATTTGATTAGGTAAAAACATACCGGGTGTTACATTTAAAATAGAAAAGTTATTAACGTTTCAAGTTAGCCCAATTTGCCCTGGGTTTTCTCGGGTAATTTATTGAATGGAATCTTTTAAACAATGTTTTAAAATTCCGAAAATTCCACCCCCGTATCCGCAAACCTAAAAGCAAAAAAGTTATCTATAATAGCCTGTAGGCTATTGTATTTGTCAAATTTTAACGAAAAAAATTATTAACTCTAAAACTATTCACTTTTGGTATATGACATGGTATAGCAATTTTACTCAGAATTTTATGTAGAATTTAAATGTAAAAATATATGGGGTGTTCTATTTAAAATAACAAAGTTGATTTCACTTCAAGTCAAACCAGAAGGGGCATTTTGTTCGAAATATTTTAGAAAAATGGACTTAATGGATAATAAACGCATTTAAAATGTAATTTTTGTAAAAACACAATATTTAAAGAAAAATAGATAACAA
Organism: Brassicogethes aeneus; assembly: GCA_921294245.1. Taxonomy (NCBI): domain Eukaryota; kingdom Metazoa; phylum Arthropoda; class Insecta; order Coleoptera; family Nitidulidae; genus Brassicogethes; species Brassicogethes aeneus. Next base: position 52,375,889 of record OV121135.1, read on the forward strand.
AATAGAGAATTAAAAATCTGTATACGTTAAAATAATAAGAATGGCTGTATTAAAAAACGGTGATACACGGGTATCTAAGTTTTTTAATCTTTATTTTTTAATCTGTTAAAATTTTTCATGGGAGGAAAATCGTGTTGAACTAAAATGACCAAATACAGCGGTTATTTAATCATGAATCTTATATTTGTAGTATGCATATCAAATATCCTATTAAACATAAAATAATAATGTATGGTGTATCTATTCAGCCAAACTTACTTAAGCAAATTATATTGGTACGCTTCGAAAGATTCAACACATGCTTGGACACATGTGGGATATTCTCGACAGAGAATATCAAATTTCTTCAACCGAATTTAAGATTTTATGTTTTTTTTCTTGAATAATATGGATATAATTTAAAACATATAACATAACATTATGAAAAATTTGATTTTGACGCTTGCAAAATAAATTTGAAGTTTAAAATAAAATGACAAATACGTTTTTCATGTGCAATATTTTCTTGTAATTTATTCTTGTAACTTTTATACAAAAGTTGATAATAACCAAGATACAGGGTGGTAATGTTAAAAGTTTGTTTTCGATTTTATTGCATAACTTTGAGCAAAAGTTAAAAAAAAGAGAGAATATTTGAAGCAATTATTGATTAACTTGGATACCTTATATTTAATCCAAAAGTATCGCGAAGAATTATAATATTTATAATATCAAAAAATACTTATTCTTAAATTAAGTGCTTGCATTTAAAATAATATAGTTTTTCTTGAATTAATAATAAGTTTACCCTTGATCCTAACATTGAAGTTATATCCAAATAAGTATAGGTTAGTTCTTGCATTCAACTCCCTATTAAATTACAAATAAGAATAAATCAATCATTAAATAAAAAATATCTATACTTGATGAATGGTGAGATGAACATATACTTGTACATTTAAATAGGCAATATTAAAAACAATCATTAAAATTTATAAACGGCTTTAAATTAATTTCTAATTATGAATAACTTAATTAGTAAAACATCTCCTTAAAACTGAATTATTTTAATTTTCAACGACCCCACCTAATTAAAACAATATTTTTTACCCAGTCGTCGCTCAGTCCTACGAAGCTGAAGCTGACAACGAGTACGTGATTAAGGGAAACGCAGCCGTGATGAAGTGCGAAGTTCCTTCGTTTGTGTCGGATTTCGTGGTGGTGGAAAATTGGCAGGACACGCAGGGAAACACTTATCTACCCGGAGATGATTACGGTAGAATATGTCTATACATGGAGGAAAAAAACTTGCCTCTAAAAATTCCTGATCCTCGATTTCTTGCTTTCAGTTGTCCAACAATTTTACCAGAGTCGCGTAATAGACGAGTTCGTTTTGAAAGGGAACACGGGAATTTTAAAGTGCCTAGTGCCGAGTTTTGTGACCGATTTCGTGCAAATTGACGCTTGGATGGTCGATGACGGTACCACGTACCAATACGAACCGAATGGTTTAAATCAGTTCGGTAATGAAAAGACCCTTTAGTCCTGTCCCAAGACTTATCTAATCCATTTGTCTAAAAAGCGTTCTATTTATAACGATAATAAAACAAACGATGCATTCAGGGCGAATTCGGAAATGAAATCAGGTCATTTATTATTCATAATTCATGCTACTATATACACAATTTTACGCCGCACAAATATCACCAGCATAAAACACAAAGCAATGTTATTATTAATTTTTTTAGTTGTCACTCAATACTACGAGGCCCAGGTATACGACGTGTTCGTAATAAAAGGCAACACCGCGGTGTTCAAATGTCAAATACCCTCGTTTGTTTCGGACCACGTGGAAATCGTATCCTGGCAGGACACTCAGGGCAATCAGTATTTGCCTCCGACCAGCGATTATGGTACAAAAATAATCCCACACATCCTTTATACCAAAACTAAATGGTGTCTGAAAAATTTGTTTGATGTTCCATATTATATTAGTTTGGGCGTATGGCCTCTTTAAGTAAATAAATTATATTGCCAGAAGGCCACGCATAGGATGTGAGCAATAAACAGATTTATGTTTATAAATTATTGCTTTTTTAAAGTTAAAAAATCTGTCTTCTGGCAATTTAAAACAAACATTTCTTATAACTTTATTATTGCTGTTTAATTCAATTATTAAGGTTGCATCAATTCAGATTTAATTCAATTACCAACAAGGATTTCTGTTTTTTTTTATTGAATTAACTAGACTAAATAAAGATTGGCAGTTCAGAAAAACGTTTTGTTTGTTATTTCATTTTTTTGTACGAATATTCCCAGAATATAATCTTGCTGTGGTTACTAAAAGATTTAAATTTCCTTGTAAACATAAGTATAATTTACTTCATAGAGCGAGTTGAACCTTATTGCAATTACAATATTAAAGCACCCACTGCTGGATATATTAAAACTATTAAATATGTAAACTTTTTACTAAAAATAGGTCAGTAGTATAAAGCTGTTCGCTGTTATTTTCATTATAAATATTTACGCTTCGTCTTTGTTTTTAATTTAAATATTTACGTCAGCAAACATGTAAGAACCGATGATTTTAAGTACGAAAATTCGCAGGATATAAAATATTGCATTTTCAAGTAGTATAACATTCGAATATATGTCTTCAACACTTTTGTGTTATGACCTTTAAATAGGTAGCATTTTTTTTGAATCGAAATCACAATTTAAATCACTTAAAATAAGAAATAAGATAAAAAGTTGAAACTGTTGCGAAAATAAGAAATAAGCAATAGGACTATACATAAATAACTTTTAACTTTGGCTCTTATTTTTTCGTATAAAACTTTAAATATTATTGTGTTTTGTATTACTAACAAATTGACGTAGATAACGTGACATATTGAACAGTACGACAAAATTTAATTTGTTCTCTCCCATGAAACATTCCTGTAGATTTTTTTTTTAAGTGCGGTTCAATAAAATGTTATTCACTGTATTCGGCACATAAAATAAAAGCTAGACTGAATAGTTAAAAAAACACTGAATAAATGGACAACCATTGAAGCTACATTTAAAAATTATTTTAATTATATGCAGGGTATACCCTGCCATATGGCACATTTACATTTAAATAGAACAGTCCATACATTTCTATATTTTTAAATTCTACATAAAATTTTGAGTAAAATTACTATACCCAAAGTAAATAGTTTTTCTTGCTATTAATTTGTTTCGTTAAAATTTGACAAATGCGCATTAATCAAAAATATCCTATAGGTAACTTTTTTGCTGTTAGGTTTGTGAAAATGGGGGTGAAATTTTTGGAATCGTAAAACATTGTTCTTCAACATTTTTCAACAAATTAGATATATTAGTTACAGGGATTAGTTATAGAAAATAGTTACATTAATCAAAAGGTTTTTTAATTTGCTATTTGATTAGGTAAAAAAATACCGGGTGTTACATTTAAAATAAAAAACGTTTCATGTCGTGTTTTTTAGGTTATACCATTATAGATTCTAAAGCAATGTATAATCGTCAAACTAGAAGACCAATATTTGTTTTAAAGTTTAAAATTTAAACATAAATTGAATATAAGAAAAATACAAATTTGTCGTTTTATTAAAAAAAGTATAATTTTTGTATTATGTAAAAAAGAAATAAAAATGTTTTAAAGCAAAATAGGGAATTAAAAATCTCTATAGGTTAAAATAATAGGAATGGCTTTATAAAAAATTTGAAAGACGTGATTTCTTTAAACGGTGAGACACAGGTACGTTTTTTATCCTTTATTTTTAAAATATTTTAAAATTTTTCATGGACGAAACTGTGTGTTAAACTGTCTTATAATGCGATATATCTATGATTTTCATTAATAACAACTAAAATACAGATAACAATGTACACTCACTGTCGTCATTACAAATGGTGACATTTTTTCTTTTTTATGTTATCAGCATGAATAGAAACCTTATTTCTTATTCCTTGTTTCTTATTTATTATTTGAAGTGAGCATGAATACTCCTTTAAATTGTCGATATTCTCAACCTGTTGATCCTGTTGTATCCTATTGAGGCGATGCATCGCAATGCCCGTACTCCAGGGCTGGATATCCTTTATTTTAACCGGATCCTCCGGTTCGTTGACACATCTGACGCCAGATACAATATTTAGTTTGTCTGAAAGACGCTTGTACACATGAAAAAAGTCCTAGTGAAGTCTAGCTACATTATAAACTAAATAATAAAAATAGAAAATGTTTGTGTAGTTCATGTAATAAAATAACATGATAATTTTTATTCCTTTTTTTACATTTCCCTGCACACATAACACTTAACACGTTCAATTACCAAAAAAATTAAAAAAAAAAAACATGCGGTAGGTATATTCAACATACAACATTTTTAAACTAACTTGTAAAATCTGCCAGCCGCCCTCATATATATATATATACATATATGAGGGCGGCTTATTAATCAACGCGCCAATTAAACACTTCAGTGTCAACAACGTAGACCCCATTGTTGATCGGTAATCAACTTTAAAGGTACGCTGACACTGCATCCGATATAAATCCGATTTGCAGGAATTAGCCATTGCAGGAGAAATAAGCCGCAAGCGAGTAACGGAATTTGGTTTGAAAAAATTAAATTTGCCAGGGATAATTCGATATGAGTTCTAAAACCGTAATTGTTGAAGTTGATTTTTGTCATAAATTTAAATGACAAACTCAACTCAACTTTATGATGTTTTTTAAATTACCTATTTATTAAGTCTCTATATACAGAGTCATTTAACTTAAAACTTTGAAATATCTCAATTACGAAAAAATATTAAAAATACAAATTAAATGATTCAAGGGGGGAAATCAATCAGTACTAAAATTCTCCTTATAGGGGGAACAGGGGGTAACTTTAAAATTCCAATGGAACACCCTATTTTTTATTGCAGATTCGGATCATTCGACTAAAAATAGGTAGATTCTGTCAAAAACATTTTTTCATATTTGTAATAGATGGCGCTGTAATGAAAAAAAAATTTTGTTCGATATATTCTTCTGTATATATATATATATACAGTGTGTATTAAAACGAATAGATACACTTAAATAAAACAAGTGCCAAACCCCGCCCACTGTGGTAGGGATTGAGAATTTATAGGTTTTATTTTTATCGAATTCGTTTGTTTTGTTTTAATGCATTTATGCAAATAAAAACTAAGTATTGTTTAAAATCCATTAAATTCCAGTTAATGGCGAAAATGTATTTCTTAAAAACTATACACATTTCCCTACGACAGCGTCGGAACTACTGAACAAACACAGCAGTGTTGCCACCTATAACTTTTTTTTCGTAATAGACGCATGCGTCAAAATGTAATAGATTTGGGATTTAAGGTAATTTTGGATCAAATTTTTTTGATTTTTTGACGTTTTACCGTTGTCATTAGAAAAAAATTGAATTTTTACATGATGCTTATGCTATTTTAATAAAAGCTTTATGAACACAAATTTAAGCACACCACAAATGTCAAACACTCAAGCTGTGTTGCCAGACGTACGATAATTTTCCATAGAAAGAATAATTATCATTTACAATGTACGAAATCACATGTAAGATAAAATTAAAATGTACAATAATTTCATGTAAATCAAATTGCACAAGGGAATAAAACTACCCAATATTAACAAAATCTTAAATTTTGGATAAACAATAAGTTTATTTTAATTAACTCCTTATTTTTTATTTTTTTTTTAATAATAAATTTAAAATATATAACAAGATTTAAAACACTTATATTAGAAAACCAAGAAAAATTTAATTCAACAATAGTTTTGATGCGCTGCGACAATAATCTTTTGTGGGATGTCTAGCAAGTTGCCAGTGGCAACAATAGGACCACAATAGAATATTTAAAAAATTCCTACTAGGAAAGAAAAAAGTAATAGATTTACATCGTTTCGTAATAGGGTAATATATTTTTGCTAAAAGTAACAGATCTATTACTAAAGTAATAGGGGTGGCAACACTGAAACACAGTAGATCAAACTGCATGCCCTTGTATCTGGCTGCATGCCGCGCTGTTGCCAAATGCTTTTATTGTTTCCTAAAAGGGTTGTTTTTCTTATTTTTTAATATTAAAAGTAAGAAAATTAACTAATGGCGGGTTTATACAACTTCATATCATTAATTTATTTCATAATTCACAATTTAGTGAATAAGCATAAAAGTTAAATCGCACTATCTGCTATGAAACATTTTATACAACGATTTAATCCGTAACTCACAATTTAGTGTTTATTAAATAACCTTGAAAGTTCATAAAATTTAACTTTTATGAAATAAATTATGAATTATGAAACAGCGCATGTGCCAACAATTTTTCTCTCTCCATTTTTAAAGGTTATAATTAATAATTATTGTGTTTTGTGTTTGTGCCTTAAAAATACTACAAAACATGAGTTTTAATGAGGGATTTTGTGTTATTTGTCACTTTTAATTATCAATATTGTCATTTGAAAAAATAAAATATATATTAAATTAATGACTTGTATAAACCAGATTTTAAAGTTATGTATTATGTATTAAATTATGCATTAAATTAACAATTGAGTTATGAAATAAATTGTCCACTAAATTATCATTTGTTTTATAAACCCGCCTTAAATCAAATTATTTTTGACATATTAATATTTTTTTTGTTATTTTTAAAGTATCAAACAAATAAAATTGAACTATTTATTAAATAATTATAATCGTTCTCTTCTGATTTAAAACAACTGGCAACTATGGTTCGTAATTACGAATGGCTTGGTTTAAACCACGCCCAATTAAAGTTTGTTTCTTTTTCTCTGATCAGAATATAATTTGTCATCCTTGTCTCCAGCCTTACTTACTTGATTCTATACAGTCTGTATATGAGTAATTCTTTTATAAACCGAACACCTTTTGACCGACACATCTCAGATTTGGCTGAAACTTTTTTTACGGATTCTATGTCGAAAAATAAGAGATACGTGTCCGAGGAATTTTTTTTTTCTCGCAAATTTTCGATAATACAAGCTATCGAAAATTTGAGAATATCGAGTTTTTTGGCTTGGAGACTCATTTTCAAAAATTTATAACTGGTTCTATTTGAACTACAAACTTTTTCAATTTATTTGAAAAGTGAGGTTATGTCAAAAAATAAATAAAATAAAAATTGTATATCTTTTTATTATCTACAACTTTTATATTTGACTTTTTTTGATCCGAGCTATAGTTTTCTTTTTATTAACAAAAAACCGTTTTTTTATGTGTCGCGCAATACAAATTAATGTTTTAACAATGGTAATAATAAAGGTTCCATATTTTGAAAACATGTTTTTTATGTAAAATTTGACGGAGAATACGATAAAAATACTAAAAACTTAATACGAGGTGGGGGCCATTGTTAAAAATTGATTTAAACAATGAAATTGTTAATAACAATATGAATTTGTTAATAATATTTATTAAAAATATTTTTTTATCAGTCCTTTAGCTTTAAAATAAAAAGTTTGTAGCTCAAATAGAACCAGATTTATAAATTTTTGAAAATGAGTCTCCAAGCCAAAAAACTCGTTATTCTCAAATTTTCGATAGCTTGTATTATCGAAAATATGCGAGAGAAAAAAAATTCCTCGGACACGTATCTCTTATTTTTCGACATAGAATCCGTAAAAAAAGTTTCAGCCAAATCTGAGATGTGTCGGTCAAAAGGTGTTCGGTTTATAAAAGAATTACTCATAATATGAGCAAATATTTAATATTGTTATTTTGAGCACCTACTTTAATTAAAATTTAAAAAATAAATAAATAAATTTAAAAAATAAAACCAAGTATTTTATTCAAAAATTATTGGAGAATCATATAATATATGATTCTCCAATAATTTTTGAATAAAATACTTGGTTTTATTTTTGTAATTTATTTATTTATTTTTTAAATTTTAATTAAAGTAGGTGCTCAAAATAACAATATTATTATTAACAATATTTTCTGTTAAACACAATCGAATTTTATCCGGAAAACGCTGAGCGTAGAAATTAACAGCATCATAAAGATTCCTGCCTGCTTCTCCATAAATTAAAATCATTTCTATTTTTTCTTCCACTGTTAAAAAATCCATTATGGATAACTGCTTAACGAAGGTCTTTTTGTTTGCAAATTAATCTTTGAACTAAATTGATTAAATAATGCTAAACTATAAATAGTTTCTTTATACCTCAATAATACTTATTAATAATAATACCATTTTGTATACCTCAATTAGGATTAAATTAATTAATTGACAAAATAATGGTGTTTTTTTTTACCTTAATGAGGTATTTTTATTAAAAATAGTACAATAATCCTTTAAATTAAAGGATTTAATGCTGGCAGGTAAAAAGTGACCATGGTGCGCAATTGATAATTATCACCGAATGAAATAATGTATAAAACTTAAACCAAAGGAAAATCGTGGGTACTTAAACCAATCAGATTTAATTTAATAAGATAATTATTACCAAATAAAGTGATATTTTTATAGAAAAATTAATGCAGAATCGTATACAGAAGAAAAATCGAACAAAATTGATTACAGCGCTATCTATTAGAAATATAAAAAAATGTTTTAGACAAAATCTACCTATTTTTAGTCGAATTCCCCCATCGAATCATTTAATTTTTATTTAAGTTAAATGACTCATCCTGTATATACAATTAAAAAAACTCCAATTTCACAGATGTTCAGTAGGATAACTAACTCCAGCCCTGCAAAGTAGAAAACTACTTTTAACGTAACTAATAAATTAGCTTGCGATTGGCAACTTAACTAGTAAACTTTCCAACATTCAGGAAACTAAAGCAGAAATTCATTTTGATTTTTTGCAGTCGGAAAAGTTTACAACAGAAATATCGGTTTTGGCTGCAGTCCCGATGTGTAGTTAAGTTCATTTTGTGATATTTTTGGCACTAACAATGACCGAAAACCCGTTAAAAACTTTCAATTTAATGTACCTACACGGTAAAAAAAAGTAAAATCATATTCATTGTTTGTTTGGATCGCTTCCCTTTTCAGTGTTGTCCAAAAATAGTTTTTAAGACGAGATTTTAAACCTGCATTTCCTGTTTTTTTTTGTGTAACTCCGTCAATTGAGCTATCAAACGAGACTTGTTCCGACACATCGTAAAGACTAAATCAAGTTTATTAATAGAATGTCGCATTTCATATGACATGTCCCTGTTTATTTATTCAAATCACACCGTACGATCATCACGACGATTATTAACTGTTTAGGCCTTTTCAAAAGATAAAATTTGTTTTTTCCATGTGCAATAAATACCGGCTTGGTAAATAAAATTTTTTAAATCAGAACGTCACCCCTTCAAAATATTAAACTATAATCACTAATCACTAACAAATTTTCGAACAAAAAACGACTGATAGACTAAATTGTCCTTTTTCGTCCTTTTTCAGTCGTGTCGCAGGCTTACACGGCCAACGTGATGGACGAAAGCGTGCTGAAAGGCAACACCGCGATCTTCAAGTGTCACATACCAAGTTTTGTCAGTGATTTCGTTTACGTCACTTCCTGGTTGGAGGGCGAAAGCAATGAAATTAGCTCGAGGGACGACCAATACGGTGCGTGCTTTCAAGTTTGTGTTTTGTTTTCGTATCGTATTTAAAAAGACGAGTATTTTTGTACTCGAAATCAATAAATTCAAAGGGTTATAAAAAATAAAAAATCGTTAAAAATTGTAGGACATCATATAATAAATAGAAATAAAAATCATTAAAAATGATATAAAATGTGATTAAAATGAACGAAATTTTCACAAACATATTTTTTTTTAATGGTACAGGTCTACATAAATATTTTCATATTTTTATGACAATTTAATTTTAAATAACTACACTAAACTTAAAAATAAAGCAAATTTACTTGTCTTTTTATTATTTATTTTTACTTAAAATCAATGAATTCAAAGAATTATAAAAAATAAAAAATCGTTAAAAATTATAGGACATCATAAAAACCATCAGAAATACAGAAATCGTTAAAAATGATAAACAATGAGAAATCATATTTTTGTGATTAAAATGGAGAAAACAGAAAAACAAAATTTTCACAAACATATTTTTATTAAATATTAAATATAACTATATATAATAATTAAATAATATAATACTAAATATTGAAGACAATTTCATTTTGAATAAAAAAATATTTTTTCATAATTACTTTAAACTAAAAAATAAAGCAAATATAATTGTTTTTTTTATTATTTATTTTTACTTGAAATCAATAAATTTATTAAATTCAAAGAGTCATAAAAAATTAAAAATTGTTAAAAATTATAGGACATCATAAAAACCATAAACATGTTTCTAATGATTTCTGTATTGCAATACAGAAATCATTAAAAATAATAAAACATGAGAAATCATGTTTTGTGAAACATAAATATTTTTACATGTTTTGAAGACAATTTAATTTAAAAAAAAGTATTATTGCATAACTACTCTAAACTCAAAAATAAAGCAAATTTACTTGTCTTTTTATTATTTATTTTTACTTGAAATCAATAAATTCAAAGGATTATAAAAAATAAAAAATCTTTATAAATTATAGGACATCATAAAAACCATCAGAGATACAGAAACCATTAAAAATGATATAAAATGGAAAATCATATGTTTTGTGATTAAACAAACATAAATATTTTCATATTTTAAGGACAATTTAATTTTGTATAAAAAAGTATTATTGCATAACTAATCTAAACACAAAAATTAAGCAAATTTACTTGTGTTTTTATTATTTATTTTTACTTGAAATCAATAAATTCAAAGGATTATAAAAAATAAAAAAACGTTAAAAATTATAGGACATTATAAAAACCATCACAAATAGGTAGCTACAGAAATCATTAAAAGTGATAAAAAATGAGAAATCCTATTTTTGTGATTAAAATGGAGAAAACAGAAAAACAATTGAACGTCCGGTTTCCGAAATTTTTACATATTTTAAAGACAATTTAATTTTGAATAAAAATATTTATTGCATAAATAAACTCAAAAATAAAGCAAATTTAATTGTCTTTTTATTATTTATTTTTACATGAAATCAATAAATTCAAAGAGCTATACAAAATTAAAAATTGTTTAAAATTATAGGACACCGTGTATATTTTTTTATTTATACATTATAGTTTCCAAAAATTCTTTTTGAAAAACCTTAAATAATAAAAATTGTGTCTATATGACTTTTTTTTAAATAATTTTTTTGTATTAATTGTTTTAAAAAAAAGTTTCAAATGATATAATTTACAATTAATTTAGAATTTCGAACATTTAATAATTCAATAAAAAAAAATCCAAAAATTATTTTAGTTCAAAAGTAAAAGTTCAATATCTATTTTTTGAACAATAACAATTTATTAAACTTTCTTTTGAAATAAAACATTGTCAACCCAATGCAATTTATTGCTTCGTTAAAATAACTCTTCGTACTCGCATATCTTACAAATAATTTTCTATTTCTAAAAAACCGTGCCTTAAAAATAAATTGTATACACATACGTCTCGTTTCATATCTGAAGATCGCAAGGCATTTCAAGAATTTTAATACTTAAACCAGCAAACTTGGGCAGTATAAATTACATATGAGTACATACGGCGCACAGCCTTTGCTGTCGGATTTAAATATTTACCAACGGACAACAACTTTGTTAATCGTAACGACTTTTTTGTTTGGATTGTTGCAATCGTGTGATTTGGATTAAAATTCCCGAATGACGTTTGGGATTGCACTAATTTTATTCACAATCACGTTGGTTAAAAGTTTGGTTATTGATATTTATCGCGATAAATAAATTTTTTGGACATCTGGAACTCCTTTTTCCTTCCCCTGACCCCAAAAATCTACCCTTGCTTTTAAAGTAAAGGACAATTAAAATATCCTTTAAGGATTTTATAGTTGCTTCTTTACTTATAGAAAGCGTTCACTTTTTTTCTTATAAATCTTGATTTTAATAAGGTTACTATTTTTTAAGAAAAATCCTCTGAACGCTTTCGCAATATTTCATATTCAAGCAATTAAAAACGAAACAGTATCTAAAACTCAAGATTTAGAAATTACGTCCGTTTGTTTTTTAAGCAATTAAAATTTCGTTGATTGATTTATAACATCCAGCATTTGTACTGTTGTACGTTTTATTTGCTTGAAAATGATTTTTACTTTCGTTTATTTATATAAGAACCTTACCATCTACCAAAGTGATTAAAAAGTTGTAGCAATATATTTATTTTATTAGTATTCATAGACGTTAACGCATTTTTACGATTTTTTAATTGAAATTTTCAATTAGGTTTCCAATCAATTTTTGTAACAAAATTTTAACAATAATTTTTTAATAAAAATAATTTCTTAACTAGGTATAATTTATTTTGGCAAAATTTTGTAAATCCTAAATAAATATTTAATAAATATTTTTAGATTAAATTGGTAAAATTTTTTAGTATTTAAAAATAGAGTGGAGACTATATTTGTTTATCAAATTATTTTTTTATCTACTTATTTTTTTATGAAATTATTTTTTTATCAACTTATTTTTTATAAAATTATTTTTTTATCAAATTATTTTTTTATCAAATTATTTTTTTATCAACCTATTTTTTTATGAAATTATTTTTTAACAAATTATTTTTTATGAAAAATTTTTTTAAATCAATTATTTTTTTATTAACCTATTTTTTTATGAAATTATTTTTTTATCAACTTATTTTTTTATTAAATTATTTTTCTATGAAATAATTTTTTATTAACTTATTTTATTATCAAATTAGTTTTTTATGAAATTATTTTTTATCAAATTATTATTTTATTAAATTATTTTTTTATAAAATTATGCATATAATTAATTATTTATAAAGCAAAATAAGTTTATTTTGCACTTTTAATTTTATAATAATAATTTTATTATAATAAAAAAATAGTTTAAATATTAAATGCATATGTAAAAGTTTAAGTTTAAAATTTTGGTTTTAAAATTTTATTCTACAAAATTATTGGTCTAAATTTGTAGTCATTTAAACTATTTTGGTAGAAAATGTTTTATATGTGTTTTTGTTTTAAATGTTCAGGTCAGTAAAATGCAATTTTATCCTCTTTTTATTTTATTTACTACAAAAAATCACTTCTGGATTTTGGTACAGTTCATCAAGAACATCACGACTAACATTTTTTTTATTCCCCAATAACAGACAGCAAATATTTGGTGCTACCCTCTGGCGAGTTGCATATCAGGGACGTGGGGGCCGAAGATGGATATAAATTATACCAGTGCCGTACCAAACACAGATTGACAGGGGAAACAAGATTAAGTGCCACCAAGGGAAAACTAGTCGTCACCGGTAAGTGAACTACAAGATAATTTATTTGCGGGAACAGAATCTGGGTTAAGTTAAAAAATAAATAAAAACACTGTGAGAAATTTACAGCGAATTTTCAAGTCACCAAAATCGATGGATTTTTATTTATTGATTTAATTTAACTCCGAAGTAACAAAAAGGCCCCATACATTTCATACGAACGGTTTTAATGACGATTGTTTTGTTAAATTGATTGTTAATTTCTTGTATCGCAGAGAACAATGGCATTTTAAAAATAGAAGGTGCGATACCATTTTATGATGGGGGATAAAGCTGTCATAAAACTCTTTAAGAAGTCCTTTGAACCCCTCAAATTGGAACATACTTCTGTGAAATGGTAGTAAAATTAATGACCCTTAAGGGTGTTTTGCTAAATTGAATGGGAAATAACACATTTTTGCTTGTAATTGTTTTTATAATAAATGTAGGTATTACATTTATTTTTGATATTTTTCGTTAAAAAAATTGCCAGGTCAAAAAACATCCAAATAAATGTAATAATATGTATGTATAACTAGATAAAAAACAAACACGAATTTATATTAATTTAATTTGACAATTGTTTCGCTAACAGAAATTATTTTAAACTTTATCTAAAAACAAACTTATATAACACAATTATTGCAGGTAATGAGTTTAAAAAAAAATTAGTACAGAATGACAATTTTACCCGTCAAAGTATAATGTAACAACAGCAGTGTTGCCAGGTTTTAAAATGAAAACATCGCCAAAATTTGCACAAAAAGCGACATAATACCGCCAACTTTGATAAATTAAAAATCGCCATAGTTTCGCCAACATTACATTGGCTATGTATTTAAATTAAAAAACAAGTAGGTATACCTACTAAAGTTTTTTTACCATATATACCTGGTTCAAAAACTTTATTAGTGTTCATTTTTAAAAACTATAAATAAACATAAAAAATATTTATTTTTAAGAACTAAAATATTTACCTTGTGCCCATTCTTCCTTTAAACACTCTTGTCAAAATTGTCTTACTTTTGCGCTCTTGACTGCAAATAACTTTTAAGTAAAAAAATAAAAGCAAAAGAAAACTCTGGTCTAAAGAAAAATCCAATAGTTCTAGTATCTATGATAGACTTTTTTCTCTAGAAAACCACGAGCGCCATAACCTATTATCAGAAATGCCAACATCACAAAAACAATCATAAAGAAGATTTTTTTAAATTTTATGTTTGTGAATAAACAAGGTTTTTTAGGATGCAAGGAACTATTATGTATTGTTATGGTCTGTGTAACTAGGTTTATGATAAATTTTAAATGTGAGTGCTATTCTTTTTTGAATGGTAAGATCTAAAAAGTTCATTTGATTATTTTGTTCTTCTTTATAAAAAAACAAAATTACAGCTGTCCGTACTTCCTGGTAAAATTATTATACTGTACTAATATTTATAAAAAAAAACTGTTACCTGCAATAATTGTGTTATATTAGTTTGTTATTAGATAAAGTTTGGAATCATTTCTGAAGAAGCTACTGTGTTAGCGAAACAATTGTCAAATTAAATTAAAATAAATTCCTAAAACTCAACAAAGTTTTTGTTTTTTATCTAGTGACATGAAGTTTCACCAAGTAAAGGTCAAAACAATAAAATAGTAAAACATGTGGTAAATTTTCTAAATAAATATATTATACCTAACTATGAAATTCTTGGGTGCCTCGTTGTTCTTATCTAAGGTAAATGCTATAGAAAATAAAACGGCCACCTGTAAACGCTTAATGTATTATTCAAATTTTCAACTGATCGGTAACATGTCAGTGTCGGTGCTTTTCACATTCCCATTTACCTTAGATATGCGTTTTTAATATTCAATCGCGGTCGCCAGAGATTCCCACACAAGTGTCTGATAATTTTCTTTTAAAATTAAAGCAAAATGTTTTATGCATTAGTTTTGTGCCGAAGAATACCGTTGTTTTGAGAACCGTGACATTTTTGATTAGTGGAAAATGTTGTAACAAAATTACTGTTAAAAAAAATCGTCCCCAAAGTCTATTCATTTTACAGACTATGTATGTGATTTTCGAAAACTGAACTTAAACATTAAACATGGCCGTGTCAGGACCGCGCTGTCCACCTTAATCGGTCTGTTATATGAATAGACTTTGAAATATAATGTTTCTGTATAAAAGGAATGTTTCTGGGCATCCTGTTAGTAAAAAATGTTGAAATAAAAAGTACCTATTACACACTTTAATTACTTAAAAAGCCGCTCTTAATTGTGATAAAGAACAATTGCCTTAATTATTAGATTGTCAACACAACTGCGTGAAATTAAGGCTTGTCACGTTAATTTTAAATAAAAATGTGTGGTCATTAAAAAAATATCTCAAACATCCTAATAGCCGAAATAAATCTTATTTGGGAGTGTAAAAGTAATGTTTATTTAACACGATTTCGATTTGGGTAGGTGCAAAATTTATCTCCACTGATATTTTTTATATTTGTTTCGTGACCAATACATTTTTATGTTTTTGTAAACATAAACTTTTTTCTTAAGGAAGTACTGCACGCATAAAAACAGTTTCCTTTTCAATGCATTGCACCTCGATGGACAGGAAATTATGTACTAAGTACATCCGGTTTTTTCAAAAAAGCATTTCGATGTTGTGAATTTACAATTTAAATACAAAAACTTACAAGCATTTATAAAATAATAAAACTAATTACGAACACTGGCTGCAGGCAATTGTTTCGCGACCAGAATTTTTCATGCAGGAAACGCAGGCCGGCAGGAAACACACAAGTAAAATTCTGTCTGGTCTATAAAGCGCTAAATAAATACGGAGTGGATCAAATTTATTGGATCCCTCTTTTATCCTTCAAATTTGCGAAATCTGACAACATTGCATTTTTTAAATAAAACCGTTAAAATTAAATATTTAGTAATCCATTGATTTAAGTTAAGTTTAACACAAACCCATACTTAGGGTTGCTAAAGAAACAAAACATAAATCTAGCAAATGATGAGTATGTTACAAAATCCTTATATATAGCGTATACGCTAAAGAAGTATCGCTAGTAGCGCCACCACTCGGCTGTTATCATCGTAACAAATAATAATAATCAGCTGTCAAACGCGTGTGTTACAAACGAGTGTTTTTGAGAATAAAGCCGGAAAATGTTAAAAAATATCGAAAAAAAAACCGTGGCACGATTTGTTGTGTTCTTGGGTGTATTTCGAGAGGAAATCCTGGGTTGAGTTTTTATCTGTTTTCCAATAAACAGTGTTAATCCGAATGAAGAAATAAATTTCATACAGTCCCTGTAAATATAAATTGTATCTATTAGATTCAATAAATACCCATTTTAGTAATGATTAACGTGAAAAGTGTATGCATTTAGCATTATTAAAAGTGCGTCCCATGGGGAAAAATCGTCTAAAGACGATCGTTTTTAGACGCGAATTCGTCCAATCGTCTTTCAAACGATCGACTTTCAAACGATTCAATCGATTGCGTAGGTTAGGCGGTCGGCTGTACAAACGAAATATATATTTAAAATTCTTCTCTATTATAATAAAGAATTTCAAATATACTTTGGAATATTTGGAATTGTCTATTATTCGAAGTAGGTAGGTTTCGCCTTTAGAATTATTTTTTTAATTAATTTAATTAATAATATGACAAAATAAAAATATTTTCTCATTGGTTAAGTTATAACTTAAAATTTTAATTAAAACGATCGTCTTTTTTCGACTATTATTTTAGACGATCGCCTTTTGTATCGTTTATCAATTTAAACGATCGTCTTTAGGGTCGGCTATTATTTTAGACGATTAAAGATGATCGTTTAAATAATTAAACGATTTCGTTTGAAAGTAGACGATCTTCTTCAGACGATCGTCTTTTTTACAAAAGATCGTTTAAAGAATTAAGCGATATCGTTTAAAAATAGACGATCTTCTTCAGACGATCGTCTTTTTTTTAAACGATTTTTTCCCATGGGGTATGTATGAGTATGAATTCTTTAAAGTCTCCACTCAACGGCAAAATACCATTATATTTTGTATTATACATAATATTATGTTGCCATGAATTTGTAGGTATATTTTGTTGTTTAAAATGCAAAACTCAAATATAAAAATTGTTGATTTTAAGGTTATGTTTGTGCAAAAATTATTTTTTTTACTACATTTCTTAAAAATGTCCAAACTTAAATATAAATTATATTAGGTAAAGTTATCATTAGTTAATTCTGCACCAACAAATGTACTTACTGAATTGGATCCTTTGGCAAAACATAAAAATGCAACGATTTAGTTCTTGAATTTTATTTACAATTAAAAACACAATAATTCACCATGATCCTTTAGATAAAATACACAGTGTTACTATATAAGCATTTAAGTTTCTTAATCAATGATACAGGGTGTTATGTAATTAATGTTCCTTAGGGTCCATAAATAAGCACCTGAAACTTTTTTTTTCTAAATTCCAAAGTCTAAAAATAATTTATAATGACCTTTATCCTACCAAAAAGTACGCCACTGATCGACTAGGAACTTTAGGTTAATCTGGTGGATTTATTATGTTATGGTTGGTAACAACAGTTTTTCCAAAATCTCTCAAAAAAGTTGACAAACATTGTTTAAATTTAGCTTAATTACAAAAATTAACAATGCAAATTGTCAATTTGGCGTTTTTATTAATTGTTGGTTATTTCATTTTTGTACTGAAGGTAAATTCAAACAAAATCTGCCAGCTTTTATGACAGAATCTAGTGAATTTCTTTTAAATTTTAGGTTATGTTTTCAAATTGTAAATATCTTAACTAAGGAAAGTGCTTTTGGATTTATTTACACAAATTAAATGTCTAAAGTTTAACCTGTGAACTGGTCCCAATTTCATCTGAGTAAACAGAGAAAAAAACTGATGAAAAAATTAATTTTGTGGTTATGGATTTCAAATTTCAAAGGTACTAAATTTTCTAATCATTGCTTAAGCTAATAGCTGGATCAGTAAATAAATACAGAAGGGTATTAGAGCTTTAAGGGCATAAAACTTTTGTATTTATTGAGTTTTTATTTATTTTTTGCAAGAAAAATTTTTAGTAACAATTTTTTACATCTGGCAACGCATAGCTACTTTGTTGGTTGGTATCTATGTACTCACAAAATACAGGTGTGCAGAGATAAACAAGTGTGTAACCAGTGGCGTATCACAAAAAATATAAAAAACTTCTAATGCATATTTTTTCTTTATCTTTGGAAAAATGCTTTTTAAAATATTGTTCCTTTATTCCTTATGTCAAAAGGAATTCAGTATTTTAATATATAACATTAATTACATAACACCCTGTATAAAGAATAATCAATCGAAATCGAGTATTAAACCAGTTTTTTAATTTTTTTCCTTGCAACCTAAAACACAAATAACGTGCGCGATTTTGCTATGCAATTGGACAAAATTTGTCGTTTGTGAAAAAACTACCTATTTATTTAAAAATGATATACAGTTCGTATGCTTTAAAGGTATTGTTGACAATTCTTAAATTCACGCAATGCTTTTGAAATCCACCAGTTGGCGCGCGCGTTGCGAAATCCCGATACTTCTTTAGCGTATAAAAGCCGTATCTTAATGTAAACTGTTTAGGTTATGTTTACATATTTTTAGTTTGTTTGTTTTTAAATTAAAGCCTAATATACAGTTGGCGCTGGATTTGAAAATTGGAAATTTTATTATGCAAAACAATAAATTAAACTACTACTACTTTTTGACATAAAAAATTGGGACAATTTTATAACCAAAAATATTTTTCGTGAAAAAACCATTTTCGGAGTTACTGGACTCATATATATTTTGTTGAAAAATTTAAAAAAAATTGAAATTTTACATTTTATTTATGTTTTTTTTTGTTTTAAAGGTATAATTATCAGGATGCTTTTTCCAAATATAAAAAGGGTTTTTTTTACCTTTCTAAAGAAGAAGACCATTAATAAAATAGTATTTAAAAAATCATATTATCTTGTTGATATATCTATCTATAGATTTAAAAAAATTAAATTAGGTACTTCGATATTTTATAATTTATTTATGATTTTCTTTGTTTTTAAGGTAAAATTATTATAATAACCTATAGGTTGAAACATAAATATTTTCAAATTTAAACGTCAACTCTTAACAATAATAATTATTATTTTCAAATTTAAACATCAACTCTTAACAATTATTTATTCAAACCAGTGTAAATTTGTTCTTTAAACGAGACGTTTGACATATTTTGCAGCAACATTGTCTGAAATTGCTTGTCTTCGAACACATTAAAGTTAATTTATAGCCGTCTATTTACTACAAGCATTGTTAGAGAAGAGATGGAGACTTGTCGAAATAAGTTTCACCTTTACGTGCTGAATTCAGCCAATACTGATAAATGTCTGTTATGATTTTATTGAAGGCGTTCTCAGCAGATAACAAGTTTAAAACAATAAAAATTTCACTCTCAGAGGAGTTATAAAAACTTGAAATACATAAAGTGTCGAAAGGTGTTAAATCAACAATTTTCATTTTGCATTTTTAGGCAATAAAATGCACTGTTTTATATTGTAAAAGAAAGGTAAATTTAAAATAAATGCCTCTTAAAAGCTCTCATGTCCATTTAAACTTGAAAGGCAAAGTAGAAAAATGCAAATGTTAACGACCTAGACATATAAACCTACCTGTTGCTCTTAATGTGTATAATTTATAACATAAAACTTTTAGGCAAAAGCTTAATATTTAATTTTTAATAAATATGTAGAGTAGATAAAACGACTACCGTCTGCTTTCGAACAACATTATTGTTTGCTTTAAAGTTACTTGTTGAATGAAGACGCTATCGTGACCAAGAACCTTTTTATGAATTATAAATTAAGTTTTTAAAGGACGGTTTCAGTCTAGACCAGTTTAACACCATTATTAACAATAATATTTAGTAAAGCGAACCTATATTTTCTCAAAAACAATAATAATACTAATTGAAGCCATTTTTTGACCCTAGGGTTATAAGAATTTTTCCCTAGATTTTTTTTAACTGGGGATTTTTTAAAAGTAGGTACAATTTTCCCAAGGTCATGTGGGGGATTGAAATAAAGGTCTTGAAGTTGTATTATGATATTTTTCTTTGGGAAAGTAAAACCCTTTTAATAGACTAACCTTTTATCTATAGATACTTTTATATTTGAAAAAGCTACTCCTGATTTTTTAAAAATAGATAGCATAGATAATTTGTATGCTTCATCCTGATAATTTTACCCTTAAAACAAAGAAAATCATAAATAAAATATCAATTCTTTCAAATTTGTCAACAACAATATAATTACAGTAACTCCAAAAAACATTTGTATAATACTATCTACTATTTTATTGATGGTCTTCTTCTTTGGAAAGGCAAAACCTTTCTATAGAGTAGCTTTTCTAAATATTAAAGGTAAATAGCATAGATAAAATGTATAGTCTATTATAATAGACTATACATTTTATCTATGCTATTTACCTTTAATATTTAGAAAAGCTACTCCGGTTTTTCAAAAATATATAGCTTAGAAAATTTGTATGCTTCATCCTGATAAGTTTACCTTAAAAACAAAGAAAATCATTAATACAACATAATATAACAAATTTCAATTTTTTAAAATTAATTAAGAACAAAATTAGAACTCCAAAAATTATTATTTTAATACTATTTGCAATTTATTGATGGTTTTCTTTTTTGGGAAGGTAAAAACCTTCTAATGAAGTATACATTTTATCTATTCTATCTACTTTTTTTTATTGATGGTCTTCTTTGGAAAATCAAAACCCTTCTAATAGACTATACATTTTATCTATGCTATCTACTTTTAATATTTTGAAAGCTTTTCAAAAATAGATAGCATAGAAAATTTCATCCTGATAATTTTATCTTTAAAACAATGAAAATCATAAATAAAATATAAAATAACAAAATGTTATAAATTAATTAAGACCAAGATCAGTAACTCATAAAATGATTTTGTATAATACTATAGATACTATAATATAATATAGTAATTATTATAATAGTAGCAGATCTGCTATTGTATTGATGGTCTTCTTATTTGGAAAGGTAACACCCTTCTAATAAACTATACAGTATCGGACATATTTATTGCAACAACTGTAAAAAAATCCAACTCTAAAACGCATTTATTAATCTTTATAAAATTTTTGATAAAAATACATCAACTTATATCTCAGCTTACGTGTTCGAGGGTTTTTCGAGATAATATTTTTAAAGCCCTTTTATTTAATAATGAAGAAACGTTCGAAAAATATTTTTTAGGGAAAGTAAATAAAAAATATGATGTTAAAGACCGTATTTTTATTAGTAATTTTGTACAAATCAAATGAACACTAATAATCAATATATTTACCGACTTTGAAGCGATGTATCTTCGTTACTGTTCGTTTGATTTGTACAAAATTTTCAGGGTATACTAACAAAAATACGGTTTTTAACAGCGTATTTTTTTTAATAAAAAAAAAATCCTAAAAGGTATTTTTCGAACGTTTTTTCATAAAGATTAATAAAGAGTTAGAGTTAGATTTTTTTACAGTTGTTGTAATAATTATGACCGATACCGTACATTTTATCTATGCTATCTAATTTTAAATTTGGAAAAAGTTACTCCTGATGTTTCAAAAATAAATAGCAAAGACAATATTTAAGAAACATTCCCTAGTATTAAAAAAAATCCTGTAATACCCGAAGGTGTATAAAATTGCCTGGACTAGGAAGTTTTTCCTTGGCTTATTTAATATCAATTAATTATTTAAGTATGGGTTCATAAAAATATGTATGAGGTTAGATTTATGACCTCTGGCCCTTTTAGTTTGATTTATAAATGGTTGTAAGATTATAATGATATGTAGTACACAGCAGCTTGAATGAGAAATATCCAATTAATAAATTAAAACCCGCTGGTTACAAATAACAATTTGCCTTTATATCATTTAAACCGTGTAGTAAACTGACCTTGACCAACGCGGTTAATCGTTTTTAAAAGTGTACTATTCGATTAAAATTAAAACCTGTTAATTTAGTTTGATTCCAACATTTTCCACGCTATTTCAAAGTAAATATGTCGTTCTCATTTAGATTGTTAAAATAACTGACCTATCTCACTTAAATTGGATGCCTAATTGAAGTCGTTAGTTTCGAGCGCCAATTAGCACAATTTTTTGACCTGGGAAACTCTGGCTATCGAACTGCACTTTTTTAATTTCCGCTGTCCGACAAAACTTCAAATGGAACAAACAAAAGTTTTTCGAATTGGAGAATTCGAGGAAGGTCAACAAATTCACTAGTTTGACAAATGGCCCCTAAACAAATATTTGAATCGCCGTGTGTTTGCATTGAAACCTTTATTAACTGAACAAATTTATTTTGTTTTGCACAGTTAATAATGGTGGTTATAAATGTAATAAAAATACATTGTCCTATGTCTATGACCACTCCTCTTGTTCCTCAATTTTTCATGTATATGCATATAAAATAGGGTGCGACCATAGTTATTAATCCGGTAAAAGCGTGACAGCGGCAAGTTAAAAAGGCCCAGCACTAATCCACGTGTCTGACATGCGATTCTTCCTGTCCGGGCCATGCATTTACCTTCAATCGCTAATATAAGAGGATCATTGTCAGACACCAGTTGATTTCAAGTATCCCAAAACGTTACGATTTTGGAATGCTTTCGAATCACTTAGACTTAAGTTTTTAACCATGATGAAACATACGCGCTATATTTCATCATCGTTCATATAAATTTACCTGAATGTTGGGATAGGGTACCCTTGCTTCTCAAACGGGCACTTTCAAAATTTTTTAAAAACGATTTGACTGAATCAAAAAAAATAGTACCTGTCCTTTCACTCCGTAATATCCTCCCAATATTCCAACTGTTTCTATTGGCTACTGAGAAGGTTAGTATTGCCTTATTGCTGTCAGGTGTTTGGGTACCCTCGCCCTTCTTAATGATTTTGGTCATTGAAGGGTTTCAGGTCGCCAAGGTAAGTCCACAGCTATTTTTTTAATTAAAAATATCAGCTCTGCATTTTGAAAACCAAAGCGGATCTCTTTCGCTTTATTTTTAGAACCAGTCGCAAGCGTGGTACCGAAATTTCCTCTAGAGACCAGAAAGGAGTACCTCTATAAACAAAACGACTCGTTAAATTTGCTATGCCCCGCACAAGGATTTCCAGTACCTCTATCCAGGTATTATTTTTTTTATTTGCGGTACCCGGTCCAATCATCAATAGGTTCGTAACTCGTTTGTATTGTATTCAGAACCCGTCGCTGCAGTTCTGCCTAAATTTCCTACAATGGTAAACTCGCAGTCCTTCAAAGGATCTCTGGGCAGCAGCATAACCTTACTGTGCCCAGCTCAAGCCTTCCCAGTACCTTTATATAGGTTAGTAACAGTCGGTTTGATAAGCATGGTTAGTCACTCCCAATCCTTCGTAATGATACTTAACAATACGTTAAACCTTCCAGAACCGGTCGGAAGTGTTAAACCCAATATACCGAAATTTCCGCCTCTAGACGATTACAAACATGGTCAAAATATTGCTCTAGTATGTCCCGCACAAGCGTACCCAGCTCCATCTTTCAGGTAATATCATCATCTCATTATTTTTTCACGTTTAGAACCCATTGGTACCGTCATACCGAAATTAACATCCGGGGACGAAACTAGAACTTCGCAAACCGCTCTAAATCTCACCGTTACCATGATGTGCCCTATGCAGGCTTATCCCGTCCCACTATTTAGGTAAATATTTTTTTCAATCAATAAAGTCGTATTTCTTCTTAGAACCCATTGGTACCGTAAGCCCCAAGCTGACGTCTGGATATGAAATTCGTACTTCTCATGTAAAGCACACTTCAACCGTTACGATGCTTTGTCCCATGCAAGCTTACCCAGTTCCAAACTTTAGGTACTTATTTATTTTATTGCAATCTCGTTTTTTCTCCACCAGAACCTATAAGTACCGTGTCGCCAAAGCTTACGTCAAGCGATATAAAAGTTGTTCAGGTGCCAAGTCTGCAATCAGCTACAATGCTTTGCCCAATGCAAGGGTACCCGGTACCAAATACTAGGTGAGTTATTAAAACAATGTATGTATTACCTTCGTAGAACCGGTTGCAAGCGTGGGTCCACGCCTTACCGCGGGTATATCTAAAATCCAAACCCTTGAAAGTCGGCAGAATTCCAGCACAACATTGCTGTGTCCCGCACAGGCATTCCCAGTTCCCAACTTCAGGTACTTAGTATAATAGGTAAATACAATTCGATTTTGTATTTTAGAACCCGTTGGTACCGTTAAGCCGAACTTTCCAACCCTCGATAAAAGTCGCACCTTTGAAACGTTGAATGGTTTGAGCGTTACCGTTTTATGTCCAGCTCAAGCGTACCCTGTCCCGACAAAAAGGTAGATAAAAAGGTGTTTCTTTCATTTTAGAACCCATAAGTAGTACCTTACCAAAGGTGTCGTCCAAATCTAAGTATGATGTCATTGATTATAAATCGGGATCCACCATCTCTCTTATCTGTCCAGCTCAAGGTTTTCCCGTTCCGTATTTTAGGTTAGTAATTGTTTTAAGAGGCAAAGTTATCATCCCCACATACAGGTATATAACATTCGCCACACGAATGCTACATTTTTATTTTTTCATTAGAACCCATTGGTTCCCGTGCTCCTGGTCTTGTATCAGATGTAAGAAGTATAACCATAGAAAAACATTCCGGCCATGGTTTTTCTTTATTGTGTCAAGCTCAAGGGTTTCCCAGCCCAACATTCAGGTACGATTTTCACTAAAACTCAATTTCTTACATTAGAACCCGTTGGAAGCCGCGCACCAAAAGTTCCGACCGATTCTAAATTCAAATATGTTGAAAGAGAAGCTACCACGGAAATACCGCTGTTTTGTCAAGCCCAAGGTTTCCCCGTTCCTTCATTCAGGTTAATTTAAAAACGAAGTTACTAAGCATGTTTTTTGTTAGAACCTGTTGGGTCTAAAGCGCCCACATTTTCCAACGATTTAAAAATGTTGGGCTACCAGAGGGAATCGGGCTCCAGTTTTGCCATGCTGTGTCCCGCTCAGGCGCTGCCTTTTCCGACATTCAGGTAATTTAAGGTTAGTTGCGATATCGATTCGTATTTTCTTTCGTAGAACCTGTAGGCTATAAAGCACCAACGTTCTCGTCTGCGTCCAAGAGTTTTACATTCGAGATACATCGTGGAGAAGGTTTCTCCTTACTCTGTCCCGCTCAGGCCTTGCCCGTCCCAATGTTTAGGTAACTATTTGCACATGTATTTATTCCTACATTTCTTTGTAGAGCCCGTTGGTTACAAAGCCCCTTCATTCTCTTCTGCATCGAAAATATCTTCCTTCGATGTCCACCAAGAAGAAGGTTTTTCTTTGCTTTGCCCGGCACAAGCTTTACCAGTCCCAATGTTCAGGTACTATTTTATCTTACTAAGCATTTGTATTTGCTAGAACCCATTGGATTTAAAGCACCATCATTCTCAAACGACGCTACAAGTATATCTTACACACGTGGTGTTGGATCGAGCTTTGGCCTGCTCTGTCAAGCACAGAGTCACCCTTTGCCAATGTTTAGGTCAGTCAAACAATTATTTGAGTTATTTTTTCATTAGAGCCTGTTGGGTCTACTCCCCCGAGGCTTCCGCCTAAATCGAAATTGGATGCTGTAGTTGGGAAAGCAAGCGAAGCCATTGTGTTACCTTGTGATGCTCAGGCTATGCCCAAACCAACATTCAGGTTAGTTTATTTAGACATTAAAAATATTTTCCTTTTAAAGAACCTGTAGGCTCAAAGGCTCCAACCTTTTCGTCAGATTCAAAAGGTTTTATCTTCGAACGAGAACAAGGCAAAAGCTTCGCGTTACTTTGCCCAGCTCAGGGACAGCCTACACCCCTATTTAAGTGAGTAAGGGTACCCCATCTTGTTTTATTAGAATATAAAGTAATTGTTGTCATCTTAGAACCTGTGGGGTCAAAAGCACCGGCTTTTTCTTCCGATTCCAAAGTTTTTTCTTTTGAAAGACACGAGGGTAAAAGTTTTGTCCTGCTTTGTCCTGCACAAGCACAACCTGTTCCAATATTTAAGTAAGTCCATAATTAATCGTTTATTAGTAGGTTTGCACGCTATCCCACTTCAGGTTTTAATAAATAACCAGTAGCTGATTTGTAAATTTATTGTATAGAACCTGTTGGCTCAAAAGCTCCCGCTTTTTCATCCGATTCAAGTTCATTTACTATTAAAAGAGATTCAGGAAAAAGTTTTGCTTTGTTATGTCCTGCCCAGGCTCAACCAGCACCTATTTTTAAGTAAGTTTGTCTAATTCATCATTCAGGTAAATTTTTTTTTGCATTCTCTCTAATGCATGTTTAATAATTTAGAACCCATTGGTTATAAGGCACCCACCTTCTCCTCCGACTCAAAAAGTTTTACTTTCATAAGAGAATCTGGAAAGAGTTTTGCTCTGTTATGTCCTGCGCAAGCTCTACCCGCACCAAAATTCAGGTACCGTTCAATTTTTCTATTATAACATTTTTAATTTTAAATATTAGAACCGCAAACAAGTGTGGCACCAACAGCAAAAGATAAATCGATTTCTGGCCTTAAAAGCGATGTAAAATTCGGTACCACGGTTCCGCTACTTTGCGCTGCTCAAGGGTTCCCAGCACCAATATACAGGTATATATCTCATTTTACCATGCATATTTTAAACATTATTAGAACCTCAAACCAGTGTGGCACCCATAGCAAAAGATAAATCAAGTCTTGGTCAGAAGAACGAGGTAAATTTTGGCACTACAGTACCGCTTCTATGTGCTGCGCAAGGGTTCCCAGCTCCAATATACAGGTATTTCAAAATTTTATCTCGATAATTTACTTTCAGAACCTGTAACTAATGTCGCACCTAAAGTTAAAGACAACGACGTTGGTAGTTTAAAGAAAGAAGTACCATTGGGTTCCGTTATACCTTTGACTTGTACTGTACAAGGGTTTCCGGCCCCATCATTCAGGTTAGATAGGATTGTTTAATATTGCATGGAAATTTATATCGTAGAACCAACTGGAAACATTGCACCCAAACTTCCTGGCAAAAAATACGACGGTGGGAAAATTGAATCGTTTGCTGGCAATAGCGACGCCATTCTAACTTGTGATATCGTCGGGTTCCCTGTCCCAATCTATAGGTACACACATTTTCTTTAGCTTATTGTTACAATTATTCCAGAACCCACTGGAAAAATTGCTCCAAAGTTACCAGGTCAAAAGTATGAGGGCGGTAAAATATATATTATGCCTGAAAATAAGCCAGCAGTGCTAACGTGCGACGTCGTTGGGTACCCTGTGCCAAAATTCAGGTAATTTTTCAATTTTTTACACTGCACTTTTTTATAGAACCCACAAATAACATATCACCTAAAGTGGTGGACAATAAAGTCCGCTTTACTCTTCTGATCACCAAAAGTCAAGACGACGTTATAATTATGTGTCCCGTCGTAGCCTACCCTGTCCCAATGTTTAGGTACGTAAATATTAAAAATTTTGCCACTTTCAATTACAGAACCCACCAATAACGTACCGCCCAAAAAATTGGGTTCTGAATTTGGCGGTTGGAGGGTAGTCAACGTAAATAATGGCGGCGTTGCCTTTTTAAGTTGTCAAGTCACTGGGTTTCCTGTCCCAAGATTCAAGTGAGTTCCTAAAATTATGTTATTGTAAATTTCAGAACCTACCAATAATATTCCACCAAAAAAAGATTTGACCCGTTTTGAGGGTTGGCAAGTTTTAAGCGTGCCACAAAATGGCACTTCCTGGCTGACTTGCCAGGTTACCGGGTTCCCTGTCCCAAGATATTTGTAAGTCGAATAGTTGCTATAAACTACGTAATTTTATTATAGAACCCACTAATAATGTAGCACCAAAAAGGGATGGTGAAAAATTTGAGGGTTGGAAAGTTATCTTTATACCTCAAAATAATACAGCATGGCTTACTTGTCAAGTCACAGGATACCCGGTTCCTAGATATTTGTAAGTACATATTTATTATAAAAGGTAGGTGTAACTCTTTTTTTCGGAATGTAAAAATCCTAGTCATATTTTCTGAAATAAAAGGTAAGTATAGTAGCATAGGGATTCTGTATTTTTTAAATTTATTGCTTGTCTGCTTTACCAAACACTCACAAACACTTTCGGACAAAAACCACTTTGTTAATTGATGTTTTTCTCTATTGTTATTTAGTCCAATACTTTTTAAATGAATACAGAATCCTAATTGCTGGTTCTTTTCAGAACCTACAAATAATTTACCACCAAAACTGGTCGGCGAGCGAACTCCCTGGAAAATCGCCAGCTTTTACCAAAGCAACGATGCCGTATTACTTTGCCCTGTTGTCGGATTTCCTTACCCGATTTTCAAGTAAGTTTGGCCAACCTTATCCCAACTTTCAATCACGCTTTACCGCTTTTTGCTATAACAATTTAATTATTACATAGAACCAACTAACAATATCGCTCCAAAGTCATCCGGACGAAAAATTGATGGAAGTATAGTTTTGGAAGTGAAATCACTGAGGGACGTTATAATCACCTGCGAAGTGGTTGGGTTCCCTGTTCCCATATTTAGGTACATAAACGTAACAACATTTATTTTCAGAACCCACAGGTCAAACTGCGCCAAAAATATCTGGCGGCGGCCTGAGCAAACAGATCGGCAGATCTGCCTCAGACATCGCAATTTTATGCGATGCTCAAGCTTTTCCCACACCTATTAAAAGGTACTTAATTAGTTTTATTGAAATGCCGTTTTAGGAGAAGGTTCCCAAGTAATGAATTAAGGTAGTAGACATTTATTATACATTTTTCAGAACCCACTGCTTCAGTAGGACCTCAACTAAATTCACGTACCATTGAATTTAAATACGTTAAAACAGGTGACTCGGCAGTAGTGCTTTGTCCTGCTCAATCATACCCTGTACCGATATTTAGGTAAACTGTATCTATAAAATCACATTGAGGACTATCAAGAATATTAAGCAATTAGTTTTGACAATAAAACATGCTTAATATTCTTTATTCCTGATTCCGTCCACACATCGACAACGTTCCTCTTGTTGCAGATGGTACAAATTCGTGGAAGGAACCAGCAGGAAACAGGCTGTACAACTGAACGACAGAGTGAAACAAGTGGCCGGCACACTGATCATTCGCGAAGCCAAAGTGGAAGATTCCGGAAAATATTTATGCGTCGTGAACAACTCAGTGGGAGGCGAGAGCGTGGAAACCGTGTTGACCGTGACCGCACCTTTGAAAGCTAAAATCGAACCGCAAGTGCAGACCATCGACTTCGGCAGGCCCGCGGTCTTTACCTGCAAATTTGAAGGTATAACGTACGATGGTTTAAGCGGTGTGTTTCATTAGGTTTTATTTTTAGGAAATCCGATTAAAACAATAAACTGGTTGAAAGATGGAAAACGCATCGACCATACGGACGCCGTGTTAAGAATTGAAGCCGTCAAGAAAGAAAACAAGGGCATGTACCAATGTTTCATAAGAAATGACCAGGAAAGTGCCGAATCTACCGCGGAGTTACGCTTGGGGGACAGATTCGAACCGCCCCAAATTAGACACGCTTTTAACGAAGAAACCGTCCAGCCAGGAAACTCGATTTACATGAAATGTATCGCATCTGGTAACCCGACGCCCGAAATCACTTGGGAGTTATACGGTAGGAGATTATCGAACAGCGACAGATACCAAATCGGACAGTACGTTACGGTTAACGGAGACGTCGTGTCGCACTTAAACATCACTGCTATACATACAAACGACGGGGGCTTGTATCGATGCGTGGCTTCGAGCAAAGTTGGATCTGCCGACCACTCGGCAAGGATTAACGTCTATGGGCTTCCCTTCGTCAGATCCATGGAGAAACAGGCCATTGTTGCGGGGGGAACCCTGATTGTGCATTGCCCCTTCGCAGGGCATCCAGTGGAAACTGTGGTATGGGAAAGAGGTGAGTACATCGCATAACAAATTATAAATAAATAACGCAATATTTTAAATAGATAACAGGTTGTTGCCCATCAACGGAAAACAGAAGGTCTTCCCCAATGGAACTCTGATGATCGAAAACGTAGAAAGGACTTCGGATCAAGCAACGTACGTCTGCGTAGCGAAAAATTCGCAAGGATACAGCGCGAGAGGATCTCTAGAAGTCCAAGTTATGGGTAAGTTGATTTTCCATTTACCTCCATTGTAAAATAGCGAATGCAGACTAATTTCGAAAGGTTAAAGTTTTGTAAACATATGAAAGGTATTTACACCACTATATTTCTCTTTCAGGGCGGTATGATCCATTATATTTTCAGGGCGCCTTGTATTTTTATCACACTTACCTTTTATATGTTTACTTTTTACCGCGTAATTATTCGCTATTTTACAATGGACCAAATACACAATTGTTACTATATTTTGTCTTCTGTCGTTCTAAGATTGATGACGTAATTTGGGACTCCAATGTTTATTTTAGCGCAATTTTTTAAGGTAAGACATTTATTGGGTTGCGAAGTCATGCTTCTTTTTGCGGCCAATCATCACTTAACCTAGTTTGGGTTTCGGGATTTCATTGCTCATCTTTTGAAAGTATGACGGTGTAAAAGCTGTCAATTCATCACGAAACATTTTTTACTATGCACATTTTTTGAGACTTAAGAGGCCCATGTGTGTATGTTTACTTGTTTCAATTTGACGGGCCTCCAAATGCTTGAAACAGCATAAAAATTGACCTCAATGGTTCTTTTAGGTTCATTTTACAGAGGGTTTCATGTTTCATAATTGTTCACAGTATTGAATTTTACCTTCATGAAAACAAATCGTATTGGCTTTCAAAAAGCATTATTCCGTCCGAGTGCTCAATTGGAAAATATAGTTAACCAGGTCACCTCTTAATCAAACTTTAAATAAGGAAGTAAGCTTCTATTACAGTATCCATTTAAGATATAAAACTTATTTTATAACTAAAGTATTGCCTGAAGTAATGATTTTGATAACACAATCACAGCAGCTTAAAAAAAACAGTACGTCACAATTCAATAATGCACGTTTTAAATAACCCTCAGTAAATAACATTTCTTTAATATAGAGTCAAATAATTCTTTCTCTAGTTCCACCGGTAATTCACCCGTTTGAATTTGACGACTCAGTCAATTCCGGAGACATGATCATAACGACATGTGCAGTAACGAAAGGCGATTTGCCCATAAAAGTCCACTGGAGTCTGAACGGAAAGTCCATTTTGAACGTAGACGGTGTTAATGTAATGATGACCAAAGCAAGGGTCTCACAACTCAGTATAGACGACGTTCAAGACTATCACAGTGGAGAATATACTTGCCTAGCCAGTAATCCCGCTGGAAATACTTCTGTTTCTTCCGTTTTACACGTTAAGGGTACCTACATCTTAAAAACCTTTTTTAGATGCTTTTGTTCTGTTTAGCAAAACATTTTTAAAACTTTTTAGTTGCTCCCGTCATCCATCCCTTTGAATTTGATGAGTCGGTGAATTCGGGAGATATGATCTTTATCAATTGCGGCGTCACCAAAGGTGATATGCCTATTAATATATTCTGGACTTTAAACGGAAAACCAATACAAACCGTACGAGGTATTAGCGTAGAAACGAAAAAGCGTGTAAGTCAACTTACGATCGATGACGTTCAGGCCCCTCACAGTGGGTCATATGAGTGCATAGCCAGAAATCCCGCAGGAAATACCACCTATTCATCAGTATTACACGTTAACGGTATTTGTTTGGATAACCGAATATTTTTCTTATTCTTTTTTCCATCCAGTCCTTCCCCAAATAGTACCATTTGATTTTGGAAGCGTTGCTATTAACTCGGGCGAAATGACAACGTCGCAGTGTGCGGTCACCAAAGGCGATCTTCCTCTCACCATCACTTGGGTGCTCAACAATCGTCCGATAGATGTCGTTGAAGGTATCACCATGAGTAAGACAAACAGGAGAATCAGTACGTTGAGTATCGAGTCTGTTGACGCCGTTCACTCTGGAAATTATTCCTGCGTTGCAAGGAATTCAGCAGGAGAATCTTCGTACACGGCGGAACTCTATGTTAATGGTTAAGTGATTGAATTTGTTTTTAGTAGTTTCTTTTTATTTTAGTCCCCCCTCAAATTCATCCTTTTGATTTTGGCGAAGACGCCATTAATGCTGGTGATTATATAACTGCCACTTGTACAGTCACAAAAGGTGATTTTCCTATCAATATAACTTGGTCTTTAAATAATCGCGATGTAAATCACTTTGATGGAATAACTGTCATGAATACTAATAAGCGCGTTAGTCAACTCACAATAGAATCAGCGCAGGAGCATCATATAGGAGAGTACAGTTGTATAGTAAAAAATGCAGCTGGATTATCCAAGCATACGACTCACTTAAAAGTCAACGGTACATATTTTTGCATGTTTTATATTTCTTCTTAAATTCCAGTAATCCCTCAAATACACCCCTTTGATTTTGGCGGAGACCCCATTAACGCCGGGGATCTAGTTATAGCCACATGTGCCATATCGAAAGGCGATTTTCCTTTAAAAATACAATGGACTTTAAATAATAAACCAATAAACACTTTTGATGGCGTAACAGTTTTAAACACTAATAAAAGAGTAAGCCAGCTTACCATCGAATCAGTTCAAGAATATCATGCTGGTGTATATGTTTGTTTGGCTACAAACCCTGCTGGAGTCACAAAATATTTAGCAGTTCTCAATGTTAATGGTAGGAGTTTACAGTATCTATAATAAAGACATTGCATCCTTCCTCCTAACCTTCCTCACCACAGACATTTCTTAAATTGATCTACATAAAATGGCATTTATTTCTTTGTACATGGGCCTCTAAAGTCATTATTTTTTGCTAGTCTCTCCACAGATCCTACCATTTGATTTTGGCGAAGAGTCTGTTAATACAGGCGAATTCGCTTCACTATCTTGTTCAGTCCATAAAGGAGATTTGCCGTTAAATATAACCTGGTTACACAATGGTAAGCAAGTGGGTTACACTGAAGGAGTATTAATTTCTAAACAGGGTAAAAAACTGGGAACGTTAACCATAGACTCAGTTCAAGAACATCATTCTGGAAATTACACATGTTCGGTTACGAATAAAGCTGGTCTTGCAGAACACACAGCGGAATTGCATGTTAACGGTACATAACTTAGTAGAACATATTTTTTATTTCTTCTTAGTTCCTCCTCAAATTCTTCCCTTCGATTTTGGCGAAGAATCCATTAACAGTGGGGAATACGCATCATTAGCTTGTTCAGTGCATAAAGGCGATTTACCTATAAATATAACTTGGTTACACAATGGCAAAAACATAGGTTATTTAGATGGAGTGCTTATTTCCAAATCTGGAAAGAAAATGAGTACTTTAACCATTGATTCAGTACAGGAAGATCATTCCGGAAATTATACTTGCGTGGCTAGTAATAAAGCCGGCATTGCAGAACATACAGCGGAATTGCATGTTAACGGTACTTAATTTTTGTAGAACATTATTTTTTATTTCTTCTTAGTATCCCCTCAAATACTCCCGTTTGATTTCGGCGAAGAGTCCACTAATTTCGGAGACTATGCTTCGTTGTCTTGTTCAGTGCACAAAGGCGATTTGCCTATTAAAATTACATGGTTTCACAACAATAAAACTTTGGGATATAACCAAGGTATCACAGTAACCAACGCCGGTAAAAAGACCAGTACAATTACTATAGATTCCGTTCAAGAACAACACTCTGGTGTTTACTCTTGCGAGGCGAAGAACAAAGCTGGATCTGCCGAATATTCCGCAGAGTTAAAAGTCAACGGTACTTTTATTAGATTTCTATTAGTAGTTTTTTAGTTCCTCCCCAGATAAACCCTTTTAATTTTGGCGATGAGTCTATAAACTCAGGCGACTTAGCGTCACTACAGTGTGCAGTACATAAGGGCGACTTACCCTTAAATATAACTTGGTTACATAATGGTAAAAATGTGGTATATGATGACAGTATCACGACAGGAAACATGGGGAAAAAAGTTAGTTCCCTCACAATAGACAGCGTTAATGCAGAGCACACAGGAAATTACACTTGCCTTGCACAAAATAAAGCTGGACTAGCCAGTTACACTGCAGAGTTACATGTTAATGGTAAAGTAGAATAGTTGGATGTTTTTTTGTGATGTTTATCCTATTTTCCCCTCATTCATATTCCACACACATGGGCCTAATGCATAAATTATTACAGTTTCTCCTCAAATATTACCATTTGATTTTGGTGAAGAATCAATTAATTCGGGTGATTTAGCTTCACTGACATGTTCGGTACATAAAGGCGATTTACCCATAAATATAACATGGTATCACGACAACCAAACCATTGGTTATGAAGATGGCATTCTGATATCAAATGCTGGCAAAAAAATCAGCACGTTATCCATAGATTCCGTCCAGGAAAATCATTCGGGAACTTACAGCTGTGTGGCATGGAATGCGGCTGGAGTAGCTTCCTATTCTTCAAATTTAAATGTTAACGGTATTATTAATTATATATTTTGTATTTTATTCTTCTTAGTTCCACCTCAAATCTCCCCTTTTGATTTCGGACAAGAACCCATAAACTCCGGAGACCTAACTTCAGTACAGTGTGCAATACATAAGGGTGATTGGCCGATTAATATAACTTGGTTTCACAATAGCCACAAAATTAACTTGAATGAAGGTATCGTGATCTCAAAAATCGGTAAAAAGATTATCAGTTTATCTATTGAAGATGTACAAGAAAACCATATAGGAAACTATACTTGCGTAGCTCAAAACCAAGCTGGACAAACATCTTACACTTCAGATCTATATGTTAACGGTAACATTATAATTTAAAACGTTTATTTTTTAAGTTTCTTTCATTATTTTAAATTACCAACTCTTAGTTCCCCCTCAGATATCCCCCTTCGAATTCGGAGAAGATCCCATCAATTCGGGAGACGTAGCATCTGTACAATGTACAGTACATAAAGGCGACTGGCCGATAAATATCACCTGGTATCATAACGATAGGCCTATCGGTCAAAATGAAGGTATAGTTGTTTCCAAAATCGGAAAGAAAATAAGTTCTTTGTCGATTGAAGACGTTCAAGCAGTTCATTTTGGAAACTATACTTGCGTCGCGAAAAATCTGGCTGGAAAAACTAGCTACACTTCTACGCTGCAAGTAAATGGTATTTAAAATTGGGTTATATCATTTAATCCCCTTGCTTAGAAATTCCTTATTATAGCACAAACATATTTTACACACATGGGCCCTTTAACTTAGCTTATTTTATTATAGTTTCTCCGCAAATCTTTCCGTTTGATTTTGGAGAAGATGCAGTGAATTCAGGCGATCTTACAACGTTAACGTGTTCAGTTCATAAAGGTGACTTACCGATGAATATAACTTGGCTTCACAATAAAAAAGTTATCGGTTATAATGAAGGAATAACTACGACCAATGTCGGACAAAAAGTCAGCATGTTGACTATCGAGAATGTGAACGCTGAGCACGCAGGGAATTTTACGTGTCTGGTGCAAAATAGAGCTGGTAGCGCGAGCTTTAATTCCGAGCTATTTGTTAACGGTATTTATTTTTCCAATAATCATTTTTCTTCCCAGTCCCTCCACAAATCTCTCCTTTCGACTTCGGCGAAGATCCTATAAATTCTGGCGATGTAACGTCAGTGCAGTGCACGGTACATAAGGGTGATTGGCCTATTAATATTACATGGTATCACAATGGCGAGCAAATTTATAAAACCCAAGGGGTGGTGGTGTCCAAAATTGGCAAAAAAGTCAGTTCACTTACCATAGAAGACGTGCAAGAGGTTCATTCCGGGAACTACACTTGTGTTGCCAAAAATGCTGCTGGAACGACCAGTTTAACTTCGATATTGCATGTTAACGGTAACATTAGTTTTGTAGTTTTTATTATCACATGGGCCTCCTTAGCCGACTTTATTTTTGTTTATTTACTTCCAAGTTTTCCCCCAAATTCTGCCCTTTAATTTCGGAGAAGAGACAATTAATTCCGGCGAATCAACATCTTTGACTTGCTCTATAAACAAAGGGGATCTTCCGATGAATATAACTTGGCTACACAACAATAAATCTATAGGTTTTAATGAAGGCATTGTTATTTTTAACGCCGGTAAAAAGATAAGCACTTTGAGTATCGACAATGTTCAAGATGAACATTCAGGATCATTTACCTGCATTGCGAGCAATAGGGCAGGTTCTACAACACATACTGCAGAACTATATGTCAACGGTAACTTTAGTTTTAAATTTTTGTAGATATTATTTTTATTTCTTTTTACTTAACCTTACTTTCTTAGTTTTACCCCACATAACTCCCTTTGAGTTCGAGGGGGAAGCAAACATGGGAGACAGTGTTCAGTTGACATGCTACGTCAGTAAAGGTGACGTGCCTCTAAAAATTACTTGGAAACTTAACAACAAGGATGTAGAACCTTCATGGGGTATTAATACTATTCCAATTGGAAGCAAAACTAGTTTATTATCTATTAACTCAGTAGAACCCAATCATGCTGGGGTTTATACATGTGTTGCCTCCAATAGTGGAGGCAAAGCTACCCATCAAGCGGAATTGTTGATTAACGGTAACATATTGATGTTTTTTGTTTTAAGTATTATTATTTTTTGTCATCCTTATGCAAACCTCTTTATAGTACCCTCGGCTGATAAAAAAAAATTCAATATTTCTGCTTTTTCTATTTAATATTTTTTCGTAGTCTTACCCCACATAACTCCCTTTGAGTTTGAGGGAGAAGCAAACATGGGAGACAGTGTTCAGCTGAATTGCTACGTTAGCAAAGGAGATACTCCTTTGAAAATCTCCTGGATGTTGAACAACGAAGATATAGAACCCCCATGGGGTATTACCACCATTCCAATAGGATCTCGAACTAATTTGTTGACTATTAACTCGGTACAACCTGATCACGCTGGTATTTACACTTGCATTGCCTCCAATAAGGGAGGTTCAGCAACTCATCAAGCGGAATTGTTGATTAACGGTACCTTGTTGATGTATTTTGATGTTTTTTGCACTTTTTTGCTTTTCTTATCCATATCTTAACCTTAATTACTTAGTTTTGCCTCACATTTCCCCCTTCGAGTTTGAGGAAGAGTCCAGCGAAGGCGACAACGTTCAAGTTCAGTGCTACGTAAACAAAGGAGACGGTCCGGTTAAATTTGCGTGGATGTTCAACGGAACACCTGTTGATCAGTTTGACGGCATAGACGTCGGCATGTTTGGAAAGCGAACGTCCGTCCTAAGTATCGATTCGGTAAACGGGGACCACGCTGGAAACTTTACTTGTTTGGTTAGCAATAGAGCCGGCATAAGCACGCACACGGCTACTTTGGTAGTAAAAGGTGTTAGTAGTCATTATTATTTCACTCATTTTATGCTAACATCCTATTTTCCCTATATTAGACACAAACATACAAAATATTGGTCGCGAAAAGAAGCTTATTTATTCCATGTTGCATTTTCGAACATTTTATAATTTTCAGTTTTACCCAAAATACACCCCTTTGATTTTGGCGAAGAACTACCATTCGTTGGTGAAGCAGTATCAGTTTCTTGTTTGATATCGGTAGGTGATATGCCAGTTGAATTTTCCTGGGCTTTAAACGGAAAACCTGTAGAGGAAAATCAAAATATTAATGTAGGTTACGCCGGCAAGAAAATGTCCTATTTAAACATTGATAACGTGTCGGAAAAACATATGGGGAATTATACTTGCTTGGCCGCCAATAGAGCTGGGATTTCATCCTATTCAGCAGAACTTGTTGTCAAGGGTATTTTATTTTTTAATGTTAATACAAAATGGACACAAATATATTTTAAACATTGCTCATTTAATGTTGACAGTATTGCCGCGTATTCAACCCTTTGATTTTGGAGAAGACATTCCTTTAGTAGGAGAAACTGTTTCGGTACAATGTGTAGTTTCGTTTGGTGATATGCCGATCAAATTCTCGTGGATGTTGAATGGAAAACCTATAGAAAAGTATAATAAAGTAAATGTGGGTGCTTTTGGAAAGAAAATTTCATTTTTAAGCATTGACAGTGTTTCTGAAGAACATATAGGCAACTACACTTGCTTGGCGGCCAATAGAGCTGGAATAGCTAGCTCTTCTGCAGAGCTAGTTGTTAAGGGTATTGAGAACTAGACACTTACATTATTTTTTTACCCTTACCATTATTCTTTAGACACAAATATATTAGATATACAAAAGTATTATTTTCTTAGTGTTACCGAAAATACAACCAATTTTCTTTGGAGAAGAAGTGCCTCTATCAGGAGAAACAGTTTCCGTACAATGCGTAGTTTCAATCGGTGATATGCCTATACAATTTTCTTGGATGCTCAACGGAAAACCGATTTCCGAACAAAATAATATAAATATAGGATCTTTCGGAAAGAAAATCTCGGTTCTAAGCATTGACAACGTGTCAGAGGAACATATAGGGAACTACACTTGTTTAGCTTCAAACCGAGCTGGGATCTCCAGCGAATCAGCTGAATTGCTAGTAAAGGGTACCATAAAACAAATGTATTTTTTCTATGCAAAATCATCCCTGTCCTATGATATGATTACCTTTGACAAGACACAAACATTTTTTCCAGTTTTACCGAAAATACAACATTTTGATTTTGGTGAAGACTTGCCTTTTGCCAGCGAATCTGTTTCCGTGCAGTGTGCTATATCTATTGGTGATATGCCCGTGAAATTTTCATGGATGTTAAACGGCAAACGGATTCACAATGGTGACAAATTTAGCATAGGATCTTTCGGCAAGAAGGTATCATTTTTAAGCATAGACAATTTATCTGAGGAACATATTGGCAACTACACATGCTTGGCCGCAAATATAGCTGGAATCTCTAGCTATTCTGCTGAGTTATTAATCAAGGGTACTTTATGTATTTTTGTTTTACTTAGTTTTCTTTTTGACTAACATTTTATTCCATTTTCCCATAATCCTTATAGTGCAATTTACTCACTGCTATTTATGTCATGTATTTAATAATAAATTAATACATAAAAGAGGGCACCAAATAAAAATATTCTTTTTCCTAGTTTTACCAAAAATACAACCAATCTTCTTTGGGGAAGAAGTGCCTCTGTCAGGAGATACAGTTTCCGTACAATGCGTAGTTTCAATTGGTGATATGCCTATTAAATTTTCTTGGATGCTTAACGGAAAACCCATTACTGAACAAAGTAAAATAAACACAGGCTCTTTTGGAAAGAAAATTTCCTTTTTAAGCATCGATAACGTATCAGAGGAACATATAGGAAACTACACTTGTTTAGCTTCGAACAGAGCTGGGATTTCCAGTGAATCAGCTGAATTGGTAGTAAAGGGTACCATAAAACAACTTAATTAATTTATTTTTGCCAAATCACTCCCTTACCAAATATTATTGTTTCTAACAAGACACAAACATTTTTTCCAGTTTTGGCCAAAATTCAACACTTTGATTTTGGCGAAGATTTACCTTTAGTAAGCGATTCTGTATCTGTGCAATGTGCTATATCTAATGGGGATATGCCCGTGAAATTTTCTTGGATGTTAAACGGTAAACCTATTTATAACGACGAAAAATTTACGATTGGATCTTTCGGCAAAAAGGTATCAGTACTAAGTATAGACAATTTATCTGAAGAGCATATCGGCAACTACACTTGCTTGGCCGCTAACAGAGCTGGGATATCAAGCTATTCTGCAGAGTTATTGATTAAGGGTACTTTTTGTTTTACTTAGTTTTCTTTTTTACTAACATTTTATCCTTATTTTCCTCTTACAACCTTCACTTATTGAAAGTATAAATATTTACTTTTTAGTTCCTCCACAGCTATCTCCGTTTGATTTTGGAGATGAACCCATAAATTCAGGGGACATGGTATCAATATCTTGCACAGTAATGAAAGGGGATTTTCCCATCGGTATAAAATGGCTTTTTAATGATAAGTTAGTAGACACAAGCGAAGGCGTGTCGATATCGCGAACTAATAAGCGTATAAGTCAACTGAGTATTGACTCGGTGCAAGCGGTGCATACTGGTAACTACACTTGTGCTGTTAAAAATGCAGCTGGTGTAGCTAAACAATCAGCCATATTAAGAGTCA
Source organism: Brassicogethes aeneus (assembly GCA_921294245.1). Taxonomy (NCBI): domain Eukaryota; kingdom Metazoa; phylum Arthropoda; class Insecta; order Coleoptera; family Nitidulidae; genus Brassicogethes; species Brassicogethes aeneus. Next base: position 52,416,624 of record OV121135.1, read on the forward strand.
ATGGTATTTTACTATTTGAACAGGTTTTGATGTTATAGCATGTCTGTTTTAATTGTTATCAGTAGTCTCATCATGTAGTATCATCATCAGTCATCTTAAATATTTTATACACAAATTGAAGGTATCGTTTCCTATTTTTCTTGAGTTGTTTATGTTGCGTTTAATATTACAGTTCCCCCTCAAGTTACTCCTTTCGATTTTGGAGAAACTGCGTTAAATTCAGGCGATATGGCGTCAATATTTTGTACGGTCCTCAAAGGAGACCTGCCCATCGGTATAAAGTGGACCTTGGACGACAAATCTTTAGATTTAAGTACAGGAACCACGGTAACTCGAATAAATAGCAGGATAAGTCAGCTTAACATCGACTCAGTACAAGACGTTCACTCAGGAAACTACACGTGCGCAGTTAAAAACGCAGCAGGCGTAGCCAAGCAATCGGCGCTTTTACGCGTGAACGGTACCTAGTTGCACGTAGATGTTTTTTTATTTTTATTTTTCACCAGTCTTACCCAAACTTCAACCCTTTGCTTTTGGTGACGAGCCCGCGTTTGTGGGCGATTCCGCGACAGTGCAGTGCAGCATTACGTCTGGGGATTTGCCAGTTATTTTTTCCTGGATGCTTGATGGCAGTCCTGTGCGGGAAACTGATGGAATCAGTTCGTCAGCTTTCGGAAAAAAGACCTCAGTTTTAAGTATCGATACCCTATCTGGAATACACGCAGGGAATTATACATGCCTTGCTGCTAATAAGGCAGGAATCAGCAGTTTTACTACTGAATTAGTTGTTAAGGGTATTTGTTTTATATTATTAAAGCATGTAACTTCTCCCTGCTTTCTCTCACCGCTGTCGCTGTATCCGGCTGCTTTATAACGGCCGAGGGCAGCGTATTTCGAGTATGCTTCGGCACCACATGGATACCCGACACTGATGAGGTCCAAAAGACCCCAACAGGCTCTGTCGGTGTCTGTTTGTGGAAGCACACTTAAAATAAAGTCACGGTGATGAGTAAAAGGCTAGTTCTCATTCTCCTTTCTATATATAAAATCCTTTTTTATAGCTTCTCCCCAGATTTTACCCTTTGATCTGGCTAGGGAACCAATTAATTCCGGCGACTCCGTATCAATACTTTGCAACGTAATAAAAGGCGACTTACCCATAGGAATAAAATGGTCTCTGAACGATAAACCTAAGTAGCGGAATATCAAGTACGCGTTTAAGTAACAGAATAAGTCAAATTAATATAGAGTCTGTGCAGGAAATCCACGCAGGAAACTATACGTGTGCAGTAAAAAATGTTGCTGGCATCGCAAAACAATCAGAGTTACTTACAGTAAATGGTATAAATGCATTTATAAATGTTAAAATGTAGTAGTGTCCTAGTTTTTATTTATGCTTATAATTTAACACCTTCAGTTTTACCCCGACTCCAACCCTTTACGTTCGGAGATGAACCCTCGTACATGGGAGACTCAGCTACGGTACAGTGCAGCTTAGCTTCCGGCGATCTTCCTGTAGTATTTTCTTGGATGTTAAACGGGGTACCTGTTAAACAGTCCGATGGTATAAGTATGTCTTCTGTTGGTAAAAAGACTTCAGTTTTGAGTATTGACTCTCTATCGGAGGTACATGCTGGGAATTTCACGTGTTTGGCAGCTAACAAGGCTGGAATTAGCAGCTATACGACAGCGTTAGCGGTTAAGGGTACACTTATAGTTTATATTGCATGATTACTTCTTCTTTTGTTCCTAAAGTTTAATTTTCTTTTCTTAGTTTTACCCAGAATTACCCCGTTTTCCTTTGAAGACAATCCCGTGCACTCAGGGCAGTTTATACAGGTTTCTTGTTCGGTTACTGAAGGCGACTTACCAGTTCAGATAGAGTGGCTACTGAATGGCGCAAAACTAGAAGATTATCCAGAAGTTTCGACCACTAATATTGGAAAACGTGGATCTATTTTGGCAATTGAATCTGTGTTCCACGTGCACGCAGGAAACTACACGTGTAGAGCCACAAACAAAGCAGGACAAGAGACTTACACGGCCGAGCTACAAGTGAATGGTTATTTATTATGTCATCATTACTTAGCATTGCCAGCATCCTCATTAGATCATTAGTTTAGTGCATATCATTCCGCTAACTACTTTAACTATTAACCTTTCAGTACCTCCGCAAATAGCTCCCTTTACTTTTGGAGACGAAGCGGTTTATTCCGGTGACACAGTATCTGTGTCTTGTATAATAACTAAGGGGGACGCTCCATTTGGCATCAAATGGACGTTTAATGGTAGAGTAATCGATACCAGCGATGGTGTAACAATATCTCGAACGACAAAAAAGATTAGTCAACTTAGCATCGAATCCGTACAGGATGTTCACACGGGGAATTATACTTGCGCGGTTAAAAACCAGGCTGGCGTTGGAAAGCAGTCGGCAACGTTGCATGTTAACGGTATAATATTTGTTAAGTGTCTTAGATTTGTTTTATTTTTTGATTGGTTACAAATTTTGTGTTGTCTTTCCTTAGTTTTACCTCGAATTACACCCTTTAACTTTGAAGACAATCCCGCACATTCCGGTCAGTTTCTTCAGGTTGGTTGTTCGGTTTCTGAAGGCGACTTACCCGTTAAATTTACCTGGCAGCTTAACGCCCAGGATTTGGAAGATTTTCCACAGGTTTCCACATCTTCAGTGGGAAAGAGAACCAGTATTTTAGAAATAGAAAATGTTTCATATCAACATGCAGGCAACTATACCTGTGTTGCAACCAACAGAGCTGGGAAAACCATGTTTTCCACAGAACTGCTTGTCAACGGTTAATTTTATGATTATTTTATTTTTTTTCTTATTCTTTTACCCGAAAACCTATAGATATATATACACTTACCTTATATTTTATTTATAGTGCTTCCCAAAATCACCCCTTTCTTCTTTGAAATTAACCCAGCCCAATCAGGACAGTCTCTCCAAGTTATTTGCGCAATATCCGAGGGAGATTTGCCGGTAAAGTTTATTTGGCAGCTGAATGGTAAAAATTTGGAAGACTTTCCAGAAATATCGATAACGCCAGTTGGCAAAAGGACAAATATACTTGAAATTGAATCTGTGTCATACCAACATGCTGCAAACTATACCTGCAAAGCCATTAACAAAGCTGGAGAAAGTAGTTTTTCCACAGAACTACAAGTCAATGGTTAACATTTATCTTTTATTGTTTTGTATCTTCTAGTTGACACCTCATCCCTGAAACCCAAACTCAGTATTATGCAAAAACCCAAAAAGTATAGACAATAGTTTAACATTATATTTTACTTATAGTGCTACCAAAAATCACCCCTTTCTTCTTCGAAATTAACCCAGCGCAATCTGGTGAATCCATACAAGTAACGTGTTCAATATCAGCCGGAGATTTACCGGTAAAGTTTATATGGCAACTGAATGGTAAAAATCTAGAAGACTTTCCAGAAATATCGATAACGTCAGTTGGTAAAAGAACAAGTATACTTGAAATAGAATCGGTATCATACCAACACGCTGCAAACTATACTTGTAAAGCTCTTAACAAAGCTGGGGAGAGTAGTTTTTCAACAGAACTACAAGTCAATGGTTAACATTTCTCTTTCATTGTTTTGTATCTTCTAGTTTAAACTTATCCTCCTTCAACCTATACCTTACAATCATCATAAACAATTATTTTTTACAATCTTCCATAGTCTTGCCAAGAATAACACCGTTTAACTTTGAAGACAACCCAGTTCATTCAGGTCAATTTGTGCAAGTTACGTGCGCAGTGTCTGAAGGTGACTTGCCTATAAAGCTTTCTTGGCAATTAAATGGTAAAACTCTTGAAGATTTTCCTGAAATTTCTACATCATCGGTCGGGAAAAGAACCAGTATTTTGGAAATAGAGTCGGTTTCCTACAGTCATGCGGGAAATTATACTTGTAAAGCTGTTAATAGAGCGGGAGAAATTGGATACTCGACGGAGTTATTAGTTAATGGTTAAGATTTTTATTTTGTTATGATTTTGTAGTTCTTACATCCTATATCACCCTTACCAATGTATACTGATTAATTTGATTTACCCTTAAAGGTTCGACGTAATTGTTGGATCTGGATCACAAACAAAAATGGTTATATGAATTAACTTGCGCTTTTTAGTTATGCTTGGCTAGTAGCTTTACTCTTGTGTAGCTTATATACCTTCTTGTAGCCCCGCCACAAATAACCCCATTCGATTTTGGCGACGAACCCACCAACTCTGGCGACGACGTTAATATTATGTGTACGATTAGCAAAGGCGATGTTCCCATTGGTATAAAATGGACTTTTGATGGAAAGCCCATTGACTCGGTATCAGGAGTGACAGTCAGCTCACTATTGACTCTGTACAGGCAGAACATGCAGGGGAGTATGTTTGTGGGGCTAAAAATCACGCTGGAATAGATAGATATGCAGCTGTTTTAAGGGTTAACGGTACTGAATTTAGCAATAGATTTAAGTATGTGTTTTTTGGTTTAATTTTGTTATACCCCTAAATATAACATATGAACACATCGTTTTCATCATTTATTCTTTTTTTCTTTTATTGTTTTAGTTTAATCATTTCCTTTTATAGTTTTGCCCCAGATTCAACCATTTGATTTTGGTGACGATACCATCAATTCTGGTGATGATGTATCTCTTATGTGTCAAGTTAGTAAAGGCGATCTACCCATTGGTATTAAATGGACCTTCAATGGGAAGCCTGTAGATTCTTTGCAAGGAATATTAATTACGAGAACCAGTAAAAGAGTCAGTCAACTTAACATAGACGCTGTACAAGCAGAACACTCTGGAGATTATGTATGCGCTGCTAAAAATCAAGCTGGAGTTGATAAATATTCGGCTATTTTAAGAGTTAATGGTATTGGTTATTGTGTTTTGGTGTTATTTTTTTATGTTTTGTTTATGTTCGCACCATCATACCACTTTATCACCCAAAATAAAGTTATAACAATGTTACCATCTTCTTTAACAATTCAATACTTCTTTCCAGTTTTGCCACAAATTCAGCCCTTTGATTTTGGCGATAAAGCCGTAAATTCTGGCAACGATATTTCTGTGATGTGTCAAGTAAGTACGGGAGACCTACCTGTTGGTATAAAATGGACTTTTAATGGAAAACCTATAGATTCTACCAATGGGGTTTCCATTACAAGAGTCAATAAAAGAATGAGTACCTTAAGTATAGATTCTGTACAAGCAGAACATGCTGGAGAATACACTTGCGGGGCAAAAAACCCAGCTGGGATAGATAAATATTCGGCCACATTATTCGTGAACGGTATAGATTAGTTTTTGGTTATGTAATATTTTGCATTTTTATTTTGCTACCAATCCCAATACACCAAATCTACAATCCTATAAGTACATTTACAGAATAAGACCATCATATGGTGAGAAAATGTTAAAATCTTCTCTAACATTTTAAACTTCTTTCTAGTTTTACCTCAAATAACTCCTTTCGATTTTGGCGACGAACCTATCAACTCTGGTGATGACGTTAATATAATGTGTACAGTCAGCAAAGGAGACTTGCCCGTTGGTATAAAATGGACATTTAACGGAAAACCTGTTGATTCAACCAATGGTGTCGCCATTACTAGAATGAATAAAAGAGTTAGCACGTTAAGTATAGATTCTGTACAAGCAGAACATGCTGGAGAATACACTTGCGGGGCGAAAAATCCAGCTCGGCCACTTTATTGGTTAACGGTACAAAGTAGTCGTTTTTGTTTAGTGTTTGTTTGTTATTATTTTTTACTTACATGTAACAAATATACATTACGATTTTTTTTACCCATACTACCCACAGATTCGGCTCTGAATATGGTTTAAACAATGTTAAATTCTTCCATAACATTTTATACTTCTTTCTAGTTTTGCCACAAATTCAGCCTTTTGATTTTGGTGATGAAGCCATCAATTCCGGCGATGACATTTTGCTAACGTGTCAAGTGAGTAAAGGAGACTTACCCATCGGTATAAAATGGATGTTTAATGGTAAACCCATAGACTCGACAAATGGAGTTTCCATAACAAGATTAAATAAAAGAGTTAGTACATTGAGTATAGATTCTGTACAAGCAGAACACGCTGGGGAGTACATTTGCGGAGCTAAGAATTCAGCTGGGATAGACAAATATGCAGTTACTTTACTGGTGAACGGTATAAAGTATAGTTGTTGTTTTTCTGTATTTTGCCACAACCCCACATATTCTTTATCTGTATATTTTTAATGTTCCTTTACAGTCCTCCCACAGATACAGCCCTTCGATTTTGGTGAAGATGTCATAAACTCTGGCGACGATTTATCTGTAATTTGTCAAGTTAGTAAAGGAGATTTGCCTATTGGTTTTAAATGGACCTTCAATGGTAAACCCGTAGAGTCTACGCAAGGCATTTCTGTAACAAGAACCAATAAAAGAGTGAGTCAGCTGAGTATAGAGTCGGTACAGGCTGAACATGCTGGGGAATACGTTTGTGGGGCTAAAAATCAGGCTGGGGTTGATAAGTATTCGGCTACATTGCGTGTTAACGGTACTATGTGACTGTTTATTTAGGTGTATACTTTCATTATTTTTACACCACCAAAATTCCACCCTTAATTTAGTTTAACAAATTGCAGATGGTACAGATTCTCATAGCCTTTTCCTTGCAGTTCTTCCCCAGATTCAGCCCTTCGATTTTGGTGAAAATGCCATAAACTCTGGAGATGATTTATCTGTTTTCTGTCAAGTTAGCAAAGGAGATTTACCAGTTGGTTTTAAGTGGACCTTTAATGACAAACCTATTGAATTAGCGCATGGGGTTTCTGTAACGAGAACGAATAAAAGGATTAGCCAGCTTAGTATAGAGTCTGTACAGGCAGAACATGCTGGAGAATACGTTTGTGCCGCCAAAAATCCAGCTGGGGTTGATAGGTATTCGGCTACATTACGCGTTAACGGTATATTTTCACTGTAGAATGTAGTTGTACTTCGCCTTAACCCTATTTTAATTTAAACTTTATTTGGACACCTAGTCTTACCAAAAATACTTCCCTTTGACTTCGGCGAAGACCCAACGCACCTTGGAGAATCTAATACAGTGCAGTGCAGTCTGTCCGTAGGCGATATGCCAGTAAAGTTACACTGGACCTTAAACGGCCAACCACTATCTAACGTTGAAGGCGTAAGCATCGGGAGTTTTGGAAAGAAAACTTCCGTTGTTGTTATCGATTCAGTTGACGAACACCACGCTGGAAATTACACTTGTATAGCCGAAAATCGGGCTGGTTCCACGGAATTTACTGATAGACTTATTGTCAATGGTATTTTTGTAATTTTTGTTTATTCTTCTTTTATCCTTTTTTCCCAACAACACTATTAACCTTATGTGCTATTATTTATAGTTTCACCACGTATTACGCCATTTTTCTTTGAAGACAACCCTTTGCATTCTGGGCAGTATACTCAAGTCAGCTGTCTAGCGTCTGAAGGAGACCTACCAATCGTTATAGAGTGGTCTCTTAACGGGCACACTCTGGATAACTACGCTGAAATATCAATCGACAAGGTCGGAAAACGTAGCTCCATATTGACCATAGAGTCTGCTACGTACGCGCTTGCAGGGAATTATTCCTGCAAGGCCGGGAATAAAGCGGGAACAACGGAATATGTTACGCAGCTGCAAATAAACGGTTATTTTTTAACTTTAATCCTTTCTTCTTGTCCTTAGTTTTGCCACGTATCACTCCCTTCTATTTTGAAGATAACCCCGTGCAAGTGGGAGGTTATGTGACAGTGCAGTGCACGATATCCTCGGGGGATTTGCCTTTAAAAATATATTGGAAATTTAATAATACGCTCATAACAAACGATGGAGAATTAAGTGTTACGTCTGTAGGAAAAAGGAGTAGCTCTTTGACTATAGAGTCCGTTTCTCATCGGAACGCCGGTTATTATACTTGTGTAGGAAAAAATCAGGCTGGACAAGCTGAGTATTCCCCTTTGCTGCAAGTTAATGGTACTTAAATAACGGCGCGATATATTTTGCTTTGATTTAATCCTTTACACCTTAGTCCTTATGCTTCTTTTCTTCAGTTCTTCCAAGAATTACTCCGTTTACCTTCGAAGAAACTCCTGTTCTCGTTGGGAATTACGCGGAAGTGCAATGTTCTGTGCCAGCTGGCGACTTGCCTTTAAAAATATTCTGGAAATTTAACAACACGGAAATACAAAACGATGCAATCACTATAACATCAGTGGGCAGAAGAAGCAGCTCTTTGACTATTGAGTCGGTTAACCACGAAAATGCTGGGACTTATACATGCATCGGCAAAAATAAAGTCGGACAAGCTGAATACTCGACAGTATTACAAGTCAACGGTATTGCAAATTTTGCGTGGTCGTTACTTATTTTAGATAATCCGCTTAACCCAGTAATCCTTACAGTTCCGTTATTTTTTCTAGTTTTGCCCCATATTCTCCCATTTGATTTCGGGATATCTCCAATTTTGTCTGGGCAAACGACTCAGCTAACTTGTTTGGTTTCCAACGGTGATTTACCCATAGATATCTATTGGACTTTTCAAGGAAAGCCTTTGTTTCCAAACGGGGTTTTCAGTACGACGAAAGTAGGTCAAAAGGGCAGTTTGCTTCTTATAGAGCCAGTTTCCGAAGCCCTTAAGGGCATTTATACGTGTAGGGCGAGAAATAGGGCTGGATTGGTTGAGTACTCTGCCTGGTTGAACGTTAATGGTATTTTATTATTTTTATTTTTGGTTAGGGTTTCCGTTTGTTCGTGGGATATCCTTTTTTGTTGTTGGATGTTTAGTTTTACTTTATTTATATGTTATAAAATGTATATATTTTATATTTTCAGGTTTAATAACCCTTATATTTTACTTTTTGTTGTAATTTTTACAAAAGTAAGTAAAATTAATACAATCCATCAACAAAATAAGTTAATGTTTCGACCATCAACATCATTGTAACAAAAATAAAACACAAATGCATTTTTGCATGAACTGCTGCATCAATTTCGGACTGTCTCTCACCATCCTAACTTTTGCTCTTCAAGTGAAACGACAAAAACTACCAACAAAGCATCAATAAATGTTACTTTAAATAAGTACTGCACACATGTCAGATTACGCACTGTATATAAAATATGTTTGTGTCTATATTAACTGGAAAGTCCCGACCGGCTCCCAAATGGATCCCTGTTCCACACCTTCAATGGTCGGGACTTTAGGGCCCTCCTATCCATCCCAAGCACTTTTTCTTCTTCTATTTTATTATTTCACTCTTTTGCATGCTTTATTCTTTTCATTTGTCACTGTTTTCTTTTATTTTCTTTTATTTTTTAATTAATTGTAATGTAACCAATTTTAAAAGTTTGTCAATAATAATTATATTAATCTTAAACTAGGTAACGGTAAAATTGATTGTATTACAATTAATATCAAGTTAGGAGATTTGCCTTTAATGCATGAAAATAGTTGCTAATAATTGTTTAAATAATACACCATTGAATTCATTGCCATAAATCATATTCACTTTTTGTAATGGGTGTTAAAATATTGCAGGAATAAATACAGTTATAATTAAAACAGTTCTGCAATATTTTTATTACATGTATCTACAACTCAAAAATTTTCAAAATCAAAAAATACCAACACAATTTATTTTTGAGATATAGATAAAATATCAAAACAATTATTACAACTTTGAATTCAGTTAGGGACGAGCATTGCATGTCATTGCAAACTCTGATAAAACGAACATTTTTACTGACCAAGTTATAACATTTTAGTGCCACCAAGGTGGATATTAGAACCGACCGATAAAGCATTTGCTCAAGGTTCTGATGCCGCTGTTGAATGTAAAGCCGATGGGTTCCCTAAGCCTACGGTGACATGGAAAAGGGCTACAGGTAAATAGCAATACAAAGTTGTGTAAACTTGAATTGTAATGTTTGGTTTTGTCACTAGGTGTTTCCCCTGGCGATTACAAAGACTTTAAACCGAATAACCCCGATGTAAAAGTTGAAGATGGTACTTTAACCATTAATAATATACAAAAAACTAATGAGGGTTACTACCTGTGCGAGGCTGTTAATGGTATTGGTTCTGGTTTATCTGCTGTTGTATTGATCAGCGTACAAGGTAATACAACTTAATAAAAAACATGTAATCATAATAACTAACTGTATTATTTTTTAGCTCCTCCTCAGTTTGATATTAAACTCCGCAACCAAACCGCGCGTAGGGGAGACCCAGCCGTCTTACAGTGCGAAGCCAAGGGTGAAAAACCGATTGGAATTTTGTGGAACATAAACGGCAAACGTTTAGAACCCAAAGGAGATAACCGATACACAATCCGAGAAGAAATTTTACCTAACGGAGTTTTATCCGATTTAAGTATCAAGCGTACTGAACGATCTGATTCTGCTTTATTCTCTTGCGTGGCTACTAACGCTTTTGGAAGTGACGATACCAACATTAACATGATTATACAAGAGGTGCCCGAAGTACCGTATGGACTTAAAGTTTTGGATAAGAGCGGTAAAACGGTGCAACTGTCATGGGTGTCGCCGTATGATGGAAACTCTCCAATCAAAATGTAAGACTTAATATTAAGGGGTTATATACAGTTAAAAGGCCAAAAAAAAGTGAATTTTCCAGAAGTTTTTCTGAGAAAACTTTTAAATTTATTAATCCAAAAATTTATACACATATTATGGTATCTTTTAACTATATTTTAAGACTTAGTACTAGTAAAAATATTTATTTTTAAAAGAGCTACAGCTGATCTCCGGGAGCTCCTCTCAAAAAAGACGTTTTGCGGTGACCACTATATCTCTGAACTGGATCATCTGAATTTAAAAAACCAAACAGATTTCGTTAAAGTAATGTTAAATCTAGTAATTAATCGAAGGAATAAGCAAAATAAATTTTTTTGACAAAATGGCGGTTTCTCAAAAAAAAAATTCGATTTTTCACCGAAATTTCGGCCTTAAATTGTTTATAAAAATAAAAATATTTATCGGAGAGAAAAAATCTTCGATTAATTACTAAAAAATATATTTAAGAAGCTCGTGTTAAAATTTGAGACTAATCGGTTTAGCCGTTTTCGAGTAATGTTGGTCACCGACTTTGAAAACACCATTCTGAGAAAAACGCGTTTAAAGTTTGGAATGCAGTTTACATGGGATAATTTTTTTTTTTTAACTTACATGGAGTCGTCTATTCCAGGCCCATATAATACACCCTGTTCACACTGTTGATTTACACATCTAAATACATTAGAAGGGAGCATTTACAATAGGCAGGTGCATAAAAGGGTAGTCGCTGCCGCTCCGGCCTTGTACTTCCAAGCACTCTGAAACGCCTTTTAAAATTTGCGTGTAACTTTGAAAATATTCACCGGAACGATATGAAATTTTCTGTGTGTATTCTTAAATATACCTATGTACATTAAGAAAATAAAATAAAAAAAATCGATTTTTTGAAAATTATTTATTATTATACATATTTTATATTTTAGCTTTAATATTGAGTACAAACAGAGCAAGGCCAGTTGGGATTCGAATACCGATAGCGTTTTGGTGCCAGGTGATTTGACGGAAGCCGGAATCAACACTCTTCGTCCTGCCACGACTTATCATATCAGAATCGTAGCCGAAAACGAAATCGGCAAGAGCGACCCTTCAGACACGGTTACCATCATAACAGCTGAAGAGTCGCCCAGCGGAGCACCGACCAAAATACGCGTGGAAACGAGCGACCAATTTTCTTTGATGGTGTACTGGAAACCTCCACTGAGGGAACAGTGGAACGGAGATATTCAAGGGTACTACGTCGGTTACAGACTGGGAAGCTCGAACACTCCCTACTTATTCCAAACGGTGGAATTCCCCAGGGAAGAAGACGGCAAAGAACATCACTTGAACATTTCAAATCTCAAAACGTACACGCAATATTCCGTCGTCGTGCAGGCTTTCAATAAGGTCGGAGCCGGTCCGATCTCGGAGGAAATTAAGGCTTACACCGCCGAAGGTGTTCCAGAACAACCCCCAGACAAGGCCACCTGCACAACTTTGACCGCCCAAACTATCAGGGTGTCCTGGGTATCTCCCCCATTGACTTCCGCTAACGGCGTTATTAAAGGCTACAAGGTCATCTACGGGCCTTCTGACCTCTGGTTTGGTAAGTAGTTCAACATAATAATAATAATATTTATTGATCAAACAGGTTACAGCATATGAGGAGTGATTTTTCAAAAGGCCTTATTTCCATTTTTACTTGAATGTAGTTTTTTGACAAAATCCCAAAGGTAAGGTTAAAAGGCATATATTAACGGCGAAATATGACAGCAGGTCTGAAGTATTATTAAATTAGAATTTTTTTTAAAATAATCTATATTGCCCTAACCTATACAGGTATAGTCATTTTTTTGAAAAATTGTTGCAAATGGAAATACGACCTTTTGAAAAATCACTCCTCATATAAAAAACATATTACAAAATTACAAAATATATTATTAAAATCACTATGAACAAAAAACTAACATTAAGAAACTCTTCCACAGAATAGTATTTTTTCTCTAAAAACAGAGTCTGCAGCTTGTTTTTCTTAGCACCTTGGAACATTTACAATAAGACGCAACAGACATAACTTTATTATAACATTCAATTCCCATATATATATAAATAAAAGAATTTTGACATACAGACAGACTATAAAGTGGCAAAGCTAACTCATTTTTACTTCTTGTTGATTAACCATCTTTGTACTATGAGTCAAATGTCTTTATTATTTTCAAAAATATATAAAATCAAATTTAATATGTATACTTAAACAGGGAAGAGTTAAAATTCTGAATTTCCTAAAAATGGTTTACAAGAAATTGTTTGACTTTTGTTATCCATGCACCTAGGGATCTTTGAGTAGTGAGTATAAGAGACGTATAACCAGCCCCATTTCCTCTTGACTCTCGAACCCCGTACAGGCCTATGTTTACTTACGCCGATTTTTGTTCTTCCCCAGCAACTGCACGGCTTCACCCGTGTTTGCTGGGTGCGAATGTCCATTGCGTTCCGTACTGTCCCCTATTTGGGGCTCGAGAGCGAGAGGCGAATAGTTATAATAGCCATTCCCGGGTTCGCCGAGCCTATGCTATACGCTCGGTGGGGTATGGATGAGGGACGGGAGGGAGTTGGTTTTTGGGGGACAATTACGCCGACTTAAAACTAAGTACGACGCGGAATCCCCCTAGACCAGTCGATTAGTAATACTCCAAACATTTGGGATTACTATTTGGAGTTGGGGAGTTGTCATTTCGCTGCAGGGGTGTAGTTTCCTAGTCAAGGTCTTTGTCTTGTTCGTTAATGTCATTGTCCGTGTTCTGGTCAGATAGTTCCTGCCCTTGGTAAAGTGTGTCAGTTGTTTTTAATATTTTTGTCCCAAGCACATTTTGTGGTAGAGTTCCGTCTTTGTTTATCAAATTCCAAAGCTTGCATTTATTCACTAGTCAAACAAATCACAAGCGCGATTATTCTGTTGTCTAATGTTTACAAATCTCGAGTTTGGCTATTAGGCCCTTTTTTTTAATGTGTTAGAATTATGTGTTCAATGTTAGTTTACTCTGTCAGTCCAGTGTTTATTTCGGTCTCGATTGGGACCGCCTTACGCATTTGCTGTTGACAGGCTTATTGCCCCACGCCGCGTGCCCTTCATGGGTTTTTAAGATATCCCAATAAACACTTTAACGATACCTAACACCATTAACATTGCCCGTGTAAGAATTTTTAACACTTTTTAATACAATTTTGCAATGATAGTAATTAAAAACAAAACAATTGTTTAAAGTTCTTAACATAATCATATTTTAAAGTTATTTTAACATTTTCAAGTAAAATAAATGTTATGTTTAATGAAATGAATACGGGCAATGTTAATGGTGACAAATAACGGAAAATGCTTGCCGTATTTATATTGCAGATTTGTATCAGGTCATGCATACTCTTAAAGTAAAACTTATCAGATTTTTCCCTTTGCGGATGGCCACCTCCCCTCTTCTCCGACCTCCCCCGTCCGTCCAGTGAAAAGCCTCCAATGACAGGTGGCACCCAAGTCATTCATATTACCCAACACTCCACTCCTCAATGACCGTTACACCATTTAGCTTGAACTCCATGAAAATGTTTGTTTCACTTATCAGTTCGCACCCCTTTTTTTAAATTATTGTTGGTTTCATCTTTAAACTTTTACGTTTCAAGAGCTCGCCCGCGTGACGCGACTCGTCTTCTCGAGAGCTGGAGCCGAACTGCACCTAGGGATCTTTTTTGCATTATAAAAACTTTGTTACCCCAAAATATAATGTACAAAAGTACATAAGTCGCAGGAATGAAAAGGCTACTGACCCTCTTAATGACCTTATTAAATAGCAAGCACAACTTATTTTTGTATTTCAATTATTTATTTGTGTTTCCCATTTAACTTTCTATCCAAGTAAATACCAAAAAACTTTATGGTTTCCTATAATCGGAATAGATAAATCTGGTGAAACATTTTTTGGTAAAAATCGCATAAAAAATGTTTTGTTTTTGTTAATGGTTAGCAGTGGCAGCTGGTGGATTTTGGGCACACCCATATCTCAGTTATTAGACAGGGGACCCAAATCAAATTTATATGAGTTAATAATGACAATATATAGACAAGTTCTGCGCAAGCAGAATTTAAGTTGAAGTTTGAATTTTTTTTAAATATTTTAAATTTGTCGATAAACTTCAGTGAATTAAATATTGTACCACTTTAATTTAAATTATCTTAATTTGGGGGGGAGGAGGCTGAGGGGCACACTTAAAAACTAACTTTTTTTCGCACACTTCAATTTAAATTCTGCTTTTGCAGAACTTGTCTATATAATGTCATTATAAACTCATATAAATTTTATGTTAGTCCCATGTCTAATAACTGAGATAGGGTGTGCCCAAAATCTACCAGCCACCACTGATATTGAAAAAATTAGATTTTAAAGATGCTTCAGAGCATAATAGAAGTTTAAAATATTACTATTTTGAATTATAAGGTTTGTATCATCTGCATACAGAATAAGTTGCACATTTATATTTGTATTTAAATTCAAATCATTTACAAATATTAATAATAGAAGTGGCCCCAATATTGATCCTTGAGGTACTCCCAATGTTACTCTGGATATATCCGATTTTTCACAATTTATAGATACTACTTGGGTTCTGTCTAATAATTTATGTACCCATTTATTTGCAACCCCTCTAACTCCTATATTTTCAATAATAATAATTTATAATTAATAGTAAAGCTCATAAAACAACAACATGCTGTTTTTCATTTAAACTTTTAAGAATAAAATTTAATGCACTCTTTATTGCTGTGTTAGTGGACTTATTTCTCCTAAACTCATTTTAAAATTCACAAAGTAGTTTGTTAGATTCTAAAAAATCGATTGTTAAACAAAGTATCTATTATTTTGAAGACTTACTGGTCTTTAATTTAGAGGGTCAGATTTGCTACCTTTATTCTTATAAATTGGTAGACATACCGCTAAGGGCTCTGAAAAATTGTTGTTATGGTTTTTGACAGTACGTTTTTTTCTCAGATGAAAATAGTAAGGATACCAAGATAACCTCCTCAAGTGAAACCATCCTGCATGGCTTGAAGAAATACACCAACTACAGCATGGAGATATTGGCTTACACAGCCGGAGGGGATGGTGTGAGAACCACTCAAATCCATTGCCAAACCGAACAGGACGTCCCAGAGGCTCCTATCGCAGTCAAGGCTTTGGTTATGTCGTCCGATTCGATCTTAACCAGCTGGAAGCCACCGGTGGAACCAAACGGTATCGTCGAATATTACACGGTTTATTACAAGCAAGCCGGCAACGACGACGAAAAACCGCACTCGCAAAAAATTGTGCCGAATTTGAAGAACCAAAACCTACGATTCCAGGCCAAGAACCTCGATAGTACGCATAAATACGAATTCTGGGTTACTGCCGCTACTACCATTGGCGAAGGGCAGCCTTCGAAGAAGGTTACAGTTTCTCCTAGCCTTAGTGGTAAGTATTTTATTGTTTCAACCTTTACTTGATGAAACTCCATGTCACTAATGAATAACTAGATAAAAAACAAACACTGTTTTTTGAGTTTCACGAGCTTATTTTAATTTAATTTGACAATTGTTTCGCTAACACAGTAGCTTCTTCAGAAAATGAAGAAACTACTGTATTAGCAAAACTATTGTAAAATTAAATTAAAATAAATTCGTGAAACTTAAAAACCAGTGTTTTTTTTAATCTAATGTATAAGTGGTAAATATTTTTACGGTGTTACGGACGTTCCAACTAGAGTTGCAAAAATGTTAATGTTGAAAATAATGCAATCGTAATTTTTTTAATGGTAATATGGTTTGAATACATTAATCATTAAAAAAATTATTATGAGAAATGTTTTCATTAAGATCTAAGATACTTTATCTTAGATACTTTTTATATTGGACAGACAGTTTCTTTAACTAAGTTACTTTGGAAAAGTATCTTGTAACTTGTTTTATAAAAAAATATCTAAGTTACTCAGTAAAGTAAATAAGATACATTTAAGTAACTTAGATACTTTAAAGTAACTAAGATACTTTTTAAAGTAACTTAGATACTTTTCAGTGCAACTTAGATACTATATTAGAGAAATTTGGGGGAATTCCAAAATGATTCAAAGTAATTACCTAACCTACAACTTGTTGAATTTTTACAATAATTATTGTATAGTTTTTATTCATACTTAAAAGTAACTTACTTACTCAAAAGTATCTTAGATACTTTCGGATAGTATCTTAGATGCTTTTTAAAGTATATTGTAACTAAAGATACTTTTAACTCAAAGTATCTAGTTACCAGAGGTAACTAAGTTATTTAAAGTATCTTAGAAAACTAACTAGATACTTTTCAGAAGTAACTTTCCCAGCTCTGAACAAAATACATTACTCATTACATTAGTGAAACATGATCAGGGGTTGGGCTCCTTAAACTTTTTTGTTATCATGCATATGATTTACAATAAAAGAAGCACCAACAAAAATTTTCTCTAATAAGATTAGTAATTTTCATAAAATTTAATCTTTTCCTTTAATAAAGGTGACTATTAAAATAAAAAATAAACAATTTTTTCTAATGAAGTTGATACTTTTAAATAATAAATTATTTCCGCTCACTAAGTCCATGCTTTTTGTAAAAGATCAATTAGACTATTCCAAACTGTGCAAAAATGAATAAAATGTGCCATGCAATAAAAATATCTTTCTTGCCAACTAAAAATGAGTAATTTGATACTCATTATTTCTTATTAAAAATAAAAAATGTGTAATGTAAAGTGATTACATTACTCATTTACATAAAAAAATGTAATTGAAAATCTCAAATTACTCATTACAAATAAAAAATGAGTAATGTAGAAAAGAATACATTATAATGTAATATTACTCATTGGAAAAATTGTTATGAAAATTAATTTAATTTTCATTAAAAAAAGAAGTATGCATATTGAAAATTAAACACATTACTAGAGATGGGAAAATTTAAATATCACAAAAATTCCCGGAAACTTTCTAAAAAAATTCACGAAAGTTAAAAAAAAAATTGTTTATTGCGGAAATGAGCTTTTTGTGCCAGGAGGATTGCAAAAATATATGTATAACACATTACCTCTTTGCCAAATTTTGAAAAAAATTAAAAAATGATTTATATGAATGCATTGTATGCCGAAAAATAAACTGTTAACTATCAGAAATTCACTACTAGTAAATCACTAGATATTCAATCTAGGAATATTGAAAAGTAAAAGATTCTAAAAATATTGTTGCAGTTTTGACCAATAAAATTTAAGGAAAAGAAACCCCCATAAAAAACAATTGCAAAAAACACAAATTAGTATTTTTTTTCAAACCAAGTAAAAGAGTTATTCCTGTAATTTAAACTTAAAAATTTTAACCAAGGAACTGAATCTACAACAATGGCATTAGTAACATTGGATGTACTGCATTGAGCACAGCTTTTGTAATAATTCCAAATATAAGATTTTTCTCTTGGCATTGTACTGTGATTGATGATGATGAATGATTTTAAATTTGTTTATTGTTTTTATTTTGTTTACCCTCTAAAAGGCTTTTATGCAAAGGGTTTTTTTGCAAAAGATTTATAAATTGTGATTATGAGATCTTCAACAAACTAATCATAAAACATAACTAATACTATACTTCTTCTGATTCTTTAAATTAACACAAATTAACTTCTTATTCAGTTTCTTGACCTTGACAAAAATATTCTTCTTTTATTGGGCTATACATTAAATAAACGCAAGAAATTTGTTTTATAAAAGTAGACATAATTTTAATAATTGACAGGTGTGGACGGGACAAGATAAAATCTTTTTTTTGTTCCGTCCACACCTTTCAATTATTAAAATTATCTCCACTTTTATTTTAATTTAATGTAGGTATAGTCTAATAAAAGAAGAATTTTTTTGTCAAGTTTGATGCCAAAATATTATATAATAAATTATGTACATTTTTGAAATGGCCGATTTACATAAAAAACTGGGAAAGTTTCCAAGAATGTTTCCGGTAACTTTAAAAGAAACTTCCAAAATGGAAACTTTCCGATTCCCATATGTGGAGCAATCAGACAAAAGCAGATAAATCCGTTTTAAGCAGTTTCGAGTTATCAGCGAAAAACAAATATTTTTCGTTATGCAACATTTTCACAAAGAACAACCCATGAATTCTATAGAGTATAGTGTTATAAGACCTTAAAATTCATTTTTTTATTTTTGTCCACCTGCATCATGTGTTATAGTAAAAAACCAAAATGGATTTATCTAGTGTTGCTTGAATTGACAGGATTTATCTCCATTTGCTTGAAATGGGAATAAAAAAACCGTTTTATCTATTGACCTATACAGGGTGGTCCAGGATTAATCTGAAAAATGTTAATGCCATTTAAGTTAATTTAAAATAACAATAATGTGATTTTTTTATTTTTATTGAAACAAGACTTTAAATTGTATTAATTTGGATTTATCTGCTTTTGCTTGATTTGCTAGGTTTCGAGACCGGTATTCTATATCAATTACTTGGTTTGGCTCAATTCTGAGTTCACCAATGGATTAACCTTACCTCATTTACTGTTAGTTCATACTTAACTCATTTTTTAACAAAACTGGATTTATCTGCTTTTGTCTGATTGCTCCACATATCTACTCATTATTCATTATTTTTAAAAATAGTAGTATTGAAATCTTAATACATTGGAAAAATTATGAATTATTTGCAATTCTGGTTCCAACATAGAAGCGATGTTTGTTTCAGTGCCTGCCAAAACTGCCTCATTCGACGACTCATTCACGACCACTTACAAAGAAGACGTAACCTTACCGTGCTTAGCAGTGGGCGTACCTCCACCGACAATCACCTGGAGCATCAAAGGCACCAAATTCTCCATCAACTCGAACGACAGAATCAGGCAACAACCGGACGGTTCCTTGTTTATCAGGGACGTGACCAGGACCGACGCGGGGGAGTACACTTGCCGCGTGGAGAACGACTACGGGCAGGACTCGGTCACCCACCAACTGATCGTGAACGCGCCCCCACACGCGCCGCAAGTCACCTTGACCTCGACCACGACCAACTCTCTGACCGTGAAGCTGAAAGCCCACGAGGACGACGTGGAGCCGATCCACGGGTACACGGTGCACTACAAACCGGAGTTCGGCGAGTGGGAGACCGTTCAGGTGGGCCCCAGCATCGAAAAGTACACTTTGGAGAGACTGGTGTGCGGCACGAGGTACCAGGTGTACGTCACCGCTTACAACAGCATCGGTACCGGCGACCCGTCCGACAATCTGAACCCGAGGACCAGAGGAGAGAAACCGCTGATACCGACTGCCGATAAGTTCATCGAGGTTTCGTCGAACAGCATCACGCTGCATCTTAGCGCCTGGTCCGATGGCGGCTGTCCCATGCTTTACTTCGTCATTGAGCACAAAAAGAAGTAAGTGGTACTTTTATTATTTTGTTTCTTTGCAGGGTTAGACCGATATACACTCACGTGCAAAATAATCGATCCACGCAAATTTTCGATGAATTTCAATCGCAAATAACTTTTTTATTTGATGTCGTATTTAAACGACTATTAAAGAATATTGTAGATACATTAATGGACAATCGCTCACATTTTAAAAATTACTAAAAAATACACGTACGTTTTTAATATACAGGTTTAAACAAAAAGGTGTTTTTTACCATAAGTTTAAGACACTCTGTAGAGTGGCAAAACCGTATATTCTAAATTAAGTTTTATTTATCAAGTCACATATATTCTTAACAGTTTTGTTTTTGGTTCACCTCAATATATTTATTTTTGTGGAAAATATGGATTTTTTTAAAAAACATTGCAATTTCCACTATTTTTCTGTATGAAGAACTAAGGTTGCTATGATCCATCCATAGGCTATGGAGAATGACAGTGACAGTTTTGTTGAATCATCCCATACTTGGACATACCATACACGGCTTTCAAAAGCTATCAAATTGTTTTTTGCAAATTAATGTTTAAATTTTTTAACAGTTAACATTTTTTTCTCAAAATTTAAATATAACATCATTTGACTTTGGCCTAGTTTTTAAGTCACATCAGAAATTTCTACTAGTGTATATGCCTCAGATACTCATATACAAAAGTAGTAATTTTACATCACTTTTAATTTTATAAAAAAAACTCGTCGAGCGATTAGGCTAAAAACTAGTTGTACAAAAGAATTGATATTTATTTATATATTTTTTTTAATAATTATTTATTTTTTAGGTACAGTGTAGAGTCGTTTTTATTTAATTACATAAATTCATTTCAATACTTTATTTTTCCTAAAATTCTCAAAAAATCCTAAATTCCTAAATAAAATTTGTAATTTAGCTGTGGGAGACCTGTAAATATCAATTGAAAAAAATGCAGCGCTTCTCAAAATTAAACAAAAAAACAAATCCTTTCAAATCTAAAAATCGTTATAACTTTGGGGTCTTTGTAGTAAACATTTACCTACAATTTAAAAAAAATGTAACGATCGAAACATTTTTGGCCAAGTTTTTCAAATTTTCACTCGTAAAAAGAGTTTCTGTCCATTTTTTAAAAATTTCCTATACCTAGTTCAACAAAACAAATTTAAGCAAAAAAAATACGGGTCTCGAAGATTTTGGTAGAGAAACTGTAAAAAAAAATTCGTTAAAAAATAACGACCTCCTTTTTCCCTAGTCGATTTGAGATGGCCCTTTGCTATTCCTGGTAACTTTAAAACAAAGTAAGTTTTACATGTAAACATACACATTAATTTACATTTTGATCCAATTTCTTTGTTACCATGTTTTGGGTTACCATCACCATCTTTTGTTTTTTAATGTAAACAAAAGATGGTGGTGGTATCTCAAAATCCAGTAGGCGAAATAAATCACAAATTGGATGAAAATGTGGATAAATGTGTACGTTTACATAAAAAACTTATTTTTTTTAAATTCCCAGGAACAACGATTTTTTGTTTTGACAATTTTTCAGTTTTTTTCACATTATTTATGAACCACACATATTTTCTTACATTTTTATATGTCTTTTTAATAAACTTGCAATTAAGCAACTTTTAACCCACCTTGTAACTCTTAAAATAAAAAAGATACCCATAGTATGGATTATCAGGTATGTTTGGGTCCCATACATACCTGATAATCGGATATATGTTTATATTTTCAATTTTTCGAAAAAAAGTCGTTCTTCATAATTTCTTTTGCCTATTATATAAATACGATTCATGTTGAGAACTTCCATTTTGTTGTACAGGATGTGCAAAAAAATACAAAATTAAATTTTTTTAAATACATTTTCTTGAAGGTCTAAAATGAAGAGCTTTTTAGGAGAAGCTAAATGAATTTTTTTCATGTGAGTTGTTGTTACTAAGATATTTGTTATTAAAAATAAAATCGATTCAGGTCCTAACTTGAGTGGTCCTATTATTTTGTAGAAATTAACTGCTATATCATTTTGTGATTATGAATCAAGGTTGTTGCTTTCAACTGTCACAATGTCTACAATTATTTGTTAAAATTTGAAAACTAATATCTTTAATTTTGAATATCAAATTTCTTGGTATAAAAAACTTCATTTGACTTTTTGATTTCCCAAAAAAAAAATATTTAAAAATTTTTAATTTTGAAAATCTGTATTTTTGCTTACCCTGTATGACAAAATAAAAGTTTCTCCACGCGGATCGGATTTATATAACAAGCAAAAAAAATTATGAAGAATGATTTTTCCTCGAAATTTAAAATAAATATTTTACAAGTATAGTTAAGTAAATGCGATATTTCGATACTTATATAAATCTCATGTTATTTTTTAACCCTGTTGTCTATTAAATTGTTTTTGTAGGATTAATACTGAATGGATTCAGGTATCAAATAACGTGAAACCGACCCAAAACTTTGTGCTGTTAGACTTGGACCCGGCAATTTGGTACCATTTGAGGGTAACAGCACATAACAACGCCGGTTTTAACGTTGCCGAATACGAATTCGCTACTCTTACAGTGACAGGAGGTGAGTCTCGTTCAACCTAATCATGCTTGATCAACCCATTTTTAGATTAATATGAATGCATATAAACCCATTTTTTTATTATTTGGAATGACGTTTTGTTTGGTTTATTTGTTATTGTTTTGTTGTTTTGTGTTTTTGCAGCACTTGTGTCATATTACCATGTACGATCACGAGACAAGCTTCCTCATTTGTCATGACATGAAATCGCAATAGTACCTGAATAATATTGTGAAGCGCTGCAAAATAACGTATTGATAAAAAAAAATAAGTAGGCCTTAGGCCGGTTCTCGTTTAATTTGGATGTTGGATGTTCAGTCAATTTATTTCGTTGAACGTTGGATGTTTTTGACACTTTTTTTCGAGTGGTCTGTCTTTTTTATATTGATTAACGTTCATAGATTCACGGCACCCGCAAATACATTTACGCTACAGCTCTCTCACTTCTACATGTCATCCATGTTCGATTTTGTTTCAAATTTACGCTGCAAAAATCATTGCCAATAACAATTAATAAATTAGGTACTACAAAGTAAATGGTTTTACCATTCATTTTATAATTCTCGCTATGTTTGCCATATGATCAACATTATATATAATTAATAACTAGTTGTATGATTTTAATAATATTCTTTTAGGTGTAAAAAAATTTAGTTTTAAAGTATATAGTTGTTACCGTAAAATTATTTAACTTCGAATTCCTTTAAAAGGTTTTGGGATTACCGTTTTTTTAAATTTACAAAATTGAGCGAAATATAACACTTTGCAGTAAAGCCATTTCCATTGGCAAAACGCACTTAATAGAGAGGAGTTTTTGTTTTTGTAATAAATCACAAGAGCGCGAAAAAAAATTAATGACTTACTACTAACTTTTGTTTAAATTTTATGAACTTTTAAAATATAACGTTTTTTAAACCGTAAATTTGGATTTGGATTTTAGATGGGCACGTATATCTACAATTTACTACGATTTACAAAGTGTTCCTTACGCCAAATTGTTCAGTAACCTTTCCATAAAAGAACACAAAAAATTTTTGCATAAAAAAAGTTATGAACATTTATTTGTCGCGTAGCATGGCTAAATCGCGGTAGCTCGTAATTACGTAATTATTTCCGAAAATTTGTTCTAGTTTAAACATATTGTACGTAAAAAGTCTTTCTAAACAGGGATAAATAACAATATTTATTTTAATAAAAAAGTATAGAATTATTTCCGCAAAACGGTGATTTTTGACCATTTAAACAACCATTTATTTAATTAAAATATGGTTAATTATAAGTTATATTATATATATTTATTGATAATTAAAAAGTTATTGAATTATTTTTATAAAATCTAAAATCTTAAAAGGCCCTAAAAATTAAAAACCCTTATTTTTTTAGATTAAAATATTGTTAATTACATATTATTACAAAGTTTATATGAACTTATGCTTTGAAGAAGAACATGGTGTTAATAAAAAAGTATAATCATGCCACTGCTTTTTTAAGCAATTGAAAATACAACTTTTTTGTCTTTTGCATTTTTTCTTTATCTTGCTTAATTTTTAGAAAAAAAATTAGTTTATCCGCTCTTGACCATAATTTTTCCAGTTCCATTTTTAAAAATTAAACAAGATAAATATAAAATGCGATAGAAAAAAAGTATTTTTAATTTCTTAATCTTAAAAGAAATTTTATTTTAAATATCCAGCGCCCCTCTGGATTAACTATACAGGGTGTCACCAAATAAGTTATCATCCTTTAACACATTTTTGCATTATTATATTTTTTTAATAAAAAAATCATTAAAATTTTTATAAGAAAAGTAGAAATTTTGTGCCGCTACGACAACTGACGCAAAATGTTTTTGCACAGTGGGCAATATTCTACATTAATTAAAAATTTACGTTTGTGTTATCATTGATTACTTTGTTGATAATTGTTTTTTGTTTTGCATACTCAGGCATTTTTAAGGTAGTTTAAATAAAATAATACTTAATTTTTATTGTTAGGTATCTCGAGGTTTTCGTGGTTTTCCCGTCGATTTTAAATTTCACTTTTTATGTCGATTGATGCTCATGTAGCTATTTTTTTAAGTGTTCCACAAAATCATGATAATCAATGATAACAAAGTTTTTAATGAATGTCGCCCAACTGTTCTTTTTCGCTTGGATGAAAAATATCATTGTTTTTAGAGGTAAAAACAATGATGATATATAGGATAGGTCAGTGACATCCAGTGGCTCCCTGGTTTTCTTAAAAAAAATTCAAATTTTTTTATTAAAAAACCCATTACTTAAACCCCAAAAAGTTTTATTAAATTCAGCCAAGGAGGTTTTGAAATTTTTTTAATAACTGTATCTCGAAAACGACGCTTTTAATGTTCATATAAACTTTTCTTATTTTTGCCCTGTATATACGTAATAAGTCTTACTTAAAAAAGTAAAAAAGAAAAAAATATTTATTTGTCATAATAAAGAATTTCGTAATTAAAAAAATAACACCAAAATATTAATTATTTATAGGATAAAATCATTTTTATTAATACAAAAAAGTAAGTTATGTTTTATTGAATATGGCATGTAAAAATGAGAGATACCCACATCGTCGTATTGGAATGTATAAATTCTTTTAGCTCTTTTAAACAATAATAAAAATATTAGCATGTATGAAAACAACTATTTTAAGAATTCTATGGTTTCATATTTTAAAATATTTTTTTTACAACCAAGCGAAAATTACAAATTTGCGCTTCAAAAAGAAAGCGCAAAGTTGCACTTTTCCGAGGAGCGAGCGTTTTTTTACTTTGTCGCTCGCTTAGTTACCATGGAAACCATAATAAAGAAACGTTTAGTGTATTTGCGCCTTTTGAAATAAACGTCAAATTTGAGGTTATCAATAATTGTTAATTTTTACCAAACATTCTTATAGAAACACCGGTTGTAGAAAAAATCCTGCAAAGTGACATTGCCGCTCTCGCGAGATAGCCGGGCAATGTATCACTTTGCGCTCTTAATACAAAAATAGTTTCGTGTAATATTAAACTCAAAACGGTTAAAATGTAGTCTTTTAATTCCAATGCGACGAGATTATACAACGAAATACATTACACTGGAACAAAGCACAGCCAACACAACAAAACACATCAGAATTGAACGCTAAGCAAATAAACTGAAATTACCGTTAAACTAGTTAGAATTAGCAAGGGGGGGGTAAAGAAAGGCAAGTAGGCTAAGCCGAGTCGAGTCAGCCCTTCCGTCGCGAGCGCCCCCCACAGCCAAACAACCAAAACCAACTGACTGATCTGTTTTGGTTTCAGGTACTATTGCCCCGGCCCGTGAAATCCCCAAAGAAGACACTATACAAATAATCCTCGCAAACCTAAACCTAGTAGTTCCTGTAGTAGCCGCCGTGTTGGTCATTATAGTTGCCATTATCGTGATCTGTGTGTTGCGCGGCAAAGGGAATTATAACAAAGGTACAGTGCCGTGTGTTTTTTGACTGATTTCAGGCACGATCGCGCCGGCGCGCGACTCCCCCACGATGCGCATGCTCTTCCCCTGGATACCCGATTGGGTGGACTGGAACATCGCGGTGCCCGTGGCCGCCACCGTCGTCGTCGTAGTGGTCGGCATCGTTGTCGTTTGCGTCGCTCTGTCCCGCAAGGCCAACGGTCCCCTGCAAACTAGACTTCACAGCGATTGTATGTCTCTCTAACGTTAAACATACCAAATCCGTGTACATAGGAGACCGACCCTCTGAACAGATCTGATGCACTGTGCACTGTTCCGCAAAAAATCTCCTGCCTAAAAAAATCCATGACATCTTAGCAGAGTTGCAAAATTTTAATGCAAAAAACAGGGCTCCCACACCTCCTAAAACTAATAATTTTTCTAAAATTTGGCGTAAATCTTGAAAACTCCTAAAATTGCCACGAATATCCTAAAACTCCTAAAAATTAAATATAAACAGGCCATTTTATAAAAAGTAATTTATAAATATATATTTTTAGGTTCTAGTTTATTAAATTCTTTTTAAAATCATATAATATCACAACCAACATTTTTCTTAAATACAACAAAATTGTCATTTTTAGCCATATGATTTTTAATTTTCTTTTAAATGCTAAAATAGCTAAATAAAATATTATATATAATAGACTAGGCCAAAAAAATCACCTATTTTTTTTTGAAAAGTATATCGAAAATATGGTTTGGGGTGACAAAAAAAAATATTGTGAAAGTTTGAGTCCATAATATTAATATTAAGAGGTCTATCATCGCAATTTTAATTTTTTTTCCTCGGCATTTTAGGCTCAGAACTCCCAAACCATTGAGTTTAACAAAATTGACTTAAAAATATTTTTTTAAGAAAATTAAATGCTCTACAAAAAAGGTGTAAGTGAAATTTTCCGTCAGATGAACCGTTTCCTTAAAATCATGCCTTAAAAATTGGTAGTTTGATCTTTTAAATTGAAATTTTGTAATTCATGTAAAAATCAGTATCCATAAAAAACCGATAAATATTCTTATGGGAAATCAAATGCTTTACAAAAAAAGCCTCTTAACATTTTTGGCTAAATTCACTCAATCAAAAGTTATTCAAGGTTAAAATTTCGTTTTGACTTCAAATTTAACCTTGAATAACTTTTGATAGAGTGAATTTAGCCAAAAATGATAAAAGATTTTTTTTGTAGAGCATTTGATTTCCCATAAGAATATTTATCGTTTTTTTTCAGGGTACTGATTTTTACTTGAATTACAAAATTCCAAAGTTAAAAGATCAAATTGTAAAACTATACCAATTTTTAAGGCATGATTGTAAGAAAAGGGTTCATCTAACGGGAATTTCCAATCAAACCTTTTTTGTAGAGCATTCAATTTTCTTCAAAAAATATTTCCAAGTCAATTTTGTTAAACTCAATGATTTGGGAGTTCTGAGACAAAAACTCGCTCAGGAAAAAAAATCTAAAATTGTGATGATAGACCTCTTAATATTAATATTATGGACTCAAACTTTCACCATATTTTTTTTTGTAACCCCAAACAATATTTTCGATACTTTCCAAAAAAAAAATAGTCGATTTTTTTGGCCCAGTCTAATATATAATAAGATTTTTGAGTATTAAGATCCACATTACAATTATTGTTAGTTATTAACTACAGTTAAAAAAATTAAAAGTGGTGAAGTTGCTACTTATATATTTTACCTCACTTTAATTTTATTTAAAAAAACTCGTCAAGCGATTTGGCTTATAACTAGTCAATGTAACTTATTTTTACAAAAGAACTGATATTGATTTATATTTTTGTTAAAAAGAATTATTTATTCGTTTATTTTTTAATTACAGTGTACAGTTGTTTTTATTTAATTACAGAAATTCATTTGCATACTTTTTCTCCCAAAATTAAAAAAAACCTCCTAAATTCCTAAATAAAATTTGTAATTTAGCCGAATAAATAATAAATAATGCAATCGTAATTTTTTTAATGGTAATTTAGTTTAAATACATTTATCATTAAAAAAAATTGTAATGAGAAATATTTTCATTGGACATTAAAAAATTAATGAGTAATGTCAAACAATATATTACTCATTAAAAAATGAGTAATGAGAGACTGTATATTACACATTAAAAAAAATGTGAAGAATGATCAGGGGAAGGGTTGATAAGGTAATTTTTTATATGGGGCATTTTACACCAAGTCTGACAGTTTAAAAAATGTTCATTTTCGATTTATTTTATTTTTCGATATTTTTAAGTAACAATCTCTTTCTGGTAAAGTTTGATATTTTTTTGATAACTCGTTCAAAATATATCAAATTTTTAAAACAATCGCGTTTTTTTGCTGCTAATTTTGAGTTTTAAAATTTTAATTTTCAAACTGTTTGTATTGTTTGATTTCCTTGCAAAAATTTTACGTTAAACTTCTACCCACTCAAGAAATTTTAAGCCGGGGTTTATAGTGGGATTATGATAATTAGGTGAGAAGGCGACCTGAACTCAAATAATTATTAAATCCGCGATGGTATGAACGAATAATTAATTTTGAACGTCTGTTACTGGTAAAAAAACAATTCAAAACTAAAAATTGAAAAAATGTGTCATGCAACAAAAATATCTTCTCTGCCCACTAAAAATTTCTTATTAAAAATTTAAAAAATGTCAGTACATTACTCATTAACATACAAAATTGTAATTGAAAATTTCAAAATACTAATTACAAATAAAAAATAAGTAATGTTAAAAAGAATACATTACTTATTGGAAAAAATGTAATGAGTAATTAACTTAATTGTCATTAAAAACGAAGTAATGCATAATGAAAATAAACATTACTGGTTATTTTAATAATGTGTATTGAAACCTTAATGCATTATTTGCAACTCTGCATCTTAGTACATACAAGTGACATACTAAGTTAACTTAGTAATTTGATGTAAAAACATAAATGGATTTTTTTAACACTGTAAAGTTGCCAAACCTTAAACTCTCTGTGAAACCGTCATGTAAATACACTAAAAATCGCGACGAAGCCACTTCCCCCCCACAATAATCTCTCGATGTCTCTTTAGATGATGTTGTTTACAACCAGACCTGCAACGCCGCTTCTACATTGGACAAGCGCCGCCCCGATTTGAGGGACGAATTGGGCTACATCGCTCCTCCCAACAGAAAATTACCACCTGTTCCTGGATCTAATTACAATACTTGTGATAGAATCAAGCGAGGTACCGTCTTAAGTAAGATCATCCGCTGCTTCTTATTAAATGCATGCCCTTATTATTTATTAGTTACTTTATTAGGTCAAATGCAACGACGCTCTATTTACCTGTATTAGTGGATGTGGGGAATTTAATGGTTGATTATTAAAACGATGACGAAATATATGCAAGAGTAATTGACTTTTTTGCATACTTGCAAGTAACAAATTATAGTTTTTGCGTATAAAAAAGTTAAGATTCATAATTAAATTTAAAAAAGTGATTGTACAAGAATTATTAAAAATCTTTTTATTTTGTTAATAAATTTTTTATAAAAAAACGACTTTTTGGACTTAAAAGCTAACTTTTCATATGAAAAATGCGTTTTTGTCATAAGATATTAAGTATTTTACAAAATATAATTATTTTCATTTTTAATTGAGTTTTAAAGATATTTTGAAGAGAAAACACAAATTAACGATAAAATTAAAAAAAATCGTAAAAAATTATGAAAAATCCTTTTTTTTTTCAGAAAAAAACCGACTTTTTGGCTTTAAAACTACCTTTGAAATGTCAAATAATTGTATTTTGTAAAATACTCGATATCTTCTGACAAAAACGCATTTTTGAAATATAAAACTGATTAAATATGAAAAGAATTGCGTTTAAAACCGATTTTTAGGGCGAGAAACACATTTTTACGATAAAAATTAAAAATTAAAAGTAAAAAAGTCATGGTGGGTTTTAATATATTTTATAAAATACTTGATATCTTTTGACAAAAACGCATTTTTGAACTATAAAACTGATTCTTTATTAATAGAAACCCTTTTTAAGACTAGAAAACACATTTTTACAATAAAATTAAAATGAAAAAAGTTGTAAAAAATTATTAAAAATTCTTTTATTATGTTATAATTTTTCACAAAAAACACTTTTTGGACTTAAAACTCACTTTTGGAATGAAAAATAATTATATTTTGTAAAATACTCGAAATCTTCTAAAAACGCATTTTTAATCTCTAAAACTGATTCCATATGGTAGAATCGCGTTAAAAACGCATTTTAAGACGAAAAAGCACAAATTTACTATAAAATTGAAATTAAAAAAGTTACGGTAAAAATATTATTAAAAATTCTTTCATAATGTTGAAAATAAAAAATAATTATATTTTGTAAAATAATCGAATTCTTCTAAAAAAACGCATAATATAATCACGTAAAAAACGCAAGGGGACAAGGAAACACAATTTTATTATATAATTATAAATAAAAAGGTTAGGTCAGAAAGAGTATTACATATCCCCCCTATTATATTATTTTATAAAATTCATATTTTTCACAAAAAATGACTATAACAAAGTTTGTTATAGTATTTAATAGTCAATATTTTCTCATAACATTTTTGAACTAGAAAACGGGTTTTATTAATAAAATCCTTTAAAAACGCGTAAAAAGAATGCGTTTATATCTTTTGCCATTTTAATAATAAACCGCTAAACAAACATTATTTTTAAAAATATGTTCAAAAACTATAAACTTTAAAATTTAAAGGAATAAAACATTAATTAAAATATCGTTTTAAGAATTAACCTATGACCTATTAAATATATGTTCCTTATCATTTCTGGCCATGCTTTTGTCACTAAAAAGCAAAAATTTGGATATAATCACTTATACACATTTTAAATTATATATTTATTATTATTAGTTAAATTTGTTATTCGTTTAATTTATTTATAAACATTTATTTAAACATTATTATTCACATTTTATTTGATCGTTTGATCATCTTTTTACTTTAACCAAAGAAAAGCTTGGCTCTGCTGTGGCAGAAACATTAACAAACCCCGAGTAAACTTGCATGCTCAACCCCGATTGCAACTGATGTAACAGAGGAGAGGTGGAATTTGTCGCTTGCGATTTTTTTGTCATTATTACCTGTAATTGTACATGTAGGAGCACATTACCGTTCCCACTCGACCTGGGACCCCAGAAGGAACTTGTACGAGGAGCTGAGAAGTAGAAGGGGCTCAAACGAGACCGTACACACTCACAGAGGTAAACTATGCATAAGCAAACGAAAAGTAAAAACTGAATGGTTTGATGCACTTGTGCGCAAAAACGTCGGCAGATTTTTAACGGTTTTTGCGCATACGTGAGCTTGTGTGCTTTGTAAGGTACAAAGCGTGATTTCAATTCTTTTAGATTTGTCAACTCTGTCTACTAACAAAATCAACAGGTTTGGTAGCGTTAAGGTGTGGTCTTTTTGGTATTTGGGTTCTTTTTAGGCACGGTCGAAATGTATTTTGTTGGGAACGTGGAAAACTCTACCAACAAAGTTTTTATAGTACCTACATAGATAATTGAATTTAAACCGAGTTTGCGGAGATATTTTGAACCGGTTCAGAACCATTTTAAATGCGTATAGCAACTGGGCAGGTTAATAGATAATCTAAAACCAGGATATGCGCATTTTAAAATTTGGGTTTAACAATGTAAAATGTGCATGAGAAATGCTTCAGAACTGCTTTAAAATTGATACACAAACAAAACAAATCATAACTATTTATTTCGTATCACAAAATAAATGGCATAAATATCAACTATAACTATTTTTTTTTATAGTGCAACAGGTAATTTTTCGAAACAGTAATATTATTATTATTTTATTAGGAATTTTACTAAATTAAATGGTGCAAAAATATTTTTTTTAGTGTAAAATGTATTGTACAAGGTGTACCTGACCGAAATAATGCAATATAACTAAATTTACTTCTAAACAAAAGTTGATAATAACCAATATACAGGGTATCAAAGTTAAAAGTTCGTTTTCTGTTTTATTAAACAACTTTGGAAAAAATTAACCTTTTTGCACAAAATATGATTTTTGTGGGATTTTAGTCCGGGAAAATTAAATTTCTTAAAAAAATTAATGTAGGTTGTAGAGTGCGCTGTCTGCGACACTTTGCATTCGTTTAAATGTTCACATATTTTTTGCCTATTAGTGTACTCACGGTTTTAATAAAAATATTACTTTTTTACGTTTATTATTACATAGGTATATTAAGACGAACCGTATTATTAACTTTTGATAGAAGTAAAGTTATATCGCATTATTTTGGTCTCAGGAATATGTGGTATAATTTTGTACAGGCATTTCAGGGACACCATGTATAATACACATTATGTCCCCGGATTTAGTAACAAATAGAATAACAAAATATTTTTGATTCCTCAGAAAACAGTACTTTTTGATTGCTTGTTTTAAAACCACTAGTATCTTTAAAAATAACTTAATCTGGGGACATACTGTTTAATAAATGTTGAAGTATACTAAAAACTTATCGCTATCCTTGTCTGTCTCAGTGTGTACTTTTTAAAATCATTTCACTGATTTTAATAAAAAATATATAACAATCTTATAAAGTTGTTATTTTGTAAATATAACTTATTTTTTGAGATAGAGATAAATAGAGATTTAAACTTTATAACGTAGGATCTTGGTTGAGTTTTCCAAAAATCAAAATTAAAATCCAAAAACAATTAAACGAATTTGATATACAGAGTGTGACAAAAGATATGGATTGCAGATTTATCGTTTTTCTATCTGAGTCTCCCTTAATTGGTAATTAATTAAATTAGAGGCACGCTTTAGCAGAGTGAGAAAGGAGAACTGCTGGTATGCATGGGATTTAATTAATAACTGGTAAAGAGTGCCAAATGCTAAAGGACTTTTTGTCTTAGAATCCCATCCCTTATCCACCCTTTTTCTGCTATCCACGATTTTTCGGACACTTTGTATGTAATAAAATATAAGTTGACAAAATTTCTAAACAATTGGTAGTTAAATAAATGTTTTGCAGATGTTTCCGAACTTTTTTACTTACTTATTTTTTACAAATTATATAATTTACATTTTATTTCTTTTAATTCAAAACAATTTTATTTTTTTAAGTTGGGAAACACTGCACAAAAAGCTTGGCGTTGCTAATATGTCCCAAAACAAAATGCATTTACCTTTAAATAACTTTTGTGATTGTTTACTAACAGTAGGTACTAAGAAAACAACTAAAAAAATAAGTAAGTTTGCTATTGTGCCTCCTACACGCCTACTGTATGCTTATCGGCTTTGCTTTTTATTTATCTGCACGCATGTCCGCAAAACCACGCCATTGTAAAAATCAACCATCAACGAAATTCATTTTTATCACCGCGGATTTTTCGATTGTCGCGTTTGTAGGCATGGACGACGAAATCTGCCCGTACGCGACCTTCCATCTATTGGGCTTCCGCGAAGAAATGGACCCCACTAAGGCCATGCAGTTCCAGACCTTCCCCCACCCGCATTCAGGCACCATCGGACCCTCTGGCATGAATACTCCGCATCAGGTGCATTCCCGATCCGGCTCTCAGTCCATGCCCAGACAGAATAGACGCTACGACAGAGTTGGATCAGCAGGTATGGTTTTGCTATTAATGGGGTAGTTAAATTTTTTCTGACCTATACTTTTTATGGTTTTATTCAAGGCGTTTTGTAATATTTAACATTTCTGTGAAATCAGAATTTCAATTGAGTTTACCGTTTTCGAGATATTTACAAAAAATATAAATTTTTATGACGTCACAAACCTCGCCATGTGACCAACATTCTAAGATTTCTATTGGTTGAAAATTACCCTGTTGTCAAGTTGTCTTGTTAATGATTTCATTCGGTTATGTCAGAAAATACCCGAAGAGGTTATGTACAAATACTGTCACTGTCAGTTGAGTGAAAGATGGTCACCATATTCATTAAGTACCTATCTTCCTTATTACGAGGTATCATATTACTGTTTGATATTTTAGAGTCCAAGATATATCTAAAAGAATATAAAGAACTAGGCATTATACTAATGAAATGCATTTACGACAAAATATGATTATAATTATAGGTACTTACTTTATTTGTTTAAAAGCTCCAATGTTCAATGTAACCAACCATTCCACAAGATTCCTCTGCTTTGGAGTCCGTTATTAATAAATCACTTATCTAATATCAATTACAAATAACATAACAATAACATTGATTTTCAATAATCTAAATTAAAAAAAAAACATAAGCCGAAAAAAAGAAACGTCAAAAAATCAATTCTTCTTCTTCTTCTCAACTAAAATTATAGATAAAGTGGTTTTAAAACTAAAATATTATAACGTGGCGCCATCTATCGTAAGAGTCTTAAACTAAACTCACTGGCAACCATAGAAAAAGCTGGCAACGTTGTCAATAGCCTAGTGACGTAATTAGGAGATTTTTTTTGTAAATATCTCGAAAACGGTAAACTCAATTGAAATTCCGATTTCACAGAAATGTTTAAAATTACAAAACGCCTTGAATAAAACCATAAAAACCCCATTGTTGTTATGAGAGGTTGGGTCGTAAAAACAATAGAAAAAGTAGTAAATATAAATGATAATTTAAGTATAGCTTTTACAGGATTATTAAGGTATATTTAATTGTAATATTAGACTAAGATCACACTTAGTGCCGGCTTTAGCAAAGAGGGTAGATAGAAATTGACGACCCAAGCAACAATAAAAGTATTCGTTACGTATATGGGACTATTGAAGAAACTTTAGAGTGTTTTGCGACAGTCGCCGGTCTCTTTATATTACTCTTTCATTACTAAGTTACGACTAAAGTGGGGAACAATTATTGAGTTCCAAAAAGGTAACAAATATGTCACTAGCTATAAACCCTGCTACTATTTGAAACGTAGCTGCTACGTTACTAGAACGTTTCAATATCGTTGCTAGAGCGTTATAATTACTTTTATTTATTTGTTTTTACTTCTATATTAACTGTCTTACTTATATTAGATTATACTATCCCTCCTTTTTTAAATGGAACCACTACGGACTTGGCTTTTCAATGTCGTCGTTTATTAAATATGTACTGATAGTTTATAACTTCCAGAATATAATGTTTAGGCAGGTAAATTTATAAATCCTTTAAATTTTACTGTTGAACTTATGAACTTAGTTTTTGTAAAATAAATGCGCTTCATCAATATTTAAGTATAAACAAATTATTTATTTAATAATGTTTATAAATTAAAAAATTTTAATTTATATTATTAATTTTTTATTTAATTATTAATACCGTCTATTACCAAAAAAAATTACTTATTTATTAAAAAATAAACAACCATTTACAAACAATTAATATAATTTATTATTTACATTACCACATGGTACTGTACAGTAAAAAATGGCTGATAAGAAGCATTTTCCTTTGAAGTAGTTTTCGCTACTTTAAAGTTTTTTCCATCTTAATTTTCTTTACGGTAGTTTTGGTTAGTACCATAAACGTTCCAAATACTAAAATAATAACTTTTAAGTTATTAACTTTTTAGTTTTTAACTCATGTTCCAGTTTAGAGATTTTAACTTGCAAAAGGATTACAAAGTAAAAATAATTATAATGTAATCTTTAGGTAGCAACCAAAAGTAACTGCTACAAATTAAATTTACTTGAAAGTTGTTAAAGTTGCAAAGTCTTCTAGAGGCAACCAAGTTTTACTTAAATGTTGATTACTTTATAGTAACCATTTAAGGAAAGAATTGCTATTTAAAAGTTAGAATTACTTTTAAGTAAAAATTAAAGTATCACCACTTTGGTAATGGTTTTTGAAACCAAAAACGCTGCTTGGGGACATGGATAGTAGGGTGGAGACTCCACCGTGGAGTAAACAACCTGATGGTAACCCTTTTATATAAGCTGAACAAAATACATTATGGTAAAAATTTAATACGCCTATATTCGAAAAAGTGATGAAATAGTATCACAATTAACGAAAAAAAAAATGATTTTGATTGGACAAAGTTTGGAGGGTCCTCTTTAAAGTGCAAATTTTATCTTCTGAATTTTAAAAAGGTGACGGAACCTGGCGGAATGATCAATATAATTTTTTTTCCGTTAGTTGGGGTAATAGGACACCACTTTTCCAAATATACGCATATTAAATTTTTACTATCAAGTGTTTTGCTCATCTAATATATGCATATTAAATGCTTACCATAATGTATTTTACTCCACCCTAATGGACTGTCCCTAAAGCTAAAGCCGGTACTGACTAAATCATACATCATCAGTTTAATTTACCGTTTTACAACAAAAAAAAAAACAATTTTTTTCGCCTTCCTTCAAAACGCACTACTCTCTATCTCGCCGATTTTTATTTGAATCATCCATCACTAATTCGAAACCTTGAAGGTTACACGTTGCCATCAGGCAATGGTTCCATTTACTCGCCCGGACCCGAGTACGACGATCCGGCAAACTGCGCGCCGGAAGACGAGCAGTACGGATCGCAATATGGCGGATACGGAGCACCCTACGATCAATACGGAAGCCGGGGTTCAATTGGACGCAGGTAAGGAGTTGTTAGCTTTGTTTGCGTGATAATTTATTTATTTAAAAAAAATATTAAATATACTACATATTAATAATGCAAAACATTGCATAGTATAATAAAGGTACACTAAATTTAATTAAGCAACACAGCAGCACAGTTGTTGAAGATCCCAAAAAACACCGACAAGTCAAGTAAAAAGGGTTTTCTGAGGTCGCTGATTACAATTCTCAGGTTCAATTATCAAAAAATTAATCAGATTTTGTCTAAATTATATGCACGAGGGTTTTTAAGGTCGTTGATTACGAATGTGAATTACAATGATTAAAAAAAAGGAAACAAAATGGCCTACATTTTGAAGAAAAACTAATCGAATTTTATCGAAATCATATGTGGAATAGTTTTTGTGGTCGCTGATTACCAGGGACAATCATCGTAAATGATTATACAAATTTAACATTTTTTCAATAATATATTTTATCTCCACGCGGTCTATAATTTAAACTTTATTGTTGTCAACATTCGATAAAGAAATAACTTTTTATGGCCTAGGCCGATAAAAAATTTTATGAGGCAAGTAATTAGTTCGATTTTTTCTCGCTAGGGGTATTGTTTTGAAAAATTAATCCTTTTCTAAGAAATTAACGTACTAAACTGGTTTAATTTATTTATAATAAGCACTAATTTGTTTGTTTTACTGTTAATGTTTATTATTTTTCATTAAATTATTGTAAAATTAAATATGAATAATAAAACAAAAAGTTAGGTTAGGACATTACAATTTGACGTTTCTGTGGATTTCACTGATGTGTTTTCTTTTTCTACGATTTAAATTATCTTTAAGTTTTAATTTGCTTTAAGTTTTCAGTGAAATTAAATGTTAAACACAGCGTAAACATTCCAAACTACCTATTTTTTTAATAAAAATGCAAACAAATTGAAATTAGATACCTATTTATTAAACAATTAATTGAATTCAATGTAATAGCAAGAGGGTAAGTAAACCATTTTCTAAAAAAAATCCATTTCTACTTAAATCATGTAGCTAGGTATTGTCAAACTATTGCTGCTTCTAAAAGGAATAATAATTATTGTACATTTAATGTAATCTTTAGCTAATAAATAAATGACATTCTAAAAAAGTGAGGTTAGACCGCTTTCATGTTGAATTAAATTGACCTATATAAAGTGCTTTGAAGATAAAATGTTGTATGCCATTCGGCCAAGAAGTGTCTTTTTGTGCTTCGCTCAATTGTAGGCCTCCGCTACGCGTCGGCCTTCAAACTTTGAGCTTAGCACAAAAAGCCTTACTTCTTAACCTAATGACATAAATAACTATTTCATGGTGATTGTACAAATTTTCAAACAAGTACATAAAATAACTAGGTTTAGAGGAGCGTTCGCGCAGGAAAGTCAGTCAAAAATTAAAAAAAAAAACAAATTAAATATTTAACAAAACGGTTGAAATTTTAGATAAAATGTTCAAAATTAATCAAAACTATGTTACATGGGTTTTTGTGAGGTCGCTCATAACAAATCCCAGGTTCAATTTTCAAAAACAAAATGGCCGACATTTTAAAATAAAAAGGATAAGGTTTTGTCTATACAGGGTGTCCTAAAATTAGTGCACCATACTTTAACAGCAGATTCTACATGCAAAAATAAGAAAAAAAGTCCCTATAAACATAGGTCAAGAATTGCCTCTTAAGGGAGCTACAGCCCCCAAAAGGAAAGCCCCTGAAGAAGGTTTTTATTTAATATCTCCAAAACCGTTAAAGATAGAAAAGTGAAATTTAGGGAATTAATTAAACTTTTTATGACCAATAAGACGTAACAATAACAATTTAAAAAATTTCATGAGGTTTGGGTCAGATTGATAGGAAGTGGGGTTAAAACCACCTTAACTTTTTTGTACGTATCTTGTACCAGAATTTGATGTCAGATTATGAAATTTTGGAGTTTTGCACATAAAAAGGTGATCTTGTTGAACTTCGTTAACATACACCGTTTTCGCTTAAAATCGATTTGAAAATTATTTTACATGGCATAAAAATTCACAATTAAATCACAATAATAGAAATGGACTCGTGTGGTCCTTGGAATACGACTGCCATGTTTAGGAAAAAATAGAATAATTCAAGACAGGTGACAGTTTCATGTAGTAAGTGACAGGGTGTTTCTACTTTTTTATAAATATTAGATAAAAACCATATTCAGGGGCTCCCTTTTCAGGGGCTGTAGCTCCCTTAGGAGGCATTTCTCGATCTATATTTATAGAGACTTTTTTCTTATTTTTGCACGTGGAATCTGCTGTTAAAGTATGGTGCATTAATTTCGGAACACCCTGTATAATATGTACGAGGGTTTTTAAGGTCCCTGATTACGAATATGAATTAAAATGTTTAAAAAACAAAATAGCGTATACAAAATGGCCGACATTTTGAAGAAAAAGTGATCGGATTTTGTCGAAGTCATATGTGAAATAGTTTTTTTTTTAATTTATTTATTACACCTTAAAAGAATACAAGATTCCATATCAGGTACATCATGTAGATTCCATATCAGGTACATTGTAGGTTATATTAAATATTTATAATTAAGAGTTACAATTCAAAATATCACAGTAGTATCACAATTTTACTTTTATATTTACATATTATTTCTTATTGTATAATGTTCTTGAGCCATATAGGTACATTTTTCTTTTGTAAGTTTTCTTGGTTTTTGACTTGTTTTGGGTTAAACCATTTGAGGACAGTCTGAGTAACTCTTTTTCTTCCAAGTACAATTAGATAAAATATTTAGGTTTAGAAAAGCGTTCGCGCAAGAAAGTCATTTCAGATTTAAAATGGTTGAAATTGTTAAAATTAATGAAAATTATGTATACAAGGGTTTTTCTTCTTTTTTTTTATTGGAGATAATATCCAAATAGATACAAGAACTTTAACATATATGATTTATATATTAACAGGAATAAATGTTTAATGTTTTAAATATCAGCAATAAAGAGTAACAAATAGTATAAATAATATAAATAACAGCAATAAACTGGAATAAAATGTCCATTAGATTAGATTGTTTTGTCTTTAAAGAATTTTTTTAATTGTTTTTTAAAACTTATGTAGTTCTTTGTATTCTTGATCTCTTCTGGAATATCATTATAGAGTCTGGCACCTTCAGTCAATATTCGTTTTTGTCCTAATTTGGTCTTTGAACTTGGTATGTTGATTTTGTCATTGTTTCTCGTCATGTATCCATGTACTTCAATTCTTATGATTATATTTAAGTCTTCATCACAGTATTCTTTTTTCAATATTTTTTTTATTAGGTTTATTGTATACCTATATAAATATATATATATTAGGGTGTGCCAAAAAAACTCGATATTTTTTTTTGCTTGCTCTCCACCCAAAATATCGTAGAATATGTCCGAACAAATATTCTGTTAAAAGCGGAGCTTATAATTTCAATTTTAAGAGGTCCTCCATCGAATCTGAAGTTTTGCCGCTTAAATAACACAGAAAACTGACTTTTTTACCTTATTTATTCTTGCAACCTAGGAAGAATTTTTTTTTTCATAAAATCCATGACTAATTCTTACAAAGCATTAAATTTGGACAAAAAAATCTTATTAAGCCGAATTTCTATTTTCATTATTTGATTTTTTACAGAGCTTTAAATTTAAAGTTAATAATACAAAAATGATGACTTTATACGTCTGTAACTTTTAGAATATTGACGATACAAAAAATTCGCTTTAAACTTTTTTGTGGTCCATCAGACAAGCTAAAAAATTGCCATTTGACTTTTTCGTCTAACTTCAATAGTTTAGCTGAAAAAGGCAAAAAACGTAAAATTTTAAATTTAAAGCTCTGTAAAAAATCAAATAATGAAAATAGAAATTTGGCTTAATAAGATTTTTTCATCCAAATTTAATGCTTTGTAAGATTTGGTCATGGATTTTATGAAAAAAAAATTTCTTCCTAGGTTGCAAGAATAAATAAGGTAAAAAAGTCAGTTTTCTGTGTTATTTAAGCGGCAAAACTTCAGATTCGATGGAGGACCTCTTAAAATTGAAATTATGAGGTCCGCTTTTAACAGGATATTTTTTCGGACATATTCTACGATATTTTGGGTGGAGAGCAAGAAAAAAAAATGTCGACTTTTTTTTGGCACACCCTAATATATATATTAGGGTGTTTCATTTTTAGGCGATATTTTTTTTCTTTCTGTCCTACCTAAAAATCTGATAATTTATATATAAAAAAATATATTTCTGTTTAAAAAAAAATTCTAAGTAAATTAGAGGCTTCACTCTTTCAAAAATTCGATTTCCCATATAAATTACACGGGAAAAAGTTTTTTTCGGCTTCAACTCAATTTTTTAGCGTTTCAAAATTTTTTTTGGAAAAAATGAGTATGCAGCTTTTGTAGGGAATCAAATTTGCTACAAAAAAGTTCCCTTGAGCAAACGCTTTCCGACCAACAGTTTTTGAGTTGTAGAGCTGGAAAGGTAAATGTTAATGTTAATTAACAACAAATTTCCTTTAAATTGAAATTTATTGATAGGTAAAAATTATGAATTCTAATTCTATTTTATGCCACGGAGGCGATGCATAATACCATCTCTTTTATCACGTATAATCGAGGCTACCATGTGGTCATCCAATCTTTTTTTATAATTATTTTTATTTATTCTTGGCCATTTCTGTTGAAACTTGAATATTGGTACATTTGGGCCTGAAGTTGTTGGCCAGTATATTTGGAAAATACAACGTAAAACCAGCTTACAAATATGAGGCCGGCAAACTTTTTCCAATTTTGTTCTTTAAAAGTTTGCATACGCCTTTTATTTCAATTTAAAGGAAATTTGTTAATTAACATTAACATTTACCTTTCCAGCTCTACAACTCAAAAACTGTTGGTCGGAAAGCGTTTGCTCAAGGGAACTTTTTTGTAGCAAATTTGATTCCCTACAAAAGCTGCATACTCATTTTTTCCAAAAAAAATTTTGAAACGCCAAAAAATTGAGTTGAAGCTGAAAAAAACTTTTTCCCGTGTAATTTATATGGAAAATCGAATTTTTGAAAGAGTGAATTTTTTTTCCAACGGAAATTTATTTTTTTATATATAAATTATCAGATTTTTAGGTAGGACAGAAAGAAAAAAAATATTGCCTAAAAATGAAACACCCTAATATATATATAGAAGAAAAAAATTACCTGGGTCACAGGTAACAAAACTGAAATAAGCACAATTCAAAGAAAACCAAACAAACTATTGAATACTTTAAATTTTAGATTTTTTTAGATTATTTAAAGTATCCAATAGTTTGTTTTGTTTTCTTTGAATTGTGCTTATTTCAGTTTTGTTACCTGTGACCCAGGTATTTAATTTTTTTCTTCTATAATTTTTTCTGAATTTATGGTGATTCAAATGTTGTAATTTTTGGTTTTATTTTTAAAAGAGCCGTGTCATCATCATAGGCCATCATTTTTCCAAAGAAATGATAAAACTGAAGATCATTTATATATAATAAATATAGATAAGGACCCAAAATGCAACCCTGTGGCACTCCATAGTATATACTCTCTTGGTCACTGACTTCATCTCCTACTCTTGTATATTGTTTTCTTCCAGTTAAGTAAGATTTAAAGATATCAACTGCTTTCAGTCTCATTTGTTGTAGCTTTTTTACAAGTATGTGCGGATCTACCGTGTCAAAAGCCTTTCGCTTCTGATGTCGCTGATAACAAATCTAAGGTTCAATTTTCAAAAACAAAATGGCCTACAATCAGATTTTGTCTAAATCATGTGTACGAGGTTTTTAAGGTCGCTGATTACGAATGTGAATTACAATGTTTATAAAACAAAATATCGGATTCAACATGGCCGACATTTTGAAGAAAAACTGATCGGAAGTCGAAATAGTTTTTGTGGTCGCTGATTACCAGGGCCGAGACTTTCCTTTATACCTAGATATTGTATACTCTCTACTAAAATTTATACAATCATCATAAATCAGCATAATTGTACGAATTTTCAAACAAGTATGATTGTCTGGGATGAAAACTCTTTCGATCACTTTTGGTTCAGTTATTTTAAAATAAAACATTTCTTAATATTATATTAAAATTATTTATGTACTTGTTTGACTTACCTCCATCAAGCCGAATCAGAAAACAACACTCGAGTGAAAAATTACGTCCTCTTACTGTTTTGAAAATATTTTGAAGAGTGACTGTGTCGTAATTGCTGCTTTGACAGCTTCTTATTTCACACGTGGTATAAACTTGAGTAAGATCGGTAACTCGGTTTCTTATCGATACTTCAAATACTGACATTCGATTTGTTTTTATCTTGTCCGCGGTTTTGGGATTTTCAACCAATGAGGCGGAGGTTTACTGTCCTTAAAATAAAATTTGTACGTACGTACTAGGTCTATGGGATCTCTAAGACTACAGCCAACCAGCAGCAGCCCTGAGCCGCCTCCGCCGCCACCGAGGAACCACGATCCGTCTTTCAATGATTCCAAAGACAGCAACGAGATTTCAGAGGCAGAATGCGATAGAGATCAATTGATCAACAGCCGAACTTACGGTGGTAAGTAAACTTTGACTTGCTTTCAAAAATATTCTGCACCGTGTACGAATAGTTTTTCACACATTACACCTTCGGTTGTCCCATAGAGTTAATCGAAAGATTTTTGGTTAAAAATTGCAAAAAATTTATAGATTTTATTAAATAAATATTTAACAAATCATAGTTGCACAATAATTTACAAAATCAAAATTTTAATCATTATCTGTTTTCAGAAAATGAACAGGGTAAGTGAGTGAGTTGTTTGCGTTTGATTTTTCCGATTAGACGGTTTTCTAGGTTAGATTCTACGCAACTCATCTATCGTATTGTATAAAAAAATAAATAATCATAATCATAACTCACACATCTTTCGATAATTGTTTATTTGCATGTCGACAATTATTTTTTTTTTCACTGTGTTTTATGTGTTTAACTGCATGCCATGTAATTAACTACCTTTTCGTTTTTTACTAGTGTGATTAGCAAATAGTGTTTGCGCAGCAAAACGGTATAATTTTGACTTACTGCGCAGTAACAATTTACTACTCATATTAGTAGTCGCCCAGTCACTTTAGGGTTTTAAATATAGTTCTGCGAAATTCAGTACATGATTTTTAACTACAATGGGGTAGTTAAATTTTTTCTGACCTATACTTTTTATGGTTTTATTCAAGGCGTTTTGTAATATTAAACATTTCTGTGAAATCAGAATTTCAATTGAGTTTACCATTTTCGAGATATTTACAAAAAATATAATTTTTTATGACGTCACAAACCTCGCCATGTGACCAACATTCTAAGATTTCTATTGGTTGAAAATTACCCTGTTGTCAAGTTGTCTTGTTAACGATTTCATTCGGTTATGTCAGAAAATACCCGAAGAGGTTATGTTCAAATACTGTCACTGTCAGTTGAGTGAAAGATGGTCACCAAATTCATTAAGTACCTATCTTCCTTATTACGAGGTATCATATTACTGTTTGATATTTTAGAGTCCAAGATATATCTAAAAGAATATAAAGAACTAGGCATTATACTAATGAAATGCATTTACGACAAAATATGATTATAATTATAGGTACTTACTTTATTTGTTTAAAAGCTCCAATGTTCAATATGACCAACCATTCCACAAGATTCCTCTGCTTTGGAGTCCGTTATTAATAAATCACTTATCTAATATCAATTACAAATAACATAACAATAACATTAATTTTCAATAATCTAAATTTAAAAAAAAACAGCCCGAAAAAAAAACGTCAAAAAATCAATTCTTCTTCTTCTTCTTAACTAAAATTATAGATCAAGTGGTTTTAAAACTAAAATATTATAACGTGGCGCCATCTATCGTAAGAATCTTAAACTAAACACACTGGCAACCATAGAAAAAGCTGGCAACGTTGTCAATAGCCTAGTGACGTAATTAGGAGATTTTTTTTTGTAAATATCTCGAAAACGGTAAACTCAATTGAAATTCCGATTTCACAGAAATGTTTAAAATTACAAAACGCCTTGAATAAAACCATAAAAAGTATAGGTCAGAAAAAAATTAACTACCCCATTTTTGACGCCA
This sequence comes from Brassicogethes aeneus, assembly GCA_921294245.1. Classification (NCBI taxonomy): domain Eukaryota; kingdom Metazoa; phylum Arthropoda; class Insecta; order Coleoptera; family Nitidulidae; genus Brassicogethes; species Brassicogethes aeneus. Next base: position 52,461,562 of record OV121135.1, read on the forward strand.
CAAAGTAGAAACTACAAAAGTAAAATCCAGAGTGACTAGGCTACATCCCAACCATTTTATATCATTTTGATCGTTTTTTTTATTTTAAGCTAGCGATATAAAGTAATAAGTTACCTCTTGGATAATATTTGATTTATTTAGGAGTGAACTTGTGACCGTGTAGTTAAGTGTGGTTTGTTTTCAGTAATGAGAGGTAACTCTAAGGATGGCATGTCCCACGAAGAAATGCGCAAACTGATTGAGAGGTCAGTACACATGTAAAGTGTTTATTAAAAATAATAATTTAATAAGTGTATTGCATTCATTATCAATCCCAGGGATTTCTTTGCAAAAAAATTCACAATATGGTAAATTGTTCAACAATTAACTTTTGCAAAGATATTTCATTAAAGTAACTCTCACAAGTCCATATAAGGTTAATATAATGTGTACATAATGTGTAATGAATTATTAATTTATTTCATGGATTCCTCTCAAACAGGAAACTGTAAGTTTCACTAGTAAATAATACACCGCTTTTTATGTATTAACACTTTGTCACTCCCCATTTTTTGCACTTTTTTGTTTTTGGTTTTTTTGATTTTGTGTGATTTCGCAATGGGATGGATTTTTTTATTTGTGAATGTTGCATTAATAGGTTTAAAAAATATTTTAATTAATTATTGTGTGGTTACTAATTTGGGTTTAATATTAATTAAAATATTTTTAAATACAGTTTTTAAAATCTTTTATATCAAAAAAATACATTTCACTATTTAATTTAAATAACACTAGATTGCCTTTTTAATAAAACATTATTATTTGGTTTTAAAAAATGCTTATGAGAAATTTGTGTAAACTTTGTAATATTATTATACAAGGTGTCGCTGAAATGCCTGTACAAAATGATTCCACATATTCCTGAGACCGAAATAATGCTTAATTTACCTCCATACAAAAGTTAACAATAACCAAAATAACCCTGAATTTTTGTTATTAACTCAAAGTTGAAGGTTGGTTTTCGATTTTATTAAATACTTTTGAAAACAAAACGTTTTTGCACAAAATTTGATATTCGGGTTTTTTTCAGAACGAGAAATTTAAATTACTAAAAAACTGATGTAGGTCTTTTTGCGCCTTAGTCTATTCATGTTTTAATAAAAAAAAAGTGTTGCAACGTACATTATTTTTTTATAAGAAATTTAATTTTCCTGCCATAAAAAATCCCAAAAATCAAATTTTGTACAAAAACATTTATTTTTTAAAGTTATCAACATTTGTATAGAATTAAATTTAGTTTTATTGCATTATTTCGGTCTTAGGGATATCATTTTGTACAGGCATTTTAGGGGCAAATTGTAAAATAAAATAAATCATTTAAACATTTTTGTAATTATTTATTGAAATAATAAAATGTAAAATCAAATTATAATTTAATATATTAGGGTTTTTTGTAAAATCATAATGAAAGAGGTATAATAAAAATACCATTTATTTAAAGAATTTTTATGGACAATTATTAAAAAATCATATTTTTATTAAAAAGGTAAATTGTTTTTTACAATATAAATTATAGCGTTTGTCGAAAAAGAACCAAGCGCCAAAAACTTTTTCTGGGGTAAACAAAATTATTTGCAAAATAACTCATTTTTTATGCTGCTCAAAAAGTTAATAATGATTTGGGAACACTCTCAATCCTTTTGAGAAAAGTTCCAAATGATGATCAATTTTTTGAGCATTATTAAAAATGAGTTATTATACACATAATTTTACTAAGCCCAGAAAAAGTTTTTGGCGCTTGGTTTATTTTCTATAGGCGTTATGCAATTCAGAAATAGAATTTTTTTATTTCTACGCTGTTTATTTTTTCGCAAAATGTTGAAGTTTTGTGAAAAGTTGTTGCCAAATTGAAACAATTTTTACGTATATTTTATAGAAACGAAACAGGGCAAACCTCAACAGCAAACGGGGGACTCACAGCCTACGATACTATGGCAGTGTAACTTGTAAATCGAGACATCGGCGATGAAGAAAGAAGAAGGGACAACTGCCAATCAGGGCACAATTTAGTGATCATAAGCTAGGAAAATTTTACCGCTGCAACTAACCAAAAGTAAACAAAACATGTTACAATGACGCGTATTGATTTGTTTGACGGAGCCGGTGATCACTAAATTTTGTTTACGATTTAATTCCCTCATTTGTACGAAATATTCACGCTAAACCTTCGAGACTGAACTTTTTCAATTTCACAGTAAATTTATTATAAATCGGTAGCACAACTGAACCAAATCGGCCTCGCATTATATGTAACAGGAAATTTGGATTTATTATTTATCATTTTGGATTTTCCGTCCCTACCACTCGATATTGAATTTGACCTGTACATTTTTAGGTGATATTTATTTTTATTAATATGCAGATTAAATTGCGTTCTAAATCCAAATTTCCGACGGTGCGGGGTTAGTAGTTATTCTGTGAATATTTAGTGCAAATATAGTTTAGTTTTTTTAACCAAATATTATATTATTATTATTATTTAAGCTGCTAGTTTTTTTGGGCTGTTTTGAGCCGCTATTACGAAAAGCGTTCACATTTTGCCAAATTTTTCGGGGGTTTTTTGATTTGTACAAGTGGCTCAATGTGTCATGTGATATTTTGTGGTTTGTGAGTGTTGTGTTGGTCGAATTCGTTAAGATGGTCTACAGTCGGTGCCAAAAAATTTACCCATCGTTTTTGGTTCGTTTATTAACACTACTGTAGGCGAAATCGGCATAGTTGCGTTTTGACCGCGCACAGCTTTGACCACTTTGAATGCGTGCGCAACTATGCCGGCATTATTTTCGTTTTCTTTTGTATAGGTAGCCTGTTTATTTTTACCGCTTTATTAAGTTGTTTTTCTTATTTTCGTTTATCAATGATTTCGTTAGGTTAGGACATTTGGCGATTGGTTTAGTTTTTTTAATCGTGTACAAGTATGAAGGTTGTGCGTCGCCATATGTAATTATATAAAATGCTATAGCGATATGAAATAATATTATAGCTTAACAACGGCGCTTAGATAATATTGCATTCATTATATTCGATTAATCAAAACTTGCTGTCGCAAAAAACGGAGAATTCCTTTCTCTGAGCTTAAACTACACTGATTTTAAATTTCTGCAATATTATCTTGTTCCTTTGGCATTGTTTTGACGTAGCTAAGAAATTAGGAACGAAAAGAACTACATTTAGTTGCTATGAAAAGAGTTAAACAAAATTATATCAGTGTTTTTAACTTTAACAGCATGCATGTATATGTAGTGTTTAAACATAATTCCGATCATAATCTAGATATACCTACTAAGATAAAATACATAACCTAATGTGTTTAATTTTATCCGACTTTCATCACACATCGACAATTTATGGACAATGTCACAATGATTGCTTTGATATTTTATCAACGGAATAAAATACAAGTAAAAAACATTGATTTATGAATTGTGGTGAGTGAAGAGTTCATAAATACTCAGCCATAATAGCAGACATTAAAGCGCTTCATTAATAAAATTGTATGTAGTGTTTAAAATATCAGTAGATTAGGTGTATTTTATCAAATTTACCAATTATGGCATTTTAGACAGGGTTTTTTCGTGTGTTTTACCAAAACCTTTATTAATACGTTGATTCTTTTAGCAGGATATTTACTTTTTACAGTTCCTAAAGTAGTTACAGATTATTTGGTAAAATGCATTCAAAAATATTGTTGTTGCAAAGGTACTGAAGGTTTCTGCATAGGTTTTTCAAGATATGTATTATATTATCTTTTCTGCTTTGACCTGTCCTTCCTCCTAATTCCATGCAAACCTTTAGATATCAAATTATTAAAAAGATTCATTGCCATTTTTATTTAACTAGTCATATTGCTTCCTCTCAAACACCATTTAATTGAAAAATGGCAAACAATTTTTTTACATTATATTTTTGTTGTGATAATGGTTTGAAATGCCATTATAAGTGTATTGTAAGTGTGCTATATATTCGGTAGTTCATAAGTATCTATAATATTCTTCAAATATCTAATTAATGTACTCATTATTGAATTTTTTGCAATATATTAATCATATACTAATAATTTAACTGTATACATTTTCTATTCAAATTATTACGTGTTTGTCCTAATTATTTTCTTTGGAATGTGGGTTTGAGCAAAATTGGAGTGTATTTATATACTGGATTGCCATTTTTTATGTCACACACTCTAATTTGTATGTGCTTATATACCAAAGTCATTTTTTTGGTTTAATATACAAATAACTATACCATGTTGTTTTATTTTTCCTAACCTTTCAGGAATACATGTAACAATTAAAAATGGTAAGCTTAAAACATAAAGCATTACATAGTAGTAGTAAGTATACAAGTAAAAGAACAAACAATTAAATCCTTTATAAAACTTAAGGAGCTTAATTTTAAAAGGAATACATCGATATTTTTACCTTTCTAAGATAATTAAAGATTTTTTTCTACTCCCACCTTTAAAACGCCCTTTATCATACATGTTTCCATGACAGTAAGTGACCTTTTAAATAAACATTGACAAGTTGTGGCTTTATGGCGCTTTAGTCACAGGCTGAAGTTAGCAACAGGATTTTAGTCACGGGCTGAAGTTAGTTGACAGTTGTCCAATGTCATACAATCGTTAAAATAAATTGCCTTTCTTGTAAAATAATACTAAATGTGAAAATTATTTTATTATCTCAATACAAAAATACAAAAGTATTAAATAGTTTCTCAACGCCAATATTTGAAAAGTTTATATGAACATTGTACTGACCTTTTAATTTCGCCGGCAGTATATAACTTGAATTCGGGCACGGACTCCAATGTAAAGTGCTCATAAAACATTTTCTTTACTTTCACTGAAAAACTGTCAATTTTCAAGAAATACATTTCGATTTATAATTATAAAATTTGACATTTGACGGTGACACACAGATTCCCCTATTGTTTCATAGATAGCGCTCTATACAAATTTTTGATTTAAACCATTTTAAGATAATAATAAGTATTTGTCGTAGAAAAAGTATAGTATGCACCTCATTTATAAACTTTTCTATACACTCATTAATTTAAGCACTCGCTCGCAAGCTCGCTCGTACCTAAATTAAATTCGTGTATAAAATGGCGTTTATCAAACTTGATACATAATATACTATTAATAACCAAAAAACAAAATGCGTATAATGATTTCAATAAACTACCAAAGTAAAATACTATTTACATAGTTGCATATTACAATTGAGTAATCAGTGTGGTAATTTCGTCGGCAGTAAACTAGATTAAACTTCGGGTGGAGACTTCACAGTGGAGTGCCCATAAAATATTATCTTCACTTTCACTGCAAAAAACTGTTGTTAATTTATTTTAAGGAATACATTTCAATAACATAAAAATTTAACATTTTAACCAGCGCGCCGGTAATAGATTCCCGAGAATGGTTACTCTATTGTTTTATAGATGTCGCTCTTTACAAATATTTAATTTAAATTATTTACAGATAATAATAAAGTATTTGTCGTAGAAAAAGTATAGTATGCAACTCGTTTATAAACTTTTTCAGAAACTCATTTAACTAAACACTCCCCGCTCGTGCCTAATTAAAATTCGTGATCAAAATCAACCTTATTATATAATATACTATTATTGTATATTAATACTCAATTATTTTAAATAAATATTAAGTAATTTATATTTTTTAGTAAGAAGTTGACTAATAAATTTGTCCTAATAAAGCATTCTTAATCCGAAAAAGTTGGGTGGCTACTGAGGCTGGAAATTTTTTACATTGTGGTACTGTAAAAATCTACTAAATATCAATTTAACTTGAGACTGATGGGCTTAAGCTATTTTATATTGGTGAAATAAATATTAAATAATTTATAAACGAAATCGGCTTTTTTTGTTAAAACAAGAAATTCTTGTCTGAACAAAAATTTCGATTTAAATTTTAAATGAAACTGATTTTTTTTTATTTTCTCAAAAAATCAATGGGAAGACAACCCTGGCAAGTATATCCTTCCCCTATAAATTAAACCATAATTTTTAAAACTGAAATATTTTTATAAACCTCTTAAACACTGCACTAATTCAACACAAGCTCTCATTAAATGTTTTTTATATTTGGACGCCTTTCTGCAGAAAGGAACCAACCCACAAAACCAAAAAAATCGAGATATTTAGCCTATGAACTAATTAAGTATGTATAATTTATCTGCAAAATAGGTCATAGCCAAAATGCAAGTGTAGTGAAATCTATTAATCATTGAACCAACCAACATTCAATAATAGTGTGGATTACTAATCCAGAATTAGAATCTGTAGAATATCTGCAAGTGGGTTGGATCTTTTTTGTAAAAAAGCAGGCTGGTAGACCCACTACCAAAGTCTTTAAAGATTTCCTGCTTCTGCAAAATATAAAGTCTTGATGCATTTTTTTGGTAGCTTACAAGATGAGGTGGGGTTGGAAGATGATGTGGACGAATTTCAAATAGAATCAAAATTAATTCATATTACCATTATAATAGTAATATCAGTTGTATTTTGTTTGGAAATAAATAATTGTCGCTTTTCTTTAAATACATACATACATCAGATAGTAGTTTTCATAAATTGCAGAAAGGAACCAACCAACAAAAGCCCATTTTTTTCGTCACCCTTACACATACCTAACATCACAAAATTCACCTGACAAAATTTTTAAATTATATCCCTTATACCTCCGTAAGTCCAAAATTGGCATAAAATTAACAGGTAATTTTAAAATTATTAAAATCTTTGATAGCTTTTTTCTGTTTCATCATGGTGTGGGTTGGTCCCATTCTGCAGAAAGCCGTCCATTTGTCCTGTAAAAAAATGATAGCAACAAAGTACTTACTTGATTACAAATCTGAGCAACTTTTTTCTAAAATCCTAAGGGTTGATAAATGAAACGGACTCTTTTGAAATAATTACTGTCAATTATTATTATTACTTTTATATTACAAATTCCTTAAAAAATATTCTTAACCTAAAATTACCATTTAATAATTACGTATTTATTCCATATTTGGACTTCATCTTATCGATTTCTTCCTGTTTCTTTTCAATATCGGTTTTCTTGAACGCCTTACTGGCTTGATAATACAACACAACTAAGTAACGATTACAAACATTGAACCCTGATAAATGATCGCAGGCATTTTTAGCATCGAAAATATCCTCAAACACCACAAAAGCGGTTCCACGTGTTTCAGGGGTATTTCCCACCCGTATTTGCCTGATTGCTCCGTATTTACCGAATATATCGTACATTTCTTCTGCTGTGATTTTGTAGGGCAAGTTTCTTATGTAGAGAATGCGGTTAATTTCGGGCGGGAGACGAACCTAAAGGATTTAATTTATTAGTTATTGTGTATTAAGGGGCGATTGTTTACTTACATTGGTTTTTCTTTGCATTACTAAAGCCATTTTTGATAAATTTTGTTATTTTTGCGAAGTAAACGAAACACAAACGTCAAAGATGTCGGCTGTCAACAAACAGGGCTACCAACATAATTGTTACCAACTTAAAGAAATTAAAAACAAGCGGGAATTCTAAACACGAAATACTATTGCATTTGTTGGTCCAATTCTTCCTCGTCTGGTTCAGGTATGTCTATATCTATGTTGGTTAAATGTTGAAAACGTGAATTTATAGGGTTTGTTAGCGGGATTATGGGCTCGTTATTTTGAAGACAGTTGAAGAAGTATCGGGCTCTGGTTAAAATATCGGGGTCTTCGATAATTTCTTCTGCTATATCGAGGGCGAAACTATTCGAAACGCCTTCTACTGTTTTATATAGGAAACAAAGAGCGCCGTTGGCTTTCGTGTGTTCCATTTTTAGGTGTTCTACTAGTGCTGAAACTGGTAGGTGTTTTATTATTTGTTGGAAATGCGTGGAGACTAAAACGTGGGGGCAATTTTGTTTCTTCTCAACAAAAGACTTTAATATCCCAACTAGTATTGAAAGACCTTCGTTTATTGATGTACCGCGACCAAATTCATCCATAAGAACTAAAGACGAGCAATTCGCGTTGTCTAAGGCCTTTGTAGTTTGGCTTATATCCAACATAAAGGCGGACAATCTCACAGAAGCAGACTCGTTGGCTTGCATTCTGCAATGTATGCTATGCAACATTCCGATGTTGGCCGATTTGGCCGGCACGTAGGACCCAATATGGGCCAAGTACAAGATCATGCCTACTTGCTTCAAGTAGATGCTTTTTCCGCTGCCGTTCGGTCCCGTTATTATTTTTACTCGGGAGTTTTCGCCCCCCGAGCAGAAATCGTTGGATTCGAAGCCCGTTATTAACATGTCCATTATGGGGTGACGGCCTTCCACTATTTCGTTGACGTGGTTTGTGTTCAGTTGCGGGCGTATAAAGTTCCTTTCTATTGCCATTTTTGCCATTGCCAAGAGACTAGCAATGAGAAAAAATACGTATATTAACCAGTTAAAAAGGATTAGGGTAGTACTATATAAAAATATATATATTGAGACCCTACGTATACGTAGGGTTTCAATATATATATATTTTTGTTTATAAGCAAAAAACTGAATTTATGGTGATAACACAAAAAAATAAACCTGCTATCGACCTGGACATTAAAATCAATAGCATATAGATATATCTATAAAATACTATTAAATAATTGGGACTTCTCTTGTGGAAACTTTGCTCTGAAAAAGTTTTAATAAGTAAAAATAAGAGTTTTGAAAGTCTTACTTTCTCTTAAAAACTCTGAATAAGACTTATTAAGTCGGAAAACTCTGAATTGAATAAGTCTTAGTAAGTCAGAATAATAGCAAGATTTGGGAGTCTTCTTGAAGCGTTAATAAGACTTTTTGCAGAGAAATGGTAGGTATACCTATACCTATATATAGCTATATAGCTATAGCTATATATATAGCTATACCTATAGCGATAAAAATAAATATCCGAAATAATTCAGAGAGGTTGCCCAAGTAACACGACGTGACGGCATTCTACTAGATTTCACGAAATCGTCACGCTCGTTCTTTATAAAGTACATTTTTATACAAATACGTTATCAAAATGAAGGTGACGCCTGCGTCACTTCTAAATTTTTGACGGAACCGTGAAGATTTTTCGTTATAAAGTAACTTTTTAAATAGATACTTCAAAGAAAATTTGTGACGTTTGCAGTGCACTTTATTCGTGACGTTCTCGTGTTTTTAGGAACGAGATCTCTCGAGAGAGGGCTTCTTTATCTCTGTCAGATTCTCTGGTCAGCCATTTTCATTGTCGTTGTTTTGTAGAGACGCTGCCCCACACACGTGCTGCGTTTTTGTTGTTTTTATTGTTATCATTTGTTCTTATTCAATGGTTTATAGATAAGGTGAGTTTAATTTAAATTGTTTTAATTACTTTGGCTTGCAATTTTGCTAAAATTCCTATTAGTTCAGTAATTGTATTCTTTTCGGTATATATTTGTTGCAATATATTGATGACGTTGTTTTCAATAATTTATATATCGTACCTTCATTTGCAAGCTATACATAGGGAAAATACATTGTAGGTGGAACAGACAAGTCGAAGTCGCGCCGGTCAGCGCGAAACGAAAATGTTCCCAGAAATTATTTTGACGAGTGGATGAGTAGACATGCGACGTAACAGGTGATCGACTTTGTTTACTGGTTTAGTTTTTGTGTCTGTGGTCTGTGGTGATTATTCTATACATAGAATATTTTTGTATACCCACAAAAATGGGTCTTTGAACTTTAGTACATCTACGTTTGTAATTAAATGTACATTTTTTATTAATAAATAATTAATAATTAATTAATAAATGTGTCTTATTTAGCAAAGGAAATTAATTTATGTAATTTGGTTATTATTATTTACTGTAAATGCATACTTATATTAGATTTAATCGGTTATTGACCATGGTGGGTCAATAATGAAAGCTAAATTTCTGTAAAAAAACTTTAAAGAAATTTAGCTTTCATTATTGAGCGACCATGGACAGGAAGTGATTAAATTTAATAAGTATGCATTGACAGTAAATAATAATCGTCACTAATTCGTCACAAAACTGCAAAGCAGATTCTACCACGGATTTAGTGTCAAATTCGTCACATTATTGTGATAAAAAACATAAAGAAATTGTCACGACTTGTAGGCACGCCTTCGTGAAGATTTCGGGGGTTAAAATTAGTGCGGTTTGGCCACTGTATCAGTCACAGTATCTATAAATTTTCGGGATCACGTTGAGCTCACGACAAGTACCCAAGTAACACCTCGTGAAGAAATCGTTGCAAAATTTGTTACGATTTCTACTTGTCGTGAGCTCAACGTGATCCCGAAAATTTATAGATACTGTGACTGATACAGTGGCCAAACCGCACTAATTTTAACCCCCGAAATCTTCACGAAGGCGTGCCTACAAGTCGTGACAATTTCTTTATGTTTTTTATCACAATAATGTGACGAATTTGACACTAAATCCGTGGTAGAATCTGCTTTGCAGTTTTGTGACGAATTAGTGACGATTATTATTTACTGTCAATGCATACTTATTAAATTTAATCACTTCCTGTCCATGGTCGCTCAATAATGAAAGCTAAATTTCTTTAAAGTTTTTTTACAGAAATTTAGCTTTCATTATTGACCCACCATGGTCAATAACCGATTAAATCTAATATAAGTATGCATTTACAGTAAATAATAATAACCAAATTACATAAATTAATTTCCTTTGCTAAATAAGACACATTTATTAATTAATTATTAATTATTTATTAATAAAAAATGTACATTTAATTACAAACGTAGATGTACTAAAGTTCAAAGACCCATTTTTGTGGGTATACAAAAATATTCTATGTATAGAATAATCACCACAGACCACAGACACAAAAACTAAACCAGTAAACAAAGTCGATCACCTGTTACGTCGCATGTCTACTCATCCACTCGTCAAAATAATTTCTGGGAACATTTTCGTTTCGCGCTGACCGGCGCGACTTCGACTTGTCTGTTCCACCTACAATGTATTTTCCCTATGTATAGCTTGCAAATGAAGGTACGATATATAAATTATTGAAAACAACGTCATCAATATATTGCAACAAATATATACCGAAAAGAATACAATTACTGAACTAATAGGAATTTTAGCAAAATTGCAAGCCAAAGTAATTAAAACAATTTAAATTAAACTCACCTTATCTATAAACCATTGAATAAGAACAAATGATAACAATAAAAACAACAAAAACGCAGCACGTGTGTGGGGCAGCGTCTCTACAAAACAACGACAATGAAAATGGCTGACCAGAGAATCTGACAGAGATAAAGAAGCCCTCTCTCGAGAGATCTCGTTCCTAAAAACACGAGAACGTCACGAATAAAGTGCACTGCAAACGTCACAAATTTTCTTTGAAGTATCTATTTAAAAAGTTACTTTATAACGAAAAATCTTCACGGTTCCGTCAAAAATTTAGAAGTGACGCAGGCGTCACCTTCATTTTGATAACGTATTTGTATAAAAATGTACTTTATAAAGAACGAGCGTGACGATTTCGTGAAATCTAGTAGAATGCCGTCACGTCGTGTTACTTGGGTAGAAATCGTAACAAATTTTGCAACGATTTCTTCACGAGGTGTTACTTGGGTGTATTTGATTATTGTAAAATAAAACACATAGAAAAGTATTTATTAACATTTTTGCTGTTGTTATAAGCCAAGTTTATTGCATAATTACCTATATAATAATCAAACCGCAGTTTCGTAACTTTTCGCGTTTGAGAGTTTCACTCGTAAATCGCGATATTTTTTTTATAAGGGGGGACCAAGGCAAATTTTTTTCGGAAAAACATGAAATCGAAAGTTGCCTAACAAATTTTTTAACATGTTTTTTACTAATTCGACCACGCTGATTTCAAAAAATCAAACCGCAGTATGTTTTCTTTACTAATTCGACAACGCTGTTTTCAAAAAATCAAACCGCAATTTCGTAACTCTTCGCGTTTGGAAGTTTAAGTCGAAAACCGAGATATTTTTTTTATAAGGGGGGAGCAAGGCAAAATTTGATAAAAAAATAATTTCATAAAAAATATTTTTATAAAAAATTAAGTTACTAAAAAAATAATTTCATAAAAAAATAAGTTGATAAAAACCGAATTTTATAAAAAAATAATTTGGTAAATAATGCATACATATAATTAATTATTTATAAAGCAAAATAAGTTTATTTTGCACTTTTAATTTTGACACAAACGGCGCCTCATACAAAACCATTGAAAAAAAATAAAATATTTTAACTAAATAAACAAAAGGTTAAATTTTAATAAAACGCAAATTTATCGGGTTAAATTTTCGAACCAAACTCACCAGTCAATTAAAGCCAGTTCTCTTAAGGGATCGCGAATGGCTTTTTGATACTTTGATATAAACCCCGACAATCTTCTTATAATTCTGTTTTCGTGATCGATTATCTCGGAATTAATATCGCCATAATATTTATCCAGCTCTAAAATATCACACAAAATGTGCTAAATTCCAAGAATACAACAAAAATTACCTTTGCACATAGCGTTTTTATAATGAATGGTATCCGAGATTTTAAACTAAAAAACATGATAAAAAATGCAAAGAATCAATATTTCTATCAGGTACCACAAATTGATATCCGAATTCTTCCAACTGTTCTGGAATACAATCAGGTTCCCATTCATTAATAGCAATATGGTGCCCCATTTCAGGCAAATAAACTATACTACACTCAGTTATAAAATCAGGTAGCTCTTCAACCACAATTCTTGCCGCGACGTTTATATTTTTTGAAATATCTTTTTGGCGAAGTTTTTCTATAAAAAATATTTTCCTCTCAAAAAAACGTTTCACAATTGTGATTATAATATTTACTGGCGTCTAATGTTTCGTCCAGTCCAAATTTTATCGATGGTATACCAAGGTGAACATTCGTAAAATCCAATGCGTCCAAAATGGATTGTTCTAAGCCCATTAGTTCGGGAGAAACTGAATTGCTGAATTCAGCGAGTATTTTTGATTTTTCCAGAAATGGGCGGCAAAGTTCATTGACAAAAACTGTGTGATACATAGTCTAAAATAATTTTTAAACAAGAATAATTAAATACACAACATATACTGTAAATCACCTTGTATATGACTTTCCAATCATTCGTATTTGCTCGTCCATTCTGAATTTTGATTAAAATATTCTAGCAAAATATAAAATGTAATTATTTTGAAATAAATATTAAACTTTACATACGTTAATATCACACAGATGTTTTATATTATCTTGAAGACTCTCTATAAACTCCCTGTTTTCAAGTACTAAAGAAAATTCTATGAAATCCAATCTTCTATTTAATTCATCTATATTTTTAATAGGATTACGCAGAATATTTCTAAAAATTAGACTTAAATATTTATTTATTAATATATCAATATTTTATGTTAACCTTAGAAAAGTTTGTCCCATGGTGGATTTACAATGAACAGAAAAAAGTTTATAAATACTAAGACCTTCTCTATTAGCTGATTGTGTTCCACGTTTGAAACCAGCTTCGTGCCATTTTTCTTGGAAAATATGCAAGGCTTTGAAGCTTATTAGATCAATTAAAACATGATCTTTCCTATAATTTTTTTTATTAAAGTGTGTTTTTTAAAAGTTTACCTTTTTACATAGTTTTTTGCTGAATATGCACAAATTGCATGCTATCTTTGTTTGTATCAAAATATGCCCAATTCTTCTCCAAATATTTGACCAATCCACCCAAAGATTGAACCGATAATTTTGAGTCCACATTTATTAAAGACTGTATGTTTAGTTCTCTTTTTATTTCAGAATTTTCAATATTTGACATCAGAGTTATGTTAAAAACTATTATTTTGCAAATTTCGTACGCTGAAAAATATTTTTTTTTAAATTACAAATACCCTTTGGGATTTTAGGACAAATCTTTAATTTAAGGACATTGTAGACAAATTTTAAGATAAATTTAAAAACTTGAAAACGTACGTTTCATTAGAAAAAAATAAATTATTTATTTGATAACAATAACAAAATAAATATATCTACTTTTTATTCTAAGGTATACGAAAATATGGTTTGTGGTGACAAAAAAAATATTGTAAAAGTTTGAGTCTATAATATTAATATTAAGAGGTCTATCATAGCAACTTTAAATTTTTAAGGCATGATTGTAAAAAAAACGGTTTATCGGACGGGAAATTCCAATCATACCTTTTTTGTAGAGCATTCAATTTTCTTCAAAAAATATTCCCAAGTCAATTTTGTTAAACTCAATGGTTTGGGAGATCTGAGACAAAAACTCGCTCAGGAAAAGAAAATCTAAAATTGCGATGATAGACCTCTTAATATTAATATTATGGACTCAAACTTTCACCATAGTTTTTTTTGTCACCCCAAACAATAGGTATTTTTGATATACTTTACAAAAAAAATAGTCGATTTTTTTGTATACTATACAATGTATAGTATACATACTAAAATAAAAATAAACAATTTTAGTAACTATAGTTTTATATCACTGTTTTGGATTTTTTTTTAGGCTTTAGTTCTATCACAGAGCTGTTTCTTTTTTTCTTTAGTGCTTAGTTCTACTACAGTAGATTTATTAATTGTGTTCTTTACAGTATTCTATAATAGATTTCCGATTTTTACATTTCCCTTTGAAATAAGCTGGTTTTGTTAATTTTGTTTGGAGTTAATTTGATCATTCAATTCGCTAATTTTCATCACACAACCATATATAGAGTAGGCAACACAGATCACAAACTGCAGTTTTGGTGTTTTAATCATGACGAAATCAATTGACTGTTAGTTTATGGGGCAATTATAAATATCAACAAAACACAAAATGCCAAATTTTAAGACATTTCAGGAGAAGACCAATTTTATAGGACAGAATGCTGAATTTTAGAACATTTTAGAGCCCTGATAAATGTAGGTATTTGTAATGAAAGAAAATACATATTTGATTGTAACATTTTATTAAACAATATAAATAAATTAACAAATCAGTCTCACTTTAAATAAATACATAATAATAAATAGTGGTGCTATGGTTATATATATGGTTATATATGGTTATAACTCATCTATAGATAGATAGATGTAGGTATATATGTATGGGGGTATGTAGGTATAGTATACCTGGTATATCTACATTATTACATTAAATTATAGTTATAAAATATAATATCATTAAATTTAATCGACTTCGTCTATGGTTGGGCCGTCTTGTCTGCCTCCAAAGCCGCCAGCCTGTTGTCCGCAGCCCCCGGGCATTCCGCCTCCAGCGGCGTTTTGTTGGGCGCCGCCGTACAATTTGGCCATAATCGGACTGCACACAGACGTCATCTGCTTCTGTTTGTCCTCGTATTCTTCCTTTTCGGCCAACGTGTTGCTGTCCAGCCAACGCAAACAATCTTCGCATTCTTTCTCCACCTTCGACTTGTCATCGGCAGATAATTTGTCGCCGCATTCGTTCACTGCCTGCTTTAGTTGGAATACGTACGCTTCTAGCTGGTTGCGGGCAGCTACTTTTTGTCTCTGCTTCTCGTCCTCTTCTTTGTATTGCTCGGCTTCGGATACCATCCGGTCGATGTCTTTCTGCGATAGGCGACCCTTGTCGTTTTTGATGGTTATGTTGCGAGTATTGCCAGAACTGGAATCTTTCGCAGAGACGGTCAATATTCCGTTGGCATCCAAATCGAAGGTAACTTCAATTTGCGGAACTCCTCTCGGTGCAGGTGGTATTCCAGTTAGATCGAATGTTCCCAATAAGTTGTTGTCTTTGGTCATGGCTCTTTCCCCTTCGAATACTTGAATTGTAACAGCTGGCTGATTATCAGCGTATGTGGTAAATGTTTTCGTCTGCTTGCATGGAATTCTGGCATTTCGTTCGATCAAATTTGTCATAACTCCACCGGCTGTTTCAATTCCCATCGAAAGTGGTGTTACATCAACCAATAAAACGTCTTGAATTTTTGAATCTGCATCGCCGTTTAGTACCGCAGCTTGAACGGCAGCACCATAAGCCACTGCTTCATCTGGGTTGATGGACAAATTCAAGGGTTTTCCGCAGAAATAATTTTGGAGCAGTTGTTGAATTTTGGGGATTCTTGTGGAGCCTCCGACCAACACGACATCGTGGATTACTCCCTTGTCCATTTTGGCGTCTGCAAAAGCCTTTTCAACCGGTTGTAAAGTTCCTCGGAACAAATCTGAGCAAAGTTCTTCAAATCTTGCCCTCGTAACTTTTGTGTAGAAATCGACACCATCGAAGAGTGCATCTATTTCAATGGTGGCTTCTGTACTTGATGACAAAGTTCTCTTTGCTCTTTCTGCAGCCGTCCTCAATCTTCGAAGAGACCTTGGATTACTTTGCAAATCTTTTTTGTATTTTCTTTTGAATTCTTCTGCCAAATGGGTGACGAGTCGGTTATCAAAGTCTTCTCCTCCAAGATGTGTGTCTCCGGCAGTGGCCCTTACTTCAAACAGCGATCCCTCATCAATGGTAAGAATTGAGACATCAAAAGTACCACCACCCAGATCGAAAATCAAAACGTTCCTTTCTCCTTTGAGATTCTTGTCCAATCCATATGCTAAAGCGGCTGCTGTGGGCTCATTGATGATTCTCATCACGTTTAATCCGGCGATGTGACCAGCATCCTTTGTTGCTTGCCTTTGTGAATCGTTGAAGTAAGCTGGAACTGTAATAACGGCATCTTTGATTGTCGCTCCCAAATATGCTTCCGCCGTTTCCTTCATTTTAGTCAAAACCATCGAGCTGATTTCTTCTGGAGCAAAGGTTTTGATTTCTCCTTTGAATTCAACTTGGATTTTGGGCTTTCCACAGTCGCTTACCACTTTGAATGGCCAGTGCTTGATGTCTTGCTGAATTTTGGGGTCGTCATATTTCCTACCGATCAGTCGTTTGGCATCGAATACAGTGTTGCTTGGATTCATCGCGACCTGGTTCTTGGCTGCGTCGCCCAGAAGACGCTCGGTGTCCGTGAACGCCACGTAACTAGGGGTTGTTCTGTTTCCTTGGTCGTTGGCGATGATTTCCGCCTTTCCATGTTGCCACACTCCGACGCAGGAATACGTGGTTCCCAAGTCAATACCAATTGCTGGAGCTTTCACCATTTTCTTTTTTTAGTAAATATATACTTTGAATGTATTTAATATCACTTTATAATTTGCTTTGAAACACTTGGTAAGTCGCACTTGATATTGTTGTTTACTGTTCGGTTGATTTAAATAGACTGCATTTACGCGCGTTGGAATCGCTTTTATATGAACGGGCCGGCCGGGCACGAATAAGCTCGATCACTCTCGAATGTTCTATACGCGTCCAGAACAATCGATAGTTTTTATTTTAAATGTTTACATTTTAGAGGCCAACATTTTACCTTAATTATTAATTTACTCACTAGTAAATATGCCAATTTAATAGAATTAAAATTGAATATTATTTTAAAGTAGAGAATAAAATAGCGGTTTTTAAAAACATCCAGAATTTTCCAGAAAATGCACTATAGTGCTTTGTTTGTTTGCGCAATATTGAGTCTCTGGAATATTCTGGGGACATAATACAAAATAAGTTTTTATAAATTAAACATCCCACATAACACAATATGTTTTAAAAATGTTGTCAGGCCGTTTAGAGAACAATATTTATAAATATAAGGTTGATGAAATACCTATATGTTGTACAAACATTCAGGGGAAAATATTTTTATAACTGTTACGCGTAAATATATCTAAAACATTCATAAATATCATGTAAATATTTTTTAACATTTATTTCGCAATGTTATATTATATCCTAAATATTGTTGAGTTATTTAACAATATTTATCAACTTTTTGAAAAGTTAATTTAAAGTTTTGTGATGTCAGCGCCTCTCGATAAAAAGGTCTGTTGTCTAAGGCTTTTATCATTGAGTAAGGAAGTTCTTTACTCAATGATTTTATAATCTATGGTTCGGCCATTTTTGCTTTGTTGAATGTGACGCCCTAGAAAAACCTGTGTGCGACGCTAATAATAAATTATCCAGATTGAGGTACCTATGTAGGAATTATGTTTATTTATATTGTTTAGATTATTTATTTATTATTTATTAATGGCTTTGTTATCTATGAATGAAGACGATTATTCTTTCAGTAAAATTCTTATTAACAAAAATTTTAAAACCAGGCAATAATTGTATAAATTAATTTATTTTTAGCCTCCATCCGGAAGAATCTGAAACCAAATAATGCGAGAGAAAATTTATACCAGAGTTGAGACAATGGTTGGCCCAAGATAAATTTAGGAAAAAAAAGTAAATAAGAAAAACCGATACTGAAGAAAGAATTTTTTTTTGTGATTCTTTCCAAAGAATTTTTGGTTTTTTATATTTATATATTTGATTATTTTATTTAATATAATAATAATAATTTGTTTATTTATATCAATTATTTTTTTTTAAATAATTTTAATAATTAAGAACTGTACTAAAATTTCTTGTATTTTTAGCGTGCAAAAAATATATGTCCAACTATGGTATTTCACTGTTTTACTATATCTGCTATGAGAATACCACATCTACCATCTACTTTTTTCTCTCCAACAAAAGAAAATACAGTACACAAAAAGTATCGGATGTCACACGGCTTTTATAAATGGGGCATTCCACGTTACACGGTAATTTTTGTCCCGCCCGTCACAATTAAAAATTGTGAGTAAAAACCCCACGTTATTAAATTTATTTTAAAATATTGTTTATTATGCTTGTAATAAGCTTATAGGCACAATAAAAATATTATTATAAAATAATAATTTAATAACTTGTGGTTTTTAGTCACAATTTTTAATTATGACGGGCAGGACAAAAATTACCGAGTAACGTGGAATGCCTCAAATATAAAAGAAACATTTTATCAACATTTACAACAACATTGTTAAAATAAATATTCAATGAACTGTAAATATTTCGAAAATATTTTAAGATATTTTTGTGATGTTGAGAAAACATTAATAAAATATAAGGTAATGTATATAAAACATTTACAAAAATGTTTTAAAAATGTTGTGGAAAAATATTGTATAAATATAAAAAGTGGGACATCTAAATGTTGTAAAAACATTTTAGACTTTAGACTTTAACATCCCACATAACACAAAAATATATATAAAATATTAAATGAATATTTTTGCTAAATGAACTAAATATTTTAGAAATGAATCGTCTAATTTCAAAAGCGGCCATCTCCTTTGAAGAATATTTTAAGTAAACGTCAAAAAAACATTCTAAACAGTAATGGGTAAAAAATAAATATATTTTGAAAAACTTGTTCATATATGGTATCTAAAAATATTTTTTCTAGAAAATAAGTAACCAGATTTAAGTTTTAATTAAAAAAACATATATTTCAAAAGGGAAATGGGCATTTTAAGTACATTTTTTTACTTAAAACATCAATGGAGATGGCCGTTATTAAAACTAACATAAAACTTTAATGAATTATTTTCCTTGCAAATAGCCGTTTTTGTTGGGATATAATTTTGCACTAATATAATACGTAATATTTCGATTTTATTAGTGTAAATAACTCATTTAAGAAAAAAATTGGAGATGGTCGCTTTTGAAATTAGACGATTCAAATATTATAATGACTATAGTCATTATAATATTTCTAAAATATTTAGTTCATTTAGCAAAAATATTCATTTAATATTTTATATATATTTTTGTGTTATGTGGGATGTTAAAGTTCTTTAAAGGCTTGAATTTCAAAAATTCCACTTTCATTTTAATTAAAAAATTATACTTACTGTACTCCTTCAAAGGCAGCAAATAAAAATTCTGCGGAATTTTTTTAACCCCATTTGTGGTTTCGTCATCTTCATTTGAAAATATATGTATAAGTGTTTTAACAAATTCGTCGCCAGTTGTACCAAAACTGATGACATATTTGGGGGTAACTTCTCGAAACAAAGCCTGTGTTACCAAATACTGAGGGCCTGCATCCATTATTTCCTCATAAAAATATAACTGAAAGAACATTAAAAAAACTCTAAAAACATGTGTTTAGTACCATTTTTTCCTGAAAATTGTAAAAAGACGCTCCGATTCTACCATTTCTACCGATAATGCATAAGATATTGTTAGATTCCTCGCCTGAAGCATTTTCTTCTTGAACGCTGCTATTTGCAAAGTTGTTTTCACTAGTTGAATTACCCACATATTGTTTATTGGGCCTCTGAACGTTATAAATTGCATCGGAACTTTCCGTTTCTTCCGTAGCGGACATTTTTATTCTGTCAAACAGTCATTTGTTTTTAAAAATAATACCAATGTCATCTTAGGTGACAGATGACTCCTAGATCCGTTTAAAATAACTGTCAAATTAAAACAGAGTGCTTTGGGGATAATTTTGTATTTTATTACAATTTTTGTTTAATAAATACAAAATATCCAAAAATTATGAAAGTATTAATAAATATAAACTTAAATATATCTTTCTATAGTTTAATTTCAATTTGAATAATTTGAGATGTGTCAAATTAAATTTTAAATCAACGAGGCCTGTCTTTTAATAAAAAAAAAATTGAAACAAAAATTAAATCAGTCAGAAAACATAGAAACAAACAAATTTTAACTGTTGAAAAAGTAAAACATATTATCTACATAAATACAAAAACTACATGACTCCTATAGATCCATTTAAAATAACCATCAAATTAAAACAGATTGCTTTGGGGATAATTTTGAATTTATTACAATTTTAGTTTAATAAATACAAAATATCCAAAAATTATCAAAGTATTAATAAATATAAACTTAAATATATCTTTCTATAGTTTAATTTCAATTTGAATAATTTGAGATGTGTCAAATTAAATTTTAAATCAACCAGGCCAATCTTTTAATAAAAAAAATAACTTGAAACAAAAATTAAATCAGTCAGAAAACATAGAAACAAACAAATTTGAACTGTTGAAAAAGTAAAACTTATTATCTACATAAATACAAAAACATTTATTCATTGTCGGCTGGGTCATATTTATGCAATCTAACCCTCCATTGTTTTATTAATCCATCCCAGGCTCTTCGAGAATATTTGACATTTTTATTAGGGGTTTGGGGATCTTCACTTGACCTTGAACCTCTAAAAAAAAAACAATAATATTGGACACATAATTTTCGAAATTTTATTTACCTTGGCACCATCTCAAGATAAGCTTCATATCCCAAAGTGTTTTTACCAAAGTCAATTTGCTTTTGCCGTCTTTTTAGAACCTCAACATCAGACTCCAAATTCACGGATTTTTTTGGTTTCCTATAAAAATGTATTTAAGATGTTGGTATTAATTAACTTAAAAACTAATATTTACTTTGCTTGAACTTCCATTAGTTCAGGTCTCTTATTTATTTGTGGTTTTTCTTTTAAATAAGATTTTGTGGCATTGCCTTCATTCCTTTTGTAAGGCGATTCTCTTTCAAAGACTGTCCTTTTTGCACTTTTTCTGGCTTTATTTTCCCTTGTGTCAACTGGTGGTCCTAATCTATCCCTGATAGATTTTCGTGGACTCCTCCTTGGTCCTGAACTGAATAAATAAAGTGTTATAAAACTAAATTAAAATCATCACAGCCACTTTTGAATAATTGGTTGTCAAATACTTTCCAACCAATTAGCATGAGGAAAACTTTCAAAGCCAACTTGATAATATGTGGATTGCAAATACTACACCAATAACAGCAATTCTAAGCCAACTACTTACCATTGTTCAAATAGTTCTGTATCATTGGCATTTTCAGAGTCATCCTGTGAAGTACAAGCTTCTATGGCTTCTTCTTTGGGTTCTGTTTTTATCTCGGTTTTTATAGGTGTAGTAAATGGTGATATTGATTCCTGCTTAATGTTGAAATTTTCGAACAATTTCTTGTTGAAAGGAGAATTTGAATCCTCTGGCTCGCTTTTAATTTTAAATGCAGGTGAAAGCGTTTCTTTTTTTATGGGTTTTTCTATCCATGGTTCTTCTTCATTTTTCAGTTGAGTTGCATCCCATGAATCCTATTATGAAGTTAATCGGGTTAATTGATAGAATTTTATAATTTTAACGTTAACTTACATCGTCAAAGATTCTGGCATTTTTTAGTGATGTGTTTAATGATCCCCTCTTGTTTAAAGACGTCATTTTTGATTAAATAATTTTTGTATTCACCACGAACCTCAATAAGTACCTACAATGATTATTTACGATTTATCTAATCCTTAATTTAATCACCACAGCACGGTTTACGTTACAACAAAACAAACGAATAGGTTAGGTCATTTGTTTTGGCGCCATTATTGACAGATAAAAAATAAAAATTCCCCAAAAAGTCACTATAATTTTAAAAATCCAAGATTGTTGAATATAAAATTATATTTGGTCTTTGGTTTAATAAAACATTTTAAGTGCGTTCAAAACACATATATGTGCAATATATTGCTTTAAATATGTGGTTCAAACATATTTAATTTGCCCACAACAGATGTCACTATATATAATACTTACCACACACCTACTTTATTTCAAATATACGCCATTTGGCGTATTATATTATAATATAATAATATATAATATTATATGATAATTTAATTAAAAATAAGAAAAAAACACATTTTATGCACGATGACATTATAATATGACAATTATAACAAAAATTCTTTGACGTAAACGTCTTTTTATAGCCCGCGGGCGTTATTATGACCCAGCGGGCTATAATGAAACGTCAAAAATTAAAAACAACAATGTTACACCATTTGATATATTCGAAGTACGTTTAATCGTATAAAGATTTTTATTTTTCCGGCAGCAGGCTGCAATTTTTCGCCTTTTCAGCTGCTTCCTCAATTTAATTCATCTTTAAACTTTAAAACTGACTGATGTCAGTTGACATTATAATATGACAATTATAACAAAAATTCTTTGACGTAAACGTCTTTAAAAACAATAATATATTAAAAATAATAATATATTAATCGTGCATAAAGTTTTGTATGCATTGCTGGCATAACTGGTTTTTATGGTCCTACGACGCTTTTCTAGCCCTCGCGCTGACGCGCTCGGGCTCGAAATAGCGCCTCGGACCATAAAAACCTTATTTTGCCCTTAATACATAAAATTTATTTAACTATTATCAAAAAGACTTTTGTTAATAAATAACTGTTTATTAAACTTGGTAAGTAAAAAAATCTTGGGATACTTTATAAATAAAATATATTTATGAGAAAAAAATACAATCTTTTACCAAAATACATATTGCTCTTAAGTTCTAAAGTTGCTGGCTTTCTATGGGGTAATTCCTCTGGCAAATTGGTATAATTCTTAACCAGTTTCTAATCAAACCCTTACTATTTGGCCTATAAGCAGTCAGTCCACAAAATAGCTTTGATAATTTTGAAAATTTCCTCCATTCCTTAGGGCTAATGCCTATTGAGACAAATAAAATTTGTTGAAAAAGTAGTATTAGTAAACAGACTGCTATAAAAATACTGTAAAGGGCGGCCACAAAAGATAGACCCAGTCTAAAATTAAAAAAACATAAGAATTGGTAAAATATATATATACCTATGCATATTTTCTTACTCAAATTGATGATAAACATCAGAACAGTCATCAGGTAGTAAAATAGTTTTGTATAGTGTAAATGGATGGCATACCGATGTTAAAGTTAGATTTGAGCTGTAGAATAAAGATACACTAGCACAGGTTATAGATAAAATAAACCAGCATTGATTATGCTTTCCTATACAACAATCCAACCTAAAAAACAATAAACATACCTGAAATGTGTTTCTTTTAATGTTGTTTATTAATTTTTTCCAATCATGTCCAAGATTTGTACAACTGTGAAGAAAATTGACCTCTTTGACAAAAAGTGAGGTTAAAACCGCCTGACAGATGTCAGATTTTACTGTAGTATACAAGGCAACTATAATGTTATAAAATATTTGGATTTTATTAGAAATATTTACCAAATGCAGTGATGATCCTTGTCTGGGATTCCCTTATTGCATATTAAACAGTTATCCAACTTGTTGGAGTATTTCCCGTAACCATTTTCAGCCTCGCTCTCCTCAACCCCCAACTGATTGGCATTAACCTTACATTTATAGGCCGACATCACATACCCAAATATAAATAAACTTAAAGCTATATTCTCCTCTAAAAGAATCTCCAGGAATGGTATAACAATGAACTCAAAGATACAATAGAGTACTACGGTTGTTGTAATGGTCCACATTAAAAAAAACTTTGTATAGGGTAAGTTTCTGATTAAAAACCTAAATAATAAGCCCAAGAATACCAACATGGTGGTGAAAGAAAATATGGTCCACCATAGGCTGTTAGCGGCTATTAAAAGTATCACAGGTAAAATAAATATAGGTAAAATTGCGTCTATTGATATTTGTTTTGCACCTCCTCTCCAGGGTATGCGAAGCCTATCTTGAATGGTATCCATAACAGCTCGTTTATTGTGATCTGTTACCCGTTTCCCTGATACTAAACTACAATAGAAAAACGGGTTAAGTCAATAGACTACATGTTAACCTGATTAGATTACTTATCAAATGCTTCATCTAAATCAACACAGTTGCAAAGACATGCTAAGATGTGGTTTCTTTCATTATTTATATCGTAATATTCACAGCAACATAAAGGCACCACTTTATCGTTCATTACATTTATTTTTGAGCAGGAAAACTTTTTGTTTATGTTTATGTTTCAAGACCAATCTCATGCACTTGATCTACTTCATACGTTTCACATTTTAAAAGCAAATTTAATACGAAAAATGCAGAAAGCTTTTAAATAGATTATATAATACACTATACACTCTATTTTACAATAAAATATATTAAAATTATTTAAATAAATGAATTTGAAGTTTGAAAGAAACCTGTAATTTTAACGAATTGACGTTGACGGTAAAACAGTAAACTGCAATTTAAGTGCCAAACTACATAACCCCACTTTAAATTTTCAAAAGAATCTTGTAAACGATTTAAATCAGAGTTCAATATTTTTATGATTGGTGGTTTAATAAAGTAAATCGGAAGAAGGTTGAGAAATCATGTAAATTATTGTGAAGGTCTATTTATTACAATTTGTTTTGGATTAGTTTCTGTCTAAAAAGAAAAATATGATTTTTCTATAGACATTATACACATAGATAAATAAAAAAATTAATATAACTAATAAAATATCACAGCTTTAAAAAAGCATTAATTAAGTTTATGAATATTTTGACTAGAATTAGCTATTTCAATTATTCCTTGAGTATCAAAAATGTCACTTTCACAGGTGTTTAAAGGTTCTTGGATATCATCAGCAGGTTGTTTGGATTCTTGATTTTCAAGGATGGACATTTTCACTCGCTTTTTTTCCTTCATCCTTCCACTTTTTGAAAGAGATAATCTCCTCGTCATAGATGGTGGGAGCCCTTCCAACACTTCACCGTTTTCTTCTATATTTTGATCATCATTCTCAATTTTTGTGTTAGTCTTTTGATTGTTTTCGGGTTTATTCTTTTTTGATTTATTCCCGCCGAAAATACCTTTTAAAAACTTCGACATTATTTAACAAAAGGTGTGCTTTTTAATGATAAATAAGTGATTACAATTTCCAATGCAAAAATACGCGATAAGATCTGCATGCATTAGATAATGCCAGGTTTTATCAAAAGTAATTGTTTATTAACATTTTTATCAGTAACCTGTTGTAATAAATGCTGTCTCACAAATACTTAATTTATTTATTACCTTTGATTAAAAATTTTTGTTTATTTTTTTGTCATTGAAAAATATTCAGAAATTTCTGGGCGCATGTAGTTTCATTAAAAATATGCGCCAAACAAATTTTTGTAAAAATGTTTTTATTATTAAAGTAAAATGTTTTTTATTATAATGGACTGTGGTCTTTTAAAATTATTTGCCTAACATTATAGGATTTTGCGGCTGAGTGTTTACTGGCATCGAGTAGTTCATATGACCTACACTGAGATACAAAATCATAGGATGTTTTGCACATCTCAATGTAGACGTAGTGGATTTATAGCACAATGATTGTTAATAAAAAACAAATACTAGTACTTTTCTTTTTTCAAGTTGTTTTTGAAATGTATTAAACGTTGTCAAAAGATATTTTGTCAGATGCATTTCCTTATTATTTTATTTTCTTTGCTTTTTTTACAAATTCATTCAAACGGTAAGATGAAATAAATAAAATTAACATTTAAAAAGTATATTTTAGTAGAAGCGCAGTACTCGTCATTTCTAAATGATGACGAATTGCGAGCGTCAAACCTTCAGAATTCTGTTAACGTAAAAAGAAGAGCTGCTACACTAGATTTAAAAAACATGTCCACCCCGGAGTGTAACGAGGATGTTATCTTTGAACAATTAGTTAATATTAGAATCACAACACCTGAAAGTGTTATTAGAATGGGCCTTTTAGATGGACAAGCTTTGTGCAGGTGTTAAAGTTTTATTTAATGAGCATTTTTATTTATTATTTATTTTTTTCAGCAAGCTCATGACTAGTTTGGGATTTTTGAAAGAATACCTGGCCAACTGTAGACTACCGCCAACTAATTTATACGCTAGACTTATAAATGGCCTAAAAACTTTGGATAAAATGCTGTGTTATGATGCAGACTATTTTCAAAGTAAAATTATTGATTTAAGCCATATAGGTTGTCTTAACTTTTTTGTTTATAGAATTTGAGCTTTTTTATTACTGTATTCATGAACTAGACAAAGAATTTGAAATATGTGCAGGCCCTCCGGATTGGAATGAGGAACATAATCACAAAAAAGTTTGCAAGTATGTTCTAATATTTTTATACATGGTCTCCCAAAAATTTAAAGCAAAATTATTTTTAAGAAACAAAAATTACCCAATTATTTTCTACAAATAATTCAAGTGTCAAGTTTCATACATTTTGTTTCAGGACATACAAAAAAATGGTAGATTGTTACTTCATTAAAGTAGCAACAGTATGCAGTTTGGAGGGAGCAAAGGTCTTCAAAAAATTAATTGTAGGAGTCATAAATGATATCATTAACTGCCCTTGTGATGTGAGTCATGACCCAGAAGTTAAAAATCCCATGCCAGAGCAGTACATACGAAAAAATGTCGGGGAAGAACTATTTTCAGGGGTAAAAACCACAAGACTGTTTATGTCAAAACTATTTATAATATTTACTTCTTTACATGTAATATACCTAGTATATAGTGCAATACCCATTTAATATAAAATATTATTATTAAAACTCGTCATTTATTTATATTTACCTTAATTTAACAATTTAACTATGGTAATTATTTTTTCTTTGAACCTCCAAATCCAGAGAAGCCCATTATAGCAGCCATTTCATCGACAGGTTCATTACCATCCAGCATTTCCTCTGCTTTTCTCTTTTCTTTCCTCTTTTCCCTCCTGTACTCCCTCAATTTCTCCTCCTCTTCAGCAATTTCCTGCATTCTCGAAGCCATATCGTAATCCTTCTTTTTCTCCTCCATTTTCTTTTTGTTCAATTCGAATCTTTGCTTGACGCTATCAAGAGAGCTTCTCTCCACCTTCATCGACATGCCCAAGTTACGTTGATGCTTCTTTCCGTTGATATGATCCAAGAAATTGATTGAGTCTTTAACAACACAATCGCAGACATTACAATAATATCCTCCAGACTGAGAGGTGGGTGTGTTTTTGTTTATGACGATACTCTTGCCTAATTTCGAATCCAAGTCGACTTTGTATTCTCTGGTCTTGAGGAGTTCCCTTTTGACTGGGGGGCCCTTCTTTTTCGTGTCCAATTCCTCGAGTTTCTCTTTTTCCTCTTTTTTCCGATCCTCGGCCAGCTTTTCGTACTCTTCCCTGTCCCATTTTCTTCTGTGGTCGTCAGGTCTCATCGACATCGTGGGGATTGTTTAAATATTATTCTTATAAATACACAAACAACAAATGTCAAAACAAGATGACGTTTATAGGTTATCAACGTTGCCAGACTTCTTTAATTTGTTTTTAGTTATTAATTAAACATCCTGTATATAAAATAAATATAAATAAATTATATACTGCCTTTTTATTTTTTTGATTATGTACAGGTTTATTTAAACCTTGATTAATATTGTATCAAAAAACTTTTAATTCCTACTAAGTTTGGCATCTTTTGTTAAGTTGTCAAAATTCGAATGGAAGTGACAGCTCCATAATTTTCATTAAAAAATATAAATAATAAAAATTATGGCGGGTGCAGCAGACGAATTAAGTAAGTATTAGTGTAAAAATAATCATATTATAATAACTTAGAAACAAACTTCCATTAAAGCGATAAAATTATTCAAAATAATACAATTTAAAAAACTGTATGGTCATCCTCAAAAATCGAGTTAAAAATTTTGATTTTAGTGCTCTTGGAGAGAGTTTTTCTTAGGCTTGGATCTGCAGAAACCGATGAACAGTTGCAAAATGTGCTCTGTAAGTTTTTACCCCCAGTTTTGCTTAAATTATCATCATCTCAGGAAGGTGTTCGAAAAAAGGTTAATTGATTGAAATTTTATGCCATACGAGTTTTTATTAAAAAATAATTGATATTTAGGTGATGGAACTGTTAATTCATGTGAATAGAAGGATTAAGACAAGACCTTTAGTACAATTACCTGTTGAAGCTTTGCTAACTCAGTATCAAGATCCATCGGCTACATCTTTTGTTACAGTGAGTAAACAACGTTTTAAAATCTTTTACCCTTATAATAACAAGTTAAGTCAATAGTATATATGTAACACAATAATAAAAAACTTGGGAATAAAATATTATATGACAAATTAAATAAATATTGGAATAATTTTGGGGTGATTTTTCTGTTGAACAATTTATTTTAAATGAAATTGTACATTTTAAATGTATTGTGTTGTAGAATTTCACTATTATCTACATAAAAACAGGATTTCCCAGATTACCAATTGAAAAACAAGCCGAATTAGTGCCAACAATTTTAAATTCATTGGAAAACAAACCCGTGTCTCATATGGACAGTCTTTTGTTGTTAATTATTCCCCTGCTGGGAAAAGTTAAAGTTCCTACAGATCCAGCAAAAATCGGATCTTTATTTGGACTGAACGAAAAACCACATATTGTGAAGAACCTTTTGGAAATGCTATTGGATATGCTGCTACTACCTTATGGGTAAGTAAATATTTTTCAAATATGAAACAGTTTTTTACAATAAAACACCTATCCACAAAAATAAACATATATAAAGTTTATACTTATGGCTTTTATAAATTTAACTCCTACATTTAATACACTAGTGGATTGTTACTTGGTGCTAAATTAAGAAAAAGTGAGGTTAAAACAGTTTGACAGATGTCAGATTTGGAAAAAGTGAGGTTAAACCCGTCTAACAGATGTCAGATTGTTAAAAAGTGAGATTGAAATGGCTTACAACTTGTAATATGTCAGATAAGATGTTAAATAAAATTAACTTTAAATTCTAAACAATTTTTTTGCGTTAGTCCTAGGTATGCAATTGTTTTATAAACTTCTCAAAAACGTGTATAATTAAAAAAGAATATTAAAACCACAAAAAACACGTGATCGTCTAGTTCACAGACCATCTATGGTCTAGTTTAAAGAAATTAATTTAGGACGCATTTTTGTTGTGAATACAGTTTTGGATATGTAAGTACTTGAGCAATTGAGAAGATATAAAAAACAAAGAATACATTAAAATCAAAGTAATCAATATGAATGTAATCAATTATATTATCTTATTGCTAAGATTATTCACCTACATAAAAGATAGACTCAGATGGTGTAGAAAAGCAAATATAAATTGTTATAATTGAGGAGCATCCGTGCAAAACCGGCTATATCCACTTTAATAAAATGTTGGGAAAATGGCAAAAACTCTCGATTTCCTGGCCTTTACAGATAAAAGAAAAAGCAAACTTGAGTTTTGTGGGCTTTGTGGTACTTGATTTATAAGACATACGTTTTCAAAAACTTTATATTAAAGCCAAAATTTCAAAAAAGTTTTGTATATAGCCGGTTTTGCTCGAAAACCGAATAAAAAAACGAATAAATGTTATTATTCAAAAATATTAACAAAATAAATTTAGTGCAAACATGAAAAAACAGAACAAATTTTAGTAGTAGTATTGACATATCCAAGCCACATATTATTATTTATTGGATATAGCCGGGTTTGCTATAAAAACGTGGATTTGGCCGGTTTTGCTCCTAAACCTACCTTTTAAATGTGATTTTAACATAGATATAGTCGGATTTAAACATAATTCTCTTGGTTGTCGATAGAAATGAACCCAAAGATGCGAAATAAAAAAAAAACAAAAACTGAATAAAATGGATTTAGCCGGTTTTGCACGGATGCTCCTCAATTATCAATGTACAGCAACAATATGAAACACAAAGTATAATAGAACTCAGGTCACATACAACAATAATTAATGGCAGTGGTAAATAAAATATATAAATAAGAAATGGTACAGTAGTAGACAACGGTAATGCAATTTAATTGTCATAAATAACAAATACAATCAGGTATAATAAAGTAATAAAAACATGTCAGTGCAAATCAGATATAGCTAAATAACATGATTATCAATAATAATAAAAATAAGACACTGAAACAACAACTTCGTATCAATAACCCTGGCTAACCATTTTTTTTCAATCTAAATTGGTTAATTGGTAATTATTGGCAATTGGGTGCGCTTGTCAAAGAACCACCGACCTTAGCGGAAACCGCCAAAAAAGATTCCTAACTACCAGTGGCGGCTCGTCGGGGTAGGCAAGGTAGGCGCCGCCTACCCTGGAAATATGGATGTAAAATAATAAATATAAGTAATTTAACATTAATAAAATTACCAAATTTAATTAAATTATTTTTATTGCATTCATAAATCTTATTTATCGCAAATAAAACCTTTTATTGAATTGTTACGTGATGCGTCATGACGAAAGTAGCTAGTTCACACATTTTTCTATGCTCTAAATCAGCATCTAAAGCATGCAAAGGCGGCTATCCCAAGCGCCTATTTATTTAATTCTTGCACGTCAACCAAATAAAGAACGCTATACCGCTGACCAATAGAAACGCCGTTGACGTATGGTAAAATTGCGATGTGTAGGCGAGTCTAAGGCGACACGATTGTTCGCCTTCGGCTAATCCGAAAGCCGATTCGGCTTCCGACTTGTAAGTTATTTTTTTAAGCCGGTAATCGATAAATTGATCGATCTCAATGCAAGAGGTTCAAAATATAATATGAATTTAATATTAAAAGTCCTGTAAATAACATTATTTGCAAGAATATATTAATATAATAAATAATTAATTTAAATAGTGACATCTGTTGAGATAAATTCGAACGATAAAGGGTTTTTAAGCAGATTTCTTTTACATTTTAGTTCCGTCAATTAAATGTTTTTGAGTTAAACAATAATAATTATTGTTTTAAGCCTAATTCACTTTATTTTTGTGACTGTGTCAGGAAATTAATTACCCGCTAAGTATTACTGTATCATTATTTATTATTATTTGTTAGTATTAGAATTAGGTAGTATTAGAATTAGCTAGTATTAGTTTGTATTAGAATTAGGTAGTATTAGCGTTGATTATTAGCCTTGTTTAATAAACAAGGGTATTATTTTGCAATAATGGAGGGCCCATTTTATGACATTATTTGCTCATTACTTGAAAATCCATTTTCTCGCCTTAATGAAAACGATCGAAAAGATGTTATGATTAATGATCGCCCTATTCCACATCTAAATCTTTTAAAACCTGATAAAAAACATGGTTCAACTTTTTCTCGATCGTTTAAAAAGCAATGGTATGTGGTAGTTTTTTTAAACAGAGTTTGTTTTGTTGGCCGTCGCCTACCCCAGGGCGGAAGGCACGAGCCGCCACTGCTAACTACATAACTCATTTGATATGCAGAACTTGAAACAAAGTCTCAACATTTTTAATTAATTTAATTTATCAATTAAATAAAATAAGATAAACTGTACAAAATAAAGTATGTTATATTAGAGTAGTAAAATGGTACATTACATTACAATTATTACATTTATATAATTTGGTTTGTCCAACCACAACCATAAAATACAACGTCCAGCCCATTCCTTCTTTTACAAAGAACAAGATAAAATAATAGTAAAATATAGTTTAAAGTAAATATTACATATTTACTTTAAACTATTTGTGACTTTAGATTATAATAGTACAATAAAACAAACATACCTAGTTATTATACCACTATAATACAAACTGATTTACCCTTATAACAATTAAAAAATTGAACTATTCTCTTCAAACAGAAAATTGTTTAAAATCTACTGTCTTCTCTAGGTTTTTTAAACGCTCTTTTTATGTTTATTTTTAAAATAAGAAGTGGTTAGCCAGATGAGAATCATAAATTTCTATACCATAATAAACAAAATAAAGAGTGTATCAAATTCTAAAGTGAAAACTACAACCTACACTTGATAAAATTTTTAAACAAATATTTAAAATTTAAGTCTCATATTTCGTAATGCTTAAAAACTTAAACTACCAAATGTTAATAAACTGCCGTATATATCATGCCCATTACAAGTTAAATACTTTTGAACTTGTTATATTATCAAATACCTAAACTTGAAGCAAAATTGATTAACATGTTTAGGTGTACATAAGTTAAACTTATTTTTAGCGCTTTAACCTATCAAGCAGAAGGATCAAATACGGACGTCAACTTGCCAGTGCCTCCTGGCATGAGTCAGGTATCATTCAAAAGAATCACTTTGAATAACCCAATAAAACCGGAACAACTTGAGGAAGTGAGTGTTTTTCTCTTCATTCAAGCAAGATTTATTTATTAAAGTACAACTCGTATTTTAGATGAAGTTGGGCATCGTGAAATTCGTGTCTCACGGAGTATTCAACAACGACGACATCCTAATTCACCTGATAGTCGCCGCCGCCGATACCCGATTCAGTGTTGCCAACTTGGCGGACAACGAACTCAAGAAAATCGTGGGGTAAGTACCCCACAAAAATGTGCTCACGGTGCTGTTCTGAGAAGTGATTTTTGGACTTTCTGTAAAACCTATTTTTTTTTATATTCTTGTTAATTAGGTCATAACTAAAATTTTAAGAGCAAAATAAAAAAAAATTGACGGTTTGAATTGTTTTAATTGGCTGTTTATTAAAAATATTATGCACTCTTTCAATTATCCAATTAAAACTAGCGATTTAATTTAAATATTTAATATTTGCATAACTAAAAAAAAGGTTTTTACAATTTTTTTTATATATTTTACTGTTTTGTTGCAATAAACGTTCAAACTTTTAATCTAACCTTTGACGTATACATTTATGTTCCCTTAATTAATATATCCTTAAAGTTTTCCATGAAACTTAGATCTATTAAAAATTTATTTGACGTTTGAATTGTTATTTTTAGTATACGTATTCTATAATTTTTGTTTAGTTTTTTAAAGTGTCTTTTATAAACAAAAATGAAAAATTGTAGTAAAAGTTACGAAGAAATTCATGAAATTTAACTAAGGACCGGTTTATTCATCTTTAGTAAAGTTTATCGGGCCGATAACTTTCATGTCTTGGCAAAATCTAGTATCCAAAGAAATTATTCGTCAAATAAATCAAAAATGAATAAATCGGCCCTAAATAAAATGTGGCACCCTTAGAATTATTGTTTAATAAATGTATACTATACATTTAAACTTAAATTAAAACTTTAAACATGTATTACAACAAAACAGTAAAAGATATAAAAAATGTATAGACGTTTTTTTAGGAAATTAACTAATCTTTAATCTGATTTAAAAAGTTATGATAATATTTAAATAAAATCGCAAGTTTTAATTGGAGAATTAAAAGTGTGCATACATATTTTTAATAAACATCCAATTAAAACAAAATTAACCGTCAAATTTTTTTGATTGATTGATTGATTTTTTTGCTCTTAAAATTTTAGTTATGACCTAATTAACAAGAATATAAAAAAAAATTGGTTTCACAGAAAGTCCAAAAATCACCTCTCAGAACAGCACCGTGGTGCTGCCATCTATGACTGAAAATGTCCATTTTTAGTTCCGCGTCCGGAACCAAGTGTTCCTTGCAGCTGCAGGTGCTGTTTTTGGGCAGCCAGGTGAAAACCATCAAGCCTGAGCTGTCCAAATCGCCGGCCAGCACTCGAATTCGTCTTAAAATTCTCACGTACTTGGTCAGATTTACCGGCGACGTTTTCTTTTTCGGAGGCTGTCTGCCCGTAATTTTCGATTCTTTGTACGGAAAAAATACCAACTCCAGGCTAAAGACTTTGGCATTGAATTACGCCACAAATGTTGTAAGATAGTAAGTTGGTTGGCGTTACCTCAACAAAAACTACGTCTAAAATAAACTTTTGCAGCGGCACTGAAGAGTTACTAAGCCCGGTAGCTCCGGTACTTCTTTCCGGACTCACTAAGCAAATCAAGGAGGGGGAGGAAAGCCACCAGGGCCAGTCGTACGTTTTGATTGGACTTTTGGCGCACAGGTTTCCCAAAACGGTTTACACCAACGTCGGTTTACTTGAAATGTTCTTTGCCAATTTGGAAACGGCCAATCCCGATCTAAGGTTGCTCATAAGAGAAGGTTTGTTGAACCTTATTTTGGCGTACAAATATGACGTCGGTGCGGGGGAGAGGGACCAAGAAAATAGGTTGGATATTATTTTTGCCCTCATGAAGCACAAATTAACATCTGACGAGCCGATGGTCAGGTTTGTGGGCGTTAAAACGTTGGCAACTATATTTCCGCCGGATCACGTTCCCTCAAAGTATTTGCTGCTTCTATCCACTGGAGATGTGTAAGAAGGAATATAAACAAATTTATTAATTTGGTATTTTCAATATGTTTTTTTTAGCAAAGATGATGTTTCTCAAGAGGCTTTTAAAGCTTTGTACGGTACATCGAGAAAAACCGACATTGATGTGTCCAGAAAAGCGGAAAAAACTATTTCGATGCCAAAATTCGAAGATATAGCAAAATATGTACACGGCGAGGCCGAAATTAATTTAAAAGAAAAGGGGAGAAGTTTTAACGTGGGAAATCACGTTTTACCTTTTAGCAGTGCCACATTTAATGAGGTACATAAATATATCTAAAAAACTTTTTACCCTTATATTTTTTTCAGATTCTCTTGTACGTTAGATTGTGTTTGTTGAGAGATTTGGAAGTGCCGTTGACAAGAGAAGTGCTGCGCCATCCCTGCGAATTCTCGCCCGTGATTGGCGCACACTTGCAATCGCTGACCAATGGGAATAGCACCGTGGAAAATACCCCTTTACTTCAGTATGCTGCTCTGCTTAGGCAATATCTCGTCGCACAACCATGTAAGTTACCATCTTGCAATTTCATTCCAAAAAGAAGCAAACTTTTGATGTTAAATGTTTAATTTCCCACAGCAGGTTGCCCCTTTTATTTCTAACAAAATTAAACGTTTCCTCGTTTTTCAAAAACAGCCAGGTAATAATATCTGTATTAGCCAGAATGCTATACAGAAAACAAAAATTAATTTTACCATTTTTGCCATGTCGTTTATGTACAATACAAATAAAATTGGTCCAAGGACAGTTCCTTGCGGTACTCCATATTCTATAGGGTTACAACTTGAATACACACTTCCATATTTAATTTTTTGTTTTCTATTATGAAGGTAGGACTTGAACCATTCCAGTGCCTTTCCACTTAGTCCTAGTTTTTTCAATTTTAGCAATAGCAAATGTCTATTTATTGTCTCAAAAGCTCTCTTGAAGTCTAAAAACACTGCCAACACAAATTTTCAACAATCCATCGCTTTTTACTAACACATTATTTTCGTCAAAATATTTTAATAGTTGTTCTTAACCACAGATTTTAACAGTTTCTCATATATTGGTACGGTGTTAATCAAATAATTCAAAAAATGATACTTTTTACAAAAAAATACATTAGAATGTTCTTTTAAGGCAAAATAATTTAATAAGTAATCAAAATATTAACGAAAAAACTTTTAAGATAATTGGACAGAGCATTTTATTACGCAATTCGAATCCTAGACGTCCTGGCATTTTTTAAATTAGTAGCCTAATAGTATATTATGTATCAAGTTTTATAAACACCATTTTATACACGAATTTAATTTAGGCACGAGCGAGCTTGCGAGCGAGTTCTTAAATTAATGAGAGTATAGAAATATTTATAATCGAGGTTCATACTATACTTTTTCTACGACAAATACTTATTACCATCTTAAAATGATTTAAATCAAAAAATTTTATAGAGCGCCATCTATGAAACAATAGGGGAATCTGTGTGTCACCGTCAAATGTCAATTTTTTTTATTTTATAAACACAGATTATAAAGGTTATAAATCGAAATGTATTTCTTGAAAATTGACAGTTTTTCACAGTGAAAGTAAAGAAAATGTTTTATAAGCACTTTACAGTGGAGTCCGTGCCCGAATTTAAGTTATAGTTTACTGCCGGCGAAATTAAAAGGTCGGTACAATGTTCATATAATTTTTCAAATATTGGCGTTGATTTAATACTTTTGTATTTTTGTTGCTAACTTCAGCCCGTGACTAAAGCGCCATAAACCACAACTTGTCAATGTGTATTTAAAAGGTCACTTAGTGTCATGGAAACATGTACGATAAAGGGCGTTTTAAAGGTGGGGGTACAAAAAATTATTTAATATAGGTGGGCGTATTCATTGTTAGTAATTAACACAGGAGGCCATAAAACGTTACTATGTACTTTTCTAAAAATCCACAAGCATGTAACATATTTCGGACCGTATTTTTTCATGTTTGACTTCTAATAAACCGAAAGTGGAAACATTGATATGGTTATTCCTTTATTGTATTACATGTAAAGTTCTGTTTCTTTTTGGATGTAAACTTTTCGTCAACATATTTTCATAAGGTTAAATTTCAGCCATCGATCCTCTGTGTTGCATGGCAGAGCTGGTGGGTTGCGTACCGATTTTGCACAAAATCTTGCTCAAAGACTTGCCATGGCTGAGAGATCTCCTAAGCAACACCAAGGAAGAAGTGAGGGAGCTCGCTGCACTCCTCTACGGTCTCGTTTTGAGCGGGTGTGCGTCTGATAGTGAATTTGATGCCGCTTTAAGATCGCTTCTGACGCAAACTGGCCACAAAATGTTGGAAAACCAGCATGGAAGTCTTCTGGCGATTGGGGCCGCTTTGAATTCGAAAATATTCGAGAAGAACAGGAATGTTAAGGATTGGGATTTGTTGAAGGAATGCGTCAACAAGCTGAGTAAGTGTTCCAAATAAGAAATTTGTCGTTGGACTTTTAAAATTTGGGAAATTGTCAGAAAAATTGACTTGCATTTTTTCATTTTATTCAAAAAAGAATGCAAAAGTCAATTACGGATATTATCCGTACACTTATATCGAGTGAATTCCGGCGCTGATTATTATAATATTATTATTCCTTTAATTTTAATTCAGTAAGAATAATCTACCGGGCCGCAAAAAACATATTTGGTGCTGTATTATATTTTAATTCAGTAAGATTCTATTTTTTTCTACCGGGCCGCAAAAACAGCATATTTGGGGCTGTACTAATACAACTTTCGTTTTATTTAACACTTTTACTAGGGTTTTCAAATTTCAAACATTGCCAATTTGAGAGTCGACGAAAAAAAAACCGTTTTTTTCCGAAAAAAAATGGAAAAAGTGGGAAATTTTCAGAAAAATTGACTTTTGCTTTTTTCATTTTATTCCAAGTGTAATATGAAAAAAATGCTAAAGTCAATGTTTCAAAATATTTCCAAATTTTTACGGATAATATCCGTACACTGATATCAAGAAAAAAGTGAATTTCCTACGCTGATTATAATATAATCATAATATTATGATTATATTCGTTTTATTTGACAATTCGATTTATAAAATTAAAATTTAACTTTATAAATCATTCATTATTTTGTAATTGGATATTTTCAATGGACCCCTTTTTGCAAAAATGGCCCAACCGACAGTATATTTAACGTTTACGTTTATTTTCTTAAATCAATTTAATTTAATTCAATGTTTAGTTTTATTTTTTTTAAATTAAAATATTGTTAAGTTGTTGATTGCTTCTTTTTTCAAATGTGTATTTTTTTCAAAAGAAAATTCAAATTTTCCCAAAAAAGACAATTTTTCCAAGGCCTGAAAAAAAAACGAAAACAGGTTTTTCCCAATTTTGTCTGTGTTGTTTATTTCTGACCCTAACATAATTTTGTTAAGTTAAGTTAAGGTTTTGTAATATAATTCATTAAATTAAAATGTTAAGATGTTGTTTGCTATTTTTTAAAATGTGTATATTTTCCAAAACAAAATTCAATTTTTTCCAAAAAAGACAATTTTTCCAAGGCCTTGAAAAAAAAAACGAAAAAAACAGTTTTATCCCCAATTTTTACCGGTTTACTTCTGACTCTTTAAAACCCTAACTACGACTTAAAAAATTATAATTTTGTAAAATTATTCTTGTAAAGTTATAGTTTTGTAATTTAATTAATTATTTTGTAATTGGATATTTTTAATACACTTCTTTTTGCAAAAGCGACCCAACCGGCAGTATATTTATATATTTACTTTTATTTTTTTAAATTAAATTAATTCAATTCAATTCAATTTAGGTTTTTTTCTCTAATAAGGGATATTTTTTTTAAATTAAAATTTTAAGATGTTTGCTATTTTTTTTCAAAATTTGAAATACACATTTAATGTGTATTTTTTCCAAAAGAAAATTAAAATGTTCCCAAAAAAAGCCAATTTTTCCAAGGCCTGAAAAAAAAACGAAAACAGTGTTTTCCCAATTTTGTCTGTGATGTTTATTTCTGACCTTAACATAATTTTGTAAAATTATTCTTGTAAAGTTAAAGTTTTGTAATATAATTCATTAAATTAAAATGTTAAGATGTTGTTTGCTATTTTTTAAAATGTGTATATTTTCCAAAACAAAATTTATTTTTTTCCAAAAAAGACAATTTTTCCAAGGCCTTGAAAAAAAAACCGAAAAAACAGTTTTATCCCCAATTTTTACCGGTTTATTTCTGACTCTTTAAAACCCTAACTTCGACTTATAAGGTTATAATTTTGTAAAATTATTCTTGTAAAGTTATAGTTTTGTAATATAATTCATTATTTTGTAATTGGATATTTTTAATAGACTTCTTTTTGCAAAAGCGACCCAACCGTATATTTATATATTTACTTTTAATTCCTTAAATTAAATTAATTCAATTCAATTCAATTTAGGTTTTTTTTCTCTAATAAGGAATATTTTTTAATTTTGTAAAATTATTCTTGTCAAGTTAAAGTTTTGTAATATAATTCATTAAATTAAAATGTTAAGATGTTGTTTGCTATTTTTTAAAATGTGTATATTTTCCAAAACAAAATTCAATTTTTCCCAAAAAAGACAATTTTTTCAAGGCCTTGGAAAAACAGTTTTTCCCCAATTTTTTCCGGGTTATTTCTGACTCTTTAAAACCCTAACTTCGACTTATAAAATTATAATTTTGTAAAATTATTCTGGTAAAGTTATATGTAGTTTTGTAATTTAATTCATTATTTTGTAATTGGATATTTTTAATGGACTTCTTTTTGCAAAAACGACCCAACCAACAGTATATTTAACATTTACTTTTATTTTCTTAAATCAAATTAATTCAATTAAATTTAGTTTTTTCTATAATAAGGGATATTTTTTTTTAAATTAAAATGCCAAGATGTCGTTTGCTACTTTTTTAAAATGTGTATATTTTCCAAAACAAAATTTAATTTTTCAAGGCCTTGGAAAAAAACGAAAAAAAAACCAGTTTTTTCCGGTTTATTTCTGACTCTTTAAAACACTAACTTCGACTTATAAAATTATAATTTTGTAAAATAATTCTTGTAAAGTTATAGTTTTTTAATATAATTCATTCATTATTTTGTAATTGGATATTTTTAATGGACTTCTTTTTGCAAAAACGACCCAACCGACAGTATATTTAACATTTACTTTTATTTTCTTAAATTAAATTAATTAATCAATCAATTCGATTCAATTTAGGTTTTTTCTATAATAAGGGATATTTTTGCAGTTGAGTTTTTGAAGCATTCCAACTCTTTGTTGGCCTCCGCGGCTTGTACGAGTCTAGGTTGCATTGGTAGAGTAGTTGCTTTGCCTTTGCCGGATGGTAAACCCGAAAAATTGGGTAGTCCTGATGCGAAACGGCTCGCAAACGATGGTAGCATAACGAAAGTGGACGTGGTCAATAGTTTATCCGAAATCGCCAACAACACCAAAATGTCCACGAAGACGCGCGAAAAGGCCGCGACGTCTCTCGGTTTGCTCTGCGTCGGCGAGAAGTTCCCGCACGCGAAGGAAGTGATGGAGGGCTTCTTGAACCAGGCGAAGGAGACCAAGGACGTCGAGGTGCACTTCACGGTCGGCGAATCGCTGGTGATGTGCTGCCAGAGCGTCTGGTCGCCGGAAGCCAGGAACCCGTGGAGCACGCTGCCCAAAGACCACGCGCCGTCCGTAAACGATAGAGGTAGCTATATTATCGATATTCTATCGATAGTTTCGATATTTTAAAAACTATCGAATTATCGATTCTATCGATAGTTACAAACTATCGTCTAGCGATAGTAGAATCAAACAAAATTATTATAACTGTCGTTGTTTTTTTATTCGAAATTTGACGTCATTAAAAATTTTGGGTTTTAGTTGGCAAAATCTAGGGACCCTAGATTTACCAACTGTAAACTGTCTCAAATATGTGCTGTCAATTATTTTATTGTTGATGTTTTAAAACTCGATAGTTATTATAGATTTTGGTATAAAGGTTTTAATAACTAAGGTAGATATTTATATTGAAATACTATACCATGGAGCCTACACAAGGAGCCCGAACTTAATAGGGCAAATTGACAAAACCCTCTAAATTGCACAAATTAAGTCTTTTCACCACCAGCGGCGCTGATTGTCGATACGTACTGACGTCTGCTCTTTTGGTAGCGTTTCGGTACAAATAAGTAAATTGTTTCAGAATAAACGGAACACCAGCGCCCTCTTATCTTAGGAAGATTATTGTTTACATAAAGTTCGGATTCCTTGTGCTATACTATATTTTTGACTCTCCTGTATTTGGTAGGTTGAAAATGTGCCTACTATAAAAATAAACCCCTTATCTTTTTAATAAAATGTTAAACTATAAGGTTTTGAAATTTTAGTAAACTATCGATAGTTAATCGCTTTTCTCACTATCGATGCTA
Source organism: Brassicogethes aeneus (assembly GCA_921294245.1). Classification (NCBI taxonomy): domain Eukaryota; kingdom Metazoa; phylum Arthropoda; class Insecta; order Coleoptera; family Nitidulidae; genus Brassicogethes; species Brassicogethes aeneus. The sequence goes on from OV121135.1 coordinate 52,503,001, forward strand.
TCGATAGTCTACTTTTTACCACTATCGCTACCTCTAGTAAACGAGCCGTTGCCCGACGACAACTTGGAGTGGCTTCTGGACGAGCTGCTGGCGATGGCCAAAAAACCGCATCCGAACTCGCGTCAAGCCTCCTGCATCTGGTTGCTGGCCGTTATCAAAAGCAGCGGGGAAAAAGACGCCATCGGCAACAGACTGACGCCGATACAAAGGACTTTTATGGATCTTCTGACAGAGAATAACGGTAGAATAGTACATTCTGTAACAAGTTTGGAATACAGCATATTCCGCTCGAGGAAAAATTTGACACACGAGCCGAAGGCGAAAGTGACGGTTTTACGAGAGTGGAATATGCTATTCCAAACGTGTTTCAGACATTATTTTCTCTACGACTACGTAAGAATAGTAACGCTTATATAATTTTAAACAGAGAAAAGAAACCAAGCAGTTTTTGACATTTAAGTTTTTTTGTATTGTCAAACCATTTTGTGCCGTCACAATTTTATAATGTAAATTATAATAAATTTAAACAAATGGTATACCTAAATCTTTATTATAATTAAAAATAGTTATTTACACTTACTAATAAAAAAAATAACATTGTAACAAATACAAAACTAATTTAACAAGTAATCTATGTCAACATCTATTCTTTTTCTACATTTTAAAGGTCTTTTTTTAAATTTTTTGAATCTCTCAAAACTTCAAAGCCGGTATACTTAGTAGGTAACTGGTTTATCATTTTAATATAAAATTTATTATAATTTTGATTTGTATATTTGAAAAACAAATAAGTATAACTAATTTTTTGTGCCTAAACCTTAATTATACAACTGCTATTATTTTTTAATTAATAAATAATACAGTAATATTTAATTATTTTTAAATTTTTTACGTTTAGTAAACAGCCAGGAGATGTCGTTACTTGTGACCATTCTTAAACAAGAGTAGGAATATTCTCGCACAGTATTGCAGAAAAACATCCTTTCTATGATCAAAAATTACACTAGAATGTTACTATTCTTAAGTACCTAGTCGTAGAGAAAAGAAAAACCGCGACGATTGTTTTTTCGCTAACTATTTTTTTCCAGACATCGTCCAAGATACGGCGTCTAAAGGTTTATGCGTGGTCTATGACACTTACAAAGAGCAAGAACTACTAACGGCTTTGGTGAAACAGCTGACTTCAGGAATAACCAGTGTTACCAAGGTTACCAGTGATACCAAGCTGTTTGAAGAGGGACAACTTGGTTCAGCACCTTCAGGGTAAGTACTTGCAAAATGTAATATGTTAAACAAATATTAGAAATATTCCCCAACACCAAAACAAAACACAAAGTGCTTTTTCCTATCTTCATCAACGACCTACCAGACATTTTAACAGTTTACAATTTACTATTTGCTGATGATCTGAAACTTAAAAATCAAAACTATTGATGATTGCATTAATCTGCAAAAAAAATTGAATAGTCTATATAATTGGTGTATCAAAAATCATTTAAACATCAATAAATGCAAGAGTATGATAGGGATGAATATGTTGAGATGTCCACCAAGTGAAAATGATTATTTTTTATTTTTGGTTGTTTCACTGTTGGTCTAGAATTGGGTTTTTGGGAAGCCACCAGGTCTAGTAATAACATAACAGTGGTTCTGCACTAATGCAAGAATTTTAAGAAATAATACATTTTGAATATTAGAGCTTCACGGAGGTTAGGATTTCGTGTGTTATTTTTAAAACATCCCTTTGTATATTTGAAATAAGTTATTGCAGGCATGTCCAATTCGGCCCGTACGGGCATTTTGCCCGGCCGGCACGTCGCGGGCCCGCGCGGGCCATGCATGGTGTGCTATGACAGCTAGGAGAAGCGTCAAAGTGACAGTACCGAGCGTAACGATCTCTGACGATTTGTTGGTTTATTATTATGAATCCTGAAATAATTATTATCGACGATACCGAAATTCGAAAACGTAGGAGTTTATTATTCAATAAAAACTGGGAATATCTTTATTTGTGTAAATTGCATGGCGGAGAATCCCAATGCCTTATTTGCAAAAAACATGTCATTTGCAAAACTTATAAAAATACAAAAAGAATAAAGAAACCTAAATTTTCATATAAACCATATATCTATATAGGTAGGTATATAGATATATAGATATATGATATAAACGCCCTACAACAAACTACGACTAAATCAACACGAACCAAACGCCCACGACTAAATCGATGCGTACTTTCCCCACTAGTCTACAACCGCCCGCGCTGAACCCACGATGGCCCGGAGACTCGCTTGCGGGCAGCTGAATTGGACAGTACTGAGTTATTGCATCTTTTGACACCTTAATATTTTTAAAAAATACAATTGTACATAAATAAAATATTTAAAAAAAAATCTACTTACTGAGATATTACACTTCACGGTGGATAGGTTTTTAAATAGCAAATTAATTAACTTAAAATTTTGAATTATAAAAAAGCAACACTCTCATCTGCATATAAATTTTAACTGACCTTCAGGAATCACATGCATCTATAATGTCGTAAACAGAGGTTTTTGCTTTTTTAAAATGATTAAAGCGCCATCCGTTGCATAAAATTTTAAGCAAAAACAGATTCACGGAGGATAGAATCAATTTTTGTAACACCTACATAAATGGTTATAAAAATTATTTCCTTTAATTTTTAATAATATTTTATATTTGATTCGATTGCTTTGGATGTGTTTAATTTACTTAGTGAACTAATATTTTTAGTATGCTTTTACTACCTCAGATATTTGAAAACATATAGGTTAACCTAGAAAGAGTAACAGTCACGGAGGATAGGTTTTAGACTTTTAAAACATTATAAAAAAATAATTAATTGCGGTTAAAAATCTGGGACCTGAGCTGTAATATCTACTTAATTATGAAAGATCAAAATACAATAAAAGCGTAGGTCAATCTCATTTAGTTTTATTAAATATCACGGGGTAACACCATCGGGGGACATTTCGTGAGATTCACCCATATACAAAGAAAAAGCATAGTATATTATATAATTATAAAATCAACAATAGACGTTTGGAACAAGTTACAGAATTTAAAGATCTGGGAGTGAGGTTTGATATAAAGCTGAGTTTTATAAATCATATCAACGCAGTAGTAAACTCATCTTTTAAAATGTTGGGTTTCTCATTCGAAATACCAAACAATTTATAAATGAAAGCTTATTAAAAATGCTGTATTTTTATTTAATAAGTTCAAAGATGGAATATGCTCCTATAATCTGGTATCAAATCTATATAACAAGCATTGAAACTGTACAACGCAAATTTTTAAAGCTCTTACATCTTGGAATATATGGTGAATTACAATCTCTAGATAATAGAAGGGCTATTGCATCAACTTCAATTTTGTTTAGGTTGCTTAATTCTCAAATTAGTTGTAGTTATTTGCTTTCTCAGATTAATTTTTCGGTGCCAAGATTGACTAGCAGAAATAAAACTACTTTTCTTACAAGCTTTAATAGAACTAATTTGGGACTTAAGTCGCCTTTATTTGTAGTGCAGTAGATTTAATAAATTCTGTGAATCTTGTGAAATAAACTTAAGTTACGCTTAGCTATATAATTACATATGTCAATAAGCATCTTTAAATGTTGCACACATAATCTGTTTAGGTTTTTTTTTATATATTTTTTATACTTTGAATTCTATATAGTACACATGTATCTTATTTAAATGTCCTGTAATGGTTTAAACTGTTGGGCAATTATTATTATTATTATGATTAAAGTACTTTTCGCCAACGTTATTGACTTCTTCTCTCAGTTACACTTCGCTTCTGAAAATGCCAACATCGTTGGCGAAAAGAACTTTAAGCACTTTGTGTTTTGTTTTGGCGTAATATTTGTTCAGGGTAAGAGATACATTTTTTTGGCCAAAATTAAACCACATGGTGATTAATTTTTGTAGCGGCAACTTGACAACTTATAAAGAGCTTTGTTCTCTGGCATCGGATTTGAATAAACCCGACTTGATCTATAAGTTTATGCACCTGGCAAATCACAACGCCATTTGGAATTCCAAAAAGGGTGCCGCTTTCGGTTTTTCCAGCATTGCCGAACGCTGCGGCGAAGATTTGAAGCCGCATTTGCCGCAAATTATTCCTAAACTCTACAGATACCAATTCGATCCCACTCCCAGTATACAAGCCTCCATGCACAACATTTGGAGGGTGCTAGTGACAGAACCATCAAAAACAGTAAGTCAAAAATACAGTTGAGTGCCGTTGTACTCACGAAGATGTGTAAACATCTTGGCTGGTACGAGTTTGGTGTGAAATTTTTTCTTAAATTTTGGAATTTTTTTGGTTTATTTATTCGTCAAATACTTTTATTTGATACCCATATCAAGGAGGTTGTGAAGAAATAGGCGGATTGATTTATTTATTTCTCTTTCTTACCTATGCACAGCCACTAATTTCTTACGCCACTCGCTAATATCGATTTTCACAGAAAAAATATTTGGTAGCAGTGGCGGCGGCGCATTGCGGTTTTTTAATAATAAATAATAAAAAATACTTTATTGATCCAAAGAAACATAGATTGTTTATAGAGGGACAAACTCTAAACATCTAATAATTACAATACATCTATCACAGTGATAAAGCAACATTATCTTATAAGATAATTATAGTCTTACAAATATACAATATACAATGCAAATATACTTTATACATTAATTTACATATTTACTGAACTTTTTTTTCAAATTCAATACTCAAGAAGAAGACACGCAGGTTAGCCTCTTATCAAGGATTGAAATACTCTTTTATATGTCTTGTCGATTTTGTTTTTATATCTCTTGGTAAGCTGTTATATATATTAACACCTCTATATAATTAAAAGTCTATGGGGGGCCTTTACGCTCAATTTCTCAGTAAGCTCGTATCACAGATGTTTGCACAATATTAACTATTCGTTATTTTTGTGTTGTATATAGCATTTATTAGAAAATAGTTTGAATATTAAAGTTTAGCACTTTAATGATGTTTTAACAGAAATTTTCATAGTAAAATTTTTTTAAACTCAAAACAATTGACAGTCCAAAATATTTTAAATATAAAATACACCGTTAAAAGTTTAAGCTTCAAAATATTGATTTTTAAAAATATTAGTACAAATATTTTATTCTACAAAATTATCGGTTTAAATTTGTAAAGAGTCATTTAAATGACTTTTAATACAAAAATTCACAAAACTGTTTTTATAAAAAAAAATGGTGATTAGGTAATTTTTTTAAAAATATTTTGGCATCAAAATTGTCAAAAATATTCTTATTTTATTAGGCTTTACATAAAATTAAAAAAAACGCAAGAAATATTTTATAAAAGCAGAGATAATTTTAATAATTGACAGGTGTGGATGGGACAAGATAAATCTTTTTTTTGTCCCGTCCACACAATTATTAAAATTATCTCTACTTTTATAAAATATTTCTTGTGTTTTTTTATTTAATGTATAGCCTAATAAAAGAAGAATATTTTTGATAATTTTGATGCCAAAATATTATATAATAAATTTTTTGTGAACACAGTTTTGTAATTCGTGCGTTTCGCGCGCCTAAAATGGCCAATTACATTTAAATGTAAGTTTTTAATTTTAGTGTTTTTTTTTGGTTAAAAATTTATTGACTATAATTTAAATGACTCTTTACAAATTTAAACCAATAACTTTTATTTTCAACAAATTTTAATTGATACACTTTTAACATAAAATTTATAACTCCATTGATTTATTTATAAGTGCATAATTTTTAATTTACAAAGTGTAGCTTTAGCAGACTCTTTCTAAAGTGGTCAATTTTAAGCGTAGTTTTAAACTATAAAGTGGTAATTTCAGCATATTTAAGTCGATTATTTTTCATTTGCTAAAAATGTATCAATTAAAATTTGTTAAAAATAAAAGTTATTGGTTTAAATTTGTAAAGAGTCATTTAAATGATGGTTGATAAATTTTTATTACAAAAATTACCACTTTAAAGTTTTAAACTAACATTTAAAAATAATGTGAGAATTTTCGTATTAAAAATTTCCGACTATCATTTAAATTATTCCTTACAAATTTAAACCAATAATTTTAAAAACCAATATTTTAAACTTTGCATTTGCATTTTATATTTAAAATTCTGCCTAAATAAATTATACTTAAAAAAAATATTTTTAATAAAAATTGATAAGAAATAATATTGTCTAATACAGAATTGAACTGTTATTTAGTAAATTTTGTCTTTCAATACATGATAGTTGAAACTATTTTAAAATTATAAATGTAAACCTAAAATTTTCAGTTAGGAACATTTTAAATTAAAAAATTATTTAATAAATGTTAAAACCACGTGCGATAGTTGTATGAACCATGTCCATTTATTACAGCTGGATACTTATTACAACGAGATTCTCGTTGATCTGCTGGAAAACATAAACTCGAACCAATACCGAGTAAGGCAGTCTTGTTGCTTGGCCCTTCAGGACTTCCTGAAAGGTTCAAACAATCGTTCGATACACGACGCTGTGGGTTCGATGGACGATCTTTGGAAAAAATTGTTCAGGGTCATGGATGACCACCACGAGGCCACCAGAGCCACCGCAACTAAAACTACCAGGGTCTTAAGCAAGGTACTTTTATATTTGATTATTGGTTATTACAGGGTTCCATCTCTTTTCATATTTGCACCTACCCCACAACATACTATAACATTACACACATTAACTTTATGTGTCGTTATAAAACTTTTACAGAACATCAAGTAAGGAACATAAAATTCTTCAGCTCCTTGAAAACAGTTTATTCTGTCCCTGAATATTAATCAATATTATTGATTGTATAATGTACGATTTCTTACATAAAATAATTTTAGTTATGCATTCGAGGCTGTGATATTAGTCAGGGTAAAGATGGAGTCAAAATGGTTGAAGCAATTCTACCTCCCCTATTAAATTATGGTATAACCAATACTGTAGCAGATATTAGAGCTATTAGGTAAGACCACAGTCTTATACAGGGTGTCCCAAAACATGCGAGATAAGAATAAAAACGATAGCCAATTCCAATACTTGGCCATAGGGAATTATTTAAATTGGTAGGATACTTAAGATGCATTGTTGATATGTAAAATTTTTGGTCGACTCAAATCCACTTCATTGTGTCACTGCTGTCAATTTTTGTTTCTGTCATTATTAATTAATAAATTTTATTATTTTAATTAAAATGATAATAGTATATTAAAGAACTAATGTCATAATACGTCATTTTGTCGCACGCGGACAATTGATAATTTGTAATGGACGAGTGCGACAAAAGGTCTTATGACATGAGTTCTTTATGCTATTTTATCTATTTAGCAAAAATTCAAAAAAAAAATATTATACCTTAAATTTAATTTGGTCGAATTTTACTTTAGATAGTTGGTATCACAGTCATTGGTTTGACAGTTAATGTCAAAATCGATTCGCCATGCCGTTCTTAATTTACGGCTGATAATGTTAAAGAAGAAAAAAAGGATTTTCTTTGGTGTTAAACAAAATATATTGCCAGAAAAGTCTTGTAAGTAGGTACTAGAAAAATCATAAAAATATTATAACCAATATGCAAAATATAAAATCAAAATTTTGGGTGGGATATATCATTACAGCACCGAAAGCGGTGTTATAATGAAGTCATTATGAACATTTAAGTTAAGTTTCTCCTCTGATTATGCCGAAATGGTGATTATTTATGGGGAGTATGGACTCAATGCTAGGAGGCACAACGATTTTTTTCCCAGCGCTTTCCCGATCGTCCCCTGAACTAGAGATATAAAAAAACGTTTTTTTTCAGATTTGAAAAAAAAACTATAAAAAATCGGCTTCTTTTTGTTTTTTTTTTTCAAATCCGCCACAATAAAGTATATTCTGTCAATAAATAACATCAATCTTAAAAAAAAATTTTATTATGAAATTTTGAGCAAAATGTGTATTATTAATAATAAAGTGAAATTTAGAATATATAACATTTTCCATTATTGAAAATTTTGACTGAGACTAAAAAAATTGATTTCTTATTATTTGGTAGTTTTCGCATAAGAAACCAATATTTATAATTATGTATAGTTACTTTTTTTTTAGACCAAATCAAAACACGCGTATTTACTTACATTTACTAAATATCATTTTTGGCTATATTTTAGTCTATGAACTGGACTGGTAACATAAAAAATTAGGCAACTAATCTTGAAAAAACCCTAAAATAGGAAGAAAAAATCCTGAAAAAAAAACAAAAATGCCTTTGATGCAAATAGTAGGAAGAGCATAAGGGAAGTTGCGCGCGAATTTCACGAATTTCACAGTTCATTTAGCCCGCTAGAGTGAAATTCTGTAGTGGTTGCTAGAGATTTTGGCTCTGGGGTACAGATCTAGTTGTTTAATTTTTACTTTCCCGAAGTATGACAATCCTTTTTGAAAGGTTGGTAAACACAGTCGAAAAAAATATTTTTAAGTTTTAAGACAACAATTTTCTATCGTTTCTAAGCAATTTTTAAAGCTCCTACGCATTTGATTACACTATTACCTAGAAACTTTTTTTTTAATTTTGCATCTCCATTGCTATCAGCACGCCCCCTTATTCTTTGGGCCGCGAGTTCTGGGACACCCTGTATCTTCCTCGAAAACACATCGTGATGAACCTTTCTTATAGCTTGCAAACAGTATCGGAACTGGTGACATCTGCCGGAAAGCAGCTGAAACCGTTCCTGCCGAAGCTGATTCCGCCTCTGCTGCAAGCCGCCGGTGAAAACGAATCGGTGAAGCTGTCGTACCTGAGCACGATGCTCGGGGCGCAATCGCAAGCTCAGGAGGCGGTCGACAGCGCGAGAGCTTCCTTCGCCAAGTCGCACTTCACCACGGAAACCGTGGCGAAAAGTCTGCAGTACGCGGACGCGTCCATCTTGGAGGAGCTGGTGCCGAAGCTGGTCGAGCTGATGAGGGGATCGGTCGGTTTGGGAACCAGGGTCGCCTGCTGCCATTTCATAGGTATTGGTTATCGAGATGAATGTAGATTAGACCAGGGTCGATAATTTTTGAAACCAAAAAAAATAACAGTAGGATGAAACCCATTGGAAAAGGAGAAGAATATAATAAAAATGAAAGGAAAAATAAATTACGGGCGATCTGACTTCGGGAAGTGGGGAGGGGGTTTAAGGGTAAAAAATGGTTTATCTCGATTTCCTGCAAAACTACAAGTACTATGGAAAAAAGTTAAATAGCAAAGTTGTAGGTAATAAAAGGATCTACAACTTTTGTAATTACAATTTTTTTACATAACCTCAAAATTTATGTGAAAAATTCAAAAAACTAAGTTTTTGGTTTTTTATTTTTATCTTTCCACAAAATTTGGTGAAAACTTACCTTTTTATGTCCCAAATACACTGTAATTTATTTGATTTGAAATATTTGTTATTTCGCCTTATTTTGACTTAATATCAAAAAAGCACCCTAATTTTCAATCGAAAATTCTCGCGTCAAAATATCAGCTTTTTTCAAAAAGTCGGTGTGCTTTTTGTTTGTTGAAATCTCTACTTTCTGATGGTGTAAAAAAAATATATACATTAATGTTCTCAAAAAATACAAAAAATATTATAATGAATAACGAAAAAAACTCGAATTCGAAAATTTATTTTAATCATTATGTACAATTTCATCAAAAAAATGTGATTGTTGCAATTTTTTTTAGTTAAAAAGTTTATTTATTAAATTCTAATAACATTTATGTCAGAAAATCTCATAAAATATAAAAATACATGTAAATCATACTAGTGAAATTAGATACTTCATTCTGATTACGTTATTCATTATAATATTTTTTGTATTTTCTGAGAACATTTACCATAGTAATGTATATATTTTTTACACCATCAGAAAGTAGAGAGTTCATCGAACAAAAAGCACACCGACTTTTTGAAAAAAGCTGATATTTTGACGCGAGAATTTTCGATTGAAAATTATGGTGCTTTTTTGATATTAAGTCAAAATAAGGCGAAATAATAAATATTTCAAATCAAATAAATTACAGTGTATTTGGGACATAAAAAGGTAAGTTTTAACCAAATTACGTGGAAAATTTTTTTTTTTTTGAAAAAGATAAAAATAAAAAACCAAAAACTTGGTTTTTTGAATTATTCACATAAATTTTGAGGTTATGTGAAAAAATTGTAAATACAAAGTTTTTATTACCTACAACTTTGACATTTAACTTTTTTCTATAGGACTTGTAGTTTTGCCGGAAATCGAGATAAACCATTTTTTACCCTTAAACGCCCCCCTCCCACTTCCCGAACTCAGATCGCCCGTAATTTATTTTTCCTTTAATTTTTATTATATTCCCCTCCTTTTCCAATGGGTTTCATCCTACTGTTATTTTTTTTCTCTTTTTACCATTTTTAAAGGCTTCTGCACTGGTCTAGATCTAGTTTCCGAAAACTAAAAATTCTTACTTTACCATCCCTTTTTATACTGGAATGTCTTTTATACATTAGAAAGAATCAGTCCCAATTTTCAACTCACAGCCAGTTACACACATATAATACAAGATACAACTCAAATATTCGCCCTTTACCTTTAAGATTATGTAGAACATCATATGGATTTAATTATTACTCAATTAAACTTTTTAATCATCTCCCTTTAAAGATAAGAGATTTGGAAGTTAAAGCCTTTAAATGTACAATTAAGAACTACTTACTGAATGGGGCCTTTTATAGCATTAGTGAATTCCTGAATTGTAATTTTGAAAATGTTATGTAGTCTCAAACTTATTTGTTTAATTCTTATATTTCACGGTGCTGTTCTGAGAGGTGATTTTTGGACTTTCTGTGAAACCTAATTTTTTTTATATTCTTGTTAATTAGGTCATAACTAAAATTTTAAGAGCAAAAAAAAAAATTTGACGGTTAATTTTGTTTTAATTGGATGTTTATTAAAAATATGTATGCACACTTTCAATTCTCCAATTAAAACTTGCGATTTTATTTAAATATTATCATAACTTTTTAAATCAGATTAAAGATTAGTTAATTTCCTAAAAAAAGGTCTATACATTTTTTATATCTTTTACTGTTTTGTTGTAATACACGTTTAAAGTTTTAATTTAAGGTTAAATGTAAAGTATACAATAATTCTAAGGGTGCCACATTTTATTTAGGGCCAATTTATTCATTTTTGATTTATTTGACGAATAATTTCTTTGGATACTAGATATTGCCAAGACATGAAAGTTATCGGCCCGATAAACTTTACTAAAGATGAATAAACCGGTCCTTAGTTAAATTTCATGAATTTCTTCGTAACTTTTACTACAATTTTTCATTTTTGTTTGTAAAAAACACTTTAAAAAACTAAACAAAAATTATAGAATACGTATACCTACTGAAAATGATAATTCAAACGTCAAATAAATTTTTCATAGATCTAAGTTTCATGGCAACCTTTAAGGATATATTAATTAAGGGAACATAAATGTATACGTCAAAGGTTAGATTAAAAGTTTGAACGTTTATTGCAACAAAACAGTAAAATTTATAAAAAAAAAATTGTAAAAACCTTTTTTTTAGTTATGCAAATATTAAATATTTAAATTAAATCGCTAGTTTCAATTGGATAATTGAAAGAGAGCATAATATTTTTAATAAACAGCCAATTAAAACAATTCAAACCCTCAATTTTTTTTTATTTTGCTCTTAAAATTTTAGTTATGACCTAATTAACCTTCGGATGACCAAGGGGGGTAAATTTTGACCCCAATGTATATTTCTTCTCTTAAATATTTTTAATTTTTAACTGATTATTTTTTATTTGACTATATTATTATGCCAAGTATCTTTATATTTTGCATAAAAAAATTTACAAATATTTCTCATTAAAAAAGTATTTTTAAAATAAATATGGTATTAACAGAATATTTAGAAGATCCTGAAGATGCAGAGCCAGCTGAAAATCCCAAGAAACGTGGCCGATGTAAAATTTGCTGTCGATCTTCCGACAGAAAGTTTACAACGAAATGCGATAAAAAAAGCATTTTGTCTGCAAGGAACATTTAAAGATTAAAAAACATACTATGTAATACCTGTGGTTACTAGTGCATTTTTTTTACAAATTTCATTGCTTCCTTTATTAGGTTTAGACTAATATTTTTACTTTTTTGGTTTAGTTGGATTAAAAATTTGTTGTACTAATGTTTGTTTTCATTATTTAATATAAAATATAACATTAAAATAATGAAAGCATGTTTTCGTTTACTAAAATCAGGAGGGGTCATTTTTAACCCCCATTGGTCATCCATGTATAAAAAAGAGGTTGGTCATCCGAAGGTTAACAAGAATATAAAAAAAATTAGGTTTCACAGAAAGTCCAAAAATCACCTCTCAGAACAGCACCGTGTTATATTTATTTAGTTATCTAATATTGTAATATATGAATACCTATATGACATTTGTAAAATACAGTTGTATTATTAGCAAGCAATAAATTATTATTATTATTATTATTATAGTGCTCCTGCTGGTGCAAATGGGCAAGGATATGCAACCCTACACCGGGAAAATTCTGGCCGTCTTGGTCAACGGCCTGACGGATCGAAACGCGGAGAGCAGGAAGCAGTACGCCACCGCCATAGGGCATCTGGTTTCCTCCGCGAAGGACTCCAGCTTGGAGAAGCTCTTCGCCAAACTGAAGTTGTGGTACTTCGAGCGGGAAGACGATTCCATCAGGTCCGCTTGCGCCTACACCATCCAATCGATCGGCATCCACAACCAGGAAATTTTGAAGGAGCACTCGGACGTCGTGCTTCCCCTGGTGTTTTTCGCGATGCACGCGGAAAAAACGCCCGAAACGCAGAACACTCTGAACGTTTGGACGGAGATTTGGTCGGAACAGAGCCCCGGCACCGAAACCGGCATAAGGCAGAACATCGAGAATATTTGCGAGATTCTCAAGAGCGGCTTGGAGAGCCCTTCTTGGACCATGAAGGCACAGGTATTATTTTCCATCCCATATTTTTTGTTTTGTTATTTGAGTACATTAGATGCAAAACTCTGTATTTGCAGGATAAGTGATTTTAAGAAAAACATGAAAAACCGCTAATAAGATCATTTTTGATAAAAAAAATGCAAAAATTGTATAGACGTGCTATTGCATCATTTTTATTCAAAAAAGTAAAAAAAAAATCCTTTAAAATTAGGTAGTTTAGTAAATAATTGAAATCAAAAGATTTAAAAACACAGTTTTGCATCTTCCTCGTTCAAAGACCAAGTTTTGCAATTAAAAAGTGCAAATACCAACAAAATAACAATTAATCAGGTAATTGTTATGTCGTCACGACATGTGTAAACTAGCGACGTGATTGGTCAATAGCAAATACCGAGTTTTGCATCTAACAAATACCCAGTTTTACATCTACGTAAGTTTTTAAATGTATTTTATTCTAAAAATATTAAATTATGCATTTGGTTTACTTAGGTATGCTGTAGGCAGTGCATTAATATAGAGATGGGAAAATTCCCATTTGAAGAAAATTCCCGGAAACTTTCCATCGAAAATTCCCGAAATTTTCCGAAAGTTTCAAAAAAAAATTTTTTATTGCGAAAATATTTTTTTTTATGCCAGGGATTTGCATTATAACTTTTTGTCAAATTTTATTAAGAAAAAAAAAAAATGTTTATAAGAATGTAACTGCAATACTATTTTTAGTATCTTTTACTTTGGAATATTCCTATTGTATACTGAAACCTACAAAATAAAAATAAAATGTTTACTATTAGAGATTCACTGCTAGTAAATCTTAGATATTACGTAAAAAAAATTAAAAGGGACAAAGTATATACTAATATACCTATAGGAATATAAAAAGTAAAGTAAAAAATAATTCCAAACACTAGATTTTTCTCTTGGCATTATGCTATGGCATTTTTGTTGTTTATTTATAGGCAAAGCAGCTATGCCTATAAATAAACAACAAAAATGTAAGAATGATTTTAACTTTGTTTATTGTTTTTATTTTGTTTACCTTTTTTTAAAAAAGTTTTTTGTGATGATGCTGGCTTCATTGAGGTTATGTGACATAACTTACATTATTTATACTTCTGCTTTAAATTAACACACATTAAATTTTATTCAAAGTTTCTTGGCCTTGTATCATGGCCTTAACGAAAATCAGCGGTTAAACAATTGACATTTAAATGGAAAAACAAGGAAAGTTTTCAAGGAATGTTTCCGGTAGCTTAAAAGAAACTTTCAAAATGAAAATAAATTTCCAATTGAAAACTTTCCAAAACGGAAAGTTTCCTTAAAATGGAAACTTTCCGATTCCCATCTCTACATTAATGTACATAAATATGATAAAATATATATATTTTAAAAATGTGCAAAAACCGAATTTTGTATCTAATGTACTCATTTGTTTTAATATTTTATTGTTTCGACCTTTACTTGATGAAACTCCATGTCACTAATAATAACTGGATAAAAACAAACACTGTTTTTTAGTTTTACAAATTTATTTAAATTTTATTTGACAATTGTTTCGCTAACACTAGCTTCTTTAGAAATGATTTTAAACTTTATCTAATAACAAACTTATTTAACACAATTATTGCAGGTAGGTAATGGGTTTTTTTTATAAAATATTAGTACTGTATAATTATTTTACATGTCGAAGTATAACAAAAGTAATAAAATAATTTTGGGGAATTTTCTGTCTTAAATAATATTAGAATAAATTTAACAGGGGGAATATTTGTTTTACATATTTAGGCCGCCAACTCTGTTTCAACTGTGGCGAGTAAGTTAGGCACCACAATGGACCCAAAGCATAGAAACGCGTTGCTACAAATTTTGCTGATTGGCTTGCCTGGAAGAACATGGACCGGCAAAGACAAGCTTCTAAAAGCTTTGGCCAGTATTTGTTCCAACTGCAAGTAATATTTTTTTTATAAATTGACCACAAACACCACACCTACAAGTTTGTTTGTAGGGATTCAATCAAGGAAGATCCCGAAGTGAACGTAGACGCCATAGTGGAGGCGGTGTTGAAGGAAAGCAGAAAAGATGATATTGTCTACAAAAATTCCGCCCTGCAATCGCTGGCCGATGTGATATCTTCCCTGGAAGTGGACAAATTCGACCAAGTTTACGAAATTGTGCAGGGTGTTATAAGGGGGGGCGCGGCGAGGGACGAGGACGACGACTCGTCCTCGCAAGAAGTTTCAAAGCACAGAGAAAACGTTATCAAGATCAAGGAGACCGGATATGAGACTTTGGGTAAGATTTTTCTATTCGTTTGCCAACATTGCATCTAATGTTGCCAGGTTTCAAAAGGTTTTGTAACGAACGGGACAAAGGGACACGTTAATAATAATTAGAAAAACATATTAAAACCACAAAAAAACACGTGATCCTCTAGTTTAAAGAACTTAATTTAGTACCCCTTTTTGTTGAGAACACGTTTCTTGACACGTAAGTACTTGAGCAATGAAAAAGTACTAAATTAAAATAACTTTATTAATAAAGGCAATTAATACAAGAAATTAACGCATAATTAGTAAAAAAATTCTAACTCTAAAACGCCTTTACCAATCTTTATGAAATTTTGTATAAAAATACGTTCGAAAAATAACTTTTAGGGATTTTTTTAACTAAATAAAAAATATGCTGTTAAAGACCGTATTTTTGTTAGTATACCCTGAAAATTTTGTACAAATAAATATGTAACGAAGTAGGTAAAAATGACCCTTTTTAATTATTTTGCTGAAAAGTTGTCATTTTTGACGACCTTGAAGCGCTGTATTTTTGTTACTGTTTGTTTGATTTGTACAAAATTTTCAGGGTATACTAACAAAAATACGTTCTTTCACAGCATATTGTTTATTCACTTAAAAAAATTCCCTATAAAAGTTTTTTTCGAGCGTTTTTTATTATTAAATAAAAGGGCTTTAAGGATATTTTCTCGAAAAACCCTTGAACACGTAAACTGAGATATGTTTATTTTAGTATTTTTATCCAAAATTTTATAAAGATTCGTAAAGGCGTTTTAGAGTTGAATTTTTTTAACTTGTTAAGCGTTAATTTTGACGCACAGTGTAGTATTGCTACTGTACATTAATAATATAAAAAAGTATCATTGATTTAAGTTTATAAGGTAAAACCTGAAAAAACCCACATATACAATCCAGACATGTATACAGGGTGCCCCAGAATATGAGGGCAATCTCCCGGATTCAAATAGAACACATAAAAAAATAATATGACAAGTTCCTATATGTTTTTTTCCTACGGCCCCCTCTATGGAGATACGGTTCCATAACTCTAAATTCTTCTATCTAAATCCGGGAGATTGCCTACATATTCTAGAACACCCTGTATATACGACACACACAAACCATCATATTGCTAAGATTATTCACCTACATAAATAATAGTCTCGGACAGTGTAGATAAACAAATTGAAATAATTATTACTGTACAGCAACAAACAACAATAATATGAAACATAAAGTAGGTATAATATAACTCAGGTCACAAAGAACAATAATAAATGGTAGTTGTAAATAAAATATATAAATATCAAGTGGTACAGTAGTGGACAACGGTAATGAAATTTTATTGTAGTCATAAATAACAAATACAATCAGCAAAATAAAATGAGCATCAATAATAATAAAATAAGACAATGAAACAGCAACTTCATATCAATAACTCTAACTAACCATTCTTTGTCAATCTAAATTGGTTAATTGCTATTGGGTGCGACTTTACCAGAACAGTCAACAAAGTTCCCTAACTCATTTTATATGCAGAACTTGAAACATAGTCTCAACATATTAAATAATGAATAAGAATTTATTAAATAAATTAAATGAAGGAAATAACAATAATAACAATATAATATGTTATGTCAATGTGAAATACAAAATACAATAATTATAAACATAAAATAATGATTATAATAAAAATTTAATTTGGTTTGTCCAACCACAACCATAAAATACAAAGTCCAGCTCATTCCTTCTTTCACAAAGAACAAGATGAAATAATAATAAAATATAGTTTAAATTAAATATTAAAAAATTAATCACTCATTATTATTTTTGTGACCTAAGATTAATATTAACAATAAAACAAACATACCTAATCATTACACCACTGTAATACAAACTGATTTTATATTTAAACATTGAACTTGGTTATTCAAGAGTTAAATTCACTCCCTTACAACAATTAAAGAATTAAACTATTCTCTTCAAACAGCAAACCCCAACTGTCTAAAATCTACTGTCTTCTCCAGGTTTTCTACACACTCTATTTAATGTTTATTTTCAGAATAGGAACTGTACCAAAACTTGCTTATTTAGTCTTTCTGTAACGACCACTGGTCGGCCAGATGAGAATCATAAATTAGTATAACATAATAAGTAAAATAATGAGTGTATCGAATTCTAGTTAAAACTTAATACAAATTAAAAACAAATATTTAAAATTTAATCTCATATTTCGTAAAGCTTATAAACTTAAACTACCAAATGTTAAAAATTAACTGCCCCATATATTGTTCCCATTACAGTTTGGTCTTAACTTTAGACCAGCATTTTGAAGTCTAGCAATACTAAATGTAACCCTGTCAGCTCGTTTGTAGTATATCCCATTCCCTTGTGAAAAAATTAACTTGTTTTTACCTTTTTGTAAGACTTAAAAATAGGTTTTTAGTTACTAAATATGTTTGTCAGGTTTCTAATAATTATACTCTAACTTTTGAAGCTGACGAGTTAGATGTGTAATTTTATTTTATTCATTGTTCTTAGGAAAAACTTGGCCGGCAAACAGCCGACAAACCCAAGAAAAGTACCGCGAAATGTTCGTAGAACACAGCGTTCAATGCCTGCCGACAATAACAAGGTCCGTGCAAGTGAGCGTCATGTCGGCCCTGTACAACTTTATCGACAAACTTATTTTGTTGACCGACGAGGAGTTGTCGGAAGAAGATGCGGCCAGTTTGGGGAAAATAATCGACAACGTCGTCAGAGCTATTGAATACTCCTTGGGTATTTCTAAACACACTAGATTAAGGAAGGAGTCTCTGAACGTGGTTTTTTGTCTCGGTCAAAAGTTGCAGCAGAAAAAGAAGCCTGCTGAGTTCGAGAAACTTTCCAGCATGTTCAGAAAAGTTTTACCGGAAATAGAGAACGACACGCAGCCGGAGATCAAGTCCAGGCTTAACGATATCAAAAAAATATTTGCAGAGTAAATGTGTTGCATTTTAACGGTATTTATACTTTGTATTAACTTTGGAAGGACGTTATTTTAACGATAATTTATTACGTACAGTTCATTGCTTTTTTATTGTTTTAATTGTTTTAATAATAAAGGATTCAAATGTACCAATATTGGTTTTATTTATGCCTTTTCCATGGATGCAGTGCTACATTTAGTTGGCAGATAAATTATTTTGGTTTTACAATATATTGAGTTTCAATAGAATTTACAATATCCACTAATAATTGTGAGTAGTAAATATTAAATCTGAATAGGAGATTTGTAAAAAAATCTAAAAAAAAATTGCAAGAAGCGCTAGCATAAGGGAATGAAGAATATTTTTAAAGGGATATAAAAGATGTACAACTTAAATAGAAATAATGTACAAATACAAAGCCACAAAGGAGGTTAATGCTGTGGTTTGGAGCGAGCATAATTAGAGGATGGGCCAACAACATCAATTAATAAATAAATATTACGGAACGACCTTGAAACACAGCAAAAAGCGAGCGAAGGTCGTTGCACAAGTGAAATTGATTATGGCCGGTTTTATTTTTTAAGTATCATGCTGCAAGTACAAAGCAGTTGTAGTTAAGTTAATACTTTCTTTGACCTACATCAACTATGGACCTACGGACCTACCTCGTCTTTATTTAACTGTTTACTTCTTTTCTGAAATAAGATATCAAAAGACATAAAAGTGCTGTTTTTAGCCTTCTATAATATATCTGAAATAGGTATCAAAATGATGTCTCTTCATCTCAGATACCCAAATACAACTTTATTCCGAAGATATCAGAAAAATATACAGCTGTATGGAAACCCTAGGGTTTCCCAGATTGAAGGTGTATGATCTGAGATACCCTGTATATTAGCAGCCCAGTATTGTGGGCATTTGTACTTGATTATTGGACGCACACCTTCATGTAAATATTTATAGCCTACCGGTATTTATAGTTAGCGAGCGTGCGTAAGCAGCGGTGAGAGGTATCGCTAGTAAATTTGTTGATAACTTTGTTATTGAGTAATTTTTTTTGTAGCAATTTTGTTTAATGTTGGTCATTTGTTTTTTAATTAAGTTAATCTTTTTTAAAAATATGTCTAATGAAATTCTAAGAAAATATATTTTATAGATGTTTTTCACAGATTAATACTGTATGGTAATATTGAACTACTTGATCGTGACATACAAAGTACAATTTCCAGATATAAAAAAGGTGTATTTAAAATTGTAGAAAATATGTTATTAATGTGAACAGTGTTAAAAATGCTTGTTGAGTAACTGTAGTTAATATTGCGTTTTGCATAAAGATAAACAACATTATAAACTATTTTTTCCTGCCTAACGTTCTCCCAGGAGTGTAATGCTTCTATTACGCAAAAATTAATATAAAATTATTTGCAAATTAATCAACGCTATAATTCATATAATCATGATATAATTCCTAACTTAGCAATTACCCACTTTTAATTATTTTAATGTTATCATATTATTTTTATTATATGTTTTCTCGAAAAATAAGTCATTAAACTATAGCAGCTAATATATATACTGCCCTACTATGGAGAAAGGCGGTGAGTACAAAAAAATTCTAAACGCGTTTTCTTGTGCTGTGATAAAGCTATGGACATTTTGTACATTAATTTAACAAAGAAATGCAGTAAACTAATAAGTTTAATAAATCAATTAAATACCTACTGCTTTTTATAAAAATGTAGTTTATGCTTAAATAATTATTTCCCGCAAATTTCTTGTTTAGCAGCTACTGCCTTTTTCCATCCGACTGTTACTCTTTCTAGGTTAATCTATGTATATGTTTTCAAATATCTGAGGTAGTAAAAGCATACTAAAAATATCAGTTCACTAAGTAAATTAAACACATCCAAAGCAATCGATTCAAATATAAAATATTATTAAAAATTAAAAGAAATAATTTTTATAACCATTTATGTAGATGTTACAAAAATTGAATCTATCCTCCGTGAATCTGTTTTTGCTTTAAATTTTATGCAACGGATGGCGCTTTATAATCATTTTAAATAAGCAAAAACCTCTGTTTACGTCATTATGCATGTGGTTCCTAATGGTCAGTTAGAACTTATATGCAGATGAGAGTGTTGCTGTTTTATAATTCAAAAGTTTAAGTTCATTAATTAATATCCACCGTGAAGTGTAATATATCAGTAAGTCGATTTTTCATATAAATATTTGATGTATGTACAATTGTATTTTTTAAAAATATTAAGGTGTCAAAAGATCCTAACCTCCGTGAAGCTCTAATATTTAAAATGTATGATTTATTAAAAATCTTGCACCCCATTCTAGCCTTACAGTGAAACAACCAAAAATGAAAAATAATCATGTTCACTTGGGGATCATCTCAATATATTCACCCATATATGTATATACATATATAAATAATATAATATTATATTTTATTCGCAATTTCCCCAATTTTGACCTTATCAATTAAACCTTTCTACTAAATTCTTTGGCGGTATTTTGTCTGCATAAAAGTTGTAAAATTAAAAATGCACCTACTTACTCATTTGAATTTAACAACGATTAGGTATTATTATTATTTTTTTATGTGGTATAACACACTATTAAAACTATAGCAATTTTTAAAATATGGCGTTAACCAAAGGATAATTAAATGTTTATGAATGTTTTATATACAGAAAATATTTGGCACTTCAATGGTTTTTTAAAGTCCAATTAACCTGATACTGAATATTGCCATATATGGGTCTTTTATGGTAAAATAATAGCCTGAAAAGGGCCATTGCAAGACCTTATCACGACAGCCTTTTATCTATTTCTATTAAAACATTTCTGTAAAGGCCCAGTACAAGAAAAGCTCTTGCTAAAAATTCCATTATTAAGCCATGAAACTATGTAATGGGCCATTACACAATCAGACTAATGTGTTTGCTGGGTAGTTTTTAGTTAAAAGCCCTGTATATATTTACGTAGACGATGACTTTATTCTAAATATTTCAACAGGCAATTTAACTCTTAACTAGAACAAACAAAACAATATTACTGCTAACTGTCTAAAGTTTGCGAAAGGTAAATCGCTCAATTATTCAATATCTAGTAGGTATTACCTACAAAAACAAAACGTAGATAAGCAGATAACAAATTTTGCTGATTACACACGTTTATTTAACCGAACTCAAAACTCATTTTATGGATTAAACTACACAAAGGAAACATTTTTTCTGGTGATCATACTCAAGTTTTTTAAACGTTGCATAAGATTTTTCATCAAGGTTGAATTACATAAACTTTATGGCATGCCAAAAAGCCGGAAAACTAGTTGTTTAAGAGCTAATTCATGTTACAAGTTTTAAAAGTATTTAACTGTAAATAATTCGGGAAAACTTAGTTGAAAAGTTATATAGAATGCTACGTAAACTTTACAATGGGTTTATACAATTTAGATGTGTTTTTTTTATTTAATTAGCAAAAAATATTCCAACAACTTTCAAATAGAGCGTATTTCTAATAATAAACATATTTCAAAGGAAAATTAATAATATTATTCACCTTCACTTTTAGTATCCTTGATTTTTTCAAACGCACCCCTATATGCATATAATTAACGTCGACAGTGCTATTGCTTTAGAAATTATGTTATTAATTGTTTGAGAGGAATTTATCGAAGGTGCAAATAGCATTGCAAATCTTTTGTGATGAAACCAAACGTTTGTTTCTATTTTATTTTATAGTATTGTTAAAATAAAAAATTCTAGAATGCATTTTTTCAGAAGATGAAACATTCGTTCCTGATAAAACCATATATGGTTATAATTATAATTTGAACATTCTGTACATTAGACTTAATCTATTGTAAAGGACTTGGGACATTAGGGGGGCTAAGCCCTATATTATGGGCGTGGGGAAAAAATCCCACCGCAGGCGAAATTTTTGTTTACAGTTTAAAACAATATATATTTTAAAATTTATTTTATAATGTATTATATTATTCACAGGTCGATTTTTCTTTTGTATGCGATTCTGCAATAATTTTTCTATAAAAATATCACTTTTTTGGTAATAATTATCTTTTTATACATTATTTCATTCGGTCATTGGTCACTTTTTACCTGTCAGCATTAAATCCTTTAATTTAAAGGATTATTGTACTATTTTTAATAAAAATACCTCATTTAAGTTAAAAAAATATTATTTTGTCAATTAATTAATTTAATTTAATCCTAAAAAAATGGTAGGTATTTAGTTATAAATAATAATTATTAAATAACTATTTATAGTTTAGAATTATTTAATCAATTTATTTCGAAGATTAATTTGCAAACAAAAATACCTCTTTTCATTAAACAGTTATTCATAATGGATTTTTTAACAGTGGAAGAAAAAATGGAAATGATTTTGATTTATGGAGAAGCAGGCAGGAATCTTGATGATGCTGTTAATATCGACGCTCAGCGTTTTCCGGATAAAATTCGATCACGTACTTCATTTCACCGTACAGTCAAGCAATTTACTACAAACGGGAGTGTTCAACCGAAAAAAAGAGTTTGTCGAGCAACAGTCACAGGTGGAAATAATGAAATTAATGTATTAGCAGCAACGGCCGCTAATCCTCATGCAAGCACAGGAGAATTATCTAGAGATTTGGGAATATCCCAGTGCAGTGTTAGCAGAATAATAAAACGAAATGCGAATGCATTGAAGTCGAAGGCCACCATTTTGAGCACCTACTTTAATTAAAATTTAAAAAATAAATAAATTTAAAAAATAAAACAGAAGAAAAATCGAAAAAAAATGAATCTGCAATAAAAAATAGGGTGGAAATATTGTAAATTTTAAAGTTACCCCCTGTTCCCCCTATAAGGAGGAGAGTATGAGGACCAATTTTAATACTGATTGATTCCCCCCTCGAATCATTTAATTTTTATTTTAAAATTTTTTTCGTAAAATGCATACTAACTGAGATATTTCAAAGTTTCAAGTTAAATGACACCCTGTATTATTTTTTCACGCTGTAATGACGAAATTACTTGTATTATGCGAAAATTATCATTACATTTACCATTTCAAAAGCGAACCGAAAGACACTTAAAATAGTAAAAATTATTAAACATAAAAAAACAAGTAGTGCATGTCTTGGGGGGGCTGGAGACCGAATTGGGGGGGCTACATGCCTCCCTAAAAAGGGACACCCTGTATATAATATTTCAACTACTCATCATGAATAAAAATAGGTTTTAGTTTGTGCGCTATTTTTGGGTAAAGCTTTTTTTATTAAAGTACTTATATATATTTACTTTAACAATCGCCAAAAAACAATTATGCAACAATTATTTTTTGACGATTGTCACAGGAGCCCCGTGGGCCAAATAAGTACCTATAGTAACGATTAACAAGGAAAGGTATCGAGCCACCTCGCGAGCATATAAGACAAGAATTATTTTGAGGTCATTCACGAGAGGATTGGAAACTTATTACTAGGCCAAACAAATACCACTCTCTATCCGATGTTGCCGTACCTACCAAAAGTTCGTTTAAATAAAAATAAAACAACCAAATACTTTTTAAATGTTATTAGGCTCATTATCGACAAACATAAGTATTAAAAAAATTTAATTTATAAGAATTTTTAAGTTGTTGTTTCTAGATTTTTGATGGTTTGATGATGTTTAAGTTATAGGTACCGTATTTTTATTTTTGGTGTAAACAGTTGACGCATTCGGTTTTTAAGAGTGGGAACAATATTAAAAAGTTTATATGCCAATAAAGCATAAAGCATTTCGGGTGGAGTACACATAAAACATCTTCTTCACTTTCACTGTGAAAAACTGCTTCTATATCGGATTTAAACGGTTATTAGTCCATTTTTAAGGGAGAAATTTCGATTTTTACAGACAAATTTGACACACTAAGTTAGTGTCACTAACACTGACAAATTTTAAATTCTGCGTTTTTAAGAAAAAGTTGTGAAATAGGAAAGCAAACATTTTTTGCAAAATATTTTTTTTGATATCAATTTTTCTTTGATGTTTTTTTTCTTTTTTAATGTTTTGAACTGAGTGAAATTACAAACTGTAAATTTTAATTCATTCAATTATTGAAAAGACGGCCTAAAATGGAAAATAAATATTTTTTAAGATTTTCGTGTTTGACGTATGACAGTTGGCTTCACTGTTTATATAAATTATAATATTGTGACAGCATAGATGACCGAAGGTCAATTGAAATCACGGAAAATTATGTCCTTTTTTGGTTCAAAACAGGATTATAAATTAAACTAAATTTGTGTTGTTGATAAAGTCATTTTTGTTTTCGTTTCTTTTCAGAAATAATTATCATTCAAAACTTTTTTGATCCTATTTTCTCCCAGATAATTTTTTTCGGTACTATAACGGTACTAAATTACATTAAAAACTTTTTTCTACTCGTACTTACATGTTTCCATGACACAAAGTGACCTTTTAAATACACATTGACAAGTTGAGGCTTTATGGCGTTTTAGTCACGGGCTGAAGTTAGCAACAGGTTTTTAGTCATAATCTGTGTTTATAAAATATAAAAATTTGACATTTGACGGTGACACAAAAGGCCTTGTGGCAGTTTAAGAAATTAAAATAAAATAAAAAAACTCATATAGTATTTATCTGGCCTTATAAATGCACAACTTTTCCACCATTGCACAATTTGATTATTGAAAAATAATAAAATCAACCCACCCTACTGTAGATAGATCCAAACAATTTAGTAATAAATATTTTTTAAGACCTAATAATAATACACAGTAAAAAAAATTATTTGTTAATTTTAACCAAATATTAACCAGATTTTATGTTAATCCAGGTCCACATGATTAAATCAACCATAATAAGTAGTTTGTAATAATAACAGAGATTTTGTAGATTTAATAACAAAATTCTACGCAATAATTCAACCATAATTCTTATAATTTTTAAAAAGGACCATATTATTACAAACCTTTTTGTAGACCCACTAACAATAGTATTTTTTGAAAATTGGGAACTTGAATGAAAAGAATTTTGATAAGAAATGTTGCTTGATTAATCAATTTACCAAACAAAAAAATTAACACATACATGCTTCCAAAATTGCATTTTACCTTTACAAAACTTTCGTTAAAATATTTTCCTTTGTTAATTTTACAAAATTAAATTAACTAACCACACAACTTATGTTAAAAAATCTGATTTTTATAACATTGTATTAGTTTTAAAAATTAGTAGAAAAGATATTTAACAAAGAATCCTAAAACACAGACATTTTGAGAATTTAATTTAAAAGGTTTGTTGTCTTTCTGGCGTTGGTATCTCCAGAAATTTAACGAACAACTTTACCAAACCCTATTAGGGTTACCCTAACATTATTTTTAAGTATATGTATACTTTTTATCCACTACACTCAAGCATCTCTTGAATCTAACGGTAAAAATCCAAGGAACCCGAGCATCAAAAGCCAATAGCGCTTCCTGCTAGCGGTACGACCTGGCAACGTCCCCGTCTGCAGCAGCTGTCTGCATGCTAACACAACAGTAATTCAGTTGTTTTCTACCGCGGCTGTCAAACCGACGTGCACAATTCCTTCGATTTCATCGTGTCGCGATTGCGTTGCGTTCACTTTTTGTACAGTCGGTACTCTACCAATTGTGCGTGTGCCAAGTGTTTGCATTTTTTCTTTTAATTAAGGATATTTTGATCTGCATTATACCGGTAAGATTGAGAATGAAGAGAGATTATTTTCTTAACTTCTGGCGGAAGTAGGAATTGTTAGATTAAAACATAATTAATTCTTGTAATAAGAAGTTATTATTGTTGATTTTCTTTCCGGTTTTACGGTTCACGTGTGATTTTATTGTCACCACCTGTGGATTGATTACATGTGTTTTTGTTTAATGGATTCTATTGCAATGTAGAATGTTTCTTGTGTAATATTTACTCCCTTTAGTATTTAAATTTTATTACATGGATTTCATATTGGGCAATTTATTGCGATATACACAATAAATAAAAAAAATGATGATTAAATAAGTGAAAATTTAAATATTAGGTATGTATAGTAGTATAAATTTTTAAATAAAGAAAATTGAGAAAGAAATGTAACCTTGGTGGTTATATTTTTTACTTAAATGGTAAAATTTTGTAACCGCATAGTTTCTGATTTAATTATAATTTTCCTGATTTTTTCTTACTTCTACAAACAAATACAAAATTAAATAGTTTTCCTTGACCCATTTTAATCCAAATAAATTGAGCATAAACCCAATATAGTAAAACTTTAATCAATGACCTAAAAAATATATAACAAAAAGAAATAGGAAATATAAAATTGAATATGAAAATATGACTTAAAAGATTCATTTACATATTTTAACAAGTGTTTTAAAATTTAATTGTTTCGTAATGCTCTATTTACCATATGAAGGCATTTAGAGCAAGGTCGGTTAAATATAAATATTCTTAAGCTAAACATGATTTAAGATATAACAAAATACTTAAATGTTATACATACATATTTGTATGAACTATACAGGGTGCACCAAGTATCCTTCTTTGTATAGGTATATTCTTTATACAGGGTGTTCCGAAATAACGTTAATATATTTCTGGGGGTGATTCTACACATAAAAATAAATCTCGCCACAATAAAAAAAATTTAAGCGAATTAGTAGTTGGTGAATATATTGAGATGTCCCCCAAGTGAAAATAATTATTTTTTATTTTTGGTTGCCACCAGGTCTAGTAATAACATAAGTGGTTCTGCACTAATGCCAGAATTTTAAGAAATCATACATTTTGAATATTAAAGCTTCACGGAAGATAGCTTCACGGAGGTTAGGATTTCGTATGTTTTTTATAAACATACCTTTGTTTATTTGAAATAAGTTATTGTATCTTTTGACACCTTAATATCTTTTAAAAATACAATTGTACATACATAAAATATTTATAAAAAAATCTACTTACTGAGATATTACACTTCACGGTGAAAAGGTTTTTAAATAGCAAATTAATGAACTTAAACTTTTGAATTATAAAACAGCAACACTCTCATCTGCATATAAATTTTAACCGATCTTCAGGAATCACGTGCATCTATAATGTCGTAAACAGAGGTTTTTGCTTATTTAAAATGAATAAAGCGCCATCCGTTACATAAAATTTAAAGCAAAAATAGATTCACGGAGGATAGAATCAATTTTTGTAACACCTACATAAATGTTTATAAATATCTCTTTTAATTTTTAATAATATTTTATATTTGATTCGATTGCTTTGGATGTGTTTAATTTACTTAGTGAACTGATATTTTTAGTATGCTTTTACTACATCAGATATTTGAAAACATATAGGTTAATCTATAAAGAGTGACAGTCACGGAGGATAGGTTTTAGACTTTTAAAACATTGTAAAAATTAATTAATTGCGGTTAAAAATCAGAAAACCTGAGCTGTAATATCTACTTAATTTTGAAAGAACAAAACACAATAAAAGTGTAGGTCAAACTCATTTAGTTTTATTAACATTTCGTGACATTTGTCAAATTATTTGTCATAACATAAATCAGGAGAAACTGTAATTTTTAACATAAATGGTTACCCAGCTAGCACAAGTCTGTCCTAAGGACATCCTAAGGAAAGCCTTACAGGATATTGGGATATCCCAAGGATATCCTAGGACGTCCTCAGACCTCCTCAGGACATCCCAACCATGGCCGAGTGGTGCAAAAAAGGCCAGCCTACAGACGTCCCGCAAATGGCCTTTAGGATATCCTAGGGATATCCCTAGGTCCATATAGGTCCAGGAATGGGATGTCCTGAGGACATCCTCTGAATGGCCTTGTTATTTGTTGGGGATACATTTTAAACAATCAAATACCATTTTATTACTTTATAAAATATATTATTTTAATTCTGTATACATGTATATAATTTTACACAGCCAATTATATAAAATAAAAAATAAACACTTATTATAAAAGTAAAATAAATAATAATTCTAAATAAATATAATAGTTATATTATTTATATATACACAGTGTCCAAAGTTATCTGCTCACCATTTTAACTCCATTATTATTGCAGCTACAAAGTCAGTTAAATTAGCAAATTATTGGCATTTTTTCTTCTGATTAAAATGGATAAGACAGAATAACAATTGAACATTAGGTTTCTGAAGTAATTACAAAAATAACATTTTATTAAATAAAAAGACAACTTAATATGGAACAAAAAATTATTATTGCATAACTACCCTAAACTTAAAAATAAACAATTAATAAGCACTGGAACTTTCTGATTGTTGTTGAAATATCCAACACTATAATAATATTATATTATAACAAACACACGAGATTCACGCCCTTAAACCAGGTTCACGACACAGAATAAGAATTCACGGCACAGACAAAGAATTCCGTTCACAGTGTTATCTATGATTCTTTCTAACAAAAAGACCCCAAACAACTAAAGGACGCTATACGACATGATACTTTGTATCATGGCTATACGACATCTTAGCTTTCTCTCCATCCAGTGATACCACCATAGACAATAGTTACCACCATAACGTATGGCGGCAAATTTAAAACAATCGGTAACACAAACTATTAAATAAGTTATAGATAGCGTTTGTAATTACATTTTTAAGGTTAACTGACGCTTACTACCTTATTTATTATTTATAAAACTCTAAATGTATCAGTACAAACAAGGTGTTTGAACAATTATTAATTATCAGCCGTCATTTCTGCGCATGCGTATTAAGTTGGCTGCTATCCAGTTGTATACAAAATATATTTTGTGGTCATATAACAAATACACAAAATATAATATTGTTTTTAAACTCCCGCCTTTAAAACGCCGATTATCGTACATGTTTCCATGATATTTTAAATACACATTGACAAGTTGTGGCTTTATGGCGTTTTAGTCACGGGCTGAAGTTGGCAGCAATGGCATTCGGACTTTTTAGTCATGGGTTGAAGTTAATTGCAGTTGTCAACTGCGAAACAATGACCATCAAAATAAAGGGTCTAAAAAGTGAGGTTAGAATAGACTGATCGATGTCAGATTTTATAAATAATTATTTATATATAATTGTTGAAAGTTATTTAATTTTTGTGATTGTCGTAGAATAAATATAGTGTATAAACTTAAAAAAATCTATATAATATAATATTATAATTATATTGATGTAAAAAAATGTAGGTATTATTAATTATATGGATAAAATATTCTTATAGAAAAATGTGCATACCAAATGTTTACCAAAACCTAACGGGACATTCTGAGGATGTCTCTGGGATTAGTCCTATGATCAGCCCATTTTAGGCTTTAATTAGGATATTATTAGGTCCTAACGACATCCTTAAATGACGTTCCTAGGATATCCCAAAATGGGACCTTCAAAAGATCTAATGTCCGATAAGGTCAACCTATGGACGTCCTCAGGAAGTCCTTATAGGATCATCCCATTCTGGGACATTTAGGCTGGTCCAAGGACGTCCTGAGGATGTTTGTGCTTGCTGGGTAATAACAAGAAATGGCCAAAATACATTTCATGTACGGTAAGGCCAATAATAATAGTACTTCCTAAGAAGTTCCAGAATCCAACTGAATGGCTTGAGCGGATTAGGGGTAGGAACGGACCGCGGGCTTAAAGTCCCCTCCGAAGGACTATTACACAATAGGACAAACAATGAGCGGGCGTTTTACAGTTTACATCAAAGACTGTGTGAAACTGGCACTAGTAAAGTAAACAAAGGTGATTGCGGAAGAAATCGAACAACTCGAACAAAGGAAAACGATGAAACCATTGATTAAGGTTTAACGAAGAAACGGTTCTGGAATTAATTGCCGCTAATCTTGGGACAAGCACTAAATGACACTATGCAAGAGGACGTTAAAAAAAGTACAGTTATATATATTCCTATCATTTACAAAGAGTACAAGCTTTAAATCCTCAACATCTTTCACGTAGACTAGAATTCTGTCGCTGGTTGAGAGCAAAATGGCATGAAGACCCCAACTTTATTGAAAAGATTATTTTTGCCTGCGAAAAAAATCGTTCAATTAATGTATTAATATTTATTGTAAATAATGTATACTCTCTAAAAATGAACTAAGTTGTCAAAAATGACTAATTTAATAGTTATTAGTGGCTGCTTTTTCACTTGTACCATGGTTAACCATTGAATACCATGGTATACCAAAATTTAACAGCCAATTCTTATGTAAAATTGTCCCTTGAATCCGAAAATACCGTCAAAAATTATGAAAGTGAGATATAGTAAATTCCATATTAAATGGAAAATTGACTCTATCTCAAACACTGTTATACTTTTTTAACTTTTGACGACATTTTCTGATTCAGGGGACAATTTTGCATAAGAATTGGCTGTTAAATTTTGGGATACCATGGTACAAGTGAAAAAGCAGACAATAATAACTATTAAATTAGTCATTTTTGACTAATTCATTTTTAGAGAGTACCTAAGTGGTATCCTTTTAACACGCCTTAATTGTTTTATATAACCAACCATTAAAGTCAGAAAAAAACAAAAGGTTTACCATAACGATACATTGTTATACAATAATATAATAAGAATAAGTTAAAAAGTAAATGAATACTTTTTTAAAATTAATTGAATGTACATTAAGTTTATTAAGGAGCTAAAATTGCATTTACGTAATGATGAGGCCTAATTGACATAATTTTTTTTTGCAGAAACGTAGTTAAGATAATTTATACCTCATTAAAACTAGTTTTAGCTGTAAATTTTGAACTTATATTTAAGTAGAAGCAATTAATTTAATTGCAGTCTTATTCTCACTTTATACTAAATTAATAGTATATTATGTATTAAGTTTGATAAACGCTATTTAAATTTTAATTAAATTAATTATAAGAGTGTCAAAAAATTTTTATAAAAAAGTTGCATATTTCTCCGACAAATCTAAAAATGATTTAAATTAAATATTTGTATATAGCGACATCTATACATAAATATAGTAACCGTAAGAATGGGAATCTGTATTACCGGCGGCAAAAGTCAAATTTTTCTGTGCACGGAAAAAAATGTTTTCTAAATATAAGAATACCTTTATTCTTAAAAAAATTTACTTGATTTAATAAATTAAATTTAATTAAAATAGTAAACTATCCTTAAATTAAAAACATTTTATTTCTTAGCTTAAAATCAAGTACAGTTGAAATAATATGATTGACCTAATATTGTCAAGGCTAAAACTAACATTAAACTAAATATTAATCTTTCTTTAAACAAGCAGATCTTATTCTTGCCTATTAAATGTTAAGAAAGACTTTAAATGAAATAATCTTACTCTTAATTTAAGATTAACAATCGATTAGACCAAATTTTGGAAAATTCCCTCTATTCTGTTCTTAAAGATATAAAACTATACTTGATATAAATGTAATTATATTTATTCTAAGATTAGTTAATATTGGTACGACTGGCCTATTCTTAAAAATATCCCACAATTACGAAAGTGTCCGACATTTTGGAAGATTGTTTCTTATGTTAGTTAATATTTGGTTTGGAATTATAAAAGAGCTGCTAAATTACCTAGTGGAATTTGATAAAATTAACCACCAAATGTATGTGTAGGTAATAATTGTTACATAATTATATTTATCTATTTTGGTTTCATAATGACTTCATTATAACACCGCTTTTGGTTCTTTAATGAGGTACTTTATTCCACCCAAAATTTTGATTTTATAGGTTGGCTACTGGTAAAATACAATTTTGAATACCTATAGGTTATAATATTTTTATGATTTGTTTTCTAGTACTATCGCTAACAAAAAAAACTCATACAGCTATATTGTGGCTGTGTGAATAAAACTTTTCCGTCAATGTCAAGCTGACATCGAGCTTTGTCACATCCATTATGACTTTTTTAACATTTTCAACCTGGCAAGCCATTGAAGCCATTTGGAACAAGATAAAGCAAGACGGCGACTTCCATGCTTTGCCGTTTGCGGGCAGTAATTGACAAAAACAGAGGGATGACGAAATATTTTTTTTTCAAACTTCAACCTAACTTTGTATTTAATTTTAGACATTTCAAATGTGACGTATCATGTTAAAAGCCATAATTGCTCCAACGAAATGATAGAAAATCAGGAACACTAGATTTTTAAGCTGTATGAGTTTTTTTTGTTAGCGATAGTACTTACGAGACTTTTCGTGCAATAAATTTTGTTTAACACCAAAGAAAATCCTTTTTTCTTCTTTAACAGCCGCTTATTGTAAATACTTATTGTAAATTAACGACGCCATAGCGAAAGAATGTGATAATGTTTGAAAGGTTAATGACCTTTCAAACTTCAAACGCTTCAAACTGAGATACCAACTATGTAAAGTAAAATTCGACCAAATTAAATATAAGGTATAAAATTAATTTGTTTTATGAAATGTTTGCAAAATAGATAAAATAGCATAAAGAACTCATGTCATAAGACCTTTTGTCGCACTTGTCCGTTATAAAACTCGCTCCTTCGTCGCTCGTTTTATAAATTGTCCGCGTGCGACAAAATGACGTCTTATGACATTAGTTCTTTAATATACTATTATGTGTGTATTATGTATTAAATTACAAATGTTGGAGTGATATTAGGTTGGCCGAAGAATCACATAAAACATAATTATGTATATTTTACCTCTAGATTATAGGTACGAATAAAAATTTTGGTTAACAGGCCAATATAGCCAAAAAATGTCCGTCTCTCAAACAAATTATTTTTATAACTTTTTCTCGACTTTGAAGGTTAGGATATAATGACCATGTTTATTTTAAAAGGTAAAGAGTAGTATTATCCTATATATTTTTCTCTATCAGAAAGATAGCATAATCCACTCTTTAACTTTTGAAATAAAAATGGTCATTATATCCTAACCTTTATTTAAAGTTTAAAAAAGAATAGACAATATTTGAAACAATTATTGCTTAACTTACATTAAGATACCTTATATTTAATCCAAAAGTAAATATTGTATTGCCAAGAATGGCATTTGTATCAAAAAATACTTATTCTTAAAATAAGCATAGTGTTAATTTTATTTGAGGGTACTTATATTTAAAATAATATTCTTATAATTTAATTGAAATAAGAATAAGTTTACCTTTACCTAACATTAAAACTATATCCAAATAAGTATAGATTAGTTCTTGCATTTAACTACCTATATCCTTTAAATAAGTATTAATTAAAATTACAAATAAAAATAAATCAATAATTAAATAAAAAGTATCTATTCTTGCGGAATGGTGAGACGACAATATACTTGAAACGAGATGATTAATCTTTAATATAGAACAGCTTTTTTTGGACTAACAACAGTTTAAATCGGTTATAGTAGCAGTTTTTCGCAGTGAAAGTAAAGAAAATGTTTTATGGGCACTTCACGGTGAAGTCTCCACCCACAGTTTTATATTAGACTGGCGAATGATTTGAAAATTGCGGTAAAGAACATGCTAGAGGATTTAAAGCAACATCTTATGAATTCCAATTAAAGCCTCAACAGTTAGTAAAAAGTATTACATAACTTTTTTATAGCAACGACCACAGACAATGTAACACTTACAATTTGTGCCGTTACACGCAGTCTCGATAAAATTTAAAA
Source organism: Brassicogethes aeneus (assembly GCA_921294245.1). Lineage (NCBI taxonomy): Eukaryota > Metazoa > Arthropoda > Insecta > Coleoptera > Nitidulidae > Brassicogethes > Brassicogethes aeneus. The sequence goes on from OV121135.1 coordinate 52,536,986, forward strand.
ACCTACATTTAATTAAGAGTTTGTTTAAGAAGGCTTGGTAAATTAATTGTAATATATAGAGACAATTTTTTAAGAAATGTTTTAAATTAAATTTATTGTTTTGTTTTGTTTAAGAAACTTAATTAATAATTTGTACAGGTGACCCAAAAAATTAAAAGTTTGTAAAGAAAATAATTATTTAAGGCGGGTTAAAAGAAAAATTATCAAGATTTTAATTAATTTTACGTGAATGCAAATCTTAATTGCGTCAATTTTTAATTAAATGGGAATAGAAAATGGTTTTGTTATTGTTGCATTTTGTGGGATTTTATTTTTATCTCCTTGCACTTTTTCGAATCTAAATTGGGTCATATTCACATATAAATAATAATTACGAAACAACTTTTTCTCATTTCAATACAATTCGATATTGCGATCTGTTTTTAAACTACACTGCACTTTCTAGGTATATTAGATGAATAATCTCCCCGAGATACAGTTGTGCAAATAAATAAAAATAATAATTATTCAATGTAATGATATTTATTATGGCACTGTATATCACTGATCAAACCTAATAAATGTTAAAATATGCTAAAAATGAGGAAGTATTATTTTATTTATGCCACCAATCATCTAAGGCTCGTTAGAGTTACATCAAAATGTATTAAAATAATGATCTTTTAAATATTTTCCTGTCTAATATTATAAAAATCCAGTGGCGGCTGGTGGATTTTGGGCACACCCCATATCTAAGTTATTAGACATGGGACCAACATCAAATTTATTTGAGTTTATAATGACATTATATAGACAAGTTCTGCGCAAGCAGAATTCAAATTGAAGTTTGCGAAAAAAAGTTAGTTTTTGAGTGTGCCCCCCAGCCTTCTGCCCCCCCCAAATTAAGATAATTCAAATTAAAGTGGTACAATATATAATTCACTGAAGTTTATCGACAAATTTAAAATTTAATTAATAAAATTCAAGTATTACAGATTTTATACCATTTCTATTTTATTTTAAATTTAGTAAAAGAAATAATAAAAATTTAAAATGGTATAAAACTTGATATAATTCTTGAAATTTTTTAATAAAATTTGAAATTTGTCGATAAACTTCTGTGTATCAAATATTGTACCACTTTAATTTGAATTATCTTAATTTGGGGGGGGCAGGAGGCTGGGGGGGCACACTTAAAAACTAACTTTTTTTCGCAAAGAACTTGTCTATATAATGTCATTGTAAACTCATATAAATTTAATGTGGGTCCCATGTCTAATAACTGAGATAAGGGTGTGCCCAAAATCCACCAGCCGCCACTTTAAAAAATCTAAATAATATTTTTAAGGCCCATTTGTTTCACAGAGATAAATGGAGAGCATTATAATGATTATAGGGATATATGCTTTCATGCACTTAAAAATGTATTTTCAGACCTTCTTTGCGCTCTCAACTTTTTCATACGAGTCTCCAAAATTTAACCTGGGAGTCTGCAAGGTGCCCATTAATCTTATGTTTTTTCACAATCTACACTATACGGCAATATCTGATGGTAAGCAGTGCTTACTAAGCACATTACTAAAGAATTCAGTGCGAATAAATGGTAAGTTTTGTGTTAACAATTACTAAATATTTTATGTTAAAGATTCTAAGATATTATATATATTGGATATACCTGGGTATATACAATGTAATTTAATCTTCAATTTAATCCACCTTGTAGCCCTTGTAGCTGTATATTAAAAACCCATACATAGTAGCCCGAGTAAAACTAATGCTCTTATTGCAATCTCCAAGGTCGCTTTAAAACCATACAATAAAACTTTGAATAAAACCAAATGATCTTTAAGACAGCTTTAGAACAATTATAAAGCAGCTTATAGCCAAAAAGAGCTTATCTTAAAAGGTTCTTCAAGACTAAATTTTAAAACTATAATTATACGAGCCCTAACCACATAATGTTCGGACACTTCATAATTTATACAGAAATTTTTTTCGTGAATACTATCTCAAAATTATTAGAAGTTATGAAAAATTCAGCTTATTTTGGCATATACCCCTCGAAGCGATTTTTATTTTTAAAAAGTTTACCTTTTATTTTTAGCTTTTAAAAAAAGGCTAACTTTTTAACTTTTTTTTGTATGAGTAAAAAAAGTTATAAATGGACCCATTAAAAAGAGCATAAAATATTATACAAACCCTGAAAATTTGGTAAAAAATAAATAAGTTATAAAAAAGTATAAGTAATTTAAAAATGCTATTTTTAAAGAGTTTTTGCAATTTTCTTAGGAAACGGGAGATTTTGCAGATATATATATCGCTATAACTTTCTTATTATTTATACAATTTTTACCAAATTTTCAGGGTTTGTATAATATTTTATGTTCTTTTTAATGGGCCCATTTATAACTTTTTTTACTCATGCAAAAAAAAGTTAAAAAGTTAGCCTTTTTTTAAAAGCTAAAAATAAAAGGTAAACTTTTTAAAAATAAAAATCGCTTCGAGGGGTATATGCCAAAATAAGCTGAATTTTTCATAACTTCTAATAATTTTGAGATAGTATTCACGAAAAAAATTTCTGTATAAATTATGAAGTGTCCGAACATTATGTGGTTAGGGCTCGTATAATAATAATAATATTAATAAACTGCTCGTCAAAATTAACGCATAATAAGTAAAAAACTCTAAAACACCTTTACCAATCTTTATGAAATTTTGTATAAGAATACTCCTATATCTCAGTTTACGTGTTCGAGGGTTTTTCGAGAAAATATTTTTAAAGCCCTTTTATTTAATATTTAAAAAAAAAAACGCTCGAAAAAAACTTTTATAGGGAATTTTTTTAAGTAAATAAAAAATATGCTGTTAAAGACCGTATTTTTCTTAGTATACCCTGAAAATTTTGTACAAATCAAACGAACATTAACGAAGATACACCGCTTCAAAGTCGGTAAAAATGACCCCTTTTTGATTATTTTGCTGAAAAGTGGTCATTTTTACCAAATTTGAAGCGCTGTATCTTCGTATTAAATAGTTAATGGCAGTGTAGTAATATTTTAAACATAATTAAACCAGATCATAAAAAATATTCAAATGCCAACTATTCTGGTAAAAAATTTAACAGCGGGTGGCAATTTTCAGACAAAATATAATAAAATACTTCTACATAACTCGAGCGCCACCAATTTTGGACACACCGTTTTTCAGTTATTTAAGGGGATGTAAGGCGCATATTTTCAATAATGATTTTTTCTTTGGCTATTAAAAATTTCCATCATGGTGGAGTGTGTATTTCATATAAAACATGGCGAGATCTAGATTAAAACTGATTGCAAGTTTATAATTTTAAATCTTACAAGACTTAAAACAGCGTTTTATTTACCACTTTAAGTACAATTACTCTCGCAAACATTTATTTACTCTTCATTTTAAAATAGGGTTGATTTTAATATGTTCGAACACACGGCCTTATTGGTTTAAAGTGGTCTGGCGCGCGAATGAAATCCTAACCTTACAAATTGCGCCGTTTTTTTTAAATTATCACTTTGTTTTAAATTAAAATGTGATCTAAATTTCCTCCACGTATAAAGCAGATACATGAACTAAATTAGCTTATTCAGAATATGGCTTTATCCTAATGTGTACAATGTAGAAAAGTTTTAATAAAATGATCAAAAATCGAAGAAGCATTTCTTTTTAAGGAAATTAACTTAATTTAAACCTTTGAGCTTTAAAATATTCCTAATGTAATGTATAATGTAAAAATTGATTTTTGAATTTAAAGTGGATTTTTAATAGTTTTCTTAATGGATTTTAATGAGTACATTAAGGGTACTCTATAAAACTACATCAAAACTATTTGTTCCAAAATGGATTGTTTTAAAACAAACTTGCTATTTAATCCCTAAAAAAAGCAAATTAGTTTTAAAATAGCCAATGTCGAGACCATTATAAAACATCAATTGTATGGGTTGTATTTAAATTATTTGCATAAGAATAAGTGTACTTTAAGAACTCAAAGGCATATTTGACCTCTTATGTATTTTTTTAAGTATAATAATATCCAGCTTCACAATAAAATTTTAAATTTATTTTAGCATTTATAACGTTACAAATAACCACATTTATCCACAAAAGCATATAAAACAAACCGTAAATTGCCTTTAACCAACAATAATTTTCCTGGCGCTCTTTAAAAAAAGTATTAATAACAGTACGAAGCGCCAGGCTGTAGCACCGCGTAATTTCATTGTATAAAGCGTATAACTTAAAACAGTTGTTTCAGTTATGAAATTTTAAGTGTTGCATTCGATTTATATTTTTGTTACCTTGCCGTAGTGTAATAGCGTTTACTTTCATAAACGAGACTTATATTAAATTCATTCGACTTGCCCAATTTGTGAATACGTCGACTTGACTCCCGGCAATTTTGCAATCGAGTTGCACTATCGAGAATATTAATTGCACGCGAAGGTTTACAACTAAAGTTCAACTTTATACCGGGTAGGTACATAATAGTCTAGTATGTATCAAGTTTGATAATACGCCATTTTAGTCGAAAATTTAATTTAGACACTCGCGAGCTTGCGAGCTAGTGCTTAATTAAATGGGTGCCTAGAAAAGTTATAAATGAGTTGAATACACATTGACAAGTTGTGGCTTTACGGCGTTTTAGTCATGGGCTGAAGTTAGCAAGAGGTTTTTAGTCACGGGCTGAAGTTAGTTTTAAGATAGTTGACAGTTGTCAAATGTCATACAACCGTTAAAATAAATTGCCTTTCTTGTAAAATAATACTAAATGTGAAAATTAATTTATTATCTCAATACAAAAATACAAAAGTATTAAATAGTTTCTCAACGCCAATATTTGAAAATTGAACATTGTACTGACCTTTTAATTTCACCGGCAGTAAACTATAACTTAAATTCGGACTCCACTGTAAAGTGCTCATAAAACATTTTCTTTACTTTCACTGTAAAAAACTGTACATTTTCAAGACATACATTTCGATTTATAACCTTTATAACCTGTGTTTATAAAATAAAAAAAATTGACATTTGACGGTGACACACAGATTCCCCTTTTGGTTCATAGATGGCGCTCTATACAAATTTTTGATTTAAATCATTTTAAGATAATAATAAGCATTTGTCGTAGAAAAAGTATAGCATATATGCACCTCGTTTGCAAACTTTTCTATACACTCATTAATTTAAGAACTCTCTCGCAAGCTCGCTCGTGCCTAAAATAAATTCGTGAATAAAATGGCGTTTATCAAACTTGATACATAATATACTATTTTACATACTTAGTACCAAATTAATTCATTGTTGTGTTTTTATTAGTGGATATTTGTAAGCAGCGGTTTGTTTAAAACAATACTTGCTTTGAAATTCTTTGCTCATGAGCAATCGTAAATAAAGTGGAATAATTAGAAAGCTATTATTTCGCGTTACAAATTATTTTTTTCTTCTAGATAGTAATTGTTACTTATTACAGTAACTGTTTAATAATATGGTCTTTTATCTTAAAATTCTGTTGCATCCGACATTTTGACAAACTAGTTTTTTCTATTTTTAATTTAAAGATAATATTTAAAATCGAATATTTTTTTTACTTCCGATACTGAAAAATTGGTTTATATTAATAGGAATATCCTCCTTATTACAGTTTTCCATTTTTTCTTTAATCCCTTATAAAAATACCATATTTAATTATTAATCAATGGTCTAATTAAATCTTTATACATGATTTTATAGTCAAATAAATGCTCTACAAAAAAGACAACTGTGTTTAAGCGATTACTCTAACCATTTAATAGTATAATATGTATCAAGTTTGATAAACGCCATTTTATACACGAATTTAATTTAGGCACGAGCGAGCTTGCGAGCAAGTGCTTAAATTAATGAGTGTATAGAAAAGTTTATAAACGAGGTGCATAGTATAGAAAAAGTATAGTATGCACTGCATACTATACTTTTTCTACGGCAAATACTTATTATTATCTTAAAATGATTTAAATCAAAAATTTGTATAGAGCGCCATCTATGAAACAATAGGGGAATCTGTGTGTCACCGTCAAATGTCACATTTTTACATTTTATAAACACAGATTATAAAGGTCATAAATCGAAATGTATTTCTTGAAAATTGACAGTTTTTCACAGTGAAAGTAAAGAAAATGTTTTATGAGGACTTTACAGTGGGGTCCGTGCCCGAATTTAAGTTATAGTTTACTGCCGGCGAAATTAAAAGGTCAGTACAATGTTCATATAAACCTTTTAAATATTGGCGTTGAGAAACTAGGTATTTAATACTTTTGTATTTTTGTATTGAGATAATAAAATAATTTTCACATTTAGTATTATTTTACAAGAAAGGCACTTTATTTTCACGATTGTATGACATTTGACAACTGTCAACTAACTTAAAAATAACTTCAGCCCGTGACTAAAAACATGTTGCTAACTTCAGCCCGTGACTAAAGCGCCATAAGGCCACAACTTGTCAATGTGTATTTAAAAGGTCACTTAGTGTCATGGAAACATGTACGATAAAGGGCGTTTTAAAGGTGGGAGTAGAAAAAAGATATTTAAGATCAAAATTTAAAGAATTTATTAATTTTTTTTTATAATTTTGTAACCCCTTTAAAAATAATTATTGTGAAATGAGTATGGCATATTTTTTTAGAAACTTTAACGCTCTACAAAAAAGGTCTGATGTGTTTAATTGAATACTCTAACCGTTGAGAAGATATTTGTCGTTCTTTGATGTTAATTTTTTACGAAACAGTTAAAGATAGGTATAAGACATTGTACATAAAATATTTCTACAATTTTCTGAAGAATCTAAAAATTGCATTTGCATTTTTCTTATATTAGTATATTTATTCTGTTTAAAACTGATAACACCATAAAAGTTACAACCATACATTTTTTCAATGTATGCAAATTTTAAATACACAAATTCAATTTCTTTTTAAAATAAGTATAACGAAAGTCAGGTAAAATAATATATTTTAAGAAAATTGGGTTAAATAAGAAACATTTAATTTAATTAGTCGAATTGTCTAGATCTTTTTAATTAACAATATATGTGGTGAAAGTTTCACATGATTACAAATATGACACTCTTTTTTCAGCTAATTGTGTGGTAGGTGTAGAGCAATATTTTATAATCTGGCAACACTGCCCGGGAACAGCAACACTTTTAAATTCACAATGTTGTGAAGTAACTATAAAATGAATCGATAATACAAATACCCTGTGAGGAGAAAGTTAAATAAATACATATATCATCAGTTTTGCCGGCTTATATTAAATGAGCAATTAATTTTGCGTGTTTTATATGCGCCAACCATAAACAAACGACACGCCGTTGTTAGTTAATCGTAAACAATGCGTACTTTTCTAATACGCTTCGTGATTCGCATGCTGCTGCTGTTTCCTATTCGAATTAATGCATTTAGTTTAACGCATTTTATTTTATTAATTGGTTCTATTTAGTCCATCAAAACTTTCATGTTGACGTTCCTTTTATCGCACTTTAAGGCTTCTTACGGCCCCTTAAGTCCTTTATCAAAACCTAACTGTTTTATTTACTTACTTGAAACCACCTAAAAACTACTATAAGGGTGAATATATTGAGATGTCCCCCAAGTGAAAATGATTATTTTTTATTTTTGGTTGTTTCACTGTTAGTCTAGAAAGGGGTTTTTGGGAAGCCACCAGGTCTAGTAATACATAACATAACATAAGTGGTTCTGCACTAATGCAAGAATTTTAAGAAATCATACATTTTTGAATATTAGAGCTTCACGGAAGATAGCTTCACGGAGGTTAGGATTTCGTATGTTTTTTTAAACATCCCTTTGTATAATTGAAATAAGTTCTTGTATCTTTTGACGCCTTAATATTTTTTAAAAATACAATTGTACATACATAAAATATTAAAAAAAAAATCTATTTACTGAGATATTACACTTCACGGTTTTTAAATGGCAAATTAATGAACTTTTGAATTATAAAACAGCAACACTCTCATCTGCATATAAATTCTAACTGACATGCATCTATAATGCCGTAAACAGAGGTTTTTACTTATTTAAAATGATTAAAGCGCCATCCGTTGCCTAAAATTTAAACCAAAAACAGATTCACGGAGGATAGAATCAATTTTTGTAACACCTACATAAATGGTTATAAAAATTATTTCTTTTAATTTTTAATAATATTTTATATTTGATTCGATTACTTTGGATGTGTTTAATTTACTTATAGTGAACTGATATTTTTAGTATGCTTTTACTACCTCAAATATTTGAAAACATTGAGTAACAGTAACGGAGGATAGGTTTTAGACTTTTAAAACATTATAACAAATAATTAATTGCGGTTAAAAATCTGGAACCTGAGCTGTAATATCTACTTAATTATGAAAGATCAAAACGCAATAAAAGTGTGGGTCAAACTCATTTAATTTTATTAAATATCACAGGGTTACACCATCGGGGACATTTCGTGAGATTCACCCATAAACAATATTAATTGTTTTTCTTTTTGTTACAGATTACGAGATTCCCAAGGTGCTTTTAAAGGCCCGATACAGGCCCTTTGCTGTTCCAAAAATGCCCAGCAAGTGTTCTCTGTGATGTTTACTGTGTGAAAATTAAAAATCTTTGGACAAATGTTTGAAAATTGTGTAACATGAATTCCGATCAACGCATTTTAAAATGGATGGTACTATTCGTTGGATTTTTTTCGTTAGGTAAGTGCTTCCCATTACGCGTCATCGAGGTCATACGATGAAATTTATTGTATGAACCCACACACACTGGCATTTCTTATTCACTTTTGCACTTTAAAATTTCCCAATTTCTTTCTCGTAATTATGTATATAGGGTATGTTCAATACAGGTTTTTATTTAAATTTATATCTTACATTGCTATAAGAACAATTCTGTCACAAGTATTGTGGTCTGGAGATCTCCGAGGCCGGAGTCTACAACTTAATTAGTTCAGACGTTTCAATTTTCTATCCTACTTTTAAATTTTATTTATTTGATTAGACGATGACTAGATTTTTCCATTAACTTTAAATCAGCTTTACTTTACGCTAGGTTTTGCATTAAAATGTTGATTACATTTCGGAGTTAAACAAGTTTTCTGGGTTAGTGGCAAACTACTTTTGCAGAAAAGTAAGTTTATTATTATGTTAGCTCTGTTAATGTAGAAAATGTGCTAATTGAACAATAGTTTTCTAAATGATTCATAATCTGTGAAAATATAAAAAGCCAAAACTTAGTTATGAAACTTCTAAAAAGGTTTCCTTTCTTTAAAACTTATACTTAAACTTCTGATACTCAGTTAAAATTTATTTGTTAATTTTAACCAAATATTAACTAGATTTTATGTTTAACCAGGTCCAAATAACTTTTTGTTAAGTTTATAACCAACTGTAATCTGTTAACAAATTAAATAATTAGTTTTTAATTATAACAAACATTTTGTGGATACAGTAACAAAAGTATTTGTTGGAAATTAGGAACTGAAATGAAACAAATGTTGATAAAAAGGTTGCTTTATCAATCAATCACCTAAACAAAAAAATTAAAACACTACATACGAGGTGTGTTCAGAAAATATCGGGAATTTTAGTTTTTTGAAACAAATATTTATTTATTCGTCTACATTAATGTTGTCGCCTTCAAATAGTCCCCATTGGATATTATGCACATGTGCCAGCTCTTCTTCCAATACTCGAAATACTTCTAAAACTCGATCTTTGGGATAGCCTTTAGTTCTTTCAGCGATGCGCTTTTAATATCATCTATGCTTGCAAAACGACGCCCCTTTAAGGTTCTCTTTATTTTTGGGAATAGGAAAAAGTCAGACAGAGGCATGTCTGGCGAATATGGAGGCTGGGGCATCATTACAGTATTGTTTTTGGCCAAAAATGTTATTCAAAATTTAACAATTTTAGAACAAATTTTGCTGCCATGCGTTTCATACCCAAAACATTCGAAAAAATTTCATGGGATGAGCCAATCGATATACCAACATCATCAGCGACTTCTCTGATGGTTTATAACCATTTATTCCACTTTTTCCATGTTTTTATCGGTTGTTAATGTGCTTGTGCGTTCGGGGCGTTCGTCATCTTCAACGTCTTCACGGCCATCTTGGAAACTCTTATACCACCTGTAAACTCTTGTTTTACTTATAGCAGACTCGTTACAGGCCTTTGTTAACATTTCACAGAATTTGTTTCATTTTTTAAGCAAAATTGGATACAAATTCTTTGATCCATTTCTTTTAACGAACGAAAAATCGCCGAGCTCATAAAACACGTCTAACCTTAGCGGCTGCCACAGACAAAGTAAACAATGAAAACAGCTAATGTTTTTATCTTACTTCGGGGGTATGCATACCAACATAATAAAGAAAATTTTATGACAACCGGAACCTCCGAACCCGCGAAATTTAACAATTCCCGTTATTTTCTGAACACATTGTCAGAAATAATTTGTTAACAATAACAAGATAATCTGTAACCTTTGAAATTAACAAAATGCTTAAAAAATTGCCTATTACCTTTACAAAACTTAAAATAAAATATTTGTTTTTGTTAAAATAATTACAAACCCTAATTTTATACAAAAAATTATGTAAACATTTTACGAAATAAAATTAACAAAGTATAAACTCATTTTAACAAATCTGATTTTTATAATAGTGTATTGATGGCAGTGTAAAAGCGTTTCATATTTTCCGTGGGACGGCTTAAGCTGTGACGTCACTTCCAACGTCTGCTAAAATTTCACTCCCAACCCAAGTTTCGATTCTACATTTATAATGCCATTAGTTGCACCACGCTCCATAGCGACTTATTTGTAATTATTACCTGTAATGTAGCAATTGAAAATAAAAATGGTTACTTTAATGCATTTGTCATTAAGTCCAAAATGCACCTGCAAATCATTAATGTCATTTAAAATAATTATTTGTGATTTGGTTTAATGGCTAATAATATATCTTATTACAGGTCAAAAGCATACTTTGTTATAGGTATTAAATTATATTAATATTGATTACAATAATTAAGTCAATCAATAACTTACACAATCAGATTTAAATAAAATACAGGGTGTCTTAAAGTCATGGACAGCAGAACAAGTCGTTTTTTGATCTGACGTACCCTTTAATTAATTAATTAATTAAAATCATAATAAAAAATGGCGAATGCGCCGGGATTAATTTTTTATAATAAATAATTTTTTTTATAATAAATATTTTCAAGAAGAAAAGTGGCATTGTACAATATCTATGTTATATCCAACTAACTAACTATGCTAATATTAACAAAGGAATGTTAATATCAATAATTTATATTAATTTGGTTACCCAATGCACGCAAGGTAAAAGCAAAACCAAACAAACAGCGCGCTTGATTTCAATCAAATTATTTGAATCAACAAGCAGCATTACCTTGTAAATATTATGATTTAATCCCACTAAAACTGCTAATTAATCGAGAGTTTAAAAAATTTCCGCATGCTCGTACGTATTTAACTTTCTTTTTATTAAACTTGAAAGTCATCGACCATATTTTGATTAGTTCAAATATGCATTTTGGTCCGTAATTTCCTGATTTGTTTTTTTACTTGTTTAGTCTAAAAACAATTAAAAAAATATATTTTTCGATGTCATTTAGTCCTACCTAAATGCTTATTTATAGACAGGTCACGTTACACTATACATATTTTTTTAGAAAGTTTTATAATTATTAATCCAAAATGTATATGTTCTAACTTGCAAATTCATAAACTCATAAACAAGCATAAAGGACAAACTATTTGTTGAAAGAATGTACTCACATTGCTTTATTTCGATAAGTCTTGTGTAGTTTGGCTCACTAAACGCAAAAATCACACTTAAATTTTTTTATATTGAAGCGTTTTCTAGATATGAATTTTCAATTGTTTTTTTTAATTTTCTGAGGTGTTTTGACGTTTTAGAGTATACTTCGAGTTCTAGATTGATTTGACCAAACAAGCGCTTAAATCAAAGGCAATTGAGCCCTCTACAACTTTCTCTTGTATAGTTTTGGTATCGGCTCAGTAGTTCCATACTGGCGATTTTATGAAGTTGAAAAAGTCCTTTTTTTTTTTTACAAAAATCGAGGTCGAAAATTTACATATCTTTCTGGGAAAGATAAAAATCGAAAAGATAATTTCAGTTTCATTTATTTTACGTATAGATTATACTTAACCCTTACGCTGCTCCAGACGTATATGTACACAAATCCATTCGCTGCTCAAGGCGTATAAAAACGCACACTAGTTTTTAATTATTCCGGAACCCAAATTAAATTTTATTAAAAGGTATATTTTATATTTTACAATAAAAACATACAATTATGGCATTTTTGCAGGTTTTTTTCTTTTTAGTGGTTTACTGCTCCAAACGTAAATATACGCGGCAGCGCTAGACTCGTTCTAAAAGAATGTCAGGATCGAATTAGTTTGTTTTAATTTGAATCAAATATTTATTTTATCTCGTTTTTGGCCATAAGAGTTATGTTTTTTTTATATTTTTATGTTTATTAAATTAAATATTATGTATTTTATCTCGTAATATTTATTTTATCTCGTTTTTGGAATTAATTGTTATGTTTTTTTATATTTTTATGTTTATTAAATTAAATAATATTTATTTTATCTCGTAATATTTATTTTATCTCGTTTTTGGCCTTAAGAGTTATGTTTTTTTATATTTTTATGTTTTTAAATAAAATAATATTAATAAAAATTGTATCTCGTTTTTTTTTTGTATTGAGAGTTATGTCTTTTTATGTTTTCTCGTTAATATACACCCAGTATTAAGTATTTCTACGAAGACGGTATTGGCAGGTTTTCTTGAAATTGTTTGACTTTAGCGTTACACTGCTCTAGACGTATATCTACACAATAGACTCTGGCTGCTCCGAACGTATATATACGCAGAGGGCTTTTTAATTGCGCATACTGGAAGCAATGTTGAAACACATCTTAGCAGTTTAAGGGTTAAAGGAAAAAAATAAGCTGCTGTTTATAAAAATCCATGGAGTTAGGAATTTTTCAGTGGAAGACCAAAATTCAGTTTTCGAGAATTTTTACGTTTTTTCTTCATTTTATTGAATTATATAAAATTTAATATTGAACATTGATTTTTATTTTAAACATTAAATATTGAAATTAAATCATATAGGTATTGAATATTAAACCAAAAATACTGAACATTGAAGAAATTAAAAGTTTTATTTTGTTGCAATAAGCATAGGTTTAAAAAAATTCTGGCTCCTTCTTTGTTTTTTGTTGCTTTCGTATTTCGTTTCTCGTATGAGGGACCAAATTTAATACCCATCATGGCTGCATCCCAGAAGCCGTGATACCGCCGCTCCATAGCCTGGTGAAAACGTTCTCCGTGCTCATCACTTACGTCGCCCAGATTGTGCGGGTTATTTACGCACTCAAACTCTCTACTTCTTTTACTCATTTTACACTTTTTATTAACTAAATAAAACCATGATAAAAATACCTTGTTGAAATATTAAAAAATATCATTAAAATGTCACTATGCCAACACGAGAAACAAAAGAATTCACGTTTGTGGAGTCATGTCAAATTTAAATTTTGAACAATGTTTTCGGTGAAAAAAGTACGTAAAAAACTCAAAAAATTCCAATCATGCACTTTAATTAGGTTTTCTTTTAAAGACTAAACATATTACAAAATAAAAGAAAAAAAACTAAAAATCGTCAAAAAGCTGAATTTTATAATATCTTCCACTAAAAAATTCATAACTTCGCCATTTTTTTATGTATTTTTATCAACATTAGCTTGTTTTTTTTTTGTAAAAATATCAGCTTCACGAAAAAAAATTTAAACTGGAGTTATCTGTTTGATTGAAACTTTTCCCAGGACGATATGTAAATTTTCGATCAAAATTTTTGCCATAAAAACGATTTTTTTAAGTTATTAAAATCGCTAGCGTCAAAATTATTATCCTATATCAAAAGTATGTAAAAGAAATTTTTAGAGGGCTCAAATACCTTCAATTTAAGGGCTTGTTTCACCAAATCGATTAATTAGATTTCAAGCTATACTCAAAAACATCAAAATACCTCCGAAAATTGAAAAAAAAAACAATTGAAAATTCATATTTCAAAAACGGTTCCATAAAAAAAATTGAATGGGATTTTGTAAACTAGTGTTTTAGAAAAAGTATGCCTCATATTTTTTAAAAAATAAATAACAAACCCGAAACATTTGAATCACTTAATCTTTTTACAAGAAATAATGATATAAAACTGATTTATTATATTTGTAAAATAAATTTTATAATGTAAAAAAGAAGTCATCCCAAGCATCCACATTAATACGATTGAGAAGATACGTGAACGTATTCACAAAAAGCATGGAAAAATATGGAAAGAAGTCTCATTGTTGACTTCGTGTCTAAAATCTGGAATTTTCATGTCGATGCATATCAGCTAAATTGAAAATGTTTTCTAAGAGAAGCTATTTTTATAAAGTTTGTTGACTTTTCGTGGTTTTTTAGTATAAAATTTGCGGTTAATAACATTTTGTTTTTGGTACGTGAATAATTTTTAAATATTTATTTATTTCGTAGTAGGATATTTTGAAACTACGTATCGACATTTTAAATTGCGGGTTGTTGTATTTTTTATGTTTTATTTATTTAAATAAATAAAATGAAAAAGTTAACGGTTCTTAGGTCAATAAAGCAAAAACATAAAATTATTATATTATTATTATATCTTATAATAATAATATTTAATTAGTAGGAAATAAATTAAACTAACCCAACCAATAAATTATCAAGCAAATGTATTTCTTACTACCCTCGATATAATTTAACATAACACAACACAATAATATATATCCGGTAAAATTAAATTTATTTTTAATATTGTTTGTGTCAAAATAAATTTCCAATCGAATTTTAATTTAGAATTTTAAATTAAAATAATATCATATAAATTTTATTAAATTAATATATTCCCATACACCAATCAATTTATCGCTTTTAACTCATAACCAAATAATAAATAATTTAACAAACAAATAAACAAACTGGGAAGCGTATAAACCCAATGAATTACATTCAAACAAATCAATAAGCATATGGGTTGATATACTTACTTAATTTCCTGCCACTTAAAAATACATTAAAACACATTAATTTTACCAATTTAATGTTTTGTTAACTTTTAAACTTTTTTTTTTGGTAAATTAGTTAAAAAACTGATTAGCTAGCTATACTATAGTAAAGTACTATTACTATTAGTAGTGGATTTTGGGCACACCCATATCTCAGTTATTAGACATGGGACCCACATCAAATTTATATGAAATTATAATGACATTCTATAGACAAGTTCTGCACAAGCAGAATTGAAATTAAAGTTTGCGAAAAAAAGTTAGTTTTTAAGTGTGCCTCCTAGCCTCCTGCCCCCAAAAATTAAGATAATTCAAATTAAAGTTATACAATATTTAATTAACTTAAGTTTATCTTCAAATTTCAAATTTTATTTAAAAAATTCAAGAATTATAGGTTTTATACCATTTTAAATTTTTATTATTTCTTTTACTAAATTTAAAAAAATTAGAAATGATATAAAATCTCTAATACTTGAATTTTTTAAATAAAATTTGAAATTTTTTGATAAACTTCAGTGAATTAAATATTGTACCTCTTTAATTTAAATTATCTTAATTTGGGGGGCACACTTAAAAACTTAGTTTTTTTCGCAAACTTGCGCCGAACTTCTCTATATAATGTCATTATAAACTCATATAAATTTGATGTGGGTCCCATGTCTAATAACTGAGATATGGGTGTGCCCAAAATACACCAGCCGCCACTATAATAATTAGTAATATGTAAACCTAAATAAATAAATAAATAAATAATTAATTTTATTTCAAAGGACTGAAAAACTGTTATGGAGAAAAATATTGCACTATAATTTCGTATAATTAAATTTTTAGTAAATTTATCCTCTTTTAAACCCCATACTATAAATTATATCTACTGGACAATTAAATATATGTAGGACATTAAACTGATTTCGACTTTAAAAGCTTAAACAAAATTAATGCGAAGATTATAAAATAATTATCTTTATTATTTTTTTATAATAATTACACTAGTCAACAGCAAAAAAAGGTCGGTAATAAAAATAGCTCAAAAAGGCGCGCAAATGGTGTGTCTATGCAAAAAATGGTACCAAACTACTGTGCTTCTATTTTTAACTTACGACCTCAGAAAATTATTCAAAAAACTTTTTGGATATAGATCCAAAAAGTTCAGTCATAAACAATCTAAACATTCAATTTTTATCCAGGACCTATAAAAAAAGTTAAAATTTGTTGCCTGGTGTTTATTAACAAGTGTTTGTAGTTTGTTAATTTTATTTTGTAAAATTTTAATATATTTTTTTGTAGAAAACTAGGGTTTATAATTATTTTAACAAAGGAAAATATTTTACCGAAAGTTTTGTAAACGTAATATACAATTTTGTAAGCATTTTGTTAATTTCAAAGGTGTCAGATTATTTTATTAATGTTTACAAAAATTATTTCGTTGAAAAAGTATAAAAATATGCCATCACTAGTTTTTAAACTGAATTTAGTATCATCAGTAAGTGTTGTAGTAGTACTAATAATTATATTGTACCAATTTTTTTTTTATAATTTAATGATTTCAGAATAATGTGTTATGAAATTGTGTGTATGTTATTTTTGTGTTCATTTATGTAGGTATGTGTTAATTTTTTTGGTTTAGGAAATTGATTAATAAAGTAACATTTCTTATAAAAATTCTTTTCATTTAAATTGTTAATTTTTAACAAATACTTTGGTTACTGGGTCTACAAAAAGGTTTGTAAAAATAAGGTCCTTTTTTAAAATTACAAGAATTGTTGTAAAATTATTGACAGGATTTTGTGATTAAATCTACAAAATGTTTGTTATAATTACAAACTACTTATTTAATTGGTTACTGTGTGCTTGTTTTAATAGAGTAAATGTAATTTAATTTATGCGTTCTATTGCCTACAAGCAATTTACCTAAATACATTATACTTGAAATAATATAATATTAAATTAATGCGTGAAAAATACCTCTTTGCAAAATCTGTCTCGATAAAATATTGTAATTCCTAAAAAAATAAAATACACTCACAGGCAAAATAATCGATCCACACAAATTGTCGATGAATTTTAATCGCAAATTACTTTTTTATTTGATTTCGGATTTAAACAAATATTAAAGAATATTGTAGATACATTAATGGAGAATCGCTTAAATTTTAAAAATTACTAAAAAATACACATACGTTTATAAAATACAGGTTTAAACAAAAAGATGTTTTTTACCATAAGTTTAAGACACTCTGTAGAGTGACAAAACCGTATATTGTTCTAAATTAAGTTTTAATTATCAAGTCACATCTATTTTTAACAGTTTTGTTTTTGGTTCACCTTGATATATTTATTTTTGTGGAAAATATGGATTTTTTTAAAAAAACATTGCAATTTCCAATATTTTTCCTGTATGGAGAACTAAGGTTGCTATGGTCCATCCATAGCCTATGGAAGATGACAGTGACAGTTTTGTTGAATCATCCCATGCTTGGACATGTCATATACAGCTTTCAAAAGCTATCAAATTGTTTTTTGTAAATTAATGTGTTAATTTTGAGGTGTCTTCTTACTTTTAAAAATGTCTCCGACTGATGTTGCCCTTTGTACTTTACTTCTTATGACGTTTAAAACACTTGCCACGTAATACTGTGACCGTCCATCCTGGATTAAATTAATGGCTCTGGCAACATCAGTCGGAGACATATCCATTTTTTAAAGTAACAAGACACCTCAAAATTTAAACATTAATTTGCAAAAAACAATTTGATAGCGTTTGAAAGCCGTGTATGACATGTCCAAGTATGGGATGATTCAACAAAACTGTCACTCATTCTCCATAGCCTATGGATGGACCATAGCAACCTTAGTTCTTCATACAGAAAAATATTGGAAATTGCAATGTTTTTTAAAAAATCTATATTTTCCACAAAAATAAATATATCGAGGTGAACCAACAACAAAACTGTTAAGAATAGATGTGACTTGATAAATAAAACTTAATTTAGAACAATATACGGTTTTGTCACTCTACAGAGTGTCTTAAACTTATGGTAAAAAAAACTTTTTGTTTAAACCTGTATATTATAAACGTACGTCTATTTTTTAGTACTTTTTTAAAATTTATCTACAATATTCTTTAATATTCGTTTAAATCCGACATCAAATAAAAAAGTTATTTGCGATTGAAATTCATCGAAAATTTGTGTGGATCGATTATTTTGCCTGTGAGTGTACAATGTAATATAGATAAAATTTAAAATTGTGTTCACTCGTTCATGCAAAATTATTCATAGAACTAATATTTGTTGTTGTTTTGTTGTTGCAGCTTGTGCAGTAGTAGGAAGTCCCAGGATACCGGTCCCGTTCCTCGAACAATTAGACGAGCGCAACGACGCTGAAATATACAAGGCGGTCGTGGAGTCGATGAACGACTGGCAGCGGAAGCACAATCTCAAGAGACATCGCACCAGGTAATTTTAATTATGACGATAAGACGCCGTGCGCCTCTCTTGTAAGGATTTAGCACACATCTTAAGGGATACAATTCTTTATAAAATCATTTCTTGTTAGGACGGCACATTTAATTGTTATTTATTAGGGTCATTTTCAAGAAACACCCGCTTTCAGGAAAATGAAGATCAATTTTTTTTTTGCTTAAATTGACTTTTGGTTGGATTTTTAAAAATGCTAAGAGTTTTGTTTAATTACATTTAAGACAGACATGTCTAGACAGTGCACTTTTTAATTTTTTTTTACGCTTTTTTCAGAAAAATGTGTTTAGCTTGCTTTATATATCTCCACTGTGCTACCAATTTGAAATCCAAAATTTAATTCAATAAAAAAAGTTGTTATAAAAATAATTTGAAATAAAATGTACTAAGTTCACAAACTTTTGACTCCAATTTTTTATTATATTTTTTATTAAAAATTTTATGCTTTTTTTTTAAATGTATGTTCGTTAAGTTACTTTTTAAAAGAAACCATTCCGATTCTTTGTTAAAAAAACAATACCATTAATATTTTCTTTTAGTCACTGTATTAGTAAGTTAAACTATAATTTATAAACACGTATTACCAAACACTAAAAAAAGTAACGAAATAGACATTGGTATCACAACGGACTGGGGTACACAAAGGACTTAATCAGATAACGTAAAAAAGAAACTATATAGGGTGGTACGATTTTAGAGTAATGCATAAACAAAATCCCTTGTAGTGGTGCTCACTTGCAGAATAACAATTTCTAAATTGTAGAAACCCTTTTTCTTCGACTATAAGCTGGTGAAGGTCCCTTTTAGTACTTGTATATTGCGTGGAATTTTCCCTTGGATGTAATCTATATCATGAGTTGTAATCACAAATAATTTTAAGTTGGTTTATCATAACCTACTTTTAATAAAAGCGACTGTAAATATCCACTTTGTTGTCGAAAAATTCTATTGCGTTACCCTAAATTCCATTGCGTTACCATAAGGTAACATAGGAGTCGGTAACGCAGTGGAAAACGTTTTGTGAAACCATATTTAAAAAATAATAATAAGACATTTCAGTAATTAATTACTCTCAATGAGCTTTAGTGCCCTAAAATAAACATAAACATAAAAAAATAGTATTTTTCTTCCCTTATTTTTATTATTTTTTTGAGTAACTTAGCGGACAAACAATTATTACATTCGCGTTACCCGCACCTGTTTCAACCGATATCTTCTTCCTGATTGAATAAACGTCATTTGTTGATCACGTGAGTGCCAAAAAAGTTGCCATATATATGTTTTTTTAATATTCTATCGGTAACGCGACGGACGTAACGCAACGGAAAAAATGTCTGGGACATGAGTCAAATTTAAAAAAAGTAGATTAAAATTAATTATTTTATATATAAATTGTTTACTGTATTAACTAAGGATGTTATGGATTGCTATAAAGCAACACAAAGTTCTGGTTATTCAATATTAAAAAAAAAACATGTATGTAAGTTTTATAAAACGCTAATGGGACATGCGAAAATATGTGTTTCACAAGTTTCAAAATTAAAAAGAAATTATTCTGAAATAACTAAACAAACATTTTCTGAAAGAGTTTACTAAGGGCTTGTTAGGCTTTCACTTGGTTTTTAAATCAATAAGATCCGATAATTTTTAACAAAGTTATTGAAATTCAAACTTACGGACAGCGGAAGGCGGATGTTTTTTGAAAACGACCCATTAAACAGGGATAATTGCGAGACTGTTTTAAAAAGTGTGAACGGTAAAATTTATTTTGAGAATAGTTAACTAGCTTTGGATGAAAATGTTTAAGATCGGCTGGATCAAAATTATCCAAAACAGTGGATGGCATCCTATATCTCCAGATCTGAGACCATTAGACTTTTTGTTATGGAGTCACTTAAAATCTGTGGTCTACTAACTCGTTCTATTAAAGAAATGCCACAACGAATGTCCACGACAAAAATTTTAAAATGTTCCAAGGGAATTTGAGAAAAGTGTTTGATTATAATAAATGCAGAGCAATTTTTTTATTTATGCTTTTATTCAATATTTTTAACGGGAAATCGGAATATATAATTATAAAAATTATTTTGCGTTTAATAGTAATTTTCAAGAGCTTTCCAATAAGATATCAACCGCATAAAATAAATCCAATTAAAAACAAATATCTTTTTATCTTTTTTCTACATAATGTAATTTAAAGTTACTATCAAACGAAGTAAATATCTTATTTGTATGCCTATTGGTTTTGGATTTGCCTTAAAAAAGTAATCAGATAAAAACAATGTGTGACTAAACAGTCTCTTTATTTACACGACAGTGAAATTGAAATTTCCATTATTGCTTTATTTTTTTTTAAGAAAAAACCGTCTAGGAATTTTATTCGATAGTTGAGTTCATTGAAAGTTTATTATTTTTAAATGTTTTAGAATAAAACGAAATTCTATTCAATAATAATATTAAAACATTGTTTAAGGTAAAAAAACAATTCCATTAAAATTTTACAAACGGTAGAATAAAATTTTACAGCTCCAATTAAAAAATAAACTTTAATTAAACTTTCCCGACATTTATGGCATATTTTTACAATCCACTTTTGTAATAGTGTAGTTCAACGTCTGTAGGGAGCTATTTTTGATTTAATATACAGGGTGTCCCAGAACTCGCGCCACAGAGAAAAAGGGAACGTACCGAAAGTAATTTGAAACACATATTTAAAAATTCAAATTGTCCAACGCAAAGGATAAGGGAGATAAGAATAAAAAACGATAGCCAATCCCAATAGATCACCACAGGGAATTCTTTAAATTGCTAGGATACTTAGGTTGCATTGTTGATAATAAAAAATATGTAAGATATTTGGTCCACTGGAATCCAATTCATTGTAACACTGCTGTCAATCTTTACTTCTGTCATTAATAGATCACCACAGGGAATTCTTTAAATTGCTAGGATACTTAGGTTGCATTGTTGATAATAAAAAATATGTAAAATATTTGGTCCACTGGAATCCACTTCATTGTAAAACTGCTGTCAATCTTTACTCCTGTCATTAATATTATATTAGGTTATAAATTAAGTTATTATTGACAATGCTGTCAATCTTTACTTTTGTCATTAATATTGTATTAGGTAATAAATTAAGTTATTATAAATAATGTTTATGCACGATGACATTATAATATGACAATTATAACAAAAATTCTTTGACGTAAACGTCTTTTTATAGCCCGCGGGCGTTATTATGGCCCAGCGGGCTATAATGAAACGTCAAAAATTAAAAACAACAATGTTACACCATTTGATATATTCGAAGTAAGTTTTTTCGTATAAAGATTTTGATTTTACCGGCAGCAGGCCGCAATTTTTCGCCTTTTCAGCTGCTTCCTCAATTTCATTTATCTTTAAACTTTAAAACTGACTGATGTCAGTTGACATTATAATATGACAATTATAACAAAAATTCTTTGACGTAAACGTCTTTAAAAACAATAATATATTAAAAATAATAATATATTAATCGTGCATAAAGTTTTGTATGCATTGCTGGCATAACTGGTTTTTATGGTCCTACGACGCTTTTCTAGCCCTCGCGCTAACGCGCTCGGGCTCGAAATAGCGCCTCGGACCATAAAAACCTTATTATGCCCTTAATACATAAATAACTATTTCCTTGATGATTATACCGAAATGATAACTATTTATGGGGAGCTTTTGACAACTTAGTAAATACAGTTGGCCAAAAGATTTTTAAATGTTTTTAAGACAACAATGTTCTATCGTCTCCTAGCAATTTTTAAAGCTCCTACGTTTAACCTAGGCGAGATGTCTCGGTATTGGCTGTCGCTTTTTTGCTCTCATTCGATTACATTATTACCTAGAAATTTTTTATTTTTAAATTTGGCATCTCCATTGCTATCGGCACGCCCCCTTTTTCTCTGTGGCGCGAGTTCTGGGACACCCTGTATAGTATACTTTTAAAAGGAAAAGCAAATTTAATAATAATTTTTAAATATTTATTTTATGAATTTAAAGTTTTTGGCAAAATTTTTCAAGAAATCTAAAACTTAAACTTCACAAGGCTTAACTTTTTAAGTAAGCATATTATTATTGTTAAGCATATAAAAACTATTTAAAATCCATTAATAGAAAAAATATATAAATAAAATTGAAGTAATAAAACGTTTGTCCAGGCTAATCTCAGAAATGACCATAGATTAATAACCCCTGGAAATGACTGAATCGATTTTGACGGGACTTTTATTGTCAGGTAGAGGGCAATGTTTGTTTTGTTTTTGTTTATTTTTATTGCATGTCATTTTTCTTTATTTTTTTTATAAAAGGCGATCTATATCAATAACTGCTTTGTTTTGTCACTTAATTCTATCCTATCCTATAAAATATTAATGTACAGACATTTTAACTTTTTACCATTTTGAAATTTGATATTTGACCTTAAAATGTCAATAAATTTATTTTTTGATATTTTGAATTTCCAGTATTTATTTTGTTGCATTTTTTTTTACATAAAATTTTTTTTATTTTTGCCCATTTTTTTATTCTTAACCTTAAATCGAATTATTCATACCTACTCTTTGTTTTTCTGGTTGTTTTTGTCTGTCATTCATTTATAGTAATTTTCTGGTTGTACGTTGGCGCTCCAAAATCACCACATGCGTTTACAAGGTTTTTGTATTTTTTAGTTAGTTTTTATTATTTTTACTATACAGGGTCATCCTTTAAGGGGATAATAGTACAGTATGTACTATGTATGCATTAGTGTAATTTTTTTAATAAAAAAATCTTTAAAATTTGTTAAATAAAAGTAAAATAGAAATTTTGGGCCGCCACTGGTTCCTGACCTATGACAACTGACGCAAAATATACTATATACGCACAGTGGGCAATAATAATCTACATTCATTAAAAATTTACAATTATGTTATCATTGATTACTTTAAAGTAACAATTGTTAATACTTGTTTTTTGCTTTGCATACTCACCTATTTTTAGATTCTTTGAATAAAACATTAATAAAACTACTTACTTTTTATTGTTAGGTATAATGTGTCAACAACGCTCTGGTACACTAAACTGTTCCTGTAGCCCTAGAAAAACCACAATAACAACCGAACTGTCAGTAATCAATGCTTACAAAGTACCTACTAACCGATTTTCAATAAGTTTAAAAGTTTGTTTGATATTGCATAATACACTGTGCGCATGCCTGTTTATTTTTTGCTTGGACAAATAATATTATTGTTTTTAGAGGTTTAGAGGTTTTGTCAAAAAAATTCATTCAATCATAAAATATAAAATGTTGGATTTTTTAGAAACCATTTTAAAAACAGGAACTTTTTTTGGAATTTTGTGTCATACATCATTACTATTGTTGATCGGTTTTTTTATGGAGGAAGTCAAATCAATATATTTAGTAATTTTAGAAAGTTTATTGATGTCGATGCTTTCAAGAACAAGATACAAAAATGAAGTTTTTCTATAAAATGTATATTTGTATTCACAGTCAGTGAAAGGGTATACGAAATGCTTTCCTTTGTTTTAAAATATGCAACAAACAGCCGAGATAGTGTCTGCCCCTTTTATGACACGCATGTTGAGTCCGTAAAGGGAACACTAACATTTATCATTTCCTTCATTGTTTAAAACAATGTTATTTGTTGTACCAAATCTGGATCTAGAAACTCATAGGTTTTTTATAATTTTCTTGTGCATGTGCTTGTTTTATAAACTGATTTTGGGGCATTTGCCACATTAAAATTAAAATAAAAAGGTAATACACAAAATTTCAGCCCAATCGATTTAATGTTAGAACCTGACTAATAGTGTGAAGCTGGCTAAAAAAGTCAATAAGAGAAAACTGTTTTAGGGCGCGCTACCATTTCTAGGCGTTATTGAAATCATCCAGGACAATAAGATTTATTTAGCAGTTTACGTACGTGACTTGGGAGGTAATTAAGAGCCAAGGGACTTATCTGGAAAGATTTAATAGATTGTAAGGAATCTTGCTTTCGTTTCGCATCAGTCTACTCCACATTGTAAGCACAAATGTGAGTCGACAAGATATCTTGGCTGTTTCGAAGCAAGCTGGAATAATTTACCGTTCGAAGTGACTGATAGGATCCTGAATTAAAATGCGAAACACCTTCACTATTTGTTAGAAAGTTGGTGTAAATTATGTTGATCCCTTTTAGAATGAGACACAAAAAAGTTTATACTCAGATCTTATATACAGGGTGTCCCAGAAGTCGCGCCCCACCTTAAAGGTGTATGATCCACGGACCCCAAAGATTTCCACCTTTGTTATTTAAAAAGATACAGGGAATAAAGTACGAGGTGTGTTCAGAAAATATCGGGAATTGTTAAATTTCGCGGGTTCAGATGGTCCGGTTGTCATAAAATTTTCTTTATTATGTTGGTATACATGCCCCCGAAGTATGATAAAAACTTTAGCTGTTTTCATTGTTTACTTTGTCTGTGGCAGCCGCTAAGGTTAGACGTGTTTTATGAGCTCGGCGATTTTTCGTTCGTTAAAAGAAATGGATCAAAGAATTTGTATCCAATTTTGCTTAAAAAATTAAATAAATTTTGTGAAAAGTTAACAAAAGCCTATAGTGAGTCTGCTATAAGTAAAACAAGAGTTTACAAGTGGTATAAGAGTTTCCAAGATGGCCGTGAAGACGTTGAAGATGACGAACACCCCGAACGCACAAGCACATTAAAAACCGATAAAAACATGAAAAAAGTGGAAGAAATGGTTATAAACCATCAGAGAAGTAGCTGATGATGTTGGTATATCGATTGGCTCATCCCATGAAATTTTTTCGAATGTTTTGGTTATGAAACGCTTGGCAGCAAAATTTGTTCTAAAATTGTTAAATTTTAAACAAAATTTTTGACCAAAAACAATTCTGTAATGATGCCCCAGCCTCCATATTCGCCAGACATGTCTCTGTCTGCCTTTTTCCTATTCCCAAAAATAAAGAGAACCTTAAAGGGCCGCGTTTTGGATGACATTAAAAGCGCATCGCTGAAAGAACTAAAGGCTATTCCAAAGATCGAGTTTTAGAAGTGTTTCGAGTATTGGAAGAAGAGCTGTCACATGTGCATAATATCCAATGGGGACGATTTTGAAGGCGACAACATTAATGTAGACGAATAAATAAATATTTGTTTCAAAAAACGAACATTTCCGATATTTTCTGAACACACCTGGTATTCTGGTTCTAAGATAACATCTTTTCAAAGAGTGTGATAAAGCTTTGATATAATATTTGGGTAAAAGCCAAGTCACATCTGTTACTTGAGGCATGCCACATGACTTGCATTTTTTTAAGCATTCTTCAAACACAACATATATATCACAATACTCAATGATCCCTCGAGTACAATATATAAAACATTATTTTCAACTTTAATAACTAGATGTTTACGATCTCATACCTTTTTAACAATTTTTTGGAATTCCTGTGGGTATACCCCCCTTCAAGTCTGGGACAAACAATACAGTAAAAGTTTTATTGTCCTTTGGCATTTAGCACGTTCCGTTATTTCTAATTTTGTATTCATGGAAAATTATAATATCCACATATATTAACATTTTGTATACATGTGTCAAAAATTTGAACATGTAGCAAATAAAACTTCGATAAAAGTATGCATACATGAATATAATAATAATCCCTAAATATATTCCAATTTATTTTTTATGCTTTTACCATTATGAGGCCAACATATTGTGTTGCAACAATGATGCATTAAACGCAGCATTATTACGGTTTTAGTAATAAATTAAATTTATGAGGTTTTCCTCAACAATTTATGGATACAAATACTTATTATATGGTTATTCATATTAATCATCCACTTGTAGCACAAAAATTTTGTGCTAGTTGGTCTTGAGATAATGAAGCTTTATGATTAGGCTTTATGAGCAACTTTAAAGTAAAGTATTAAAGTATTTTTTCAATTTTAACCGTTTGGTCTTAACATTGATTTATTACTGTTAACCAATAATGCTTTTTTAGGGCAACTTGCCCCCAAGAAACGCCTATAGTCCAATAAGTTTTATGAAAGTTTATCAGATGCCTATTGGTTTTAATGGTGCGCGGAAAGTTGACTTTTTTCCTCTATGTAAGAATGTTACAGAACCAAACAGTAAAAAGGTTTTAGGATTGTTTCTAAGAGCAGCAATACATCTTTAATATAACCAATTTGCTTTCCAATTTGCAAATTTGCATAGGTGTAAATCATTTTGTTGTTCTTAAAACGTTTTTTCTTAATAATCGCGAAGAAAATTACTCTACTATTATTATTATTATTATATTATAGGTTATAACCTATATTATTATAATTCCTATGTATCTATTGAATTTTATATAATAAATTATCCCTCTATATTTACGAGGTGTGTTCAGAAAATAACGGGAATTGTCAAATTTCGCGGGTTCGGAGGGTCCGGTTGTCATAATATTTTCTTTATTATGTTGGTATACATGCCCCCGAAGTATGATAAAAACTTTAGCTGTTTTCATTGTTTACTTTGTCTGTGGCAGCCGCTAAGGTTAGACGTGTTTTATGAGCTCGGCGATTTTTCGTTCGTTTAAAGAATTGAATCAAAGAATTTGTATCCAATTTTGCTTAAAAATACAATAAATTCTGT
Source organism: Brassicogethes aeneus (assembly GCA_921294245.1). NCBI lineage: Eukaryota > Metazoa > Arthropoda > Insecta > Coleoptera > Nitidulidae > Brassicogethes > Brassicogethes aeneus. The sequence goes on from OV121135.1 coordinate 52,564,348, forward strand.
GAAATATTAACAAAGGCCTATAGTGAGTCTGCTATGAGTAAAACAAGAGTTTACAAGTGGTATAAGAGTTTCCAAGATGGCCGTGAAGACGTTGAAGATAATGAACGCCCTGAACGCACAAGCGCATTAACAACCGATAAAAACATGGAAAAAGTGGAAGAAATGGTTATAAACCATCAGAGAAGTCGCTGATGATGTTGGTATATCGATTGGCTCATGCCATGAAATTTTTTCGAATGTTTTGGGTATGAAACGCGTGGCAGCAAAATTTGTTCTAAAATTGGTAAATTTTGAACAACATTTATGGCCAAAAACAATACTGTAAAGATGCCCCAGCCTCCATATTCGCCAGACATGCCTCTATCTGACTTTTTCCTATTCCCAAAAATAAAGAGAACCTTAAAGGGCCGTCGTTTTGCAAGCATGGATGACATTAAAAGCGCATCGCTGAAAGAACTAAAGGCTATCCCAAAGATCGAGTTTTAGAAGTGTTTCGAGGATTGGAAGAAGAGCTGGCACATGTGCATAATATCCAATGGGGACTATTTTGAAGGCGACAACATTAATGTAGACGAATAAATAAATATTTGTTTCAAAAAACTAAAATTGCCGATATTTTTTGAACACACCTCGTACATAAATTTAATAATAGTCCCCTAAATACGAGTCCTGTCTCAGTGAAGTTGGCCCAACCACTCAAAATATAAAATTTGTAATTTTATGCGATGAAAAGCCAACAATTTTTTATCATATGTAATTTTTGGTCAATCTTCATGTTGTAAATTTTTTTTAAAAATATGTGTATGTATATTATTTAGTTTTAAGTTGGATGTTTGGTTACAATACAAAAAAATCGACAAAAATGCATTAACTTGGATGGCCAGATTTTTTAATGCAAGTCGGCTGTGCTAAAAGTAAAGATAATATTTTACATTTAAATAATTGTAAGCAAGTCGGTAGTAACATTCCAGTATATATTTATGCTTTCGGTGTGGTTGACAAATAATAATGTCCCGAGGAAAAGCTGTTTCTAAAGAAATAAGAAAAGTGATAATTTACTTGCATTTAAAAAGAAAATCCGCTGCACAAATCGCTGAAACTGTTAATTTGTCACGATATACAGTGCGAAATATTATTAAACTGCACAAAACTACAGGATCTGTGGCGCAGAAACCAAAAAATGGAAGTCGTCCTCACTATTCTGATAAAAATTTAAGGGCTTTAAGAACAATTATCGTTCAAAATCGTAGGGCTAATTACGGTGAATTAAAAGTTTTGTGGAATCAGGCAACGAGTAAATGTTTTTCAAGAGCAACCTGTCATAGAGCTGCTCAAAAACTTGGGTTTAAAACTTACAAGGTTTGCTTATAATGTATACGATTTTTATTTATTTTTAATTTTACTATCTGTAGGCAAAGGAAAAACCTTTATTGACAAAAAAAAACAGAAGAAAAATAGACTTCTCTGGGCAAAAGAGCACAGGACTTGGTGTCAAAATCAATGGGATTCAATTATATGGAGTGACGAAGCTAGATTTGAAGTTTGCGTTGGTGATAATCGAAGCCGAGTCATTAGAACTAAAGCAGAAGTCTTTCACAATGACTGTCTTAGGAAAAAAGTAAAGTTTCCGGCCTCTGTGATGATTTGGGAATCTATGTCAGCTAAAGGGATCGGTAAATTACACTTTGTAGAGGGCATTATGAATGCTGATAAATATATTTACGTCCTAAAAAATAACTTAAAGCCGCAAATTGAAGAAATGCGTTTAAATGATATTGAATCCATCTTCCAACAAGATGGTGCAGCGTGTCATACGGCTAAAAAGTGAAAGCTTGGATGATAGAAAATAATATTTCACTTTTAAAATGGACATCTAGTAGTCCAGATCTTTCGCCTATAGAAACTTTGTGGAATATTATGAAAAAGAAGCTCAGAGAACAGCCCGCAAGAACCGTCTTAGAGTTGCGTGCTCACCTGCAAGAAATTTGGAATAATTTTACGCCGGATGATTGTCAAAAATTGGTTGACACCATGCCGAGAAGTATACAGGCAGTAATAAGCCATAAAGGAGATGTTACGCAGTGGTAGTTTCCAATTAAAATGTATTTATTTAAAATATTTTTTTTTCTTAATTTTTGGTTTACGGACAATATAAGAGAATTTTAAATATTTTTTTAATAGGTACTTAAAAATACAATTTAACGGTAGAAAATTTAATAAACGTTATTTATTTAATTAAACCAATGTGTTAATTTGAATTAATTACCGTATAATATTCTAAATATCTTCAGAAAACTATTTTTGTTAGTTGGGACAACTTCACTGATACGGGGCTCGTATATTCCAATTTATTTTTCATGCCTTTACCATTATGAGACCAATGTTGTGTTGCAACACAATGATGCATTAAACGCAGCATTATTACAGTTTTAGCAATAAATTAAATTTATGAGGTTTTCCTCAACAATTTATGAATTTCTCTTTGTAAGCGCAAATACTTTGTTATATTATATGGTTATTCATATTAATGATCCACTTGTAGCACAAAAATTTTGTGCTACAAGTGCTTTGGTCTTGAGATAAGTAAAGTATTAAAACCTTTTTGCAATTATAACCGTTTGATCTTAACATTGATTTATTACTGTTAACCAATAATGCTTTTTAGGGCAACTTGCCCCCAAGAAACTCCTATAGTCCAATAAGCTTTATGAAAGTTTATCAGATGCCTATTGGTTTTAATGGTGCGCGGAAAGTTGACTTTTTTCCTCTATGTAAGAATGTTACAGAACCAAACAGTTAAAAGGTTTTATGATTGTTTCTAAGAGCAGCAATACATCTTTAATATAACCAATTTGATTTCCAATTTGCAAATTTGCATGAGTGTAAACCATTTTGTTGCTATTATTTCTTTCTTAAAACGTTTTTGTCTTAATAATCGCGAAGAAAATTACTCTTATTATTATTATTATTATTATTATATTATAGGTTATAACTTATATTATTATAATTCCTATGTATCTATTGATTTTATATAATAAATTATCCCTCTTATTGATTTTACTCTGTACATAATAATTATTAAACAATTTGCCTAAATTTTATGTCTAACTTGCCAGATTGTTGTTTTCAGTAAACATCTGTTCTGTTGTAAACATCATAGAGAAAAGAAAAAACATTTGACAATTTTTTGTTATCATCTGACAAAGCATTATACGCTAAAGAAGTATCGGGTTTTCGAAACGCGCGCGCCACCTGGTGGACTTCTATAGCATTGCGTGAATTTAAGAATTGTCAACAATAGATTTAAAGCACAGATTATACATCATTTTTAAATAAATAGGTAGTTTTTCACAAAAGAGAGGAAGGCAGAAGTCTTACTCGAATAATTTCATTTAATTGCACAGCTAAATCGCGCACGTTATTTGTGTTTTACGTTGCAACTTTTTTAGTACTCGATTTCGATTGATTATTCCTTATATTATTGATTAAAAAACAACGCTTAAATGCTTATATAGTTACGTTAGTGTGTGTATTTTATCTAAGGGATCATGTTGAATTATTGTGTTTTAATTGTAAATAAAATTCAAGAACTAAATCGTTGCATTTTCATGTTTTGCCGAAGGATCCAATTCGGTAAGTACATTTGTTGGTGCAGAAATAAATAATGATAACTTTATCTAAAATAATTTATATTTAAGTTTGGACATTTTTAAGAAATTAGTAAAAAATAATTTTTGCACAAACATAACCTTAAAATCAACCATTTTTATATTTGAAAAAACGCCGTCAACTGCATTTTAAACAACAAAATATACCTACGAGTTCATGGAAACATAATATTATATATAATACATAATATAATGGTATTTTACCGTTGAGTGGAGACTTTCTTAATCAACGCTTTTAATAATGCTAAATGCTGTTTAAATTTAGACGACTTATTTGTTTGACGATTTTTACTGAATTCAAATATTTACACTCTTCACGTTAATCACTACTAAAATGTGTATTTATTGTATCTAGCTAATAGGTACAATTTATATTTTCAGAGACTGTATGCAATTTATTTCTTCATTCAGATTAACACTGTTTATTGGAAAACCGGTAAAAACTCAACCCAGGATTTCCTCTCGAAATACACCCAACACAACAAATCGAGCCACGGTTTTTTCCGATATTTTTTAACATTTTCCGGCTTTATTCTTAAAAACTCGTTTGTAACATAAGCCTTTATCAGCTGATTATTAAAAGTTATACTTTTGTTGTAGCCCTGATGGCGATATTTTTTATTAAAATACTGCAAAGTTGTTTTAAAATGCTGGTACAAAATTCTAATTTGTTTTACGATTGCCTTGAAAAATTCACTCATAGGGCTTATTAGTTTTAACAAATAGTTTTAAATACTTTTTAAAGCAATTAAACTTTTTAGCACTTGTTTACCTAGAAATGTTTTATTTTTAAATTTGACAATTTTATTGCCCATGTTAATTAAGCTGTTTTTAGGTCCAAACGTCAAGAAGACCAGTCGAGAGTGTGCTATGACGATCTGGGTTGCTTCGAGGCGTCGGGTCCCTTCGGCTACTTGGACATGTTGCCGAGCAAGCCCGAGGAGATCAGCACGAAGTTTCTGCTGTATCCCGGAAAGAGCCGAAGGAGGAGCGGCTCGCCGCCCGCCGAGGTTCTCTACGAGAACATGAAGGAGGCCTTCGAGTGGGCCAAGCAAGGATTAAACGCCAGTTTGCCCACCAAAGTTTTAATTCACGGGTTTGGCAGCGATTGCGGCTATATTTGGATTTACGAGATGCGAAGCGCCCTTCTCGGAGTGGTAAGATTAGAAAAATAAAAGAAATTTAAAAATTGCACTCGCAGGCAAAATCATCGATCCACACTAATTTTCGAAGAATTTCAATCGCAAATAACTTTTTTATTTGATTTTGGATTTAAACTAATATTAAAGAATATTTTTGATAAATTAATGGAAAATCGCTCACATTTTAAAAATTTACTAAAAAATAGACCATAACCATAACTTTAAGAGTGGCAAAACCTTATATTGTTCTAAATTAAGTTTAAATTTTCAAGTCACATCTATTCTTAACAGTTATGTTTTGGTTCACCTCGATATATTTATTTTTGTGGAAAATATGCATTTTTTAAAAAAACATTGTAATTTTTCTGTACGAAAATTTTTAAACTAAGGTCGATATAGTCCATCTCACAATCCACACAACAAGGTCTGTTCTATCTCGTACTAAAAATAAAAAAATCACTGCAACACTGCACTGGTTAACGGCGGTCATTTTTGTTGTTTACAATTTTTGTGCTTTGGGTTTGTGCTCTGTTTATACAGATTAATAATCGTTTTTAACGTTGTGTTTCTCATAGTAAGCCTTAAAAGAGGCCTTAAAGTGCTAGGAACAACCATTTGTAAAAAATAAACTTTATTTTATCAGGGCTGTCATAAAACTGTTAAATGTCAATTTTAAGTTAAAATTATAAGCCACAAATTAACCTTCAAATTGTCATTTGACAGCCCTGATAGAATAAGGTATATTTATTATAAAAGAGGAGTAAAATGGTTGTCCTTAGCACTTAAAGGCCTTATTTGAGGCTTACAAGTGCCTCTGTAAGAAACCCAACGTTTAGAACAATTATTAAACAGCACAAACCCAAAGCACAAGAATTGTAAACAACAAAAATGGCCGCCGTTAAACTCTGTGCAGTGATTTTTAGTATATTTAGCATGAGATAGAACAGACCTTGTTAAGTGGATTGTGGAACGCCTTAGATTTGCTAGGGAATATCAAAATTGGTGTACTGATGAGTGGAAAAATATCCTATTTACCGAAGAATCTAGGTTTTGTTTAAAATTACCATACTCCTCAGTGATGGTTTTAAAAGTAGGTTTTGTTGTGCCTAATAAAGCTTTCTATTAAAGTAATATGGTTTTAAAAACAATTAACTTTTGTAATAACTCCTATAAACCCAAACATCTTTTCAAAGAATGTCATAAAGATTTGATATAATATTTAGGAAAAAACCAAGAGTCACATTTGTTACTTGGGAATGTGGGTTGGTTGGTTGATATACCATATAGTGGTTGGAACTGGGAATGGCGAACAATGACTAGAATGACGCGAGTGACGGAAGTGACGAGAGTGATGCGAATGTGAGATTACTGCGCAATGTTTTTTAAAAATTCTCTCAAATTTTTGTTTTTTTATAAGAAAGTATTTTTTAACATTTATATCATAATACAAAAAATAATAAAATTTATAATGGTATTATGATATTTTTACAAGATTATTTTCAAATTTTTTAAATATTAAAAATCTTCAATAAAATTTTATGCAATAATAAATTAAATAATTGTACCTAATTTAAAAAATTTCTCACCAAAAACAACAACATTTTTACCTATTTAGGTTGCAAAAATTTATAAAAATAGGTACACGGAGAGAAATGTATAGTAAATTTAAGATAGTAAAAAAAATACAGTAAAATTTACTTTAACAAATTTTTAGGGTAACAATATTATATATTAGTCAATACAATATTAAGATTGTAATATAAAATACTATTTTTTATTATACAATTTTAGTAAACATTACAACACCAATATTACTAAATCATAAATATATAATATATATTTTAATTTTTAATATGTTCGTATAGTAAATTAATTTTACTATCTACAAATAGTAATATTTACTATATGATTTAATCATATGTAAGGTGTACATCTAATATTATAATATATTACACATTAATAAAAAACATAGTAAAAATAAAGATACTTTTATGTTTAAGGTAAATAAACAATATATTTAAATATAATATACAATTTAGTAACTCATAACATTTTACACATTCAATTTTCTTAGTTTCTTCAATAAACTTTCTTGACCCATTACTGGTAATACTTATAAGAAAGAATTTAACCTACTTGGTTGCATAGTATGTACCGATTGCGGCAAAGGCCACGTCGCGACGCGTAGTTAGACGGTGTGGATCACGTGATGTTCTTACATCTCGCCTCTGTTGGCTTACCAACCATATTATATAAGCTCAGGTATTTCTTTGTTTTGGGTGGGTTCCACTACTACAAGTTGCTCGACAGTATCGAGTCGTCACTGATGATACCCAATATAGGTTAAAACACCTGTCTGTCGGTATTTGAAGTTGATGGAACGCACTCAAAACAAAAAACTTTGGCGAGGTGTAGGTTCAATTCTTTCTCATAACATTTGTTACAATTTTTAATTGTTAACTTATAAAAATATTCGATTTTAAAATATTTTATTTTTAAAATGGCAACATAATATTTTAAAATTTACCATACTTATTAGTAATGGAAAAAATCTAATTATAATAAGAATAAAAAAACAGTATTGGTTGAGAATAATAATAGTTTACCTTAAGGTTTAACATAAAAGGATATTTAAAAAGTACTAAATATGCATAGTATCTAGCAATACACAGGATAGTTGTCCCAAATAGTAATATAAATTAAAGTAAACGGTATTATAACTATGATAATTAGTATTATACTTTTCTCTTCGTGTACTATTGTTATAAATGTTTGCCACCTAAAATCCCATCTCTACTTATAAATTAAATAAATATATACATATTTAATTAAAACAATTATAAACATTGTGAGAGTAGGAAGTATAAATGTAAAATTTACCTAACCTTTAACTTAATTCAAACTTAACATTAACATTGTAATAAAATGAGTAAAATGAAAATCACTTCCTAATAAGTAGGTAAATTAATTATTAAAATCCGTCTAGCATTAAGTGAAAATTAATACTTTTAATTGTACTTTTACGTTTGTATTATTCATTTTAACTTCCTTAAATAGCATGAAAGTTTACTTACCAACTCGTAAGCGCTTTAGGTAAATTTTAAATTTAATTAAAACAACTTTTGGATGTTTTAATTACATACTCTATGTGTATATAGAATTAAGAGCTTTCGGGCAAATACCATTAATCCATTTAAAAGTAAAAGTTTTATAAATTATTTACATGTCCCTACAAAAAGGCTTTTCATATACTTTATAAATGAAATAAATCTCAGCAGTTCATTTGAAATTTTACTACTTTAATGTGTCGATAAAGAAAAGAAAGTTTGCTAAGCTCGGATGTAAAACTTGTCGATCGGAACAACCTTGGGGGAGCGCCACTGTCATTAACTATTAGTCAAACAGCCTTAGAAGGAATAACGGCATTCACACTAGTTTCTTTTTGCTGCACTTCGAAGAGGAAATGAACAGGTTTCAAGATTTTTTAATATATTCTTATATATCTCAAATCGAGGCAAAAAAGTGGTAGGTTGTTATTTTTCAGCGAAATTTTTGTTACAGTTTCTCTACCGAAATCGATACCGTATTTTTGTTTAGCCGTAGGAATTTTTTGAAAAATTGACAGAAACATCGATTTTTTTATTTTTAAGAGTGACATTTTTTCTTGAAAACGCGATAACTTGTTGTTTACAATTTTTTTAAATTGTAGGTTAATGTTTTCTACATACAAAAAAAATTAAGTGAATTCACTCATTTTTTTAAGTTGTTTTTTTCTACAAAAGGCAAAAATGAAGTCAAAATTTAGGCATTGCCACATTTGTTTTACTTCCTATTTTTTTCGTTTGAAGTTGATAATATGAACAATTTACACCAAATGTCCCGAGTTGGCTAAATTCGTCGTCTTTTATGACCAACGAACCACCCTCTTTTATTAAAAAAAAATAGTTTTGGCATAAAGTATGGTTTTTTGAAAGCTCCTAAACACCAGCATTGCAAAAAAAGAATAAATAAAATTTAATCAAAAAATAATTTGCAAGTCAAAAATTGACAAATGACATATGCATGTATCCAGAATTCTTTTGAATCGAAATATGTAAAAATATATAGGGTGTTTCATTAAAAAATTTAAAGTTGTGAAACCGGAAGTGAAAAAAATATGTTAAATATGTCAAAAAGTTCTAAATTACACTTTATAGTTTCATGACCCTAGATAAAATACCAAATTTTTGCGATGAAACACGAATTTACCAGAAAATGTCATTTTCATTAAAAAAAATAATTCCGAAACCACGAATTTAGCCAACTCGCGACTTCTGGTAAAAATTGTTTATATTATCAACTTCAAACAAAGAAATATGAAGTAAAAAAAAATTGTGGCAATGTCAAAATTTTGACCTCAATTTTTTTGCCATTTTTTAGAAAAAAAAACAATAAAAAAAAATTGAGTTAATTTACTTGATTTTGTATTGTTTTTTTGTATGTTGTAAACATTTACTTTCGATATCAAAAGGCCCTAAGATTCCAGTACTTTTTTTGGCGAAATTATTGAACTATGTGGTCTGGCAATACTAGCGTAAAAAGGACGAAACGCGTTTTGATAGACTTTGTGTATGGAACAAAATGCACTTTAAATGTCCAGGAAAACTTTCGCCGAAGAAAGAACGTAGGACTAGATGCGTTTAAAAAGTACTGGGTACCGTTAAAAGATGCGCCTTAGTTTTAAGTACAGAAAGTTTAATTATTGGACAAAATGTATTTTGCCTGCGAAGTCTGCCCCTGTGTTTTCAATTTAAAAATAGAGAAAGTAAATTTTTAAGTTAGATAAACAAAGAAAACAGTAATTTTGTCTAGGGCAACACTGTTTTCATTGTGTTTGCAGCACTGGTAACCGATTTAACCGATCATACAGGGTCGGTCGTTTCGTTGACGATTTTTTAACCTCTTTTTCAGAAACCGCGTTTCATAACCACATAATTTTCTGGAATTTTACATTTACAGGACACCTTAACCAAAACTAAACCAACCAAGTTGACTTACGGAAGTATATTCTTTGTTGCAAAAAATGGCGAAAGCGCCGGGATTAATAAATTATTAACAATTTTTTTTAATAACTACAGTAGACTGGGCCAAAAAAATTGACTTTTTTTTTTTTGAAAAATATATCGAGAATGTCATTCAGAATGACAAAAAAAAAATTTCGTGAAAATTTGAGCCCTTAATATTAATTTTAAGAGGTCTATCATCGCTATTTTTGATTTTTAGTCATAATTTGATGTTTTACGTTAGAACTGTAAAAACATTAAACTGAAAAAAATTCCTTTTTACTTAGTTTTATATAAAATTAAATTCTCTTCAAAAAATGACTTATTGAAAATTTTCGTCAGACGGGCCGTTTCCGAGTAATTGAGCTTAATAAATCGATGTGTTTTTTCGATTTGCCCTTTTTAGTTTGAAATTTTGTAACCAATGAATCAATGAATATTTAAAAAAGCTCACGTCGGATTCTTAAAGGAAATTTAATGTTCTACAAAAAAGGTCTCTTAACATTTTTGCCTAAATTTAATTCTTTAAAAGTTATTCACGAAGAAAAAATTGAAATTTTAAGTTTTTCTTCGATTTTAATCGTGAATAATTTTGAAGAATTAAATTTAGGCAAAAATGTTAAGAGATCTTTTTTGTAGAACATTAAATTTCCTTTAAGAGCTTTTTTTAAATATTCATTGATTCATTAGTTACAAAATTTCAAAGTAAAAAGGGCAAATCGAAAAAACACATCGATTTATTAAGCTCAATTACTCGGAAACGGCTCGTCTTTTATATAAAAATAAGTGAAAAGAATTTTTTTCTACTACCTTACTAAAAAACTTATTTTTTCACCCCCGAGCGAGGGAGGAAAATGCCTCTTTTCCTCCCCGGGAGGAAAAAAAAATTCCTCCCTCTTTTTTTTTTTAATTTGACATTGGCAAGAGTTTTTGTACCTTGTCTAGCCTTATTTGATTTTGTAGGAAAAAGATTTACTCCGCGCTTGTCCAACCATTCTTTTAACATTCTTTTAACAAACTATATTCATATTCACTATTTTAGATTTTTAAGGAAGGAAATTAATTGCAACTATTAAATTTATGATAAACATTATGACAGCATATAAAAACTGTTATGTTGGTATTACCAAAAATACCTTAGCAACAAAGCGTTGTCAACATAACGTCGGCGACGCAAAACCTACTTAATATTTTGTCATAATTTTATAGCCCCATACCGGGTAAGTAAAAGGAACCGGAACGCTTAAAATGTCTTAAAACCGTTAAAAGGTAATAGAAAAAACTATATACATACCTCAGGAGAAAAATGCATTTCCTCCCTTGAATATTTAATGCCCTTCGCTTCGCGTCGGGCATCAAACTATTCGCGGGAGGCGATGATAGACCTCTTAAAATTAATATTAAGGGCTCAAATTTTCACCAAATTTTTTTTGTCATTCTGAATGACATTCTCGATATATTTTTCAAAAAAAAAATAGTCAATTTTTTTGGCCCATTCTACTCTACAGCCTATCGGATCCTATATTTATCTACAACGACGTTGCAGGAAGAAGCTAACGTGATCTGCGTGGACTGGGAGAAAGGCGCGCTGCTACCAAACTACGTGAAAGCATCCGCGAACACGCGTCTAGTGGGCAAACAGCTGGCCAACCTGATCAAAGGCCTCGTAGAGCACAACGGTCTCTCGCTCAGGAACCTGCACCTGATAGGCTTCAGCCTGGGCGCTCACATCGCAGGCTTCGCCGGCGCCGAGCTGGGCAACGTCAGCAGGATAACCGGACTCGACCCTGCTGGACCGCTGTTCGAGTCGCAGGACCCGAGAGCGAGGCTGGACCAGAGCGACGCTGCGTTCGTGGATGTTATCCACAGCAACGGAGAAAAAATAATCCTGGGTGGGCTCGGGACGTCCCAGCCAATGGGGCACGTGGATTTCTATCCGAATGGCGGGAGGGAGCAGATTGGGTGCAGTCATTTGTTTGTCGGAGCTGTCAGTGATATTATTTGGTGTAAGTACGATATAAAAAATATTATGTGGTTTATCCTGCATGGATATCTGGAATAATTTTGTTTAAAAAAAGCAATTTTTTTCTTGCAACCACGCTAAAATCGGCTAAATAAATATTAGGCATAGACGCGCCCCATATAGGACCAATATTTTGTGCTACTGGGGAGGTTAATGCCATTATAAACCAGCCATAACGCCATCTAGTGACAAACCATTTAGTTACCAGCTGAGTATAAAAACAACTAAAAAAAAAAACAATAAAAAAACGCTCAACTTATGTATATTCGAAATCAATTAATAAAAAATGTTGGTGGCATATCGAGTTATCAAATACTAAAATTTCAGGCAGCAAAGTTAAATATGTTGTCAAATTCAAATTTATTATAAAATATTTTAGTTAACTTTAAAATGTTCTGTTTACATTTGTAAATAAAAAAAATTGGTTAACGACTCCTGTTATGTCAAATTTATGTTCCGCATGAAATTTGTGCTCAATTTTTTGATAATTCGTGCTCAATTTTTTGATAAAACTGACTAGTCCCGCTGCAATACTGAAAAATCGGCAAAATTAATGGTGAGTTGAACTTTGAACTTTTTAACCAATTAGTTTAGAAAAAAAATCTTTTTCTGTAGAGCGTTTAATTCTCTACAAAAATCAGAAGGAACAAAAACAATTTTTCACATGTTATGCTTATGAAAAATTGAAAAGTGCGATGCGGAGCATTAAGATAATAAAATTAAAAGCTCATATTCTCACAGGCTCATTTTTATACCTAAACGAAACTTTTTAGCCTGTTTGCAAGAAAAAAAATTCGCTTTTTTTTTAAACAACCTAGTAATAACACAGTAGGTACAACACGATTTTCCTCCCATGAAAAATTTTAACAGATTTTAAAAATAAAGGTTAAAAAACTTACCCGTCTCTCACCGCTTCCCGAAATCACGTCATTTAATTTTTTTACACAGCCACTCTTATTATTTTAACCTAAACAGATTTTTCATTCTCTGATTTTTTATAAATAAATTTTTTTCTTTAAATATTTTATGTTTTTACATAATATAAAAAAATATACTTAAAGAAAATACCAATTTTATTTTTTTAAGTAAAAAAATATTTCTGGTTTTTATTTTTGAGTTTTTTTTAATAAAACAACAGATTTGTATTTATCTTATATTAAATATATGTTGGAAACAAATCTTGATCTTTTAGTTTGACAATTATACATTGCTTTCGTGTGTCTAAAAACACCACTTGATATACAGGGTGTTTCACATTCGTGGTCCATTGGAAGTTTCTGGAGAACGGAAAAAATATAGATTTGAAATTTAAAAGCGTTTATCATCCATTAAGTCTATTATTTTGTACAAAATGCAACTTCCGTTTTGACCTGAAGTAATATTAACTTTGTTATTTCAAATAGAACACCCCATATATTTTTACATTTTTAAATTCTACATAAAATTCTAAGTAAAATTACTATACCATGTCCTATACCTAAAGTGAATAGTTTTCTAGATGTTTGCTATTAGGTTTAAGGATATGGGGGTAAAATGTTTGGAATCTTAAAACATTGGTTAAACAAAGTCCATGTCAATTCTTTAAAATTTTTCAACAAATTACCCGAGACACCCCAGGGCAAATTGGGCTAACTTGAAACGTTAATAACTTTTTATTTTAAATGTAATCTTTTGCCGTTCCTAAGAAACTCTCAATGGACCACGAACGTGAAACACCCGTATTTCGTAAATGTGCATCACCCTGTATATAATTAAATTAATTTTAAAATAAATAAATAATCTTAATGGTTGTCCATTTATTAAGTGAATAAATTTTTCATAAAAATATACTGTCTAGCTGTTAGCGAATCTGTTATATTATGTACCGAATACCGTGGATAACATTTTATTGGATCGCACAAAAAAAAAAGACGTGATCTGAAAAAACACCGAGGTACGGGTTTCATTTGTTTAAGTCTATTTTCAAAATCTATAGAAATTTTTCATGGTAGGAAAAAAAACAAATTTTGTCGTGCTGTGTAATACTAAGTAATTAAACCCTACATTTAGTTTAACAGTAAGTCTATAATTGATAGATATCCACAGGTTAATTCATGTTCTCATAGGGAATTACAAATCATATTCAAACTGAGCATTCCCATTAGACATAATGGGAGTAACACACATCTAATTACAATAATATTGAAGTTTTGTGCCTAAATCATTGCATATGTAACTTTAGTTATACATGCTTTTGTAATACAATATATAGTTTTTGAATGCAGGCAACCCAGATTACACGTGGATGTAATAATGTATAATAACAGGAATGTTTAATGCGATTTGCAGCCTCAACTGTGGAGGGGAGGTCCTTGTGTAACCACCGAAGGGCGTACAAGTTCTTTATAGATTCCATATCTCCACGATGTCACTTTCCTGCTTTTCCTTGCGACTCTTACGACGACTTTTTAGCCGGAAAATGCTTTCCCTGCACGGACGAAAGGTGAATACGATTTTCACTCTATTTAAAAACCAATTTTTCTATCAGCCACTGCTGATTCCATAATCGATTTTGTATTGTGTTTATGGAATAGAAATATTTTTTAGAAATTGCGGAAATATGGGATATTATGCCGATCGGTCCAAAGGCAGAGGGCAACTTTATCTAGCTACACGCGATGAAGAGCCTTTTTGCGGTAAAAATCAAATAAAGTTTCAATTATTTTAACCTAAAATTTTAATTATTATAGCACATCAGTATCACGTCAAAATCGAGACCTCACCGAGCCCACTACCCATCAAAAGTTACGGGAAAATACAAATTACATTGATTGGAGATTCAATGTTAAACGAGACATTCATGATGACAAGGTAAATCTCACAAACTCTTATACACAATAATTTAATTTGTAATTTTAGAAAGGACGATGAGGAGATGAAATTAGGCGAGTCCATATCAAGAATTTTAGTACCACATCCAATACTATCCCAACCAACAAGAGTACAAATTTTATACACTGCTTATAGAGGTTGGTTATCATCAGGTTTAACCCAATGGACGATGGATAAAGTAACTCTAATGGATAGTTTTGGAAAAATGTAAGTCCAAAATTCTTAAAACATATTAAACTACAACAAATATATTTAAATTTTTAGGTCATCAGTTTGTAAGAAAAATTTGGTACTTGATTCTGGAGTACCGGTAACGTTACCTCTATATCCAGGAGAGTGTAACGTACCCAAGGAAGTCAAAGTGGAAAAAGAGGCGGAGGATAGAATACAAGATCTAAATTCTATCACGAATTCCACTAAGAAGGAGGGTTTTATACCAACACCTGTTGTGAGAGTTGGCATAGAAGACGTAAAGGAGTTTAAGAAAGAGACCAGCTTATCCGTGGAAAGTGCCCTAGGGTTGTTAAACCTACCATGGAAACATGAAGATGACAACAATCTGGAAGAAATGGAGACCGAATCCAGTCGGGCTTTCAACACTAGAACCTACAAGAAAACTAAAGACAACAAAGAGGTTGAAAGCCAAGAAATTGTCGAACCCATTTTGAAACCACAATCAACGAAAAATGCCAGATCGCACAACCCTGATAAGGATAAACCCGAAATAACAGAACCCATTCTGGGTCCAACAACATCAAAGAATTTCGTACCGAATAAAGTCGACTCTGCAGTAAAGAACGACTTTGTGCCTAAAATTACAAAACAAAGTAAAGAATTGACTTATAATTTTTACGACAGTAAAGATTCTGATGATTGGGTGCCCACAGTGCAGTCCACGAAAGCGCCGGAAGACAAAAACAAACGTAAAGATGAGTCTAAAGTTTTCTTAGGCTTCAATCTACCTCCCCCAGATGATAATCCTCTTGAAGCTATAGTCAGTACGGTACAATTTTTGCCTCAAAGGCTTGCTAGAATGTTCGAACAAGCTGACAAATACGCCAGAGAGACCATTCTGCCTTTGGTAAGCACGTACACGCCGAAATTTATCACCGATATAATATCGCCTAGAGATAACGAACCCAAGTTCGTACCACTCATCTTTGATGAACCTATCCCATCATCAACAACTGTTAAGACCGGGGAAAAAATCAAGTTGAACCTACCACCATCGATGAAAGCCGTAATAGAAAAAATAAAAGACGAGAAACCCAACAGTCACATACAAAAAATCAAAAGGAGGTCCGATAAAGTGACAGTGCTGCCACCTCTACCAAAGGAAAAAATTATTCCAATATCTAGTAAAATAATTACCGACATAACAACAGTAAGAAGTGTCAGTACAACTGATAAAGGGTTGAACAAAGTGAACGAGACCATTGCAAAAATCAACGATAATCAAAAACCCAATGCTTTACCGTTGGTGAGCGAGATTACGAGTAGAAAGGCGCGGGACGAAGTGCACGTCAATAAAAACCACGATCTAGAAACGCAAAGTTCTCAACGAGTGACTGAAAAATTTATGCCGACGACCAAAAAATCGAAAGCCATCTATATAGACTTACCTGTTTTCACGGAGCAAGATTCAAAGTATATACCACTAAGTTATAAGGAAAATTAATCTAAATTATTATTTATTTATTTGATTTGTATATAGGTACGATTAATTTTGTTGTTTTAGTGTATAGTAAGGAAATTAGAAATAAAAATATAAAACTGTTTGCACTGTTTTTTATTTTCCGAACCATAGACAAACAATTATTATTATTATTATTATACAAATTTTACTCTTCATTTTCCTGGCTACACTCATCTAAAAACCTTTCTAGATCTTCCAATCTCTTCACCTCTCTTTGGATGTGTTTCAAATGACCCCATCTCAACTGCCTTAACTGTTTTATATATGTAGGTTCATCTGGAAATTCAAAATGTCATACAATAAATAAAAACTGTTATTTATTACCTTGACAAGAGCAACCTTTACTGGAACACGAAGCTGAACATTTCAGACCACGTAAAGCATTGGTCGTGTTTAAGTCCTTCATTCCAGGAGCAAATTCAATGGTAAGATCCTTATCATTCGATGAACAATGTCTGTTCACCAAATCTATAGCTCGCTTGGTGCTCATATTTTCCGACTGCTTTTGACGATATCTCTCACACGGTATAGTACCCAACTCTTTACTCAAAGCCCTGTCAATCAAATTGACTATATAACTCTAGGACCTATGCAGTTCCAGGGCTCAGTTGTCGTCCAAGGGTGGTTTTCTGTTGTCAGCTATGAAAGAGAATGAATTTTCTGCCGAGGAAGATGGCACTTTGCTTTCTCTTTCTTCAAATTGGGATGTGTTTAAACTAGATACCTATAAGAAAACTAAAGACAACAAAGAGGTTGAAAACCAAGAAATTGTCGAACCTATTTTGAAACCACAATCAACGAAAAATGCCAGATCGCACAATCCTGATAAGGATAAACCCGAAATAACAGAACCCATTCTGGGTCCAACAACATCAAAGAATTTCGTACCGAATAAAGTCGAATCTGCAGTAAAAAACGACTTTGTGTCTAAAATTACAAAACAAAGTAAAGAATTGACTTATAATTTTTACGACAGTAAAGATTCTGATGATTGGGTGCCCACAGTGCAGTCCACGAAAGCGCCGGAAGACAAAAACAAACGTAAAGATGAGTCTAAAGTGTTCTTAGGCTTCAATCTACCTCCCCCAGATGATAATCCTCTTGAAGCTATAGTCAGTACGCAGAGCTGCAACAAGTCAGTTTTAAAAAGACTTAAATCTTAAGTCTTAAGTCAATTCCAAAATCAAAATGATTTAAATCTTAAGTCAATTTTAAGATAAAGTTCAAATGATTTAAGTATTAATACTTAAGACTTAAGTCTTTGAATTAAATCATTTTATTTCAAGTCAAGTCATTTTCGCAAATTCTTAAATCAATATAAAATGATTTAAGTCATCTTATGACTTAATTCCTTTAGTAAGTCGTTTTTATGACTTAAGTCTATATTTTTTATTTAAATCATAATCTAAGAGTTAAGTCAATAAAATGACTTGAATCAAAAATTGTGATTTAAATAAAAATAATTATCCTTAAGTCAATACAAAGATTTTTTAAATGTTAATAATAATTTTATGGTATTAATGATACTGATATTATTAATCTATTGTAGATACAGATGATATTAAACCACTATGTTAAGAATTTAAAACGATTTATTTTCAGAACACTTACAAACAAAATAAAAACTTAAAACACATTTTTTGAGTATATAGTAGACAATCAAAATAAAAACTTAAACCACCTTCTTTAGTAGAGTAGACATACAGGAAGGCTACTTATTTATTTATTTTTATTTCTTTCAAGTCAAGTCATTTTCGCAAATTCTTAAATCAATATAAAATGATTTAAGTCATCTTATGACTTAATTCCTTTAGTAAGTCGTTTTTATGACTTAAGTCTATATTTTTTATTTAAATCATAATCTAAGAGTTAAGTCAATAAAATGACTTGAATCAAAAATTGTGATTTAAATAAAAATAATTATCCTTAAGTCAATACAAAGATTTTTTAAATGTTAATAATAATTTTATGGTATTAATGATACTGATATTATTAATCTATTGTAGATACAGATGATATTAAACCACTATGTTAAGAATTTAAAACGATTTATTTTCAGAACACTTACAAACAAAATAAAAACTTAAAACACATTTTTTGAGTATATAGTAGACAATCAAAATAAAAACTTAAACCACCTTCTTTAGTAGAGTAGACATACAGGAAGGCTACTTTTTTATATACATAAATGGGTAACTTCTAAACGGTAATAGATTCAAACTCTGTTAAAATAGATAAAAGCATTTTTCTTAAAATCTCTATATTTCAGAAACTGATAACTTGTTGTTTTGTTAACTTTTGTTAGTTGGTTCAACATCCATCTAGAAAAAAAATATTCCTCAAGACTACTCACATTCACGCACAATCACGTTTGAATAATTTTATTCACGCACAATCACGTTTTTTGTCGTAATTATTTACTTAAACAAACCGACACACCCTGTATGATATAAACACGTCTTTATAATATTTATTCGTCCTGACCTGTTAATTGTTTGTTTCCACTTTGCACTAATAATTACAAATTAGACATAACTATGCACGCATAACCTGATGAATGTTGGCAAACAAAATAACAAAATTATAAATCCCCACTTTTTTTTCATTCATTTTAAACAGGACTTTTTAAATGTAGCCGTCAAACGGTTCCGAAAAGCTAACTTTACCGGACCTTTACAGGACTTTTTTTATTCACTAGCGGTAGCAATTGTGGGTAGGAAATTAAAGGAGTTTTTGATCTGCTGCATCGTGAACCCCTGGCAGTTCAAAAGAAAATGCCGTTAAACATTTATACAAAAATATATGAAAAATCTGACTTAAATATTTTCTAAAAAGACTTAAATCTTTTTAAATTACTTAAATAATTTACCGACTTTTATAAAGACTTAAATCTTTTTTTGACTTAAATCGTTTCTATCTGACTTAAATTGTATGTATTGATTTAAGCCTTTTATTATTGACTTAAGTTTTTTCTATTTTGATAAAAATACTTAAGTCACAAATCATTTTGAAAATTACTTAAATTTTAAGTCTTAAGTCAGTTTTAGAGAAATAACTTATTACCAAATGACTTAAGTCATTAAAACGATTTAAATCAAAAAAACGATTTAAATTTTCTGAGAGCTTGCAGCTCTGTCAGTACGGTACAATTTTTGCCTCAAAGGCTTGCTAGAATGTTCGAACAAGCTGACAAATACGCCAGAGAGACCATTCTGCCATTGGTAAGCACGTACACGCCGAAATTTATCACCGATATAATATCGCCTAGAGATAACGAACCCAAGTTCGTACCACTCATCTTTGATGAACCTATCCCATCATCAACAACTGTTAAGACCGGGGAAAAAATCAAGTTGAACCTACCACCATCGATGAAAGCCGTAATAGAAAAAATCAAAGACGAGAAACCCAACAGTCACATACAAAAAATCAAAAGGAGGTCCGATAAAGTGACAGTGCTGCCACCTATACCAAAGGAAAAAATTATTCCAATATCTAGTAAAATAATTACCGACATAACAACAGTAAGAAGTGTCAGTACAACCGATAAAGGGTTGAACAAAGTGAACGAGACCATTGCAAAAATCAACGATAATCAAAAACCCAATGCTTTACCGTTGGTGAGCGAGATTACGAGTAGGAAGGCGCGGGACGAAGTGCACGTCAATAAAAACCACGATCTAGAAACGCAAAGTTCTCAACGAGTGACTGAAAAATTTATGCCGACGACCAAAAAATCGAAAGCCATCTATATAGACTTACCTGTTTTCACGGAGCAAGATTCAAAGTATATACCACTAAGTTATAAGGAAAATTAACCTAAATTATTATTTATTTATTTGATTTGTATATAGGTACGATTAATTTTGTTGTTTTAGTGTATAGTAAGGAAATTAGAAATAAAAATATAAAACTGTTTGCACTGTTTTTTATTTTCCGAACCATAGACAAACAATTATTATTATTAATATACAAATTTTACTCTTCATTTTCCTGACTACACTCATCTAAAAACCTTTCCAGATCTTCCAATCTCTTCACCTCTCTTTGGATGTGTTTCAAATGACCCCATCTCAACTGCCTTAACTGTTTTATATATGTAGGTTCATCTGGAAATTCAAAATGTCATACAATAAATAAAAATGTTATTTATTACCTTGACAAGAGCAACTCTTACTGGAACACGAAGCTGAACATTTCAGACCTCGTATAGCATTGGTCGTGTTTGAGTCCTTCATTCCAGGAGCAAATTCAATAGTAAGATCCTTATCATTCGATGAACAATGTCTGTTTACCAAATCTATAGCTCGCTTGGTGCTCATATTTTCCGACTGCTTTTGACGATATCTCTCACACGGTATAGTACCCAACTCTTTACTCAAAGCCCTGTCAATCAAATTGACGATATAACTCTTGGACCTGTGCAGTTCCAGGGCGCAGTTGTCGTCCAAGGGTGGCGTTCTGTTAGCAGCCATGAAAGAGCGCGAATTTTCTGCCGAGGAAGACGGCAGTTTGCCCTCTCTTTCTTCAAATTGGGTGTTTAAACTGGATATGGAAGAATTTTTGGGATGGATGCAGTTGGTTTGAGATTTCTTCCATTGATCCTGGATGTCTTGGTAGCTGTACAGTTTTGATTTGGATGGCGCAGGTTGTTGCTGCAAAGTAAAAAGAAAATACTTTGATGCATATTTTATTTTTGTTATATACCTCATTGGTTTCTTGTGTTTCTTTTCGTGGTTGAGAGGATTGGTTTTCCTTTGATTTTGATCTTCCTACCTCACATTTTTTTAGCTGGTTTAGGAGCTTATCTAAAGTATCTGGACCTAGGGTAGCTTCAGGCGCCATTATTTGTGTGGATGGTATTTTAGTAATTTCATAGTTCGACAAAGCTTTCATTTTATGCCTTTCTTGTTTTAGTCTTATCGACGAGGGAACCTACAAATTTAACAATAGAAACTACTAGCAGTAAATGGGCAAATTTTCGTTAAATGTACATTTGCTGTCCCCAGCTAATTTTATTTTTATTTTTGACCTTTGTTGATAAGTTTTGTATTTATTATATTTAAATACCCCCTTCCTGTTAGGACCCATCGTATTTTTTTTTGTAATTACTTTATGTTTCTATATATGGCAGAAAAACTAGGTGAAATGTCCTGTAACCTAACTGTCCCCAGAGGCGATTTTTTAATTTAAATTATTATATTCTTCTTCTTTGCAGATTTCTTCTGAAAAAATAAATTATTTTTGTTCTTTTATTCGTATATAAAAATAAAATAGTTTTCTACAAAGTAGTTTAAACAGAAAAAAATATTAAAGTTGACATTCAAAAATCTTGTTTTTTCCTAACGTCGTCTTCTATGCCGACTGCTTCGATATAGAGACAAGAGATAGAGATACTATCGTGTTATTTCTAGAGGGCATACATGTTTGATAGTTCGGCAACAACAAGTGAGCACGTGTAAAGTATGTGAATTTTTTTATAAATATTTTAAAGGTAAGATTTTTTTGCGTACACTTTTGGTGTCTTTTACATAACGCTACATAAAACTCTTGTTTTAGAAGTTAACTTTTTTATTTTCATTTTGTATTATAGCATAGTAGAAATTCCAAACAAATGCCGAAAGATATTTACATTTAACAGTATTTCTGAAAAATAACGTTTGAAAAAGTCAAAAGCAATGTGTCATAAAACGTTCAGGAAGATGCGTTAGGAGAAGGACAATGTTTAATTTCTTCCTTGTGTTCCTTCCCTATTTCAGATTAACCCTATAAGTTTTATTTATTTAAAGTTTATTTTGTGTTATTTATAAACTTATAGAATTTTTTTGCAGTATATTACACTGTTCTATCACAAAGGAAAAAAAATCGATCAAATTGACCTGCCTGGACAAAATATATATACAAAATGTACATTTAACGAAAATTCGCCCAAATGTTTTAGCTCATACTCTGGGCTTAATGAATTTCGCCATCCTGGCCAGGTCGCTCTTGCTGTCGACCTGCAAGGGGTCCATTTTGGATTCTTGTTCGTACTGAGCCAGTAATCTCTCCAGGTGGCTGGCCTTTACGTTAACATTAACGTCACCTTCCGAATCAATCTGATGCGGCTCTATCTGCGGGATTTTAAGGTGGTGCTGTTTGCTAAGCAATGAGGGTTCGAAGGGAATAGCATCCTGTTGTTCCTGTCTTTTGGATTTCCGGTGTGTGGCGGGGTCGGGTTGGGAGATCACTGGCAGACAAAGGGTTGAGGGTTGTTTGTATACAGTGCATGACGTAGTGGAACGCTTGAAGAATCTAAAACGCGTTATAAAAGTTTCATTATTTCTATTGATTTTAAATCTGCTTTAAAGTGTTGAAATTCAATTCAGTTAATTTGAGCCCAACTTGTTAAAAAGTTTAACGAACATCCTTAAAGTATAAATTGATGAAAGGTTGCTTATTTATCTCTGCTAAATCAATGAAAATCTGCATTACTTTACCTTTCAATTTAACGTAATTTAAACTTGAAAATTGTTTATTAAATTGGCAATTTTTTCTTAAATAACAAACTTAACCTATTTTTTATGCAACTTGACTCTTCAACGTGTATAGATTAATGATTATTTATGTTTGCCAGTTCAATATAATCTTCATTATTGTACCCTCTACTTAAACATGGTTTTTCATAAATTAGCAATAAAAAACACTTCCCTAATTTTTACAACAACAAAGTTGACCTACATTTATCTTACTTGTTTTTAACCTGTAAAATGACATTTTTTAATGACATTGTATATTTATTTAAGCACAACAAAATATTTATAAAGGCTAGTTATTTTTTACGATAATGTATTAAACATGTAAAAACGGCATAATTATTCTTTGCACCGGAGATTAAATTTAATATGCAATTCCGACATGCAACCATATAAAATCGATACTAGATATAGTAAAACACACAAGATAAATTTTAGATAATTACATGTATATACTTGACCTTACCTATACATATAAGATTTATTTTGGTTTGGGTCCGATCGAAAATGATAATTAGTAGCTGAAAATTGCTTTTTTTAAATGATTTGGAAAATTCTTAGTAAAATTACGATACCGTCGTCCTATACCTAAAGTGAAACTTGAAGTTAATAACTTTTTATTTATGTTTTTACATACTCCAATAGTAAATTAAAAACCTATCGATTGATGTTACTATTCCATATACCTAAAGTTAATAATTTTAGAGATATTTAAAAATTTCATAAATTTTAAATATTATTTTGACGGGTGAGTCATTGTTTAAAATTCATGCATTCAAGCATTTCCTAATTCTTACTTCTACATTGGAAGTAGCTCTTCTAGAGTAAAATATTGTTGGTTTATTAAATTGTTACAGTTATAACCTAAATTTTAAAATATTAACAGATTACGTGGTAACCATACATACCGTCAATTATCCTTCTATCTATGGGTATCTTTTTTATTTGAAAATATACAATGTCGGCTAAATTATAGACAAAAGTTGCATAATTACAAGTTTATTAAAATCTGAAAACCTGTCAAAATAAAAAATTATAGATAAAAGTTGCATAATTACAAGTTTATTAAAATCTGAAAACCTGTCAAAATAAAAAATTGTTAGAACTTCGTTATTCCTGTAAATTTAAAAAAGTAAGTTTCTCATGTAAAAATATACATTTTTTACATTTTCACCCAATTTGTGATTTTTTTGCCTACTCGATTTTTAATTACCACCACCATCTTTTGTTTTTCCCATGGCCACCATATTGGAATTTTACATGGCCAGGAATCCAACCATGTATCAAACTACATATGGGTGATTCTACAAAAGTTGGGCAACTTTTGACCTCATTTTGCTTATATAGTTTTCGTATGTTGTTGTTAAGAGAACATATATAATATAATAAATATACTGTTCCAGGCCGGGCCAGTCACTTTTTCAAACAGTTTCTGAAATATTTGTGTTTTCTAAATTTGAATGCAAGGGAATTAACGAGTATACCATAATTAAATACATAATTTATTGGCAAATATAAGATTAATTGCAACTTTCAGCATATTATACATTAAATATCTTAAAATCAAATAATACCACATATCAGTGGCGGCTGGTGGATTTTGGGTATACCGATATCTCAATTATTAGATATGCGACCCACACCAAATTTATATGAGTTTATATTGAAATTAAATAAACAAGTTCTGCGCAAGCAGAATTTAAATTGAAGTTTGCGAAAAAAAGATAACCGAAACATCGAACATGGAACTGACGACGTATTTTACTGATATTTTTTATTAGTGGATGCTACTTATCAACCAATCACATATATTATTCATTATATAAATTACAATGAAATATATATACGTAAGAAAATAACTACTCACCACAGTACTGAAATTTTAACTGAAACTATACGTGCATTCACCAAAACTTCGCCGCTTGCATTGTTTTCAAGATGACTGTCGTGCAAAGGGCGGTCTCTGTAGGTAATTTTTTACCAACACTTGAGTTAAAACAAAGACTTGACGTTAAACTTCAATATTTCGCAGGAATTTTGAATTTTAACATTGGACACAGACGGGAAAAAGTGAGTACAAAGATTATCAATTTTTTAATGTTTTATAGTTTGTAGTGAAATTGAAAATTTTAAAATAAATTGAATATATTTTAAAATAAAATCACTCAAATATTTGATTCAGGAGTTGTGACACGCCAAGGTACAGATGTTTTGAATATTTATTATGTTTTTCTACAAACGTGCTTTTGAAAAAATACATTAAAATTGGGTGGACAAGTTAAAAAACCTGGATCTTTTGTAATATACTAAAATATTTACAAAAAATATTAAAATACCTACAATATTGACTGATGACATCAAGTTGTCCAACTTTTGTAGAATCACCCATATATGTAACGTATACGTTATGGCGGCCATTTTAAAAACAAAATGGTACATGGTGATGGTAACTCAAAATTTAGTGGGGAAGAAATTTGTTTGCATGTAAAATTACTTATTCTTAAAATTCCCAGGAATAACAAAGTTATAAAGATTTTAGTTTTTAATTGCTTTGATGGCTTTGATGTAATATTATATAAATAAAATAAACTTCTTCACCAGATTTTGTTCATGGGAAAAGCCAGGATACTGAGAATAAGACACTTATAAAGAATTTTTGACTGAATATTTGACAAACTGAATAAGTTACCAACTAAAAACAGTTTAAAATATAATTTAATCCTGTTTGTATTACATTTTTTGTGACATAACTAAGCCATGAAGATTTTTGTTTTAAAATTAGTTGTTTTTTTATTTTAATTAGAATATTTATTAGCTAGATTGTTTTTATTATATACACTTTACCATTTTTCGTATTAGGTTTATTTTTTCCACAAAAAATTAATTCCCAAAGGCAACTAAGTAACTGTCCATAATCATCATAGATAAAAATCGAGATGGGATGGAATTTCATTTCTAGCAGTCCCTAAACGTCTACACCAAAAAAACGCAAAACAAAAACCGGCCAATAGGCAATGAGAAAATATCCAGCATATAAATCCATCAGTCTGTGCGCGATTCGGGATATGAATAAGGCTAAATCCCGAGGGAATCTTTCGCAAAGGTCGGGATCTAAGCCAGCGGTCACCAACAGTTCTTAACATGCACGAACTTGCTTGAGAAGTAAACGTTTTTACATATTTGCTTGGATCGATCACGGAGTGTTAAATTAAATTCAACCCTTGGCGAATGAAAAGTTCTCAACTTTGTTATGATAGCTCATAAATTGTTGAGGTTTATTATCCTGGTTGAGTCATTTATTTATACTTTGAAGTTACGGATAGTACTTGGGAATAATCACAATTATTGGGGCTATGTGTCATGTTTCTATTTTTTGGACCTTGGCCAAAACCCTAAAAATAAACTTAATTATTATGTAATTATTTCCGCCAAGGTAAAGGAATTTTTGAAATATTTAAAATAAAAAAATCCCTTCTGTATGTACAATAATTTGATAAAATTACATTTTCGAAAAAAAATAATTTCTTTGTTAAAAGTTATATTAATCTTTCGATTATTTCACGATGAATAAGTTAAAATATGGGTACTTTGCAAAATATGGTTTTTTGGGGAAACGTTTATTCAACTGTCTATTATTAGGTTCTTATAAAATGGACTGCACAAACTTGCCCGAAAATTAATAAAACAACACCAAACATGCCGCGCCTGGATTTCAGATTTCTGCAAGAGATTTATTAATCTTTGCACTACATACAGTGTGACACATTTGTTTGCGACTCACCCCTGTAAAATCTTTATTTATTTTGCGATTTTAACCGGATTTGTTTTAAACTGTAGATCTTGATAAACTGTATTTTTGAAGCAAAAAACGCCATATTTTTACAAAATACAAGGCCTACTATGTCAGTTTTTAAGAGTAAATTTTTAAGGATTCATATTAGCGATTTTTTTAAACAAAATCTAAGCATGTCACTGGATCCACCACCCCTCAAAACTACCCTATACTAAATTTTATTAAAAAATTTTAAGAAAAAAAAATGCAGAATAATAACTACAAAAATTTATTTTGTCAAGTTATCCATGAAAAAACATCGCAATAAAATTAAACTTATAGTAATAGTACCACGTTAATATTAGTTTAATTTTATTTCAATATTTTTTTCATGGATAACTTGGCAAAATAAATTTTTGTAGTTATTTTTGTGCATTTTTTTTCTTAAAATTTTTCAATAAAATTTAGTATAGGATAGTTTTGAGGGGTGGTGAATTTACTCTTAAAAACTGACATAGTAGGCCTTGTATTTTGGATTAATATGGCGCCTTTTGCTTCAAAAATACAGTTTATCAAGATCTACACTTTAAAACAAATCCGGTTAAAATCGCACAATAAATAAATATTTTACAGGGGTGAGTCGCCAACAAATATATATATTTTTGTGTTAAAGAAATTAATAATAAATTAAATAAATTAGGAAAAATAAATATTTTTCATTCATTCAAAAGAAAACCTATTTGATTATATCAATTTAATTTAATTTAAATAATCTTTTTTCTTTGTTTACAACAACCCAGTTGTAAGATAACGTGAGTACAAAATCAAAAAAATAAATTTATTAATGCTTTAACATTTAGTATAGCTTTTAATAATAATATTTAAAAATACATTATATTTTTTTACATTACTTCGAGATGAGGGGAAATCCGATTTTAAGAAGCAATTTTCATTTCTGGAAACCAAATTCCAGAAAATTAAAGGTTTTACTTTCACAATTTTCAAGAGAAGTATTGAGGCGAACTGTGACTGAGTTAAAAAAGATAATTTTGATATAATTATATATATAATTATTTAAAAAAAAATCCCATTTTAAATTTAATATCAAATTCGTAATCAGCGACCCCAAAAACTCAAAAATGTTCATTTTCCGGGCGATAAACTTATTATTTTTTAAAAAAGTCCGCCATTTTTGGTCCGCCATTTTGAATTTGATAATTTTAATATTATATTCGTGATCAAAGACCCCAAAAACCCAAAAACCATTTTCCTAGGGATAAACTATTTTTTTTTAAATTGAATAATTTTGATTCATCATATTCGTGATCAGCGACCCCAAAAACCTTAACATACAAATTTTCACAATATTATATTCACTTTTTGAGAGAAAGAGTCGATTTGGACCACTATGGAACGGCAAGACCGGAATAACGGATTAAGACACTTATTATTAAAATTGAGGACGGGGATTCTCGACCTTACAAAAAGAAAGACGACAAATTAAGAATGCCAATTTAAGCTAGAATTTTAACAAAATGGCGAATGCGCCGGGATCAATATTTACGTACTGTCTGTCCACTCTAAGTTGGCTGAACTAAGGAATTTTGTTGTTTAGATATTAATGAATTGTCGTACTGTGTGCTTTTAAAACAGATTTTATATTATAAATAATACTAGTACATATTATATACTAGTATTATTTATAATATAAAATCTGTTTTAAAAGCACACAGTACGACAATTCTTTAATATCTAAACTACAAAATTCCTTAGTTCCGCCAACTTAGAGTGGACAGACAGTATTTACTTTAGAATCACGTTTTGCTCCAGTTTGGGTTCGCCTACAGCCCGGCAAAATGTTTACAAATTAATTCGTATTAAAACTTACATGTCTTGTCTGTCGTTAACCCTAATCAACTCCACCTTACTGAACGTACCATTGACATAACATTAATCGAGATAGGTAATTTTCGACTTAATGCAAATGGATTGGGTGCGACCATCCTTATTAGTTAAACACTCTATTTATAATACGATACATCAACTCCTCAAAGTTAGTCGAGTACTTTTTTTATTTTATATTTTAATTAATACAGCAATTAAGTCAAAATAAACAATTTAAAAGTTATATTAACCCTTATACTTTAAAGGGGTGACCCTTATACTTCAAAGCCTTACTAAGTAAATAAAAATTAAGCATAATTAAAAAAGTTCTCAAAGACTTAATATTTATTTTTTCAAGCCCAATAAATAAATCACCCAAAAACCTAAAACTTAAGGTTTTAAGGACGATACAAAATATGAGTTATTTCCTGTCAGATAAAACCGCGCAGTTCACCACACCGAACTTAATTTTCCTCAAATTTTGTGAGTCTTATAACTTCAAAACTTTAAAATATTTTAGTAAATAGGCATTTTACGAAAAAATGTTTAAAATAAAAATTAAATGATTCGAAGGGGGAAATAAATTAGTACCAAAATTATTCCCCATACTCTCATGGAACACCCTGTTTTTTATTGCAGATTCGGATCATTCGACTAAAAACAGGGAGATTTTGTCTAAAACATTTTTTCATATGTGTGGCGTTGTAACACAAAAATTTTGTTTGATTTCTCCTCTGTATACCATTCTGCAATAATTTTTCAATAAAAATATGAAAGTATATCACTTTTCATTGGAAGTAATTATCTTATTAAATTATATTAACAAGTATCAACAACCCATGAAAATATAATTGAGCGAATTAGAAATGCTTGGGCCGAAATTCCAGCACCTACTTTAATAAAAATTCGAAAAATAAAAATTGTTTTGAGCTAAAATTGTATTAATAATAATAACAAATAACAAGAATTTCAAAAAAAAATTATTGCAGAATTTTATACAGAAGAAAAATCGAACAAAATTAATTTTTTTTCATTACAGCGCCATCTATTACAAATATAAATAAATGTTTTTGACAAAATCTACCTATTTTTAGTTGAATGATCCGAATATGCAATAAAAATTGTAAATTTTAAACTTACCCCAATTTCCCCCCTCGAATCATTTAATTTTTATTTATATTCTAAAGTTTTAAGTAAAAAGACTCACTCTGTACATATAGGCTGGGATAAGAAAAAATCTTAACTCAATTTGGGAAAATTACAAAAAGTTTGTTGTTCAGTAAAATTACTATACAGGTATTGTAATTTTGCTAAAAAATTTAAAAATGGTGTTTTGTAATTATTAGGGATGGGATATTTAGGTACTAAAAACTGAAAAATAGGTAACTAAAAAGGTACTAAAAAAAAGCATTTTAGGTTAAAAAAAACAGCATTTTAGGTAAAAAAAATCATTAAAAGTTTAAGTTTCGTTTATAATTTTGTTTAGCCGCATACCCAAACACAGAACATACCCATAATAAACTATTTCTATGCAATAAACTGTGTTTTACTGAGTGACACTCACTACACAGAAGTTCTATGACAGAACATAAGCTCACTAGTAGTGAGTAACTACAAAGAAGGTAACTGTAAAGAAAGTTACTGTTACAGTCTGTAACCATTAGAAAAAATTCTATACCGTTGAGTTGCACGCCCTGGATAAAATATTGGCGCAAATTTTAAAAAGAACAAAAAAAATAAAATAAGTAAAAATACGTAAAAATAGGTAACAAATATGTAAAAATAAACTGACAAATTAAAAAATATGTAACAAAAGTATAAAAAGGTAGTTTAAAGCAAAAACCTCCAAAAAAGGTAAAAAAGGTGAAAAAAAGTTTAAAAAATAGGTAACAAAAGTGAAAAAAAGGTAGTTAAAAGCAAAAACCTCCAAAAAAGGTAAAAAAGGTGAAAACAAGTTAGGTTCATATAAAAGAAAATCTTTTAAAACACATTTTTGCATTATTGGTTTTCAAATAGTTACATCGGTTAAAAAAAGGTAAAATAACTAAAATCCCATCCCTAGTAATTATACTATTCAATTTATTTCAACTTAGTTTAAGAAAATTACAAAATATATTTTTTCTACTCCCACCTTTAAAACGCCCTTTATCGTACATGTTTCCATGACACTAAGTGACCTTTTAAATACACATTGACAAGTTGTGGCGTTATGGCGCTTTAGTCACGGGCTGAAGTTAGCAACAGGTTTTTATTCACGGGCTGAAGTTAGTTTTAAGTTAGTTGACAGTTGTCAAATGTCATACAATCGCTAAAATAAAGTGCCTTTCTTGTAAAATAATACTAAATGTGAAAATTATTTTATTATCTCAATACGAAAATACAAAAGTATTAAATAATTTCTCAACGCCAATATTTGAAAAGTTTATATGGACATTGTACTGACCTTTTAATTTCGCCGGCAGTAAACTATAACTTAAATTCGGGCACGGACTCCACTGTAAAGTGCTCATAAAACATTTTCTTTACTTTAACTGTGAAAAACTGTCAATTTTCAAGAAATACATTTCGATTTATAACCTTTATAATGTGTTTAAATTTTAAAAATTTGACATTTGACGGGGACACACAGATTATCATATTGTTTCATAGATGGCGCTCTATATAAATTTTTGATTTAAATCATTTTAAGATAATAATAAGTATTTGTCGTAGAAAAAGTATAGTATGCACCTCGTTTATAAACTTTTCTATACACTCATTAATTTAAATTCGTGTATAAAATGGCGTTTATCAAACTTGATACATAATATACTATTACAATTATACTGAACTGAAGAAAATTCGTTTCGCAATATTACATTACAAATACTGTTATTTTGTACAACAATTTCGGGCAATTTGGTGTATTGGAACACACCAAAAAAGAAAGACACCTAAGCTTATATACTATCCACCTAAGTCAACCGAGGCGAGAAATAAGAACATCACATTACATAACATTATAGCAAATTAAATTACAAACGATTGTAAATCTGAGATACTTTTTATTAGATACCGTCAATCTGTTTAGTAAAATTACAATGGATTTATACATATAGAATCTATATTATAGATTGTAAAATTACAACTTATCTTAGTAGATTTCCCAACATGTCTTGGAAGATTACTCAAATTGTATTATAATTTTGTATTGGTATACACTGATTTGTAATTTTACTCATATTTTGTTTTGCAAAACAGTTGTAATTTTCCAAAAAAAATTAACAGTGTACAAAATGATATATAGTAAAAATGCAAACAGAAGTTGTATAAAATAAATAATGATTTGTGTATTTCCACTTATTGTAATTCAAATAGCAAATTTTGACTAGTAATTTTTTTGATTAACTTAGTAAAATTAAATTCCGAATATGTATAGAAATTTTACAAAATTTCAAATTCAATTCTACAATACAAAATTGTAAAATTACCATAAGTATCTGACAAAAACAAAAACATTGTAAAATTAGAACCTGTTTAGTACTTTGGCTATAACAAATGCGTATTAAAATTGAAATACAATACAACATTTTGTAATTTTACTATGCAACTGCCTAGTAAAAATATAGTAATTTTACAAACATTTTTAACAGTGTACTTGTTTACGATTTTTTGTCGTAAAAAACACGGAGAAAAGTTTGTATATAATTGAATAAAAAGGATTTATCTTGTGACTAAGCGATAGTAAACTTTTGTAATTTATTTTTCTGCCGGGAAAAAGTTTTCAGTCCTTACCTTGGCGTTTTCACAGTTATGGGGTATCTTTTATTGGTTTGTTTTTCCTGTTGACCGAAAGCTTTTATCACTCTTTGCTTGTAAGCGTACTGCTCGGGAGTCACAACTGTAAAATACTGATACTTCGGTTTGACGTATTTTTTTTGTTGCATACGTTCCTCTTCCTCGACAGCTTGATTGTAAAAATACCTGAAAATATTTCTTGTAAATTTTGCCCGCTAAATTGCTTGAATATTTACTCTGGCGGTATGGAAGCCGACTGTTTGTATCTTCTATGCTCCTTTTTTATTTGAGGTGGCGGTGACGCAATTTCCCCGCCGTCTGGTCTTCCATATAGTTCGGCGAAATTATGAACTACCGGACGGCCCGCTTGATCTTGATAATAAAACTCATTATTGTAATCTTCTTGGGGATAATCGTACTCTTCGTCCTCGTAAGAATAGTGATTTGAGTGATGCCTTGACATTTTGTTGGAGCAGAATGACCGATATAATACGATCTAAAATTATGGGCCGTTTTAAAAAAAAATTATATTATTTAGGTCCGTAAACAAGAAAATAAAAGTTTTATTAATTTATAAGTAAACTTTTTTGGGTTCATTTTGTTTTTGAGACCTTAGAAAATGAAAGTTGCCAAGGTATAATGCGCGTTTATAAATTTATTATCTCATTTAAAAAACAAATTTTGCTTTCATCTTAATACAACGCAATAAGGTGAAACCAAACTCTGAATTTTAAGTGCTTGATGGGGAAGGAAATAAGTTGGAAAAGTTTAGAAAATATGGTTTGGCAGTCGAAACTGTGTTGTAAATTGCAAATTAGGTGGTCCTTAAGTGCATTTATAATGTACTAGTTTTCCCATTTTTGCGTTGATTTAGTGTTTTACTTTATAAATGTCAACGGAAGTTCTTAATTTAGCGTTACTTTTAAGTTGTAGAAGTTAATTTCAACCCAAAATATTTTCGTTGGTTTGGACCAAAAAATGCTTCACAATCAACACAAATTTAACGCTAGTTTTGTGTTCTCAACCATAACTGTACTATGCTCCACACCTCAAAGTCCCACCACGTGACCACGTACGGAACGCAGTCTTTTGAAAATTTGGCATTTAAGGCTTTTCAGGTTATGTATCTGTCAAAGTATAGTCAACGAAAGAAATAATATTATGTTTAGGCATTAAAAATGTATAAATCT
Organism: Brassicogethes aeneus; assembly: GCA_921294245.1. Classification (NCBI taxonomy): domain Eukaryota; kingdom Metazoa; phylum Arthropoda; class Insecta; order Coleoptera; family Nitidulidae; genus Brassicogethes; species Brassicogethes aeneus. Next base: position 52,597,928 of record OV121135.1, read on the forward strand.
TTATAACATTACAATATCAATGGTTGGTTTAAGAATTTAGGAATATAAATACTGCATTTAATGAAATTCTAAAGTGTATGGTGCCAAATAAGTAATATTTTTGTGCATTTGGTCCAAATATCGGGTATTCTCCATAAAATAATTTTAAATAAAAGAGCATTTATTGAAAAAAAGCTTCTCTATTATGGAATAAGTATATCTGTATTAAAGGTAGGTTAATATATTATAAAAAAAAACATCTTCTAATTTCGTAATTTTAAGGTTAGAAAAATTTATTTTTACCAAAATAAATAAGTATTTTGGATTATTTCAAAGACTGTATAATATGGTATTTAAAAATGAGGTAGTTTTTCTAATCCAGCTTAAAGTGTACCTATATAAAGTTTTGTCAATACATTTGTATTATAAGGTTAAAGCTTAGACTGAATTTGATCTACATCGAAAAATCATTATAACCTTAAAATTTTTAATAAATCACATGTCATGGGAGTATTAAATATTTTCACATTGCAAATTCCTCTAAAAATTGTTTGTTTTCTTATAATCTAAGTTAGATACCTACTTTAAGTTAACTAACTTAAAGTAGGTATGCTGAGAGGTATGCACAAGTTTTGTCATTAAAAGTATAAAAGCTTCAATTTAATTTGAACCATATTCAACAATTTTTAGTATACCTATATTTATTTATGACCATATTAACACACTTTTCCAAATAATCCACTTATTTATTTTGGTCAAAATAGATTTTTCTAACCTTAAAATACAAAATTAGATGATATTTTTTGTTCTAATACATTATCCTACCTTTGATATAGATATTCTTATTCCATAATGGAAAAGTTAGATTTTTTTAATAAATGCGGTTTAATTAAAACTATTTTATGGAGAAATGTTGACCCAATGCACAAAAATATAAATTATTTGGCACCATACACTTTAGAATTTCATTAAATGCAGTATTTATATTCCTAAATTCTTAAACCAACCATTTTTATTGTGATACTATAAAGATTTTGGATTGACATTCTTTTTTTCAACACAAACCTAACATTAGGTTTAAACCTAATAAAACTCCAACTTTATATTACAATTGTTGCCATATTTTTCGTAAGTAATATCAAAAGGGCATCTAATTTTTTCGAAAAAAATGGAAAAAACACGTTGCTAACTAATATTTCAACAAGAAGCATGAGTGCTGGTGGCAACAAAAATCCGATTCGAACACAACCCAACCCAATTCCAAATTGGTCGATTTCTTTTAGACGATCTGCTGCGCTCATATATGATCTATAGATTATTATGGTTATCATGATTTACATCAAAGAATTATAAAAATCCGCTTTATTTTGGCAACTTTAGGCGCCTCTGGTAGCGATATGCAATAATTGTATTTGACAACTCTGTATGTCACTGAATCTGTGGTTAGGTATATGGTGGACTGCTGATGTTAAGTTGGTTTTGTTTTATCAAATTCTGGGTAAGCTACACAGACAAAAGGTATGCTACAAATAAATGTAATTATATAAATTAACTAATCAAGGTGATTGTTTCGTTTTAACATTATATTAACGTTAAATCTCTACTTAAAAGAAATACAGTAATGTTTGAGAAATAAGAAACACAAAATGCCAGTTTTCATTTAGCCAGGTGTGTTGCACTATATTTTTATTGTTATTATTTATTAGGTTCGCATGTATCTATATTATAATATAAATGAATTATGTTTTGTACCCAAAACTAGAGTTTTCATAAAAACCATGCGTTTACATTTTGAAATTAAAGGCAAAGTTTTGGGTTTAATTTCCAAATGTAACATTATTTCAATTATTTTTGAAAGTGTCATATCTGTCAAAATCGAAATTTTTACAATATTGTATTGCTTAAATTTAATTAACCGTAAAGAGCTAAATAAATTTTCGTTTGAATTTTTTATATTTTTGAAACTTTTGAAATTTGTAAGCAACCCCTACAAAATGTTTATTTAAGCTGATTTTTAGGGAGTTTTTAAAACTTAAAAGACTCAACGAAATATTTGGTTTTTAGAAAAATAATAAAAAAAATACCATATTTTTTCTGATTAAAATTTTCGGGTTTAAATAGTTTTTAATTAATTTTCATAGTTAACATAATCTTAAAAATAAACAATTAATAAGCACTTAAATTTTCTGATTGTTTAAGTTTAATAAACAAGTTTAATAAACAAGTTTAATAAACAAGTTTAATAAACAAGTTTAATAAACGCAATTTTAGACACAAATTTAATTTAAATGAGTGTCAAGAAAAGTTTATAAACGAGTTGCATAGAATACTTTTTCTAATCTGTATTATGTCAAATGTCAAATTTTTATGTGTAAATCAAAATGCATCCCTTTAAAATGGACCGTTGAATGAATAAATGAATTTGATATTGAAGCAGTTTTTCAGTGAAAGTAAAGAAAATGTTTTATTGGCACTCCACGGTAGTCTCCACCAGAAATTAAGTTAAATCTTGTTTACTGACGGTGAACTTAAAAGGTTGAGAAACCACTTTTTTATTTTTGCATTGAGATAATAAAATAATTTTAACATTTGGAATTATTTTACAAGAAAGTCACATTATTTTAACGATTGTATTCAACTAACTTAAAACTAACTTCAGCCCGTGACTAAAAGGCCATACAACCACAACTTCTCAATGTGTATTTAAAGGGTCACTTAGTGACATGGAAACATGTACGATAATGGACGTAAAGCTGGGAGGAGAAAAAATACAAAAAGTATTAAATATCACTTAGCCGTAATACCTTTGTAATTTGTTTATATCAACAACCATCAGAAAGTTCAAAAGCCTATTATTTTTTTCTTTTTAGGTTTAGGGTAATAATGAAATTTTAATTTTTGTTCCAAATTAAATTGTCTTTTAAAATACGTAAAAATATACAGGGCGTCCTGGTTAAAAAAAACGTTTTTTTGTAAATATTTTGGAAACCCAGCGTCCAATTGTTTTTTAGTTTGCCAATTTAACCAACTTTGTGGCTCCAATAATAACCTAGTAAGAATTTAAGAAATAGTGAGCAAATAACTTTGAACACGATGTATAAAAATTTTTGAAAGAAAATCCAAAACAGACAAAATGCGCCGGGATAATGTGTTTTCAAGCAAAGTAAAGAAAAGTTAATAGGTACTGTTTATCTTCTTTAAAAATGCGAAACAAACTGTAGGATTTCGAATCGATTGCAGTAAGTAAATAAAAAAAATTCTGCAAGGGATTTAAAAGTCTACTGTCTGTTACAGTTATTTTGCCGGAGGAGCTGTTTTTTATTTATAAAGTTTACGAATGAAACTCTTTTTGTCCAAATGATGAAACTTTTAACCGGCTTGAAAATTAAATAAAAAAAACTGCAATTCCGTTTTTGTGATCTAGGACTGGATCTCTGAAGACTGATGCTCTACAATTAAGATATTTATCTAACGAACTTTTTATTTAAAAGGATTATATTTTTAAAACAATTAGTGAATAACGTTTTACAGCAATAAAAAAAATGTTAATTGGTTAAATATTGTTTAATGGAATCTAATGTCGATACGAATGCAGGGCTGGTCGAGAATTTATTGCTTTAAAGCTATTAATTTAAAATGCCAGGAGCTGTGCTTGGTGAATTTTTTTCGTTAAAGAAAAGCTTTTAATTCGGTATTCTTTTAAAATAAAATCGGTTCGGTTCAGTTAAAATTAATTAAGTTTAGATTAATCTTAAATCTTACCTTATTTAAAATTACGTTCAAATTTGGGGAGGTCTTTTCTGATTTCTGTTGTAAAAAATTCAATTGTGACATAAAGAAAAACTGTCACATAAAATATGTCAATAATGTACCAACACAATAAAACTTAAAGCCCAAACGCTTTAAAAAATAATAGTATAATAATAGTATATATACGTATACGTATTAAAGAACTAATGTCATAAGACCGAATTTTGTCGCACGCAGAAATTTATAAAACAAGCGACGAAGGACCGAGTTTTGTAATGGACGAGTGCGACAAAAGGTCTTATGGCATGAGTTCTTTATGCTATTTTATCTATTTTGCCAAAATTCTATAAAAAAAAGAATTAATTTTTTACCTTAAATTTAATTTGGTCGAATTTTTTAGATAGTTGGTATCACAGTCATTGGTTTGACAGTTAATGTCAAAATCGATTCGCCATGCCGTCCTTAATTTACTTATTTACAATAAGGGGCTGTTAATGTTAAAGAAGAAAAAAAGGATTTTATTTGGTGTTAAACAAAATTTATTGCCAGAAAAGTCTCGTAAGTACTAGAAAAATCATAAAAATATTATAACCAATATGCAAAATATTATGCTGTTTAAAGTAGCCAACCTATAAAATCAAAATTTTGGGGTGGGATAAAGTATCTCATTACATCACCGAAAGCGGTGTTATAATGAAATCATTATGATCGCAAAATAGATAAAATATTATTTTGACGTCTTTTTTCTGTTTGTTTTAAGTCAAAAGGTTGAAATATAATGAGGATACTTCCGCTTCGAAAAATAATAAGAATTATCGAGCCTTGAGCATTGTCCTGAAAAAGGATCAACTACTCGACGACGACAGTCCTTAAGGATCTTATCGATTTGGCAGTGTTTGATTTATAGCACAATTGGTAGCAATCACTTCTTGATTTATCAGTTATAGGTGATAAAATAAATAATCCCTTTTCTTTTCTAATCAATTAAATAAAGACAATATTAATTTACCTAATATTTCATAACATTTTTTTTTATAATTTTATGTATTAAATAAAATAAATTGCATACAGGAAATATAAATTGTACCTGTTAGATCCAATAAATTTTTTTTAGAGGACTCAAATATAAAAATGTTCGATTTTAAGGTTATGTTTATTTTTTGTTAGATTTCTTCAAAATGTCCTAACTTAAATATAAATTTTGGTAGGTAAAGTTATCATTAGTTAATTCTGCACCAACAAATATACGTACCAAAATGGATTCATTATCATGAAAATGCAACGATTTAGTTCTTGAATTTATTTACAATTAAAAACAATAATTCGCCATGATCACTTAGATAAAATACACACACTAACGTAACTATTTAAGCATATAATCGTTGAGTTTCTTAATCAATGATATAAGGAATAATAAATAGAAATCGAGTACTAAACCAAAGTTTTTTAGTTTTTACTTGCAACGCGAAACAGAAATAAAGTAAGATTTCTGCCTTGTGAAAAAACTTCTTATTTATTTAAAAATGATGTGCAGTTTGTATGCCCTAATGTATTGTTAACATTTCTTGAATTGTCAACAATCCTAACGAACACCACCAGATGGCGCGAGAAAACTGTCAAATTTCAGTTTTACGGTTAATTTATCATAACCCACAAATTAACCTTATAATTGATATTTTACAGTTAATGACAGCCTTGATAGAATAAAGTTTATTTTTTACGATGTGAGTCTAATTTTGAATGCAGAAAATGTGTAGTTTTTTTTATAAAAAAAAATTACTGAAACCCTTTTTTATGACGGGACCTCATTAAAATGCCGGTCAAAGTAAAACACCACGCTTCTCTTATAACAAAACATCCCGCAAAAACCATTAAAAGTAACAAAACAATAAAGTTCTTTTTTTTTAATTTACCCCGAACAAAGCTTGCACTAAGATTTTTTTATTGTTTTTTTTGATGTGGTTAGAGTAACTTCCATTGGCAATTTTCAAGGAGTTTTTTGATTTGTTTGCGGCTTTGATTTACATATTTAATTCTTAGTTTTTATCATTAAAGTTAGCGAGAGAAAGCGTCGTTATATTTAACTGGGGAATTCGCAATATTAAAGTTTGTTTTAGGACTTTAATAAAACGTTAATGCGCATTTTGAATATTAAATACAATATCCGAATTAAACGAGGCAATATTTATTTAAATAATTTTTTCTATTCACACCTTTAAAACGACCATTATCGTACACGTTTCCATAATTGACAAGTTGTGGCTTTATGGCGTTTTAGTCACGGGGTGAAGTTAGTTTTAAGTTGGTTGACAGTTGTCAAATTTCATAAAATCGTTAAAATAAAGTGCCCTTCTTGTAAAATAATACTAAATGTGAAAATTATTTTATTATATATATCTAAAGTAAACTAAATTTAACTGATTTCTGGTTAAGATTTCACCGTGTAGTGCCTATAAAACATTATCTTTACTTTCACTGTAAAAAACTGCTTCTACTGCTACTGCTTTTGCTTCTTTCGGATTTAGTTAGTCCATTTTCAAGGGATAAATTTTGGTTGCCCGTAAAAACACACAGAACACAAGTTAGATTGGTTATTCTATTGTTTTTATAGGGTAAATTGACAGTTATCGGACACTTTATAGTTATTGGACAATTAACATTAATACTGTAAAAACAAGAGTTCTATAAAATATAAGTCAAATCATTAGATGACGCTGTATACAATTATAAATATCTCAGTCGGTAATAATATAGAACTACTTTATTTTGGGTCCAATATAGGACAAAAAAGTTTGCAAGTTACTTTGGAGTAGTGATGGAAAAAACGGTTCCCAATCCGGAACGTACCAAACCGTTACGTTCCTTAAAAATCACGTACCAAAATCACGTGATTTCGGAACGTAGGGTAAATGATTTCACAAAACATGCGAGTGGAACTCACGACACGACGTTGCTGGGCTACATTTTGTCTGGCGCGCCTCTTAGTTCTGTTGACCGCACCATAACAAATTTAATACCAAAATTAAATATTGTAACTTTTGCTATACACTATAAGGTTTAAGGAGGTCCCTACACTATCAATATTATTGCACAATATGTTGTATTAAGCAATTTAGTTAACATTGTGTTAATATTGCCTAATTTATTTATATGGTCTGATTGCCTAGGGACAATTTGCAGTAATATTGAGCAAAATATTTTTTAAACGTCTAGGGACCCCTTTAATACACAAAACCTGTTGATTCCTTGAATGTTTTGTCTATCTCTAATAAAGATTCTCTAGTAAAAAAAATTTTTTAGTAACTTTTGCTGTTATAGTTTAATAATTGTACAATATTAGGTATATTGGATTCCATTTACCCTACCTAACAAACAAATTTTTTATGCACCGTTCCAGCGGAACGATTCCACCCGCCTTGTTATATTGGTTATATGAACCGATAAAGTTCAGCTCCGCGCCGCGAAAGTCGAACAAGAAACGAAAGGAGGTAACTGCGCCTTTAAACAGTTCCGACGTTAGCGACGTTCGTTCTGTTCCATGTTCTACGTCGTTCCCTTCCCTCTCGCTCCGTTCTCTCATTCGATGGTCGGATTCTCTGTTTCTATTCAGTTCGATCCGCTGTCACATCGTTCCGATATATATGGGAACGTTCCGGAACGTTATTTAAAAATAACGTTCCAAAATCACGTTATCAAAATCACGACCCATCACTACTTTGGAGGCAAGATTTTTGTTTTTTTTTGTTAAGAGCAGGGCTGTGTTTAAATTACAATACAAAATATTTTTAAAAAGTGTACAGATCTGTGTGTGTTATAAATGTGTTCCTCATGGTTTAAACATTGTCACTTTAATGCGTTTTAATTTTAATTCTGAAAACAAAGAGTAAAATGGCCAATGTCCAATTACTGGTTGGTAAAAAATGTAAATGTCTATTATTGGACATATGTCCAATATCATACTCTATATATATTATTACTGTAAAAACAAGAGTTCTATAAATAGTTACCTTAAAGTCACTAAATGACGCTGTATACAATTATAAATATTTCAGTCGGTAATAATATAGAACTACTTTATTTTGGGTCCTAGGACAAAAACGTTCGCACGTTACTTTGGTGGTAAGATTTTTGTTTTTTTGTTAAGAGCAGGGCTGTGTTTAAATTACAATAAAAAATATTTCTAAAAAGTGTACAGATCAGTGTGTTGAATAAATGTGTTCCTCATGGTTTAAACATTCTCACTTTAATGCTTTTTAATTTTAATTCTGAAAACAAACAGTAAAATGGCCAGTGTCCAATTACTGGTTGGTAGATTTCTATTATTATTCTATTATATCAATATCATACTCTATTTGTATCCCGGACATTTACCAGCCAATTCTTATGTAAAAATGTCCCCTAAATCCGAAAAGACCGTCAAAAACTATAAAAGTTAAGCAGTTTTTGAGATATAGTCAATTCTATATTATATGTAAAATTGATTATATTTCAAAAACTGTTTTACTTTTATAACTTTAGACAACATTTTCGGATTCAGTGAATAATATTTCATAAAAATTGACTTCTAAATGTCCTGGATACAAATTGCTGTTGACGAGATTTATTATTGGCTGATTTTTTACTAATTCATTTTTAGAGAGTAAGTAATATAGTGATTTCTTCGTCACGTAACAGTGATTTAAATACAGTGCATGATAGAAAACATAAAAAACTAATGGCAACAAAATTAATAAATTTGGAAAATACTTTTAACATACCACCAGAAAAAATATAAGATATTTACATATATATTAGGGTGGTCCTTATTTAGGGTGTGTTCGAATTTTTCTTCACAATAGTCCTATTTATAAATAGGTTCCAAAAATGTAAAAAAAATAACGTGCCAAATTGCAGCTCTTAATTTTAAAATTAAGCCGGCCCCCCCGACAGCCAAAGTTTTAAATGGAAATAACATGGGAAAAGTTCTGTTATTACTTTGTATTTTTTTAAGTCACGAACTAATAAACAGATTATATAAAAGGATAAATATTCTTATAAAAAATTTAACGCTCTACAAAAAAGGTTTCCTGTGATTTTTTGATAACTTGACTGGTTCAAAAGTTATTTGAGGTCAAAATCAAAGTTCTAGTCAATTCCATGGTTTTCCATTTTTATTGTGGTTTGATGATTCAAAAATGTAAAAAGGGTTATAATTTATATTCTAGATGACTTTTCTTATCTTGACTCTAAAAAGAAAAATATTTATTGATCAAATATTATTAAAATTTCAATGGATTAAAAAAAATACCAGATGGTAAGGCGGTCGCTTGGCATGCTAGAGGTACCGGGTTCGATACTACTAGAAGTTGTCGAACTTTTTTTATTTTTCTATTTTATAAATTTGTTGTTCCTTTGTTAAAAAGTGTTGGGTTGGGTTGGTTGGTTTGTTTTAGTTTTATCGTAACATAACAAATCTTAAAATTATGACGTCACTCGGGACTAAACTTAAGCCACAGCAATGTTTTTATTAAGAAGTTTGAATTTAAAACTATAGTTTATCAAAATTTTTACCAATTAAAATCAAAATCTTTTAACAATACCTATGTAAAAAAACAATTGGTATAACTAACTTTTTAGGGTCACGATTACCCTGAAAGTTTTCTAAAAAATAGAACCATCTAAAATATAAATTATAACCTTTTTTACATTTTTGAATCATTAAACCACGTTGAAAATGGAAATAGAAATAGAATTGACTAGAACTTCCATTTTGACCTCGAATAACTTTTGAACCAGTTAATTTAGCAAAAAATCACAAGAAACCTTTATAGTAGAGCGTTAAATTTGTTACAAGAATATTTATCCTTATATATAATCCGTTTATTAGTTCATGACTTAAAAAAATCCAAAGTATTAACAGAAACTTTTCCCATGTTATTTCCATTTAAAACTTTGGCTGTCGGGGGGGCCGGCTTAATTTTAAAATTAAGAGCTGCAATTTGGCATATTATTCCTTTTATATATTTGGAACCTATTTAGGACTATCGTGAAGAAAAATTCGAACACACCCTAAATAAGGACCACCCTAATATATATATATATATACATATATATATATATATATATATATATATATATATATATATACATAAATATAAATCATCCTGTTCCAGCCTAAACATTATAAATATTTCTAAAGTCAGACCAAGGAATTAGTAGTTACCTTTAGAATCCAGAAAAGAGATGAGGAATCAGAGAAAGAAATATATGAATTATATGATATTTACAAAAACGAAATAAAAAAATTACCTAAAACAGCAATTTATCTTTAAAAAATATTTAACAATTTATGTTATTTGATGTAAAGTTGTTATGTTTATATAAAAATTGTATGTCCAATAACTTTGGTCCATGTGTCCAATTACTATATAAAATGTCCAATAACTATGTGGTTTATTCCAGTTTTATGTCGGTCTATACAAATCTTTAATTTAAATCATTTTTATATAATAATAAGTATTTGTTGTAGAAAAACTATAATATGCAACTCATTTATAAACTTTTCTATAGACACTCATTTAGTTAAGCACTTGCTCGCAAGCTCGCTCGTGCCTAATTTTAGCCGTTTTTTATTAAAAAAAAAATGACCTTATTAGGTATTCCCAAAAAAATACAATGATCATTAAAAAAATAAGTCTCCCAGTTGGTATATCCAAATTGTTGCATGGGCCGCCCATGATCTTTACAAACAAAACTACAATGTAGACGGGAGCGTCGCGACGCCAGTTTACGTCTGAACATTGCGCTGTTCGGATGTTTCCAAAGTTTGGCGCGCGCCCCTCATACATTTAAAATCCGCGCTCTCTAAAATACTGAACTTTGTTTTTTGTGGACAGTGAAAATTTGTTATTTTGTTAAAAATGAAAAGAAATGTTGGTTTATGTTTATTTAAAAAGGTATGAAATTTTTTATAGTAAAAAAACAAAAAGTTTATTTTTTAATACTAGCCATATTATACAGGGTACTAGGTCACTAGGCAAGAAAGTGGAATTTAATCCTTGCTTGAAGTTTTGCCGTATGTTTTTTTATTTGATCGCCTTATTTTGCGATTAGGTGACGTGTTATGGCCCCCCAAGGTCTCCTGATTTGTCCTCATCTGATTTTTCTTTTGAGGATATTTGTGAACTGAAAGACAACTCAATGGCATCAACAGAGACCCACTGGACACAGTCGACGCCAATTTTTAAAAATATACATATATTTTTTTAGAAAATACGACGAAATTAGCGTTAAACTGACAGATATTCTCAATTATTTGTATTTAAATGTCACAGGACTTCTAGGTGTGGACATATTTGTTATCTATTTAACAATTTTATACATAAATCTTGGACCAAACACATACTTTTCAATGCTTTTACTCATATTGAATATAAAGTATTTGTTGCCAACCTATAAATCAAAAAAATCTTTATATGATTCCTCATATATGAACGTACTAAGTTTCTTGCTAACTTCCTAAATAAATTTGATATCTTATCAAAGTAATTAACTAAATAAAATTAAAATTAAGTAAAACAAATTCTGCTTTGTTCTGTCGAAAGTATAATGGGGTAATTAAGGTAAAGGTCCTTATCCCCTTGCCTAAATGTTTATACCCAAGGATTATGCAAATTTTTATGTTCCTTAAGGACAGATTACTTCAAGCTTAATTTGTTAGGATAAGAAGTTCATGTTATGTTTTAAATCAATCTTGAAAATAATACACCATGGAACAAAAAATATATACCTACCACTGTTTTAATGGCTTAATACATAAATAAAATCTTGATAAAAATTTTACACCACAAGCTTTTGTCTGATAAATTTCAATTTGGCACATCGCGTTAATCCACTTTTAAATCATTTTTTTGCGTTTTCAACAACACAATGGACCTAATACCATTATCAAAACAAAATTATCATACTTTTGTTTGCAGGCAATTTGCTTTTTATAAAATGTTTGTTTAAACTCTTTTTGAACGTTTTGCTCAATTCTAGCATGATTTCAAGTTTGCTTGTTTAACTACTTCTTTAAAGAAAAATAATTGTTAAATTTAAGAGAGAATTTATACAACAAATATAAAAAAAATGTCTAGAAATTTTATAGCTTCTTTAGAACACCAAAAGAAAAAACTAAAATTTGTTTACTGCAAGAAAATTAAAGGTTAATTAATTTCGTGATTATAATATTTTGTAATTTGCCTTTATTGTTGGTAAATGTAGTAACAGAAACTTAATTTAATAAATATCATGATTAATTTATATTCAATAAAGCATAAGACTTTTGAAGTCGATATAGGTTGTATTAAATCGTGGTTATTCTGAGGAAATTAATTATGTCATAAACTAATTAGTTGCGAAGATCAAAGCCTTAATAATTTTTAAATTTTTAACAGGTTGCATCAAGTAAATATGTATTGGTATCTTTTTTATTTGAAGAGCTACAAATTAGAAAAAAGTAATTATTAAGCGTAATTACAAGTCAGAAAAAAACTGAAAAAACAAAAATCGTTATGATTTTTATACTCCTGGAGATTTAATAAAAAGTATCACACGAAAAGATACATTTAGCTCCTTTATCATCTATAATTTGTGATTTTTTCGCCTGCTGGATTTTGATGTTACCACCATCTTTTTATAATTGACAGTTTTAAGATTTATTATTATTATTATTTGAAATACGCTGATTTTCTCCAATTCTTAAATGTCATTTAATAGACTTGTAATTAGGCAACTTTTTTCCAATTTAATCGACGTAGCGCTTTAAATAAAAAAGATACCCATACATAAAAGAATATTTGGTGCACCATGTATAAGTATGAGTAAAACTTTTGTTAAATGTTTTAAAATCATCTTAAAATGTGAAATAGCATCTTGAACCACAATTATATAGTTTTTTTATAATGTATTCTAAAATAAAATCAGCAAGGCCTTAATTAATTAGGATATTAAGGCTTTCAATAAAATTCCTCGAATTAAATAACAATATTTATCTCCACGCGGTCTATAATTTAAACTTTATTGTTGTCAACATTCGATAAAGAAATACCTTGTTATGGCCTAGGCCGATAAAAATTTTTATGAGGCAAGTAATTAGTTCGATTTTTTCTCGCTAGGGGTATTGTTTTGACAAATTAATCCTTTTCTAAGAAATTAACGTACTCAACTGGTTTAATTTATTTATAATAAGCACTAATTTGTTTGTTTTACTGTTATAACATTATAATGTTTAATATTTTTCATTAAATTATTGTAAAATTAAATATGAATAATAAAACAAAAAGTGTGGTTAGGACATTGCAATTTGACGTTTCTGTGGATTTCACAGTTGTTTTCTTTTTCTACGATTTAAATTATCTTCAAATTTTAATTTGCTTTAAGTTTTCAGTGAAATTAAATGTTAAACACAGCGTAAACATTCCAAACTACCTATTTTTTTAATAAAAATGCAAACAAATTGAAATTAGATACCTATTTATTAAACAATTAATTGAATTCAATGTAATAGCAAGAGGGTAAGTAAACCATTTTCTTAAAAAATCCATTTCTACTTAAATCATGTAGCTAGGTATTGTCAAACTATTACTGCTTCTAAAAGGAATAATAATTATTGTACATTTAATGTAATCTTTAGCTAATAAATAAATGAGGTTCTAAAAAAGTGAGGTTAGGTTGCTTTCATGTTGAATTAAATTGACCTATATAAAGTGCTTTGAAGATAAAATGTTGTATGCCATTCGGCCAAGAAGTGCCTTTTTGTGCTTCGCTCAATTGTAGGCCTCCGCTACGCGTCGGCCTTCAAACTTTGAGCTTAGCACAAAAAGCCTTACTTCTTAACCTAATGACATAAATAACTATTAATAATAACCCAGACCATAGAAAACGACATTCAAACGTCACTTTATTATTATACCTAGAGTGTTACATACATGCATATTATAATACCCACGCATACTGGGAAGACCTTAATACCAACAAATAAATCCCTAGGTACCAATTACAATTTTATCTGATGGACGTTTACAAAGCTAATTAATTAACTGTTTTATTATTAATATGTATGCAATGCGTATGTTGAAAATCCCCTTGAAAAAAGGTATCGACATAGGACAAAAACCATTGTCAAGGATATTAAGTATACTACTTTTTGACCAAGAGGAAAGTATCAACTTAAAAATTTTAAATGGAAAGAAAGGCTTGTGATACCTCATTTGAAAGGTAATTTCGATATTCTATTCGATGCTATTTGAATTTTTAAAATCCGTTTAACAGTTGCTACTAATTCAGCATTACACAGTAAAAAATTTTGCCCGTGTAAATTTTTGAGTGAAGGGGTAAAAATATTAGAGTTGATTTGAAAGTGTAAAAGTTACACTACAAAATACACTAGGTAGCATTTAGTGCTTATTAACTTTATTAAACACATTTAAAGAATATGAACATTATTCATTGGTACATTCACACTGTTTATTATTAAAATAAATCAAAAGGGTAGAAAAACTTAATGCGAGTGTTTATTACCCCTTAATGTGTTAAATAGTGACAAAATGTACACTACAGTGCATGTCAATTTAATTTAATTTTGCCGGCAGAAAACTAAAACTTAAATTCGGGCACGGACTCCACTGTAAAGTGCTCATAAAACATTTTTTTTACTTTCACTGTGAAAAACTGTCAATTTTAAAGAAATACATTTCGATTTATAACCTTTATAATTGTGTTTATAAAATGAAAAAATTTGCAATTGACGGCGACACACACATTCCCCTATTGTCTCATAGATGGCGCTCTATACAAATTTTTGATTTAAATCATTTTAAGATAATAATAAGTATTTGTCGTAGAAAAAGTATAGTATGCACCTCGTTTATAAACTTTTCTATACACTCATTAATTTAAGCACTCGCTCGCAAGCTCGCTCGTGCCTAAATTAAATTCGTGTATAAAATGGCGTTTATCAAACTTGATATTATGGAACGCCGTTTTACTATTTAATAACATAGCGCAAATTGTTATGTTAATATTTATTTTATCTTTAATAAACTGCGCACCACTCAATGTGTCGCAACCAAAAAGTTCGTCCTTTTTCAAAACCACATAACTTTTTTGTTTTTTGGATGCTTAGGGTTGGAGCTTACAGTTCTTCAAGTAAATTTTCTACAGGGTGATATGTTAAAGGGTGAAAAATTTCAATAACTTCATCTAAGCCCCGTTTGTAAAAAAATAGTAAAAGAAACAAAAAAGTTATGTCGTTTTGAAAAAGAACGAACTTTTTGGTCGCGACACATTGAGTGGTGCGCAGTTTAGTTAAAAAACGTTTTACTATTTAATAACTTGCAATTGTGCTATATGGAAAAAAGTAAAGCTTTTAAGAAAAGTATTATAAATAGTTTTGGCAAATGTCGTTTATTGCAAAAATTCAAAGAGTTTTGGCAATTATCGTATATTGTAAAAAGTCAAAGAGTTGTAAGTGGCTATTTATATTAAAAGATGTCACAAATACTTTTGTAGACTTGCAGGTTATTATATAAATAATTATTAAAACACTCGTGTGTTGAGAAACCTTATTAATTAAAAGAATATAAAAGTCAAAATACTTTTTGCAATTGTCATAGATTGCAAAAACTCACTTAAGGTTTATGCGATTGTTCTTTATGGAAAAAAGTAAAGCTTTTATGGAGAAAAGTTAAATATTATACATAGTTTTGGCAATTATCATATATTACAAAAACTCAAAGAGTTTTGGCAATTAAGTATCGTATGTTGCAAAAACCCAAAGAGTTATAATGTTTACTTTATATATATATTTATATTTTATAGATCTACACACACAAAGGTTTTAACGTACATTTATTAAACTTTTTTCATATTGTACCTGAATATATGCTCTCTAAAAATGAATTAGTCAAAAATGACAATTATTGTCATAGCGGAAAAGCAGCCACTAATAATTCTCGTCAAAAGCAATTTGTATCCCGAATATTTAGCACTCAATTTTCATGTAAAATTGTCCCCTGAATCCGAAAATGTCGCCAAAAGTTTTAAGATAAAGTCAATTTTCAATATAATATGGAATTGACTATATCTTAAAAACTGCTCTACTTTCATAATTTTTGACGGTATTTGGTATACCATGTAGTAATTAGTCATTTTTGGCCAATTTATTTTAGAGAGTTTATTTTCTTTTCTTAGTAAATATTATTATTGTTATTATTATTATTATAATTATTATTATTATTAGTATTATTATGATTATTAGTATTTATAATAAATAATAAAAATTTGATTACTTAATTAATTTTATTTAAACGTTTAATATCATTGAACATATTTTAGATTTTAGATATGCGTTGAATAGAGAATCGAAATACCTTTGAGGTATCACTAGTACCCCTTTTCATTAAAATTTTTTAAGTTGTTAAGAGTGTATCATGAATTAATTGTTTTAATTTTATTGGAAGGTATGTTACTTTTAATTTTAAACTAAAATTTATTTACAAAAATTTTAGAACAATAACAATCTTTTCTCTTAAATCATCAACATGTGTTCTTTATAGCTAAAGTAGTGTGCACTAGTTTTGTGAACTGAAACCTTAACTTGCAATATTTACATAATTGCCGAAACATCCTTTCGCATTAAGCTTACTGGGGTGTTCAGAAACAAAGGAGACAACAAATGAATGCCCTGTACTTAAAGCACTGCATTGGACAATGGAGAGGCTAAATTGGTCATATGTGCAAACGATGGCCATTAACGTTGTTTTTTCTTGTCGAGCTTAACGTATTTTTATGCTTTGAACAATCAGAGATGAAAATATTTGTAAAAATATTTGCTATAGGTAATCAAAATTTATAAAACTTTTTTCAAACGATTAAGTCACCTTTTTCTAGTTATTATTTAAAACATTATTTAACGGGCTGAAGTTAGTTTTAAGTTAGTTGACAGTTGTCAAATGTCATACAATCGTTATAATAAAGTGCCTTTCTTGTAAAATAATACTAAATGTGAAAATTATTTTATTATCTCAATACAAAAATACAAAAGTATTAAATAGTTTCTCAACGCCAATATTTGAAAAGTTTATATGAACATTGTACTGACCTTTTAATTTCGCCGGCAGTAAACTATAACTTAAATTCGGACACGGACTCCACTGTAAAGTGCTTATAAAACATTTTCTTTACTTTCACTGTGAAAAACTGTCAATTTTCAAGAAATACATTTTGATTTATAACCTTTATAATTGTGTTTATAAAATAGAAAAATTTGACATTTGACGGTGACACACACATTCCGATATTGTTTCATAGATGACGCTTTATAAAAATATTTGATTTAAATCATCTTAAGATAATAATAAGTATTTATTTGTCGTAGAAAAAGTATAGTATGCACCTCGTTTGTAAACTTTTCTATACACTCATTAATTTAAGAACTCGCTCGCAAGCTCGCTCGTGCCTAAATTAAATTCGTGTATAAAATGGCGTTTATCAAACTTGATACATAATATACTATTAATAATAATAATTATTTTATAGTTGTTTTATTGGCCCCACCGATGTAGGTCAAATGCATCCATCAATAATAGTGAGCTTTAGTTATAGACAAGAATCTTCGATCGACTTTTTTGGCGGGCTATCTTAAGCCCATATCTGTCTTCTTGGTCTCAAGCTATGTGGCGAAGTCTTTAGTGATTTCTGATGACGCGCGTTGAATTTTGAATTGGTTCCAAATTGCATTACATGCTTCGAGAACTCTCTCAATTGTATTAATTTGGCTTTCTGCATGACTCAACCCATTTAAAACCAATTGATTTCGTATTATTTAAATAATTTTAATTTATTTTTTTTATGTACAATAAGAAACATTTAATATGTGCATTGAGGGGTTTTAATTTGAATGCAAATTACGTTTCTAAACGAAATTGGTTTACAAAAAGTGCAGGATCAGAAGGAATTATATTCTTAAAATTTAATGCATTAAATTTAGCTTTACATGAAAATTGTAATGCTACAACAAAAATGAAAGATTTTTAATTAACAAAAAGACTTTGTTTTAAAAAGTATGGGGTGGGGTTTGGGTTGCATTTTTAAACCTTTTGACCTTTGACCTTTGACTCTATCATAGCTAAAGATATTTTTAATTCAAAGATTTGTTCCTCTTTTACGCCTGAACTGCTGAACAGATTTTGATAAACTTTGAAATTTTGACACGCGGGGAAAAAAGGCTACTTTTTTGACTTTTTTTAATTTTTTTTATTTATTCGAATTTTACCTAAATATTATATTAAAGCTTTAATACACTCTTTAAAAAGATGTTTGGATTTATGGGAGTTATCACAAAGGTTAATTGTTCTTAGAGCCATATTACTTTAATAAAAAGCTTTATTACACAACAAATCCTACTATTAGGCTTGTAAGTTTAACTTTGCTTTATTACGGGATATCATTTTTACCCTTATAAAACCATATTTACGTAAGAGACCCTTTTAAGGCCTATTTAGCTTTATGGCAGTATATTGGTTTTATTTCCACCTTCGTAGTAAATGACATTTTATAGGTTAATTGTGTTGTTTTTGTATCCAAGTAAACGATACATTATGGGAACAGACCTGTAATACTTTACGGGCTTGTATAAAAGACCTGTAAAGTTTTACAGGCTTGTAGAAAAGCAATTTATGAAATGAAATGTCACATTTGACATATTAATTAAAATTTTAAATTTGAAAATCGTTATCTAAAGGTGAAAATAAAAGTTTGTACGTGTCACGCTTTGCAATTAATCTATACTAGGCTCACTGTTTATTAATCTAAACTTCCAGCTCGCCTGTAAAGATTCATTTACAAAGCTTGACACGTAAATAACTATTAAGGGTTCTTAAAGAGTATGTTTTATGGAAGCAGTTGAAACCAAATTTCTGGAGGAAACTGCCCTAAGACTATTGGCTTGTGTTGTAAGTACTTTTTACAGCTAATACTTTAATCTGCTTTATTATACTCCTGTGTGCTAGCTTGTCAGGAGCAGTTTGACTCAATGATAATACCTTAAAAGGCATTTTATCTTTAAAACCAAATTACACTATTCGTATATGTAGTGTCGTATTCAGGAAAAGCAGTGGCAACTTTTATAGAAAAGTAGAAAAGGCGTCGCAGAACGATTACCTTGTTAACTGCCTTTTGGTTTTAGGGCAAACTTGTTGGTATTAATAAAATGAATAGGTTTTATTAAAATTAATATGAGTTAATTATATAATATGGGTAAATCTCACGAAATGTCCCCCGATGGTGTTACCCCCTGATATTTAATAAAACTAAATGAGTTTGACCTACACTTTTATTGTGTTTTGATCTTTCATAATTAAGTAGATATTACACCTCAGGTTCCAGATTTTTAACCGCAATTAATTATTTTTTACAATGTTTTAAAAGTCTAAAACCTATCCTCCGTGACTGTTACTATTTCTAGGTTAACCTATATGTTTTCAAATATCTGAGGTAGTAAAAGCATTCTAAAAATATCAGTTTACTAAGAAAATATTATTAAAAATTAAAAGAAATCATTTTTATAACCATTTATGTAGGTGTTACAAAAATTGGTTCTATCCTCCGTGAATCTGATTTTGCTTTAAATTTTATGCAACGGATGGCGCTTTAGTCATTTTAAATAAGCAAAAACCTCTGTTTACGACATTATAGATGCATGTGATTCCTGAAGGTCAGTTAGAATTTATATGCAGAAGAGAATGTTGCTGTTTTATAATTCAAAAGTTTAAGTTCATTAATTTGCTAATATCTCAGTAAGTAGATTTTTTTATAAATATTTTATGTATGTAAAATTGTATTTTTAAAAAAATATTAAGGTGTCAAAAGATACAATAACTTATTTCAAATATATATCAAAGCGATGTTTCCGTGAAGCTCTAATATTCAAAATGTATGATTTCTTAAAATTCTTGCATTAGTGCAGAACCACTTAAGTATGTTATGTTATTACTAGAACTGGTGGCTTCCCAAAAACCCCATTCTAGACTAACAGTGAAACAATCAAAAATAAAAAATAATCATTTTCACTTGGGGGACATCTTAATATATTCCATATAATATAATATATTATATTATATATAATATAATATATTATATTATATGGATTTCTTTGAGAGATAATAATTTTAATATTATTCTAAACCAAAGCAATATTGCATTTACTACTGCAAAAATATTTAAAAAGAATACTGCTTACATGCTAACTAGCGTTATAGACCTCTTCGTATAAGGTCACCATAAATCTCACTTAACTTCTATTTAGCTTTATGAAGGTGTCAGAGGAGAATTTATGAAAGCTGTGACAACCTCATTAAAGCAATTATAATAAAACCTTTAAGTTTTATTATCGATTAATAATGGGCCTTGAAGGCAATAAAAGGATTCTCCTTTTGGTTTTAAGAAATTCTTAAGCCTGCTGTAACAGCGTATTAAAGTACAAATAGCTTTACGGTGTGATTTAAAAATAGGTGCAGTTACAGCAATAATAAAACCTAATGTGTTACTTGGGTTTTGACCCTTGACATGGCTTATGTAAAGTACTAAAATCTATGATTTTATAAAGTGAACTGCAAAAATTATTGCTTTTATTGCATTCAAGTTGTTTTTAAATTTCTTTATTTTATAACATTTTAATTTTATTAGTTTTTGTGTAGTGAAATCATTTAAAACTGCTCTACTAAATGGCCGAATTTAATTTTATTTTATTGGAAGAAAGTAAATTTATAAGTTCTGCAGGTAATGACTTAATATATTGCCTGATCCTTTTTGTTCTATTCTTAGAACAGGCTTGTGAATCCAAACGGAAAACTCACGCAAGTTCACGCAACTTTTACGTGTTGAAAACCAATTTAACACAAATAGAAAAAACTTCTTTAAAAAGGTTTAATTTTGGTAATAAAACTGTCTAACTAGAATACTCGTATATTACGGTACCTATAAAGTTAAAAGGTTTAATTTTAAATATAGAGACATGCAGATAATGCGCATATATATATATATATATATATATATATATATATGTATTATTAAACCAACAAAAACATTATTTCATTTACGACGTAATAATGCGCATATATATATATATATATATATATGTATTTTTAAACAAACAAAAACATTATTTCATTTACGACGTAAAATAAGTATTTATAAATTATTTTGTGTATTCATAGTTGGAAACGACAGATTAATTTATTTTGAACATTTTTATTTAAGTATGTTTCATATAAGACTCAAGTATGGCCATTTATGGAATCAGCATGCCCAAAATAAGTTATTGACCACCCTGTTGCAAACAAAAATTTGTTGACCAGTGTTATTGACCAATTACAAAGTATATTAAGTTTTAAATTTGTATATCATATACGAGGTGTGTTCAGAAAATATCGGGAATTTTCGTTTTTTGAAACAAATATTTATTTATTCGTCTACATTAATGTTGTCGCCTTCAAAATAGTCCCCATTGGATATTATGCACATGTGCCAGCTCTTCTTCCAATACTCGAAACACTTCTAAAACTCGATCTTTGGGATAGCCTTTAGTTCTTTCAGCGATGCGCTTCTAATAATGTCATCTATGCTTGCAAAACGACAGCCCTTTAAGGTTCTCTTTTTTTTTGGGAATAGGAAAAAGTCAGACAGAGGCATGTCTGGCGAATATGGAGGCTGGGGCATCATTACAGTATTGTTTTTGGCCATAAATTTTGTTCAAAATTTAACAATTTTAGAACAAATTTTGCTGCCACGCGTTTCATACCCAAAACATTTGAAAAAATTTCATGGGATAAGCCAATCGATATACCAACATCATCAGCGACTTCTCTGATGGTTTATAACCATTTCTTCCACTTTTTCCATGTTTTTATCGGTTGTTAATGTGCTTGTGCGTTCGGGGCGTTCGTCATCTTCAACGTCTTCACGGCCATCTTGGAAACTCTTATACCACTTGTAATCTCTTGTTTTACTTATAGCAAACTTACTATAGGCCTTTTTTTAACATTTCACAGAATTTATTTAATTTTTAAAGCAAAATTGGATACAAATTTTTTGATCCATTTCTTTTAACGAACGAAAAATCGCCGAGCTCATAAAACACGTCTAACCTTAGCTGCTGCCACAGACAAAGTAAACAATGAAAACAGCTAGTTTTTATCATACTTCGGGGGCATGTATACCAACATAATAAAGAAAATTTTATAACAACCGGACCCTCTGAACCCGCGGAATTTAACAATTCCCGTTTTTTTCTGTACACACCTCGTATGAGGACCCTAGAAGCCAAGGGGTATAAACTTGTACATTTTGTTTAGTTTTAAGATAATCCTGTTTAAAGTAAAAAAACACGTGTAATTTGAAGTCAAAATTGTTTGTTGTTTTATGACTTTGTTTTTCAACATGTCTAAGCTTAGATTTCAGTTATAACCCATGGATACCAAGTAAAATGTACCATTTACTATCTTTTTCTGTACATAACCACATTTTTTTTAATATAACTTGTATCCCTTGGCTTCTAGGGTCCTCAAATATCTTTTTCTAAATTGCTGGATACAATTTTTTATTTAATTTAACTTAATATGTATAATATTTATTAAATCTTTTCTATGCTTTTTTAAAAAGACTTTTTAGGAAAATAAAACAGGAGGTTTAGATTTTCGTTATTATAACACTAAATCTTCAGCAGTAAAATATATTGTCGTCAAATTAACCCTATTTCAGGACCCCGTATATACCAACAAATGTAAATAGCTGCAGGAATTGGTTGCAGTTATATGGATCCTGCGTCTCCATATAAACAGACTGTTGTTACTTAACACGTACTAAAAATTTGTATGTTTAGTTGTCCAAATTAAGGCTGGGATTTTTAATATTTAAATATTCTTTCGTATTTATATTCCAATATTCCAATTAATTAAATATTTAAATTATTAAAGTTGCAAATAACTAAAATAGAGAGAGATGTCCCCCAAGTGAAAATGATTATTTTTTATTTTTGATTGTTTTACTGTTAGTATAGAATGGGGTTTTTGGGAAGCCACCAGGTCTAGTAATAACATAACATGTGGTCCTGCACGAATGCAAGAATTTTAAGAAATCATACATTTTGAATATTAGAGCTTCACGGAGGTTAGGATTTCGTATGTTCTTTTTTAAATATCCCTTTGTAAATTTGAAATAAGTTATTGTATCTTTTGACACCTTAATATTTTTAAAAATAAAATTGTTCATACATAAAATATTTATAAAAAAATCTACTTACTGAGATATTACACTTCACGGTGGATAGGTTTTTAAATAGCAAATAAATGAACTTAAACTTTTGAATTATAAAACAGCAATAATCTTATCTGCATATAAATTCTAACTGACCTTCAGGAATCACATGCATCTATAATGTAAACGAAGGTTTTTGCTTATTTAAAATGATTAAAGCGCCATCCGTTGAATTTTAAAGCAAAAACAGATTCACGGAGGATAGCATACATTTTTGTAACACCTACATAAATGGTTATAAAAATTATTTCTTTTAATTTTTAATAATATTTTATATTTGATTCGATTGCTTTGGATGTGTTTAACTTACTTAGTGAACTGATATTTTTAGTATGCTTTTACCACCTGAGATATTTGAAAACATATAGGTTAACCTAGTAAGAGTAACAGTCACGGAGGATAGGTTTTAGACTTTTAAAACATTATAAATAATAATTAATTTCGGTTAAAAATCTGGAACCTGAGCTGTAATATCTATTTAATTATGAAAGATCAAAACACAATTAAAGTGTAGGTCAAACTCATTTAGTTTTATTAAATATCACGGGGTACAACCATCGGGGGACATTTCGTGAGATTCATCCATATAAGTTATATAAATAAAGAAATAAAACAGTATTAGAATAGAAAATGCAAGCAAGATAAGTAACATTTATTTGAAAGATAGGTGTCAAAAATTCATAAAACTTTTCTAGTCAAGAAGTAATTTAAAGACGTGCGAAATTTTTCCACATAATCAACAAGTTTAGAACCCTAATAAAGAAAAATGAATTCTCTCGTAATAATACGTTTTCTTTCTCCGAAGTATTGTGAAGAGCAGAAAGTTGATTTAAAGTTTTTTGATTTCCATGTAAAAAAACTTATGTAACAATAGATAAAATATTAAGTAGGTATGTAACCTCGAAACTTAAAATTTTTGATTGATTGAAATGTTTGGTTTACCTGCATTTTTTGTAGTAGAAATTAGATTTAGAAAATAAATATAAGTTTATTCAAGCATAATAAGTTTTTAAAGTAATTTTTTATTAAAAGTTCGTGACTTAATATAATGGATTTATTTCTATCAATGCAGTATTTCTTTAAAAATAAAATCTATTCATATATTTAACCTTTACCTAAAACATTGCAGATATACTATTAGTATAAAATATGAATCCACGTCAAATCCACGTCAAATCGACCACGAACCCCACTAAATATGCTTATAACTTTTTAAATTTTTTGTTTTTAAACGTAAAAATACAAACTTTTTGATTTTTTATCAAAGTTTCCTGCAAAGTACCTGACTGTAGGTACCTACTATAATAAAACTCTAATATAATCAAAACTACAAAGAATTACAAAAACCATTAACGGTGATCTTTATTTATTCTTATTTATTTTGAAAAGTTTTTACAAGGTTTGTTTGATACCCTTGATAATAGGAATTTTGGGTTTAGACGTTTAAAAAAATATTATGAATCATAATGTATGATTGTAAAATAATTTAATGCCTTGGTTTTTTCCTCCATATAATTTATCAGATTTATCGACTTTAAAAAAGGTTTTTAAGGTAAAAAAAATAAGAACGGTTTTAGTAAAAATATAAATTAGAAAATAGATTATCCCCACTTTACGTTAAATGTAATCATTTATATTGAAACCAGTGTTTTTCAAGCAAGAAATTCTTGATGACCCATCTAACCATGTTTTATAATAATAACTAAACGTTAAAAATAATAAAAAATGGACTTACTATATTGTTTTCAGTTACCCTGTTAGCCAGTCTCTTTCTGGACAAACCATATTAAACACTACTTTATACTTAAAACTTAGTAAGTTTAACTTACATTATTAACCTTCTGTACAAATAATACTTAAACTGTCACTTACACTTATCACGTAAAAAAATAACCAAACACAACATTTAAAACATTGCAAGACATGTCTACCTATTTGTTTAATTTTAGTTGTGGCTGACAAAAAACAAAAACTAATCGTCTACAAGCGCGTGTCAAAGCACATGCGATCACAAAAATCACCCCGTAAAAGAAAGTGCATTGACCCGTCGAATACCAAGAAAATTAAAGCCAAATTGTTTTGAAAACAGTTCCAAGAAATTAATGCTGAACAGTTCTACTTTAGATTAAAATTAATATATCTAGTTGTCTTTAATGCCATCTTATACATAGTCAAAATTTGACAGTAATTTTTGTGATCGCGTGTGCTTTTACACCGACGCGCAAGTTGGGCGATTTGCTTTTGTCATTTTGGCAGCCATTAGTAAAATTTAACAAGTAAACAATCTTTTAAGGTTTAAGGGTGTTGGTAAAAATTGCATTTTTTTTTGTTTTTTCGTTAGTTTTAAAATGTTTTTGTATGCGAGTGATAGTGTAAATGTTTGTACAGTGTTGATGCAAATTGACAGGGTGGTTCCAGCACAAAAAGATTAGTTAATAAAGCAAAAAAGTAAGTATTTTTTTTTTAAATATTTATAACTTGTAACGGGCCCTTTTTTAATTTAACAATATTAAAAATGCTACTACAATAATTCGAAATGAATTACCAATAACAATAAACTAGATATAAACAATTCTTACTTTTTCTTGAAGAATAGAATATTGCGCAAATTTTAAACTATATCCAAGTTGTTGGATTTATTTATTCAAAAGATATGGTCGAAAAGGTCAAGAAGCAAATCTAACGAAAACTTCTTCTTTAACCAATACAACCGTACGAGATAACCCCAATTTCCCTAATATTGTAGTAAATTTATTAACGAACATTTTAATAACTAAATTTAGACTTGAAAAATTGTTTCATCTTCTTCTTTATTTTCGCATTTACAACAAAAATTGCAAAATTATCAAAAATTATATTTTTCGTGGTCCATTTGTTTCTGGGGAACGGAAAGTTATCGATTTGAAATTTTAAAAGCGTTAAGATCCAAGTCTACTTTTCTAATAGTAGGTATATTATGTATCAAGTTTGATAAACGCCATTTTATACACGAATTTAATTTAGGCACGAGCGAGCTTGCGAGCGAGTGCTTAAGTTAATGAGTGTATAGAAAAGTTTATAAACGATGTGCATACTATACTTTTTCTACGACAAATACTTATTATTATCTTAAAATGATTTAAATCAAAAATTTGTATGGAGCGCCATCTATGAAACAACAGGGGAAACTGTCAAATGTCACATTTTTACATTTTATAAACACAATTATAAAGGTTATAAATCGAAATGTATCTTGAAAATTGACAGTTTTTTACAGTGAAAGTAAAGAAAATGTTTTATGAGGACTTTACAGTAGAGTCCGTGCCCGAATTTAAGTTATAGTTTACTGCCGGCGAAATTAAAAGGTCAGTACAATGTTCATATAAACTTTTCAAATATTGGCGTTGAGAAACTATTTAATATTTTTGTATTGAGATAATAAAATTATTTTAACATTTAGTATTATTTTACAAGAAAGGCACTTTATTTTAACGATTGTATGACAACTAACTTAAAACTAACTTCAGCCCGTGACTAAAGCGCCGTAAAGCCACAACTTGTCAATGTGTATTTAAAAGGTCACTTAGTGTCATGGAAACATGTACGATAAAGGGCGTTTTAAAGGTGGGAGTAGAAAAAATATTTTAAACAAAATGCAATTTTTGGTTTAACCAGAAGTGACATAAACTTTGTTATATTAAATAAAACACCCCATATACCTATTTTAACATTTTTAAATTCTACAAAAAATTCTAAATAAAATTTTGGTATCTTAAAATATTGTTTAAAATATTCCATGTCAATTCTTTAAAATTTTCCAACAAATTACCTGAGAAAACCCAGGACAAATTAGGCTAACTTGAAACGTTAATAACTTTTTTATATCAACACCCGGTAAGTTTATACCAAAACTAAAAGTAAATTAAAAAACCTTTCGTAACTATTCCCTACACCTAAATTTTAAATATTATTTTGTATCAAGAAACCACGTAATCTGTCATTGTTCAAAACTTAATGGCGTCAATTTCTCATATTGTTATAAACAATTTGTTAACTAAATAATTGTTTTATAAACAAAATTACTAATAAAAAATATAAATATAAAAAACATTGACAAGCCAAACATTTTTAAAATTTAAAAGTAATAGGTACAAACGGTATAAATTTGCTAATTCAAAAAAATTAACAAAGCTGTAGGTAAAGCTAGAGATGTTTTTTTCAGATGTGAAAAAAAACATGAATAAAACCTAAAAAAAACCGGTTTTTTTTTGTTTCTTTTCAAATCCGCTACAATAAAGCATATTCTGTGAATAAATAACATCAATCTTAAAAAAAGGAGTAATTTTTCAAAATGAAATTTTGGGTAAAATGTATATTAATAATAAAGTGAAATGTAGAATATATTACATTTTTCATTATTGAAAATTTTGACCGAGACTAAAAATTTGCTTTTTTATTATTTGGTAGTTTCCACATAAGAAACCAATAGCAATGTAAAACTTCTACACTAATAGAAAAAATTAAAGCATACAAAATTTTTTTGCGATTTTTCGGATAGCTGTATCTTCGTTAAAAATGGTCGTATTGGAGCCGTAAAAAAAGCAATTTGAAGCTTGAAGTTTCTAGTTTTTAGATGAAAAACGTGCAAGACTCAATCCTAACGAATAAAAATAAAAAATAATAATAATAAAAAAAATTCGAAATTTTTTTGGCTTTCTTTTTTGGTCCAAGGAATGTTCTGACTTAACCACCAATGAATAAATGTTCTACAAAAATTTGCTATTGTTTAAAAAAGAAAAAAAATGTCCATACTCTACATGAATTTGAAAAATCATGAAAAAAAGTGCTTTTGGTAGCTTTTTGTAAAATCAAGCGCTGAATCAAAAATATTATAGGTAGTTACTTTTTTTAGGACCAAATCAAAACAAGCGGGGCCCCTATTGGTCAATTCGGTGGTGGTGGCGCGTGCAAAGCGCGAGACTGTATTTACATTTACTAAATGTCATTTAGTGGCTAATTTTAGTCCATGAACTGGACTGGAAACATACAAAATTAGGCAAATGGGACTAATCTTGAAAAAAAACCTAAAATATGAAAAAAAAACCATTTGAAAAAATAACAATGAAAAAAAACAAAAAAAACGGACCGTTTTTTTTTCAAGTCGCATCTCTAGGTAAAGCACTAGCTTATTGAAGACAATAACATATTAAATTTGAAATATTTTAATAACAAAAAGAATGCGTATTGGTAACAATTTAATAAACCAACAATATTTTAATTAACAATTTGTAGAGTAAAGTAGCCGATTGTGGAATACTGTTTGGTTTTTTGAAAAATAAAAATGAAAACTTTAAAATTATTATGCACATTTTGGAATATAGATAGCGGGAAGTGTTGCAAACAAAAAACAGAAATAATAAAAATTATAGAAAAAAAAATATGTATAAAAAATAACTTTAAAAAAAAGTGCACTTTTTTCTAGCTGAAAAATGGGTGGGTAATGTGGAATACCAATATACGCTAATGTGGAATGGGTTTAATATCGGACTTGATATTAAAATAATTTGTTTTTTTAAAGTAAAGCAAAAGATTATTGAAAAATAACATACATTTATTTATTCCATTATAAAATACGAAAAGCCTCTAATGTGGAATATTCCACATTCAGACCGTAATTCGTATTCCACAATAGCGACTTTTTAAATATTTGTAAACAATGTTTGTAAAACA
Source organism: Brassicogethes aeneus (assembly GCA_921294245.1). Classification (NCBI taxonomy): domain Eukaryota; kingdom Metazoa; phylum Arthropoda; class Insecta; order Coleoptera; family Nitidulidae; genus Brassicogethes; species Brassicogethes aeneus. The sequence continues at coordinate 52,626,701 of OV121135.1, forward strand.
TTAAAAACAAAATATTAATGAAATAATTACACATTTCACAATCATCCACTACCTACCATTACGCTTATACACCAATCTTGCAAAAATTTCTATAAATGGAGTCACAATAGATGTTTATATAAACACGTGCAAAAATGTAGCGACCGTTACAATTCGTTTTAAACCAATATTGGCAAGCGACAGCCGCGAAATGCTCTATGGTGTTGCTAGGGGTGAAACATAATAGAAAGAGTTTCTGATTAGCGTATTGGAAGATATATGGCGCTATTAGTTTTGCCGCAAAGGAGGTACCTATACCACATTATAGGCAGTATTCCACATAAGGCTACTTTACTCTATTACTGAATGTTCAAAGTGTCCTTCATTTATCGTTGCTCTTCTTGACTATTCTGGGTCTAAGATTAGAAATTGTTAAATATCTCTGAATTTATTAAATTGAAATTGAAAGGTTTTTTAATTTCCTGTTTGATTATGTAAAAACTTAAAGGGTATTACATTTAAATTAAAAAAGTTATTAACGTTTCAAGTTAGCCTAATTTGCCATGGTGTTTCTAAGTAATTTGTTGAGATTAAAGAATCGACATAAAATCTTTTAAACAAAAACAAATTTATAATCTAATATTGATTGGCTGGCATTTGTCAAATTTTAACAAAAAACAGTAAATTGGCTATTACGCAAAAGTTTGTGGGTGCTTTGAACACGAAAAAAATATCCCAACTCTGTTCCAAAGTCCTTGTACGATTATAATATATATATATATATATATATATATATATATATAAACAATTTCTGCGTTATAAGATCAACAGGCCTTAAAGAGACGAAATTAGCGAACAATGTCATGTCATAGGAGGTATTTAATTACAAATGACGTCCGACAGATAATTAATAGGCTACAGTAAGTCGTAGATGAAAATTGAGTTACCTGAAAATTGTGGATTGACTAATTGCTATAATATGGTTTCGCGGGCTAAACTTGGTTTTCAATTCAATTTGGGGTCTACGGTCGAAATACCGAGTGGTTTTCTCAAATGATGCTTTCCACGGTGAACATGATAATTGGATTTTAACTAACCACATGCGTAAATCTCCATAATATTGAATATACTTAGTCTTAACTCATTGGTCCTTTTTTGACTTTTTTAATAAAAAAATGCATTTTAAATCGCGCACTTTTATAAAATACCCATTCGTCAATTTTCTGAAATTTTGTTATTTGGGTGAATATATTGAGATGTGAAAATGATTATTTTTTATTTTTGGTTGTTTCACTGTCAGTCTAGAATGGGGTTTTTGGAAAGCCACCAGGTCTAGTGATAACATAACATAAGTGGTTCTGCACTAATGCAAGAATTTTAAGAAATCATACATATCTAATATTAGAGCTTCACGGAAGATAGCTTCACGGAGGTTAGGATTTCGTATGTTTTTTTAAAAATATAAAAAATATGTATATTTTAAATAAGTTATTGTATCTTTTGACACCTTAATATTTTTTAAAAATACAATTGTACATACATAAAATATTTATAAAAAAATCTACTTACTGAGATATTAAACTTCACGGTGGATAGGTTTTTAAATATAAAATTAATAAACTTAAACTTTTTAATTATAAAACAGCAACACTCTCATCTACATATAAATTCTAACTGATCTTCAGGAATCGCATGCATCTATAATGGCGTAAACAGAGGTTTTTGCTTATTTAAAGTGATTACAGATTCACGGAGGATAGAATCAATTTTTGTAACACCTACATAAATGGTTATAAAAATTATTTCTTTTAATTTTTAATAACGTTTTATATTTGATTCGATTGCTTTGGATGTGTTTAATTTACTTAGTGAACTGATATTTTTAGTATGCTTTTACTACCTCAGATACTTGAAAACATATAGGTTAGCCTAGAAAGAGTAATAGTCACAGAGGATAGGTTTTAGACTTTTAAAACATTGTAAAAAAATAATTGCGATTAAAAATCTGGAACCTGAGCTGTAATAGTCCGGGAGGCAGTGAAGATTTTCGGTACTTATTTTCCCAGTTTGTGAATGTCATTAAGTTTGTTCAAATGGTGACACAAAACGACAATTTGGGTGTCTGGCTGAAATTTTCGGATGGGTTCACTAGATGAGCCAAAAAGTCAAGTCCACTTATTTTCCCAGTCATAAATATTTCACATTAATTAAAGTGAGTCATTTTATTAATGGAAATAACAGTCTGGCACACCCCAAGTGAAGGAAAGTCAGTCTGGCTGAAAATTTGCGGAAGCAAAAATTTGACCGGTTTTTAAAATACTAAGCCCTTATTTTCCCATGCTTAAAATTTAACCCATTATTTGGTACTGTCATAAACTATAATCAAAATTAAGTCTGGCTGATTTATGAAATTGGCAAATTGTTCTGGCGGCATCTTGAAAATCGTAAGAATTACAAAAAATTTGCTCTTATTTTCCCGGATTTGAAAATTTGTCACATGATAAATAATACTATAATTTCATAGAAAATGCACGTCTGGCTGTTATTTACAATCACGAAAGCCCCGCCAGACTGCGAAAATAAGGGCAATGATTTTGATAATTTTTCCATCTGCCAGACATATTACCCATACTCACAGTTTAGCCAGACTATTTTTTTTTCATAAGTTTAGTATATATCTCACTAATGGAATTATTTTTATCACTGGAAAAAAAAGTGCAATATATTTGTACTTTATAACGCAATTTCCGCCTTAACCCATCCGAAAACCCCCGCCTAAATATATATAAATTTTGCTCAGAATAACAAACCCAATAATTGTATCGGTGTTTGCCGACTGGGAAAATAAGTACCGAAAATCTTCACTGCCTCCCGGTTGGACGAGTCTGGCAAGGCTTTCGGAGTGTTCCACATTAGCCAGACTATATTTGCAGCTGTAATTATAATATAAACTATCATCTCACAAAATTTTTAGGACTGCGAAAATAAGGGCAATGGTTTTGATAATTTTTCCACCTGCCAGACATATTAGGTACCCATACTCACAGATTAGCCAGACTATTTTTTTTCTTAAGTTCACTATATCTCTCACTAATGGAATTATTTTTATCACTGGAAAAAAAAGTGCAATATATTTGTACTTTATAACGCATTTTCCGCCTTAACCCATCGGAAACCCCCCCCCTAAATATATATAAATTTTGCTCAGAATAACAAACCCAATAATTGTATCGGTGTTTGCCGACTGGGAAAATAAGTACCGAAAATCTTCACTGCCTCCCGGATTATAATATCTACTAAATTATGAAAGATCAAAACACAATAAAAGTGTAGGTCAAACTCATTTAGTTTTATTAAATATCACGGGGTAACACCACATTTCGTGAAATTCACCCATCTAAGACTAAAAAATAAAAGGGCTCAATTCGGATGATACATTGATGTCATAATTTTTCTTTGTTATTCGCATAAATTTCCCTCGGGTACATTATTTGGTAAGATGCACAAAATGAACGTGATAATGCTTGCTCTACATCTCGGTACTACAAACAAAACGATCTTATGCGCTTTTCCTACAACTAATTGTGGTTAAAAGATAATGAAACAAAGGACATTTTTTGTGTTGTAAAATCTGATTTAAGAACAATGAAAATAAATTAGTATTTATATCTGGACAACTAATGTCCCAGGTGAATTATTTCGGTGTCACCTTAAACTTAACTTTATTTCATTTAATCAGGATTTGTCAGCGTGAATAAAGCTCTAAAGCTTTCATTATTTCTATATATATAAATTTGAGTCAGCTTCAAGAAAGAGTAATAGTAATAATATACTTGCATTGCTGTATATCATTTTAGAAAATTAGGAAATAGCAAAGGGATTTTAAACAACAATTTATTCAATCGAATATTCAGACGGAAATGAATTCTATGCCAGATGTTAAAGCTCATACTTTGCTTTTCCAAGTTTTACAATTAAAATGTCACAATCTGGCTCCATAAAATTTATTTAATATTTTACTGGGACTATTCCAAATTTTATTAGCAACTACCAGTTTATTTTACCAGACCTTTGTTTTGAGGGCTTTGTAAAAAAGCTTATTTGTTACACAAAAGTAACGTGTTGCGTGAGACGGAAAAAAGATGCAGCTGGACTACCTATGTGTTTTTAGAGAAATGTTATTCGAGATAAAATTTAAATATTCTCTATTCGTACTATGCAGGAATTGTTTCTAAATTTAAAATTTAAATTGTGTAAAGATAATGTTTTAAAGTATTTAATTTGCATTATAGTTAAATGTGCTTAATAGAATGAAAAATACAAGTTGTTTTTAAATTTAATAAAAGTGATTGTTGGAATTAAATAGCCAAAATTTGAACTATGAGAGACGCAACGTTAATTAATGGAATTTGATTTACGATATTGCAATTTTCAAGCGTTAAAAAATTGCAATTCCGAAATTAAAACTCATCATCTGCACAATAGGTATCTAATAAATACGAAATTTTAATTGTAATTTCTATTTTTAGATACATTATTGCTGTGACAATAGACTAATGGGTGAATCTCACGAAATGTCCCCCGATGGTTTGACCTACACTTTTATTGTGTTTTGATCTTTCATAATTAAGTAGATATTACAGCTCATGTTCCAGATTTTTAACCGCCATTAATTATTTTTTACAATGTTTTAAAACTCTAAAACCTATCCTCCATGACTAGGGTTGGGAAAATTTCACTTTTTGCTTGTACTTGAAATTTCACTTGAAATTTTCACATTTATGAAATTTATTAAAATTTCCTAAATGTCTAAAATTTCATGAAATTTATGAAATTTATTGAAACTTTCAATAAATTTCAATCAGTTTAAGTGTAATATATTAATATTGAAATAAGCCCACTCGGTGACCATGGCAAATTGCCTCTCTTACCTCCTACCCCTCTGTGGGCCCCTGCACCAATAATATAAATAGTAAATACCTATGTTTACCACAAATTTCTTAAGATTTCCTTTTAAAATATTTTTAAAATTACTAAAACTAAGAGAGATATAGCACTTTTTGGTAAGCTAATGAGATTGTGCCACTTTCATTGTTTTATATTTATATATATTTATAATTTTTATATATTTTACTGAAATTTTACAAAAATTGAAGAAACTTCATCAAAATTTTATGAGCCAAAGGCATTTTTTATCCCTTTTCCGATACAATTATAGCAAAAGTAAAAGTTTAAATTAATCACGACTTTAAAAAAAAATTTAAAGTCTGATTTAATTTACAAATTAAATTGGAAACTGAATTAAATTATTTAAATTAATTTATGCATATAAGTAACAATAATTACTTATAGTGTATTCAAATCCAAGCCGAACTAAACAAACACGCCCAGACGCTTGATAACTCGTTCTTATTGGTCGATTCGGAATCTGTTGTAAATTATTATTAAAAGAAATAATTTTTTTAACCATTTATGTAGGTGTTACAAAAATTGATTCTATCCTCCGTGAATCTGTTTTTGCTTTAAATTTTATGCAACGGATGGCGCTTTAATCATTTTAAATAAGCAAAAACCTCTGTTTACGACATTATAGATGCATGTGAATCCTGAAGGTCAGTTAGAATTTATATGCAGATGAGAGTATTGCTGTTTTATAATTTAAACGTTTAAGTTTATTAATTTGCTATTTAAAAACCTATCCACCGTGAAGTGTGATACCTCAGTAAGTAGATTTTTTTTATAAATATTTTATGTATGTACAATTGTATTTTTTTTTAAATATTAAAGTGTCAAAAGATACAATAACCTATTTTAAATATACAATGGGATGTTTAAAAAAAACTATAATATATATAAGCTATAATATTTAAAATGTGTGATTTCTTAAAATTCTTGCATTAGTGCAGAACCAATTATGTTATGTTATTAATAGACCTGGTGGCTGCCCAAAAACCCCATTCTAGACTAGCAGTGAAACAACCAAAAATAAAAATTATATATTTTCACTTGGGGGACATCTCAATATATTCACCCTAATAGACTGTCCTTGACTTTTAATAACAACTTATTTCATGGGCTAAAGTTAATTACAAATGTCATACAATCGTCAAAATAAAGAGAATAAAAAGTGAGGTTAGAGCTGTCTGACAGATGTCAGATTTTGTTTATTTTACTAGTTAAATAGTATATTCTGTAACAAGTTTGGAATACGACATATTCCAATATGCAATTCGTGTTTCAGAGTATACTTTTTCTACGTTTCCAAAAAATACCATTTAATTGGGAGAAAGTAAGTTTGGATCGGTCTTAAATACAGAGATGTCGCCACCAGTGTTTATTCCGTCATCCGATGATAGAATAATTCATTATGTAATACTTTAAGGAATATATGTCATTCCACATTAAAAAGTGATATTAGAACGGTCATATTTCGTAATAGGAGTAGAAAAATGCATTTTATCTATTTTGTGTTCATAATGACTTCATTATAACACCGCTTTCGGTGCTGTAATGAGATACTTTATCCCACCCAAAATGATTTTATAGGTTGGCCATACTTTAAACAGCACAATATTTTGCATATTGGTTATAATATTTTTATGATTTTTCTAGTACTTGCGAGACTTTTCTGGCAATAAATTTTGTTTAACACCAAAGAAAATCCTTTTTTTCTTCTTTAACATTAACAGCCGCTTATTGTAAATAAGTAAATTAAGGACGGCATGGCGAATCGATTTTGACATTAACTGTCAAAGCAATGACTGTGATACCAACTATCTAAAGTAAAATTCGACCAAATTAAATTTAAGGTATAAAGTTAATTTTTTTGTAGAATTTTTGCAAAATAGATAAAATATCATAAATATTATCAAACTTTTAATGGATATGTTGTTAAAATTAAATTAAATACTTAGTTCTGCAAATATTGAACTAAAAATAATCGAGTAATAATTCATAAACAACCAAGCGGATAATTTCTCCGTAATAAATTATTTATAATCCTTGCGACTAAGTAAAAAGTGCCCTTGTCTCAGTATTATTTGCCATTAGTCGTTTTCCTAGTCAACGTAATCCTTGAGAGAGTGTGACGATTTTAAATTGCAATTTAACTTTTAATTTATGGACTCGGCACAGTAAATTTAAATATAGCGAATTTGCATAATGCAGGATTTTATTAAAGGAATCCTTTAATTAACGCGTTTGAGATCCTGACATCAAGAACGGATTTATTTCAAGTGATTTTTTACCTTAGTTTTTGCCAATCCAATTGAATTTTTTATTGTTTTACTTCATTAAGTTTTTGCCTTTGTACCGATACAGACGGGTAGACGAGCAGACGGGTTTTCAAACGAATTCAATCGCTCTTAATAATAATAATTCTTAAGAATAATACTGTGCGAAATTAGAGCAAAGATTTACTACCTGGACAAGAAAAATCAGTTAATATAAACATTTAATTAGTGCAACCCTCAACAAGTGAATATAGTGAATAAAGACCATTCGGACACGGAAGTAATTAAGTGATAAGTGACAGCATACCTGGAGATCTAACCCCAGGCCAATATATAAAGTATAAACGAGTCTAACCGAGAGTGGAAGGGGCCATCATCTGCAAAAATCGCAACAAAATTAAAAAGTTTAAAACTTAACCAACGAAACTAAAATAAAAACCGGTTTAGATATTTGCCTATCATAAAAATAAACATAATAAACTAAACACCCATTAAGTTTAGGCATCAAACAAAAGTAATAGCCTGCTGCGAGCCGTATAAGAGAATTAAAAATAAAAACAAAGTTAAGAGCAAATATATAGAATAATATAAATTCAACTTCTAATTGTAAGAAAAGAAAAGGAAACTTAAATACGATTCCTACCACAAGTCAACTATTTATCGATAGTTCTCGACCTCTACACTGAATAAACGCTTTCGCATAGTGGTGCAAACAATTTCTCACAACAAGCAGCATTTTAAGTAAAAGCTCAGAGCTTTGAGGCAATATTACTTAATTTAAGTAAATATTTTGTTAAATTAATCTTAAAAATTTACTTTGAAGTAAAACTTTTTTAAAGTTATTTAATAAGTTTTATTTATGTATTATGAGGGACGTAATTTTTACGAAAGAGAATTAATTTTAAGTGTATTTTCACCTAAAGGAAAACGGTTATTTTAACGTCAGAATTTTTACTTAATGGTAAATGTTACTCATAAGTCATAATTTTACGATATTAAGACCACTTTATAACCCTAAATAATTCCTATTCACCTGGTATTTTTAGGGTTATTAATGGTAAAAATTATTATTAATATTGACTAAACAAGGAAAAATAAGCTTAAAGTGAAAAATAAAACTTTAAGGAAAAAAAATTTTCAGGTCGCCATAATGAGTTTTTTAAGATGGCATCCATTATCTAAACATTTATATAATATTTTTTCATAAATATTTTTCTAAAATATAATAAGGAAAGTTTTAGTTGTTAAAAAATGATTAAAACTAGATGATTTTTAAAAGATTTTATAAAATTTGGTAGGTTTTAAGTATTGTTAAATTTTTACCCAAGCAATAATTTTTCTTAAAGCCGTAAAATATTTAGAGGGCATATAATTTTTAAGATGTATCTTGCCTATTTTTATCAATAAAATAATGTGCGTTTGAGTTTTAATACAAAATATTATTAGTTTTGACAATTTAAGTTATATTTTTTAATTTTACTCTACACTAAGAAAAAACAATGGTTATCTTAATCAAATATATAGTAACTTTTACTAAACATTCTGATTAGTATAGGCACAGCCATATTTACTGTTATGTTAACCATGTTTATATTGTAACAGTTTTATTGTCACTTTAACTAAACTGCGCACCAGTCAATGTGTCGCGACCAAAAATTTCGTCCTTTTTCAAAACGACATAACTTTTTTGTTTCTTGAACGATTTTATTTTGGTTTGTAATGTCTGCTAGCCTCATTCTCTGGAAATACATGCTATAGATATGAAGCTCACGGTTATTCAAGTAAATTTCCTACAGGGTGATATCTAAAACGGTGAAAAATTTCAAAAACTTCATCCAAGCCCCGTTTGTAAAAAAAATATTTTTTTCTCGTTTTTACTTTGAAATAATGAAGTATTATGTCTTACCTTGAAACGTTTGTCAAATTTTTCGAATTGGAATCTTAGCAACAAAAATATGATTTCACTGTTTTACATATCACCCTGTAGTAAATTTACTTGAAGAACCGTGAGCTTCATATCTATAGCATGAATTGCCAGTGAATGGGGCTAGCAGACATCACAAACCAAAATAAAATCGTTCAAGAAACAAAAAAGTTATGTCGTTTTGAAAAAGGATGAAATTTTTGGTCGCGACACATTGACTGGTGCGCAGTTTATATTTTTGGTGGTTGCACAAAACAATAATTTATTTAGTTATAATAATCATATGCAAATACCTTATAACCCTCTATATGGTTAAATATACTATACGTATGATATGTATAAACTTTCTGTATAGTAAAAACTACAACGACATATTGTTAATATTGTGTGACAACATTATATTGTTATTGTAACCAGATAATCTTATAATTTTAACCATCTAGTGTAGTACTAACAGTTTAGCCGTACATGATGGTTGTAATAGCCTAATCAAATATCTAACTTTACTAAATTTTTATAACAAAATGATTAAAGTACATATAACAAAACTAATTTTACGTATATTGTTATTACAACCATAAGTTATAATTAAATGAACCATATTTTGCATAACAAATCTATATTGTTAGGGATTACAATATATTTTCTTAGAGTGTAGGGTGGCCTTTATTACTTTATAAGTACCATTTTGTAAATATAAATTAAAAGAATAAAGAAATTACGAATGTCAATGTTTTAGAAAGAGAGAGCAAACACGTACGTAAATTTGTGGTATTTATATTGTTTTTATTGCGTTATTTTTTTAGTAGATCAAAAAGGTTATTATGTAGGTAAAATAACGAAATAAACCATTTGTAGTTATTTAAACTTAAAATGCTGCAGTTTCCGAATTTCAGCAGACTACAAGATCATCATGGATATGTCCCAGCAACGTACTAACCGACCAAACCTCATTGAAAGGGAGCATTACTAAATACGTGGTTGAGGGGGATTCCAGATTGTACTTAGTACAATGTCACCCAAAAACCAAAATGTTTTTCCTTTTTGTTCTGTACTCCACCAGCCTAAATCGGGCGTATGACCCGGCCCGGCAAAAAAATTCCGGGAGTGGCCTTAACCATCGACACTGTTATCCACGACCTCCTAGGCGAGATTTACCAACCGGGGTGAAAATTCGGATCCACCAAACACAGGTAATGCTGTGCAGTGGCGGGATACGTAGGAAAACTGAAAATATACTCATACAAAAACTTAATTTGCTTCTGGACTCTTGGGTGCGCAGATTCCAAAAATAACCATAAGTGCTGTTTCGCAAACAATTTTTGTCCAATTTTAATAAAATTTACAAAATTTGGTGGCTTTATTTATTTTTTTTATGTATTAAAATTTTAATACAATAAAAAAAAGCCAAAATGGCACTTAAGAACCGCCCGTATCAAAATTTATATTTATATAAAAAATCCTGTGAACAAAAATAATACTCTAAAAATTAATTAGTCAAAAATGACTAATTTAATACATAGTTATTATAACAGCCACTATAGTGGTGTATTAAATACCATGGTATCCCAAAATTTAATTTTAAGTGAAATTGTCCCCTGAATCTGAAAATACCGTCAAAAATTATGAAAGTGGAGCAGTTTTTGAGATATAGTCAATTCCATATTAAATGGAAAATTGACTATATCTCAAAAACTGTTCTACTTTTTTAACTCATTTCTTCATTTCATAACTTCATTTTTTATACAAGTTGATTTGTCGTCTGACATGTTGAGTTAGAGGTAGTTTAATTTAGAGAGAGTAAACAATTTTTATACTTATTTAAATGAAAAAAGTATAAGTTACATATCCATACATTTAGGTTGAGCCGATGGAAAGTATCCACCCCGGTTTTCTCAGTTGTTACGAGAAAAAAATAAAAACGCGCTAAATTGTCAAACTTTAGCCAAAAAAGTGATTTAATTTTGTTAGAAATAGTTATTTTTAAGGGTCTTTATGAATGGGTACAATAAATCATAGTTAATCTGATATTTTTATCGCAATTTCTTAACTCGTTTATCAGTTTCCGTTTACACAAGGACCCTGGTGTTTTCTGCGGACTATTGGAATTTATGGAAGCGCGTGTCGACCTTAACGGGATCCATATAATTAGGTCTTTATCATTAATATTTATTATTATGCATAAGTATATACACACACACTTAAGAAAACAAAGGGTTAAAAATAAATGAGGTTGTAAACAAATTCGAACGTTTTACCCACATTTATGTTTACATTACAGTGTGCTTTGTATTTTTATTTGTGGTTTCCGTAATTCTGGCAGAACTGTAGGAAAATTTGAGAAAACTTATTTAAGACACTATACCTAAAGTAATGTATTATATAAATAAAATTAATGTTATGAACGTTTATTTTAGTTTAAAAATTCTTACTGGTTCCCCATATAAATTTAAACTTTTAATTGAAACCATAAAGAATTTACTTTTGGTGCTTACACGGCTTGGAATTGATTTATTCTGGAATGCTTTTTGCTTTTTTTTTGACCATATGTTCATGCCCGTAATTAAAGTGGGATATAATTGATAAAAATGTGCTTTCCGCCAGTTTTATAACCTTTATATAAGGATTGATATCGTTTCTGTTTACTTGGAAAATGCAGAAAAACAATTAAGATGGGATTTCTAAAAATAAAATGCATTTTATTTGCCAAGTGGTATAATTGAAATAAATACTTTTTATGCTGAAATAAATATCACGTTTTATTAAACGAAACTTTTGTAATGTAAAAAACGTATTATTTGTCAAGTATGCGAAAAAACATGTCTACAAACAAAAATGTTCCAATATGAGGTGTAAGATTTATCCCTTTGGGGTTATAAAATATATCCTAAAAATATTCCCTTAACCATAAAAAGAGCGATAAAAAGACCAAATATGGCATTTAGCGGATATTGATCTTTTAACCTGTTATAAAAATCAGATTTGTTAACATGAGTGCAGTTTGTTAATTTTATTTTGTAAAATTTTAACATAATTTGGGGTTTGTAATTAATATAACAAAGGAAAATATTTAACCTAAAGTTTTGTAAAGTTAATGTGCATTTTTTTAAGCATTTTATTATTTTTCAAAGATTATAGATTATTTTGTTAATGTTTAACAAATTATTTTGTTATTTAATCTACAAAATGTATGTTATAATTACAAACTACTTATTCAATAAGTTAACAGATTACATTTGGTTGAAAACTTAACATAAAGTTATGTGGACCTGGATTAACATAAAATCTGGTTAATATTTGGTTAAAGTTAACAAATATTTTGTACTGTGTATTAACATAAAACACAAAAATGGTTTAATAAATGAAACCATCCCAGGTGGTCACCCATAACTAAAGAAAAATTAACAATCAAAATTGAAAAACTCGGACATATGCTTTGATTGCCACTAGGGAAAGAATATACTTCATCTGTTATTTGCTCTTGGTCAGTAGCTCGTTCTATAAGACTTAGTTGGAATCTTGTCGACACAGATATAGACACATAAATGTAAATGTAATATAACATATATATATAAAAATAAGGATGTCATGATCTATGCCTATATATCGTAAAATTTTTTGAATTTGAGATTTTACGACAAATAACATTTGCAGCTGCTTCCAAATGTATTATATGTATATGTATAAAAAAACTGATAAACTTTATCACAGGCAAAATAAAATAAATATAAAGGGTGTATCAATAAGAGCGCAAGATTTCAAAGTTTAGTAAAACATGGTTTTAAGCATTTTAATTAATTTAAAAATCATTAAAATATTAATTGATTTATAAAGTACACATTTGGAAATGATGTATAAAATAACACATCTGGTAAATGGCCACCACGGCTTAACTGGCACAAGCGTATTCTTTTGGCAAAATTTACAATAACATTATTGAATACATGTGGCGGTATTTCGTTGATATAGCGTCTAATTTCTGCTTTTAAGGCTTCGATGGTGGCGGGCTTGTTGGCATAAACTTGTAACTTAAAATAACACCACAGCCAAAAGTCCAAGGGTGTTAAATAGTAGTGAAAATGGGCCTCATCACTGAAAATGATTTTGTCCGCAAAATCGACATTCACTTCTTGCTGCTCAAGGATCCAATTGGTGAACTCTCTTCGCTGTTCATGGTCTTTTGGCTGGAGTTGTTGAGTCAATTGGACTTTGTAGGCATGAGGATGCAAATCTTAAGTAAGAATTCGCTGAAGAGTGGCTTTTGTAATGTCCAATTCTTGTGCACGATGGCAAATCGACGTCTCTGGACTCTCGGCCACACTCTCGCGAACTGCTGCATATTTTGTTCTGAACGACCACTACGAGCTCGTGTCGTGTGTTTCACATCACTAACCGAAGCAGTGCTTTCGAATTTTTCGATTATTCTTTTCACAGTAGATGAATTAGGAACATTATTTCGAAAAAATATTGGACGCCCTTTACGAATTGTGGCTATCAAACTTTCTTCATTTTGATAATAGTGTTTAACAATCAGGACGGGTTGTTCTATCCTGTAATGATCCATATTTACTAACTCCCATCTGTCTCCTATCAATCTGTCATGTTATTAATCATGTGACATCATGGTTGCCAAACTGAGGCGAAATTCAAATCTTGCACTCTTATTGATACACCCTTTAAATAAAAAAAAAATATTATTTATTACATTGTGTTGAGGTTCTTTTAAAATAGACAGTGTATTAGTTGTTAAACGCGTTAAAATAAATTGAAAATCGTAAAAAAAATCGTGAATACAAAAGTTGAGTTGAAATAATTTTTGTGTTCGTTCTTTGATCCAGAACTTCCAGGTCCTTCTTTATTTTAATTGAGCCAATTGAAATTACTTACAGGTCTTTAAACAAAAATCGAACTTTTTTTTTTCGAAGGTTCTTATTGCTCCCTTTCATACTTCAGATTAGGAAGCTAAATGGACCATAGTTTTTCTTACAAACTACTTTTAATTTGAGAGAAGTTAAAACCTAAGCTTAAGCTTTGTAAAACCAAAACCTTCCGTTGGGTATTAATTCTTAAAAGTAATGAATTGTAAATTATAATATTGTTTTCTTTCGTATACAATGATAAACATTATAAATTCCCTGCCTAACAACGGGAATAATTTACTCATTATTCTGTGATTTGAACCAATCGGGGTTTATATTGGGAGAAGGCGACTATAATAACATTTAAAATTGGTAAAAAGTTAAATTAATCGTTTGACAGATATCAGAATTTATTTATTTAATATTATACCATGCTATGCTCACTCCCCCTTCCTTTTCAGACCTTAAAATTAGTTGCGGATAGGATCGACTATAGCGCTGAAGCAGCAGAATTTAAGTAACACGCTTTTTTATGTGACATCTTTGTCAATTTGACAATTTGTCAATTTTTCGTTTAAACTTTAGAGACCCCATTATTGTTGTGTTCATAGATGACCGAAGGTTTTGTTCCAGCTTTGTTCTAGACAAACAAGTTTTCCTTTTGTGCGATTTTGTTAGTTTGACTTTTTTACAATGGTGTTTAAATGTGCTGTTGTTAATTGTAGAAATACAAGTAACGAGGCAGTATTACACTCGTTTCCTAAGGATCCTGACGTAAGTTAGTTAACTTTAGAAATAACCAATACAATATATAAAAAATGCCTTATAAATAGGTAAAATGAGTCCAAGAAGAAGAAGAAGGCTATTAAAAATTTAAAAAAGATTGTTAACTAAATTAGTAATTTTTTTTGGTTTAGACATTAATGCTTATTTGCTTTGTTTTATAATTGTAAACTTTATTTTTATATTATTATATTTGCTTTATTTTATACTTGTAAACTTTATTTTTATATACTTCATTAAAAAAATATCTAAAATCATAATTTGTTTGTTTTATTACATTTTCCTAATTCAAGGATTTTTCAAACTCATTATTAATTAATACAGTTATTGTATATCGCCTCCTGTAATCTACAATGTTACATTTAGTGATTAATATGAGAACTTTTAAATTGCCTTAAATTTTGTAATTGTAAAATGTGAGAAGTTTGTTTAAAATACAAATCTGATTAGTATGAAACTTACCAATAAGTATTTCTATTGGATTTGATAGAATTCATTATAAAATGCAAACATCTTAAGAGAAAACCAACATAAGCATGAAAACTTTAAGCCTTAGTAATATTATATTAAATTTTGTTTTCTTTTAAAATGGGTGAATTTTATAATAAAGCTTACCAAATCTTATTGAACATCTGAAAATACAACATATTTAAATATGTTTGTTTAAAATTTCTAGACAATGGTTTTAATATTAAATTTTTTTTATAAAGACTCATTGTCTCACAATATAATAATTAATTTCTGAAAGTCTTTAATAAAAATTAACCGATTTAAATATATTTGTTAGTCAGTTTCATTCGAGCCAGATTTGTATTTAAAACAAAATTTTTACGGTTTACAATTTTAAATTTCAAGGAGATTTAAGTTAGTACAGATATCACACACTAGATGTCGCACTGTAGATTCCAGGCGTTTTAAAATGTCCTTGGGCAATAGATGTCGCTATCTAGAATGGATTGCTTGCAGCGCCACGGGCGGTGATATCCGCTGTTAAATTGACTTTGTTTCGATTTTCTAACGAGAGTCGGCTATCTATACCTTCGGTCATCTATGTATTATACGCTAAAAAAGCATCGCTAGTAGCGCCACCCCGTGGCCGTTATCATCGTAACCAAAATTCAGCTTTTAATAAGCAGCTGTCAAATGCGTATGGAAAAACGTTGTTTTGTTGTTAGTGTTTTTCGAGAGGAAATCCTGGGTTAAGTTTTTACCAGTTTCCCAATAAACAGTGGAAATCCGAATGAAGAAATAAATTGTAAATAATAATTTAACCTATTGGATACAATAAATAAACATTTTAGTCATGATTACGTAAAAATTCAGTAAAAATCATAAAACAAATAAGTCGTACCAAGAACCAGTATTATATTATGTTAGAGGACTCAAATATAAAAATACTGAATCGGTAAGAATAAGAACAGTACATGTTCAAATATTTGAATTTTGAGAAAACAAAATAAACTATTTATTTTGTTTATTATAATCCTATAGGATTTTTTCAGGTTCAAAAGTACAGACAAACTGTGGTGTTTGAGTTAAGACGTCCATTAAACTAAAAAAAATTTTTTTCCCTCGCAAGCTTTATTATACACAAAAAATAAATCTGGACTTGTACTGTTCCTAATCTCAAAAAAATTCACAGAATTCTTATAAATAATCTTAAACATTTCAGAATTAAAAAAAATAAAACATCACGATGTGGTAAAGCATTTTTATTGATAAAGAGCATTTTTTTTTAAATCATTTTTATTGATCAAAAAGGCCTTTTATTCAACAAAATAAAGATTTTTATTAAACAAAAATATTAAATAAGTTTTGGATACAGGCATCATCATCCGTATTAGTATTTGGCCAGGATACATGGTGGTAAAACTTTAGGTCTTCTTCCTTGATGTACTTCATTATATTTTTAATTTTTTCATTATATTTTTAATTTTTTTCATTATCTACATGGTGTTCCAGTTCTTTTTTCTTTGACAATTTTTCCAGATGTTTCATCGTTTTGGATTTTTCCTACTTTTGTGAAAAAACTGCTTATTTATTTAAAAATAATGTGCAGTTCATATGCTTTAAATGTATTGTTGACAATTCTTGAATTCACACAATGCTATCGAACACCACCAGATGGCGCGCGCGTTGCAAAAACCCGATGCTTTTTTAGCGTATTGCAGTAGATAAATTATAGTATTTTTCTCTAGTTCGCATTATTCACTGTGATTCATCCTCGTTAATAAACCCTGCATTATCTCTCGTATAATAATATAATGTTATATTAACGTTTCATTATTTAGGTAACAATGTTTAACTTGTTTAATTTAATGTACATTACAATATTAATTTTAGGTTATATTAAAACTAAACTACTAAAAGTTTGGCAATGATTCCCAAACAAATGGGAGACACGTTTCTAATATTATTTTTTTTATGTAGTCGGCTAAGCATTTATGTCATTTGCGCGGTATATTTTATCTTATCTTGTATATTTTGAACAAGATAAGATAGTTTAATCCTGTTAAATTAATTAATTATTTAATTGTGTATATTTATGGGTACGTCTAAAATAGAACTCTTGCATTATACACTAGAAAGAAAACGAATTATTACCTAAAACCTAATTATTTATACCTACCCTTTGTTTTTGTTGTTGTTTTTGTCCCATTTAGTATTTTACATTTAGTTGCACTTACAGTTATTTTTGTAATTACTCCTTTCCATTTAAGGATAGTATTAACTAGATATTTTAGTATTTTTTTAGTATAAACTACAGGGTGAGTCATTTAACTTGAAACTTTGAAATATCTCAGTTATAATGCATTTTACGAAAAAATGTTTTAAATAAAAATTAAATTATTCAAGGGGGGAAATCAATCAGTACTAAAATTGGTCCTTATACTCTCCTTATAGGGGGAACAGGGGGTAACTTTAAAATGTCAAATGGAACACCCGATTTTTTATTGCAGATTCGGATCATTCGACTAAAAATAGGTAGATTTTGTGTTTAATATTTTTTTATATTTGTAATAGATGGCGCTGTAATTAACAAAAAATCAATTTTGTTCGATTTTTCTTCTTTATACGATTCTCCAATAATTTATGAATAAAATACTTGGTTTTATTTTTTAAATTTATTTATTTATTTTTTAAATTTTAAGGTGCTCAAAATAACAATATTAAATATTCAAAATAACAAAATAACAATACTAAATATTTGCTCGACGAACTCTTTTTTTCGGTTGAACACTCCCGTTTGTAGTAAACTGCTTGACTGTACGGTGAAATAAAGTACGTGATCGAATTTTTTCCGGAAAACGAAGAGCGTAGATATCAACAGCATCATCAAGATTCCTGCCTGCTTCTCCATAAATCTAAATCATTTCTATTTTTTCTTCCACTGTTAAAAAATCCATTATGAATAACTGCTTAACGAAAGGAGGTTTTTTTGTTTGCAAATTAATCTTCGAACTAAATTGATTAAATAATGCTAAACTATGTATAAATAGTTTCTTTATACCTCAATAATAATTAATATTTATAACTAAATACCATTTTTATATACCTCAAATAGGCTTAAATTAATTAATTGACAAAATAATGTTTTTTACCTTATTAAAAATAGTACAATAATCCTTTAAATTAAAGGATTTAATGCTGCCAGGTAAAAAGTGACCATGGTGCGCAATTGATGATTATCACCGAATAAAATAATGTATAAAACTTAAACCAAAGGGAACTTAAATATCAGTTAAAAAATCGTGGGTACTTAAAAAAACAGATTTAATTTAATAAGATAATTATTACTAAAAAAGTGATATTTTTATAGAAAAATTATTGCAGAATCGTATAAGAAGAAAAATCGAACATTTCTTCATTACAGCGCCATCTATTACAAATATGAAAACATGTTTTAGACAAAATCTACCTATTTTTAGTCGAATGATCCGAATCTGCAATAAAAAATAGGGTGTTCCATTGGAAATTTTAAGTTACCCCCTCCCAGTAAACACATACGTTAATTAAACGTTTTTTTAACCCGTAAAACCATTTTGTTTTTACGTATATTTTTAACGTACAATCAACTTTAAAATGTCGCAGATTATAACGTTAAGCAATACCAATAAATAAACGTTTAATTTGGGCGTTAAGAAAACGATCATTACACGTTTCGAAATGTTATATTTAAAACGTCTATTAATAACGTAAATTAAAGATTGTTTTTGCCTCATTTATAACGTTTATCTATAGTTAGTACTATAATAAATAAAACTCCACAAATACTTGTTTTTACAACGTATTTATTAAAAGTTTGTTTAACGTTAACTGCAACATGAATACAGGGTAGACAATGATTTTTTTATATGAAGGAAAGTTTTTGGAGGTATCTCCAGTCGCCTTTAGGTGAATCATTTTTATCGTTTGCTGGAAAATTTAGCTGCTTCTAAAACACAAAAAAATTTTGTTAAACGATAAAAAATAGACTAATTTTTCAAAAAACCATATCAGTTATTATTATTATAATGGACTCTTTCCACAATTTTAACATCTGTGCATTTATGACTATTGTGTTTAATCTAAATCAGTTCTGCCTAAAGCTTACTGTATAACCACTGACTATAGAATTACTTATGCTTTTCTTTAGAATGTAATTTCTAAATTTCATTTAATATTGTATAGGTACCTATGCATATTTTTTATGTATGTTTAGTAAACAGTTAATTTTAAATTAACGTTGTTTTAACGTTTAAATTAAACATTTAAATATATGGTTGACTGAACACCTTAATACAACGTTATTGTAACGTAAAAGTTTGCCACTATTAAAAAGCATATTTAAATTAACGTTGTTTTAACGTTTAAATTAAACATTTAAATATATGGTTGACTGAACACCTTAATACAACGTTATTGTAACGTAAAAGTTAGGCACTAATAAAAAGCATATTTAAATTAACGTTGTTTTAACGTTTAAATTAATTGGTGTAAATTTATACCAACATCAAACCGTTGCTTTTTCTACGTAAAACGTTTTATTGACCATTCACACGTTTTAAATACGTTTAAAAAACGTGTATGTCTTTACTGGGCTGTTCCACCCATAATAATGGGTGGAACAGCCCAGTAAACACATATAATATGTAGGTATAGACACGTAAACAAAATAAAAAAAAACATTTATGTTGATTGTTGGCACTAAAATTTGCCTACCGACGTTGTGTATAAAACTTGTTATATTAAGTTTCTGGTGCCACATAATGGCGGAAGATAACCGTGTTCTGCAGAAGGTCATGAAAGCAGCCAACAGTAGCATTAGAAGAATAAAAAGTAAAGTGCGGTCGCACATGCTGTCTACGAACGTATGTGTTATCTTGCGCATACACATATTTATGGCCCATACGCGGAGTAACTCAACTCTTTTGTGGTTCTCGGGAAATAAATTCCCGGAATTGCATTGTTAGAACATAATTCTTATTAACCCATCTGCAAAACTGCCGTTTTCCACTTAAACTCTATTTTTACGAGCCAATCGATAGTTTTGAAGTTTTCCGTTGCCTCGGGGCGATCGTCTAATTTAGAGAATACTCCATTGCAATACTGTATTGCAATTTATAACGGTGATTTATAAATCTTATCCCCAAAGGAATTTATTAATGGTTAGGTCGTGTTTAATTGGTACGTTTAGATCTTACCGAAACGGTAAAACTATTTGTCTCTATAACATAAAAGTCCGGTCCACTTAAGTAAAAGGGTTTTTTATATTAAAAAGAGACAAGTAAAAGTACTAGCACATCAGTTTAAACTTCCAGTGGAATTTAACGGGCAATTTCATGAATACGAGGTGTGTTCAGAAAATAACGGGAATTGTTTAATTTCGCGGGTTCGGAGGGTCCGGTTGTCATAAAATTTTCTTTATTATGTTGGTATACATGCCCCCGAAGAATGATGAAAACTTTAGCTGTTTTCATTGTTTACTTTGTCTGTGGCAGCCGCTTTTTTTTTAGCTCGGCGATTTTTCGTTCGTTAAAAGAAATGGATCAAAGAATTTGTATCCAATTTTGCTTAAAAAATGAAATAAATTCTGTGAAATGTTAACAAAGGCCTATAGTGAGTCTGCTAAAAGTAAAACAAGAGTTTACAAGTGGTATAAGAGTTTCCAAGATGGCCGTGAAGACGTTGAAGATGACGAACGCCCCGAACGCACAAGCACATTAACAACCGATAAAAACATGGAAAAAGTGGAAGAAATGGTTATAAACCATCAGAGAAGTCGCTGATGATGTTGGTATATCGATTGGCTCATCTCATTAAATTTTTTCGAATGTTTTGGGTATGAAACGCGTGGCAGCAATATTTGTTCTAAAATTGTTAAATTTTGAACAAAATTTTTGGCCAAAAACAATACTGTAATGATGCCCCAGCCTCCATATTCGCCAGACATGCCTCTGTCTGACTTTTTCCTATTCCCAAAAATAAAGAGAACCTTAAAGGGCCGTCGTTTTGCATGCATAGATGACATAAAAAGCGCATCGCTGAAAGAACTAAAGGCTATCCCAAAGATCGAGTTTTAGAAGTGTTTCGAGTATTGGAAGAAGAGCTGGCACATGTGCATAATATCCAATGGGGATTATTTTGAAGGCGACAACATTAATGTAGAAAATTCCCGATATTTTCTGAACACACCTCGTACTAGTAGTAAAATGACCGCGTCACGTAAATGCCACAGAATTTAATTTAAGGAATACAACAAGGATTAAAGGACAAATAAATCGTTTAGTCCTGTCTACATATACATAACTATCCAGTTAGAGGTTTTATAAATGATTTATATGGCATTTAAGCATACTTTTTTAGTCTTACAAACAGTTCGTTTTCATAGACATAAAAG
The DNA here is from genome assembly GCA_921294245.1 of Brassicogethes aeneus. NCBI lineage: Eukaryota > Metazoa > Arthropoda > Insecta > Coleoptera > Nitidulidae > Brassicogethes > Brassicogethes aeneus. The sequence continues at coordinate 52,648,358 of OV121135.1, forward strand.
TATTTTCACTAAAAGTTGGTCGTCGAAAGAAAAAAGCTACAAAACTGTATTCAAGTTTAATTGTATTGAATTAACTTGTTCGTATTGAGCGCAGAATTGGAACGTTGGAAGATTTATTGAAATATATCTTTTTAATTTAAAAACGATTGAAATTGAAATTAAATACAAATCAAACTTCAAACATTTCATACTTTAGTGTTTGATATTGGACTATGATCATTTGTAAAAGTTTTCAGATTTCCGGATTTAAATTAAAGGAAATTCAACAAATTTTCAGAAAAGTTAATTATTTTAATTAAAAAATTAATTGACCACAAATTTGTATTTGATTATTGGGTTTTAAATTAATTATTCTAAAGTTTTTATTATCAAGTTAAAATCGGTGGCAGACACAGAAAATTTGTTAAAAAAATTATTATTTCTGTAAAATAAATTATAATAACTGTAAAATCTGTTGCTTTAGCCATTAAAAAACAACAAACATACATTTTTGATTTCTTATTTTTTATACGCTAAAGAAGCATCTCTAGTAGAGCCAAGTGGCCGTTATCATCATATCAAAACTAAAACTTTTAGTAATCAGCTGTTAAAGGCGTAAATGATGCTTGAAGCCGCTGCAAAAAATCTCCTGCCTTATAAATAGTAAATAGTATACTATTTACTTTTTCCGTGATAATACGAAATGTTTTTTGTATAAGGGTCTTAAGTTATGACATAAAAATACATATGGGTGATTCCACAAAAGTTTGGCAACTTTTGACCTCATTTTGTTTATATATTTTTCGGAAAAATTAAACCGTATTTTATTATGAGAACATTAATAATATATTATAAATATACTGTTCCAGACCAGGCCAGTCACTTTTTCAAACAGTTTCTGAAATATCTGTGTTTTCTAAATTTGAATGCAAGGGAAGTGACAAGTTTACCAGGGTACTAATTAAATACATAATTTATTGGAAAATATAAGATTTATTGCAACTTTGAGCATATTATACATTAAATATCTTAAAATCAAATAATACCACAAATCAGTGGCGGCTGGTGGATTTTGGGTAAACCGATATCTCAATTATTAGATATGGGACCCACACCAAATTTATATGAGTTTATAATGACATTAAATAAACAAGTTCTGTGCAAGCAGAATTTAAATTGAAGTTTGCGAAAAAAAGATAATCGAAACATCGAACATGGAACTGACAAAACGGATACAAATTTGAGATTATAATTCGGAATTAAGTATTTTACTGATATTTTTATTAGTGTACTTATCAACAAATCACATGTAGCCTTATATAAATTACAATGAAATATATATTTATACGTAAGAAAATAACTACTCACCACAGTACTGAAATTTTGACTGGAACTATACGTGCATTCACCACAACTTCGCCGCTTGCATTGTTTTCAAGATGACTGTCGTGCAAAGGGCGGGCTCTGTAGGTAATTTTTTACCAACACTTGAGTTAAAACGAGGACTTGACGTTTAAACTTCAATATTTCGCAGGAATTTTGAATTAACATTGGACACAGAACTGACGGGTAAAAGTAAGTACAAAGATTATCAATTTTTAAAAATTGCTATTATTCGAATCTATGACAAAATATGAAAAATAAATTATTTAATGTTTTATAGTTTGTAGTGAAATTGAAAAATTTAAGATAAATTGAATATATTTTAAAATAAAATCACTCAAATATTTGATTCAGGAGTTGTGACACGCCAAGGTACTGATGTTTTGAATATTTATTATGTTTTTCCACAAACGTGCTTTTCAAAAAATACATTAAAATTGGGTGGACAAGTTAAAAAATCTGGATCTTTTTTAATATACTAAAATATTTACAAAAAATATTAAAATACCTACTCTATTGACTGATGACATCAAGTTGTACAACTTTATAGAATCACCCATATATTGTTGTAGACGAAATTAGAGTTCAACTGACCATTACATAACCCAAATTATTTGACTGCATTTCTTATTAAAATGTCAAGTGGACCATAGTATACTTAAGACTCTTATTAAACAATGCAAAATTAATTATTGCCTTAGAAAACACATCACCTTCTCAAGGTCCGCGTAAAATTAATTCTGCAAGATTGTGATTAAATTGAGATGTTTAAATTAAACAGTTTAATAAAAGCGTGGGATATATACTTAAGTGTATACTTATCGTTTTTTATTCTTTTAATAAAATTTCATATTCCAGTCACGTAAAGACACTATAATAAAAAAGTCGTATGTTTTTTACCATGAATCAGTTCAACTAAAACCACAGAAAATATTGACATTTAATTTTAATTTACACATTGGGTAGATATTTACAAACAATCACCTGTATAGAGGGTTTTAAAAATACCAGAAAAATAAAAAAAAGACCTTTTTATTCCGGAAAAGAACGGAAACATTGACTTTTGCATTTTATTCATTTAATTCAATACGAAAAAAATTTATAAGTCAATCTTTCTTAAAATTTCCAAATTTTTTACGGGTGATATCCGTACACTGATATCGATATCGAGAAAAAAGTAAATTTCCGACGTTGAATATTAAAATAACTCCCTTAAAATGAATTAGTCAAAAATAACTAATTGTAAGTCATATTTGACTAATTTTCATAGCGGAAAACCAGTCACTAATAATTAGTCAAATTCTACTGAATGAAATAGTCAAATTAGTAGATTTAAATTTAAAAAAGTTTTGACCCAGTCGGGGATTGAACTCAGGTCTGTCACTTGTCAAGCTTGTCAAGCTGTTGTCATAACCTATTTGGCCATCAGCCGCTCTTATAAAAATCAATTTTATTTGTCAATAAATATTGTTAATAATATTTTAAAGTTGAATATATTATTTGTGTTGCTGTTTTGAGCTAAACTTTTTGCATCTTTATTTATGGGTCATTTAACCATGGAGCCTAGGTATTTGCATTTAATTGTATAATTAGTTGTTGGTCGCAAACGAATAAAGAAATTAGTTACTTTTAACTCTCAGAAATAGTCAAAGATGGTGACTAATCTTTAACTTAACTTAACTATTTACGTAGTAAAAATAACTATTTAAAAGTGAAAACGACTATTTTATTAGTAAAAAATGTTGGTACTCTCTAAAAATGAAACAGTGGATTTTCACTGATTGACAGTGCATATTAACTATTTGCCGCAGTGATAAGTATACCACTAGCAATTAGTGAATACTCACTTTTTCATGTAGTGATTTCTTTGCACTAATTTATTTAGTGGAAATTACACTGTACAAATTAGTTCAAAAAAGTTAAAATTTCACTATTTTATGTCGAGAGTTCCGGAAAAGTAGTGATAATAAAAAACACTAATTTGGAGAAGTTAAAGTTTCACTAATTTATATTGAAAAACACTAATTTTACAGTGAATAATAACTCACTGACGGAAATAGTGAAAATTTCACTGTTTCACTTTTAGAGAGTACTAATTCAAATAGTAGTAAATTGTTAGAGAGAATATTATGATTATAATAATTATTCCTTTAATTTTAATTAAGTAAGAATATTCTAGCGAGCCGCAAAAAAACATAATTGGTGCTGTATTAGCATACCTTTGATTTGTTTGAAACTACAATTTAAAAAATGATAATTTTGTAATTTAACTTAATTTATTATTCATTATTTAGTAATTGGATATTTTAAACGGACTTCTTTTTGCAAAAAAGACCCAACAGACATTATATTTAATGGTTACGTTTTGGTACGTTTATTTTAAATCAATTTAATTTAATTCAATATTTTTTTTCCGTAATAAAGGATATTTTTTAAAATTAAAATAATGTTTAGTTTAAATGTGTAGGTATATTAAAAAAAAATCAATTTTTTCAAGACCTGGAAAAAAACGGAAAAGCAGGTTTTTTCCCCAATTTTTTCCGACACTTTAAAAACCTACCTGTATACGAAGTGCACCAAGTATCCTTCTATGTATGGTTATTTTTTTATTTGAACAGCTACAACGTCTCTTAAATTAGAGAAAAGCTACGAAATTATAAGTCTATTACAATGTCATTTACAAATTGAAAAAAAATCAGCGGTACTCAAATAATTTAAAAACCTGTTGGATATCCTAGGAAATAATAATTATATTATAAAAACAGGATAATCGACTTTCCATACTCGGCCACGTAAAAAAACGTGCTGTATAGTAAGCACACTTGATTTTTGACTGAAGAATCACAATTTATTTAATTTGATCCTAATTGTAAAAAAACATGGCTATAGGAAAAAAATATTACATCTTAAATATTTTTGAATGTATCAATTAGAATTACTAACATTTAAAAAAAATAGATTTAAAAGTTAAAATACTCTATTCATTATGGATTGTTTTAAAAATATATTTTTAGGTAAGTGCTTTTCTAAATGTTAAAAATTTATGGTACACTATCTAACAGGCGGAGAAATGTATGATTTTTATATATTGAACCACTCTTTCTATGTAATTTCAATGTATTTTCATTATTGTAATTTGACTTCTGAGCTTCGTACAAATATAAAGTATTTCTATATATAATATAATATAGGCGTATGAGTGTTATAATATAAAAATTGTCATAAGCTTAAAGAAAAATAATCCTTTGATTTAAAAAATTTAATAAATTACAAGCTTAAGACCCCAATTCTTGGGCCGTGTCCAATCAAAATATTCTGGTTCGAGACGTAAAGATTTAATAAGGCGAAAGAAAGATTTGGAATATAAATTGAAGGTCCAGTCAGCAATTTTCAATCTGCACTCTAAGGTAATATAAATTCCGTCATTTATAAATTGAACAGCCCGTCCGATGACACTTTATTCGACAGTTTACATTTCATTTTTGTTTTTTAAAATATGGTTTATTTTTCGCAATAATAAATCTTATTTTATGGGTTTATAATGTCACATGAGTTTAAGGTAGTTGTCGTGCTGTAAGCCTACCATCAGAAAATTTTAAATTTTTGTATACTTATTAAGGACATGACAATACATATATCCTTAAAATTTAAAGTCGATTGACCGTCTATAACCCGAGATAAATTCAATTAAAAACTGGATAATTAACATGGATTGTATAGGCTTTCTGTAGTTCTGTACCAGTTTTTTAGTTATACAGAAAAAACTAACTGTCAGAAGCTTTCAAAAAACTAACAGTGTTTTAATGTATTTTTGCTGAGTTTAAAAAAAATAATTAAAAATTTTTGACCGTCCAATTGTTTATAAATAACCGTTTAAAGTTCAACAATTTGTAAAAAGTATACATCACTAGTGTCAGATAAAAGCAACTTGGCAAGGCTGTACGCGAGTATAGATATTATTTCCGCAGTAAATTCAAACGGAATGATTCAGTCTCCAATATATCTATTGGTTGAGCATAAGCGACGTTGCCGGATTAAAACTTATGAAAATATTTGAAAGTATTACGTAAAGGTAACGTCTCCAGGGTACAGTCTTGCGAACAAATTATGAATCACTTAGCTACAAGCTCGTATACTTTTACGGTGCGTATAATCTAAAATTTTTTGACAATATTGTACAACGACAACTACCTTAAGTAAAAAATACATTCTTCAAAACAAGTACATATGATATAATCTACGCCTTAGTTTTGCTTTATTTTATTATCACATACTTTTCAATAGCCCCCAAAAATCTTCGATGGGTCGAGCCTGTGGTATGTTCATTTATATACTTCACCCCTCACATGTCTAATATATATGTCAGAGATTAACGAGGGCGACTTAGGGTTAGGCTGCCTCGACATTCTAAAAGAATGCACGACACTGATTTTTAGTATAAAGTTATTTAATAAAGCACGTAGTCAGATAATTCCGCACGGAACACAAATTAATAATAATCGTCCTAAACTAATTATAATTATTAGCTGTAAAAAGGAAAACAACGATCCGCGACAGGATAGACCAATCAAAAATCAATTCAGAGATTTAACTTATCTCGCGACAACTCAAAATCTATCTGACCGGGTGCGTTCCGTTCGCTATGTATATCTCGGCGGTTTTCATAAAGACCTTTTACCCCTCCTGACATTTTCTACGTTTTAAAGAACTACACCTATTTTGTCTAGAAAACTTTACTTAAATTATATCAACTAAAATAAATGTATCGTATTAGTGTTAGACTTAATAATAAACACTTAATACGAAGAAAATGACATTCTCCACATGCATAGGACTTTTTGTTTAGCCTAAATATCGTTACACAAATCTTATCAACTAAAATAAACTAAAGTGTAAGAAAAAATCATTAGCGTAGACCACTAATTATTAGTTAGTAATTAATAAAGGCGATGACACATATTATAATGTAGAAAATTGTCCAGATAATGTTAAATACAAAGTTAAAAAAAATTAAGACCAAATACTGTAATTCGCATGTGTAAGTCTTAATTAATTTAGTTGTTATAATAATTTAAAATTAAATATGTAGTGAGTATACTCTCTTAAAATGAATTAGTCAAAAATGACTAATTAAAAAGTATTTTTTAGTAACTACATAACCACACTTTTAAATTTTTTGGGACACTTAAAATAAAAAAGTTAAAGGGGGGCGACATTATAGGGGACAAGCAGCCACTAATAACTATTAAATTAGTCATTTTTGACTAATTCATTTTTAGAGTATGTTTGCTGTTTTTTTAATGGCGAAGGCAACGGATTTTACAGTTATTTTAATTTATTTTACATAAATAATAATTTTATGGACAAATTGAAATTCTCGGTGCCTGACACCGATTTTAACTTGAAATGAAATGTATGAAAATTCATGTTAACTTTAAAAGGTTAATAAAAACTTCCTGACTTTAGTATATTAAATTTTAACCCCAGTATAAAAAACCATTATTGCCTTTCATTTCTTCCTTCTTTCATATTCCATATGATGTTCCAACTCGGTCTTTTGTACTTTTACAGATTCGGTTGGCGTTATTTTCAGTCAGAAATTGATACATCGTATATCACATTTACAATCTGCAATTATTTTGGAAATGGTTGTCTTAGAAATTTTTTAATTGCATGTTTGGGCATGTGTCCAACCATGTTGTAAATCCTTTTTTAAATTGCAAGTTTGTACAACAGGACGAAGCTAATCATTTTACGAAATGTTATACCTAAGCAGCTCTAGTACTTATGAATATTACTTTTACCAGATTGCAAGTCATTTAAATTTATTGGTCCAAACAATTTTTGTATTAATTAGGAATCAATTTACCTTAAGATATAAAAAATCACGAAGTTTTAAGAAATCATATGATCACGGAATGTTCCGTGTTTACGTGTAATAGATATCTGTCTTAAGAATTGATTATATGCCTTTTATTGGACTAGTTCTTTCGTTCAAATTAAACACTAAAATTACCATTCCAATTTAAAATTAATTCACTTTTATTCCGCGCAATCCCATTTTTATGGGCCCGAAGCCCATAGGCGTTAAATTAATGTGTTTCGTGTCACACTGCCAAGTTGTTAAGATTAACGAGTGAAAAAACTCCGTATATTTTTGGATGTTTTAATCCGACGCGTCGCGACGGCCCTATTCCCTTCAAAAACATTCATATTTACGACTTCCTCGAACATAATAACCGAAATTCTGCGAAGACACAAGGGAAAATATGTTAAAATTGTGTTTAAAGTGTTTAAAATGATGTTTCTGCTATTTACATAAAACCAAATGTGATTTTCCCAACTTGTGGATATCTTATTTTACAACAAAAATTCGTTTAATTTTTTTTGCAATTTCTCACGTGTTTGATATTTATATAGGGTGGAAACCTTAACTGGAATAAATTCTGTATTTTGAAAACCACTTACTTTTTTAAAAAATCCAAAAACAGGTTAATTTATAAATTTACCTGGGTAAATTGTGGTAAATCTTAAAAATATAAGAAACCGCCCTAACTTTTTTTTTTTCAAATGCAAAGGTGTATCAAGTGATACATCATTTGAAAGCTTGTTTTAATATGAATTCATACAAATATGCAATTTTTAATTATTTTATTTTTGTATAATAATTGTAATAATGAAGTTTTTATTATTTATAATTATTATAAATAATAAAAATTCATTTTATGATAAATATGGATTTATTATAAAAGATCTTCAAAATGAGCTCCTCTGGTTTCTTGACAAAATCCTAGACGATTATAAAATTCATTTTTAACATTTTCCAACATCTCAGGTAATATTAAAGAAGTTTCGTGTCGGATAGTCTCTTTAAGATCTTCAATAGTAGTTGGTTTGGTTACATAAACTTTATTTTTAAGGTAACCCCACAGGAAAAAATCCAACGGGGTAAGGTCTGGACATCGGGCTGGCCACTCAACTGCACCTCTTCTACCAATCCACCGATTAGGAAATATTTCATTTAGTTATCGACGAACGGGTCTTGCTGAAACCAGACTCTATTATCTGGATCATTCTCGTTTGGAAACTGAACTGCCAAATATGGTATTAGATCTTCTTGAAGAAAAGTTAAGTACCTTTCGCCATTTAGAGTTTCGTTTAATAAGGCGGGACCAATTATTCTATTACCAATTATTCCAGTCCAAACATTTACCTTTTGTGGATACTGTGTATGATTTTCTTCAATCCAATGAGGATTGCTGTCATTCCAATATCTACAATTTTGTCGATTAACTTCACCATTTAAAGTAAACGTACTTTTATCGGAAAATAGTATCCAATCCAAGGAAATTTGGTTATCATTAATAAAGTTCATCATTTGCTCGCAAAATTCAATTCTGCGATCGGTATCATCCCCAATTAGTTCCTGTACTGCTTGCATCTTATACGGAAGCATGTAGTAACTTCATTACAGTGGTGTGGCTCAAATCGTTCTCGCGAACAATTTGTCGAGCTGAAGTAACAGGATTTTCTGGCGTTGTCTAGGAATATTTCTTACATGACCATTTTCGTGATATTTTGCTTCTACTTTACTAACAGTCCCTTGGCAAATGTGAGGCAATTCTGGATGCGTTTCGTTAAATAATCGTGCAACTTCTGTCTGATTTCGACGTCTATCACCAAATCCAATCATCATTAGAATCTCAATACGCAAAGTTTGAGTTAAATAAGACATTTTTACGGTCAATTTAGAACAATTTACTTGCAACTAATTTTAAAGAACTAAAATACATTCTTTCGATTGAATATACAACGTTTTTGGTGGATATAAAAAAGTATTTATTTCTTTAAGGTACCAAAATAAAATAATTAAAAATTGCATATTTGTATAAATTCCTATTAAAAAGAGCTTTCAAATGATGTATCATTTGATATACCTTTGCATTTGAAAAAAAAGTTAGGGTTGGTTGCACCCTCAAAGGGTGGTTTCTTATATTTTTAAGATTTACCACAATTTACCCAGGTAAATTTATAAATTGACCTGTTTTTGGATTTTTTAAAAAAGTAAGTTTTCAAAATACAGAATTTATTCCAGTTAAAATTTCCACCCTGTATATATTTATTGTAAAATAAAAACTCGCAGAGAAAAACTGTTACAAAGTGATGTATCTGAAGGTTTGTGTTAGGCAAAAAAATAATTTAGTAGCCTTTAGGGCTTGGCTGCATCAGAATTATCCAGAACAGTGAAATGGTAGAAGAGGACCAATAGAATGGGCTCCTAGATCTCCAGATCTGACACTATTAGACTTTTTCCTATTGAAGATCTGCGACAACGAATAGTTCAAGAATGACGAGCTATTTCACGACAAAAATTTCAAAATGTTCGAAGGAAATTTAAGAAAAGACTAATATTGCTTACAAAATAATGGGGGTCATTTTGAGCAGTAAATATAAAAAGCTTAAAAAAATTTTTTTTAATTATTGCTGAACAATTTGTTTATTTATGCTCTCTAAGTTTATCATATTTTTTTGAAATTATTTTGTCTTATTCAGTTTTTTACTAATGTTTTTACGACAGCAACTGGTTTAATTTAATATTAATAACGAAAAATTAAAATAAATAATTATAAAAATTATTTTGCGTATTAAAAAATATTTTTTTAGTATACCTACTGTTAAAAATCGTTTCGGGGTAAGAGCCGTAGTTTTTACAATTTTCCCTATTTTCACATGAAATTTTTTTACAAACGCATCAAATATAGTATATTATACTCTTCGATACTTTATAGTTCGTTTAAATAAAATTATGAATAAAATGAAAAATATTAACAAAAACCCTTATTTCCCCTTAACTAAAATTAAATTCGAAATTAAAACAATTTTGAGTCTACAAAGCCGGACTTCACAATGAAAATTAATTACCCACCCAAAAAATAAAACAAAATAGAATCTGTGTCGAACGGTTTTTAATGGAATTTAAAGGGAAAACAAATTAACCGTAACAACGCAAAATTTCGTATTAAAAAAATATTTTCCAGTGCCTGTGATCTGTGGTGATTTACTATTAAATTATAATTTTTTCCTTTTTTTATCATACCTATTCTACAGTTCAAATATAACATTTTTTATTTATGTTTGTAACTTTTATTGTTTATTTACGATTATTAATAGCAAAAATATTATGAAACTATATTAAAAAATGTGCCACTACCCCGTCAGATTTGTTAACATAAGTTTGTAGTTTTTTAATTTTAACATAATTTTTTGTAGAAAACAAGGGTTTGTAATTATTTTTACCGAAAGTTTTGTAAAGGTAATATTAACAAATTATTTCGTTAATAAGTACATGTGATTTCAAGTAGTCAATCAAAACATTTCCCACTGACAATATGCATCAACAAGTTCAACTGACTTCAGCGTCTGCAACTTATGTTTCTGCTTACTTTATTCTAATTCGTAACGTGTTCGTAACAACTGTCCAGAAATCTGTTAATATTGTTATTCGGATTCCTAAAAAATGTGCCATCACTGGTTTTAAAACTTAAATTGGGGAATACAGTAAAGTGGGTTAAAGTTACGAAATACATCAGTAAGTGTTGTAGTAGTACTAATAATTATTTAGTAGCAATTTTTGTATAATTTGGTGATCTCAGAATGGTGTGTTATTTAATTGTGTGTATGTTATTTATGTGAATTTTTTTATTTAGAAAATTGATGAATACAGCAACATTTCTTATCAAAATTCTTTTCATTTAAGGTCCCAATTTCCAACAAATACTTTTGTTCATGGGTCTACAAAATGGTTTGTAAAAATAAGGTCGTTTTTGAAAATTACAAGAATTATGGTTGAATTATTGATATAGGATTTTGTTATTAAATCTACAAAATATTTGTTATGATTACAAACTACTCTCTTAAAATGAATTTTTCAAAAATATCTAATTAAGTCATATTTGACCAATTGTCATAGTTAAAAAGCAGTCACTAATAATTAGTCAAATTCTACTAAATGAAATAGTCAAATTAGTAGATTTAAATTTTAAAAAAGTTTTGACCTAGCCGGGGATTGAACTCAGGTCTGTCACTTGTTAAGCTTGTCAAGCTGTTGTCATAACCCATTCGGCCATCAGCCGCTCTTATAAAAATCAATTTTATTTGTCAATAAATATTGTTCTAAATATTTTAAAGTTGAAAAATTATTTGTGTTGTTGTTTTGAGCTAAACTTTTTGCATCTTTATTTGTTTTTATGGGTCATTTAACCATGGAGCTCAGGTATATGCATTTAATTCATTATAATACTTTGTTGTTGGCCGCAAACGATTAAAGAAATTAGTTACTTTTAACTCTCAGAAATAGTCAAAGATGGTGATTAATCTTAAATTAACTATTTACGTAGTAAAAAATAACTATTTAAAAGTGAAAACGACTATTTTATTAGTAAAAAATGCTGGTACTAATTCAAATAGTAGAATTTTGACTATTTCATTTTTAGAGAGTACAGATTAAAAGTTTGTTGTAAACTTTCTGGTTCTGGTTAAAATTAACAAATATTTTTTTACTGTGTAGGCAATATTTTATTTTAGTATTAGGTACTTAAAATTTTTAAATATGGAATTTTCCAAAAGTTATAATTACAACTTTTTGCCCAAAATTGTAGAATAAATTAATACATCGTTATGGGATAAATCCTAAATAATAATAATGTAGCATAAAACGGCATTAAAATTTAAATAGGGATTAAGTTTTTGAGTGACTGGGGAATTTAATATTAGCGGATAATTGCGGTGCTAGGCCATAAAACAAAAACCTACTTAAAGAATTAACGACCCTAATAAAATGTAAGTGTTTACGCAAGGCAAACATGATAGCGAACAGTTATAAACCGTAAAAGCGATCTGTTTCATCGCCAACTACTCTTATTATCCACCCTTTGAATATCAATCTACAGAGTCAACTTGTTTCGTGCCCCGCTCATAAAAGATGTCTTGTAATTGATTATTTTTACTCTACTCGTGTTTTATGAGCTTCAGATTTATGGCCTTGACGACATATTACACCAATCGGGTTCGAGAGTTCATTTTGTAGAAGGTATTTTGATGTGAAATAATCTTTCATATTTTAATTTTTTGGTTTGTCAAAAAGCTGTGTTGGTAAAATCCAGTTTCGATTTTAATTTATATGATAATTCAGCAGCAGAGAGCAATCTAATCAAACACGTCAAATTGAACGGCACAAACTATCAAACGGTGCAATATTGATTACAGTTCAACACGATTTTCCTTCCATGAAAAATTTTAACAGATTTTAAAAATAAAGGTTAAAAAAACATACCCTTTTTGCACCGTTTCACGAAAAGACGTCATTTAATTTTTTTACACAGCCATTCTAATTATTTTAACCTAAACATATTCTTAATTCTCTATTTTGTTATAAATCATTTTTTTTTCATTTCATTTTATGTTTCCACATAATACAAAAATTATACTCAAAGAAAATAATAATTTTATTTTTTTTAAGTAAAAAAAATATTTCTGGTTTTAATTTTTGATTTTTTTTTAATAAAACAGATTTGTATTTATCTTATATTAAATATATGTTGGAAACAAATCTTAATCTTTTAGTTTGTTTGACTATTATACATTGCTTTCGAATCTATAGTCGTATCCCAACCTAAAAACACCACTTGATATACAGGGTGTTTCAAATTCGTGGTCCATTGAAAGTTTCTGGAGAATGGAAAAAATATAGATTTGAAATTTAAAAGCATTTATAATCCATTAAGTCTATTTTTTTAAAATATTTTGAACAAAATGCAACCGGTTTGCCCGGAAGTGACATCAACTTTGTTATTTCAAATAGAACACCCCATATATTTTTACATTTTTAAATTCAACATAATATTCTGAGTAAAATTACTATACCATGTCCTATACCTAAAGTGAATAGTTTTCTAGATGTTTGCTATTAGGTTTACGGATATGGGGGGGGGGGTAAAATGTTTGGAATCTTAAAACATTATTTAAAAAATTCCAAATAAATTCTTTAACATTTTTTAACAAATTACCCGAGAAATCCCAGGGCAAATTGGGCTAACTTGAAACGTTAATAACTTTTTTATTTTAAATGCAACAACCGGTATGTTAAGAAATTGACATGGAATCTATAAAACACAGTTTTATATATTTTAGAAAAATAGCCTTAATTGGATTATAAACGCTTTAAAATTTTAAATCGATATCTTTTGCCGTTCCTCGGAAACTCTCAATGGACTACGAACGTGAAACACCCGCATTTCCTAAATTTGCAACACCCTGTATATAAATAAAATAATTTTAAAATAAATAAATAATCTTAATGGTTGTCCATTTATTCAATGAATAAATTTTTCATAAAAATATACTGTCTAGCTGTTATCGAATCTTTTATATTATGTGCCGAATACCGTGGATAACATTTTATTGGATCGCACTTAAAAAAAAATGACGTGATCTGAAAAAACGCCAAGACACGGGTATCATTTTTTAAAGTATATAAATTTTTCATGGGAGGGAAAAAAATCAAATTTTGCCGTACTGTGTTCCTAATTTGAAAAAATATCTGTGTCCAGTTTAAAATCAAACACGTAGTAGGTACATAAATCTAAGTTAATGTTGATGGGCTGATGTCAAACGCGGCAGGAAAATACACGCGTCAATTAAAAAAATTTCCATATCGTCATCCACTAACAAGGCTAATTTTTTGCCCGTTTAACTAAATTTGTTGAGAGTACAATAGTGCAATCGGTTTTCCATTTTCACCATGTTTTTAAAATTTTATTTTGCACAACTCGATTAACAAGTATTTCTTTTTGTATTTATTGCTGCTTGTCTCATCACCACAATTTATATACAGGGTTTTTAATTAAAAACTATCCACCCGTAATAACTTTTAAGTTTGTATAGTATACAGGGTGTCATTTAACTTAAAACTTTGAAATATCGCAGTTAGTATGCATTTTACGAAAAAAAATTTAAAATAAAAATTAAATGATTCGAGGGGGAAATCAATCAGTACTAAAATTGGTCCTCATACTCTCCTCCTTATAGGGGGAACAGGGAGTAACTTTAAAATTTCCAATGTTTTGTTTTATTTTTATTGTAGATATTGAGGGAAAAGTACTTCATTTTAAGGAAACGCAATTTTCGATCCATTGTAGTTAAAAAAAAATTAAAATCCGATCACGAATTTACAAGTTAGAGCAAAAAAGGTGTGATCAAAATAAAACAAAGATTTCCATAAAAAAATCTTATCGATTTTTTTTTAATGTTTTAGGAGTTATCAGCCTACATTCTTGAATTATTCTTCGTTTGAGTTGTTGAATAAGAAAAAAATCAAGTGGCGTTAAATCTGGAGATCTTGCCGGCAACCAATCCATTTCTGTACAAAATTATTTATTTTTAGCACCTTATTAACGAAACCAACAGAAATAGTTGTTAAAGCAGCTACTTTTGGAATGGATGTGGATCTCACAAAAAAATGACTGAGAACTTCAATTTGTGCAACTTCATCCAGTACACTCGATCTTGTGTGGTTTCTGTTGCACACTGCTATTTATAAATTATTTTTATAATATTTAGGTAGTTTCATATACCAATACAAATATTTACCAAAACGTGTAACAACTCTGCTAAAGGTTAATTGAAACGAAGCAAATAAAACAGTTTTTTTATAAGATCATATTACTAAAAAGTTATTAAGGGTGGCTGGTTTTTAATTCAAAGCCCTGTATGCGTTAAATTTTAAAAATTAGTTTGTTTGTAATTGTTATTTTTAAAATCGATTAAAATAATTTAATTAATAATGGTTTTGTTGTGTTTTAAAAAATTGTTATTTGCCTTTAATATAGTAATCTATCATAATCAAGCCTTATTTTTAAATACAATTAAATTAAATGTGAAAAAAAAACATTTTAATTTTTTGCTTAAAACATTAATTATTCAACTTTTTTAATTCGAAAAGTGTCATGGTAAAGCATTCCTGCTTTTACGAACATGATAAAACTCTTTCTTTTTTATGATTTGAAAGGAGTCATCAAACCTTTTGAAACTCTCAACACGCAACTTATTGTAAGTTAACCCTATTTATTTATTAATTAAGTTTTCACCCCCATTAAGCGTTTTTTATTTTATTATTAATAACACGGCTGCCAAAATAAAATTTTGTGCTATTTTATTTTGTTATAAACATGATTGTTAAAGGAAATAAATTTATAAAACTGTATAATTTACTTGTATCTCCTTATATTGCATTTTCGTGAGTAAACATTATAAATTACCTGCCTATAAATAATAATGAATAATAAACTCATTATTCACCTTGTTAGGCATCAGTTATTGGCAGATTTTTATATTCACTTTGATTTGAACCAATCGGGTTTTAAATTGGTAGATCATTTGTCAGATGTCAGATTTTATTTATTTATTTTTGAAAATCATTTATTTATCTACTTATTGGAGTAGTATTATACTCGAAATTATCTCTCGTATAATAATATACTATTTTTTCAGTTTTTCCATTGCAATGATTCTTGTTGGCGGGGTCAGGGGCACAACACCCCAAAAGCTATCGTTCTACATGTTCGACCACAAAACGCTCTCCTTCATTTTACCACGAATTTTCCTAGACATGATCTGAATTTACCACCGACATTGATTGATCGAGATAGTTATTTTATTGCCGGTTGCAATAGCTTTTTAAAACAGTACTCAATTGCTTATAATTTGTTGGATAAATTAGGTATACTGTAGTGATTAATAATTATAACTTGGTCCACAATTTTTTTATATAAAACTTTTTTAAATCTTTCTCCACATAGGTCATTTTTGTAATAATATTCGTACCAAATTTGGACCCTTTGTGGATTGTTTACTAATAAAATAGTCGTTTTTACTTTTAAACAGTTAGTTTTTACTACTTAAGTAGTTAAAGTGATAAATTTAAGATTAGTCACCATCTTTAAATGTTTTGACTAATTAATTAGTTACTGCTTTTTCGCTATGACAATGAGTCAAATATGACTTATAATTAGTTATTTTTGAATATTTCATTTTAAGAGAGTGGTTATAATGGTAATATTATGCAATAGGAGTAGATAATAGTATATTAATAATATAAACGAGAGATAATGCAGGCTATTATTCACGAGGATCAGGTTCGCGTCTCGAGTCGCTAGGCGAGGGACGCAAATCATGAATAATGCAATTATAAGAAAATTAAATGATTTTCTAAAATTAATAAATAAAATCTTTATATCACTTTTTACCAATTTTAAATCGCCTTCTTCCAACTTGAAACCCGATTGGTTTAAACCACACTGAATATTGAAATCGGTCAATCACTGATACCTACAAACGAGAATAACGAGTTCATTATTTCCGTTGATGAACATTTATAAACATTATAAAGAATATCATTAATAAATATTAAATTAAAGTAAGAACATGGCGAGTAATTGAAAATGAATGACAATTAATTTTGTTGGCTCGATGCATAAAGTTTTTCGCACGTTATAATTATGAGCCAGAACGAAATTAACAATTATAAGGTGTTTCATTACGTTGAGTGCTTTACAATAACAAGCGCAAAAAGTCGACACTGCATGAAATTTTAATGAAAAACAACTAATGCTGATAAAAATGATATAAATATGTATATATATATATATTCCTTTAGGTACCTAAAATGTGTGTAAATAAAAATTGACAGTAATTATCGATAATAGGTATATAAAAAGCGTATCTTTATAATCGGTTATAAAATGATCCAACTGTAGTTCAACTGCTAAAAGATTAAAACCGTAATTTGGCAATTTCTATGGTTCATTTGGATCCAAATTTTGTTTTTTCAAATCTTATTGAACAATAAAATAAACTTATGTATATTATATTAAAAGATAATAGTATATGGGTGAGTCTCACGAAATGTCCCCCGATGGTGTTTGATAAATAAGTAGATATTACAGCTCAGGTTCCAGATTTCTAACCTATCCTCCGTGACTGTTACTCTTTCTAGGTAAACCTATATGTTTTCAAATATCTGAGGTAGTAAAAGCATACTAAAAATATCAGTTCACTAAGTAAATTAAACACATCCAAAGCAATCGAATCAAATATAAACTATTATTAAAAATTAAAAGAAACAATTTTTATAACCATTTATGCAGGGTTACAAAAATTGATTCTATCCTCCGTAAATCTGTTTTTGCTTCAAAGTTCATGCAACGGATGGCACTTTAATCATTTTAAATAAGCAAAAACCTCTGTTTACGACATTATAGATGCATGTGATTCCTGAAGGTCAGTTAAAATTTATATGCAGATGAGTGTTGCTGTTTTATAATTCAAAAGTTTAAGTTCATTAATTTGCTATCCACCGTGAAGTGTAATATCTCAGTAAGTAGATTTTTTTATAAATATTTTTTGTATGTACAATTGTATTTTTAAAAAATATTAAGGTGTCAAAAGATACAATAACTTATTTCAAATATATAAAGGGATGTATTAAAAAAAACATACGAAATCCTAACCTCCGTGAAGCTAGCTATATTCAAAATGTATGATTTCTTAAAATTCTTGCATCAGTGCAGAACCACTTATGTTATGTTATTACTAGACCTGATGGCTTCCCAAAAACCCCATTCTAGACTAGTGAATTAACCAAAAATAATTTTTACTTGGGGGACATCTCAATATATTACATATACTATTATGTACCAAGTTTAATAAAGCCATTTTAGTTACATACGAATTTTAATGAGGTACGAGCGAAGCTTGCGAGCGAGTGTATAAGTTGTCATCCTTTGGAGGTATGATAGTTCACGCCAAAGTAAGTTTTTCTTCATAACTTTTGCATTTAAAATTTTTTAAATAATGAAAACTAACGTAATTCTTAGGCGTTTGTTGGGCAGCCACTGTTAACGATCGGAATATAGTCGGCCCGTTAAAATCATCGACAGCAATACCAATAAAAAACGCAGTTAAACAACTGGCCGACTCCACTTAGTCCGTCGACCCCAACAGCTTACACTTCGCCATGGTTGAATCCAGTGGCTGTCAAACAAATGAATCATGATTTTTTTTAAATTTAAAATGCAAGTGATTACTTTGCGGTAAACTATTACAACTTATTACATGACACCCTATATCCAGTTTCTACAAATTTATTTAATAAATTTTAAATTAATAATGAATGATCAAAAACTGGATAAAAATCATAAACAGTTTATTAAAAAAAACCTTCTCCATTAAGATATATTAAATGAGAATTTTAAAAATTAGAGCGGAAATAAGAGGCTTACAACTAATATCATAAGCTTAAAAAGAAAAAAGAAATAATTTAAAGAAAGAAATGTTCCATAGAAAAACTTTATTTTTCAATTGCTCAATTTATTCCTAAAAGTTAAGTTTTATAATATTAAATCATTGACAGCAGCCATAATTAATTTTTGTTAAAATGTTGCTTATAACATGTTTTGGTCATAATTAAAATTAAAACATTGTTGGGATTCCTTTATAATAGTACAAGAGATAATGCAGGCTGTTATACGCTAAAGTATCGAGAACTTCAAAAGCAATGCGTAAATTTAAGAATTGTCAACAATACATTTAAAGCATACGAACTGTACATCATTTTTAAATAAATAGGTAGTTTTTTCACAATAAAGAGGAAGGCAGAAGTCTTACTCGACAAATTTTGTTCAATTTCACAGCTAAATCGCGCCCGTTATTTGTGTTTTACGTTGCAAGGAAAAAACTAAAAAACTGGTTTAGTACTCGATTTCGATTGATTATTCTTTATATCATTAATTAAGAAAATCAACGCTTAAATGCTTATATAGTTACTTTAGTGTGTGTATTTTATCTAAGGGATCATGGTGAATTGTTGTGTTTTTAATTGTTTTGCCAAAGGATCCTATTCGGTAAGTAGGTACATTTTTTGGTGCAGAATTAACTAATGATAACTCTAATATAATTTATATTTAAGTTTGGACATTTTTAAGAAATTAGTAAATAAAAAACATAACCTTAAAATCAACCATTTTTATATTTGAGTTCTCTAAAAAACGCCGACAACTGCATTTTAAACAACAAAATATACCTACGAGTTCATGGCAACATCATATTATATATAATACATAATATAATGGTATTTTACCGTTGTGTGGATACTTTAAAGAATTCTTAATCAACGCTTTTAATAATGCTAAATGATGTTTAAATTAAGACGATTTATTTGTTTGACGATTATTACTGAATTGAAATGTTTACACTTACTAAAATGTGTACCTATTTATTGTATCTAACAGATACAATTTATATTTACAGGGACTGTATGAAATTTATTTCTTCATTCGGATTAACACTGTTTATTGGAAAACCGATAAAAACTCAACCCAGGATGATCCTCACGAGGATAAATAAATAAAATCTGACATTTGTCAAATAGTTAACCTCACTTTTTGCCAATTTTAAATATTATAGTAGTCGCCTCCCAATTTAAAACCCATCATGAATGATTAATGAGTTCATTATTCCCGTTGTTAGGCAGGGAGTTTATAATGTTTATCATTTTTTACGGAAAAACCCAATATTATGCAATAGGAGTGGATAAACTTTTTTAAATTTACAATAAACAAATAATGAAATTATAATAATTATTAATTCATTTCAAAACTCATCATTCATAATCAAGTATACTTGCAAACAAAAAGCATTCGGTTGGGACCAATTTGCACAAAAACAGTTTAACTTGTTTACTGGTTGGTAGTTTACATTAGTAGATTAATAAAGCTCATAAGTAAACCGGAAAACGTAACATAACTTTGTCCAATTTGTGCAAAACTTGTCCCCGGTGAAGCATTCTGACCCAGAATTCAAATTTAAATTACGTGGACTTTTTAAGCATTTCTTAACTCTTTGATAAACTACACCGCTGTTTGTAGAGTGTACTTTTTGTGCATCTATATTTCTAAGCGGATTCTTTATATATGGAAATTTTAATCAAAATTCGTAATAATAAACATTTTGAGTTGGAATCTGGGTTAAGACCTACTTTGCCATGAAGGCTTTGCAATCAGCTAAGACACATGTGAAGTTGTGCGTGCAGTTATTGCAACGACTGGACTGAATAGTGCGCCATACCAAAACTCTTACTGTTTTTCTTAACAAAGAAAATTTTCAACTTTTTGATTACAAAACACACTACGAGGTATTTCCTTACCCTTAACTATGGTTTGGCGTAAAAATCGATTTAAAATTAAGATGAAATGTAGACCTTATTAGTGGCAATAAATCCACGTATTATTTTTTTTTAGATTTTAACATACAGGGGGCGCTGGGGACAATTTAATTTAAAATGTTACCATTTTTTAAGGGTTAAAAAGTCGAAGAAGCAACGTTGTTTTAAAATTTTGAGTATATCACGTTAAAGTACTGATAATTAACTATTATTTGATATATAAACTTCTACATGCAAATTATGTTTCTACGAGAGACACCATTTTTAAGTTAGGCCTTCAAAGAGCATAATACCTATGTGTTTTACAAATTATATATTCTTTTATCTAGTTTTATTATAGTTTTATTATACATATAATATATTATATATAACATACAATTCTTAGTTTTATTTATGAATTTTAATTTTTTTCAAGTTTACTAATTTTGATCATAGTATGCATCATAGACTCAAAACATTAATTTATTAAAATGAATAAACTAAATAATAATTATAGACAGTATCAGCAAGTTAGAAATTATAACCTACTTTAATTTTATTTTTTGCTCCACAACCAAGCTTCAATTTTAAGCAAGCTTCAATTTTAAGCAAGCTTCAATTTTAATTCCAAACTGAGGAAAGTAATATTTACCCAATAAATAAATTAGAATATAGACTTTATTTTTTATGTTACAATCGGTTATTTAGATATATTTATGTTTTTTATTCAGTTGGTTTTCGATTTTTTGTAATTAGTTATTTTGCATTTTTTTATATTTAAAATAATGCTATACAAGGTGTTTCTGGAGAAACTCAAATGATATGGATTTGAAATTTTAATAGCATAAACAATTTGATTGAGACTATCCCTAAAGTCCATAGTTTTCAAGATACTAATTTTTTTTGTTAAAATTTTGCTAAATGCACGTTAATCAAAAATAGCCCCTAATTTTTTTGTTATTTTGATTGCAGACATGGGGTTGGAATTTTTGGAATATTAAAACATTGTTTAAATAATTTAATTTTTTAAAGTTTTTTTAACAAATACCTTGAGAAAAACCACTTGAAATTAGGCAAACTTCAAACAATATTAACGTTTTTATTATAAATGTGTGTTTTAACATAATCATATAGAAGAACATTAAAGAATCTTTTTTTTGATATTATAATAACTGTTTCCTATTTCCTATAAAGTTAAAATTTCAGACATTTAAGAATTTCTAATATTTTCAATACTATTTTGTGGTATATAATGGCCATTTTACTCAGAATTTTATGTAGAATTAAAAAATGTAAAAATATATGAGGTGTCCTGTTTAAAATAAAAGACACCGGAAACAGGAAGTATTATTTTGTTAAAAATAATTTAGGAAAAAAGTAATTTACGCCATTAAAATTTTAAATCGATGTTAAATGACAAAATGTACTAAATAAATATACTGAATATTGCTACTGCTAATTCAAAACTGATCCTGGCCACAGAAACATGATTTGCATAAAAAAGTTAAAATATTAAATAATAGTCAAATATCAATTCTTTAACGTGTTATACTCAAATTTATAAAACAAAGTTCTTTGATTATTTACCCTAAAATTGTTAAATTTTAAACTAAATTATCACCAGCGCCCCCTGTACGTTAAAATCATGGATTAATTGTCATTAGTAAGATCTACATTTTGTACAAATTTCAAATCGATACTTTTTGAAATGAAAAAGTTATTTAAAAAAAATGAAATTTCTTAATTTTTAACACAGTGAAAAACAAAATAAAAATAAAAACAAAGTTGTCAATGGACGAGATTTTTTTTAAAAGTACTGCATTTAGATGTAGAAATAAAGTAAAAAAGTTTCAATTGATTTCTTGAACTCTTACAAATCGACCGTTCGATACTAGCGAAACCGTAGTTAACAAGCAAAATAAAAAATGTTTGGTCCAGTGCAAAAATATGGCTGATTAGGAAGCCATTGTGTGCATTATTAGAGCTTGCACAAATTTTAAATTAATCCTCTAACCCAAGGTTTACGTAGGATTATGATTTAACCTATTGTAAAGATTATTTTGATAATGCCAAACATTTATAATTGGAATGAACTATGCTTTATACAATGATGAATAAATAAATATGGACCAATTGAACATCTTCCTCAGTATACTAGCTATGTTCATTAGTAAAAATAAATTAGTTTGAAATATAATACCTTTTTAAGCTAGGTTTTAATTAAAGTAATTTTTCTACATAAACAGATGGAAATTTAAAACTCTAATTATTAAGATAATTTAATTTTCAACTTAAAACTACCGTGATTTTCCTAATTTGTAGCACTTCATTTTGTTCGCGAAAAATTTTATTTAAGTTTCGAAATATCGCAGTTAAAGTTGGGGCTCAATTACCACAAATTATTGTAAATTTACGAATCTGTTTTTAAACTGAAAAGTTATACTGTAAATAAACTTAATTTTTTGTTTTATGAACTTTTATTAAAGTTGTAGAAATAAAATTATTATTTGCAAAAAGAAATTTCAAAATATGTTTTTCTTTTATTTATTAAAACCCTTGCAGATGTAATAATAAAAACCATTATCGTTGATCCCGAAAAATATTAATTTTCCGCTAGATTAAATTGTATGGGCTTCTTTCATTTTAGTTAACTGATACTTATTTGTTCTAAAGGTTAGTGAGATAAACAAGAAGATTTTTCTTTATTGTGTTTTTACATTATTTTAAATTTTCTTCCACAATGAAATGAAAATTAAGTACGGAATCTTTGTTCATTTGAGTCTATTATGATTTTTTGTATAATATATTTTAAGTAAGTAATTTTACAGACATCTATCAATCGCTTTTATGAAAATAAAATCGTTTTTTTTATTAAAAACAAATATTCGGGATTGAAAAAAAATTTTTTAAGGAAAATTCAACTCTTTGTAGCACATTGTCCGTTATTTACTTTGTTCAGACTATATTCAAATATATATAATAGTAGAAATGTTTTCAATGGCCTGTGTCTAAAATTTGTATAAGTGACATCAAGTTATTTTAAATGTTTCCAGCAATTTAAAGAAAATTAAAAATAGACAAATTGTGTGTTATTATAGTAATACGATCAATATAAGTAATAAACCCAATGTATGTAAATGGAGCATCTTAAATTTTACATCTCTGACCTGATTCAATTCAATAACATAACATAACGATTATTGTTTTGCCCTAATTTTATTTTGAAGGGAAGTGTGTGAAAATGTAATAAAACTGCGAAATTGGGTTCAAAATATAACTACTCCCGAACTTTCCTTTCCTTGCAAGAGACTTTCAGTTAAAGTATACCGGTAAAAAAATTGGCATCCGAGTGGTAAACAAAGTTTTAATTATTTTTATTTTCTATTTTCTATTCGAAATAACTATTTATAAGAAAATTAAAAGTCCATTTCAACCCCCATTTCATTTCTACCTTTGCCCTCTGTGGGGCAAAATACCATTTTAGAAACAAACTGCCATTGTGCCATTTTCGGGATATTAAAATTTTAAATAAAAAATATCAACAATTTTATTATTACAATAAAATTAAAATTAAAAAAGTTTTGGTATAAAAAATATTGAATATTATCCTATAAAATTATTATTTTTCATAAAAAGCTATGCATAAGGATTAAGTTAATACATTGCTTTTACCTACCAAGTTTGCTATTGTAAAGCTTTTGTTAACGTCAACTACCACACCGCATACCGCATTAAGTTAAATATAACTATTCTGTAAAACTTAATTAATTAAACTTTTCGAAAGCTTAGTTATCCTATTTTTATTCGACAATATGTAAACATAATACCTATTCAATCATTTAACTTTTACAACTTCACAATTATTAAAAAATATGCTTTTTATTTATATTTGTTACATTTAACATTTCACATCGTCTAAGATATTTTTATAACATTGTACTATGGTCCACACCATAGATAAAAAAGCCATGGTCCACACCCAAAAGTCCCACCACGTGACTTTGATAGAAATAATTAAGGTTAATTTTCTGTCAGTGTCAAACTAAATTCGTCCTATTTTTAAAAAGTAATGCAAATTTAAAAAAATACCAGATTCTGGGATTTTTTGGAAAAGGTCAAATGTCAAAAGGTCAGAGGTCAAATGTCAAAATTTTAAAAAGAAAATATCAAAAGGCATGTAAATACATTGTTTGCGACTCACTCCTGTAAAATCATTATTTATTGTGCGATTTTAACCGGATTTGTTTTAAAGTGTAGATCTTGATAAACTGTATTTTTGAAGCAAAAAAACGCCATATTTTTACAAAATACAAAGCCTACTATGTCAGTTTTAAGAGTAAATTTTTAAGAATTAATTTTTTTAAACCAAGTACGGCACTGGATTCACCACCCCTGAAAACGACCTTATACTAAATTTTATTGAAAAATTTTAAGTAGAAAAATGCACAATAATAAACTACAAATATTTATTTTGTCAAGTTATCCATGAAAAAAACATTGAAATAAAATTACTACAAGTTTAATTTTATGTTTACATTTAATGTTTTTTTCATGAATAACTTGACAGAATAAATTTTTGTAGTTATTATTGTGAATTTTCCTACTTAAAATTTTTCAATAACATTTAGTAAAGGGTCGTTTTAAGGGGTGGTAAATCCAGTGCCGTGCTTAGATTTTGTTTAAAAAATCGGTAACATAAATTCTTAAAAATTGTGTAGTAGGCCTTGTATTTTGTACGAATATAGAATATTTTGCTCCAAAAATACAGTTTATTAAGATATACAAATCCGGTTAAAATCGCACAATAAATAAAGATTTTACAGGAGTGAGTCGCAAACAAATGGGTCACACTATATATATTTTACAAAAAAAAACACTTTTTTTATACATACATCGCATTTAATAAAAAAATCCATTATTTTTAAAAGTTGTATGATTTCGAATATATTACTATACAGTAATATATTACTGTTCTGCTTACTGTTTTATTATCTCCTTGTAAATTGTACATTTTCACATTTGTAAATTCTTATTTACAGAATATTTTATCCCATTGTTCTTTAATTTTTATTTGCAGATTTACAAACTAAATAAACCAAAAGTTTAGTTTAGTTTTAAATATAAATAGAAATCTTATCTTCTAGACAATATTTTATTACCTGGCATATATATTTACAAAAATGATAAATCAGGTCAGTGAAGTGTCCAGAGAAGAAGATTTATTCAATATTTATTTTGCTGAAATACGTTATTTTTAGAGTAAAAGAGGAAGTTAATATACCACAACCTATTTATGAACTATAAACCAGTTGAACACAAATATAATTTTATCTCTTATAGCTTTTATTAAGTCTTTTATATTGAAATTTATTGAATCCTTCAAGAAGCTATAATGTCGGCCTAATTTTATTGAGGCTTCTTAACATAGCCTATAAATGCATATTTATATTTTCCTGTGAATTTTTTCACTTTTTATAATTTCTTTTAAGCCGTTTAAAAGAAATCCTCTTTGTTTGAGATTTATATTTAAAAATCTCCTAGCTTCATTTTTTTTGCTTAGACAAATAGAATTAATACTTAAAAGGGTTTTATGTTTCTTCAGGTCTCTTTTAAAGATAAGGGTTTGTATTTAACATGTTTATGTCTTTACTTTATACCTTTACAACACAATTTGTGTATAATACACCCTCAGGTTAGATATAAATATTTAAGAGGTATGTGCATAGAGAAAGGGGTATGTGGGTATGTGTAGGTATATCTAAAAATTTAGTAGAAAAAAACTATGAAAAAGCATAAAACTTATAAATGTCGCAGTTAAAAACTACCTATTACCAGTTTTCCATCTTGTTTCGCAAATAACAAAGAAACCCTATTTATAACAACAAAACCGTACTAAAACCATTTTTATTTATATTTTCTTTTACAAGGATAAATAAATAATAAATGAGGGATAGAGTTGTATGTATTCGGGTGATTTGTATCTAATAATAGCACTATAGTCAACGAAATAAAAATTCAATTTTCTATATTTTCCGTTATCAAAATCAACAAAAACTTAAACTTAATAAGTGATCATCTATACACATTTATTTATAAATAAAATTAAAGTGTATCTCTAATTTGTGTAGGGGATTCCATTCCCATTAGAAAAAATTAAAGTCAAATAAAGTCGACAAAAATATCAAATATAGTCTAAAAAAAGCCCCGCCGCTCACGGAATTAACAATAAACAATCGTAAAAGTAAATAAACTTTTGTACTTTTTAGTCAGTGTCGAGTTTAACCCCTTTGACGGATAAAAAGTGCAGTTGTAGTTTCGGAGATTAGCCCGGACAATCATTTTAACACTATATTTTTATTTATATGTATGTTTAGTTGATACTAATTTGCTCAATTATAGCTATAGCTCTTGTTTTTTAGGATATTTAAAAAACCGACATACAATTGTTTAGCATCATGAAAATTAAAAATCAATCAACCATAATAATTATAATTAATAAACTGACTGAAAATAAACGTATTATTATAATGGATATTATGTAAAAGGTGTTAATAAAAAAAACTTTGTTTATTAAAAGTTAGTAATTGCTTTTTTAATGTTTGCTATATAAAATACTAATAAAGAGTGTTTTTAAATAATACACAATTTTCTACTCCTACCTTTAAAACGCCCTTTATCGTACATGTTTCCATTACACTAAGTGACCTTTTAAATACACTTTGACTAGCTGTGACTTTATGGTGTTTTGGTCACGGGCTGAAGTTAGCTTTAAATAATATTAATTATTTATTTACCTCAATACAAAAATACAAAATTATTAAATGGTTTTTGAAGTAGGTTGACTATTTATGGAAAGCTTATATGAACGTTTGCACTGACTTAATTTTAATTTCGCCAGCAGTAAACTAGTATTTGCCGATAAGCAATAAAAATTTCGGGTGGAACAACCCATAATACATCCTCGTCACTTTCACTGTGAAAAACTGCTTTAATATCGAATTTAAACGGTTGTTAGTCCATTTTTAAGAAAAAAATTTGTATTTTTTAGAAAAATTTTACAAACTTACACTGTTATTTTAAAAGCCGGTAAAATAAATTCCTATCAATTTGTTTACTTTATTTTTGTATAGTTGTTGTTCTAGATACTAATTTTACTTCAATTTCTCAAACAATATAATATATTATTATGTACTATTAAGTGTCTAAAATAATAAAGTTTATGTTCAGTTGAAACTACGTGTTATCTAACTCATTTTACATAAAATATTTAAAATCATCCCAAAAAACTTACATTTCCATAAAAGGGTTCGTTATCTCGTTTAACTCGGCTTAATAATACTTACACCGAAAATAATCTCGAACATGAATGTCTCCACTACTACACCTAAGTGTAATAACATCATGTTAATATTTTAGCGAGCACTTAATTAAAGTGATCGCCCACAATATCGCTAATCTACTTATTACGGAGACAAGTAGATTCGCAGGGGTGCGAAAACACGAACATAATATGTAATATTATTAGTAATGGGTGGAAATATAGGCGCGACCCATAGGATGTTGACCCCGCGACACACCGTAAAATGTCCTGATCATAAATGTATGTACGTTTGATACCGCAACGTCATCAGCCATGCATTACCCACCATTGTCGAGCGATTACTTAAAAACAGAATTACGCGTTACGTAAATGGCAAAAAATTGAAATTTTAAAAATAAAAGACTAATAACATATTAAATTATTAAATGTATTAACTTACCAAAACTTCACAAGAACCATGAATGAAGTTTTCACTTTTAACCAGGTGTATCCTTGATGTTTATAACCATTAAATTATAATGAAACATAAAAGGGTTAGTCCACGTTTCTTAGAAATTGCTTTTTGTAAAGAAATTCCTGTCTTTACGAAATCTGACAAGTTAGGTAGGTTTACGCACTTAAAATTCATTTGCAATGTTTAACTTCGACCGACCAAGTTGAAAAAATAGTTTTTTGGAACAAATTTTAGTGGGAAATTGTGTAATTTTAATACACCGATCATAAAATTTATACTATATACACAGTAAAAAATTATATGTATATTTAACATATTTCCCAGGAAGTCCACTCAAATTTTTTATTTTTTTTATTTTTATTACTTCTGTTAATTTTTAACACAACAGAATGTGTAAAATAAAATTAATATATGTTATTTTTTTTACATAACTGCAAAGTTAATTTAACAAATCGTGTTGTGTCAATTTTATTTTTTTAAATGGTTATTTTTACCTAAACTAATAATTAATATGATTTAAAATCTGTATAACTTTAACATAATTAAATATGTTAAATTTATTTATATTTTATTTATTTTACACAAAAAAGTGTTACTTTAATATAACTTTAAATTGATTTTACACAAATAGTAAGTCTTTATTTAATTATTTGAATTTGTTATTTTAACAATATTTTTTAATTAATCTTAACATTATTAATTGTTAATTTTTATTTATTTTAATAAAATATTTAAAACAGTATAAAAATATTGGTGTTTGGACAAAAAAAACATGTAAGTAGGTAATAATAATATTTTATTATACTACAACATAATTTTAAAAAAAGGCCAGCATTGAAGCATTGCAATTCACTAAAATTGTACAGTCCAGTCCTTTTTTTGTATTCCAAAATAAAATACAAATCCATGCCATAGGGTAAACGGTCTTCAAACATTTCTGGGGATACAAAAGTTATGTAATTAAAAAAACATTATTCTAGCTAACTTACCTATAAATTTTGTTAAACACAAATAAACGCTATATAAAAGCACACTTAACCTTACAATTAGGAACCTCTAATCGAATTAACTACATATCATCAACCGAATAAACGCGGTTAGAAGACAAAGGGCCTTGCAGGGTACCGATTTTAATCGAAAGAATGCGAAAATTAGCGAATTAGAAGAATAACATTTATATTTAAGTTGAATTGAATAAAAAAAATACTCAATTGTTTTAATTTGATTAAAAATTTTCTGTACTCAAATATTTAAAAAATATTTTTGAGTTAGATTAACACTTGTTTAGGAGTTATTTAAACTAATGTGTTATATTAAAATTAACATAATTTTCTCGTAACATTGACTATATTATTATACTTCAATGTACAAACAAATTATTATTTAACATTCTTATTTGTGTAGGACATTTTAACAAATTAATGTTTGTTAAATTTTGTATCAAGTAACATATATCAATTATGTTATAAACACTAGGAAGTTTATGTAAATTTTTACATATTTTATTTAACACGCATTTTTAACACAAATTTTATAAATTTTTAACAGTGTAGTCGTATTCAGCGAAGTGGCTCACATTTATTTGTCACAAAATTGTCTTGATTAAAGTTTCGCATGTAAACAAAATTCAATATTAATTAAACAAAAACACCTAGTTAACCTTGTTTTTTTTCTAATATCTAATCTTCCCGATAATTATTATGATTAATTCAAAAAGTTCGTAATAGTTGTGCGACTGCTTGAAAATTTTAATTTTACAAGTTGCAAACTCGCGAATTAGTTTATCGATGTTAATTTGAGTTTGAACATTTTCTTTAAGGTCGAACCCGTTATCTCGTGTAATCATCCAAAGTTAATTACCCAGCTGCGTTTTTTTAGGAAACAACCGCTGCCGATGTTTATTTAATTTTTTTTAATATTATCTTTCTAAAAGATTGCAAGATTACATTTTTTTAGCTAATTTAAAAACAAATGGTTATTTACATTTTTAAAATTGTATACAAGACATGGGTCCTATAATACACTGACACTAATCTTTATGAAATTTTGTATAAAAATACTTCAACTTATATCTCAGTTTACGTGTTCGAGGGTTTTTCGAGAAAATATTTTTAAAGCCCTTTTATTTAATAATAAAAAAACTTTTGAAAAATAACTTTTAGGGAAATTTTTTTTAAGTAAATAAAAAATATACTGTTAAAGACCGTATTTTTGTTAGTATACCCTAAAAAAATTTGTACAAATCAAACGAACAGTAACGAAGATACAGTCCTTCAAAGTCGTTAAAAATGATCCCTTTTTGATTATTTTGCTGAAAAGTGGTCATTTTTGACGACTTTAAAGCGCTGTATTTTTGTTACTGTTCGTTTAATTTGTGCAACATTTTTAGGGTATACTTACAAAAATACGGAATTTTAACAGCATATTTTTAATTTACTTAAAAATTCCCCAAAAGTTTTTTTTTGAGCGTTTTTTTGTTATTAAATAAAAGGGCTTTAAGGATATTTTCTTGAAAAACCCTTGAACACGTAGAAAGAATTTTAATCCAAAATTTTATAAAGAAGTTTAGAGTTAGGATTTTTTTACTTATTAGGCTTTAATTTTTACGCGCAGTACAGGCATACTTTATTTAAAAAGCCTTTGCCTATAGGCCCCATTCTTGCCGAACCAAAACAAATATTATGTTTCATATACATATACCATAGTATACGTAACCCTAAACAAACCAATTGATTAAATAATTAATCCGTAATCAACAAGCCTAATATATCCAACAATAAAAAAGTATCCCCCCACAAATAACTAACAAAGCGAAAACAGTTAAAGTTAATAATTTGACACAATTTGTTTCAAAACTCGTAAAACATATTTTTTATTCAGTTATATGAAAGTTTTATTTTACAGAAAGGCTTACTAAAATACCTACCTAAATTTTCATAGTCGGTTTTATTCGCAACACAAACAAATTTAAATAAACACTAACCAAAACATTTAAAACTTATTTTGTTTTTTGAATATTATGTTTGTGCTAATTTTGTGTGCTTTTAATTGCAGATGGTGGTGTATTACGTTACCAGAGAAGTGATGTGTAAGTACTTTATTACTATAAACCACATAGTTATTGGACACTTAAGGAATATTATTTATTTAAAATTTATATATGCCGTTGTTTTAAAGATTTAAGTATTTTTCTTATAAATATATAAATAGGATATTTTCTTTGTTTAAACTTTATTTATGTTTACTAATAAGAATATTTGAATATTTAATAATAGTTTTATAAAAACACGCAAAAAAGTAATTGGACATTTTATATAGTAATTGGACACATGGACCATAGTTATTGGACATACGATTTTTATATAAACATAACAACTTTACATCAAATAACATAAATTGTTAAATATTTTTTTTTAAATATTTTTTTGGGTGATTTGTTAAGTATTTTTCGAATTTATTAATTTTGTTGCCATTAGTTTTTTATATTCTCTATCATGCACTGTATTTAAATCACTGTTATTCTGCAAGATGTCCTGTGACGAAGAAATCACTACCTATATTACTCTCTAAAAATAAATTAGTCAAAAAATTCATAGTGAAAAAGCAGCCACTAATAATTCTCGTTAAGAGCAATTTGTATCCAGGACATTTAGCAGTCAATTCCTATCAAATATTATTCGCTGAATCCGAAAATGTCGTCAAAAGTTATAAAAGTAGAACAGTTTTTGAAATAAAACCAATTTTACATATAATATGGAATTGACTTTATCTCAAAAACTGCTTAACTTTTATAGTTTTTGACGGTCTTTTTGGATTCAGGGGACAATTTTAAATAAGAATTGGCTGGTAAATGTCCGGGATACAAATAGAGTATGATATTGATATAATAGAATAATAATAGAAATCTACCAACCAGTAATTGGACACTGGCCATTTTACTGTTTGTTTTCAGAATTAAAATTAAAAAGCATTAAAGTGAGAATGTTTAAACCATGAGGAACACATTTATTCAACACACTGATCTGTACACTTTTTAGAAATATTTTTTATTGTAATTTAAACACAGCCCTTCTCTTAACAAAAAAACAAAAATCTTACCACCAAAGTAACGTGCGAACGTTTTTGTCCTAGGACCCAAAATAAAGTAGTTCTATATTATTACCGACTGAAATATTTATAATTGTATACAGCGTCATTTAGTGACTTTAAGGTAACTATTTATAGAACTCTTGTTTTTACAGTAATAATATTAATTGTCCAATATCTATAAAGTGTCCGATAACTGTCTACTTTAAACTAAAACAAAATATAAAAATATTTGATTATAAAAACCTAAAATCTGACATTTTAAATTTAATTTAAAAATGATTGAAAATTTAAATTGCAGTACAAAATAAACACGGTTATATTTTTCTGTTCAGTGCAAATGTGGATTCTAAATGTATCTATGTGAAGGGTATATCCTGTATGATATAGGATATTAAATTTTCTTTTTATTTCAATTCATAATATAGTTTGTGAGATTTATTTTGCTAACACGTGCCTTAACTACGAAATTTCAACCTATCTGCGGAATTATGCAAATGTATTCTAGTTTCTCTCATGCGTAGGTAATAGACAATAAGTGATGGTTTAATTGAATCCGGTGAGGATTTCCATTTGAATTTAAAATCTTCGATCAACAACGTTTTTAAACAAGTTTTGAGGTTATATTACATTCCATTACAACCCATTTTAAATTCAAATTTCTAAAAATTTGACGGGATCAAAAACCTTCGACGCTAGAATGTTGGTTAAATTTTACCTGTGTCATAACTTTATCGAGTTTTAAGCTAGTTAATTGATGTTAGGACTTTTTAAGGTTATAAAATAACATGTGGGCTTTAATAAGTAGGTAATAAATTTGGCATGTAATATGTGCTTTATAAAAGCAGCAAAGCACTATTTAAATTGTGTTACAAAAGGTTTCGTGAACGAGAAAATTTCACATAAATTATTAACCATCCACTTTATTTCGTTTAACGCAAAGTGATACATTAAGATGTTTTAGAACCTACAAAAACCGGGTAAATCCCTACAACACGTAAATTATAGCACTTAAAAATATTATAAATTAAATTAACAACATTTTAAAATGTGCAATTAGTGCCCTAATTGTTAGTAATGTAACGCGCGCGCCATCTGGTGGACTTTAAAAGCATTGCGTGAATTTAAGAATTGTCAACAATACATTTAAAGCATACGAACTGTACATCATTATTAAATAAATAGGTAGTTTTTTCACAACAGAGAGGAAGGCAGAAGTCTACTCGACAAATTTTGTTCAATTGCACAGCTAAATCGCGCACGTTATTTGTGTTTTACGTTGCAAGGAAAACACTAAAAAACTGGTTTAGTACTCGATTTCGATTGATTACACTATGTAACAAAATTTGATTTTTGTTTTGTTTATTGGATTTTTTTGTTAAATTATCAATATTTGTCTACCAAAAAACTATTCTAAATTAATTTAAAAAATGTAGTGATAAGTTTTTATTTTCTTAAGGGGTATTTATATATTATAATCAAAGTTTGATTATCAAACCCAGTTTTATCAAAAACAAAAAAAAAATATTGACAAGAAATGGCAAAAAATTCAACTCAACTTTAACAAAACATACAATCTAGAAAAATATTTTTTTAACATAGATTTTAAATCTTGGCTCAAAAATGAATTTTAATACGACTTTTTCTTCTATATGATGCATTTTCTTCCCGAAGTAGATTCCAAACATAGTCACCCATCATTGTCGCATCCCACCTTCCTTGTTATCACTTTTCCATTGCCCGAATATCTTGATGGAATCTTTCTTCATGTCTTCGCTGACATCTTCCAGATTTTCACGGAAAAAGTCAAGATGCGAATGCAAATAGTGTAGGTACTTTCAACGACATGCCGCATCCCATTTCTTTTAAACTTCCTAAAAACTTTGACAAGGTCAGTATAATTTTCTCTTTCGTGGTTACCAAGGAAACCTTTCATTTAAAACCTTACGTTGACTTTTGAGTTTTAAAAATATGTATTATAATCCAATTTTTGTTAAAAAAAATATTCATTTTTTTTTACATGTTGTCCACAAAGACAGTTTAATGGCCAAAATCTTACGTGAGGGATAGTGGGGGGTCTACCACATCTCACCAAATCTCACCAAGGGGGAGGGAGGGGTCTAAATAATCAGAAAAATGCCTCATGTAATTAAATGATGTCCCCTAATGACACTCAAAGCCATCAACACGATCTGACGGCTGTCGTTGAAAATTTGACAGTTTGAAAAAACAAATGTATGTTACGTAATCGGAGGCATGGCCTACTACGATTTGTGTAATAAAATCCAGATAAACAAATATCATGTTACATAGTGTTATTCTTTATATCATTGATTAAGAAACTCAACGCTTAAATGCTTTTTTATCTAAGGGATCATGGTGAATTATTGTGTTTTTAATTGTAAATAAAATTCAAGAACTAAATCGTTGCATTTTCATGTTTTGGAAAAGGATCCAATTCGGTACATTTGTTGGTGCAGAATTAACTAATGATTACTTTATCCAATATAATTTATATTTAAGTTTGGAGATTTTTAAGAAATTAGTAAACAATAATTTTTGCACAAACAACCATTTTTTATATTTGAGTTCTCTAAAAAACGCCGACAACTGCATTTTAAACAACAAAATATACCCACGAATTTATGGCAACATAATATTATATACAAGGTGTCCCTAAACTTGGTGGTATAAATTTAGGAGTAGATTAAGCAAGTCAAAATAAGACGAAAATCCGAGCGAAAATCTAAATAAATTCCTACATAATTACGTATGTTTCCAAGATACAGGGTGATAAAGTGTTACTTTTCATATCCGTTTTTTTAATTTAACCTCTACTGTGATAGTATTGGAAAGGTGATATTTTGCAAACAATCACTTACTACCAAAACACATATTCACACATAATTATAATTGTTTTAGTGAACACAGTGTCGTAGAAACGGGGGTTGATTTAAGCTTATTGTCCCATACAAACTTTGATGCAATTTTTCGATTACTCAGTTCGGCTACTATAAAAAGGTGTACCTCTCAAACTTCGATAAAATAAACCGTTTTCGAGATATTTGAGATTACAATAATTGTTATATCGCATTAAAGGACTAAATATGAAAACAAATTTTTTAATTGAAAAAACTACAATTTTTTTAATGTGACGGTTAGGGCAAAAAGTCCCGAGGCTCATGGAATGCCCTTTTTAGTTTTTTTATTTAAAAAATAAAAAAATGTATCATACCTACACCTTTTTAAAAAAAACTTTTTTGTTTTGATTTATATATATATATATATATAAGTGTACAGTCTCAGGTTAACACAATTAAATTGATTTTACATAAAAAATAATATAAACATGGCATAAGATTTTTTTTTTTGTATTTTATTTGAAAATATTTGAAATTTTGTATTAGTGTTATTTTTGATCGCTGATATCTTTGAAACGGTTGATCTGAAGAACTTTGACCTTCAGATGTTTTTTGTAGAGCGTAAAAATTCCCGTGTTATTGAAATGGAAAAACAACTAATGAATTGAAGCAAACCTTAATATTAATATTAAGGGCTCAAATTGGCGCCAACATTTTTGTACTATTAATTTTTCAACACCATTGGAAAAAAAAATTATTGTTTGTTTTTTTGAAACACCCTAATATATATATATATATATATATATATTTTAGTATATTATAGTAGGGTGTCCTTTATTTTCCAAGTTGTTTTTTTTAATTGGAAATGACAAGAAAATATTTAAAACTGGCTAATTAATAGACATTCAACAATATAGAATACACATATTATTGTAGGAAATTTTACTCTTTAAAATTTAAACCATCTATTTAAATTATATCGAAGGTTGTTAAGTTAACACTATATAGTACAAAATTTATTTTTTCAAGCATTTGGCACCACTTGCCGAATATCGGAATATTACATTTTTGAAAACTTTTTTCTGCTGAAACTTAACATTAATCCCAAATTAATTTCATGATCTCTAAGCATTTGACGCTAAATTAAATTAAATTTTAAAACTTCGTTAAACGCTCTTAAAAATTTTGAAACTTTGCAGACATATTCAACACTTAATTAATTACTTCATAAAGAATTAAAAGTTCAATAATTAAATTTGGTTTTATCTAATTTTCGTTTTTTACTATTATTATTATATTAAATCTAATAAAAACATATTAAAAAATGACTAAACAAATAAAATATTTAATTTTAATAACATTATTATAATAAGTTGGGAAAATTACTTTAGACAAAAGAAATTTTGAGGGGATTATGCCTAAAAATTAATGAAAAGCAAATTTAAGAAGCCACTAAAAAAATGTTTAATTACTTTTACATTAATTTTTAATTTGTTAAACAAATAAATTGTGTTCTCAAAAGTTTCATGTTACTGCAAGTTCCTTGGATATCGGATAGCCGTATTAAAATTATCAATAACTCACGCTTGCTAGCTTTATACTAATAATATTAAATTTCATCGCGCTTAATCAATGGCAAGATAGATTGATATTACATTTGCAACTGATGTCTTAGTTTTGATGTTTCGTCCCATATTAACCCAAAACTACATTGTTTTACTTTTGGTTGGTATGGAATCCACAATATAAACTTTATGGGTATGTGTATTGTGCAATTATAGCATAAATCCCAGCTGACAAAAACTGGTCCAGAAACGGTCACATAAATCAATGTAGGGTAAACTTGATAATGATGGCCTCCCTTTAATTTGTTTGGGCTTTGATAGATAAGAATTTAAAGGACATGGGTTTACCGTTTTATTATTGAAATTCTTACGCAAACTTGTCCATTTTCACTGTATTAGTCCTAATAAACTTCAGTTCAAATTAAATGAACTTTTACTTTCAAAATTATTAATGGGAAGGATTAATGTACAATGTATAATCCCCTAGAGTGCGTATTTATTAATACTGTTGGATACAGTGCTTATTCATTTGTATGGATTAATTTTAGTCTAGACAAAAGGGAATAAAAAGTTTTTTACTTTTGTGCATTTACACTACACTTAACGCATTTAATTACTGCTAAATGTAACTAACATTTTATTATTACTTTAACTTTCCGAAGTTTTTATATAAATTTTAACCCAAAATAAGAAACATGTTTTAACACCACGTAAGGTTTTTTTAGAAAAAATACCTTGTGACGCAATATAAACACAAATAAAAAAAGTAGGTACAGTTAATTTTTTTTATTTAAAAATGGTACTTTTGCTAAAGAATTTAATTAAATACTTTGACACTGTCAAATTGACAATAATATTTATTATTGTTAATTTTCTTGTCAATTATAAATAAAAAGATAATTATGCCAAAAATAATAGCAACGAATTCAAATGTAAAAGCCCTTTTGAGGGCAAAACTTAATTTTGATAAATGTATGCCAAATGCCACAATGGAAGAAAAAGTACATCGCCTTATGGACATTTTTGGAGTAAAAAAGTAACGAATTTGGTTTTATAAATATTACATCACACATTATTTTCACATTATCCACCATTGGACAACATTCACGTTCACAAAAAATTTTAATTTATTTTATATAAATTCTTTTCAAAGCGAAGATTATTATCCGCTAGGAATACTTTCTCTTCTGGGCCGTAAAATAACAAACTACTTTTTTTATATGATTTTACTCATCCAAGCACCACCAAAGCCAAATTAATTGCATTTTTAACTACGAATTTCGACACCTCAACTTGACAACTGCACAATGTAACCTACAATAATTTATACATAACCACAATTAGATTTATAACTAGCTTGGTTTGTTTTAATTAATGCGACCAACTTGACAACTGTATTACCAACCAAAACCCTAAATTTGCAACGTTGCCGCAGTCCAGATTAAAAAAAAGAACTTTAGTTTCGTAAATATTTTTACAAAAATGGCGAATGCGCCGGGACTAAAATGAAAAAATACATTTATTAGAGGTTGCCTAAAACTCAACCTTTAAAATTAAATTTACTTGAATAATTATTTTTTCCATGCTAAAAGAACCTTAAATAGTTATTTAAGCCTTGTAAATGAATCTTTACGAGCGAGCTGGAATCCAGTGAGCCTAGTAAAGATTAATTGCAAAGCGTGACACGTACAAAGTTTTATTTGTACCTTTAGATAACGATTTTTAAATTTAAAATTTTAAATAAAATGTGAAATTGCTTTTCTTCAAGCCTGTAAAACTTTACATGTCTTTTATACAAGCCCGTAAAATTTTACAGGTCTGTTCCCATAATGTATCGTTTCCAATAAAATTAACCTATAAAATATCATTTACTAAGAAGGCGGAAATAAATAATTTTGTTTAATTACAAATTTTGTTGCTTAATGAACTTTATATATTTATTTTGACTTTCACGAAAATGTTTACCGCTCGACAGTAAAGTGCAAGGTCTGGTATACTTCCTTAGATAATCCTTATATTAATTAAACATCAAAATTGTCAGAACAGTGTGCTTCAAGTGGTCTACGAATGACACTTAATATTTCAAGAGATACAAAGTTGGTCACAGGAAAACCTAAAG
Source organism: Brassicogethes aeneus (assembly GCA_921294245.1). Taxonomy (NCBI): domain Eukaryota; kingdom Metazoa; phylum Arthropoda; class Insecta; order Coleoptera; family Nitidulidae; genus Brassicogethes; species Brassicogethes aeneus. The sequence goes on from OV121135.1 coordinate 52,687,381, forward strand.
TTGTACTGCACGCTAAAGAAGGATCGCTAGTAGCGCCACCACTCGGCTGTTATCATCGTAACAAAAGTACAACTTTTAATAATCAGCTGTCAAACGCTTATGTTACAAACGAGTGTTTTTGAGAATAAAGCCGTAAAATGTTAAAAAATATCGAAAAAAATACGTGGCATGATTTGTTGTGTTGTTGGGTGTATTTCTAGAGGAAATCCTGGGTTGAGTTTTTACCGGTTTTCCAATAAACAGTGTTAATCTGAATGAAGTAATAAATTGCACACAGTCTCTATAAATATAAATTGTACATATTAGATATAATAAATACACATTTTAGTAGTGATTACACAGAGAAAAGTAATCTCTTGATTTAAGAAAATGCATTTATTTGAAACAGTTTTTCTTGTATGAAGTAAAATTGTCTTATTCGTAGTAACTTCTTGTTTACAATAAGAAAATACTATTATTTGGTTGTAAATCATGAGTTTCTTGAAAACAACTTATTGTTGTGATTTATTGTAAAGAAATATTTATTTAGAGCAATTAATTAAATTGTTTGGATATAGGTTGTATGGATTTAGTTTTATCAAATGTTAATACAAACATATAATATCTTATTTTAACAAAATAATAGAATTGATACAATGTATGTCATATAATTAACGTAAACACGTGATTTGTTTGTTTCAAAATTACATTTACTTGAAGCAAATACATATTTATTTGCTTTTATGTCCACGTGACTCGCGGAGCCAATTAGAGCATTTGACTCCAAAGACAAAGACGCTTGTCCGGCTGCCGGCAGCACTTGCAAACAAACTTGCAGAGCGTCCTTGGCAAAGCGTTAAGACTCTTAACTTAAGAGAAGGAGGTGTTTAATCAACGGTTATAGTTTTGTGCTTATGATTAATAGTATGGAAGAATTCTTTAAAGAAAATAATTTAACCCATTTGCTTTTTAGTTTTGTTGGTAAGTAAAAGTGATTTAGTTAATTAAAATTGTGTGTACCTAGGTAGTTTGGAAACTACAAAGTTATATGATAATATGGATACCTATTTTATTTTGGATCATGCATGTCTCAGACTTGACTTGTTACTTTTAAATATAATTGCACATTTTACTTACAGGCCATAAACTAAAAATAAACCGTTTCTTTTTGTATTTGACAAGTGCAAGTAATTTTGGTTGGCAAACTATATGTATTTGTTTTTAAACTATATATAGTTATAGGTACCTACCTAGGTAGGTGTTTTCAACAAAGATACCTATCTGATAATAATAAATTAAGTTTTTGAAAATGTTCAAATGTCCCATAAATATATTTCCTGAATTAATGCGAACACGTTTAAGGTTCTGCTGAAAAATTGCTTGTTTTGACTTATCCTCTTATGACTTTTACCCACAGACTTGGTGTATTTTATTAATGCCGTGCACTAATATTTACACTGAACTTCAGTGACTGAAGTATTTTTTGTTCCTATTTTTGTCCGCTCATACATTTTATGTTTTGTTTATTGTTAATTTTATATTTTGTGTTTTTAATGTTTATTGTAAATAGGTACGTATTTACAATAGTACAATGTACAAGTGTACACTTGTTTTGTTCAAATAAAAAATATTGGAATAAACGTTTTTTTAATTTAATTTTCCCGACCAAATATCAAGTAATTAACAACATTAAAATAAATAAATCATAGTATTAAAACAAGCAAACATTTGTTTGGTTCAATCACTATATATAAATAATCCTGAAATCCTGAAATTATAATATTAAAAGGTACTAATTATTTGTCTGAAATAAATTGTTTTCTTCATGTAAGTAAATATTTTGTTTCTTTAAGTAAGATTCTACTAAACCTGAGATAAAAAGTCAACTAAATATTTACTTGTATTAAACAAACCATCAGTTTAAAAAGTCAAATAAACCCAAGTTTTCCACTAAATAAATATCTTCTTGTATCATATCGAAACAAATAATTTATTTGAGTCAAGACAGATATAGTAAAATCAAGAGATTACTTTTCTCTGTGTAACGTGAAAAGTGTAAACATTTCAATTCAGTAAAAATCGTCAAACAAATAAGTCGTCTAAATTTAAACAGCATTTGACATTATTAAAAGCGTTGATTAAGAAAGTCTCCACTAAAAAATACCATTATATTATGTATTATATATAATATTATGTTGTCATGAATTCGGAGGTATATTTTGTTGTTTAAAATGCAGTTGTCGGCGTTTTTTAGAGAACTCAAATATAAAAATGGTAGATTTTAGGGTTATGTTTGTTCAAAAATTATTTTTCTAAATTCTTAAAAATATCCAAACTTAAATATAAATCATATTAGGTAAAGTTATCCAAAAGGTAATTCTTCACCAACAAATGTACACTGAAAGAAATTTGTTGCTAAAAGTAAATACAAATTTATACTAAAAATTTTATACTAGTGCTTTACACATTTATACTACTGTTTATTATGAATGTATGGTAAATTTTGTAATACATTTATTGTAAAGAAGATATGTTAGATCTAAATAAAAATAAACTTACCCTTACTATAAAATGTAAACTATAAGTGAATTACAGCAAAAAAATATTGCTAGAAACACCATTTATATTGCTAGGGCAGCAATAGGCTGCTAACCAAACGAATATATTTGTTTTAGCAATGTATGTGGTAGTCTATATATGAAACATAAAATATATTTGCCCTAATTATTTTTTTATTTAACTTTAGTATATATTTCTTTCAGTGTACTTACCGAATTGGATCCTTTGGCAAAACATGAAAATGCAACGATTTAGTTGTTGAATTTTATTTACAATTAAAAAGAAAATAATTAAGCATGATCCCTTAGATAAAATACACATACTAACGTATTTATTTAAGCATTTAAGCGTTGTTTCTTAATTAATATATAATATAAGAAATATTCATCAAAATCGAGTACTAAAATAGTTTTTTAATTTTTTCCTTGCAACGTAAAACACAAATAACGTGCGCGATTCAGCTGTGCAATTGAACAAAATGTGTCTAGTAAGACTTCTGCCTTCCTCTCTTTTGTCAAAAAACTACATATATATTTAAAAATGATGTATAATCTGTGCTTTAAATGTATTGTTGACAATTCTTAAATTCACGAAATGCTATCGAAGTCCACCAAAGCGTATTTTGGTAATGTAATGAAGTAATAAAATCATATTTGTCAGAAAAATCATGTTGGTATTTTTGTTTTATTTTATATTTGTGTTAAAGTATTAAACATCTAATATTTTTTATCGCTATTGGCAACATTTATCTCTTGTTTATTTTGATCCATATGGGAAGCTTAGTCATGTTAAAGCAAATATTACTAAGCACCACAAATGGAGTTAAAGAATAATTTTGTTTTTTTTGTTTAAAGTAATTTACCTATAGCACTCTAAAGCAATTTAAATTTAGCACTGGTACTAAAATTAAATTACGTGATGGTTTTTAGAAAGGCATTTTTTGGCCAAAACCATTTTTTTTTCATTCTTATTTTATTCATTATATTTAATAATGTTGATATATTAAAAAAATAAATACTCCAGACCTTAACATTCTACATTTGAATTTTTATTTGAGCGTACCTTTAACTAAACAAAAGTCTCGACAAATTGTAATAATAATAACTTTATAATAATTGTGATGAGATTTGGAAAAGAGATAGTTTGACATTTGGGGACTGATATGTGCTACTTTTTTCAATTTGTTTTAATAGGTGGCGGGGCGGTGTTTTAAGGATTGGTTTAATGTTGAAATATATTTTCTTAGAACCACGCGAGCGAAGCAGCGGGGGTGCAGCTAATATTCTTACAAAATACCGATTGATAAAAAATTTACAAAGCATTTAAATCAAGAAGGCTTGTTTTTAAAACCCATGAAATGCTTAAAAATCAAACAAGGGAAAACTGTAAAAAAATTAAAAAAAAAACAGAAAATTTGATGTTAATCAAACTTTGACCTCGAATAACTCTAGAAGAAATCAATTTATCGAAAAATAATAAGAGACCTTTTTTGAAGAGCGTTACATTTTATATAAGAAACTGCAATGATCATTGCCATAAGTTACTTTGATACAAAGGTATAAAATTCCAAACATAAAATTATTTTTTCCCAAGTTAATTAAAAGGGAAACTTAAATAAAAACAGCGACCTCTTAGAGTTGAGCTGAGACGCCCATATTTGGTTAGGATTTTTTTTATATTAAATAGAACCATTTGAGGGGGTAAGAGAGAAAAAAAATAAATTTTATTTTTTGAAGCACCTTAATATATTTATTATAACAAACTATAAATTGACTTCTTGGTCACATTTTAATTAATTAATGAAAATATGCTTTAATTACTTAATTCAGTCCGTTAATTTTTTGATTTATTACTTTCTTTTATCCATTAACAAATTAATGTACGTTTATTTCCAACAACACATTTATGTGATTAAATTTTTAATTTCAATAAATATTTTCCCACATTGTGCTATTTTCATTATTTATTATTTTTGCATTTCTAGCAATTTCACTTACCGAATTCTGAATGAATCACATTTTTTGTTTTTACTACGTAAAATTAAAATATTACCGTTCGTATTATTTAAATTAAATTTGTGCTGGCTGTAACAAAACCAATCAGATAAACATGCAATTTGCAGTGGAACATTCAAAATTAAATTAAAAACCGTTTAAAACAATTGGGTATGCACCTAAATCAAAGAATAATTCTTGTTTAACCTTACAATACGTTAGAGAGCAAAACTATAACTCAAACGATCTACGATAAATTAAGCCAGATTTGCAGATGGATCATTATTATGAATATAGCCGTCATGAGAGCGGTTGTAATTAATTGCTTCCGGTCATTTGCTGGCTTAGTTCATATTTTTATAGTTGGACAAACAATTTGTCCCAACAAAAACTGTTAAAATTATTTTTTTAAGTTTAGTAGTTTATACATACACTGCTATAAAATAGTAGATTATGTCATAAGGAGTAGAAGTGACTCTTTTTGTGGTGAGTACAGAGATTGACGGCCGAAGCGTAGCTGAGGCAGGCAACTGTACGAAGCACAAAAAGAGCTTCTACTCCAAATAACATATACTATTTTTTTTTCAAGGGCGTAATATAAATATAATAAGCAAAATTTACATTAAATGTACAATTACACGCACTGCAGCTCTTCAATTAAATCATGTGGGATAAAATTTTGGCATTAGAAATTATTGATAAAAACTAAAAAAACTTATAACCCTTACTTACAATGCCGATAAATATCCTAAACTAAAAATAAACACAGCTCTGTCAAAATGCTGCGCTTGAATTAATTTTGACGTACTGACATTTGTTTGAAATTCCGACATTGGCGACTCGTCTATCATCATAATATTATACTAATAAAGTAGTTGTTCTTTATTTCGTTCAATTAAAATTTAATAAATAATCACTAAATATTCCGTGCGATTATAATTAATATAATTAATACATCGTGATTGCTTAGTATGAAATGCTAAATTAATTTTATTATTTGACGTCTATTGAGTCACCTATGGATTTACTTCTATCCCTAGGCTTTTTTGAGTTTTTTGTCTGCCGCTAATGAAAAAGACGCACTTCAACTATCTCTATACATGCATATAAGGTTGTATATCATGGCCGCTTGAAAAAAAATAAGATTTGTTAACATGAGTAGTTTGTTAATTTTATTTTGTAAGATTTTAACACAATTTTCTGTAGAAAACCAGGGTTTGTAATTACTTTAAAAAAGAAAAATATTTTACCGAAAGTTTTTTGAAGGTAATAGGCAATTTTGGAAAATGAAGATCAAAATATTTTTTTTGCTTAAATTGACTTTTGGTTGGATTTTTATAAATGTTTAGAGTTTTGTTTACTTACATTTAAGACAGGCAGTGCACTTTTAAATTTTTTTTACGTTTTTTTTAGAAAAATGTGTTTAACTAGCTTTATATATCTGCACTGTGTTACCAATTTGAAATCCAAAATTTAATTCAATAAAAAAAGTTGTTATAAAAATAATTTGAAATAAAATGTACTTAGTTCACAAACTTTTGACTCCAATTTTTTATTTTATTTTTTAATAAAAATTGTATGCTTTTTTTTTAAATATGTATGTTCGTTAAGTTACTTTTTAAAAGAAACCATTCCGATTCTTTGTTAAAAAAAACAATACCATTAATATTATCTTTTAGTCACTGTATTAGTGAATTAAACTCTAATTTATAAACACGTATTACCAAGTGATAGTGCATAAAAATCATTTTAAGTATTTTTTTTAACAAAAACTAAAAAAAGTAACGAAATAGACATTGGTATCACAACGGACAGGGGTACACAAAGGACTTAATCAGATAACGTAAAAAAGAAACTATATAGGGTGGTACGATTTTAGAGTAATGCATAAACAAAATCCCTTGTAGTGGTGCTCACTTGCAGAATAACAACTTAGTTTTCTAAATTGTAGACACCCTTTTTCTTTGACTATAAGCTGGTGAAGGTCCCTTTTAGTACTTTAATATTGCGTGGAATTTTTCCTTGGATGTAATCTATATCATGAGTTGTAATTACAAATAATTTTAAATTGGTTAATCATAAACTACTTTTAATAAAAGCGACGGTAAATATCCACTTTTTTGTAGAAAAATTCTATTGCGTTACCCTAAATTCCATTGAGTTACCCTAAGCTAACATAGTGGACTCGGTAACGCAGTGGACAAAGTTTTGTAAAACCATATTTAAAAAATAATAATAAGACATTATAGTCATTAATTATTCTCAATGAGCTTTAGTGCCCTAAAATAAACATAAATATGAAAAATAGTATTTTCTTACTACCTCGGCCGAGAATACGTTGTTTCGTCCCCGATTCCACGGCAGAAAGTTTACGTTTGATGCATTGGTCAAATTTACGTTTGATGCATTGGAATCGGGGACGAAACAACGTATTTTCACTACAAGGGCTACGAAGGCTTCGCTCGTGCCGCAAATGTCGGGGCAGGCATCAATATGTTTCGATATACACATTTAATTTTTTCCCGTATTTTCGGCCGGGTTGGGTTGGGTTGTATTTTCGGCCGAGGTAGTAAGAAAAATAGTATACACTACACGGGCAGAAAGTGTGAGAGCCCTGAACTGCGCGCCATGATGCCCTCGGCTTTGCCTCGGGCATCATGGCGCGCAGTGCAGGAATCTTACACTTTCTGCCCTTGCAGTGTAATATACTATTTTTCTTACCTTATTTTTATTATTTTTTTGAGTAACTTAGCGGACAAACAATTATTACATTCGCGTTACCCGCACCTGTTTTAACCGATATCTTCTTCCTGATTGAATACATAAATTCAGCTGGGTAATGTGTACGTCCGAACATCATTTGTTGATCACGTGAGTACCAAAAAAGTTGCCATATATATGTTTTTTTTAATATTCTATCGGTAACGCGACGGACGTAACGCAACGGAAAAAATGTCTGGGAAATGAGTCAAATTTAAAAAAAGTAGATTAAAATTAATTATTTTATATATAAATAAATTGTTTACTGTATTAACTAAGGATGTTATGGATTGCTATAAAGCAACACAAAGTTCTGGTTATTTAATATTTAAAAAAACATGTATGTAAGTTTTATAAAACGCTATTGGGACATGCGAAAATGTGTGTTTCACAAGTTTCAAAATAAAAAAAAATTATTCTGAATTAACTAAACAAAAATTTTCTGAAAGAGTTTCCTAAGGGCTTGTTAGGCTTTCACTTGGTTTTTAAATCAATAAGATCCGATAATTTTTAACAAAGTTATTGGAATTCAAACTTACGGACAGCGGAAGGCGGGTGTTTTTTGAAAACGACCCAAGCATTTTATTAATTTCAAAGGTTACAGATACTCATCAACAAGTTCAACTGACTTCAGCGTCTGCAACTTATGTTTCTGCTTACTTTATTCTAATACTGTTCAGAGTGTTTATAATATATTACCAGAAATCTGTTATTATTATTAATCGGATTTCTTATAACTATTTAGCGAAAATGAGAAGTGCGAAGTATCCGAAAAAAGATGCCATCACTGGTTTGCAAACTGAAATTAGGGCATACAGTGAAGTGGGTTAAAGTTACGAAATACATCAGTAAGTATTGTAGTAGTTCTGATAATTATATTTTACCCAATTTTTTTGTAATTGGGTAAGAAATTGATTAATAAAGTAACATTTCTTATCAAAATTATTTTCATTTAAGTTCGAATTTTCCAATAAATACTTTTGTTACTGGGTCTACAAAAAGGTTTGTAAAAATAGGGTCCTTTTTTTAAATTACAAGAATAATGGTTGAATTATTGATATAGGATTTTGTTATTAAATCTGTTATAATTACAAAATACTTATGTGGACCTGAATTAACATAAAATCTGGTTAATATATTTGGTAAAAATTAACAAATATTTTTTACTAAATAAAAACAGATAAATACACTTTTAAGTTCTAGCCAAATTTTTTATAATTTTTTTTCCAACATTTCTGGTGTAATATACAACATTTTACCTAAAAAGAAATCCCATTACATTTTTTTTGTTGATTTTGTTTTGATGGTTTAATGTATAATAATTATTATACATTAAACCATTAAAACAATTATAATCAAAACTACAGTTTACCAAATTTTTGTTTTAATTGAACAAAGGATATTGTTTAACACAATAATAATAAACCATTATTATTTAAATCATTATTATATAATTTGATAATTAATAATGTATCATTAATGTTCGGTGGTCGTTCCTATTTAAAACCAGCTAAATAATTAAAAGCAATGAATGAAAATTTATATTATGTTTAAATTCGATTATGTAACCAAATTTTAATTAAATTAATTAAATTTTAATTTTAATTTAGTCGACATTTCAAGTTGCACAAACAAAACTATTTTTATTAGTTTTAATTCCAAAACAAAAACAACTTTATAACTGCATAAAACCAAACTACTTTCGCCGTATATTTCTAATAGAATATTCATTTATATTATTTAATAAATACACTGGCAAAATTATTATGAATTATAATTATAACTTTAGCAAACTTTTGCGTACGTGATACCGCAAGATAGTCTAGTCTAGACCTCACTTCAGCCTACTCTCTTGTTTTTCTACTTTATAAAAGGAAACATCGCAGATTAAAAGTCGTTTCACGTCTGCCTTTCACTGTACTTTTAATGAAAATATTTTTATTGTTTTTTTACACGTACGGCTTCATATTTTTGTAATAATAAAAGTTTTTTAATATACTTTTCTATAAAAAAAGTTTCACTTAGATGAACTCTTCGAGGGAAAACAATTTGTCTCTTTCAAATAAAGCTAAGCTAAAGATTTAAAATGTGTTTTGTTTATCTTGTTGTATATATGCATGTTGGATTTTAAGAAAAAGTTACGGAGGTGGAAATTTCGTCCAGGAAATCCTGTTGGATTAAAGCGAGCTCCCGATTTTCTTCTTATAGTCGGGATAGCGGGAATTTTTATTACACACAACAGCTGGACGATATCAATACGACTTTACAGATTCAATCAAAGAGAGTATTCCGCTACGAAAATATTATTTCTAAATTTTACAATCAATCGAAAAAAATGCGCTTCCGTAGTTTATTATTATTCGATTTATATTTAGTTGCGAGGCGATGTAAAATTTTTAAATTTTCCGGGATTTTATTGGTGTGCAGAAATTTTTCAGATAAATTTGTTTTGCTCTCATAAATTCAATTTATTTCTGTTTATATTTTTTTTGTATTTTATTATTAAAGGAAAAAGGTTGCGAATTTAACAAATTTATTTTTTTTACAAATTTTTAAAATTTCAGTTATAAAATTAAGTAACAGAAAGATTTCGTATTAGTTTAAAAGTCCAATTATTAGAAACCTCCGTATAAAAATGAAGTTAAAATGTCATAATGTTCTGGCCAGGCCTGGTCTATAATAAACTAAAAAAAACTAAAGAAACTAAAGAAACTAAAGAAACTAAAGAAACTAAAGAAACTAAAGAAACTAAAGAAACTAAAGAAACTAAAGAAACTAAAGAAACTAAAGAAACTAAAGAAACTAAAGAAACTAAAGAAACTAAAGAAACTAAAGAAACTAAAGAAACTAAAGAAACTAAAGAAACTAAAGAAACTAAAGAAACTAAAGAAACTAAAGAAACTAAAGAAACTAAAGAAACTAAAGAAACTAAAGAAACTAAAGAAACTAAAGAAACTAAAGAAACTAAAGAAACTAAAGAAACTAAAGAAACTAAAGAAACTAAAGAAACTAAAGAAACTAAAGAAACTAAAGAAACTAAAGAAACTAAAGAAACTAAAGAAACTAAAGAAACTAAAGAAACTAAAGAAACTAAAGAAACTAAAGAAACTAAAGAAACTAAAGAAACTAAAGAAACTAAAGAAACTAAAGAAACTAAAGAAACTAAAGAAACTAAAGAAACTAAAGAAACTAAAGAAACTAAAGAAACTAAAGAAACTAAAGAAACTAAAGAAACTAAAGAAACTAAAGAAACTAAAGAAACTAAAGAAACTAAAGAAACTAAAGAAACTAAAGAAACTAAAGAAACTAAAGAAACTAAAGAAACTAAAGAAACTAAAGAAACTAAAGAAACTAAAGAAACTAAGAAACTAAAGAAACTAAAGAAACTAAAGAAACTAAAGAAACCAAATATAGCAAAGAAACTATAGAAACTAAAAAAAATATTTGATAACTTTAAAACCATTTAATAAAAATTTAAGTCAGCTATGTTTTCTTACTTACTGGTGTCCAAAATAGAGAACAAAATTTTTTTCAAAGGATCGTTTTAAATAAAGTGGACGAAATGAAGCGACAAAAAATGTTCATCATAAAAAGAAAAAAAGTCAAAACACAAGTGCCACTAATGTGCTTAAATAATATTCGGAAAAAGAAGGAGATATAAAGGAAATTATTATGTCCCGCATAAAAACTATTTCGTTTGGCAATTACCCTGCGGGATTTTCCTTAGCGAATTTATGTCACATCGGGTTCCTAAAATTTCCTTCGTTTTCTTTTCTTAGCTTTTTTGACGTGAAAATTTAGTTTTCGCTGAATGGTGTATGTGATTTTGGAATGTTCTGCCTTTTAGATTAACTATTTAACCTTTATTAACAGATAAAATATTAAAAAACACTATGTATAATTTACAAAAAAAAAAATTAAAATTATATTATTTTTTGTTTATTATACTGTTCTTTGCCTTTTATACATTTAAAGGATTTATTTTATATTCATAAAGCTGTCAACAAAAATAAACCCTCAAACGCGTTTTTTTTTTAAATAAAATTAAAACAACTTGCCTTCACGACCATAGGCAGACAACATAGAAAAAACGAATTTATATTCATACATGTACGAAATGACATATTATGAAAAATGACGTAGAAGAGAGGATAATGGAAAAATCAAGTGAGTAGGCGAGAAAATATAATTTTATTTTTTTGAGAAAAAGTAGATTATAATATTTTAGCACCCGGAATAATCAATTGAAAAGTAATTACAATTGCACAAAAACATACCAAACTAACTAATTCAAATGTCGTTTGATGAATATATCGAAATAAAGTACAAAATTACATTGTGAATTCCAATATTGTTGCTAAATTATTCAACTAAATGCTGTGATTTGATAATTAGCATTTCTATAAAGCGAAATTTGAAATGACAAGTTAACAATGACCTGCCCATTACCAATTTCGGATAGTTATATTAGATATAATTTTCGATAACACTGTTTCATATTCATGGTCGTATTATTACACGGAGAAGCGTAATGGTTGTTATATTAACCTATACCTACATTTTTATTAATATTATGGAAAATTTGTACACGTGTGGTAAATCCCCGACATACAGCCGCCTGACGCCTCTCTACCAATGGGATCACCCATTTTTATAACAGAAAAATGGATTACTGATGAATTTTCAAGAAAATTTATTGCTTACAAGTTGACAGCCAGCAAAACATTGCTTTGATCTAAAACTTTTACGTTTTAAGGAACCATTTTGCTTAAGCCAGCCATACGACTCAAATATAAAATTATATTTTAAAAGGCACCGATTTTGATAATTGTCATAGATTTTGGTTGCAAATAAATGTTTCTTTTTATTTACCTTTTGGTTTTATTCACTACCACCAATAGGTTTGACTCAAATAATAGGGTTAATTTACACTAGAAGTTTGCACTAAAAGAGTAAAAGTACCTTTCTAAAATTTGAACTTTTCCAAAATAGTGTTAATTTACACTGAACAAAAGTGGGATTTTACCCAGGAAGTGTAGAAGTACACGATTTTAGGTAAATTAACACTTTTTAATACAGTTTAAAATTACTTTATCCCCAGTGCTATAGTGTTAAATCATACTTGCTTACTTGGGGAAAATTACACTACAAATTAACTCTAATTGTAGTGTTATAAAACAACACTATTTAGTGTGGACCTGTGTGAACTCTAATTAGTGTTGCTTAGAGTTGATTTTTTTTAATGTGTAATAATAAATACAATCTGGTTATGGAGTTTTTAAAATAGGTACTAAATTTTCTAATCATTGCTTAAGCTAGAGAGCTAGAGCTTAATAATAAAACTGTGGCGTATCACAAAAAAATATAAAAAACTTCTAATGCATATTTTTTTTTTTTGGGAAAATATTTTTTTTTATATTTTTCCGTTACACCTTATGTCAAAAGGTATATAATATATTACATTATTTACCCTGTATATTTTAATTCCTTACGAAATTAGATGCAAAATATTCAACGTACCTATACGATTTTAATAAATTCTTTGACCTTTTTGTAAAACACCATTATGTACGTGCAATGCAAATTAGCCTATACTCAAGCAGCTTCTCACTATTCTATTTTCGTCGCCTATTTCAGGAATTCCGTTTTACTAGTTTTCACTTAAAAATGGAACACATTGTTTTCAGGGAGAGATTCTATCGGAATATTTGTTGTAAAGGGTGTTATTAAGTGTAATTGGAACAAGGGCGTCATAAACAACACATTAACTTTATTTTAAACCATTAAGAAAGTCGCAATAACAGTTAATTTTTCTCTAAACAATTATTCTATTTCTTTAATTATCATTTTTTTATTGTATAATAGGCCTATCTATGTTTTAAAACAAACTTTTGACCTCATTTTGTTTATATAGTTTTCGAAAAAAATTAAACAGTATTTTGTTATGAGAACAGATAATATAATAAATATATACTGTTCCAGACCGGGCCAGTCACTTTTTCAAACAGTTTCTGAAATATCTGTATTTTATAAATTTGAATGCAAGGGAAGTGACGAGTATACCAGGGTACTAATTAAATACATAATTTATTGGAAAATATAAGATTTATTGCAACTTTGAGCATGTTATACATTAAATATCTTAAAATCAAATAATATCACACATCAGTGGCGGCTGGTGGATTTTGGGTATACCGATATCTAAATTATTAGATATGGGACCCACACCAAATTTATCTGAATTTATAAGGACATTAAATAAACAAGTTCTGCGCAAGCAGAATTTAAATTGAAGTTTGCGAAAAAAAGATAACCGAAACATCGAACATGAAACTGACGACACGGTACTGATGAATGGCCAGTCATTAAATACATAATTTATTGGAAAATATAAGATTTATTGCAACTTTGAGCATGTTATACATTAAATATCTTAAAATCAAATAATACCACACATCAGTGGCGGCTGGTGGATTTTGGGTATACCGATATCTAAATTATTAGATATGGGACCCACACCAAATTTATATGAATTTATAAGGACATTAAATAAACAAGTTCTGCGCAAGCAGAATTTAAATTGAAGTTTGCGAAAAAAAGATAACCGAAACATCGAACATGAAACTGACGACACGGTAATGATGAATGGGTTACAAATTTGAGATTATAATTCGGAATTAAGTATTTTACTGATATTTTTTATTAGTGGATGCTACTTATCAACAAATCACATAAAGCCTTATATAAATTACAATGAAATTTTTACTGGAACTATATGTACATTCACCACAACTTCGCCGCTTGCATTGTTTTCAAGATGACTGTCGTGCAAAGGGCGGGCTCTGTAAATAATTTTGTTACCAACACTTGAGTTAAAATGAGGACTTGACGTTTAAACTTCAATATTTCGCAGGAATTTTGAATTTTAATATTGGACACAGAACTGACGGGTAAAAGTGAGTACAAATATTATCAATTTTTTAAAAATTGCTATTTTTCGAATCTATGATAAAATATGAAAAGTACCTTATTTAATGTTTTATAGTTTGTAGTGAAATTGAAAAATTTAAGATTAATTGAATATATTATAAAATAAAATCACTCAAATATTTGATTCAGGAGTTGTGACACGCCAAGGTACTGATGTTTTGAATATTTATTATGTTTTTCTACAAATAGACCAGTGCAGAAGCCTTTAAAAATGGTAAAAAGAGAAAAAAAATAACAGTAGGATGAAACCCATTTAAAAAGGAGAAGAATATAATAAAAATGAAAGGAAAAATAAATTACGGGCGATCTGACTTCGGGAAGTGGGAGGGGGGGGTTTTAAGGGTAAAAAATGGTTTATCTCGATTTCCGGCAAAACTACAAGTCCTATGGAAAAAAGTTAAATGGCAAAGTTGTAGGATCTACAACTTTTGTAATTCAATTTTTTAAAAAAATACTTTCTTATAAAAATTTTTTTTTTTTTTAAATTTGTACATGAAATTTTTAAATAAAACATGACAACATGAGATTGACTGGAAAAACTTAAGAGCTCATGAAAGAGCATTCGACTTGGCAACATTGCACAAAAATCTTAAATTCGCGTCGCTGTTTACCATCCCTGTGCATCAAAAATAACTACATGGTGCATAAGAATTATGTCATCCGAATACGACAACCCCAATATAACATAAAATCATGTTTTTAAAGGTAAAATTTGAAAATTTGGTTAATTTCTGATAAAATTAAAAATTTAGGTGAAATAGGTAAAATTACTCTAGTTTAGGTGGTAAAATTTTAAAATTAGGTCCATTTCTCCTGAAAATGAAAATTTAGGTAAAATAGGTAAAATAAAATCATTTTCTTCAAAACGGATTTTATTCCATTGCACCTAAAGTTATGATTAGCGTAGACAAATAGGTAATAACACTAAAATCCCATTTCTAATAATAACAATTTATTGTGTCAACATACAATATTTTATTGAATACTTTTTGGACAAACCGCATTAACAAAAGGAAGAAAACAGTTTGGATTTTATATTTTGTATTGGTATTTATTTTTAATAGAAAGCCATTAGTCTTTAGGCTTTCTTTCTTATAAAGGTTAATGGTAGATGTGGCAATATTCTTTTGACCAAAAAGCATTATTTTATTTGGCTTTCTGTACTATTTTATTGAAGACAATGGCCGTAGTCAAAGGATAATGTATTTCACAATTAATAGGACTCTGATATTTAGAATTTAGGTTATGAAATGTCGTTCAATGAACTCATGAATATTTATTAGTAATTACTTTACGGAAAAAGGTTGCTTATTGCTGGCTTTTTTATTTTCAGGTGTATATTATGAAAGTTTTCATATTTATTCAGTGTTTTGCTTGGAGGCAAACTTTTCAACATTGACTCTCTAAAAATCCTTTTGTGTTTTTAGTTTTATATATATGTAAAAGTATGTCTCTTTGTAGGTATATGTCATGTCAAGTATATTTGTATATTTCAACTGTTGTTTTTCTATGTATGATACGTTTAACAATATCCTTTGAATTATTTTGTTTGTTATAATACACTTTTATGAAAAATTATTTTGTTTAAAATCACTATGCTATGTTATAAATTTCTTTCTGTCATTGTATTTGAAAATAGTACCTCTATTGAATGACCCTTTATAAATAATAACTTACCTACTGTTTACCTTGCTTATTTATCGTGTTTTAAACGATACCTATAAATAAACAATAATAAATTTTACATAATTTATAGCCATTTAACAAACAGATAACTAAAATAGAATTTGCTGATAAGGATAACTTTATATTGCGTTCATATCGTACGTTTTGGAAATTGCCATGGCCTGCTAATACATAAAATGAATAAAATTTTACGCGATTATCATTGTCGGTATTCCAATTGGCTGGAGATCTATTTTAAGCGCCATTAGATCAAATTAGACGATATTAAGAATTGCAGGAAATGCGATTTGGGTAATTTTCCTCAGAATACGGACAAAACGGCATATTGATCCGTTGCAGCTTAGCATTTTATATCGCGGACTGCTAGATAATCCGCTTTAGACTACTGTACTCATACAGGGAACTAGATAACAACAAATTAACGGAAAATAGATCGAAGTGAGTGGCTTTTACA
The DNA here is from genome assembly GCA_921294245.1 of Brassicogethes aeneus. Taxonomy (NCBI): domain Eukaryota; kingdom Metazoa; phylum Arthropoda; class Insecta; order Coleoptera; family Nitidulidae; genus Brassicogethes; species Brassicogethes aeneus. The sequence goes on from OV121135.1 coordinate 52,703,803, forward strand.
AATTTAATAGATTTTAATTAATTAAAACATAAATTCCATTACAGTGAGAACATTTTAATTACGAAACAACAAACAGTAATTATTCTGCGAACAGAAATTTATTGTTAACAAGTTCAGTTAATTATACGGGCCACCAAAAAACTAATTTAATATTTGATTATGAAGAGGACAATTTATAAATTTAATTTGATTTGATTTTATTTTAATTTATACAACAAAACAAATTCATAAAAATATGTGTCACTTTTTTGCATATTTAAATGAATATAGCTATAGGCACATGTACACTTTTTGTGATGATAGTTTTGGGTATTATTAAATTTTAATGTTCGTGATTTAAAAACTTTTTTTCCAATTTTTTTTTATTTTCATAAAAATTATTTTTAAAATGCTTTCAATTAAATGTAAGAATTGCTTCCTGTAACTTGCCATTTGTAGTATAATAAAAAACAATACTGAAAAACTGAAAAACTTTTACCTTGAAATGAAATATTTAAAAAAAGTTTATAAACATTTTTTCCATAAACACATTTTAATTTTCTCAAAATCTCAATAAAAACTATAAAACTATCAAAACATTATTAAAAACTATACATTTTTTACTTTTAATAATATCACATATTGCTAAAATCACAATTTCAATCACCAAAAAAAGGGGGGTTCAATGCGCTAAAGAAGTATTGCTAGTAGCGCCACCACTCGGCTGTTATCATCGTAAAAAAGTATAACTTTTAATAATCAGCTGTCAAACGCTTATGTTACAAACAAGTGTTTTTGGGAATAAAGCCGGAAAATGTTAAAAAATATCGAAAAAAAACCGTGGATCGATTTATTGTGTTGTTGGGTATATTTCGAGAGGAAATACTGGATTGAGTTTTTACCGGTTTTCCAATAAACAGGGTTAATCTGAAAGAAGAAATAAATTGCATACAGTAAATATAAATTGTACCTATTAGATACAATAAATACACATTGATTAACCTGAAAAGTGAAACATTTTAATTTAGTAATAATTGTCAAACAAATAAGTTGTCTAAATTTAAACAGCATTTAGCATTATTAAAAGCGTTGATTAAGAATTCTTTAAAGTCTTCACTCAACAGTAAAATACCATTATATTATATATAATATTATGTTGCCATGAATTCGTACGTATATTTTGTTGTTTAAAATGCAGTTGTCGGCGTTTTTAGAGAACTCAAATATAAAAATGATTGATTTTAAGGTTATGTTTGTGCAAATACAAATGTACTTGCCGAATTGAATCCTTTGGCAAAACATGAAAATGCAATGATTTAGTTCTTGAATTTTATTTACAATTAAAAACACAATGATTCACCATGATCCCTTTGATAAAATACACACACTAACGTAACTAAAGGGTGATTCATTTAGACCTTTTTTTTTTAATTCTAAATTAAACGCATAAAATGGAATTGGATGGTGAAATCTTTATTATGACCTGAAAGAACAATCTTTGACATTTATTTTTTGAAAATAATTTTATTTAAATGCTGGCCGCGACTACGCCTTACGTGGTCTATTCGGAAGGTCCAACTTTCGATCACTCTTTCTAGCATTGCGACCGGTATCTGCCCAATTACGCGAGTAATGTTGGCTTCTAAGTCCTGAATCGTAGCGATCTTATCGACGAAGACTTTTGATTTAACATGACCCCAGAAAAAAGTCCAAGGGTGTGATATCACACGATCTAGGCGGCCAATTGACAGGTCCAAAACGCGAAATTATCTGCTCACCAAAATGATTTCTCAATAAAGCTATTGTTTCGCGCGCTGTGTGTGCCGTCGTGGCCAGCATTTAAATGAAATTATTGCCAAAAAATAAATGTCAAAGATTGTTCTTTCAGGTCATAATAAAGATTTCTCCATCCAATTCCATTTTATGCGTTTTATTTAGAATTAAAAAAAAAAAGGTCTAAATGAATCACCCGTTATAAACATTTAAGCGTTGAGTTTCTTAATCAATGATATATCATTATATATAAGTAATAATCAATCGAAATCGAGTACTAAAAAACACTGAAAGAAATATATACTAAAGTTAAATAAAAAAATAATTAGGGCAAATATATTTTATGTTTCATATATAGACTACCACATACATTGCTAAAACAAATATATTCGTTTGGTTAGCAGCCTATTGCTGCCCTAGCAATATAAATGGTGTTTCTAGCAATATTTTTTTGCTGTAATTCACTTAAAGTTTACATTTTATAGTAAGGGTAAGTTTATTTTTATTTAGATCTAACATATCTTCTTTACAATAAATGTATTACAAAATTTACCATACATTCATAATAAACAGTAGTATAAATGTGTAAAGCACTAGTATAAAATTTTTAGTATAAATTTGTATTTACTTTTAGCAACAAATTTCTTTCAGTGAAGTTTTTAATTTTTTCCTTTTTTCCTTTTTGTTGAGTTCCTCTCTTTTGTAAAAAAAACTACCTATTTATTTAAAAATTATGTATATCGGTGCTTTAAATTTATTGTTGACAATTCTTAAATTCACGCAATGCATTCAAAGTCCACCAGATGGCGCGCGCGTTGCGAAAACCCGATACTTCTTTAGCGTATTTAAAAAAAAGCCGATTACGTCAGATTCTACAAAAATGGAGGAAAAAATAAAAATTGCAAATCAAAATGTGCATAATTGAGAAAACCGATATAGTCAAATATGGAGTTATTTAAGAAATTAAAAAAAGATATTATTCATATATTATATTCAAAATTAAAATATTACAACAATTTATTTTCTCTTATATTAATTATTGTATAACCTTTAAAATTAAGATTTTTCCTGGCAAAATAATAAAGACAGTGTGGTATAATTTTTCCATTATTGTGTTTGATTTGACGTGGACCCATACATAGGTGAGTGGTGCGAAAATTTAATTTATTGAATTTATAATTAAGTGGAACATAAATTTTATTTTAACAGTGCTCGACAATTTGTTTTTAATAGTTATAATTATGTTTATTACTAAATTAGTTCTGGGTATATGTTTCTAATATATAATGTATATATAATAAATATGTTTTTGTTAATAAAAATTCTGTACAAAGTACAGTTTAGTTCCAAGTATAAAAAATACCGTTAATGGTTATTTCATAAAGTGATAGATGCCTTGTTATATGATACAATGGTAAACATGATGTGTATTTTTGGCCAAGAAGACCTAAATTATCACCCCTTATTTATATACATTTATACACATGTTTTTAAAATGTCACTCCTTTTATTTGTCGTCGATATAAATAGTCATAAAAGCTTTTAAAATAGGCATTAAAATTGTTTTTGATGGTTACTTAATGTTATCCATTATTAGGTTTTTATGATTATTACTTAGTTATAGTAAAAAATAGTCTGAGTTTGCAAATTATATTTTTCCATTGTTAACTAAAATATTTAAGTGCAGATATATTTTTTAGTACCTTTCCACTTAAAACTTTTTTTTATTATGAATAAGATAAAATTATGTTTTTTGGAAGTTTTTATGTTGTTCTGCAAATATTTATTGTGTGCACTTAAACCAGAATAACTAATACTAAAGCCAGTACCAGTGAGTATTGCAATAAATTTAAGTCAGATATGCTTTGGAATACTTAAAATTTATTTTGCAAACATCAAATCTGTCAAAATCTTTTTTTGTACCTATCGTTCTATTTGTATGAAAATAAATAAAAAAAACTTTTTTAATAAAATTTTTTTTTTCTCCCCCAATTATAATTACGATAATTATCGTACATGTTTTCATTATACCTACTAAATGACCTTTTAAAATTTAAATACACATTGACAAGTTGTGGCTTTGTGGCCATTTAGTCACGGGCTGAAGTAATTTGACAGTTGTCAAATGTCATACCATAGTTAAAATAAAGTGCCCTTCTTGTAAAATAATAGTGAGGTAATTATTTGATTATCTTAATACAACAAAAAAAAAGTTTTAAATAGTTTCTCAGCGCCAATACCTATTTGAAAAGTTTATATGCAAGTTTGTTCTGACTTTTTTATAAAGTTATAACTAATATAGATTAAAACATTTCGGGTGAAGTGCCTATAAAATATTCTCTTCACTTTCACTGTGAAAATCTGCTTTTATAGCAGATTTAAAAGCTTGTTAGTCCATATTCAAGGGATAAATTTTCCAAGTTAGAAATTCTTACGCAAGTTACTCTATTTTTTTAGAGATGGCGCTCTATACAAATATTTAATTTAAATCATTTTTAGATAATAACTCGGTAATAATAGGTATTTGATGGAGCATTTCTTGGTGAATCTTTAACATGTTATGTCTCTGGTTATTGAGATGTTTAAAAAAAATAATAATTCCAATTTTGGCATAATCCTTCCTAAGATGCCATTATTTAAATATTTTATTTTTATAACTAATGGCTATTTTCATAGCCTGTATTACGACGTTATTAAACCATAAAATTTATTCGAGCAACGTGTTAACGGTCAAAATGATGTATTAAAGTAATTTTGCATGTACCCAAAGTATTTAAAATATTAGATCTGGGTTTAGGGTCTGAAATTCCCGTAATCTTAATACCCCATTATTGTAAAGGATTTATAAAAGCCGTACAAGGGTCTTGTAATACCTAAAACATTGGGATGTTTAAAAAAGCCGTTTATAAAAAACGATACCATAAATTAATTAAATTAAAATTAAAAAAAGAAAATCAATTAAAGTTTTTATATTATCTTGAAAAATTAATTTAGCACATTGCACAAATTATTTAAAAATTAAGACCGAGTTGTTCAACATAGTTCAACATTATAATTTGTTTGGTACAGTCGCAAAAAGGCCAATTAAAAAAGTTCAACAAACATTAATCAAACGCTATCAGCTTCACATAAATTTTTAAACAAAATAAAAAGCTTTTGGTAATAAATAATTTTAAATTTATTTTAAATACGTCCTTGGTGCAAAATATTTTTTTTCCGCATTATTTATTCTGGTTCTGGTACAAGTTATGCTTTTTATTTTAAAATTAATTAATTAATTTAAAATTTAAATCTAAACTGTTCTTTACTCTTATAAATGTTCAAAATGACTTTATGACACTTAAGTTATCTACTTTAAAATTGTTCCCGCACACTGTTTTTTGGATCTTCCTATAGAAAAAAGTCTAGAGGTGTTACATCTGGGGATCTTGCTGGCCATTTTATAAAACCTTCTCTTCCAAACCACCTGTGTGGAATTTTTGTCAATAAAATGAGGCGTATATTTTAGACACAGTTGCCTGAGAAAAATTTAAAATTATAATTATACGATTTAAAATAAAAAACTAAGATTTACGTGTCCGAGCGTTTTTCATACTGTATAGTTTACTGACAAGTATAAACAAAATTCTTAATAATTAAATTTATGAAAGGGGTTTATCATAAAATTAAAATTCAGCCCCAGTGTAATTCACACGAATATGAACAAAATCAAATATTGAAACTTAAACTTAGAGCACTTAATTCACTACATAAGAACTAGGAACTTAATTCTTCCAACAATGAGAATGCACGAAGGTGTGTAAATATTTATTTGAAACTTCGTTAATCAGATATAAAACATATCGAGGAAAATATTGTTCTAATATCAACAAAGTTGTTAAACGCAAACCAACTAAAATGCACGAACAAAGGTTTACTAAAATAAACGTTTACAAGGAGTTTTAAAAACTTTTGTAATTTAGAAATAAAACATTTATTCTGTATTTAAAAGTACTATTAAATTCTACTAAATATTTTTCATCGTTTGTCTTGCAACAGTACATAAAATTTCTTAAGAACTGGATTAAATCTGGCAAAGATGTGCGATGAGCCAGCAGCTTCAATCTAATAAGCATCGTATATCAATTTACCGTTGACAAGGGTACGCGTCGTTTGTTTTTTCGTGTCGAACACATACACGTACAGAGCCTACTGCACTCAGATCGCGACAGGTATCACGCTCGTTTGTTACGGTTTTCGGCCTGTGCCCACTTGATTAATTTGTGATTTTGTGATTATGATTAATGGGTGACTGTGATTGTGCGATGCGATGTTTGTTTGATGTTTTTAAATTAATGGAAAATGGCGAGAGGTTTGTTTCAATTGCTTCAACCATTAATTAATGTCTCTTTATGTTTTATACCATAAAAGTATCTAGATAATGTAATTTTTATGTAAAGATTTTTTTAAATATTAACTTTCTTATAATTTACCAGGCCACCAAAAATAATAATCTTGCAATTAGCATTTATGTCAAAAAAACACACCAAACGATTTGTTTTTCAAATTTTCTTTTGCTTTAATTTACCATTCACTGACTTTTCTTATTTAAAATTTAAATTCCAGCAATAAGTAAAAGCTTATATAAATTGAAGCGTAAAAAATCTTGTCTAGATGGTAATCATAAATGTAAAAAGGGAGAAATTCTAATTTCTAAAATTATTGAAAAAAAAGCGGTGAACACTAATGATGTATAAATATACGCCGTTCAAGTTTTTGTCAATTATTAGTTTTTTTCTGTAAAAGAGTAAGGAGATAACCTTATTTTAAACCTTGTTTATCTTAAATAAAACATTCTTGTATACATTATAAGGTTTTAAAAGTTTAGCACACTGCCTATATCGATAATTATTATGTATATTAGTTTATTAATAAAAATAACTAATATAATGAAGTACCTACTTATTAATTAGATAAAGCAATATGTTGCTACTAATAAATGTATTATGTACAGGGTGTCCCAAAACTCTTTAAAACAGTCCATGGTATCTTCTTCGGAACTTAATAATTCACAGAAAAATATTAAAAATGTAATCTCTAAAAATGAATGTCAAAAATGACCATGGCTGCTTTTTCACTTGTACCATGGAATACCATGGTATCCAAAATTTAACAGTCAAATCTTATGTAAAATTGTCCCATGAATCCAAAAATATCGTCAAAAGTATAACAACTTTAAGATATAGTCAATTTTCCATTTAATATGGAATTGACTATAAAATATATATATATAAAAAATTGCTCCACTTAATTTTTGACGGTATTTTCGGATTCAGGGGACAATTTTTTCATGAGAATTGACTGTTAAATTTTGGGATACCATGGTATTCCATGGTTAACCATGGAACAAGTGAAAAAGCAGCCACTAATAACTATTCAATTAGTCATTTTTGCAAAAAGTCATGACTAATTCATTTTTAGAGAGTAATATTGGCTGAGTTTTTTCGAGATATGGAAGTCTAAAAACTCAGTGCCAACTTCTGTATTTTAAGAGATTTTTATATGTTTTTTGTTTATAATATAGTTAAGTAGTTTATATATACAGGGTATCACCAAATAAGTTGTCATCTTTTAAAAGGATGATAGTACACGCCAAAATAATAATTTTTTTCCTCTATCATTTTTGCATTGGTGCCATTTAAAAAAAAAGTAAAGAACAAATTTTGGGCCGCCACTGGTTGTCCCTGGCATGTGAAAACGCAAAATATGCTTGCACAGTGGGCAATAATCTACATTCATTTAAAATTTAAATTAAAATTTTGTGTTATCATAATTGTTTTTTGTTTTGCATACTCAGCTATTTTTAGGTGCTTAATATTTAATTTTTATTATTAAGTATCTCGAGGTTTTCGTGGTTTTCCCGTCGATTTTAAATTTCACCTTTTACTTTTTACGTCGATTGATGCTCATGTGCCTATTTTATTTTTATTTTAAGTGTTCCACAAAATCATATTAAATGTTTAACTATCCACACAAAGTTGACAGCGGCGTAGGAAATTATGATGTGTCGCTATTGCTATCATATCCGGATGATTTTGGATTTCATCTGCCACTGTGCGCAAACCTGTTTCTTTTTTGCTTCAATGAATAATATTATTGTTTTTAGAGGTAAAACCAATGATGATATATGAAGATCCTAGAAGCCAAGGGATACAAGTGACATTTAAAAACACTGGTTAACAATTAACACTCAATTGTTAAAATTAGTTATTGTTTTAGTAAAGTTAATTGGGAAAACTCTTAGTACAATATTATTCTAGCTGGGTAGCACACTAATTCAGTAAAGTAAACTTTCATCATTCCAAGCATTCTAAAATTAATAAGGTAACTTTTTTTGTCGCAAATTAAATGATGCCAAAGGAATTAATTGAGTGAAAAGGTTTTGCTCGCTGAGAACCTATCAAAAACAAAAGGGATTGCAAACAAGAAACGGTGTCTGTCTTACGCATTAACTCTTAAGCAGCTTATATTACTGAAACTGAATGTTATGTATCATTGCCTTAATTAATTCTTCCTAGTATTTAATTTAATAATTAGCAGTTTATGTAAGGCGTTAAATGAAAATGTTTTTTTTGTCGGGTTGATTGGGTTTTTAAACACATTTTTTATAAAACTCTTCTCAAGAAATCTGTATTCGTCAAAACTATTAAACATTACGTAACATTAAAACCGGATTGCCTACTTTCGAGGTACCTCTATTTTAATAATTTTATCCGGTTCAGTGGTCTAGGAAATTAATCAAACAATTTAAACGGAGGGCAAGATGTGGATCTAGAATCAACAATAACAAAGCTGCCTCAAACTTCCAGCGCTTCTATATTTAGATATCCGAACATGATTTTGAAGTCCCTCGGCAGAGCTGACGGAACCGTTCTTAACAAAATTTAATGGTTAATTGTAAAAATGCAACCGAGCTAAGCTAAATGCACCAGGCACTCGCAAGGAATTCAGAATTGCCGACGCTGCAAAAGTCATTATTAAAAGTGTTTGACTAAGTTTTTATTTTCAGTAGCCGTTTGTCTATTTTTGTAATGTTTAGTAGAAACGCTATACTTCATTAATACAAGTTATTGTTTGTATCATTGTAAAATATAAATGGATACAAAAATTTGTGCAAAAGCCACTACCAAACTTTTTTTGTTTTTTAATTAATTAAAACATTGGGAGATTGTCAGATTTTGTGATAGTATACTTAGTAGTCGCCCCGATTTTTTTAAAATTCTTTGAATAGATTATAAAAAGTATAGTGTTCAACTCTTGAGAAATGGTCATTTTTATTGGGATGATATTTTATCCTCATGGACAACTTTCTTGTGCTACAATAACTATTTTATAATAAATAGTATATTATGTATCAAGATAAACGCCATTTTAGTCACGAATTTAATTTAGTCACAAGCAAGCTTGCGAGCGAGTGCTTAATTAAATGGGTGCCTGAGAAGTTTATAAACCATGGCAACTGCAGTTGCATACTATACTTTATCTATTTAGCGTTCATAATGACTTCATTATAACAATGCTTTCGGTGCTGTAATGAGATACTTTATCCCACTCAAAATTTTGGTTTTATAGGTATACTTTAAACAGCATAATATTTTGCATATTGGTTATAATATTTTTATGATTTTTTTGGTACTTACGAGACTTTTCTGGCAATAAATTTTGTTTAACACCAAAGAAAACCCTTTTTTCTTTCTTTAACATTAACAGCCGCTTATTGTAAATAAGTAAATTAAGGACGGAATGGCGAATCGATTTTGACATTAACTCTCAAACCAATTACTGTGATACCAACTATTAAATTTAAGGTATAAAATTAATTTTTTTTTATAGATTTATTGCAAAATAGATAAAATAGCATAAAAAACTCATGTGATAAGACCTTTTGTCGTACCTACTCGCCCATTACAATGAATTGCCCGCATGCGACAAAATGACGTCTTATGACATTAGTTCTTTAATATACTATTTTCCACGACAAATAATTAATATTATCTAAAAAATGATTAACATTAAATATTTGTATAAAGCGACATCTATACGAAAATAAAGTAACCATCAAAATAAACATTTTTGACGTCACTTTTATCATTAACATTGCCCGTTATTCTTTTAATTAAACTTATTATAGAATTATTTATACTTAAAAATATTAAAATAACTTTAAAATATGATTATGTTAAAAAAATATTTTATCCTTTGATTTTTTTATTATTAATATTGCAAAATATTATTAAAATATTAGTTTTAAAAATTCTTACACGGAAAATGTTAAAGGTACAAAAAGTGACATTTGTATTTATTGGAATTCCCGTTAGAATTTCTAACTTTGGAATCTACCGGCGTTAAACTCTCAAATTTTTCTGAGGAAATCAAAATGTATCCCTTGAAAATAGACTAACAATCGATTTAGAAGCAGTTTTTCACAGTAAAAGAGAAGAGAATGTTTTATGGGCACTAGACACAAAATTTTTAACGCTCTATCAGTTAAATCAATGAACCGCACTGCTACGGCGAAATCAAAAGGTCATATAATCTTTTCAAATATTGGCGTCAAGAAACTGTATAATACTTTTGTATTTTTATATTGAGATAATAAAATAATTTTTACATTTAGTACAAGAAAATACAAGAATAGTACATTCTGTAACAAGTTTGGAATACAGCATATTCCGCTCGAGGAAAAATTTGACACACGAGCCGAAGGCGAGTGTGACGGTTTTACGAGAGTGGAATATGCTATTCCAAACGTGTTTCAGACATTATTTTCTCTACGACTACGTAAGAATAGTAACGCTTATATAATTTTAAACAGAGAAAAGAAACCAAGCAGTTTTTGACATTTAAGTTTTTTGTCTTGTCAAACCATTTTGTGCCGTCACAATTTTATAATGTAAATTATAATAAATTTAAACAAATGGTATGCCTAAATCTTTATTATAATTAAAAATAGTTATTTACACTAACTAATAAAAAAAATAACATTGTAACAAATACAAAACTAATTTTACAAGTAATTGTATGATTAGAGGTGTACCTCTATAAACTGTATGTTTCTTGGGATGAAAATAAAGTATTTTATTTTATTTATTTATTTATCTATGTCAACATCTATTCTTTTTCTACATTTTAAAGGTCTTTTTTTAAACTTTTTGAATCTGTCAAAACTTCAAAGCCGGTATAGTAGGTAACTGGTTTATCATTTTAATATCAAATTTATTATAATTTTGATTTGTATATTTGAAAAACAATAAATATAACCAATTTTTTGTGCCTAAACCTTAATTATACAACTGCTATTATTTTTTAATTAATAAATAATACAGTAATATTTAAATATTTTTAAATTTTTTTACTAAACAGTCAGGAGATGTCGTTACTTGTGACCATTCTTAACCAAGAGTAGGAATATTCTCGCACAGTATTGCAGAAAAACATCCTTTCTATGATCAAAAATTACACTAGAATGTTACTATTCTTAAGTAGTCGTAGAGAAAGGCACTTTATATTTTATCGATTGTATGACATTTGACAACTGTCAACTAACTTAAAGCTAACTTCAGCCCGTGACTAAAGCGCCATAAAGCCACAACTTGTCAATGTATACAGGGTGTTATGTAATTAATGTTATATATTAAAATACTGAATACCTTTTGACATAAGGAATAAAGGAAAAATATTTTAAAAAGCATTTTTCCAAAGATAAAGAAAAAATATGCATTAGAAGTTTTTTATATTTTTTGTGATACGCCACTGGTTACACACTTGTTTATCTCTGCACACCTGTATTTTGTGAGTACATAGATACCAACCAACAAAGTAGCTATGCGTTGCCAGATGTAAAAAATTGTTACTAAAAATTTTTCTTGCAAAAAATAAATAAAAACTCAATAAATACAAAAGTTTTATGCCCTTAAAGCTCTAATACCCTTCTGTATTTATTTACTGATCCAGCTATTAGCTTAAGCAATGATTAGAAAATTTAGTACCTTTGAAATTTGAAATCCATGGATTTATGCATAACCACAAAATTAATTTTTCTTACTACCTCGACTCAAAATACGTTGTTTCGTCCCCGATTTCACGGCAGAAAGTTTACGTTTCTTGCATTGGTCAAGCTATACGCGCACACTCTAATAGCGGGAGTAAAAATTTTTTAGTCGTGTGCTTAACATTCAAATTTCGTACTGCCAACATGGGAAACACAAAAATATGACAGTTTTAAACCATAATTTTGCAATTATAACAACAAATAAACAATTTATGTTTTTACTTTTTTACTTTTTAAGTTGTTTTAAGTGTTTAATGGTACTTTTATTTGTTATAAAGTAGTAATTTGTTAATTAAAATACAACCTTTTATTTTTACTGTATTGGCACCGCTGAATTACCATGACAACGCTACAGTTTGATTGATTTTGAATGTAAACGTCAGAATTAAATTAAACGTCAGATTTTAATTTTGACACAAGTTTTTTTATATACATTTAATTTTTTCCCGTATTTTCTGCGGGGTAGCAAGAAAAATAGTATACACTACACGGGCAGAAAGTGTGAGAGCCCTGAACTGCGCGCCATGATGCCCTCGGCTTCGCCTCGGGCATCATGGCGCGCAGTGCAGGAATCTCTCACTTTCTGCCCTTGTAGTGTAATATACTATTTTCATCAGTTTTTTTCTCTCTTTACTCAGATGAAATTGGGACCAGTTCACAGGTTAAACTTGAAACATTTAATTTGTGTAAATAAATCCAAAAGCACTTCCCTCAGTTAAGATATTTACAATTTGAAAACATAACCTAAAATTTAAAAGAAATGCACTAGATTCTGTCATAAAAGTTGGCAGATTTTGTTTGAATTTACCTTCAGTACAAAAATGAAATAACCAACAATTAATAAAAACGCCAAATTGACAATTTGCATTGTTAATTTTGTCATTTTTGTAATTAAGCTAAATTTAAACAATGTTTGTCAACTTTTTTGAGAGATTTTGGAAAAACTGTTGTTACCAACCATAACATAATAAATCCACCAGATTAACCTAAAGTTCCTAGTCGATCAGTGGCGTACTTTTTGGTAGGATAAAGGTTATTATAAATTATTTTTAGACTTTGGAATTTAGAAAAAAAAAGTTTCAGGTGCTTCTTTATGGACCCTAAGGAACAACCCATTTTAATATATAACATTAATTACATAACACCCTGTATTTAAAAAAAATATTAAACTTTTAAAAATCCAATAACCGATTTATTTGTAAATTACATTTTTCGATTTTAATTAATTTAAAATGATAAATATTTAATGACTTACTCAGTGGTACATTTAATTTTTCATTTTCTATCAATGTCTATAATTTTTTAACCAATCCTTTCGTTTTCGCCTCATTAACAACAATTAACAATTCTAAATTACAAAAAACTGAAATTGCTTTATCTTTTAAATTATCAATTAAAATATTCGAGAATTTATTCCTTTGGTTGTATAATGTCTATTTAGAGAAGTTATAAAATATTCTCACTGTGTTTGATTTACAGACGGCCTGAAAATGAACGTTTATTCGAACTAATGGGGTGAACTTTCAAAAACAATTGAATTATGCGCTATATCGCATAACATCGAGAGCATGTAAATTATTTACTAATCAACTTTGCCCTGAAAACATTCTAGTTAACTTTGTTAACCTATCTAAATTAGGGTGTTCCGGTGTTTTTTTATTTGGGTATTACCTAAATTATTTGGAATTTGAAAAAAAACATATTCCGATGTTTTTTAACCCTGTCTATATGACAATTTAATTTCCAGCCTGAAAAATTGTCACTTTGCCGCATAGGTCTACAATATAATACAGTACAACACGATTTTTCTCCCATGACAAATTTTAACAAATTTTAAAAATAAAGGTTAAAAAACGTACGTCATTTAATTTTTTTACACAACCATTCTTATTATTTTTACCTAAACAGATTTTTAATTCTCTATTTTGTTATAAATAATTTTTTTTCTTCAAATATTTTATGTTTTTACATAATACAAAAATTATACTTAAGGAAAATAACAATTTTATTTTTGGTTTTAATTTTTGATTTTTTTTTAATAAAACAACAGATATTAAATATATGTTGAAAACAAATCTTGATCTTTTAGTTTGACGATTATACATTTCTTTCTAATCTATAGTTGTATCACAACCTAAAAACACCACTTGATATACAGGGTGTTTCACATTCGTGGTCCATTGGAAGTTTCTGGAGAACGGAAAAAATATAGATTTGAAATTTAAAACCATTTATAATCCATTAAGTCCATTTTTTTAAATATTTTGAACAAAATGCAACTTACATCAACTTTGTTATTTCAAATAGAACACCCCATATATTTTTACATTTTTAAATTCTACATAAAATTCTGAGTAAAACCCTATACCTAAAGTGAATAGTTTTCTAGATGTTTGGTATTAGGTTTACGGATATGGGGTAAAATGTTTGGAATCTTAAAACATTGTTTAAAAAATTCCATGTCAATTCTTTAACATTTTTCAACAAATTACCCGAGAAACCCAAGGGCAAATTGGGCTAACTTGAAACGTTAATAACTTAATACTTAATGAATATGAAGTTAACAAAATACCCATAAAAACAAAGAAATATGCGAACGACAAATTTAATTTATTCACAACTAATTAGCGACAAATTAACGGCAAAATATTAACTATTACATTTTTTTATCAGATATTTAAGGGGATCTGCCTTGCTAATTTCATATAAAGTTAGCAAAGCAGCCGAAAAAAAAAATATTAAACGACAAAATTAATTTATTCACAACTAATTAGCGACAAATTAACGGCAAAATATTAACAATTAAAAAAAAATATTATCACGAATTTAAGGGGGCTGCCTTGCTAACTTCATATGAAGCGAACGACAAAATTAATTTATTCACAACTAATTAGCGACAAATTAACGGCAAAATATTAACTATTAAATTTTTTTGTATCAGATATTTAAGGGGGGTGCCTTGCTAACTTCATATGAAGTTAGCAAAGCACCCTTAAAAACAAAGAAATATTCGAATGACAAAATTAATTTTTTCACAACTAATTGACGACAAATTAACGGCAAATTATGCATCTAATCGCTTTTTGATTAGCGATGGATGCTTTGCTAACTTCATATTCATTAATACTTAAATACACCACCCGGTATGTTAAGAAATTGACATGGAATCTTTTAAACAATGTTTTAAGATTCCACCCCCATTTCTGCAATCCTAATAGCAAAAAAGTTATAGGCTATTTTTGAAAGACGCGCATTTGTCATATTTTAACGGAAAAAATTAATAACTCCAAAACTATTTACTGTAGGTATAGGACATGGTACCGTAATTTTATTCAAAATTTTATGTAGAATTTAAAAATGTAAAAATATATCGGGTGTTCCATTTAAAATAACAAAGTTGATGTCACTTCCGGTCAAGCTATTATCGAATCTCGAAAATTATGTTTTATTGGATCGCTCTTAAAAAAAAAATGACGTGATCTGAAAAATCGCCGAGACACGTGTATTATTTTTTTTAAATCTATAGAAATTTTTCATGGGAGGGAAAAAAATCAAATTTTGTCGTACTGTGTAATATAAGTCCATAATTTTCAAATTATTATTAAACTACGTGGAGAAAAAAATGACTGTTACCTGTTAACTGAACAAAATTAATATTTTGTTTAAGTTTAAACAAATCTTTTATTGTTTCATAAACAGCTTGATGCCGTTATTGTGGCATGTTTTCAATAAAAGCAGGAAGCCTAATTACGATGCATCGCAGGATGTTTAATTTATTTATTAGTACAATAAAAACCGCACTAGCACTTTTTAAATTGTATGCTTGCCTAATAAGACGCATAAATAGAGCATTATAAGTATGTTTATTGCCTTTAAATTCGCCGAAAACAACAATTATATCGTAGGAAAAATAAATGTACTTAAATTTGGATATTTTTAAATGTTTTAAGTGGTAATAAAATCGAATTTATTGTTTTGTTTTAAATACTCGAATACGCCACATTCTATAATTATATTGTTGTTATACTTACTTAAAAACATGCACGTCTTTATACCTTTATATTATAGTAGCTGTAACTTCGTTTGTCAGAGGTCAAGGGTCAAAGGTCAAAAATTCAAAAATTTCGATACCTTTTATGAGGGCTTGCATAGAATTTATTTAATATCAAACCAAAGTAAAATACCTTAAATTTTAATTTATACGTGTTTGTTTTAGTAGAATTTTAAATTTTCAGAAATAAACCTCAAGTTGTAGTTATAAATTCACTATTCCCTATAGTGTAAATTAATCTTGAATACGGGATAAAAAGCTTTAATTTATTTACTAGGGCGTAAATTGTCTAAATCATTCTTTAAGTAATTTATCTTTAAGTAAAATATATATAAGATTCCACAAAATCCGGTCGAACTGATAAATAGTGGTTTATTTATATAGTGCGCCCATTAAAAGTCCGCCCTGTTATCTTTTGAACAAAAAAGATATGAATACCACTTTTTGTCATCAATATCGATAAGTGCCTATTTAACTATGGTTTCGAGTAAAAATCAAACAAATTTTGGACATTTGTTTGCAAGTGATACTATAATTGAATATACTTGAATAACCTTGTTTCTACATCTAAATGGTGAATTTAAAAAAAAATTTCATCCATTGACCGCTGTGGTTTTTAGGCCTTAAGTCACTCTACTGTGTTAAAAATAGATTAATTTCGATATTTTGTAACATTTTTATTTAAAAGCGTATCGATTTGAAATTAAGATAAAATGTATTTTTTTGAGATTTTAACATAGGGGACAATTTAATTTAAAATTTTAACGGTTAAAAAATCGAAGAAGCAACGTTGTTTTATAATTTTGAGTATATCACATTAAAGTACTGATAACACAGTGCAACAGTGCAAAAGGGAATGGGATGAAACCAAAAGCAAATGAAAGGTAATAGCTTCTACAAAAAAACCCTATTAGGTTTTTTTTAGATCACGTCTCAGTTTTTTATTATACGCATTTAAAGTTGGTAGATTTTTGGACATCCTATAATAGGAAAAAAATAAGTAAAACAATTTTAATTTTTTTAAATTATTCTGGCAATATAGTCGAGGAATCCATTCCAAGTAAAGAGCATTTTTACTAGAAAATTGGGCATTTTTATAAAAAAAATATTCTCTTTAATGCTATAATCAAAACACAATACTTGTATACATAAACTACATTTTTTTGTGGTAATATATTAATATAAAAATACCATCGATATATTACAATTGTAATATATCGATGGTATTTTTGCAAAAGGGCGAATATGCCATTTTCCTGTTTTGATAAAAACAAAAAAAAGTATTTCGGCGTGAAAAAATATTATTACTACAAAAAATTGCAGTTTTTGTAGCAAAAACGAGGTTGTTTAAAGGTAAAATTGATTTGTTTACTTAAAAACACATAATATTATGTACTATATAGTAAATCAGTGACAGCAACATAAAACGTTTTTCTTAATTAATATATTTAATTAAATTATTTTTTTTATTTGAAGGACAATATAATATAAAACAAAACTTAGTTCCAAAATATAAAAATGTAAAAAATTGTACCTACAATATTACGGTATACATATAATTGAATATGTTGAAAAGTTTGCAGAACTTGTAATAACAATTTAATTAAATGATCACAAAAGAAAAAGAAGTCAATGAAATTTGGTGTTCCAATGTTGTGGTATAATTCAGGTATTTTTTTTATTTTTATACTAAAACATGGTATTTTTGATTATATTAATTATATTTTGCATTTTTATCAATTTTTGGATGAACAGCTGGAATCTGGTACTTAAACTCGTGTTACTGCCGGTTACAGCAGTGATAGTTTTTAAATAAAAATAAAATAGCGAATTTAATAATGTTTAATTTAAGAAGTAAAAATGCTATTTTTTCTTAAAAAACAAGTTTTCTATACTAATAAATCCAAAATATTAAAAATTGCTTTCGAATATCACCTAGGGTATATTTTACAACAAACGGATGACAAAAATGGATTTCTTACCTTCAAAAATAGTAAAAATTAGTAACAATTTTTTGATAGCGTCCTCTTCTGAGGGTCTTTGGTAAATTAACATCACAAATGGATTCCTCGATCAAATTGACAAAATTATTTTGAATAATTAACATAGTTTTACTTATGTTTTTCCTATAGGGTGTCAAAAAATTTACCATCTTTAAATGCGTACAAAAAAAAACTGAGACGTGATATAAAAAAACCCTGATAGGGTTTTCTTGTGGAAAGTATTAACTTTCATTTGCTTTTGGTTTTATTCCATTCCCTTTCGCAAACCTTAATTTTGTATCACAGTGTAATTAACTATTATTTGATATATAAACTTATTATATTATTATGTTTCTTCGAGAGACATAATTTTTAAGTTAGGCCTTCAAATGACATAATATCAACGTGTTTTACAAAGTATATATTCTTTTATCTAGTTTTATAAGATAATGTATTATACACATACCTCCAAAATTCTTGGCCCCCCTGGTATATTCTTAAACCGTTTACTGTAGAACAAAAAAAAATTGAATATAAAAACTTTATTCTGTTATTGAAAGATTATAAAAAACTTGATAGCAAAAAATTGTTTTGTTGGGAACATTAATGTTATTCTTGAAAATCAAGCAGTTTTAAATTTTAATCGAAAGAATACAGTTAAACAAATTTTGTGCAGAATGCCGGGAAATCCGATTTCTCCATTTAATAGAGGAAGAATAGTGGCTTTACACCAAGAAGGTTTGTCAAACCACCAAATTTCGGACCGTCTTAACATCCCCAGGACCTCAGTGAGACGCATAATAACTTTGTTTCAAGAAACTGGACATATTGACCGAAGGCGAGGAACTGGTCGTCCTAGAGTCACGACACATAGAGAAGACCGTTATGTGACTGGTTATGTCCGGAGGAATAGGAGAATAACGGTACCAGCTCTCCGAAGTCATTTTTTACGTACGTACCGCAGACCAATTTCGATAAGCACAATACGAAGGCGATTACATTCTGACAATTTAAGAGCCAGAAGACCTTTGAGAGTGCCTAGGCTTTCACTTCAATACAAAGCTGCACGATTGCAATGGGGCCAGGAGCGCAGAAATTGGCTTTTGCCACAATGGAGAAATGTCCTTTTTTCCGATGAAACAAGATTTGGCCTGGAAAGTGACAGCCGCCGGGAACGTGTATGGAGGGGTCCAGGCAGACTAGAGCGACTAATTTTTGCTAAAGAAATTTCCGTACCAAGGCGGAACAGTCATGTTTTGGGGGGGTATAATGTACGGGCGGCGAACTCCACTTATTCTTATCGAGCGGACCATGACAGGTGCCATATACGCCGAAAACATTATAGAACCTATCATTCAACCCTTGCGCAATGAATTTGGTGAACATTTTATTTTTCAAGATGACAACGCCAGGCCACATCGTACTCAAAGGATACAAAACATGCTTCGCGAAGGAAATATCGAACGAATGGACTGGCCTGCGAACTCGCCAGATATGAATCCCATCGAACATGTTTGGGACCATATTGCTAGGGTAATACAAGAAAGGGAAAACCCCCCTGTAACCCGTCAGGGACTTGTTATAGCCGCTCAAGAGGAATGGGCCAACATGCATCAAGATTATATTGACAACCTAATTCGCGGTATGCCAAGACGTGTTGGTCAACTCATTGAGAGAAGGGGTGACCATACTGATTATTAAAGTTTTGTTATGTTGTATCCTCACATTTTTTTATTAAAAAAATTAAACAATTTTTTGCATATTTTTTAGTTATATTTTTTTTACAGAATTTAAGCAGCAAAATAAGAAAATTTAAGACTACAAATTATTAATAATACAGCAATAAATTAAATTTAATACATTTTTAAACTATAATTAAATTAGATTTTTAAATACCCGGGGGGGCCAAGAATTTTGGAGGTGTGTGTATATTACATAATATTATTATACATTATATATCACATATACTATATTATATATAACATACAATTGCACATAGATGCAGCCAAAAATTTTTTTATTTATAATTTTTTTTAAGTTTACTAATTTTGATCATAGTAGGCATCGTAGATTTTTCTCAATGGTAACCTACCATTGGAAGCATGAAAGATAAATTGACAGTTTAGTTTACAGCTGGATTGCGTTTCAATTTATAAGTGTACTATAAACTCAAAACATTAATTTTTTAAAATTAATAAACTAAATAATAGTTATAGACAGCGTCAGCAAGCTAAAAATTATAACCTACTGTAATTTTATTTTTTGCTCCACAACCAAGCTTCAATTTATTTTTTACTCGATAAAGCAAGCTTCAATTTTAATTCCAAACTGAGGAAAGTAATATTTACCCAATAAATAAATTAGAATAAAGACTTTATTTTTTATGTTGCGATCGGCTATATAGATATATGTAAATTTTTTCTTCAGTTGATTTTGCTTTTTTGTTATTAGTTTTTTTTTTTTTTTATATTTAATATAATGCTATACAGGGTGTTTCTGGAGAAACGCAAACGATATGGATTTGAAATTTTAAAAGAATATAACATTTGATTTAGACTTTAAGTCAATAGTTTTCAAGATATTAATTTTTTTCGTTAAAATTTTGCTAAATGCACGTTAATAAAAAAATAGCCTCTAATTTTTTTGTTATTATGTTTGCTGACATGGGGTTGGAATTTTTGGAATATTAAAACATTGTACTGCATTTATTAGATGTAGAAATAAGGTAAAAAAGTTTAAATCGATTAAGGGGTGCCAATTGCCTCTTAAGAGTGCAGTATCAACGAATTTTCCCCTATCATTTTTGCATTAGAGATATTGTTTTTTAATAAAAAAAATAATGATTTTTTTTGACAAAAACAGGGTGCCACTGAATGTCACTGATCTATCCTATATATCACCATTGTTTTTACCTAAATAAAAAAGTAAAATTGCAGGCACAACTAATACATAGAGTTAAACAAAACAGTACAATTATTTTATAAATCGCCTTTAAACTACACTGGTACAATTTGTAACAAAACAAAAAAGTGTAAAAAAATTACATGGTAATACAGATTTGCGATCATTCGTACAGCCAGGGCCGGATTTACCGAGCAGACAACGTAGGTAGATGCCCAATTTAAAAAAAATTAAATGCTCAATTACTTATCATTAACCGTTAAACGGATTCCGAAAATTTAAATAGCATCGAATAGAGAATCTAAATACCTTTCAAGCCCCATCTTTTAATTTGAAATTTTTTTGTTAATGGCACCACTTAAATTGACAGATTTGACGTCAAAAAGTATACTTAATTAATATCATTGACAATGGTTTTTGTTCGATATCAATACCTTTTTCGTTAGACGAACTATAACTACAAATAAATGATTTTGAAATGTTTTATTTCTATTAAAAACTTTCTTTCTTTATCACAGTTTGACGTAAATTTATATCTTCAAATAAAACATTATTTTATAGCACGATAAAATAAAAAATCCATATGTCAATTTGAAATATTGAAGTTTCGCATTTCAAATTATTGGAATCGTTGAAACTTTTCTTTAACATATAAATAAACGATAAAATCCTATTATTTTATGCTGGCCCTTCGCCAAAATCTTACTTTCCCTATCGTGCTAATGATTTATTATTGCCCACCATCACACAAAATTAATTGCGTGAAAACAATTTGACTAACGCATTTTTTAAGTTTTTATGTTATCTGAGTAGTAGATTAATGTAATTTTTTAATGGTAATTATATATTCGTTTATTTTAGCATTGTTTTTGAAAATATTTTTTCATAAACAAAGGGTTGAAAGGCGGAAAATTCAATGACTATGTAATTTTTGTGTCCAGCTTTAAAAAATGTACCAAAGCTTTTTACATCAAAGGCGCAAAATTCCAAAACACGTTTTAACCACGTTTTGCGTAGTAACGTTAAAGGATGTAATAAATAAAACTACATAATAATTTTTAGGTTTTACTATTCTTTAAAAATACATTAAAAGTGAATATTACAAGAAAATCTTGTCCCCAATGTACCTACCTACTAACAAAGAATAATAAACTACTCTCTTAAAATAAAGCAGTCACTAATAATTTAAGTCAAATTCTACTGAATGAAATAGTCAAATTAGTAGATTTAAATTTAAAAAATTTCTAACCCAGCCGGGGTTTGAACTCGGGGGTGCGGTTGTCATAACCAATGAGCCATCAGTCACTTTTTTTAAAAAACAGTTTTATCTATCTATAAATATTGTTGATAATATTTTAAAGTTGAATATATTTGTTGTGTTGCTTTTTTGTGCTAAACTTTTCACATCTTTGTTTGTTTTAAGGGTCATTTAACCATGGATCCTATATGCATTTAACTCAAACAATAATTTGTTGTTGACCGCAAACGATTAAAGAAATTAGTTACTTTTAACTCTCAGAAATAGTCAAAGATGGTGACTTATCTTAAATTAGTCAAACTTTAACTATTTAAGTAGTTAAAGTTAACTATTTAAAAGTGAAAACTACTAGTTTATTAGTAAAAAATGCTGGTACTAATTCAAATAGTAGAATTTTGACTATTTTACTTTAAGAGAGCATAGCATGTACCAAATAACTATAACTTTTTTAATAAATATTGTTGTAACGTGCTACATACAATTTTATTGGAAATTGGTGGTTAAATATGCATGATAATGTTAATGAATATAATTTTTAGCCTTGCAATTGATTTAATTATCACACTAGCAATAATTCCTAATTTAACGTTGTGGCTAAATTAATGGGACGTCCATACCTTAAATGTACCATTATTAAAATTGACTTTTATTATTCATTAAAAGACACCTTTTTATTTAAATAAAAATCGGACCATTTTGTGTTTAAAATGTCAACTGTTTTTCGTTGTAAAATATTTTTTTCTCCTTTAGCATAAATTTGTACAAGATTTATTAAATTAATCTTAAAAATCTCCCCGATTAACTACCTTAAAGCGCGCCTTTTTATATAGAGTATGCCATTTTTTATACGCAATAAAGTTTACATATAACAAAAATTTTGTTGCTTATTAGGCCTCTAACCATTTAAGACTATAAAGTTTATGTTCTTCTCCAAAGTGCCCATAAAAATTTGGGCTTAAAAAAGATTTAATAATAAGATTTACATAATTATCCAATTTATTTACAAACTTATTTGAAATATAAATGCATAACAAAATTGTTCCGAATCAAAATAGTATATTAAAGGACTAATGTCATAAGACGTCATTTTGTCGAGTGCGACAAAAGGTCTTATGACATGAGTTCTTTATGCTATTTTATCTATTTTGCAAAAATTCTATAAAAAAATTAAGTTTATACCTTAAATTTAATTTGGTCGAATTTTACTTTAGATAGTTGGTATCACAGTCATTGGTTTGACAGTTAATGTTAAAGAAGAAAAAAATGATTTTCTTTGGTATTAAACAAAATTTATTGCCAGAAAAGTCTTGTAAGTACTAGAAAAATCATAAAAGTATTATAACCAATATGCAAAATATTATGCTGTATAAATTATAGCCAACCTATGAAATCAAAATTTTGGGTGGGATAAAGTATCTTATTACAGCACCGAAACCGAACGCAAAATAGATATAGGTTATTTTAAGCTGGCGTTGTAATTCAAATAATTTGTTTTTGTTTTAATTTGTGTGGTCCAAGTAGTTAGATAGTTTATTTTATTTTATAAAGAGTAAAGTTTAAATAGAATAAAACTTTGGTGTGATGTTTTTAGAAACCCATTGAGTTAAAGTACAATTTTAGGTTTTCAAGAAAATATGCCAAAATTTGAATTATAATCACAAAATTAACAAACAATTATTGGATCTTGTGGTAATACAATAAATATTTCCCTTACTGTAAATATTTAACCAGATTATCTATGGGATAATTTTTAATAAAAAAATAGATACAATTTTGTGATATAATGTTTTATGTAAATACCACGGTAAAAAGTACAAATTTTTAAATTGTTTAGAAATTTTAAGTTTTAAAAATTAAATATTTTCTAACAAAAATGTTTTTTAACAGTATATAAAAAAAGTTTGTCGACAATTATTTTATTTATTTTAGTACTAATATTCACTTATTCACCAACAATACTATTTTCACCTTATAAACTGGAGAAAATACTTTTTATTTAAGCAATGATAAACTTATCAATGTTTATATAAAAGAAAATGTAATCAATATAACCTTGATTTGTAAATACACATATATACATATTATATAAAATAAAAAATAATTATTTTGTAAATAAAAATTCGTCGATTTAAAAAAAAATTTTTTTTAATTTAAAAATGTCTTTAAAATTAAATATTAAAATAAAAGGCTTTCATTTAATTTAAAATTAATTTTAATAAAAATAAAAAAATGCAAATCTTATTTATTCCAAATTTATCATGAATATTTTGTTCAGTAATGTTAATAAAAAACATGAAGACAATTTTATCCATTCTACAAAATTCCTTAAACATTGCCTTGCCGCCGGCATATTTCATTTCGTTATTTTCACATTCGCTTTTTTTAATATAAAGGGTGAATTCCGCGCGCGGATTCGTATGCTAAAAAGATCGTAGTTTTATATAGTTTGAGACATTTTAACCACAAAAATAAATTTCGTTTATGGGGTTTATCAATTGTATACGACAGCATGTATAAAGTTAAAAATAATATTGGTAACGATATTTCGTCTAAAAGAACTCCAGTTGGTAATATACATATATATATATATATATATATATTATGTACACAATTAACCCCGGCGCATTCGCCATTTTTGCAACTTTTTTTTTTACAAAATATATTTTGACCACAGACCTACAAACAAAATGGACTGGCCTTTCCCATTCAAAATACACAATGTTTTGTTGCCAAGAACGATTTAAATTAGAGGTAAAGGAGTAAGGGGAGGGGTGTTTATAAACAAGTTCCCACACCAGTGGCGTTCTGTTTTTGGGATCATAATTTAAATAAAAATATTAAAAATAAATAAAAACATTAAATTGTACATTTTTTTTGTGTTTTTTAATCCTATGTAAAAATTATATTTAATATATATAAATATATAGGTATAACAAAATACTAACCTTGTCCAGATGATAGAATCTGGCTCTTTAAATCCAAAATTTGAGTGAATTCATTTATTTATTTATTCAGTTTCTACGCCCCTGGCAGGGTTTGTTTTGTAAATAAACTAACCTATGAAAAGAAAGTTTTAAATTTTTGGATCCAAGTCTTTTACAAACGTAGCACTGCTTCACCATTTTTATATCACTCACTATTGGTATTTTTCACTATAAAATATTAAATAAGTTGTGGATTCCAAGTATCTTTAACGTAAAATATAGATACTTCAAAGCAAATAAAGTCAGATGTGACAACTGAGGGAAAATATTTATTTTTGTTCCTTTCCACTCTTTTCAATGTAAATAAACCGGTCCATTTGTTTGTAGGTCTGTGATTTTGACAAATAAATTATTATTTTTTTGTTTAAGAATAAAATTTTTGGATCTATTCTATTAAAGCATATAACTCCGTACTCTTCCATTCAAAATTGTTTCATAATAAAGTAAACTTGTCTCATTTATATCGATGTTTGAATTTTGCACGATTCATTAGGCATGCCTGTTAACTTCATCACTTTTTTCATAGTCCTTCGCCAAAATGACAGCCATTTAAATTTATGAACGCAAAAAGGACCAAACAAAGTTTGACAATTTAAAATAGTATTTTTTCCAACAGAGTATATATAACGACATAATTACGATATTAGGTATATAAAGAAAGAGGATTTTTATAGCCAAGGCACAACAATCATCCGAGTTCGTTATATGCATTGCACAAATAACTTTTTATTGAATAGTTTTTTCTTTTAAATTAGTTTTTTATTAATAAATGACACATAATTTTGTGTCAAATTCTAACAAATTGACAGTTGATTTTTATAGGGATCATAAAAAAATACGGTTAATATTGCATATTGTGCAATAAAAACTAATTTAAAAGAAAAATCTATTCAATGAAAAGTTATTTGTGCTGGTTGTTAAACTATTTCGATGTGCTACTTTTTCACGGAAATGAGATTAAAATGCAAAGGGATTAAGCTTTATTGGTTCAATTACAATTTTAAATGTTTGCTCAGCGACGTTTTATTCGAATTTTTATCGCATGGGGCAGCTTTTTTTTCATTACAAAAAATTAATTGAACGGTTTAGAATGTCTGCGTACCACTCGAAGCTCCAATCAACTTTAAAAACATTGCGATTTTTTTTTTTCGATGATTGGTCAACAGTGTTTTTATGGTGAGATGGAATTAATTTAACTAAAAGGCTTTTTAAAAAAGCACTTTAAGTAATGTTACAAATTATTATAAGAAAACGTAAGACAGGAGTTTTTGGGTAGTACCTACACAAGATTTTATATATTAAGGAGATTATTCCAAATGAATAAGGCACTTCCCTGCTTGTAAAATTTTTTATTTTTATTTTCAAAACCGACTAGTTTCGACTATTATAGTCATCCTCAGGGTTTTTACAGAAATACAGTTTTAAAATTAGAATTATGATTAAGATCGAAAAATTATACTTACACGTCATTTAAATAAAATATTCAGTTTGATATTAAACATTTGTATGTATACGAGGTGTGTTCAGAAAATATCGATAATTTTCGTTTTGTGAAACAAATATTTATTTATTCGTCTATATTAATGTTGTCGCCTTCAAAATAGTACTCATTGGATATTATGCACATATGTGCCAGCTCTTCTTCCAATACTCGAAACACTTCTAAAACTCGATCTTTGGGATAGCCTTTAGTTCTTTTAGCGATGCGCTTTTAATGTCATCTATGCTTGCAAAACGACGGCCCTTTAAGGTTCTTATTTTTGGGAATAGGAAAAAGTCAGACAGAGGCATGTCTGGCGAATATGGAGGCTGGGGCAGTATTGTTTTTGGCCAAAAATTTTGTTCAAAATTTAACAATTTTGGAACAAATTTTGCTGCCACGTGTTTCATACCCAAATTATTCGAAAAAATTTCATGGGATGAGCCAATCGATATACCAACATCATCAGCGACTTCTCTGATGGTTTATATCCATTCCTTCCACTTTTTCCATGTTTTTATCGGTTGTTAATGTGCTTGTGCGTTCGGGGCGTTCGTCATCTTCAACGTCTTCACGGCCATCTTGAAAACTCTTATACCACTTGTAAACTCTTGTTTTACTTATAGCACTCACTATAAGCCTTTGTTAACATTTCTCAGAATTTATTTCATTTTTTAAGCAAAATTCGATACAAATTCTTTGATCCATTTCTTTTAACAAACGAAAATCGCCGAGCTCATAAAACACGTCTAATCTTAGCGGCTGCCACAGACAAAGTAAACAATGAAAACAGCTTTTATCATACTTTGGGGCATGTATACCAACATAACTCGTTATATTGGTATAAGGAATACGAATAACAATAACAGATTTCTGGTAATATATTATGAACACTGGACAGCTGTTACGAACACGTTACGAATTAGAATAAAGTAAGCAGAAATATAAGTTGCAGACGCTGAAGTCAGTTGATTAACAGCCTGAAATCAAGTGTATTTTCCAACGAAATAATTTGTTAAATATTAACAAAATAATCTGTTACTTTTGAAATTAACAAAATGCTTACAAAATTGCATATTACCTTTACAAATATTTTCCTTTGTTAAAATAATTACAACCCCAGGTTTTCTACAAAAAATTATATTAAAATTTCACAAAATAAAATTTTTATAACAGTGAAAGCAATGATTTAAAAAAAAATCAAAGTTACTTCAACTTTAGTTTTTAAGGGGTCTCCTAAATAATATTAGGTAAACGTTTAAGATAATTTACGATTTTGACTGTTTGAGCACAATATTTTTTTTTGATTTTATATAGAAATCCAATTAACAAAACATTAACATTAACAAAATAATCTGTTACCTTTGAAATTAACAAAATGCTTACAAAATTGCACATTACCTTTACAAAACTTTCGGTAAAATATTTTCCTTTGTAAAAATAATTACAAACCCAGGTTTTCTACAAAAATTATGTTAAAATTTTAGAAAACAAAGTTTTTATAACAGTGAAAGCAATGATTAAAAAAAAAAGAAAAGTTACTTCAACTTTAGTTTCTAAGGGGTCTCCTAAATAATATTAGGTAAACGTTAAAGATAATTTACGATTTTGACTGTTTAAGCAAAATATTTTTTTGTTGATTTTATATAGAAATCCAATTAACAAAACATTAACATTAACAAAATAATCTGTTACCTTTGAAATTAACAAAATGCTTACAAAATTGCACATTACCTTTACAAAACTTTCGGTAAAATATTTTCCTTTGTTAAAATAATCACAAACCCAGGTTTTATACAAAAAATTATGATAAAATTTTACAAAATAAAATTTTTATAACAGTGAAAGCAATGATTTAAAAAAAAGAAAAGTTACTTCAACTTTAGTTTCTAAGGGTTCTCCTAAATAATATTAGGTAAACGTTTAAGATAATTTACGATTTTGACCGTTTGAGCAAAATATTTTTTTGTTGATTTTATATAGGAATCCAATTAACAAAACATTAACATTAACAAAATAATCTGTTACCTTTGAAATTAACAAAATGCTTACAAAAATTGCACATTACCTTTACAAAACTTTCGGTAAAATATTTTCCTTTGTTGTATCTAAATAATATTAGGTAAACGTTTAAGATAATTTACGATTTTGACTGTTTGAGCACAATATTTTTTTTTTATTTTATATAGAAATCCAATTAACAAAACATTAACATTAACAAAATAATCTGTTACCTTTGAAATTAACAAAATGCTTACAAAATTGCACATTACCTTTACAAAACTTTCGGTAAAATATTTTCCTTTGTTAAAATAATTACAAACCCAGATTTTCTACTAAAAATTATGTTAAAATTTTACAAAATAAAAGTTTTATAACAGAGAAAGAAATGATTTAAAAAAAAATAAAAGTTACTTCAACTTTAGTTTCTAAGGGGTCTCCTAAATAATATTAGGTAAACGTTTAAGATAATTTACGATTTTGACTGTTTAAGCAAAATATTTTTTTGTTGATTTTATATAGAAATCCAATTAACAAAACATTAACATTAACAAAATAATTTGTTACCTTTGAAATAAACAAAATGCTTACAAAATTGCACATTACCTTTACAAAACTTTCGGTAAAATATTTTCCTTTGTTAAAATAATTACAAACCCGGATTTTCTATAAAAAAATTGTTAAAATTTTACAAAATAAAATTTTTATAACAGTGAAAGCAATGATTTAAAAAAAATCAAAGTTACTTCAACTTTAGTTTCTAAGGGGTCTCCTAAATAATATTAGAAACGTTTAAGATAATTTACGATTTTGACCGTTTGAGCAAAATATTTTTTCGTTGATTTTATATAGAAATCCAATTAACAAAACATTAACATTAACAAAATAATCTGTTACCTTTGAAATTAACAAAATGCTTACAAAATTGCACATTACCTTTACAAAACTTTCGGTAAAATATTTTCCTTTGTTAAAATAATTACAACCCCAGGTTTTCTACAAAAAATTATGTTAAAATTTCACAAAATAAAATTTTTATAACAGGGAAAGCAATGATTTAAAAAAAAGCAAATTTACTTCAACTTTAGTTTCTAATTGGTCTCCTAAATAATATTAGGTAAACGTTTAAGATAATTTACGATTTTGACCGTTTGAGCAAAATATTTTGTTGTTGATTTTATATAGAAATCCAATTAACAAAATATTAACAAAATAATCTGTTACTTTTGAAATTAACAAAATGCTTACAAAATTGCATATTACCTTTACAAATATTTTCCTTTGTTAAAATAATTACAACCCCAGGTTTTCTACAAAAAATTATATTAAAATTTCACAAAATAAAATTTTTATAACAGTGAAAGCAATGATTTATAAAAAAGCAAAGTTACTTCAACTTTAGTTTCTAAGGGGAATCCTAAATAATATTAGGTAAACGTTTAGGATAATTTACGATTTTGACCGTTTGAGCAAAATATTTTGTTGTTAATTTTATATAGAAATCCAATTAACAAAACATTAACAAAATAATCTGTTACCTTTGAAATTAACAAAATGCTTACAAAATTGCACATTACCTTTACAAAACTTTCGGTAAAATATTTTCCTTTGTTAAAATAATTACAAACCCAGGTTTTATACAAAAAATTATGTTAAAAAATTTTACAAAATAAAAGTTTTATAACAGTGAAAGCAATGATTTAAAAAAAAAAGTTACTTCAACTTTAGTTTCTAAGGAGTCTCCTAAATAATATTAGGTAAACGGTTAAGATAATTTACGATTTTGACTGTTTGAGCAAAATATTTTATTGTTGATTTTATATAGAAATCCAATTAACAAAACATTAACATTAACAAAATAATCTGTTACCTTTGAAATTAACAAAATGCTTATAAAATTGCACATTACCTTTACAAAACTTGCGGTAAAATATTTTCCTTTGTTAAAATAATTACAACCCCAGGTTTTCTACAAAAAATTATGTTAAAATTTCACAAAATAAAATTTTTATAACAGTGAAAGCAATGATTTAAAAAAAAAATCAAAGTTACTTCAAATTTAGTTTCTAAGGGGTCTCCTAAATAATATTAGGTAAACGTTTAAGATAATTTACGATTTTGACCGTTTGAGCAAAATATTTTGTTGTTGATTTTATATAGAAATCCAATTAACAAAACATTAACATTAACAAAATAATCTGTTACCTTTGAAATTAACAAAATGCTTACAAAATTGCACATTACCTTTACAAAACTTTCGGTAAAATATTTTCCTTTGTTAAAATAATTACAAACCCAGGTTTTATACAAAAAATTATGTTAAAATTTTACAAAATAAAATTTGTATAACAGTGAAAGCAATGATTTAAAAAAAGCATAGTTACTTCAACTTTAGTTTCTAAGGGGTCCCCTAAATAATATTAGGTAAACGTTTAAGATAATTTACGATTTTGACTGTTTAAGCAAAATATTTTTTGTTGATTTTATATAGAAATCCAACTAACAAAACATTAGGTAAACGTTTAAGATAATTTACGATTTTGACTGTTTGAGCAAAATATTTTTTTGTTGATTTTATATAGAAATCCAATTAACAAAACATTAACATTTACAAAATAATCTGTTACCTTTGAAATTAACAAAATGCTTACAAAATTGCACATTACCTTTACAAAACTTTCGGTAAAATATTTTCCTTTGTTAAAATAATTACAAAACCAGGTTTTCTATGAAAAATTTTGTTAAAATTTTACAAAATAAAGTTTTTATAACAGTGAAAGCAATGATTTAAAAAAAATCAAAGTTACTTCAACTTTAGTTTCTAAGGGGTCTCCTAAATAATATTAGGTAAACGTTTAAGATAATTTACGATTTTGACCGTTTGAGCAAAATATTTTTTTGTTGATTTTATATAGAAATCCAATTAACAAAACATTAACATTAACAAAATAATCTGTTACCTTTGAAATTAACAAAATGCTTACAAAATTGCACATTACCTTTACAAAACTTTCGGTAAAATATTTTCCTTTGTTAAAATAATTACAAACCCAGGTTTTCTACAAAAAAATATGTTAAAATTTTACAAAATAAAATTTTTATAACAGTGAAAGCAATGTTAAAAAAAAAAGAAAAGTTACTTCAACTTTAGTTTCTAAGGGGTCTCCTAAATAATATTAGGTAAACGTTTAAGATAATTTACGATTTTGACTGTAAGAGCAAAATAATTTTTGTTGATTTTATATAGAAATACAATTAACAAAACATTAAAATTAACAAAATAATATGTTACCTTTGAAATTAACAAAATGCTTATAAAATTGCACATTACCTTTACAAAACTTTCGGTAAAATATTTTCCTTTGTTAAAATAATTACAAACCCAGGTTTTCTACAAAAAAATTATGTTAAAATTTTACAAAATAAAATATTTATAACAGTGAAAGCAATGATTTAAAAAAAAATCAAAGTTACTTCAAATTTAGTTTCTAAGGGGTCTCCTAAATAATATTAGGTAAACGTTAAAGATAATTTACGATTTTGACCGTTTGAGCAAAATACTTTTTTGTTGATTTTATATAGAAATCCAATTAACAAAACATTAACATTAACAAAATAATCTGTTACCTTTGAAATTAACAAAATGCTTACAAAATTGCACATTACCTTTACAAAACTTTCGGTAAAATATATATATATATTTTCCTTTATTAAAATAATTTTAAACCCAGGTTTTCTACAAAATATTATGTTAAAATTTTACAAAATAAAATTTTTATAACAGTGAAAGCAATGATTTAAAAAAAATCAAAGTTACTTCAACTTTAGTTTCTAAGGGGTCTCCTAAATAATATTAGGTAAACGTTTAGGATAATTTACGATTTTGACCGTTTGAGCAAAATATTTTTTTGTTGATTTTATATAGAAATCCAATTAACAAAACATTAACATTAACAAAATAATTTGTTACCTTTGAAATTAACAAAATGCTTACAAAATTGCACATTACCTTTACAAAACTTTCGGTAAAATATTTTCCTTTGTTAAAATAATTACAAACCCAGGTTTTCTACAAAAAATTATGTTAAAATTTTACAAAATAAAATTTTGATAACAGTGAAAGCAATGATTTTTAAAAAAGCAAAGTTACTTCAACTTTAGTTTCTAAGGGGTCTCCTAAATAATATTAGGTAAACGTTTAAGATAATTTACGATTTTGACTGTTTAAGCAAAATATTTTTTTGTTGATTTTATATAGAAATCCAATTAACAAAACATTAACATTAACAAAATAATTTGTTACCTTTGAAATTAACAAAATGCTTACAAAATTGCACATTACCTTTACAAAACTTTCGGTAAAATATTTTCCTTTGTTAAAATAATTACAAACCCAGGTTTTCTACAAAAAATTATGTTAAAATTTTACAAAATAAAATTTTGATAACAGTGAAAGCAATGATTTTTAAAAAAGCAAAGTTACTTCAACTTTAGTTTCTAAGGGGTCTCCTAAATAATATTAGGTAAACGTTTAAGATAATTTACGATTTTGACTGTTTAAGCAAAATATTTTTTTGTTGATTTTATATAGAAATCCAATTAACAAAACATTAACATTAACAAAATAATCTGTTACCTTTGAAATTAACAAAATGCTTACAAAATTGCACATTACCTTTACAAAACTTTCGGTAAAATATTTTCCTTTGTTAAAATAATTACAAACCCAGGTTTTCTACAAAAAATTATGTTAAAATTTCACAAAATAAAATTTTTATAACAGTGAAAGCAATGATTTATTAAAAAGCAAAGTTACTTCAACTTTAGTTTCTAAGGGGTCTCCTAAATAATATTAGGTAAACGTTTAAGATAATTTACGATTTTGACTGTTTAAGCAAAATATTTTTTTGTTGATTTTATATAGAAATCCAATTAACAAAACATTAACATTAACAAAATAATTTGATACCTTTGAAATTTTCAAAATGCTTACAAAATTGCACATTACCTTTACAAAACTTTCGGTAAAATATTTTCCTTTATTAAAATAATTACAAACCCAGGTTTTATACAAAAAATTATGTTAAAATTTTACAAAATAAAATTTTGATAACAGTGAAAGCAATTATTTTAAAAAAAATCAAAGTTACTTCAACTTTAGTTTCTATGGGGTCTCCTAAATAATATTAGGTAAACGTTTAAGATAATTTACGATTTTGACTGTTTGAGCAAAATATTTTTTTGTTGATTTTATATAGAAATCCAATTAACAAAACATTAACATTAACAAAATAATTTGTTACCTTTGAAATTAACAAAATGCTTACAAAATTGCACATTACCTTTACAAAACTTTCGGTAAAATATTTTCCTTTGTTAAAATAATTACAAACCCAGGTTTTCTACAAAAAATTATGTTAAAATTTCACAAAATAAAATTTTGATAACAGTGAAAGCAATGATTTTTAAAAAAGCAAAGTTACTTCAACTTTAGTTTCTAAGGGGTCTCCTAAATAATATTAGGTAAACGTTAAAGATAATTTACAATTTTGACCGTTTGAGCAAAATATTTTTTTGTTGATTTTATATAGAAATCCAATTAACAAAACATTAACATTAACAAAATAATCTGTTACCTTTGAAATTAACAAAATGCTTACAAAATTGCACATTACCTTTACAAAACTTTTGGTAAAATATTTTCCTTTGTTAAAATAATTACAAACCCTTGTTTTCTACAAAAAATTATGTTAAAATTTTACAAAATAAAATTAACAAACTACAAATTCATGTTAACAAATATGATTTTTATAATAGTGTATATAGAAATGCAATTTATTTTCCTTCCCAGAAATGACACGTGATGACGAACGAAAGCAGCAGCCTGGATCAGATGAGCGTGCCGGTGTCGAGCACGGACGCGTCCGTGTCGAACAACACTGCGCCCGAGCACCCGAACAAGCACATCGAAAAGCTGGCCCTGGCCGGCCTGCTCAGCATCGTGATCGTCATCGTCATCGTCGGCAACACCCTGGTCATACTGGCCGTGATGACCACCAGAAGGCTGAGGACCGTCACCAACTGTTTCGTCATGTCGTTGGCGGTCGCCGATTGGCTGGTGGGCATTTTCGTCATGCCGCCCGCGGTGGCCTACAGTTTAATGGGTAAGAAAGTCGTTTTTGTGAAAAGTATAAATAAATAAAATAAATAAATAATACGTTTATTTAGCTAAAGCTATTATAAAACAGTCAATAATTATATTAAAAACTTAAATAATATATGATAAAATTCAGGTACATAAAATATATCAAAATACAAAAAAAAAATCATTTAGGTATACACTTATTTACATATTTTATCCATCTACATTAGGGTGTCCCAAAAAAAAAGAATATATATTTTTTTCTTGTCTCTTGTAAAAATCTGTTAGTTTATCATGCTGTAAGAGCCCTTTCAAAATATCAGCTCGATTAAAAATTTTGTAGGGGTCGCTCAAGATTTTTAAAAATTTTCAAAATGGTCAAAAATTGAATTTTTGTTTTATTTTAATTCTTTTTCTCGTCTCGATATTATTTTTTAGGTTGAAAATAATAAAAATTCTGTAAATTTCAAATCAATATTTTGATTTCTAAAGGTCGCTAAAAGTTCGTTGATATTTATATTCAGAGGTCGCTCGAAAACATTCAAAATACTCTACTTTGAAAGTTAAAAAAATCTTGAGCGACCTTTAGAAATTAAAATATCAATTTGAAATTTTCAGAATCATTATTATTAAATAATAATATCGGAAAGAGAAAAAAAATTAAAATAAAAAAAATCCAATTTTTGACGATTTTGGTAATTTTAAAAAATCTTGAGCGACCCCTAAAATTTTTTTAATTTGTGCTGGTCTTTTGACAGGGCTCTTAAAACATGACAAACCAACATATTTTCACAAGAGACGAGAAGAAAAAAATATTCTTTTTTTTTGGGACACCCTAATCTACATATACACATACACACATCCATTCTTCTTTCAAAATAGGCCAACGTTATTTTCTAAAATATGTTTTTTTAACAATGTTTTAAACGTGTTAAAATATTGACAGTTTTTTACTGTGTTAGGCAAATTATTAAATAAAGTTAATCCTTTAAAAAAATGAATTTTTTGTTTTTTTTGACCCTGCAATATTTATGAAAAAATCGTTTACATTTCTTGTATTATGCTCATGTATTTGTCGTATAAAGAATACCTTATTGCATAAATACTTAGGTGCCATATTATGTTTTATTTTATATATAAGATTAAATGTCCCAAACAATACAATTTGTTCAACACTCAATAAACATAAGGCTTGAACCATGTTTTTAATTGATGTGTATTTATTACATTTAAGTATGGAGCGCATTGCTTTATTTTGTATTTTTTGTAGTTTATTTAGGTGTAAAAATAGTGATGAGCAGAATTCGACATGTGGGCTAACAATTGATTTGTAAAGTAGGATTCTTGTAAACATTGTTAGATTGTTACAGACTCGTTGGAAAAAATAAACTTTTTGAGACATTTTTTTGTGGACATATTCAAAATGATTTTTAAATGAAAGATTTTCATCTATTTTTACACCTAAATACTTAAATTCAGAAACCCTTTCTAATTGAACGTTATTGATTGATATTGGAACATTTATATTTAGATTTAAAAGTTTACTTTTTTTACCTATAATCATAAACTTTGATTTTTGAAAATTGAGACTCAGGCTATTATAACATAGCCACACATAAAGGTTTGATAAATCTGAATTAATTTTATTTGCCATCGTATTTACTCTTATAAAATGTTTACAAGGGAACCTGAAAACCATACAAACAGTTTTGGGTAATAATAGTTTAAAAAATATCACACCTTAGTAGAAAATAATAATAGGATACAACATTTAATACTTTTTATAAAAATATGGAAAAAACATTAAAAAAATAAAATCTTTTTGATGTTTAAAATTACAATTTCTCGGTACTTTTAAATACCTTTTAAATACCCATAATAAAAGGGTAGTGTCTAAGATTTTAATTATCGTTAGACTCTTGGACCCTTTTTAAAAATTTAAACAATTTTTTTATTGACCTCAAGGGCCGAGTCGATTTTTTTTGAGTCAATCCAAATGAAAACGCCGAAACTAGTTGCTCGACCATCTTGGATTTTGCTCAAATTATATAGAAATTTTCATTAGGGTTTCAAAGGACAAAATCCACCCTTATTTAATTTTTCGCATGTGTCAAATCTGGCCCATTCGAATTAAAACATTTTATACTTTAATAACACTATGTAACATGATATTTGTTTATCTGGATTTTATTACACAAATCGTAGTAGGCCATGCCCCCGATTACTTAACATACATTTGTTTTTTTCAAACTGTCAAATTTTCAACGACAGCCGTCAGATCGTGTTGATGGCTTTGAGTGTCATTAGGGGACATCCATTAATTTCATGAGGCATTTTTCTGATAATTTAGACCCCTCCCTCCCCCTTGGTGAGATTTGGTGAGATGTGGTAGACCCCCACTATCCCTCACGTAAGATTTTGGCCATTAAACTTTCTTTGTGGACAACATGTAAAAAAAAAGAGGTGAGAATTATACTGACCTTGTCAAAGTTTTATTAGGAAGTTTTAAAGAAATGGGATGCCGCATGTCGTTAAAAGTACCTACACTATTTGCATTCGCATCTTTACTTTTTTCGTGAAAGTCTGGAAGATGTCAGCGAAGAACATGAAGAAAGATTCTATCAAGATATTCGGGCAATGGAAAATTGATAACAAGGAAGGTGGGATGCGACAATGATGGGTGACTATGTTTGGAATCTACTTCGGGAAGAAAATGCATCATATAAAAGAAAAAGTCGTATTAAAATTCATTTTTGAGCCAATATTTAAAATCTATGTTAAGAAAATATTTTTCTAGATTGTATGTTTTGTTAAAATAATAATTCTGAGTTGAATTTCTTGCCATTTCTTGTCAATATTTTTTTGAATTTTTGATAAAACTGGGTTTGATTATATTATATAAATACCCCTTAAAAAATAAAAACTTATCACTACATTTTTTAAATTAAATTAGAATAGTTTTTTG
The DNA here is from genome assembly GCA_921294245.1 of Brassicogethes aeneus. NCBI lineage: Eukaryota > Metazoa > Arthropoda > Insecta > Coleoptera > Nitidulidae > Brassicogethes > Brassicogethes aeneus. Next base: position 52,741,409 of record OV121135.1, read on the forward strand.
GCACACAAATATTGATAATTTAACAAAAAAATCCAATAAACAAAACAAAAATCAAATTTTGTTACATAGTGTAATTTAAGCTGTAATTTTTTTTCTATTAAAGATATTTTAAATTTTAAGATGTCATTTTAAAGCTAACAAATATTAGTTTTTATAAAAAAAATATAAATTTAATCAATCAATATTTCTAAATAATTACACGGTGCTGAAAAAACCCGTATTTTACTAATTTTTCGTGTTTTTTAAATGCGTGGGATGTCTCGGCTGTTTAATATGAACAGCTAATTTTTTTCATATATTAAGTTTACATACCAAAGACAAAATAAAACTTACAATTGACCCGTTTGGCATAAGGAGAAAAGTATTGAAAAATTAAAAAGTCGCATTATTTCATCCAGTTTATAAGTATGTTGACTTCAATATAGAAATATGAAATTAACAGGATATTTAGTCCTACCTTGAAATTAAAATGCCTATTTAACTTGTTTTGATATTCTCATCCATTTTGGATTGTCTTGAAAAATACTTGTTATTTGCCAAATTATCATTCCTATTTTTTCAATCCGGCCTATATTCAATTTAATGATTGCTAAAATTCAGACAAACGCGCCAGGGCATCCCCTGCCACACCACACATCGGCAATGTGTTATGTGTTAGCAACTTTCTTAGAGCCTAATATCACCAATACTTCTAATTCCTAATAATTCCTACAGAAAACAGAACAATTTTATTTTATGGATCGAAAAACCTGTGTGCACAAGACTACCAGAAGCAGTTTCCAGAATTAATTTTATTTAAAGTTCATATTAATTTATTATACAACTAATATATACAACATATTTAAAGGAATTAGAGATTTAATTGCATTTAATGTAGCCATTTATTAGAAACCATAACTTTAATGTATGCTTAGATTCATTGTGGCTTCAATTAAATAACAATTTAATTCAATAACTTCTTATGTTTTAACTAACTAAGTTTTAAAACGGATTTAATAGAATCACAATTTAATTCAATGACTTCTTGTGTTTGAATTAATTTTAAGCAGGTTTGCACAAATAAATGTAAGACAATCATTTATTTGATCATAGCTGTAATTCAGCTTCAGCTTCAGACACCTTATGTTGAACTTGCAAAAGACGTAAATAATTCTGATATGGCAAAAATATTTCTATACCAGTTAGCTTCAGTCATAAACTTAAACGCAAGTAACTGTTCTTTAACCATAAATATTTTTAATAAGAAATAAAATATATGTTTAAATTTTAAATTGTACTTTTAATTTTACGTTTCCTGCAATATTAAAAAAATACCAAAAACTAGTTTATTTTCCTAACGATTGTAGAAAAAATATTGTACTTGAGGAAAGTGTCTTTTCCGCACTCGCTAGCTATTACGTATAGGTTAAAAAAAATGACAATTTGCTTGCTAATCTTAATGGGTTTTTGCATTTAAATCGATTTTGCGTCGTAATACGCATCTTTAACCTAAGTACGATTTAACAGAAAAAATTTAAATCCCATAAATTTCTCATAAAATTAAATTGTGTCTGCCCTCTCCCTTTATTAATTCCAGGATAAAATCACAAACTCACCAGCAGCAAGTGCAAATAGATATTTTAATTTAAAAAAAGAATATTGTTTCGTTTTATTGTTTCGACCTTTACTTAATGAAACTCCATGTCACTAATGTATAATTAGATAAAAAACAAACCCTGTTTTTTGAGTTTTACAAATTTATTTTAATTTAATTTTGACAATTGTTTCGCTAACAATTTAACTTTATTTAATAACAAACTTATATAACACAATTATTGCAGGTTTTTTATGAAAATATTAGTACACTATGACAATTTTCCTGGCTAAGTATAATGTAACAAAAGTTGTAATAAAAAAAACTTTTGGAGGATTTTTTATTTTAAATAATATTAGAATAAATTTAACAGAGGGGAATTATTTGTTTCTATTTGATCATTAGTGATAAAATTAGAATTTTTTAATTTATTAGTTTTTAATGATCCTAGTTAATTTAACTTTGTACCTTTATTTGCAATATGTTAAAATTTAAAATTATTGTTAAATGATTTTTATTAATAAAAGATTTTCTATGTTCATTAATTCTGGTTTTAAAATTCAGGCTTGTTTGGTCTATGCTTTTTACAAATGTATCTAAATTTTGGAATATTATTCTTTTAGAAGTAATTCGACATAATATGTCTTGTCTTAGTGCCTAAGTATGTGACAATATTATATTTAATTCTGAGGTTCTTTAGTATTGAAAAGACTTGATTTATAGCCATTTTCAGTTTTTGTGACAGTATAATATTAATTAATTGTGCTCTATAACGATTGTTATAATATTAATTAATTGTGCGCTATAACCATTGTTAACTGCAATTCGTTTGGTTAAATTTAATTCATCATGAAAATCTGATTCTGTCATGGGTACGTTTAAAAGTCTATCTATCATGGAATTAAATGCTGCTGTTTTTTGAGGAAAAGGATGTGGGGAACTATTATGTATTTTTATGTCTGAGTAACTAGGTATATGTTATCTTTTTTGGATGGTAAGATCTAAAAAGTTAATTTGATAATTTTGTTCTTCTTCCATTGTGATTTTGAAAGAATAAACTTTAGGAAGCTATTTAATTGTCTTTTTGTAAAACATGTTAGAATGTCATCTACATATCGGTACCAATATAAGACTTGTTTTATATTAAGATGTTTGTGGATGATTGATTCCTAGAGGTTAACAAAAATATCAGCTAGTAATTGAATAAGTGGATTAATCCATTATGTCTAGTGTATATTTTATTGTTTAATTAAAAGTAATTTGTATGGATTAGTGTTATTTAAATGGGGGCACACTGGAAAATAAATATGTCAACAAAAAAATTAACTAAGCATTGTCAGATACTGTTTTTTTTTAATTAATTCTTATCAGTTTTTGATACTAAATTTTGGTTTGAAATTGATAATTTTTTAGAAATTTTAATAAATGGTGGCGTGTAATATGACGCAAGGGATCTAATAGTTAATTTATTTTTATGTAGTTTAATCAGTTAATACATTTAAGGTGGGCTGGGGTTCATTAAGGTTAGTTTCCATATATCCATTTTTATATATTTAAACTAACCTTAAAGCCTGAATTATAGATTGCCTTCCTTCCTTCCTCCCGTAGTCGTGCCCGTACGATTTGTGCGACTTGTAAAAACTCAATTTATAGATTTCCGTGTAAAATTCCGTAACCATGCGCGATGACACCTAAAATGATTGACATTTGTTTTTGTTTATATTCTGCGTTTTACCCATTGTGAGCAAATATGAAAGATAAACATTTATACAGGGTGTCCCAGAACTCGCGCCACAGAGAAAAAGGGAACGTACCGAAAGTAATTTGAAACACATATTTAAAAATTCAAATTGTCCAACGCAAAGGATAAGGGAGATAAGAATAAAAAACGACAGCCAATCCCAATAGATCACCACAGGGAATTCTTTAAATTGCTAGGATACTTAGGTTGCATTGTTGATAATAAAAAATATGTAAAATATTTGGTCCACTGGAATTTAATTCATTGTAAAACTGCTGTCAATCTTTACTCCTGTCATTAATATTATATTAGGTTATAAATTAAGTTATTATTGACAATGCTGTCAATCTTTACTTTTGTCATTAATATTATATTAGGTAATAAATTAAGTTATTATACATAATGTTTTCCTTGGTGATTATACCGAAATGATAACTATTTATGGGGAGCGTGGGCCCAAAAAAAGCTAAATAAAGTACAACTGGTTTGATTTTTTACTTTAAAACATTGGCGTTCTGAAGTATCAGTCATAGATTAATAACCTCATTTTTTGAAAGCTTTTGACAACTTAGTAAATACAGTTTGGCCAAAAGATTTTTAAATGTTTTTAATACAACAATGTTCTATCGTCTCCTAGCAATTTTTAAAGCTCCTACGTTTAACCTAGGCGAGATCTCTCGGTATTGGCTGCCGCTTTTTTGCTCTCATTCGATTACACTATTACCTAGAAATTTTTTATTTTTAAATTTGGCATCTCCATTGCTATCGGCACGCCCCCTTTTTCTCTGTGGCGCGAGTTCTGGGACACCCTGTATATTAGTGCAGTGATCACAATTTAAATTACCCAGGCAGCTTGTTGTATACTGCCCAACTATGGTAAAAGGCAGTAAGTGCTAAACAAGAAATTTATGGGAAATTAGCATAAACTACATTTTTATTAAAAGCAGTAGGTATTTAACTGATTTATTTAACTTATAAGATAGTTTACTGCATTTCTTTGTTGAGTTAAGATACAAAATGTCCATAGCTTTATCATAGCACAAGAAAACGCATTTAGAATTTTTTGTAGTTACTGCCTTTCTTCATAGAATAATGAAAAAAAAACATTAAACAAGACGTTGGAAGACTCGCCCACTTTACCAAGACCGGGAAACTACGGGGTTTTACAAAGCAACGTTTCTAAAAATGACATTGATCATAAACAATATCTAAATATTCTTCGGTCATCTATGATTTAGAGACACAAATTATTTAATAAACTAAACACCTATCTTAAATAATACTAAACAATCATGTATTTTAAATATTTTGTGCCTACGTGCTTTCACCCTACAGCGCATATCCATAACAAGCACTGTGATTGGTGAAAGATAAATTTTTTTACGGGAGGAAGGAATGCCTTCCTTGCGGTACGGGAATCTATAAATGGCACTACGATTTAAAAAAAAAACATTTTTGACGTAATAATTACGTCAAAAATGTCACCATTAACATTTCCTGTTATTAATTTTAATTAAACTTAACAATTATTGATACTTTAAAATATTAAAATAACTTCAAAATATGATTTTGTTAAGAAAATATTTTATCCTTCGATTTTTTTTATTACTATAATTGCAAAATATTATCACAAAGTATTAAAAATTCTTACACGGGAAATGTTAATGGTGACAATTACGTCAAAAATGTTTATTGGGTTTCGTATTGTTCATCTTCTACAGGAGGAAGGAAGGAAGGCAATCTATAATTCAGGCTTAACTTTAAGAAAAACCTACGAAATCTAAGGTCTACCAACTACAATGTGCAGACTGTCAAACAGGCCAAACATGCCGGAATTTTAAAACCAGAATTAATGAACAAAGAAAATCTTATATTAATCAAAAAACAGATTCAACTTATGCCAACCTAGCACTAGATACTGTGTAGCTAAATTAAAATAAATTTGTAAAACTCAAAAAACAGTGTTTGTTTTTTATCTAGTTATACATTAAGACTCTTGTACATTTAATTGGTAATTTTAAATTAAAAACGATTCCCAAAATAGTATTTTTAAAATCAGTTGGTTTTTGTTTTTGCAAAATTTAAAAGTATCTTCCAAATTTAAAGACTGACTTTTTGAATCAACCTTTTTACGGTTCCCCCAATTCCATCTTGAGAAATTTATGGAATTTTTTTTTCTGTCGTTGGTTTAATTGACTCGCTTAAAATTATTTGATAAGGGTCCTTATTTCCTTTAAAGATTGTGGTTAATTGAAGTCGCTACCTTAATCAGGTTAAGAAATATGATTTTTTTTTAATTAACGATAATTAAAATATTTTTAAACTGTTTTGTTTATACTTAACGTTGTGTGTAGTAGTATTACCAATGTTCTTTCCATATAACACAACAATTCGAGTCAATTAGTATACAATGACCCTACATACGAGCAGACGTCTATTAAAGATGGGTGTATCCTCCAAAACCGCTTAACTTTTATGAATCGTAACATTACACCTATTCATTCTCCGCACTGGATTTCGATTCCTTTCACCCCTTTGCCACTCGGTTGCCCCTTAAGGGGGCTCACGTGTCTCTTGATTGCAGAAACTAGACAATATGTTACAACTTGCAACTTGCTACTTTGTAGAACTTATAAGTCTTCAATTCAAACTATTGTTTGTAATAAACTGTGCAAGTGCAATTGTCAAGTTTAAGGGAATATAATGTTGAGCGATTTTTTTATAGGATATTACAAACTATTTTTAAATCATATTAAAGTAATCATTCTGGAAAATCTTTTTTAAAAGAAACAAATCTATTTGTAATCCATCACGTAGAAAACTCAGAGCTGGACTTAACATTTATTATATATATAATTTCTTTTAATTGGTCCATCGAGCACCAGTCACGTTGTAAACCCAATTCGTGAAAAATTCGAGTTTTAACAAATTTAAAATTTGTGGTGGAATTTTTAACACACTAAAGTATTTCGGCCAGTTTTGTTTTTAAACTCCGTTGCATGCAGTTTATTAATGAGCATTTTCAAACCGTCAAATTAATATTAATGATATAATTACAAACGTGGCAACTTGTAATCCACAGACACTTGCAACTAACACATTGTAACCGGTGTTAAACCTTGCAGTTTCAACTAAGTGAAATAGTTTAAAGAGCTGATTCTACAACAGGCAATATTAAAGAAAAAAAATATTTCCGCATAACGGTACTTTTTGAGTGCTTGTGTATTAGTACACCTTTAGTCCAGTCATCTAGGGATTTCACCTCGGAATCTAACGGAATAAGCTGAATTTTTGTACAAACCTTTATTTTAGCATTGCAAATGTTGTCTCAAAAGTCACATATGCCAACGTGTGAGCGGCCTTAGATATTCAAGGTCAAAGGTCGCAAAAATCAATTTTTTGAGAATATCTCCTTTTCTCTGCCTCCTATCGTATTTGTATTTATTATACAAGTTGTAGAGAATAAAATTCTCTACAAATTTTGTTAAAAACATTTTTTTATACGTCTAATCGTTTTTGAGATAGAGGGCGCAGAGTGTGGAGCGCTTAGCCATACGTACCTTTAGCGCAAGGTAAATCATGAATCCCAATCTATTATACCGTTTTTTTAATTAATTATTTATTAAATATTACTTAAATAACAATTTAATACCTTATATTTATTTTTATATATTTTTTTAAAACAAATAGTCATTAAATATAACTTACTTTTTACATACAAATAATTAAATAATGAAGTGAATCATTCCAAATATATTCTAATGTTATTCTAATTAATGGTAAATGCATTTTATGAAGAAAATACATTAAATGAATTTGCCTTGAATATGTCTCTGGTCATCTCTTGGATCCAGATATTGCTAAATAACAGACCTGGAAATATTATAGTGGGCTTGCTATAAATAAAAAGGTTAGGTAAACCTATATTTAAAGCAAGTTGTGACCCTAGGCATAGGTCTAGGGCTGTGACAGGTAATATTCGTAATATTTTAAAGGTTAACATGGCTGATTTGTGTTTTATTTGTAATAAGTTACTTTCTGAAGGTGATTCTGTGACTTTTGTGCGCGGTATAAAGACTTTAAAAGAAGCAATTATTGAGAGAAATAAACATAAACTATCTAAATACTTTGACTTCTGTGAACGTTCATATTGAGTGTCGAAAATTGTACGCTAAAGCGTACTATAGTCACGGCCAAATCTATATGGGTGCACGTCATCAATGAGATATAATGACGTCATCATTACCAACTTTGAATTGTAAAGTTACTGCCGTTAAATTTGCTTTTTTAAGGCGTAATTCTGATGTGTTATTAAAAAGAAATCATTCATTTGCGTTTTGTTTACCAAGAACTGTAACAATTTCCTTGTTTTAAAACGTTTTTTCACGAAATTATCAAAATAAAACCATTCACTTAGTAATTTTTGTGTGTGCCAGTTGGTAATAGCTTAAGGCTGGCGCGCACCGTTCAATATTATTGATGGGTCGCTGTCATTTTATATTTGACGTATTTTTGTAATTGTGACATTTCGTCCGGAAGCATCGTTTGTTGCAAATTATTATAAATAATATTATACATTATGTTTATAAGATTCTATCCCTGGATTGTGCAAACAATGATATAAGGCTTGTTGGCAACTAGCCGTTATTAGATTTCGAAGACATTGCGCCCTTAATAATAAATTTGGGGAAATAATCAGACTTCAATTCTGACCTGGTTTGCTCTGATGACAAGGACGACTGGTAATTTATATATTTTGTGCTTCTGATAATTTAGAATTTTTTTGTTATGTGCATATGTAATAAAAATGTAATAAACTCCGTTTGTTTTCTCTTTAAACACATTTAATAAAAATTTGCCTGTAACAACTCCTAATTAGTTAGTGCAGAAGATTATAACAAGGACGTTATAATTCCATCTTAATAACAGACCCCACCGCTATAAACAGTCAACAATACACGAGCGTTAGATTGTGTCTGGGCACGTATGAATAGACCTTAACGCTGACGTCATATGCCGTTGATGACGTGCACCCATACAGATTTGGCCGTGACTATATAGTAAAATTGCAGCAGCAAAATGTCGCCTTGAAGAGACTGGACCTTCAACGTCATCAACTGTACCTCGTAAAAAAGGGAATGATATGTTTGATTTTAATATATTGTGCTTATTTTGTGGTGAAGTCGCAAATGAGGCAACAAAGGCAAAAAAAGTACAAACGCGTTATAAGTAAGTTTTTGAAGATATGACAATTAATGTCAATGATAACGGGGAGAGTGTTGATGAGAATGAGTCTGAAATTGCTGGCCAACCTGAAGAAGACGAGGATGAAGAAGATAAAGATTATTATTAATAATAATATTAATAATATTGACATAAATAAAAACATTTTTTCCTACTCCGATCCAATTATCCTTCATTAAAATTAAATTAAAATATAAGATATATATGAAGATAAAATATATTTGATTTAAAAGAAATATAAGTATAAGGTATTAAATTTTTTTTAGTAATATTTATTATATAATTAATTAAAAAAACGGTATAATAGGAGGTTCACGATTTACCTTGCGCTAAAGGTACGTATGGCTGAGCGCTCCACACTCTGCGCCCTCTATCTCAAAAACGGTTCGAGGTATAAAAAAATTTTGTAAACAAAATTTGTAGAGAATTTTATTTTCTACAACTTTTATAATAAATGCAAATACGATAGGAGGTAGAGAAAACGAGATATTCTCAAAAAACTGATTTTTGCGACCTTTGACCTTGAATATCTAAGGCCGCTCACACGTTGGCATATGTGACTTTTGAGACAACATTTGTAATGCTAAAATAAAGGTTGTCACAAAAATTCAGCTTATTCCGTTAGATTCCGAGGTTGATCCCCTTTTTTGACTAAGATGACTGTACTACTTAGATAAAAAATAAAATGTAAATATTGTGTGCCATCTTCAAAAAAGCTTTTTTGACCCCAGGTTTCTATCAACTTCTTTTATATTTTGCGCTTTAGAACCTCACCTCTTTAAATTTATTGATTTAATCCCGGCGCATTCGCCATTTTTTATAAGTTTTTTGCTCTTTTTATTAATTATGATCAATAATTGTTGTATTTTTCTATTATAGTTTATTAAATTAATCAGTTAAATATCTTACTATGATCTTGTATATGTATACCTGGCATATCATCTCACCAAACCGTTGGTTTCTGAAGTTATTATTTAAGCTAATGACCTGTTTTTTTATTTACTTTTTTTTAATAAAACGCAGGTACTATTAAAAAATCAGAAATGTTTGTTTTTAATCGAAAATGGCATTAAAGAATTAATTAATTTATTTATTTTTGCAAACTAATTTTAAAAGTATTTTTTTTCATTTCATAATTTTTATTAGTTATTTTTTTTAATGAAGATTGTACTTATTCTCCAAGTGGTTTTTTACTTGGGTATTAACTTTTATTTTTTTACAGTCTAAAACCTATTTTTTTTTAAATGTCGTTAACACTTCCATTATTTAGGAAGGGTTTTTTAATTTTAATAGCAAAAAATTATTACTTGTCAATAAATATACATACATGCAATAATATATATTTTTTGTAGAAATTTTTACGCTTTATAAAAAAGCTTTTATTCAAATGATATCGAAAGTAAAAATTTAAAAAAATCAATGTAAAAAGTATTGTCCTTATCTTTATTTTAATTTGTAAGTTGTTTTTTTACTTCGTTATCATTTAAATTTCTTGTTTACAGTTTAAAAACAGTTTTTAAAATTTTTCCCTCAACCCTGCCTAAATGATGATTCTTTTAATTTTAAAGATATCGATTTGAAGTTTATTTTTCTAAAATATTTTAACCGAAAGTAGCAAGTTTGTTATTTTAAATATAACATACATTATTAAATTCTACAAAAAAAATTTGATAAAATTATTATACCATGTCCTATACCTAAAGTAAATAGTTTTGGACTTTTTTCGTTAAAATTTTACAAATACGCGTCAATAAAAAATAGCCTGGAACCTTAAAACATTGTTTAAAAGATTCCATGTTAATTCCTTATCATTTTTTAATCAATCAATCGGTACATACTATGCAACCAAGTAGGTTCAATTCTTTCTTATAAGTATTACCAGTAATGGGTCAAGAAAGTTTATTGAAGAAACTAAGAAAATTAAATGTTTAAAATGTCATGAGTTACTATATTGTATATTATATTTAAATATATTGTTTATTAACCTTAAACATAAAAGTATCTTTATTTTTACTATATTTTGTATTAATGTGTAATATATTATAATATTAGATGTACACCTTACATTTGATTAAATCATATAGTAAATATTACTATTTGTAGATAGTAAAATCAATTTACTATACGAACATATTAAAAATTAAAATATATATTATACATTTATGATTTAGTAATATTGGTGTTGTAATCTTTACTAAAATTGTATAATAAAAAATACTATTTTGTATTACAATCTTAATATTGTATTGACGAATATACAAGGTGTCCCTAAACTTAGTGAAATAAATTTAGGAGCAGATTAAGCAAGTCAAAATAAGACGAAAATCTAAATAAATATTTTTCCTAATTAGGTATGTTTAAAAGATACAGAGTGATAAAGTGTTACTTATCATATCAGTTTTTTAATATAACTTCCACTGTGGTGGACTTGGAAAGGTGATATTTTGCGAACAGTCACTTACTACCAAAACACATATTCACACATAATTACAATTGTTCGTGAACGCAGTGTCGTGGAAACAGGGGTTCCTTAAGCTTATTGTCCCATACAAACTTTGAGGTTAGGTTTTTATACCATTTGATGCAATTTTTCGATTACTCAGTTCGGCTACTATTAAAAAGGTGTACCTCTCAAACTTATAAAACTTGATAAAATTAACCGTTTCCGAGGTATCCAAGGACTAAAAGGTAACAAATTTTTTAATTGAAAAAACTACAATTTTTTTAATGTGACGGTCAGGGCAAAAAGTCTCGAGGCTCATGGAACGCCGTTAGTTTTTTCAATTAAAAAATAAAATTTGTTATCATATACCTTTTAATCCTTTTAAATAATGCGATATAACAATTATTGTAATCTCGAATATATTGGAAACGGTTTATTTTATCGAAGTTTGAGAGGTACACCTTTTTAATGGTAGACGAACTGTGTAATCGAAAAATTATATCAAATGTTATAAGAACCTAACCTCAAAGTTTGTATGGGACAATAAGCTTAAAGCAACCCCTGTTTCTACGACACTGTGTTCACTCAAACAATTGTAATTATGTGTGAATATGTGTTTTGGTAGTAAGTGACTGTTCCCAAAATATCACGTTTCCAAGACTACCATAGTGGAAGTTATATTAAAAAACTGATATGATAAGTATCACTCTGTATCTTTTAAACATACCTAATTAGGAAAAATATTTATTTAGATTTTCGTTTTATTTTGACGTTTAATCTGCTCCTAAATTTATGGCACTAAGTTTAGGGACACAAAATAGTATTTTTTATTATACAATTTTAGTAAAGATTACAACACCAATATTACTAAATCATAAATGTATAATATATATTTTATATTATATAAAAAAACTAATATGATAGGTAACACTTTATCACCCTGTATATTGAAAACCTAAGTAATTAGGAAAAATATTTATTTAGGTTTTCGTCTTATTTTGACTTGCTCAATCTTTTCCTAAATTTATGCCAATAAGTTTAGGGACACCTTGTATAATATTGTTACCCTAAAAATTTGTTAAAGTAAATTTTACTATAGTTTTTTTACCATCTAAAATTTACTATACATTTCTCTCCGTGTATAAAATATTACACAAAAATAGTATTTTTTACTTAAAGTAAATTGAATTAGGACGTGTAACAAAAATGCAATATATCTTAGGTGTGTGGGAGCTGGGTTGGATACTGTGCGACATCTGGGTCTCCTTGGACGTCCTCCTTTGCACGGCTTCGATCCTGAGCCTGTGCGCCATCAGCGTCGACCGCTATTTGGCCGTAACGCAACCGTTGAGCTATTCGAGAAAACGGCGCTCCAAACGACTGGCGCTCACCATGATTCTCGTCGTTTGGCTCAGCTCCGCTCTCATAACGTGCCCTCCGATGTTCGGATGGTAAGAAATAATGCTCTATGTGCTAAAGTTGATTATGTTTTTTTGTTTGGAGTTTAGGGAATGACTACGCTTTTGTATGACAATGCAATTTAATTTTTAATAGGGTATAGTAGACATTTATAGTTATAGACCAGGGAAAAAAGTTAAATGGCAAAGTTGTAGGTAATAAAAGGATCTACAACTTTTGTAATTACAATTTTTTTACATAACCTCAAAATTTATGTGAAAAATTCAAAAAACCAAGTTTTTGGTTTTTTATTTTTATCTTTTTCAAAAAAAAAATTTTTTTCACGAAATTTGGTGAAAACTTACCTTTTTATGTCCCAAATACACTGTAATTTATTTGATTTGAAATATTTATTATTTCGCCTTATTTTGACTTAATATCAAAAAAGCACCCTAATTTTCAATCGAAATTTCTCGCGTCAAAATATCAGCTTTTTTCAAAAAGTCGGTGTGCTTTTTGTTTTGAAATCTCTACTTTCTGATGGTGTAAAAAAAATATACATTACTATGGTAAATGTTCTCAGAAAATGCAAAAAATATTATAATGAATAACGAAAAAAACTCGAATTCGAAAATTTATTTTAGTCATTATGTACAATTTCATCAAAAAAATGGGATTGTTGCAATTTTTTTTAGTTAAAAAGTATACTTATTAAATTCTAATAACATTTATGTCAGAAAATGTCATAAAATTTAAAAATACATGTAAATCATACTATTGAATTTAGATACTTCATTCTGATTACGTTATTCATTATAATATTATTTGTATTTTCTGAGAACATTTACCATAGTAATGTATATTTTTTTTACACCATCAGAAAGTAGAGATTTCAACGAACAAAAAGCACACCCACTTTTTGAAAAAAGCTGATATTTTGACGCGAGAATATTCGATTAAAAATTAGGGTGCTTTTTTGATATTTAGTCAAAATAAGGCGAAATAATAAATATTTCAAATCAAATAAATTACATTGTATTTGGGACATAAAAAGGTAAGTTTTCACCAAATTTCATGAAAAAAAATTATTTGAAAAAGATAAAAATAAAAAACCAAAAACTTGGTTTTTTGAATTTTTCACATAAATTTTGAGGTTATGTGAAAAAATTGTAAATACAAAAGTTGTAGATTTTTTATTACCTACAACTTTGACATTTAACTTTTTTCCATAGGACTTGTAGTTTTGCCGGAAATCGAGATAAACCATTTTTTACCCTTAAAACCCCCCCTCCCACTTCCCGAACTCAGATCGCCCGTAATTTATTTTTCCTTTAATTTTTATTATATTCCCCTCCTTTTCCAATGGGTTTCATCCTAGTGTAATTTTTTTTCTCTTTTTACCATTTTTAAAGGCTTCTGCACTGGTCTATTATTGGACAATTAACATTAATACTGTAAAAACAAGAGTTCTATATAATAATAATAATATAGTTTATTTGCTTCCAAAAAAAACAAAGCACGTCAAGGTAAAAATAATATAAGGTAAGAAGTGTAAAGAGTAAAACATATTGAAATTGGTAAGACAGAACGTATTTTTAAACATGTTAAAAATATTACAAAACAAATTATAAATATTACAAAACAATTAAAAGGAAAGATTAAAAAATTCGTTAAAATCGTAGATAACATTATCCAATAAAACTTCTTTTATAGTATCTTTAAAATTTGGTTTACTTTTGAGTCTTATATATATCGGTAATTTATTGAAAAACTTGATACCCCAATGGTTAAATGAGTTTTGGGTCCTGGAAATTCTGTTTTGTGGTGTCATCAAATTTTTCTTATGACGTGTTCCATATCCATGACTAGAATGGTCCTTATAGGAGTTTTGATTTGAGTGAACATACATTAGACAGGTAAGTATATAAGTAGCTGGTAAAGTCAGTATTTTAAGTTTTTTGAAAAGTGCTCTGCAGCTTGTTGTTTGACCTGTTCCTTCAATGGCTCGTATTGCTCTTTTTTGTAGGAGGAATATTTAAATAGTTAACTTAAAGACAAAACATTAGATGACGCTGTATACAATTATAAATATCTCAGTCGGTAATAATATAGAACTACTTTATTTTGGGTCCAATATAGGTCAAAAAAGTTCGCACGTTACTTTGGTGGTAAGATTTTCGTTTTTTTTCTCAAGAGCAGGGCAGTGTTTAAATTACAATAAAAAATATTTCTAAAAAGTGTACCTATCGATGTGTGGTATAAATGTGTTCCTTATGGTTTAACCATTGTCTTTAATGCGTTTTAATTTTAATTCTGAAAACAAACAGTAAAATGGCCAGTGTCCAATTACTGGTTGGTAAAAAATGTAAATTTCTATTATTATGTCCAATATCATACTCTATTTGTATCCCGGACAATTACCAGCCAATTCTTATATAAAATTGTCCTCTGAATCCGAAAAGACCGTCAAAAACTATAAAAGTTAAGCAGTTTTTGAGATATAGTCAATTCCATATTATATGTAAAATTAATTATATTTCAAAAACTGTTCTACTTTTATAACTTTTGACGACATTTTCGGATTCATCGAATGATATTTCATAGGAATTGACTGCTAAATGTCCTGGATACAAATTGCTGTTGGCTAGAATTATTAGTAGCTGCTTTTTCGCTGTGACATTTTTGACTAATTCATTTTTAGAGGGTAAGTAATATAGTGATTTCTTCGTCACAGGACATCTTGCAGAATAACATTGATTTAAATACAGTGCATGATAGATAACATAAAAAACTAATGGTAACAAAATTAATAAATTCGGAAAATACTTTTAACATACCACCCGGAAAAATATTAGATATATATAAATCATCCGTGTTCCGGCCTAAACATTATAAATGCTTCACAAACTAGAGATACCACACTTAATCATATTTGCAACAATTTCAGAAGTCAGACCAAGGAAGTAGTAGTTACCTTCAGAATCCAAGAGGAATCCGAGAAATAAATATATGAATTATATGATATTTACAAAAACGAAAAACAAAATTACCTAAAACAGCAATTTATCTTTAAAAAATATTTAACAATTTATTTGATGTAAAGTTGTTATGTTTATATAAAAATTGTATGCCAATAATTATGGCCCATGTGTCCAATTACTATATAAAATGTCCAATTACTATACGACCAAACAGATAAACAGACAAACAACATTTTATTCATTTTAAATATACATTTTATTTTATAACATTTTATTCACTTTAAATATAAAGTGATAGGCAAAAGTATGGAACAAATTTATTATGAAATTTTTAATTCAATAATATTTTGGGATGATAGTTTAGGGTATTATTAAATTTAAAATTTTTTGATTTAAAATATTTTATTTCTTAAAAACTAATTTTTATATTCATAAAAATTATTTGAATTAACAAATTGTTGAATTGCTACAATTTATTTCCAAATATTTCTTATACTTATTTCAAAAATAACCCCTGATTGTTTTAATTACTTCTAATCGAGCTACTAATACTCAATGTAAACAATACTTTTACTGAAAATAGTTTACATTTAATTTGATTTAAATTTAGGGTTTTACTGGATTAAGTATCTACTAGGTCGTTCCCTTAAAGTATACCTATGGGTAATATTTATTTTAAATAAAATGTAATTCATTTTTTATTCGAATACAATAAAAGATAAAAGTTAATGCCGCTTTAATCCGTATTTACACTTGATATGTGATATAAGGTGGGTATGTACAAAAAAACATTTATAGAAACATTCATATATTTATTTTAGTAAAACTAACAAAGTGGTAACTCTATTGAGGCAGTAAATACTGCAGTAGGTACTGCATCACATTTTCGATTCGAAATAAGCGTTTTAGCGTTGAGTGAGAATTAGAAGAAAATAGCCCCAAACCGTTTGCAATAAGACTTCAGATCGAAACCTCAGAAATTTGATGCTAGAACGGTTTGTTTTTATTCGAAATACCCAAATAGCTACCCATGCAAATATATTTATAGTGCCTAATAATTTATTGCATTTTTCTTGGTATTTTTCCTTGTTTATTTCTGTTGGCCGTTATTATTAAATGGGAAAAATTAAACTTACCTTCAAATATTGAAATTAATAATTCCAAATTACATTATTTTAATAAAAGTCCTCCCTTTCCTTTATGTACTGCATGCAAGTTGACTTGCATTTTATTTAAGAATAATTATACTCTCTTCAAAAATATTGTTATTTTGGCAAAGAATAGCTTTTTGTTCATTAAAATTGAACTTGTCTTAAAGGAATCTAATGTTTTAATAATTATATAAGTATAATTTAGTGGTATTGCAATAGTAAATATATTTAATTGAAAAATTATATAGATTTCGAAAGAGAAAACATTTTCACCTAATTTAAGAACAATCCTTTATTTAATAAAATATATTTTTTATTCTTTGATAAAATAAAAAATACTTAAAATGAATATTGAAAGAGTTAAAAATTAATATTAAGCAAATACTTTAATGAATAATAAAGTATTGTTTTACTAAGTAAATTATAATTGGGTTAAATATAAAATTATAAGTATAGAACTATTTTTGAATATAGAAATGTATTTTTTCCGTGCCGATCATATTCGTTAAGTTCCTGCACTAGTCTAATTTTGTATGTATATTAGAGTGTTTCTAATAGTGTTGAAAAATTAATAGTACATTAAAAAACAAAAAAGTTGGCGCCTATTTGATCCCTTAATATTAATATTAAGGTTTGCCTCAATTTATTTGTTGTTTTTCCATTTCAATAACACGGGAATTTTTATTTTTTTAATTTTGAATTCTTAACTTTGGAATGGTTTGTTTTCGCAACACCCAAGCGAGAGGAGTTATAGACAATTTCACGTTCTACAAAAAACATCTGAAGGACAAATTTTGTTCGATTTTTCTTTTTATACGATTCTGCAATAATTTTTCTATAAAAATATCACTTTTTTTGGTAATAATTATCTTAATACATTAAATCTGATTTTTTTAAGTACCCACGATTTTTTAACTAATATTTAAGTTTCCTTTGGTTTAAGTTTTATACATTATTTCATTCGGTGATTATTATCAATTGCGCATCATGGTCACTTTATACCTGCCAGCATTAAATTCTTTAATTTAAAGGATTATTGTACTATTTTTAATAAAAATAGCTCATTTAAGTTTAAAAAAACATTATTTTGTCAATTAATTAATTTAATCCTAATTGAGGTATAAAGAAACTATTTATACATAGTTTAGCATTATTGAATCAATTTAGTTCGAAGATTTCGTTAAGCAGTTATTCATAATGGATTATTTAACAGTGGAAGAAAAAATAAAAATGATTTTGATTTATGAAGAAGCAGGCAGGAATCTTGATGATGCTGTTAATATCTACGCACAGCGTTTTCCGGAAAAAATCTATCACGTACTTCATTTTACCGTACAGTCAAGCAGTATACTACAAACGGGAGTGTTCAACCGGAAAAAAGAGTTTGTCGAGCAACAGTCACAGTAATGAAATTATTGTATTAGCAGCAACGGCCGCTAATCCTCATGCAAGCACACGAGAATTATCCAAAGATTTGGGAATATACCAGAGCAGTGTTGGCAGAATATTAAAACGAAATAAATAAATAAATTTAAAAAATAAAACCAAGTATTTTATTCAAAAATTATTGGAGAATCATATAAAATCTGCAATAAAAAATAGGGTGTTCCATGAAAATTTTAAAGGTACCCCCTGTTCCACCTATGAGGAGAGTATAAGGACCAATTTTAGTACCGATTGATTTCCCCCCTCGAATCATTTAATTTTTATTTTAAACATTTTTTCGTAAAATGCATACTAACTGAAATATTTCAAGTTAAATGACTCTGTATAAGAATTAAAACTTCAATTCTTTGGGTTTCCGTTAAATGGCCCATATTTAAATACTTCGAAATATTTGGAGAACGCTTAAGAAACACATACTTCAACTAAAAGCTTTTACATCTTGTAGTGAATATTTATTTTAAATTATATGCTAACAAAGAAGTATAAGATAAAAAACCTCCTTATATCGACACTTGCTATTTGTAGAATAAGAAAAAAACAATAATATACTAAAAAAGTTTAACCTTGAAATGGAATATTTTGAAAAAGTTTCTTCTATAAACACTTTTTAATTTTATCAAAACCCTATTAAAAAGTCCGTAATAAAAATTATAAAACATCAAAATGTTATTAAAAACTAATTATTATTTCTGACACTATCAAAGGGTGGTACAATTTAAAAAAATGGTCGATAACGTCAGAGTTTCTACAAAAATAGCTCAAATATGAAAATTGTGCGTATATAAAGGGTGGGCCATCTATAAGTTGAATTTTAAACTACGTGCTATTAATGAAGCTTTCAACTTAAGCGCCATAAATTGTTGACAGTGGTTTAGTTTTAACCTTCCGATTACAAAATATGCACCGAATAAATTTGGATCAACGTTTCGAAATACTCAAAACTTACTTTGAATGTGACTGTGATCGCAGAGACGGCAAGAAAATTGCGTTTGGAAGAAATGAGGCGCCGCGGCGCGCCGTCAAACTAAAGTATTACAAATTTGATCAAAAAATTGCGCAGAAATGGAATGCTGGTGGACATAAAACATGTTTCGCATGCTCGTCCTAGACGTACACCTGAAGCAATCGCTGCTGTGGCCGAAAATGTACGCATGAACGCGTCAACATCAACTCGGCGCAGATGTCAACAACTCGGCCTTTCCCGTACCACTCTGAGGATGATTCTGCACAAAGACCTCGGTATGTTTGCGTACAAAGCCAGCTTGTTCAGGAGTTAAAGCAAGTTGACCATCCACAACGTTTTCGATTTGCTGAGTGGGCTTTAAACCAGTTGAACGATGGCGCATTTTTACCTCGGAGGTTATGTCAACAAGCAAAACTGTAGGATTTGGGCCACGGAAAATCCACACGTCGCCGTAACAAAGCCTATTCACCATTTGAAACAAAACATTCAAGCTCAAATTGCCTAAATAGAGCAGCAAACTTTTGACAAAGTGCTCGAAAATTGGTGTTCCAGGATGGGCTACTGCCGAGCCAGCTGAGGTGGTCACTTAAATAAAATCATTTTCCATACTTAATCGGAAGAAAAATTGTATCAAATAAAGCAAAATTCGTTGAAAAAAAATAAGTTTTTCTTGTTCTCATTGCTATTTTATAATTCAACATAAACATGGCCCACCCTTTAGTAATTGAAAAACAAAAGGATTTTTTTTTAGAAAAAAAGCCGAATTTTTTAATAAATTCGTTCCATTCTTTTGCTGGTCACTGTATAATACAAGCGAATACATAAATTAGCTGGATACCAGCTCGACATTAAATTCGCAGCGACTCGTAAGCTATCCGATGTATCCTTGTCAAATAAATTAATATTATCCGTATCACTGAATTACGCGAACTAAAACTTGCTTTTAAACTTTCGTCATTTCCATCTAAATGGCGTAGTTTAATCGAATCCCGCACACTTTGACCGCAGTTCAAATCGGTCCCATGCCAACTTCTGCGTGGCGTTTAATGTGTTTTATTTAAATGCAAACTTATAGTTTACAGTTTACCATACGAGATTTTTAAGTTACAGTTAAACGTTTTGTTTTAAATACAAATATACAGTGATAATATTTTAATGAACTAGACAAATAAAACATGTTTTTATAATGTGTCAAAAACAACAATTTATTAACCGAAAATATCTGCATGAAATGTAGATTGGACCTTTATAATTAACAAGGCTATAAAGTTGCTCGTAAACCTTAAGTAATGGGTTTATACTACAAAAAGTTTTAAACCATTATACAGGGCTTTCAATAACAAACTAGTCACTCTTAATAACTTATACATAATTTTAAATGAATTTTCTGATCCATTGAAGTTAAAAGAATTAAAATTCGATCACGTATTTGCAAGTTAGAGCCAAAAAAGGTGTGATATAAATAAAACAAAGAATTTCATAATAGTATATTAAAGATCTAACGTCATAAGACGTCATTTTGTCGCACGCGGAGAATTTGAGAATGGACGAGTGCGACAAAAGTTGACATGAGTTCTTTATGCTATTTTATCTATTTTGCAAAAATTCTATAACAAAAATTAATTTTATACCTTAAATTTAATTTGGTCGAATTTTACTTTAGATAGTTGGTATCACAGTCATTGGTTTGACAGTTAATGTCAAAATCGATTCGCCATGCCGTCCTTAATTTACTTATTTACCATAAGCTGCTGTTAATGTTAATGAAGAAAAAAAGGATTTTCTTTGATGCTAAACAAAATTTATTGCCAGAAAAGAATATTGGTTTTTGGGCAAAAATAAAACAAGTCTGTAATAATAATGATTTATTGAAGCATTGGAATTCACTAAAATTGCACAGTCAAGTCCTTTTTTGTATTCCAAAATAAAATACAAATCCATGCCATAGGGTAAACGGTCTCTAAACATTTCTGGGGATACAAACGTTATGTAAGTAAAAAAACATTATCATAGCAAACTTACCTTTACATTTTGTTAAACACACTCTATATAAAAGCACACTTAACCTTACAATTAGGAACCTCTAATCGAATTAACTATCATCAACCGACTACCAGCGGTTAGAAGACAAAGGGCCTTGCAGGGTACCGATTTTAATCGAAAGAAAGCGAAAATTAGCGAATTAGAAGAATAACATTTATATTCAAGTTGAATTGAATAAAAAAATAATCAATTGTTTTAATTTAATTAAAAATGTTCTGTAGGTACTCAAATTTTTAACAAATATTTTTGAGTTAGATTAACACTTGTTTAGGAGTTATTTAAACTAATGTATTATATTGAAATTAACATAATTTTCTCGTAACATTAACTATATTATTATACTACGATGTACAAAAAAATTATTATTTAACATAATTTTCTCGTAACATTAACTATATTATTATACTACGATGTACAAAAAAATTATTATTTAACATTCTTATTTTTGTAGGACCTTTTAACACATTAATGTTTGTTAAATCTTTTGAAATTTTAAGATTTTAATTATTATAATCAAGTAACATATATTATTTTTGTTATAAACACTAGGAAGTTTATGTAAATTTTAACATTATTTTTAACACAAAGTTTAAATGTGTAATATCGCAACGTAGTAAAATAAGCATCACATCTAATTTGTGTGATGATTAAAATTTGGTAATTATTAACAGTTTAACTAATTATTATTTGTGTTCGGTGATAGTAAGCATCGAAGTTCTAATCACTTGTTTACTTAACTACCACTATGTTTATACACATTAGCCGATATCAATAGATAAGTGTTTAGGGTTATAGATACCCAAGTGAGGTAATTACACAAATTTATGCAAGCAATTATTGCCAATTGATAAACGTAAAAAATTCAACATTTTGATTATTTCCTAAGATTTCATTAACCTATTTTGAATAATTTTCAACAAATATGGCAATACATTACACGCACATGCTCGCATGAAATGCAAAGCGTTATTCTACACAAGAGCTAGTTTACTCCCACTTTTCTCGTAAATTAATTTCAGCTGATTTACAATATCGACTCCCCTATAATTCAACTAGACTGCTACTTGAACTTTAATTTATTTTGTGCACTATGTACTGGAACACCTACCCATATATATTTCGGTGTTTTCTCAGCTCAAAAGCTTAAATAAAAATATTACGAAGCTTAACCTCCTCATGTATAAAACATTTATAAATTATAAAACTATAACTTCAATATTTTAAAAACAAACCTAAAGGCGACTATGAAAAGAAGTATTTTACCGTAAAATTTTTACGTTGAAGTTTCACCATACCTAAAAAGTTCTAAAGTTTTTTTATTCGAAATTTAACACATAATCAAATTTTGATTATGTTGGTATTGTATTTTAATTTACTTTGGTATTTTCAATATTATAAATTGCTACTTCTGTTTAAGTCCTTTATTTGAAATACTTTGACATTTGTTATTTAACTGTCAGAAATATAATAAACATGTATTTGCCTCGTTTGGGCCGTAAAGTCACCTATACAGGGTGTCACCAAATAAGTCACCAAATAAGTTGTCATCCTCAAAGATATTTTTTGCATTAGTGCCATTTAAAAAAAAATCATAATGGGTAAACCGGGTAAAAACCAGAATTCATTTTTCACAGAAGAGACAAAAAAATTATTATAACTGACCCTGATAGCACACTTTATTCTAAGAATGTTTTTAAACCTTCCAGTTAAAATATTCTTAGGATCATGCTATATTTCTTCTAAAGAACATGTTTAAAAGACATATAGCATGATCCTAACAATATTCTAACTGGCCTATAATCAGGTTTTATATAGGTATAATACCTATACTTAAGTACCTAATTAGTAATTAGTATTAAATACTAAGTAAAAAACACAATCCAAAATATTTGTTTATAGTTATTTGTCAAATTAAAACAATATTCGTACCTAATTAGTAATTAGTATTAAATACTAAGTAAAAAACACAATCCAAAATATTTGTTTATAGTTATTTGTCAAATTAAAACAATATTCGATAACAAAAATACTTTTACTAGGTATTTTATTTTATGTTAAAAATAAATATTTATTAATTTGTATACCGATTTTTTATTTCTGAATTATCATTTTTATGTATAATAATCCTAACTATCTTCAACTTCAATCTAATCTGACATCCCACAAAATTTTCCAATTTTACTTTTTATGAAATAATGTCATAAAACTGGTTTATAGGTCAAATTGATTATTTAATATTTTTAAATAAAAATATATTAATTTGTCGCAAAATTTAAGGGGACGACAAATACATTTCACTGTCATATTATGACAATGACGCGTATTTGTCTCCTGAAGAATTTTACGAATGTAGAATACAACATATTAGAAGGGGGTACCGACATATTTGGAAATATTCTCAAAAGCTTCCTAGAAGAAACCTTTTAAAAACATTCCAAAAACGTAGTCTTAAAATGTTCTTAGGATGATTTTTAGGAAGGTTTTAAGAAGCTTTTAAGAATCTAATTGCATTATTAAAATGGTATCTATTGAATGTTTTAAAAGTCCCTAAGAACATTCTTAGCATTAAGGGAAGGTTCTAAGAATATTCCATTATTCCGGGTATCTTTATTTCTTTATTATTTTTTGTGCTAGTGAGATATGTATTGATACATATAACTTACTAACACAAAAAAAGTAATAAAAAATAAATAAAATTACTCGGTTATAATCATTTTTTTGTCTTTCTTGCAAAGGTATAAGTACACACCACAATAAGTACACAACTACCACTAAGCACAGAAACCCATAGATTATAAAAGAAACCGACTAATAAAAAAAGTTATTAAATAGCGTCCAAAGACTTGTTTGTTTCTTTATGATGGCGTGTCGACCATTCGAACAAGGACTGCGTACGTTGGTTTTGCGCAGCTACACGAGAGTCCTCTTGCGATATTTTATATTTTAAAGTATTGGGAATAATCAATTAGCAGTTTCCTTTTTAGAATCTCACATTGCTAAGAATGTTCTTAGGGACTTTTAAAATATTTAATAGATACCCTTTTAATGATGCAATTAGATTATTAAAACCTTCTTAAAACCTTCCTAAAAAGCATCCTATCGAATATTGTTTTAATTTGACAAATAACTATAAAAAATATTTTGGATTGTGTTTTTTACTTATGTAGTATTTAATACCTTTATACGTAGTTTCGCTGGTTTGGTGCAAGACTATCCCAAGTCCATTTTCAAAGAATTGGAGAAAAACACTATTAAACATTTCTATTTATTGTAACTAAATTGTTTTTTGCGTCATTCTTGTAAAACCTTCCAATTTTTAATAGAATGACAATTTAGTTACAATAAATAGAAATGTTTAATATTGTTTTTCTCCAATTCTTTGAAAATGGACTTAGGCGTAACAGGAATATTCCTAAATGAACTTTCTATAGCAATTACTTTCTTAACATTCTAAGCATATGTTTAGAGTAGACTAATTTTTACCACTAAAACTTTGCACCTCCCTGTTAAAAATCACTCATAAAGACCAATAGAAAAGCTATTGGGATTTTCCAGCGGCAGCTCTATTGGTTTGAATTGGTCTCAATAGTGGTATCTGTACCATGAATTACCAATTCAAACCAATAGCGACACCGCTGGAAAATCCCAATACAGACCGATAGAGGCTAATCGTATTATATTGGTAATTCCCAATATATATATTATACTTAGATATATTTTATTGGTAATTCCCAATAGAGCTATTTGGATTTTCCAGAGGTACCGCTATTGGTTTGAATTGGTCCCCACTATCCATTTTAGACGTCTTTAAGGTAAAAATTTACGTGTTTTGATGGTTAAATAATTTCTCAAAAATAGTGCTGTTTAACATTTAATTTAAATTTTATAAATAGCTTCTGCTAAAAGTAAGTAGTGGGGCCCACTGCTTACTTTTCGCAGAGTGGGCTACAGGACGACCTCTGCCCCTTTAAAAATTGCAAAACGCCAGGCGTTTCCATGGCCAGTAATTTTGCCTTAGTAAGGAATCCTTACTTAGCAGCTCAAGGTATTCCACCTTTATAGGCCTA
This sequence comes from Brassicogethes aeneus, assembly GCA_921294245.1. Lineage (NCBI taxonomy): Eukaryota > Metazoa > Arthropoda > Insecta > Coleoptera > Nitidulidae > Brassicogethes > Brassicogethes aeneus. Next base: position 52,766,460 of record OV121135.1, read on the forward strand.
TGTATTGTGCTACAGAGGCGAGAGGTATGCATGGGTTGCCTACCTATTGGCGAATTTTGAAAATAAATATTAAAGTGGTATATACCAATAGGGTTCCTTGTACCTTCACACCGATAAAATACCAATTCAGACCATTAGTTTATCTATTGGTATTTTCCAGTAAGAAAATTGCCAATAGAAACAAGTGGTCATTTGTATTAAATTGCGCAGGCGCTGAACATTTAAGTGGTATTTACCAATTGAATTTCAATTGGGAATTTCCTGTACTTGTAACTTCTTATAAAAACCAATTCAGACCATTAGGTAATCTATTGGCATTTTCCAGTACGGAAATTACCATTAGAAACCAATGCTCATTCTGTTGAGAAACCAATAGGCCCAATAGAGACCAATTCATTCCATTCTGATTTTTTATTGGTTTCTATTGGTCTATATATAGACCATATATGGGTGATTTTTAACAGGGCTTCTAAGAACCTGCCTATAGGCCAGTAAGGATATTCTTAGGATCATGCTATATGTCTTTTAAGCATATGCTTAAAAGACATATGTTCTTTAGAATAAATATAGCATGATCCTAAGAATATTCTCACTGGAAGGTTTAAAAAACATTTTTAGAATAAAGTGTGCTATACTTCAATTGGTTTCTAATAGAAACTTTCTATAAGGAATTAATCGGTCATTTGCAACAGGGATGGTATATAGGATAGGTCAGTGACATCCAGTGGGTCCTTGATTTTGTAAAAAATTCATAATTTTTTTTATTAAAAAACAGTAGCTCTAATGCAATAATGATAAAGAACTTTCTTATTTTGGCGTGTACTATCATCCTTTATAAATTGTAAATTATTATTGTAAAATACAATAGTTTAAAATATCAATAACAAATCTTATAAGAAATGCAATAATAAAACTATATAATTGATGTACATTTTAGTGGAGTAGCTGCGAACGTTAAACGTGGCATCAAAAAGTTGTTAATAAAGAATATAATCGTGTTTCATTAAATTCGCCTATTATATGGGGAAATTTAATTACATAATAAGAAGATTTACGATTAAACTATTAATCCGAGCTCATTTAAGTCCGTTTAGAATTAATTCGCGAATAATTTTAAGCAACAACTTTCCGAGCGTCTACAGCGTACTTCCAGACAAACAATGGAGGCGCATTAGTTCGCAACTAAATTTAAAACATTAAATTACGTTTTATTTAGAACTCGCTGAGTATTTTCTTTGTATGTTTAAATTTGATGTAGAAGCGGTTTTTCACACTGAAAGTGAAGAGGATGTTTTTATGGGTACTCCACCCGAAATTGTTAATGATTTATCATTAACGGCGAAATTAAAATGTCAAGAAACTATTTAATACTTTTTTATTTTTGTATTGAGATAATAAAATATTTTGCACGTTTAGTATTATTTCCCAAAAAGACCACTTTATTTTGTCGATTGTATCACATTTGACAACTGTCAACTAACTTGAAAACGTCATAAAGTCACAACTCAATGTGTATTTAATGTGTATTTAAAAGATCACTTGGAGTCATGGAAACATGTATGATAATGTGCGATTTGAGAGAATTTTTGTAAGAATCTATGGAAAATATTTCCCACAAATTTATTATTTCAAAAATTCGTTTCCAAACTCGAGATACCTTAAAAATTGATTATTACAGTTTATTTTTTATGGAAATCTCATTAGCGAGCTCATGAGATACAAAATGCACTGTGCAGCTGCCCTAGGGCTCCCAGCAAATTTGTATGTGCTATTTTTAGGATTTTAGGACAAATCTTAGTAGAATTTAAGGACATTTCAGACAAATTTAAAACTTAAAAACTTGCGAACGATTTATTAGATAAAAATAAATTATTTATTGGATAACAAAAACAAAATAAAAATATTTACTTTATACCCTAAGGTATAGGGTAAACCACATAGTTATTGGGCACTTAAGGAATATTATTTATTTAAAATTTATATATGCCGTTGTTTTTCTTATAAATATATAAAAAAAGATAGTTTGTTTGTTTAAACTTTGTTTACGTTTACCTACTTAAAAATAAGAATATTTGACTTTTTAATAATAGTTTTATAAAAACATGCAAAAAAGTATAGTAATTGGACATTTTATATAGTAATTGGACACATGGACCATAGTTATTTGACATTCCATTTTTATATAAACATAACAACTTTGCATCAAATAACATAAATTGTTAAATATTTTTTAAAGATAAATTGCTGTTTTAGGTAATTTTTTTTATATCGTTTTAGTAAATATCATAATTCAAATATTTCTTTCTCGCATTCCTCATCCCTTTTCTGGATTCTGAAGGTAACCACTAATTCCTTGGTCTAACTTCTATAACAGTATGTTGCAAATATCATTAAGTGTGGTATCTCTAGTTTGTGAAGCACTTAAAATGTTTAGGCCGAAACAGGATGATTTATATATATCTAATATTTTTTCGGGTATTTTTTGAATTTATTAATTTTGTTGCCATTAATTTTTTATGTTCTCTATCATGCACTGTATTTAACTCGGCCATTTCAAGCGCGCGAAACGCACGAATTACAAAACTGTTTTTATAAAAGAAATTGTAGATTATTTATTACATAATATTTTGGCAACAAAATTATCAAAAATATTCTTCTTTTATTAAGGTTATACATTAAATAAAAAAAACGCAAGAAATATTTTATAAAAGTAGATCTATATAATTTTAATAATTGAAAGGTGTGGACGGGACAAAAAAAAGATTTATCTTGTCCCGTCCACCCCTGTCAATTATTGAAATTATCTCTACTTTTATAAAATATTTCTTGCGATTTTTTTTATTTAATGTATAGAAGAATATATTTGACAATTTTGATGCAAAAATAATATATAATAAATTACCTACAATTTTTTTTATAAAAACAGTTTTGTGATTTGTCCTGTCCATCCGCTTGAAATGGCCGAACTGTTATTCTGCGAAGAAATCACTATATTACTTACTTTCTAAAAATTAATTAGTCAAAAATATGATAGCGAAAAAGCAGCCACTAATAATTCTCGTCAACAGCAATTTGTATCCAGGACATTTAGCAGTCAATTCCTATGAAATATTATTTGCTGAATCCGAGAATGTCGTCAAAAGTTATAAATGTAGGACAGTTTTTGAAATATAATCAACTAATTAAATATAATCAATTTTACATAATATAGAATTGACTATAGCTCAAAAACTGCTTAACGTTTTTGACGGTCTTTTTGGATTCTGGGGACAATTTTACATAAGAATTGTCTGGTAAATGTCCGGGATACAAATATTGTATAATATTGGACATATTATGTCCAATAATAGAAATTTACATTTTTTACCAACCAATTGGACAATGGCCATTTTACTGTTTGTTTTCAGAATTAAAATTAAAACGCATTAAAGTGACAATGTTTAAACTATGAGGAACACATTTATACCACTACACTTTTTAGAAATATTTTTATTGTAATTTAACACAGCCCTGCTCTTAACAAAAAAACGAAAATCTTACCACCAAAGTAACGTGCGAACTTTTTTGTCCTATATTGGACCCAAAATAAAGTAGTTCTATATTATTACCGACTGAGATAGTAATAATTGTATACAGCCTCATCTTATGATTTGACTTTAAGGTAACTATTTATAGAATTCTTGTTTTTTACAGTATTAATGTTAATTGTCCAATAACTATAAACTGTCTACTTTACCCTACATACTAAAATAAAAAAACAATTTTTTATTCACACCCATAGACACAACCATAGAGTACACAAACTGATATTTTGGTGTTTTTATCATGACAAAATCATGGGGCAATTTTAAATATTAACAAAACAAAATATGCCAAATTTTAGGACATTTGGGAGCCCTGACTGTCGCGTATGAAAACAAATGTAACTAAAAAAAACTTAAATTATTTGAAATGAGTCTGGTGCCTCCTCACAACTTGTGATCATTATTGTTTAGGTACGAAACTGGCAAACACGACAACAAAGAGTGCAGATATAACAGGAACACGGGATACGTAATTTTCTCAGCGATGGGATCGTTTTTCATACCCATGGTGGTTATGCTGTATGTATACGCTAAGATTTCATGCGTGGTGGCACAAAGACACGACCAGCTTTCTCACATTGAAACCCTTCACACCAGAGTAAGTAAATAAAAATATTGACCTGTCGGGGATTGTCACTTTAAACGAAAATGCACTTTATTCTTTTAGAAAAGCACAAAGCTATCTATGAACCACAACAGGGAAGAATCCGATGTCGATCATCCTTCTTCGGAATGTGAAGAGCACAACCTTAGATGCTCCAGGTACTTTTTTCACCAAATCAGTGCATGGTAATATTTTTTTAATTCATACATTATATTCCACTTCCCTATTGTAAATGACCGATAGAATCCAATAAAAAATAAGTAATTGGTTTGAATTGGTTTGAAATGTGTTTTGGCGCTATGAATCACCAATTCATTCCAGTTGCATTCCTATTGGTAAGTTCCAATGAAGTCAGCGGCTTAAATTGGAATATACCAATCCATGCCTATGCTTGTCTCTATTGGCTGGAATGAATTGGTAATTTATATATAGTGCCAAACCCATTCAAACCAATTTGAACCAATTTATTTTTTTAAATTTGGATTAAAAATACCAGTTGATTTTTCATTCAAAAATAATTAAGATCCCAGAAGAATAACCGGGTAAAAACCAGAATTCATTTTTCACAGATGAGACAAAAAAATTATCATAACTGAGTAACTTTATTTCTTTATTATTTTTTTGTGTTAGTGAGATATGTATTGATACATATAACTTACAAGTAATAAAAAATAAACAAAATTACTCGGTTATAATCATTTTTTTGTCTTTCTTGCAAAGGTTGTTTGTAGGCATTGTCGAAATCAATATTATTTACGTCAATTTTTTTTATTTTGTCCGCATATAAACATTTTTTAAGGTATAAGTACACACCACTATAAGTACACAACTACTACTAAGCACAAAAACACAGATTATAAAAGAAACCGACATTAAAAAGCGTCCAAAGACTTGTTTGTTTCTTGATGGCGTCTCAATCATTCGAACAAGGACTGCTTACGTTGGTTTTGCGGTTCGCGATATTTTAAAGTATTGGGAATAATCAATTAGCAGACTCCTTTTTAGAATTTCACACTGGGAATGCCCAATTGAATTCAATTGGAAATTACCTATGGGTAGCTTTATCCAATCGAAACCACTAAAAAGCAGTAGAATCCTAATTGGACTTTTTCATATTTTAAAGTATTGGGAATAACCAATTGGCAGATTCCTTTCTAGAATCTTACACTGGGAATGCCCAATTGAATTCAATTGGAAATTACCTATTGGTAGCTTTAACCAATCGAAACCACTAAAAAGCAGTAGAATCGTAATCGGTCTTTTCCATAATGGAAAAAACCAGTAAAAACCAATTTCTGTTTTATATCGCTCCCAATTCAGACCATCGATCCCTGATAGCAAAATTTGATTCTAAGAATCTTCTAAGAAGATATGACCCGGAATAATGGAATATTTTTAGAACCTTTCCTTATTGCTAAGAATGTTCTTAGGGACTTTTAAAACATTCAATAGATACCCTTTTAATGATGCAATTAGATTCTTAGAAGCTTCTTAAAACCTTCCTAAAAAGCATTCTAAGAACATTTTAAGAATACGTTTTTGGAATGTTCTTAGAAGGTTTCTTATGGAGCTTCTAGGAATATTTTCAAATATGTCAGATACCCACGTTCTAATATGTTGGATTCTACATTCGTAAAATTCTCCAGGAGGCGACAAATACGCCTCACTGTCATAATATGACAGTGAAATGTATTTGTCGTCGCCTTAAAAAATTTTGCGACATATTAATATATATTTATTTAAAAATATTAAATATACAATTTGGCCTTTAAACCATAAGTTGTATGACATTTCATAAAAAGTAAAATTGGAAAATTTTGTGGGATAAGTCAGATTAGATTGAAGTTGAAGATAGTTATTATACATAAAAATGTTAATTCATATATAAAAAATCGGTATACAAATTAATAAATATTTATTTTTAACATAAAATAACATAAAAAAAAAAACAAAATATTTCCTTATAGAATAATTCTTCATAAAAGAAAAAACCAAATAGTTGAGTTTTTACTTACTATTTAATACTAAGTATAGGTACCTTTATACGTAGATTATGGTATATTTTACTATTATATAGGTACCTAACTGAACTGAATATGCTTAACAGAATGTTCCAGGAATATTCCTAAATGAACTTTCTATAGCAATTACTTTCTCAAAATTCTAAGCATATGCTTAGAGTGGATTAATTTTTACCACTAAACTTTGCACCTTCTAAGAACCTGCCTATAGGCCAGTGAGAATATTCTTAGCATTATGCTATATTTCTTTTAAGCATGTTCTTTAGAAGAAATATAGCATGATCCTAAGAATATTCTCACTGGAAGGTTTAAAAAACATTCTTAGAACATGACTAGAAGAAATATAGCATGATTCTAAGAATATTCTCACTGGAGGTTTAAAAAACATTCTTAGAATAAACTGTGCTATCAGGAATACCAACCAATACTTCAATTGGTTTCTATAAGTCATTAATCGGTCATTTACAACAGGGTTATTTCTTAAAATAGATGAACATTTTAAACGTAACATTTTTCAGCCATTCCCCGGACCCTTCGGCCAAAAAGATCCAACTGGCGGAGCCGCATCGCTCCAAGACCGCGGTGAGTCACTCCAGATCTCTCCGCTCGAACTATTCCTTCAATCAGATGGAGCACACGCGCGGGCCCAGCCTCTACCGGTCCTCCCTGCCCATCCGGTCTCCGAGACCGGAGTCGCTGCACCTGGACGCGTCCATCCTCAACTTCGAGCCCGCCTCCAGGGTGTCCTCGTTCAGGAGAGAGACAAAAACGGCGCAAACGCTGAGCATAGTGATCGGCGGGTTCATCGCCTGCTGGCTGCCGTTCTTCATCTTCTATCTGCTGACGCCGTTCATCAACTCCAACGAAGTGAACTCGCTGATAATGCAGTACCTCACCTGGCTGGGCTGGATCAATTCGGCCATAAATCCGTTTATTTACGCCTTCTACAGCCCCGACTTTAGAATAGCCTTCTGGCGCCTGACTGTCAAACACTTTTCCAAATCTCGAAGGCCGGACTTTGCCTTCCAACACAAGTAAACGTAACCATTTCTGTGGCTAAGTTGTAAGTACATGTTGTTCCATTTTAATTTTAAGTTACTCTACGTTCTAGTCAATTTTGTATAAAACTGAATAATTTTAGGTCATATTGTTTAGTTAGAAATATATTTCTTAATGGGAAAAGCGTTTTATTTTCACACCTCGCTTAGAAGTGATAAATGGTTTGAACAATTATATTTTTTTGTTTGTGATTTTCTAACAAAATCAACACCGCAATTTGGCAAAAATAATATATATTTCCTTGGATTTGGTTTTGGGAAATTTAATTAACAAACTTTCAATGCCAAAAAATTTTAAATTCGATGAAGATTATCTTTGAATACGTTAAACTGCATTATTTGACCCTTCGATTCCCGTTTTTTGTTATCCCAATTTCCTTTCCTTTTACGAGGGTGGATCAATAAGTACCCGTGTTTAAAGACAGGTGGCGTTGCTGAGGGAAGTTGGCTTTACCATCGTGTACTGTCATCTGTCACACGACACCATACTAAATTTCAAACTGATTCATAGATTGGTTTTTATTTGGCAGCCACTTGTACGATACGTGTGTCGCATTAATAGATAAAATGGAAAAAGAACAGTATCGATCCGTAATTCGCTTTTTATTTTTGGATGGAAAAACATGCGAAGAAATAAAAGTGAAGTTGGATGCTGTCTATGGGGACCCTTCACCATCTATGACAACCGTAAGATATTGGTTCAACGAATTTAAACGTGGTCGTACATCTGTTTTTGATGAGGAGCGACCAGGCCGCCCGGCAGACGTTGTTACCGAGGAAATCGTTAAAAAGGTCCAAGACATGATTGTCGCAGATCGCCGAACGAAAGTGCGAGAAGTAGCAGAGGCCGTAGGCGTATCATACGGAACGGCAATTAATATTTTGCATGATAAGTTACACATGAGAAAGGTATCTGCCCGATGGGTGCCGCGATTGCTTACGGTGGACAACAAGCGGATACGGCTGTCAATGTCGAAGCAGTGTTTGGACCTCTTTAATCGAAATTCGCAGGAGTTTTTGCGTCGAGTCGTCACCGTTGATGAAACCTGGATACATTATTATACGCCAGAGACTAAACGACAGTCGAAGCAATGGATTTTTCGGGGTGAATCTGCTCCGAAGAAAGCAAAGACGGTCCCATCGGCCGGAAAGATCATGGCCACTATTTTTTGGGATTCCAAGGGAATAATCCTCATGGACTTTTTGCAGAAAGGAAGTACGATCACAGGGCAGTACTATAGTGAATTATTGGACCGATTCGATGAAAAATTGAAGGAGACACGGCCTCATTTGGCTAAGAAAAAAGTGCTGTTTCACCACGATAACGCACCAGCACATTCATCGAGAATTGTCGCGGTCAAATTGCAAGAATTACACTACGAATTGCTGCCGCACCCACCGTACTCGCCCGACTTGGCTCCATGCGACTTTTTTCTATTCCCCAACATGAAAACGTGGCTCGGGGGAAAAAAATTCAGCTCTAACGAGGAGGTTATCGTCGAGACTGGAGCGTATTTTGCTGAGTTTGAGAAATCGTATTTTTTGGAGGGGTTAAAAAAATGGCAGAAACGTTGGGAAAAGTGTATAGCACTTAAAGGAGATTACGTTGAAAAATAGAAATAAAATTTTTTGAAAAACTTGTCTCTTCCTTTCTAACACGGGTACTTATTGATCCACCCTCGTAGAAGCAGAACATTTTTGAAAATTTCAAAAAAATCGGAAAAAAATTACAATCCAAAAAGTTTTAGAGGAATCCGGCCCATTTTCAATAGGGATCAAATAACCATCCGGAAGCAACTTCTCTCCAAACTTGGCCGAAAAATATTCATTTGTCCTCCTATAGGCAATTTTAATTGAAAGTGGCATAATTTGATTTTTAGGTATTTTAATTAATTAACTTTTTTCTATCCAAAAAACGACTTTTGGCCGTTTCGATAAAGATTATCTATTAGTATGTTAAACTGCATTCTTTTACACTTCGATTTCTATTTTTTTGTTTGCCCAATTAACTTTCCTTTTTGGAGCAAAAAATTTTTGAACATTTTCTAAAAAAATCGGAAAAATTGCTACTCAAAAAAATTTCAAAGGAACTGGCCAATTTTTCAATAGGGTTCGAATTGCCGTCCCGAAGCAACTTTTTCCCAAATTTGCTTAAAAAATATTCATTTTTCCTCCTATAAAGCGATTTTAATTGAACGTCGCATTGTTACTTAATATTTTGGTGGATTTACCTATATTCGATTTGATTTTGGGATTCTAATTGATAAACTTTTTTTCAATGCCGTTTCGTTTTAATTCGATAAAAAATATCTTTTAGTATGTTAGCATAGTGATCGGCGGTTCATCGCTTGCTGGCTGCCGTTCTTCATATTCTATCTGCTGACGCCGTTCATCAACTCCAACGAAGTGAACTCGCTGATAATGCAGTACCTCACCTGGCTGGGCTGGATAAATTCGGCCATAAATCCGTTTATTTACGCCTTCTACAGCCCCGACTTTAGAATAGCCTTCTGGCGCCTGACTGTCAAACACTTTTCCAAATCTCGAAGGCCGGACTTTGCCTTCCAACACAAGTAAACGTAACCATTTCTGTGGCTAAGTTGTAAGTACATGTTGTTCCATTTTAATTTTAAGTTACTCTACGTTCTAGTCAATTTTGTATAAAACTGAATAATTTTAGGTCATATCTATTGTTTAGTTAGAAATATATTTCTTAATGGGATAGGCGTTTTATTTCCACACCTCGCTTAGAAGTGATAAATGGTTTGAACAATTATATTTTTTTGTTTGAGATTTTTTTAACAAAATCAACACCGCAATTCGGCAAAAATAATAAATATTTTCTTGGATTTGGTTTTGGAAAATTAATTAACAAACTTTCAATGCCAAAAAAATTTAAATTCGATGAAGATTATCTTTGAATACGTTAAACTGCATTATTTGACCCTTCGATTCCTGTTTTTGTTTGCCCAATTTCCTTTCCTTTTAGAAGCAGAACATTTTTGAAAATTTTCAAAAAAATCGGAAAAAATGGCAATCTAAAGAGTTTTCGAGGAATCCGCCCATTTTCAATAGGGATCAAATAACAATCCGGAAGCAAATTCTCCCCAAACTTGGCCGAAAAATGTTCATTTGTCCTCCTCCTAAGCAATTTTGATTGAACGTGGCATAATTTGATTTTAGGTATCATTATTAATTAACTTTTTTCAATGCCAAAAAACGACTTTTGGCCGTTTTGTTTTAATTCGATAAAGATTAGCTATTAGAATGTTAAACTCAGAGCTGGGCGGTACTTAAGTACAAGTACTTGAAAAAGTACTTAGAGTACATTTTAGGGTACTTGTACTTGTAACATTCTGCTAAGAGTACTCAGTACTTGGGACTAAAATATAAGTACATTTTTACAAGTACTTTATACAAGTTGAGACCTGTCTGCGCCTCCAGGTAAGTACGTAAAAGGTTTTCCGCGCCACAAATTGTGGCCCACAATACGTGTTAAATGTGGAAAATGAGCATTTCATTTTGATTTTGCATGTTGACGACAATAATTTTCGAGCATATTATTTGAACATTGTTTAGTTTAGATTATTTTTTGACGTTTCTAAAAACCAATAGAAACTTTTAGTTTCAGTCATGTGTGTATATATTATAGCTAATCAAAACATTATTATAGTGAAAATAATGCTACATGCATTATTTCCGCGAAAACACCATGGCATCTGTCATTAAAATAAATTCTGTCATTTACAGACTGTCAGTATACTAAAGTAATAAATAAAATGAGCAGCTAAAGGTTTAGCTCTACATCGGAAGAAAAAATAAACAAACAAAATTTGTTTATTTAATTAATATGCGAATAAAGAAAAATTTAAAACCCCTAAATCAGTTATATTAGTAAATTCTATAATAAATGTCAAAGAAAAAAAATCTTTTGAATACCTACCTACCACTCAAGAGATCAATAAATTAGAAAATAATTCTACAGATATTTCTCAAACTTGTTGTCATAAGGCAATAGATAACAAGTTTTCGAAATATCTGTCAAATTATTTTCAATTTATTTTCACTCTCTTGTGATTAGGGATTGCATTACCGGTTACCGATTTACCGGTTTACCGATTTACCGCCTTAAAAGTTCTTTAAATTACCGACGAAAAAATCGACATCTTTTACCGGTAATTTCGGTAAAAAATGTCAAGCTGACAACAGCGCGGATCCGTTGTTTTTGTGAAACAATTTGTACTAAGATTAGGTCGCGGCTAAGTGATAATAATATTGAGAAGCTGTGTTTTCTCAGGGCCCTTTTTATTAAACAAAAGAAATCGAAGGAGTCGTTGGAAAAGTAAGAAACGATAGGTATTTTTTTATTTAAATTACTATTTCGAATGTTTTAGGGCCTGTTACTAGTCTTTAAGTTAGGTATACACGTATTAGTTTTTTTTACCTAGAGTTTTACTTTTCTGTTGTTATTATTTAATAAGTTTGGTTATTTATTTTGTTGCTTATTACTAGGGATGGGATTTTAGTTATTTTACCTTTTTTCAACCGATGTAACTATTTGAAAACCAATAATGCCAAAATTTGTTTTAAAAGATTTTCTTTTATATGAACCTAACTTGTTTTCACCTTTTTTACCTTTTTTGAAGATTTTTGCTTTAAACTACCTTTTTTATACTTTTGTTACCTATTTTTTTAACTTGTTTTCACCTTTTTTACCTTTTTTGTAGGTTTTTGCTTTAAACTACCTTTTTATACTTTTGTTACATATTTTTTAATTTGTCAGTTTATTTTCACCTATTTGTTATCTATTATTACGTATTTTTACTTATTTTGTTTTTTTGTGTTCTTTTTAAATTTTGCCCCAATATTTTATCCAGGGCGTGCAACTTAACGGTATAAAATTTTTTCTTATGGTCACAGACTGTAACAGTAACTTTCTTTACAGTTACCTTCTTTGTAGTGAGCTTATGTTCTGTCATAGAACTTCTGTGTAGTGAGTGTCACTTAGTGAAACACAGTTTATTGCATAGAAATAGTTTATTGTGGGTATGTTCTGTATTTGGGTATGCGGCTAAACAAAATTATAAACGAAACCTGAACTTTTAATGTTTTTTTTTACCTAAAATGCTGTTTTTTTAACCTAAAATGCTTCTTTTTAGTACGTTTTTAGTTACCTATTTTTCAGTTTTTAGTACCTAAATATCCCATCCCTACTTATTACTTTGTTATTTTTTATGTCGGTAAAAACCGGTAAATCGGTAATTTTTTAAATAATTTACCGAATTACCGGTTAATTAAAATTCGGTAAATTTGCAATCCCTACTTGTGATATTACTGTTGAATATGTGTCAACACAAATGTTTGGATCAGACCCAGCAAACATTTATCAGCGGCATTTGGGAGGCTGAACGTCAGCAAGCGATAATGACTACGTTGGCCCGCCGTTGATTTACGACAATCGGCCCGCCGTCAATAGGAGACAAGTGTCAACGGTCAGCCAACGATCAAATGCCGACATTGGCCTGCTGTTGTTTTTAGACATTGGCCCGCTGTTGTTTTTAGACATTGGCCCGCCGTCAATAGGAGACAAGTGTCAACGGTCAGCCAACGATTAAATGCAGACATTGGCCCGCCGTTGTTTTTAGACATCGACCCGCCATCAATAGACGATGTTTATTAACTATAGTTAATAAACATCGTATATAATATAGAATCTATATTATAGATATCTAAAGTTTTTTTTTTCGGGGTTTCAAACAAGCAGGGAAAATCATAAAAAATATATAAAAAAAATATATATTTTACTTACCATTTAGGTACAAACATATTCTTTACCCTACTAAATTTTGGATTTTTGTAAAATAATTAAATTTTCATGTGCATTAATAAAATTGTTTTGTAAAATTTGAGTTTTAAAATTAGCTGACAATTGTTTTAATTTCGATAAATTTAGTTAATAAAAGGTAATAAATCATTATTCATTTAAACAAAAAGTATATAAAAAAATGTATTTCTATTAAATAAAATATATCTTTAAAATTCTTAATTATAAAATAAAAAAAAACATTTTTACAAAACTAAAGTAATAAAATCATTATAATTATTTCTGTAGTAGAGAAGAGTCTCTTTGTCTTCTTCCTCCTTCCCTATCACCAGCTGTCCTTAACCAACCTTTGATGACACTTTCCACCTCTGTGGTGGATGCATCTTTTGTAAGGTTGTTTAGTGAGCCTTAAAATAAATATTAAAACACTTAATATACTTGTACAAATAAAAGTCTTACCTATTATGAGGTTAACTATATTATTATAGGTCACAAATGGGCTTTTTGCTCCTTTCCCCTTCCAATTGAATTGTTTAGCCAAACTGTTGGATAATATTTTAGATAGTATTCTTCTTGTGGAATCAACTATGTCTTTTCTCCCAATAAGCCTTAGTTTTGAGCACTAAAATTGAGATTAATAATAACTAAATTAAAATTTAATATATCATAGGTATAGAATATAGGTAAAAAACAAATTATAAGTATATATGTATATTAGACTGGTTGGTAATTCAATTTTTTTTTCTGATTTTAAACCGCCGGGCAAAAAAAGTTTTTTTGTAACCTAAAACTTTTCTATTTAAATTTTGGTGACGATCGGATAATATTTACTAGCCGCGCCCAGGTCAGGAAATTTAAATATACAAAATATTCAGAAAATTGTTTTTATTTGGATTTTTTATAAGTGAATGCATGCACAAAACTTAAATTAATCAAAGAAATAAATATTCCGTTAAATGGTTAATAGAACATTCACAAAAAGCTATTAATGTCCAAATTCGGTTAGAATTTAAAAAAGGTTCGTGAATATTTTACATTAAATTACTTAAGTGCGGTTTTGCTACAGGAAGGAAACTTCTTGCGATATGCTTCAACAAACTGAAAGACAAATTGCTTCTGTTCTTCATTTTGAGTCAAAATTCCATTGTAGTATTTCATGAATTTAACACCGCGTTCAGCAACATCATTGACTACAAACAAACCACGACAAAAATCGAAAGCTTCTTGATAGTCGTCATTGTCTTCCCATGTTGATGGATCAAATTAAATGAGGTTAATAATAGTCAATTATTGCCAATGACAGATAATGATAAATACAGTAACTGTCAACCTGACAACGATATCTATAAAGTTAGTATCATTCTTTTTACGCGATGGAAAAAATAGGTATATTTTGAACTTGAAGAATTAGAGTAATGTCGTTTCTACATTTCATATAAAAGTTCATTTATTAAAAACAATTTTGGATTTATGTAGTTTTTAGATGAGTTAATTTATTAGCAATGCAACTACATACTAATTTATACATAAAAAATAAGTTTACTACGCCATAATTAAATTTGTTTTAAAAATATTATTTTTATTAATATTTTCCGTATTTTCATATTTACCTGCCTGGGCGCGGCCACTAAATATTATCTTATAACTACGAAATTTTAAATGAGACATATTTAGGCCAAAACAAAACTTTTTTCGCCCGGCGGTTGAAAAAATTTTTTTTACGACCAGTCTAATGTATATATATCAAAATATTTTAAGTTAAGTTGCTTACGAGCCCGTTAGGCCGAGTGTTCTAAATTATATTTACAAATACAATACAAATTTAAAAAAAAAACGATGCTGTCAATTTCTTTTCAAACAGACCTGTCACTTTTCACACTGAAATGTCACTTTACATTCGTGTTTTGCCTTGCCAATGAAAAGATTCATTTTCTAAGCATGCCAATACGAAATGTGACTTTTACATAGTGGTCGTAGAAAAAAAACATTTCATTGTAAAATTTTAGCCTTACATATGTATACAAATTTACTTACTTGTTTTCCTGTGACATGTTGATCAACTAACACAGGCAAAAACCACTGAATTGTTAAAAAAAACTTACTAACACTCAAAGAACAATAACAAAACAATGTTTAATCCTTCACGTTCCATGGCCGGTTACAAAAGAACGACGCCGCGCAGTTTATATACGCACCATGCAGAACACGACACTGCCGCGCCGTTGCCAAATTCTTATTAAATTTTTTAATATTTTATTCACATTTTTATGGTCTTGTATTATTAATAAATAAACAATTAAAACGCCAAATACATTTTAAAAATTCCAGAAATATTTTATGAGAAACTTTCTTTGAAAATTAGTTAGTATATTATACTTTCCAAAGCTTTGGTGCTGCATTGTGCAAATGATTAATCATAATTATAACCTTGAAAATGATTTTACGCGTGAGTTTTCAATTTTTAGTGTAATTTATAAGTGTATTGTTCATTAAAAGTAACTAAATTTTATTAAAAGACTCAAAGTTTGAGTATTGCACGGCTGTCTGGCAACACTGTAGATTGTACTCTAACCTTAAAACCACTCAACGTTAAAACTTTAAATTAGTAATTTTTATTTAAATAATTATTATGTATTTAGTATTGATGAAAAATTTTTTTATGCAGATATTTGATAACATTAACAATTCATAAAAAGGAATTTTCTAAAAATTTCTAAAAACAATTGTATTAATAGGTCCGGTAATTTGATGTCTTAAAGCAACGGCGGGCCGATGTCTTTAAACCACGGCGGGCCGATGTTTTTAAGGCAACGGCGGGCTTATGTATCAAAATAACCACCAGCCGACATGAAAATGATCGTCTTGCCGACGTCGGACCGACATAATGCCGCTTATTAAAGTTTTTAGGTCAAAAATATATATTTTAAAAACAATTTTATTTTATGTTGAAAAAAGTTAGTTTATACTATCATAATAGAGCAAAAAAGTGCCAACGTAAAATTGCTGTTTTATTTGTATAATCAAATGCCACCGTTGGCCTGACGGCGGTTGTATGTTGTAATTTGATGTCTTAAAGCAACGGCGGGCCGATGTCTTTAAACCACGGCGGGCCGATGTTTTTAAGGCAACGGCGGGCTTATGTATCAAAATAACCACCAGCCGACCTGAAAATGATCGTCTTGCCGACGTCGGACCGACATAATGCCGCTTATTAAAGTTTTTAGGCCCAAAATATATATTTTAAAATAATTTTATTTTATGTTGAAAAAAAGTTAGTTTATACCATCATAATATAGAAAAAAAGTGCCAACGTAAAATTGCTGTTTTATTCGTATAATCAAATGCCAATGTTGGCCCGACGGCGGCAGTATGTTGTGTTTCGATTATAATTTACTAACGCTTTGCCATCCAAAAAAATAATGTTGGCCAAACGTCGCGCCGACGTCCAAAAAAGATAATCGTGTTGCCGACCGTCGCCCGCTGATTAATGTTTGCTGGGGAGCATGTACCAATCCGCACGCTTGCCTACACTGCATGCATTTTGCTATCTGGGTTGAGTGGTTATATTATATCGTCGTTTATCTGACAAAGAGGCGTAACTCAAAAAAATTCGTTTTTGAGTTATACCAGAATGATCACCAAAATCGACTTTATAATCTCACAAACTGGCGTAGCTCTATAATAAATAGGTACAAATAAAGTTTTAGCATAAATCAGTTTCGGCGTAACTAATATTTTTGCATTTTGTGTGCCGTACAAACTGGCGTAATTCAATTCACACCGTTTTGTTTAAAAATGAGATACGCCTCTTTGTCAGATAAACGACGATATATTTATCTATTTTGCGTTTATAATGACTTCATTATAACACGCCATTTAAATGTTTTGTGTGCATTAATGAGGTTCATTATAGTACGCAAAATTTTGATTTCGAAGCTTGGCATCCAGATAAATTGTCAGTGACAATGACAACCTCAATTTGTTCAAGCGAATTTGAATAAAATAAAAGAACAATAGAATTTGTATATTTCTAAGATGATTTATTTCACATAATTATAACTTAACTTACGTTTACGTTTCAAAACTTTGGTATTTCTAAAGCTTCACTATTACCAAGTCTTGGTACCAGCGAGTCTTGTCTTGTTGACATGTATGTACTCTTAAAATACAATTATAAAGTACTGAGTACTGTACTTGCAGTACTGTACTTAAAGTACTTTGAAATTTGTATAGTACTTGGTACTTTGTACTTCTTCAGGAATTATACAAAGTACTTTGTACTCGGTACTTAAGTACATTTTACTTGTACTTGGCCCAGCTCTGGTTAAACTGCATTCTTTTACGCTTCGATTTCTATTTTTTTGTTTGCCCAATTAACTTTCCTTTTTGGAGCAAAACATTTTTGAACATTTTCTAAAAAAATCGGAAAAATTGTTACTCAAAAAAATTTCAAAGGAACTGGCCAATTTTTCAATAGGGTTCGAATTGCCGTCCCAAAGCAACTTTTCCCCAAATTTGCTTAAAAAATATTCATTTTTCCTCCTATAAAGCGATTTTAATTGAACGTCGCATTGTTACTTAATATTTTGGTGGATTTACCTATATTTGATTTGATTTTGGGATTCTAATTGATAAACTTTTTTCAATGCCGTTTCGTTTTAATTCGATAAAAAATATCTTTTAGTATGTTAAGTTAGTTAGTGATCGGCGGGTTCATCGCCTGCTGGCTGCCTTTCTTCATATTCTATCTGCTGACGCCGTTCATCAACTCCAACGAAGTGAACTCGCTGATTATGCAGTACCTCACCTGGCTGGGCTGGATCAATTCGGCCATAAATCCGTTATTTACGCGTTCTACAGCCCCGACTTTAGAATAGCCTTCTGGCGCCTGACTGTCAAACACTTTTCCAAATCTCGAAGGCCGGACTTTGCCTTCCAACACAAGTAATGTAACCATTTCTGTGGCTAAGTTGTAAGTACATGTTGTTCCATTTTAATTTTAAGTTACTCTACGTTCTAGTCAATTTTGTATAAAACTGAATAATTTTAGGTCATATCTATTGTTTAGTTAGAAATATATTTCTTAATGGGAAAGGCGTTTTATTTCCACACCTCGCTTAGAAGTGATAAATGGTTTGAATAATTATATTTTTTTGTTTGAGATTTTTTAACAAAATCAACACCGCAATTTGGCAAAAGTAATAAATATTTTCTTGGATTTGGCTTTGGGAAATTTAATTAATAAACTTTCTTTCAATGCCAAAAAATTTTAAATTCGATGAAGATTATCTTTGAATACGTTAAACTGCATTATTTGACCCTTCGATTCCTGTTTTTTGTTTGCCCAATTTCCTTTCCTTTTAGGAGCAGAACATTTTTGAAAGTTTTAAAAAAAATCGGAAGAAAATGGCAATCCAAAAAGTTTTCGAGGAAACCGGCCCATTTTCAATAGGGATCAAACAACCATCCCGAAGAAGCTTCTCCCCAAACTTGGCCGAAAAATGTTCATTTGTCCTCCTCCTAAGCAATTTTTATTGAACGTGCCATAATTAGATTTTAGGTATTTTAATTAATAAACTTTTTTCAATGCCAAAAATCGACTTTTGGCCGTTTTGTTTTAATTCGATAAAGATTATCTATTAGTATGTTAAACTGCATTCTTTTACCCTTCGATTTCTATTTTTTGTTTGCCCAATTAACTTTAAAAAAAAGAAATTCCTTTTTGGAGCAAAACATTTTTGAACATTTTCTAAAAAAAATCGGAAAAATTGCTATAGTATACTCAAAAAATTTTTAAAGGATCTGGCCAATTTTTCAATAGGGTTCGAATTGCCGTCCCGAAGCAACTTTTCCCCAAATTTGCTTAAAAAATATACATTTTTCCTCCTATAAAGCGATTTTAATTGAACGTCGCATTGTTACTTAATATTTTGGTGGATTTACCTTTATTTGATTTGATTTTGGGATTCTAATTGATAAAATTTTTTCAATGCCGTTTCGTTTTAATTCGATAAAAAATATCTTTTAGTATGTTAGCATAGTGATCGGCGGGTTCATCGCCTGCTGGCTGCCGTTCTTCATATTCTATCTGCTGACGCCGTTCATCAACTCCAACGAAGTGAACTCGCTGATAATGCAGTACCTCACCTGGCTGGGCTGGATAAATTCGGCCATAAATCCGTTTATTTACGCCTTCTACAGCCCCGACTTTAGAATAGCCTTCTGGCGCCTGACTGTCAAACACTTTTCCAAATCTCGAAGGCCGGACTTTGCCTTCCAACACAAGTAAACGTAACCATTTCTGTGGCTAAGTTGTAAGTACATGTTGTTCCATTTTAACTTTAAGTTACTCTACGTTCTAGTCAATTTTGTATAAAACTGAATAATTTTAGGTCATATCTATTGTTTAGTTAGAAATATATTTCTTAATGGGATAGGCGTTTTATTTTCACACCTCGCTTAGAAGTGATAAATGGTTTGAATAATTATTTTTCTTTTGTTTGAGATTTTTTAACAAAATTAACACCGCAATTTGGCAAAGGTAATAAATATTTTCTTGGATTTGGTTTTGGGAAATTTAATTAACAAACTTTCAATGCCAAAAATTTTTAAATTCGATGAAGATTATCTTTGAATACGTTAAACTGCATTATTTGACCTTTCGATTCCTGTTTTTTGTTTGCCCAATTTCCTTTCCTTTTAGAAGCAGAACATTTTTGAAAATTTTCAAAAAATCGGAAAAAAAATGGCAATCCAAAAAGTTTTAGAGGAATCTGGCCCATTTTCAATAGGGATCAAATAACCATCCGGAAGCAACTTCTCCCCAAACTTGGTCGAAAAATATTTATTTGTCCTCTCAAGCGATTTTAATTGAACGTGGTAATTTGATTTTAGGTATTTTAATTTATTAACTTTTTTCAATGCCAAAAAACGACTTTTGGCGTTTCGTTTTAATTCGATGAAGATTATCTTTTAGTATGGTAAACTGCATTTTTTATCCTTCGATTTATTTTTATTTGTTTGCCCAATTAACTTTCCATTATGGAGCAGAACATTTTTAATAATTTTCAAAAACAATCGGAATTTTTCAGTAGGGATCGAATTACCATCCCTAAGCAACTTTTCTCCAAATTTGGACAAAAATATTCATTTGTCCTCTCAAGCGATTTTAATTGAACGTGGCATAATTTGATTTTAGTTTTATTTTAGTTTGATAAAGAATATATCTTTTAGTAGTGCATTATTTCCCTTTAATTCCTCTTTTTTATTTGTCCAATTTCCTTTACATTTTGTGATTTTTTTTTAAATCGGAAAAACCAACTTAAAAAGTTTAAATCAATACGTTTTAGACTTTTTTTAAGATTCGAATCTTTTTTGAGCTTTTAGGCTTAATTTTAAAAATGGTAAAAATCTTGAAATTTTTTTCTACCACTTCTATTTTTGCTACTGTGCCACTGTGCATTTTTTTTCACTATTTTTTTTCCGTTTCATCTTTTGTAAACCAAGTTTCAGTTTACCCCGTCCGCAAAGAATCTGCACTTCAATTATAATAATAAATATACTTTATTGATTTATAGGAAAAAATATGTATAATATAGAAAAACAATTCTAATTAAAACTTATTTATATTATTTGGTTTTCGTTTCCTCCTTGGTTTCTGGGGTTCATTATCACCATCATCATTGGTAAAACTACCATTTCCCTTCTTATCCCATTCCTTTTTTAACTCGTTCAGCATATTAGGAGTCAAAATACCTTGGGCCAAAAGCCTCTCTGTCAACCTACCTCTGCCAATTTGGGAAGACTTTGAATCTAAAAATAATTAGTAGAAAAAAACTGAAAAATTAATAAAATCTTCACCTACCTCTAAGATAATTCTGTTTCTGTCTATTTAACTCGAACTCGTCGTCATCGGCCGCCGAGGTTCCAGAACTGACCCCTGTTTCCGAATTTCTCAGCAACCTCGTTAATTGTACTATGCCCTGCTGTATTATTAAGTCTAACTCTTGCTGCATGTCTCGTATTAGGTGTGCTTCGTTGAATAAGTCCATGAAACGGTAACTCAACCAAAGATACAGATCCAGCACGTCAAAAACTGCTTCTAAATGGACCAAATCAATAATGGTTTTGGGTGGCTGTAAAGGCCAACCTATGTTTCTGCACAACCAATCAAAAGTTATTGGTTCGTTTTTGCTGTATTGCCTTGTGAACTAAAAGATATAATTGAAATATTTTTTTTTCATAAATTGTTTGAAGTAGTACTTTAAGGAACATGGTACACACAAACGGCATCTTCTTGTTTATTGGGGCACAGCAAAACACGTATCTGGCTCGTAAAGGTAAAGGTACGTGTTGTATCATATCGGCTAAGAATTTAAAATCTTCTATGTTACACATAAAATACAAGGAGTCGTCCACTGTAGATAAGTTGACAAAAATATCCTGCAAATTACGAACGAGCTAGATCTAAGTGGTCCCTTGCGGCACTCACGATACACAAAAAATGGTATGCTGATGCGCATGTTATAGCTTTCTCTCTCGCACCGTGTGACGTCATGTGTGAACCAAGAGCTGGCGTGTAACTGGGTTTGAATGATATTTGCACTGCAAATTCAAGTTATATTCGAAAATTTATAAATATAGGGACGGCCTGGGTGCAATTATTAAGTGTAACAAATGTTAAGAGAAAGTTAAATTGGCAGCAAGCCCTTTTATTAATAATGCAACATATTTTAAGAAAAAAATATTTCCTATCTTAATATTATTTTTTTAAATATTTTTTATTTTATTGTATAAACCAAATATTGTATAGACCAAATTTTACATTTTTAATGTGAAATGTAACAAAATTATAAAAATACATTTGTACAGGTAATAATAACGCACGGAAGTGTCAAAAGTATTATTTGTGATACTTTTGAAGCAGGCCTTCTATACATATAGCTGGAAAAGTTACTTCTGAAAAGTATCTAATTACTTTTCCAAGATACTTTAAACAAAATAACTTAGTTACCTCGGGTAACTAGATACTTTAAGTTGAAAGTATCTTTAGTTACTTTTAAGTATGAATAAAAACTATAAAATAAAACAAGTTTTAGGTAAGGTAATTACTTTGAATCATTCTGGAATTCCCCCAATTTTCTCTAAGAAAGTATCTAAGTTACTTTAAAAAGTATCTTGGTTACTTTAAAGTATCTAAGTTACTAATGTATACAAGTTACAAGATACTTTTCCAAAGTAACTTTCTGTCCAATATAAAAAGTATCTAAGATAAAGTATCTTAGATACTTAAAATATCTAAGATATCTAAGTATCTTTTTTTTAAGATACCCCCAGCTTTGCCTATACATTTGTGTTTTAATTTGTATTATTAGTAAGCTGCAAGCTGTAACAAAATATGTCGTTAGGGTGACAAGTCAGGGATATGAAAATGTATTACAAGCTTTTTTCAGCGAACTTAAAAATCAAGGGGAACACTCATGGCAGTCTAAGATTTATTTATTTAATGTAATTATAACCTATTTCCTAATTCCTGATGGATTGCAGCTAGGGGCTCCCAAGACCAAAATATTAAAAATCTTTTTTTTAGTTTTGACTTTATATTTTGTTTTTTTTTCATAGCTGTTATTCATTAGAAACTTGAAATCTCCGGGGTATTTTTTTTAATCAGTATATATTTTATGGTAAAGATGGGTCCTGAAATATTAATACCTATACTAGGGTTTTAAAGTGTCGAAAAAAAAAACCGAAAAAATTAAAAAAAGGAAATATTGAATTTTTTTTGAAAAATATATACATTTGAAAAAAGTAGCAATCAACAACTTAACATTACATTCATCGTCGTATATCAGTGTACGGATATGTATCTGTAAAAATTTGTAAATTTTTAGAAAAATTGACTTTTGCATTTTTTTGTATAATCTGAATAAAATGATAAAAATGCAAGTCAATTTTTCTGAAAATTTCCCAATTTTTTTTCGGGCTCAATTTTTCCGGAAAATTTAAAACAATAAATTTTAGATAGCTTTTTGGTGGACTAAGAAAGACTACTTAAGATTTGGGGGCCCTTCTAGAACGGGGCCCGGGCGGACCGCCCCCCTTAGTCCGACACTGATAGGTACCTAACAGAAAATTGGGTATACCAAAAATTGCCTTTACTAACCGTTTTTTATTTTTATTTTATCCTTTCTCTTGCATGCATTCATCCACTATGCTTTATTTTTTGGAAATCGAAAATATTTAATGCTATATTTCATATTTCTTCTGTCTGCTACAGCACAGCCCGGCATATTTTAAATAGTTATTAATGCCAACAAATATAACACAAACTTAATAAATAACCTCCAGGGTATAAAACACCCGTGCGTCGCTTATAAATACCTTGTAAATAGTTATTGCTGTTAAATAAATGCAGTAAAATTTTTACGAAAAACGGTGCAAAACCTTCGTGCGTGGCTTATACTTTGAAAAACACAATAATTTCGGGAAAAAACTCAAAAGAAATCGTAGTAAAACACCCGTGCATAGCGTATGCCTATGCAAAACTGTTTGTAACATCCGAATCTGGTTCGCACGTGACGTCACATGCGCGGAATCGACCAGTTTTCGTTTCATAACCAGCATATTGGTTTTTGTGTATCGTGGCGGCACTTACCATCAAATTGCTGAGAGTGGAGTTGGGCAGATGATACGCGTACAGTTCTATCTGGTCCGCGGTGGGGTGCAATCCGCCTTGCGTGATTGGTTCGGGCGGCGAGGCCAGCAGCATTTTTAACGTCGGCAGGTCCTCGGACTTGAACGTCGTCACGAAACCTCGCTCCCATTGGGTGCCGTATCTCCCCGCTCTCCCCGCTATCTGCAGGGCTTGCGACACCGATATGGTGTCCATTTCTTTTTCGCCCTTCTCGTTCATCGTCGGTTTTATGAGCGAGTAGAAGATCACTCTTCTGATGCTCCTAAAAATCGCGATTTTACTACAACCACAAACAAAATGTACCTTACAGAATTGCAAAAATTTTAATGTAAAAAATAATGCAATCGTCATTTTTTAATGGTTTTAATGGTAATGTAGTTTGAATACATTAATCATTAAAAAAAACTGCAATGAGAAGTTACAAATTAAAAAATTAATGAGTAATGTCTAGAGATGCGACTTGAAAAAAAACGGTCCTTTTTTTTTGTTTTTTTTTTCATTGTTTTTTTTCATATTTTAGGTTTTTTTTCAAGATTAATCCAATTTGCCTAATTTTTTATGTTTCTAGTCCAGTTCGTGGACTAAAATTAGACTCTAAATGACATTTAGTAAATGTAAATACAGTCTCGCGCTTTGCACGCGCCACCACCACCGAATTGACCAATAAGGGCCGCGCTTGTTTTGATTTGGTCCTAAAAAAAGTAACTAAGTACCTATAATATTTTTGATTCAGCGCTTGATTTTTCAAAAAGCAACCAAAATCACCTTTTTTCATGATTTTTCAAATTCATGTAGAGTATGGAATTTTTTTTAAAAAAAAACAATAGCAAATTCTTGTAGAACATTTATTCATTGGTGGTTAAGTCAGAACATTCCGTAGACAAAAAAAGGAAGCCAAATTTTTTTTTTATTACGGTATTCGTTAGGATTGAGCGTGGCACGTTTTTCATCTAAAAATCTCAAAACTAGGAGCTTCAAATTGCTTCTTTACGGCTCTAATACGACCATTTTTAACAAAGATACAGCTATAAGATAAATCGCAAAAATTTGGAATTTTTCTATTAGTGTAGAAGTTTTACATTGCTATTGGTTTTTTATGTGGAAACTACCAAATAATAAGAAATCAGATTTTTTAGTCTTGGTCAAAATTTTCAATAATGATAAATGTAATATATCCTACATTCCACTTTATTATTAATATACATTTGACTCAAAATTTCATTTTGAAAATTTACTACATTTATTGACAGAATTTGCTTTATTCAAGCGGATTTGAAAAAAAAAACAAAAACACCGTTTTTTTACATCTCTATAGTAATGTCGAACAATACAATACTCCTTAAAAAATAAAAAATGAGTAATGAGAGACCGTACATTACACAATACACAAGATATTACCCATTACATCAGTGAAAAATGATAAGGGGTAGGGTTGATGAGGTGATTTTTTATATGGGACATTTGAACAATTCGCGAGGCGAATATTCTATCTACATAAACAATAAATTGTCAGGAAAGCGTTTAAAAAATTGTCCATTTTATAAAAGAATAATAAACAAAAATAAAATATAAAGATAGAACAAAAATATGTACAAAATAAAAATGAATTTGATTTTCAATTTTTTTCTATCTTGCAAAACTCCTTTGATTTAAAGTGTTTTTTAAATTACTCTTCTTCTTTAGCTAGGTTACCACCATTTTTTTAAAATACGATATTCTTCGCAAACGTCAAACCTAAGTGCACCTGTTGGATTTTGGTTTAAGAAATTCAATGTTAAATTCGTAATTAAAGATGCTTCGATAAAAGCTCTTTTTAAACGGTGTAATATTTTTTTCATTACAGCATTTCTTATATATTTTATTGTTAGAATTTAAAAAAACAAGTAAAATACAATAATTAGAATAATGCTTACTTATATGTGCTTTTTTGCTTTTAATACGAAATTATGCCACAAAAAAAGGGCTCTTATGTATCGCAGAAATCAGTCTTAAACTGAAATTTACAGAATTATAATGTTCTATCTGCAAAATTCCGACATTCCTATTGGCGGAGCAGATAGAACATTATAATAATTTGGTATTGCTTGAAATAAAACAATTTTCAAACGCATTTTGTAGCTTAAAGAGTAATACAAATTGTTTTATGTCAGTGTAGATGGAACCATATTCATTAAAATATTTTAACCAAGCTAAAATCCCAGATTTGGAAAAAAGTGCATATAGAACATTATAATTCTCGCCTCGCGAAATGTTGATTTTCGATTATTTTTATTTTTCGATATTTTTAAGTACCCATTAAAAATCCCTTTCTGGTAAAGTTTGATCTTTTTTTTGATTACTCATTCAAAAAATATCAAATTTTCAAAACAATCATTTTGTTTTTTTGTCGCTAATTTCTTTAATAATGGTCCGAATTAAAATTTTTATTTCTTAAAATGTTCGTGTATAAAAATAATCCAAATCATATTTGCATGCGAATTTTGATTTTTAAAATTTTAATTTTCAAACTCTTTGTATTTTTCGATTCCCTTGCAAATTTTTTACGTTAAACTTCTACTCACTCAAGAAATTTTAAACTAGGGTTGATAGTGGGATTATAATAATTAGGTGAGAAGGCGACCTAAACTCAAAAAAGTATTGAATCCGCGATGGTACGACCGGATAATTAATTTTGAACTTTTGTTACTGGTAAAAAACCAATTCAAAACAAAAATCGAAAAAAAATTGTCATCCAATCAAAATACACTGAGCGTCAAAATTAACGCATTATAAGTAAACAAATTCTAACTCGAAAACGCTTTTACTAATCTTTATGAAATTTTTTATAAAAATACTTTAACTTATATCTCAGTTTACGTGTTCGAGGGTTTTTTGAGAAAATATTTTTAAAGCCCTTTTATTTAATAATAATAAAAAAGTTTAAAAAATAAGTTTTAGGTAATTTTTTTAAGTAAATAAAAAATATGTTGTTAAAGACCGTATTTTTGTTAGTATACCCTGAAAATGTTGTACAAATCAAACGAACAGTAACGAAGATACAGTGCTTCAAAGTCGGTAAAAATTACCCCTTTTTGATTATTTTGCTGAAAAGGGGTTATTTTTGACGACTTTAAAGCGCTGTATTTTCGTTAATGTTCGTTTGATTTGTACAACATTTTCAGGGTATACTTACAGAAATACGGTATTTCACAACATATTTTTTTTTTAAATCCCTTTAAAAGTTTTTTTTTTTGAGCATTTTTATATTATTAAATAAAAGGGCTTTAAGGATATTTTCTCGAAAAACCCTTGAACACGTAAACTGAAATATAATAGTATATTATGTATCAAGTTTTATAAACGCCATTTTATAAAGATTGTTGGTAAAGTCGTTTTAGAGTTGTTTTACTTATTATGTGTTAATTTTGACGGGCAGTGTATCTTCCTTGCCCACTAAAAATGAATAATTCGATAATCATTAATTTCTCATTAAAAATAAAAAAAATGAGTAATGTAAAGTGAGTACTTTACTCATTAACATAAAAAATTGTAATTTAAACGTTCAAAATACTCATTACAAGTTAAAAATGAGAAATGTAAAAAATAATACATTACTCATTGGAAAAAATGTAATGAGTAATTAACTTAATTAAAAAGGAAGAAATTACATTACTCATTATTTTAATAATGTGCATTAAAACCTTAGGACGATTACATGATTACTAAAGGGACCAACATAAAGAAAAGAAAATGTTTTATGAACATTTTTGAAGGTGTGTTGTTCCTATAATAATATATATGATAGTTCTCAGCAATGAAATTAAGTAAGAATGTCATAAAATTATTTTTATAGGAACAACATATCTTCAAAAATATTTTGCCTTATTTCTTTTTACCCCGTTAGTAATCATGGAATCGCCCCTTAACGCATGAAAAAATAAAAATTGCAACCCTACTTACAAATTCAATCCCATCCCTATGGCATCCGTGGCAACTAGAATCTTGCAGCTGTTCTCTGGATCGTTGAACTTGGCAGCTTGAGCCAGCTTCGTGCCGGGCGGCAGTCCGCCGTAGATGACGGCCACCTCTTTGCCGGTAGCTTCGATGCTCCTCGAAACCGAGTAGATGTCGTTTTTGCTGAAGCACACGAAGCAATCGCCCGGCTGGACGTTGTCCAGGCTGCCCAGGCACTCGTCCTCCACCTCGAGTTCCGTTAGACGCTTGTAGTTTCGAACCTCCATGTCTTCGTTGGTCGTCAGGCACATTTGTTTTATTAGGTCTATGGTTCCGGCTTCGCCGCACAGATGGATCTCTTCGGCCGTTAGTCCGAGCAAGGCTCTGGTCCACGCCCAACCACGCTGTGGGTCTTTTATCATTTGGATTTCGTCTATTACTGCTACTTCATCTTGAATAAATTAATATTATATAAAAATTAAAAAAAAAAACGTCGTGGAATATCCCACCCAATAAATATAAACAAACATTTAATCCACCATAATAAATACTTTACTTATCCATTACATTAATTTATATATTATCGTATGGCAAGCCGTTTTAGTTTTTATTACACATGGCTATCAAGTCTCATTTTAATTCGACTTTATTTATATGAGACATTAGATAATTGAAATTATATGTATTTTAATTACATTACATTTAATTACAAATTATAAATGAAATTCATTTTTTAATAAGCATTGAAATTTTGGGCACATTAAATTGAAAAGATTAGATGGAGGATAATTTACATTCGAAATTGTAATAAAAATACTAAAACAGTTCATTTTTATTTGAAATAATAATAAAAATTATTTTTATGACAAATAGTAATTTTAATGCATTAAGGAAAGTAGTTTTTATTATAATTAAGAATTTAAATGCATTTCCGTTAACGGAAATGCAATTTCCCTTAAGGAAAATATCATTTCTGTTAAGAGATATTGTATTTCCCTTAACGGAAATAGCATTTTCGTTAAGGGAAATTGGCGCCATCTATGAGAGGACGGCTGAAGTTCAAATAGTTAATTTTATCAAAATTCTATAAAATGAAATTATTGCACTGTGATTTTACAAAATATTTATTAGTAAAAACAATTTTTTTTATTGTTACCTTTTTAACCTTTTTTACCAACCTTTTTAACCAACCAACCGTTACACATCCACCCACAACATATCACCCACCAGTGTTGCCAGATGTAAAAAGTGAAATTATCAAACAATATTGACAAAATTATAAAATTTTCAGAAAATTGTTACAAAATTTTTATTGATAATGTTATAATAATAGTAATATTAATAATTATGGGTACTACTCGAGAAAACGAAAGTCTCCGAATCGAATCGCAATGACACCGATCGACTTTGGAATCGCATCATTCGAATCCAATTTTTTGTGGCAACGCCGCATGTGTAAGTTGTGTTTTGACGTTTTTAATAAAGGTTATTAAAACGAAAAGAAGTAGTAAATAGCAAACTGTAGTAGTAATATTATAAATTATTGTTAATTGGGTCATATTTGTTGCATTCAAACAAAATGAAAGATTCTGGCATCCCAACCAAAGTTGGCAGAACTCTGTAAGCGGTGGAACCTTCGGCACCTTCACCACAGATAGCGCCACCAATTTCTCTTAAGGAAAATGTAATTTCTGTTAAGGGAAATAGCATTTCCGTTAAGGGAAATAACATTTTTGTTAAGGGAATTGTAATTTCCTTTAACGGAAATAGAAGTTTATTTTTGTTTAGTTAAAAATAAAAGTAATTCGGGCTATTTTTTGTCTCATTTTAATTCAATGTTATTTTCTGATTCTCTAAATATTGTTAGACTCTATATATTGCGGTTCTAAATTTTATTCGGGAACAACATGTCAATAAGTATTTTAAATTAAAATGTTTTTAATTTTTATGTCATTTAGGAAAGTATAAAACTATAT
The DNA here is from genome assembly GCA_921294245.1 of Brassicogethes aeneus. Taxonomy (NCBI): domain Eukaryota; kingdom Metazoa; phylum Arthropoda; class Insecta; order Coleoptera; family Nitidulidae; genus Brassicogethes; species Brassicogethes aeneus. The sequence continues at coordinate 52,796,153 of OV121135.1, forward strand.
CTTTAAGGACAAATGCATTTATATTCGTAATAGTAATTTTAATTCGTTTTATTTTAATACTGCCTGGTCTAACATAAATAAAATGTAACATTGTATCCAAGTCAGAAGCTACTTTAATAAAATTGAATTAAAATAAAATCCTTTTAATGTGTCATAAAATTGCTCCAAAAAACTAATACAGTAAAAATAATTTTCATTAAAATTATAATTAGTAAATTTATTAAAATTTCTGTTAACGAAAATTGCTTTCACGTTAAGGAAAATATTTAAAAAACCAATGGAAATAAATACAACAAATGCATTATTTTTAGTATTTGTAAAGAAAATATGCATTCAATTTGGAAATTATAATAAAAATGTAATTTCCCTTAAGTTTCAATTATCTAATGTCTCATAGAAATCAAGTCGAATTAAAATGAGACTTGATAGCCATGTGTAATAAAAACTAAAACTGCTTGCGATATTATCGTGAAATGTAATTAAAGATGTAAAAAACGGTTTTTTCTCAGATGTGAAAAAAAACCTAGAAAAAAACGTTTTTTTTTTTTAATTTTTTTCAAATCCGCTACAATAAAGCATATTCTGTCAATAAATAACATCAATCTTAAAAAATTGAGTAATTTTTCAAAATGAAATTTTGAGTAAAATGTATGTAGGTATATTAATAATAAAGTGAAATGTAGAATATATTACATTTTTCATTATTGAAAGTTTTGACCGAGACTAAAAAATTGATTTCTTTTTATTTGGTACACTGAAAAAAATTATTACATTTAAATGTAAAGTTACAGGATTATTACCACATAAATTCCTTATTTTTACGACAAATTGTAAAATTACCTTTATTTTCGTCTAATTTTTATATATTTCAAGTAAATAAACATTTTTGTTTGTAAAATTACTAATGTTATGTATTAATTATTGATACAACAAGTAAATTTAACGAACTAAATGTAAAAAATACAATTATAACTTCTTACTGCATTATTTCAAATGTAAATATACTTTATTAGTCTTAATATTACAGGTTTAAATGTTTTTTTACATTCGGAGTGTAGTAAAAATCGCAAAATTACATTTCATATGTAACCGGAGAAGAAGCCTATTGGCTGGGAATCGGCATGTTAATGTTATCATGTAAAAATACATTTCATATAAAAAACATATTACATTAAAAATGTTATTTTACATAAAAAATATAAATGAGTTACACGTCAATTATGCTATTACATTTTGCATGTAAAATAATAATGAAATGGAATATTTCAGTTATCAACAAGGCATCAAAATAACCAATCTCCATTACCGGAAATTTACATGATTTTTTTTTTCAGTGTAGTTTCCACATAAGAAAAACTACACTGTTTTTAAAGTTTTACAAGTTTATTTTTAATTAAAAATTGTTTCCCTATATCAGTAGCTTTTTCAGAATACATTCAAACTTAATAAAAAACTACTAATTTTCGCCCTTTCACTTCATGTTATTGACGGCCAAGTGTAATGTTTTGACTAATATTATTGACTAATATTTATATAAAACCGGTTTGTTAGAAAAAGTTAGAAAAAAGTATTTAAAATTCTTCCAAGTATTTAAGATACTTTTTAAAAATACAAGATACAAATACTTTCAGTATGTCAGTATAAATACCAAAATTCAAAAGAATAGATAAGATAAACTATCTTAAGACACTTTAAGTATTTAAGATAATAATTGTATCTTTTATCTTAGATAATTCCCAGCTCTGGAATCCATAAAATTTAAATAAATAAAAAAATCCTTAAACTAAATAAAAAATATTTAAAATTAAAATATATATTTACAAATAAGTTCACTTGATTTTTTTGGTAGATTATTCTCTATAACAAAGAAAACCAGGTTTTCTTTGCAATTATTGATTTCTTTTATTCGCAATTGCCCCAATTTTGACATCAATAAGCCTTTCTACAAAATTCTTTGGCAGTATTTTGTCTGTATTTTGAGATCTAAAATTTGTAAAATTAAAAATGCACCTACTCTTTTATTTAAATTTAGCAGCCATTAGGTATTATTATTTTTTATGTGGAATAACACACTGTTAAAACTATAGGAATTACACTGGGAGTCATATTTAAAATATGGCGTTAACCAAAAAGTAATTGAGGAGCATCCGTGCAAAACCGGCTATATCCACTTTAATAAAATGTTGGGAAAATAGCAAAAACTCTCGGTTTCCTGGCCTTTACAGATAAAAGAAAAAGCAAACTTGAGTTTTGTGGGCTTTGTGGTACTTGATTTATAACACATACTTTCGTTTTCAAAACCTTTATATTAAAGCCAAAATTTCAAAAAATGTTTTGTATATAGCCGGTTTTGCTCAAAAACCGATTAAAATGTGAAAAAAAAACCTTTATTATTGAAAAATATTAACAAAATAAACTTAGTGCAAACATAAAAAACAGAACAAATTTTAGTAGTAGTATCGACATATCCAAGCCACATCATTATTTATTATTTATTGGATATAGCCAGGTTTGCTATAAAAACGTGGATTTGGCCGGTTTTGCTCCTAAAGCTACCTTTTAAATGTGATTTTAACATGGATATAGTCGGATTTAAACAGAATTATCTTGGTTGTCGATAGAAATGAACCCAAAGATGCCAAATAAGAAAAAAAACAAAAACTGAATAAAATGGATTTAGCCGGTTTTGCACGGATGCTCCTCAATTAAAGGTTCATGTAAGTTTTATATCCAGAAAACATGGGACTTTAATGGTTTTTTAAAGTCTCATTAACTTGATACTAAAAAATGCCTTATATAGGTGTTTTATGGTAAAATATACAAATATTAGCTTTATTTTACACATTTCATTATGTTAGTACAAATAGTGTATACATTACACATTATAATGTGTCAAATATCGAAAACAGAAAACAATATTGGTACTCCTGTCCATGGCCTTTATTTAAATACTTTGACATTTAATTGTCAGAATTTTAATAAGCAATGCCAAAGATAACAAAATTATAAACAAAAAGAAATTTTAAAAACAAAACAGCATTTTGATGAAATAATTCCCAATGCCACAGAGGAGAAGATTAACTGGCTAAAATATAATTTTGGAAAATTAAGTATTGACAAAAATCTTGATATTTGATTTTTTTAAATATGATCAAAAAATACATGTATATTTTTATGCTGGGAATGCCGTAAAGTCAGCTATGTTTCATCAAAGGTAAAGTTATTGCATTTTTTAACAATATATATTTGACGTTTCAAAATTTATAAACATACAAACATAACCACAATTGTATTCTCCACTAAATTAGTTTGGTTTACTCAATCTAGCCAACTATAAATTTATGGTAACTAGTATTTGCCAACTAACATTTAAGTTATCAACCTAACATATGATTTGGAAAAAGTCCCTATAACTGTTATGTAATATATATAATTACACTGTGCAGTAGAGAAATCTTCCTTTAATGAAGTGTTTACATATGATAAATTAGGTCAGTCATTGAGTTTGCTATAGGGACATGGAAAGAATGAATTTTTAAGTGTTTAAATGCTTAAAACTTAATTTAAAATACTTACATGGTGTGCTAACAGATGTCATTTCAACAGTACAAGATACGTGGCTTGAGGCACTTCCAGCAGGATCTGCATATTTTCTCTCTTCACCAGTCACCAAATCACAGGGAGTACCCTACAAAAACAATATTAAACCTTACAAAAAAACTAAAAACTAAAAAACCTACCCTTCCATTGGCTTTAGTAAAAACCTCGCTGGCCAATAATTTAAGGGGCCCGCAGTACACCCCTGATTTTGCGGTCATAAATCTTTCCAAAGCATGGTATGTTTTCCCTGAATTTGTCGGACCAGCATGAAAAATGATTTTTCTATTTAAACTTCTGGCCTCTGGGTACCAATTTGCTGGCGTTCTTAAGTCGGATATTTTCTTTAGATCGTCCATGCATTCCAAGTGCGGGAACATTTGCCTTGCGTGCCGTAAAAAGTACGGAAAAATGTCTGTTACATTTCCCGCTCCTTGTAAAATATCACTAACGACGACATGGATGTCCACTGGTAAAGTGTTGGCCTCCAAACAGTATCTCCTAAAGCTTACATAGGCTTGGTGTTGCAAGTATTCTAAAATAATTATAATAATTCTACATTGAGTGAATTTTACAGTCATGTTACATACTGTCCAGCCCATTTTCTACCAACAACTGCTTTATTTCCTTCTTCTGATAAAACTTATTCAAAACCTTGAGCAAATCGGCTTTATTTAACGTCCCTGTCAACTCTGCTCCCACATTAATATCATCTGGATTCGGTTTAATAGCAATCGGAACAAATAAACTGGATATTGAATCATCTTTTTTACCTCGCTTTTGATTTAACGTTACTACATATTTTGCAGCACTTTTTTCTAATAATTTTGCTTGATTTAGATATAAACTTTGGGCCGCCGCACATAACGTTCTTATTCTTTGACTATTTTGTAGCATTTTCAAAATTTCATTTTTAGGTTATATTTTTGACATCCAGTCTTCTTCTTCTTTCGGAAACACGTGGGGCATTTGAACTATTTATCAAACATTTACATATACATAGGCAACCAAGATTGCAGACTTGTGCCGCTGGTTGTATAGGTTTATGTACAGGTCCGTAACGCATTTTTTATAGCCTCTTATTTTAAGGGAAGTGAAAAGAAAACTCAGGTTATTAAACATATCTGTTTATTAATATTATACATATAATACATAACCTATATAAAAATACACCACTCTACACACACTTTAATAAATGATGAGAATCAAGAATATCTATAATTTATTAAGTATTTGATATCATTTTAATTTTAATAATTTTACATATTTAGAATAAGAATATCTCTAAAGTCAATTTAATAATTTAAAGTGCATAGAGAAAATTTTATTTATTGCAATGGTCAATTTAATAAGAGGTTTATTTGAAATTTTTTTGAATTAATAAATTGTTGTGATTCTGCCATATATTAACTTTAATTTGGCACTATTAATATATGGATAATACATTTATATTTTCTCTAATAACTATTGTTAACCATATTGTTGAGATAAAAAATAAAAAGTCTGTTCTATTTAGTTTAAGCCTTTATAGTTTTGATTTTTCCTAATAACTGGAAATAAATAAAATAGGCCAAATTTGTATACAATCACTAGATAAAATAGTACGTTTTCATAGAAAATAATTTTACAATATATCACATAGTACTCTAATTGTACTAAAAAATCTATTATTGTTTTTTTTGTATTTATCGTATAGAAGAAAAGTCATCGTTTTTTATATAAAACTTTACAAAGGATTAAATGATTTAAGTATAATAAATATCATACAGTCTTATATCTAAGCTCGATCTATACTACCACACTTAACATTACATGATGTTTAAAAATATAAAATAAGTTATTCATAAAATAATTTACAATATTCACAAGTTCAAATAAATAAAATAATACTATGCAATTGTAGACAAATTTTGATTAAGAATATTCACGTGTTATCTAACATCATTCTGACAAAACATTTTATGTAGAAATAAAAAATATTATATAACATACAAGAAAAAATGCTTCTTGTATTTTGATTCATGTTTTGTCAAAAGTCCAAGTACCTAATGGTCAAAAAAACCGCGCGTGTACATAGAAGTTATACTTCTTTGGTGTAACTGAAAAAAAATTCCAAATGCAAATAATTTATGTAGGTGAGCAGCAATTTTACCACATGGTGGCCAACAATTTTTCTAGGTTACTTTTTAACACGCAAACAATAACACTTTTGACCCTGACCTACCCTATAAAAAAAAATTCTCGAAATTTTCAATTTTTTTTCCCAACCGAAAAGTTATGAATTATTCAAAAAAATTGATCTTTATTTTTCAAATACATATATCTTTTTAAAATATTGACTTCGGATAGTTTTTTTCCACAAAATTTTTAGAAAAATGTAGAAAAACTTTTTTAATTTTCGGGAAAATCGATGATTTCCCGATGATTGTCATTTTTCATTTTGTTTTCTATTTTTTTTAAGTGAAAAACAAACAAAATTAACAAAAAATAATAAATGAAAGTGAAAGGTAATCATTGAAAATATTTCAATGTTTTTCAAAAAAGTAAATAAAATATTTTTTTAAATATTTTTATAAAACTCCTTTGAAAAACAAAGTAAATGAAAAATAATTTTATACACTATAGCCATAAATACAATAAATAAAACTATGTTTTTTAATTAATTAACCAAAAAAGCAAAGTGTTGAAAATAAGCCTGTTGTTTGTGCAAAAATGAATAAAATATTTTTTTTTATTTTCTTTGCTTTTATATGTAATTTAAAAAATATATATAAAAGAACTATTCAGAACTATCTCCTTTTTTATACTTTTTTGAAAAACAAAAATTTCTTTTGGTGAATACATTATTATTATTTTTTATAAATAAAACGAAAAAACACTAGTCTACAATTTGTAGGGTATTTTCATTGTAACGGGTGCGACAGTAAAACTGCGTTTTTTCATGATAATAAATTGTTTGTTCATATATGTATATCAAAATACGTTAATATAAAGAAATAGTATAAAAAATTATGTATTTAACTGAAACAAAATGTCAATAAAAACTTGTGTAGAAAACCTTTTATAGCGTCATGTATAGCGTAACGGGCGCGACTTTTGAAAATCGGCTAATGCTAAAGTTGATACTGTAAAATTTTGGATAAAAGCATATAGTAATAATTTTTTGGGTAAAACTTGAATAGTAACCTTAAACAAGCACGTATTTTAAATGCACAAATATTGTATACTTTATTTTCTAAAATTTTCTCAAAATGTAACGGGTATTGAAACTCTTCAGTGTTTATTCTTAGTATCACAATGTGCGAATATTTTAAGGTTATAAATTACGTCGCAATTAAACTATTTGACTTCAGATATAGTTGGTATTTTGTTAAATAATTTTTTGTCAAGGTAGGGTAAGGTTTCGTGGAAATACCCTGTAGAGAATTTGCAGAAAATGTCAGTTTTTAATAAAAAATCAAATCAAAAATGACAATCATTGAGAAATTTTAGATTTTTTACGAAAATTAAAAAAATAACGTTACAGATTGTTATGAAATTGTTAATCAAATACTTTAACTGATAATCATTGGTTCCAATTTAAAAAAAATAATTTTTCACATTTTTCTTAAAAATCCTGTTTTTAACAGAATAAGTCAAAATTATACTTACGGTAATTTTGCAAAATTACAAAAAGTTATTGGTCACCCTGTGGCATTTTTTTTTTTATATTTTTCCAACCAGTGTTATTAAAGAAATATATTAAATAGAATTAAAAAAGGTTTGATTAAAAAATATTTATGTTATAACTGATCATTTTGGAATTTTATTTTAATTATAGAAAAAATGAAAATTTTGAAAATTTGTCACTTACCTTATGGATTTTCATTGCCTGCTAGAATTTTACTTTTAACACTCCAAAAGAAGTGTAACTTCAAAAATATAACAAAACTGAACCCTAGGGATTCACAAAAATAAATAAATAAATAAATAACACCGTACAACAAGGCTTTTAAAATGAGTTTTCCGTACATTTAACGTTAAGAAATGTGCCTTTTCGGATTTAGACAGCGTTCATTTCGCTCTAAACTAAACTCTTGTTGCGCAGTGCTGCCAACTAAAGCCGAATAAACAACAAATTCAAGCGCACTCCTCCTCATTGCCGGTGGAGGTGGAACCGCCGAGTTCGTTGAGGAAATCGAAGGAGGCGACCGCCTCCTTTTCCTTTTCGCCGTAGCGCACGAAAAAGTCGCGCGCCAAGATGGTGGGGCGGCCGCCGACGGAAGCTCTCACCGCCGCCATTTCCGGTCTGGCCGCATTGGCTGCAATCAGTCAGTCACATTTTTTCATACTCTCTTCTCCGTGATCGGGGTGCAGGGTGCCGAGTTTGAAACTTAAAATCCCTTACGTTTTTACTGGCAATTAAGCACTTCTTGTTCGATATTTTTGTATCAAATTTATTAAAGTTAATATGGTTTTGAGTACTGAGATATTGTGAGCAATTTTGTGTAGCATAAAATAAATTTATAAAACAAGAATTAAGTTAAGAGTAAGTCATATTATTGTAGATTAATATTAATATTAATTAATTAAGTACACTCACAGGCAAAATAATCGATCTACACAAATTTTCGATGAATTTCAATCGCAAATAACTTTTTTATTTGATTTCTGATTTAAACAAATATTAAAGAATATTGTAGATACATTAATGGAGAATCGCATTTTAAAAATTACTAAAAAATACACGTACGTTTATAATATACAGGTTTAAACAAAAATATATTTTTTACCATAAGTTTAAGACACTCTGTAGAGTGGCAAAACCGTATATTGTTCTAAATTAAGTTTTAATTATCAAGTCACATCTATTTTTAACAGTTTTGTTTTTGGTTCACCTTGATATATTTTTTTTTGTGGAAAATATGGATTTTTTTTAAAAACATTGCAATTTCCAATATTTTTTCTGTATGAAGAACTAAGGTTGTTATGGTCCATCCATAGCCTATGGAGGATGACAGTGACAGTTTTGTTGAATCATTCCATACTTGGACAGCTTTCAAAAGCTATCAAATTGTTTTTTGTAAATTATTGTGTTAATTTTGAGGTGTCTTCTTACTTTTAAAAATGTCTCCGACTGATGTTGCCCTTTGTACTTTACTTCTTGTGACGTTTAAAACTCTTGCCACGTAATACTGTGACCGTCCATCCTGGATTAAATTAATGGTTCTTCATACAGAAAAATATTGGAAATTGCAATGTTTTTTAAAAAATCCATATTTTCCACAAAAATAAATATATCGAAGTGAACCAAAAACAAAACTGTTAAGAATAAATGTGACTTGATAAATAAAACTTAATTTAGAACAATATACGGTTTTGCCACTCTACAAAGTGTCTTAAACTTATGGTAAAAAACATCTTTTTGTTTAAACCTGTATATTATTAACGTACGTCTATTTTTTAGTAATTTTTTAAAATGTGAGCGATTGTCCATTAATTTATCTACAATATTCTTTAATATTCATTTAAATCCGACATCAAATAAAAAAGTATTTTCGATTGAAATTCATCGAAAATTTGTGTGGATCGATTATTTTGCCTGTGAGTGTAGTAGGAACTGTTTTTTTTAAAAAACTTTAGCTTTTCAATAAAAATATTCATTCTTTATTGTAAGTAACAAAAAACCCTCAAAAATTCAACCAATGCGTTTTTCTGTCAGTTTAACGCTAATTTCGTCTTATTTTCTAAAAATAATACAATATAGGAATTTTTTGTGTATAAAGTTCTTCATTAAGAATTATAATACACAAAATACATTGAGCGTGTTCTTTTTTCGGGGATATATTATCTCGGCAGTTTTAAAAACTAGCAAAGAGATTTTGGCAGATTTGTATTTTCCTTTAAAAATGCCTTAATGATGTCTAAATTAAAAAAAGGGAACCGGTTTTAAAATAAAAAAAAATGAAAAAAAATACAAATTCTCGTTATACAATATCTCGAAAACTTTTTGTTTAGATCATTGATCAGCATAAAAATGTTCAACTTTTTCCTAATTTAATTTCTAAAGATAAGCGAGATATATAGCGTTAAATTGACAGATAGAAGGTTTTACGAAGTAATGCATCTATATCAAATTCATATTTTTTATATACAGGGTGTACAATGCTCGGCTGGAAATTCTTCACCAAAAATAAGAACAAAAGTTCATTTAAACGTAGGTCCGGAAATGCTTAGTTTTTAAGATACATTAAACGTTTGAAAAAAATTAATAGGTATCTTAAATATCGTTTGTTGAAATTTGAAAACGTTATTTATACGTTTTGTCAATTTTTTTCAAAACTGAAGAGGTAATTTTGGTTTAACTGGAGAAAAGTGCAAAATGTGCGTTTTCGGCCATTTCAAGCATACAAGTCACAAAACTGTTTTTATAAAAAAAAATTGTAGGTAATTTATTATATATTATTTTTGTACAAAATTGCCAAATCTTATTAGGCTATAGCTTTCAATTATTAAATTTATCTCTACTTTTATAAAATATTTCTTGCGTTTTTTTAATTTAATTTATAGCCTAATAAAAGAAGAATATTTTTGAGAATTTTGATGCCAAAATATGATACATATAATAAATTATCTACAATTTTTTTTATAAAAACAGTTTTGTAATTCGATTTTCATGCAATATGTTTTTTATTTTTTCTATTGAAAAAAAAAGTTGTACTTTTAGTGACTTAATCATAACAAAATATGAAAATTGCAAAAAAATGGTGGCGAACATTTTTTTGTCATGTTCTATCTCGTTTCGCGTATACTAAAAATCACGAAGTTAGGCACTGGACAGACTAATGGCGGCCATTTTTATGTTGTTTACAATTCTTGTGCTGTTTATACATATTAATAATCATTTTAAACGTTGTTTCTTACAAAAGCACTTATAAGCCTCAAATGAGGCCTTAAAGTGTTAAGGGCAACCATTTTACTCCTCTTTTGTTTATTCTATCAAGGCTATCATCAAACTGTTGAATTTCAATTTTAAGGTTAATTTGTGAGTTATGGTAAATTAACCTTAAAATTAACATTTGAAAGTATGACGACAGCCCTTATATTTTTGGATGACGAATCTCCAGACTGAGACTAAAGTATATCAAAAATATTGTTTGGGATGACAAAAAAAATTATTGCATTTGATTTTCCATAAGAATATTTATCGTTTTTTTTCGGGTACTTATTTTTACATGAATTACAAAGTTCCAAAGTTAAAAGATCAAATTGTAAAACTATACCAATTTTTAAGGAAACGGTTCATCTGACGGGAAATCTTAATCAGACCATTTTTTTAGAGCATTCAATATTCTTAAGTCAATTTTGTTCAATGGTTTGGGAGTCAAAAACTCGCTCCGGAAAAAAATCTAAAAATTGCAATGATATTATGGACTCAAACTTTCACAATAATTTTTCACCCCAAACAATATTTTCGATATACTTTACAAAAAAAATAGTCGATTTTTTTGGCCCAGTCTAATCTCCAGCCGACGTATGTTTTTTGAACACCCTGTATATAAAAACTCCAATAATAATTTGACTCACCCTATATTAAATAATTTAATTAAAATGCTTAGTGCATTTATAGTAAAACTAAACACGAATAATTCAGTAAACCAAACCAAAAAAAATAACAATTAAGTATTTAAATACTAAAAAAAGAACATGCTTTCTAATAAAAACAATAATAATGGAAAAAAGAACAGAGATAACATACTAATTACAACATAAAATTACTATTAAAAAACATGCCGAAGAATTTCAGTACAATTTTTTTAGTTTGAAAGTATACAGTATGTACCAGTAAAATGTATGGGATTAAAGGTTATACCGTATTTTCACTGTAAATCTTTAAAAGTAAATTAACTTCTAATGCGTCAGCTGTATACACCAAAAATGAAAATACGGTATAGAAAATTGTGCATGCAAAGCGGTATTGTAAAATCTTAATATTTCTACTTAAAAAACCTTATTATTATTATTATTAGTAAAAACATCATCAAAGTATGCCTTGTTAGTAGGTATATTGTATGTTGTTAAAAGCGATAATATTAGTGTGTACGTATTGTTTAATTTATTCAATATCTACCTTTTTTCTGTCTATGGTATTTGTGTATCTGGTGAAGTTGGCTGTAAGCGGGCGGCTCCTCAACAGAGTCGCTGGCAACGCTGCCACCGCAAGAAGAGGTGGGCGAAGAATCGCTAGACACTGATGCCATCATGACGTCCAAAAGACTCGCCCTCGCCTTAACAATTAGAGAATAAAGTTATAAAATTTAAATGTCCACTGCATGATTTTTTATTAAAAAAAAAAAAATTGAGGATGATCTTTTACGTATCATATATGAAAAACCGTTGCCGTTTTAATTTTTAGTTGCTTTACTCAAAGATAATACACCCCATAGATTGGAAACTACACTAGCGCTAGCGGCAAAAGGCTAAAGTAAATTAACGCCATCTAGGTCTACAATACCCTTAGCAATGCCAAAAATTGAAGTAGATTTCTGTAACATATTGGCGCCATATTTGAATATTGATGCTTCGTAGGGTGCCTTTATATATTGTATTTACTGCTGTATTTTAAATAAAACAAGTATGGATATAAGATTTATTTATTGTATTAACAATATAATATAAAATAAAATACATACATCTATATATACATAATCTGTATACATGAATGTTTTTGTTTGTGGAGTGCAAACCTAAAAAATATTAATCTTAATTCTTCAATAATAAGAGAATATTGCAAAATTTGGTAATTTAGCTCCTTATACGAGTTTAAACTTAACATATAGGAATTTGTACAAGGCTTTTAAGTGTGGACTTTTGGTTCTAACCAACCGTAAAAAATCTATCTTGCCAACTATTGGTTTTGAAACAACCATAAGTAGCCTGGGCTTGGCCTGGACTAAATTACCATTAAAAAAGCAATCCTAAATAATTCATAATTAACAAAAAGTATTTTTACGCTAGAGCGATACTGCCGTGCTAAGCCAAAAAGACGCAACTCCACATTTTTACTTTATAAATTATAGCGCTTTATTGTTTTTTTCCAAGATACGATCAATTTAATAAGAAATTTTTAGGAGCTATAGTACTTAAAAATGTATGTAACTATAGTTAAAATTTGTCTTTTTTTCTAAGAGAATAATTTAATAATAACGAGATGAGTCTTTTTGGCTTAGGACGGCAGGATAGTCAATACTTACAAATTGGTTACATTTCCGCGCCCAACAACAATACATTTCACAACCATTAACACGTTTTATCACTTTTAAGGCGCAAAAATGTATTTAATAACTCAAAAATTATGATCTACATCAATAATTATGATTGACATTGACATTTGCAAATAGCGTTTGTACAGATGTCTGCAATTTAAAAATAGATATAGTTCAGGTATTGTAGAACTAGAGGGCAGTGGTGGGAGAGTTTCCAATCTATGGGGTGTATTATCTTTGGCTTTACTTTTAATCGGCACCCTTTAGAAACCTGAAACCGTCATTTTCTTACTCTCTTATGAAAGGCTAAAACTTTTTTCTGTGGCAATTATTGAAATGATTGTAATTTTATTTAACTGCCTAGAAAGTATGTTTTCAATATTAATTATTATTATATAATTAGTTCATATCATAAAAGAATGGTAAACCACTAAAGATTTGAAATAATTTCCCAATTTTTGTATTTTTGTCTGCCTCCTGTGCCTATTCTACTAAATCTAGAAAGTTAAAGTATCAAGTACTTATACAATACTATTGTAACAATAGAAAACGACATGATTATTTTAAGTTTCTAGACTATCATTTTCTTTATTAAAAAAATTATTAAAACTTGATAATTCTCAATATTAGCCAACTTTGCCCTCAGAAATCATTATGTTGGGAAAAAAATAAAAATCTCAAACTGTCAGAAAATGTAATCCCCACCTTAATATTTTCAGTCAATTTTTAGTCTTGTTTTGTTATTTTTATCCATTTAAAAGATATATTAATTTTTTAATGCCAGTATTTAAAATGAAAAATTTAGATGGCTTTGACAGAACTGTCAAAAATATTTCATAAATATTATTTGTGCGTATTTCTCTGGTGAATTTTGTATACGCTAAAGAAGTATCGAGTTTTCGCAACGCGCGCGCCCTCTGGTGGACTTCGAATACATTGCGTGAATTAAAGAATTGTCAACAATACATTTAAAGCACAGATTATACATCATTTTTAAATAAATAGGTAGTTTTTTTTACAAGAGAGAAATTTTGTTCAATTGCACAGCTAAATGGCGCACGTTATTTGTGTTTTGCGTTGCAAGGAAAAAATTAAAAAACTTGTTTTGTACTCGATTTTGATTGATTATTCCTTATATCATTGATTAAGAAACTCAACGCTTAAATGCTTATATAGTTACGTTATTGTGTGTATTTTATCTAAGGGATCATGGTGAACTATTGTGTTTTTAATTGTAAACAAAATTCAAAAACTAAATCGTTGCATTTTCATGTTATGCCAAAGGATCCAATTCGGTAAGGACATTTGTTGGTGCAGAATTAACTAATGATAACTTTACCTAATATAATTCATATTTAAGTTTGGACATTTTTAAGAAATTAGTAAAAAATAATTTTTGCACGAACATAACCTTAAAATCAACCATTTTTATGTTTGAGTTCTCTACAGTGTTGTATTACTTTAGTAATAGATCTGTTACATTTAGCGAAAATATTTTACCCTATTACGAAACGATGTAAATCTATTACTTTTTTCTTTCCTAGTAGGAAATTTATTTTTTTAAATATTCTATTGTGGTCCCATTTTTGCCACTTTCAACTTTCCAGACAGCCCACAAAAAATTATCGTCGCAGCGCATCAAAACTATTGTAGAATTAAATTTTTCTTGGGGTTTTTAAGTGATTTAAATCTTGTTATATTTTAAATTTATTATTTAAAAATAATACAAAATAAAGAGTTAATTAAAATAAACTTATTGTTTATCCAAAATTTAAGATTTTGATATTGGGTAATTTTATTCCCTTGAGCAATTTGATTTACATTGAATTATTGTACATTTTAATTTTATCTTACATGTGATTTCGTACATTGTACTTACGTATAATTATTATCGTACAAAAAGGATAATTATTATTTCTATGGAAAATTATCGTACGCCTGGCAACACTGCTTGAGGGTTTGACGTTTGTAGCGTGCTTAAATTTGTGTTTATAAAGTTTTTACTAAAATTGCATAAGCATTATGTAAAAATTCAATTTTATTTCAATGACAACGGTAAAACGTCAAAGAATCAAAAAAATTATATTCAAAATAGTCTATTAGTGGCAACACTGGTTCTCTAAAAAACTCCGAAAACTGCATTTTAAACAACAAAATATACCTACGAAATCATGGCAACATAATATTATATATAATACATAATATAATGGTATTTTACCGTTGAGTGGAGACTTTAAATTCTTAATCAACGCCTTTAATAATGCTAAATGCTGTTTAAATTTAAACGACTTATTTTTTTGACGATTATTACTGAATTGAAATGTTTACACTTTTCACGTTAATCATTACTAAAATGTGCATTTATTGTATCTAATAGATACAATTTATATTTCAGGGACTGTATGAAATTTATTTCTGTTTATTGGAAAACCGGTAAAAACTCAACCCAGAATTTCCTTTCGAAATACAACACAACAAATCGTGCCAAGGTTTATTTTCGATATTTTTTATCATTTTCCGGCTTTATTCTCAAAAACACTCGTTTGTAACATACGCGTTTGACAGATGATTATCAAAAGTTTTACTTTTGTTACGCTGATAACAGCCGAGTGGTGGCGCTACTAGCGATCCTTCTTTAGCGTATAACATACCTAATATATCAGAACTGTCAAAAGTATTTCATAATTATTATTTGTGGTACCTATTCCTTTGGTGATTTTAAAAAGTTTTGTATAATATGACATATTACGATTAAAAGTGAAGCAACCAAAAATTAAAACGAAAATGGTTTTTCATATTTGATACCTAAAAGATCAATAGAAAATCACGCAGCGCACCCCATTTGGTGTTTTTATTTGTAATGACTTAAAAGCTGAGTCAATCCATATGAAAATGCCAAAACTCGTTGCTCGACCATCTTGAATTTTGCTCAAATTTTATAGAAATATTCATTAGGGTCCCAAATGACAAAATCCACCCTTATTTAATTTTTCGCATGTGTCAAATCCAGCCTATTCGAATTAACACTTTTTAAAAACGTCATTTTTATGCTTTAATAATTTAAGCTGTAATTTTTTTCTATTAAAGATATTTTAAATTTTAAGATGTCATTTTAAAGCTAAAATATAGTAGTTTTTATAAAAAAAAATATAAATTCACTATTTCTAAATAATTACACGTGCTAAAAAAACGTGTATTTTACTAATTTTTCGTGTTTTTTAAATGCGTCCCATGTCTCGGCTGTTTAATATTAACAGCTAATTTTGTTCATATATAAAGTTTACATACCAAAGACAAAATAAAACTTACAATTGGCCCGTTTGGCGTACGGTTTCCAAACAAAAAAATTGCTTGAAATTTTAAAATTCTAGAAAATCACATTATTTAGGCCGTTATACGAGGATGTTGACTTCCAAATAGAATTATGAAATTTAAAGGATAATTAATCCCTACCTTGATGCTCAAATGCCTGGTAGTTTGATTTTGTTATTTTCATCTTTGAAGCTATAGTATACTGCTTTAAAAGGAGAAAAATATTGAAATATTAAAAAGTCGCATTATTTCATCCATTTTATAAGTATGTTGACTTCAATACAGAAATATGAAATTAACAGGATATTTAGTCCTTACCTTGAAGTTTAAATGCCAATTTAACTTGTTTTGATATTTTCATCCATTTTGCTTTTACATGGGCTTTAAAAGGAGCAAACATATTGAAATTTAAAAAACGATTGTTTAATTTTCTATTCTAAGAATGTGTTGACTTCAAGATAGAAACATAAAACTTACAGGATATTTAGTCCTGACTATGATGTTTGCTTATGCATGCCTATGCATATTATATATATAATATATGTAGGTACCTATATACATATAAGTTATGCGATTTTTTTTAATTTTATTATTTTTTGCTGCTTTTAAAGCATCTTTACAATCACAAAAAAAAATAAAAAAAAGCAAAATGAGCTATACAAGCTTTTAAACTTTGTGATAAGGTCTAAATTTCCTATAAGTTTTATATTTCTATTAAGAAGTTAACATTTATATGATTTAAGAATAAAATGAATCGTTTTTTAATTTTCCATGTGTTAGCCTTTTTTAAAGCCCATGTATAAACAAAATGGATAAAAATATCAAAACAAGTCAAACAGGCATTTTATTTTCAAGGTAAGGACTAAACATCCTGTTAACATCATATTTCTATATTAACGTCAACATACTTATATAATGGATGAAATAATGCGACTTTTTATTATTTCAATATTTTTCTCCATTTAAAGCTATTGTATAACCTTCAAAGATGAAAATAACAAAACTACCAGGCATTTGAACATTAAGGTAGGGGCTATAGCCTGTAAATTTCATAATTCTATTTGGAAGTCAACATCCTTATATAATGGCCTAAATAATGAGATTTTCTAGAATTTTAAAATTTTTTTTGTTTGGAAACCGTATGCCAAACGGTTCAATTGTAAGTTTTATTTTTTCTTTAGTATGTAAACTTTATAAATAAACAAAAATTTGCTGTTTATATTAAACAGCTGAGACATGGGACGCATTTAAAAAAACACGAAAAATTAGTAAAATTACTCGTTTTTTCAGCACAGTGTAATTATTTAGAAATATTGATTGAGTGGATTTATATTTTTTTATAAAAACTACTATTTTTTAGCTTTAAAATGACATCTTAAAATTTAAAATATCTTTAATAGAAAAAAAATTACAGCTTAAATTATTAAAGCATAAAAATGACGTTTTTAAAAAGTTTTAATTCAATTAGGCCGGAGTTGATACATGCGAAAAAATAAATAAGGGTGGATTTTGTCCTTTGGGACCCTAATGAATATTTCTATAAAATTGGAGCAAAATCCAAGATGGTCGAGCAACGAGTTTCGGCGTTTTCATATGGATTGACTCGGCTATTAAAGTTGTGTTTTGCTTACTTTGGGATCCTCCAAATCGACGGTGTTCTCCACGTGCACCCACCCGGTGGGCCTGCACGCTTGATCCAGCAACCTGGTGTTTGTAGTAGACTTGTCGTTTTGCTCGGCGTCGTCGCCATTTTTGATCATGCGGTTGAGTTCGTCGATGACGTCCTTGGAAGTGGCGCGCTCGTGAAAACTGACAGCCCTGTGCGGCGGACCCTCGATAATGTTGCTCAGCACCGCCGAAGTGCTCTGCGGGAGCCTCTCCGCGGTTATGATGTGCTGCGGGGCGTTTTGCTGCTGGACATGCACGATTTTCTAGAAGAAGCGTTGACAGTAAAATTTCGACACCAAGAAGTTAACCGCCAGTACATGGTACTAATACTTAAGGCCGTATTACAGCCGGCAATTCTTTCGGCAATTGCAATGAAAATTGCCACAGGCATGCGCGGTTGAGACATTTCGACGAATCTCTTGCAATTGCCGAAAATCGGTCCGGATGGATTTTTATTGCCGTTTTACGGCAATTCTGGGGTGAAATCTGGTAACTTTTATGTTACCAACCCTACTACAAATCCCCTAGAGAGACGCTGTTTGACTTAAACAGTTTAAGGTTATTTGTTTTATGATTGGCATTGTGTTCAAAGTTCTAGTATCCATTTCACTCATTAATTTTTAAATATCTCCACTAAATAACAAATAAACTTAGTGTTTACAAAATCGTATATTTTTCTTCGGTTGGTAGCACGGTAATAAACAGCAAGTTTTCTTGCCATTGCCGGCTGTAAAACAACATGCAAGACGGCCTTAAAAACTAGATGGCAAGAAAAATTGCTGCAAGAAAAATTGCTGCAAGAAGAATTGCCGGCTGTAATACGGCTTTTAGAGATGTAAAAGCCGTATTACAGCCGGCAATTCTTCTTGCAGCAATTTTTCTTGCCATCAAGTTTTCAAGGCCGTATTGCATTTTGTTTTACAGTCAGCAATGGCAAGACAAGTTGCTGCTTATTACCGTGCTACCAACCGAAGAAAAATATACGATTTTGTAAACACCAAGTTTATTTGTTATTTAGTAGAGATATTTAAAAATTAATGAGTGAAATGGATACTAGAACTTTGAACACAATGCCAATTATAAAACAAATAACCTTAAATTGTTTAAGTCAAACAGCGTTTCTCTAGGGAATTTGTAGTAGGGTTGGTAACATAAAAGTTACCAGATTTTACCCCAGAATTGCCGTAAAACGGCAATAAAAGTCCATCCGGACCGATTTTCGGCAATTGCAAGAGATTCGTCGAAAGGTCTCAACCGCGCATGCCTATGACAATTTTCATTGCAATTGCCGAAAGAATTGCCGGCTGTAATACGGCCTTAAAAAAACGGGTTTTTTCAGATGTGAAAAAAAACATGAAAAATAACCCAGAAAAAAAACGGTGTTTTTTGTTTTTTTTCAAAATGAAATTTTGAGTAAAATATATATTAATAATAAAGTGAAATGTAGAATATATCAAATTTTTCATTATTGAAAATTTTGACAGAGACTAAAAAATCTGATTTCTTATGTAATGTAAAACTTCCTCACCAATACAAAAAATTAAAGGATAAAAAAAATTATTTTGCGATTCTTCGGATAGATGTATCTTTGTTAAAAATGGTCGTATTGGAGCCGTAAAAAAAGCAATTTGAAGCTTGAAGTTTCCAGTTTTGAGATTTTTAGATGAAAAATGTGTAACGCTCAATCCTAACAAATACCGTAATAAAAAAAATCGATTTTTTTGGCTTTCTGGTCCACGGGATGTTCTGACTTAACCACCAATGAATAAATGTTCTAGAAGAATTTGGTATTGTTTTTTTTTTCGAAAAAAAAATTCCATACATGAATTTGAAAAATCATGAAAAAAGTGCTTTTGGAAGCTTTTTGAAAAATCAAGCGCTGAATCAAAAATATTATATGTAGTTACTTTTTTTGGGACCAAAATGAAAACAAGCGCGGCCCTTGTTGGTCAATTCGGTGGTGGTGGCGTGTGCATAGCGCGAGACTGTATTTACATTTACTAATTGTCATTTAGTGGCTAATTTTAGTCCATGAAACCTAAAAAATTAGGCAAATGGGACTAATCTTGAAAAAAAACCTAAAATGTGAAAAAAAACATTTGGAAAAAACCTGAAAAAAAAACAAAAAAAACGGACCGTTTTTTTCAAGTCGCATCTCTACTAATACTATAAGTTTAATTTTATTTCAAAGTTTTTTTCATGGATAACTTGACAGAATACTCCGTGATATTTAATAAAACTAAATGAGTTTGACCTACACTTGTATTGTGTTTTGATCTTTCATAATTAAGTAGATATTACAGCTAAGGTTCCAGATTTTTAACCGCAATTAATTATTTTTTACAATGTTTTAAAAGTCTACAACCTATCCTCCGTGACTGTTACTCTTTCTAGGTTAACCTATATGTTTTCAAATATCTGAGGTAGTAGCATACTAAAAATATCAGTTCACTAAGTAAATTAAACACATCCAAAGCAATCGAATCAAATACAAAATATTATTAAAAATTAAAAGAAATAATTTTTATAACCATTTATTTAGGTGTTACAAAAAATGATTCTATCCTCCGTGAATCCGTTTTGCTTTAAATTTTAATATCATTTTAAATAAGCAAAAACCTCAGTTTACGACATTATAGATGCATGTGATTCCTGAAGGTCAATTAGAATTTATATGCAGATGAGAGTGTTGCTGTTTTATAATTCAAAAGTTTAAGTTCATTAATTTGCTATTTAAAAACCAATCCACCGTGAAGTGTAATATCTCAGTAAGTAGATTTTTTTTTATAAATATTTTATGTACTATCGCTAACAAAAAAAACTCATACAGCTTAAAAATCTAGTGTTCCTGATTTTCTATCATTTTGTTGGAGTAATTATGGCTTTTAACATGATACGTCACATTTGAAAGGTCTAAAATTAAATACAAAGTTAGGTTGAAGTTTGAAAAAAAAAATATTTCGTCATTCCTCTGTTTTTGTCAATTACTGCCCGCAAACGGCAAAGCATGGAAGTCGCCGTCTTGCTTTATCTCGTTCCAAATGGCTTCAATGGCTTGCCAGAGTTCGTCTGCATTGTTTGGTTGAAAATGTTGTTAAAAAAGTCATAATGGATGTGACAAAGCTCGATGTCAGCTTGACATTGACGGAAAAGTATTATTCACACAGCCACAATATAGCTGTATGAGTTTTTTTTGTTAGCGATAGTATGTACAATTGTATTTTTAAAAATATTAAGGTGTCAAAAGATACAGTAACTTATTTTAAATATACAAAGGGGTGTTTAAAAAAAAAAAACATAGGAAATCCCAACCTCCGTGAAGCTATCTTCCGTGATGCTCTAATATTCAAAAAGTATGATTTCTTAAAATTCTTGCATTAATGCAGAACCACTTATGTTATGTTATTACTAGACCAAAAATCCCATTCTAGACTAATAGATTATTGTGGATTTTACTTCTTAAAATTTTTCAATAAAATTTAGTAAAGGGTTATTTTGAGGGGTGGTGAATCCAGGTTTTGTTTAAAAAAATCGCTAATATATGAATTCTTAACAATTTACTCTTAAAA
Source organism: Brassicogethes aeneus (assembly GCA_921294245.1). NCBI lineage: Eukaryota > Metazoa > Arthropoda > Insecta > Coleoptera > Nitidulidae > Brassicogethes > Brassicogethes aeneus. The sequence continues at coordinate 52,817,544 of OV121135.1, forward strand.
ACTGACATTTTAGGCCTGGTATTTTGTAAAAATATAGCGTTTTTTCCTTAAACAATAGTTTATCAAGATCTACACTTTAAAAAAAATCCGGTTATAATCGCACAATAAATAAAGATTTTACATGGGTGACTCGCAAACAAATGGGCCACACTGTAGATGACTTTTCGAACTGGTAGGGACAAAATTGGATACCTGTATTTGTGGACAATATCGCAAGCTTTGGCCTTTTAACCAATGAGAATTTTATCCAGTGGAAATTTTATCTAATGCGAATTTTATCCAGTGGAAATTTTATCTCATGAGAATTTTGTCCAATGGAAATTTTATCTCATGAGAATTTTATCCAATCGAAATTTTATTCAGTGGGAATTTTATCTACTGAGAATTTTATCCAATGGAAATTTTATTCAGTGGAAATTTTATGAAATGAGAATTTTATCCAATGCAAATGCTTCCCCAGCCTTTTATCGTTAAATATTGCTGAAATTTCATTTCACCGTACAGTCAAGCAGTTTACTACAAACGGGAGTGTTCAACCGAAAAAAAAAAAATTAATAAATGTATTGAAGTCGAAGGCCACCATTTTAAGTACCTACTTAAATTAAAATTTAAAAAATAAAACCAAGTATTTTATTCAAAAAATCTAACAAAATTGATTTTTTTTATATACAGCGCCACCTATTACAAATATGAAAAAATGTTTCAGACAAATTCTACCTATTTTTAGTCGAATTATCCGAATCTGCGATAAAAAATAGGGTGTTCCATTGGAAATTTTAAATTTACCCCCTGTTCCCCCTATAAGGAGGAGAGTATGAGGACCAATTTTAGTACTGATTGATTTCCCCCCTCGAATCATTTAATTTTTATTTTAAACATTTTTTCGTAAAATGCATACCTACTAACTGAGATATTTTGACTCTCCTGGGCCATAGTCACCTATATTTAACTATTTTTTTATATGATTTTACTCATCTAAGCACCACCAAAGCCAAATTAATTGAATTTTTAACTACGAACTTGACAACTGTTCAATGTAACCTACAATACATTATAATTACATTTACAAAAAAAAAATGCAACCAATTTTTGTTCCTTATTTACCAACCAAACCCCTAAATTTGCAACGTTGCCGCAGTCCAGATAAAAAAAATGAATAATAATAATAATGTAATAAAATATCATAAAAAACTCACCTTTAACTTTGGTCGACAATTCTTGGGCTGCATTTTCATCTTTGGTACATTCGAATCGATCAGGTTCTCTTTGTTATGATTGGTTTGTACATTCCTCGAGGGACTTATAGGTATCCTGGACGGCGTCAACTTCCTGCGCGGTATCTTAGACACCACCGTGTCCGGCGTGCTGACACTGGACGTCAGCGACTCGCTAGTGTTGTTCAAAGATTGATCGCTAATATCGCTCGTCGTGAGGACGGCGGAGTCGTTCAAGTCGTCGTTCTGACTCTCCTCCACCGGCGATTGCAGCTCTTGCTCTTCCAGACTGGACAACTCGACGCTAACGCTGCTGCAGATGTCCACGGGCCGCTCCGTGATCATCGAGCACGTCTCCGTTTCCACGTCCAACGGCGTCACGATGCAAATCTCCTCGGCGTACGCGATGTTTTGCTTTATGCTCTCCGCGATGCCGTCCTCTCTCTAGGGTTGGGAAAATTTCACTTTTTGCTTGTACTTGAAATTTCACTTGAAATTTTCATGACATTTATGAAATGAGGCGTTTCTCGGAAAAACATCATAGGTTCCATAATATTTAAATATGAAATTTAGCTTGTTCTTCTAAAAACATCACAAGTCCACTCCGTTTCGTCTAAGAAAGTCACATGTACACAACATGTGACGTTTTTGGACACTAGAAAAGCTTCTACCTCTTTTACATTACCACAGCAATAGAAAATTTTATGATGATAAAACTTGATAAAAGAGCAGAAGACCATAGCACCTGACAGTCCTGATAACACGGTCGACAACGATGATAACAGCAGTGGATGCGAAGACTGAGTGTGGCAGTAATACAGTTTTTAGTTTTTTCATTTATTTTGTTACTCAGAGTTAGTATTTAGTTTGTAGTGTTTGTAGTAAGGAGAATTGTTTGTTTTTTTCTTCTAAAAACCTCACATGTTCATGTATTTTTTGTGTTTTTTTCATATTCGTTTGAAAATACAAACATGACGAATTCTGGACAAAGTATCTTACATTTTTTTACATGTAGTAAATAGGTCAATAAAGTACTTTGGTCAAAAATGGGAATGTCAGAGAGTTTTTTTCATTTTCCCAAATACGTTAATTTTGGACTAATGATATTTTTCCGAGAAACGCGTCAAATTTATTAAAATTTCCTAAATTTCTGAATTTCATGAAATTTAGGAAATTTATTGAAACTTTCAATAAATTTCAATCACTTTAAGTGTAATATATTAATATTGAAATAAGCCCACTCGGGGACCATGGCAAATTGCCTCTCTTACCTCCTACCCCTCTGTGGGCCCCTGCACCAATAATATAAATAGTAAATACCTATGTTTACCACAAATTTCTTGAGATTTCCTTTTAAAATATTTTTAAAATTACTAAAACTAAACGAGATATAGCACTTTTTGGTAAGCTAATGAGATTGTGCCACTTTCATTGTTTTATATTTATATATATTTATTATTTTTAAATATTTTACTGAAATTTTACGAAAATTGAAGAAACTTCATCAAAATTTTATGAGCCAAAGGCATTTTTTCTCCGTTTTCCGATGCAATTATAGCAAAAGTAAAAGTTTAAATTAATCATGACTTTTAAAAAAAATTTAAAGTCTGATTTAATTTACAAATTAAATAGGTATCTGAATTAAATTATTTAAATTAATTTATGCATATAAGTAACAATAATTACTTATAGTGTATTCAAATCCAAGCCGAACTAAACAAAAACGCCCAGACGCTTGATAACTCGTTCTTATTGGTCGATTCGGAATCTGTTGTAAATTATAATTTCAATGAAATTTCTGAAACTTTCACAGGCAATGTTGAAATTTTCGGATTGAAAATTTCATTTGAAATTTTTAAAAATTTCACTTTTCCAACTAAATGAAATATAGGCAAATTTTCGTTAAATGTACATTTGCTGTCCCCAGCTAATTTTATTTTTATTTTTGACCTTTGTTGATAAGTTTTGTATTTATTATATTTAAATACCCCCTTCCTGTTAGGACCCATCGTATTTTTTTTGTAATTACTTTATGTTTCTATATATGGCAGAAAAACTAGGTGAAATGTCCTGTAACCTAACTGTCCCCAGAGGCGATTTTTTAATTTAAATTATTATATTCTTCTTCTTTGCAGGTTTCTTCTGAAAAAATAAATTATTTTTGAACAATGGAAAGTTCTTTTATTCGTATATAAAAATAAAATAGTTTTCTACAAAGTAGTTTAAACAGAAAAAAATATTAAAGTTGACATTCAAAAATCTTGTCTTTTTCCTAACGTCGTCTTCTATGCCGACTGCTTCGAAATAGAGACACGAGATAGAGATACTATCGTGTTATTTCCAGAGGGCATACATGTTTGATAGTTCGGCAACAACAAGTGAGCACGTGTAAAGTGTGTGAATTTTTTTATAAATATTTTAAAGGTAAGATTTTTTTGCGTACTTTTGGTGTCTTTTACAAAACGCTACATAAAACTCTTGTTTTAGAAGTTAACTTTTTTATTTTCATTTTGTATTATAGCATAGTAGAAATTCCAAACAAATGCCGAAAGATATTTACATTTAACAGTATTTCTGAAAAATAACGTTTGAAAAAGTCAAAAGCAATGTGTCATAAAACGTTCAGGAAGATGCGTTAGGAGGAGGACAATGTTTAATTTCTTCCTTGTGTTCCTTCCCTATTTCAGATTAACCTTATAAGTTTTATTTCTTTAAAGTTTATTTTTGTTATTTATAAACTTATAGAATTTTTTTGCAGTATATTACACTGTTCTATCACAAAGGAAAAAAAATCGATCAAATTGACCTGCCTGGACAAAATATATATACAAAATGTACATTTAACGAAAATTCGCCCATATTTCAAGTTTGAAACTTTCAAAGTTGAAATTTTCATTTGAAAATTTCAACTGTCCCAACTAGACCAGTGCAGAAGCCTTCAAAAATGGTAAAAAGAGAAAAAAAAAACAGTAGGATGAAACCCATTGGAAAAGAAGGGGAATATAATAAAAATGAAAGGAAAAATAAATTACGGGCGATCTGACTTCGGGAAGTGGGAGGGGGGGGTTTAAGGGTAAAAAATGGTTTATCTCGATTTCCGGCAAAACTACAAGTCCTATGGAAAAAAGTTAAATGGCAAAGTTGTAGGTAATAAAAGAATCTACAACTTTTGTATTTACAATTTTTTCACATAACCTCAAAATTTATGTGAAAAATTCAAAAAACCAAGTTTTTGGTTTTTTATTTTTATCTTTTTCAAACAAAAATTTTTTCCACGAAATTTGGTGAAAACTTACCTTTTATGTCCCAAATACACTGTAATTTATTTGATTTGAAATATTTAGTATTTCGCCTTATTTTGACTTAATATCAAAAAAGCACCCTAATTTTCAATCGAAAATTCTCGCGTCAAAATATCAGCTTTTTTCAAAAAGTTGTTGTGTTTCTTGTTCCATGAACTCTCTACTTTCTGATGGTGTAAAAAAAATATACATTACTATGGTAAATGTTCTCAGAAAATACAAAACATATTATAATGAATAACGTAATCAGAATGAAGTATCTAAATTCAATAGTATGATTTACATGTATTTTTATATTTTATGAGATTTTCTGACATAAATGTTATTAGAATTTAATAAATAAACTTTTTAACTAAAAAAAATTGCAACAATCACATTTTTTTAATGAAATTGTACATAATGATTAAAATAAATGTTCGAATTCGAGTTTTTTTCGTTATTCATTATAATATTTTTTGCATTTTCTGAGAACATTTACCATAGTAATGTATATATTTTTTACACTATCAGAAAGTAGAGATTTCAACGAACAAAAAGCACACCGACTTTTTGAAAAAAGCTGATATTTGACGCGAGAATTTTCGATTGAAAATTAGGGTGCTTTTTTGATATTAAGTCAAAATAAGGCGAAATAATAAATATTTCAAATCAAATAAATTACAGTGTATTTGGGACATAAAAAAGTTTTCACCAAATTTCGTGGAAAAATTTTTTATTTTGAAAAAGATAAAAATAAAAAACCAAAAACTTGGTTTTTTAAATTTTTCACATAAATTTTGAGGTTATGTAAAAAAATTGTAATTACAAAAGTTGTAGATTCTTTTATTACCTACAACTTTGCCATTTAACTTTTTTCCATAGGACTTGTAGTTTTGCCGGAAATCGAGATAAACCATTTTTTACCCTTAAACCCCCCCCTCCCACTTCCCGAAGTCAGATCGCCCGTAATTTATTTTTCCTTTCATTTTTATTATATTCTTCTCCTTTTCCAATGGGTTTCATCCTACTGTTATTTTTTTTGGTTTCAAAAATTATCGACCCTGGTCTAAACCCTACCTCTCTCTTCATCGAAAACTCTTCGCACAGCTGCTTCAACGTGACGTAGTTCTCGTTGTCGTCGCTGCCCTTGGAGTCGCTTTTCGGGATGCTGTATTCGCTGTCGCTGATCTTTAAATCGCCCTGCAGCTGCGCAGGGCCCTCTATGTTGAACTCTTTAGTGATGTCGACGGACGAGCACGGTCGCGATTTTAGCGATTTTAGCGACAGGACGTTCTGCAGGTGGGCTTCGCGATCGCCGTTCTCGCTTAGCGTTCCCGCCAGGCTTCTCGAGGATGTAGATGCTAGGCTTTTTGTGCTCTCGAATTTTACCAACCTTGTAACAAATAATTGTTACAGTTTTGCTATATTTATTGTTGGGTAAAGGGTGGGAGAGAAGGTCCAAAAGTGTCGTATGGGTAAATATTTTTCAAAGCCATGTAGGACATCACCTCCGATTTGATTCAAATTTTGTATACGGTACTAAAATAGACATATTTTAAAGCGAGAGTTAAAATTTTGTCATCTTTAAAACTAAAAAATTATAGCCAAAAAAGAACGTTTTTTCATGAGTGCCATATTTTTTTTAATAAAAATATCATTAACATTTTTATAAGTGAAGTTGAAATTTTGAGACGCCACTTTTTCCGTCGATTGTAAATTTCACCTTTTACTTTTTACGTCGATTGATGCACATGTAGCTATTTTTTTAAGTGTTCCACAAAATCAAAATAAATGTTAAACTATACCGCCGTTATTATCCACACAAAGTTGACAGCGGCGTAGAAAATTATGATGTGTCGCTATGGCCATCATACCCGGATGATTTCGGATTCCATCTACCGCTGCATTGAAAAGTTCTAATGTGTCAACTTCCGTCACTAAACAATTTTGGATAAGTTTAAAAGTTTGCTTGATATTACATAATACACTGTTTCTTTTTTGCTTGGATGAATAATATCATTGTTTTTAAAGGTAAAAAAATTAATATATATATAGGATAGGGCAGTAAAATCGAGTGGCTTCCTGGTTTTGTCAAAAAATTTCATAATTTTTTGTATTAAAAAACTCCAAGGCAAAATTGATCATCACCCCAAAGGATGACAATTTATTAGGTTATTAATTGGGACCTTTGTTTTTCATAGTATTTATGAACGATATTTCTTGCTTATCCTCCATAAATAACAAAATTGTCCTCTATGCAGATGACACTAACATAATTCTTAAAGAAAACAGCATTGATAGCTTAGCAAAATCTGCAACAGACTCTTCTGAGCAATTTTATGTTTGGTGTAGAAATAATGGACTATTAATAAATACTAACAAAACTTTTCAAATGAGATTTATGCAAAAAAATCTAACTAATAACTTTGATCTTCTTATAAAAATTAGTCATAAACTTATAGAAGTAGATAATAATATTAAGTTCCTAGGAATATCATTGGATCCAAAATTAACTTGGGAGAACCATATACAGGCTCTCGATAAAAAACTTAGTTCTGTTTGCTTTCTTATAAGATCTCTAAAGGACAGTGTATCGTATGAAGTCTTAAGGCTAATGTACTTTGGACTTGTCCAAAGCCACTTACACTATGGACTTATCTTTTGGGGTTTGTCAGCACATTTTAATAAAATTTTTATTAGACAAAAAAAGGTTTTAAGAACTATGGATGATAAGGGTCCAACATATTCATGCAAATTGTTGTTTAAAAAATATAAAATACTTACGCTTCCATGTCTCTATATTTTAAATTTAATTTTATATGTGCATGATAATATCGATAACTTTTCTAAGAATAACGAAATTCATAATTACAATACTAGAGAGAGAAATAATATTAGACTTCCATTTTCACGATTACATATTTCCCAAACATCCCACACTTATCAGGGTATAAAATGTTATAACAAAATGTACAATGTTATCGTCGAATGTAAGAGTAGAATTGTTTTAAAGAAAAGATTAACAGAAATATTTCATGATAAAATGTATTACAATATTGAACAATTTTTTAATGATTCTTTTTAAAATGTGCTTTATATTTTAGATTTGCGTTCTTTTATTTATTCTTTTATACTATTAATTAATAATTTATTCGTAGGTATATTTTTAAATTTCACCATATTTTATGTAAATTCTTATTCACATTGTGTTTTTTTGACTAGTCACATAAACCATGTATTTTATGCTTAAATGTACCTGGTTTGATTGATGAATAAATATTATTATTATTATTATTAGTTTATACTCATAAAAAATATTCATGGGAAACAAAAAATTAAAAGTGATGGAGCCTTGAATGTGAATATTATGCCAATTCTTTTTATTTAAACTTGTAAAAAAATAATAACTTTTAAAAGGAATGACCCATATATTTAATTTTTGGCAAAATGTAAGTTACTAACAAACTCGACACATGTACAGGGTGTTTTCTTATAAATAGGACACTCCTATAAAATCTTTATTAGAAGAGATGTCAAAAAAATTGCTTAGAATAAAAAACTCTATTTAAATATTCAAAAAACAATGTTATATATTTTATAAATTTTACCTATGCTATTTTGTTTTTTTGTTTAAATATCTGTTCAAATAAAGATTTTAGAGGGGTGTCTCATTTATACGAAAACACCCTTTACCAAACTTTATGTTTCTAGCTTAAATAGTTCTAAAGTTACTCTAGGAAACTGTTTTTTTATTAAATCACATATACGAGTATATATATACAGGGTGTTTTACATTCGTTGTCCATTAGAAGTTTCTGGAAAACAAAAAAATATACCGACTTGAAATTTTAAAAGCGTTTATCCATTTAAGTCTATTCTTCTAAAATATTTTAAACATAATGCCACTTGCGGTTTAACCGGAAGTTACATCAACTTATTATTTCAAATAACACTCCATGTTCTATATAATACCTTTCTTGAAAATTTGAGAAATTGTTAAATATCTCTGAAATTATTAACTTCTTTAGGTATAGGGAACAGTAACTTTAATTGAAAGGTTTTTTAATTTTCTATTTGATTATGTAAAAACATACCAGGTGTTCCAATAAAAATAAAAAAGTTATTAACCTTTTAAGTTAGCCTAATTTGCCCTGGGATTTGTTGAAAAATGTTAAAGAATTGAAAAGGAATATTTTAAACAATGTTTTAGGATTCCAACAATTTTACCACCATATTTGCAAACCTAATAACAAAAAATGGGCTATTTTTGAGTAACGCGCGCCCATTAACAAATTTTAAGGAAAAAAAATAATAACTTGAAAACTATTCATTTTATGTACATATTTATATGACATGGGATAGAAATTTTATGTACAACTTAAAAATGTTAAAATATATTTGAAATAGTAGTCACAATTGTCATTTTGTTTAAAATATTTTAGAAAAATGGATTATAAACGCAAATCGATATCTTTTTTTGTTCCCAAGAAACTTCTAAGGGACCACGAATGTGAATGTGTATATTATTGCTTTTTGACAAAATTTTTACCCTCGCTTTTGTATAAGTTTTTATTTTAACTTTTCAATCAAAAAAATTTAAAAAATACCCCCTAAATAATTCCTTTACAAAAATGTTTTCTTTAATTTTAATTAGAATATATTTAACAAGTACTAAATTATTTTAGTAAAATATACAAAATTTAAGCCTAATCCAACATGTCCAATATTGGTCCCATTTAAGAAATTACCCATATTAATTTCATTTGTTAATTATTTTAAAAATGTTTGTTTATATTGCCTTAAATTGAAAAACATCTGTTTTTATGTCAACCAGAGTCCCTGGCCAATTTATTAGAATTGCGTTAAAAAAGCTTTTTACGATGATAAAATACATATATAAAAATATTTACGATAAAATTGAAATTAAAAAAGTACCTATTGGTCTATTTTAGTCTTACATTATAAAATTAATATAAGTCAGAAAAACTTTGATTAAAACATAATTAAATACACATCTAAATATTTAATCAGTTTTATAGCAAAAATGAGTTCTTAATTTAAATTTTATCGTAAAAAGGAGTTTCTAAAAAGCGTTTTTAACGCGAATCCATTCATAAAATCACTTTTATCGTTCCAAAATGCATTTTTGTGAAAATTTCTTGAGTATTTTACTAATTCTAATAAATTGGCCAGGGCTGTCTTAAGAATGTCAACTTAACCTATAGATATAACGTTTTTTTAAAGGAAAGAACAAGTAATAAATAACTTACTAACTTTCCCTTCATCCACCACACTTTTGGACCTCACTGATTTGTTTTGGCTTGTATAGTCGTAAGCCATGCTATAAGCTTTAGAAAGCAGTACCTTTTTTAAGTATTGTAATTTTAATTTTAATAATTTTTAGGGATGATTTAATGAAAATAACTCGGTAAGCAAATTGTAACAGGGTGTGCCTTTCTTAACATGCTCATGTGTTTCACATTTGGTCACAGTTTAACTCTAATAGAAGCGTAAATGTAATAAAGAGAGTCGGGAAGGAACAGATTTGAAATGTTTAAAAGGCCAAGTCAAAACAATATAATATAGTCAGTCAGACACTGGAACAACAAATTTCAAAAGAGTGCCGATTTTGAAGTTTGCTGGCATGACAAAGAAAAATTGAAAAGTCAGCTTGGTTTCACAAAAAACACCACAAACCTGTAGAACATACAGTAGAAGATTCCACTTGAGTTTGTGAAAAATACACTAGTTAAAATTTTGTTAGTTCTACCTACCTAATATTATACCTATTAGTTTTTAATTAATAAGTGTTTTTACCTGTAAAAATCCCGCGTAAAGTCGGTTCCAATCCCCGGTAGTTCCCCTGTATCATCGCTGGAACCGCTCAGAGCAGCCGATGATCTTTTAGAGCAGGTGTCAGGTTCAAAAGAATTGCAGTCCGAACCGCTAGACCAACTGTTATCGGGCGATATTAAATTCTGTTGGACCACGCTCGATACGGCGTAGGGCCATTGCTGCTCCCCATTGGTGGTATCCATCAGCAAGGTGACTAGTTCTCTCCCCTCCTTATCCGCCATGTAGCTGGAGTTGTTCCAGAGACACTCGTTGGAATCCTCCTCCAGCTCCAAAGCGTTGTTCTCCTGGATGCTCGGCAACGTGGAAACCGACAACTGCCCTGGTGTGGAAGCGTCCTTCTTCCACTGCTCCCTCAAATCGTCGTTGGACAAGTCCAGACTCCAATCTTCCAGCTCGGCGTTGTCGTATTCGAGCTCCAACAGGTCTCTGTGCTGCTGTTGCACCGACGATCTGGTTTCGTCCAGCTTCAACCAGTGCTGGATGTATTCCGAATCCCAATTCGTGCACTCCAGCTGGTCCTCGGTGCTGTACCAAGAGAGCTGCGACGATTTTTCGTCGGTTTTTTCCAAATTTGAGAATCCTACGGGGATAATTGTACCGTTAGGGCGATTTTCGCGATCGTACTCTTTAGAAATTAAAAGTTTATCGGGTTTTAAACCGCGGGTTTAATTTCTAAAGAGAATGAGAGGTTTAAAACCCGAAAAACTTTTAATTATTCTTCAGAAAACCAAAAATCAGTTTCAGTTTTCTGAAGAAGACTGCAAAATGGCTTTCGAAACGTCAAATAGAATAATTGTGAGACACGCGGTTTAAAACCCAAATAACTTTTAATTCTTCTTCAGAAAGCTAAAACTTAGTTTCAGTTTTACCAAGAAGATAGCAACATGGCTGTCGAAACGTCAAATAGAATATTTGACATTTGACATAACACAGTATGTTTGAAAAATGATATCAGTGATAAATATCCTGATATATATCTTAATAAATATCATGAATTTAAATCAGTTTAAAAAAGTTTCTAAAATTAAAAAAAAACACTTAAAAAATCTAAAAACTAAAGCACAATAATAATGACACTATTTAAATAAGTTCATATGCATAGAATAACTGCCTATTTGGTTAAATAAAATAATAAAGGAATATACACAAAAATATATGAAAGTTGCGGACGGTGGTTTATTTGTTGATAAAGTAGTGCCAATTATTATTATAGTCAAGTTATTTTTAATCAAAAAAACAATTTTTTGTTGATTTTTTTTATAAAAAATTTTAAATCATGATTTCGAACCCTGGCTAACGATGCGGTGATTTCCCGTCTTTCCGAGAAACCTGTTAATTTATTCTTAGCCGCGAGCAGCCAGGATTTTTATTTCCGATTTCTGATTAAACGGATCAATATTTTGCTGTTTGTTTTATCATATAAAAATTTTACAATGGCAAAAATAAAAAATCCAGTTTGGGTTCATTTTAATTTAATTAACAAGCCCAGTAATTCTGGGAACCTACATTTTACATTTCTATTCATACTAGTACTAAAAAAACTTTCATTGAATAGAATAGAATTGACATGTTTATAAAATTTTAAAATTATACTAAATTAAGTAATTTTGAATTTTAAACATATATCTTTACTTCTCTAAGCAAAAAATAGTTAAAATAAAAAAAATAAACCTTAAAATTTTGATATACATATATCGGATATATATCGATATATATCAGATATTTGGATATTTATATAAATATAATGATATTTGCCAGGTCTGTAAAAATGTTGTCAGGTCATTTGGAGAACAATATTTATAAATGAAAGGTTGATGAAATGTACAATCATTCAGGGAAAAATATGTTTATAACTGTAACGCGTAAATATTTCTAAAACATTAATAAATATCACTGAAATATTTTTCAACATTTATTTCGCAATTTTAAGTAAATATTGTTCTTTAAAAATATTTATAAACTTTTTAAAAATTCATTATTATTATTATTATATATACTATTTCCTAAAAACTGTTAAGTTATTTAACAATATTTATAATCTTTTTAAAAAGTCCATTAAAAGTTTTCTGCTAAAGCTTCAGTTCGGTCATTTTTACTTTGTTGCGTATGTTTCAATTGTGACGCTAAGTAAAAATAATAAATTTTCCAGATAATCCTTTCGGCTGGAGGTATGTTTTATATTTATTTTTATTGTTTTGATTTTTATTTCTATTTATGAATGGCAGTGTATTGAAGACGATTATTCTATCGGTAAATTTCTTACTAGCAAAAAACAAACCTAAACCTAATAAAATCGCTTAGAAAACCAAAAATATTATTGTTTGTTAATTTTGAAAAACAAAAAAAGTATTTTCCCTGAGCGGATTAAACCGAAGACTTTAGTTTAAATTAAAATTCTTTTTAGCCTCCAACTGTAAAAATTTTAAAAATATTTTTGTGATTTTGAGGAAATATTAATAAAATATAAGGTAAAAAATATTTGTTCAGTTTTTTGAGCTTATCAGAACCTAATTTTAAAAAGCTTGTAAAATGTATGTAAGAAATGTGCAGCTGGATATAAAAAATTTAATACTTAAATTATTTAAACCATTTAGTTTTTCTTGCATTTGAAATTTTTGTTATTTTCCTTTTTTATTTGTTTTAGTTGAAATCGTATTATTAATGGTAAATCTGTAGCATAATGTTTAGGATATAATTAAGTTTTGTTATTTGTATTGATTTAATTGTATTGTATACATGGGAGAGTGGAAGATCAGCATGGCTGAACTCTTTCCAATTGTGAAATGTACTTTTTTCACAATAAACTTATTATTATTATTATTATGTAGAAACATTTTAGAGGTACTTAAATGATAATGACTAATATTTATAAAAAAATCTATATTTTTGTGTTATGTAGATACGCGGTTTAAAACCCGAAAAACTATTTATTGTTCTTTAGAAAACAGAAACTCAGTTTTAGTTAGATTGCAACATGAGATGCAAAGTTTAAAACCTGAAAACTTTTAATTCCTAGGAAGATAATTTAGTTGTGGTTCGGAATGGAAAATTTAGTTTCAGTATTCATTTACAAAGAGTCTTACCCCATAAGTTGCTGGAAACATTTTAGAGGTACTTAAATGATAATGACTAATATTTATAAAAAAATCTATATTTTTGTGTTATGTGGATACGCGGTTTAAAACCCGAAAAACTATTTATTGTTCTTTAGAAAACAGAAACTCAGTTTTAGTTAGATTGCAACATGAGATGCAAAGTTTAAAACCGGAAAACTTTTAATTCCTAGGAAGATAATTTAGTTGTGGTTCGGAATGGAAAATTTAGTTTCAGTATTCATTTACAAAGAGTCTTACCCCATAAGTTGCTGGTTCCCCTTGTTCTTCTCAAAGGATTGGGTTTTTCCGATATGTCTAGTAGCAAAATGGAAGGGCTACTGGAAATAGGCGAGCTAAACGTGTAGCAAGGAGTAGGAGCCGTCGTTATTTTGATGCACAGATGCGAATCGGATAAACTTCTCATCGCGTGTTGAAACGGAAGGTACTCTTTGCAGGGGGGAAAACTATTTCTAAAAAACATCACGTAAAGATAGTACAATTGAAGAGCAATATCTTACCTTTGGCCGAACTTAAGCAAGTTAAAAGGAATGTAAAATATATCGGGCTCGTCATCAGGAACTATCAGTCTATTATTATCTTGATCAGCCTCGTCGCTGGCTTCCTTCAAATCTTCCAGACATATCCTCGGCAAAGTCGTATCCTTATCCCTGTTTAAGTCCTGCACGTCGGAAGACATCGTGGAATATCCCTCGTCTCTGTTTCCGCTCTCGGGGGAATCACTTCCGGTGTTCTCATCCTCGGTTTTGCTCACGCTTTGTGCCAAAACAGGTCGAATCCGTCGGCACTTCGTCGATTGGAATATGGGGAGGTGCAAATTTAGAGAGACCGGCCTTTTCGGGGGTACCCACAACGACGGGTCAACGTTATTTAAAGCTTCTATGAGTTTCTTTGGCGTTATTTCACTCCCCTTCAGTTCTGTCCACAACTTGTTAAGCACTTGGTGTCTCTTTTTGTCTGCTAAAGATAATCTAGTGTCTGAAATAAATCAATAATTTTTCAATAAAATTTCAGTTCGTTCAAAACTGTGTAATGGGACGATATATGGGGCAGTTAATTTATAACATTTGTTAGATTAAGTTTTTAAGCTTTACGAAATATTATATTAAATTTAAATATTTGTTTTAAAATTATATTAGGTGTTAGGTATAAGTTTTACTTTAGAATTCCATACATTCTTTATTTGTTTATTATACAATAATAATTTATGAGTCCCATCTGGACGACCACTATGAGTCCCATCTGGACGACCACTCGAGACAGAAAGACCAAATAAGCAAGTATTGGTTCTTGTTCCTAGTCTTAAAAAATAAACATAAAAATAGCGTGTTAAAAACCTAGAGAAGGCAGTATATTTAGACAGTTACGTTTTACTTTTTGAAGGGACGAGTTGAATTCTTTAATTTTGTAAGGGACTGAATTTAACCAATAATACATTGTTTTTATATAAATTCAGTTTTTGTAAAAGTGTTGTTCATTTAAATAGGTATGCCTTTTCTATATTTAATTATTATAATCTAAGGTCACAAATGTCATAATGAGTGGTTAATTATTTAATATTTAATTTAAACTATATTTTATTATTATTATTATTATTTCAGCTTGTTCTTTGTGAAAGAAGAAATAAGCTGAATTGTTGTTTCTTAATGGTTGTTGTGGGACAAACCAAATTACAAATTTATTATAATCATTATTTTATGTTTATAATTATTATATTTATATTACATTTACTTTAACATATTATATTGTAATGTAATTTTACATTTTACTACATATTTATATTTAACATTTACATACTTTATTTTGTACAGTTTATCTTATTTTATTTATTTGATAAATTGATATTCATTATTTAATATGTTGAGGCTTTGTTGCAATTTCGCCACAACAAACACTTGTTAGAATTTTCTTTTATTGTTTAACGGTGTTGGTAACGGTCGAGGGGATCGAGCCCGGAGACTTATAATTATCAATTCACCCATCTTGACAATGAATGCTAGGTAGGGCCCATGATGTGAGTTTTTGTGACATTGTCTTATTTTATTATTATTGATAATCATTTTATTTTACTATATTTGATTTGCACTGACATGTTTTAGGTATTACTTGACTATACCTGACTTTATTTGTTATTTATGACTGTACAATTTTATTGCATAACTCTTGTCCACCACTACACCACTTGTTATTTAAATATTATATTTATACAACTACCCTTTATTATTGTTGTTTGTGACCTAAGTTATATTATACTTTATGTTTCACATTGTTGTTGTTTGTTGCTGTACATTGATAATTATTTCAATTTTTATCTGCTTTTCTACACCGTCCGAACCTATCATTTATGTAGGTGAATAATCTTAGCAATATGATAATATAATTGATTATATTCATATTGATTACTTTGATTTTGTTGTATTATTTATATTGTTGAGATGTGCGACATATGCATGTCTGTATTGTATATGTGGGTTTTTAAGGTTTTACCTTATTAACTTAAATCAATGATACTTTTCAAATACAAATGCTTTTATTTATATTATTAATGTACAGTAGCAATAATATTAACTCTTGTATTAATTACCTTTATTAATAAACTTATTTTAATTTAATACTTTTTCTTTGCTTTTTAAATATCTTTTCAATTGCTCAAGTACTTACGTATCCAGAACCGTATTCACAACAAAAAGGGGTCCTAACTTAATTTCTTTAAACTAGACGATCACGTGTTTTGGCCAAAGGTAGTTTTTTTGTGGTTTTAATATTCTTTCTAATTATTAATGTGTGCCCCCCTTGCCCCGTTCGTTACAACTGTAAAACTTACCCATCATTTCAGATAAGGCCCTTAGATTGTTTTCGCTCAAATTTCGTTCAATATCACAATTGTCTTGGTCTTCCAGCACTTCCGAGTTGAAAGAGTTGCAGTGTTTCAGACTAGTTTTCGCCTCTTTGTCGGGGGATATCACAATTTCCGTATTAATAGATGGAGACGCATCGCCGCCTCGCAACTGATGAACCAACACTGAGGTGAGGGCGCGGTTCTGATTTTCCAGCTCCTTGATTTTCAAGTTCAAAGTCCCCACCTCCTCCCTTAAACCCTGAAAAACAGATTTTTGTTTGTTTATTATTTCCCTGATAGCAAAATTTGATTTTAAGAATCTTCTAAGAAGATACGACCCGGAATAATGGAATATTCTTAGAACCTTCCCTTATTGCTAAGAATGTTCTTAGGGACTTTTGAAACATTCAATAGATACCCTTTTAATGGTGCAATTAGATTCTTAAAAGCTCCTTAAAACCTTCCTAAGAACATTTTAAGAATACGTGTTTGGAATGTTCTTAGAAGGTTTCTTATGGAGCTTCTAGGAAGCTTTTGAGAATATTTCCAAATATGTCAGATACCCACGTTCTATGTTGTATTCTACATTCGTAAAATTCTTCAGGACGTCACCCTAATATAACAAGGTTGTATGTTAAAAAAACCGAAAAATTTGAGTTTCTGCTTCTACAAGGTTTTATGTAATCCACCCTTGACATACAACTTGAAAATAACTCTATATATATGTATACATAGAATATTAGGGTGACTGGATTCTTTGAAAAAATGTAAAGAACAAACTTGTAGAAAATTTAATTTTTTAAAAAAAAGGTCCTATCAGTTGAATCGCTAAGATTGATATTTGTTGAGATATAAAGCGTTTATATTGACAATTTATGAAATTTTTAGGATTTTCGTATCAAACTTTTTATAAATGATGATTTTTAATTGTTTATCAGTAAAATTTCATCTAATTACGTTTTTCTACACTCGGGTGATTAGAGAAAAATAAATAACTCAAACAATTAAGCATAATTATTAATAACATAACTTTAAAAAGAAAAGATATATCTAACCTAAAAATGTGTTGTATTACATACAACATGTTATTTTATTAATAATAATTATTAGGCTTGATTGTTTTAGTTATTTATTTTTCTCTAATCACCCGACTGTAGGAAAAACTTAATTACATGAAATTGTACTGATAAACAATTGAAAATCATCATTTATAAAAAGTTTGGTACGAAAATTCTGAAAATTTCATAAAATGTCAATGTAAACGCTTTATACATGTATAATATACCATCCTACAGGTGCAGATTACAGCTATGATACATAAAGAATTTTTGTAGAACTTTTGATTACGAGTAAATCCTTTTTTGAAACAATCCAATAGCATAAAATGCGTCTGAGATATAGATATTTAAAAAAAATAATCAAAGTTTACGTGTATTTTAAATGTGAAATCTTTATACGCTTTGGTAGAGTACTTTGAGTTAATATTAAGGGTTCAAATTTTCAGGGAATTTTTTTTGAACATTTTCAACAAGATTTTGAGTTGGGAGCGAAAAAATAAAAATAGTTGTGAAAAAAAGCACCCTAATAGAATATACATTCTATAGAATTATTTTTAAGTGGTATGTGAAGCGTAGGCCACGTATAATCCTGTAGAGACTTAAATTTTTCGTTTTTTTTTAACATACAACCTTGTTATATTAGGGTGACGAGGAGGCGACAAATACGCCTCACTGTCATAATATGTG
Organism: Brassicogethes aeneus; assembly: GCA_921294245.1. Classification (NCBI taxonomy): domain Eukaryota; kingdom Metazoa; phylum Arthropoda; class Insecta; order Coleoptera; family Nitidulidae; genus Brassicogethes; species Brassicogethes aeneus. Next base: position 52,835,592 of record OV121135.1, read on the forward strand.
AAATGTATTTGTCGTCCCCTTAAAAAACTTTGCGATTAATATATATTTATTTAAAAATATTAAATAAACAATTTGACCTCTAGTTATATGTCATTATTTCATAAAAAGTAAAATTGCAAAACTTTGTGGGATAAGGCAGATTAGATTGAAATTGAATATAGTTAGGATTATTATACATAAAAATGTTAATTTAGTAATAAAAAATCGGTATACAAATTAATAAATAAATATTTATTTTTAACATAAAATAAAATACCTATAGTAAAAGTATTTTTGTTATCGAATATTGTTTTAATTTGACAAATAACTAAAAAAAATATTATGGATTGTGTTTTTTACTGAGTATTTAATACTAATTACTAATTAGGTACTTAAGTATAGGTATATACCTTTATACGTAGTTTATGGTATATTTTACTTTTATATAGGTAACTGAACTAAATATGCTTAACAGGAATATTCCTAAATGAAATTTCTATAGCAATTACTTTCTTAACATTCTAAGCATATGTTTAGAGTAGACTAATTTTTACCACTAAAACTTTGCACCTTCTAAGAACCTGCCTATAGGCCAGTAAGAATATTCTTAGGATAATGCTATATGTCTTTTAAGCATGTTCTTTAGAAGAAATATAGCATAATCCTAAGAATATTCTCACTGGAAGGTTTAAAAAACATTCTTAGAATAAAGTGTGCTATCAGGGTTTGAGCCAATTTTGATCATAGACTTACTTTTTGGGCAAGTAGAGCCCTGACCACCTGATTGGCCACATCGTCCAAGCATTGTTCGTACTGTTTTCGTGCTTCCTCTGCGTGCCTTTGCAGAGCCATCGTCTGCGATTGTAGAACGCCTTCGGGGCTTTTGTCTATTGCCATATCCTCGAGTTGCTCTCGAAGATTCGAAATTTCGACATTGAGTCGATTTATTGTGACCTGGTATTGCTGACAACGGTTCTGCAATTGAAAATGTTTTGGTCAGAGATAGGATTCTAAAATTAGCTTTCCAGTTCGATCGGTTAGTCATTCATGCAAGTAAATCTTGGAGGGCGATAATCATATTTCGTTTCACCCTTGACTTGTTTCGCTGTGTTTAATATGGAAAAGATTTTCCATACAAACGGATTTGAATGGCAGTGGAAACGAAATGAAAACTCTGCAGTAGAAAGGGAAATCTTGAGAAAATTAAATGAACAGTTAATGGGTTAGCTGTGAAGGGTGAATAATAATTTTAAATTGTTATGCAAAACGACGTTATGAAAGATTAAATTACAAGGATTTCGTTTGAGGAAAGGGCAGTTCAGATTAAGGGAGAATCGTCAATTTCGATGAGCATGAAAGATAATTACCTCGTAGGCTAGAGTGATGGCTGCTTTTTCTTGACGGAGTTGTTCTACTTGCTTCTTGTAGGACAGCATTGATCGTACTGTTTCTTCCATTCTGAAAAATTAAGGATTTTGGATTTTAACTTTTTTTATATTAAAATATTATTTTTAAAGAAGATTAATTGTTTCAAATATTTACGGAATGAAGTGTTAAAATTAACTGTAATTTTGAGTACAATGGGCCATTATCCAAATTATACAATTATTTAATAAACAAATGTAAATATATTGTCAGGCGATAATCCATTAAAATATTTATATTTTGACCTGAATGTGAGTCAATATTATCCATTATGAATGCACTTAAAAATTAAACTCTTTGACCGATGATCTGTCACTTTTTCCAAACCATATACAGTGACCAACAAAACTATGGAACAAATGAAAATGCTTTTTAGTAATAAACCGACATTCTTTACGAATATGATTTTTTAAGTCTTCTAAGTTTTGTGGTCTGTTGATGTAGACCTTTGATTTAAGGTAGCTCCATAAGGAATAATCAAGAAGGGTGAGATATGGAGATATCGCTGGCCAAAAAAGTAAGGACAGGACGCGCATAGAAACCAAATGGTATATTTTGATAAAATTCAGCATAATATTCTTTTGCATAAACTATGTAAATTCGGTTTTGGTTGTGCAATGAGTGAAGTTACCCAAGGGAGCAATCTTGGACCTTTATTGTTCCTGATCTTTGTTAATGATTTTAAAGTATTTAGAGCTATTACATCGCATAATGACTACCTGTACCTTCAGAATGACCTTAATAATCTGTATAACTGGAGTGACAGAAATCAATTTTGAACATTGAATAATGTTACGTTATGAGGTTTTCTAAAAAAAATCCACAATAATGTATTTAATTATAAAATAAATAATGTGAAACCTTAAAAAATGTTGAAACAATTAAAGACTTGGGCGTTACTTTTGACAAATCTTTGTCATTCGTTCCTCATATAAATCTTGTAATAAAAGAAGCTAACAAAATGTTAGCTGTGGTAGGTAACACCAAATAATTTAAAAACCTAGATACTTTGAAAATCCTATATTACGCTTTACTTATATTTGTAGTAAATTTGAATATGCCTGCGTCATTTGGTCACCATTTTATGACATTTATATTGATATTGAAAAAATTCAAAGAAAGTTTTGTAGATATCTCTGTTACCTAGTCTTGTTTTTTTTTTATTATGTTGGTGATTTAATGTTCTTTGACATGAAAAGTTTGGACATACGTAGAAGAAATGCCAAAGGTATAATTTTTGACCCCGATATTCTCTTAAAAATAAAATTTCATATTTCAAGACTAAATTCTAGGTATCACCAAGCTTTCTATGTAGAAGCTGCAAATACCAATAAACGAAAAAATTCTCCTATAAAGTCAATGTGTCGGAGTTAAAATCTAATTGAAGAGAATTGTGATATTTTTAATTGACCCTTAAATCAATATATTAGTGGAATAAAAGCCTTAGCCCTACTTTTTTTGACACTGTATTTATTTGGTTCTAATTATTTATATCCAATTTTTAATTTTATCAAAACTTTATTATATTATATTATTATATATTTTAATAAAAATTATAAAACATGAAAATATTATTAAAAACTATAAATTGTTCAATTGCAATATACAAGGTGTCCCTAAACTTATTGGCATAAATTTAGGAAAAGATTGACGAAAACCCAAATAAATATTTTTCCTAATTACTTATGATTCCAAGATACAGGGTGATAAAGTGTTACTTATCATATCAGTTTTTTTTAATATAGCCTCTACTATGGTAGTCTTGGAAAGGTGATATTTTGCGAACAGTCACTTACAGGGTGATAAAGTGTTACTTATCATATCAGTTTTTTTAATATAACCTTTACTATGGTAGTCTTGGAAGTGATATTTTGCGAACAGTCACTTACTACCAAAACACATATTCACAAATAATTAAAATTGTTTGAGTGAACACAGTGTCATAGAAACGGGAGTTGCTTTAAGCTTATTGTCCCATACAAACTTTGAGGTTAGGTTTTTATAACATTTGATGCAATTTTTAGATTACACAGTTCGGCTAGCTACCATTTATAAGGTGTACCTACTTATCAAACTTCGATAAAATAAACCGTTTCCGAGATATTCGAGATTACAATAATTGTCGATATATAATCTCGAACATACGTAATTAAAAAAAAATATTTATTTAGATTTTCGTATTATTTTGACTTGTTTAATCCGCTCCTAAATTTATGCCACTAAGTTTAGGGACACCTTGTATAATATCTCCGAAACTATCAGCCCAAAAAGTATACATGTGCATATTGCTGAAATCACAATTTCATAATCTATTGGAATAAAAAAAGAGGGGGGTACAATTTTAAAAAATGGCCGATTACTTTAGAGATTCTACAAAATAAGAATTTTTAATAAATTTGTTCCATATTGGTGTATATTTTTTTCTATCTATTATTTTACCTCGAAAATTCGCTGGTAAGTAGCTTAAGCCTGGATCTACATCGTGCAGCTTCGAGCAGAGCCTGCTTGGTCCTGATCTCGCTTTCGGCGTGTAGTAGTCTTTCGCGATCAGCATCTTTTTTCGCTGATTCTCTCTGAAATAATTTGAAAAAAACATGTAATTAATATCACTATCAGTCCAAAAGAAACAACATTTGATTAAAAAGTAAAACTGTCTGTTGATAGTCCTAACTAAGGCGTCTGTATGTTCGTGGCGTAAGAAATGAGTGGCTGAAAGATGGGTTGCCCATTTCTTTACAACCTCCTTGACATGGGTATTAAATGAAAGGGTTTAACGAGTACAAAACGATACTGTGAGTAAAGATTTTTTAAATTTCGTGTTAGAAAAAATAAACCCTAAAATTAATACTTCACCAGAAACTTAATTAGCGTATTTTAAAACACGTTAACCCAACCAAATTAAATAATAAATCCACATTTAATCCGGCAATTTCGCGCCGGCTTGTGTACATAATCTCCAAAATAAATAAACCTACAAAATAAATACACCGCGTAGGAAAATTAATTTTAAAACACAAAGACCGGAAATTAGCATGAAAGTGCGGACACTTCGGGTCAGCTTAGCGAAAATGACCAAAATCAATTAAATCAGCATAATTAGATATTCGTGGGGGGATGAAAGGATACAAAGGCCCCCCTTCTGGCACTGCATCATTTGTCAAACACATGAAATACAACGCCCATACAAATATATACGCGTTGTATACATAGGGGTTGATGATTATTTCACATTTGAATTATTAATTTTTTTTGTGCGTACACCATGCCCGGTGCATTTACGCGCACAGGGCCGGATAACTATTCGTAAGGTTTATTATGATTTTTTTTAATTTTTAAAATAGTTTTTCTGTATACAATAATGGGCCATATAAATAAAAATTACTACTTAGATAAAAATATTTCCGTTTTCCCGTAACAAAAAAAGTATTTTCATGGACCAATGTCTATTTTATACGTTTTATTAATAAATTTTAAATTTTGACATTTTTTTTTATCTTTTATTAAAATTTATAGAAAATCACATAGGTACATATTTTTATAGGAAATTGAACCAGTACAAAAAAGCTTTCTTATAATTTTTCGATAAATTCACTGGTTTATTTATTTAAGTTATTTAAGGTTAAAATTGAACTTATAGTAATATTTTAGATTTTTTTACTTTGACTGCAAAATTATCATTATTTTTATGAAGATAAATTGTTATTTTTTGAAAATATGTTATTTTATTCCATTAGGTATTGAAAAAGTAAAAATTATTGAAATGAGATAAGTGTAAATTATTGACAAGAGATTCCGATAAATTAAAAAAAAATTACATTAAAAGACTAGTTTTACTTAAATTTAGTACGATTACTTTTTTTACATAATCTTTTAATTTCTGTAAAATTTTACAAAATTTTATAAAATATTATACAATGAAAAATTTTCCTTCAGCTGTAACTAATGACGTAGAAATTCTTTTAACAATTATTTTTACAAAAAAATAAAATGTGTAGTTACGCATGCGCACTAAAGTATGATTATGTACTTTGACTACAGAAGGCACTTCACAGATTTCGTGTCGCAAAGTTGAAGTTTGAAGTAGGTCAATCACCCACCGTCTGTGGCATCTTTTATATAATATTATAGGTATTATGTATCAAGTTTTGTAAACGATATTTTAGTTACGAGTTTTATTAGGCACGAGCGAGGCTGATTAAAAACGAGTGTCTAGATAAGTTTATAAAACGAGTTGCATACTAAGTATACTTTATCTACGACGAACACAAAGAAGAATTTAAAGCCAATTATATTTGTTACACATTTGGCATCTGTCACTTTTCTCTAATATATAATAAAGCTAATTTCAGCCCGTGACTAAAATGCCCAAAGGCCACTACTTATTGCCAACTTCAGCCCGTGACTAAAGCGCCATAAAGTTACAGCTTGTCAATGTAGAAGTAGATAACTTATTTGAAAAGGATAATTGATGTAGCAGAAATGTCTGCATCTCATACTCAAGACAACCTATGCGTAACTACGAATTTTATTTTGTCGTAAAAATACTTGTTAAAAGAATTTCTACGTCATTAGCTGTGCTGAAGGAAAACTTTTTATTGTATAATATTTTATAAAATCGTATAAAATTTTGTAGAATTTCACAAAAATAAAAAGATTATGTAATCAAGTAAAACTAGTACCAGATTCGTTTAATGTAATACAAAAAATTAAATTTATCGGAATCTCTTGTCGATTATTTTCACTTATCTCTTTTCAATAATTTTTTTTAATAATACAATAAAATCACATATTTTCAAAAATAAACAATTCATTTTCATAAAAATAATTATAATTTTACAGTCAAAGTAAAAAAAATAAAAAAAATTACTACAAGTTTAACTTTAACCTTAAATATCTTTTAAATCAGTGAATTTATGAAAAAATCATAAGAATGCTTTTTTGTACAGCGTTCAATTTCCTATAAAAATATGAGTTTCTTATTGCTGTATATAAAATTAAATGTTAAACTTGCCGAAACCCCATTTTAAAATTCCATTTTCAGGCAAAAATGTAAGTTAAGAAAATCTTTTAAAAATATGGGATAAGATAAACATATAGAATAAATCATTATAGTACACAAACATAGATGGTATTTTAAATACCGAAACTAGTTGCAAATAAAAATGATTAACCAAGCAAGGAAATATACTTTTTTTTTTAATTCAAAAAATTCAATATTTAAAACTACAAAAACCAAATAAAATTTTAATAATTGCTTTTGATTTCCCATTTTTTAAATATTATTTCCAAATTTTTACAACGCAAATGGTTCTTTAAAAAATCTTATTTCTAACTCTTTTAAGCCTTTAAAAAAATCAATGCCCCCCATAAAGCCGGCCCTGCACGTATACATATGTATTGACAAGTGCTTTTTAATTATGCACCAGAAAGCGATAATTCAATTAAAGTTCTATTATAACTGTATGTAGATTAACCAGCCCACGATAATGAGTCCTATGGTATCTATTAATAAAATGGGGGTTATTTTAAAATATAATTAGGGTCTGATTTTTATGGACATGCCTCTACAAACTGGTATTATAATACGTTAGAAGCGTATCAATATTAATAAGCGGTTGGAAAGAATGATGGTACACAGTTTATTAAGAGACTATTAATGATACACTTTTTTTGTATATTTAATAAACCAGTAGGGTAGGCCTCTTACAAGTACTTTTAATATATATAGGTATTTTAAATTTTAAAAAACGAATTTATATTTTTAAGTTTTGCAATTTGGCCTAAGATTGCTTTAATATTTTCTTTGTTTGTTTGTGTTTTTTATTTCTTTTTTTTTATTTATAATATTTTAGTAGGTCTATCGTCCATATTAAAAAAGTTCAACGCGTTACTGAAAAATACCCGAAAATTTATTTGTATTAAGACAAAATTAACCTCATGTAGCCTCACTCTCCTTTAAACCCACGAGCCGCCACTGTATAAACTTATACCTACTTAACATAATAGAAGCGCGATACCATCATATTTTTAGTTTGAACCTTTTTAATAAAAAAGCATGTATAATAAACTACGTCGGTATTAAATGATGAAAGTTTTTTTAATTAAAAAAAAGTTAAAAATAGTTCAAATAAAAAATGTTCAAGTAGCACTTGCTTTGAGAATTTATTATGTTTTAACGAATGATATATTTAATTAAGCTTTTAAAAACTAATTGCATTGACATATTTGTTACATAAATATACACTCACAGGCAAAATAATCGATCCACACAAATTTTCGATGAATTTCAATCCCAAATAACTTTTTTATTTGATTTCGGATTTAAACAAATATTAAAGAATATTGTAGATACATTAATGGAGAATCGCTCACATTTTAAAAATTACTAAAAAATACACGTACGTTTATAATATACAGGTTTAAACAAAAAGATGTTTTTTACCATAAGTTTAGGACACTCTGTAGAGTGGCAAAACCGTATATTGTTCTAAATTAAGTTTTAATTATCAGTCACATCTATTTTTAACAGTTTAGTTTTTGGTTCACCTTGATATATTTATTTTTGTGGAATAATGGATTTTTTTTAAAACATTGCAATTTCCAATATTTTTCCTGTATGAAGAACTAAGGTTGCTATGGTCCATCCATAGCCTATGGAGAATAACAGTGACAGTTTTGTTGAATCATCCCATACTTGGACATGTCATACAGCTTTCAAAAGCTATCAAATTGTTTTTTGTAAATTAATGTGTTAATTTTGAGGTGTCTTCTTACTTTTAAAAATGTCTCCGACTGATGTTGCCCTTGGACTTTACTTCTTGTGACGTTTAAAACACTTGCCACGTAATACTGTGACCGTCCATCCTGGATTAAATTAATGGCTCTGGCAACATCAGTCGGGGAGACTTCTCAAAATTTAAACATTAATTTGCAAAAAACAATTTGATAGCTTTTGAAAGCCGTGTATGACATGTCCAAGTATGGGATGATTCAACAAAACTGTCACTGTCATTCTCCATAGCATATGGATGGACCATAGCAACCTTAGTTCTTCATACAGAAAAATATTGGAAATTGCAATGTTTTTTTTAAAAATCCATATTTTCCACAAAAATAAATATATCGAGGGGAACCAAAAACAAAACTGTTAAAAATAGATCTGACTTGATAATTAAAACTTAATTTAGAACAATATACGGTTTTGCCACTCTACAGAGTGTCTTAAACTTATGGTATACCATAACATCTTTTTGTTTAAACCTGCATGTATATTATAAACGTACGTGTATTTTTAGTAATTTTTAAAATGTGAGCGATTCTCCATGAATGTATCTACAATATTCTTTAATATTTGTTTAAATCCGAAATCAAATAAAAAAGTTATTTGCGATTGAAATTCATCGAAAATTTGTGTGGATCGATTATTTTGCCTATTTTATGAAAACCTAATCAAATTTGATTTCATATGAAGAAGAAAGCGTACAGAGACATTTTCAGGTCGATATAAGTTACGAATTATCAATCAAACAAGTTAATAAAATATAAATATGTAGTTGTAATTAAAAATATAACAAACTTTTCAATTTTCCCTGTTTTACGGTCTTCATAAAACAGAATACTTTTTGTGTTTTAAATCCCAAGGGTGACATCAAATAACTAAATTGTGCAAATTTACTGAAATGCTGAACTTTTATATCATTTTAATTCCGAACAGAAAATGTTATTAATTAAACCCTCCATAGAAGCGAAAGCGTCTGCATTTAAATGCAAACCAAAACAAAATAATAAAAAAACAACAAAAGCAAGTATTTCTCCCGGGCAAAAATTAACTAAATATTCTTTTGAGACTGCCAATTAGATGGTAGTAATTATCCTTTGGCCTCGAGTGCATCAGAAAAAAAACGTAAAACAAACACTTTCCAACTTTATTGAAGCATTAATTGTGCATTCGTTTGGCGCATTACTGCATTGATTACTTGATATTGATTTCACTAGCATTTCTCACAAATATCCCCGACTGATTTGAGAAAAATTTGTAGTAGTAATGGTGTAAGTAATGTTTTATTGTTGGTTCACAGTGAGGATTTTCGATATATTTTTTATGTTGCCATTGTGTAAAATAGGTTTTATGAAGCATTTCCGGGTGTTTTATATCTAACAATTTCATCTTCTCAACAAATAATCTTGCCCATGGGAGAAAATATACAATAAAAAATGTAATGACCCCATCATGCGGTTTGCCATTTGTTAGATGGAATATTTGTTTATCTTTTGAAATGAAACGCCTGTAATATTATTGTATACAATATAGTTTAAGGTTTTCTTCAAACAAAACTAACGTATTGCTCATTGGGCAATAAATTTTCAAATCCTTGGACTAACAGTATATTTAACTATGAAACAAGTTGTTTTGCATTATGTTTCCCCTTCAGGTGCTGTCAAGCTGAAATTAATGTTTGTACAGTGTGTACAGTTGAGTCACCCGTACGAGCGGGGAAATTTGTGTAAATCACCACGAAAATCATTTTCCACGCTTCTGTGTAAAATACAAAATTTCAGATTAATGATTAACTAGGGGTCCACCGTAATATCAATGTTTAGAAATTAAATAAAATATTTTAAGGGTTTAAAAAACAAACCAAGTTTGAGGAAAATGTTCATATTTTCCGACATTTTTGTAAAATCTCTGACGTACCTAATCGTCCATATTTTTAAATTGTACCCTCTCTTTTTTTTTGGAGATTCGAATAGATTATGAAATTTTGATTTCATTTTCTTCAAAAAAAGAGTACAATTTAAACAAACGGCCCATGACGTCATAGCTTCTACAAAAATGGTGGGAAATAAGTAAAGTAATAATTAAATGAGTTTTACCTACACTTTTATTGTGTTTTGATCTTTCATAATTAAGTAAATATTACAGCTCAGGTTCCAGATTTTTAACCGCAATTAATTATTTTTTACAATCTTTTAAAAGTCTAAAACCTATCATCCGTGACTGTTACTTTTCTAGGTTAACCTATGTTTTCAAATATCTGAGGTAGTAAAACCATACTAAAAATATCAGTTCACTAAGTAAATTAAACACATCCAAAGCAATCGAATCAAATATAAATTTTTATAACCATTTATGTAGGTGTTACAAAAATTGATTCTATCCTCCGTAAATCTGTTTTTGCTTTAAATTTTATGCAACGGATGGCGCTTTAACCATTTTAAATAAGCAAAAACCTATGTTTAGGACATTATAAACGCATGTGATTCCTGAAGGTCAGTTAGAATTTATATGCAGATGAGAGTGTTGCTGTTTTAGAATTCAAAAGTTTAAGTTCATTAATTTGCTATTTAAAAACCTATTCACCGTGAAGTGTAATATCTCAGTAAGTAGATTTTTTTATAAATATTTTTGTATTGAGGCGTTTCTCGGAAAAACATCATTAGTCCAAAATCGTCGAAATTTAGATATTAGCACCAACTGTTTCCTAACCTCCATATATACGTATACAAATAAGTGTTTCTCGTAAAAATGTCATAGGTTCCATAATAATTAAATATGAAATTTAGCTTGTTCTTCTAAAAACATCACAAGTCCACTCCGTTTCGTCTAAGAAAGTCACATGTGCATAACTTTCTGCATACGATCTGCCAATACCAATTAAGAAAACAAACACTCTAGAAAAGCTTCTACCTCTTTTACATGACCACAGCAATAGAAAATTTTATGATAACTTGATAAAAGACCAGAAGACCATAGCACCTGACAGTCCTGATAACATGGTCGACAACGATGATAACAGCAGTGGATGCGAAGACTGAGTGTGGCAGTAATACAGTTTTTAGTTTTTTCATTTATTTTGTTACTCAGAGTTAATATTAAGTTTGTAGTAAGGACAATTGTTCGTTTTTTCTTCTAAAAACCTCACATGTTCATGTATTTTTTGTGTTTTTTTCATATTCGTTTGAAAAAAAAAACATGAGGAATTCTGGACAAAGTATCTTAATTTTTTTTACATGTAGTGAATAGGTCAATAAAGTACTTTGGTCAAAAATGGGAATGTCGGAGAGTTTTTTTCATTTTCCCAAATATGTTAATTTTGGACTAATGATGTTTTTCCGAGAAACGCGTCAATTGTATTTTTAAAAATATTAGGATGTCAAAAGATACAATAACTTATTTCAAATTTACAAAGGGATTTTTAAAAAAACATACGAAATCCTAACCTCCGTGAAGCTACCTTCCGTGAAGCTCCAATATTCAAAATGTATGATTTCTTAAAATTCTTGCATTAGTGCAGAACCACTTATGTTATGTTATTACTAGACCTGGTGGCTTCCTAAAAACCCCATTCTAGACTAACAGGGAAACAACCAAAAATAAAAAATAATCATTTTCACTTGGGGGACATCTCAATATATTCCACCCATACGATTTTAAAATAGATAAATTTAAATGATAATAATATCAAGGTTTGGTTTGGTTGTATTTCCTACTACATTTATATCTGGTTTTGTGACATGGATTTAATTAAAATAGATAATAAATTATTTTTTTGTGTACAGTAATAAATTAAGATTATGTATAGCTATAACATTTCCGCCGATTAATAGTATCAACTGTTTTAGTAGTAGCTATTATGTACTTAATTACATTGTATTTACTTTATATTCAAAGTTTAATTAAAACTTTTTTTACAAAAAAATCAAAATTATATCTCTTATTAAAACGCTTTTAATGAATAACAGATCTGGTAGCACCCATTAACTCGCAAAAAATGTCATTAATAAAATTACAAAAGTTCTTTATAACAGCACAAATTCAATAAGAAATTTAATTAAAAATAAACGGTTTTTACTTTACGAGCAAAGTACGAAATTTCTTTTCATAAGTATGAACAAAACCGAATTTTAAATGACGCTGAAACAACATCAAAGACTTCGAAATATTTTCGCCCCTGAATTTTTATTAATTTCAATAAGGAATTGATATCAAGGGAGTTTATGCCTTTCATCGATTTCATACAGTGATGCAAAACTTAACTATCTATTTCAGTTCGCGAGTTTTGCATATAAACGACCTATAAACATAGGGTGTTAGCAAAAAGTTGTCCAAAAATTTATCAGGTGGTAGATATAGGGAGTTAAATGCAAGAACTAATCTATACTTATTTGGATATAATTTCAATGTTAGATGCAAGTGTAAACTTATACTTATTTCAAGGAAAACTATCATATTTTTTTAAATGCAAGCACCCTCAAATAAAATATACACTATGCTTAATTTAAGAATACGTATTCTTGATACAAATGTTATAATTCTTGGCGATACAATATTTACTTTTGAATTAAATATAATATAATACATATTATGTAAGTTAAGCAATAATTGTTTCAAATATTGTCTATTCTTTTTTCAACTTTTGCTCGACTTTCATAAAGGTTAGGATATAATGACCATGTTTATGCTCTTTTCTTTTTAGACTGATAGAGAAAAAGTAGATAGGAAAATCCGCTATTTACCTTTTAAAATAAACATGGTCATTATATCCTAACCTTTAAAGTTTAGCAAAAGTAAAAAAAGAATAGACAATATTTGAAACAATTATTGCTTAAAAAATGATAATGGTCTTTATGTCTTTATTACATAACTTTTTTTATAATGTTTCAAATACCTATCTACCTATATATATAATATATACTGCAATGGTTTTTTCAAACCTTCAGACACGTTGATTTTGTTTGCGAGACGGACATTTTTTGGCTATATTGGCCTGTTTAACCAAAATTTTTATTCGTACCTATAACCTGGAGGTAAAATATACATAATTGTTTTTTATGTGATTCTTTGGCGAACCTAATATCACTCCAACATCTAAAATTCAATACATAATACTTCACACATAAATATAGTTATGCAATAATTATTACCTACACATACATTTGGTGGTTAATTCTATCAAATTCCACTAATTTAGCAGGTCTTTCATAATTCCAAACCAAATATTAACTAACACAAGAAACAATCTCCCAAAATGTCGGGCACTTTGGTGAGTGGGGGATATTTTTAAGAATAGGCCAGTCGTACCAATATTTACTAATCTTAAAATAAATATAATTATATTTATATGCAGGATAGTTTTATATCTTTAAGAACAGAATATAGGGAATTTATCAACATTTGGTCTAATTGATTTTTAATCTTAAATTAAGAATAGGATTATTTCATTTAAAGTCTTTCTTAACATTTAACAGGCAAGAATAAGATCTGCTTGTTTAAAGAAAGATTAATATTTAGTTTAATGTTAGTTTTAGCCTTGACAATATTAGGTCAATCATCTTGTTTCAACTATACTTGATTTTAAGCTAAGAAATAAAGTGACTTTTTGTGATTTTAATTTTCAAGTAAATATTTCCAAAACCTGGAAGATATAAGAGTGAAATTTATTATGAATACCTAACATTTTGTGAGCGAATACTAAAAAATGACATTTGACGAAACTGTGCGTCTTTTGTCTTTCAGTTTCTGCCGAGACAGCAGCTATCTGCTGCTTTCCTCTCCATTATTCCCCGTAACATTTTCGTTCACCATAAGGAAGTCGACATGACGCGGAGCGGGGCGATAAACAAAATCGTCGACAGCAACAACGGCGCCGAAATATTTGTTTTCCGATCTTTGACGGGAAAACCGACAAAGAAAGCGTATCACAGAAAAAACAGGGTCCCCACACTTTCAACTTAATAAGTAAATGTATTTAGTTTAACAGCCTTTAGACACTTGTTCCATATGGCAGCTGAGGGTGTAACAAAAAACAACATGTTAGTCTTTAAGATAATAATACATGATTACATTTCTGATAATCATTTAGTTTGATTGAATACATTTTTTAGTAACTATTGAACTTACCTAGGTGAATATTACAAAAAAACTTCTAATTTTCTTTTCTTTAGCTACAATGGAAATATCGTCCAAGATGACGAAAAAAAAATCTGATAAAATTTGAGCTCTTAATATCAATATATCATCGCGATTTTTTATTTTTCATTTAAATAACACTGGAAAAATACATTTTTTTGTTTGGAATTTTATTGCGTTTTAACGAATCAGTCGGTTGTAGTAGTAGTAGGGAATTGAACGATCTACAAAAAAGGTCTGATATGATTTTTTTTAAAAGTTATTTGAGGTTAAAGTTTAACTTCAAATAGTAAATGATGACTTTTATAGTTTTTCATACGAAATATTGTCTCAAAAACATGAAATATCATATTTTTGGTGAAGTTCTTCGGTAAAACAATACAATTTTCGGTAAAACAATACAATTTTTACGAAATACTAATAATCGTGAAAAGACCGGTTTTTTTTGTAGGTCTGTGGGTTTTTCCTATTTTTAATTTTTTTTAATTCAAAAATTTTTCTTTACCTGAGTAATGACAAAAAATTAATAATTTTCTTAAAAAATAATAAATATTCTATTTACACTTCACTATTAGGTATAGGTATTATAATTTAGAGTAATAAAAGCCATGTTTCAATTATTTTTCAAATAAAATAAAAAATGTTATTATAACTTGTACTTTTTCACTATCTTAGAATCAAACTAAATTTTTCTTGTTACAATTGGGATATTTTTGCCGGTGGTTTTTAACTACTCGCAATAAGTATCAAATATACATACTCTCTAAAAATTAAATAGTCAAAATTCTACTATTTGAATTAGTACCAGTTAAAAGTAACTAATTTCTTTAATCGTTTACGGCCAACAACAAAGTATTATTTGAATTAAATGCATATACCTCTCCATGGTTAAATGACCCATAAAACAAATAAAGATGCAAAAAGTTTAACTCAAAACAGCAACACAAATAATATATTAAACTTTAAAATATTATGAACAATATTTATTGACAAATAAAATTGATTTTTATAACAGCCGAATGCGTTATGAGGTTAGATTGACAAACTTGTCAAGTGACAGACCTGAGTTCAATCCCAGGCTGGGTCAAAACTTTTTTTAAATTTAAATTGACTAATTTGACTATTTCATTTAGTGGAATTTGACTAATTATTAGTGACTGCTTTTTCGCTATGACAATTAGTCAAATATGACTTATAATTAGTTATTTTTGACTAATTCATTTTAAGAGAGTATGTATATATATATATTTAATATATTTTACCTACTCCTATATTGACGAGCTGTATTTTTATGGCGTTTTATTGACGGGCTGAAGTTAACAACAGTGGCTTTTCGACATTTTACGCCACGGGCTGAAGTTAGCTTTATTATAAATTGGGAAAAAGTGAGGTTAAATTCGGGTGACAGTTGACAGATGTCAAAATTTTAACAAATAAAATTGGCTTTAAATTCTGTTTTGTGTTCGTCGTAGATAAAGTATAGTATGCAACTCGTTTATAAACTTCTCTAGACACTCGTTTTTATTAAACACTCGCTCGCAAGCTTCGCTCGTGCTTAATTAAACTCGTAACTAAAATGGCGTTTATAAAACTTGATACATAATATACTATAATTTACCCATTACTTTATCAATAAGAATGTAGAATTTTGTACACAGGATGAAAGCTATCAAGATAATCTAGTATTTTTCAAACGTCTTAGCGTTTTCAATGATGTAGCAGAAAGAGGAGTTGCATTAATAGAAGAGTACAACAAATGTTTGATTCTAAGATAGTGAAAAAAGTACAAGTTATGGAATAACATTTTTTATTTTAATTGATAAATTATTGAAACATGGCTTTTATTACCTAATAGTCAAGTGTAAACAGAATATTTATTATTTTTTGAGAAAATGGTTAATTTTTGTTGTCATTACTTATGTATTACTTGGACGATATTTTCATGGTAACTAAAGAAAAAAAATTAAAAGTTTTTTTGGCCCACCCTATAGGGTGGCCCACACTATAGTGAATATATTGAGATGTCCCCCAAGTGAAACTGATTATTTTTTATTTTTGGTTGTTTCACTGTTAGTCTAGAATGGGGTTTTTGGGAAGCCACCAGGTCTAGTAATAACATAACATAAATGGTTCTGCACTAATGCAAGAATTTGAAAATTAGAGCTTCACGGAAGATAGCTTTACGGAGTTTAGGATTTCGTATGTTTTTTTAAACATCCTTTGTATATTTGAAATAAATTATTATTAATTATATCTTTTGACACCTTAATATTTAAAAAAAATACAATTGTACATACATAAAATATTTATAAAAAAATCTACTTACTGAGATATTACACTTACGGTAAATAGGTTTTTAAATAGCAAATTAATGAACTTAAACTTTTGAATTATAAAACAGCAACACTCTCATCTGCATATAAATTCTAACTGACCTTCAGGAATCACATGCATCTATAATGTCGTAAACAGAGGTTTTTGCTTATTTAAAATGATAAAAGCGCCATC
Source organism: Brassicogethes aeneus (assembly GCA_921294245.1). Classification (NCBI taxonomy): domain Eukaryota; kingdom Metazoa; phylum Arthropoda; class Insecta; order Coleoptera; family Nitidulidae; genus Brassicogethes; species Brassicogethes aeneus. Next base: position 52,852,414 of record OV121135.1, read on the forward strand.
CGTTGCATAAAATTTAAAGCAAAAACAGATTCACGGAGGATAGAATCAATTTTTGTAACACCCACATAAATGGTTATAAAAATTATTTCCTTTAATTTGTAATAATATTTTATATTTGATTCGATTGCTTTGGATGTTTTTAATTTACTTAGTGAACTGATATTTTTAGTATGCTTTTACTACCTCAGATATTTGAAAACATATAGGTTAACCTAGAAAGAGTAACAGTCACGGAGGATAGGTTTTGGACTTTTAAAACATTGTAAAAAATAATTAAGAGCGGTTAAATATAACCTGAGCTGTAATATCTACTTAATTTTGAAAGATCAAAACACAATAAAAGTGTAGTTCAAACTCATTTAGTTTTATTAAATATCACGGGGTAACACCATCGGGGGACATTTCGTGAGATTCACCCACCTACATGAAGAAATATAAATGGTAGTATTTAATTCATGAATGAACCCAATTAAGTTTTTGTTTAGGCAATCGTTTGCCTACCTCGTCAATAAAAATTTAATTGATTTCCAAATATAGACAGTATGCAAATACTGTAGAATGCAAATTACGTTCTCATCGCTCTCTTTAGAAACGTTGCCGTATTGTGTATTATAATACACGGATAGAAAGCATATTTTTTCGTCTGCGTTCGATGAGCATTTCGAACTAATTATTTTCTGTTCCAGTGGGTGAAACAATCAAACGACCGGTTTCGAATGCCTTGAAATACATCTTGTAAGATTTTAAGGCTCTATTAAATTTATTAGGCGTTATATCACCGCATGGACATGTGAAATCTAACGCTTATACGATAGCTACAATAAAAGAATAAAAGTGGTAAAACGCGGCTTGAATTTCAAATCCTTTCTATGGCACTAAAATGATTTTTATTAAAATTAATTGACAGGTTGCGAAGTAATTTTTTTTGCAAATTTAGCTATCCATTGTTTGTTTTATATCCCTTTACAATGCAGAACGATTGTTATATCTAGATATCTACATATAAAATACTTGGTTTTATTTTTAAAATTTTAATTAAAATAACAATGTTAAATATTTGCTCGACGAACTCTTTTTTTCGGTTGAACACTCCCGTTTGTAGTAAACTGCTTGACTGTACGGTGAAATTAAGTACGTGATCGAATTTTTTCCGGAAAACGCTTCTCCATAAATCAAAATCATTTCTATTTTTCTTCCACTGTTAAAAAATCCATTATGAATAACTGCTTAACGAAAGGAGGTCTTTTTGTTTGCAAATTAATGTTCGAACTAAATTGATTAAATAATGCTAAACTATGTATAAATAGTTTCTGTATACCTCAATAATAATTATTATTTATAACTAAATACCATTTTTTATACCTCAATTAGGATTATATTAATTAATTGACAAAATAATGTTTTTTTAACCTTAAATGAGGTATTTTTATTAAAAATAGTACAATAATCTTTTAAATTAAAGAATTTTATGCTGGCAGGTAAAAAGTGACCATGGTGCGCAATTGATAATTATCACCGAATAAAATAATGTATAAAACTTAAACCAAAGGAAACTTAAATATTAGTTAAAAAATCATGGGTACTTAAAAAAATCAGATTTAATTTAAAAAGATAATTATTACCAACAAAAATTATATTTTTATAGAAAAATTATTGCAGAATCGTATAAGAAAAATCAAACAAAATTGATTTTTTTTCATTACAGCGCCACACTGAAAAAAGGATTTCTGTAAATTTACTGAACAAAATGTGGGTTATTTGTTGCCTGCAATTTGTACAGTAAAATTACAGTAGCTTTGTAAGGATTACATATGTTAAGTAAAATCACAGAATTTCTGTAATAGGTGTATAACGTAAAACTACTGATGTTCTGTAATTTTACAGGTCTTATGTAAAATAGATACGTAAACATTACTCTAATATTACAACATACTTACTGTGATTTTACTTTAGGTCTGTCTACAGATTTTATGTAAAATTACTATACTAAATTAGTAAATTTTATTTAGAACCTCAAAACTGGACGTAGCAATTAAATACAGAAGAAATTGTGTATTAACACATTTTTCAGTGCATCTATTACAATAATTATTATGAAAACATGTTTTAGACAAAATCTGACTATTTTTAGTCGAATGATCCGACAATTTTTGGACAATTAATTGTCAGTAGGTATTTTTATTTTTTTGATTCCATTTTACTATAAGTTAAGATTAACAATAATCACTCAGCATTCCTTAATCAAAAACATCTTAGGGTTTGTAGTTTTTCTCAAGTATCTGCTCCTTACTTGTATAGCCCAATTTTGGAACACTCCAATATAAGTTAAAAGAAATTTAGATAAAATAAAAACTAAAACAATAATGTTTTTTGTGCAGAAAAACTTAATAAAAGTCAGCCCTTAAAAGTTAAAGGACTTGCCAGGTTTGTTAAAATGTACATATGTTTTTATTACTTTACAATTTACTTGCAATTTTTATTTTTATATTAAAATATAGACTAAATTTGTTAAATACAAAGAGTTGTTTTCATGCTGATAACCAATCTAAATACATCAATCTGCTTCTTTATTACACAAAAATCATCAAATTTTCAACCATTCAAGAAAATAAAAACATGAAATCCAATGAAATCTTTGATTAAAAGATAGCAAAACTCTTCGCGCAAACAAAAATACATATAACTCGCTTTTTATTAGTGGGGCAGTATTATAGTTGTGTAGACGAGTTGGCTAGTTGCCGGCGACCGGATCGTCATAAACAGCGTCAGTGAAAAATGCATTCGACGGAAACAAAAGAATAAAAATTTTAGGTTGTTTGTCACAAGAATTTATGTGCAACGTTATACGGTTTTGTTTGCTGCTTTAATTTCCGGAAAATCAATTGAAAATGTCATTGTAACCCATTCCCAACCAAAGTTTCATGGAAAAAAGTCCAAATTAAATTAAAGTGGTTTATACCGCAACATTTTAATTAAATCAAGTCAGCTACTCGATCATTGTTTTTGAATTTGACATTTAAACGTCACTATTGACATTTGCCTAACCTATTACGTCTTGTTCAAATTTAAAATCTTGTAAAAGCGCATTAAATATTGACCGTAAGCAAACACACTTTTGATCGATCGGGTCTTCTCGTTCGCAAATAAATCCCAAATGCTTTTAATCCATTTCGAGAGATCAGATTTTGGCGACTGAAATCTTCCCCCCAATAAGTGTAAGTAGAAGAAGCGGATATGTTGTTTGTGGATAATATTTATAGTGTTTTGTAATTTTAATTTTAATTAATATAAATAAATTACATACATTTCACGTTTTAATATTTAACATAATGGTGTTTGTGAAATGTATTTGATTTATTGTTATTTAAAACGTAAGAAACATATTTACTCTAATTAACAACAAGAATAAAGTGGTAATTTAAGCTTTTTAATTTGCTCGAAAGATTATATCTTTCTGGTAAATGACTTCTTTTAAAGCAAAGTAACAAAAGAAATTTAAGTTATATAAGTGACTTCTAAGTAAACTGTTTTATAAATGTTACACAATATTTCTAACAAAAGGATTTTCAAAAAATTGTTTCACAAAATATTAAAGTTCTTAAAATTATGTTTTAAATTTAAAATTCGCGCCTTTACCATCGTAACAAAAGTACAACTTTTGATAATCAGCTGTTAAACGCGTGTTTTGAGAATAAAGCCGGAAAATGTTAAAAAATATCGAAAAAAAAACCCGTGGCACAATGTTTTTATCGGTTTTCCAATAAACAGTGTTAATCCGAATGAAAAAATAAATTTCATACCGTCCCTGTAAATATAATTTGTATCTATTAGATACAATAAATACACATTTTAGTAATGATTAACGTGAAAAGTGCACATGTAAACATTTCAATTCAGTAATAATCGTCTAAATTTAAACCGCATTTAGCATTATTAAAAGGGTTGATAAAGAATTCTTTAAAGTCTCCACTTAACGGTAAAATACCATTATATTATGTATTATATATAATATTATGTTGCCATGAATTCGTAGGTATATTTTGTTGTTCAAAATGCAGTTGTCGGCGTTTTTTAGAGAACTCAAATATAAAAATGGTTTATTTTAAGGTTATGTTTGTGCAAAAAAAATTTTTTACTAATTTCTTAAAAATGTCTTAACTTAAATATAAATTATATTAGGTTAAGTTATCATTAGTTAATGCTGCACCAACAAATGTACTTTCCGAATTGGATCCTTTGGCAAAACATGAAAATGCAACGATTTAGTTCTTGAATTTTATTTACAATTAAAAACACAAGACTTTACCATGATCCCTTAGATAAAATACACGCACTAACATAACTATATAAGCATTTAAGCGTTGAGTTTCTTAATCAATGATATAAAGAATAATCAATCGAAATCGAGTATTAAACCAGTTTTTTAGTTTTTTCCTTGCAACGTAAAACACAAACACATAATAACGATAATTTGTCGAGTAGACTTCTGCCTTCCTCTCTTTTGTGAAAAAACTACCTATTTATTTAAAAATGATGCACAGTTCGTATGCTTTAAATGTATTGTTGACAATTCTTAAATTCACGCAATGCTTTTGTCCACCAGGAGGGCTAATTATTGTTTTGCATTATGTAAACCTGAATAAATAAAAATAAAACAGAAACAAAATCTCAGATTCTGGGGGTTTACAAGGTTCAGTCAAATGTCAAAATTTAAAAAGGTCAAAATTTTGTTAAAATTTAAAAATATTTTTTACTGTGTAAAATCTCGTAGCTTTTGACTAAACTAAAAAGTTACAAGTAGAATATGCTTAGAGATAACCCCAATTAATAAAAACGCCTTTGATTTGCATTTGCGACCCCAAGTCTGGACCTTTTTTTATTGCATTTGCCGTAAAACTTTAATGAATTGACACGTCCTGTAATGACGGCCAGGCAGACGTCTCGAGAGAACCAAACATCATAAAATATGCGTCGATCATCAAATCAAATCACAACATCGAGAACACACAGAAATGCCGGATCGTTATTCCGTAGAGACAAACAAAGCCCACGAATATTATACGTATACCTACACTGAGATAAATATGCCTGGTTACACTGTTATAAAGATTAGATTTGTTAAGAGTTTGTAGTTAATTTTATCTTGTAAAATTTTAACATAATTTTTTGTAAGAAAACCAGGGTTTGAAATTAGTTTAACAAAGGAAAATATTTTACCGAAAATTTTGTAAAGGTAATATACAATTTTTTAAGCATTTTGTTAATTTCAAAGGTTACAGATTATTTTTTTAATATTTAACAAATTATTTTGTTAAAAAAGTACACGTGATTACAGGCATCAAAACAATTCACACTGATAGAGATGTAAAAAAACGGTTTTTTTTCTCAGATGTGAAAAAAAAAATGAAAAAAATTAGAAAAAAACGTTTTTTTTTTGTTTTTTTTTAAATCCGCTGCAATAAAGCATATTGTCAATAAATAACATCAATCTTAAAAAGTGGAGTAATTTTTTTAAATGAAATTTTAAGTAAAATGTATATTAATATTAAAGTGAACATATTACATTTTTCATTATTGAAAATTTTGCCGAGACTAAAAAATAGCAATGTTAAACTTCTACACTAATAGAAAAAATTAAAGATAAAATTTTTTTTTGCGATTTTTCGGATAGCTGTATCTTCGTTAAAAATGGTCGTATTGGAGCCATAAAAAAGCAATTTGAAGCTTGAATTTTCTAGTTTTGAGATTTTTAGATGAAAAACGTGCAACGCTCAATCCTAACGAATACCGTAATAAAAAATTCGAAATTTTTTTGGCTTTCTTTTTTGGTCCACGGAATGTTCTGACTTAACCACCAATGTTCTACAAGAATTTGCTATTGTTTTTTTGAAAAAAAAATCCATACTCTACATGAATTTGAAAAATCATGAAAAAAGTGCTTATAGGTAGGTAATTTTAGTCCATGAACTGGACTGGAAACATAAAAAATTCGGCAAATGGGACTAATCTTGAAAAAAAAACCTGAAAAAAACAAAAAACCGAACCGTATTTTTTTCAAGTCGCATCTCTACCCACTGACAATACGCATCAACAAGTTCAACTGACTTATGTTTCTGCTTACTTTATTCAAATTCGTAACGTGTTCGTAACAACAGTTGTCACATTGTGTTACTGTCCACAGTGTATATAATATATTACCAGAAATCTGTTTTTATTGTTATTCGGATTTCTTATACCTATTTAACGAGAGTGTAAAGTGCGAAGTATACGAAAAAAGTTGCCATTACTGGTTTTCAAACTGAAATTAGGGGATATAGTGAAGTGGGTTAAAGTTACGAAATACATTAGGAAGTGTTGTAGTAGTACTGAAAATTATATTTTACCAAATTTCTTTATAATTTGATGATTTTAGAATGGTTTGTTATTTAATTTTATGTATGTTATTTTTGTGTTAATTTTTTTATGTAGGAAATTGATTAATAAAGCAACATTTATTATCAAAATTCTTTTTATTTAAGTTCCCAATTTCCAACAAATATTTTTGTTACTGGGCCCACAAAAAGGTTTGTAAAAATAGAATCCTTTTTAAAAATTTTGTTATTAATCTACATACACTCTTAGAAAAGACCTGGTATTTGTAACTAACTTATTATCGTTGGGGTAAAACTGTTGCAGAAACTAAAATTTTTTGTTTTTTGTAATCAGTACCTTTATATGTGTAACTGCTTGCATCATTACCTGAAAAGATTTAGTTTTGTTGTTGAGTATTATTTACTGCAAAAAGGCGATTAAGTTATTTTAACTGAAACTTTGTGTTGGCTAGAAGTATTGACAACATTATCTCAAAAAAATCATTTCGGCGGTAAAATGTTTTTGTTGGACCAAATATTTAAGTAACATTCTCAGCTGACCGAAATTAGTCCGTGGAACTAACGGTTCGGTTGTATAAACTATGCGTCACCTTTCACACAGCTAAGACACCAGCGGTGTGAAACAAAGTGTCAGTTGGGGATGTTAATGCAACTGCAAACTTTGTGCGCGATTTGTCCAGCCCGGCGCGTGCTTTACTTTTAACCTGTAAACAAACGGTGTTGCACGGCGTCCAGACTTTGGTGGTGTTTGTTCTTTTGTATTTGTGTATCAGCTCGTGTGTAGTGTATATTTTAGGTAAGAAAGTAGTTTATTACAATTAGTCATTTGCCCCTGTAAATTCAGTGGCGACATATTTTTTAACTATTCATATATATAAGAATATATTCTTATGTGTTGGTTACTTATAGATATCTCGAACAAATAATATGGATGAGCGGACTGTTGTAGCAGATTTATTAGGAAGATGGGGTTTACCTGAATTGGTTCCAGTTTTTAAAGGTTAGGTATTATTATTGCACTCCTTTAATTACACTATTGTAGTTTTGGGGCCCGAAAAAAAAATACAAAAATGTTAAAATGCCATTCCGACTGAAAATGGCCTCCTGAATCCAATGGTGCCCACCAAAAGTCTCCATCGCGTCGGAATTTCGAGAATTTTTTTGTTTTGTTATGTTTTGTTACAGCTCAAGTCGCATTTTTGGTATAGGGCCTATATTAGAGGCACTCACACTCAAAATTTATCGAATGCTTACCCCTGTTATCATGCAAATATGTTACGTTGTACCTAAGAATCATTTTTAAGTTGTTAAACATCACGGTTTACTGAAGAAGTATAGTCAACTTTCATCTTAATGTACCTATCTGTTTATTTACCAAAGAATCGTTTTTGTTTTATTGTTCAAATATTTATAAATGTTTTCTTAGAGTAATTATTAATTATTGTTATAATGTTTAAACCAAAATTTGGTGTTTTCAGTTATATTGTTATTTTTTAATGTATAATAAATATTTACAAAACGAACAGGCATGAATTTCCTTTCTCTATTTTTTATAATATTTACACAAAAAGTGTTATATTTACTAAGCAGGTATGTACTGTGGAATAATACCAATTTGTTGTTGCTACTAACGCAAGCATTTAATATTAAATATAACTTAGTTACAGTACAAAACAAATTTATATTATATCAACTATTAAATTCTTTAAATGTACCTTTTTTCATGTAATATCAATTAAAAAATAAATTCCTGCATGATACAATGTTTGTTGCGATAAATAGCAAGTGCAGTTGTTACAACTTAGACGCTGCTAAAATGACAGACTAATGTGATTGCATTAAATATCAATTATTTGTATGAAAAAAAAAACTAATTTCGATGCACTTAAACTTGTTGGTTGGAGCTACCAATATTGGCTGTTCCGACAACAAACTGTAAAAACAAATTTGTATTGGTTCCCACAACATATTTTTTTGTTGTGCCTATTTTCACTAATAAAATTGGTTCTGGGAACTAAATTTTCATTGCAAATACCAGGTCTTTTCTAAGAGTGTATCTACAAAATGTTTGTTATAATTACAAACCACTTATTCAATTAGTTATCAGATTACAGTTGGTTGTAAGCTTAACATAAAGTTAGGTGGACCTGGATTAACATAAAATCTTCTTAATATTTGGTTAAAATCCAACTGTAATATGTTAAGATCCTAGCCTTAGGAAAATACGTTTAGATTTATCTGGGCATACATATTTCTCTCAGTGTATACATACATAGGAGAAACACAATACATCAAATCCTCTAAAGTGTTTGATGTCGGATTTGTTACACATCGCTTCGTTAACAACGTGTTGTAGACTTTTAAAAATAACAGCGCCCTCGACTAAAAATAAAAAAACTATTACGGATCTACGCGCTTTTTGACTTAATTTGTTCCGACATTTCACTTTTATTTTCGTTGATCCATTGTAAGAGTCAGTCTACTGTCTGATGTGCTTGATTTATTTAAGAGTAGCTTTATGGTTTTTTGAAACAGAATTCTTCGGGTGTGTTTCACTAGATCTGTGAAACTCCTTTTAAACAAAGAATGTTAAACTAACTTAAGAATGTTAATTTAATATTTAGTTTAATCTTGTTTCCACTGTACTTGATTTTAAGCTAAAAAATAAATAAATTTTTAATTTAAGGATAGGTTAATATTTAAAAGAAATTTAATGTATTCGTAGCCTAAGCAAATTATACTTAAATCAAGTGATTTTTTTTAAGAATAAGAATAACATTTAGAAAAATTTTTTTTCCATGTGTACTGTGGCATTTTTTGAGTTAAAACACAACAATACAATTTAGTACCAAAGTATCGTTCATCCAACTTAATTAAATTCCATTAAATTCGCAAATAACGTTTGCTCATTTACTTATTTGGGTCCTAAAGGCGCCCTTAAAACCTCCTCGGTGTGTCTTAATTAGAATTTTCCGGAAAGAAGGAAATCGAATGAATTTCGTTCCCCGTTATCTAGACACGTTGATTGCCCCCGGTCGGCGGCGAAACCGCAACGGGGAGCGCCTAAAAACTCAGGCGACGTCTGTTCGGGGAGACGGTCCCCCGAAAACGGCGGCGCGGCGGCGGTGTCAGCGCCCCGACGCCGTGATACCTCGATCTATCAGAAGTTCTGAATTGTATGCGTCGAAACTGATCTACGGCGCCGCCCCTTCTGCCTAGGATCGCAATCGCGGTTTAATCGGCTCTAACATGTCCGAAAGGTATTACAATCTTGAATCAAAGGTCTGACTAATGGTGAGCAGATTACTGATACGGTATTTATAACCCTGAACTGAAGTAACCATGGCGAGATGTAATAAGTTGGGGACGCATCAAGATCGTCAATGAATTAAGGCGAAACCTCAGCCAAGGCGGGGTGAAAAAAATAGTTTTTTTTTAAATTTTTTGAAAGTATAAACACGAAATAATGTTATTATAAAACACCCTGTATTAAAAAAGATGACAAATCCAAATTTGCATATATCACAGGAAATTAACGTTTAAAGCACGGGATAGAGAACGCCGTGTTTAAAGTCATATCTTGAATCGAATGACTGATTAAGCAGATACTGATACGGTATTTATAAACCTGAACTGAAGTAACCATGGTGAGATGTAATAAGTTGGGGACGCATCAAGACCGTGAATGAAACACGGCTGAGGCGGGGTGAAAAATTAGATTTTTTTAAATGTTCTGAAAGTATAAGGGTCGTTTTCAAAAAATACCCGCCTTCCGCTGTCCGTAACTTTGTTAAAAATTATCGGATCTTATTGATTTAAAAACCAAGTGAAAGCCTAACAAGCCCTTAGTAAACTCTTTCAGAAAATTTTTGTTTAGTTATTTCAGAATATTTTTTTTTTAATTTGGAACTTGTGAAACACACATTTTCGCATGTCCCATTAGTGTTTTATAAAACTTACATACATGTTTTTTTTTTTTAATATTGAATAACCAGAACTTTGTGTTGCTTTATAGCAATCCATGGATGCATAACATCCTTAGTTAATACAGTTAACAATTTATATAAATTATGTTAAAGAATTTCCACGAATATGCTGACTGAAACCCAACCTGCAGACTCAGCATACGAACATATAAAAGTACTTGTTATACACAATTTCAAACACTCTTTGATTTACTGTAAAGCTATAAACAATAAAAATAAATTTTTAAAAACTCGTTTGTGATTTCCGAAAATATAATTGGCGCAGTCGTTGTGGGATTGGTGCGAACGATTTTCGATTATAGTAAACCTGTGCGTAGGACTTTTGCTTTCAAAAATCGGTGTGTTTCAACACTTTAAAGTGCCAACGAACCAAGAACTTTCCCAAAACAGTGAACAACCGGTCCGGAATTGACTTTCATTGTGGTGCAAGTTCTAAGGAAGAAAACGAAGTTTCTAGAAAAGGAGCGACTTCCAGGCAAAACGACCAGGACCTCCAGAGTATGTTGCTATTGTTTTGGTAAGTCATAGATGTCAACCAATTTTACTAATTCAGACTCGAATAATTCAAGTCACTCAAATCGTTCTCGATCAAGATCACCCCTTGTGCGTAGTAACGTAAATTTTCAATTTAATAATTCTTTAAATTTAAATCCAGAAATGTCTGACGAATTTAAAAAAGAATATTTGCAAATAGTACCAGATTTTAATGGTAATCAGGCAATCTTGAGTGAATTTATCACTGCCAGTGAGCAGTTGATCAAAAAATTCTACAAAAAAGATCAACCTGAAGATTTCTTCAACACTTATTTAATTAAATGCATTAAAAATAAAATTAAAGATAATGCTGCTGAGCAAATAGCTTCATTTAATATTAAAACATGGGACGACTTAAAGAAAGCTCTTCTAGCTACATATGCTGATAAACGCGATATTCAAACACTTATTATTCAACTATGTAACTTAAGGCAAGGTAATTTAAAACCGCTTGAATTTTATAATAAAATACAAGAAAACCTTAACTTACAAGTTAGCTATATTAATACACATGGTGAAGCCAACGAAATTAGAATTTTAGCTTGTTATTCTCAAAAACTTGCTTTGCGCGTTTTCTTAAAACATCTAAATGGTCCACTTGGCGACTATTTATCAACAAGAAATCCAGTTAATCTTAACGATGCTCTTAACATCCTAACCAATGATTTTAACATAAATGATAAAGCTACTTATTTACCTAACCAAAATAATTTTAAACAAAACCAAAAACCGTTAGCTATTGGTTATAAGCAACCAACCTTTGCTTTTAAACGACCCAACACTTTCCAAAATACACAAAAACCGCAAACAAATGTTTTTAAACCGAATTCAAATTTTGTACCAAATAAACCAACTCCAATGAGTATCAGTACTCGCAACACCCTTCCTCAAAATTCTCCTAATCAAAATTATTATAAAAATAACTTCAGACCCCACAATAATTATCATAATATCGAAGAATCCCAAAACGAACCTTCAACATCCAATGTTGAAATAACCGAATTTGACGAAGACAATGACTATGACAATAATTGTGACGAAATTAATTATCATGAGGAGCCTTTTTTAGACAAAGAAGCTTCGGATTGATAGAATCACTCAACATAGACTTTTCAAAATCACAGCTTCCATATATAATAATTCCAATTAAAAACGCAAACCTTAAATGCCTTATAGATACCGGTTCCACGCGTTCCTTTATAAATCCTGAAATAGCAAATAAATATTTCCCCAAATTTATTCGTAACGACCCTTTTACCATTTCCACTGCACACGGTATAAGTCAAGAAAAATTTAGTATTACTATTCCCCCTCCTAAAATTTTTAATGTTCAAAATTCAAATTTTAAACTTCATATTTTTAAATTTCATCAGTATTTCGATTGCCTATTAGGTTTAGATAATTTAAAACGTTTTAATGCTACAATTAATTTTACAGAAAATAAACTTATTTTGACAAATACTAAAATTAATATTCACTTTAAAAATCTTAATAAAGATAACAATAATTATATCATAGTACACCCACGCTGTGTTCAAAATGTAAAGATAAAAATTGCAAATGTTTCCAACGGTATTGCAATACTACCTTATCAAAATCTTGGAAATATAGAAATGCCTGAGAGCCTTCTCGAAGTAAAAAATAATTTTGCTTATACAACAGTTTTAAATTCTAGCGAAAAAACATTAAAATTAAAATTTAATAACCCATTTAAAGTAATTCCTAATTCTGATTTTACAATTAATGAAAAATGTGTAACTGAAATTCCCAATAACTTAAATAATTTCAATACCCCAAAATTTAAATTTGACCTTACTAAAGTACGTTTAGATCATATGAATAGCGAAGAAAAACAAGAAATAACAAAACTTCTAAAAACCTATGCCGACATATTTCATTTCGAAAATAAAACACTGACATTTACCAATTCCATTAAACACAAAATCAAATTAAAGGACGAAACACCTATACATGTTCGAACTTATCGATATCCTCATATACATAAAGAAGAAGTTCAAAATCAAATAGAAAAAATGCTCCAACAAGGTATTATCAAACCTTCTCAGTCGCCTTGGTCAGCACCCATATGGGTCGTGCCAAAAAAGCTAGATGCGTCAGGTAAACGAAAGTGGAGAATTGTAGTAGATTATCGTAAGTTAAATGAACAGACTATAGACGACCGTTACCCTCTCCCAAATATTACTGACATTCTCGATAAACTTGGTAAAAGTCAATATTTTACGACATTAGATCTCGCTTCGGGATTTCACCAAATCGAAGTTGATAAAATTGACACCGAAAAAACAGCTTTTTCTGTTGAGAACGGGCATTACGAGTTTGTGCGCATGCCCTTTGGCTTAAAAAATGCTCCATCCACCTTTCAAAGGGTGATGGATAATGTTCTTCGTGGTATTCAAAACGAATCTTGCTTTGTTTACCTCGACGATATTATTATTTATTCTACTTCGTTACAAGAACACATAAATAAATTAAAATTAGTTTTTGACCGACTTCGCGAATTCAATTTTAAAATACAGTTAGACAAAAGTGAATTTTTAAAGAAAGAAGTTGCATACTTAGGACACATAATCACCCCCAACGGAATTAAACCAAATCCAGATAAAATTAAAGCCATTTTAGATTTTCCAATTCCCAAAACATCAAAACAACTTAAAGGTTTCCTTGGTTTGTTAGGTTATTATCGCAAATTTATCAAAGATTTTGCCAAAATAACTAAACCACTTACAAGTTGTCTAAAAAAAGATGCCGAAATAAATATTACTAATCCAAACTACATTAATTGCTTTAACTTTTGCAAAAATTTGTTATGTAATGAACCTATTTTACAATACCCCAATTTTGACGAACCCTTTGTTTTAACAACAGACGCCTCTAATCATGCAATTGGAGCAGTACTAAGTCAAGGACCTATTGGTTCTGACCTTCCTTGTGCTTACGCATCAAGAACACTTAATCAACACGAAATTAATTACAGTGTAATAGAAAAGGAACTTTTGGCAATAGTTTGGGCAACCAAATATTTTCGTCCATACTTGTATGGTCGCAAATTTAAAATTTATACCGATCATAAACCACTAAAGTATTTATTCGAAATGAAAGAACCAAACTCTAAATTTATTAGATGGCGGTTGCGTCTCGAAGAATACGATTTCGAAATTTTCTATAAAAAAGGCAAACTAAACTCAAACGCAGACGCACTTTCACGACCTCCAAATTTAAATATTTTAGAACAAAATAAAAACAATATTTTCGACTACATGGAAAAATTTAACAACAGTTTTAATAACGATGACACTGATTCCTTGTGCGTTGAACCCCCTGACGACAACGATGTAAACTTAGACGATAACGACAATGATACAGATAACGTAACAATTCATACTAGCGCGGAAAATCCCATTTGTGACATTCCTATATCAGATGACGCGATAAATTTAAATTCCAATCAAATACATTTTACCTCAGTTAAATATAGCCCTAACGATACAAGATTATTAAAACTATTTAATAACAAAAAACAAAGATTTATAGTTCAAATTTCAAGTACCCGTGCCAACTCAAAAGAATTCATACATTTTGTAAAAGAATACATAGTGCCTAACACGATGTACGCATGTTACTTTGATAACGATGATTTATTCCTACAATTTAATTCAATTTTAAAAGAAACTTTTAACAATACCCTCAAATTTAAAAAATGTAACAAAATTTTGGAAGATATCGAACAAATTGACGATCAAATAAACTTAATAAAAAATTATCACGAAGGAAAAACTAACCATCGTGGTATTATCGAAACTTTATCAAAATTATCTTTAAAATATTATTGGCCAAACATGCAAAAATCTATTCAGAATTACATAAACAGTTGTGAAATTTGCAAAGTAGTAAAATACGACCGAAAACCCTTAAAATTAAAATTTAACATCACACCTACACCTACTAAACCATTCGAAATAGTTCATATTGACGTACTGAAATACGAACACCATAAATTTTTAACCATTATAGATGCGTTCAGTAAATATGCTCAAGTATATTTAATAGAAACATCTCAAGCAATAGAAATCATGGAAAAACTTTTAATTTATTTTTCACATCATTCAGTACCTGGACTTTTAGTAGCCGACAACGGACCCGAGTTCGACAATGGTCTTATCAGCGAATTCTTGACCTTACACAAAGTAGATATACATTTTTGCAGCCCACATCATCCAGCCAGCAATGGTTTAATAGAAAGATTCCACTCAACATTTTTAGATCACCTTAATATTTTTAATAATAGACCTGAATTTAAAAATGATTCCATACAAATAAAATCACTTCTTTCAACCATAGCCTATAACAATTCTACTCATTCCACAACTAAAATGACCCCATTTAACATTTTAAATTTTGACATGCATGAAACCTTAGATATTGATTTAGAAAATAAAGTAGTTAACAATTTTGTTCAAAGTCATAAAGAAAAACTAAAAATTATATATGAATTAGTCAATAAACGGCTATCAGAAAATAAAGATAAATTAATTAATAAACTTAATGAAACACGCGAAGATATCCCCAAACTTCCAGAAGAAGTTTTTGTAAAAAGTAACTTTAGGTCTAAACAGCGTAACAAATATAAAAAACATAATATAGTTTCAGTAAATACATCTAAGAAAACCTTTACTCCAAAAATTTCTAAAACAAAAACCGGACGTAAATTCAAAAAACTTCACATAGACAATATTAAAAGACCAACTAAAACGATAAAATCTCCTCTTCCAGGTCCTTCTACCTCCAATGGATAACCCAAATCCTAATGGCAGAAACAAACATAACGAACAACCCCGGTATATTACCAATAAACTTAGGCGAAGCCAAAATTCAAAACTTTTCACATTCCCTGGTACACTATTTTGATTTATCTCAACTAATTTCCGAGTATAACAAACTTAATGTTGAATATAACAATTTTAAAAATATAACCAATAAGGATTCAATTTATAAAAGAGAAACTGAAAATTATTCTAAAACAATTTCATTTTTAACAGATTTAATAAACAAAAAATTAAAACCATTTTTAAACTTAAATAGATCAAAAAGAGGTTTAGTTAACGGATTAGGTTACATTATCAAAGAAATAACCGGAAATATGGATAATCAAGATAATAAACAAATTAGAAATTCTATTAATTTAATTAAACTTCATGAAAATAATATTGACCAACAAATAAACAATCAATTTTCTATTAATAAAGAGATTATTTTTAAATTTAATAAAACAGTTAAAGATATCGAGCATAATGAAAAAATAATTATTTCAAAAATTAACATTCTCGAAGATGTAATTAATCAAACAACACGCCATTCAGATGTTTTATTCGCAACAGAAACATTAAATCAATTTATTAACTTATTTAATATTATCCTTAACATACTTCAAGACATTGAGAATTCAATCTTATTTTGTAATTTAAATATGGCACATCCTAGTATTATATCCGATGACGAATTATTAAATGAACTTATAAAATTATCAGCTTACTATAAAAATCAATTTCCATTTTTAATAGAATATAAAAATATTAAATATTTTAGATCTTTAATAAAAACTAAATGTATAATATACAATACCGAAATAATCTATTTTCTTAATTTGCCAACATTTAGTTCAGACATTTTTCGATTATATTACTTTATTCCAATTCCAAATCAATCATTTCAAACTATTATCCCTTCAAGTAAATTTATTTTAAAATCTGAGTCTGACACAGTACCTTTGGTGGATACCTGTGACAAAATCAATAATCAATACCTCTGCTCGAGAAATTTAAGAAACTATATCGACGTTTCATGTGAAATCGATATCTTAGAAAACAATGACGTCTCCAAATGCACCTACATCCAATTAAATAGACAAAAATCACTAGAATACATTCCAGAAATTAACCAATTTTTGGGAATATTTCCAAACGAAATCTCATATAAATCCAGTTGTAAAACCAATATAATAACAAGAAAGATTCAAGGAATATTTCTGTTCAAAAATGAAAATGACTGCCACATATATGTGGACGACAATCTTTTATTTTTCAACGTTAGTACCAGAGGTCAACCACTACTATTAGAAGCCGAAGTTCAATCCGAAAAATCATCAATAACGAAAATCACACCCCTAAAGCTACGTCACCTAAAAGTCACCGAACTATCCCGTAACCTCCAATTAATGGAACCGGATACCAGCTCAAACACAACATGGCACCTACCGCTAACCATCATGTTATATTTCATGTTCTTCATGCTGATAACTTTCCTGGTCTCCAAGAAATTAAGAAAAAAGAAACCCAAACAACTCCACGTGGAAGAATCCGAGCTGTCCTCTTTCGACGTTGCTGATATCAAAGTTTAGCCTTCACCGGAGTCTCAGGACTACCATGGGAGGAATTATGTTAAAGAATTTCCACGAATATGCTGACTGAAACCCAACCTGCAGACTCAGCATACGAACATATAAAAGTACTTGTTATACACAATTTCAAACACTCTTTGATTTACTGTAAAGCTATAAACAATAAAAATAAATTTTTAAAAACTCGTTTGTGATTTCCGAAAATATAATTTATATAAAATAATTAATTTTAATCTACTTTTTTTAAATTTGACTCATGTCCCAGACATTTTTTCCGTTGCGTTACGTCCGTCGCGTTACCGATAGAATATTAAAAAAAAACATATATATGGCAACTTTTTTGGTACTCACGTGATCAACAAATTATGTTCGGACGTACACATTACCCAGCTGAATTTATTTATTCAATCAGGAAGAAGATATCGGTTGAAACAGGTGCGGGTAACGCGAATGTAATAATTGTTTGTCCACTAAGTTACTCAAAAAAATAATAAAAATAAGGTATACCTATAATAAATAAACATTAACATGAAAAATAGTATTTTTTCTTATAAGAAAAAATACTATTTTTCATGTTTATGTTTATTTTAGGGCACTAAAGCTCATTAAGAGTAATTAATGACTATAATTTCTTATTATTATTTTTTAAATATGGTTTTACAAAACTTTGTCCACTGCGTTACCGAGTCCACTATGTTACCTTATGGTAACGCAATGGAATTTAGGGTAACGCAGTAGAATTTTTCGACAACAAAGTGAATATTTACCGTCGCTTTTATTAAAAGTAGTTTATGATTAACCAATTTAAAATTATTTGTAATTTCAACTCATGATATAGATTACATCCAAGGAAAAATTCCACGCAATATAAAAGTACTAAAAGGGACCTTCACCAGCTTATAGTCAAAGAAAAAGGGTGTCTACAATTTAGAAATCTAAGTTGTTATTCTGCAAGTGAGCACCACTACAATGGATTTTGTTTATGCATTACTCTAAAATCGTACCACCCTATATAGTTTCTTTTTTACGTTATCTGATTAAGTCCTTTGTGTACCCCTGTCCGTTGTGATACCAATGTCTATTTCGTTACTTTTTTTAGTTTTTGTTAAAAAAAATACTTAACATGATTTTTATACACTATCACTTGGTAATGCGTGTTTATAAATTAGAGTTTAATTCACTAATACAGTGACTAAAAGAAAATATTAATGGTATTGTTTTTTTAACAAAGAATCGGAATGGTTTCTTTTAAAAAGTAACTTAACGAACATACATATTTAAAAAAAAGCATACAATTTTTAATAAAAAATTAAAAAAAAAAATGGAGTCAAAAGTTTGTGAACCAAGTACATTTTATTTCAAATTATTTTTATAACAACTTTTTTATTGAATTAAATTTTGGATTTCAAATTGGTAACACAGTGGAGCTAGGCTAAACACATTTTTCTGAAAAAAACGTAAAAAAAAATAAAAAGTGCACTGCCTGTCTTAAATGTAAGTAAACAAAACTCTAAACATTTATAAAAATCCAACCAAAAGTCAATTTAAGCAAAAAAATATATTTTGATTTTCATTTTCTTGAAAATGACCCATAAACACGAAATAATGTTTTTATGGAACACACTGTATAAAAAAATACGACAATATCCAAATTCGCAAATATCACAGGAAATTAACGTTTAAAGTCATAGTAACAGTACGATTTTATAGAATCATAAAATTTTATTAGTTAAACAGTATTTTCGATTACACAATGACAAAATCTGTCAGAAGTAATCCGGCTGTAAACTTTATCCCCGATATAAATTTCTTTGATGCGTCGGTCTTTCCACGATAACAAAAAGTCGCTGTTTAAATGCCACTTTCGAAAAACTCACCCTCATCATAAAGCGGGCTTCTCTCTATACAATGTTAAATCCTCGAAGAGAATGCAAAATGGGTCAGGATGACACATTTAGAAATTGATTTTCCGCTTGTTTTTTTTTACTTAACATTACGTAAGTCGACATAAATTTGCCGGTGAAGTCGTGTTTTTTAATTCGGCTTGTTTTTTTTATGGACGGAGTTTTTATGGCGGTCTTAAAAGAAAATGAGAAGATAAAAAAGAAAAATTAAAAGGCTGTGAGAGCTTCTCACAAATTTTTACCTAAACAAGAATAAGTCGAAAAAACTAATATTGTTTTAAATAGTACTAATTTGAAACTATAATAATGGCCTATTGTTTTTTATTCAACTCTGCTTTCGTTATCACATACATTTCTAGAATTTAACATAAACACAGCTTTTCCCATAAAATCTGAATGACTACAATAAAATTTAGTATTCTGTTTATTTACCACTGGACTATTTTTACTTTTATTGCGTTTAGAATATTGCGTTTAAATAATGGGTTGTCCACAGATTTATTAAAAATTTAGGATTTTTTTTGGCTACAACTATACTTTACAGGTACAGTTTTACGCAATTTAATTTAAGTAGACGCTGTGTTAAAAAAAAAATTCGTTGTTATCATGATATATATAAATGCATTTATTATTTTATTAAATCAATTTTGTTCGATTTTTCTTCTGTATATTTTTTTTTAATAAAATACCTACTTGGTTTATTTTTTAAATATATTTATTTTTTAAATTTTAATTAAAGTAGGTGCTCAAAATAACAATATTAAATATTTGCTCGACGAACTCTTTTTTTCGGTTGAACACTACCTTTTGTAGTAAACTGCTTGACTGTACGGTGTACATTATCGATTTTTTCCGGAAAACGCTGAGCGTAGATATTAACAGCATCATCAAGATTCCTGCCTTCTTCTCCATAAATCAAAATCATTGCTATTTTTTCTACCACTGTTAAAAAACCATTATGAATAACTGCTTAACGAAAGGAGGTCTTTTTGTTTGCAAATTAATCTTCGAACTAAATTGATTTAATAATGCTAAACTATGTATAAATAGTTTCTTTATATCTCAATAATAATTATTATTTATAATTATAAATGCCATTTTTTATACCTCAATTAGGATAAAATTAATTAATTGACAAAATAATGTTTTTTTTTACCCTAAATGAGGCATTTTTATTAATAATAGTACAATAATCCTTTAAACTAAAGGATTTATTGCTGGCAGGTCAAAAGTGACCATGGTGCGTAATTGATAATTATCACCGAATGAAATAATGTATAAAACTTAAACCAAAGGAAACTTAAATATTAGTTAAAAAATCGTGGGTACCTACTTAAAAAAAACAAATTTAATTTAATAAGATTACCAAAAAAGTGATATATTTATAGAAAAATTATTGCAGAAAAAATCGAACAAAATTGATTTTTTTTTTATTACAGCGCCATCTATTACAATAATAAAAAAATGTTTTAGACAAAATCTACCTATTTTTAGTCGAATGATCCGAATCTACAATAAAAAATAGGGTGTTCCGTTGGAAATTTTAAGGAGGAAAGTATAAGGACAAATTTTAGTACTGATTAATTTTCCCCCTTGAATAATTTAATTTTTATTTTAATTTTTTGCATACTAACTGAGATATTTCAAAGTTTCAAGTTAAATGACTTACCCTGTATATTGGGGTGTCCGTTATTTACCAACTTGTTTTTTTTGCAGCGCCCCCTAAATTTTTAGTTTATGACAAAGACGATACATTTTTTGCTTAAATAACATTTTACATTTAATTTTTTTCCAAGTTAATATATTGTATATATACAGCGATGAGAGACACATATTTTTATAGGAACTGTGTCCAAAAAACCTTTTTATGATTTTTCAAAAAATTTACTGGTTTAAAGTTGAACATTAATTAATTAATTTTTTAGATTTTTTTACTTTGACTGCAAAATTATTCTTATTTGTATGGAAGTGAATTTTTTATTTTTCATAATATGTGATTTTTATTGTATTATTGGAAAAGTAAAAATTAATGAAAAGAGATAAGTGAAAATTTTTAACAATAGATTCCGATAAATTAAAAAAATTGTATTACCTACATACATTAACGAATCTGGTTTTACTTAATTTTAGTACGATTATTTTTTTACATAATCTTTTATTTCTGTGAAATTGTACAAAATTTTATACGATTTTATAAAATATTATCCAATGAAAAATTTTTCCTCAGTACAGCTATTGAGTTTATACTTTTTTTAAGAATAATTCTAAGAAGAAATAATAACATAATTCCAGATTTTTTTACAGCACAGATTTCAACAAAATAATTTTTAAACTTCCATTCCTTGCTATAGTGAATAATAATTACTATCGCAAATAAAATCGGCCGTTTTTTACGTTCCCCAAGGATGAAACGGGCTCCGTGCAAAATTAATTTTATCTTAATTAGCTGCTCCTAATTGAATAAAGCTGTTAAGTTCGGATCATTGTCCTCAAAATCGCCGCGAAATTAAGTTTGAATTCGACAATTTACTGCTGGCAAAACGAAAGCGAACCGAGTGAAAAAAGTTGGTTTTGGATCGGACGTTTAATATTTATAAATAAGATTTATATTATGGTTTGGAGAGGGCGTAATCACAAAAGTCAAGCACAGATTTTTGTTGTTATGATTTCCCCTGCTTTGAAGGACGGTATTGTTTGGATTCAGGACATATAATCCTAAAATAACAATGCAGGATTGCTTTCCAGTTCTGTAGCAAATATTTGTGATACGTAGGTGGGTGCTTACAGTGGGTAAATAAATATTCTGTTATTTGCGACTTCAAAATATGTCTGAAATTATAATTTTAAAAAATACTAAAGTCGACAAAAATTTTGACACCAACTTTTCTAACGTAATTTGGGTGAGCTGATTCAAAAAATGACCGAGGATCACGCAGTAAAAAAATATTTTTTAATTTTATGTTAATTCATGTCCACGTAACTGTAATCTGTTAACTAATTAAATAAGTATTTTGTAATTGGGTCATTTTCAAGGACCTTTTTTTCAGAAAAATGTGTTTAGCTATATATCTCCATTACCAATTTGAAATCCAAAATTTAATTCAATAAAAAAAGTTGTTAAAAAATAATTTGAAATAAAATGTACGTAGTTCACAAACTTTTCACTCCAATTTTTTATTTTATTTTTTTATTAAAAAGTTTATGCTTTTTTTTAAATATGTATGTTTGTTGAGTTACTTTTTAAAAGAAACCATTCCGATTCTTTGTTAAAAAAACAATACCATTAATATTTTCTTTTAGTCACTGTATTAGTGAATTAAACTCTAATTTATAAAAACGTATTACTAAGTGATGGTGTATAAAAATCATTTTAAGTATTTTTTTTAACAAAAACTAAAAAAAGTAACGAAATAGACATTGGTATCACAACGTACAGGGGTACACAAAGTAAAAGTAAAACGTAAAAAGAAACTATATAGGGTGGTACGATTTTAGAGTAATGCATAAACAAAATCCTTTGTAGTGGTGCTCACTTGCAGAATAACAACTTAGAAGTCTAAATTGTAGACACCCTTTTTCTTTGACTATAAGCTGGTGAAGGTCCCTTTTAGTACTTATTTTGCGTGGAATTTTTCCTTGGATGTAATCTATATCATGAGTTGTAATTACAAATAATTTTAAATTGGTTAATCATAAACTACTTTTAATAAAAGCGACGGTAAATATCCACTTTGTTGTCGAAAAATTCTATTGCGTTACCCTAAATTCCATTGCGTTACCATAAGGTAACATAGTGGACTCGGTAACGCAGTGAACAAAGTTTTGTAAAACCATATTTAAAAAATAATAATAAGACATTACAGTCATTAATTACTCTCAATGAGCTTTAGTGCCCTATAATAAACATAAACATGAAAAATAGTATTTTTACCTTATTTTTATTATTTAAATTCGAAAAGTGCTGTGTTAAAAGAAAAACACACATTTTTTGGTCTCAATGATAGATATAGTAAAAAACTATTTTTATTAAAACTAAAATAAAAACTTAATCTTCGGTCCCATCGTGACATAACACGTTATAACTTTTATATAATTTTATTTATTAGTGCTCATAAAAAGGTCGTTAAAAGTTTTTGGAAAATATCAAAAAAATAAGGGGAGATTTAATGTGTTGGATACATTATAGCCTGAAGTATTGATTATATTATAAAACTTTATAATCTTTAAAATCCAAATTAGATGGGGGGAAGTTACCTTAAAGTTTCACTGTTATCCCTCCCAGGAAAGTCTGTTTTAATGAATTGATCCGATTAGATTAAGTTTTCTAATTTATTTATAAGAATTGTTTTAAATAATAATTGAAGGGTTTATCCAGACTAAAACAGAGAAAATCGTATAAACTTACAGTAGATTTAGTTAAAGTGGCTCCCATTCATGAGTAACCTAATCCACTGGAAAAGTACAAATCACTTTGGTTAAAACTCGAACAAAGATAACAAAAACTTTCGGCCTAATTGGTTAGAGTTCGTTTGCACTGCACTGCATTTTTTGACGGTTTGCGTTTTTCGTTTTTGCGTTTTCTGTTTTGTTGTTGTGAGCGTTGTTTGCCGGAGCCGTTCGCAACCCTTGCGTAAAACACTTTCGAGTTAATGCTAGCGAACGGCTTTATCACATGCCATTCCAGACACGAGACCCCCCTTTATTTGGGGTGCAGCGCGCATGAGCAGTCCGCACTAAAAGGGAGTACAGTGAGACGATAGGAGGAGATAGTGTGGTTGAAATGTTTACTTGTTTTAATATATTCATTTTAATGTTTTTATGGAAGTACTTATATAATATGAATAATAACGTATGCATCTTAAGTTTTGGGAATGTTTTTATATATGAATCTCAGCTTTATGATAAGCTTCAAACAAGTTACCATTGTTCACAATTATTCGTTGTCAAGCAACCTTGATTTGTCAAAAAACATTAGTTTCAAATTTCTCAAAAACATGTCATATCTGCTAAAGAAGTATCGCTAGTAGCGCCACCACTCGGCTGTTATCATCGTAACAAAAGTAGAACTTTTGATAATCAGGTGTCAAATGCGTGTTACAAACGAGTGTTTTTAAGAATAAAGCCGGAAAATGTTAAAAAATATCGAAAAAAAAACGTGGCACAATTTGTTGTGTTGTTGGGTGTATTTCGAAAGGAAATCCTGGGTTGAGTTTTTACCGGTTTTCCAATAAACAGTGTTAATCCGAATGAAGAAATAAGTTTCATACAGTCCCTGTAAATATAAATTGTATCTATTAGATACAATAAATACACATTTTAGTAGTGATGAACGTGAAAAGTGTAAACATTTCAATTCAATAAAAAATGTCAAACAAATAAGTCGACTAAATTTAAACAGCATTTAGCATTATTAAAAGCGTTGATTAAGATATCTTTAAAGTCTCCATTTAACGGTAAATTACCATTATATTATGTATTATATATAATTTATATAATATATTTAATATATTACATATATAATATATATATATATTATGTTGACATGAATTTGTAGGTATATTTTGTTGTTTAAAATGCAGTTGGCGTTTTTTAGAGAACTCAAATGTAAAAATGGTGGATTTTAAGGTTATGTTTGTGCAAAAATTATTTTTTACTTATTTCTTAAAAATGTCTTAACTTAAATATAAATTATATTAGGTTAAGTTATCATTAGTTAATTCTGTACCAACAAATGTACTTTCCGAATTGGATCCTTTGGCAAAACATGAAAATGCAACGTTTTGGTTCTTGAATTTTATTTACAATTAAAAACACAATAATTCACCATAATCCCTTAGATAAAATACACACACTAACGTAACTATATAAGCATTTAAGCGTTGAGTTTCTTAATTAATGATATAAAGAATAATCAATCGAAATTGTGAAAAAACAACCTATTGGACGGCTATTGAAACGTGAAATTGTAAATATTTTTCGAAAATATCTCCAAAACAATCTATCGGAAAATAGCTAAATGCGAACAAGGAAACCCTTGTTTTTACTTACCAAAAAGTGATCGAACCAAAGTTCAAAGTGAAGTTCGTGATAACAGAGTGGTTGAAAGCGCAAGACATAAAGTGGGTACATCTCATCGAAAGCTGGAAAGGTGATTTCATGTATAAAGAACAAAGAACACTTAAAAGAAGAAACTTAAATATCGCCAAAGACGGAAATGCCCAAAATACACGCAAAATCAACTACAGAGAATTCCGATATGCTGCATCATTTTGGATGACGAAAAATATTTCACTCTTTCCAATTCGGAAATGAAAGGAAATGATGGTTTTTACACTGTTAACATTGAAGAGTATCCTAATGAAGTTGCCACAAAGGCGAAAAAAAAAATGAAGATAAAGTTTTAGTTTAGGCTGCCATTTCACATAGAGGTATATATAGACAGTATGTTGGGCGGGTAAGAGGGGAAGCAGTTGATTCTAATATATATATATATAAATATATACCTAAAGATCTGATCCAGAATTAGTTCATTTCATTAATGAACACCACCTTGGAGACGAAATAATATTTTGGCCTGACCTTGCATCATGCCATTATGCTCGAATCACCAGAGATTGGATAGCAGCAAATAACATACCTTTTGTGCCCAAGAAAGACAATCCTCCAAACATACCTCAAGCTCACCCAATTGAAGCTTTTTGGTCCTTACTGAGCAGGAAGGTCTATGACAATGGTTGTGAAACCGTAGACGAACAAATGTTGTTTTTTTTGGCGTTTAATTTTTTCCCACCACTTTAGATGCATACGTTAAACATTGTATATTAAGTAACATTTTATTAATATATAACTGGATAAAAAACAAACACTGTTTTTGAGTTTCACGAATTTATTTAAATTTTATGACAACTGTTTCGCAGAAATTTTCTGAAGAAGCTACTGTGTTAGCGAAACAATTGTCATAAAATTTAAATAAATTCGTGAAACTCAAAAACAGTGTTTGTTTTTTATCCAGTTATATATTAGTGACATGGAGTTTCATCAAGTAAAGGTCGAAACAATAAAATATTTTATAACTGTTATACAATAATCGCGCACCATCTTGGAGGTGGATGATCTACAGACCCCCCAGACCCCCACATTAAAAATTGGAAAAAAATTGTTTTGTTGACTTTTAACAAAATTTGTTGCGATAAATATATTAGTATACTTATTATTTATTATCGCAATAAATTTTATTAAAAGTTAAAAATATGTAAATTTTAAAATATCAAGGATAAAATAAATTAAAAATATGAATAAATAAAACAAATTTTGTAATAAATCATATAAAATGAAATTGATGGTAAAATATTTTCTCTCAGCCAGAATACTAATAATATACAAATTAAATAAACCATAAAAAAATAAAATAACACTGGTACACAAAATTTTAAACAGAAAACAGACAAATACTCTTTTTAAGTCAATAAAATCATCATTGCCATGGCAGTAAAATCTAACCATGGGGTTCCCCCAAGATCATTATAATCGCCCAAGTTTAAAATTTGTTGTTTCTTTGACTAAAAAGATGGAGTAAAGTGACTTTTGTGGCCCGTCTGTATTTAAAAAGCGTCACTTTATCTCCTTATTAAATACCTAATAAACTTTTTCTGATTCCACCTTTAAAACACCCATTATAGTACATGTTTCCATGCCACTATTTTAAATACACATTGACAAGCTTTACGGCGTTTTAGTCACGGGATGAAGTTAGCAACATGTTTTTATTCACAGGTTAAAGTTAATTTTAAGTTGTGAAAACTCATACAATCGTTAAAATAAGTGCCTTTCTTGTAAAATAATACTAAATGTGAAAATTATTTTATTACCTCGATACAAAAATATTAAATAGTTTCTCAACGCCAATATTTAATAAGTTTATATGGCAAACTAGATTTAACTTAATTTCGGGTGGAGACTTCACCGTGAAATGCCCATAAAACATTTCACTGTGAAAAACTGTTGTTAGTCCATTTTCAAGGGATAAATTTATCTATTTATTTATTTGTCGTATATTCTATAGAATAAGTATAGTATAAAACACGTTTATAAACTTTTATAGACAATCATTTAATTAAACAATAAAATTTAAATATGTGACTAAAATGGCGTTTATCAAACTTGATACATAATATAATATTATCTACTCCTATTGCATAACATTGTTTTTTTTTTCAGTGAAAAATGATAAACATTATAAATTCTCTGCCTAACAACTGGAATAATGAACTCGTTGTTAGGCATTTCAATATTCACTGAACCAATCGGGTTTTAAATTGGAAGAGGACGACTATAATAACATTTTAATTTGGTAAAAAGTGAGGTTAACCATTTGACACATGTCAAAATGTTGTTGCTCTACTTATTGGAGTAGATAAAGAATAGTATTACAGTTAGATTATGCGCATTAAACATTCGTCTGGCGACTCGAGACGCGAACTTTATTCTCGTGAATAATAGCATGCATTATCTCTTGTATAATAATATAGTATTATATTTTAAGGTATACAAATATTTTTTTTATTTTTACATACATATTGGTGTCATTGTGCGTTCGATGACTCCTCGGCGCGCTGTCTGATATATTCGTGAAATACGGAGGCCCCCGTCCGAATAAAAGGGCCTTAATTACGTGTCGTCCTTTTTTATGTTACATCCATGGGCAACGCGTACCTTAAAACTGCGTAACTGTTTATCGTCTTTTTTCCTCATCTCATTTCAGCGCACTTTTGAAGATATTAGCTTCATGACGTTCTATAAATACCCCGCATATTTCGGTGCTTGGCTCTGTGCGTATGTATGTTGTACAAGTCGCTGGGGGATTGATCTAATCATGATTAAAAAGGAAGGTATGTTCGGTCGGGTTGTATTTTTAGTAAGAGATACATTTGGGAAGGGGTTTAACGATACAAAATTTGTAAGGGCGCGACGAAATTAATTCTAATAAAAGTTGACACATCCACGTATTTTAATTGCCAGGTTGGGCGGTTTATTGTCAAAAATAACAATTTTTATGTGATTTATTTGACTTGAATTAATAAAATATTAATTAAAATGCCGAAATAAAAGTTCCCCATCGAATTTTAGTCATACAATGTTATAAAAATCAGATTTGTTAACATGAGTTTGTGGTTTGTTAATTTTATTTTGTAAAATTGTAACATTATTTTTTGGGTTTGTAATTATTTTAACAAAGGAAAATATTTTACCGTTTTATAAAGGTAATGTCTGCATGGGGGTAATGTGCAATTTTGTAAGCATTTTATTAATTTATGGTTAGAAATTATTTTGTTAATGTTCAACTATGGTTTCGCGTAAAAATCGAACAAATTTTGGACATTTGTTTGCAAGTGATGCCAGAATTGAATATATTTTTTAACCTTGTTTCTACACCTAAATGGTGCATTTTTTTCAAAAAAAAAAAATTCATCCATTGACCGCTGTGGTTTTCAGGCCTTAAGTCACTCTACTGTGTTAAAAATAGATAAATTTCGATATTTTGTAATAACATTTTTATTTAAAAACGTATCGATTTGAAATTAATATAAAATGTAGACCTTATTAATGGCAATAAATCCACGTATTTTTTTTTTAGATTTTAACATACAGGGGGCGCTGGGGACAATTAAATTTAAAATTTTACCATTTTTAAAGGGTTAAAAAGTCGAAGAATCAACGTTGTTTTATAATTTTGAGTAAATCACGTAAAGTACTGATAATTAACTATTATTTGATATATAAACTTCTACATGCAAATTATGTTTCTACGAGAGACAACATTTTTAAGTTAGGCATTCAAAGGGCATAATACTAACGTGTTTCACAAAGTATATATTATTTTATCTAGTTTTATAAGATAATGTATTATATATTATACATATTATATATAATATATTATATATAATATACAATTCTTACATATTTATTTAAAAAAATCGCCATAGATGGAGCTAAAATTAGTTTTATAAATTTTCAAGTTTTGATCATAGTAGACTTTTTGCGTTTCAATTTATATATAAACTCAAAACATTAATTTATTAAAATGAATAAACTAAATAATAATTATAGACAGTGTCAGCAAGTTAGAAATTATAACCTAGTTTAATTTTAATTCCAAACTGAGGAAAGTAATATTTACCCAATAAATAAATTGGAATAGACTTCAGTTGTTATTTTGCATTTTTTCATATTTAAATGCTATACAGGGTGTTTCTGGAGAAACGCAAACGATATGTATTTGAAATTTTAATAGCATATTATATAGCATATACAATTTGATTTAGACTATGCCCAGTCAATAGTTTTCAAGATATTAATTTTTTTTGTTAAAATTTTGCTAAATGCACGTTAATCAAAAATAGACTCTAATTTTTTTGTTATTATGTTTGCTGACATGGGGTTGATATTTGAGAACCCTAGAAGCCAAGGGGTGTAAGTAGTTTTGAGATAATCATGTTTAAAGTAAAAAACACTTGTAATTTGGAGTCAAAATTGTTTGTTGTTATATGACTTTGTTTTTCAAGATGTCTAAGGTTAGAATTCAGTTATATCCCTTGGATACCAAATGTACCATTTACTATATTTTTCTGTACAGGGTGATCTCCTATAATGTCGCCCCTCTTTAAGTGTGGTTATGTAGGTACTAAAAAATACTTTTTTTCTACGTATAAAGAAAATTGGAAAATTGATCAGTATACAGGGAAAAACAAAAAGTTTATTTTTTTTTCAATAGATCACTCTATATATGTATTTATTTTTCGATTTATTTTTAAGATAATAAGTTGAAATAGTTTGTCTTTCTCTGTCTGATTACGCCATTTTTACTTATTTAAGAAGACATTTTGACATAATGTCACTATAGTAATTTATGTTCGATAAAAATTTTGCTATACTGAGGCTTCTTTATTTCTAACAGTTTAAAAAAACATTTAATGATAACATTTCGAATGCGAATATTGAATATAGGTATATGGTTTATAGAAAAAAAGTATTTTTAGTACCTACATAACCACACTTTTAAATTTTTTGAGAGACTTAAAATAAAAAAGTTAAAGGGGGGCGACATTATAGGGGATCACCCTGTACATAAATACATTTTTTTTAATGTCACTTGTATCCCTTGGCTTGAAGGGTTTTCATTTGGTTAAATTAACAAATGTATTGTGTAGTCGAATACTAAAATTTAGACCATTTCAGGACACTGTATACACTGTATACACATATCGCGAACAACACAGATGCGTACTTATCTGTTAAAAGAGGGTGCCCATTGTTCCGGTATTTAATTTGTAGCTCCTGGGTTTTGGCAAAGTAAATAACGATTAATCCTGCTATTAGAGCAAACAAAAACGAACGCGAGCACCGAAAATAGAAAAAAACCTCTGTTTGAATTATTCACCGCATTCAATTTCCATAAGCTTATGTAATAACAATTATTTTCCGCCCAACTATAAAATGCAGGAATAATAACGTCGGCGAATCTATACACTGGATTGCACTTAAATGGCTTTGGCTCGCTTTGAAGACTGCACAAGTGCGCTAAAATCTACTTTAAAATCGAAAAAAAAAACAAACAGTGTCGAGTTTCGAAGATTAAGCGGTAATACTGGTTCGAAGACTGCGAAAATTGTTTTAGTACACAGTTAAAAATTTATAAAATGTGTGTTAAAAAAAAGCGTGTTAAATAAAAAATATAAAAATTTACATAAACTTCCTAGTGTTTATAACATAAATGATATGGGTGATTCTACAAAAGTTGGGCAACTTTTGACCTCATTTTGTTTATATACTTTTCGGAGAAAATTAAACAGTATTTTGTTATGAGAACATGATAATATAATAAATATACTGTTCCAGACCGGGCCATTCACTTTTTCAAACAGTTTCTGAAATCTGTGTTTTCTAAATTTGAATGCAAGGGAAGTGATGAGTATACATACCTGGTATACCAGGGTACTAATTACCTTATTATACATTAAATATCTTAAAATCAAATAATACCACACATCAGTGGCGGCTGCTGGCTTTTGGGTATACCGATATCTCAATTATTAGATATGGGACCCACACCAAATTTATATGAGTTTATAATGACATTAAATAAACAAGTTCTGCGCAAGCAGAATTTAAATTAAAGTTTGCGAAAAAAAGATAACCGAAACATCGAACATGGAACTGACGATACGGTACTGATAAATGGGATACAAATTTCAGATTATAATTCGGAATTAAATATTTTACTGATATTTTTTATTAGTGGATGCCACTTATCAACAAATCACATATAGCCTTACATAAATTACAATAAAATATATATATACGTAAGAAAATAACTACTCACCACAGTACTGAAATTTGGACCGGAACTATACGTGCACTTACCACAACTTCGCCGCTTGCATTGTTTTCAAGATGACAGTCGTGCAAAGGGCGGGCTCTGTAGGTAATTTTTTACCAACACTTGAGTTAAAACGAGGACTTGACGTTTAAACTTCAATATTTCGCAGGAATTTTGAATTTTAACATTGGACACAGAACTGACGGGTAAAAGTGAGTACAAAAATTATCAATTTTTTAAAAATTGCTATTATTCGAATCTATGATAAAATATAAAAAATACATTATTTAATGTTTTATAGTTTGTAGTGAAATTGAAAAATATAAGATAAATTGAATATATTTTAAAATAAAACCACTCAAATATTTGATTTAGGAGTTGTGACACGCCAAGGTACTGATGTTTTGAATATTTATTATGTTTTTCTATAAACGTGTTTTAGAAAAAATACATTAAAATTGGGTGGACAAGTTAAAAAAACCTGTATCTTTTGTAATATACTAAATTATTTACTAAAAATATTAAAATACCTACTCTATTGACTGATGACATCAAGTTGTCCAACTTTTGTAGAATCATCCATATATATTACTTGATCCAATTATAATAATTAAAATCTTAAAATTTCAAAAGATTTTACAAACATTAATGTGTTAAAAGGTCCTACACTAATAAGAATGTT
Source organism: Brassicogethes aeneus (assembly GCA_921294245.1). Classification (NCBI taxonomy): domain Eukaryota; kingdom Metazoa; phylum Arthropoda; class Insecta; order Coleoptera; family Nitidulidae; genus Brassicogethes; species Brassicogethes aeneus. Next base: position 52,884,682 of record OV121135.1, read on the forward strand.
AAATATTAATTTGTTTGTACATTAAATATGTTAATTTCAATATAATACATTATTTTAAATAACTCCTAAACAAAAATATTTGAGTACAGAAAATTTTTAATCAAATTAAAACAATAGAGTATTTTTTTATTCAATTCCACTTAAATATAAATGATATTCTTCTAATTCGTTAATTTTCGCCTTCTTCGATTAAAATCGGTACCCTGCAAGGCCCTTTGTCTTCTAACCGCGTCTAGTCGGTTGATGATCATTAATTATATTAGAGATTCCTAATTGTAAGGTTAAGTGTGCTTTTGTTTAACAACATTTAAAGGTAAGTTTGCTATGATAATGTTTTTTTTACTTACATAGCGTTTGTATCACCAGAAATGTTTGAAGACCGTTTACCCTATAGCATGAATTTGTATTTTATTTTGGAATACAAAAAAAGGACTGGACTGTGCTATTTTAGTGAATTACAATGCTTCATTGCTGGCCTTTTTTTAATTATATTGAAGTATAATAAATCATTAATATTACATATTTACATGTTTTATTTTTTGCCCAAAAACCAACATTCTTATATAAATTTAAATATTTTATTAAAATAAAAAAAAAATAAACAATTCATAATGTAAAAATTAATTAAAAAATATTATTAAAATAACAAATTAAAATAATTAAATGAAGTCATACTATTTGTGTACAATCAATAGGAAGTTATATGTTAAAGTAAAACTTTTTTGTGTAAAATAAATAAAATATAAATAAATTTAAGAAATTTAATTATTTTAAAGTTATAAAGATTTTAAATGATATTAATTATTATTAATTTGCAGTTATGTACATATATTAATTTTCTTTTACACATTCTGTATACAGAATGTGTAAAAGAAAATTAATATATGTATATATGTTAATTCTAAACACTATAGGGCCGGTTTTTCAATCGTTGGTTAACTTTATCTTACGGTTAATTTCCTTAGATACTATTGTTAACACAATAGTATCTAAGAAAGTTAACCGTAAGTTAAACTTAACCAACGATTGAAAAACCGGCCCATAGTGTTTAGAATTAACATAAGTAATAAAAATCAAAAAAACTAAAAAAATTGAGTGGACTTTCTCGGACACAAGAAATATGTTAAATATACATATAAATTTTTTACTGTGTACATAATGAAATAATCAAACATTTTTCTTAATCAATTAGTCTGACTTGTGCCCAGAGCTGTCAGACATCAGAAAGCTTAAGTCTTTTTTTTAACTTAAGTCATTTTTGTGACTTAAGTCATTTGATTTAAGTCTCTGTTTTTTTGGACGACTTGAGACTTAAGACTTAAGTCATTTTCAAAATGATTTGTATTATTAAGCTTTTTCTACATTTGCGTAAGGACTTAAGTCTTTTTAAAATGACTTAAAACAAAAAAATGACTTAAGTCTTTTTAAAATGACTTAAGTCTAAAAATGATTTAAATCTTTTTAAAATGACTTAAGTCTAAAAATGATTTAAATCTTTTTAAAATGACTTAAGTCAAAATAATGATTTAATTCTTTTTAAAATGACAAAATAGATAAGAATTAAATTCTTAAAAAAATAAATAAATAATGATTTAATAATTTTTTGGTGTGATTATGGATAAAATATTTTTTACTCAATTTTTTTTAATGTCCACAAAACAAATAATTGAGTCATATAGATTCAAAACCCGCCAAATCCATTTATTGAAATTAAAGGACAGAAGACATGTTTCCATAACAACATAATTAATATGTATTGCAAACATATCTACTGTCCTTTACTTTCAATAAATGGATTTGGCGGGTTTTGAATCTATACGACTCAATTACGGTCTTGAAGCTTCACTAGAATAAGTAAACATTTTTTTAAATTGCAAAAAAACCTTAAATGATGATTTCAAATCGGTTAGCTTGCTGATTTATTGGAATATTCGAAAAGTCGAAGAAAAATTAAAAACTGTAAAATGTTTCGATAATTTTTTTTGAAACGCCTTGATGGTGCCGTTAAATTTTATTGGACATTTTGGTAGAACTTTTCAGAAAATGACTTTGGATTTTAGAAAAATATATATACAAGGTGTTTTTAGTGGGAAAAAAATAAAAAAAAATTTGAGGTCCGGTCCTGATTTTTTTTTTGAATGTCCGATACAGCGCTGTGTAGGTACTTTATACTTAAGTATGTATATAAAATTTTATGCGATTCTATTGATCCATTCCCAAGATATGATTTTTCAAAATTTTCGACAAAATACATAAATCACCCTGTAACTCTTAAACGAAGGACCTCCGAATTTTTTCAAAGCCAGATTCGGATTCACCTCTGAAAACTACACCTACCCTTAAGCTATGTCGGTTTCCTCATGCAACACCATGTATAGAGGCTTAAATTGTTACAGTGTAACAATGTTACACGCTTGAAAAAATTGACATAATCAAATTAAAGCTAGTCCGTCCCTGGCGAACTAAATACGCCAAAGGTGTTTAAAAGTTAACTATAGTTATAACTAGTATTTTTTATATTAAAAAATTATTAAGTTACTTTAAAAGTTCTTAAACAATTTTCACATAAGTTTTAAATAAGCAAACTGTAATTTATGGATAGCACCCAGGACCGGATCAAACCGGATCCAATTTTTCATGGTACTAACACACCAAGGTACTAACTTTCTGATCATGACAAAATTGAGCTCCGGCTCGTGGATGTCCTAAACAAAATCATTTTTTAAAAATTACAATAATTTTACATAAGTTTGGTTACATATATAATAAATATGTTTTCACTAAAAAATCGTTTTATTCACCTAAAATAAGTAATAAAAAATAGCATATACTTTAATGATAATTAAAAAAATAATATTTAAAAAAGTACCTTTTTTACTGGTTACTTGAAATCACTTCAAGAAAGTTCAAATTTGACCTTCTCTACTAAATCAGTTATGAAACTTAAGAAATTTGTTATATGTTTTTAACATACCTTTATTAGTTTACTAATGAAAAAAAATTAAATTTACTCAAATATATTAATGTAGATTTTATAGGTTTTGGCCAGCTTTTTGGGCATTTCCAACACTGTGTGCCAGTACAATACAATAATTGACTAATTAAGTGATCAACTTTTTGTTATGCACCTATTTTAAAAATAAATTTCATTAAAAGTCTTGTCAAAGAGTATCTATTAGATATATACTCTTTGATCTTGTTTTGAATCTCTCAAAATGAGTAAGGTATTTGTTTTTTTTTTTACTTAATTCTTTTTTTTTCGACTTAAATCTATAAAACGACTTAAATCTAAAAACGACTTAAGTATTTTTAGGGACTTAAGTCCCTAAAAATGACTTAAGTCTTTTTCTAGATTTAAGTCGTTATATATTTGATTTAAGTCATTTTTAATAAGACTTAAGGCTTAAAAAAAAAGACTTAAGTCTTTTTGAAAGGCTTAAGACTTAAATCTTTTCTGTTTTATAGAAAAAATGACTTAAGACTTAAGTCATTTTTATTTCAAAAAAGACTTACGACTTATGACTTAAGTCTTTTTAGAAGTGACTTGTGACAGCTCTGCTTGTGCCAAATATGTAAGTTTTCCCGTACGATTTTAATCACAAACTGGGTTACTTGGAATCCTTATTATCATGAGAAAACTTCTAAACTCCACGAAAGGCAATGTAACGGAAAATTGTTGAAAATACGTCTGCAATAACAAGCAATTTTTTGCACGCGCGTAAGCCAAATAAACGAAGCAACTTCCCCGAACTTGGCGCTACATAATAGAGCAGTTATAAAGAAAAATCGCCGTGTTTTTAAATGTGTTTCAAGGAAGCCGAAAAGTTTAGAGCATTGTCTAGCTAAGGAAAACATAGCTTTGTTGCCAAGTAATATTTCAACAGCGCATTCAGTTCGGTTTCTTAGTCCATCGATCACAGCAGTTAAGCTTATAAGTATACTCCCAACGAAACGAATAAATGTTTTAAATAAGATTAATTACAATGAAAATAACATCATTTATACAATATTCAACAGATATTATGTTATTTATTCCATGGACCAAAAGTTATCAACTGTAAATGTTGATAAAATACAGAGTGTCAAAAATAAAGCGACATAAATTAACTGTTTTTTGGGAAGAGAAATTCAATTTTTTTTATAGTATTGATGTTTCTAAAGATAGTTTAAAAAGCGTAATAAATAAGAAAATCACATAAACTTTTGAACTCAATAAAGTAAAGAAGCATCGGGTTTTCGCAACACGCGCGTCATTGTGGAAATTCAAAAATTGTGAATTCACAATAATAATATTTAAAAAAAAATAAGTATTTTTTTCATAAAAAAAATTTTGTTCGCAAAGTTTCAATTGCACAGCTAAATTAGTACTGGATACCGATTTATTATTTCTTTTAAGATATATATAAACTACTCAAAACGAATTAAATACCTGTATCTTTTTAACTTTTAAAGCAATCCTTGTATAAATTTATATGCTTGTACTAATATAGTGTACTTAGGTACACATTTTTCATGTGCTTAAACTTTTTTTTTATTTAGATACCTTTTGTACAAATGCGAATTATTTAAAAAACGCTTTATATAATAATAATAATAATAACATTTATTGCCCAACAGAATACATAATTCCAATTACAGGACAACATATTATGTAATAACAACACCATTAAGTGTTTATAATAACAAAAAATAAATCATTTACCTATTCCTCAAATTAACAAAACAATAACAAATATAAGTTTTAAGTATTAAGGGAAAAAAATAACATGGCTGTATTAGATACACTTCTAAAACCATCATTAAACAAATCACATAAATTACAAATTTGGTTAAAATTTTGACACATAACATGTATTGGGGACAATTAAAATATTTGTTCTAGCGTTTGTGTTATAAAATAAAGTCTCTGATCGTAAACCCAATCTTGTTACAAAAATGTTTATTTGCGACAGGAGACTAGGAGAATCGATCCTGTACTTCTAAAAATATTTATTTTCAATTTTTCGAAGAAAAGTCACTTCTCATAATTTCTTCTGCTTGTTACATAAATACCATTTACGATGAGAAACTTATATTTTGTTATACAGGGTGCGCAAAAAAACAATTGTGGATTTTGCAAAATTAAAAATTGTTAAATAAATATATTATTTTGAAGGTCTAATATGAAGAGTTTGTAAGGAGAAACCAAAAAGCCAAATAAAGTTTTTTCATTTGAGTTGTTGTTACTAATATATTTGTTATTAAAAATAAAATCAATTCAGGTCCCAACTTGAGTGGTCCTATTATTTTGTAAAAATTGACTGCTATCTCATTTTGTGACTATGAATCAAGGTTGTTGCTTTTAATTGACATGTCTACAATTATTTGTTAAAATTTAAAAACTAATATTTTAAATTTTTAATATCAAATATCTTAGTATCAAAAACTCATATGAAAAAACTTCACCCTATGAAGTGCCATTTGCCGTAGAAGAAGGTCCACAGTTTATTCTACAGCATGATAATGCGAGACCCCACACTGCTCGTATTGTCGCACAATATCTTCAAGATAATATAATATCGAGGTTTTAGAGTGGCCTGCAAACTCCCCAGATTTAAATACTATTGAGCATTTCCAAGATGTTCTTTAGAGAAGGAGATGGAAAAATGCTTCAGGAGGAGTGGAACAATATTCCCAGAGAAATTATAAGAAATTTTGTGGAATCTATGCCCAGACGATGTGAAGAAGTTCGGCTAGCCAGAGAAGGACACACACGTTACCAATTTTTTTTTATATATTATTTTAGGTGTATTTAAAAAAAAATTGGAAAATTTATTTTTTAGATATTTTAGGAAATATATACCGCAGTTAAAACCTTAATGTTTCCCAAAACTAACACTAGTTACAAAATAAAAATAAAAAAAATAGTTTATTTAAAAGATAAACAATTTTAAAAGTGGTTCTTAATTCCTTTTGATTAGTTTGTCATTGATTAACAAACTCAACGCTTATATGCTTATATATGAATTATTGTGTTTTTAATTGTAAATTTAATGTAAGTATTTTCATGTTTTGCCAAAGGATACAATTCGGTACGTACATTTGTTGGTGCAGAATTAAGTAATGATAACTTCACCTAATATAATTTATATTTAAGTTTGGACATTTTTAGAAATGTAGCAAAAAATAGTAGTTGTGCAAACATAACCTTAAAATAAAACTTTTTTACATTTGAATGCATTTAAAACAACATAATATAATACCCGTTTTTGGTCTTTTACTGTTGAGTGTAAACTCTCTCAATAAACGCTTTTAATAATGCATAATGCTGTTTGAATTTAGACGACTTGTTTTATGATTTTTACTGAATTGAAATGTTTAAAATTTTCAAGTAAATCATAATTAAAATGTGTATTTATTGTATCTAAAGCCGCGTCCAGATTTGTACCACGTCGCGCAACCATACCACGTTGCGAACCACGTCGCGCGCAATCTGGACGTCGAAACGAACGCCGTCGCAAACCTAATAAGCGTTGCAGCTCGATGTACGTCGCGATCCACGACTTGTCGGTAAACTGACGAAACATCAAAGGATTGGTATGCGACGACGTTGAATAAGTCTGGACGGGCAGAAGGACAATTTTGTTTGTTTAGTTTTATTTTTTTGTGTATGAAATGGAGTGGACCGAAGAAAATATTCTACTTTTAATTAGTTTATATAGGCAAAATGAATGTTACAGCTAGTCTTTCTTGCACTGAGATTGCTTTTCGAAACTTGGTATCTTGCTTTCCTATTTTGGGCCCAATTGCATTAAGAAGATATTCAAAATCTATTGTTGACATTTGAGTGAAATTTTTATATTGAGCACTAATTCTTTGCATCTTTAAATCTGCAAGCAATTTGTTCGCACCATATTTCGGTCTATTTCTAAATATTTCTGTTTGCCACCACCGCCTTTTTTGTTTTCGCTTTTTAGTTGATAAAGCGAAATGAATATAAATGTACGCTGCTGCAGCGATATCCATTTTAAAATCTGACTAAAAATTGGAACGCGGCAATGGTTGCAACCCGAGGTACGGTATGTTGTTCGAGGCGGCGTACGTGTTTCAGGATGAAATTCGCGTCGTGGTTCGCAACGTGGCTCGCGACGTGGTACGGTTGCGCGACGCGGTACAAATCTGGACGCGGCTTAATAGGTACAATTTATATTTACAGGGACTGTATGCAATTTATTTCTTCATTAGGGTTTCCACTGTTTATTGGGAAACCGGTAAAAACTTGACCTCTCGAAAAACACCCAACAACTGATTATTATTAAAAGTTGTGGTTTCGTTACGATGATAACTGACACGTGGTGACGCTACTAGCGATGCTTCTTTAGCGTATAATCACGTAAAGTTGTCTCCTACCTTTTCTAGTTGTTTCTGAAGTTTCCTAATGGTTTGTCGATACCGCAGGTCTCTTTTTTGCGCCTCCTCCAAAACAGACTCCAGCTCGACAATGCGGGACTCCAGGAAAGTCTGAAACAACATAAACGCATTTCTTAAACCAATTTATAATAATTGTGAAGCGTGGGTTCGCTAAGGCATGCATAATGAGGTTAAGTCCAATTATATCTTTAAACAATTACGATTATCTTGGCGGACATGAGGTCCGTAAAGTTCAAGTGTCACTTAAGTTTGAAGAAATTTAACAACCGCAAATTGTGAATACTGTGATTTAAATATAAAAAATAAACCACACCACACTTATCATCATTATTATAATTTATCACAGAAAAAAGGGGTATTTTCCGCAATTTAGCCGCTGCTGTCCATATTTCCATACATGTATTATTTATACCGCGATATGCGGCTTCCTGTGCCAGATAAAGAACCGATTAAGCCACATTTGTTTATGGTACTTTAGTTGACAGATAAACAAATTGCAGATATGAATTCCGAAAAAATACTAGACACTGTCAATATTATATATATATATATATATATATATCGTAGGTCAATGAAGTTTACTATAAGTTAAAGAAGTCGGTTTTATTGTTAGTTTTATAAAATATAGTTAAATATATTAATGTAGGTAGTAGAAAAAGTAAAATTTACCAAATTTATTGTTAATTTGTTGTAATATTCTTATAATTTTTAGTAGAAAAAGTAAAATTTACCAAATTTATTGTTAATTTATTAAAACATTGTAATATTCTTATAATTTTTTGTAAAAAAATAAAACGTAAAAAAAGTAATGCTAATTAATTCTACATTAAAATTTAAAAAAAAATTAATTTTCTTCATAAAAATTACTTTATCACACTTTTAAAAAATTTCGTAGAAATTTTTGGAAAATAGCTTTCTCGTGAATAACAGGGGCGTCTTATCGATAATTATTGATAAGGCGCCTCTTCTATCGGTATATTACTTCTATTTTATTAAAAAATATACCTACAGTAATAATACAGGGTGAGTCTTTCAACTTGAAACTTAGAAATATCTTAGTTATTTTGCATTTTACGAAAAAATGTTTAAAATAAAAATTAAATGATTTGAGGGGGGAAATCAATCAGTACTAAAATTGGTCCTCATAGGGGAAAATTTCCATTGGAACACCCCATTTTTTATTGCAGATTCGGATAATTTGACTAAAAATAGGTAGTTTTTGTCTAAAACATTTTTTCATATTTGTAATAGATGACGCTGTAATGAAAAAAAAATCAATTTTGTTCGATTTTTCTTCTGCAGTATACATGTATACGATTCTCCAATAATTTTTAAATAAAATACTTGGTTTTATTTTTTAAATTTATTTATTTATTTCGTTTTAATATTCTGCTAACACTGCTTTGTGATATTCCCAAATCTCTAGATAATTCTCGTGTGCTGCAGGGGGATTAGCGGCCGTTGCTGCTAATACATTAATTTCATTATTTCCACCTGTGACTGTTGCTCGACGAACTCTTTTTTTGCGGTTGAAAACTCCCGTTTGTAGTAAACTGCTTGACTGTACGGTGAAATGAAGTACGTGATCAAATTTTTTCCGGAAAACGCTGAGCGTAGATATTAACAGCATTATCAAGATTCCTGACTGCTTCTCCATAAATCAAATTCATTTCTATTTTTTCTTCCACTGTTAAAAAATCTATTAATAACTGCTTAACGAAATGAGGTATTTTTGTTTGCAAATTAATCTTCGAACTAAATTGATTAAATAATGCTCTTTATACCTCAATAATAATTATTATTTATAACTAAATCCATTTTTTATCCCTCAATTAGGATTAAATTAATTAATTGACAAAATAATTTGTTTACCTTAAATGAGGTATTTTTAATAAAAATAGTACAATAATCCTTTAAATTAAAGGATTTAATGCTGGCAGGTAAAAAGTGACCATGGTGCGCAATTGATAATTATCACCGAATGAAATAATGTACAAAACTTAAACCAAAGGAAACTTAAAAAATTAGTTAAAAAATCGTGGGTAAATTTATTTTAATTTAATAAGATAATTATTACCAAAAAAGTGATATTTTTATAGAATAGTAAATTCTGTAACAAGTTTGGAATACAGCATATTCCGCTCGAGTAAAAATTTGACACACGAGCCGAAGGCGAGTGTGACGGTTTTACGAGAGTGGAATATGCTATTCCAAACGTGTTTCAGACATTATTTTCTCTACGACTACGTAAGAATAGTAACGCTTATATAATTTTAAACAGAGAAAAGAAACCAAGCAGTTTTTGATATTTAAGTATTTTGTATTGTCAAACCATTTTGTGCCGTCACAATTTTATAATGTAAATTATAATAAATTTAAACAAATGGTATGCCTAAATCTTTATTATAATTAAAAATAGTTATTTACACTAACTAATAAAAAAAATAACCATAACAATAACAAATACAAAACTAATTTTACAAGTAATCTATGTCAACATTTATTCTTTTTCTACATTTTAAAGGTCTTTTTTAAAACTTTTTGAATCTGCCAAAACTTCAAAGCCGGTATAGTAGGTACCTGGTTTATTATTTTAATATCAAATTTATTATAATTTTGATTTGAAAAACAATAAATATATTTAGTTATATATAACTAATTTTTTATGCCTAAACCTTAATTATACAACTGCTATTATTTTTAAATTAATAAATAATACAGTAATATTTAAATATTTTTAAATTTTTTACGTTTAGTAAACAGCCAGGAGATGTCGTTACTTGTGACCATTCTTAAACAAGAGTAGGAATATTCTCGCACAGTATTGCAGAAAAACATCCTTTCTATGATCAAAAATTACACTAGAATGTTACTATTCTTAAGTAGAAAAATTATTCCAGAATCGTATAAGAAGAAAAATCTGATAATGCGCATTACATGTGCGTAATACTATGCTTTTTCTCATCAATTAAATTCATGTTGGCCATTTTTTAGAAAGTCTAATTTACAATTTTTGTTAGAAATTACAGTTTGTTCTGGTTTATGTTATGACAAAGGATTTGGCAAATGTCACCACTAACAAAATAACGATATTTGCAAAATAGGCTTAAGTTAATTACAGTTATACCTATAATAATTTCACAAGCGTTGACATTTGTTTGCTCATCAAAAACTTCTAAAAAACTAATCCAGGTCATACCTGCATTTCATCTACAAATGTACACAAACACGAAATATTTTATCAACAATAATTTACTGAAATAGGCTAATCTATCGCTTTAATCCTAGTAAATTGCCTTTAAATATGGAAATAAATTTAAATAGTTGTCGAAATGCCGCCGATTTATTTTGATTGCATTTCAATCGATTCGGTCGAGAGAACCGATTAATTTATTTATTACCTAAAATGGCTAATTGTTCTCGCAGCTCTCTAACAATTATTGTTTTGCAAAACTATTTCAACACCCTGACACAAATATTAGTCATTAAAGATAAATAAGTTTTGACAGAATCAAATTGCGTTTTATTTATAAATATAAATGCTGGTAGTTGGGCGATAAGTTCCGAACAATGATTTTTATTGTGGCAATCCTATTTACTCTATGAAGTAAAAATAACCCTGACATTCAATTTAACGTAAAGGTCTTTGCGAACGATGAGGTTTTTAGTATCAAGATTTTGTCAAGGCCGTTTCAAAATACATCATTAGTCTTTCTTTTAGGGTCCATAATGTTTTGAGCAAATTATATCCAAATACAGATATTTTCTTTGATAAAAGTACTGCATTTATCTAATTCATTAATTCAATGTAAATTTTATTTTGTAAAATTTTAACATAATTTTTTATAGAAAACCAGGATTTGTAATTATTTTAACAAAGGGAAATATTTTACCGAAAATTTTGTTAAAGTTACAGATTAAAGTTAAGTTTTAACAAATTATTTTGTTAAAAAAGTACACTGGTTTTTAAACTAAAATAAGGGGAGACAGTGAAGTGGGTTAAAGTTACGAAATTCATTAGTTAGTGTTGTAGTAGTACTGATAAATATATTGAACGAAATTTCTTTATAATTAATTACACTAGTTTACAAAATCGAAAAAAACTTCTGCCCACCGTATCCCATTATAATTTTTCCATGTATTTTGACTCACTAAACACGAAAATCACACTTAATTTTTATTTTATGGCAGCGTTTTTAAAATATGAATTTTCAATTGAATTGTTTTTTTTTCAATTTTCTGAGGTGTTTTGACGTTTTTGAGTATAGATTGAAATTTAATTGATCGATTTGGTGAAACAAGCCCTTAAATTAAAGGTATTTGAGCCGTCTAAAACTTTCTTTTACATACTTTTGATATCGGATAAGTATTTTGGCGCTAGCTTAAAAAATTCCTTTTTATGACAAATCAAGCTGACATTTTTACAAAAAAAAAACAAGCTAAGGTTGATAAAAATACATAGAAAAATGGCGAAGTTATAAATTTTTTAGTGGAAGACCAAAATTTTATTTTTAATATGAATTCTTTATAAAGAATTCATATTACAAAATAAAATGAAAACCTAAGTAAGTTTTTTACGTACTTTTTTCACCGAAAACATTATTCAAAATTTAAATTTGACATGACTCCGCAAACGTGAATTCTTTTGTTTCTCGTGTTGGCATAGTGACATTTTACTGCTATTTTGTGAAATTTCAACAAGGTATTTTTATCATGGTCTTATTTAGTTAATAAAAAGTGTAAAATGAGTAAATGAAGTAGAGAGTTCGAGTGGGTAAATAACCCGAACAATCTGGGTGACGTAAGTGATGAGCACGGAGAACGTTTTCACCAGCAAATGAAGGCTATGGAGCGGCGGTATCACGGCTTCTGGGATGCAGTCATGATGGGTGATTACATTTGGTCCCTCATACGAGAAACTGAATACGAAAGCAACAAAAAACAAAGGAGACAGATTTTTTTTAAACCTATGCTTATTTAAACAAAATAAAACCTTCAATATCTTCAATGTTCAATATTTATTGTTTAATATTTAATATATAATTTATTTTAAATATTTAATGTTTAAAATAAAAATCAATGTTCAATATTAAATTTTATATACTTAATTCAATAAAATTAAGAAAAAACGTGAAAATTCTCGAAAAACTGAATTTTGCTCTTCCACTGAAAAATTCATAACTTCGCCATATATTCATGGATTTATATCAACAGCAGCTTATTTTTTTCCTTTAAGTATAATCTATACGTAAAATATATCAAACTGGACTTATCTTTTCGATTTCTATTTTTCCCAGAAAGATGTGTAAATTTTTGACCTCGATTTTTGTAAAAAAAAAGGACTTTTTCAACTTCATATATTCATATTGTTTGGTCAAATCGATGAATTAGAACTTGAAGTATACTCTAAAACGTCAAAACACCTCAGAAAATAAAAAAAAACAATTGAAAATTTATATCTTGAAAACGCTTCCATGAAAAAATTTTAAGTGTGATTTTCGCGTTTAGTGAGCCAAACTACACGAGAAAATCATAGTGGGACATGGTGGGCAAAATGGCTGTAAACTAGTGTTATTTTTATATTCATTTATGTAGGTGAGTGTTAATTTTAATGTTTATAAAATTGTTTAAAAAAGCACCATTTTTTATCAAAATTTTGTTCATTAAATCTACCAAATTACAAACTACTTATTTAAATATTTAACAGAATAGAGTTGGTTGTAAACTTAACATAAAGTTATGTTAAAATTAACAAATATTTTTTTACTGTGTAAAGATTTTAAGTCGTCCTTTTTGTGCGTTTCTATTTTACTGTACATCCTATACCTTGAATTTACTTTAAAAAAGACACTGTAGTGCATTAAAAGAGCTTTATAAAGGACAATAGCAATCCTCCCGTAAAGCTTCTGGTTAAATAAGTAGGCTTGGGAAAGGATTTACTTGTCTAAATGAAAGTTTTTTTCCGATCCTCTTATCAAAGCTTACTAAAAGCTTCGCTCTAAAATTTGTTAGACTGTGGTTCAATAAAATATATTTTTATTCGACAATATTAAACATTTCCTGTTATGTCTGTACGCAGCGTAAAGGTACGTGTATTTTATAACCAACAAGAATATCTGCTGATTTTGCTGTAACGCACGTTATGCATTTTAATTTTTCAGGACAAACATGCATATACATAGTCAAAACAGTATTATTATTATTTATGTTGACTATAATGGCCACCTCATCATTATTACAAATGTGTACAAGAATAATGCGTTTATGTCACTATACCTACATGTTTAATATTATATTTTACAATCTGTTTCATGCTCTACACAGTAAAAAAATTTTAAACAAATATTGTGTCAGAGTTTCGAAAAGCATTTCCCGACTAAAAAAAAGACCAAAAACCTAATTATCTGGGTTTTATTTTGTTTATTTTTTTACCATTTTAACTATGTTACTTTCTTTAAAAATAAATTGTTCGAAACAATCTAAAAATCAAATTCATTATACAGTGTGTCCACGGATAGAGTTCGGAAGAAGAAAAACTTTTTTATTTGTGGGTTTAGAAAAAAAAGTCACTCTTTATAAAAACGTCTGCTTGTGTTGAAACTACAATTTCGAATACCAAATTTACGATTACTATACAGGGTTAGCCATAAACAACATTTTTATTTTTTTGGATTTCGTTTAAGAAGAAAAACTTTTTTATTTGTGGGTTTAGAAAAAAAGTCACTCTTTATAAAAACGTCTGCTTGTGTTGAAACTACAATTTCGAATATCAAATTTACGATTACTATACAGGGTTAGCCAGAAACAACATTTTATTTTTTTGGATTTCGTTTAAAATAAATTTACATAAGAACAGACAACTATTTTTGCTTTCCTACTTAGAATATAATTTTATATCTGGCCGAATAACGATTTTGTTGTAAGAAAACTACTTATTTCTTATTTGTATTTTTATTATTACATGTTAAGTATTTCTTAATCATAAATTATAAAATATTAAAATAAATAACATTCTATTTGAACGTGGTACCACCGAGTTCAGCGCATAGTTCAACTCGATATCTGAATTCCCGATAACAATTCCTAATTTGCTGTATTGGGATATTTGCAATGACTTCTCTTATTTTTTCTTTCAAGAGATCTACGTTATTATTAAAATTGGTTTTATACACCTGTTGCTTCAGATATCCCCACAAATAAAAGTCCATAATTGTGAGATCGGGACTCCTAGGTGGCCACTCATTTGGACCATACCTTCCAAACCATTTGTTCCCAAACTGATTATTTAGCCAATCACGAACAATTATCGTGGAATGATCGGGACAGCCGTCTTGTTGGAAATGTAATTTTATTCGATCAGCTAAAGGTATATCTTGCAAATGATCATAAAAAAAAATTGTTCAGAAGATGCAAATAAGTGTGTTGATTTAAATTGTTTTCAATAAAATATGGTCCAATGATTCCATTGTAAGAAATAGCACACCACGCATTAACTTTGTGTGAATACTGTCTTCTAGAGCGGATACGAACATTAGGATTGTCGCGGCTCCAAAAGCGACAGTTTTGCGAACTAACTACCCCGTTTGTGGTAAAAGTTGTCTCGTCCGAGAAAATAATATTATTAACAAAACTTCTTTGTCTAAGGATATGTTCCCCTATCAACAAACAAAAATCCAAACGCTTTATGTCGTCATTTTCTTCCAGAAAATGATTAAATTTAGGTTTGTACGGATGAATTTTATTGAATTTTAATATTTTTCCTACTAGAGATTTATTCACATTACCAATTTGAGAAGATCTTTTTCTTAATTGTTTATTAGACTTTTTTGCACAATTGGTGTAATAAATCACGGTTTTGAAAATATTTTCATAAAGTGGTTAATTTCAAAGCTACTATTAAAATAATAAAATTTCAATTAGCCTGTTCTAAATAAATGAAATGTTTTAGTTTCTTTGCATCTTTCAAATTGTTGAAAGTTGTATCATAATTTTGAGAAAATGCTAACGTTAGAACAAAGAATTTATATTTATATTGTGCGAAGTTATGGTTTTGCAGTTCTTCGAGAATTCCATGAGATATGGCCTGATGTTCCTCTCACGGACAATGGTTTTAAAAAAATTGTAATAAAATTCATGAGAACTGGTAGTGTTTTAAATAAAAAAAGGGAGAAAAAAAGTATGATGAAGATGATGCTGTAACTGTAATGATTCAGTTAGAAATTTTCCCAAACTGTCTTTAAGAAAAAGATCTTCTGAAATTGGTAATGTGAGTAAATCTCTAGTAGGAAAAATATTAAAATTCAATAAAATTCGTCCGTACAAACCTAAATTTAATCATTTACTGGAAGAAAATGACGACATGAAGCCTTTGGATTTTTGTTTGTTGATAGGGGAACATATCCTTAGACAAAGAAGTTTTGTTAATAATATTATTTTCTTGGACGAGGCAACTTTTACCACAAACGGGGTAGTTAGTTCGCAAAACTGTTGCTTTTGGAGCCGCGACAATCCTAATTTTTGTATCCGCTCTAGAAGACAGTATTCACACAAAGTTAACGTGTGGTGTGCTATTTCTTACAATGGAATCATTGGACCATATTTTATTGAAAACAATTTAAATCAACACACTTATTTGCATCTTCTGAACAATTTTTTTTATGATCATTTGCAAGATATACCTTTAGCTGATCGAATAAAATTACATTTCCAACAAGACGGCTGTCCCGCTCATTCCACGATAATTGTTCGTGATTGGCTAAATAATCAGTTTGGGAACAAATGGTTTGGAAGATATGGTCCAAATGAGTGGCCACCTAGGAGTCCCGATCTCACAATTATGGACTTTCATTTGTGGGGATATCTGAAGCAACAGGTGTATAAAACCAATTTTAATAATAACGTAGATCTCTTGAAAGAAAAAATAAGAGAAGTCATTGCAAATATCCCAATACAGCAAATTAGGAATTGTTATCGGGAATTCAGATATCGAGTTGAACTATGCGCTGAACTCGGTGGTACCACGTTCGAATAGAATGTTATTTATTTTAATATTTTATAATTTATGATTAAGAAATACTTAACATGTAATAATAAAAATACAAATAAGAAATAAGTAGTTTTCTTACAACAAAATCGTTATTCGGCCAGATATAAAATTATATTCTAAGTAGGAAAGCAAAAATAGTTGTCTGTTCTTATGTAAATTTATTTTAAACGAAATCCAAAAAAATAAAATGTTGTTTCTGGCTAACCCTGTATAGTAATCGTAAATTTGATATTCGAAATTGTAGTTTCAACACAAGCAGACGTTTTTATAAAGAGTGACTTTTTTTCTAAACCCACAAATAAAAAAGTTTTTCTTCTTAAACGAAATCCAAAAAAATAAAAATGTTGTTTATGGCTAACCCTGTATAGTAATCGTAAATTTGGTATTTGAAATTGTAGTTTTAACACAAGCAGACGTTTTTATAAAGAGTGACTTTTTTTCTAAACCCACAAATAAAAAAGTTTTTCTTCTTCCGAACTCTATCCGTGGACACACTGTATACATAATTGTAATTTTGTACTTTACTAATGTTGGTGCTTCCTAAATATCTTTTAGGTAATCTTAAATTATTTGTTTTACAAACAAATAATTTAAGATTGCCTAAAATATATTTATGTAGCACCAACATTATTAAAGTACAAAATTACGTTTCAAAGCACACTAATTATGCATTAAATGCTTTTTTTGTCATTTTCAATAAAATAACGAAGTAAAAAAGACCTTACGATGGATAAACATGAATTCTTTTTTTTTGTTTAAAATTACCATATTTTCTCTTCATTTCCTCAAAAAATTAGAATTGTTCATTAATTATTAATGATTTTATAAAATTATTGCGTTTTAAAAAAACTTTAATAATTAATTAATTAATCGAGCGAAGTAAAAAAGACCTTAGGATACAAATACATGATTTCTTTTTTTTGTTTTAAAGTAATTTATATCCTCTACATTTTCTCGAAAAATTAAAGTTTAAAAAAATTAATACTAAAGGCAAAAATTCTCTATCTGGAAAACTTTGTTGTTACAGGCAATAGAAGGAAATAAGTTAGGTCATTCAAATTTGGCATAATTTTTTTTATATTTTTAAAAACAAATGAGGGGGCGGCCCGATTAAAATTTCGACATCGGTCAAATAAGAACCACCCTAGTATCCCGTAATTTTAGGGGCATCTTTTTTTGGATACTTCGCACACTCGTTAAATAGGTATAAGGAATCCGAATAACAATTATAACAGATTTCTGGTAATATATTATAAACACTCTGTAAATGTATTTTCTTCCACGTGATAAAGTGCTTCCAAGATTAACCACACTCAATAGCCGATAGGATCCAAATTAGGCAAGTTTGGAGGCCAAACAGATTTGCCCGAAAACACAGACCCTGAGCGTTGTTTGGGATGTATTAACTTTATGGCTTAACCAAGATTTTAAAATCGCTGAATGTAAATTATTCACAAACTTTGCAATCAAAATTGTTCGCATTTACCTTTATAAGTGGATTATGTAGATCGTAACGTTTAATTATTCTACAGGAAAAATTCCATCCGCGCTATCAGACGGGGCTCCTATATTATGCATGCATTGAATAACTGTAATCGACGAGAGATCTTGAGATGATGAACCAAAAAGAATTGCATAAAGGTGGTCAAAAGTAACAAAAAAGTTGAACGTTGCGAACAAATTTAGTTATGAAGTAATGACTATTTAAACTTCCTCATCTTTCTGGTGGATTTTGCAGTTTAAAAACTGCATTTTTATGCGATTCCAAGATTCTTTCTTATTCGTTCTGTCGATGATTTTAAACTCTCGAATATAAAAAGTTCAAGTCTGAATTACTAGTGCAATATTGAACTCTTAATTTTCCACTGAATCCATTTATTAAGTTTATATTCCAGGGAGAAGCAATAACCGTATTTTGCAACTTTCATATTTGAAAGAGGATTTATAGATTCTATATCAAAGATGGAATTGATTAAATCAAAATTGAATCTTTTATCCTCCACTTTGCAGTTTTGCTTCTTGCTATGATCTAAAGTCAGAGTACCTTTTTCCTTAACACTCCGTACATTTAAATGTAATCTAGACTCTTTTTATTTTAAAAATATCCATCCTTAATTGTTATTTATGCAACTAGTGCGATAAGTAAGTGTTTTCCGCACGCAACTTGAAAATCAAGCTAATGAAGTTATTTTTATCGGGATTTGAAAACAAATCAAGGTAACTTTATTTAACAACTTGCCGGTCGATAATCTAATGAAGAAAAAACTTTGTTAAAGTTTGGTTACCTATTACTTAAAAAAGGACAACTTATGTTGATAAACTTTCCACTTAGTAACAGTAGAGCTTATAAGCTCTACTGTTACTAAGTGGAAAGTTTATCAACATAAGTTGTCATATGTCGTCATCGATGACGTTTGCTTTTAAATTTACTATAGCAATGTCTTTTATAAAACTATAGTTTTATAAAAGACATTGCTATAGTAAATTTAAAAGCAAACGTCATCGATGACGACATAATTTTGCGCACTGGTACCAACACTAAATGTACAAAACGAAGTCTGTAATTGAATATTTTAATGCATTTTAATCAACTTTAGTTGGCAGCAATTGCAATGTTGTCATGTTTAGATTAAAATTGTGCTTAATAAAATGACGCATAGTAAAAGAAATTGACGTTTTAGAATTTTGAAGCTGTCAGTTGTGTTTTTGAATATTTCGTTTAATTCGTGTATAATTTCGTTTATTTTGTTTGTTGTTTGTGTTATTTTATATCGTTTAAGTTTTCATTGCGGTTTTTGTGATTGTTATATCGTTTTTTATTTTTTCCTATATTTAAAATGCCGAAGCATTTAAATAGTCGGAGTCAAGAGTTGGTGTCATCTTTAATACGCTATTTTGAGGCAGAACGGGATAATAATGGACCTTTGTTACCTTTAACAGCTGTTAGAGAGGTAACTTGGATTAATATTAATTATATATTAGAATATTTAACAAAATATATGTTGGATACATAAAATAATAATGTATATACCAGGGACTGACTTTAGATGGCAACATTTCTGGGTTTTATAGCTGAAAATGTCTTTAAAAATGGCTAAAAACATACTTTTGGGCCAAAAGTTTTGGCATCATATAGTTTATAAAACTGACTTTTTAAATTTTGGTATTCTAAGGTCCCAAATCTAGGAACCCTATGGTATTATTCATGTAAACGCCATCTATTTCCCTGTAGTTGCACTACCACTTTCACTTGATGCAATGATTTTAGTAACACATTAACAACCGTGCCTGATCAGCTGATTGATGACGTGTCCTTTTAAATTTAAGGTTAACGACTTTACAAACAGACCACAAAAGTCAAGTTTATGACTATTAGGCTGGTTCAAAAAAATCAACTATTTTTTTTTTCCTGAAATTTCGAACTGAAATATGTTCACGGTACCAAAAAAAGACACCTGTAAAAACCGGAGCTCTTAATTTTAATATTTAGAGGACGCGCATCGAGAATTTCCATTTCCCATTTAAATAACATGGGAAATTTTGTTTTGTTTCTTTATAACTTTCTAGCTCACAAATTAATTAATAGATTTTTAAGCGCGATATATATTCTTGTGGGAAATTGAACGCTCTACAAAAAATGTCTCCTATAATTTTTCGATAAACCAACGAGTTCAAAAGTTATTCAAAGTCGAAGTTAAATTTATGTCATAATTGCATTTTTTACTTCAATTTTAGGAAAATTCCTAGTTAGTTATTATCAAATATAAAAAAAATCATTCAAAAAATCAAAATTATTATCATTATTATTATTATCAAATATAAAAAAAATCATTCAAAAAATCAAAATTACTATGTTCAATAAGCACTGAAACACCTAGTATTTTAAGAATTGATTAAATTTTTTTTTGATCGATTAAAATCCTTTTTATTGAATTCTTTCCAGAAATAGTAGGTGTTTCAGTGGAATTAATTTAAAAGGCTTATTGAACATGGTAATTTTGATTTTTTGAATGATTTTTTTTTATATTTGATAATAACTAACTAATAAAGTAGCCTAAAATTGAAGTAAAAAATGCAATTATGATATACATTTAACTTCGACTTTGAATATCTTTTGACCTCGTTGGTTTATCGAAAAATGATAAGAGACATTTTTTGTAGAGCGTTCAATTTCCCACAAGAATATATATCGCGCTTAAAAATCTGCTAATTAGTTTGTGAGCTAGAAAATTATAAAGAAACAAAACAAAATTTCCCATGTTATTTAAATGGGAAATAGAAATTTTCGATGCGCGACCTCTAAATATAAAAATTAAGAGCTCCGGTTTTCACAGGTGTCTTTTTTGGGTACCATGAAAAAATTTCAGCGCAAAATTTTAGAAGAAAAAGTACACCCGAGGTCTAAAAGGGATTTTTCGAAAACTGGACTTCAAAATTGCTTTTAGTTCAAGCAGCAACATACTTCAGACCCTTTTAGCCAACCCCCAATGGAAAAGTCTACGAAATAATCTGTCAAAAAATACGTTGGACAATCTAAACGATCCATTCATGGTAGGTTCAAAGAGCACTTGGCCCATGCTAGATTTGGTAGGACAGAGAAATCGAGTGTTGCCCAACATATACTTGATGATTTAACTTTTTAAGGAAGTTAGGGAACCAAGTTTGCTGGATAGTTATGAAAGTTTATACATCTATAAAAATAGAAATAACGGACCGGTACCCAACTCTGGTTTGTATAAATTAGTTTGTTAGTTTCTCTTTACGTGTTTACTGAAGAGATTACGGTCCAGGATTTAGTAAACTGTGTTTGTTTACGGTTCAGTCAACCTTAGCTTATAATAAGTATAAATCGCTGGTTTGGTGCAAGACTATCCTTAGTCCATTTTCAAAGACTTGAAGAAAAACACTATTAAACATTTCTATTTATTGTAACTAAATTGTTTTCTCCATAATTTGTTTTTATTTATTAATCTTTGGATGCAATACCTTCCAATTTTTTAAAGAATGACGCAAAAAACAATTTAGTTACAATAAATAGAAATGTTTAATATTGTTTTTCTCCAATTCTTTGAACATGGACATAGGATAGTCTTGCACCAAACCAGCGAAATATGGTTGATTTAGCATTTAGATTTAGTTACACTTTGCTTCTGAAGATGCCAACATCGTTGGTTGTTTTGGTGTCGGGGAATATTTCTAATATTTGTTTGGTTACCTGTATTTCTTTATTTTCGATTTCCAAACTCCTGTCCAGCTCCTCCTCATCGGTCTGCAAACCTCGCGTGATCGTCACCCTCCCGCTGGTGGGAGAAACCTCGTTGAGCATCGGCGGAGGCGAAGCGTCGTAGCTCTCCGCCTCCTGGTTGATGAACTGAATCCTTCCGGCCTCCACGCATATGTTGGGCACCAGGGGGTAGCAGTTCTGGCCGGCGGGAGGCGTCGTCTCCCGTTCGAGGCTCTGCTTCTCGTAGCAAACCAGCACCTGCGAGTCGAGCACCGGGTGCACCTGGTGATGGGTGCGCAGCTGCGGTTTCTCGCCGGCGAAGCTGTCCAGGGAGTTCGTGTCGTTCGTTGGGATGGTCGATCCGCTGATCGATCTGGAACTGAGAGAAACCCACGTGTTATTAAAATTTGGATGGAGGAGTCGAGGAAGTGGAGAAAATGTAGAAAATTTAGGAAAACTCATAACGGCATCTAAAAGAGCCTGGTGTAATTGGTAAACCTTAAGATTTTAATAAAAATCGGTGATAAATTATAAGAGTTATGGATCTATGTTTATGTTCTGTACATCTACAAGTTATTACCCAAGTAACAATTGTAAAATAGTTTTGATTTATTTAGTGTTTAGAAGTACCTTAATATGTTCAATAAAACGATATTGCTTTTAAAGTTATGTACCTTAATATAAACTAAAAGTTATTTAACTTATTCACTTATTCTTATACAAATTACTTAATGTAATCTTTAAATTTAATTTAAATAAAAAAACTATTTGCTCTTAATGCCCTATTGATGCTATACTGGTTTTATAATACTCTCGACTTTAACTTTTTTTAAACTAATTTGCTTTTTATAAGGATTCCAATGTAGTTTTATGGAGAAAACTATTTTATCTTAGACATATTATATGTAATAAAATTCCACTTTAAATCCGAAAAAATAATATAGTAATAAAGTAAAATAAAAATATAAAAATAATTTGTTTAAAAGAAATGCTTTCGATTTTTGACCACTTCATTAAAACTAATTCTCCCTTTCCACATTCGAATAAAGCCATATTTTCAATTAGCTTATCTAGTGTACTAGTGCAGTTCGTGTATCTACTTTATACGTAAAAGAAAATTAGAACAAATATTTAAAATGGAAAATATTACCGACAAGTATTTTAAATTAAAACGAAGTGGTAATTTGAAAAAAAACGGCACAATTTGTAAGCTTAGGATTTCATGCGCGCGGCAGACCACTTTAAATTTTATTATATTTTGTCAGAAAAGTGTTTATTCTAGTGTCGTTTGGGTGCAATTTTACATTGAAATAACTTGGTAAGTGTGATTTTTTAATATATTTTTTCTTTTACAATACAGAATGCCTTTAATATGTTTATTATTATTGTTTTGTAATAATTGAAGACGAAGCGTAGTTTATATATATATATCATGATTTTTTTGAAAAAAATAAAAAAATCACATTTTTTTTATTAAAATCAGATTTTTTTGATTTTGATTAAATTTTGGTTACAGTAATTAAAAAAAAGTAAAAATATGATTTAAATATATTTGTGTTCAAATAAATTTGTATTTATCTAATAAAGTTTGTTTAAATAAATTGTATATTTTATTTAACATTTCCAGTTGGTTACATTTACATGTAAATTTAAAAAATTCGATAATTAAACCAAATATAAAAGTATGCATACTTTTATATTTTGTTTAATTATTAATTTATTAATCCAAGTATTTTTAAGGATTAAAAACTTTGCCATGTTTATTATTTAACTAATTGTGCATTAAATTAATAATTTTAATAATTTTATTAAATATTACGATAATATTATTTTAATAATCCGTGTATTTCATTTTAATATTTTTAGTGGTTGGACCAAAAAAATTTTAATTTAATAATTTTAAGTTGTTAAAACATTTATATTTTAACATTCATGAATGGTTCTTTTAACTCCAAGTAAACAACATTGTGTGTGCATTTATTGGTTAATTTAAGCATTTTTTTTTTTCATTGTGTCATTAACTATTTTACACAAAAGTTGTCCCACTTTAGTTAAGAAAATAAAACTCTTTTATGATTGATTCCTGCTGCAAGTATATTTTAAATACAAATTTAAATACATATATACATAAATTTAAAGCTGCCTTACAGTACTTTTTAAGAATATAACATTAAAACTAAATGGTTTTAATATAGTTTTAAAATTTAGTCTTGAAGACCCTTAGGATGGGCACTTTTTGGCTAGAAGCTGTTTTATAATGGTCGTAAGGCTGCCTTGAAGATCATTTGGTTTTATTGTATAGTTTGAAAGCGACCTTGGAGATCACAATAAGAGCATTAGTGTTACTTGGGTAGCAGCACCGAATAAAATAAAACAGACAGTGATGGATTTAGCAGACATGCTTTTATAAAAGTATTTGGAACATTTTTTTAAATAAATTAGGATAAAACAAAAAACCGTATTGGAATTGCTTTATATGCTTTATTTCCTGACAATAATCACTTAGTTTATAACTAATACAGATAATTTCCCTTTAAAATTTTTATCGACCGTTTATGGACCAATTAGCAAAACTCTTAAGCCGGCACTGAAACCGGCAGTTGCAACCTATTTGTGCTTGTGTTGTTTTTTCGCGATCGTCGTCTTTTTGTCTCCTTGGAGATTCGAAACATATGGTAGTTGGCTAGAGAGAGAGTGGAGAGATGCCACCGTATTGTTTTTATAATTAATGCGTATGTGTCGGGCCCAAAGAGGCGAATGATGCACCAAGTGTTCTATTAATACCGGCGTCAAAAGACATACAGAGCGAGGAGCATACTTTCTAATTGGTATGTAAATTTAGATGTTTACGCGCCCGTTTATTGTTGCAATAAAAACGATATAAACGTATTAAGCTTATGCGAGACATTTGGAATATTAGATTGTGAAATTTAATTAGCTTTTAGCTCTGTTTCCAGAAATAATGTCAAATAGTTTTTGATTTGTTATTGTTTTTAGTTCCTTTACGACTTTACAAGTGTTTATAAACAATTTTTCATTATTTTTATCACTTCCTTATGATGATTTTTAATTTACATCACATTTAAGTTAACTACAGTATTTTTTCTATAAAGTTGTACTTTTTGTGTACCGGAAAAAAAGCTTTTCTATATTAAAGATTAATCATCTTAGTACAACACGGTGTGCCTGAACGAAGTTTAAGTCACATAAAAATGCCGCCAAAAACTGATTGCAGTTTCTTGTTCGGGACCCTTTGGTGTCTTAAAAATGATATTTACCAAAATCCTAGCTGCTTCTCTCTTCGAATTTTTTTGAAAATTCATGATTTTTTTATTAAACTTTTGTTTATCTTAAAGTCTACCTTTGACAAAGTACACATTTGTACACCGATTTTTATAATATTGGAGTATATTGTTAAGGATATTTGGAGAATACTTTTTTATACTGTGCACATCATTTAATATATACAGGGTTAGCCAAAAATCGCTTCTTTTAATAAAGCAAAAGTGTAACTTCATGATTTTGGCATAACACGCAAAAAAGATATATCCCACCCATGTTTTTTTAGATATTTTTATGTTATCAGGCTACAAAATGGG
The DNA here is from genome assembly GCA_921294245.1 of Brassicogethes aeneus. Taxonomy (NCBI): domain Eukaryota; kingdom Metazoa; phylum Arthropoda; class Insecta; order Coleoptera; family Nitidulidae; genus Brassicogethes; species Brassicogethes aeneus. The sequence continues at coordinate 52,909,961 of OV121135.1, forward strand.
ATTCTTATTAAGACTTTATAAGAAAAATTGATTTTGAATAAAATTAAATAAATTAACAATTTTTGGAGATAAATCTTTTTTGTGCATTATGATTTTTACTGTATAAAGTGATTTTTGGCTAACCCTGTATAAATCTAATGATGTGCTCAGTATGAAAACAGTATTTTCCAAGTCTCGTTAACAATATACTCCAATATTATAAAAATCGGTGTACAAATGTGTACTCTGTCAAAGGTAAGATAAACAAAAATTAAATTTTTTTTTTTTTTTTTTAATTTTGAAAAGAGGTGCAGCTAGGATTTTGGTAAATATCATTTTAAAGTTACCAAAGGATCCCGAACAAGAAACTGCAATCAATAAAAATCGGTGTACAAATGAGTACTCTGGCAAAGGTAGACTGCGATACACAAATAATGAAAAAAAAAATAATTTTTAACAAATTTAAAAAAAAGCAGTTAGAATTTTGGTAAATATCATTTTTAAATCTCCAAAGAGTGCCGATCAAAAACCAGTTTTTTGTTCAAAATTGAAAACTATTAAAAAGCCTAAATTAAACAACATTTTAAATATTCTCTAAGCGTTATTTTATTTAATTTTATTAAAAATCTATTTTTTTATAAAAGGTTAATAAGAATGCCATTTTGTAACCTGATAAACGTAGAAATATCTAAAAAAAATGGGGATAAATCTGTTTTGCGTGTTATGCCAAAATCATGAATTTACGCTTTTGCTTTATTAAAAATAAGCGATTGTTGCCCCCCCTGTATATATCAAATGATGTGAACAGTATTAAAAAGTATTCTTTAAGTCTCCTCAATAATATACTCTAATTTTATAAAAATCGGTGTACAAATGTGAACTCTGTCAAAGGTATAACAATTAATGCTTAACTTAACCTGAAAAAAATGATATTTTTAAGAATAGGCCAGTCGTACCAATATTTACTAATTTTAGAATAAATTTAATTATATTTATATCCAGTATATACTTATACTATATAAAACTATAGTTTTATATCTTTAAGAACAGAAAAGAGGGAATTTTCCAAAATTTGGTCTAATCGATTGTTAATCTTAAATTAGGAATAAGATTATTTCATTTAAAGTCTTTCTTAATATTTAGTTTAATGTTAGTTTTAGCCTTGACAATATTAGGTCAATCATCTTGTTTCAACTATACTTGATTTTAAGCTAAGAAATATTTTTTTTTTAATTTAAGGATAGGTTAATATTTAAAAGAAATGTAATGTATTTCTAGTTTAAGCAAATTATACTTAAATCAAGTGAATTTTTTATGTGTAAAATTTATTTTAATTTTTTTGGTCCTGACCACGGTTTGAAACCTTTGAAAACTTTAATTCGAATAATAACTTTTTTGGTGTCTTATACTCTCGTGCAATATAAAATGACTCTCCGTCTAAATTTCAGTACAAAACGACAAAAAATAAAAACTTGTTGAGTTTATATTACGCTCTAGCTGCATATAAAGCAGTCGAGCCGCAATCCTCGTCGTCTTCGAAGAGGCCGTATTTCATCAAAATTAAACTTAAGAGCAATTCTTAATGCAGTCTTTTATTAAACTCGTAAACTTCAAAATGCATTTGTGCGAGATGATAATTCGCCGAAATATCGCACCCAATTTCCGCCAGCGAGGATGCGCGCGAATCGCAGCAGATGCCGCTAATAGTTTGACATATTTTAAAATCGCATTCGTGAAATTCTCCGTAAATATGCTCGCCTTCAGGTACCGTATTAATAACCGCTGGTATTTCAGGAATACTCTCGTTGCTCGCGTCTCCAGAGTTTCCAAAGTTAAGTGACCGAACCGCTTCACCAAGACTGAGTTATAAAATAAACATATAGGGTGATTCTACAAAAGTTGGGCAACTTTTGACCTCATTTTGTTTATATAATTTTCGGAGAAAATTAAACAGTATTTTGTTATTAGAACATAGATAATATAATAAATATACTGTTCCAAACCGGGCTGACTGACGACACGGTACTGATGAATGGGATACAAATTTGAGATTATAATTCGGAATTAAGTATTTTACTGATATTTTTTATTAGTGGATGCTACTTATCAACAAATCACATATAGCCTTATATAAATTACAATGAAAAATATATACGTAAGAAAATGACTACTCACCACAGTACTGAAATTTTGACTGGAACTATACGTGCATTCAGCTTGAATTGTTTTCAAGATGACTGTCGTGCAAAGGGTAATTTTTTACCAACACTTGAGTTAAAATGAGGACTTGACGTTTAAACTTCAATATTTCGCAGGAATTTTGAATTTTAACATTTCACACAGAACTGACGGGTAAAAGTGAGTACAAAGATTATCAATTTTAAAAAAATTGCTATTATTTGAATCTATGATAAAATATGAAAAATACATTATTTAAAGTTTTATAGTTTATAGTAAAATTGAAAAATTTAAGATAAATTGAATATATTTTAAAATAAAATCATTAAAATATTTGATTCAGGAGTTGTGAGACGCCAAGGTACTGATGTTTTGAATATTTATTATGTTTTTCTACAAACGCGCTTTGGAAAAAATACATTAAAATTGGGTGGACAAGTTAAAAAAACCTGGATCTTTTGTAATATACTAAAATATTTACAAAAAATATTAAAATACCTACTCTATTGAATGATGACATCAAGTTGTCAAAATTTTGTAGAATCACCCATTACTTAACACATTAGTAAAAAAGTCACTTTATTCATTTCTACACAGTTTGTCAAAAAAAGATTCGTTAAATAGTAAGTTTGAAAATTAGCATCGGATCCAATTGAAATTTTATTCAGATACCGACATAAAAGGCAAAATTAATTTATCGTTTATGTATGTACACATTATTTAATCAAAATTAGATCCCGTGGTTTGCTTAATGGAATATCATAAATAATTGTACATACACATATTGCTAACTAATAGCAGAAATGCTAAGCACGCTATTTTACAATCTAAATTACTACAAATAAGTGCAATTGCAATAACTTAGTTAACATTCCAAAGGGTTAATAACTGCAGTATAGTAAACAAACAAACTGAAACGAAGATTTCAGTTTTTCTCTTATTTTATTCATCAAAAAGGCATTTTTTTTCAGTAACCTTACTTATCTTCACCTCTTTTTGTACTGAACTCATTATAATTGATAGTTTTGAACTGCCCTACGAGATAGTCTGCATCTACACAGCATCACGAAGATAAATTTTGAAATTACCATATAATAATAACAATAAATCACAGCTTCACCGTTATAGATTGTGGTTCTCACTTATGGAATAAAATTCGTAATTCGATGAGAATTTTTTTTTTATTTCAAATCTTATAATTATAATTTTTGCCCCCACCATTTTCCCCAAGTATGAATTTGTTTTTGTCATCCTATGCTTTAGTTTTTTGGAGTTGTAGCTTTAGCTATTTAGCTGTTCATGTATTTTTGCTTAGTAATTATTTGATTAACGTGTTACATAGCTTCTGTGTATTTTTGTTAATGCCGTTTTTGGGTTCGTCCCAATTGCATTGTTTACATTTGCATTATAAAAAATTTTTGCAATGTTTAAATTTGTATTCTTGGGAAACATTTCATGCTTTACTTGTTGAAGTATTTTCTTTGATTCCAGTGCTCTTAATAAAATTTCAATAATTTGTTCTTAGTGCTGGAATACTTCATATTAACTCTCTAAAAATGAATTAGTTAAAAATGACGAAATAGCAGCCACTTATAAATCTCGTCAACAGCAATGTTTATACCGGACATTTAGCAGTCAATTCCGAAAATGTCGTCATGAGTTATAAAAGTAGAACAGTTTTTGAGATATATATATTAGGGTGCTTCATTTTAGAGCAACCATTTTTTTTTTCAAGTCCCACCTCAAAATCTTGTAGTAGATCCAAAAACAAAAAAATTGAGCATTTTTTGAGCTCTTAATTATGATTTTAAGCCATTGCTCAACAGTGTTGAAGATTTTCCATTCAAATAACATTATAAATCCATTTTTTACCATTTTTATCTTCCGCTCACCACGAAGGAATTTTATTTACGAATTTTGGCTCAGGGAATCTTATGAAGGACTAAATCGTCTACGAAAAAGCCCATTGAGCCGAGTCTGTAAGTCGAATATCTTCTTTACAAATCGCTCTTTAAATTGAAAATGTTATAAAAATAACAGTTAATCGTAATTATTTGCTAAACTATTGATGATAGAAAAAAAACGTTAATGGCAATTTTGTAGAGAATTTTTTGTCCTCTAACTTTGTTTTAAAAAATTTTTTCGTATCACAAATAGTTAAACAACTGCAGCCTCTGAAAATGTAAAATGTCTTAAAATTTCTATTCTAACCTATGTATATAGGGTACTTCATTTTAGAGCGACATTTTTTTCAAAGTCCCACCTAAAAATCTTGTAACCGGTTATAAAACAAAAATTTTTAGCCATTACAAAGCTCTTAATCATTATTTTAAGCCGTTGCTATTCCATTTTTAAATATTTCCCTTTAAAAACCATTAAAAAACAATGTTTTATTCTTTTCTCCTTCCGCTCGTACAGTGAGAATATTTTTTTTAGAATTCCGGTTCTAAAATCTTTATACAGGATGAAATTATCTTCAAAAATGTTGAATATGTTCTTCACAAATTGCCGTTTTATTCGAAAATCTTCTAAAATAGCAGTAAATCGTATTTGGAGACTAAACTATTGATTGTAGATAAAAAACGTAAATGACAATTTTGTAGGGATTTTGTGCCCTTTTCTGTATCACTTATAGTTTAGCTTGTACAGCCACTCTAATAGCATGGTTATTAAGGTCTTCAAAAACTGAATTTTTAAGAATTTGCCACTGAGTGGCTGTACAAGCTAAACTATAAGTGATACAGAAAAATATTTTCTAACAAATTTGTAGGGCACAAAATTCCCTACATTTACGTTTTTTATCTACAATCAATAGTTTAGTCTCCAAATACGATTTACTGCTATTTTAGAAGATTTTCGAGTATTCTATAGAACGGCAATTTGTGAAGAACATATTCAACTTACAGACATTTTTGAAGATAATTTTATTTTGTATAAATATTTTAGAACCAAAATTCGAAAAAAATATTCTTACTGTACGAGCGGAAGGAGAAAAGAATAAAACATTGTTTTTAATGGTTTTTAAAGGGAAATATTTAAAAATTAAATAGCAAGGGATTAAAATAAAGATTAAGGGCTTTGTAATAGCTCAAAAATTTTGTTTTCTAACCGGTTACAAGATTTTTAGGTGGGACTTTGAAAAAAAGTGTCGCTCTAAAATGAAGCACCCTAATATACATAGGTTAGAATAGAAATTTTAAGACATTTTACATTTTAAGAGGCTGCAGTCGTTTAACTATTTGTGATACGAAAAATTTTTTTAAAACAAAGTTAGAGGACAAAAAATTCTCTACAAAATTGCCATTAACGTTTTTTTTCTATCATCAATAGTTTAGCAAATAATTACGATTAACTGTTATTTTTATAACATTTTCAATTTAAAGAGCGATTTGTAAAGAAGATATTCGACTTACAGACTCGGCTCAATGGGCTTTTTCGTAGACGATTTAGTCCTTCATAAGATTCCCTGAGCCAAAATTCGTAAATAAAATTCCTTCGTGGTGAGCGGAAGAGAAAAATGGTAAAAAATGGATTTATAATGTTATTTGAATGGAAAATCTACAACACTGTTGAGCAATGGCTTAAAATCATAATTAAGAGCTCAAAAAATGCTCAATTTTTTTGTTTTTGGATCTACTACAAGATTTTGAGGTGGGACTTGAAAAAAAAAATGGTTGCTCTAAAATGAAGCACCCTAATATATATCTATAGTCAATTTTCCATATAATAAGAAATTTAAATGACAACTTTCTAAACAGGTGGTTCGGAAGAAGATGTTTCATAGAATGGCCAGCAAGATCACCAGATCTAACACCTCTAGACTTTTACCTATGGAGACATCTAAAAACAGGGTGTTTAAAACACAACCTGCTAATTTGGATGAATTAAGAAACAGAATAACTGCTGAAATTAAGAACATAACGTCGGAGGTTTTAAACAGAGTGCAATTTCACAGTTAATTACTTAAGTGTCAGGAACTGAACATTTTTAATATTTATAAGATTGAAGAACAGCTTATTTTTAAATTTTAAATTAATTTTAAAATAAAAAGTTTAGTTTTTTAATGTCTTTACTATAGTAATCACCCTGTAGGGTGATTCAAAAAAATCGAATATTTTTTTTCACTTCCGACACTAAAAAATTGGTTCTTAGGCATTTTTTTTTAAGTTTCTTATAAAAAAGACCATATTTGATTATTAATCAATCGTTTTATCAAATTTTTATACATATACGAGGTGTGTTCAGAAATTATCGGAAATTTTCGTTTTTTGAAACAAATATTTATTTATTCGTCTACATTAATATTGTCGCCTTCAAAATAGTCCCCATTGGATATTATGCACATATGCCAGCTCTTCTTCCAATACTCGAAACACTTCTAAAACTCGATCTTTGGGATAGCCTTTAGTTCTTTCAGCGATGCGCTTTTAATGTCATCTATGCTTGCAAAACGACCGCCCTTTAAGGTTCTCTTTATTTTTGGGAATAGGAAAAAATCAGACAGAGGTATGTCTGGCGAATATGGAGGCTGGGGCATCATTACAGTATTGTTTTTGGCCAAAAATTTTGTTCAAAATTTAACAATTTTAGAACAAATTTTTCTGCCACGCGTTTCATACCCAAAACATTCGAAAAAATTTCATGGGATGAGCCAATCGATATACCAACATCATCAGCGACTTCTCTGATGGTTTATAACCATTTCTTCCACTTTTTCCATGTTTTTATCGGTTGTTAATGTGCTTGTGCGTTCGGGGCGTTCGTCATCTTCAACGTCTTCACGGCCATCTGGGAAACTCTTATACTACTTGTAAACTCTTGTTTTACTTATAGCAGACTCACTATAGGCCTTTGTTAACATTTCACAGAATTTATATCATTTTTTAAGCAAAATTGGATACAAATTCTTTGATCCATTTCTTTTAACGAACGAAAAAACGCCGAGCTCATAAAACACGTCTAACCTTAGCGGCTGCCACAGAAAAAGTAAACAATGAAAACAGCTAAAGTTTTTATCATACTTCGGGGGCATGTATACCAACATTATAAAGAAAATTTTATGACAACCTGACCCTCCGAAGCCGCGAAATTTAACAATTTCCGTTATACACCTCATATTTGTAGGAAACTGAATGCTCTACAAAAAAAACGATTACTCTAATCATTTAAAAGATATTCAAGATCTAAGTTTAAAGAATTTATGAAAAGAATTTTTTTTAAATAACTTTGTTACTATTGAAAAATATTCGATTTTTTTTAAATACCCCAGTCATTACATTCCATCCTGTATTGAAAACTGTCGTACTCAGAAAAATGTGCACTATCACTTTTCTATAAAAAAGTGGGGTAACTATTTAAGATAAATGTGCATAATGTTGTGCCCTTTTGGTTTGAAAGCCGGTACTGGTCCCGTGTAAACATTTCGAATAGAAATTTTCGTTCGTAAGTGTAGGAAGTACACAACATCGAGTGTTTATATTGTTTTGAATCGGGGATCGGCAACCTATTTGTCGAGCAACATTTATAAATAATGGGAAATTAAGTCCGATTATTTAAAAATAGTCGCTGTGTGATGCAAGTTTGTATTTCTCGGTGCGCGCAAGCAATTTTGTCTTTGCTTTTATGCACATTGTATATTTAGATGCAGTTTCCTCATTTTAGATGTTTAGTGGGTTATAATTTTACGTGTACAGAGACAGATATGCGTTGTAGAAACTATTACAGTTTCGTGTACTCTCAGTGATTCATTTCATCGTAAATTTGATTAGATTAAGTTGGTAGGATTGCGAAAATAAACTAAATTGCACACGATTAGTGCGAATTTTATTGAAGCAAAACAATGTGTTCATAATTAAGTGTGTTCAATCACTATACGGAAAAAAATGTTTTCTAAATGTAAGAATACCTTTATTCCTAAAAAAAATTCACTTGATTTAATTTTAATTTGCTTAAGCTTAGCTTAAAATTAAGTACAAGGTTAAAACTAACATTAAACTATTAATCTTTTTTTAAACAAGCAGATCTTATTCTTGCCTGTTAAATGTTAAGAAAAACTTTAAATGAAATAATTGTATTCTTAATTTAAGATTAACAATCGATTAGACCAAATTTTGGAAATTCCCTCTATTCTGTTCTTAAAGATATAAAACTATCCTGGATATAAATATAATTATATTTATTCTAAGATTAGTAAATATTGCTGATTGACCAAATATTGTCAAGGTTAAAACTAACATTAAACTAAATATTAATCTTTCTTTAAACAAGCATATCTTATTCTTGCCTGTTAAATGTTAAGAAAAACTTTAAATGCAATAATTGTATTTTTAATTTAAGATTAACAATCAATTAGACCAAATTTTGGAAATTCCCTCTATTCTGTTCTTAAAGATATAAAACTATCCTGGATATAAATATAATTATATTTATTCTAAGATTAGTAAATATTGCTACGATTGGCCTTTTCTTAAAAATATCCCCCACTCACGAAAGTGTCCGACATTTTGGAAGATTGTTTCTTGTGTTAGTCAATATTTGGTTTGGAATTATGAAAGAACTGCTAAATTAGTGGAATTTGATAGAATTAACCAAAAAATGTATGTGTAGGTAATAATTATTACATATGTGTGTATACACACATAATAGTTATTTATGTCATTAGGTTAAGAAGTAAGGCTTTTTGTGCTAAGGTCAAGGTTGAGCGAAGCACAAAAAAGCACTTCTTGGCCGAATGGCATACAACATTTTATCTTCAAAGCACTTTTAATTCAACATCAAAGCGGCCTAACCTCACTTTTTTAGAATCTCATTTATTTGTTAGATAAAGATTACATTAAATGTTTACATAATTATTGTATACAATAATTATTATTGCTTTTAGAAGCAGTAATAGTTTGACAATACCTAGCTACATGATTTAAGTAGAAATGGATTTTTGCTATTACATTGAATTCAATTAATTGTTTAATAAATAGGTAGGTATCTAATTTCAATTTGCTTGGATTTTTATTTAAAAAAATAGGTAGTTTGGAATGTTTAAGCTGTGTTTTAACATTTAATTTCACTGAAAACTTAAAGCAAATTAAAACTTAAAGAAAGAAAAAGAATCGTGCGTTTTCTTGGTTGCCTAACCTCACTTTTTGTTTTATTATTAATATTTAATTTTACAATAATTTAATGAAAAATATTAAACATTAACAGTAAAACAAACAAATTAGTGCTTATTATAAATAAATTTACCAGTTTAGTACGTTAATTTCTTAGAAAAGGATTAATTTGTCAAAAGAATACCCCTAGCGAGAAAAAACCGAACTAATTACTTGCCTCATAAAATTTTTTATCGGCCTAGGCCATAACAAGGTATTTCTTTATCGAATGTTGACAACAATAAAGTTTAAATTATAGACCCCGTGGAGATAAATATAATTATGTTGGCCGAAGAATATTTGATATAAAATAGCGTTTTTCAGTGTAACATTTAAAATCTACGACACTGTAAAAACGTAAAAAAAATAAAACATTTTTTATTTCATACAGGATAAACATTATCAAAACACGTGTGAGGATACTGAAATTTAAACCCGGATTTGAACAATGCTTTCATCATTCAAAATGTAATGCTTTGTAATTTTAAATGAAAAATATCGTGTTTCAAAGCTGAAACAATGGGGGTAACATTCACGATAACTTGTCGCAGAAAAAAAATTAAATTACACGAAAACGCTGCCATTATTTCTATGATTGTTTTCGATTTAGTCACAGGCAATTACGAACGTTAATCTTAACGCTTTACGGTGCGATTATTGTTTGGCGGGATTTCTCATCACTTCGATTATAAATTCTGCCTCTCTTTCATGCCTAACGATTTTTAAAACCCGTTTCTTTGTAGGCGCAATGCAATTTTAAGAAGGATATGCATAACCATTCACTGCCAAAATTATGGACTTGTTTTTAGGTTCATAAAGTTAAAATATTACACTAGGTTGTCAATTTTGTTTATTTAATATAATAGTACTGTTATAAAGATCAGATTTGTAGTTGGTAATATGCTGTAGTAGATAATTATATTTTCAATTGTTTTTTTGTGTGTTCAGAAAATATCGGGAATTTTCGTTTTTTGAAAAAAATATTTATTTATTCGTCTACATTTATGTGGTCAACTTTAAAATAGTCCCCATTGGATATTATGCACATGTATACATACAGTGCTTGCAAATCCAAGTCCGACCGCGTTGAAAAGGATGGTTGTTCAATACCCGCGTAAAAAGAATAAGGATAGAATCCAAACAGAATTTGATTGGTCAGAGCGTCAGGCGTGCGTATTGTAAGCGCCTTCTGTTTGGCGTTCTATCCTTGTTATTTTCACGCGTCCTTCTCAAACCGGTCGGACTTGCATTTGCAAGCACTGTATATGTGCCAATACTCGAAACACTTCTAAAACTCGATCTTTGGGATAGCCTTTATTTTTTTCAGCGATGCGCTTTTAATGCCCTTTAAGGTTCTCTTTATTTTTGGGAATAGAAAAAAGTCAGACAAAGGCAAGTCTGGCAAAAATGGAGGCTGGGGCATCATTACAGTATTGTTTTTGGCCAAAATTTTTTTTCAAAAGTTAACAATTTTGGAACAAATTTTGCTGCCACGCGTTTCATACCAAAAACATTCGAAAAAATTTCATGGGATGAGCCAATCGATATACCAACATCATCAGCGACTTCTCTGATGGTTTATAACCATTTCTTCCTTTTTTCCATGTTTTTATCGGTTGTTAATGTGCTTGAACGTTCGTCATTTTCAACGTCTTCACAGCCATCTTGGAAACTCTTATACCATTTGTAAACTCTTGTTTTACTTATAGCAGACTCACTATAGGCCTTTGTTAACATTTCACAGAATTTATTTCATTTTTTAAGCAAAATTGGATACGAATTTTTTGATCCATTTTGAACGAAAATCGCCGAGCTCATAAAAACACGTCTAACTTTAGCAGCTGCCACAGACAAAGTAAACAATGAAAACAGCTAAAGTTTTTATCATACTTCGGGGGCATGTATACCAACATAATAAAGAAATTTAACAATTCCCATTATTTTCTGAACACACCTCGTATACTATAGGAGTTTTAACGATTTTTATGTTACAAATTATGATAGGGTACAAACAACAAAAAATGTTTTTTGTTAATGGATTAATATTATTTAATAGTCTTTCAAACGATATAAAAAACTGTAATAAAATTTAAATATTTAAGAAACTTGTGATTGTACCTATATTTTGAATAAGTGATTTTTTATGACATTAAATGTAAAATTTTTTGTAATGTGAATAGCTTATGCTAATAAATGATTATTATTAAAATAATTAAATAATTTTTACTTTAGTATTTGAACTCTACATTGTATTTTTTACTTTAAAAATACGTAGTTTCGAATGGCGCAAGAAAGGAAATAAGTACTTAACACCGATTTATTGCGCACCACTTTTACTTAAAAATAACTATCCGGTCATAACATAATACGTATTGTTAATTAAATAAAACGCTATCCCAATTACCTTTTGCAATTAACTGAAACATAATTAATAACCCCGCAGATTTAACACTAATCCATTAATAATAGACCATGGCGCGTAGGCTAAAATGCCTAGTGCAATTTTAATAAATTATATTCATTGTGGGCTAGAATATAAGTTTCAAAAGTCTATGAAATTATTTACATTTTTTCTTAACTTTTGGTATATATTTTAATATTTTGTGATATGGGTGATTCTCCAAAAGTTGGGCAACTTTTGACCTCATTTTGTTTATATAGTTTTCGGAGAAAATTAAACAGTATTTTGTTATGAGAACATAGATAATATAATAAATATACTATTCCAGACCGGGCCAGTCACTTTTTCAAACAGTTTCCGAAATATCTGTGTTTTCTAAATTTGAATGCATGCAAGGGAAGTGACGAGTATACCAGGGTACCAATTAAATACATAATTTATTGGAAAATATAAGACTTATTGCAACTTTGAGCATATTATTCATTAAATATCTTAAAATCAAATAATACCTACCACACATCAGTGGCGGCTGGTGGATTTTGGGAATACCGATATCTCAATTATTAGATGGGACCCACACCAAATTTATATAAGTTTATAATGACATTAAATAAACAAGTTCTGCGCAGACAGAATTTAAATTGAAGTTTGCGAAAAAAAGATAACCGAAACATCGAACATGGAACTGACGACACGGTACTGATGAATGGGATACAAATTTGAGATTATAATTCGGAATTAAGTATTTTACTGATATTTTTTATTAGTGGATGCTACTTTTCAACAAATCACATATAGCCTTATATAAATTACACTGAAATATATATACTTAAGAAAATAACTACACAGAGAAAAGTAATCTCTTGATTTAAGAAAATGCATTTATTTGAAACAGTTTTTCTTGTATGAAGTAAAATTGTCTTATTCGTAGTAACTTCTTGTTTACAATAAGAAAATACTATTATTTGGTTGTAAATCATGAGTTTCTTGAGAACAACTTATTGTTGTGATTAATTGTAAAGAAATATTTATTTAGAGCAATTAATTAAATTGTTTGGCTATAGGTTGTAGGGATTTAGTTTAATCAAATGTTAATACAAGCATATAATATCTTATTTTAACAAAATAATAGAATTGATACAAGTAAATGTTTTGTTTCTTTAAGTAAGATAAAAAGTCAACTAAATATTTACTTGTATTAAACAAACCATCAGTTTAAAAAGTCAAATAAACCCAAGTTTTCCACTAAATAAATATCTTCTTGTATCATATCGAAATAAATAATTTATTTGAGTCAAGACAGATATAGTAAAATCAAGAGATTACTTTTCTCTGTGTACTCACCACAGTACTGAAATTTTGACTGGAACTATACGTGCATTCACGACAACTTCGCCGCTTGCATTGTTTTCAAGATGACTGTCGTGCAAAGGGCGGGCTCTGTAGGTAATTTTTTACCAACACTTGAGTTAAAAAATGAGGACTTGACGTTTAAACTGTCTGTGGGTAAAAGTGAGTACAAAGATTATAATTTTTTTAAAAATTGCTATTATTCGAATCTATGATAAAATATGAAAAATACATTATTTAATGTTTTATAGTTTGTAGTGACATTGAAAAATTTAAGATAAATTGAATATATTTTAAAATAAAATCACTCAAATATTTCATTCAGGAGCTGTGACACGCCAAGGTACTGATGTTTTGAATATTTATTATGTTTTTCTACAAACGTGCTTTTAAAAAAATACATTAAAATTGGGTGGACAAGTAAAAAAAACTGGATCTTTTGTAACATACTAAAATATTTACAAAAAATATTAAAATACCTAGTTGTCCAACTTTTGTAGAATCACCCATATATTGTGAGTTTCAAAAGTCTATGAAATTATTTACATTTTTTCTTAACTTTTGTGATATATTTTTATAGTTATAGTTTTATAGTACAACTGTTGTAGTAACTTCTTTAACTAGCTAGAAAATTAATACTTTCTAACAAGAAAAACTGGAAAAGTTAGGGGGTACGATACACCCCCCCTACCTACGTCTATGGGAACTCATACAAGCCACGATCTTTATTTTAAAAAAACGTATGTGGAATACGTTGTGTCAACCAGGATTTCGATCCCAACGTGTCAATTCATATTCCGCATGCATAATGCAAAAGCTTTTTGAATGAAACCGCAAACCACACACAATATAATAACGTACAATTTTGCGTATATTGCGCATTTTTCACCCGATAAAAACAATTTCGTTTGATGGAATTATGGTTTCGCATGAATTTATCGGCCTTTTTGATTTAATACACAATCATGTCCAGATGCGGTCAAAAGTAATTGAAATTATTTATAATGAAATGATACGTTGTTAAAATTATTTATTGCTATTTACGGTTTCTATTCTATTACAATTTTGAATTTTTTTATCCGTAACACTTTTGATTGTAATAAAAATAAAAATATCAAAGCAAGATTAGTCTACACAGTTAAAAATTTATAAAATTTGTGTCAAAAATAATGCGTGTTAAATAGTTAGTTATACAGATTTTAAATCATATTAATTATTAGTTTAACCATTTAAAAAAAATAAAATTGACACAACACGATTTGTTAAATTAACTTTGCAGTTATGTAAAAAAATAACATATTAATTTTCTTTTACACATTCTGTTGTGTTAAAAATTATCATAAGTAATAAAAATAAAAAAAACAAAAAATTTGAGTGGACTTTCTGGGACACAAGAAAGACATGTGATTATGTGATTATTATTACTCTGCTTAATCCCATAGTTTCAAGGTTTATGATCTCGGATATAGTTAAACTAAAAACAAGATCTCCTTACGACCGTTTTGAGGGTATTCAGAAGCTTCATAACTGGCCATTTAATTATGTATAATGGGCATTCACTACTCGTTTGAAAATAATGATGAATGAACGTTTCGTCGAAGGAAACAAGCTAAAATTGACAATGGACCGCCCACCAAAACTGTTAACTTTTTAAGGAAAGACAATAAAATTTAACAGTTTATTGCTTGTTACTGTATTTTTAACAATGTTAATGATGTTATCTATGCATTTTATCGCCATGAATTAAACATTAATTTGTCGTTTTGGACAAGGCTCAACTATGGCTCTATCTATGTGGGAAAAAAAATGACAATTTAATTTTAATATTTGATAAAATGAAATTTTAATAAAACCTAAAGTAAAACCTTAAGTTAATTAAAATGTCGGGTACAAAAAGTGGAATTCCTGTTAGAATTTTTAGCTTGGGAATCTACCGATGTTAGAATCTTAAATTTTTCTGTGTAAATTAAAATTTATCCCCTGAAAATAGACTAAAAATCGATATAGAAGCACTTTTTCACAGTAAAAGAGAAGAGAATGTTTAATGGGCACTAAACGCAAAATTTTTAAAGCTTTATAAGTTAATTTAACTGTACTACTACGGCAAAATCAAAAGATCAGTCCTGACGTTCATAATATATTATAATAAATTATTATATATTATAATATATTATTACTATCTTTGCAAATATTGGCGTCAAGAAACTATTTTATACTTTTTTATTTTTGTATTGAGATAATAAAATAATTTTATCTATTTTGCGTTCATAATGACTTCATTGTAACACCCCTTTCGGTACTTTACCCCACCTAAAATTTTGATTTGATAGTTTGGCTATTTTTATGATTTTTCCAGTACTTACGACTTTTCTGGCAATAAATTTTGTTTAACACCAAATAAAATCCTTTTTTTCTTCTTTAACATTAACAGCCGCTTATTGTAAATAAGTAAATTAAGGACGGCATGGCGAATCGATTTTGACATTAACTGTCAAACCAATGACTGATACCAACTATCTAAAGTAAAATTTGACCAAATTTTTGTCAACTAACTTAAAACAACTTCAGCCCGTGACTAAAAACCTGTTGCTAACTTCAGCCCGTGACTAAAACGGCATAAAGTCACAACTTGTCAATGTGTTTTAAAAGGGCCCTTAGTGTGATTGAAACATGTACTGTAATGGTCATTTTAAAGGTGGAAGTAGAAAAAATTATTTATACAAAAATTAAGAATTGTCACAGCGAAAAAGCAGCCACTAATAACTGCAGTCCACATCAATTTGTATCCGAGATATTTAACAGTCAATTCCTATGTAAAATTGTTCGCTGAATCCAAAAACACCGTCAAAAGTTATGAAAGTTTTGAGATATAGTCAATTCCATATTAAATGGAAAAATTACTATATCTCAATAACTGTTTTACTTTTATAACTTTTGAAGACATTTTCGGATTCAGCGGACAATTTTACATAAAAATTGACTGCAGTCATGCATGCTAAATGTCCCAGATACAAATTTTTGACCTAGTTCATTATGAAATAATACATTGAGAAAATTAAAAATTTTTGAAAAAATATAATTTTGTGATAAAATCTTGAAACTAAAAGATTTCTAATTATAATCTACCATTTAAAACAATAAATATTTATGGTTATAATTAAATTTACTAATATAATAAATTATCAAAATAGAGAAAGCACGTGTCATTTAATAACAAAGTAATTTTAGTGGTTTTTAGAAAGTAAATAAAAATACTGTATTTATTAATTTTTAATCTACATTATTTACGTTTCAATTGAAACGACCACATAACTGTTAAATATTTATTGATATTATGGTTATAACTAAATATAAAACCACGTGAATAAAAATATTTACTTTTTATTGCTTCACCGTTAGCCTGTTAATTGGTTTAGTAAATCTTAAAATCTGGCTGTAGAGACGTAATTGGACACATATCTAACAGTTAGAGAAAATGTTAATGCCAAAGCTGCAGGTATTTAATGTCCATTAGTAGAAAGGTTTTTGCGGTTATATGACTCATAATTATGGTTTATTGCCAGGCAAAAAATTAAAATTAAATCCCATAGATGGTTAATTAATTTTTAGGATTCTGCACCAATAAAACTAGTACACTCAGAAAAATGTACATGCACTTATAATGAAACTAATTTTGTAAGCGATTAATACAATAATATTATTTAACTTAAATTTAAAATTGTAATGGCCATAAAAAGGTACCTTTTTATTAAATTTTCAGTGTCTTATTGGGACAAAAACCTACGATTTGTCAAAGTAATGAGATTATTTTTATTTACAGAATACTTTTTTTACTGTTATTCAAATTCTCATTTACTATAATGAAGCAGCAATGTTGAGCTTTTATAAAGAAAATGTTCATCCAAACAAAGTAATAGTTGTTATCATATTGTCATGGCAATAAGAAATACTATGTTTATATTAAATCTTTGTCGAAGTTAAAATGTTTTTGTTAAATCTATAGTTGTGTGTGAATTGCGCTTACATAAAGTAATGCGCAGTTGTTATGGTAAAATTTGTTCATTTTACTATGGCATATTTGTCTTTTTTAAATTACTATCGTTGTAATTCAAATTAATTTTATTTCTGTTAGAAAATCTTTGTTAATAGCTTACGTTAAGAACAATAACAAAAATATTTTATTGCTATAAAAAGACATTTTTAATATTAACTATTGTTTTGCAATGGTAACAATTTTTTTGTTATTTCCCTTAAAAAGAGGGGGAAAGGGCCAGCGCTCTCCTTGGTGAACATAACTTTATAATCCACAGTCTGTGTTATAATCTTACTGATTTCAATTGTGCAAGTGAAGTGAGGTAAAATCTAGCATAATAAAAATATCAAAAAGTTTACTAAGAAAATTAAAATTTCGACGTTTTCTAAAAGAAATATTTAAGGTCTATTCTATAAACGAAGCAGACTTGTTGATTAAAAAGTGAGTTCATATTTTTTTTATTTTGTACATCATATAATATGAGGTAATTTTTTTGTTATATTAAATAATTTGTTTTAATGCCTTGCAATTATTTAAAAAAAAACTACCCAACACCCAACAGTAGGTCGAAAATGTGACCATTGTTACAATGAAAATAGTTTATTGAATTAACAATTAATTTGTTGTTAAATTTACATAAACTTTATTAATATTGTAAAAAAGTTTTATTTTAAACGAAAAGGGATTTGTAAAATTTACAAAATGTCTATGAATAATACCATTAGGGTTTCATTAATACTATAAAAGGTTTTTGTAAAAGGTATAGAACTGTTTTATTGGACAAATAATAATAACTATATTTATCAATGCGTTTCTGCATCTGGAAGAGTGTTATTTTTATAAACATAACGTAAATTTACTTTATAATTAATGAAAATGCTATTACTGAAAGCAGCGTTTGTAGATAAATAATTTTTATAAAAATGATATTTTTGCCGTAACAAAAGCAATTGTTGGACGGACGAATTACTTTATTAAGGGCCGGTTTATCAATCTCTAGTTAAGTTCCAGTTAGTCTATCTGACGGTTAAATTTCATATCGTTCGTTGTGAGAACAATGGTATCCATGGAAATTATCTACCAGATAACTAACTGCAACTTTAACTGGACATTGATAAACCAGCCCTAAGAGAAACTACTTTTTTTGTTATATTTATTAAAACATTTTCTGAGTGTAAAATAAGTATTTATAGCACCTGTTTTTGCAGTCGTTTATTTGTTTGAATGTCAGCGAAACGCTTCGCCTCTGTTTTTGATCTTGTTACATCGGAAAAATCGCATGGAATCTTGCAAAGGCATCACTTTTTCCTTGCTTATAATTTCCCAGATAAACATCATATCCGCCAGTTGCATGTAAATTAAATGACGACGACATTCATCCGGTGATTCTTTCGCGCATAATTTTTTTCGTGTTGCCTGCCTGTTTCAATTTTCCTCGCTGCATTCCGTCGACGACTTTTCGTCGTTTTAACCGTCGTCGGCAACTGCAACTTGTCATTCTTAAAATAATATGCGTCTTTTCCGGAATTATTAAATAAATTACCAGACAATCATTTCGCACGAGACGTTGAACTTATGCAAGCATTTCTGTGACGTTCGCTTGTCGCATTCGAACAATAAAACGAAATTTACGATTTTTTTTAATGGCGAAAACAGTATTTTAGAATTAGTGGAAAATTCTTTACCTTATTTACTATCACGAATACCTCTTGTAGCACTTTACACTTGGTACAGTTTGACACACTTTTTTAGAAGTAACGATAAGTATTTACCCGTTTCCCAATAAACAGTGGAAATCCGAATGAACAAATAAATTGCATGAATTCTACTATTTGCATTAGTACCAGCATTTTTTACTAATAAAATAGTCGTTTTCACTTTTAAATAGTTATTTTTTACTACGTAAATAGTTAAAGTTTGACTAATTTAAGATTAGTCACCATCTTTGACTATTTCTGAAATTTAAAAGTTAATCGTTTGCGGCCAACAATAAAGTATTATTTGAATTAAAAGTATATACCTAAGCTCTATGGTTAAATGACCCATAAAAACAAATAAAGATGCAAAAAGTTAAGCTCAAAACAGCAACACAAATAATATATTCAACTTTAAAATATTATGAACACTATTTATTGACAAATAAAATTGATTTTTATAAGAGCGGCTGATAGCCGAATGGGTTATGACAACAGCTTGAGTTCAATCCCCGGCTGAGTCAAAACTTTTTTTAAATTTAAATCGACTAATTTGATTATTTCATTCAGTAGAATTTGACTAATTATTAGTGACTGCTTTTTCGCTATGACAATTAGTTAATTAAGAGAGCCTGTAAATATAAATTGTACCTATTAGATAAAATAAATACACATTTTAGTGATGTTTTACGTAAGAATTGTAAACATTCTAATTTATTAAAAATCATAAAACAATTCAAACACAATTTTGCATTATTAAAAGCCTCCACTCAACGGTAAAAGACCAAAAACGGGTATTATATTATATTATGTTGCCATAAACTCGTAAATATAAGTTGTCGTTTACTATTTTAAAATGCAGTTGTCGGCGTGTTTTTCAACATTCTGCACATTATCTATATACAGGGTGTTTAACATTCGTGGTCCATTAGAAGTTTCTGGGGAACGGAAAACGATATCGATTTAAAATTTTAAAAGCGTTTGTAATTTAAATCTATTTTTCTAACATATTTTGAACAAAATGCCACTTCCGGTTTAACCGGAAATGATATAATTTTTGTTATTTCAAATAGAACACTCAATATATTTTTACATTATTAATTTCTACATAAAATTCTGCGTAAAATTACTATCCATGTCCTATACCCCCACCTAAAGTGAATAGTTTTCGAGTTATTAATTTTTTTCGTTAAAATTTGAGAAATGCGCGTCAATCAAAAATAGCCTATAACTTTTTTGTTATTAAGTTTGCGAATAAGGTAAAATTTTTGGAATCTTAAAACATTGTTTAAAAGATTTGTTGTCAATTCTTTAGCAGTTTTCAACAAATTACCTGAGAAAACCCAGGCCAAAATAGTCTAACTAAATTGACCACGAATATAAAACACCCTGTATAAATAAATATAATTTAGGTAAACAGATATGGGCAAATCTCATGAAATGTTCCCTGATGGTGTTACCCCGTGATATTTTATAAAACTAAATGAGTTTGACCTACACTTTTATTGTGTTTTGATCTTTCATAATTAAGTAGAGGTTCCAGATTTTTAACCGCAATTAATTATTTTTTACAATGTCTAAAACATATCCTCCGTGACTGTTACTCTTTCTAGGTTAACCTATATGTTTTCAAATATCTCAAGTTGTAAAAGCATACCTAAAATATCAGTTCACTAAGTAAATTAAACACATCCAAAGCAATCGAATCAAATATAAAATATTATTAAAAATTAAAGGAAATAATTTTTATAACCATTTATGTAGGTGTTACAAAAATTGATTCTATCCTCCGTGAATCTGTTTTTGCTTTAAATTTTATGCAACGGATGGCGATTTAATCATTTTAAATAAGCAAAAACATCTGTTTACGACATTATAGATGCATGTGATTCCTGAAGGTCAGTTAGAATTTATATGCAGATAAGAGTGTTGCTGTTTTGTAATTCAAAAGTTTAAGTTCATTAATTTGCTATTTAAAAACCTATCCACCGTGAAGGGTAATATCTCAATACGTAGATTTTTTTATAAATATTTTATGTATGTACAATTGTATTTTTAAAAAATATTAAGGTGTCAAAACATAAGAAATCCTAACCTCCGTGAAGCTATCTTCAAAATATATGATTTCTTAAAATTCTTGCAAGAATGCATGCATGCATTATGTTATGTTATTACTAGTCTTGGTGGCTTCCCAAAAACCCCATTCTAGACTAACAGTGAAACAACCAAAAATAAAAAATAATCATTTTCACTTGGGGGACATCTCAATATATTCAGTGAATATTATTCACCCATATAGATAAACACTATTGTAGTATTGGTTAAAAGCTTGTAAATCACTTAAGCGCCTGTAAATATTCATGTTGTACAACCTAAAGAAGTAAAAAACGCTAATGGAAACAAGTGTACTTTTGGAATTAATAAATGAATGCCGGGATTTGTAATTATTTAATACATTCGCAATCGATTTAACTCGATGTGATTAATCGGACCTTTTAAGCAAATCCATGTTACTATTAATTAAGGATTTATTCAGGTTTTCTTTGCGCTAAATGAGATTTGTGCGTTTTAGTTTTTTATCTGTCAAATGAATATAGTCCACGGTTCTATAAAGGGGAAAATTTCCCCTATTTCTGCGGATATAGTCAATTTAGTAGAAAACATGTCAGACTGAAATGACTGCTGATTTAAATATTTGCCTGCTGATTCAATAAAGTTTTTATGGTGTATCAGACGAGAACAAAACATGCTTATTACCTTCCAAGATTTTTCAAGGGCCCCAAAATAAGCCAATTATTAGGGGAAACATATTTTAAACCAACTTAAACAAATTCAATTGCAAACCTTTAAGCAGGGTGGCCACCCTTTTAACGATGAGTAAATATGTGAAAATAAAACATGTTTTATTATAACTTTTTGATTAGCCAAAGGTTCACATAGCTTGTAATCGAACCGGCATGTAATAATGATATGAGAGAATAAAATAAGTGACCATTGCTAAATTAATTGTACAGGTGCTTATCTGTATCCATCAGCTGTCACTGGCATCTCGCGTGTAACTTTATATCGTAATTAATTTAAAAAAAAGTAAACAGTGTTGCCAGATGTATTACACCCAGATATATTGGCACAAGAGGCTTAATTGGAACACTTCATCGAATTCTTTATTTGTACTTTTTTATTTGAATAAGAAGCAAAGTGTGATGTTTCAACTTCAATTTGAATATAAATCGACTATTACTCCTTTATTTTGTTTGTTGTTAAAATCAGGGTTAAAAAAAATTATGATTTTTTTTATTAAACTCAGATTTATTTGATTTTATTTGTTTTCAAATAAATTTGTATTTTTTTAATAAAATTTTTTTAAATAAATTTTATACTTTATTCAACCTTTCCAGTTACATTTACATACTTTTGTGAAATAAAACATTCTTGTGTAAGTAAAATTTTTTGAATCAATATTTTAATTATTTGATTTAAGTAACAAATAATTTTTTGATCTTTAAATTTATTAATCCAAGTAGTTAATTTTAAAAATTAAAACTGCTCCCATGTTTATTATTTCGCTATAGCGAGTACTACTAATTATGCATTAAATTAATATTTTTAATAATTTGATTAAACATCACGATAATATTATTTTTTCTACTTCCACCTTTATCGTACATGTTTCCATGACACTAAGTGACCTTTTAAATACACATTGACAAGTTGTGGCTTTGTGGCGCTTTAGTCACAGGCTGAAGTTAGCAACAGGTTTTTAGTCACGGGCTGAAGTTAAGTTAGTTGACAGTTGTCAAATGTTATACAATCGTTAACATAAATTGCCTTTCTTGTAAAATAATACTAAATGTGAAAATTATTTTATTATCTCAATACAAAAATATTAAATAGTTTCTCCTTTTAATTTCGCCGGCAGTAAACTTTAGTTTATTATAACTTAAATTCATAAAACATTTTCTTTACTTTCACTGTGAAAAACTGTCAATTTTCAAGAAATACATTTTGATTTATAACCTTTATATATATATATATCTGTGTTTATAAAATATATTTAAAAATTTGACATTTGACGGTGACACACAGATTCCCCTATTGTTTCATAGATGGCGCTCTATAACATTTTTTAATTTAAATCATTTTAAGATAATAATAGGTATTTGTCGTAGAAAAAGTATAGTATGCTCCTCGTTTATAAACTTTTCTATACACTCATTAATTTAAGCACTTGCTCGCAAGCTCGCTCGTGCCTAAATTAAATTCGTGTATAAAATAGCGTTTATCAAACTTGATACATAATATACTATTATTAATCCGTGTATTTTATTTTAATATTTTTAGTGGTTGGGCCAAAAAAAGGTTTAAAGGTTAAAATAAATTTCTGAAATTTGAATTTAATAATTTTAGTTTGTTAAAACAACATTTATATTTTAACATTAATGGTTCTTTTAACTCCAAGTAAACATTGTTTGTATTGAATGTGCAAAAACCGTTCATTTAAACATTTATTGGTTCATTTAACCATTTTTTTCTGTTACTATGGAGAAGGTAAATAGAAAAATATTTGCCAATTTTAATCACTTGTAGGTATTTCAGTTCCTTCCTTTTTATTCTTCAGCAAACCGTATTTTTGATAGTTTTTAATTGTTAATTATATTAACTAAATTTTTTTTAAAAGTACTCGTACTCTTGTTTTCACGATTAATACTCGTAACCGTAACCTCTCTTTACAAATGTACGAGTAAATATTTTAAAATTTTACGAATACTTTTTTTACTACTCGTGCCTGTAGGTTATAAAACATTTTCTCAAAGAGAAAAACTTGGCAACGCTGTACGTGACTACCATATGCGAGAAAAATTGAAACATTAGGCAAGAAGAAAATGGGTATAATAATTATTGTGTCTGAATCTTGTATGCGTGGTACGTTGTAAAACGCATTGATTTTTCTCGATTGAGCCGATTGCGTACACGTAGACATTAATAACTAGGTGCACTTCATGGAAACGGACAGTCCATAAAAGTGTCGAAACCTAAATACACATTTTACTATGCCGTACGAATAGAACGCGGAACTGGAACAGATGTAACTAACTACATACATACATACATACGAAACGGCTGTATTTACGAGTCGTATTTTTATCATTTTAAAGCATGGGCAGCATTTTTATTTCCTTCGTCGACTGGTGGCCAAAAAGTCTGCACGCCACATTTTTCCAAGTGGGAGAAGTGTTGAAACAAAATTGACTGCTCTCTTAAAATGAATTAGTTATTTTTGACTAATTGTCATAGCGAAAAAGCAGTCACTAATAATTAGTCAAATTCTACTGAATGAAATAGTCAAATTAGTAGATCAAAATTTAAAAAAGTTCTAACCCAGACGAGGTTTGAACTCGGGTCTGTCGCTTGTCAAGCGGATGTCATAACCAATGAGCCATCAGTCACTTTTTTAAAAACAGATTTTTCTGTTTATTGTTCATAATATTTTAAAGTTGAATATATTTTTTGCGTTGCTGTTTTGAGCTATACTTTTTACATTTTTGTTTGTTTTTGCTATATTGCTATATGCATTTAACTCAAACAATAATTTGTTGTGGGCCGCAAACGATTAAAGAAATTAGTTACTTTTAACTCTCAGAACTAGTCAAACATGGTGATTTATCATAAATTAGTCAAATTAGTTAAAAATAACTATTTTTATCTACTCCTACATTGACGAGCTGTAACTTTATGGCGTTTTATTGACGGGCTGAAGTTAACAACAGTGGCTTTTCGACATTTTACGTCATGGGCTGAAGTTAGCTTTATTATAAATTGGGAAAAAGTGAGGTTAAATTCGGGTGACAGTTGACAGATGTCAAAATTTTAACAAATAAAATTGGCTTTAAATTCTCTTTTGTGTTTGTCGTAGATAAAGTATAGTATGCAACTCGTTTATAAACTTCTCTAGACACTCGTTTTTATTAAACACTCGCTCGCAAGCTTCGCTCGTGCTTAATTAAACTCGTATCTAAAATGGCGTTTATAAAACTTGATACAAAATATACTATACTAAAGTGAAAACGACTATTTTATTAGTACAGGGCTACCACGGCTAAATTACAAATTTTATTTAGGAATAGGAGGTTTCTTGGAGAATTTTAGGAGAAATAAAGTATGCAAATGAATTTATGTAATTAAATAAAAACAACTCTACACTCTACTTTTTTAGCCAAATCGCTCGACGAGTTTTTTTTCCATAAAATTAAAAGAGGTAAAATTACTAGTTTTATATATCTGAGGTATACCTGAGGTATATATATATAATATAGGTCCTATATACACAAATAGAAATTTAATCACACTTTTAATTTTATTTAAAAAAACGCGTTGATAGATATGGCTAAAAAAATAGTCAAATGATGGTATATTTATATTTTGAGAAAAAAATGTTAACCATTTAGTTAATAATAATTGTAATGGGGATCTGTTACTCAAAAATCTCATAATAGAAATAATATAAAGTTTGCATAATACAGCAAAACATTCTTTAGATTGTTTACTATTTTAGCTATCATTTAAAAGAAAATTAAAAATCGTTTTGTTAACACGGTATATTGTTGTCGAAAACAAATGAAATATGGCTAAAAATTACAATTTTGTAAAAGTCTAGGAGCTACTACATGGATTTTGTTTTTTAGGTATATTCTGTTGTTTTTTTGTGAAAAATGTAGGTTGTGATATATTATTTTAAAAAGAATTTAATAAACTAGAACCAAAAATATATATTTTATAAATTACTTTTTAAAAAATAATTTTTTTAGCACAACTACCTTAATTAAACGCAGTGAAGTTTAATTTTTAGGAGATTGATGGCAATTTTAGGATAATTTTAGGAGTTTTCAAGATGTAAGCCAAATTTTAGGAATTTCATGAGTTTTAGGAGGTGTGGGAGCCCTGTTAGTAAAAAATGCTGGTATTAATTCAAATAGTAGAATTTTGACTATTTCATTTTAAGAGAGTTTATACTTTATATATAGTACTAATAATTATAACAACAAATATCCCAAGCACATTTTTTAACTTAACTATCAACTGCAATGTGGTTTCATAATTTATTTAAGGCCTATTCAACAGCACTTAGTCCATTATACGTGTTTGTTTGTTTATTTTTAACAGCTATCACAACATCGGATCACCTACATTGTTTTGTTATGTTGCTTAAAAATGTGGATGATATCCCAAGTAGCACCTGTTGATTTAAAATAAAAAGGAGGATCCCTACGGAAGTGGGCTTTAAAGGTAATGAAAAAAATAACACAGGAAGAAGTGCTTATTCAAATTTATCACGCGCATATGGTAATGAAACTTAAGTCATTTCGGTAACGCAAATTCTAAAATTATCCAATTCTTTTCTCTATATTTTATTTTGTAGGAAAAGTATAATCTATTTTTCAGTTCCAAATATATGATTGATATTTTTTAGTGAAAGACACACAACCTAATTACTTCATGTTTACGATGCACCTGTCAGCACCAAGCTATCTCGCTGCATGCATTTTAAAAACACAGGAAGTTACTTAAATACACTAACCAAAATATACGGCCCGCATATGAGCTACCTACTTCACACTCCACCACAATGCCTTCTTTAATTATGCAAAATGCACTGCACGCTTTTCCACATACAAATTTATTTAAATGTTCATAGAAGTTGAAACAAGAGCAACTTCAGGAAGAAGAACTGTTGTAGAGATTGGCACAAAATGGGCATTGTATGTGAAAATATCCAATACATCAGATTTTTTCCTAGCCACGATGTTACTGACAAAGTAATTCAGCTCTCGTGGTGCCTTATTATAATATTTAGCAGTAACGTTATTGTCTTGACATGCGATGGGAATCGTGTGCGAGAGGACGCACACGCTAGCATAGCGCTACATTCAAGTTCAAAAAACCCGTGAAGAATTATAAAACTAAAAAGGTACACTGAGAAAAAGGTGCCCTTAAACTAAAAACTTGATATAAGTTATTAGCAGCCAGAAACAATATTTTAGCATAAAAGAGTATTTATAGCTTGAAGAAAAAAGTTCTTAGTGGAAGATGTATATTTCTCTTGAAAACAAATACAAAATCTCTTGAATGTTTCTTCTTTTAACCAAGTGCAAAGATTATTTGTTTAAAAGCTATAAAAATTATTTATATTTACCCTTCATTCAAGATACATCACAATTATCCCAATAGCATGTCAATTTTCTAACAAAATCTGGTAGCTTCTGATACATGAAAGGGGATGCAAAAAGCGCACACCGTTTGCGGCACACGTGTTAAGTACGTTTTGTACCATTGCAACTTGCAATTCGCTATTTTTTAGGGGCAGTGATATAATATTATAATTCTATTATAGGTATTTCAAATATACATTTTGCCGGTTGTGTTGTGGCGTGTTGTATGTACTTTCACGATGGGTTTTGAA
The DNA here is from genome assembly GCA_921294245.1 of Brassicogethes aeneus. Lineage (NCBI taxonomy): Eukaryota > Metazoa > Arthropoda > Insecta > Coleoptera > Nitidulidae > Brassicogethes > Brassicogethes aeneus. The sequence continues at coordinate 52,937,199 of OV121135.1, forward strand.
GGTATGGTATCAATTAAAATATGTAATACAAATTTTATGTTAAATCATATTTATGTTAGTTTATTAGTGTAGTGTAGTGTATAGTTTTTTGTAAACCGTTTTTTAGTCAATCTTCTAGTTTTCAACGATGGCAATATTAAGGCTTAAACTCCCCTCACCACTAAGGTCCTTGATTTTAATTGTTAAATGCATGTATTAATTATTAAAATCAAAAGGCCTATGTGGTGAGGAGAATTTAACCTTAAATACTAACAACGCTGGTAGTTTCAGTAAAGATCGAAAGCTTTTGAATAAAGCAATACACACTATTGGACCAAGAGATATTTGCTCTAAAATCAAAATATAATGTGGTTAGGTCAATAGTATATGCTTTTGTAGCAAGACAAATTTTCTTTCTTATAAAGTTCCTAAACTTTTCAATAAAGAGATGCAGTTTTCTTGTTAAAATCCCATTTTTTTTTAGCTAAAAAACGTTTTCTCCATACGAAGAAAAGGTTTTGGTTCTTGCACCAAGAAATCGCTTCCTTTTGATTTAAGCTAATATTGTAATATCCTTAAACGAATAGATTAATTTCTTCCCTCAAGTAATTTTGAAAAATTGATGTGAAGATAGTTTCTGATTTGGATTAAGAAACATAGCTCTTGGCCTTATTCAAAAGCGCAAATCTGAATCAATGTGATTTTTATTTCTTTTAAGAGATTATTTTTTTCAGTGTACAATATGGACTTTTTTGTCGACGATTCTAAAATTGGTACCTACATATACATTGACCCCCAAAAAATGTCTTGAACACGTCGATTTTGCTTTTTATATCCCCACATTTTGAAAAATTGTTTAAAATTTTATCCTTTCTTTCTTTTGCAGATTCGAATAGATTATGAAATTCTAAATTCAGCAATATGCCCATGTATACCTTTTGGGATGATAGCCTTGGGTATTATTAAATTTAAAAGTTCTTGATTTAAAAAATTTTATTTCCAAAAAAATATTTTTTATCTTATAAAAATTATTTTTATATGTTTTAATTGGATACATTAACCAATAAAATATTCCTTGGTTTCTTGACAGTAAGCAAGCCTATCCAAAATTTCTCTTTGAACGTTTTGACTTCCGCACTAATAAAGCAACATTCTTCACGAATTTGATTTTTCAAATCTTCTAAATTTTGTGGTCTGTTTAAGTAGACCTTTGATTTAAGGTAGCCCCATAAGAAATAATTGAGAGGGGTGAGATCTGGACATCTCGCTGGCCACAACATGTGTCCAAAAAAGTACGCGCATAGTGCGGAGTGACCTCCATTCTCATTGGGAAACATTTCTGCTTATGTGGGAAAAAGAGAGTCATATTCTCTTCAAAGAAGAAAGGACCTATGATCCGATTTTCCACCATTCCTGCCCTCTACTACCCAATGAGGATTTTCTCTGCTCCAGTACCTACAATTTTGACAATTGACTGTACCATTCAAACAGAAAATAGCTTCTTCCGAAAAAAGAAGGAGGAAAGTGTGGATGATTGTTACATAAATTCATCATGGTTTCACAAAATTGTAGTCTACGGTCCGGATCATCTTTGTTAAGTTCCTGCACTGGTCTAATTTTGTATGTATGGTACTTTTCTTTCTTCATAAGACGTAATACTGAGCTGACTTGACTTTCAGATGCGACTAGGCTAAAATAACTGTAAGGATCTTCTTCTACAAGAAACAAAATGTCAATTTTAGTGTATTCTCTAAAACTCGGACGGCCAGGTTTTAGAATATATTTGACATGTCCAGTATTTCTGAATTTCTGTTTAATTTTACTAACCGAATTATGTTTTTCTGGGCGTTCGTTATTTCTTCCCAGTAACCTTCCCTTAAAAGATGTTGGTTATAAAGTCTCGGATGATGTGAGCAATTAGATTACTGTCCTTGATTCAATAGTCTTCATCAGCTGTTTTTTTCTCATACTTTCTCCAACACTCACTGATTGCTTTTCTTATCTATCCATCTTTTGTATGTTATTCTCCTCCACAAGCACATCTCTGCTGCTCCAGATTGGTTCCAGTGGCCATGAGCAATCTCAAGGAGTGAAAAGGAAAATTTTTGGATTCACCAAGTCGATTATAAAGAAAAAGAAATAACTAGAATCATAGCTTGCTATAGGTCAAGATCATTGTTTCAGAAACAAAAGTCCAATACTGTACCTCGCCGCAGTGTACTCACGGCCGGACAGATGATCGAATGCAGAGAAACGCAGCAACCGTTTATCATTGGTAGTTGCCGTGCACGTACGTAAAATTACGTCAGGTAGGCTTTGGTGAATGCCCCCCGTCGACTAGATGCAGATGTGCATTATCTCTCTCGGGGATAATTGGCCTGCGTCGCCTGAGGACGCGTCTCTATTGTTTCGGATAAAAATCGCGTTAGAGCTGAGAACACGCGAGCATCGCGAATGCTTATTTCTACTTCTACACTGGGAAACATTTATATGTTATATACAAGGAAAAAATGTTCTTAGCTTAAAATCAAGTACAGTTGAAACAAGATGATTGACCTAATATTGTCAAGGCTAAAACTAAATATTTATCTTTCTTGCCTGTTAAATGTTAAGAAAGACTTTAAATGAAATAATCTTATTCTTAATTTAAGATTAACAATCGATTACACCAAATTTTGGAAAATTCCCTCTATTCTGAGCTTAAAGATATAAAACTATACTGGATATAAATATAATTATATTTATTCTAAGATTAGTAAATATTGGTACGACTGGCCTATTCATAAAAGTATCCCCCTCACGACAGTGTCCGACATTTTGGAAGATCGTTTCTTGTGTTAGTTAATATTTGGTTTGAAATTATGAAAGAGGTGCTAAATTAGTGGAATTTTAAAGAATTTTCTAACAAGGAAGCGTTAAAATTTTGCCTATGATTCATTTTAAAAACGTTAAAATGCACAAAACAAATCCGGTTAAGCCGGCAAAACAAAAAACAATGCCGTAACCTCATTTTTTTAATAAATTAGCCAGGTTGGTTAGTTTACAAACTGGCTAAAGCTTGGCTATTTTGTGTTACTAGAAATGTTGGTTTTCATATTAGCCAAACTGAATTGGATAGTATACAAACTATCCAGCTATTTAAGTTTCCCTAATAATTTCAAATAAATTAGCCAAGATCCTTGGTTATTTTGTAAACTAGCCGTTAATTTAGTTGAATATATGTTTTCAATTAAAATAGCTGACAGTTTGGCTAGTTTATAAACTATCCAAGTTTGCACATTAGCCGTAACATATATACGAATAAAAATGTTGGTTAAACAGGCCAATACAGCCAAAAAATGTCCGTCTCGCAAACAAAATCAACGTGCCTGAAGGTTTGAAAAAAATCATTACTACATATTATATATGTATAGGTAGATAGGTATATAAGTTATTGAAACATTGTAAAAAAGTCAGACAATGCTATAGACCAATATCATTTTTTTCAAGTTACGTTAAGCAATAATTGTTTCAAATATTGTCTATTCTTTTTTTAACTTCTGCTCGACTTTAAAGATTAGGATATAATGACCATTAGGGTGGGTTGAAAACAAAATGTTTGTTTTTTTTTACCATGGGGGTAGAATTAGTACCTTATAAAAAAAAATTTCAAAAAAAATTTTTTTTACTCAACATCTTGAGGTGGCCCACTCGGTTTTTAAATAAATTTTTTTAATCAAATGGGGTAGTTTCAACGGGAATTTTTGTTGTTCTAGAATCTGTAGGGTGTCCCCTTAAAAGCCAATTGGAAGTCAAAAGTTGAAAAAGTTTTTCCCCATTGTTTTTGTAATTTAAGTAAAAAATTAAAAAATGAAATGCACTTTCTTTTGTATTAGAATGAAAGTTGAGTGAAAAAAAATCAGGTTCTACAATTTTTACATGTTTACCTCGATTTTGTACCAAAAAAAGAATTTCCCGTTGGAACTACCCCATTTGATTAAATATTTATTTAAAAAACGAGTGGGCCACCTTAAGATGTTGAGTAATTTTTTTTTCTTTTGAAAAGTATTAAATTAAATTACAAATAAGAATAAATCAATCCTTAAATAAAAAGTATCTATATGCATTTTTGTTAGTTTTAAAATTGACCACTTCGGTTGAATTAATCTAGTATAATTCTCTCAGTGTACACAAAGATCAGGCAAGGAGCATAATGAGACTCGACTGGGAACGGTTTAACTGATTCCAGCGGCTGATGGATTTTAAAAGAAAAAAAGGCCTGGAAGCAGTAAATTTACTATTTCCACTCTTTGCTTACATGTTGTTGATGATTGCGTGTTCTGTTCCTGATAAGAATTGTTTAGAAGTTTAATGTTTAAGAGACAGCAAAAAGTAACATGATAGAACTATGCAAAATGCGAAGAACTTGACCAGTTCAATATAGGATTGGATGAAAACATCTTAAATTATGTACATTTTGAGACTTCAAAAAATAGCGGCTTGTTTCAAAAGTCTGCAAATTCGCAAATTGTGATCCGGTTGGTGGTCATAATAAAAATCCTAATCTGACCAGTTTGTGCAGCTGCTTTCAGAAGAAGCGAACCCTTTATAAAACTGGTCTATCAATTGTACAAAAAGTCGGATCTTCGCACTTAAACCATTTTATACTTTAAAAGCGATAACTTCGTCGCGACGGGCTTTTAAATTTGCATTAACAAATTTGTGATTCCCCAAATTATGGCCATACCGTTTCGTCGTGAATTATCTATGGTCTTTTTACATTAACGTGGTCTCACGGTTAAGACCACCTGAAGATGCCAGGACCGGATTTAGCATCAATGTCAACGATCTTAGTTAAAGAAATTTGAAATTTATACGTCCGCCATTATAATATGATTGTTAAAAGCCATTCGGGCAGAAACTCTGATTAGTGCGGCACGCCGGCGTAACAAAATGAGCAAAGAAACCTCCACCAGACTAGTTTGCGAGTAAAAATAAAGCAATATTCAGGAAGATAATTATGAAAATGTTTGGATGGAAGGAGTGAGTCTCGAGATGGTAGATATCGTGTTCTTTGGCTCGGCAAAAGGTTGATGGTAATTTGCGACTCTGCTAAATTGATGGTTGCTCGCATCACCATACACCGACACTGACATTGTTGTTCGTTGCAGTGCCGTACCCCCCAGTCTTCACATGGATTTTCAAGGCGAACTCAAACGCTAAATAACCAAGGAACCTCTTCCGCCATTTACCTTTACCTTACGAAGAGAAGAAGTATAAAATTTGTGTTAAAAATAAATGAAATAAGCAAAAATTTCCATAAATTTCCTAGTGTTTATAACATTAATGATATATGTTACTTGATACAAAAATTAAAATCTTAAAATTTCAAAAGATTTAACAAACATTAATGTGTTAAAAGGTCCTACATAAATAAGAATGTTAAATAATAATTTTTTTGTATATTTTAGTATAATAATATAGCTAATGTTACGAGAAAATTATGTTAATTTCAATATAATACATTAGTTTAAAAAACTCCTAAACCAGTGTAAATCTAACTCAAAAATATTTGTTAAATATTTGAGTACAGAAAATTTTTAAATCAAATCAAAACAATTGAGTATTTTTTTTATTCAATTTAACTTAAATATAAATGTTATTCTTCTAATTCGCTAATTCGCTTCTTTCGATTAAAATCTGTACCCTGCAAGGCCCTTTGTCTTCTAACCGCTGGTAGTCGGTTGATGATAGTTAATTCGATTAGAGGTTCCTAATTGTAAGGTTAAGTGTGCTTTTATATAGCGTGTGTTTAACAAAATTTAAAGGTAAGTTTGCTATGATAATGTTTTTTTTACTTACATAACGTTTGTATCCCCTGAAATGTTTGAAGACCGTTTGCACTATGGCATGGATTTGTATTTTATTTTGGATTACAAAAAAAGACTGGACTGTGCAATTTTAGTAAATTCCAATGCTTTATTGCTGGCCTTTTTTTAAATTATGTTGTAGTATAATAAATTATTATTATTACTTACTTGCATGTTTTATTTTTTGCCCAAAAACCAATATTCTTATATTAATTTAAATATTTTATTAAAATGTAAAAATTAATTAAAAAATATTGTTAAAATAATTTAATGAAAACATACTATTTGTGTAAAACCAATAGAAAGTTATATGTTAAAGTAACACTTTTTTGTGTAAAATAAATAAAATATAAATAAATTTAACACATTTAATAGGATATGTTAAAGTTATTCAGATTTTAAATCATATTAATTATTAGTTTAGGTTAAAATAACCATTTAAAAAAATAAAATTGACACAACACGATTTGTTAAAATAACTTTGCAGTTATGTAAAAAAATGCCATATATTAATTTTCTTTTATACATTTTGTTGTGTTAAAAATTAACATAAGAAATAAAAATAAAAAAAACTAAAAAATTTGAGTGAACTTTCTGGGACAGAAGAAATATTTTAAATATACATTTTTACTGTGTATATTGTAGTAACATGCAATTAATTTACAATAAATTATTGTATAACCAGATAAAAAACAAACTTTTGAGTTTCACGAATTTATTTTAATTTAATTTGACAATTGTTTCGCTAGCACAGTAGCTTCTTCAGATATTATTTCAAAATTTATCTAATAACAAACTTATATAACACAATTATTGCAGGTAATGGGTTAAAAAAAAATTAGTAGTGTATAATTTTACCTATATATAGATCGAAGTAAGTTTAATGTGACAAAAGTTGTAATAAAATAATTTTGGGATATATTATATCTTATATAATATTAGAATAAATTTAACAGAGGGAAATTATTTGTTAACAAAAATAATAAATAAACGCTAAAAATTAGTGAAAGAATTTCTGCCCTAAATAGAGTAATTGATTTGGTTGTATTGTTTGCGGAAACCCTGTTATATATTGTTTTATTTTGTGAACCACTAGAGGAAGCCACCCATGTTGTTTGTAAAAGAAAAATTGAAAGCATAGGGGCACGAGTCTTACTTAAAACCTCCCACAGGCATAGTTTAGAAAAATATCATATTTTCAATATTTACCCATACACTGTTTGTAGTTTGTTAATTTTATTTTGTAAAATTTTAACATAATTTTTTGTAGAAAACTAGGGTTTGTAATTATTTTAACAAAGGAAAATATTGTACCGAAAGTTTTGTAATGGTAATGAGCAATTTTTTAAGCATTTTGTTAATTTCAAAGGTTACAGATTTTTTGTTAATTTTTAACACATTATTTCGTTAAAAAAGTACACGTGATTTTAGCCAGTCAATCAAAACATATCCTACTGACAATAAGCATCAACAAGTTCAACTAACTTGGTCTGCAAATTATGTTTCTGCTTACTTTATTCTAATTTGTAACGTGTTCGTTAAAACTGTTCAGAGTGTTTATAATATATTACCAGAAATCTGTTATTATTGTTATTCGGATTCCTTATACCCATTTAACGAGTATCCGAAAAAAGTCCATCACTGGTTTTAACTGAAATTAGGGGATTTAGTGGTGGGTTAAAGTTACGAAATACATCAGTAAGTTTTGTAGTAGTAGTGATAATTATATTTTATCAAATTTATTTATAATTTAAAGATTTCAGAATGCTGTGTTATTTATTTGTGTCACACAATTTGTGTGTATGTTATTTTTGTGTTCATGTATGTAGGTATGTGTTAATTTTTTTGTTTAGGAAACATTCTTTTCATTTAAGTTCCCATTTCCAACAAATACTTTTGTTATTGGGTCTTCAAAAATGTTTGTATTATGATTGAATTATTGATGTAGGATTTTGTAATTAAATCTACAAAATGTTTGTTATAATTACAATCTACTTATTCAATTAGTTAACAGATTACGGTTAGTTGTACTTAACATAAAGTTATGTGGACCTGGATTAACATAAAATCTGGTTAATATTAGGTTAAAATTAACAAATATTTTATATAAATCTTCATAAAACAGAAATAAATTTTTTCAATTTAAAATTAAAATCTTCCTCTCATTGGCATCATAAGCTGGAGCTAATTTCCATCGTCACGATCTCAGGGAGATTGAACTCAAACTATGGATGGAAAGATAAATAATGTAAATATAATTGATGTAATGGATTTGTGATTGAAAAATCATTCCATATAATTACGTCTAAAATCGGCAAATAGAAAAAAAAACACTGAGAACGAAATCTATCAAATTAACATAAAATTATAATCTTTATCAAACTTGGATTAGCAGTTACGATGATAAATGCGGCCTTTTATTTTCTTCTTATTTTAATCGTAGGTCTATTTCTTATAAATTTCTACATAATATTCCAAAAAGAGTTTCTCAGAGTAAGTTATTATTATTAAAGCATTCATGCAATAACTTTTAACATAATACACACCTTTGTACGGTAAAAATTAGCATTATGATAATATTTTAAGCAAAAACTGTAAACCTAGTAAAATAATTATTTCTTAAACGGAAATCTTAAGCAGAAGTCTCTTTGTTGTTTCCATTAAATCGCATTCGATTAATCTGGACTCGTTTTAATGGAGTTAAAGTCGCGATGAAATCCATTTCCTTTTCAATTAATAATGAACGCAAACTTGGGACGTTCTAATACAAACTTATAGAGTATGAAATAATCGAATTAGTGCCTCCTCAATGGAGGATTAGAAACTAAATTTTACAGACAGGTGCTTCAACGCAAGACCGGTTCGAATTTATGCTTTTATTGTTTAGTTTTGGCCTGTCAAGAGATTTATTGCGATTTTCTTTAATTTATTATTAAGGAAAGGCACTTGTACTCTGTTCCTCAATTCGTAATTATGTATAGTCATTGGCAAAAGAATGATTCGTTCAATTGGCCGCCTCGATCGTAGGATTTAATGCGTTTGGATCTTTTCTTTAGGCGTATATGTTATTTCAACTGGCAACACTGTTCAGGTAAGGTGTTTCAGGAAATCGGCCACGATTTAAAACAATTTTAGTGAATGATAATCTTTTCGTCATGGCTAAAGAGATTATATTTCTTTTTTTTTTCTAAAAAGTGACATTTAAAATATTCGATTTCCAATTAAAGCGCGGAAGTTGACGTCCTCTTTGCATGAACAAATAGCCAATTTACGTGGTTTAAAATTTTACGGTTCGATTGGGTCCCACCTGTACTTGATGATTATCGAGTATTTTCCTTATTTGTCATTATTTAATCACTTATCTGTTAATTGATTAAAACTTGTTTTATGCTACTGTAGTGCCTGTTTACTTTGTACTTTATTTGAAGAATTATGTGCTGATATTTTTTTATGCAAACATATTTTTTTTTACTTTTAAGACAAATTATTTCATTAAGAACCAACATGAATTATCTGACACTCTGTATAACCAATATTGACAAACCAACAACAATTGGACATTACTTTAATCGTTACGTAACGAGTCAATTGCCCCACGCAAGTGCCACCTATTTGGTGAAAATTTATTAGTAATGAACTATTAATAATGACCATTTCTCATGAAATATAATTTATTATTCCATTAGTATCTTATAATAAATTGGCAAGGTGTTTTGTAATCAACGCTTTTTTAATTTTATTGCTTATCGTTAAAATTAGAAACGAAAAGATTATAGGAGTGAAAATAGGCGATTAACAAAATTTATATTTGGAAACTCCAAATAAATAAAACCACTTTTATATATTATTATTAATTTACCTACATTGTTTTTATTGAATACATTTCATAATTTTCTGGTTTAACAATAAAATAAAACGTTTTGGTATATGGAGTAGACAATACCGAGATCATGTGGGCTTTAACTGTAGAAAATAAAATCAGTATAACCCCACACAGTTTGTGTAGAAACTCCAAAGATAACCAAGCTGTGAATGAATGTTCTTGTGTAATCTTAACGGCATATTGTTGGGATCGATTTATTTTGCGAAAATGTTTTTAGAACGGTTATAAACCTGTGTCATTTAGAACCACTAATTTTTAAAAATAAAGGTTAAAAAAACGTACCCACGAAATCACGTCATTTAATTTTTTTACACAGCCATTCTAATTATTTTAACCTAAACAGATTTTTTATCCTCTATTTTGTAATAAATCATTTTTTTTCAAATATTTTATGTTTTTACATAATACAAAAATTTTACTTAAAGAAAATAACAATTTTATTTTTTTAAATAAAAAAAAATTCTGGTTTTAATTTTTGATTTTTTTTTTTAATAAAACCACAGATTTGTATTTATCTTATATTAAATATATGTTGGAAACAAATCTTGATCTTTTAGTTTGACGATTATACATTGCTTTCGAATCTATAGTGGTATCATAACCTAAAAACACCACTTGATATACAGGGTGTTTCACATTCGTGGTCCATTGGAAGTTTCTGGAAAACGGAAAAAATATAGATTTGAAATTTGAAAGTGTTTATAATCCATTAAGTCTATTTTTTTAAATATTTTGAACAAAATGCAACTTCCGGTTTGACCGGAAGTGACATCAACTTTGTTATTTCAAATAGAACACCCCATATATTTTTACATTTTTAAATTCTACATAAAATTCTGAGTAAAATTACTATACATGTCCTATACCTAAAGTGAATAGTTTTGTAGATGTTTGCTATTAGGTTTACGGAAATGCGGGTAAAATGTTTGATCTTAAAATATTGTTTAAAAAATTCCATGGCAATTCTTTAAAATTTTTCAACAAATTACCCGAGAAACCCTAGGGCAAATTGGGCTAACTTGAAACGTTAATAACTTTTTTATTTTAAACGTAACACCCGCTATGGAATCTTTTAAACAATGTTTTAAGATTCCAAAAATTCCACCCCCATTTCTGCAAACCTAATAGCAAGAAAGTTATAGGCTATTTTTGATTGACGCGCATTTGTCATATTTTAATGAACAAAATTAATAACTCCAAAACTATTTACTCTAGGTTTAGGACATGGTACAGCAATTTTACTCAAAATTTTATGTAGAATTTAAAAATGTAAAAATATATGGGGTGTTCTATTTAAAATAACAAAGTTGATGTCACTTCCGGTCAAGCCGGAAGTGGCATTTTGTTTAAAATATTTTAGAAAAATAGGCTTAATTGGATTATAAACGCTTTAAAAATTTAAAATCGATATCTTTTGCCGTTCCTCAGAAACTCTCAATAGACCACGAACGTGAAACACCCGTATTTCGTAAATGTGCAACACCCTGTATATAATTAAAATAATTTTAAAATAAATAAATAATCTTAATGGTTGTCAATTTATTCATTGAATATATAATCTGTTATATTATGTGCCAAATACCGTAGATAACATTTTATTGGATCGCACTTAAAAAAAAAATGACGTGATCTGAAAAAACGCGAAGACACGGGTATCATTTTTTTAAGTCTATTTTCAAAATCTATAGAAATTTTTCATGGGAGGGAAAAAAATCAAATTTTTTCGTACTGTGTTACAATACGTAATAGGTACATGTTAATTTATTCTTTTGGTAGTACAAACAGAACAAAATATTGTTCAAACAAAAGTAACAGAGTTCATATTTGCTTGGAAACACGACAACCGTGTTAGCGAGCAGTCATCAAACTCTTCTTCGAGACTAGGAAGTCATCTAAATTGGTCAATATGGCTTAAATGCCACAGTACCACTTATGGATTGACTAGCGGCATGTTACCTCGCAAAAAAAATCGTAATTGATACTAAATCATATCCATTATGTTCGAGTGCCGCGTTCGAGTAGTGATCATACGTGTACACGGTACAGTTAGGGAACGTGCTTATGACATTTAAGATATTTTCTCAGGCCGATGTTAATAGATGTAAATATTATCGACTTTGCATGGGAAACATAAATATTTTTTTTATCGGAGATGGTAATTTCATCTTTTATTTTAATTTTCGAGATAGTTTCGTGTCAAGGTTTTCTATTTCGAATTTTCAAAATGATAAATTCATTTATCACAACAGTTGAGCTATTTTTACACGCTTCGTCTGTTGAATTTTTTTATCATGTAGATAAATTGCTGGTATAAAATAATTTGGCCATACATTTATGCATTATCGGCCCACCTACGTAGAGGTAGAAACCCATTAATTAACAGTCAAATTCCAATTTTTACTTTTTGGCAGTCCTCCAAAACGAAAAATTATTTTTTGCTTTCCAGATTTTTATTTGCGTCATTTTGGTATTTGTAAATAAACAATTTTATCCACGTAGGTATGTATGTATATAATAAAATGTGGGTAATTTAATATTATCTGATAATTTTATTGTGTTTATGTTCCATACACTTCGTTCATAAAAATCTACTAGTAGGTATAATAATTGGAATAGGTACCTAATTAATTTTGCCAAATCAATACGTTTGTTTGGTTATCTAGGTCGCTGAACAGGTTTTAAAAAATCTGATAGTATGGTGATAACTTTAAAATAACTTTGTTATTTGCATATTAATGTTTTGTATAATCTAATCTCATCATTAAAATATTCAATTAATAAAATCTTTATACATACACACCTAAACCCTGTAGTTCCCGCGAAAATTTGGTTTTTTAATATTCTACTATACTACCCATGTAAATGGTGTGTAACAAAAGAAAATAATACACTGCATTTTCTTATCTAAATACATTCATTAAACAAAGTTCATAAAACATAAATAAACCACATAATGATTAAATATTTACTGTATGATAATTCATTTATATACAAATTTAATAGTAAGTAATAAAAAATAATATAAATAATGTATTTAAATCTTATCGGTGCATTCCAAATTTACCAATGAAGTTCAAATTTGCCTAATGTTAAATCAATAAACAATTTCCCCGGACAATGGGCCAATAATTCGCAATTCAATTAAATGAAAATCCTGATAGACCATAACAATCAATTTACAGGTTTTGGGGTGTTCCGCAAGGTTACATTTTTAAAGACAATTTATAATTTAAATATCAAGCGGTTCGTGGAACGACCCTTAACAAAGAAAACTTGATTTACACGATTGCTTCATGCAAGTTTAATTAAACGAAGTAAAACGTAATTTCAGAGTGCAACCACAGTAACTAAAGAAAGTAATTAAAACACTAAAATAGGCGAATAATTATAAACTGTGGCATATCTTTGAGGCTCGCTTTGAGGTTAAATCTCTGCGGCAAAAATCGATAAAGTAACAGCTGAGAGAGTGTTTAAGGGTTGTTCGTACACCTGATCAATACATCTGCTGGTGGTGTCAAAATGAGGGATGATGTATTTTTCTTAGTCATAAATAATTACCTTTTTGGCTTCCAACGGCGTTTCAAGACCCCCAACATGATGATAACTTCAAAAACTCACAAAAATCCCGAACTACTTCAACATTTCATTGAGAAAAACTCGATTTCCACGTCAAATTTTCATTTCAATCGCGATAAATGAAACCACCGTCAAAATGTCCGCGTGATAAACGAAAAACTGTCTCACCACTCTCTTACATGATAAACTTGTCAAATTCCCGACTAAAATCGACTTTTTCAGTCGTCGAAAACCGCGAACTTCCCTGATTGTCGCTCTCGAAGTTGCAGTGTTGCACACAATTCCGCTTTCCTCGGCTCAAAATAAACAAGTCAAGTAGACTGTGCTAGTTGGTCACGTGACGCCGAACGAGGCCCGCCATTGGCTCGTTACCCACACACAGCGGCACATGAATAGAACCAATAAGAAGCGGCGTTCCAGTAACGCGTTTTTGGAACTGGGCCCCAGTTACTGGGGCCTTAGAAAAATTGCTCTCAAATTTTAACTGCAGGTTTATAATTTAAAAATAAAAATTAATTAATGAATTTTATATATCTAGCTAACGTTTTTAAAATAATTTTTTATTATTTTTGTGTTCTCTTAAATCCCCAGAACCAGAATTCATATTGTAATAGCATTGAGTAAGATGTAAGATCTTTACTCAATGGTAATAGTATATTTCTCAACGGGATGGTGAGATTTCGGGCGAGTAGGAAATGTGCCAGCGCCAAACGATTAGAAATTTTGATTCTGATTTAGAATTTTTATTAAATTTAATCCATGGATGCATAAACAATATAAGGTGTAAAAAAAATTTTTAGTGGTGGACACGGAATTTCGAACATCATAATTTGGTTTTCCTTGAGGGGTTCTGTAAATAGCAAAGATACAATAATAACCACTTTTGCTTCCGCTGTCAAAATGACAAGAATAGTTATAACCGGAAGTAAGGTTAATTGTCAAAAAAGGCAGTTTAGATTTTGACAGAATGATGGTCGTTTTTTTTCTATTTCCATACTTATTTTTGTTTATTAGACATTTTCTACCTGTACTATAATAATATCCATTATGATACAATTGTATATTTAAATTTTCAACCACGAAACAGATTTTTAATCGATAAAAATGCAATACACTATTGCCTTTGACATCTGACAGATCAAATATTTATCAATTTTGCCAAGATACTGTTTGCATACAATTTTAAACCCTGAATGTGAAATTGAAAATTTAACCACAACACAACTTATTACCCGTAAAATCAGCAAAAGGGTACGAAACAGTGGCGGCTGGTGGATTTTGGGCACACCCATATCTCAGTTATTAGACATGGCACCCACATCAAATTTATATGACATTATATAGACAAGTTCTGCGCAAGCTGAATTCAAATTGAAGTTTGCGAAAAAAGTTAGTTTTTAAGTGTGCCCCCACCCTCCTGTCCCCCCAAATTAAGATAATTCAAATTAAAGTGGTACAATATTTAATTTACTGAAGTTTATCAAAAAACTTCAAATTTTAGTAAAAAAATTCAAGTATTACAGATTGTATACCATTTCTTTTTTTTTTTAATTTAGTAAAAGAAATAATAAAAATTTAAAATGGTATAAAATCTGTAATTCTTCAAATTTTTTAATAAAATTTGAAATTAGTCGATAAACTTCAGTAAATTAAATATTGTACCACTTTAATTTGAATTATCTTAATTTGGGGGGGCAGGAGGCTGGGGCCTGGGCACACTTAAAAACTAACTTTTTTTCGCAAACTTCAATTTAAATTCTGTTTGCGCAGAACTTGTCTATATAATATCATTGTAAACTCATATAAATTTGATGTGGGCCCCATGTCTAATAACTGAGATATGGGTGTGCCCAAAATCCACCAGTACTACGAAACATTTCAGAATTAAAGTTTTAATTTTCTACCTTTGGGTAGATAGTCGTAGTCGCACTCATTATGACATTATTCTCTTGCTCATTTTTTAATCATCATCATTGCATAAAATACTAATTAAACTCAGATGTACCTGTCAAATTAATAGGTTTAATTAAATCACCCGACATTTCCATTTAAAAAAGAGTTTCACATAACATTTTAAATATCAATAAAACACTTTATAAGGCAGGCAAAACCTGCCTAACGATTATTAATTAGAGCCACCCAATTAAACTCTCAAGAACACCACCCAACGCAATGGAAATTTGCTGAGCACGGTGCAGGTGTTTTTCTATTAAGGCCCCTTGATACTTGCAACTGCAAAGGATAATAAAACGCATTGCAATGTATGAATTAATGTCGGCAATTATTATCGCCATTCGCCGATTTTTTTTGTTTCGTTTCAAAGGCGCTAACTCGGCATAAAATTACCAATTGAGATCCCAATTCAAATGATCACGTACCTTATTTATGAAATGGGTAGGACTCATACAGTTTTTCTATGGAAGGACCTATTACAATAGTTATACAGAGATTATATTTATTTATAAATTTTGAAAAACTATAGGGGCGCCATCTCTTTTACAGAAGCCACACAACCAACGAAACGAGTCACGCCTAGCAGGCATTGCCTACCTTGATCTTCACTCTATCTTTGCTATTGGTCGCTAGGCAACAAAGCAACCTCTTATCTCACCGCTTTCCCACTACTTTATGTAAATATAAGACAACTCAAACCACATTTTCATTAAGATCATACTTCACAGGATCATTTCTGTAGTATATCTTCGCATACTCTCTACTCAAACGTAGAGTTGTCGCAACCACGATGACGAGGTGTAGTTTCGTGCTCTGAGCGTGAGGCAGATTCAGTTCGAGTCCATTTTTGTGGATTCAAACGAGTCATCGATGATCGTTCACCTGTGGATTCGTCCACAGGCCATGGGTACGAAACATTCTGAGTGGAACTTTTGATTCAATACAAACATAATTACTTTAATTTAGAGATGAGCGTTACCGTGATTTTTTAATCACACTGATATTAGTTACTGTGTTTCTCTTTTTAAACGTGTCGTGATCACAGGTTTTAAACTGATTTTGATAAAAAACAGCTTTATTTGTAATATTTTGTTGCTAATGTTTACAATAAATTAAAAGTTATTGTAAGCAATTTTTAATGTAAAAAACAAAATAAAAAAACCCTGAAAGTCTTTAAACATTTAAGTGTGATTTATAAATTTCCTTCCTTTCTTTTTTTCTTTCTCCTGACCGTGAATCATAAACAATACGATAAATAGCATTAGCAATTCACGGTTGTATCGTTATTTAATGCTTTTTAATATCAGTGAAAAAAAATTATTGTGATAAATAGCAACTCACGCATTTATCGCTATTTAATACTTTTTAATATCAATGAAAAAAACACAATTCGTGAAATATCGCTGATCTCTAAAGTGCAGTAAAAAATTACAGATCACTCTAATTAACAGATGTAAGTAGCAGTCGTTATTAGTAATTTTTAAATATCAGTGAAAAAATCACACTTCGTAAATTATCGCTCATCTCTACTTTAATTATTGGAAGGTTATTAAATTTATAAAAACTTTGATTTTTTGCGTTACGCAAATAAGTAAATTTTATACATTTATTTTTCAAATTCTGAAAGAGTGGCGCAGGTGTGTTTTTAACATCCTGTAAGAAGATGTTTATATTACAAGCCTTATGTAATTAAATTTACAAAGCTTTTTGAATTATCTATAAATTTTGAAAAACTATAGTGGCGCCATCTCTTTTACAGAAGCCACACAACCAACGAAACGAGTCAAGCCTAGTAGGCATGCCTACCTTGATCATTACTCTTTGCTATCTTTGCTATTGGTCGCTAGGCAAGAAAGCAACCTTATCTCACCGCTTTCACTCTAGTTTACTAATATATAAGACAACTCAAACCACATTTTCATTAAGATCATACTTCACAGGATCATTTCTGTAGTATATCTTCGCATACTCTCTACTCAAACGTAGAGTTGTCGCAACCACGATGACGAGGTGTAGTTTCGTGCTTTGAGCGTGAGGCAGATTCAGTTCGAGTCCATTTTTGTGGATTCGAACGAGTCATCGATGATCGTTCACCTGTGGATTCGTCCACAGGCCATGGGTACGAAACATTCTGAGTGGTACTTTTTATTTAATACAAATATAAATACTCTATTTATTGAAAGATATTTAATTTAGTATATATTTTCGCAATTTTGATTCTGAGTTGAACTTTGATTCAATACAAACATAATTAGGTACTTTAATTTAGAGATGAGCGTTACCGTGATTTTTTAATCGCACTGATATTAGTTACTGTGTTTTTCTTTTTAAACGTGTCGTGATCACATGTTTTAAACTGATTTTGATAAAAAACAGCTTTATTTGTAATATTTTGTTGCTAATGTTGTAATGGGCACGATATATGGGCAGTTAATTTTTAACATTTCTTAATTTATTTTTTAAGCTTTACGAAATATGAGACTAGTTTTAAATATTTGTTTTTAAAATTGTATTAGGTGTTAGGTATAAGTTTCACTTCCATACATTCTTTATTTGTTTATTATGCAATAATAATTTATGACTCCCATCTGGACAACCACTTAAGGGTTCGTTACAGAAAGAAAATAAGCAAGTTTTGGTTCATGTTGCTAGTCTTTAAAAAATATACCTAAAAAGAGAGCTTGTTAAAAACTTAGAGAGGAGAGTATATTTTAGGCAGTTACGTTTTACTCTTTGAAGGGACGAGTTTAATTCTTTAATTTTGAAGAGTTGGTTTTTGTTATTTAAAGAGAGTAGTTATTTAATTTATCCATTGGTTTTATATAAATTCAGTTTTGTGAAAGTGTTGTTTATTTATATAGGTATGTCTTTTCTATAATTATTTATAATAACTTAAAGTCACAAATATCATAATAAGTGGTTAATTAATTCATATTTAATTTAAACTATAATTTATTTGTTTATTTTATTTTCTTCTTCGCGAAAGAAGTATATTTTGGGTTGTGGTTGGACAAACTTAATTACTTATTTATTATAATCATTATTTTATGTTTACCATTTAAATATTCACATTTTATTATTGTTATATTGTAATGCAATGTATCATGTTATTACATATTTCTATTTAACTTTAACATACTTTGTTTTGTACAGTTTACATTATTTTGCTATTTGATAAATTGATATTCTTTATATAATATGTTTAGACTTTGTTTTAATTTCTGCACATCAAAAGGTATATATATATATATATTTATTTATTTATTGGTATTTGTTTTTGTTGGTGGTTTTGGGGAGACCAGTGGATCGGCTTTCTATAGAAAAGCGCACTGATTGTTCTTACCCTTAATTTATTAACAATGAACTGTTATTTATGTGTATGTTTTATTTCAGGTATTGATGTGAGAGTTTTATTGCATTGTCTTATTTTTATTATTATTGATAATCAATTTATTTTAACATCTTTAATTTGACTTGATATACTTTTATTAATTTATTATTATTATTTATATTATTTATATTTATTATATCTGCTTTTATTTATGACTGTACACAAATATTATTGCATTACGGTTGTCCACCGAAATACCACTTGTTATTTATATATTTTATTCACCACTACTATTTATTATGTTCTCTGTGACTTAAGTTACATGCTATTTTATTTTACACATTGTTTTTGTTTGTTGCTGTACATTGATAATAGTTTCAATTTGTATTTGCTATTTAAACACCGTCCGAGCCTAACATTTATGTAGGTGAATAATCTTAACAATATGATAATGTGATTGATGATATTATATTTGATTACTTGATTACTTTGATTTTGTTATATTATTTATATTGTTTAGATGTGCGACACATATGCATGTCTGGATTGTATATGTGGGTTTTTAAGGTTTATCCTTATTAACTTAAATCTATAATACTTTTAAAATATAAATGTTTTTATTTATATTATTAATGTACAGTTGAAATAATATTAACTCTTGTATTAATTGTCTTTATTAATAAACTTATTTTAATTTAATACTTTTTCTTTGCTTTTTAAATATCTTTTCAATTAATCAAGTACTTACGTATCCAGAACCGTATTCACAACAAAAAGGGGTCCTAACTTAATTTCTTTAAACTAGACGATCACGTGTTTTGGCCAAAGGTAGTTTTTTTGTGGTTTTAATATTCTTTTTAATTATTAATGTGTGCCCCCCTTGCCCCCGTTCGTTACAATGTTTACAATAAATTAAAAGTTATTGTAAGCAATTTTTAATGTAAAAAACAAAATAAGAAAACCCTGAAAGTCTTTAAACATTTAAGTGTGATTTATAAATTTCCTTCCTTTCTTTCTTTCTTTCTCCTGACCGCGAATCATAAACAATACGATAAATAGCATTAGCAATTCACGGTTTTATCGTTATTTAATCAGTGAAAAAAAATATTGTGATAAATAGCAACTCACGCGTTTATCGTTCCTTAGGTAATACTTTTTAATATCAGTGAAAAAAACACAATTCGTGAAATACCGCTGATCTCTAAAGTGCAGTGAAAAATTACAGATCACTCTAATTAACAGATGTAAGTAGCAGTTGTTATTAGTAATTTTTAAATATCAGTGAAAAAATCACAGTTCGTAAATTATCGCTAATCTATCTCTACTTTAATTATTGGAAGGTTATTAAATTTATAAAAATTTTGATTTTTTGCGTTACGCAAATAAGTAAATTTTATACATTTATTTTTCAAATTCTGAAAACCCCCGAAAAGTGGTGCAGGTGTGTTTTTAACATCCTGTAAGAAGATGTTTATAAACATAATATAAATATTACATAATATAAATATTACAAGCCTTATGTAATTAAATTTACAAAGCTTTTTGAATTATCTATAAATTTTGAAAAACTATAGTGGCGTCATCTCTTTTACAGAAGCCACACAACCAACGAAAAGAGTCAAGCCTAGTAGGCATTGCCTACCTTGATCATTACTCTTTGCTATCTTTGCTATTGGTCGCTAGGCAAGAAAGCAACCTTATCTCACCGCTTTCACTCTAGTTTACTAATATATAAGACAACTCAAACCACATTTTCATTAAGATCATACTTCACAGGATCATTTCTGTAGTATATCTTCGCATACTCTCTACTCAAACGTAGAGTTGTCGCAACCACGATGACGAGGTGTAGTTTCGTGCTCTGAGCGTGAGGCAGATTCAGTTCGAGTCCATTTTTGTGGATTCAAACGAGTCATCGATGATCGTTCACCTGTGGATTCGTCCACAGGCCATGGGTACGAAACATTCTGAGTGGAACTTTTGATTCAATACAAACATAATTACTTTAATTTAGAGATGAGCGTTACCGTGATTTTTTAATCACACTGATATTAGTTACTGTGTTTCTCTTTTTAAACGTGTCGTGATCACAGGTTTTAAACTGATTTTGATAAAAAACAGCTTTATTTGTAATATTTTGTTGCTAATGTTTACAATAAATTAAAAGTTATTGTAAGCAATTTTTAATGTAAAAAACAAAATAAAAAAACCCTGAAAGTCTTTAAACATTTAAGTGTGATTTATAAATTTCCTTCCTTTCTTTTTTTCTTTCTCCTGACCGTGAATCATAAACAATACGATAAATAGCATTAGCAATTCACGGTTTTATCGTTATTTAATGCTTTTTAATATCAGTGAAAAAAAATTTTTGTGATAAATAGCAACTCACGCATTTATCGCTATTTAATACTTTTTAATATCAATGAAAAAAACACAATTCGTGAAATATCGCTGATCTCTAAAGTGCAGTAAGAAATTACAGATCACTCTAATTAACAGATGTAAGTAGCAGTCGTTATTAGTAATTTTTAAATATCAGTGAAAAAATCACACTTCGTAAATTATCGCTCATCTCTACTTTAATTATTGGAAGGTTATTAAATTTATAAAAACTTTGATTTTTTGCGTTACGCAAATAAGTAAATTTTATACATTTATTTTTCAAATTCTGAAAACCCCCGAAGAGTGGCGCAGGTGTATTTTTAACATCCTGTAAGAAGATGTTTATATTACAAGCCTTATGTAATTAAATTTACAAAGCTTTTTGAATTATCTATAAATTTTGAAAAACTATAGTGGCGCCATCTCTTTTACAGAAGCCACACAACCAACGAAACGAGTCAAGCCTAGTAGGCATTGCCTACCTTGATCATATAATATTACTCTTTGCTATCTTTGCTATTGGTCGCTAGGCAAGAAAGCAACCTTATCTCACCGCTTTCACTCTAGTTTACTAATATATAAGACAACTCAAACCACATTTTCATTAAGATCATACTTCACAGGATCATTTCTGTAGTATATCTTCGCATACTCTCTACTCAAACGTAGAGTTGTCGCAACCACGATGACGAGGTGTAGTTTCGTGCTTTGAGCGTGAGGCAGATTCAGTTCGAGTCCATTTTTGTGGATTCGAACGAGTCATCGATGATCGTTCACCTGTGGATTCGTCCACAGGCCATGGGTACGAAACATTCTGAGTGGAACTTTTGATTCAATACAAACATAATTACTTTAATTTAGAGATGAGCGTTACCGTGATTTTTTAATCACACTGATATTCGTTACTGTGATTCTTTTACATCAATGATTCTTAAACGTGACGTGATCACAGGTTTTAAACTGATATTGATGAAATCGCATTATACGTCGTTATATTGTGTCCGTTCAATTTAACAGTGTTAATTTTTTGAATTTATTTTTATTTTAAAAATAAAACTATTTTCAATAAAATCAGCTTTATTGGTAATATTTTGTTGCTAATGTTTACACAAAATTAAAAGTTATTGTAAGCAATTTTTAACGTAAAAAATTAAAAAAAAAAACCTGAAAGGGTTTAACATGTATGTATTTCCTTTCTTCCTTTCTTTCTCCTGACCGTGAAACATAAACAATACGATATATAGCAATAGCAATTAACGGTTTTATAGTTATTTAATACTTTTTAATATCAGTGAAAAAAACACAATTCGTGAAATATCGCTGATCATTAAATTGAAAAATCACAGATCATGCTAATTAACAGATGTAAGAAGCAGTCGTTTTTCGTGATTTTTAAATATCAGTGAAAAAATCACAGTTCGCTCATCTCTACTTTAATTATTGGAAGGTTATTAAATTTATATAAATTTTGATTTTTTGCGTTACGCAAATAAGTAAATTTTATACATTTTTTTTTCAATTCTGAAAGGTGGCTTCATAAAAAACCCCGAAGAGTGGCTTATGCAGGTGTTTTAACATCCTGTAAGAAGATGTTTATGTTTATTACTTATGTAATTAAATTTACAACGCTTTTTGAATTATCTATAAATTTTGAATAACTATAGTGGCGCCATCTCTTTCACAGAAGCCACACAACCAACGAAAGAAATTATGCCTAGTAGGCATCGCCTACCTTGATCATTATTACTCTTTGCTATTGGTCGCTAGGCAAGAAAGCAACCTTATCTCACCGCTTTCAATTTAGTTTACTAATATATAAGACAACTTAAACCACATTTTCATTAAGATCATACTTCACAGGATCATTTCTGTAGTATATCTTCGCATACTCTCTACTCAAACGTAGAGTTGTCGCAACCACGATGACGAGATGTAGTTTCGTGCTCTGAGCGTGAGGCAGATTCAGTTCGAGTCCATTTTTGTGGATTCAAACGAGTCATCGATGATCGTTCACCTGTGGATTCGTCCACAGGCCATGGGTACGAAACATTCTGAGTGGTACTTTTTATTTAATACAAACATAATTACTCTAATTATTAAAAGATATTTAGTGTAATATAATTTTCACAATTTTGAATTGAACATGAGGACAAATTTGAGTTTATTTGTATTCTGGGTTGCATATCTACATGAATTATTTCTCATTCATTTTTGCTAAATATTATTTTTGAATATAAATTATCCCTCATATTCATTTTAAATTTTTATATACATATATATTCAAAACATGCTAAACATAGGTAATATAATTCAGTTTAAAATTAATTTACTCAACACAAATAACCTACAAAAATCGGCATGACCTAACCTAAAAAGTGATACGAAAAATCTAATTTTCTGAATAAAAATGGCAATGCAGCGTTACTTATTATACATATCATACATAGGAAAACCATTTCGGTAAACTTTAATCCACAGTAATTTTTATTTGTTGTTATTTTGATTTTTTGTAGAGGTGCTCAAAGACAAGTGAAGGCTGGCACCCCCAGGCCAGATGACCCTAGCACTGTCCAAGGCCGACTAGAAATGGGTTTAAAGTTATTGAACCCTTGTAATGAACCTGCGATTTTTTTATCTAGCAGGTAAATAAATATAAAAGCAATTTTGTTTACGATAAATCATTTTTATTTTAGAACTGACTCTGGAGTACACGCTTTAAGTTCCACGTGTCACGTAGATTTATACAGGAAAAGTGGTTTAATTTATGACCCGCAAACCGTCACAATATGTTTAAATAAATACTTTTTAAAGGAGGATGTCCCGATTAGGGTTTTAAAGACTTATTTGGTGCCGAATGACTTTCACTGCAGACATAAAGCTACCCTAAGGACTTATTTATATAAATTAATACTTGCTCAATCTGATAACTACAAGAAACCCTCACTATTTCATTGCCCCATCGAGGAATTAGATAGAAGTTTATTTCACATGTATAATATACAACTATTTCATATTTCATATTAAAACAATACATTTTAGAGGCCAAAACTTTAATATAGAAAAAATGAAAGAAGCAGCCAAACTTATAGAGGGTCATCATGATTTTAGAACCTTCATGAGTCAGCATGTAGGCCATGCCGATAGGGAAACTCGAAGGGTGTTGGAAAAAATTGAAATTCAAGAAAGTTGCAAATTTGGTTACAGCAATTATAGTTACCCATCGTTCATAGAGCCTTGTGAATATCATTTCTTGAATATCCACATTCAATCAAGGGGTTTTTTGTACAAACAGGTAATTAGTCATATGATTTAACATTCTTAAGACAGGGGAAAAGGCATAACCATTACAGGTACCATTTCGAAGATAAATCTTTTAGTGTTAATTTAACAAGAGTTACGTAATAACCTCCATATTTAACAAGAGTTACGTAATAACCTCCATATTAACATTTCCTGATAATTCAAGGAGATTAATTTTTGATAACGCGTTGGCGTAAATTTCCAGAATTTTCGATTTTACTGCCAACCTAACCACAGCAAAATAATAGTTATTTTCATTATTTATAGCTTTATGTGCAATTAAATTCGTATTAATCATAATTTATGATTATATTTACTGCTGTTTTTTATTACTTTTAAATCTGCATTAAGTAATTATTGATTATTTAATTTAAAAATTAGTTTATCTGGAGTTGGCATTCTGGATCTAGTCGTTAACTTTGACAGTAGGGGGCGCAAGTTCGCCAAGTGACATTTTAAGTGTGCTGAATTATCTTTGAAATAATTGGAAAAAACTGTTTGTTTTGCTGTACATGCATGTGGAAATAACCGAGAAGGAACGCATTTAACAAAGTTAGTATCCAAATAGTTAATTAATCGAGCCATTTTTGATATTTGTTGGATTGATTTTGAGGCACGTTTCTTAACCTCTAAGCGGCCGGTGGGTCTTGGAGGGAAACTAGCAAAATGGCTTCCTAGTGAAGCCGATTGTAAGGTATTTTGCTACCTTAGAACTAGCTTAATCCAAGTCCATTTTTATAGGAATGTTTAGTTTTCAATTTAAATATGTATACAGGGTGATTCAGGAGGAACACACAACATTTTAGGGAGTGCACAAATAATTTAAAAAACTCTAGGAAATGTTATTCGATTTTCATTTGGTTTTAAGCTATAGTTGGTTTAAAAATGAGAATGTACCAATTCTATGTATAACTTATTTGAAATACTGCAGCCAATAATAAAGAATAAAATGGATGCCTTTTAAATGCAAAGTTTTTTAAATTTCTCCTTCAAAAGAATTATGGATAAATACATAACTTAAAAACAGATAAAAATTGGATACCATAATAGACATGCTTGTGTAAAAAATATATTAGGACCAATTTTCAACCTTCTTACTTGAATTTTACTTACTTGATGAGCTTTGAATCGTAATAAAACTACATGTTCAACTAAAGTGTCTATAATACAGCTTTAAAAATAAAATAATCTGTCATTTTTAAAACTTACACTTGTAGTACCTACTATATTTAGAAAGTTTACAAAAAAACAATTTATGATTTTTTTAATAATTTTGTATTTTTCTGTTCACTTTTTAGTTTCTATTTTCTTATTATAATAATGTTGCAAAGGAGCCGTTTATTGAAGTAATCGTTAATACGCCCTTTTTGCGTATTTTACCAGAACAATCATTTTATTGTCTCAGCATTTTTACCAGTTCTTTTATGTTTTGTGTTGATTGTGGAAATTAAGATTAAAAACCTTACTCTCTAAAAATGAATTGATCAAAAATGACTAGTTACTACAGTTATTAGTGGCTGCTTTTTCACATTGAGAAAAAAGTTTATGGTTCCCAAATAAAAAGAATAATTAAATATGGGACAGAAGCATTGTTTATTTATCCTAAATATATTTATATTCCTGACACATAAAGTTTTACTAAAGTAAATTTATCATTATTATTTCGACTATTTAGAGGTAATAAACAATATACCTATTCACTATTAATAAAAAGTATTAGCTACACTTATAACATGGTTAACACTTATAACATGGTTAACCATGGGATACCATGGTATCCCCAACATTTAACTGCAAATTATTATGTAAAATTGTCCCCTTAATCCGAAAATACTGTCAAAAATTATGAAAGTAGAGCAGTTTTTGAGATATACTTTTGACCACATTTTCGATTTCAGGGTACAATTTTACATGGAAATTGACCGCTTAATGTTTGACGAGAATTATTAGTGGCTGCTTTTTCGCTATGACAATTAGTCATTTTTGACTAATTCATTTTTAAATAGTAAGGCTAACATAAATTCTAATACAAGTTTGTCAATAAAGTATAATGAAATGTGAGTTGACCATTAAAAAAAAAGTATCTACTTATGGAAAATACTTGTTTGAAATTATTATTAAAATTTGTCCTAAAATCAGATGTTTTTGGTGCATTTCAGTGTGCCAGTCACGGCACCATAAAGTGGTGGAGGAATTGATACTACAAATACACTGTGCACCAAAAATCAAACCGCACCGGACTATTTTTTTCTGGTTTGTATAAGTTAGCTCGAATTTTTTTTATGTCTGTTTGTATTTTCTAGCTTCATATACCACAATTTAGACTTAAAAATCGTTTTTTTCTCTCATATATTCAATTTATATCGTCTAGATTTTTTGTAGAAATTTAGTTACTGAACAAATAAATCCATTTTGTGAACAACCTATATCCCAAAACCCAATTTTTGGGACCAAATATTCGAAAAATTACATTTTTTCAATTTTTCAAAAATATATAAAAAATTTCATATCAAAACATACAGTAATCTGATTCATTGCTAGAGAATTCCATCCCTTTCACTTCTCCTTTATTTTCTTGTTCTTCATTTTTATTTTTTGATCCAATTCCAATATTTGGTCCCAAAAATTTGGTTTTTGGATACACGTTGCTTACAAAATGGGTTTATTTGTTTGGTAACTACATTTCTACAAAAAATCTTGACGATAAAAATCGAATATATACAAAAAAAATCGATGTATAAGTCTAAATTGGGGTATAGGAAGCTCGAAAATTATGATTGATGAATTGATGAAGTATCGATAATTTGTTGTATTGATATTTAACATCCCCAATAAAAAGCGCGTTGATTTTCGATATGCAACACAATTTCCATGAAGGGCTTTACAGTTTTGCACACCCTGTATTTAACATTCAAAGGCAAAAAGCTTGTAACATAGCCTAGGGGGCTATGGGGAAAAACTAATTTATAAAAAGTGGACTTGGATTAACCTAATTTGAAGGCGTTGATTTGTAAATAAAGTAGAATTTCTGTTGGTGCAGGTCCGACGAACTGTTGCAACGCTGGTAGCAGTAGCACAAGGTAAAGTGAGCCTTAGAGATATTAAATATATGCTAGAAGTGCCCGCCGTGAGTAGCTGGCTGCCTCAAATCAAACTAGTCGAAGCGCACGGATTGTATCTGAGCGAAGTACGGTACAGCCCCGAGGACGTTGCGTTGTTTCGCGAGAGCATTAGCTAAAAAAAAATAAATATGGTAGGATCTAGGGTTTACGTGGGTGGGTTGCCCTACGGGACGAACGAGCGCGACCTGGAACGGTTTTTCCGCGGCTACGGCCGCATGCGAGACGTCCTCATCAAAAACGGCTACGGGTTTGTTGAATTTGACGATTATCGCGATGCCGACGATGCTGTATATGAACTAAACGGTAAAAAACTTTTAGGGGAGCGT
This sequence comes from Brassicogethes aeneus, assembly GCA_921294245.1. Lineage (NCBI taxonomy): Eukaryota > Metazoa > Arthropoda > Insecta > Coleoptera > Nitidulidae > Brassicogethes > Brassicogethes aeneus. The sequence continues at coordinate 52,964,900 of OV121135.1, forward strand.
GTGACTGTGGAAAGGGCCAGAGGCACTCCCAGGGGTCGCGACCAATGGTCCACCAGCAGCCGCAGTGAGCACCGCTCCCACGAACGATATGGTCCGCCCACGAGGACAAACTATCGCTTGATCGTCGAAAATCTATCGTCCCGGATCAGCTGGCAAGATCTGAAAGATTACATGCGCCAAGCCGGCGAGGTCACTTACGCCGACGCTCACAAGCAGCACCGCAACGAGGGGGTTGTCGAATTTGCCAGCAGCAGCGACCTGAAAAACGCCATCGAAAAGCTCGATAACACCGAGCTGAACGGCAAAAAGATCCGTTTGGTCGAAGACCAGAACACCAAGCGCAGAAGAAGCGGCTCGTACAGCAGCAGAAGCCGCTCCAGAAGCAGGTCGGGCCGTCGTTCGAGGTCGCGCAGCCGCTCCAGATCCAAGAGCAAAAAATCCAAATCGCGCTCCAAGAGTCCCAGGGAGTCTAGAGACAAACGTGGCAAGTCTAGGTCCAGGTCTAGGTCAGTCAAAAAATCCGTGGACAGATCTCGCTCAAACTCCCGGAAGAAGAGCGTCGAAAGGTCCAGATCCAGGTCCGTGAAGAGGTCCAGATCCAGATCTGTAAAGAGGTCCAGATCCAGATCTGTAAAGAGGTCCAGATCCAGATCTGTAAAGAGGTCTAGGTCTCCAAAGAGGTCCAGATCAAGGTCTGCGAAGAGGTCCAGATCCAGGTCCGCGAAGAGGTCCAAATCTAGGTCCGTGAAGAGGTCCAGATCCAGGTCTGCGCAGAGGTCCAGATCCAGGTCTGTGAAGAGGTCGAGATCCAAGTCCGCGAAGAGATCCAGATCCCCATCCCGAGAAGCATCCAAAGAAAAGTCTCGCTCCCGGTCAAGGTCAGCAAGCCAGGGCAAGAAGTCTAGGTCCAGAAGTCGATCTCGCTCCCCCAATAACTAAATCTTTATACCTACAGTGTTATTTACTTAGTAAGTACATTTACTTTACTTTTATTGTACAATATGTTGGAATCATTTTCATTTAAGTAGGAGTAGAAATTCGTAAGAGAAATTAACAAAAAGCCCATTTTATTATTAATAATTAAATATTAGACGTAAGATTTTAGAATCATGAGTTTTTTATCTGAAATCAATTCAAAAAGGAACAATTTAAAACCTACGGAAACGGTTGTGACGCGCGCCGACGGCCGCAAGTTTTTACAAACCAAAAACAGTGACGTAGAAATCGCGGAAAGATCTCACGGCTTTGTCGTGGACAATAAACCCGACGACGTACCGGCAAAAGTCGTGGATTTTTTATACTTGGGCTCCCAAGACTGTTGTGACTTGGAAGTTCTTCTTAAACACAACATTAGATATGTTCTAAGCGTCGGGGTGGATGCGCCTGACAAGCACGCTTTCGTAAAGCAGTACAAATTTGTGGAATGCCTTGATACGCCCGAAACCGACATCACAAAAATTCTAAACGTTTGCAACGAATTCATTAACTCGTCCATCGTCGACAAATGCAATGTTTTGGTTCACTGTAACGCAGGCGTAAGCCGATCGTCATCCATAGTGTTGGGTTATTTAATTACCGCGCGCCAATACGCGTATATTGACGCATTCAACATTGTCAAATCTGCAAGAAATTGCATCAAACCAAATGATGGATTTCAAAATCAATTAAAACAATTATCTAGATTTTAATTTGTTCTGTATAACCATTTTCATGTAATATTATCGACATATTTTTTATAATGTAATTATATTGTAATAGACAGAATAATGTTTGTCAAGATGTAATTGCATAGCATTAATTTTATAAATAAATACACCTTGTTTTTGTAAAAATTGTTTATTTTACCTTATCCACCCAAATATTTATTTTAGGAAATACTTTTTACAATTTATTCTAAAAATCTTTTATCCAAACGATAAATTCACACCTCATTTTTGAATGGGAACAGCAAGTCACTAAAAGCAGGTGTCATAAACACAAACACATTTTTTAAACTCTTTATTTACCTTCAAGAATGGTCATCATAATTTTTAACAATAGCCTGATTGCTTGGATAATATTTCATAAATTCTTTGTCAGTGCTTTCAATACTTTCGTCAATATTATCGTACACTATCTTAAACAAGTTGAAAAATAATATCAGATGTTTTTATTACATTCCTATGCAGGTATTTAATCACTAATTTATAGCATTAAGTGGTTCAATTATTCTTGGGAAAATTGTTTTTATTGTTTTAACTACGTTTAAAAAATAAGGGTTGCCAGATATATACTGGGTGTTTAATCGAAAAACACTAACCTTCCTTGTATATATTGTATTTAAATTGTAAAGTAATTTTTAAACAAAGGCCATAATCGTTATTACGTTTATTTGCATATAAAGCTGTTGTTGGTTTATATCGGTTATAAGCAAATTGCCTATTGAGAAGTGATTACTGGTCAGGCAAATTTGCGGTTATAAAATAATGATGCACTATTGAGATTTATCTCTTAACAAGGTAGGTAATTGAATATCAGCATGGAAATAACGATATTTGATATTGCGGTTTTGGAAATCGGTATCAAATTTATTTGAAATATTAAGAAAATGTAAATTTTTTTACTGGTTTCCTTTTGGTCAAAGAATGGTCAGTAAATCGTACCCTATTTTTGACGAAATTTGGAAAAACTAGTGTAGAAACTCACATAACTAAAATGAATCATACAAATTTGTATAATAGAAAAAATCATTATGGCAATGAGTCAGTGGCGGCTCGTGGCAGTAAAATTTGTGAGTTCTGCCAGTGGGGTTTAAAAAAATGTGGCGCAGTTGGCATTTAATTAAATGGTACCTACAGATAATTAATTAAATCATAATTAAATCATACACCACATTCATTCTTACAAAAGAATACAACAACAAACACAAAACACAAAAATACACAGAATTAACAGTCTTCTAGTTAAAATAACAAACGTGAACGCGAAGCGAAAAACAAACGACCGTGAAGTAGGAACTGTATGTTGGTGCAGCTCCGATTTGGCTTAAATTTCACTATCTTAACCCAGGGCCAAGAGCGGCGCGGGGCAAAATTACGGTATTGAAATGGGAACCAGAACTCGAAAGTGGCCCAGCTTTGTTGTATTGTAAGCGTTAAGCGTTAGAGACCTTTACCGGTCGTTTGGATGACTGTAGTGGCCAAGTACGGCGACACGGCAAATGTTTATAATAAAAACTTTTTATGCAGCCTTGCGTTTGAAATATTTATAGGTACACTGTCGCACTTAAATATTAAATAATTAAAAAAATAGTCAAGTAATAAGAAAATTTTGGGAGTTCTGCAGCTCTGCAGCCCTTATACACTAGCCGCCCCTGCAATGAGTCACAGGAAATCAATTAGTGAAAAATAATTACTTTAAATATATGACTTAAATATTAAAGTCATTTGAATTTCGAAATTAATTTACTTTAAATAAATATACAGGGTGCATCAAGTATTCTTCTATGTGTGTACTATACATATGGTTATTATTTAAAAAATCTGAATTATACAGATTTTATACCATTTTAAATTTTTAATATTTCTTTTAAAAGAAATAATAAAAGTTTAAAATGATATAAAATCCGTTTGATTTGGATTTTTTAAATAAAATTTAAAATTTGTCGATAAACTATGGTAATTAATAAATTGCACCAATTAAATTTATATTATATTTATTGGGGGCGCCATGGGAACGGTACTGCCGAGTAAAAAGTTATATATTTTTGGCAAACTTCAATATAAATTCTGCTTGTGCAGAACTTGTTTATTTAATGTCATTATAAACTCATATAAATTTGGTGTGGGTCCCATATCTAATAATTTAGATATCGGTATACCTAAAATACAAAACAATTATTTTTCTAAATTTTCATCCAATTTTTTTTCTTTTTTCGAACCCAAGCCTCCTGGATGAAATACATTTATATGTCATATAATAACAATTACATTACAAAACCCTTGTCATAGGTGTCCTAATTACTAGACCATACGGGATAAACTTTATACTAAACAATAGTTATTTATGTCATTAGGTTAAGAAGTAAGGCTTTTTGTGCTAAGCTCAAGGTTTGAAGGCCGACGCGTAGCGGAGGCCTACAATTGAGCGAAGCACAAAAAGGCAATTCTTAGCCGAATGGCATACAACATTTTATCTTCAAAGCACTTTATATAGGTCAATTTAATTCAACATCAAAGCGGCCTAACCTCACTTTTTTAGAATCTCATTTATTTATTAGCTAAAGATTACATTAAATGTACAATAATTATTATTGCTTTTAGAAGCAGAAATAGTTTGACAATACCTAGCTACATGATTTAAGTAGAAATGGATTTTTGCTATTACATTGAATTCAATTAATTGTTTAATAAATAGGTAGGTACCTAATTTCAATTTGTTTGGATTTTTATTTAAAAAATAGGTATTTTGGAATGTTTAAGCTGTGTTTAACATTTAATTTCACTGAAAACTTAAAGCAAATTAAAACTTGAAGAAAATTTAAATCATAGAAAAAGAATCGTGCGTTTTTTTGCTTGCCTAACCTCACTTTTTGTTTTATCATTCATATTTAATTTTACAATAATTTAATGAAAAATATTAAACATTAACAGTAAAACAAACAAATTATTGCTTATTATAAATAAATTAAACTAGTTTAGTACGTTAATTTCTTAGAAAAGGATTAATTCGTCAAAACAATACCCCTAGCGAGAAAAAATCGAACTAATTACTTGCCTCATACAAATTTTTATCGGCCTAGGCCATAACAAGGTATTTCTTTATCGAATGTTATCGAAACTTATTATCCCGCGCGCTTAAATTTATCAAAAAAAAGACTAAAGAAAACTTTTTTGTAGATCAGTTAATTATCAACAAAAATAAGTAATAAGTAGTAAATATTTCAAATTTCTAACTATTTTGCGAGTTATACATACGCGCGCTTAAATTTATCAAAAAAAAAGACTAAAGAAAACTTTTTTGTAGATCAGTTAATTATCAACAAAAATAAGTAATAAGAAGTAAATATTTCAAATTTCTAACTATTTTGCGAGTTATACAATTTTGAAAAATTTCCAAGATATCTTTGCGAAAAAACAAATATAGCTAGCTTTAAACGATTTTTAGTTTTGACAGGTTTTCAGTTTTTTCAAATTAGCCGATAAAATGACTGTTCATAATAAAAAACAATTTTTAATTAAGAAGGTAAAACCTCAAAAACACCTAAAAGAGCAAAATTACGACAAACATTCGCGTTTTAAATAATTTACGTACAGTGGTCAAATAAATTAAACCTGTAAATTTACCGAGGTACTTATTTAAACTCGCAGTTTACAATAGCTGCCCTCACATAAATTTCGTAGATATTAGCGTAGTTAATTTATATGCTTACCGTTAATGCGCACTTTGCACCTCTCTTCTCGACCCCTGTAGATTCTCTTGATGCATATCTCATCTGCGATGCCAGTTTCGTTTTCGATGATATACAGCGATAACTGAATGCGAAAGATTGTGTCATTTTTCTTGTACTTTATCATTTATTCTGTAGTACCGTTTCCTTCTTATGTTATTTATGGCGTTACTTATTTTTTTTTGTTCTGCTTAGTGCTTGGGCTTTAAAAAACGAGCTGATTGTACGAAAATCAGTAAATACTCTTTAGATTGTGCAATTTCATGATAATAAAACTTAGACTGTCTTAATACCATGGTGCAATTTGTCTTCTACATCTAAATATATTAACTATTAGAGAAAAATAATTATTTAACAAAGTGCATATTTAATATTTGTTTTTTGCTAGTAGGTATATCATTCTGAATATAAATAAAAACTGAAACAAAAAAAAATAATGAAAAAGCCCCTTTTTGTCGACAATTAATTAAATAATAGTTTTTCTACTCCCATCGTTAAAATGCCCATTATCGTACATGTTTCCATGATCTTTTAAATGCCTCTACGGTAGAGGCTCTACCCTTGAATGACGATGATGTTCTTGATAAAGATCAAAGTATGAAAATTAAGTTTTATAATGAAAAAATCTTGCGCTATACAGAGTGGTAAAATTTTCAGAAACTCGGAAATCTTGGATATCTTGGTTCGGTTTTGATTTATTGAAAAAAAACTTAAAAATGTAATTTTTTATTAAAATTAATAGGTCTTTTTAACATTCTAGTTATGTTGGTGGATTTGTATTTTTGACAGCTGTCAATTTAATGGCATTGTCAAAAAAATTCTAGGCCTTCTAGATTTTGAGCAACGATAGGCAACTTTTCAATTTCTTATGGGCGCCATATTGGTTTTTGACATAATTAGATGGAGAACAAAGTTTCCTTGATGATGAGCGGTTGGAAACATGTACGATAATGGGCGTTTTAAAGGTGGAAGTAGAAAAAATATTATCAATTGATTTGAGCTTCATTGTTACATTCTCCTGATGCTAAAATTTAGGGATTTCAAAAAAGATTTTTAATTCTCTATTTTTTTTCTTCAAAAAGTTTATTTTTTACATAATACCAAAATTATACTTATGTAATTAAATAATAATTTAAGTTTTTTATAAATAAAAAAAATATTTTTTTTATAAAACAACAGATTTGTATTTATCTTATATTCAATATATGTATGTTGAAAACAAATCTGCGTTTTAGTTTGACGATTATGCATTGTATTAGAATCTATAGTGGTATCACAACCTAAAAAACACCACTTGATATACAGGGTGTTTCACATTCGTGGTGCATTGGAATTTTCCCCATGGGGAACGGAAAAAGATATCAATCTTAAAATTTTAATTTAAAAGTAATACAAACAGAATTTGTTAATTTTGAAAAAAAAATCAACAAAGCTGTAGAATGTCAACTAGATAAAATATTAAATTTATTTTATGAAATATTTTAATAACAAAAAATACCTAATTTTAACAATTTAATAAACCAACAATCTTTTAATTAACAATTTTTATTACAAATTTATTATTATACATATGTTCAAAGTGTCTGAAATTATTAAATTTAGGTATAGGGAATAGTTACATTAATTAAAATGTTTTTTAATTTTCTATTTGATTATGTGAAAACTTACAGGGTTTTTCATTTAAAATAAAAAAGTTATTATTATTACTCTATTTGCCCTGGGTACTTTGTTGAAAAAAGTTAAAGAATTAAAATAAAATCTTTTAAACAATGCATTAAGAATTCAAAAATTCCACCCCCATATCCGCAAAAGCTATTTTTAATTGACGCGCATTTTTCAAATTTTAACAAAAAAATTAATAAATCGAAAACTATTCACTTTAGGGATAGAACATGGTAAAGTTATTTTACTCATAATTATAATTATACATACGTAAAATTTGAAAATGTAAAAATATATGGGGTGTTTTATTTAAAATAACAAATTTAATGTAACTTTCGGTCAAACCGGAAGTGGCATTTTGTCAAATTATTTTAGAAATTTTAAATCTTTTGCCGTTCCTTAGAAACTGTCAATGGACCACGAACGTGAAACACCCTGTATTTTGTATATGTGCAACAACCTATACATAAATAAAATAATTTTTTCTACTCCCACCTTTAAAACGCCCTTTATCGTACCTACATGTTTTCATGACACTAGTGATGTTTTAAATACACATTGACAAGTTGTGGCTTTACGGCGCTTTAGTCACGGGCTGAAGTTAGAAACAGGTTTTTAGTCACGGGTTGAAGTTAGATTTAAGTTAGTTGACAGTTGTCAAATGTCATACAATCGTTAAAATAAAGTGCCTTTCTTGTAAAATAATACTAAATGTGAAAATTATTTTATTATCTCAATACACAAATACAAAATATTAAATAGTTTCTTAACGCCAATATTTGAAAAGTTTATATGAACATTGTACTGGCCTTTTAATTTCGCCGGCAGTAAACTATAACTTAAATTCGGGCACGGAATCCACTGTAAAGTGTTCATAAAACATTTTCTTTACTTTCACTGTGAAAAACTGTAAATTTTCAAGAAATACATTTCGATTTATAACCTTTATAATTGTGTTTATAAAATACAAAAAATTGACATTTGACGGTGACACACAGATTCCCCTATTGTTTCATAGATGGCGCTCTATACAAATTTTCGATTTAAATCATTTTAAGATAATAATAAGTATTTGTCGTAGAAAAAGTATAGTATGCACCTCGTTTCTAAACTTTTCTAAACACTCATTAATTAAATTAAATTCGTGTATAAAATGGCGTTTATCAAACTGTCCATTTATTCAGTGGATAACATTTTATTGGATCGCACTTAAAAAAACTGACGTGATTTAAAAAAACGCCGTCTATTTATATTAAGTCTTTTTTCAAAATCTATAGGAATTTTTCATGGGAGGGAAAAAAATCAAATTTTGTCGTTCTGTGTAATATCTACTAAAGATTTTCTCACACAGTACTATTAGCACTTGCAAACACAATGTTCTCATATTATGAAAATAATAGTTTATCTCGATGGCTACATTCGTCCGGAATGCATCTCGGTGCCTATCTTGCAAATCTCGCGAGGCTGGGGTCGAGAAGGTCCTCCAGAGAGCTCCGCCGGAGCGAAGCGCATCGAAACGCCGCATGTGCTTCCCATACAGCCGATGCGGAGCAGTGCGATGCGGCTCGGCTGTTTCAGTTTCGATTTAGTTGCGCGCCGTCCACTAAAGAGCGCGAGCCTTTCGAAAATGCGCGCTACGAACACCTAACAACCCGAATTTGCATTTGTTAACGTTATTTGTTTAATTATCACGATGTGTCGCTATTGTTTGATGAGTTTTATTGTGTGCCTGGTGCTCGCCAATGTGTGTCTAGTGCGTAGTTTTAACCTAGAGACTTCTAATTATGCTCTGTTTAGAGCCCCTAGTGACAATTCTATGTTTGGATTTACGGTGGCGATACACAAAGAACGATCGACTCCCTGGTAAATACATTTTATTTTATTTTATTTTATTTTCGAGATTTTATGCAGATAAAATTGGCGCAATTCCAACGAAAAAATAAAATATATAATCTAAAAATAATATTCAAAAAATGTGTTAATTATAATTATTATTAAAAAACAATCAATTAGATTGGTCAGAACTTTAGCGGACAAATTAAATCAACCTAAAAATATTGTTTTCCAATCCTATGGAAAAATAGTTATTCAATAATTTTTGTATAAGATGTCGTTTATGGGTGAATCTCAGATTTTTAACCGCAATTAATTATTTTTTACAATGTTTTAAAAGTTTAAAACCTATCCTCCGTGACTGTTACTCTTTCTAGGTTATGTTTTCAAATATCTGAGGTAAAATTAAAAGAAATAATTTTTATAACCATTTATGTAGGTGTTACAAAAATTGATTCTATCCTCCGTGAATCTGTTTTTGCTTTAAATTTTATGCAACGGATGGCGCTTTAATCATTTTAAATAAGCAAAAACCTCTGTTTACGACATTATAGATGCATGTGATTCCTGAATGTCAGTTAGAATTTATATGCAGATGAGAGTGTTGCTGTTTTATAATTCAAAAGTTTAAGTTCATTAATTTGCTATTTAAAAACCTATCCACCGTGAAGTGTAATATCTCAGTAAGTAGATTTTTTTATAAATATTTTATGTACGTACAATTGTATTTTTAAAAAATATTAAGGTGTCAAAAGATACAATAGCTTATTTCAAATACCTATACAAATGGTTGTTAAAAAAACATACGAAATCCTAACCTCCGTGATGCTATCTTCCGTGAAGCTCTAATATTCAAAATGTATGATTTCTTAAAATTCTTGCATTAGTGCAGAACCACTTATGTTATGTTATTACTAAACCTGGTGGCTTCCCAAAAACCCCATTCTACACTAACAGTGAAACAACCAAAAATAAAAAATAATCATTTTCACTTGGGGAAAATCTCAATATATTCACCCTTATATTAAGAAAGAATAATTTTTTTTTATTTTAAAACCAAGGAAAGAACTGTCTACATTACATCCTCCCTGGAAAGTTCAATCTTAATAGTATACCTATTATGTATCAAGTTTGATAAACGCCATTTTAGTTACGAGTTTAATTAAGCACGAGCGAAGCTTGCGAGCGAGTGTTTAATAAAAACGAGTGTCTAGAGAAGTTTATAAACGAGTTGCATACTATACTTTATCTACGACGACTACAAAGCCAATTTTATTTGTTAAAATTTTGACATCTGTCAACTGTCACCCGAATTTAACCTCACTTTTTCCCAATTTATAATAAAGCTAACTTCAGCCCTTGACGTAAAATGTCGAAAAGCCACTGTTGTTAACTTCAGCCCGTCAATAAAACCATAAAGTTACAGCTCGTCAATGTAGGAGTAGATAAAATTATTTATTAGCAATTTTAGGATTGAAAATTTCAATATTTCAATTTGAAATATTATTTTAATTATTACATACTGTTTTGAATTCGTAAAATTAATTATTTTTTTCGTTTAAATAAGCTTTCTTCATTTAGAAAATTTTATTATACCGAGTGTATCATGCTGTGGATTAATCTTGTATTATTTTTTAAAGAACTAAATATGTATTATAGGGTGTAGGTTACTACTTCGGCCATTTTTTCAAAATTGATTTTTTTACCATAAAACTTATTTTATTAAATTTTATTAATAAAATTGCGTTAAAAACGATTTTTAAATCAATCAATAGTTTTTTTAAATATTTATAAAAAATAAAAATATTTTCTTTAGAAAATGTTATTTTAAACGATTATTTTGTTTATTTTAAAAAATTGCATTTCAAAATACAAAAATGCGAACAATTTAAATTTTTAATGTGAATAACCAAAAATACACATTTAATTCTGGGTGGCTAATTTATTATAATAAATATGACGAAGTCCGCAACTAAACGTCCTAATTATCTTTTTTAGATCAAGCTAAATTGATTTAAATTAAATAATTGCAAATAATACACGCTCACTGCATAATCTTTGGCTGCATACTTACGCTTAATTCCCTAATGATAATCTTTACGGTCGAAAATTAAACTTTCACATAAAAAAAATAAATAAAGTTTATTTTTTGCGGACCACCTTTATTTATTATCGATTAAGGCGTTAAAGGTTCGGCTTTTATGATTTTATTGATAATTTAGCAAATAACCTAGATACTCTTATATTTAGGTCAACCGTATACGTAATATATTGTATACAATACGGTTATTATAATAAAAGTGCATTTTATACACATTTTAAAATAAATGTTGCTAAATTTGTTTAAATTTTATGGTGTTTAACAAATAAAAAACTTACTCATTAGATTTGCTCACTGATGTATATGATGCTAGAGCTATTTAAATATTTCACGAGTAACTAATAAAAAATAATTCTTCAAGGACAATACAAATTAATTTCAATCAATTTGATACGAATCATTAAAGCTAAAACAATTTCGTTGGCTAAATTTATCATAGGATCCCAAATAACACTAATGCTCTTATTGCGATCTCCAAGGTGGCTTTAAACTATACAATAAAACTTTGAATAAAACCAAATGATCTTCAAGACAACAATAATAATAATAATAATAATAATAATTTAGCCAAAAAGGGCCCACCCTGAAAGGGTTTTCAAGGCTAAATTTCTTTTTCTTCTTAATGTGTTTTAATGAGTACATTAAGGGTACTCCCTAAAACTACATTAAAACTATTTGTTTCAAATCCGATTGTTTTAAAACCAACTTGCTATGTAATCCTTTAAAAAACAAATTAGTTTTAAGAGAGTATTATAAAATCAGTATAAGGTCAATAGGGCGTTTAGAGCAAATAGTTGTTTTATTTTAATTTAAAGAGTACATTGAAATATTTGCATAAGAAAAAGTGGCCTAAAAACTTTTAGTTTATTTTAAGGTAACTTTTTTAATTTAAACATTGGTTTTACTAAACATATCAAAGCACTTTTAAACCTTAAATAAATAAAAAGTATCTTATATAAACTAAACCAGAACTGAAAAAATACCGCTCATTGTTTATAACAATAGTAAAATAAGTAAATCAGGTATTATTAACATTGCATATATTACCTACACCTATATATTTTAATTCAAGGCTTTATATCGGCTTGCAGCTAAAAAGATACTTATTATTAATAAATAAATGTTGATTTTATTTTTACATTTTTAAATAGAGCATGTAGCAAGCTGGACTGTTGTTATAATTCTGGCAGAAGTTCCGTAAAACTGATTATTTTATTTGTAAAACCATAACATATTTTGTAATATACCTATACGAACTGTATAATATTACTAAACATTTTACCAACTAACTATTAATCACGGTGTGTGTGAACGAAGTTTAAGTCACATAAAAATGCCGCCAAAAACTGATTGCAGTTTCTTGTTCAGGCCCTTAGGTGACTTAAAAATGATATTTACCAAAATCCTAGCTGCTCCTCTTTTCGAATTTTTTTAAAAATTCATGATTTTTTTTTAAATTTTTGTTTATTTCAAAGTCTACCTTTGACAGAGTGCACATTTGTACACCGATTTTTATAAAATTGCAGTATATTATTGAGGAGACTTAGAGAATACTTTTTAATATTGTTCACTTCATTTGATATATACAGGGTTAGCCAAAAATCGCTTATTTTTAATAAAGCAAAGGCGTAAATTTATGGTTTTTGCATAACACGCAAAAAAGATTTATCTCCAATTTTTTTAAATATTTCTACGTTTATCAGGTTACAAAATGGCATTCTTATTAACCTTTTATAAGAAAAGTAGATTTTTAATAAAATTAAATAAAAGAATATTCAAAATGTTGTTTAATTTAGGCTTTTTAGTAGATTTCAATTTTGAACGAAAAACTTTTTGAAATTTTTTGATCGGGACTCTTTGGCGATTTTAAAACGATATTTACCAAAATTCTAACTTTTTTTTAATTTGTAAAAAATTCAATATTATCTAGTATATTGTTAGTCTCGTTAGAATACTGACACGGTATGTCTGAATAAATGACAAAACAATATTTTGAAAATAGCACAAAATCACATAGAAAAATTTATTGTGAACAGTTTTAATATAACTTAAAATTATTATCATTACAATCAATACCTAATATATTACTAATGATAATAATTTTAAGTTATATTAAAACTGTTCACAATAAATTTTTCTATGTGATTTTGTGCTATTTTCAAAATATTGTTTTGTCATTTATCGCATTTTTTTTGTAATCCTGTTGAATTAATTAATTATGCACGGGTTATAAAAACCAATCTTAACCTAAATCTAATTTTTTATACTTTGTTTTTGTCTGTAATACTTTTCTAGCATTTTTCTTGTAATTTTAAGTTTGTACGTTGGCATTCCGAAAACATAACATGCGTAGAAGACACATTTTCAAAGTTTTTGTATTTTTTAGCACGCGTATGATTAATATATAGGTTAATAATAATAGTAATAATAATATTCTTTATTTCAAAATATTTACATACAAAATATTCGACATATTGTCAGGAAAAAAATCATAACACTCCCAAAGCATCAAAGCTTAAGTTTATTAAACTCAAAACATGCTTCCCTTACCTAGGTTGCAGTCTTCAAGAAATAGTTTATTTATAAAACAAATTCTCTGTAAGTGAACATTATTGAATACAAAACCATCGATTTACATAAAACAGAGTATTAGTTACGCGCGCATCTGCAACGCATTTACTTAGAAAAAATCCAAAGTGCACATGTGCCTTGTAGTTTTTATTGGTTAGTAAATACGTCATAAAATGTAAACTGTAAAAGTACGCCGAACAGTTCCGCCACAGAATAACGAAGACATGTGGAAAGGAACCGCATACCTACTTAGTTTCGAGACTTGGATTAAAGATCCGAGAAGAAACAGATTTACAGGTACACATGTTTTTGCCATCTGTGCTTTACCTTGCAAAAATTCAATTATTATAATACTTAAACCACAAAACTTTTTTGTCCAGGTGAAAGCATGTTTCCGCCCTCAGTGCGCCTTGCAAAAGGGATGTTTTGGTCCATCCGGCGCGGTGATTTTTCAATTAAAATGCCCAACACGTGTGCAGCATAAGGTACGACATGCCGACTGGTGCCCATTTTACTGGGAAATTTGTTGTCTTTTTTGTGATAAAACAAATTTGTATACAGCATGAGTTTGCCGTCACAAGAACATTTAGACATGTTATAACACTTCATAGAGCACGAGGAATAGAAATGTAGTATTATGAATCATAGATGAACACTGGGTAATAAAATATTAATAATAGTGATATAAGCAACAAAAATACTACATAGTAAAAAATATTTGTTAATTTTAAACAAATATTAACCAGTTTTTATGTTAATCCAGTTCCACATAACTTTATGTTAAGTTTACAACCAACTGAAACTAATTTAATAAATAATTTGTAATTATAACAAACATTTTGTATATTTAATAACAAAATCCTATATCAATAATTCAACCATAATTCCTGTAATTTTCAAAAACGACCTTTTGTAGACCCAGTAACAAAAGTATTTGTTGAAAATTGGGAACTTCTAGGAATTTATAAATGAAAAGAATTTTGATAAGAAATGTTGCTTTATTAATCAATTTTTTAAACAAAAAAATTAACACATACCTACATAAATAAACGAAAAATAACATACAAAATTAAATACATACAATCTTGTCAATTTATATTAATGGAGTTGTTTTATTTTAATTTCATTTTAATAATGTAATTTAATTGTATTTATGTAATTTTTTGTATTTATTCTAAATTCTAAATAACACACCATTCTGAAATCATCAAATTATAAAGAAATTTGGTACAATATAATTATCAGTACTATAGTACTGATAATTATATTGTACCAAATTTCTAGTAGTATAGTATACTACAACATTTACTGATATATTTCGTAACTTTAACCCACTTCACTGTATTTAGGAATAAAGTAAGCAGAAACATAAGTTGCAAACGCTGAAGTGTTGATGCGTATTGTCAGTGGGAAATGTTTAATTGACTGCCTGAAATCACGTCTACTTTTTCAACGAAATAATTTGTTAAACATTAACAAAATAATCTGTAACCCTTGAAATTAAGAAAATGCTTACAAAATTGCATATTACCTTTACAAAACGTACGGTAAAATATTTTCCTTTGTTAAAATAATTACAAACCCTGGTTTTCTGCAAAAAATATGTTAAAATTTTACAAAATAAAATTAAAAAACTACTAATCTGATTTTTATAACTGTGTATTATAATAAAATTTACATCTCAATAAAAGCCAAAAAAGAATATTTAAATTAAACATTTTCAAACTGTTTTATTTTTACCACAAAACAACAAAAAACAAGTTAAAACCAACGTGATAATAATTGGTCTTAAACTCACATGTATAGAAATCGTAATATGTAATTATTTGAACTTTTTCTATATTAGTTTGTCTATCTAACTCTTGACCTGTTTTCGTTTCTATTTCTAATTTTGCTCTATATAAACAAGCGGAAACAGAACAAGTACATTTTGGAAGATATCTGAAAAACTTCATTCAATTAATGTCTTTGATGTTTTACAAACACATTATAATTAAGACAAATTAATTTTCTAATTAAATCAATTAAATTAGGTTTCTACTTAACGATATAGTCGATTATAAAATTGTTTCAAACTAAGTGGTCTAATTGATGGAAAATTGCTTAATCCTTGTTTGACCCATTTAGAAGAATTATTTTTGCAGTTCATTTACAATAACTATATTTATTTTTTCTTGAATAAATTTGTTAAAAACAGCACGTTAAAGTTCCGATTAACACAAAAAATTGTTTTCGTACTGTACGAATTATTAAAAATAGTCGTTGTTGGTGATGGGCCAAGTTTGATATATTTCAGAAAATTATGTAATACCCAGGTAATTGAATTGATGTTTTTGCCAAGTTTACAAAATAAAACATAAACAATGATTTAATTATATGTCGAGAAACAAATTTTTATTTTTGTTAAAAGGTTCAATTTCCCCGGAAAAAGGTAACACTAAAGTATCATATAACAAAAACAATTAAGTGTTCCATCTTGCATTTTAAAGGTGGTATCTAGTGGGCTTTTATAATATTGTAGGCGTTTCTTAGACTTTTGATCATAAAAATAATTTTAAATGAAGTGTTTTATTTTTGTAATAAATAAACAAATCATGTGTCGTTATAAATGATATATAGTTAATATCGAGCTGAAATTTAGACAAACTGTTATTATTTCAGTATTTTTAAAAGGCTGTAATCATTAATTGATAACACAAAATAATCTGAACAAAACAATTCCAAAGAATTTTTCATCAAAATCTGACACAATCATAACTTTTTATTATAAAAATATTTAATCTATAGCCTATTTTAACAAGCAAATGAATAAATCATCATAAATAAGCATGGCATTAAAAAAACCTGATAAAAAGTTACAAACGAAATAATTTTTGGTAGTTGATGTGGCCAATAGAACAATTTTTAATTTATTCTGAAATAAATTTCACCTTCGCTCTTTACTAAAATCTTATAACGAACACCATCACATGTCTCTTATATTTCAATAAAACACTTAAATCCAAACTTCTTCGTGTAAAAACCCATTCAAACAAACATTTGCTTTGAGAGAATTATCGGTACCGTCGTTAACTTGGAGCATGTGCCCAAAAAGTAGTACAAATAGAGACGAAACGGTAACAGATGTTCCGGTAAACACGATAAATAAATATTTAACGTAACGCGTACGTCACTGTCCTCAAAAACAACTTTTCGCTTAACATTACGTAATCGCTCAATGGCATTTAGCAGAGTTGCTATGTTCGATATATATGTTGACCAACCATATATAATACGTATAAATAATACAATATGTATTGAATTAGTTCGATATGTTCGTTTTGATTAACGAGATACTAATACGAAGCCATAAAAGTGTTTTTTGTATTTGAAATTATCTGCCTGTTTACCTTCTGTTTTTATTATACATACGTGGGTAGTGATTTCTAATGACTATATATTTAAATTACTTTAAATCACTTACTTAAGAAATTTTCTGGAATATTTTTAAATACTGACGGGCCTTAATTTAGTTAATCCTTTAATGTAAATTTTTTTATGTTTTAGTTGTTTTGTTCAGATTATTTTGTTTTATCAATTACTAAATAGATACTAGAGAAAAAAGCCTTTTATAACAACACTAAAATTATCACCATTTTTATTTTTTCCACCAATTATAATTATATAATGTATTTTCGGGACACAAATTTTTTTCTATTATTATTTCTGTTAAAATACATGTTCAACAAGAGTAAAAAACCCAAAAATTTTATATTGTGGCCAACTTCTACATAAAAAAGTTGGGTCTAAAAGTACCCTAGGTTTATTACACCTCTAAAAAAATAATTAAAGTTTTGTTTTTATTTTAAAATTTAATTCAATTTAATTTTATTATTTTATCTCAAAAATTTTAGAAATAATATTAAAAACCATCTTTAGGGCCTAAGTTTATAATAAGTTTTTTTCTTATATTTGTCTTTGGAAACTGCACACTGTTTACAGGCCACCCTGTATAACTTTTTTTTTCCGGGATCATAAGAAATTGGTTGGGAGCAAACTCACTGTTATATAGTTGATTCTACAAAAGTTGGACAACTTGATGTGATTAGTCAATAGAGAAGGTATTTTAATATTTTTTGTAAATATTTTAGTATATTACAAAAGATCCAGGTTTTTTTAACTTGTCCACCCAATTTTAATGTATTTTTTCAAAAGCACGTTTGTAGAAAAACATAATAAATATTCAAAACATCAGTACCTTGGCGTGTCACAACTCCTGAATCAAATATTTGAGTGATTCTATTTTAAAATATATTCAATTTATCTTAAATTTTTCAATTTCACTACAAACTATAAAACATTAAATAATGTATTTTTCATATTTTATCATAGATTCGAATAATAGCAAACTTTAAAAAAATGATAATCTTTGTACTCACTTTTACCCGTCAGATCTGTGTCCAATGTTAATTCCTGGCAGGAATTTCCTGCGAAATATTGAAGTTTAAACGTTAAGTCCTCGTTTAAACTCAAGTGTTGGTAAAAAATTACCTACAGCGCCCGCCCTTTGCACGACAGTCATCTTGAAAACAATGCAAGCGGCGAAGTTGTGGTCAATGCACGTATAGTTCCAGTCAAAATTTCAGTACTGTGGTGAGTAGTTATTTTCTTACGTATATATATTTCATTGTAATTTTTATAAGGCTATATGTGATTTGTTAGTAGCATCCACTAATAAATAATATCAGTAAAATGCTTAATTCCGTATTATAATCTCAAATTTGTATCCATTCATCAGTACCGTGTCGTCAGTTCCATGTTCGATGTTTCGGTTATCTTTTTTTCGCAAACTTCAATTTAAATTCTGCTTGCGCAGAACTTATTTAATGTCATTATAAACTCATATAAATTTGGTGTGGGTCTAATAATTGAGATATCGGTATACCCAAAATCCACCAGCCGCCACTGATGTTTGGTATTATTTGATTTTAAGATAGGTATTTAATGTATAATATGCTCAAAGTTGCAATAAATCTTATATTTTCCAATAAATTATGTATTTAATTAGTACCCTGGTATACTCGTCATTTCCCTTGCATTCAAATTTAGAAAACACAGATATTTCAGAAACTGTTTAAAAAAGTCACTGGCCCAGTCTATTATATTATATTATTATTAAATACTGTTTAATTTTCTCCGAAAACTATATAAACAAAATGAGGTCAAAAGTTGCCCAACTTTTGTAGAATCACCCATATAACTTTTTCCCGGGATCATAAGAAATTGGTTGGGAACAAACTCACTGTTATATATATTTTAATTCTGGTTGGAAATTAAGTGAAATTTAGTTATATTTACAAAGAATATGAATATTGCAACAAACTAAAAATATATAAATATTTATACTTTGTGTAACCATCCATATAAGCGAATCATTAATAGGTAGGTATATTTTAGTATTTTAGAAGTATCATATTTATTTATAAATTTTGTGTTTGTTAACAATTTTAAAGTTAAACATTTTCTGAAATATTTTATGGTATAGGAATTTTTGCTAAAATCTATATTTAGTGTTTAAAGTTTGGTGATAAACTCCTTACATATATTATATTTTAAATACTAATAGCACATAATTTACGTAATTTGTAGCCGTTACGCCGTTTAACACTTTTATAATACGAAATTTCCTAAAGGAAACGGTATGATTACAAATCCGATAGGTTTGGATTTGAATAATTGGTCATTGTGAATTCTAATGGCATGTCCATATACAAATAAGTAAAATAAAATTCTTTGATACAGTCAGGGCCGCATTTATCAGCCGAAAGATTCTAACAATGTAAGTTACAAAGGTTTTTAATTCTATTAATGAATTCACACATTTTCTATGTGCTTAATTCAAATCCGACCTCAGAATTGGTTAAGTTTTTGAGAAAGCCAAAAGTAGAAAAAAACGCATTTCAGTTACATTGCAACATTTTTTCCAATTTGGATTTAGCACGCTACCTAGAAAAAAAATATTTGTTAATTAGTTTATAAATATAATTGTGGTTATGTATAAATTATAATTATTGTAGGTTACATTGTGCAGTTGTCAAGTTGAGTTGTCGAAATTCGTAGTAAAAAATGCATTAATTTGTCTAGTGGTGCTTGGATGAGTAAAATCATATAAAAAAAGTAGTTAAATATAGGTTGCTTTAGGGCCCAGAAGAGAAAGTATTCCTAGCCGATAATAATCTTCGCTTTGAAAAAAATTTATATAAAAGAAATTTAAATTGTTTGTGAACGTAAATGTTGTCCAATGGTGAATAATGTGAAAATAATTTGTAATGTAATATTTATAAAACCAAATTCGTTACTTTTTTACTGCAAAAACGTCCATAAGGCAATGTACTTTTTCTTCCATTGTGGCATTTGGCATAATTTCATCAAAATTAGTTTTGCCCTCAAAAGGGCTTTTAAATTCGAATTCGTTGCTATTATTTTTGGCAAAATTATCTTTTTATTTATAATTGACAAGTAAATTATCGTAAGTAATATCATAAGGGCATTTAATTTTTCCGAAAAGAATCGAAAAAACACGTTGCTAAGTGATATTTTAACAAAAAGCATGAGTGCTGGTGGCAACAAAAATCCGAGTCGAAGTGAAGGATTTTTGCACCTGCACGAATGCTTTTTGTTCAAAAATATTACTTAGCATTGTGTTTTTTCGATTTTTTTCACAGGAAAAATTAGATGCCCGAATGGTATTTGACAAGACTATTTCATGAGTAACAGTTAACAATTAAAATATAAATTGCAATTTTTGGTGACAACAGCTGTCAAGTTTTGCCGCGGGTAAACTCGAAAAAACTGCTGACAGGTGCTGTCACACAGTTTTTTCACCTAGAAACCATTTGTAATTCAAAATTGCGCGTTTGTGATTGGTGGAAATAGTCAATAATAAATATTATTGTCAATTTGACAGTGTCAAAGTATTTAATTAAATTCTTTAGCAGAAGTACCATTTTTAAATACTAAAAATACTAAGTCAAACTGGCAAAAGCCACCAACCTAACAAAAAAACACCAGATAAAAAAAATGAACTGTACCTACTTAAATGAACCCAAAAATAACATACACACATTTAAATAACATGAAATCATCAAACTATAAAGAAATATGGTACAATATATTTATCGGTACTACTACAACACTTTCTGATGTATTTCGTAACTTTAACCCACTTTACTGTATCCCCTAATTTCAGTTTAAAAACCAAGCCAGTAATGGCTACAAACTACAAACTCATGTTAACAAATCTGATTTTTATAACAGCGTACTAAAAGTTGACCGTATTTCTGATCTGATTTGACTTTTTCCAGATATTCCTTAGCTTGAAACCAGAGCTGGAAAAGTTACTTCTGAAAAGTATCTAGTTACTTTACTTAGATACTTTAAACAAAATAACTTAGTTACCTCGGGTAACTAGTTGAAAGTATCTTTAGTTACAAGGTATCTAAGATACTATCCGAAAGTATCTAAGATACTAATGAAAGTAACTAAGATTCTTTTGAGTAACCAAGTTACTTTTAAGTATGAATAAAAACTATAAAATTATGAAAATTCAACAAGATTTAGGTTAGGTAATTACTTTGAATCATTCTGGAATTCCCCAAATTTTCTCTAAGAAAATATCTAAGTTACTTTAAAGTGTCTAATAGATAATAGATACTTTTTTAGATACAAGTTACAACATACTTTTCCAAAGTAATTAAGTTAAAGATACTTTCTGTCAAATATAAAAAGTATCTAATATAAAGTATCTTAGATACTTTAAGTATCTAAGTTACTTATACAAGGTGTGTTCAGAAAATAACGGTAATTGTTAAATTCGGAGGGTCCGGTTGTCATAAAATTTTCTTTATTATGTTGGTATACATGCCCCCGAAGAATGATAAAAACTTTAGCTGTTATCATTGTTTACTTTTTCTGTGGCAGCCGCTAAGGTTAGACGTGTTTTATGAGCTCGGCGATTTTTCGTTCGTTAAAAGAAATGGATCAAAGAATTTGTATCCAATTTTGCTTAAAAAATGAAATAAATTCTGTGAAATGTTAACAAAGGCCTATAGTGAGTCTGCTATAAGTAAAACAAGAGTTTACAAGTGGTATAAGAGTTTCCAAGATGGCCGTGAAGACGTTAAAGATGACGAACGCCCCGAACGCACAAGCACATTAACAACCGATAAAAACATGGAAAAAGTGGAAGAAATGGTTATAAACCATCAGAGAAGTCGCTGATGATGTTGGTATATCGATTGGCTCATCCCATGAAATTTGTTATAAAATTGTTAAATTTTGAACAAAATTTTTGGCCAAAAACAATACTGTAATGATGCCCCAGCCTCCATATTCGCCAGACATGCCTCTGTCTGACTTTTTCCTAGTCCCAAAAATAAAGAGAACCTTAAAGGGCCGTCGTTTTGCAAGCATAGATGACATTAAAAGCGCATCGCTGAAAGAACTAAAGGCTATCCCAAAGATCGACTTTTAGAAGTGTTTCGAGTATTGGAAGAAGAGCTGGCACATGTGCATAATATTCAATGGGGACTATTTTGAAGGCGACAACATTAATGTAGACGAATAAATAAATATTTGTTTCAAAAAACGAAAATTCCCGATTTTCTGAACACACCAAAGATCGCCCTTTTATTTCTAAATCCTGTCCTGCCTACAAATTCTCATGACTCAAAATTGAATGATATCGGCGGCACCATAGTTGGTTTGCAGCATGTATAAATAACAACTATATCTAGCTATATAGCGGGAAACATTCGACTGTCAGTGAATAGGGTTTGTTAACAAGAACGGAGACGAAGGCCAGGACGTATTGAGTGAGCAATGACTGTCGAAAAAAATCTTATTACATTACCTGGCTATATATGTAGTTGGTAAATGTGTAGCACGAAACCACTAATCGAGCTGTGCATTAAGCCTTAATGGCTTCGATTCTTCGATGACTATCCATTTCGGCCGAATATGTTTTGATACCAACCATAATAACTTAATAAAATCTACAAGTGCCCTCAGGATATGTTTTGTTTCTCATGCTTAGCCATTTGGTTTAACATCAATGGATTTTGTCGAACATTAGAACTGTGGACATCCTACAGAGTTAACAGAATTATATGGGCATAGGGTAATAATTAAACCAAATGATTGTTTAAATGCATATGGAGACGAATAAAGGAAGATTTAAGATATAGAAGCTCTTAAAAGTAATTGATATTAAAATTGAGGTTGATGAGGTCCACTTTGATAACGACAAAAATTTGGGTATTCGGTTGGCTAAAACAAAAGTTACAAAACACATCAGTGGTTCTTTAAAAGTATTTGATGGAAAAATTGGTTTTATAATAAAATCATCTGGAGTATTGGAATGGAATTCTTGGAAGACTATTTTCTTCTAAAGAGACTTTTATGATCATCATAATTAAACCAAATGATTGTTTAAATGCACATGGATACGAATAAAGAAAGATTTAAGATATACGAGGTGTGTTCAGAAAATAACGGGAATTGTTAAATTACGCCGGTTGCCATAAAATTTTCTTTATTATGTTGGTATACATGCCCCCGAAGTATGATAAAAACTTTAGCTGTTTTCATTGTTTACTTTGTCTGTGGCAGCCGCTAAGGTTAGACGTGTTTTATGAGCTCGGCGATTTTTCGTTCGTTAAAAGAAATGGATCAAAGAATTTGTATCCAATTTTGCTTAAAAAATGAAATAAATTCTGTGAAATTTTAACAAAGGCCTATAGTGAGTCTGCTATAAGTAAAACAAGAGTTTGTGGTATAAGAGTTTCCAAGATGGCCGTGAAGACGTTGAAGATGACGAACGCCTCGAACGCACAAGCACATTAACAACCGATAAAAACATGGAAAAAGTGGAAGAAATGGTTAAAAACCATCAGAGAAATCGCTGATGATGTTGGTATATCGATTGGCTCATCCCATGAAATTTTTTCGAATGTTTTGGGTATGAAACGCGTGTCAGAAAAATTTGTTCTATAATTGTTAAATTTTTAAAATTGTTGGCCAAAAACAATACTGTAATGATGCCCCAGCCTCCATATTCGCCAGACATGCCTCTGTCTGACATTTTCCTATTCCCAAAAAATAAAGAGAACCTTAAAGGGCCGTCGTTTTGCAAGCATAGATGACATTAAAAGCGCATCGCTGAAAGAACTAAAGGCTATCCCAAAGATCGAGTTTTAGAAGTGTTTCGAGTATTGGAAGAAGAGCTGGCACATGTGCATAATATCCAATGGGGACTATTTTGAAGGCGACAACATTAATGTAGACGAATAAATAAGTATTTGTTTCAAAAAACGAAAATTCCCGATTTTCTGAACACACCTCGTAGAAGCTCTAATTGCTATTAAAATTGAGGTTGATGAAGTCCACTTTGATAACGACAATAATTTGGGTATTCGGTTGGCTAAAACAAAAGTTACAAAACACATAATTGGTTCTTTAAAAGTATTTGGTGAAAAAATTAGTTTCATAATAAAATCATCTGGAGTATTGGAATGGAATTCTTGGAAGACTATTTTCTTCTTAAGAGACTTTTATGACCGTCGTATTGAATGAAATGGGCAGTGGACTCAAGTGCAGTGCAGATGTGGGCCTAGTTGACGACGTCATAAAACAATAAAAACCGAAAAGAGTTACATCACGTAAGCAGAGAGGAGTTTGATTTCACTTCGAGAGAAGCACGTGGCATCGCGCCAAGCCTTTGGCCGATTTTAGCACCAAGACACGCCCGGCCTATTTTTAGAACGAGGGAGTGAGTCAATCGCGACCAAGAGATCCACACAGGAAACAGGATCATCGATGCAGGTATCTAATTATAAAAAATGGCGCATGGGACACGCGCACCGTCGTCGTCATTAACTGATTGCAACGCGTCTTATGTTAGTTTTAAACGCTGAAGGTTCATTACTTGCGTCACTTGATCTACACGAAGGGTAGATAATTAGTGAAGGAACAACAGATTTGTCTTGTTGAAGATATTTAATTAAGAAAGTTCAAGAAACAGTGGTGAGAAGTAAAGCTGCATGGTAGGTAATATGTTCTACACTGAAAAAAATAATCTCCTAAAAGAAATGAAAATCACTTTGATTCAAAAGATTTGCGCTTTAGAGTAGGGCCAAGAGCTATGTTTCTTAATCTAAATCTGAAACTATGTTTACATAATTTTTTATAAATTACTAGAGTTTAATCTATTCGTTTATAAACTATACTATTGACCTAACCACATATTATTTTGATTTTAGAGCAAATATCTTTTGGTCCAAGAGTATGTACAAGTTGTGTTCAGAAAATAACGGGAATTGTTAAATTTCGCGGGTTTGGAGGGTCTGGTTGTCATAAAATTTCCTTTATTATGTTGGTATACATGCCCCCGAAGTATGATAAAAATTTAGCTGTTTTCATTGTTTACTTTGTCTGTGGCAGCCGCTAAGGTTAGACGTGTTTTATGAGCTCGGCGATTTTTTGTTCGTTAAAAGAAATGGATCAAAGAATTTGTATCCAATTTTGCTTAAAAAATTAAATAAATTCTGTAAAATGTTAACAAAGGCCTACAGTGAGTCTGCTATAAGTAAAACAAGAGTTTACAAGTGGTATAAGAGTTTCCAAGTTTCCAACCGATAAAAACATGGAAAAAGTGAAAGAAATGGTTATAAACCATCAGAGAAGTCGCTGATGATGTTGGTATATCGATTGGCTCATCCCATGAAATTTTTTCGAATGTTTTGAGTATGAAACGCGTGGCAGCAAAATTTGTTCTAAAATTGTTAAATTTTGAACAAAATGTTTGGCCAAAAACAATACTGTAATGATTCCCCAGCCTCCATATTCGCCAGGCATGCCTCTGTCTGACTTTTTCCTATTCCCAAAAATATAGATAACCGCTGAAAGAACTAAAGGCTATCCCAAAGATCGAGTTTTAGAAGTGTTTCGAGTATTGGAAGAAGAGCTGGCACATTTGCATAATATCCAATGGGGACTATTTTGAAGGCGACAACATTAATGTATACATTCTATAGACGAATAAATAATTTTATTTATTGAAAAAGAGTTTTAATGATGTCAACTCCACTGTAAAAGTACATACAACACGCCACAACACAACACAATCGGCAAAATGTAAAAATTCCTATAATATATCACTGCCCGTAGAAAATGGCGAATTGCAAGTTGCAATGATACAAAACGTACTAAACACGTGTTCCGCAAACGGTGTGCGCGGTTGCATCCCCTCTCATGTATCAGAAGCTACCAGATTTTGTTAGAAAATTGACATGCTATTGGGATAATTGTGATGTATATTGAATGAATTGCGTAAATATAAATAATTTTCATAGCTTTTGAACAAAAACACTTTGCACTTCTTTGAAAGAAGAAACATTCAAGAGATTTTGTATTTGTTTTCAAGAGAACTATACTTTTTTTTTTCAAGCAATAAATAATATTTTATGCTAAAATATTGTTTTTTGCCGCTAATAATTTTTTATCAAGAGAGTTGACTACTTTACCACCTTTTTTTTCAGTGTAGGGTAGATAATGGTTTGTTTTAGTTTAATAAATATATAATAAATGTAAAAAAACATGAAATATGGTCTATAATGAACAAGCAAAATCGTTAGATGGCAGTTATGGAAACAGCAATTCCAAAGCACTCGTTCACAAGTTACATACATAGTTAGATCTAGATTTCCTGAGGTTGTAATCCTTTAAATGTAACATAATACGTGTCTTATAAATATTCTGAATAACAAAGTGCATCCAACTATTAAATTATAAACCTATGCAAATCGCTGACCCAGTTCACCCAGTCGTACCAACAATCCCAACTAGATTTTTTCATAATCAACGATACCCAAGATTAAGGAGCGTACGTTGAACAGTTATCTCGATCTTAAACTGTGGTGGGACGAATTGTTTTCAGCTAAATAAAACCAAATGTTATGAAAAGAGTATCGAGATAAAATATTCGAAAAGTTAAGGTAGGCTTGTTGAATGTCACAAATCGGCCCACTCCGTTACAAATCACTGCCCAGGCGCCAATATGTGCTCACAAGCCATCCAGTGCGACTTTTACTTCATTAGTTATGAAAAATTTAAACGTGGGTAATGCAGATTAGATATTCTTTTTCCGGTGCTGAATATTTAAGGGGGTCTTTAGCATTTTTTTCAAGGTCACGTTATATGTATTTTTGTCAAGAAACACTTGTCAAAACATATCAACTTGTATACAGCAGTTTTGAGCCGATCAAAAATCTATTTCAATAATTATTAGAAATTTTGTCCAAGTAGATATAATATTAATTTGTTAATAATAAAATGCAAAAAAACATATATTTATATTTTAGATTTACTTAATGTCAATAGTATATTATGTATCAAGTTTGATAAACGCCATTTTAGTCACGAATTTAATTTAAGCACGAGCGACCTTGGGAGCGAGTGCTTAATTAAATGAGAAAGTTTATAAACGAATTAATTAAATAATATATTTGTAAAAAGCGACATCTGTACGAAAATGAAGTAACCATCCCAATAAACATTTTTGACGTAATTTCCACCATTAACATTGCCCGTTATTATTTTAATTAAACTTAAGAAATATTGATACTTTAAAATATTAAAATAATTTCCAAATATGATTGTGTTAAGAAAATTTGTCATCCTTTGATTTTTTTATTCCTATAATTGCAAAATATTATCAATAAGTATTACAAATTCTTACACGGGAAATGTTAAAGGTACAAAAAGTGACAGTTGTATTTATTGGAATTCCCGTTAGAATTTCTAACTTGGGAATCTACTGGCGTTTAAATCGATATAGAAACAGTTTTTCACAGTAAAAGAGAAGAGAATATTTAATGGGCACTGTACGCAAAATGTTTAACGCTTTATCTGTTAAATCTAGTTAACTGCACTACTACGGCGTTCATATAATCTTTTAAAATATTGGCGTCAAGAAACCATTCAATTTTTGTATTTTTGTATTGAGATAATAAAATAATTTTCACATTTAGTATTGTTTTACAAGAAATGCACTTTATTTTAACGATTGTATGACATTTGACAACTGTCAACTAACTTATAAGTTTTATAAAACTATAGTTATAAGTTATAACTTCAGCCCATCATTAAAAACCTGTTGCTAACTTCAGTCCGTGACTAAAGCGGCATAAAGTCACAGCTTGTCAATGTGTATTTAAAACGTCATGAAAACATGTACGAATGGGTGTTTTAAAGGTAGAAATAGAAAAAAAATATTTTTTTATTTTTATTTATTATTCTATTAGTTAGCCTTTTCTTAAAATATTTTCATTAGAACCATGTAACTAAAATTTCCAGTAAATAAATTTTGTAATACATTTTGTGAACTAAATTTATTACACAACATAGTTGATATCATCAAAAAAAAGTACGACACCAAGTAATATGATAAGTTACGAAAATAGGTACATAATTTACAAAAAAATCTGCTTTTAAGATCTCAAGTCCTTCCCTTAAAGCATTTTTACCAAAATGTAACCAGTTATGTAACGTGGAATTCTTAATATTCCCACAAAAATCATCTCTTGAAATCACTTCTGTTAAAACAGTAAAATGTCTCAGTGAATTTGTGTTTCCTTTTTATAGTCCCAGATTATGCAGACGAACAAGTGTTTATCTGTTTCGATCTGGAAATAAATGTTTTCGCAGACGCTGGCCACGGATAAACACGTCTCGAAATGTGTCAACGAAACACTAAAAACCTGCGTAAATAAAATATTGGTTCGATGACATCCTAGAACAAAAAATATCCCCCTGAAACCCAATTTGTTTACACCATGAAAAATTAATCCAATAAAACCTCCCTACGAAATAATCAGTAAAAGTGGCCATAACTCATATTTAATGAGGGCAAGCCAAAGAGCAACAGACCGAGATTCTCTTTCTATTTCTTTTTAACGACAATAAGGTCGTTGAAAATCTTTTTCGGTTGCCATCACTAAGTGATATACTGCTGCTTTATGCATTCGGCTGACAAATCTTTCCTGTATCAATTTATATGAGCTTGACCTCTGTCATATCTTTTTAAAAAGTAGTTACAAATTAAGATTTTTGGGCAGTTATGACTATAACTAGCTTAAGAAACCTCATAGGTATCAAATTATGAAAAAAAAATTTCTCACCTTATAAAAGCACTCTGAAGTTTACATAAAACGCCTATGATGTTTAGAATGCTTAAAACATACTATCTAAAATATTGCATCCATTCATAATCCATCGTATTAAGTTTCCAAATAGCATGTTTAAGTTTAATTTATAAATTTCCTGACTATATACCGTAAACCAATTTGTCTAGCGCACCTACATTTTATCATCTTTAAGATTTTTTCGCATTTGTTCAAATGACGATTTCATCCTTTATTACGCTGGTTTACAGTGTAATTATTGTTAAAAACATTTATTGGAGAAACGCCTATATACAGAGTGAGTCATTTAACTTGAAACTTTGAAATATCTCAGTTAGTATGCATTTTACGAAAAAATTGTTTCATATTTGTAATATATTTTGTTCGATTTTTCTTCTTATACGATTCTGCAATATTTTTTTTATAAAAATATCACTTTTTTTTGGTAATAATTATCTTATTAAATTAAATCTGATTTTTTTACCAATATTTAAGTTTCCTTTGGTTTAAGTTTTATACATTATTTTATTCGTTGATAATTATCAATTGCGCACCATGGTCACTTTTTACCTGCCAGCATTAAATCCTTTAATTTAAAGGATTATTGTACTATCTTTAATAAAAATACCTCATTTAAGGTAAAAAAAAAACATTATTTTGTCAATTAATTAATTTAATCCTAATAATTAGGATTAAATTAATTAATTGACAAAATAATGTTTTTTTTTACCTTAAATGAGGTATTTTTATTAAAGATAGTACAATAATCCTTTAAATTAAAGGATTTAATGCTGGCAGGTAAAAAGTGACCTCAATTATTGAGGTATAAAAAAATGATATTTAGTTATAAATAATAATTATTATTGAGGTATAAAAAAACTATTTATACATAGTTTAGCATTATTTAATCAATTTAGTTCGAAGATTAATTTGCAAACAAAAATACCTCCTTTTGTTAAGCAGTTATTCATAATGGATTTTTTAACAATGGAAGAAAAAATAGAAATAATTTTGATTTATGGAGAAGCAGGCAGAAATCTTGATGATGCTGTTAATATCTACGCTCAGCGTTTTCCGGAAAAAATTCGATCACGTACTTCATTTCACCGTACAGTCAAGCAGTTTACTACAAACGAGAGTGTTCAACCGAAAAAAAGAGTTCGTTAAGCAAAAGTCACAGGTGGAAATAATGAAAAGCCTCGTGAAAAGCACACGAAAATTGTCTAGAGATTTGGGAATATCTCAGAGCATTGTTAACAGAATATTAAAACGAAATAAATTAAATTATAATTTAAAAAATAAATAAATAAACTTAAATATAAAACCAAGTATTTTATTCAAAAATTATTGGAAAATCAAATACAGAAGAAAAATCGAACAAAATTATTTTTTTATTACAGCGCCATCTATTACAAATATGAAAAAATGTTTTAGACAAAATCTACCAATTTTAAGTCGAGTGATTCGAATCTGCAATAAAATCATTTAATTTTTATTTTAAACATTTTTTCGTAAAATGAGATATTTCAAAATTTTCAAATTTGCCATCATTTTTTTAGCAGCTATGACGTCATCGGCCGTTTGTTTAAATTGCACCCTCTCTTTTTTTTACCATACATACACTTTTTAATTTTATCAAAACCCTATTAAAGTCTTTTAATAAAAACTATAAATCATCAAAACATTATTAAAAACTATAAATTTTCCACCAAAAAGGAGAATTGTTCCATAATTTTGCCGATCACTGTATATATTTATGTATATAAATGGAAAGAATGTCGATTGGTCTTGACCTTATTTTCTTTACATAATAAGAAGCAACAACGCTTATTGCAGCAAATTAAACAATACAATGCAATAAAAGTCATCAAATTTGCTTGTGCACTAAACGCTGACTAAATGCTTTCCTAATTACCTATAACATTAACCATAATTTTGTCTAGTTAGTGAGCAAACAAATTTTCGCGAAAAACTTGACTCATCCGCCGAAAACTGAATAATAACAATTTGTAAAAAAAAACATTTGCATTGTGGCGATGGTAAGCGTCCATTTATGGCGCGGTGACGTAAAAAACCAGTGGGTTGATTCTTTCAATGTCTTTTAACATAGGCGTTTATGTATATATGACCTGATTCGTAACATAAAAACCATACGGTTGCAATCGGTGGAATGCATTAAATTTAGATAGTCGAAATTTTTCTCTTGTGCTTATTTTGTATTTTTGTTCGGCCACTGTCTAAATAAGTTTTGATTTATTTTAAATTATCGTCAGAACAACATCTGGTGCTGACAAATTATCGACTATAATAATATTAATTTGTAATATAATTTTTGTGTGGGCGATATATCAACACACATTTTATCTGCTCTTTTGTGCGAAACGCTGCTTGAACGAACATTTTTATACAAAAAAAAAATAATTTTCAGCAGTCTCGGCGTGCCTAGTTAAAATTCATTTTACACTGATAAAAAAATTACATACTGGACCGTTGGTT
Source organism: Brassicogethes aeneus (assembly GCA_921294245.1). Taxonomy (NCBI): domain Eukaryota; kingdom Metazoa; phylum Arthropoda; class Insecta; order Coleoptera; family Nitidulidae; genus Brassicogethes; species Brassicogethes aeneus. Next base: position 52,996,209 of record OV121135.1, read on the forward strand.
ATTTTGACGCCACAATATAATGTGTAATTTTCTATGAATAATGTTTTATTACATTTCTTATGTAATTGTGTATTTTTTATGTAAATTATCGTTGTGAAAATTTGCATAATTAAATGTAATTTTCCAAAGTTATAGTAAAATTACAATGTAACTTTAATGTTGTTCATAAAGTATTTTTAATATAACAGTATATAATATTACGATAAACCAAAATTATTTTTTACAGATTTACTAATGTTATTTTACATTTGATCTACCGGAAAACAAATATTTTCTTCGGCAATTAGCTGATAACATCAAAAATAATCAGGTTACCCGCCCTATTTAATATTCTTTAATTTTTTCTTTATAACAAATATTTTTATATTAGCTCTGCTAATTACTTAATATTGCATACACAGGGATTTTATATGGGTATATTTTTTTTGTAAGAATTAATAAAATAATGTGTTTGGTTTTAAACAATTTAATAAAAAAAATTCAATTTTACATACTAGGTACATAATATTATTATGTATAAACAGCAATATAATATAGCTGTTAATAATAGCCTATTATAGCTGTATTATACTTTAAATTAAAACAATATTAAGTACAAAAGGTATTATGAAATAATACTTACTAATTATATTAACCAACTAAATAATTAATACTTACCTAATTTAAAAATACTTTGACTTTTTTATCAGTCACTTTGGGCTTTGGTAAGTATGTTTTTTGGCTTGTTCACTATCAGGATGGATAACGAAAAATGATGGCGGTGTGTAACGATAAAAATATTGATGCTTCCTTAACACTTTTAAAAAAAGTTTGACATAAATTGTATGTATAACACAGTACGACAAAATTTGATTTTTTTTCCTCCCATAAAAAATTTTTATAGATTTTGAAAATAGAGTTAAAAAAATGATACCCGTGTCTCGGCGTTTTTTTTTTAAGTGTGATCCAATGTTATCCACGGTATTCGGCACATTTTATAACAGATTCGATAACAGCTAGACAGTATATTTTATGAAAAATTTATTCACTGAATAAATGGACAACCATTAAGATTATTTATTTTAAAATTATTTTAATTATATATGTCCTATACCTAGAGTAAATAGTTTTTGAGTTAATTTTTTCCGTTAAAATATGACAAATGCGCGTCAATCAAAAATAGCCTATAACTTTCTTGCTATTAGGTTTGCAGAAATGGGGGTGGAATTTTTGGAATCTTAAAACATTGTTTAAAAGTTAATGTTAAAGAATTGCCATGGAATTTTTTAACAATGTTTTAAGATTCCAAAAATTTTATCCCCATATCCGTAAACCTAATATCAAACATCTAGAAAACTATTCACTTTAGGTATAGGATATAGTATAGTAATTTTACTCAGAATTTTATGTAAAAATATATGGGGTGTTCTATTTGAAATAACAAATTTGATGTCACTTCCGGTCAAACCGGAAGTTGCATTTTGTTCAAAATATTTAAAAAAATATACAATGGATTATAAACGCTTTTAAATTTCAAATCTATATTTTTTCCGTTGTCCAGAAACTTCCAATGGACCACGAATGTGAAACACCCTGTATATTAAGTGGTGTTTTTAGGTTGTGATACCACTATAGATTCGAAAGCAATGTATAATCGTCAAACTAAAAGATCAAGATTTGTGTCCAACATATACTATTTAATGTAAGATAAATGCAAATCTGTTGTTTTATTAAAAAAAATCAAAAATTCAAACCAGAAATAATTTTTTAATTAAAAAAAAATAAAATTGTTATTTTCTTTAAGTAAAATTTTTGTATTATGTAAAAACATAAAATATTTGAAGAAAAAAAATGATTTATAACAAAATAGAGAATTAAAAATCTGTAGGTTAAAATAATAAGAATGGCTGTGTAAACAATTTAAATGACGTGATTTCGTGAAACGGTGAGACAGGGGTACGTTTTTTTAACCTTTATTTTTAAAATCTGTTAAAAAAATTTATGGGAGAAAAATCGTGTTGTACTGTGTAATATACATGAATAATTACTGAAAGAAATTAAAAGCACATTATTTTTCTTGTTTATGTAGCCACTTTATTTCTACATTCTTTTTGTAAAAAACCGAATATGTAAGAAAATATGTAATTTTACCATACTTAATTTTTATCAGTGTGGGTCAAGCAGGCTGACTGTAAAAAACGTTGTAACAATGTACCAAATCCCAGAGGTTTTTAACAGCATAAAAAATAGTTTTAAAGTGTTAAAACAAAAGTAAACGAGTGGACATATGATAAGCATAAAATGTAAAAATTGTATCAATTTATTTTACGCAGCGGCGTCCTGTGAGCCGTGTAAATTGAAAAAAACGCCCTCAGTTTCTGATAATAACACTTAAATGAACACAAAATTCCTAAAATATCAACAGGTATCCGACATACTCTAAGAAATTCTTCAGCGCTTTATCTTGCTCAACTCCATTTCGCCCGATAAATTATTTAGTCATTCTACTAATATCAGAATCGCAACACAACGTCTTGTGTAATTAATTTTAAAGTCTTTAAAGGAAACATTAAATGTAAGGCAATTTGTCCGACTATACAGCGGCCTTTTAAAAACAAACGTGATGATAATTGAGCAACATAATTTTTGCGTATGTGCCTAATTATGGTCATAGTTGTTGTATTAGGGAAAGGTTAAATTCTGAAGCACACTGAAAGAAATATATACTAAAGTTAAATAAAAAAATAATTAGGGCAAATATATTTTATGTTTCATATATAGACTACCACATACATTGCTAAAACAAATATATTCGTTTGGTTAGCAGCCTATTGCTGCCCTAGCAATATAAATGGTGTTTCTAGCAATATTTTTTTGCTGTAATTCACTTATAGTTTACATTTTATAGTAAGGGTAAGATTATTTTTATTTAGATCTAACATATCTTCTTTACAATAAATGTATTACAAAATTTACCATACATTCATAATAAACAGTAGTATAAATGTGTAAAGCACTAGTATAAAATTTTTAGTATAAATTTGTATTTACTTTTAGCAACAAATTTCTTTCAGTGCAAATATTTCGATCCTAATACGGTTAATTATTATAGGAATATTAATAACACATATTTTTTAGGAATTCTGAAAATTCCTGATTCCATTGCTAATAATTTATCTATCCCCCGCTCTGATGAATAAAGTTTATTAGATACTATCAGCAAATGGTTTATAAATACCACGCAGTTAACTGTCTGTTTAACAGTTCCTAAAGCAACTGCCACTGGTAGGCGATAAATGCACAAATAAAGACTTGCTCCAATTTCCTTTAACGTGATCGATTTTACATTTCATTACCAAATTGAATTGGCTCAACGTTGCAGATTATCAATCGGATTAAATTGTTTTTTAAACAAATGAAAGTGCTTCAGGCAATTTTCTTTCAGAAAAAGTTCTAAAACTTACTTTAGAGTAATAAAAACTTACAGTAGGGAAGAAAATGGAGGCGAGGAAAATATTTTTTGATGTTTATTTTATAGCAATTTAGTAAACAAACGTCAAATAAAAAAGACAAAGAGAAATAAAGTAAATTTAATATGCAGTTAAGATTAAACAAAACGAAACACTAAAGATTTACTGTCACATTAAATCCTATTATATTTATTATTTATATATATATATATCCTGACATTCAACCTTTCCATTCTAATCATCCTTATAAATATATTTAAAATTTATATTATAATGCATCTTATAATAATAGTTACAAGCCGATAAGAATTTTTTTAATGATTTCATTGATAGATCTAAACAAAGGATATTGTGACATAGACGACAGTCTTACGCAATGCGCTTTGGTAATTTTATTTGTGGGATGTATTCATTCATAAAAGTAGAAATAAAATAAGTACTAAAACGACTAAGCAATTTTTCACAGCGACAGTTCTTATAGGCTTCATATGTTAACTAATTTATCTGGGAAATTAAAAAGCTATCAAAACCATTAATAAAATCAAAAAACTAATTGGAAGTCAAGATAAACTGTAATGTGAGGTTTCAACGGTTGAATAACATGATACAGGAAATACAACATGTGATAGGGGTGTAAAATGTTTAAAAGGTAACAAATAGGCGAGGGTAAAAATGAGGTATAATTCAATTTAAACCAAAAAATTTACAATTTCCTGTGAGGAACTCCCTTTGTTTATCCATAAAGAATGCAAAATTGCCATTTATAAGACTTTATTAAATCTGGCAACAGGGCTTGTAGAAGGTCCAAAACACAATTTATTTTGTTAAAAACTGAATTTAAATCAGATGTTAGTGTTGCTGTGCTCGGGCAGTGTTGTCAGATGTTAAAATAATTGAGATACATTAATTTATTATTGCCTTTTGGCATAAATTACGTTGGTATTCCTTGCATTTAAATTAAGTATCTGGTTTCAATATATGACTTCTATAATGATTAAAAACGTCCTATTAAAATAAACATGCTTATAATTTAAATATTTCAATTAATAGGAGTCGTTTGTAAAATATTAACAAGATTTGATTTGATATTGTTGAAACTTTAAAGCCAAGATAGATAATACAAACTAATTACATTTTTTATTTTGTAATTTTTCTTATTATTGTTATGACTTTTAAATTTTAAAAAATAAATTAAATATTTGTATAAAGCGACATCTATACGAAAATAAAGTAACCATCCCAATAAACATATTTGATGTAATTTTCACCATTAACATTGTCCGTTATTATTTTAATATAACTTAACAATTATTCATTATTTAAAATATTTAAATAACTTCAAAATATGTTTATGTTAAGAAACTATTTTACCTTTGATTTTTTTTATTACTATAATTGCGAAATATTATCACAAAGTAAAATAGTATATTACACTACAAGGGCAGAAAATGTGAGATTCCTGCCTCGCCATGATGCCCGAGGCGAAGCCGAGGGCATCATGGCGCGCAGTTCAGGGCTCTCACACTTTCTGCCCGTGTAGTGTATACTATTTTTCTTGCTACCCCCGCAGAAAATACGGGAAAAAATTAATTGTATATAAAAAAACTTGTGTCAAAATTAAAATCTGACGTTTAATTTAATTCTGACGTTTACATTCAAAATCAATCAAACTGTAGCGTTGTCATGGTAATTCAGCGGTGCCAATACAGTAAAAATAAAAGGTTGTATTTTAATTAACAAATTACTACTTTATAACAAATAAAAGTACCATTAAACACATAAAACAACATAAAAAGTAAAAAAGTAAAAACATAAATTGTTTATTTGTTGTTATAATTGCAAAATTATGGTTTAAAACTGTCATATTTTTGTGTTTCTCATGTTGGCAGTACGAAATTTGAATTGTGCTTAACGACTAAAAAATTTTTACTCCCGCTATTAGAGTGTGCGCGTATAGCTTGACCAATGCAAGAAACGTAAACTTTCTGCCGTGAAATCGGGGACGAAACAACGTATTTTGAGTCGAGGTAGTAAGAAAAAATGTTTCCATTGAAAATAGACCAACAATCTATATAGAAACAGGTTTTCACAGAAAAAGAGAAGGGAATGTATTATGAGCACTGTACGCACAATTTTTAACTCTTTATCAGTTAAATCTAGTTAACTGCAATACTATGGCGAAATCAAAAGGTTTATAATATAAACGTTTGTTCTGACTGATTATATTATTATCTTTTTAAATATTGGCGTCAAGAAATTATTTAATACACATTTTTTTAATAAATATAACAAAAAAACTAGTTTGTTTTAATAAAGTAAAGATCCCTATTCGTCCAACAATTGCTTTTGTTACGGCAAAAAGATCATTTTTATAAAAATTATTTGTCTACAAACGCTGATTTCAGTAATAGCATTTGCATTAATTATAAAGTAAATTTACGTTATGTTTATATAAATAACACCATTCCAGATGCAGAAATTCAATTAACTATTTTCATTGTAACAAAGGTCACATTTTCAACCTACTGTTGGGTAGTTTTTTTTTTAATAATTGCAAGGCATTAAAACTAATTATTTATTAAAACAAAAAAATTAACTCATATTATATGATGTACAAAATAAAAAAAATATGAACTCACTTTTTAAACAACAAGTCTGCTTCGTTTATAGAATAGACCTTAAATATTTCTTTTAGAAAACGTCGAAATTTTAATTTTCTTAGTGATTTTTTTGATATTTTTATCATGCTAGATTTTACCACACTTCACTCGCACAAGTGAAGTCAATAAGATTATAACACAGACTGTGGATTATAACGTTATGTTCACCAAGGAGAGCGCTGGCCCTTTCTCCCTCTTTTTAAGGGAAATAACAAAAATTTTGTTACCATTGTAAAACAATAGTATATATTAAAAAAGTCTTTTTATAGCAATAAAATATTTTTGTTATTGTTCTTAAAGTAAGCTATTAACAAAGATTTTCTAACTGAAATAAAATTAATTTGAATTACAACGATAGTAATTTAAAAAAGACAAATGTGCCATAGTAAAATGAACAAATTTTACTAAAACAACTGTGCATTATTTTATGTAAGCTCAATTCACACACAACTATATATTTAACAAAAACATTTTAAGTTTGACAAAGATTTAATATAAACATAAAGTATTTCTTATTGCCATGACAATATGATAACAACTATGTTGGATGAACATTTTTTTTTATAAAAGCTCAACAATGCTGCTAAATTATAGTAAATGAGAATTTTATTAACAATAAAAAAGTTTATTCTGTAAATAAAAATAATCTCATTACTTTGACAAATCGTAGGTTTTTGTCCCAATAAGAAAATTTAATAAAAAAGGTACCTTAGGTGGTACTTTTTTTCTATTGAGATAATAAAATAATTTTCACATTTAGTATTATTTTACAAGAAAGGCACTTTATTTTAACGATTTTATGCCATTTGACAACTGTTAACTAATTTAAAACTAACTTCAGCCCGTGACTAAAAACCTGTTGCTAACTTCAGCCCGTGACTAAAGCGCCATAAAGCCACAACTTGCCAATGTGTATTTAAAAGGTCACTTAGTGTCATGGAAACATGTACGATAATGGGGTTTTTAAAGGTGGGAGTAGAAAAAATAAATTTCATCGCTATAAGGTATATATTTAACAACTTTCTTGATCAGTGTGACTTAAGATGCTTTTAAGCCTTGTAAGTACAATAATCTGAAGTACTGTAATTGCAGCTATAAAGTTAAAAGTGACACCTTTTTAATCGAATTTTTCGTCCTATCTCTTAATTAAACTGCCAAAGAAAAGAAGTAAAAAAATTAGCTTATGAAATTATCTTTTATTGCCTGTAAAATTCCGTTATATCTTTACGATCAAATCGTATAAAACCATCTTAAATTTAATTTTTGAAAGGCCCGCTCGCAAGCATTAAAATGTCACCACTAAAGACAGGCTTGCCGCCAGATAAATGACCATGTAAAGGTTTCGTCTAAATCGGCAAATTTATTCAAATGACTTCTTTATTGCTACAGCAAATACGGAAATTTGTCTCGAGCATAAAATAGCTATGCTAAACAGTTTTACAAGGTCGATGGAAACAGGTTTATCATTGTTCCTATTTATCTCAAAATCACCTTTATTTTTGCAATGGTGGATGCGCCAAATTGAACAAAATGATCCATGTTTTTAGATATACGAAGTGAGTTAAGAAAATAACGGGAATTGTTAAATTTCGCGGGTTCGGATGGTCCGGTTGTCATAAAATTTTCTTTATTATGTTGGTATACATGCCCCCGAAGTATGATAAAAACTTTAGCTGTTTTCATTGTTTACTTTGTCTGTGGCAGCCGCTAAGGTTAGACGTGTTTTATGAGCTCGGCGATTTTTCGTTCGTTAAAAGAAATGAATCAAAGAATTTGTATGCAATTTTGCTTAAAAAATGAAATAAATTCTGTGAAATGTTAACAAAGGCCTATAGTGAGTCTGCTATAAGTAAAACAAGAGTTTACAAGTGGTATAAGAGTTTCCAAGATGGTCGTGAAGACGTTGAAGATGACGAACGCCCCGAACGTACAAGCACATTAACAACCGATAAAAACAAAAAGTGGAAGAAATCGTTATAAACCATCAGAGAAGTCGCTAATGATGTTGGTATATCGATTGGCTCATCCCATGAAATTTTTTCGAATGTTTTGGGTATGAAACGCGTGGCAGCAAAATTTGTTCTAAAATTGTTAAATTTTGAACAAAATTTTTGGTCAAAAACAATACTGTAATGATGCCCCAGCCTCCATATTTGCCAGACATGCCACTGTCTGACTTTTTCCTATTCCCAAAAATAAAGAGAACCTTAAAGGGCCGTCGTTTTGCAAGCATAGATGACATTAAAAGCGCATCGCTGAAAGAACTAAAGGCTATCCCAAAGATCGAGTTTTAGAAGTGTTTCGAGGATTGGAAGAAGAGCTGACACATGTGCATAATATCCAATGGGGACTATTTTGAAGGCGACAACATTAATGTAGACGAATAAATAAATATTTGTTTCAAAAAACAAAAATTCCCGATATTTTCTGAAAACACCTCGTAAATCTTTTTATAATGTCAATTTAAGCTACACGGTAAAAACATCAAATTCTTATGAAAAATTGTCCCGTGAATCTGAAAATACCTTCAAAAATTATGAAAGTGGAGCAGTTTTTGAGATATAGTCAATTCCATATTAAATGGAAAATTACTTTCTTTTACATAAACTTTAATATGCGTTTTTTAATATACAATTTTTTCCGTGTATAAATATAACATGGTTGACATTCAAGTTTAACAGCGAAACCTTATGATTGCGTCTACGAAAAGGTCTCTCCGAATCGAGTGAACTTCAGGCCCATTAAAAACCATGCATCTGCAAACTCACCAAAAAAAAAATAAAGAACCTCTTGATATACAGTTGCAACAAAACACTTAACGTAGTCAAGAGCGTACAAGAGAAGACGCAGCTTCTTAAATAAGATGTTTACTTTTCAGAACTGATATTGATTAATGTGTTATTTTTGATTTAATATTGTGTTAACAAGTTTCAGGTCGTTTTTATTAAACAAATAAACGTGTTTGGAATAGTAAAAAAATCATCATTAATACCTCATTGTATATACATACAACTAAAAACGTACGGTATATTTTTGATTGACCAATTCATATATGAGTTGATGAGTTAATTTTAATCACTCATATTGATAATAAAGTGCATTTTAATCAACAGCCAAGCTAATCAGATGTTCATTAATATTTCTATAGCACCAAAATAGGCATAAAAATGTTCAATTAGTTTATTAATAACCATGTCATATGGTGTTATATAATACATTATTTGTAGGTTCTCATAGTTACTACATAGTTTTTTGGTGCCCTAGAGAGTTCATTATCTCAAGAAAAGAAAGTATTTACAAGTAGCACTTAAACACCATTATGTTTAATGGATTACTTATCGTAGTGGTTTAGATTAAACTGTATTGGAACAAACAATGTGATCAGGTGTAAAGTTCTATTATTTTAACCACCAAAAAATTACAAACAAGTTTAAAGGCAAATGATAAGAAATTAGTTGGGAGCAAACTTTGACATTTTAATTACTGAGATTTTTTGTTGTTCAAATTTTGATTTTGACGTAGTCACGCTTTCAGGAAAATGAAGATTAAATTTTTTTGTTGCTTAAATTGACTTTTGGTTGGATTTTTATAAATGTTTACAGTTTTGTTTACTTACATTTAAGACAGGCAGTGCACTTTTTAATTTTTTTTTACATTTTTTTCAGAAAAATGTGTTTAGCTAGCTTTATATGTCTCCACTGTGTTACCTTTGTTAAAAAAACGATACCATTAATATTTTCTTTTAGTCACTGTATTAGTTTAAACAGGTATTACCAAGTGATAGTAAAATCATTTTAAGGATATTTTTTAACAAAAACTAAAAAAAGTAACGAAATAGACATTGGTATCACAACGGACTGGGGTACACAAAGGACTTAATCAGATAACGTAAAAAAGAAACTATATAGGGTGGTACGATTTTAGAGTAATGCATAAACAAAACCCCTTGTAGTGGTGCTCACTTGCAGAATAACAACTTAGATTTCTAAATTATAGACACCCTTTTTCTTTGACTATAAGCTGGTGTCTTTTAGTACTTGTATATTGCGTGGAATTTTCCCTTGGATGTAATCTATATCATGAGTTGTAATCACAAATAATTTTAAATTGGTTTATCATAAACTACTTTTAATAAAAGCGACAGTAAATATCCACTTTGTTGTCGAAAAATTCTATTGCGTTACCCTAAATTCCACTGCGTTACCATAAGGTAACGTAATGGACTCGGTAACGCAGTGGACAAAGTTTTGTGAAACCATATTTAAAAAATAATAATAAAACATTACAGTCATTTATTACTCTCAATGAGCTTTAGGGCCCTAAAATAAACATAAACATGAAAAATAGTATTTTTTCTTACCTTATTTTTATTATTTTTTTGAGTAACTTAGCGGACAAATTATTACATTCGCTTTACCCGCACCTGTTTTAACCGATATCTTCTTCCTGATTGAATAAATAAATTCAGCTGGGTAATGTGTACGTCCGAACATCATGTTATGGATTGCTATAAAGCAAAAAAAAGTTCTGGTTATTCAATATTTAAAAGAAACATGTTTTATAAAACGCTAATAGGACATGCGAAAATGTGTTTCACAAGTTTCAAAATTAAAAAAAAAAATATTCTGAAATAACTAAACAAACATTTTCTGAAAGAGTTTACTAAGGGCTTGTTAGGCTTTTACTTGATTTTTAAATCAATAAGATCCGATAATTTTTAACAAAGTTATTGGAATTCAAACATACGGACAGCGGAAGGCGGGTGTTTTTTGAAAACGACTCAGGTAATTAAATAAATGTTTTTAATTTAAAAACTTAATTATAAAAGTCTTTGGGCACGTTTTTAACTAATGAAGAAAGCTTGGAATTTAGCGAGAGAAAACAAAAGCAATTACACAACATGCCGGAAAATCATCAATTTAAATTTATATAGGTACATACATTGGTATAATAACTGATGTATTAAGAAAAGTACTGTTAAGTTAAGAACAACGCGCGATGTGCAATCCTTATTTATATGTTCTATATTTAGAGAAATTTAATTAATTTGTTTGGGGGTACGCCATTAAAAATCGCAATAAATTTTTTATTGGGCCGTTTTATTACCGGCCTAAAGATTAATTAAATTATAATGCACAAGAAAAATTAAATAGGTTATAATTAGCATTTTTTTTAATTTACATTTTTAGTGAATTTAAGTGTTGCTGTTCTCGAACAGTGTTGCCATATTGTAAGCGAACGAACAAAATTAACTATTCAAGTTTTCCTATGCAATTGAAATAGTTGGCTTTATTATCGCATTTAAAGGTAATTAAAGTGATTTGTTAATTATTTCCAGCACACAACAATAGATTAAACGTGGCCTCTTTAAAGTGCAATAAATTTTATTACTTCACTTCTAATCACTAATCATGTTATAAGTTATAACTACTGCCTACTTAAAATACGGCTTAACTAATTAACTATTTTTTTAGATTTTAATTTATGAATTCTAGATAGTTCTAAGTGGCATTTCTGGTTACAATTAAGCACTTACAAAAAAATAAGTGTAATTGGCCATTTTCATTGATATAATGTTTAGTTACTTACATATTTTAACTTATAAAAAGGTTGTTAAATTTTGTTTCTTTTTATTTCAGGGTTTTGGTGGGGGCCCCTGAACAACAGTCAGTTTTTCAGAGAGATGTGGAACGAGGTGGGGCCGTTTTTAAATGTCGATCCGACGCGGATAATATGTGTGAAGAAATTCCTTTTGATCAAACTGGTAAGGAATACAAAATTAATTTTGTTAAATTTAAAAAAATATTGTTTTATATTTTTTAGTCGCGTTCGCCATTTTTTACTATTTCTTAATAAATAAATAGGAATTTAGAAAAAGTGTTTTTTGTTTTTACCCATTTGTTTGCGACTCACCCCTGTAAAATCTTTATTTATTATGCGATTTTAACCGGATTTGTTTTAAAGTGGGGATCTTGATAAACTGTATGGCCTAGTATGTCAGTTTTTAAGAGTAAATTTTTAAGAATTCATATTAGCGATTTTTTTAACAAAAAGCACGGCACTGGATTCACCACCCCTCAAAACGACACTATACTACATTTTATTGAAAAATTTTAAGTAGAAAAATGCACAATAATAACTACAAAAATGTATTCTGTCAAGTTATCCATGAAAAAACATTGAAATAAAATTAAACTTATAGTAATAGTACCATGCATTTTTCTATTTAAAATTTTTCAATAAAATTTGGTAAAGGGTCGTTTTGAGGGGTGGTGAATCCAGTGCCGTGCTTAAATTTTGTTTAAAAAATCGCTAAACTGAATTCTAAAAAATTTACTTTTAAAAACTGACATAGTAGGCCTTGTATTTTGTACAAATATGGCGTTTTTTGCTCCAAAAATACAGTTTATCAAGATCTACACTTTAAAACAAATCAGCTTAAAAAGATTTTACAGGGGTGAGTCGCAAACAAATGGGCCACACTGTATGTAGTATACATGTATACAGATTTTTACAATTATCGTCCAAAATTTCCAATAAAACTAATTGGTGACCCCTGGTATAGACTCTATATACTGTAAAGTATATAGGTACCTACTATTCGTATAATTTACGACTTTTTGGAATTTGGATGTAATTTTTAAAATTGATCTATTTGACACATTTTTCATTTTAAATTTTTAAAAATTTTTCAACTTTTTTATTAGCAAATTTAAAAAAAATTGCGTTCTTTATTTCATATTATTAAAATTTTATTTCCTATTTTTGGTGGAGTTTTATATATCTTTTAATTTTTTACTATTTATTTTAGGTTGCATTTAATACCTCAAATTTTTTATATTTTAACTTAAAATTTTTAGATTTAAATTTTATATTTAATATTTTTAGATTTAAATTTGTTTTGACAGGTTTACCACTTTCTGAAATTGTTAGATATCCTTTTTTTAAGAATGTATTGTTAAGACAATATTTTATAGTTATTTAATTTTTGGGAGATCCGTAAATTATTTTTTCTACTCCCACCTTTAAAACGCCCTTTATCGTACATGTTTCAATGACACTAAGTGACCTTTTAAATACATATTGACAAGTAGCTTTATGTAGTCACGGGCTGAAGTTAGTTTTAAGTTAGTTGACAGTTGTCAAATGTCATACAATCGTTAACATATTATGTAAATTGCCTTTCTTGTAAAATAATACTAAATGTGAAAATTATTTTATTATCTCAATACAAAAATAAAAAAGTATTAAATAGTTTCTCAATTCCAATATTTGAACAGTTTATATAACATTGTAGTGACCTTTTAATTTCGCCGGCAGTAAAAAAAGCAGCTCATAAAACATTTTCTTTACTTTCACTGTGAAAAACTGTCAATTTTCAAGAAATACATTTCTATTTATAACCTTTATAATTGTGTTTATAAAATGTAAAAATTTGACATTTGACACAGATTCCCCTATTGTTTCATAGATGGCGCTCTATACAATTTTTTTATTTAAATCATTTTAAGATAATAATAAGTATTTGTCGTAGAAAAAGTTTAGTATGCACCTCGTTTATAAGTAAACTTTTCTATACACTCATTAATTTAAATTAAATTCGTGTAGAAAATGGCGTTTATCAAACTTGATACATAATATACTAATATCTACTCCTACATTGATGAGTTGTGACTTTATGGCATTTTAGTCATGGGCTGAATTTAACAACAGTGGCTTTTGGGCATTTTAGTCACGGGCAAAAGTTAGTTTTATTATAAACTACGAAAAAGTGAGGTTAAATTCGTCAAATATCAAATTTTATGAAATAAAATTGGCTTTAAATTATTATTTCTGTTCGTCTTACATAAAGTATAGTATGCAACTCGTTTTATAAACTTCTTTAAACACTCGTTTTTATTAAACACCCGCTCGCAAGCTTCGCTCGTGCCTAATAAAACTCGTAACTAAAATTAAGTTTATAAAACTTGATACATAATATATTATTAACGATTTCTTAAATTAAAGGATTTTTTAATAATTTCTTCAAATTTTTAACTTTAATTTTTCGGTAAATCTCAATGTTATTTTGATATTTTTTGGAAATTTTACTCTTGTTTTTTGGATTTTTAAAAATATTATAATTTTTTCTATTGCATTCGCAATTTTTTTATCTTCTTACAATTTATAAGAATTTTAGAAAAAAAATTGGCATCGCTAAAATATTACACATCTATAAACGGTTGTTATGGAAACACTCCAAGTAAGACAGCTGAGGTTGACAGTTTGTGTCAAAAAATCTAAATTGCTTTAAAAACTATTTAAAGTAACAACACTAAACAAAAGGGCATTAAAAAACAAGATATAGTATACTATATGAGAACTGCAATTACCTAAATACAAAATGGATTTATTACACTCAATCACTCTCTTATTAATCTTAGGTGGTCCACCCTTTTCACTACCTTTATAACCAACATGTAATTGCCTAAATTACCTATTAAAGTTATCATTAAAAAGACAATAATACATATACAACCAACCTACATTATAATTCATGGAGCGTCACAACTAATTATCAATGAACCGAATAAATCAAATCGATTTCGAGAAATATTTATGCGATAATTACAATTTGGCTTTCAGGAAACCGATTGATGGGCCAACAACAAATTGACAACAAAACTGGACAATGGTTTGGCGCGACACTGAGTGCCTCAGGGAGGACTGACGGACCCATTGTAGTAAGTATTTTAAGACGTTTTTTCTCAATTTAAAATGAGGTTAATTCCTAAATGTATAAAGGTTGTACTATGCTCAAAGTCCCACCACGGGACCACGTACGGAACGCAGTCTTTTGAAAATTTGGCATTTAAGGCTTTTCAGGCTATGTATCTGTCAAAGTATAGTCAACGAAAGAAATAATATTATGTTTAGGCGTTAAAAATGTATAAATCTTTATAACATTAGAATTACAATGGATGGTTTAAGAATTTAAGAATATAAATAGTGCATTTAATGAAATTCCAAAATGTATGGTGCCAAAGTAATATTTTTGTGCATTTGGTCCAAATATCCATAAAATAATTTTAACTAAACAGCAAAAAAATCTAGCTTCTCTATTATGGAATAAGAATATCTGTATTAAAGGTAGGTTAATATATTATATCAAAAATATCATCTAATTTTGTAATTTTAAGGTTAGAAAAATTTATTTTGACCAAAATAAATAAGTATTTTGGATTATTTAAAAGACTGTATAATATGGTAATTAAAAATGTGGTAGTTTTTTTTATCCAGCTTAAAGTGTACCTACATAAAGTTTTGTCAATACAAATAGTTAAAAAGCTTCGACTGAATTTGATCTACATCAAAAAATCATTATAACTTTAAAAATTAATTAATAAATCACATGTCATGGGAGTATTAAATATTTTCACATAGCAAGTTTCTCTAAAAATTGTTTGTTTTCTTATAATCTAACTTAAAGTAAGTATGCCGAGAGGTATGCACAAGTTTTGTCGTCAGAAGTATAAAAGCTTTAATTTAATTTGAACTATATTCAACAATTATTTAGTATACCTATATTTATTTATGACCATATTAATACACTCTTTCAAATAATCCACTTATTTATTTTGGTCAAAATAGATGTTTCTAACCTTAAAATACAAAATTAGATGATATTTTTTGTTCTACTACATTAACCTACCTTTGATAAAGATATTCTTATTTCATAATAGAGAAGTTAGATTTTTTTTTATAAATGCTGTTTAGTTAAAACTATTTTATGGAGAAATGTAGACCCAATGCAAAAAAATATCACTTATATTGCACCTTACACTTTGGAATTTCATTAAGTGCAGTATTTATATTCCTAAATTCTTAAACCAACCATTGTTATTGTGATACTATAAAGATTTATTAACTTTTAACACTTAAACATAAGCGGTAACACTATAAATATTATTTCTTTCATTGACTATACTTTGACAGATACATAACCTGAAAAGCCCTAAATGCCAAATTTTCAAAAGACTGCGTTCCGTACCTGGTCACGTGGTGGGACTTTGAGGTGTGGAGCATAGTACATTTGTGTCTTAAAACTCTGTTAAAGTAAAGTAAGCAAAAGGTTGAGTAAAAACTTCGACACGAACAAATCCAATGTTTGTATAACAATTGTTAAGCAAAAAGTATTTTTAGAACATTATTTTCGAAACGTACGTTTCACGATGTGATTCATGAAATTATTACGGGTGAAAAGGCTGTGACTTGAAAGATATTAATAAATTTAACTGTTGAGACTCGGTTTACATCTTAGATTAGTATAAACATTCTATTTTTAGATCCAGCATGCGACAAAAATGAAAATAAATATCTTCAAGACTAGGGTGCACACTGCATAAGAAAAAATGTTCCTTCTAATTAACTCAAGGTTTATTATTTTAGGGAGCTTAATGAATTTATTTTACACACATAAATCTGTAAAAAAAATCAACAACTATAGTTATTATTAGGTGTAAATTTAATTTATAGTTTCTGAAATTACACAGTAAAAAAAATCAACTCTAAGCAACATTGATTACAGTTCACAGAGGTCCACACTAAATAGTGTTGTTTTATAATACTACAATTAGAGTTAATTTGTAGTGTAATTTTCTCCAAGTAAGCCAGTATGATTTAACACTATAGCACTGAGGATAAAGTAATTTTACACTGTATTAAAAAGTGTTAATTTGCCTAAAATCGTGTACTTCTACACTGAGAAAAAAATGGGACAAATAAACTGTGTACCTAATACTTTTATTTGTAGTGACTATATTGTTTATTACCTCTAAATAGTCAAAATAATAACGATAAATATACTTTGGTAAAACTTTATGTGTCGGGAATAAAAATATATTTAGGATAAATAAACTGTACCCTTGTCCCATATTTAAATATTTTTTTTATTTGGGAGCAATAAACTTTTTTCTCAGTGTACACTTCCTGGGTAAAATGCCACTTTTGTTCAGTGTAAATTAGCACTACTTTGGAAAGGTTCTAATTTTAGAAAGGCACTCTTTTAGTGCAAACTTCTAGTGTAAATTAACACTATTATTTAAGTAAAACATATTGGTGGTAGTGAATAAAACGAAAAGGTAAATAAAGAGAAACATTTATTTGGAACAAAAATCTATGACAATTATCAAAATCGGTGCCTTTTAAAATATAATTTTATATTTGAGTCGTATGGCTGGCTTAAGCAAAATGGTTCCTTAAAACGTAAAAGTTTTAGATCAATGCAAAGTTTTACTGGCTGTCAACTTGTAAGCAATGAATTATCTTGAGAATTCATCAGTAATCCATTTTTTTGTTATAAAAAATGGGTGATCCCATTGGTAGAGAGGCGTCAGGCGGCTGTATGTCGGGGATTTACCACACGTGTACAAATTTTCGATAATATTAATAAAAATGTAGGTATAGGTTAATATATATATAACAACCATTACGCTTGAAAATAAAAAGTAAATCAAGTGTGTATGTATTTATATTATTAATGTTACAAGTACCCGACCTACTGCCGTAAATTATTGATATATAATATACAGGTCGGGTATGGACATCCTTTTAACATATTGGTATTTAGTATTAAGGCTTAAAGAAAAAGGTATAAATAGTATAATAATTACCAAAAAATAAGAATGTCCCCTAATGGATTCACCGTAATTAAAATCCAACTGAACAAAAATGCCACACTTCCACAACGCGGTATCTCCGGATATGCACTGCGTAGGTAGATAGGTACCAACCAAACATTTTAAAACGAATTTCGGTTATTACCAGTTTTTTCAGTCTATTTTGCCACTATTGGTGTAATTTAACTTTAATTGTGATACAATGTGCACTAGTAGTGTACAGAAAAAAGAGCTCTTAGTAACATCAAAACAGACAAAGAAATTGGCATACACTGTAGTGTACATTTTGTCACTATTTAACACATTAAGGGGTAATAAACACTCGCATTAAGTTTTTCTACCCTTTTGATTTAATTTAATAATAAATAGAGTGAATGTACCAATAAATAATGTTCATATTCTTTAAATGTGTTTAATAAAGTTAATAAGCACTAAATGCTATTTTGTAGTGTAACTTTTACACTTACAAATCAACTCTAATATTTTTACCCCCACACTAAAAAATTTGCACGGGCAAAATTTTTTACTGTGTATATGTGCCCAGTTTTTTTTAAAGTGAAAGGATAAAGATAATGAAGCTGCAATCAATTAAAGATAAGAAGCTACTAGAATCATATGACTTAAGAACTGTTATTGCTGCATTAATTCAAATGATTAAATTAATTCAATTATCAGTTCATTAGTACAAAAACTGTCAGGTAGTTCCAGTCTTAATTCTCTTTATTAAAACTCCTTGGAAATGGTATAAATCTTGAGAAATCGTACTTAAAACTGTATTTATTAAAGTATAATACGTAATATATGCGTAAACGAAAGGTTGTCGGATAAACTACACGCTAATTGATAGTTATAAAATAACCATATGTTCACTACTTACCTCACTTAAATGACTATAAATCGTCGTCCATCATACATCTCCAATTTAAATCGGAAACGAATCCAAAAAAACAATTAAACGCGCGCTCGTTTTTGCCGCACGGTGTAAAATCGAGAATCCTTTTTGCCTTTTTCGGAGAGACAATGGCTCTCATACATATCTATGCTACCTAAATTTGTCTCAATAAAATGATACAATTTCTTTTTGCGCTTTGGACTTATTTAATGTATACGTAGCTGCGGGAAACCTGAAAACCAGCGAGCCTCGCAAAAAATATGCCATTTTAAAACAAGACAGCGTTGCCAATAAGGCTGCAATCATTTGTACAATGCTAGTAGTTTGTGTTTTATTTTTTCTTGGTCACGCACATCAGGTTATGAAGACATTTTAAACCAAAAGTGGAGAATATTTCGGTACATCACATCATATCGTAATTTTGCTTCTCCTTCTACTAATTTTAATAATATTTGACTAATTGAATACTCCGGACTTTTGCTTTTTTGTTAATATTGATATTAATGAATAGGCACCAATTTTCGGCCCCATATGATACAATTTAATAACTTTAAGATTGGAGATTGAATTTTTGGGTACTTTAGGCATGATGGTATTTAAAAAAATATCAAATTATTTTCGAAGAATTTAGTAATTAAAAAAACAACACAAAAATTTAAAAAAAAATTGGTATTTAAAATTCCATTCCTTTGGTCTAAATATTTTCTATGAAGGATATAATACTACTACTGCTACAATTAAACAAAAAATTCAAAATATAAATATTTTCTATTTGACATTACAATGTTATAAAAGTCTAAAACCTATCATCCGTGACTGTTACTCTTTCTAGGTTAACCTATATATTTTCAAATATCTGAGGTAGTAAAGCATACTAAAAATATCAGTTCACTAAGTAAATTAAACACATCCAAAGCAATCGAATCAAATATAAAATATTAATATTAAAAATTAAAACAAATAATTTTTATAACCATTTATGTAGGTGTTACAAAAATTGATTCTATCCTCCGTGAATCTGTTTTTGCTTTAAATTTTATGCAACGGATGGCGCTTTAATCATTTTAAATAAGCAAAAACCTCTGTTTACGACATTATAGGTGCATGTCAGTTAGAATTTATATGTGTTGCTGTTTTATAATTCAAAAGTTTAAGTTCATTAATTTGCTATTTAAAAACATATCCACCGTGAAGTGTAATATCTTTTTATAAATATTTAATGTATGTACAATTTATTTTTAAAAATATTAAGGTGTCAAAAGACACAATAACTTATTTCAAATATACAGGGATGTTTAATAATATATACGAAATCCTAACCTCCGTAAAGCTCTAATATTCAAAATGTATGATTTCTTAAAATTATTGCATTAGTGCATGTTATTATAATTATTATAATAGTATACTAGACCTGGTGGCTTTCCAAAAACCCCATTCTAGACTAAAAGTGAAACAACCAAAATATAAAAATTAGTTACCTATGTATATCTCTCTATAAATACTGTTAATAGTTAAATATCTTTTTTGTGTTGTTGTTTTGAGACTTTTTGCATCGTTGGTACTTTTTACTCTCAGAAACAGTCAAAGATTTTAGTTGTAAAAAATAAGTATTGAAAAGTGAAAACGTCTATTTTATTAGTACCTAATTCAAATAGTAGAATAGTAGAATCTATTTTAAAAATTTCAAATATTTCAATATCACCTCTTCAAAATATTTCGATTTAAAAATTGATTTCTGGAGGAATTCTGTTAAGGTATAGTATATTCTGTTTTAAATATAACTTTTACACTTCATTTTATTTATTTATTTTAAAATTCCAAAAATAAATCTTATAAATCACCTTTTCACAGTTTTCATGGATTTATGAGAATCTATTTTTGTAATCATACCAAAATACTAAAATTACAAATTTAAGTAAGTACCTTCCAAATCTAAGGTATCATCATTACCTTTCAACCTGCAGATGCATGCAGTTGGCAACACTGACTCCAGTAAGTAACACACAATGAGTACGTATGTACGGGGGCTGAGATGTGAGAGACGTACGTACTGAGAGATACGAACTTGATAGTGCCGTATTGTGATAAAAAAAACTTGCGCGGTCATCCGCCGCTAATACGGGCATCTCGACAGGTCTGCAATGCGGTGTGTCTGGTTCAAAAACCGATCATTCCTCAACTTGTCAATAGAATACAAGAAACTCTTTTCAGATGCATTTATTTTACCGATTGCTATTTCATATATATACGAGAAGATTTACTGAAATTTATGCCCAACACAGGAATTTTTGATACCTTGCATACTATACATATGTTGGACATGTTGAGATGATCTCTAGTACTAACAGTGTTCTTTATACGGGGTGTCCAAAAATAAACCAACAAATGTCATTTGTATACAAATACAAAAACAAATATACAAATACAAATTTATTTGTGTTTCGGTTTAGTTTTTGGACCTGTATACAGAGCTGGGAAAGTTACTTCTGAAAAGTATCTACAGTTCATTTTTTTTTATCTTTTTTTAGTATTTAAAAATGGTACTTCTGCTAAATAATATAATTAAGTACTTTGACACTGTCAAATTGACAATAATATTTATTATTGATAATTTACTTGTCAATTATAAATAAAAAGATAATTATGTCAAAAATAATAGCAACGAATTCGAATGTAAAAGCCCTTTTGAGGGCAAAACTTCTTTTTGATGAAATTATGCCAAATGCCACAATGGAAGAAAAAGTACATCGCCTTATGGACATTTTTGGAGTAAAAAAGTAACGAATTTGGTTTTATAAATATTACATCACACATTATTTTCATATTATTCTCCATTGGACAACATTTACGTTCAGAAAAAATTTTAATTTTTTTTATATAAATTCTTTTCAAAGCGAAGGTTATTATCCTCTAGGAATACTTTATCTTCTGGGCCGCAAAGCAACCTATATTTAACTACTTTTTTTATATGATTTTACTCATCCAAGCACCACCAAAGCCAAATTAATTGCATTTTAACTACGAATTTCGATAACTCAACTTGACAACTGCACAATGTAACCTACAATAATTTATACATAACCACAATTAGATTTATTTTTTAATCAATGCGACCAACTTGACAACTGTATTTACCAACCAAAACCCTAAATTTGCAACGTTGCCGCAGTCCAGATAAAAAAAGGACTTTAGTTACTTTTCTAAGATACTTTAAACAAAATAACTTTGAGTTAAGAGTATCTTTAGTTACAAGATAGTATCTTAGATACTTTAAGTATCTAAGTTACTTTTAAGTACCTTTTTTTTCAAGATACTTCCAGCTCTGCCTGTATAGTTTTTTTTTAATATAGGACCATTTTAAGACAATGGAATGTTATACTTTTTACTGATGGTCCTTCTTTAATTTCATAGGAATGTATCTTCGGACAGTTTCATATATTAACCACATTGCTACGTCACATCAAATTATTATCAGAACAAAAAGTTTGATGATTTATAAAACCTTTTACTTAAATGATTGGGCCAGTCCATAACAATTTTAAAATTAAAATACAATGTAACACAGCATTCTTCGTAAAATTGTTCTTTAACACTGCAATAGTTTAACAACTTATTTCTTCTTTTGTAGGCTTGTGCACCGAGATACATGTGGTTTACTAAAGACCTGAATAGAAAAGATCCAGTCGGAACTTGCTACGTCTCGAACGGCGACTTCAGAACTTTCGAGGAATACTCGCCTTGCAGAACTAGTAAGTAATTATTTTATAAGAACTTGTTATGTTTTTTCCCCGCATGCGGATTCTATGGCATAGCGCACAACCGACTATCATCGGTTTCACCTGTGTGAACATTATTAACGATGAAGAAAATAAGATTTATTACTGCTTGAGTATTTGAATTATTTTAATAAAGATGGTTTTTATTTCAGTTCATTGGGGATATCACAGGCAAGGATCGTGTCAAGCTGGATTCAGTGCAGCCATTAACAATGTAAGTTTTTTAAGCGTTATAGGTACAATTCAATTATAACAATGTTTGTTGTAATTTCTATGGTTTCAAACGGTTTACATTATATAATAGTATATTATATATCAAGTTTGATAAACGCCATTTTAGTCTTAGTTAGCCTTTTTTACAACAAATAATATTATCTAAAAAATGATTTTTTCTACTCCCACCTCTAAAACGCCCTTTATCGTACATGTTTCCATGACACTAAGTGACCTTTTAAATACACATTGACAAGTTGTGGCTTTATGGCGCTTTAGTCAAGGGCTGAAGTTATCAAAAGGTTTTTAGTCACGGGCTGAAGTTAGTTTTAAGTTAGTTGACAGTTGTCAAATGTCATACAATCGTTAAAATAAAGTGCGTTTCTTGTAAAATAATACTAAATGTGAAAATTATTTTATTATCTCAATACAAAAATACAAAAGTATTAAATAGTTTCTCAAACGCCAATATTTAAAAAGTTTATATGAACATTGTACTGACCTTTTAATTTCGCCGGCAGTAAACTATGACTTAAATTCGGGCACGGACTCCACTGTAAAGTCCTCATAAAACATTTTCTTTACTTTCACTGTGAAACACTGTCAATTTTCAAGAAATACTTTTAGATTTATAACCTTTATAAATGTGACATTTGACGGTGACACTCAGATTCCCCTATTATTTTATAGATGGCGCTCTATGCAAATTTTTGATTTAAATTATTTTAAGATAATAATAAGTATTTGTCGTAGAAAAAGTATAGTAAGCACCTCGTTTATAAACTTTTCTAAACACTCATTAATTTAAGCACTCGCTCGCAAGCTCGCTTGTGCCTAAATTAAATTCGTGTATAAAATGGCGTTTATCAAACTTGATACATAATATAATATTATCTATGTTGCGTTCATAATGACTTTATTATAACACCGCTTTCGGTGTTGTAATGAGATACTTTATCCCACCCAAAATTTTGATTTTATAGGTTGGCTATACTTTAAATAACATAATATTTTGCATATTGGTTGTAATATTTTTAGCATTTTTGTAGTACCTACTTACGAGACTTTTCTGGCAATAAAGAAAAACCTTTTTTTCTTCTTTAACATTAACAGCCGCTTATTGTAAATAAGTAAATTAAGGATGGCATGGCGAATCGATTTTGACAATAATTAAATTTAAGGTATAAAATTAATTTTTTTTGCAAAATAGATAAAATAGCATAAAGAACTCATGTCATAAGACCTTTTGTCGTACTCGTCCATTATAAATTGTCCGCGTGCGACAAAATGACGTCTTATGACATTAGTTCTTTATTATACTATTTTGTAGTTATTTGGAATCAAAAGAATTTTAAATAAAAAAAATCTTTATCATATAATTTATACACCCATGCAATAAAAAACTCTTTACAATACAACTTTAATGTAAGTAAATAAATCATATCAACACAAACACCTTACGAATACTTTACGGTGAAATCATTTTCACCGTAGTGTGGGCATCAAATTTGAATTCATGAATGAACGAATGTGTATTTCTTAATATATGCCTTAGCAAACAAAAACTTGTTATTATTTGTATCGTGAATTTAGTTTTATAATTAGGTAAATTTAAACTTTCTAATGGCAGTTATGTCCAAAATTGGATGCCCACATGTATGTGAAAAGTTTTTTCTCATTTATTCATTAGTGGTTATATTATTATCTGTGGTTTATTATTAGTTCAATAATCTGTACATTATTGAGTTAAATTAGATATAAAAACAATTAAAAAGATAATGGTGCGAACATCGCAACTACAAGATCGTAAACATAGGTCAAGAATTTTCTGCAGCGCAACAATAATAAAGTGATAAGTGCTTTTATAAGATAATTAAAGAGAAGCGACAAGAACTTCTGCCTCTTAGTTACTATAATAATAACCCTAATAAAAAATAATGCTGCTTGTATGAGATGGACATAAGAAAAATATCAAACTTAGGATGTTTATTTTATAACATTTGTTTGATTAATAACTGTACTGTATGTTTATTTTTTCTAATAGTTTTGTACATCAAATATACAATGAGTAATAGGTGAATAATGGAGGAGTTATTTTTGCGTAGGAGATGAACATGGTGAATGATTAAAGTTGTATGATTGTTTCCGCAAAACAATTTAAGTGCTTATCAATTGGCAATTTAAAAATATATTTATCACTGCCAAAAATTTTTACACGAAGAGAAAAGTATAATGCTGATTACCATAATTATTTACTATAATTTATATTACTATTTGGGACAACTATCTTGTATATTGCCAGATACTATGCATATTTGGTAATTTTTAAATATCCATGTATGTTAAACCTTAAGGTAAAATATTATTATTCTCAACCAATTTTGTTTTTAATTCTTATTATAATTAGATTTTTTCCATTACTAATAAGTATAGTAAATTTTAAAATATTATGTTGTCATTTTAAATATAAAATATTTTAAAATCGAATATTTTTATATGTTAACAATTAAAAATTGTAACATATTTATTGTACTTTTTAATATACAAAAATTTTATGAGAAAGAATTGAACCTACACCTCGCCAAAGTTTTTTGTTTTGAGTGCGTTCCATTAACTTCAAATACCGATAGACAGGTGTTTTGACCTATATTGGCTATCAGCAGTGTGGACACGACACTGTCGAGCAACTTGTAGTAGTGGAACACACCCAAAACAAAGAAATACCTGAGCTTATATAACATGGTAAGTAAGCCAACAGAGGCGAGATGTAAGAACATCACGTGATCCACACCGTCTAACGACGCGTCGCGACGTGGCCTTTGCCTCAATCGGTACATACTATGCAACCAAGTAGTTTCAATTCTTTCTTATAAGTATTACCAGTAATGGGTCAAGAAAGTTTATTGAAGAAACTAAGAAAATTGTAGTTACTATATTGTATATTATATTTAAATATATTGTTTATTTACCTTAAACATAAAAGTATCTTTATTTTTACTATATTTTTTATTAATGTGTAATATATTATAATAATAGATGTACACCCTACATTTGATTATATCATATAGTAAATATTACTATTTGTAGATAGTAAAATCAATTTACTATACGAACATATTAAAAATTAAAATATATATTATACATTTATGATTTAGTAATATTCGTGTTGTAATCTTTACTAAAATTGTATAATAAAAAATAGTATTTTGTTTTACAAACTTAATATTGTATTGACGAATATATAATATTGTTACCCTAAAAATTTGTTAAAGTAAATTTTACTATATTTTTTTACTATCTAAAATTTACTATACATTTTTCTCCGTGTAGTCAAAAATTTGGTTCTTATTTCACATCAATTAACATTGACATTTCATTTAAATCGTCAACGGTTTACTACACGTAAAATAACCAAACAAATACCCACAAGGATCTTTTCTTGAATTATTATTATTACCACACCGCAAGTTTTCTCTGCGGTATAGCAAACACCGTAATTCATATTTCCTTACCATATATCTCCGCAACATAACTAAAACCAATCATTCCAGCAAGATTTTTACATCACTCGGAGACACGTTTTCACTCGGCATAGAGCGCAGAACGTTTTTTTATTAACCTTTGGAATCATTTAATCGATAAAACACACACATGCAAATCCGTTTCGATAAATTAAATGCACTCTATAAATGGTATATTGACCTGACGTCGCATAAAACTGGTCATTGTGATTTAATTATTCTTCAATGTCAAGCATTAAACGACAATATTTAGGTCAGATGTTGTTGCTCAATCCATGTTTGGCCACGCTCGCCTACAAATTAATGCGATATCCACCAATTAAGCGTTTAAACATATCGTCGAGCAAAAAGCAATCCGTTAGCCACGGGGTTGAATGAATCTTCATTGAGTTTTAAAGATTCTTCAGGCACTACTACGCACAGTTTAATTAACTGATTCTCCTTTTTTACAAGCTTCAGAAAATTTCAGTTTAATTCATTTTTGTTCTAAACTATATTTTTGCAATTGGGTTAGCTTGGATAGACATTCTTCTAGCTCAAGTTTACACTTTTATACAGTTATATCTAAAATAGTTGTGTTTATGTTAATCCAGATTCACTATCTAATTGAATAAATAGTTTACAAACCTTTCTGTAGATTCAGTAACAAAAGTATTTGTTGGAAATTGGGAACTTAAATGAAAAGAATTTTAATAAAAAATGTTGCTTTATTAATCAATTTCCTTAACTTAAAAATTAACACATACTTAAATGAACACAAAAATAACGTTCACACTATTAAATAACACACCATTCTGGAATTATAAAATTTGGTACAATATAGTTATCAGTAAAATGCAACACTTACTGATGTATTTCATAACTTTAACCCACTTCACTGTATTCCCTAATTTCAGTTTGAAAACCAGTG
This sequence comes from Brassicogethes aeneus, assembly GCA_921294245.1. Classification (NCBI taxonomy): domain Eukaryota; kingdom Metazoa; phylum Arthropoda; class Insecta; order Coleoptera; family Nitidulidae; genus Brassicogethes; species Brassicogethes aeneus. The sequence goes on from OV121135.1 coordinate 53,023,287, forward strand.
ATGGCATCTTTTTTAAAATACTTCGCACTTCGCACATCCGAATAACAATAATAACAGATTTCTGGTAAAATATTATAAATACTTTGGACAGTTGTTACGAACACGTTACGAATTAGAATAAAGTAAGCAGGAACATAAGTTGCAGACGCTGAAGTCAGTTGAACTTGTTGATGCGTATTGTCAGGGGGAAATGTTTTGATTGACTACTTGAAATCACGTGTACTTTTTCAACGAAATATTTACAAAATAATCTGGAACCTTTGAAATTAACAAAATGCTCACAAAATTGCATATTACCGTTACAAAACTTTCAGTAAAATATTTGTCTTTGTTAAAATAATTACAAACCCCGATTTTCTACAAAAAATTATGTTAACATTATACAAAATAAAAATAACCAACTACAAACTAATGTTACAGTGCATGTAAGCGTTTTATTCTTTAAAACAATTTACACCAAAAATGATCAAAGATAACATTATTAGTTAATGTAAAACGATAAATCAATTAAAAATATGTATTGTACAATGTTATTTGTTGGGGCAAATTAGATACAAAGGGGTTTCAGTAAGCGAGGTTACCGTTAAAAGTAGTACTAGAACAAAAGAGAAGAAAAGATTGGACCAAGAGCGACGACAGAGCAAAGAATATTTAAGACGAATAAGGTAATTCCGTAAATAACTAAATTTCTCCACACTTTGGTACCAAACGACAAGGAAAAACTGTTTTGTGGATTGGAGATAAGACATGTCTCACGGAAAGAATTTTTGGAATTTTGGAACTACATAGTTGTCTCTTCACAAAATTGTAGGTACCTACAGATGACAATCCAAATTTTAGAAACCAGTATTCAAAAACAGTAAACGTTTGGTGTGCCATTTCATACGATGTAATAATTATATGACTATGATAGTTTCAATTAGTAGCATTAGTACGTTTATACCGAAACCCATTTACTTTGGTGCCTTTTCAATTTAGTAATTAAAAAAACGACAAAAAAATTTTTCTATGAGGGATATAACACTGCTACAATGAAACAAAAAAATTAAAATATTAATATTTTTTATTTGAAATATACCTACCGTTGACTTTGTATAGAGCATATTTTTTACAAAAAAAAAATCAAAAATATATAGGGACTCGTTACATCCAAAATTGATTTGAGGCACAATAATTTAATAAGTAGGTAATCAAAATATTAACCAAAAAATACATTTTAAGGTAATTTGGCAGAGCATTTTATTACGCAATTCGAATCCTAGACGTCCTGGAGCAAAACCAGTGGCATTTTTGAAATCGTAAGCCCAAAATTAGTTAAACTAGACCTATGTATGTTAGAAATTTTTTTTTTTTCTAAAACCATCATAGTGATTATTTGGGTGGAAATTGAAATCAATGTGTATTTGGAGATATTGCCAAATTATGAATTGAATTTGGATAAGAGACTAAACTCTTTCGATAAGGAATTATTCAAAGAAAACATTTGGAAAAAATGGATTAATAGATTTGGCCATACCTACCAAGAAGTCGGGATTAGCCAATAATGAATTTATATTCAATTTTCTTAGTTTCTTCAAGAAATTTTCTTAACCCATTACTGGTATTATTCAAGAGGAATTGTTCTTACATCTCGCCTCTGTTGGCTTACTTGGGAATTATATATGCTCAGGTAGTCTTTCGTTTTGGTGTGTTCCACTCCACCAAGTTGCCCGACACTGATGAGACCCAATATAGGTCGAAACAGCTGTCTGTCGATATTTGAAGTTGGTGGAACGCACTCAAAACACCTCTGGCGAGGTGAAGGTTCAATTCCCAATTAATTTTTACTTTTGGGACAAACTAAAACAACAAGCAAATAGAAAAATGTTTCGGACATTGTCGAACAACTTAACAAGGAATTACTAAGTTAATAGAAGCTATAGCTTTGATTCGTGGTTGTGTGTGGTCAAATGTATGAAACGAATTTATCCATGGGAATAATAATGGTAGGAAATAAATCGCGATGCATTTAATCGTTGCGATGATCGGAAAATAAAAGTATGATGGTGAGTTAGTGTATCATTGATCTAAATAAAGATAAGAGGTCTCATTGAATATCTCTGGCTGGCTGGTAAAGGCAATAGACTTCCCAGTAACATAGATATCGTACATCTCCAATGCAAATAGTGTTTAAGTTCATGACAGATCTGTATGATAATCGCGGACGGTCGTTCTTTTTCAGCGTGCAAAGGAATTGTATTATAATTTTATTTTTATCTTTGCCGTTATGCACATACTTAAAAACTATAGCGAAGAATTTTATGTACGACGCATTGTTCTTGCGATGCTGAAATGGAAGTGGAAAAAAACACGTTTCGTTTGTATGCAACTGCTATTCGGCCAGAGACACATGATATTAATTGCCGTGTTGCTTTTATTGTTTTCAAATTTGTTGGCTTCGGTGCTTCTGGAATTGTTTTTATTCCATCCACTGACGCAACCAAGATGAATGCGCTAGCTAAACTCTCCTCTATAAATCCAACCATACCTACATGTTATTGTCATGTAAATTCTTACAAATCCCTACACTGTTTCTTGTTTAAGAATAGAAGTGCTTAAACTTTTCCCAAACAACACCAACAGGAATGCGTTCGATCCATGCAATATGCTGTTGCAACATTTTCTAAAAATATATATCCCAAGGAAATATTGATATTATAGCATACTTCAAATAAATCAAATACTTTGCTATACCAACAGAAACATACTTCATAAGCACGTATGAATATTACAAATAAAACAAACTGCACAGATTAAAATACCAAAGAATACATATCTATATATTATTTTAAATAGTTTATATAAGAACTTTTTTTCGAGAGTATGTGTGTGATAAGCTGAAATATTACACATTTAAAAATGGTTCTCTGATAGCAAAATTTGATTCTAAGAATCTTCTAAGAAGATATAACTAGGAATAATGGAATATTATTAGAACCTTCCCTTATTGCTAAGAATGTTCTTAGGGACTTTTAAAACATTCAATAGATACCCATTTAATGATGCAATTAGATTCTTAGAAGCTTCTTAAAACCTTCCTAAAAAGCAATTTTAAGAATACGTTTTTGGAATGTTCTTAGAAGGTTTCTTATGGAGCTTCTAGGAAGATTTTAAGAATATTTCCAAATATGTCAGATACCCACGTTCTAATATGTTGGATTCTACATTCGTAAAATTCTTCAGGAGGCGACAAATACGCCTCACTGTCATAATATAACAGTGAAATGTATTTGTCGTCCCCTTAAAGAAATTTGCGACATATTAATATATGTTTATTTAAAAATATTAAATAAACAATTTGACTTCTGAACCATAAGTTGCATGACATTATTTCATAAAAAGTAAAATTGAAAAATTTTGTAGGATAAGTCAGATTAGATTGAAGTTGAAAATAGTTAGGATTATTATACATAAAAATGTTAATTTAGAAATAAAAAATCGGTATACAAATTAATAAATATTTATTTTTAACATAAAATAAAATATAAAAAACAAAATATTTCCTTATAAAATAATTCCTTTATAAAGGAATGGCAACTTAAGCTATAGCTATAGATGTACTCTAAAATAATTATATTAATTTTTTTAGGTGGGAGACCGTCTTTACGTGGGAGCACCGGGCAGCTACTATTGGCAAGGTAAAATCTAAAATCCTTATTAAATATTTAAAAATATTATCATATATTACCTACTCCATAAATTTACAGGCTTATAGTGATTTAGAGAGCATTCCCCATTGAAAAAAAAATTGTGGTATACCCTGTAATTATGTTTCAGGCCAAATGTATTCCGTTGATGCAAATGCAAGATTTAACTTTACTCCTGGAGTGTTTCAAGAAACTTACGGCGCGAAAGGTACAGAAAAAAAGCTGGAAACACAAAATCTCACAAGACTACCAAATATTAATGTTTATTTATATCACACAACGGTGTAGGAAACATACTAAATTTGTTTATAGATTGATTCGACATTAATTTTTTATAATAATATATTGACCCGACTAATTCATCATTTTATTAATATATTAATACCAAATAAATATATACAGAAACACCTTTTTTATATATAAAATCATCACTGAACAGGTAAATCAAAAACAGTAGTGGATGTACACAAAAAACGTTTGTTCAAACAAATAAACTTGTAAATACCTAAAACAAACTTAAATAAAGTTTATGTTTCAAAATACCCCTTTGGAATAAATTGTATCGATTATCATTGTCATCGTTCTTTTAATATTCTTACCACGTTTGTATATTTGTTCGATGTTTATCATTTATTTGCTTTTTTTATTAGTACACACAATATACCCCAGCAATATTGAAATACATTCTGCCACAAAAGTACTTCATGATAAAATATTTCAATACTTTTGCTGGACAATACTTGACAATTTTTACTTATAGCTATTATTAATAGCGTTGTTATGTTTGTATTTACTGTGTCATTATCATCATCATTTTATTACAGCTAATTCCAAAACACATCACCATTATTTTTTTAACAGCTTACACGACGTTTTGGAAAACTAGGCTTAACCCTGATAGCAAAATTTGATTCTAAGAATCTTCTAAGAAGATATGACCCGGAATAATGGAATATTCTTAGAACCTTCCCTTATTGCTAAGAATGTTCTTAGGGACTTTTATACCCTTTTAATGATGCAATTAGATTCTTAGAAGCTTTTTAAAACCTTCCTAAAAAGCAATCTAAGAACATTTTAAGAATATGTTTTTGGAATGTTCTTAGAAGGTTTCTTATGAAGCTTCTAGGAAGCTTTTGAGAATATTTCCAAATAAATCAGATACCCACGTTCTAATATGTTGGATTCTACATTCGTAAAATTCTTCAGGAGGCGACAAATACGTCTCACTGTCATAATATGACAGTGAAATGTATTTGTCGTCCCCTTAAAAAAATTTGCGACATATTAATTTTAAAAATATTAAATAAACAATGTGACCTCTGAACCATAAGTTGTATGACATTATTTCATAAAAAGTAAAATTGGAAAATTTTGTGGGATAAGGCAGATTAGATTGAAGTTGGATTATTATACATAAAAATGTTAATTCAGAAATAAAAAATCGGTATACAAATTAATAAATATTTATTTTGAACATAAAATAAAATATAAAAAAACAAAATATTTCCTTATAAAATAATTCTTCATAAAAGAAAAAACCATATAGTTCTTCATAAAAAAAAAATTTTCAATAAATTTTAGTTGGATAGAAGATTTTATGTAAAAGCCGGATAATTTAGATTCCTATAGTAAAAGTATTTTTGTTATCGAATATTGTTTTAATTTGACAAATAACTATAAAAAAATATTTTGGGTTGTGTTTTTTACTTAGTATTTAATACTTAGTATAGGTACCTTTATACGTAGATTATGGTATATTTTACTATTATATAGGTACCTATAGGTACTATAGTTATAACTGAACTGAAAATGCTTAACAGAATGTTCCAGGAATATTCCTAAATGAACTTTCTATAGCAATTACTTTCTCAACATTCTAAGCATATGTTTAGAGTGGATTAATTTTTACCACTAAACTTTGCACCTTCTAAGAACCTGCCTATAGGCCAGTGAGAATATTCTTAGGATTATGCTATATTTCTTTTAAGCATGTTCTTTAAAAGAAATATAGCATGATCCTAAGAATATTCTCACTGGAAGGTTTAAAAAACATTCTTAGAACATGACTAGAAGAAATATAGCATGATCTTAAGAATATTCCCACTGGAAGGTTTAAAAAACATTCTTAGAATAAACTGTGCTATCAGGGAATAATCGCTTCATGCTTACTCAGAAACAATATACTAAAAATCACATTTTTGTAACATTCTCTAATAAAAATCCTTTTAGGTTCCGTATACCAACAAAGCTTGGAGACGAGACCGGCCGTATTCTCAACAAACGAAGGACAGGCCAAAGACGACGACTCCTATATGGGTTATTCCACCATCACCGGCGACTTCCAGGACACAGGCGAGCAAGGGATCGTAGTGGGTATGCCGAGAGGCGCAGAACTTCACGGAAGGGTACTTTTCTTTACCTGGAACTTGACGAACTACAAGAACATTTCTAGCAACAAAATCGGTTCGTACTTTGGTTATTCGCTTGCCGCTGCTGATGTCGATGGTGATAAAAAGTTGGATTTGATTGTTGGAGCTCCGATGCACACTGAGCCGAACAACGAAGGCAAATATGATGTTGGTAGAGTCTACATTTTCTACCATGCAAGCGATAGATATGGAACTTTTAACGCAGTTGATAACTTGGATGGTTTTAATAGTAAATCTAGGTTTGGGCTTTCGTTGTCTACCCTGGGCGACTTGAATCAGGATGGATATGATGGTAAATACATTTAATTATGCTTTAAAACATTATCTTTACTAAAATTTTTGGTAGATTTTGCTGTGGGTGCTCCCTATGATGGCCTTAATGGTAGAGGAGCAGTCTACATCTACTATGGGTCTAGCGAAGGTGTTCTATTAAAGTACGGACAAGTAATATACGCTGAAGATTTGAAAGCAACATATCCAGTTAATACTTTTGGATTCTCTGTAACCGGTGGTATGGATATGAATGGTGACGATTATCCAGATATGGCTGTTGGTGCCTATTTATCAGACACTGCATTCTTCTTTAGGTATACATATAATATAAACTATTTAACAAAACAGATTTTAATATTGTTTTTGTAGATCAAGGCCTGTTGTACGAGTGGAAGCATATGTTAAATTCCTAACCCCGAACAATCTTATAGACATCAATCACAAAGACTGCAGGCTGTCAAATGGCCAGCAAGGAACATGTACCTCTATAGATTTCTGTGTCAAATACAGCGGTAAAGGAATACCAGATCAAATTTGTAAGTATTTAACATAACATTGTGCCATTTTTTACAACATATTTCACAGATTTAAACTTGCAATACATTTTGGACTCTAAGAAAATCGCCAACCCAAGAATGGCTTTCCTAGATTACGATACTAACACATACAATGATACTATGGTACTACAAAAAGACAGGCCAGAATCTTGCAATACAAAACGAGTCTACGTTAAGGTAAATAACACATTAATATAAAAATAAATAACACATTAATATAAAAATATATACCTACAAAAATATTTTTTAGAGCGATATACGAGATAAACTAACCCCTCTAGAAGCAGAAGTAAAATATTTTATGTCAGATAGATATACTAGCACACAAAACGAACAAAGAGATCCAAGAAGCCACTTGTACCCAATTCTGGATTTAAACTTACCCCCATCCCGAAAAGACTCCATAAGTATCCAGAAAAATTGTGGCCCAGACAAAATTTGCATCCCAGATCTACATATTGACGTCACATCGTAAGATTTTTATAATATTTACCTTCGTAATAAAAATATTTAAAATTTCAGGAATGTTGAGAAATATTTACTAGGTTCAAACACCAACTTGGAGTTCGATGTGATTGTTTCCAATTACGGTGAAGATGCTTTCGAGACTACCTTCGATCTTCAATATCCCGAGGGAATTTACTATAAAAAAATCGAGAACAAACCCTTGGGAAACATTCTTTGCAGTCCTTTGGAGAATAGAACGATTCAGTGTCAAATTGGAAATCCTTTACCTTCTAGCAAAATTGTAAGATAATAAACTCTTTGTTTATAAATATAATTATTAATATATTTTAGGCTAACTTCCGCATGTTGTTCCAACCATTCCATAAAGAAGGCATGAATCCAAGCTACGATTTTAAGATGTTTGTCAACAGTACAAACCCTGAAGAATCACGTACTCTTGGTGACAACCACAAGAATATCTCTATCGACATTTGGATCGACTCCACCTTAGAACTTACAGGGTATTTATACGTCACTTTATATCAACTTAATAAATTTTAACAACGATTATATTTTAGTGTATCTTATCCACAAATTGTCCAGTACAATGCCTCAAGATACATTGCAGAAGAAATCAAAAGGGAAAGCGATATAGGTCCACAAGTCATACACGTGTATAACTTGCGAAATAAAGGACCAGCTACCATTCAAGAGGCTGAAGTATTCATCTCATGGCCGTACCAAACTTTAGGTGACGAAGACTTCTTATATCTTCTGGATCAACCGGCTACAATCGGCGATATTAAATGTGAACGTGTTTTGGAAGCAAATTACAAAAACTATGAGTTAGACTTCCATACTAAATCCATCTGGGAGCGACTTGAAATCGACACTAACTCCAACGAGTTTACGAGTTCTGGATTCACATCTGGATCCATATCTAAGGGTCATTCCTCAAGCGGCGGGGCACATACTGATGTCACCATTGAACAAGGCAGCGGGATTAGAGGAACAGTGGGTGGGGGTAAAGTTTACAAAAATCAAGGTAAAGTCGACGCTGAGATTAGTGGATCAGGGGATGGCTCTTTGGTCCACCAAAGACGTCAAAATATAACCTACACTTTCCAAAAACCTGTCGATGTGAACCTGGGAACAGAACATGTTAAGACATATTGGAATAGAACCTACGTTAATGGCGTTCCATATATAATGTACACCAATGTAACTACAGTGAGAGATGCACAGGGTAACATAGTGAATCAATACACCAGAACTAACACCGTGGAAGATTTTGGAACCTACGATAAAACCTACAACCCCAAGGTTATATACAGTTCCTCTGGAAATGCTGAGCAAGGGTCCAGGCAAGGTGCAAGTTTCAATCAGGGACGTGTTGGTGCATCAGAAAGTCGATTTAATCAAGGTGGTTCATCGGGAAGCGGATTTAACCGAGGATCTGTACAAAGTGGCACCTCAGAAAATAGATACAATCAAGGATCTGTACAAAGTGGTGCTTCTGAAAGCAGATTCAATCAAGGATCTGTACAAAGTGGTGCTTCTGAAAGCAGATTCAATCAAGGATCTGTACAAAGTGGTGCTTCTGAAAGAAGATTCAATCAAGGATCTGTACAAAGTGGTTCTTCTCAAAGCAGATTCAATCAAGGTGGCGGTAGTTTCCGTGGCGGATCACCAGATGGCGAGTTAGTGCACGAAAGACACGAGGATAGCTATTTCGGTTCTGGCAGCCGGCAAGGTGGTAGAGGACAAGGTGGAAGAACTCAATACCACATCGAGGGTAGCGCTGGAGGTAGAGATGGTTCATACGAAGAACACCACGAGACCAGTTATGAAAGTAGAGGAGGATCTTCAAGTCAAGGCTCTAGACATGGCGGCAACTATGCCAGCGATGCTAGACATCAAGGAGGTAGAACGCAAAATGCTGGAGGTGGCCAATTTAAGTATGAAGAAAGCAGTTCTGGAAGTGGTGCCTTCAGAGGTGGTTCTCAAAGTGGAAGTAGAGCACAAGGAGGTGCCAGTTACGACAGTGAACGCCGCGCATACGAAGAGAGCCAACGTAGAGGTGGATCAGCTTCGGCCAGTGCTAGCTATGATGAACGACGAGCTTATGAAGAGAGTCAACGCAGAGCGCAACAAGGAGGTTCTAGAGTGGGCGGTACATACGGAGGTCAAACCATCGAAGATAACGTCATACAACATGGTTCCAGTCATGGCGGTAGAACCGGCGGTAAAGCCAGAGGCGGTTATATCGATGCCAATGGTGAATACCACTCGTTCGCCACCAAAAACGCTTCCTACTCTGCGGAATCGTCCGGGCAAGGTTCGCAATCTCTCGGCGATTTCAATATACACTCCGGTAAAAACTTCGCTGAAGACGCCGCCTTAGGGCACGGTTTCACCTTTAACACCCTCAACGTGGGAGGTATACAGGGTCATACGGAAGCTGCCAGGCGTAATCAAGGTAATGATGGTAATGTTAAACATACCTGGCACATGGAGGAAACTATTGAACGTAGCGGTGAGATACCTCCGACTTATTTCGAGACTGTTGGAAGAGATAATGTTCCTACTGATAAACCTAACCTAAATAATCTACATAGAGGTCGCAGACAGGCTTCGATGATTGAGGATTTGATCAAATGTAATTCTACAAGATGTGTCTACATTAAGTGTAATGTAGGAACTTTGGAGAAGGAAAAAGAGGTATCCATTGCCTTACGGTCTAGAATCAACATGAGAGTTCTAAGAGAGGTTTGTTTATATACATTTATTTAGTAATATATTTTACAAAAATTATTTTGTAGTTAAAATCCCAAACTCTAAAATTCTCTTCGATGATGGTTGGACGAATCAGCAAGCTTCCTTACATAGGAAGACCTAGGGAGCAACCATTACATAACCACGAAATTTTCACGGAAGTTCCTGCTCAGGAATCCGAAATCAAACCACACGTCATACCACTGTGGGTGGTAATATTATCGGCAGTGGGTGGAACTCTTGCTTTACTTCTTATAATCTACATCCTCTACAAGGTTTGTTCAAAATAACTTTATAATTATGTAGGTGTTATGACTAATATCATTTGTTACAGTGTGGATTCTTTAAGAGAAACCGTCCACCAACAGCCCCCGAACGGCAACCGTTGAACCGAAACGGTTACAACCCTGGCGATGAAGCGCTGTGATTCTCCTGATGATGTAGCTTTAATATCAATTCAACTGCCATAAAACTGATATTAGTGATATTGGATGAATTCCAACAATATGCAGCCAAAATCCATCGCGAGATGCCGTTGGACCTTATGTCATGTACATAATCGAAACAAAAAAACTGACTGAACCATAAGGTGTCGCGGATATTTTAAATAAACTAATGTGACGACTAATGTGCTTAATATTCTTAACAGGACTTATCATGATCTGAATTCCGTTCGATATTATTTATTTATTACAGATGTTTACGTTTAATTATTTGTATACAGCTTGTTTAAAAATGTGTGCCATTTTATTGTAAATTTTGGCTTAATAGTGCCATAAAGTAAAAATTTAGTTTTTGAACATGCTGTATGAATGTGTATTTGTGGATTTTCCTCATTTTTATATATTTGTTGCGTGAGTACATTTAAGACTTGTTTGTAAGAAGCCCAGAATTATTGTTGAAATTGTTGTTGTTAAAATAATTATTTAACTAAGATAATAAACTAAAACTACTTAAATACAGTTAAATAAATTATATTTTTGGATTTTGCTCTTAGGCTTTATTATTTAGCCTATAGATAAAATTATTTATGAAACTACGCTCGGTCTAATACAAAAACTAACATATCATTTTTGTTAAAGTGCTGCCTAAAACGACTTTTCATTTAATTTATAGAGCCATTGTAATATTTTTTGTAAATAAAACAAATAGTATTAAATAAAACAAATTAATCTATTAGAACACTGTGTTTTATTTATACGAATAAGTTTTTTCTTGGTTCCTATTACGTTTAATGTGTAACGTTAGTTGCCTAACTTGCATTTCTTCTATAATCCATTCGCCCACTTAAGTACATTTTTTATTCGGAATTTGAAACATTTCATTAAGTTTTAATATTTAAAATTGGTACTTCTGTTTACTATTTACTCATTTAGCACGCTTCTTAATTTAATTAATAACTAATTAAGGGCGAATGGACTTTTCGTCTTCTTTTTGGTTTTACTATATGCCCCTAATGCCAAAGATAATAGAAAATTCTTAACAAAAAGAAATTTTGAAAACAAAACAGCATTTTGATGAAATAATTTCCAATGCTAGAGTTCTATAGTTATGAGGCACAAAATTGCTGAGAAGACATTGGGTAAATTTGTTATGAAACTATTTCAAACTGTAATGTGAAGACTGAGTTCTGTTTCAATTACTTCCACATGAATCATGCAGGGTTTTTTTCTGTATTTCATTTTATTAAAATAAAAAAATATTTAAAATGGTATAAAATCTGTAATATTTGGATTTTTTTAATAAAATTTTAAATTTGTCGATAAATTATGGTAGATAATAAATTACACCACTTTAATTTGAATTATCTCAAATAGGGGGGCCTGGAGGCGGGTGAGGCAACAGGAAAAACCAACTTTTTTTCGCAAACTTCAATTTAAATTCTGTTTGCGCCAAACTTGTCTATTTAATGTCATTATAAACTATTATAAATTTGGTGTGGGTCCCATGTCTAATAACTGAAATATTGGTATACCCAAAATCCACCGGCCGCCACTAAAATACACAGATTAACAAATACATGTAAAAATTGATTTAAACTTTATGTCCATGAGGTTTTTGTAAAATCAAAAAAAAATTATACGACACACTACAGAACTAAAAATCGTGTCCGAGCGTTTTTTGGAACACGCCTTAATTTATGTATTATCGAATTTATTTCATTTGGCTGATACAAACTATATAGTTGGGTTAACGGTTGATTTTTATGGCCACTTTCTAAATATATTTATTTGGGATGATTAAAGATTTTAGCGCTTTTTATTAAAAAATTAAAAAATACACACATATCCAAACATTAAACTTTTTTGAAACAAAATAAACACCAAAACCCATATGTAATTAACTTTTCTTTATTACAGTAAATTTATTATTAACAAAAACAATATACCGTATACTTACAGTATTGTTTAATTTGCAATAATTGTTTAATGCATTTAAATTTATTGTTTGTACGTGATGTATTCATCTACTAGATACTTACTTATTTTATTGTTGTAAGTAATAGTTTTAATGGGTCAAAGAAAATATAGTAAAAGAAAATAAAAGCAATCATAGAAAATATTGTTACAAGAATATTTTGTAAGAAATTAAATTCAGACATGCCTTAAAAAGTGCCTCCTACTAGATAGCTACATAGTTTATTTTATGCTTAAAATTTATTTTGCACACGACAAGTCTATAAAAAATAAATTTTTAATAATGTTATATTTTATGATTTAAATTTAAATTGAAATTTTTTATTGTTTTGAATGATTTACACTGTTATAAAAATCAGATTTGTAGTTTGTTAATTTTATTTTGTAAAATTTTAAAATAATTTTTTGTAAAAACCCAGGGTTTGTAATTATTTTAACAAAGGAAAATATTTTACCGAAAAGTAAAATGCAATTTTGTTAATGTTTAACAAATTATTTCGTTGAAAAAGTACCATGATTTCAGGCAGTCAATCAAAACATGTCTCACTGACAATACGCATAAACAAGTTAAACTGACTGCAACTTATGTTGCTGCTTACTTTATTCTAATTCGTAACAACTGTCCAAAGTGTTTGTAATATATTACCAATCTGTTATTATTATATACCTACTATACCTATTTAACGTTTGTGCGAAGTATCCGAAAAAGATGCCGTAACTGGGTTAAAGTTACGAAATACATAAGTAAGTTTTGTAGTAGTACTGATAATAATTATAATTATTATAGTGTCCCAAATTTCTTTATAATTTTATGATTTTATAATGGTGTGTTATTTAATTGTGTGTATGTTATTTTTGTGTTTATTTATGTAGTTATGTGTTAATTTTTTTGTTTAGAAAATTGATTAATAAAGCAAAGTTTCTTATAAATATTCTTTTCATTGAAGTTCCCATCTCCAACAAATACTTTTGTTACTGGGTCTACAAAAAGGTTTGTAAAAACAAGATTATTTTTGAAAATTAGAGGAATTATGGTTGAATTATTGCATAGCATTTTGTCATTAAATCTACAAAATTACAGATGAATTAACATAAAATATGGTTAATATTAGGTTAAAATTAACAAATATTTTTTTACTTTGTAATGTTTTAACAATGTAAAGTTCGTCCCAAAATACGAACACATGAATTTATAGAATTTAAGACAAAAAGTTTGCCTCTAAATTTTGTTTTGCTTCACATATTTGTAAAAAAAAGCTATAATATTATGGTTGTAATATAAAGTGCCTATCGATAAGTGATTAATAATGGTACCTTAAAAAAGTAAAATGTGCAACTTTTAAGTGTTTTTGAGCATCTCGATTATGTTCACAATTCCTTAAATCATTAAATCTATCGAAAAATGCGGTAAAGTACATACTATAATAGTATGTACGAACTTTACCGCAATTATATAGAGGGGCTAATTTTAAATTTAAAACAACTTATAACACAACTCTCACTTCTCGTTCCTGCAATATTTTCCTGTAATATTTATTGTAAAGTGTTTTTGTAATATTTCATGGAAAGAAAAAAATCTTGAAAGTACTGCTTTGAAAAGTCGCCCTTTACTAATCCATAACTTTCTGTAAAATTTCATCCATTATTGCATAGATTTTATGTAAAATTCTGTTCTGAGAGATGATAAACAATTTTTGAGGCCTGTTATTGTCAATTATATTCCCCTTATGTATTTTAAAACATAAATTTATTACAAAGTAAATTATATTTATGACTTATTTAAGTGTGAGTTAATATATAAATATAGCATATTAAAACGCTTTTACCTTTTAAAACAGTTATTAAGATTTTGCAGAATATTACTTTTCCCGCACCGAATCAATAAAAAGAAGGTCAATGCTGATGACTTAATTACCAACTAACTTTTCACAAACATTTTTTAAACACTTCCTGATATTTTCTTTACACTTTTAAAATTTAATGGGTAATAATTTAATAGAAAATATCGCACAAATTAAATTTTACTTGCGTTTACCCTAGATGATTTTGGCGCCCGTAATTATTTGACCTACAAATGGCTGCATTAAATGCAAATTGTCACAAAAGTGTGACACTTTATCGATAATGAAATTAACATACGTTCATAGACACTTATGCTAATTTTTGTCTTCTTTTATTTCGATTCGACTATAAAAAAATACACAATGGACAATGTGCAAGATTAATGTGTTTAGCTTGTTTTACTATTAGGAGGTATCATTAGAAGAAATGTATTCTGGTCAAAAAAAGTTTTTAGAAACTGTACATGGGTGCATTATCCTAGTATGATGTATTTCAATTAGTTGGTTATTGAAAAATGTTTATGCATTAACAATTTAGACCTAACAGTATTATAATAATAATAATAATAATAATAATAATAATATATTAAAAAAATGGTTTGGAAATGGTATACAAAGGGGTCCACGAAAGACGGGTCAGAAATGTATTCTGTCCCTTTGTATCCTGTCTTTCCCATTAACATTTTAAGCATAAAGAGACACAAGAGACGCGTTCTTAGTAATTCTAATATATATAAAAGACCTAACTTGTTTGCTGTTTATACCACATTTCTTACTTTTAATTTAATATAAATATAAAAACACTTTTATCTACTCCACCATTGATAAGCTGTGACTTTATGGCGTTTTAGTCACGGGCTGAAGTTAGCAACAGTGGCTTTTGGTCATTTTAGTCACGGGCTGAAGTTAGCTTTAATATTAATTGTGAAAAAGTGAGGTTAAATCCGTTGACAGTTGACGGATGTCAAATGTTTAAAAAATAAAATTGGCTTTAAAATCTTATTTATGTTCGTCGTAGATAAAGTATAGTATGCAACTCGTTTTATAAACTTCTTTAGACACTCGTTTTTATTAAAAACTCGCTCGCAAGCTTCGCTCGTTCTTAATTAAACTCGTAACTAAAATGGCGTTTACAAAACTTGATACATAATATACTATTATCTACTCCTACATTGACGAGCTGTAACTTTATGGCGTTTTATTGACGGGCTGAAGTTAAATTCGGTTGACAGTTGACAGATGTCAAAATTTTAACAAATAAAATTGGCTTTAAATTCTGTTTTGTAGTCATCGTAGATAAAGTATAGTATGTAACTCGTTTATAAACTTCTCTAGACACTCGTTTTTATTAAACACTCGCTCGCAAGCTTCGCTCGTAACTAAAATGGCGTTTATAAAACTTGATACATAATATACTATTATTAGTTTTTTTTTTTAATTTGAAGATCCATTTTTTAGCAGTAGTAGTAGTAGATATTTGAATGAATGTTTATGAAATAATTGCACATCTGCTTAGTAGAGAAGTGTAATTATTTCATAAACATTCAATCAAACTTTTATTACAGAGCTGGCCAAGTACAATTGGCGTCCCCGAAATGTGAACGGCAAAATTTAATCGTGTAATATGGGCTTTGCATCAGTGTCGTCGGTAGTTGTCAAATTTGATAATAGTTCGTCACCTGAGAATTATAGTGTTCTATCTGCATTTTCTTTTTTTTATTCAGGTTAGTCTTGTTTTAAGTATTAAAGATGGATATTGTTCTATCCATATATAATTGGGGTAGAAATTGTACAGTTTAAGCCTTAAACTTTACAATTTCTACCCCAATTATATATAGATAGATCAATATCATCTTTAAGACTTAAAACAAGACTAACCTGAATAAAAAAAAGAAAATGCAGATAGAACACTATAATTCTCAGGTGACGAGTTGTCAATTGCAATATTAAAAATGCCACCCCACTTAACCGAGGCTCAGAGGTCCAGGGCAATAGCCAAATTAGAAGAAAATTGGTCTTTAAGTGAAGTAGCTGCAGATTTAAATGTCAGTAAAAGCTGCATATTTTATATCAAAAAACATTGGCAAGAACAACAAAGATTAAGAAGACCTATCAGGCAAGGTGTAGGAAAAATCTCCAACGAAAATGAAGACAATGCTCTTGTCGCACATATTAGGCAAAATCCTTTCAATAGCGCAGTTAAGGCCCGAGAAGATACACAATTTCCAGGATCTCTTCGAACAGCTCAAAAAAGATTGAAACAAGCTGGTTTAAAAAACTGTGCTGCTGCTCATAAGGTTTTTTTAAGGGGGGGGTAAGGTCAAATCATACGAAAAAAGCCATGTTTTCGTGATTTTTTTTTTCTGAGGACGCAGTTAAAATTTCTTTACTCAACCAATGGTACATTGAAGTATGACATTCGAAGAATGTTTCATCAAATTTGTACAAAGAAATATTAAAAAATACGGCAATGGCAGCAATAATTGTTCGGACGTGTCTCGAAAAAAAGTTGAATTGCGGTGCCCCTCATAACTTGGTGCTGGATCATCTGAAATCAAAAAATCAAAGTTCATTCGTTAGATAATAGTTTTCCCCAGGTAACGCTGTCGAGTTTTTTTGTTTTTTGTTCATAATTTTGATTTCGCAATAACAAATTAGCCGATTTTTTCCCACAGAATTGTGTTTTTCACTTCAAAGTGTTCGAAAAAATGAAAAAAATTGGAAAAAAAGAAAAAACTCGACAGCGTTACCTGGGGAAAACTATTATCTAACGAATGAACTTTGATTTTTTGATTTCAGATGATCCAGCACCAAGTTATGAGGGGCACCGCAATTCAACTTTGTTTCGAGACACGTCCGAACAATTGCTGCCATTGCCCTATTTTTTAATATTTCTTTGTACAAATTTGATGAAACATTCTTCGAATGTCATACTTCAATGTACCATTGGTTGAGTAAAGAAATTTTAACTGCGTCGTCAGAAAAAAAATCACGAAAACATGGCTTTTTTCGTATGATTTGACCTTACCCCCCCCTTAACTGAAGAAAATAAGCGCAGGAGAGTCCAGTTCGCCAATGACTATTTAAATTATGGAGAAGATTTTTGGAATAATGTTATATTTTCGGATGAAAAAACGTTCCAATCTTGCAATAATGGAAGGCTGCGTGTATATCGTCCAAGAAACGCAAGATTTGAGGAGAACTATACATTAAAAACCTCAAATAGTGGACGCTTTTCCATAAATGTTTGGGCGTGGATAAGCATCCATGGTCCGGGAGTATGTTGGGAAATTGATGGTAGATTAACGGCTGAGCACTATACCAGGATTTTGGACAACGTTATGCTACCTTCAGTTAGACATGTGTTTCCAGAAAACTTTATATTTCAACATGTAAGAAAACTGTATAGTATTCAAAAACGATTCTAATAAATATTATATTACAGGACAATGCACCAGTTCACACAGCTCGCGTGGTTACAGAGTGGGTAAACAACAACCACATAACTGTTTTGCCATGGCCAGCTAGTAGCCCTGACTTAAACCCCATTGAAAACGTGTGGGGTTTTATAGTTAAAAATATATATCAACGGGACTTTAGGCCAGCAAACCGAGATGAACTATGGAGTGCTGTTGAAAATTCTTGGGATGAGCTTGCTGATTCATACGACATGCGTGAGCTAATAATGTCCATGCCAAGAAGGTTGCAAAGGGTTGTGGCAGCTAATGGCTCTGCAATTAAGTATTAAAATAGCTTAGCAGCACAGTTTTTTAAGCCAGCTTGTTTCAATCTTTTTTGAGCTGTTCGAAGAGATCCTGGAAATTGTGTATCTTCTCGGGCCTTAAATGCGCTATTGAAAGGATTTTGCCTAATAAGTGCGACAAGAGCATTGTCTTCATTTTCGTTGGAGATTTTACCTACACCTTGCCTGATAGGTCTTCTCAATCTTTGTTGTTTTGCCAACGTTTTTTGATATAAAATATGCAGCTTTTACTGACATTTAAATCTGCCGCTATTTCACTTAAAAACCAATTTTCTTGAGCAATATGTTAATTTAGTTATGTTATTTTTATTGTGTATTTACCTACTTGTTAATTTATATTGTTGTATAAAACCAAATTAAAGTTAATTTATTTGTTATATTGTTTATATTATTGTTTGTTAAAATATTATTAAAAAAATAGAACGATTTAGGATATTGTTCTTATTCTTAGTATTCTCCCTTCTATATGTAACACCACTGGCCGAAGCCAGGAATGAACGAATAAATTTTATGAAAAAAATCCATGACAACAAAAAATCGTTCACATTTCGGAGACGCCAATTGTACACCAGTACTTTTACTCGTATTTCAATTACGAGCAAAAAAGTACGAGTACTTTTTTACTCAAAAGTATTTTTCATTTAAAATACTTATTACACGTATCTACTTACAAACCAAATTCAATATACTAGTAAAAAATACTCGTGGAATTCACGAGTAATATTTAAGAGTATTTCCGTTTATTATATCGATGACTTTTTGCCAAAATATCGCAAGCATCGAAACATCGGTTTTTAAATTATATAATATATAGTATAATATAATATTTTATAGCTTATTGGTTTTATAACAATTAAATAGGTAAAATTATAAACCATATAGGCTTTATATAGTTTGAAACGACTTCTAAACAAGAAATGTTTTCAATTCTTGTAACTTGAGTTATGGCTTTTGCGATACTTTGTATCGCCCAAATTTCTTAGAGTCAAATTAACGAACCACCAAGTTTGAGTTAAAAGTCGAACAAATTTCCTGCTCAATCGAACCTTGAGTGGTATTTGTTGAGAAAATTCCACGAGTAAATAAATTAAGTCATTTTTGTGTAACTTTGGCATTTCACTCTAAAATATTTTGCTCACTTGCATTTTTGTTTCTTCCTTTTTATCCGTCAGCAAACCTGATTTTTACAGTTTTTAATAGGTTTAAATTGACAGGAATTGTCAATTATATTAACTAACATTTTTACTCGTACTCTTTACTCTTGTTTTCACGATTATTACTCGTAACCGTAATGTTACAAATGTACTTACGAGTAAAGTAGGGGAGACCGGTATCAATTGTAACAAAATTTTATTTTATTTTTTCATCTGCCAAAGTAATTACCAACTTATAAGTACCCTACATATAGGGAAAAAATAAATAAATAAAATTGTACCTACATATTTTTAGAACAAAATACTATACTCATATTTGGTAGAGTTAAATTGGATTATCCTAAAAAAATAAATATGTAATATACCTACAAATGTAACAGTTGAAGTGTCAATTGTAACAGGGGTATGAAAAGATGTAAGGGTACACTTAAATGGTAGTTTATATGCATACAGTCTAAATAATAAAGTTATTAAACAGAAATATGAAAATAGAGAATACTTATAAATATAAAACTAAGTAGGGCTAATACAAAAACATGTTAGGCAACCAGTACTCCTTACTTTGGTAGTAAGGACCACAGCAAATAACAAAAAGTATTATCCTCAGATGATTCTCCTGACGTTTCTTCTTTGCAGATCTTTTTCTCTTTGGCGCTATTCTTGATTTTCTTCGATTTTTTAGCGACCACCGTTTTATTATTGACAGATGAGACTTTTCTCTTGTTGTATCTTTTCTTCTAAAATTTTCTTTTCGGGCGTGTCGGTGAGAACTGCTGTTTTTCCTTTTATCCTTGATTCTAAGTTTCCTAGCAATTTTAAGAATTCTCTATGGTATTGGGATTGGCTATTGTTTTTTATTCTTATCTTGCTTATCCTTTGCGTTAGATTATTTTAATTTTTAAGTATGTGTTTTCTGGGATACCCTGTATAAATAAATAAATAGGGTTCATAAACAGCTTATTAATGTAATTAAAAATAAATAACAATTTTCACCACTATCTACGTTTATGCACCAAACATGAAGGCAAAATATAAATCAATCATTAAATTTCATAAAACAATATACTTCATAACATGCATCCAAAAAAGGTGATCGTTAATCCATTAATACCCAAAACATTATTACTAATATTAAACGAAAATAAAATCCTATTCAAGCTCATTCATCATCAACGCTGCAGCGTTTAAATTTCGGCGTCTGTAAAAGTCCCAGAGACGCACATAGAGGGGGATCATCACTGAAAGTGTGTCGAGAAATGATAAGCTGAAGGCGATGACCACTTCTTGTATTCGCGCGCCGACTCTGCTCGAGAGAGTGTCTCGACTATGCCCTGATTAGTCTCTTGGTCCAGTTCTCTGCTAACATGTGACATACGTTCAACGAGTGCAAAGTGTCAAAAAGGAATCGACTTATAACCTTAAAGTGCAGTGCCAAAGATCATCCAACATGTTTGTAAGATACTTAATAGTTTTAGTTCTCTTAACCTACAATCGGGCGAGTGCTTCGAATGTGACTTTCGAGGAATTTCCGGCCTCGTATCTCAAATACGTGCAGGGTAACTCGTTATGGACCGGCATCTTCAAAGAATGCAAGAAACCCACAATGTTCTGCATACAAAATCAGGTCTTTAAATACCTCAAATCCACCCTTGATTATACCGGCGACGTGCAGTTTACACCCTACATGAAATTCGCACAAAATACAGTCGACTATAACGACGTAAAGCGTAACTTACACATTGACAATTCGACTGAAGAGTACTATGAAGACACATCCCCTTTGGAGGACATGTCGCGCTCCCTGCAAGACGACACCCTAAAATTCATGATGACACACAATTTGGAACTCCAATTACCGGAAACCATATTCCAGAACGCCATCTTGAAATTATCACCCCGCTCCATCGATGGAAATGGCGCGATGGTGAAGATGGAGTTTTTACCCCCCGCTGAGTTCGAAGAAAGTGCGGGGGAAGGAAGGACAATTAAGAAAATAAGTAAGCATGAAATTTCTTTTTTAATGCCTTGTTATGCTCTTATTACTTACGCATGGACATGGGAGTCACATCATGTGACATAAGTTTCTTTTTCTAGTTTGTTTATATGGGAGAATTAAAATTGTTCTTGATAACCATCTTGAACACCTGTCAAAACTTTTAATTCACCCGGATATATACTTACTAATAATTGATGACAGTAAATCATCATTTTTTATGCCTTGTTACACAAATATTCATTATTGCTTTGCGGTTTAACAGTTTTACGTTTATTATGATTGGGTATTCTTTAAGCATAGCTGTTAAAAACATCGTTTTTACCAAATTTCATATCCTGTTTTTAAATTGAGTTCTTGGAGAAAGTTAAACGAAGAATGACTGTCCTCAAGTTGAACACAAATTAGTCCAATAACTAAAGTATTAAAACTTCCGCAAACTCATTTTATATTCTTCAAAAATTAATTAGATGTGCAAAAATAAACGACACATCCTGCTTAAGAAATGCAGCAGTGTTCAAATCTGGAGAAAGTTAACTTATAAATTACTCTTTTTTATTGTAACCTTAAACCAGTTGATATAAGAACAATATATAGCTATATATGTATATCGTATATGTGACGTTTTATCCGGTAACACATTTTGACCCCGCATTGACACACATTATTGTTTTTTGAATATTTACCATCAAATTATTAAAAATCTACAGTTTTTTAGAATAAAGAATGTGGACAAATCTTTGCGGTAAATTTGTCTAGGTGCTGCAAAATATACTTTTTAGGAGTACTTTCATTTTTAATTTAAATGATTGTGTATTATGTGTGTCAAATATACCTACTATTAACTATAATTAAATAATTTGCTTGTAATGCTTAATTACCGAAATTTAATAAAAATGAATTATCCTAATGTAAAAAATAAAAAATAAATAAGGAAATTTAAATATTTTGTTTGTATATTTTCCTAAACGTAATTTTAAACCCAACAAAATTTAAAAAACATCTTAATTAGTCAGATATTACAAAAGTTACAAATTCATAACTTTTTTCGGTTGGTTAAGAGAATTTGCAAAAATTCACAGAAACGTTTTTAATGGAATATTTAGCCAATCAGAAAGGGTCGTTTATATTCTAATTATAGAAAAAAAACGTGATTCTTGTGTGAACACTTTTATATCAACTTTTAAACAAGGCAAAATAAAAACAAAAAACAAAAAAATTAAATATTTTAACACATTTATAAAACATTTTTAACACTATTTCTCAAGTAGATATCAAAATTCGACCATATTTTATTCGACAAACTACTTATTTTTTTTTTAAACAATCGGCTGATTGTCTCCTGAATCCATATCGTCAAAAGTTAAAAAAGTAAAACAGTTTTTGAGATATAGTCAATTTTCAATTTAATATGGAATTGACTTTATCTCAAAAACTGCTCCACTTTCATAAGTTTTTACAGTATTTTCGGATTCAGGGGACAATTTTACATAAGAATTGGATGTTAAAATTTGGGATACCATGGTATTCAATGGGTAACCATGGCACAAGTGAAAAAGCAGCCACTAATAACTATTAAATTAGTCATTTTTGACTAATTCATTTTTAAAGAGTATATACTGGACAGTGTCCAGTGGACACTTTGTAAATTTATAACCTTTTCATTTTTTTGTAGAAAAAAATATTTAAATTGACAAAATTAAACGAAAACACATTTTTAAGGAATCAGGGTTCGTTGTCTATGTATCATTGGTATCTCCAATATTTTTTAGAAAATAATAATCCACTGTACGTTACAAAATCAAATGAGCTAAACGTTATTATTTAAGTTGTAGAATTATAATAAACAGTTAAAACAGATAAAATAGAAAACTCAAGAAATTCAATAACTGTACACCAGATTAACCAAACAACATTTGAATGTTAAAACCGATGTTAAACCTAAAAATCATGATATCTATGCAGATCTCATGAATAATTTAATTCACATACTTACGTGTAACGAATTTGTAAAATATTTTATTTAAAAATTGCATTGAATCAGAATCCACATCTAGAAAATAAACTGGAACATACCTACGTGGTTAAAAATCAAAACAACAGTATATTTTGATATAACTGAATTTCCTCGTTAAAATATTCCATAATATCTATTATTATTAAATTAATTCTTGGCTCGGAAACACCATTAAAAAGACTTAATAGCCATTTAAAACATGAATTAAATTTATGTATTTTGTAATTTATTTATGGTAATCATTGTTTATGTATGTAATTTTAGGTGCTGACTGTAACGGACAAGTTTGTCACAGTTCCCGACTACTTTTTGGTAAAAGTAGTAACAAGTAGCTTAAATAATAGTTCCTTAGGATGTTGAATTAGCAAAATGCACCATAGCAGTAAATAAAATCCTAATTTGTGTTATAATAATATAGAATTATAAGACAAAGCGAAGAATTTCTAAATGTTTGTTTACTATTTAGATTAAAGATGTTAAGCTGACAATGAGCGTGTAATTTTGCACTTTCTAAGTAAAAATAATAAAACAATTTTTATAGGTGTTTATATTTGAAGAATATACATTATTTAAAGTATTTTTGTTTTGTAAGGTTGTACTGTTGTACAAGACTCAGTATAATAATCATTTTTAAATAATGCTCATTACACTAGTTTCAGCCATTTTGCCCACCATGTCTCACTATGATTTTCTTGTGTAGTTTGGCTCACTAAACGCGAAAATGACAGTTAAAATTTTTTTCATGGAAGCGTTTTCGAGATATGAATTTTCAATTGTTTTTTTAATTTTTTTGGGTGTTTTGACGTTTTAATAGTTCTAATTGATCGATTTGACCAAACAAGCACTTAAATCAAAGGTAATTGAGCCCTTTACAACTTTCTCTTATATAGTTTTGGTATCGGCTCAGTAGTTCGATACTGGTGATTTTATGAAGTTGAAAAAGTCCTTTTTTTTTACAAAAATCGATGTCGAAAATTTACATAGCTTTCTGGGAAATATAGAAATCGAAAAAATAAGTTCAGTTTGATTTATTTTACGTATAGATTATACTTAAAGGAAAAAAATAAGCTGCTGTTGATAAAAATCCATGGACAAATGGCGAAGTTATCAATTTTTCAGTGGAAGACCAAAATTCAGTTTTTCGAGAATTTTAACGTTTTTTCTTCATTTTATTGAATTATATAAAATTTAATATTAAACATTGATTTTTATTTTAAACATTAAATATTGAAATTAAATTATATATTGAATATTGAACAATAAATATTATACATTGAAGATATTGAAAGTTTTATTTAGTTGTAATAAGCATAGGTTTAAAAAAAATCTGGCTCCTTCTTTGTGTTTTGTTGCTTTCGTATTCCGTTTCTCGTATGAGGGACCAAATGTAATCACTCATCATGGCTGCATCCCAGAAGCCGTGATACGAACTCTCTACTTCTTTTACTCATTTTACATTTTTTATAAAATAAAACCATAAAAATATCTTGTTGAAATATCAAAAAATAGCAGTAAAATGTCACTATGTAAACACAAGAAACAAAAGAATTCACGTTTGCGGAGTCATGTCAATTTTGAATAATGTTTTCGGTGAAAAAAGTACGAAAAAAACTCAAAAAATTCCAATCATGCACTTTACTTAGGTTTTCATTAAAGAATAAACATATTACAAAATAAAAATAAAAAAATAAAATTAAAATCGTCAAAAGGCTGAATTTTGGTCTCCCATTAAAAAATTCATAACTTTGCCATTTTTCCATGTATTTATCAACATTAGCTTGTTTTTTTTTCTAAAAAAATCAGCTTCACGAAAAAAAATTCAAACTGGAGTTATCTGTTTGATTTAAACCTTTCCCAGGACGATATGTAAATTTTAGACCTCAATTTTTGCCATAAAAACGAATTTTTTAAGTTATTAAAATCGCTAGCGTCCAAATGCTTATTCGATATCAAAAGTATGTAAAAGAAAGTTTTAGAGAGCTCAAATACCTTCAATTTAAGGGCTTGTTTGACCAAATCGATCAATTAGAATTCAAGCTATACTCAAAAACATCAAAACCTCTGAAAATTGAAAAAAAAAACTTTGGAAAATTCATATTTCAAAAACGCTTCCATAAAAAAATAGAGTGTGATTTTCGTGTTTAGTGGGTCAAAATACATGGAAAAATTATAATGGGATATGGTGGGCAGAAGTTTTTTCGATTTTGTAAACTAGTCTTATTTTTGTGAAATTAAATTAGTTAAGAAATAACATTTTGCACATTATAGATGTTTATACAGTGACCCACAAAAGTATGGAACAAATTCATTAAAAATGTTTTTTTTCCCCAAAAAATGTTGATGTAAATTTTCATATTTGTCGCCATTTTTGTAGAAGAGATTCTATAAAAATAGCGTAAAATATAAAATTGTTCATTGAAATGTGCGTAATTGAAAAACAAAATCGATCTGTTTAGGGATTTTTTAGAAAAAAACATTTCCAATTAATTTTTTCCATACTGTTTCTGGTCACTGTAAATTTAAACACATAGATAGAGGTACTACAAACTACTATATTTTTAATTAAAATTAACTTTTTACTGTACACTGAGAAAAGTAAATTCGTCACCCTAATATAACAAGGTTTTATGTTAAAAAAGCGAAAAATTTGAGTTTATGCTTCTACGAGGTTTTATGTAGTCCACCCTTGACATACAACTTGAAAATAACTCTATATATATATGTATACATAGAATATACATTCTATAGAATTATTTTTAAGTGGTATGTGAAGCGTGGGCCACGTATAATCCTGTAGAAACATAGACTTAAATTTTTCGTTTTTTTTAACGTACAACCTTGTTATATTAGGGTGACGAATTCTTATTTCAATGTTATAATTATTAACTGAACAGTTTTTGCAAATTCAATACGAACAATGTGCATAATTGTTTTATTTAAAAGTCGAAATGTTACCTACAGTTTTTTACATTAAACTCGACTTTGAAGGTACATTTTTATTACTACAAAAATGTACAAAGATTTCAATTAATGCATTTCAGACATTAAATTAATGAATAAAGAACTCTTGTATAACAACCTCTGATTGTTTGTTTAAAATTTCTTTTTTATTTGTTTCAAAAAAATAATTTTTAATTTAACAAACATAAGAATAACATGACCGTAAGTTAATTTAACAACCTCATTTTTCTCAGTGTACAACATTTGTTGTTAGACAGCAACATCTTATCACCATTTTAATAAATTTTTCTCTCTAGAAAAATTTCTTGGAGAACGTCTCATGTACGCGCTCATGGCCATCCTCATGGTGATCAAACTTTTGGCAGTAAAATTCCTGTTCGTCCTTCCAGCAGTGATGGGAGTAGCCGCGGCCAAAAAGCTAATCTTCAAACTCCTCCTGTTCGTCTTTCCGGCCCTGCACCATCTCTTCAAGTGGTGCGCCTACGTGCCCCACGGCACGAAGTTCCACCACCACAAGCATCACATACAGCACTACCACCACGTACCACCAGGTCATGGTCACGGTCATGGTCATGGTCACCATGGGGTTGAGGTGATCGCGCCCCATTCCGACGGCCCACCGGTGCACACCCCTATAGATACTTATAAACACGAGACCTTGGGGCCCTTTAAGCACTGGTTTAATCCTGAGGAGACTGGGGAGTTGCAGTATAATAGTGGAGGGCCTTACTTTGGAGGGTGAGTGTTGAAAAATATTTAGTTTTAAGAACTATATAGAGATTTTTATTTATTTATTTAAACTTTATATTATTTAAATATACAGGGTGTACGTTACATTAAATTAATGATTAAATTAGGTCTAGTATATAACAATAAAAATTATCTTTTGTCCTGCATTATAGAGTTGTAAGGCAGTATAAATATAAGGGTGTCCGTTATTTCCCAAGTTGGGTTTTTTACTTTGGTATAATCATATATTATATCACGAGAACTATGAATTTAATCGGTTAAACTAGGCTCAGTAGTTTTTTGTTTGGTTTTTGTTGGAAAATGTTGAATGCAAAATAATTGAGGGGTTTTATTTTTAATTATTTTGCATGAAACTATTTTCCAAAAAGAAAAATCAAATAAATAGGTTGAGGGATATACGTCTAGATTATTTCTCGAATTAAAGGAAACTATTTGACAATTCATAAAATCTGACGTATGGGTAAAAATTAATAAATATTTTTTTAAAGAAAATTCCATTAATTTTAGGTATGTAATAAGTAATAAGTAATAATTGATATTTCGTAAACTAGATAACTTATTTTTTATTGTTTTTTAAAAATGTTTGTTAAAACTTGTAAATAACACCATAAAATCGTAAACAAAAATCCAATATAGAGGCTAAAATTTAATCGTAAGTAATATCATAAGGGCATCTAATTTTCCGAAAAAAATCGAAAAAACACGTTGCTAAGTAATATTTTAACAAAACGCATGAGTGCTGGTGGCAACAAAAATACGAGTCGAAGACGAGGATTTTTGCACCTGCACGAATGCATTTTGTTAAAAAATATTATTTAGCATTGATGCCCGAATGGTATTTGACAAGACTATTTCATGAGTAACAGTTAACAATTAAAATATAAATTGAAATTTTTGGTGACAACAGCTGTCAAGTTTTGCCGCGGGTAAACTCGAAAAAACTGCTGACAGGTGCTGTCATATAGTTTTTTCACCTAGAAACCATTTGTAATTTAAAATTGCGCGTTTGTGATTGGTTGAAATTAAGACGAGGGAAATAGTCGCTGTTAAATAGTTCTAGTGATTTAATCGCTTATTTAAACGAAATTTATTCGAAAATTCCAGGCTTTTGATTGGTTCATATTATAATGAGGGAAATAATCTAAATTATTTATTAACACAATTTTGAAAAAAAAATATTTTTGTGATATTTTACACATTTATTTATGATGTAACTAAGAATTTAATAGCAAAATAAAAAAAATCCCACGGTTGGTTTTTTTGTTAAAGAATTGTTATTAAAAATATTATGCACTCTTTTTTTATTATCTGAGGTGTTTTGACGTTTTAGAGTATACTTCGAGTTTTAATTGATTGATTTGACCAAACAAGCACTTTAATCAAAGGTAATTGAGACCTCTACAACTTTTGTATTGTTTTGGTATCGGCTCAGTAGTTCGATACTGGCGACTTTATGAAGTTGAAAAAGTCCTTTTTTTTTTACAAAAATCGAGGTCGAAAATTTACATCTCTTTCTGGGAAAGATAGAAATCGAAAAAATAAGTCCAGTTTGATTTATTTTACTTATAGATTATACTTAAAGGAAAAAAATATGGCGCTGTTGATAAAAATCCATGGACAAATGGCGAAGTTTTAAATTTTTCAGTTGAAGACCAAAATTCAGTTTTTCAAGAATTTTAACGTTTTTTCTTCATTTTATTGAATTATATAAAATTTAATATTGAACATTGATTTTTATTTTAAACATTAAATATTGAAATTAAATAAGTTTTATTTTGTTTAAATAAGCATAGATTTAAAAAAAAATCTGGCTCATTCCTTGTTTTTTGTTGCTTTCGTATTTCGTTTCTCGTATGAGGGACCAAATGTAATCACCCATCATGGCTGCATCCCAGAAGCCGTGATACCGCCGCTCCATAGCCTTCATTTGCTGGTGAAAACGTTCTCCGTGCTCATCACTTACGTCACCCAGATTGTCCGGGTTATTTACGCACTCGAACTCTCTACTTCTTTTACTAATTTTACACTTTTTATTAACTAAATAAAACCATGATAAAAATACCTTGTTGAAATACCAAAAAATAACAGTAAAATATCACTATGCCAACACGAGAAACAAAAGAATTCACATTGTCAAATTTAAATTTTGAATAATGTTTTCAATAAGTACGTAAAAAACTCAAAAAAATTCCAATCATGAACTTTATTTAGGTTTTTATTATAGAATAAATATTTTGCAAAAAAAAACAAAATAAAATGAAAATCGTTGAATTTTGGTCTTCCACTAAAAAATTCATAACTTCGCCATTTTTCTATGTATTTTTATCAACATTAGCTTGTTTTTTTTTGTAAAAATGTCAGCCTCACGAAAAAAAATTCAAACTGGAGTTATCTGTTTGATTTAAACCCTTCCCAGGACGATATGTAAATTTTCGATCTCAATTTTTGCCATAAAAACGAATTTTATTAAAATCGCTAGTGGGTCAAAATACATGGAAAAATTATAATGGAATATGGTGGGCAGAATTTTTTTTCAATTTTGTAAACTAGTGTAATAATAAATAACACTACTAAAGTTAATTAAGTAAATATTCAGCAATTTATACAATCACCTCTCACAACAACGAGCCAGAATTACAAGCTTATTACACACTTAATAGTTTAATTTATTAATTATTTTTTATATCAATTTTTCGGTGGATATATGAGCGGTCATTTTCTTTATTACATTTTTTACAGTTCGATCTTAAAATATGGATAGATTTGCTAGTTTCAGTTTCTTCTGGGAGAAGGGAAAATAGTAAGGGAGATAAATATTTAAAATATCTTTGGCCTATGGTTTTTCGGGGTGTGTACGTTTGGAATATATCGGTTTTCTTTCTGGTGTTGTAGTTAGGGTTTGTTATTTTCAGATGTTTTTTGTTTTTGCATTGATACATAGACAAAGCAAAAAAGAATAGTTGGCGCGTATCGAACATCCCAGTTTCTAAGAACAATTGTTCTGGTGGAATTAAAAAGTTTTTATTGTACAGTTTTTTTGGGTAATTATTAAATAATTAGGTATGTATATTGGCAAAAACAAATTATACATTATTTAAGTTTCACTAAAAATAATGTGTAGAAAAAATCAAATGACTGAATCTATGACATCCAAGTAAAAAAAGAAAAAATCAAACAATCTGAATCTATGACATCCAAGTAAAAAAAAAAAACTTGGGCAGCAGCGAACCCCCTAACACATATTAAATGGACCACCCTGTATATTTTAATATATTTAAAAAATTAAATGTTAATTTTTGTTGGTCAAAATTTGTTCATGTATACCTGTGGATGTACAAATGCAAAAAATTACTTAACATTCACATTCGCTATCATAAACAACATTATCACCAATTGATTTATGTGCATAACCTTATTTTTCAGTTTGGCCGATATATCTCGAGCTATATATCACAAAGCGATACCATTTGCTCGATTTTTGTATTACAAAGCCATGCGTTACGCACCCTACGCTAAATTCTTAGCCTTTAGGGCCGCCAACCTTGGTTTGTATTATTTGAGGAAACTTCTATACGAAATAAAGTAAGACACGTGGTTGTAGAACCTCTAGATCTAGATGATATAGATCACTTAACAACTTAGTTTGTGAATTAATATAGATAGATTTAGATAGAGTACGTTGTCAATAGACCAATAATTAAAATTTTGGTAAATGTGTTACTTACAGCTCTTTGTGTTTAACTTGGTTTTAAGGTTAAATTTTAAACTTACAAACTGTAGAGTGAGAACAAAGATTGTAGGTGAGAGATTAGGATCCTGTGGCACACCCAAGTCCAAGTTCAAGTTAATGACCGAGAAAAATTTACGTAAATAATTTCATTACAATACCAAATAAGCATACTTTAACGCATCCTTGCTTTTGTTCGTGTTTGTTCACCCCAATTGCGTAAATAGTTAAACGGGTTTTGTTTAAAAATTATTTAATATTAATTATAAATATATTTAAATTTAATTGATTGATGTTGAGAACATCTTAAATTTTAATGCTGTTATCCAAAATTGAATGTAGGTTGTATTCATGAATTAATTTTTTATAACACTACTATAACCTAGAAAAAGAAAACAAATATTGGCTTACAAATAAAATTGGTTATAAATTATTTTTGTTTTGTCTTTTTTATTGCTATTTTATTTATTAGGCATATGTAAACTTTTTGGAAAGTATGCTTGCTTTGAAAACATACATTTTGATTTTTAAACCGGTTGGACCCACCTTATGTACAAAAGAATTTGCTCCTAAGTTTTAAAAACGAGTAAATGGTCATCCTACATACATATATACATCTGGTCCTTTAGATGTAGGACCAGATAATAAGGCCTATTAATGGGATCAAGGAGGAATTATGGAGATATGTAATTAACAATTTGGACCATTGAAATATATCCGTTACCAAGTTTCTACATTTTGAATATTTTAAAAGATGGACACATCTATTAAATGACTCTTAACAATGGATTGTAAAATAATATTAATTAGTAATTATGGTTTCTAAATTATTTAATTTTCTAAACTATGTACTATTTAGCTAGTTTGTTTAAATATTTCTATAAGGTCACGTTTAAACACTTATTTTGTGGTTACAGACTGTTAAATTTTAATTACTTATTGCTAATAATTTATAATTACTAATACTTTACAACATTGCTCTGGAGAGTAAAACCTTTACTTTTTATCAGTTATGAGATATTAGGGTCAGTTATTTCCTAAGTTAATCTTTTGTCCGTCTTCTTAATTATTTGTTTACAGTTTAAAAAGAATACAAAAATTCCAATGAAAATAACATAAGAAAAAGTTCAAAAGTAATAAATAGAATATACAATTTAAAAGACATATTTTTGAAGAAAAAAAGGCATTTAATGTTTTTTTTGTAAAACCATCCACCTAAATAATATGGGAGGTTAAAATTTGAAAATAGTCAAAAATCAAACATCCTTTTTACTCCTAGATACTCTGGGGTATCATCTATTATTTGTTTACAGTCTAAAAACAATTTTGAAAAAAAATCTGGTCTTTTAAGGTATATATTTTAAACTTGACGTTATATAATTTAAATAGATGGTTTTACGAAAAAAAGTTTAAAAGATGGGACTGGGCCAAAAAAATTGTATTGAATTTTTTTTGTAAAGTATATCGAAAATATTGTTTGGGGTGACAAAAAAAATTATTGTGAAAGTTTGAATCCATAATATTAATATTAAGAAGTCTATCATTGCAATTTTAGATTTTTTTTCCTGAGCGAGTTTTTGTCTCAGAACTACCAAACCATTGAGTTTAAAAAATTGACTTAAGAATATTTTTTAAAGAAAATTGAATGCTCTACAAAAAAGGTTAATTAAAATTTTCTGTCAGATAAACGGTTTTCTTACAATCATGCCTTAAAAATTGGTATAGTTGTTTTACAATTTGATCTTTTGACTTTGGAATTTTGTAATTCATGTAAAAATCAGTACCCGAAAAAAAAACGATAAATATTCCAATGGAAAATCAAATGCTTTACAAAAAAATTCAAGGTTAAAGTTGAAGTCAAAACGAAATTCTTGGTTTTACCGCATTAGAGTTTTTTTGGGTCAGTTAAAAACTTGAATTCTTTTATCGATGATAATCTTTATGTTATTGATAAAATTACTGAGAATTAAAAAAAATTATAACACATTTTCTTTAGAAAATTTAATTTTTCATTTTTATTTAATCGTTTAAATAATAACAATATTGTTGTTTTTTTATTTGAAATTGTTAATTAGTTATATAATACACATTAATAAAGAAAAAATCAAATTATCATCCATAAAAACAAGAATTTCGTTTAGACTTCAACTTTAACCTTGAATAACTTTTGATTGAGTGAATTTAGCCAAAAATGTTAAGATCATTTGATTTCCCATAAGAATATTTATCGTTTTTTTTTCTGGGTACTGATTTTTACATGAATTACAAAATTCCAAAGTTAAAAGATCAAATTGTAAAACTACAAATTTTTAAGGCATGATTTTAAGGAAACGGTTCATCTGACGGAAAATTTCATTTTAACCTTTTTTGTAGAGCATTCAGTTTCCTTAAAAAATATCTTTAGGTCAAGTTTGTTAAACTCAATGGTTTGGGAGTTCTAAGACAAAATCTCGCTCATGAAAAAATAATTTAAAATTGCGAAGATAGACCTTTTAATATTAATATTATGGACTCAAACTTTCACAATATTTTTTTTTGTCAGCACAATCAATATTTTCGATAAACTTTACAAAAAAAATTGTCGATTTTTATTCTGTATATTATATATATATATATACATTTATAGTATATATATAAACGCTGATATTAATAGTATTTAATATGAATAGCAGGTGGTGCTCTCATTTAGTTCTCAAAGAGAAAATTCAGTGCGTTTTATTTTTATCGTTGCATTCTATCAGAGCAGGCCGATTGTGTGTTAAGAATTCCGACGACCAGCGTACTAGATACTTAAAAATCACGTAACCAACCAAACTAGCAGCACTTTTTAATAACTATAACATGGTACCCCAAATTAAATACAATAAAAGATAAAAATGTATAGAAAAAAAATATTTATGTCATGCATCATAACAAAACCGATTTGAATTTATACTGGGATACCTTGTTAAGCAACAGTAGAATTTAACCTAGCGTGAAGATGGTTATAATTTATGTTTGTACTATACTATAACCGACAATCGTCACTAATTTTTTATTTTTGACAGATACATAACCAACCGACACGATTCAAGTCAGGCAGACAATGAGGTTTATCCATGGGGTCAAGGTCAGGACAATCGGCGGACCAAACCAGAAATAAAGTTACCAGGTATACAGGATATAGAGAATATGGTTTTAAAGGCAGAAAAGGAAGCATTGGTATGTTATATACGTTTAGTTTTGAAAGAAATATTAATGATTTTTGACAGCATACAATAAAAAAATGTTCTGGTGTAACATCTCAAACCTTATGTTAATAGAACATTTAAAAGTATTGATGAGTCATAATTTATGATCAATTTACTTGAATTTTACTTTTTAGATCAAGGCAAGACTTCAACAAGAAAAGCTGAAAATCCACGAAGAAAACCTCCGTCTGCAAGAACAACTGAACAACGCGATAAAACACCAAGAAAAACTCAAACAACAGGCGAATTTAGTTACCAAAAAAGTTATACCACAAGGCGGAGTCAATCAACAGGGTTTTAGACAACCGAGCATATATCTACAATCACCGCCAGTCAAAAATGTCGACTACAATAAGTTGAGTCATCTGCATCATGTCAATGCGATGTCGCCTGCTGTTTTTAATGTGCAACATAATCAAGTTATACCTGAGAAGAGTAATAATTATTTAGGCAATCATCAACAAAATGTACAGATAAGTGAGGCTCAGCAGAATCAGATTGCTGCTGTTTTGGCTAAGAAAAACCGGGAGCAACTTGCTAATCAAGAGAAGGAAATAGCAGGCTTAATAGCAAAAGAACAGCAACAACTGCAGCAGAAGAAGCAACAACAATTCAGCAACCACATCAATAACCTAACAGCTACATCGGTTAAATACCAACCAACCCCGTACGAGAAAGAACTTTTAACCGCAGCTAGCATAACCTACGACCCCTTCTACAGCCCAATATTGGAGAAAATCGACCATATTCTAATGGGCTTGGGCTTTATGGAGGAGCCTTGCAGAGAACGATTGATTTGCAGCATGTATAAGAGCCCGATGAAGTTCAGCCCGCACAGTAACCTACTTTCAGCCGAGCTAAGCAGGTGAGTTTTGTTTTAGATGTTCATTATCACTTTCCGTGGGAAGTTTTATTGTTTGTACCATGGTTAACGAGTATGGGTGAACGATGTAAAAGTCGGCCTGAAAGAAAATGAAAGAAGAGTTTTACTTTTAAGTTATTCTATAGGTACTTGTATACTTATTTGGCCTTAAATAGAAAAAATATTGCCTTTTTTAGTATTTCTACATTTTTAAGTTTATTTGATTACTTTGTCATTTTGAATTTTTATTTATGTATGTTTACTTACATTTAAGACAGGCAGTGCACTTTTTAATTTTTTTTTACGTTTTTTTCAGAAAAATGTGTTTAGCTAGCTTTATATGTCTCCACTGTGTTACCAATTTGAAATCCAAAATTTAATTCAATAAAAAAGTTGTTATAAAAATAATTTGAAATAAAATGTACTTAGTTCACAAACTTTTGACTCCAATTTTATTTTTTATTAAAAATTGTATGCCTTTTTTAAATATTTATGTTAGTTAAGTTACTTTTTAAAAGAAACCATTCCGATTCTTAGTTAAAAAAACATTACCATTAATAATTTCTTTTAGTCACTGTATTAGTAAGTTAAACTCTAATTTATAAACACGTATTACCAAGTGATAGTGTATAAAAATCATTTTAAGTATTTTTTTAACAAAAACTAAAAAAAGTAACGAAATAGACATTGGTATCACAATGAACTGGGGTAAACAAAGGACTTAATCAGATAACGTAAAAAAGAAACTACATTTTAGAGTAATGCATAAACAAAATCCCTTGTAGTGGTGCTCACTTGCATAATAACAACTTGGATTTCTAAATTGTAGACACCCTTTTTCTTTGTCTATAAGCTGGTGAAGGTATTTCGTCCCTTTTAGTACTTGTATATTGCGTGGAATTTTCCCTTGAATGTAATCTATATCATAAATAATTTTAAATTGGTTTATCATAAACTACTTTTAATAAAAGCGACGGTAAATATCCACTTTGTTGAAAAATTCTATTGCTTTACCCTAAATTCCATTGCGTTATCATAAGGTAACATAACGGACTCGGTAACGCAGTGGAAAAAGTTTTGTGAAACCATATTTAAAAAATAATAATGAGACATTACAGTCATTAATTACTCTCAATGAGCTTTAGTGCCCTAAAATAAACATAAACATGAAAAATAGTATTTTTTCTAATCTTATTATTATTATTATTTTTTTTTGAGTAACTTGGCGGACAAACAATTATTACATTCGCGTTACCCGCACCTGTTTTAACCGATATCTTCTTCCTGATTAAATAAATAAATTCAGCTGGGTAATGTGTACGTCCGAACATTATTTGTTAATCACGTGAGTGCCAAAAAAGTTGCCATATGTATGTTTTTTAATATTCTATCCGATTCTGAATCTATCGGTAACGCGACGGACGTAACGCAACAGAAAAAATGTCTGGGAAATGAGTCAATTTAAAAAAAAGTATATTAAAATTAATTAATTTATATGTAAATTATTTACTTTATTAACTAAGGATGTTATAGATAGCTATAAAGCAACACAAAGTTCTGGTTATTCCATATTTAAAAAAAAACATGTATGTAAGTTTTATAAAACGCTAATGGGACTTGCGAAAATGTGTGTTTTACAAGTTTTAAAATTAAAAAAAAAATCTGAAATAACTAATAAAACATTTTCTAAAAGAATTTACTAAGGGCTTGTTAGGCTTTCACTTGGTTTTTAAATCAATAAGATGCGACAATTTTTAACAAGTTATTGGAATTCAAACTTACGGACAGCGGAAGGCGGGTGTTTTTTGAAAACAATCCATATGGCAATCTTAAAAAAATCTATAATTATCTCTGAATCAGTGTCAATGGAACAGAAAAGCATTTTTTGCCCAGCAAACCAGATTGCTGCTCTAAGTAGGCATATCATCTTCGAACAAGAAATCGTAAATACATATGCCTAGTGTACCTAGTAATTATAAATGATGTTTAGCAAACAGAAAAGGAAGTTAAAATATTTCCTACGAAATCGAGTTAAATATTTATTGAAGGCATCAGGTTCACCTTGACCACTAAAAGCGACGTATTTACATATACACACATATGTCATGAATCTCGGTCACCTACTGCAATAAATAAAAACGTCTGGGCTTTACCATGGCGACGCTGCCAGATTGTGCCAAATATCTCAATGAAAAGTCTTCAGTTTTATTTTATCATCAATAAACCACAAACAACTGGTTTCCTAAACCATATGATAAGTTTAGTGTTAGTGGGAAACAAACTCATCGTTATACAGGTAGCACCAAGTATCCAATGTGTATTATAATACTTCTATGGGCATTTTTGAGAAAAAAGTGCTTTATTACAAACCTAATAAAATAAAATTTATAAATTAAAAAAACGTCGTGTTTAAATAATGGCAACATTGCTTTTTAATATAACAACGCCGCTTTCAATTTAAGTTGAAGCATGATACCATAAACAAATAAAAACTAATTAGTTTATTACATCTACCTTTAGAGATTTCTATTTAATTATTTATTTATTTATTTAAGAAATATAAAATGGCTAATTTAACTGTATTAAAAAACAAATAAAAACATATAACTAAACTAACGGTTCCTTAATTTTTTTATATAGTCAGTGAGTGGGAAAAAATATTGACAAACATTTAAAGTAATATAAACAGTATTTCCTAATTTAAAAAAATCAACAAAGCTGTAGGATGTTACTAGATAAAGCACTAGCTCATAGGAGGCAATAAAATATCAATTTTATTTTGGGAAAAAAAATGTGTAACTGAAACAATTAATAAACCAACAATATTTTAATTAACAATTTGTATAACCAATTTATTACTAAATGCTAAAAGTGCCTCCATTTACTATCAGACTCCTTAATTCTTACATCTACCGTTGAGTGAAACCTTAATCAATGCTTCTACATTAGACTTTCTCTTCTTGACTAATCCCAGATAACATTATGAGGTTCATAATTGACGCATATTGCAGTCACAACGTGATTCTTAATCCCCACGTATGTCACATTAGGGTGGTCCTTAATAAGGTTATTTTCAAATTCCTTTGCTCCCAGGGGCTTAAATACTTCCAAATTGATAAAAAAAAATTCCCTGAAAATTTGAGCTCTTAATATAAACTCTAAGATAGTGCGCATTCCAATCTAAGTTTCCTATGGAAATAACATAGGAAAAATTACTTTTGTTGTTTATAATTTTATAACTTGGGAACGAATGAATTAAAAATTATAAATCATACATATTTTTATAGAGAATTTAACGCTCTACAAAAAAAGTCTCTTATAATTTTTCCATTAGTCTATTTGTTTAAAAGTTATTCAACGCCAAAGTTTAATTTTCATATTATTATTAATATCATCAAGGCTTTTTTATGAGGCGCCGTTTGTGTCAAAATTAAAAGTGCTAAATAAACTTATTTTGTTTTATAAATAATTAATTATATGCTTTACCAAATAATTTTTTTATAAAATTATAAAAAAAAATTTTTTTAATTTTATAAAATAATTTTTTTATAAAAATTTTTTTTTATAAAATAATTTTTTTTAAAAATTATTTTTTTATAAAATAATTCTTTTTTATAAAATTATTTTTTTTAATTTTTAGTTTTGTTTTAAGAGAATGGATTTATTTATTTTAATTTGTTTTCAAGAGAATTATTTTATTTATTTATTTTAGTTTTTAACAAGTGCTTTCTTATAAAAAACGTTTAAACATAAAGAATTCTTGTTAAAAACTAAAAATCAAAATAAATGTAGATAAAAAAATTAATGAATTCATGAATAAAAATAATAAATTATTATTTTCAATCGTTTCGCCAAATTGCGTCAAACAAAAGCCCAATCCGTCATAAAATTGTATCTGGGGAGGGGCGTTCGGGTTTACTCGGGTTTACTCGAGTGTCTACAAACAAATAGAGATGGCTGCAGTAAAAATTAATTTATAAAGGCGCCCGTCGTCTTTTTTTAAATAATTTTTGATTCGAATTGAAAATTATTTTATAAAAAATATTTTTAAAAAAAATTATTTTATAAAAAAATTATTTATTTATTTACAAAAAAAAATTATAAAAAAATTATTTTAAAAAAAATTATTTTATAAAATTTTTTACAAAAAAAAAATTTATAAAAAAATAATTTTATAAAAAAATTATTTGGTAAAGCATATAATTAATTATTTATACCTAAAACAAAATAAGTTTATTTAGCACTTTTAATTTTGACACAAACGGCGCCTCATAAAAAAGCCTTGATAATATTAATAATAATATGAAAATTAAACTTTGACGTTGAATAACTTTTAAACAAATAGACTAATGGAAAAATTATAAGAGACCTTTTTTGTAGAGCGTTAAATTCTCTATAAAAATATGTATAATTTATAATTTTTAATTTGTTCGTTCCCAAGTTATAAAATTATAAACAACAAAAATAATTTTTCCTATGTTATTTCCATAGGAAACT
Source organism: Brassicogethes aeneus (assembly GCA_921294245.1). Lineage (NCBI taxonomy): Eukaryota > Metazoa > Arthropoda > Insecta > Coleoptera > Nitidulidae > Brassicogethes > Brassicogethes aeneus. The sequence goes on from OV121135.1 coordinate 53,062,666, forward strand.
TAGATTGGAATGCGCACTATCTTAGAGTTAATATTAAGAGCTCAAATTTTCAGGGAATTTTTTTTTATTAATTTGGAAGCATTTGAGCCCCTGGGAGCAAAGAAATTTGAAAATAACTTTATTAAGGACCACCCTAATGTCACATATATGCATCAATTGCGTCATCAATTGAGGTTCATATAGCCAGCACATGTGATGGTTGGAGAAATTTTTCTGGGCATGATCCTGTTGATCATGCCCAGAAAAATTTCTCCAACCATCACATGTGCTGGCTATATGAACCTCAATTGATGACGCAATTGAATACATAAATGTGACATACGTGCGGATTAAGAATTTTTAAGGAATTTTGGACTAATTTAATTGTTTTTCTTAGGTTTCGATGCTTAATTATCTTTAATTGTCTTCAGTTATTACCTGAAGACCATTAGAGATAATTATTAATCGAAACGTTGTAAGAAAACCAATTAAATTAAGACAAGGCAAGTCCAAAACTCAGCTGTTAATCACTCATAAAATTGATTTATTGCGAAATTTTGGTCAATAAGTAATAATCCAAAAGATATTTTTATTTAAGTCATTTATTTTAGTTTTTGTGACAATTGTCTATAGAAAGATATCTAATTTTAATTAAAATTAGATATCTTTTTACAAATTCATAAATAAATTAATAATAAATTCCAATTTGGAAATCCAAATAAAATTATGTATACAGGGTGTTTCTTTTAACTTGAGACAGCTCAATATCTCGAGAAATATGCATTTCACGGAAAAATGTCTTAAATAAAAGGTTAATGTGACCAAAGGGGACATTATTTGGTGCTACCTCTAGCCACCCCCTACCCCTCCTTAAGTGTGAAACGGGGGGTAACTTTGGAAAGTCAAAAAGGATGACCCGATTTTTTTCACAGATTTTGGTAGTACATAAAAAAATGAATAACTTTTATTTGAAAGTTTTTTTCAATTTATCAACAGATGGCGCTGTAATTCAAAATTTAAGAAAAAGGGGTTTACTTGTAAAATGTATTATTTGAAACGTTTGAAAAACAAAAATTAACATTAAATCAACAATAGTCGGCTCTGAAAACAATTTATAACAAATGTTCGAAATGACGTTTGGTGCGGTACCTTAAGCGAACGATTAATCGGACCCTTCTTTATTGATGGTGCATTAAATGGCGAAAAGTACCGGAATTTTCTAGAAAACGATCTGACAGACCTTTTGGAGGATGTACCACTAGCACGGCTCCAAAACATGTGGTACCAGCAAGATGGTTGTCCTGCACATTATTCGGCAATTGCTCGAGAGGTGTTGATCGGGAGTTCAATGGCCGGTGCACCGCGAAGGATCGGTAGACGTGGTCCAGTAATTTGGCCTGCTCGATCACCTGATCTTACGCCACCAGACTTCTTCCAGTGGGGTTACTTGAAAAAAAAAGTTTACGCTGCAATTCCTACAACTTGGGAGGACATGGTGGAGCGGATCAGGAACGCCTGTGCGGCGATACCGCCCGACATGTTGGCGCGTTGTGTGCCAGAATTCATTACCCGCATTCAAAAATGTGTTGAAATGGAATGACGACATTTCGAACATTTGTTATAAATTGTTTTCATAGCCGACTATTGTTGTTAATGTTAATTTTTGTTTTTCAAACGTTTCAAATAATACATTTTACAAGGAAACTCATTTTTCTTAAATTTTGAATTACAGCGCCATCTGTTGATAAATTGAAAAAAGTTTTAAATAAAAGTTATTTATTTTTTTATGTACTACCAAACTCTGTGAAAAAAATCGGGTCATTCCATTTGACTTTCCAAAGTTAGCCCCCGTTTCACCCTTATGGAGGGGTACGGGGTGGCTAGCGGTAGCACCAAATAATGTCCCCTTTGGTCACATTAACCTTTTATTAAAGACATTTTTCCGTGAAATGCGTATTTCTCGAGATATTGAGCTGTCTCAAGTTAAAAGAAACACCCTGTATATATATAAATATATTTTTTATTACTTACAAATTTAGTCTTTATAGTTTTTATAGTCTTTACAAATCCAGTCTTTTCACAAATTAACCATATGGTGTAAGTCAATTTTTTGAAAATTTTAGTTATAATATGAAGTAAAATCAACAATTTTCGCAAAATGTAGTGTAGATCTATTATAACATCTACAATTTTGCGATAACTATTTAGCAAAAGTAAAAAGTTTGCAATCATTTCGTGCCCTCCTATACCAAACACGTGCGTGTATTCCCATTAATCATAAAATGAATATCATATCGCAGCGTTTTTACCGTCACGCATGATTCCGCAAGACATGAAGGCGATGTGCGTTTTGATGCCCCTCACGTTTGTTATCTGGGATATTATCAATTATTTAATTTTTCTGAAATTATTAAATTTAGGTGTAGAAAATAGTTGCACCAATCGAAATGTTTTTTAATTTTCTATTTATTAACATACCAGGTGTGACATTTAAAATTAAAAAATTATTAACGTTTCAAGTTGGCCTAATTTGCCCTGGGTTTTCTCAGGTTATTTGTTAAAAAATGGTAAATAATTGACATGGAATCTTTTGAACAATGTTATAAGATTTCAAAAATTCCACTGCCATATCCTCAAACCTAATAACAAAAAAGTTATAGGCTATTTATATAACATGGTATAATAATTTTACTTAGAATTTTATGTAAAATTTAAAAATGTAAAAATATATGGGGTGTTCTATTTGAAATAACAAAGTTGATGTCACCATCAAAATATTTAAAAAAAATAGACTTAATTGAATTTTATTTTTAAAAATTTCAAATCAATATCTTTTTACGTTCCCCAGAAACTTTTAATGGACCACGAACGTAAAACACCCTGTATATGTATACCGCTGTAAGCTAACCAAGAAGATGTTTTTAATTTTATAAAACAAAATTAAATAAGACTGTTTAGCAGCCATTTTGCCACAGAATGTCCAACAATTTTTATTTTTCAACCCCGCATCAACCTCTAAGCGGGGGTGATGGTTACCCCTACCATTTTTTAGGGCAGATGGCCTTTCAAATCCCTACATTTTGGTGTATTAGTTTTTAAACTCGGTTAGTTCTTTTTCAATTTATTTAAGAAAAATTATTTCGAAAACAAAGGGTAATTTCAATTGCTTAAGAGCAAATGGTCATTTTTTGATTATCTAAAAAATTGTTGGCTTCCGTATGGCAAACGAAAAAAATAATTTTGTCATGAAGTGTAATTGTTATTTTGTCAATAACACGATTTCCGAGTGAAATGTTCAAAATGTGAAAGGCAGATAAAATTAATATAAAAACCAAGAATGACGAATTTAAAGAAGATCGCAATCAAGTTTATGGTATTCAGAGCGAATGGAGAGAACTTATTAATGATCAGCAAAAAAGATATCATAATGTTTTCACATTAAAATTAAAAACCTTGGGTTTTCTTAATTATCTACTCTCCAATTTAGCGACACTGTGTAAAATAGATTAAAAAAAACTTTTTCATTAAATGCTAACTAATATGGGTCAATATATTGAGATGACCCCCAAAAGATAATTTTTTATTTTTGGTTGTTTCACTGTTAGTCTAGAATGGGGTTTTTGCGAAGCCACCAGGTCTAGTAATAACATAACATAAGTGGTTCTGCACTAATGCAAGAATTTTAAGAAATCATACATTTTGAATATTAGAGCTTCACGGAGGTTAGGATTTCGTATGTTTTTTTTAAACATCCCTTTGTATATTTGAAATAAGTTATTGTATCTTTTGACACCTTAATATTTTTTAAAAATACAATTGTACATACATAAAATATTTATAAAAAAAATCTACTTACTGAGATATTACACTTTACGGTGGATAGGTTTTTAAATAGCAAATTAATGAACTTTTGAATTATAAAAGAGCAACACTCTCATCTGCATATAAATTTTAGCTGACTTTCGGGAATCACATGCATACAAAATGTCGTAAACTGAATTTTGCTTAATTAAAATGATTAAAGTCCCATCCGTTGCATAAAATTTAAAGCAAAAACAGATTCACGGAGGATAGAATCAATTTTTGTAACACCTACATAAATGGTTATAAAAATTATTTTTTTAAATTTTTAACTGATGATTTTATTGTATGTCAAACTCATTTAGTTGTATTAAATATCAAGCTAAAAAATTGTACAGTTATTACTCACTAAATTGATTTCTGTAAAATATTTTTCTGATTCTTTACTTCACTGGTAAATATTAAAAAAAAAAAAAAAAAATCTGCAAAAACTTTCTAGGTGAACAAAATGACAATAATTGTTACATTTATGTTTTGAAACATTCGCCATTTTTTAAATATTTATTTAAAAAATGGCGGATGCGCCGGGATACTCAAATATTTCAATTAAACTATTTATTTCATATTTTAGGGATTCCAATGAACTTCAAAAACCGACCGCAACAAATGCAGCTGTGGTAAGGTTCTACAAATACGTGCAAGCAGCAAGAGATGGTCAAGATAAAAGGGACTGTCTTAGATTGTATCCAACATGTGCTGTTAATACGGAGCAATAAACAACCATTTAATCGAAGAAGAACAACAAAAAATATAGAAGAGAAAGAAGTATAGTGAAACAATGAAACTAGAAAATTAATATTCAATTAAAGTGTTGTTTAAAAAACTAATTCGAGAAACTTATCGTAAAAGACTTTTTTATGAGTTAAAGACTTTTGTGAACTATTGACTCAAATAACTGTTAAAAATGTTGTTATTCAGTCATAAATAATAATCGAGTAGGTCAAACTGTACGCTATCCGTATAATTTTAAAAGTATTTATTACTTTGGATAGTTTTTGAAACCAGTTTTTATTTTTTTGTATGTGCCAAGCAAATATTTTTATAATAACCTATAACCCTACACTGTATTATTTAAATTTTTAGAAAAAATATTTGTCAGCCAGCTAAACGAAATTAAAAACAATTTTAAATTGGACAAGAATTATTAAAAACAGTTTTTACACAAATTAATAATTAAATTAATTCTCAGGGTTTTAATTTATTATTATTTCATGGTTAAAGTTTTGCTAGTCCTTTAAAGTTCTAAAAGTATTTATTTATTTATTTATTATTAGTAATGTTGTAAGATTTAACAAAACTAAATTATAATTTACGTAAGGGTGTAAGACTAAATATTTCTAAATTTTTCAAATTGGGCTGATTTGGTGTACAAATTTTATGACATTACTACTTTTTTAAAATAAGATACGTTTGTAAATATTCATTATTTATTTGTTTAATTTAGGGTGTGCTCAAACAAATGCCTCTATATAGAGCGATATAGAGCTATGAGTTATTCTAGTGTTTTAAATAGATAAATGTTAAATCATTTTCCTAATTTATTTTACTATTAACCTATTTATTTAATTTATTTATTTAATATTTTTCTATTGTTAAATTATTATAGGAATCAGATTCAGGTAGACAATTTTTCTGTATAAAATTGTTAATTAATTAAAATAGTTTTTCCATTTATACTTATTGTAAGTAGTATTTATTAATTAATTTATTTTATTAATTACGTTTTGTATAGATGTGAATACTAAAAATAAAAATGTGATACAATATTATTAATTTTATCATTATTTTTTTTTATCGATTTATTGTGAATAAATTGTTATTTGTAACATTTAAACAATATTTTACACAAAAAATCTAAACTTAATTCAGTTAATGTTTAAGATCAGGGGTCCCCGCCTAGTCCGCGCGGTCGCTGAGATCTATGTTTAAGGCCATAAATTACAAACATTTACCCATAAAAATCTGTCAAATCTGGATTTTCACCCATAATTACTATTAATTATAATTAGGTAAAATAAAAATAATGAGACCCCAAAATTTTCATAGAGAGTTTGATACCAACATTTTGGGATTATTTGTCTTTACAATTTAATTATAAATGTATTATTCATGTATGTATGTAAAAAAAATAGCTGTAAATTATTATTAACAATTATTTTCTTCTTCTTCTCATATTTCATTGTTCCACTAGTAATACAATATTTTCATTACTAATTACTTGTGTATATATATAATATAATACTTTGTTTATTATTTTTGAGGGTATAATGCCTAAATTTCACAAATATACTTTTTTACTATCAAGTATATACGGGGTGTTTGGAAAATGGCTGACCACGTTGTAAGGTAAATTTACAAAACAAAAAAGCCGAAATTTTTTTCGAATTATAAGGGTTTAAAAATTAATTTTTTTTAACTTACTTACATTTCTGATTACATAAAAGTCATGTTAAAAAAACATAAACTAATAGTATAGTTTATTTTTGGGATTATTTGCCTTTACAATTTAATTGTAAAGTTAATATACATTTATAATTTGTATGTAAAAAAATAGCTGTAATTTATTATTTACATTTATTTTTTTTCTTCTTCTTACATTTCATTGTTCCACTAGTAATACAATATTTCCATTACTCATTACTAGTGTAACATTATAATAATTTGTTTATTATTTTCGAGAGTATAATGCCTAAATTTCACAAATATACTTTTTTACTATCAAGTATATACAAGGTGTATGGCGAATCACGTTGTAAGGTAAATTTACAAAATAAAAAAGCTGAAAAATAGTTTTTAAATTATAAAGGTTTAAAAATTAGTTTTTTTAACTTTATTTAAATTTCTGATTACATAAAGTTTGGAACTTTTTGTACACTGTATTATTTAGTATCAATTAAGTAAACTTGCTGCTGAGGAGCAGTAGACACATCTTAAATGTATAATGGGTTGCATACATTTTTATAATAAATTGGCAGTAAAGTAGAACTTTACTGCCGATTTATTTTACTTTACTGCCGATTGACTACTTTCTGCCGATTTCGTATAAAATTAATTTGTTTTAACTTTATTTAAATTTTTGCTTACATAAAGTTTAGAACTTTTTGGACACTGTATAATTAATTAAGCAAAGTTATGTATAGTTTATTTTTGGGATTTACATTACTTTACAATTTAATTGTAAAGTTAATATACATTTATTATTGTATGTAGAAAATAGCTGTAATTTATTATTTTTATTTGTTTTTTTCTTCTTCTTACATTTCATTGTTCCACTAGTAATACAATATTTTCATTACTCATTACTACACCTTTTCCAGTTGATATTCAGAAAGTAGGAATTGTAATTCAGTTATTCCAGTTGATATTCAGATATTAGGAATTGTAATTCAGCTATTCCAATTGATTTTAAGAGAGTAGCATATGTAATTCATATAACACAATTGATTTTAAGAAAGTAGCACTTGTAATTCAGATAACACAATTGATTTTCAGAAACTTGCAATTGTTATTCAGAAAGTAGCAAATGTTTTTCAAATTAAATCAAATGTAATTCAGCCGCAGCAATTGTTTCAGGAACATTGGGTTGCATACAGTAAATTGATGATGAATGAAAGTACACGTTATTTTTATTAACTAAGTAAATTAAATTTATATAAAGTACAAATGAACAAAATTCGGTTCTAACTTGCAATAAGTTGACAATTATGACAAATATACCTACTTAAGTGGTGATAAATTTGTTTATAATTGTCAATTCCATGGAAACAAAGCAATTTACAAAGAATTGAGATTTTTGAAAATAAGTAAAATGAAGTATGAAAATATTATCATTTGTTAATTTCTGAATTTCAATTGACATATTCTGAATTACAATTGTTACTGTCTGAATACTATTTGTAATTTCTGAATATCAATTGCTACTGTCTGAATATCATTTGCAATATCTTAATTACATTTGCTATTTTCTGAATTTCATTTGCAATATCTGAAAATCAATTGCTGCTTTCTGAATATCAATTGCTACTTTCTGAATATTCAATTTAATTACATCAGCTACTTTCTGAATATCATTTGAAATATCTTAATTACATTTGCTATTTTCTGAATTTCATTTGCAATATCTGAAAATCAATTGCTGCTTTCTGAATATCAATTGCTACTTTCTGAATATCAACTGGAAAAGGTGTAGTGTAAGAATATAATATTTTGTTTATTATTTTTGAGAATATAATGCCTAAATTTCACAAATATACTATTTTTACCATCAAGTATATACGGGGTGTTTGGAAAATGGCGGACCACGTTGTAAGGTAACTTTACAAAATAAAAAGCTGAAAAATAGTTTTCGAATTAAAAGGGTTTAAAAATTAATTTTTTTAAACTTTATTTAAATTTATGATTAGATAAGTTTGGAATTTTTTAAACACTATCAGAAAATATATCTGTCAGCCATTTTAACTTAAAGTCGCTGTAGATGGGTTATATATTTAGTTATTTCTTAAATCGAGCTCGCAGAGTTTTTTAAACGTAAAAACTACTTGTCTTAAAAATGTTATGGTACAAATAAGGGAGATCTACAAGGAGGTCCGCCATTTTTAGACACCCTGTGTAATACAAAAGTAAAATTCGATTATTTAGGTATTATGTTATATATAAAAAAAAACATTAAAAAAAAACATATTAAAACTTGAATATATTTATACAAAAATGCCTTAGAAAACCTTGGTACTTACATAGTTAAAGAAATATCTACTTATACTAATTGATACCAATAAAACACTAAACGTCTGCTATCATGATTAATTAATGAATTTTGATGCAGGACCTGGATTTCTATCCAACTCAATAATCAACGAAAACGAATCGCAATGTTAAAAATGCGTCGCATGCCCGTCACGTACAGCCCCAATTGTCGCATTTGGTTTCTATTTCCGCTAACGAATATATAAAACCACTACATGAGTTTTATTTATTATCATTTGTAGTTTTTCTCATTTGCCAGCAACATGGTCAGTTTGAAGTTCTTGCTCGCTATAACAGCCTTGGTGGTGTCAGCTGGCGCTGATAAGTCTGCCGTCGATTTACTGCAGGAGATGTACCATGGCTGCGTGCAGGATTTTTCCGTCAGCTGTGTCAAGCCTAAGGCTTTAAATTGGATGAGTGAGGTGGCAGAAAAACCTGTGATCAAGGTCACCGAGGATTTGGTGATCGTCAAGAAGGATAATGCTGAAGAAGAGGTAGACGTTTTGTTGTGAAAGTGCAATATTAATATAAATATATTTTAGGAACAACGTGGAATATCCGAGGATATTTTTGATAAATTCGATTCCTTCCTGCAAACTCACGACTTGGTAGCCAAACCACCTGCCATCCTTAGCTCTCAAGGTCCTCTGGGAAGCCTTTTGCCAAGGTCTTTCACCCCTGAAGACGTTCAAGTGCCTCTTGCTGCCACCGGTCGTTCATCAAAGCTCGTCAAAAAAGTGATCGTCCCATTCTTGTTGGGTCTGAAATTCAAGACCGCTGTTTTGGTACCACTCGCTTTAGCTTTGATCGCTTTAAAAACATGGAAGGCTCTCACTTTGGGTCTCCTCTCCATGGTACTCACTGGAGCCATGTTGATCTTCAAATTCACCAAACCAAAGGTAATTTCCACAAATGATTCAAACGATTGGTACTCTAAATAATTTTTATTCCTAAAGGTTGTAAACTACGAAGTAGTCCACTACCCTCACCACGTTGATCATCATATTGAACACGCACCTGTTGCTTGGGATCATCACCATGGATACGGCAGAGAGTTGTCTGCTCAAGATATTGCCTACAGTGCACACAACAACTAAAATAATTTATGGATTTGTTATTTATTTATTTAATAAAATTAAGTAATTTAAAAGCAATATTTAGTACTTTATTATATTTCTAAAATAAAATTAACCCTTAAGTATTTGCGCCAAAATATAAAAGTAGTATAGCTTATTTTTATATATAACACAAAAGAAAATATACAAGCCCTACTAAAAATCAAAAAATAATTGCCTGAAAACAAATCATATGTGATAAAACTTAATAAAAATATATTTCAGAAATTTAAAACTATTCTAATATTCAATCTTTATTTTGTGAAAAGTTGGTAGAATTGTAAATACAAATTAATTAAGTAGTTTAGAATTTAGTTTAGTATTAGTTTTTTTAGTTTTAGTTTTTTTTTAGTTTAAACTAATTAAGTAGTTTAGAATTTAGCAGATTTTATGTATGCTTGCATCATAATATGTACCCCACCTAGTTCAAATAAATAAATAAATAAATAAATAAATAAATAATTAATATAATGCATGTATATTAGACTGGGCCAAAAAAGTATATCGAAAATATTGTTTGGGGTGACAAAAAAAATATGGTGAAAGTTTGCCTTAAAAATTGGTACAATTTGATCTTTTAACTTTGGAATTTTGTAATTCAGTAAAAATCAGTACCCTGAAAAAAAACGATAAATATTCTTATGGGAAATCAAATGCTCTACAAAAAAGTATTTTATCATTTTTGGCTAAATTCACTCCATCAAAAGTTATTCAAGGTTAAATTTGAGTCAAAATAAAATTTTAACCTTGAATAACTTTTGATTGAGGTAATTTAGCCAAAAATGTTAAGAGGCTTTTTTTGTAAAGCATTTGATTTCCCATAAGAATATTTATCGGTTTATTATGGGTACAGATTTTTACATGAATTACAAAATTCCAATTTAAAAGATCAAAATGTAAAACTATACCAATTTTTAAGGCATGATTTTAAGGAAACGGTTCATATGACGGAAAATTTTACTTTACCCTTTTTTGTAGAACATTTAATTTTCTTAAAAAAATATTTTTAGTCAATTTTGTTAAACTCAATGGTTTGGGAGTTCTGAGCCTAAAACTTGCTGAGGAACAAAAAAATTAAAACTGCGATGATAGACCTCTTAATATTAATATTATGGACTCAAACTTTCACAATAATTTTTTTTTGTCACCCCAAACCATATTTTCGATATACTTTAAAAAAAAAATAGTCGATTTTTTTGGCCCAGTCTAATGTATAATATACGGCACGCTAATTCAAACCAAGCCTAGTAGATTAATAATAAAATAATAATAATAAATAATAATTAATAATATTGGCTAATTCCATCACATTTATCAAAATTTGTGTAAAAATACAAGGCCAGTTAAAATGATCAAGTAAAAAATATATGATTGCTCATATAACTAGGTACACCTCTTCTTTTTAGAGAATACGTTAATAGCGTATTTTGTAATTTTTGATAGGACTGTTTCAAGAGAGCACTTAGTGCCCCCGTACGACTAATTAAGGTTTGTATATTTTAAAATACATGGTAATGTCTTAAATCCGTCAAAAACAAGTTTTTTCAATATACATTCTTAAGGCCACTCTCTAAAAATTAATGAGTAAAAAATGACTAATTTAATAGTTATTAGTGGCTGCTTTTTCACTTGTACCATGGTTAACCATGGAATACCATGGTATCCTAAAATTTAACAGCCAATTTTTATGTAAAATTATCCCCTGAATCCGAAAATGTCGTCAAAAGTTAAAAAAGTAGAACAGTTTTTAAGATATAGTCAATTTTCCATTTAATATGGAATTGACTATATCTCAAAAACTGCTCTACTTTCATAATTTTTACGGAATTTTACATAAGAATTGGCTGTTAAATTTTGGGATGCCATGGTATTCCATGATTAACCATGGTACAAGTGAAAAAGCAGCCACTAATAACTATTAAATTAGTCATTTTTGACTAATTCATTTTAGATAGCATAGCAAAATTTCATTTTTTTATCAGCTAGTTATATAATATATTATATATATTATATAAGTTATTTTTAGTGTACTGATATATTTTTGCTTTTATATCATATTTATATTAAATTATATTATAATTAAATTTTTAAGTTATATGTTTTTATTGTATATATTTCAAGTGCACATTAGTACATTTTTGCGTATTTTATTAGTTATATTTATATCATTTATATCAAGTTTTTGTATACAGTTTTATTGTACGTACAAGTGCACACTGTGGCATTTCTGTGTATCATATCTAGCATATTTATAGTTGTAATTTACTATAATTTTTATATTATGTAATTTTTAAATCTATGTATTTTTGCAAACAATAAATATTATCATTATTATATTTTAATTTATATATTTAACTATTTTGTACTGTAAATATATACGTAAAAATACTATACAGGGTGTTTCATAAACGGGGTCATAAAATAAAATCTTATACAAGTAGAAAATTTAATTTTACAAATTGTTACCTGTTTATTGCTCTACTCTAGCCATGGATTACATTAACTTAATATTGTTTTTTCAAGAAAGCATAATATAAAACAAAAACTTTAAAGATGTCATACACATGTTAAACCTACCCTTTAAAGTACTTGAATTATATAACAATCCCAGATTTTTATTGTATCCTCAAAACAACATAATCTAGAATTTTTTTAGAAACAATTTATATCTTTTACCTATCTAAAATGTTTGTTGAATTAACCAAACATTTTAGGTACATTAACTTTTGTGTAGTTGTTTCTTTGTCTGCAAGATAATTTAAAATTTCCTCAAATCCCAGACAGAAAGCTTGCAGAAAACAACAAAGTAGTTCAAATGGCAAAATCGTATGTAAAGAGCACCGAAATTTCACTGAAAATTGACTAAAAATCATCAACAAAAGTAACATCGCCCTAGATATCGATAACCACGTACTGAATATCAAATTGTGCACCTATAGGTATTATAATAACACCCAACAGATCAGATATTGTCGAACTTAAAAATTAGTATTCAATCGACACATGGCGTTAAATCGAACAGTTTTATTTTAATATACAACCCACATATCAAATTAGGAATATGACGTCTTCATATTGACTTCCTTCCACTTCGGTATAAAAACCTGGGGTGCGTTGAAAACCGCATCATTCCTTCCTCACTCGTCATTCAGTGAACATACAATGGCCTTCTTCAAAGTGTGCGTGACATTAGCTGTAGTGGGTTTGGCGTGTGCTTCACCAGCCAAACATTCCTTGTTTTCCAACATGGACGAAACGAGGTCTTTGTGTGCAGAAGACGACCCCATCGCCTGCTTGAAGCTTAAAGCCATCACCTTCTTGGATACCATTCTCTCGAAGGACAACTTCCAAATGGAAAATGTGGAAGTCAACAAGAATAGTTACAGATCCAACGAAATTACAAGCAGAGGTGACGCATCCATTGAAGATCATGTCGAGGAATACATCAAAGGTCATGATGCTACTTTCAAACTCCCCGTGGTAGGAGCTGTAACTGTTGAAGCCAGGAATTTGGATAACGACGAAATCAACTTCAAAGTCAACTACAACAACGGTGTGCAAGAAGGTAACGTATTCTTTTAGGACTAGATAGCAAACTAATAATCGTTTTCAGCCCGTAAATCCAAGCTGAAGAAGATCTTCATCCCCATCCTGGTCTTCGTTCTTCTCAAAGCCATGACTTTGGTACCTCTGGCTCTCGGGGTCTTGGGTCTGAAGGCCTGGAACGCCCTTCAACTGTCCTTCCTCTCCTTCGTGGTTTCCGTTGGCTTGGCCATCTTCCAGCTGTGCAAGAAGATCGCCGCTGATAGCGCGCACCCACAGATCTCCGCCCACGGTCCTTGGGAAGCCCAGGCTTACGCCAGCCAGTACAGGTCCTTGGATGGTGCCCAGGATATGGCCTATTCCGCATACGCCCCACAATAGAAAGAAATAGAAGACTTGTATTTATTTATTTATGATTTTTTGTTATTTATTAAGTAAATAAATTTTAAAATTGAAATTAATTATTTTTAGTTGTGTTTTTTTTGTATATTATCATATATTATATCACGAGAACTATGAATTTAATCGGTAAAACTAGGCTCAGTAGTTTTTTGTTTGGTTTTTCTTGGAAAATATTGAATGCAATATAATTTATTTATAATTATTTTGCATGAAACTATTTTCCAAAAAGAAAAATCAAATAAAAAACTTAAAGCATAGTTTGACAGATTAAATTTATAGGTTGAGTGATATACGTCTAGATTATTTCTCGAATTAAAGGAAACTATTTGACAATTCATAAAATCTGACGTATGTGTCAAAATTTATAAATATTTTTTTAAAGAAAATTCCATTAATTTAAGGTATGTAATAATTGATATTTCGTAAACTAGATAACTTATTTTTATTGTTTTTTAAAAAATGTTTGTTAAAACTTGTAAATAACACCATAAAATCGTAAACAAAAATCCAATATGGAGGCTAAAATTTAATCGCTGTTAAATAGTTCTAGTGATTTAATCGCTTATTTAAACGAAATTTTTTCGAAAATTCAAGGTTTTGGATTGGTTCATATTATAATGAGGGAAATAATCTACCTTATCAAAAAAACATCCATGTAACAAATTAATAATGCGCATTTGCCAGTGGCGTAACTATAGAAATAGGGGCTCAGTCGGATTTTCACTAGGGGGCCCTCACCAGAATTTTTTTTTTTGAATCATTTAAATTTTCCCACTCCAACACCGTGACTCAGGATTTCGAAGGGATGTATTATTTAAGGTACGGATAAAAATGTTGTTGAAAAAAAAAAATCAAGTGTTATTTACGTAAAACATTTTATTTTTATGGTATAATACTCAAATCAGATCTACGTTTCAAAGAATATTTTTATTCCAATACTTCAAACTGTCTTATTATGTTAATTAGTACTACAAATTTATGCTTTATTATAATTTTTTTTATCCAAAATGTGAAATAGAAAATTTCTTATTTTAGATTGCAAATTTTTCATTTTTATTTTTTCATCTCTGAATTTCTATTTTTGACTAAAAATGTATATTTCCTATTCAAAATTTCAGACTTTCGATGTGAAGTATTCGATTTCGAATTTATGGCGAATATTTATTACTACAAAAAATCAAAATTTTTATTTTTTCATATTAATCATTTTTCTTATACATTAGATCTTGCCACTTCTGGGGGCCCCGGTCTCTGAAACCGGTAAGACCGGTGGTAGTTACCCCACTGGCATTTGCCATTTTGTAAAAATTGATTTAATAAAAAATGTTCTCCAACTTTAAACTTATTTTAAACTTTAGGTACTATACTACATTACTATAAATTAATAATATTTTTAGGTAGTTTTCGAGTTATTGAACATTTAAGTTAAGAAAATTTTGCAACACTGTGTGCCTAATAAAGTGAAAATTGCACGTCCAAAAACAGTTTTTATAGAAATAATTGACATGGTTGACAGTTTGTGTGGAAAAATTATAGTTATAATAATAACTTTTTTTGATGAGAATTGTGTTTTATGAAAATAAATGGTCATAAAGCATTAAAATAAAGAAAATAAAGTATTTTTTAAAAACCTTCTATACAGGGTGCATCTTGTATCCTTTTATGTATGGGTGTCTTTTTCTTTCTTTCAGAGATTTAAAGAGCTACAAGGTCGGTTTGATTAGAGACAAATTATAAATTAATTAAAATGGCATTTACAAATTTAAAAAAAATATGAGGTTCTCAAATGATTTGATAAAAACTGAAAACCTGTCAAAACCAAACATTGTTATAACTTTGTTAATTTTGTGAATTCTGAAAAAAAAAATGGTTTCGCATTTAAAGGCATTTTAATTAAATTTGTAATTTTTTTCACATACTAAATTTTGAGTTACCACTACCATCTTTGGTTTTTCCTTGGCCGCCGTATCGAAATTTTATATGGTTAAATAGAAAAAAAATCCAGGAATTCAACGATGTAGGTAATAAACTATACTATAGAAACAAAACAATGTTTTGTCATGGTGATTTTATCTCAAAACATAGTAGCGAAGAAATTGGATTAAAATGTAGATTGATGTGTACATTTAAAACTTACTTTAATTTTAAATTTCCAGGAATAACAAAGTAATAAGGATTTTTATTTTTAAAAGTTTTTTAGTTTTTTTTAATATTTTATAAGTTTTATTTTAATAGACTTGTAATAACTTAACTTTTTTTTAATTAAAAATTAAATTAAAATAATATAGAAAACTTAATACACCCTGTAGTGTCAAACAAGTTTTAGCAGTGGCGGCTGGTGGATTTTGTGTATACCAATATTTGAGTTATTAGAGATGGGACTCACACCAAATTTATAATAGTTTATAATGACATTAAATAGACAAGTTCGGCGAATCTGTAATATTTGGATTTTTTAAATAAAATTTTAAATTTGTCGATAAATTATAGTAGATAATAAATTGCACCACTTTAATTTAAATTATCTCAAATAGGTGGGCCTCGAGGCGGGTGAGGCAACAGAAAAAACTAACTTTTTTTAGCAAACTTCAATTTAAATTCTGTTTGCGCCGAACTTGTCTATTTAAAGTCATTATAAACTATTATAAATTTGGTGTGGATCCCATGGCTAATAACTGAGATATTGGTATACATAAAATCCACTAAAACTGTTTTAATAATTTTTATACTAAACCTTCTCTATGACGTAATATGGTCTAAGGGCACTATTTTCAGGACAACCTCTATATAATTTTTTTTAATATTGTTGTTTTTGTACCAAAATATAAACTGTACAAAATTTAAGAATCGTTTGAAAAAATTAAAATTGCTTGAATAAGTAGATACTTATAAATTTTCAAAATAATACATAAGATAACCTATTTACCCACTAAACAAATTGATTTGCAGGCAACATTTTAACGAACAATAAAATTAAAATTGCAACAGCATAGTTTTCTTTACACTTTCCTTAAAGTGGTTATTTAGCTTTAATGTGATATACATTTTAAATATTTATAAACACGAAATGTTTAACCATAATTCTAAACCAAATATATTTGAATGTATTTTTCTGCAATATAAATGTAAAAAAATCAGTTGTTAAATATATTTTACTTTTATTTAATAAATATGTTTTGCACTCCTGTAGAATATATTTCAAAAACTAAATAAGAAAAAAAATAAAAAACAATATACACATGTAATAATAAACATTTTAAACAATACCAAAATTAAAATTTAAAAGTCACATTTACATATATAATTAAACTAAATACCAACATGCCTATTCTATTCTCAATCAATTATTATTCACTCATAGTCACATAGCATTCTTTATCAAAACGGATCCCACTTCGTACAAATTTAGATAAGAATATTTAGTCCAATCACTTTCTACTTCTAAAATTTACTCCACCATAATACCACTTCTTGTAATTGTAGTATAAATACATGGGGTACCTTTAATTGACATTGTCATTCAGCATTTGCTTTAGTGTGGTGAAGATGTGTGGTAAAATTATTTTTGGGGTTTTTGCCATTTTGGCAGTGGCAAATGCTGGACCAGCTGCCAAAGTTGAAGGTTCTTTATGGGATAATTTATTAGAAGTAATTTAATTTCATGATGAAGTGAATATTTTGTAACATGAACGTTTTAGGCAAGCAATGGTGTTCACGAAAAAAGTACAGGAAGTGACATTTCTTTGGAAGAAACTGTTAAAAACTACATCAAATCCAATGATGTAACGGTCAATCTACCAGTCATTGGATCTGTAACATTGGGTTCTCAAAACATCGACAATGATGAACTAAATCTTAAGCTGAACTTTGGTGGTGAAGTACAAGGTATTAATCTACAAATAGAAAAGTAATGTTCTTATAAATCTCTTTACTTTTTAGCACGCAAGAAGAGCAAACTCAAGAAAATTTTCATCCCAATCTTGGTCTTCATCCTCCTCAAAGCAATGACCCTTATCCCCTTAGCTCTTGGAGTCTTAGCAATCAAATCCTGGAACGCCATTCAACTTTCCTTCGTATCCTTCGTAGCTGCTCTAGGTATGGCCGTGTGGAAAATCTGCGGAAAAATCAGCCATGACAATCATCATCCCCAGATAATCCACGAACACCCCGCTTGGCATGATGTTCATCACGACCACCTTGCTAGGTCTGATAATGTTGATGCTCAACAGTTGGCTTACAAGGGTTATGCTGACGGTCAATAGGTTTTATGGTTGATGTGATATTTATTTAATTTATTGATTTGGTTGATAAAAATAAAGTTGTTATATAAATGTTATTGTTTTAATTTATATATATATATATATATATATATATATCCTGTGAGAAAAAAGTAATTTCTTATTTTAGATAAGGGACAGACTTGTCGCTTAAAATTTGAGTACACATTATTAATTTTTTTTTAATTTCAAAATTGAATGATTTTAACATAGTTGATTATCGAGAAGCTTTAATTTAACATCATTAGAATTTTTCTAGCAGAGTTACTTAAAATTTAAATTTAAAAAACCCGGCAAATGCTTTGTTAGGCTGAAATATTATATGTACATCCTTTATTATAAAGGCTTTATACCACCAATTTAAATAGGGCAGCTATGATTAAACAACACTGTCAAAAAATCAAAACTTAATATTATAACTTTGTTAACTTAATTTTTTTAATTTTTTATTTATATCATTGGAAAATAAATATTTTTAAAACAATACAAAATAAAAAGCTATACAAAAGCTATGGCGTTAGTGTGCCAATTTCGGGACACCCTGTATATTTTTGAAATGAAATCAAAAACATTTTTTAAATATTTAAAAATATCAGGTGTTAACTAAAATAACAATGATAATGCTATTTCATAATCTGCATATGCTTTTTTATTAAAAAAAATACTTCATTTAAACTGTACATGCAGGATTTTTTATTATTTCTTTAAATGCAGATTTTATATGGTATAAAAGTTGATAATTTGGCATAAAAAATTGTAGTTTTAATTTTATAAAAAATAAAATATTATTATATCAAACATGCGCATAATCTCGAGTATATTAATATACTTTATCTACTCTAATTAGTGAATAATTAAATGATTTTCAAAAATAAATAAATAATTCTGACATCTGTCAGTTGCTTAACCTTACTTTCTACCAATTTTAAATATTATTATAGTCGCCTTCTCCCAATTTAAAACCTGATTGGTTCAAATCACAGTAAATATTGAAATCGGCCATTCAGAGCGTTTTATTTGTCAATTTTTGACCAATCAAAAGTAATTGTTGCGAATATTTGGCTAGTACAAATTTCAGGAAATATTGTAGGTACTAGTACTAATAGGTAAATATTTTATAATTTTTTATTTTTGTGATTTGAAGTTTTTAAATTTTTGGTTCAAATTCGTGTTCAAAAATATATTTCGATATTTTGAAGTATGATATAGCGCTTGCTATTTGTACTCGTGCTGCGCAAACATAAAAAAAATATTCGTTATATCATACCCCAAAATACTCAGGACATACTTTAATTACTCGTTTTATTATATATTTCTTAATTGTATAGTAATTTAATCACAAATTTTATTATTTTTACAATTAAATAACATAAAATTTGGAAGACGATAAATTTTCTTCCATCAAAGTAAATTTAATAGTAAATTAGGTATAATATTGCATTAAGTTTGATAAACGGAATATTAGTCGCGAGTTTTAATTATGCACGAGCGAAGCTTGCAAGTGTTTAATAAAAAACTATTGTTTAGAAAAGTATATAAACGAATTGAATACTACTTTTTTATGACTAACACAAACATTTAAAATCTGACAACTGTCAACTAGGGAATGCAATTTTGCAGCAAAATTATTTATTGAAATAACTACACATTATTTTAAAAATGACTTCTCAAAAAACACAAAACACACATGAAATGCGCTGCGTCCTTATCTCGCAAATCTTGCGAGATCGCGCATGATTTTCGTGCAAGACTAATCTTGCGGAATTAGTGCGAGATCTTGGTATACCAAGATTGCATTCCCTACTGTCAACTGTCAACTTTTTAAAATTTATTAAAAGGCTAACTTTAGCCTGTGACTAAAACGACACAGCTGGTATATGTAAAAGTAGAGAAACTATTTAATACTTTGTATTTTTGTATTAAAATAATAAAATTATTTTTACATTTAATATTATTTTATTCCAACGATTTTGTGAAATTTGACAACTGTCAACAAACTTAAAACTAACTTCAGTCCGGGAGTTAAAACCTGTTGCTAACTTCTGCCCGTGACTAAAACTCCATAAAGCCACAACTTTAAAAGTACACTTAGTGTCATGGAAACATGTACGATAATGGGCGTTTTAAAGGTGGGAGTAGAAAATAGTATATTATGTATCAAGTTTTATAAACGCCATTTTAGTTACGAGTTTAATTAAGCACGAGCAAAGCTTGCGAGCGAGTGTTTAATAAAAACGAGTGTCTAGAGAAGTTTAAAAATGAGTTGCATACTATACTTTATCTACGACGAACACAAAACAGAATTTAAAGCCAATTTTATTTGTTAAAATTTTGACATCTGTCAACTGTCACCCGAATTTAACCTCACTTTTTCCCAATTTATAATAAAGCTAACACCAGCCCGTGGCGTAAAATGTCGAAAAGCCACTGTTGTTAACTTCAGCCCGTTAATAAAACGCCATAAAGTCACAGCTCGTCAATGTAGGAGTATATATTATGTATCGAGTTTGATAAACGCCATTTTATACACGAATTTAATTTAGGCACGAGCAAGTGCTTAAGTTAATGAGATATAGAAAAGTTTATAAACGAGGTGCATACTATACTTTTTCTACGACAAATACTTATTATTATCTTAAAATGATTTAAATCAAAAATTTGTATAAAGCGCCATCTATGAAACAACAGGGGAAACTGTCAAATGTCACATTTTTACATTTTATAAACACAATTATAAAGGTTATAAATCGAAATGTATCTTGAAAATTGACAGTTTTTCACAGTGAAGGTAAGGGAAATGTTTTATGAGGACTTTACAGTAGAGTCCGTGCCCGAATTTAAGTTATAGTTTACTGCCGGCAAAATTAAAAGGTCAGTACAATGTTCATATAAACTTTTCAAATTATTAATTGTTTCGACCTTTACTTGATGAAACTCCATATTAACTATGTAGATATAAAAACAATTTTGTTGTAAAGTTTCACGAAACTTATTAAATTTTGACAGCTGTTTCGCTACACATGTGTACTGCAGTAGCTTCTTCAGAATGTATACATTCTGAAGAAGCTACTGTGTAGCGAAACAGCTGTCAAAATTTAATAAATTTCGTGAAACTTTACAACAAAATTGTTTTTATATCTACATAACTTTTCAAATATTGGCGTTGAGAAACTATTTAATATTTTTGTATTTTTGTACTGAGATAATAAAATAATTTTCACATTTAGTATTATTTTACAAGAAAGGCACATTATTTTAACGATTGTATGACATTTGACAACTGTCAACTAACTTAAAACTAACTTCAGCCCGTGACTAAAAACCTGTTGCTAACTTCAGCCAGTGACTAAAGCGCCGTAAAGCCACAACTTGTGTATTTAAAAGGTTACTTAGTGTCATGGAAACATGTACGATAAAGGGCGTTTTAAAGGTGGGAGTAAAAAAACAATATTAAATTGTATATAGCATTTTAAAATAAATTTTATAAAAAAAATAAAACTTATACAGGGTGGTCCAGGATTAATCTGAAAAATTTTAATGATCGATAATTGAATAAGAAATCTGATGATTTTCCAATAAAATCCAGTGGTGTCGAAATATGGGGGTAAAAAGGGGAAACCCCCACAAAATATCCGCCGCTGGGCCTTTTGTAGGAAATTTTACCTAGGTACACAAAATTTGAGCAGAAGTTATTTAAAAAAAAAACGTTTTTTTGCCTTTGAAGGGCTATTAGTGTGTTAGTGTGTATTTTTAAAAAATGTTTTTGGGTTTGTTTTTATTGTTTTTTCAGGCTCTATCGATCATTAAAATTTTTCAGATTAATCCTGGACCACCCTGTATAGTCATTTATTATTAATAATAATAATAATAATAATAATAATATTAATAATAGTGATAATAATAATAATAATAATAATAATAACTGTATTTATATTTTCAAATCTTTTATATCCTTGTTGAGTTTGAGTTCATTTTCTGCGAACCAACCCTCAACAACCCCAGTAAAGTACATCTGCATTATTTGACCTTACAAGTAAATTTGTATCGTCAGAAAAAATTATAATAGTTTGACTCGGCTTTGCCACTGTACAATTCAAATCATTTAAATATAGTTAATTGTATTGATAGCATACTACTTTACTACTGTGTTTATCCCAAAAACTTACAATTTTATTTTCATCGTAAAACGCTTCTTTACTAAAAATTTTCTTGCGAAAGCTGTTTAAAAAGCAAAAGGCACCATCACGTCCTTCGCAGGCATGCGACACCGGATCTCTCGTAGCGGAACAATTCCTTAAACAAAACCAAACGTTTTCGGCGCCAATTAATAATCAAAACGCAATCGATCCCGTGACCCCCATTGTCATCGATATATAACTGCGCCCACACAACAAACACCATCGATTCATCAATCAAACATCAAAATGAACAGGTTTGTTCTTTTAGCAGCCGTTGTCGCAGTATGCGCCGCCCAAATCGGCACCCCACGATCGGGGGATGAGTTGGTGTCCACCGTCTTGGATAACTGTGCTGAAATCGGTTGTGTCAAACAAAATGTTCTGGGTTATTTGGATAACGTGCTTCATCTGCAGGGCGATAACAGGAACGCTAAGGTGCGATTTAATTATACTAAGTTTTTGGTGTTAATGTGCATTTTTAGAACATCGACGCTGCCATCTTCAAAAGAGCGGCTAGAGTGCTCAACACCCATGAATTCAAACTGAAAGTTCCCGATGTGATCATGGAGAACACTGAAATTGTTTACAACCCTGTATCCGGTTTGGATATCACATCGCCTAATGCTGCATTGGAATGTAGGTATTAAAATAATAGTGCAACCCCTTATGTCATTAATCAACTTTTAGCTCGTGGCATGGGACTCAAAAAGAAACTTTTACTGCCCATCCTGCTCCTCTTCAAACTCAAAATGAAACTCTTGATGCCAATCTTCGTCGCCCTAATCGGTCTTAAAGCCATGAAAGCCTTAATTCTCAGCAAATTGGCTATCACTTTAGTTCTAGGTTTTATCATCTACCAATTGTGCGCTAAATCAGGTAATTTTAATCAACCCTTTACAATTTATTATTTGTATAATGAAATAACCATCTAGGTATGCCAATGCCAATGATGTCCATGGCCCCCGCTGAGCCACCAGCGCCCATGTACGGAGCCCCCCCCACTCCAACCACGGCTCCACCAAGTTCTTACGAACCAGGTTGGGAACCCAACCAAGGAGGACCGTACTCCAGAGTGTGGTCTTCATCTGGCTCAAACGATAACACCAGGGAAGCCGCTCAAAATATGGCTTACTCCTCATACTACCCTGGTACACAATCATCGTCCACCTCTAGTCCTTGAATCTAATTTACAAAAATGACTGCAGCTTTTAAAATTCGATTATTTATTAATATTGGTAATATTTATTTTTTTTTTGTAAATAAAAATGACAATAATATAGAATTGGTATTTATTTTTTCATAACTTTACAGCGACATCTTTTAAAATATGTTAAAACATAACTGAAGATGCAACAGTACTTTCTAGGTCTAAGTCAAACCAGGTCAAGAAAGCTGAGTTCGGATAGATAAATGTAGAGGTCTTTAGTTTATTCAGTTATTATGGTATTGCCTTAATGGTTGCAGATAATTGAGGAGTTTTTTAAAATGCTTTTCCAAAAGTTAATATGCTTTAATTATTGCCACAGGGTTTTAATGAAATAATTTTAAGTGTTATTTTTATCTTCGGAAGTACTTTTTTCAATTTTGTCGAGTTTTATAATAGAAAATAATTAATATAATAATATAATTGTAGGGGTAGTGGTACACCTTTTTTTTCATGTGGATAGTTTTTCTGATTAGCCTGGTCAATTCTATATTTTGCTTCTTAGGGGTAGTGGTACACCTTTTTTTTCATGTGGATAGTTTTTCTGATTAACCTGGTCAATTCTATATTTTGCTTCTTACACAGTAAACAAATATTTGTTAATTAACCAAATATTAACCAGATTTTATGTTAATCCAGGTCCACTTAACTTTATGTTAAGTTTACAACAAACTGTAATCTGTTAACCATTTAAATAAGTAGTTCGTAATTATAACAAACACTTTGTAGATTTAATAACATAATCCTTTGTCAATAATTCAACCGTAACTCTTGTAATTTTCAAAAAGGACCTTATTTATACAAACTTTTTGTAAACCCAGTAAAAAAGTAATTTCTGGAAATTGGTAGTTTAAATGAAAATAATTTTGTTAAGAAATATTGCTTTATTAATTAATTAAAAATATACATACATACACACAATTAAATACCATACCATTCTGAAATCATCAAATTATAAAGAAATTTGGTACAATATAATTATCAGTACTACAACACTTCGTAACTTTAACCCACTTCACTGTATTCCCTAATTTTAATTTGAAAACTAGTGATGGCATCTTTTTTTGAATACTCGCACTTCGCACACTCGTTAAATAGGTATAAGGAATCCGAATAACAAGAATAACAGATAAATACACTGGGCAGTTCTTACAACACGTTACGAATTAGAATAAAGTAAGCAGAAACATAAGTTACAGACGCTGAAGTCAGTTGAACTTGTTGTTAGTATTGCGACTTTTTCAACGAAATAATTTGTTAAACATTAACAATCTAATCTGTAACCTTTTAAATTAACAAAATTCTTAAAAAAATTGCTTATTGCCTTTACAAAACTTTCGGTAAAATACTTTCCTTTGTTAAAATAATTAACAACCTTGCTTTTTAAAAAAATATGTGTTAAAAAACTACAAACTCATGTTAACAAATTTTATAACAGTGTTATTTAGTCCATATGGATTTGGACTATATCAATAAAATGCGGTTTTTTCAGTATTTTGGTGGGCTGCATTTTAATCCCAAAACTGGAATATCGCAGTTTTTTTTAATATTTTTATTATTTATTAAGTACTTTTTACTTACTTAGTTTAAATTTGTGTGGTTGGGAAAAATTTATAAGATATCCTAATCGTGCCTTAGGACAATTGCCAGATAGCCGATTCTCTTTAAACAATCAAATCAAATTCAAATATTTACTTGTCATTAAATTGTTCAAAAAGTTTCGTTTGATTTTTTTTATATCCCTATACCTAACCATTAGTTTACAGGGATTACGCAGAGCATTTGAACTGACAGTGGTACCTTCGGAAAAAATATTAAAAAGCATGTTTGCCGGGATTTCGCTCGTGGAGCAATGTAATAACTTTTCCAAACAAAATATTTACTTTTATGTTCTATTACTCTTGGAAAAATAAAAAATAACACTTTTTTTTAAACCCTTTAGCAAACAATTTAAGCCATTAAGGAAAAAATAATCAATATTTACGTTTTTTCCTAATTCATCATGATCTGCAAATGTATTGCCACCTTTAAAATGTTTTATTGCTATATAAAATCGGTTAAAGAGTTATCGGTTATTTGCAAAACTCTTTTTTTACATCCATTTAGCCGCATTTTTTCGTTTGCATACCAATTTTTGTTTGTGTCTTTCTTTTAAATGTTGCAAGTTCACTGAAAGAAATATATGTTTGTTTTAGCAATGTATGTGGTAGTCTATATATGAAACATAAAATATATTTACCTTAACCATTTTTATATTTAGTTTTAACATATTATGTTAAAACTAAATATAATATATGTTTGTTTTAGCAATGTATGTGGTAGTCCATATATGAACCACATACATTTGCTAAAACAAACATATATTTCTTTCAGTGTTGATTATTAAATTAAAGTTTAATTTCTGTGTTTACCTTTTTTTTAAACTCTCTATTTGCAAAAAACAATTTTTTTTCTGAAAAAACTATAGGAGATTCATAGTACGGATATCATATTTATTGGCCATGCCTATTAATGTATGGAAAAAAATTAAACCGAAAAAAAATTTGCGTTCAAGCAAAAAAGTTTTTTGTTGCTTCTGAAAAGTAAACCAAATAGCAAAGAGAGAGTTTTTCAAATAATATGGTTAATGAAATTTGTTACCAAAAAATTTTCAGATTTTTTATAATATTAAACATTGTATTCGTATTTGTTATTAAATGAACGATGAAGTCCATATAATTTATATTTTAATGCATTGTTTAAACAATTGTGTTAATTTTCTCGTGAAACGAAGCATAAAAGAATGTTTTAAGCAAATTCCATCAAATACCTAATAGAAAATATATTAAAAACTTTATAATGTTTCGTGGTATAGCATTTTTGAAAAAAAAAATTATTCTAAAAAACAATGAATGATTATATTAAAATAAAAAAAAAAGTTTAGGAACAAAACATTTTTATTCACAACCGAACAAATAAATATTTAAATAAATAAATAAATTAAAAACCCATCCTAGTCAAAATAATCTACTGTGGTGGTGTGTAGGTGGGTTGCAATCCCAATGGAAGAGGCACGCTGTCGAAGCTCCTTCCGTACGAAGAATGCCCATAATGCCCACCATCCTCATGGGCTGCAGAATGCGAAGATGAATGAGTATGAACAGGTTTCGATATAATTTCGTATGTTGTCTGCTTACCTCCCCCATGCGTCAGCGATTTCAGACCGACAATAGCGGACAACATCAAGGAGATCAGCGCTGTCATCAGGGCTTTACCGGCCACGGCGGCCAAAGCGCCCATGCCCACCGCCATGAGGGTACCCTTCATCATGGCGCCGGCGGCCAGCAGGTAGCCCATCCCCCCGCCGCCCTTTTTGCCGCCCCCGCCGCCGCCGCCCTTACGAGCGGTCTCGCTCGGAGCTGCTTGCATCAGGTTGAGCTTGATGGAGTGAGAGTTGAGGTAGTCCTGCACTTTTTTGAGGAGGAAAGCGTCCAGACGGGCGTCTGGATCGTTGGGGAACTCCCTGGCCAAGTCGGAGACGATGTCGGCTGTATTCGCTCGGGCACTTCCGTTCTCACGCACTACGCTAACTCCTGGAATAACACTGATGTCGTCGTTCTCGTTGAGCTTGTCCACATACGACACCACATCCAGTTTGAGGCATGTGAATGAGTAACTGTTCGAACAATCCCTTGATAGAGATCGCTTGTATTCACTTCGATCACTAGGTTTTTGAGTGACATCTTCTGCCAGCACTAGGACGGATGCTGCCAATAAAAATAACAGATACTTGTACATTGTTGTTGTAATTGCTCGAGACAACTGATGGTTAGCAATAGCAATCTTTAAGTTTATATAGTGGAACATCTGGAGGAAAAAAGGTGGTTTCTGTTACCTAAATTATTGTCCATCTATCTATGAATGTAGTTAGTGGAGCAGGAAATAATTGTGAGCGTAAGTGACGGGCACAAATTCGTTAATTTCATTGAACATAAAGAACAAATGTACGTACTATCTCCGATCTAGTTGCTGGGTTCTTATATTTTACGGTTGTAATTTTTATGACTTAATTTTGTTGCCGCCAATCTAAAGTCGAGCTTTTCTGTCTTTCCACTTCCTTTTTCGTTTAGATCCACCCAACCCGTCACTTTACACTGGCCACCAGCCTTTGTCATAATTAAAATTGATACTCAAGAAATAAGTTACAACATCGTGTTTTTGGAAAATTTGTGCCTGTTCCCTGCATAAAATTATTCCTGTTATAAGGTAACTAAAGTTGATTACCCATATATTAAATTTTTTATGTAATCAAAATTAAATTTAATTAATGACATGATATGTATATATTTTTAATTATATTCTTTTCCATATTTCTTGTATTCATTCTATATTTGCATTAAACATGATGGGATTTTAGGTTCCAAAATTTATAAAAATATGTACCCAATCAGGTTAACTTTTTTCTTTTTGAGGGTGAGAAATTTTATAAATAAGGTACTTTCTTTTTGAAAATAGGTCTCTAAAAACGAATCAGTAAATTTAAGACTAATTTAATAGTTATTAGTGGCTGCTTTTTAACTTGTACCATGATTAACCATGTAATACCGTGGTATCCCAAAATTTATGTTATGTGTTTATGATATTTTTACAATATACATTCGTCAGTTATTTTCAATATTTTCAAATCATAAAAATCATAAAATTTTATACAATAATAAATTATATAATTTTACCACCCAAAAGTTGTTTTCAGTACTCTCTAAAAATGAATTAGTCAAAAATGACTAATTTAATAGTTATTAGTGGCTTTTCACTTGTACCATGGTATCCCAAAATTTAACAGCCAATTCTTATGTAAAATTGCCCCCTGAATCCGAAAATACCGTCAAAAATTAAAAAAGTAGAACAGTTTTTGAGATATAGTCAATTTTCCGTTTAATATGGAATTGACTATATCTGAAAAACTGCTCCACTTTCATAATTTTTGACGGTATTTTAAGATTAAGGGGACAATTTTACATAACAATTGGCTGTTAAATTTTGGGATACCATGGTACAAGTGAAAAAGCAGCCACTAATAACTATTAAATTAGTCATTTTTGACTAATTCATTTTTAGAGAGTACTGAAAACAACTTTTAGGTGGTAAAATTATCTAATTTATTATTGTATAAAATTTTATGATTTTATGATTTTTATGATTTGAAAATATTGAAAATAACTGACGAATGTATATTGTAAAAATATCATAATTCATAATATCATTTCAAATTTTATAATTTTTTAAGATTGCGGCACGAAATGTTTTTGTAAATGAGCATTCAATTACTGAAAATTCACATTTATTATGATATAAATGTTTAAAAAAATACTAACGATAAAAAACAAAAATTTGCCAGAATTTTTAAAATGGCAACCACATTACCAACAAAACTAACTACATAGTGCCTAAGAATTATGTCATCCAAATACAACAACCCCAATATTACAAAAAAGCATGTTTTAGATGGTTTCTATTAAAAATAAGTATTTAGGTGAAATAGATAAAATCACATTATTTTAGGTCCATTTCTCTAAAAAATTAAAATAGGTAAAATAATATCAGGGTCAAATGAAATCTTTTTTTGACGGATTTTATTCCATTGCACCTAATGTTATGATTAGCGTAGACAAATAGGTAATAAAACTAAAATCCGATCTCTAAAGATTACTTCAAATATACCAAAATAAAATTTTTTTTATAATACATTTTCTCTTTTTGCAACTTATTTATGTAGGATTATAAGCATTAAAGTCCTTACGTAAATTCTATTCACTAAAGTTTCTTCTATATCTAATATTTCACATACCTAATTATTAAGCCTTTTTACAAACAAACTTGTCATCATTAATGCTTAAGAAGTTTTTTAACTCCTATTTTTATAAACTAATGAAACCCTTGAGAGGTCATTGCTTTTTTCTTAAATAGAATATTTTTTTATTTTTGAAAAAAAAAAATGAAATAACTCCCGCAATTTTGCGAATTCTAAAAAAATGGTAAAAGACTTTTCGTCTTTGATTTTTGCAAGGTATCGACCAAAAATGTTTGAAAAGAAAAAAATACTTTTAGAGGGTGATACAATTTTCTACTAAAATAGTCTCTTCTTATTTTTAATTAAAATATAAAATACTTGGAGCCGGAAGTACAACATCTATTCTACATTTTAAAAGAAATCCAAAAGGATCTTTAATTTTCATAAATGTTACTATTAACTAAGTAATAAAGTTTTTATCATAATCAACTATAATTTGAAATAAATAAAAGAAAGTAATATTTTCCTTAAAATTATTAGTAATTAGTAATTTTAATGAAACAATAAGTGAGAGATTGTTGTTTCTCGAATTAGTATCTGTTTTACTTTATTTTATACCTTGGATTAGTTTTATTGCTAATGATTTTTAAAATAAATAGTTTTAATTGTTTTTTTCACTAAGTCATAAGAAAATTTATTTGTCAAATATAAAAGTAATAAAATATAATAAATATTAATATTAAAGTATAAATACGAATTTTATTTTTAACAAAGAAAAGCATGGACAATTCTATAACAACTTAGATCCAAATACTAAAAAAACATTTCCCTCGGCGATGAGTGCACCTTTTATCTAAGTGGAAATGTTAACAAACAAAATTGTCGTCATTGGAGAAATAAATATCATCATTTCATTAGATAAAATTACACCCAGTATCCTGAAAAACAGGATTTTGGAAGATTGGTCACTTATTTATTGACCAAAATTGAAATGGTCAAATTTATTTTAAAATGTTGTAGAGTATGAGAAACCAGCTTTAGATACAAATTTATTACATTTTCACATTATTATGTAGTTGCTGTTAGGGATCATAATTATCCAGAACAATGGATCAGTAGAAGAAGACCAATTAATAAAAGTGTTTGAATCAAAAATACTATTAAAATCGAATAACTTAATAAAATATTTAAATACATAATAAAATTAATTATTGGGTTTAAAGCCTTGGTATTAAATTTGTATGATACTGCTTATTTAGTGTTTAATAATTTATATTCATAAATTGCTATATCAGGTTTAATCTTTATAATATGTGTTTTGTATCATGCATAAACTTCATTTAAAGGCTTTATAAATTCCCATAATGTTATAAACATCTCTAAATCATTTAAGTGCATTTTTGCAAGTGACTTGCTCATTTACAGTTAATATCTTAATTGAACATTTTTTTTAATTGAAACCATCACACCTTACATCTTTAAGCTAGAAAGTAATTGTAACGTTATGATTACTTTTTAATACCTTGACAGGTTTAAGCTGCCACTAATAGTTACATTAAACTATCTAATTTGATCAGAAGTGGAGCACAATAACATATTGTCATCCTCGTTATCTTCGGGCAGCATATAGTTAAAATTAGAATTTTTCACGGTTTTTTACTCGACAAACTTCTAAATTAGTAGTCGCATTGGATGTGCAGTGAGCAAATCAAAGAAAAAACAAAAATTCGTTTAGATTGTTTGCTTTCACCTTTAGAAACAAATCGGCATTTATTAAAAAATAAAATGGGGACAAGTTCAAAAACAGTGATAATTATATAGATAAATAACGAGCGGTTAACAAATAAATATTTTATTATCAACATTTCATAAATATAATAAATAACAAGACTTGTGGTAGTGCTAAAATTATTTAGGTTTGTAATCTGGTTGAAGGCCCAGAGGTAACGGCGCGGTATCAAAGCTTCTACCGTAGGAGGAATGCCCATAATGCCCTCCATGATCCTCATGGGAAACTGAGTGCGACTGGGAGTGAGAATACACCGGTTTGGAGACGATTTCGTAGGTGGTCTGCTTGTGTCCCCCATGCAGCGACTTAAGACCAATGATGGCCGACAACACGAGCGAAATTAAACCTGCCATTAGAGCCTTACCGGCTATGGCGGCTATACCACCAAGAGCTAGGGTTAGCAACATAGCCTTCATCATACCACCTGCTGCGAGTATGTATCCCATAGGCTGTGATTTTCTTACGATAATTATATAGATAAATAACGAGCGGTTAACAAATAAATATTTTATTATCAACATTTCATAAATATAATAAATATCAAGACTTGAGTTGTGGTGGTACTAAAATTATTTAGGTTTGTAATCTGGTTGAAGGCCCAGAGGTAACGGCGCGGTATCAAAGCTTCTACCATAGGAGGAATGCCCATAATGCCCTCCATGATCCTCATGGGAAACTGAGTGAGACTGGGAGTGAGAATACACCGGTTTGGAGACGATTTCGTAGGTGGTCTGCTTGTGTCCTCCATGCAGCGACTTAAGACCAATGATGGCCGACAACACGAGCGAAATTAAACCTGCCATTAGAGCCTTACCGGCTATGGCGGCTATACCACCAAGAGCTAGGGTTAGCAACATAGCCTTCATCATACCACCTGCTGCGAGTATGTATCCCATACCGCCGCCGCCGCCGCCGCCACCGCCGCCTTTGTTGCCGCCGCCGCCGCCCATGCCGCCGCCCCCACCTCCCATACCGCCGCCGCCGCCGCCGCCTCTCGCCTCCTCGATCTGGGTGTCAACGGCGTTGAACAAGTTTAGTCGCACCGAGTGGCTGTTCAAGTAGGAGGTGATCTTTTTGACCATGAACGCGTCCAAGCGAGCGCTGGGGTCGTTGGGGAAGTCCCGGGCCAGTTCGGCGACCATGTCGGCTGTATTCGCTCGGGCACTTCCGTTCTCCCGCACCACGCTAACTCCTGGGATAACACTGTAATCGTCGTTTTCGTTCAGCTTGTCCACCCAGGAGACGATATCCAGCTTCAGGCATGTGGCCGTATAGGTGTTCGCACAGTCCCTCGAGATGGACTTTTTGAATTCACTTTTGTCACTCGAGTCCTTTTTGGCGGCGGGCACTTCATTGCTTTTGTCGGCATCGGCCGCTAAGATGACGGAGGAGCACAGTAAGATAACTAACACCGACGTCTTAAGCACCATCTCGATTGCTCTCGAAGACTGCGATAATGAAAATCCGCGGCGTGCTAGCTTATATACACGGCAGGGTGGAATTAAAAAAATATCAGTGATTATTTTACACTTATCATTCATCTTAGAAGTGATATCAAGAGCAAGTTGCCAGGTGCCGTTCAACCCGTAAACATACTCCTCATAGAAGCCACATTCGCCTGCGTCGGTTTACTTCTTCTCACTTGATAGAACTAAGGATTGATGCGTCAAAGTGCAATTACCATTTATGCGAAACAGGTAAATTCGCCTAAGTGCATCAATACTTGTTTCCCGATAGTTGGTAATTAGAAAAATGCAGTTTCGGTATGTAAAAATGCCGATATTATGAAAGTACGGGAAATAAATTGTTCTATATTAACTAGGATGTCTCGTTGCTTTGCTCCACATACTAGTTCTTATTTTAATGAAATATTGCCACTTGCCATTTGTTCTTCTATCTAGGACGAATGCAGGATCTGGAGTAAACATCCGAAATAATAATAGTAATATTAATGTTAAAACTAAGATACAAAAATTTTCTTCAAAATTGCAGATGATAAATGAAAAGTTTTTTTAAATTATTTCTGCAAAATGCCCCTTAAGCTAAGATACAAATAAATTGGCAATAAATAAATATTTTTTATAGCTAAAAACTAAACTAAACAATACTAAAGGGTAAATAAAATGTTTTTTGACAAAAATATTAATATTAATAATAATAATCATAGGGTTTCGGATGTACAATCCAAAGAGCTCGAATCAAAAAAATAATAAAAACTCACGTTGAAGACCTAAACACCTTTAGGTATTGAATATTCGAAAATTTACATTTTTTAGTTATTATTATTATTTTTTAGTGTTTAAGTACTCTCTTAAAATGAAATAGTCAAAATTCTACTATTTGAATAGTTTATTTAATTAATTGTATATTAGTTTAACAAAACAGTTCTATAACTGGTACCGCCAATTTAATTTTCTTAATTTTATATTCCGCATTGCTCTTTTTAACCTCTTTTATCCTTTTACTAATAAAATAGTCGTTTTCACTTTTAAGTAGTTATTTTTTACTACGTAAATAGTTAAAGTTTGACTAGTTTAATATTAGTCACCATATTTGACTATTTCTGAGTTAAAAGTAACTAATTTCTTTAATCGTTTGCGACCAATAACAAGGTATTATTTGAATAAAATGCATATACCTAAGCTCCATGGTTAAATGACCAATAAAAACAAACAAAGATGCAAAAACTTTAGCTCAAAACAGCAACACAAATAATATATTTAACTTTAAAATATTATGAACAATATTGACAAATAAAATTGATTTTTATAAGAGCGCCTGATAGCTACATTGGTTATGACAATAGCTTGACAAGTGACAGACATGAGTTCAATCCCCGGCTGGGTCAAAACTTTTTTAAATTTAAACCCACTAATTTGACTATTTCATTCAGTAGAATTTGACTAATTATTAGTGACTGCTTTCTCGCTATGACAATTAGTCAAATTTAACTTTTAATTAGTCAATTTTGACTAATTCAATTTAAGAAAGTACTTAGAAGTAGTTGATGTTTCAAACACTAAAAATAATAATAAAAATAATAATTAAAAAAATGTAAATTTTCGAATATTCAATACCTAATTAATTAAAAATTACTTTAAAAAGGATACGATTTTCGAAAAATAACATATAAATTACAAAAAATCGTAGTAAATCAGTGCATTATAGGTTAGGTGGATAAAGCTCATATTATAGCCGAGCATACATTTGCCGAGGCGCTAGCCAATGCAGTAAATTGCATGTGAGGAAATTTCTGTACGAAGGTAAATCATAATTTTTCTTTTGAACTAAAAGGAAGTTTTCCTATATAGACCATATTAAAATTAAAACTTGGATATGGGAAATGAATTTTGTTATAATATATTTGTATATTGGATGTTGTTATTATTATATATTCTTTTACATAAACATAAAAAATGTCTGGTTAATATTAAATAAGATGTCTTTGATCTATTAGGGAATCGTTATTATTTTTTTGAATGGTTTACTTATTTTTCTTAACTATTTTACTTTACTTACCAAGGTGGAAATCTCATTGAAAATCTTGATCATTTTTGGTAAATAATTTTTTATAATAAAGGTTTATTTATATACTATTTATTATTTTTATACGCATGAAAATAAAATCTATTAGATATATAAGAGTATTTTAAGTATTTTTATTTTTTTAGTTATTTTTCCATTCATTAAAGACCTCGAAAAAAAATATAGTGAAAAGTTTATGTTTTGAGAAACAAATTTATAGGCTATTTTTTATCATAAAAATCGGTTTTTCCTACATACTAATATTAAACAATTAAAAACAAATATTGCATTGAAATCATTTTTAGTATTTGTCGTAGAAAAAGTATAGTATGCAACTCGTTTATAAACTTTTTTTGACAATAATTTAATTAAAAACTCGTTTGCAAGCTCGCTCGTGCCTTATTAAAATTCGTGGCTTTTATTAAACTTAATACATAATGAAATATTTTCCAAAAAAATGCCTATATTCAAGTTAAAATTAAATTTATTTTTACTTAATTTTAATACATTTTTTTAAATAATTATTATTATTATTAAGTAATAAATATCCATTTGTATTTTTAATAGAAGGTTTAGAAGATAAATATTCATTTATTTAAATCAATTGTTACATAATGAGTTTAATGTGAATGAGATTTATGCTTTAATAGTGCATTATGGCATAATTCATAAATGAATGAATTATTATAATAAGCGGTTTAAGTAAGCTTCTGTTTGTTTGCGTACACAATTTTAATTAATTATAAGTATTGTTGCCATAAAACGTTTGATTTTACCCGTTATTATTTTCTCTTTAAAAAAAATCACTCATTTAATTAAACACTCATACCCAATTAAAATTCGTGACAAGAATTGCGTTTATCAAACCTGATACATATTTACAAAAATAAACCTTAAGTGAATTTTAATTACAACAATAGAAAAAATAATCGTAGTTATCATTGCATTTAATCTACTTTCTTTACGCACACCCTGTGTATAGTGATTAAAACGGATTTGTCCTCGATTAAAATATACTCTCTTTTTTAATTATTTCATCAGTGCCTGTAGCAAAGTTAATTACGAATTACTAGCATCATCTCAAATACCAGATATTATTAAAAGAAGGACACAGTGAGTCAATTCGCAAATTTAAACAGAAAATGTTATTTTCTTTCTTAAACGTCATTTCGCAAAATCTGGCAATACAGTCCTTGTTAATAGTAGATTGTGCGACTAGGGGGAGAAAAATAAGATTCCACGTGGAGTTTGCCACACGGGCCCATAATATTTTATTTAACTACCACAAGGAACTAAAAGCCAATTTTATTTGATATTTTATCTGACAACTTGCAATCTGTTTTAACCACTGATGTTAATGTTGATGTTAAGAAATTAAATAAGTGTTGAATAAAAAACTATTTTTTTGGTATTTTTAAAATTAAATTCACAAAAATAAATACGTAATTTTCTAAATCAATTATTATTATTTTTTAATATATACACTGCTGTTCATAAGTTAGGGAACCCCCTTTATAGTTAAGACGCCGGTATATTTACTTTTAAATAAGGCAACTTTCTAAAATTTCAAATTAATATATTTTTATATTATAACATTATGAATAAACTGGTATTTTTTGTATGTTTTGTTTAATTTTAAGGTATTTTACTAAACTGAAAATGCTCTAAAAAAAAATTAATTCGGTTGTAATTTTACAGAAGGTTCCCTAACTTTTGAACAGCAGTTAGATGGGTGAATATATTGAGATGTCCCCCAAGTGAAAATGATTATTTTTTATTTTTGGTTGTTTCCCTGTTAATCTAGAATGGGGTTTTTGGGAAGCCACCAGGTCTAGTAATAACATAACATAAGTGGTTCTGCACTAATGCAAGAATTTTAAGAAATTATACATTTTGAATATTAGAGCTTCACGGAGGTAAGGATTTATTATGTTTTTTATAAAACATCCCTTTGTATATTTGAAATAAGTTATTGTATCTTTTGACACCTTAATATTTAAAAAAAATACAATTGTACATATATGTATACATAAAATATTTATTAAAAAAATCTACTTACTGAGATATTACACTTCACGGTGGATAGGTTTTTAAATAGCAAATTAATGAACTTGTCAATTATAAAACAGCAACACTCTCATTTGCATATAAATTCTAACTGACCTTCAGGAATCACATGCAGCTATAATGTCGTAAACAGAGGTTTTTGCTTATTTAAAATAATTAAATCGCCACTCTTTGCATACAATTTAAAGCAAAAACAGATTCACGGAGGATAGAATCAATTTTTGTAACACCTACATAAATGGTTATACAAATTATTTCTTTCAATTTTTAATAATATTTTATATTTGATTCGATTGCTTTGGATGTGTTTAATTTACTTAGTGAACTGATTTTTTTGTATGCTTTTAATACCTCAGATATTTGAAAACATATAGGTTAACCTAGAAAGAGTAACAGTCATGGAGGATAGGTTTTAGACTTTTAAAACATTGTAAAAAATAATTAATTGCGGTTAAAAATCTGGAACCTGGGCTGTCATAACCACTTAATTATGAAAGATCAAAACACAATAAAAGTGTAGGTGAAACTCATTTAGTTTTATTAAATATCACGGGGTGTCACCATCGGGGGACATTTCGTGAGATTCACCCAGATAGGACACCCATTTTCTTCATCAGGACAGAAGTGGAAAGATATACATTTTTTATTATTTATTTATTAAAATTTTGAAAAAGAAAAAACATAAACTGTTGTTTATCTAGAACTATAATTTGCATCACTGTGCAATAAATAAATAATTGTCAGCTGCTGCATCACAATCAGTTTGAAATTTTTCTTATAATTTATGGCATTTTACGAAGCAAGGCAAAAAACTTTCGTTCTAACCTAAAAAAGACTTTTTGTTCTTGCATTGCCAACTTGCATTTCCATCGATTAGAAACTAGCCGAGATTAGAGTGGCTTCTAATAGTTATTATTTTATTTATAAAACTAAATAACTTTATTTAAAGTAATAGACGCATTTAAAAAGATAAATAATTGTTTTTAAGTAAACCATTCACAAATGTGGTTTTGTCAACCATACTGCTACAGAAAACCTGCAAACACATTATTTTTAAACATACGAAACATTTATTTTGTCATTATTTTATTAATATTAAATATATCTAATATTGCAGAAACAATCAATGTTAAAAAATGTTTTTATAAAAAACATGTATTTAGTAATTGCCAATAAATTAATTTAAACTAGTATAAATATCAACAAAATAACATTTTAGGGCATGGTATGATATCCTTGCGGCAAAGTTGTGAAAGGTTCAACTCCAGACCGACTCCACACTGGTTGTGGGGCGATTTGCGGTACCACTTCATAGGTAAACTTCGAACTCTGATGCTCCAGAAGACTCTTCAATCCAGTGGCTCCTGAAATCGCCAAGGCTATCAAACCTACGCCGAGACCTTTAAACGCTACCAAGGCTATCACAGAAAGAACTGCTGGGATTATGATGGCGGCCTTCAGTTTCAGGAGGAGAAGGATCGGGAGAACGATTTTTTTCAGTTTGCTGCTTCTGGATTCTAAAAAAAAATAATAATTAAAAATATAATTAATAATAATAATAGAGACCTCCAATAGAGCTTAAAAATTAGGAAGACTTCCATTAAGGTAGTATCTCCATTTGAACAATTTTTATAGAATGTCTTCAAAATTCAATATACTCTTTAAAAATGAATTAGTCAAATGTGACTAATTGTCACAGCTAATAGTATATTAAAGTACAAGTTGCAGAAGGCCACATATTCTCGCACGAATTCGAAATTTGGCCTCGAGCGACGAAGGAGCGAGTGGACGAACGAATGAGTGCGAGAATAGCCTTCTGCAACGTGGGATTTATACTATTTTCTCGATTTTAACTTTTATTTAGGTTTTTTTTAATTGTTTTGTGGTCGTTGTTAGTTAGGGGATTTTTCTCGCAAAATGTCAGTTGGCAACACAAAATGACAATATTTGTTATCCTGCACAAGTACAACCTGAACTGCACTTTTACACATTAAACTTAAAATTTTGCATTAAAATGCATTGTTGGAGCAAACTTTATATTACAAAACAATAATAAAGGCTTCATTTTCAATAAAAGTAATGAATTTGAGGTTATTAATCAGTTTGACATTTTGGGGGTACCAATACTTAAAAACTAAATTTTACCAAAAATCGTTTAAGAATGAGCTTCATTCTTCAACGATTTTGCGTGCGAGAATATGACATTCTTACATAAAAATCGAGAAAAATAATTCTCGTCAATAGCAGTCAATTTCTATGTAAAATTGTCCACTAAATCCAAAAATGTCGACAAAAGTTTTTGAGTTATAGTAAATTTTTTCAAAAAATATAATATTTACTGTGTCTCAAAAAATGCTCTACTTTCATACTTTTTGACGGTATTGTACGGTACGTATGGTGTAAGTGAAAAAGCAGCCACTGTAGTAACTAGTCATTTTTGACTAATTAATTTTTAAAGAGTATGATTTTGTGCGGCATCAGACATTTGTTTGCGACTCACCCCTGTAAAATCTTTATTTATTGTGCGATTTTACCGGATTTGTTTTAATGTGTAGATCTTGATTAACTGTATTTTTGTAGCAAAAAACGCCATATTTTTACAAAATACAAGGCCTACTATGTCAGTTTTTAAGAGTAAAATTTTGAAGAATTCATATTAGCTATTTTTTTAAATAAAATCTAAGCACGGCACTGGATTCACCACCCCTTAAATTGATCCTATACTAAATTTTATTGAAAAATTGTAAGTAGAAAAATGCACAATAATAACTACAAAAATTTATTTTGTCAAGTTATCCATGAAAAAATCATTGAAATAAAATTAAACTATTAGTAACATGGTACTTTCTACTTAAAATTTCTCAATAGAATTTAGTAAAATGTCATTTTGAGGGGTGGTGAATCTAGTGCCGTGCTTAGATTTTGTTTAAAAAAATCGCTAATATAAATTCTTAAAAACTGACATAGTAGGCCTTGTATTTTGTACTAATATGGCGTTTTTTGCTAAAAAAATACAGTTTATCAAGATCTACACAAATCCGGTTAAAATCGCATAATAAATAAAGATTTTACAGGGGTGAGTCGCAAACAAATTTTACACCTCAGATTCTGGGAAAATATTTTTTAAAGTAACATTTATTTTCATATTTCACAGTGTATTTTGTATCTCACAAGCTCGCTCATAAGTTTTCCCAAAAAATTTTTTTTAATAATTATTTTTGATGATCTATCACCTCTCAAATTATTGACATTTAAACTGGACCACCCTGTATACTAGCATTTTATTTAAAAAATATAAGATTAACAATATAAACTATAACTAACAATAATAACTTGTGAAATAATAAACCTTTATCAACTCCTATTGCATAATATTAAATTTTTTCAGTGAATAATGATAAACATTATGAACAACTCATTATTCACTTTGTTAGGTGATTGGCAGGTTTCAATATTCACTGTGATTTGAACCAATCGGGTTTTTAATTGGGAGAAGGCGACTATAATAACATTTAAAAAGGGTAAAAAGTGAGGTTAACAATTTGACAGATGTCAGATTTTATTTATTTATTTTTGAAAATCATTTAATTATCTACTTATTGGAGTTGATAAAGTTTAATATTACACTCTAGATTATGCGCATTATTCACTTGGATGATTTAAGTCTCTCGTCTAGCGACTCGAAACGCCTTAATTATCCTTCGTATAATAATATACTATTAATTATTAAAAAACTTCGATTTTCTACCATCGCAGGTCAAATTTGCATGTAACACTTTAAAAGACTGTAAAATTATTTCTTAAAAATATATATATTTTTTTATTGTAATAGCTTTAAAAATGTATAGTTTTACAGTATATTCGTGTATTATGCGTTGCCTATATTAATATGACCACAATTATTTTTACAGCATTAATGAAAGAGACTCCAGCAGTAGAGAGACAACGAACCCGTTATTTATTTTGTGTGTGTATCATACCTTGACTTATAAATAAAATAAAATTAAATTGAACATTAATAAATTTTGTTTTATTTTTCCACATATACAAATATATAAAATAACCAATAGTTTGCATGCAGGAAATTGATTCCCATTCTCTAATAATAAAATATAATTATTAATGCACAATCGATAAAAATTATAATTTCTAAAGTGGTTCATGAAAAAAACTTACTAATTTAGCATCTGATAACCTAATGGTGCGCCCCAGTAATCCTATTAACTAGTTGCTAACAAGTTTTGATGCGCCATATTACTATTCTTAAGTAGATAAATTAAATTAAGCTTATTTAAAAACAATGTTTTAAATTGCTTTGTTGTTTTGTAAGAAGGAAAAAGCACTTTTAACCTTTTTAACCACTTTTTCTTTAATTTTTTATCCCTTCGAAATTTATTATTTCTCAAGGTTCTCAAAATAGACAATAATTTCATTGATAGGGCCGAATTTATTTCGTTTTTTTTATATTTGAAAACACAGAATATGGGGAATAAGGGAGCAATTCTACAATCTCATTTTATTATATTGTTTTGGGTGTAGTGACAAAATTTAGTAAAGGACTTTTTTACGATTGAAATTTAGTTTGCAAAATAATGCGTGTTAAATAAAAAATTTACATAAACTATAACATAAATTATATATGTATATGTATGTATATATACTTGATACAAAAATTATAATAATTAAAATCTTAAAATTTCAAAAGATTTAAAAAACATTAATGTGTTAAAAGGTCCTACACAAATAAGAATGTTAAATAATAATTTTGTTGTACATTGTAGTATAATAATATAGTTAATGTTAAGATAAAATTATGTTAATTTCAATATAATACATTAGTTTAAATAACTCCTAAACAAGTGTTAATCTAACTCAAAAATATTTGCTAAATATTTGAGTACAGAAAACTTTTAATCAAATTAAAACAATTGAGTATTATTTTTATTCAATTCCACATAAATATAAATGTTATTCTTTTAATTCGCTAATTTTTGCCTTCTTTAGATTAAAATTGGTAGGTACCCTGCAAGGCCCTTTGTCTTCTAACCGCGTTTAGTCGGTTGATGATAGTTAATTCGATTAGAGGTTCATAATTGTAAGGTTAAGTGTGCTTTTGTATAGCGTGTGTTTAACAAAATTTAAAGGTAAGTTTGCTATGAGAATATTTTTTTTACTTACATAACGTTTGTAACCCCAGAAATGTTTGAAGACCGTTTACCCTATGGCATGGATTTGTATTTTATTTTGGAATACAAAAAAAACTGAACTTTGCAATTTTAGCGAATTCCAATGCTTTATTGCTGGCATTTTTTTAAAGTAGTATAATAAATCAATGATTTATTATACTACAACATAATTTAAAAAAAAGGCCAGCAATGAAGCATTGGAATTTATTAAAATTGCAAAGTCCAGTCTTTTATAATTATTATTATTACATACTAATATGTTTTATTTTTTGCCCAAAAACCAATATTCTTATATTAATTTATATATTTTATTAAAATAACAAATTAAAATTAATGAAGACATACTATTTTTGTAAAATCAATAGAAAGTTATATGTTAAAGTAACTTTTTTGTGTAAAATAAATGAAATATAAATAAATTTTACATATTTAATTATGTTAATGTTATAGAGATTTTAAATCATATTAACTATTAGTTTAGGTTAAAATAACAATTTAAAAAAAATAAAATTGACACAACACGATTTGTTAAATTAACTTTGCAGTTATGTAAAAAAAATAACATATATTAATTTTCTTTTACACATTCTGTTGTGTTAAAAATTAACATAACATATACATATAATTTTTTTACTATGTAGTGTTATAAAGCTTATACTTGGTTTAAGTAATGGTTTACTTGCGCAAAAAATATTTCTTTATAAGACGAAATGTTTG
This sequence comes from Brassicogethes aeneus, assembly GCA_921294245.1. Classification (NCBI taxonomy): domain Eukaryota; kingdom Metazoa; phylum Arthropoda; class Insecta; order Coleoptera; family Nitidulidae; genus Brassicogethes; species Brassicogethes aeneus. The sequence continues at coordinate 53,105,022 of OV121135.1, forward strand.
CTTTCGATGGCAATCACACTCAAACTAAAGCATCTACCGATAGATGGCAGTTAACAGAAGTAGGTTATGATGCTTTTCCAGTTATAAGGCGAGAAATAAAAAAACATCGCGGATTTATTGACTCTCCCTCGTAGTTTTTTAACTTCAGATTAACAAATACGTTTGGACTTGAAATTAAGATATTATAGGCTCGACAAAAATTAAGTAAGCTATTGCTACACTAGTTGAACAATACAAATATTGTTTCACTAGTGGAACAAACAATATTGTAAACATTAAATTACAGCTATTTTTTACATACTTATTTATTAACTAAAGTTTAAATAAAAAATTTATATTTTTATTTAAAAAAATTTAAACTAACATTGAAAAAAAACGTAAATAAAATTAATATTGACCTTGGTCGAAAATTCCGATAATATTTTTTATATGCATATTATACGGTGTGTATCAATGGAATTGGTACGAACCAAACTCAACATTCAAACTCCACACCAACATATTTATAACTAAATGATTGACCCCACATAACCATCCACCTCTACTTCTTACTTCGCGGAGAAGAAGGAAAGAAGAAGTCGAGCAGTGTTAGGGGGGACCTGTTGTTGAATGGGAGTGGAAAGTGGCCGTCAAGTAGGTCATGGGCAGCCGGAAACGGCCTACCACTAGGTCAGTAAGTTAATTCGTTGTGCGTGCGCACCTGTGCCTTAGTCGGCGCACTATGCTGAAGAAAATGATAATTTCGGAAAAATATTTTGTACAATTTTGTTTTTTTATTAAAAAATGAAAGTCTAGACAATATACAGGGTGTTATGTAATTAATGTTATATATTAAAATACTGAATACCTTTTGACATAAGGAATAAAGGAAAAATATTTAAAAAAACATTTTTCCAAACATAAAGAAAAAATATGCATTAGAAATTTTTTATATTTTTTGTGATACGCCCCTGGTTACACACTTGGTTTATCTACATAGATGCCAACCAACAAAGTAAAAAATTGTTACTAAAAATTTTTCTTGCAAAAAATAAATAAAACTCAATAAATACAAAAGTTTTATGCCCTTAAAGCTCTAATACCCTTCTGTATTTATTTACTGATCCAGCTATTAGCTTAAGCAATGATTAGAAAATTTAGTACCTTTGAAATTTGAAATCCATTACCACAAAATTAATTTTTTCATCAGTTTTTTTCTCTGTTTACTCAGATGAAATTGGGACCAGTTCACAGGTTAAACTTTAAACATTTAATTTGTGTAAATAAATCCAAAAGCACTTCCCTTAGTTAAGATATTTACAATTTGAAAACATAACCTAAAATTAAAAAAAAATGCACTAGATTCTGTCATAAAAGTTGGCAGATTTTGTTTGAATTTACCTTCAGTACAAAAATGACATAACCAACAATTAATAAAAACGCCAAATTGACAATTTGCATTGTTAATTTTGTCATTTTTGTAATTAAGCTAAATTTAAACAATGTTTGTCAACTTTTTTTAGAGATTTTGGAAACACTGTTGTTACCAACCATAACATAATAAATCCACCAGATTAACCTAAAGTTCCTAGTCGATCAGTGGCGTACTTTATGGTAGGATAAAGGTTATTATAAATTATTTTAGACTTTGGAATTAAAAAAAAAGTTTCAGGTGCTTCTTTATGGACCCTAAGGAACAACCCATTTTAATATATAACATTAATTACATAACACCCTGTATAAAGGTATACCTTTTAAAAATTAATGAATTCATAAAATGTGCAACATTTACCATAAACTCTTTTAAAATAGAAATTGCCATGGCGTAGAAAAAGAAAGGAAACAACCACGAAGGTGGATTTATATGCAAAAAATATAATCCGGTTTGGCGTGATTGTGGTCTATTTTCGCCTGAAACTTTATAGATTATAGAAGACATTGTGTTACTTTCATTTTTCGCGTATTATTAAGTATAAATAATAGAAAATTATTAAAATAAAAAAGTCTAAGCGCACATGTTATAAATTTTTACACATGGAAAGTTTTTACAGTTTTTTTTATTTTTCTACAAACTTTTGTGTGACTCATTGAATAGTGCTTTTATTAAACTTGCTTTTTTCTATAAAACAAACACAATAAAATTACTTTGTGGCGGATTCACAAAGAGTTAGCAATAAAATATTGTTTACCCTAATTTTTCATGCTGCAGATATTTTAAATTAAATTACCCATATCAAGTGGTTTACCGTAAATAACAGCGTTCAGAGATCATGTACCACTATTATAAAAAAATCATTTATAATTAAAAAAAAATTAAAACAGTATTATTATTGGAAAAAAATATAACCAAATGAAATGACTTATTTAGCAAAACACCTATTGTCAATACACTAAAAAATATATAGATACATCTAATATAATTTGAAATTAACACATAAAAAAAATAATGTAAAAATTTTCATCCTTCATTGTAAAAATACATTTAATTAAAAAACATTTTTTTAAAGAATTTAAAGAATGTTAAATTTACACCCTAGATTTCTTATTAATTAATATTCCGATCACATTATACATAAATGATGAGCTAATTATGCAAAATCGTCGATGAAATGAAATAAATAAAAAAAGAAACGTGGACACTGGTCAGGAAACATTCCTGAGCAAAGTGGGCCGTGTAAGTAAATTAAGATAAAATAAAACAAATATCGTAGATAGCAGCAAGCAGCGTCGGCCTCAAATCAATGATCTAAATTAAAGATGTATAAAAACTGCATGTTTGGTGCGACCAGTGTTCAGTTTCTTGTTGAAATTTCTCGTCTTTCGAAGAATAATTCATTATACAAATTCCGTCAAATGTATTTTTTTTTCAAAATATGGTATGATTGTCAATTTTATTGGGGTTGGAATCACTCAAAAATGCAAATTCATTTAACTGAAAAATTTCACTGACATTCAAATTTACTTTAGAGTATTGTTAAAAAGTTGGGGGGAGGGTATGATATAGTATTATTTTCAACAAACGAAAAAACCTCACTAAAGTGTTTTGCCTTTTGCCACTTTTCGTTTTAGAGAAATGCTGCACTGAATAAAAATATTCTTGTATCAAATAAATTTATTTGATTCAAAACAATCTTTGTCTCATATGGGTAATTCTTTTACAAACCGAACACCTTTTGACCGACACATCTCAGATTTGGCTGAGATTTTTTTTACGGATTTTATGTCGAAAAATAAGATATACGTGTCCGAGGAATTTTTTTTCTCTCGCATATTTTCGATAATACAAGCTATCGAAAATTTGAGAATAACGAGTTTTTTGGCTTGGAGACTCATTTTCAAAAATTTATAACTCTGGTTCTATTTGAGCTAGAAACTTATTTTTTAAAAGCTAAAGGACTGAATTTTAATAAAAACTATTTTTAGTAAATATTATTAACAAATTCATATTGTTATTAACAATTTCATTGTTTAAATCAATTTTTAACAATGGCCCCCACCTCGTATTAAGTTTTTAACGTATTCTCCGTCAAATTTTACATAAAAAACATATTTTCAAAATATGGTACCTTTATTATTACTATTGTTAAAACATTAATTCATATTGCGCGACACATAAAAAAACGGTTTTTTGTTAATAAAAAGAACTATAGCTCGGGTCAAAGTCAAATATAAAAGTTGTAGATATTAAAAAGATCTACAATTTTTATTTTAACTATTTTTGACATAACCTCACTTTTAAAATAAATTGAAATATTTTGAAAACATGTTTTTTATGTAAAATTTGACGGAGAATACGATAAAAATACTAAAAACTTAATACGAGGTGGGGGCCATTGTTAAAAATTGATTTAAACAATGAAATAGTTAATAACAATATGAATTTGTTAATAAAATTTATTAAAAATATTTTTTTATCAAAATTCAGTCCTTTAGCTTTAAAATAAAAAAAGAAGTTTGTAGCTCAAAAAGAACCAGATTTATAAATTTTTAAAATGAGTCTCCAAGCCAAAAAACTCGTTATTCTCAAATTTTCGATAGCTTGTATTATCGAAAATATGCGAGAAACAAAAATTCCTCGGACACGTATCTCTTATTTTTCGACATAGAATCCGTAAAAAAGTTTCAGCCAAATCTGAGATGTGTCGGTTAAAAGGTGTTCGGTTTGTAAAAGAATTACCCATATATAACGAAGAGAATATATTCTTTAAAATAGTAAAATATTTTCTTAATTCAGGTTGATTTACTTCAAGAATCTTTTATTAATTTAAGAAAATTAAATTTCTTTAAATAAAACTTAGATTGTTTAAAAGCAAGAATATATAATTTTTGAAATAAGGCAGCAATATTTACTTAATTCAAGAAAATGTATTTTATTTAACCAAATAATTGGTTGTTGTAAAGCAAGAATATGTTCTTTTAAAAATAAATTAGTGGCATTCTTAAATTAATTCAAGAATACATTTTCTTAAAAAAAAAACATGTGATATTGAAATAAGGCAATAATTTTCTTAAATCAAGATGTTTTCTATAATCCAATATTTTTTATATTAATATATACAAGATTTAAAATTTTATTTCATTGATATTTATTTTAAAACAATGCAAGAAGTATCGTTAAAAATAAAATGTATGTTTCTTAATTTTACGCTACTTTTAGCAATGTTTCAAAAAATCTATCATTTTGTATTTAAAATCAATAAAATGATACGTCTATTAACTAAAAATTATTTATTTTAATAATAAAAACATCTTTATATTTAGAAATAAAATTTAAAATAAAAATACGTGAAGGGGACTGGAGTAATTTTAGATATCCTGTAATTTTTTAAGGATTGTTGTCTAATCTTCCAATAAATACAACTGTCACTTTTTATACCTTTTTATTTTCCCGTGTAAGAATTTTTAATACTTTGTGATAATATTTTGCAATTATAATAATAAAAAAATCAAAGTATACAATGTTTTCTTAACATAATCATATTTTGAAGTTATTTTAATATTTTCAAATATCAATAATTGTTATGTTTAATTATCTAATGATGGTTGGAAAATAAAAAGTTTAATACTTTAATAACAATACTTAACAGATAACTTTTTTACCTTCGAGTACAGTTCTGGCTTGTTCGGAAGGAATCTTAAATTTCAACGTATGATTGGCCAAATATCTGATACATCTGCTGATAAAATCTTCACCATCTCTTGCCGACTCAATTAACTCCTCATTTTTCTCCAAGACAACATAATTGCCCAAAAAAGGCACGGGTTTGTTCTCCAAATTGTTAACATAATCAATCAACTCCTCCTCCACACATCCCACATTGCTGCAACCCTCACTGGCCACTAAAGCCACTAAAGCGAACAAACAAATCAATTTTTTAAACATTTTGATTTTATCAGTAACTATGAACTACCTACTAGTGAAAAACTTTGGTTAAATTCTTTTATATTGACCAAAAACCATTGACGGGGGCAGTTAGTAAATCATGTATGTAACACGGATTTGACAAATTCTGTGTTAAATCGTGGACAGAAAAGTTAATTTCCCCGATTTTGCATTCTTAAACGCTCTTCAACAATTTGTATCATGTTTGGTAATTATTATTCTTCAGTGTTAAAGTGTTTATATTCTGTCATGATGTTTTTCTATTTAGGAATTTAGTAATACATAGTTTTAACCTGATACAATATAATTTATTTAAAGAAGATTTTTTGATCTTAATGTTTGATTTTTTGGTACTAGAAGAATTACGTATTATACCCCATATAAATTAAAAATATTTTTTTGGTAATTATTATTCTTGAGTGTTAAAGTGTTTATATTCTGTCATGATGTTTTTCTATTTGGGAATTTAGTAATACATAGTTTTAACCTGATACAATATTATTTATTTAAAGAAGATTTTTTGATCTTAATGTTTGTTTTTTTGGTACTAGAAGAATTACGTATTATACCCCATATAAATTAAAAATATTTGGTAACACAAAAATGTATTTATCAAAATCCCAGCTGATCCTTTATTACAGTTTTGCATATTTCTTAGTATTTTAAAATTGTTTATGCCATTATCAAATGGTATTAAAAATTTGGCAGATACATGATTGAAATACGGATAAATTACATTATAAATACAAAATAATGTAAAATATAGTTTGCAATATCTTATTTATTGTTTTAAGGTACCTAATACAAAACTAATAAATAACTAAAGATTCTTTGAAGCAAAATAGATTACTGCTTGCCTTAAATTTTCAGTAAAACTGTTTCTTGGGTTTTACATGGAATTGTTTTTAACATGGAAACAGTAATTTTAAATTCTTCAGTCTCTGTACAAACATGCTTCTTACATCTAGCGATATCCCCTAGAAAGGAAGAGCATATCAAAACTTTAGTTCGTTCGTCCGTCCTCTTCCCTTAATAATTTTGTATGCCCTTTATATCTTGCCATTTTGCAGATAAAGCACATACATTCTTGACTGCCGCAAAATTCTCTAGCAGTTTCTAAAATTTGAAAATTTGGCAATTGTGGCTATGCAAAAATACCGTTTTTACCATATATAGTCCTTCGGAGGGGACTTTAAGCCGTCGGTCCGTTCCTACCCCTAACCCGCACAAGCCATTCAGTTGGCTTATGGGACATCTTAGTTTGGATGTAAGGGTGGAACTAAAAGAGCACTTTATAACTTTATAACTTTATATTGAAGTAGGTAATTTTGAATCACTTAAGTTAAAGTGTTCGTTTGAAAAAGTCTGCAGTAATTTATATATTTTCTCAGAAACCCTAAACTCTGAATTTCTCGATTACCAAAAACAATTTTGTCTCCACAGCCAGCACATACCTTCTTTCGATTTTCTGCATGGCTTAACTTGAATTTCGGTTTAATTTTCATTTTAAAATACTATTTTTAACTTTATTAATTAAACAACTAAAGCAAAATGTCACTAGCGTTATAGCAATTTTTTTCATAACCACCTTAATTATTGTTTTACAAAATTTTCAAGTTGTAATTATTTCATAGACAAACTTCCAGTATTTTTTGTTATACAAAATATTTAAGATATAAATCTTCGTTTTTTTTATATCTTTTGTTTTGAGTGGTAAAAAATAATAGGTGACTCAATAAATTAATACTGGGGAGTAAAGTAATTTAAATGATACAAAGTTTATTATTTTGCTTAATTTTATTAAAATTGTACAGGTAGTTTTAGTACAATAATTGCAAAATAATATATAGAAATAGAAAAACAAAAAAGTTTGCAAAACTTTAAAATATGATCAGCTGGGATTTTGATAAATACATGTTAGTGTTACCAAAAGGGTCTATAATCAAAATATGCTATCAGTTTTGGTTGGCATTTTTGTTCGTCCTATACTTAAGTTTTGACCAACGTGTATAATTATAGAGGCCAGACCATTATAAAGTTAAAAGCTTGTAATGTTTTTATTACTCTCAAATAGACAATAAGTTAATATATATTTGATTTAACTCCATCTATGATATTTTCTCTAGTTTAACTTCACAAATAAAGCTCGACTTCTGTAAAATAAAGCAGTTACAATTATTCTAGTTAGACAAGTATAGAACCTTGACATTGAACTGCAAAATAAAGTTCTTTAACATTTAAAAAGAAAGGTGAGTGACCCACACTTTAATACACCTAGTTCACTGCTAGATGTAGCTAGTAATAATAGACAATTTTATGTAGCAATATAAACTTTATTTGTACCATTTAACATAAATAAATAAATATTAAATATTTTGTAAATCTATTAAAAAATTTAATGTCCAGAATAAGCTAATTCTGTTGCAGTCTTCTCATTATTTTCTTCAGGGGTAACCTCAATTGATCTCGCGTAGGGATATTGAGGTGAATTTCCAAATCCTCCAATGTTATTGGTACCATAACCTCCTCCATAACCTCCCCCATAACCTACATTATTTCCCCATCCTCCAATGTTGTTCCATCCATAATTAGGAAGTACATTCTAAAAATTATGCCTTAGTTGATATTTTTTTTTAGTTTAATTTTACTTACCCTTCCAGTCAAAAACATTTGTATAAACAGAACTGCAGACACGACCAAAGCCATTTTACCCACCATAAGAGCCTTAGTTGCCATTAAAGACAAACTGCCCATTAGGATGGGTACCATGGTGAACATGGTGGCTCCCAACCCCATCATCCATGGGTTCATGTTTTTCTTCATCTTGCCGCGGCCCTCCTCGATGGCCCTACCGATGGATTCTTTGGAAATGACAGGTAGTTGGATTTTGAGGGATTTCCCTGACAAAAATCTGTTTGCTGCGCTGAGAATGAGTTCCATGAGTTTGTTGGTTTTTTTGTTTGGGTCTGTTGGTAGCAGTACTTCGTTTAAGTTATTGTTAAGTTGTTTGGCTTGCCTGGTATTATCACTAAAAGTTTTTTTTTTGTAATATTGTATTTTTTGGTTTGTTGAAATTATTTACCTTACAAAAGAAATACCTGGGACAACGTTAATAATGGGTTCATTATTAGCTTTTTCGATTGTTTTTAACATTCTTGAGGCGGCACAATTTATCAGGTTCGGGAGATCTCCTTGATTAAGTATGCATCTATCAAGGGATTTTAGAAGAGTAGGCGAGTTTTCCTAAAATATCATTTATAACATTTTATATTTAATGATGAATATTTTAATTAAAATTGTACCTTAGCAACGGGATCTTCGGATAACGGAACCTAAATAAAAATATATATTATTTTATTTGATAAGAATAGGGTATGCAGAATATTATAATTTAATATTAATATTATAATAAATTAATATTATAATATAATAATTATTAAACAGTTGTTCCTAGTTCCTAATTTTAAACTTCTAATTACATTTTAGGAAAAACTGCTTGAACATTTTTTTTGTGTTTTCATATGAAGATTAGTTCAAAAGTCAAATTATTATTAAACTTCGTAAAGCTAAAATGTCATTATGTTAGTTGAACCGAACCTAAAAATGATGTGACAGAATCCTAAAAAAATATTTATTAATCGCCTTGGTATTGAAATGTATGCCCTGCGATAATATGTGCTTTCTCCGCCTGGTCTATAATGTACAATTTATAAGTATAATTAAATTTTTGATGGCATTTGGATTTTAGATATTTTATTCTTTTAATCATTTTTTAAAAGATTTATTTAAAAAAATAATATAATATAAAAATAAAAATTCTTCTCACAAAAATAAAAAAAACAAAAAAAGCAATTTTTATAAAAATATCCAAGGAGTTTAAGATTTTTAAGGATTAATTAAAAATGTGGATGATTTCTTCATTTTCCAATGGGTTTTAAAAAAATTAATACATTTTAAAGATTTTTAAGCATTAATGATTTATGTACATTTTCAAATGAGTTAAAAAAAATACATTTTAAAGATTTTTAAGCATTAATTAAAAATGTTGATGATTTCTTTTATTTTTCAATGGGTTTTAAAAATATTAATACATTTTAAAGAATTTTAACGATTAATTAAAAATGTTGATGATTTCTGTAAATTTCCAATGGGTTTAAAGGGTTTCAAAGATTTTTTAAAAATTGTTGTACATTCTTTAAAATTTTTAAGAATTATTAAAAATTGTAATACCTTTTGAGGATTTTCAGATGTCAAATTTTTATATTTTATAAACACAGATTATAAAGATTATAAATCGAAATGCATTTCTTAAAAATTAACAGTTTTTCACAGTGAAAGTAAAGAAAATGTATTATTTAAGTTTATTACCGGCGAAATTAAAAGGCCAGTACAATGTTCATATAAACTATTCAAATATTGGCGTTGAGAAACTATTTAATACTTTTGAATTTTTTTATTGAGATAATAAAATAATTTTCACATTTAGTATTATTTTACAAGGAAGGCACTTTTTTTAACGATTGTATGACATTTGACAACTGTCAACTTACTTAAAACTAACTTCAGCCCGTGACTAAAAACCTGTTGCTAACTTCAGCCCGTGACTAAAGCGCTATAAAGCCACAACTTGTCAATGTGTATTTAAAAGGTCACTTAGTGTCATGGAAACATGTACGATAAAGGGCGTTTTAAAGGTGGGAGTAGAAAAAGATTTTTAAGGATTAATTAAAAATGTTGATAATTTCTGTACATTTTCCAATGGTTTAAAAATTGTTGTACATCCTTAAACGTATAAATTTATAATTTTTAATTTAACGTAAGAAATATAGTTGTTTTTTTTTACTTTGTATGCATGTAAAAAAATGTTTATGCCATTTTTGCAATTAGCCAATTTGTTTTATAATAAAAAACTTTTTAACCATGCAAACTACTTTTTTTAATATCTCGTTTACAGAGGTGTTTTATTTAAATAAAACCACTCTGTACCTTATAGTTAATTTATTATTAAAAAGTTTATAAATTTAATATTTAATTAAATAAAACTAAACTAAAACTATAGTGTATACACTTACTCCAAATGCGTATCCAATCAATACCACACTTAAAATCACAAAACGCTTCATAGTGGACTTTTTTATTATCACTACCACTTAAAACACCCAAAAGCCCAAAACGTACTGCATACAAAACCAAAACTCACACTCATTTTATATCATTTAGATTTCCGATTTTCTCCAAACAATAAAATTTTCGAAGACAATGTCCGTCTGTAGGGAGATCTCAATTATTTGTTGTTCAAACAAAATGTTAACATAGGCCCATCCTCTGTATGTTTGACCTACTGGAAAACAAAAGTAGATCTATTTCGTTTACATGGTCCCGAAAAATTAAAACTGTCATTAATTGTTGTTTAAGGTTTTTTTAAATTACTTTTGCTTGCTGTTTTGTTTCCGGTTTGGTTAGAGTATTTGGGAAAGTTAACACTTAAACTTGAGAACAGCAAATACTGGCCCCTTATGTTTACAACAAAAATCCAAACATTCTAAAGATTCTAAAATAATTACTGTTTTGGGTATGGTTAACAAAAAATCCGGTAACTTGGAGAAAGCTTTTATATTTTAGGAGTGAGCGCTTTTGGGTAAAGTAAATAAGATACATTCAAGTTACTTAAATACTTTAAAGTAAGTAAGATACTTTTTAAACTAACTTAGATACTTTTCAGAGTAACTTTCAAGATACTTTCTTAGAGAAAATTGGGGGAATTCCAGAATGATTCAAAGTAATTACCTAACCTAGAACTTGTTGAATTTTCATAATTTTATAGTTTTTGTTCATACTTAAAAGTAACTTAGTTACTTAAAATTATCTTAGTTACTTAAAAGTATCTTAGTGACTTAAAAGTATCTTAGTTACTTAAAAGTATCTTAGACACTTTCGGATAGTATCTTGGATACTTTCTAAAGTATCTTGTATCCAAAGATACTTTTAAGTTTCTAGTTACCCGAGGTAACTAAGTTATTTTGTGTAAAGTATCTTAGAAAAGTAACTAGATACTTTTCAGAAGTAACTTTTCCAGCTCTGACTGGAAAGTAGTGATAACAAATTTAACTGAGAAAAATACAAAAACGTTGTACAACGTACATGCGTTTTCTACGCATGTGGTGAATTCGTACCAACGTACTAACTTAAAATTACTACAAAAATACTAGAAAATGACAGAGAATAAAAACAACAAAACGAAAGAATATGTATATATAATTAGATTTAAGGTTAAGATCAAAGAATTCCCACATACTTAATTAATAATTATTTTACACTTACCTATAAATTAACACATTTTTTTTAAATTATCACCAGATGTTAAATAAATTACTTTCTTTTAAAATACAGTATGCCTGGTCAAAAATAAAACACGTGTTGTTTAGTAGTTAATAAATTTACTTAATAAATTAATACTTTTCCCTTGAATCAAAGTAGTGATCATGATCATAATATGGTTCATGTTCATAATAAGGATTATCCCAATCTATGCCTTCATCCTTGGACCATACATGATCAGTTAAATGAATTACTTTAAAAGGTCGTGGTTGATGTCTTAGGGCCACTTTAATATATCCAACGATTGATGATATAATAAGACTCATAAGGCTTAATAAAACAGCCAAACTGGTCATTACAGCCATTACTTTTAGAGCGATTGGAAAAACTATCGCTTTTACTATTAGACCTCCTAGTATTAAGGTGAGAAGGTATTTGTCTTTTTTCTTTCTTGCTTCTAAAAATATTAAATTTATTACTCTTATTAACACAAAAGAATTCATCACTTACCTATGTCATGGTAATCAGTATTGTTCAAGTGTTGTCCACTACAAAAACCAATAAATAATATAATAAAAAACAAAAAGACCAACCGATGCTTAGGACAACACATTGTCGAATGAACAACAATGGTTTTTATTTGTGATAAACTTCGATTATTCACGAGTGATTTAACGTGTAAAAAGATAAAATTGTTGTAGTTTTTCTAGGATTAACTAAATAAATGTGTCGAGACTTATGTGCTAGTTTTTTAATATACTTTAGACATTTGATGTTGAAAACAATGTCCAAACACACTGCTTAAGAAAATGGGTATAGATATAGATCTATATGTAAATATGGGTATAGATATAGATTTATATGTACGCTGTTAACCGAAAATGTATTAATAACTAAACGAGATATTGACGTGTTTCAAAGATTTTGTAGAAATCCTGATGAAAGTGGCTCTCTAGTAGATACTATTTATGAAAGTATCTACACGAGCTTTGACCGAAATCCTGGTTAAAACAACGTAGATAGTATCTATTAGAGACCTATGGAAAGAGGTTACATTTAATACAAAATTAAAATTTGACATTTTTTTGGGATGGATTCAATCGGTCTTCAAACATATACAGTGTGTCTATTTAAAAACGAGCATGTCTATAAGTCTGTACCTAAAAAAGATATCAAAAATTTATTTAAATCATTAGATGACGCTGTCTTTTATTTTTGGTCCAATATAGGACAAACAAGTTCGCACGTTACTTTGGTGGTAAGATTTTTGTTCTTTTTAAGAGCAGGGCTGTGTTTAAATTACAATAAAAAAATATTTATAAAAAGTGTACAGATCAGTGTGTGGTATAAATGTATTCCACATGATTTAAACATTGTCACTTTAATGCGTTTTAATTTTAATTCTAAAAACAAACAGTAAAATGGCCAGTGTCCAATTACTGGTTGATAAAAAATGTAAATTTCTATTATTGGACAATACCATACTCTATTTATATCCCCGGTCATTTACCAGGCAATTCTTATGTAAAATTGTCTCCTGAATCTGAAAAGACCGTCAAAAACCATAAAAGTTAAGCAGTTTATGAGATATAGTCAATTCCATATTATACGTTAAATTGATTATATTTCAAAAACTGTCCTATTTATATAACTTTTGATGACATTTTCGAATTCAGAAAATAATGTTTCATAGGAATTGAATGCTAAATGTCCTGGATACAAATTGCTGTTGACGAGAATTATTAGTGGCTGCTTTTTCGCTATAACATTTTTGACTAATTCATTTTTGGAAAGTAAGTGATTTCTTCGTCACAGGACATCTTGCAGAATAACAGTAATAAATGCATGATAGAGAACATAAAAAACTAATGGCAACAAAATTAATAAATTCGGAAAATACTTTTAACATACCACTCGAAAAAATATTAGACAAATATAAATCATTCTGTTCCGGCCTAAACATTATAAATGCTTCACAAACTAGAGACCACCCTTGGTGATATTTGCAACAAACTATTATAGAAGTCAGACCAAGGAATTAGTGGTTACCTTCAGAATACAGAAAAATGATGAAAAATCCGAGAAAGAAATATATGAATTATATGATATTTACAAATACGAAATAAAAAAATTACCTAAACCAGCAATTTATCTTTAAAAAATATTTAACAATTTATGTTATTTGATGTAAAGTTGTTATGTTTATATAAAAATTGTATGTCCAATAACTATGGTCCATGTGTTCAATTACTATATAAAATTCCCAATTACTATACTTTTTTGCATGGTTTAATTTTTGAAAAATATGCAAAATATTTTTTATAATTATTTATTTAAACTTCTCCTTATGAATATTAAATTAAACCATTAAATATCAAAATGACTCCCATTATTTTTTAAGATATTTTTAAACGTTGTCGCAGACCATAGATTTTAAGTGATATGAATTATATAAATGCTTTGTTGCCAGCTCCATTTATCTTTTTTATATTTTCAATTCATTAATATACAGGGGTTTTTAGGTAGTATGCAGTGATTTTTTTCGCACAGTAGTAGCAAGTTGCTACTAGCAATTTTAATAGGGATGATAGGGCAAGTGATATCTTATTTGAAAGGTCTTACTCCACTGAATATCATAAAAAAATATATATCAAAATTTATTCGTTTCCTTTTCAAGATTGAAATTTATTTATATCTTAGTTGGATGCTTTCAATTTATTGAAAGCAATAAAAAATCAATTTGTTTAACATTTATTTCCTCACGAATTATTTGAGCAATTTATTTAAAACAATGTATTTTTTAACAAAAACGTAATAAATAAACAATATTTTTAGGCTACCTATTAACTTTTACATGGTGTAAAAATCCATATGGCTGCATCTATATCTACAATAGTTCTGTTAAAAATTATATTAACATAAATAAATAGTAAGCACGTAAAAATCTCTCCCTTTTATTTTTTAAGGGTAAAATACAACTTTTTGACGTTAAAATTTATACGCGCTCACTTTATAACTAGTTTTGTATCTACTTGAAGTAAAGATATCCAATTTCCAAAAATTACATTAAATAAATAAATTAATAGGTCATAAAACTATTTACAAGATTAATACTATAAAATAATTTAATTTAATGAATACAAAGTAATATCTAGTGACCGCTTTTTAACCCCATTGTGGCAGCAAATAGCGCGAAGAAAAATCCTGCCAATCCTGTTGCTCCTGTCAACAGGACCAATCCACCAATCAGGACAGGAATGAGAGTGAAAAATTTCAACTTGTAGGCCAATAGAAGAGGCAAAAGGATTTTTTTAAATTTTTTCTTCACCTTGTACTTTCCCCTTTCTTGCCTGCCAAGGTCAATTTCTTCTTCCACGTCTAAAAAAATAAAAAAAAGTATTTTCAATATAATTCTAAATTTAATCCAAAAATTTGTTGCATTACTAAATATTTTTTTACAGAAGAAAAAAACTTTGTCATAGTTTAATTTTTTTGGACTAATTAGTCAGATCATCTAACTGTGTAGTGAAATTTACCGTAAATATTACACCAATTAATATAAGAACCTATGGTTAAATCGTTTAGGCGTTAAACCAAAAATTTATACTTTTTAGAGATTACTTATTGAATTAAAAAGTGTATTTGTTTTAGATATCTACATTATTAAAATTTGACCCAAAATCAATGAAGCGATTTTTGTTTTAACAAATTAAAGTTGTAATTTTTTTTACAACAAAATATACTTAAAATTGCCATTACATTTTGGACTAAACAAACAAAAATTGTTATTATTATTATAATACAATCTAGCATAACAAAAAGCTTTGATTTGCATATAAAGCATTATTAATATAACACACTAAAATATCATATAGTCAGTCACAACTCTTTGGTATGTAGATCTATGTCATTATCGGAAGAATTCAACCTAATGTCATATTATCCATAGAAGAAACGTATAACTGTAACCTGATTTTTTAAAGAGACTCGCACTCTACTGTTAGTTTCTTTACTGCTCAGGCTAGAAACTTATTTGTTTTTCCATAATTAAATTGCAAAACGATACAAACTAATAAAGACTTTAATGACCGCCATTGTGTTTGTTGGTGTTTTATTAGCTGCAGGTTGTTTATACATGTTTTTAGATTTATTGTAAATAATGTTTAACTGAATTAATTATTATTAATTAATATTGTTTAATCGAAGTGTTAAATTAACATTTATATATAAGGAGCTGGGAATAGTTACTAAAATCCAGTAAATTGGGGATTGATTCCCAAACTTAAATATTTAGCATACGTCGAATCAAACACGATAGAGAAAAAAAATCAGATTTTTTTAAAATTTTGTGTTGAGTATTTTTATACTAGGTTAACAACAAATCAAAATTTTTTAGAAATTATTTATTGTAATATGGGTAATTATGAAAGTGGAATAGTTTTTGAGATAAAGTTAATTCCATATTAAATGGAAAATTGACTATATCTCAAAAACTTCTACTTTTTTAACTTTTGACGACATTTTCGGATTCAGGGGACAATTTTACATAAGAATTGGCTGTTAAATTTTGGGATACCATTGTATCCCATGGTTAACCATGATACAAGTGAAAAAGCAGCCACTAATAGTAACTATTAAATTAGTCATTTTTGACTAATTTATTTTTAGACAGTAGGATTTCGGCCTAGGAGCTGAAAAAAAAATTCTGTAACTTCCATGTGACTAAAAACTGGTTAAAAATGATAGGTGACAAAAGTAAAAAATGACAGATTAATTTTTTTAGCGAATTCATGCAAAAGCAATAAATAAGCCCTGAGACAAAAATCAGTAAATGCTTTCGAAACCTCGGTGAATTTAAGATAAGCTTTTATTTTGTCCTAAAAACCACTAACCTAACCTCAAAATCTTTTATTACATTATAATAATTCAGGTTTATACTATGTTTATAGCCTGTTTTACTTTTAATTATGAAGGTGTTTAGGTTGTAACATCTGCTAAACTTGTCGTTAAAACGATAAAATTTGTTTAAAGAACTGTTATTTTCTTAGAAAACTTTCAGAGAACTAAAGAATTATAATTTTCAGAAAATGTTAAACTTAATTATCTTTTTTATAATTTTAAAA
Source organism: Brassicogethes aeneus (assembly GCA_921294245.1). Taxonomy (NCBI): domain Eukaryota; kingdom Metazoa; phylum Arthropoda; class Insecta; order Coleoptera; family Nitidulidae; genus Brassicogethes; species Brassicogethes aeneus. Next base: position 53,121,825 of record OV121135.1, read on the forward strand.
ATAATTACTTCAACAAAAAACCGTAAAGTTTTGTATATATTTTAAATGACAGTGGATACAAAATATTATTATTATTATTATGTACATGTAAGGCATATAATAAATAGTGTATAGTAACTGTTGATACGGTGGATATCAGTAAAGAAATCATGAACTATGTAATGTAGTCGTAGTAAACATAAAAGCATGTTTTGGAACGGCAAATTTACATGAACAATATTTTAGAAGTCGCCTAAAATTGTTCATTTAAAAATTTAATTTTTAAGAAGGTTTACTTAATAAAAATGCAATATTTCAATACTAGTGTTAGGGGTTCTATAATTTATTGCTGTCATTTCTTACTACTAAAGTGATTGATTTTTGCCTAGGCTGAAAATATAATTTAGACCAAAAATAACGTTGTTTTTGCAATATTTTTAAATGATGGTCATTTTTGACATTAGTTACCCTGGAAAAGTTTAAGAACAAAATTTTTGTTGACCAGAGTAATTATTTTTATAATTGTAAGTTTTATGTATTGTTTAATAAATAAAATTATGCCTTGAAGAAAAAAGTTAATTTTTAAATAATTTAGAAATAATAATGTGTTTTTCAATGAGATGCTCCTTTATATTTATAAATATTTGACTCAAAATCATTGGTTCAAACTACAATTTTGTTTTTTGTTTAATAAATTAACAAGTTTTGACAAAAGTTTTTAAAGTAAAAATAAAAAAATCTTATTGTAGTAGACCATATAAATTTGTTTACAATATATTCTTAAAATTAGAATAAATCTAAACATTAACTTTGCTTTTTTGTGGATCAATTTATATCAAACATTGTATTAACGTAGCCCAGAAATTCATTGATTGGTTTATCTAAAGTTATTTAAATATTAATCTTAAAAGGATATATTAAGAAAATTTAAATTACTAAAATATCTTAAGATCCTTAAAGGATATTTTTCAAAAGGTCGTATTTCCATTTGCAACAATTTTTCAAAAAAATGACTATAACCTGTATAGGTTAGGGCAATATAGATTATTTAAAAAAAAATTCTGATGAATATTTAATAATACTTCAGACCTGCTGTCATATTTCGCCGTTAATATATGCCTTTTAACCATACCTTTGGTTTTGTCAAAAAAGTACATTCAAGTAAAAATGGAAATAAGGCCTTTTGAAAAATCACTCCTCATATGTTATCTAAAATCGCCTATAGTTTCTATACAAAGACACTGCATTGTTTATTTAATAGTATAACAACAATTTATTACATTTTTATTTTATTGATAAAAAAAATTACCTGTTGTCATGGGGAGTTTCGTTTGTATGGACCAGGTACCAACTGTAGGAAACATCTCCCAGGACCCTTGCCAGGTTGTTAAACGTCTTGAAACATCACAACAGGAATTATCCTTCTTATCCTTAACAATATCCTTATTATCGCCAGCCTCCTCTGAATGAACATGATCCACAATCACGATTAAAAAAATTAATACCCACGAGTTCATCATTTTATCACAGAAAAATAATTTTTCAGGCACACGTCGTCAGCAGGATGTCATATGGTGCATTCTCATAGTTCACAGTGCACTGTCCTGCCAAATGTTGGGCAATGTCTCGGAGACTATTAAAATGTCGGTGCGGCATACAGTGCTACCACTACAATAGACGACGAAATCAGCTAGCGCAAAGCGTTGCACATTTCGTTTTCCTTCGATGTCGCGGACCCGTGTAATGACTCCATTTTAATATTTAATATTATCTCGGGATACGCTTCAATTCCCTTTGACGGAAATATAGCGTACGCGACGGACTATTTGCGGTGGTAGAGCAGTGGCGTGCCGAAGAAAGGGAGGGAGACGCACACACGCAGCAATTATTTTTTACAATGTTTTAAAAGTCTAAAACCTATCCTCCGTGATGGTTACTCTTTCTAGGTTAACCTATATGTTTTCAAATATCTGAGGTAGTAAAAACATACTAAAAATATCAGTTCACTAAGTAAATTAAACACATCCAAAGCAATCGAATCAAATATAAAATATTATTAAAAATTAAAAGAAATAATTTTTATAACCATTTATGTAGGTGTTACAAAAATTTATTCTATCCTCCGTGAATCTGTTTTTGCTTTATATTTTATGCAACGAATGGCGCTTTAATCATTTTAAATAAGCAAAAACCTCTGTTTACAACATTATGGATGCATGTGATTCCTGAAGGTCAGTTAAATTTTATATGCAGATGAGAGTGTTGCTGTTTTATAATTCAAAAGTTTAAGTTCATTAATTTGCTATTTAAAAACCTATTCACCTTGAAGTGTAATGTCTCAGTAAGTAAATTTTTTTATAAATATTTTATATATGTACAATTGTATTTTTAAAAATGGTGTCAAAAGATACAATATCTTATTTCAAATATACAAAGGAATGTTTAAAAAAAAACATACGAAATCCTAACCTCCGTGAAGCTATCTTCCGTGAAGCTCTAATATTCAAAATGTATGATTTCTTAAAATTCTGGCATTAGTGCAGAACCACTTATGTTATGTTATTACTAGACCTGGTGGCTTCCCAAAAACCCCATTCTAGACTAACAGTGAAACAACCAAAAATAAAAAATAATCATTTTCATTTGGGGGACATCTCAATATATTCACCCGTATATGACTGTAATACTATGGTTTTTGTACTTCTATTGCATAACTTTTATTGCGAAACTTTAAAATTTTAATACAATTAAATAAAAATTGACAAAAAGGCATTAAAATTCACATCTCTTGTCAAAATTCGTAGTTACTTATTATACAAATAATTCGCGTTTTTTTGTCAGACAGACGTTTAGCGTTTTTTATAAAAAAATAAAATATTAAAAGTATTTTATGCGCGAAAATATAAAATATTTTTGCAGTTTAGTGTTTCATTTTTTTCGCTAAAATTAAAAAAGTTTAAATGAATCAATTTGAAAAAGTTGTGGATAGAAGTGATAAATGTCGAAATTAATTTACAACATCGCATTCTACAGATTTTTTACTAAAACAACTAAACTGTGTGATATAATACTGCCGTGCTTAATGAAAACGCCGTAACCAACAATTTTGAGATTTTTGTTTTACGGCATTTTCTACTAGAACAATTCATCCTGCGTCTATCCCCGGTACTCAAAAAAACCGTATATATATAGATACGGTTTTTTGAGTACCGGGGATAGACGCAGGATGAATTGTTCTAGTAGAAAATGCCGTAAAACAAAAATTTCAAAATTGTTGGTTACGGCGTTTTCATTAAGCACGGCAGAATATGACAATGAAAACAGTACCGTCGTCGTATGAACATTATATCCAGTTTAATTTCATTTGTAATTACTAGATGTAAAATATTATTTTATATACTTTACAATATTACAATTATACTGATAATAATAATAATATTAATAATAATAAACGACTTCAAATATGTACATACATATACATTTTAAAATGACAAAGTTTAATTTAAAATCACTCTTCCACTTATGGTAATAAAATACGTCAGAATTCACTATTTATATATTTAGACTTAAATTTACATTATTCTTGAATTTGTGGGTTGAAGAAGTACTTTTGGTTTCTCCATATTTTAAAAATATGCCAGCAGCATTGCTTTTGTACCCTTTAATCTTCTCCATTTTTTAAATTCGACAAATTCTTTCTTCTATGTGTCAATCCATAAAATAAGGGCAAATGATTGCAGGGCATACCATATAGGGTCTTGGAATTTAATTTTTTTAAATTATTTTTAGACTAAAGCGTATACACCTAAATCAGCCCAATTTTTTCTTCTTTCCCCTTAAATGTGTGTTTTAAGGTGGGGCAAATTTAGGAATTTACTGTTTTGCAGGATTTCTAAACATCATATTTCTTGACCTGATTAAGGTACCGACTTCAAATAAACCACAATTTTTAAAGAAAGTAGGAGCTTCCTTTAAAATATTTTGACCACAAAGGCCGTATCGATTTTTTCTAAAAATATTTTTTTTTAACAAAATTATTATTTTAATAAAAAATATCTTTTTAGAAGCACAAGGATATAAAATTAAAAATTATATTTTGTATTATTTGTTCTTTGTACATACAACCCTATAATAAAAAAGTGAAAAAATAGTATATTATGTATTAAGTTTTAGACTTGAATTTAATTTAGGCATGAGCCAGGGCTTAAATTAATAAGGGCCTAGAAAATTATACTTTTTCTACGACCACACTTATCATTATCTCAAAATAATGTAAATTAAATATTTGTATAGAGCCAAATCTATAAAACAACAGGGAAATCTGTGTTACAGTCAAATTTTTATGTGTTTTTATAAATCGAAATGTATCCCTTGAAAATGAATTAATTTTTTACAGTGAAAGTAAAGAAAATGTTTTATGAGCACTTCACGATGTTAACTAACTTAACTTACTCGGCATGTGACTAAAAACCTGTTGCTAACTTCAGCCCGTGACTAAAACACCATAAAGCCACAACTTGTCAATTTGTATTTAAAAGGTCACTTAGTGTGATAGAAACACGATAATGGCTGTTTTAAAGGTAAGATTAAAAAAAATAAACAAAAAATCCTGTTCGTTAAATTTTATATATTAGTCAAGATTGATATATAAAATGTAACTTTTAAGTGTATTTCCAACATCTGTTTTAAGGATATTTAATTTAATTCCCTAAATCAATTAAATTGTTTGAAAATTGAGGTAAAGTACATACTATATATTCCCGATTTTAAATTTTAAACATAACAAAATGGATTATAAACCTGGAAAAACTAACATTAAATTTACTTTGACTTGGACATAAAAACCTTTATTTATTTTAAAATTTGAACTACAATAACAAAATATTTTTATACAATAGGAAAGTTATCTTGATAATAATAAAAACCTATTTTAAAATTTATATAAATTCTTTTTATGACAAACTTTCCTACAGTTTTTATTACACGCTTTTAAGAACGAAAACAAATAGAGTGCGTAAATTCTATCTCACTTTTGCAAATTAATATTCATCATATTTATTTAGACAAACTGACACAATTACATACTCTATTTTGCATGTTTATAAAAGTATATACAGTGTGTTTTATTTTGAAGAAAATACATGTCATATCCATTGTTCATATCGATGACTTTCTGCCAAAGTATCGTAAGCAACATAACTAAAATTTTGGGAATCGAAAACATTTTTTGTCTTAAAGACTGTTTCAAATTAAATATAGCCTAAAGGATTTATAACAAGTAAATAGCTTATAATTATAGCTATTTACTTGTTATAAAACCTATAGGTTATATATGCGTTAAAACAGATTTTAAAATAAAAAATGTTTTCAATTTCTGAAATTTGAGTTATGTTGCTTACGATACTTTGGCAGAAAGTCATCGATATATGCTTAATGGAAGGTCTCCAGAAACGTACATAAAAGTTGTTAGAAATTTTTAAATATAAAACCGCGTTTCTGAATTAAGCATATCCAAAAACCCCTAAAATAAAAATTTCGTAATATAATTTTATACAGGATGGTCAAAAAGTAATGTCAAATTTGGACAAAATCAATTTTCTTAAGCACTCTAAATTCTAGCAAAGATTTTGCTAAATCATTTTGGCATTTCTTTAGGTATTTGCCTAATTTTTTTACTCTAGCTTATACTAAGTGTTCACAAATTAAGGTCGAAAATTATACAAAATGTATAAAGCTTATTAATCTAATTAGAGTCAAAATATTATTGAATGAACCATTTAATAGTATATTAAAGAACTAATGTCATAAGACGTCATTTTGTCGCACGCGGACAATTTATATCGACGAGTGCGACAAAAGGCCTTATGACATGAGTTCTTTATTTTATCTATATTGCAAAAAATCTATAAAAAAATTAATTTTATACCTTACATTTAATTTGGTCAAATTTTACTTTAGACAATTGGAATCACAGTCATTGGTTTGACAGTTAACGTCAAAATCGATTCGCCATGCCGTCCTTAATTTACTTATGTATTTACAATAAGCGGCTGTTAATGTTAAAGAAGAAAAAAGGATTTTCTTTTGTGTTAAACAAAATTTATTGCCAGAAAAGTCTCGTAAGTACTAGAAAAATCATAAAAATATTATAACCAATATGCAAAATATTATGCTGTTTAAAGTATAGGCAACCTATAAAATCAAAATTTTGGGTGGGATAAAGTATCTCAGTACCATGATACAACAAACAAAGGTTTGTTGTATCATGTCTCAGTACAGCACAGAAAGCGGTGTTATAATGAAGTCATTATGAACGCAAAATAGATAAAAGTATTTTTTTAAGTACCAATGCACAGTTGTGTATAGTTTATGCATTAATATTAATATTATAATATATTATGCCACTAACTAAATTAATATTTTTAATCAAAATACCATCCTTTTTATAAATCTTACCTTAATTTCTGAACACTTTGTATAGGTTAAAGGAACAAAACTAACCGAATGTGTAGTTCGTGTTATATCTAGCAAAACATTGGCTAGAATTTACGAGTGCTTAAAAATGTTTTTTTTTCAAATTTGACTTTACTTTTATACCTTTCGTTATACCGAAAAAATGACAGGTGTCGAAATGACGACGGTGCTGAAAATAACAGGTACCTAAATGACAGATGCCGAAATGACAGCTGTTAAAATAACAGGGCAAAGCCTCGGGTATACAACTAGGGAATAAAACTTTTTTATTAATATTAATAAAAAGGTGATTCATAACATTTATAGCGATAGTAATCAACATTTGCTCCATGAAACCCACACATTCGTTGATTTACAATTTTTTTGTTTTTATCTTAATTTAAAAATTCAAATAGCAATTTCTCGAAAACTAACTTACATATTTTTGAAACAGAATCTTATTAAGAATTAAAAGACATTTAATAAGATATGTCACTGAACCACTCAACAATTTATGATTTTGGCGACTGGCGGGGTGGAGCGCGTAGGGGTGCGGGTGGGGGCGTAAATCGTACATTAAAATTCGTCCACCTAGAAATAAAAATTGACGTGTCCAAGGAATGTTGTCCACATTTACCCTAAAACGTTTGGGGGTACAAGTTTTCTTTGGAACGCCCTGTATGTTTTTTCAAAATCTGGTTTTTGAAGCACATAATCTCCAAAAACTAAATTAAAAAAAAGATTTAATTTATGTATAACTTTATAATGTTAGCTGTTACCTTTTATTATAATTTTTACGCATAGCCACAGCAATAATTATTATAAAAACACAATACAAATAATAAATTTAAATATTTTACATTTATATATATTATTAATACACAAAATTATCTCTGCTAATAAAATAATAATAACATTAAACAAACTAATAAGTACTAATTAAACACAATAATATCATTAAAGACTGCATCAGCAATTCAAATATCTAGTTTCGATTGACAAATGTGACGTATATGCGGGTGGCAAACGAAATTTGGTTTCAATAGTAGTATACCATGTTTTCTTGTATCATGCGATAGAGGGCTATGGAAATGACATATAACATGTTTTTTTCTTTAAAAGATCGAGCTTTTCGGGTACTACATACTGTTTTTTGTAATCGGTCTTTTTTAAAATAAATACCGAATTGCCTCCAATCAAAAGAAAACACACTGTATATATATGTACATATATATGCGTCTTGTATTGTATTGTATTGTATTATTATAATGTGTACCTTAGTCAAATTATGTAGTAATGGTATACATTATAAACCTAGATTAACTTTTTCAAAATTTTGGGTGTTATGGCAAGGCAAAATAGGCATTTTTTATTTATTTTGTGTCAGCTGTATAACGTATTTAAAATTATGACTTGAAAGCTTTGAACCGGTACTGCTAATGTATTCTTAGCTGCTCATTACCTAAGATAAAATAATTGGAGAAGAAAAAGTTTGTTTTTTGATAAATTACTATCGACATGGCTTTTGGTTGTTAAATAGACCTAATATTTTTAATATCCTGATAAAATCATGTAAAATTTATTGGCCTATAATTGACGTTCCACTAAGTTTGACAATCCGAGAAAAAAGCGATTAAATTTTTACAGTCAATGCCTGAGACATTTTACTTAAAAAACATATAATGCTAAAACTGTATATAAAAATTAACCAATAAATGCGTTTAATTCTAATAGCTTAGAGATAAACATATTTATCATATAAAAACATAGTGACAAAATATTCATCAAGTTTTTCAAACCAATAACGTGCTGAAAATAATTAGAATAAAAGAATGGCGTAGCAAAAATCAGAATATTGGACTAAAAGTATAAATTTTTTATGTAAATTTTGATATCTTAAAAAAATTAGGATTCGGTTAACTTATGAAAAGTTACCTATGACACAAACCGAAAAAAAAACTTTATGCAGAAAATAAATAAAATTTTAGAAAATGTAAGTTATAAGTACCGATTCCCACGGCATCTAGTAATATATGTATGTAACTACTATACAACATATAACGGTTCTTATAGTCCATAAGAAAGATTTCTTTAACTGAATCTAATAGCAGTATAAGAAGACACCAGTAAATATTAAAATAAAGTTGAATAATATATCAATTAGCAAAATTTATTAAAAAATAACGTATTTTTTTTAAATTTACATAAAATGTTACATAATATTACATAGTACAAACACGATTTTCCTCCCATAAACAATTTTAATAGATTTTAAAAATAAAGGTTAAAAAAAACGTACCCTTGTCTCACCGTTTCACGAAATCACTTTATCATTTAATTTATTTACACAGCCATTCTTATTATTTTTACCTAAACAGATTTTTAATTCTTTATTTTGTTATAAATCATTTTTTTTCTTCAAATATTTTATATTTTAACATAAAACAAAAATTATACTTAAAGAAAATAGCAATTTTATTTTTTTTTAAGAAAAAAAAATATTTCTGGTTTTTAATTTTTGATTTTTTTAAATAAAACAACAGATTTGTATTTATCTTATATTAAATATATGTTGGAAACAAATCTTGCTTTTAGTTTGACGATTATACATTGCTTTTGAATCTAAAGTGGTATCACAACCTAAAAAAACCACTTGAGTTACAGGGTGTTTCACATTCCTGGTCCATTGGATGTTTCTGGAGAAAAATATAGATTTGAAATTTAAAAGCGTTTATAATCCATTAAGACTATTTTTTTTTAAATTTTTTGAACAAAATGATACCAACTTTGTTATTTCAAATAGAACACCCCATATATTTTTACATTTTTAAATTCCACATAAAATTCTGAATAAAATTACTATACCATGTCTTATACCTAAAGTGAAAAGTTTTCTAGATGTTTGCTATTAGGTTTACGGATATGAGGGTAAAATGTTTGGAATCTTAGAAAATTGTTTAAAAAATTCCATGTCAATTCTTTAACATTTTTCAACAAATTACCCAAGAAACCCCAGGGCAAATTGGGCAAACTTGAAAAGTTAATAACTTTTTTATTTTAAATGTAACACCCGGTATGTTAAGAAATTAGCATGGAATCTTTTAAACAATGTTTTAAGATTGAAAAAAATTCCAACCCCATTTCTGCAAACCTAATAGCAACAAAGTTATAGGCTATTTTTGATTGATGCGCATTTGTCATATTTTAACGGAAAAAATTAATAACTACAAAACTATTTACTCTAGGTATAGGACATTGTATAGTAATTTTACTCAAAATTTTATGTAGAATTTAAAAATGTAAAAATATATGGGGTGTTATATTTAAAACAAAGTTGATGTCACTTCTGGTCAAGCCGAAACACCCGAATTTCGCAAATGTGCAACACCCTGTATATAATAAAAATAATTTTAAAATAAATAAATAATTTTAATGTTTGCCCATTTATTCAGCGACTATTTCCCTCGTCTTAATTTCCACCAATCACAAACGCGCAATTTTGAATTATAAATGGTTTCTAGGTGAAAAAACTGTGTGACAGCACCTGTCAGCAGTTTATTCAAGTTTACCCGCGGCAAAACTTGACAGCTGTTGTCACCAAAAATTGCAATTTATATTTTAATTGTTAACTGTTACCTAACTGTTACTCATAAAATAGTCTTGTCAAATACCATTCGGGCATCTAATTTTTCCTGTGAAAAAAATCGAAAAAACACAATGCTAAGTAATATTTTTTAACAAAATGCATTCGTGCAGGTGCAAAAATCCTCCTCTTCGACTCGGATTTTTGTTGCCACCAGCACTCATGCTTTTTGTTAAAATATTACTTAGCAACGTGTTTTTTCGATTCTTTTCGGAAAAATTAAATGCCCTTATGATATTACTTACGAATAAATTTTTCAAAAAAATATACTGTCTAGCTGTTATCGAATCTGTTATATTATGTGCCAAATACCGTGGATAACAAACATTTTATTGGATCGCACTTAAAAAAAATTACGTGATCTGAAAAAACGCCAAAATATGGGTATCATTTTTTTAAGTCTATTTTCAAAATCTATAGAAATTCTTCATGGGAGGAAAAAAAATCAAATTTTGTCATTATACTCTATAAAACTGTATCTTGTGAAAACTCTCAAATAGCCATTTTTAGATATATTTTTTTAATTGAACCATCTTGAATAATTGTAACTTATAAGCTTCCCAAAGAAAAAGTCAGAAATATAACCTCTACGCAAAACTATGTAAATATAAAAACAACTATGTTTTAAAAGTTTCTCGTACTTTATTATATGTTGATCTTAATTAAATAGGTTTAACAGTGGTAAATTATTTGTTTTAATTTGATCATTGAGAATATTATCAGTAGTTTTAAAAGACATTTTGCTATTAATTTTTTTTAATACGTGGAAACATGTCTCTTATTAAAAGTATTAATTGGGTTTATAAGTGATGGGAAGATTTATTTAATAATACAATCTAAGTATAAAAAAAACAAAGATAAATCTAACAGATTCAACTTGTACAGATTGTCCAAAAACTTATATAGAACAAACAGGCCGAAATTTTAATACCATAATTAAAGAACATCGTAGATCATTTATATACCAAAAACTTGATTCAGCTTACGCGACACATCTAATTACAGAAAACTATACATTTAATAACAACTTTAAAATATTACATTTAGAAAATAAAGGCACAAAATTAAATCTATGAAAGTCTTTTAAAATTAACAAACTCAAAAATACTAATAATATTCTCAATTATCAAATTTAAACAAATAATTCGCCACTGTTAAAATTATTTTAATTAAGAACAATAGCATTATATAAAATATTCACACATTTAAAATATTGTCCCCTTAAATAAAATTATTAACAAGTGTTAAAAAGTAACTTTTTCATGCGAGTGTTTAAGTTGCTTACCAGGCCGTTGGGCCGAGTATGCATTAACACGAGCTTAAAAGAGCTTTTCTCATAAGTGAAATACAATGTTTTTTTCTATGACCCTTTTATTTTTAATTATTTTCAAACACAAATTATACAAAATAGTTAATTTATTTTCGCACAGACCTGTCATTTGTCACACAGAAACGTCACTTTACATTCGAGTTTTGCCTTGCCAATGAAAAGATTCATTTTATAAGCAACGATGCCATTACGAAATGTGACTTTTACATAGTGGTCCTAGAAAAAAATATTTACATAATGATTACTCCTCTTACTCTTATAAATACACGCATTAATCCCGGCGCATTCGCCATTTTTGCAAATACTTAAGATTAGCTGTGAATTAATTTTAAGAATAGTAAAAATGTTGTTTTATATGTAAATAAAATTTATTTAAATTTAATAAACTTAATTTAAATTTATTTTTTTTTATTTATTTTTTTAAATTTTTTATTTAGTCTGTTTTATTTTTATTTTTATTTTTATTTATGATATAATATTAATAGGAAATATCAAAATAGGACACTTATATGTAATTCGTTTACACTAATCTACAACCCTGCACACATAAATGCCACAACTGGAATTTACAATTATAATATCGTTAACAGTAAGTTTGCTCCCAACTACCACGCAGATTAACTTGTTCTTTTAGTTTGTATGGTGATAAATAGAAATTCATTCTGTAGTACCCATAATAGTATATGATGTATCAAGTTTTATAAACGCTATATTGGTCACAAATTTAATTTAGGCACGAGCAAGCTTGCGAGCGAGTGCTTAATTAAATTTGTGCCTAGAAAACTTTACATACGAGTTGCATTCTACAGGGTGTTATGTAATTAATGTTATATATTAAAATGGGTAGTTCCTTAGGGTCCATAAAGAAGCACCTAAAACTTTTTTTTCTAAATTCCAAAGAATAAAAATAATTTATAATAACCTTTATCCTACCAAAAAGTACGCCACTGATCAAATAGGAACCGCGGATTAACCTTACCTATTACTTTTTAATGCAGTGTTGCCAAATGTAAAATTAAAAATGTATTACCTTATTTGAGATGCTCAAAATAATTTCATTATTTAGAATGCAAGCTTAAACTCTGCGAAGCATGCTTTCGCGCACCCGCGTAAAAATGTCTGGACTATTTACAATTAAGTTCCTGAGTTGCTGCCCAAATCCCGTCTCTCGTAAATATGGCCTCATCGGTATACAAAACACTATGGCTCCAATCAGCATCTTCTTGATTTTTCTGTATATACCAATGGCAAAATTCCAACCGCAGTGCATAATCTCCATCCTGAAGAGCTTGAACTTTTTGTAGGTTCAAGGGCCACAAATTCACGTCCCTGAGCCCGACCCCTATCACCAACAAATGCGCTAAATCTTCCGCGGTCCCTTAAATTTTGCACAGCACGTACAAAACTTTGCTCCGAGGGCGGTGGATGTCCGTGATTGGCGTTGTGATAATTTTGAATATACCTACCTACAAAATTCTTGCTTGACGAGCATTTTGCATCGCTTCCCCGTAACACAAAAACCATATTTGTTAATTAAATATTTGCGAGCGCCCGACCCGCCATAGCATAAAATCTTTCGCACTAATTACTTATTATTATTACTAATAAAATACAAATTTTCAAACTTTCAAAATAAAAGAATAAAAACCTGAAAAAACTTGAAAAAAATAAAAACCTGAAATCGCTAGATCACTAATTAGACCTTGTAAAAATTTGAAAACTAATGATTTTTTAAAAATCGTTTTAACATTGTGATTTAAAAACATACTTATAACAAATATATTTAAATTTAGACACACCAGATTTAAACTTTATTCATAATTCGTAATGATTTACTCTTAGATCCCTTGTATGATCTATGGATTTACTTTACTTTAAGTTAATCTGGTTTAATTTATTATGTTGGTTGGTAAAAAATTGTAGGTTATGTGCTCAAATTGTGAATATCTTAACTAAGGGAAGTGCTTTTGGTCGTTTGGATTTATTTACACAAATTGAATGTTTAACGATTAACCTGTGAACTTGTCCTAATTTCATCTGAGTAAACAGAAAGAAAAAAACCAATGAAAAAAATAATTTTATGGAGTTTTTAAATAGGTACCAATTTTTCTTATCATTGCTTAAGTTAATAGCTGGATGAGTAAATAAATACAGAATGGAATTAGAACTTTAAGGGCTTAAAACTTTTGTATTAATTTATTTTATGCAAGAAAATTTTTTAGTAACATTTTTTTACAACTGGCAACGCGCAGCTACTTTGTTGGTTTGTATCTATGTACTCACAGAACACAAGTGTGTAACCAGTGGCGTATCACAAAAAATATAAAAAACTTCTAATGCATATATTTTCTTTATCTTTGGGAAAATATCTTTTAAAATATTTTTCCATTACACCTTATGTCAAAAGGTATTCAGTATTTTAATATATAACATTAATTACATAACACCCTGTATATTTTTTCTATTAAATATACTTAATATTAATTAAATAATTATTTAATCTAAATATTTGTATAAAGGGACATCTATACAAAAATAAAGTAACCATCCCAATAAAAAAATTTGAATTAATTTCCACCATTAACGTTGCCCGTTATTATTTTAATTTATCTTGTTAACTACACTACTACAGCGAAATCAAAAGGTCATATAATCTTTCCAAATATTGACCTCAAAAAACTATTTAATCCTTTTTTATTAAGATAATAAAATAATTTTTACATCTAGTTATATTTTAAAATAATGGCACTTTATTTTAACGATTGTATGACATTTGACAACTGTAAACTAATTCAAAACTAACTTCAGCCCGTGACTAAAGCACCGTAAAGCCACAACTTGTCAATGTGTATTTAAAAGGTCACTTAGTGTCATGGAAACATGTACGATAAAGGTGGAAGTAGAAAAAATAAATTAAAGAAAAATAAGTACTTATATTATATTACTTTACATCTTCACACGGTCTTGTTGATTGGGAAAAATCTTGGTTTATATTAAAAACAATACATTTATATTAAGCCTCAACCCAATTAGGAGCCGTGCTAAATTTTCACAAACTATATACCCACAAACCTTATTGAATAGTTATAATTAACTAAATAAAAAGTTTTGTTTTACAAAGTATTATTAATGTAATTGGACATGTGACGACGAGTTTGACAAAATTTCTAGTGATAATAATTAATTTTTCATTCTAGGTTGTGTATTTTATTTTTTACATAAAATATCAATACATTATGGCTGTACGGACATTTTAAATATTTATTAGCATAAATTCTTAAAAATTCTTTTATAAATATTACCTACTTTCTTTAATTTTCATCCGTACTTTTTAGGAATATTTTTATTCTGTATTTTAAACGTAATATCGAATATCTGAATGTAAAAAGATTTAAGGTTTAGGCAATTTTACGCATAATAACCCGTGACATTTACTGTACATTTTTACAACTTTATTTTATCCAATTCAAAAACAAAATTATAACACGGTTTAATAATTTTAGTTTTTTAAATTAGTTACACTTGTATTTGATAATCTGGTTTTATTTTTAAATGTAAATATATTTAGGCAATTTATGCAAATTCTTAAACACTTATTATAATTATAACAAATTAAAAAATAATTAGTTGTAATATGAATTTAATTTATTATTTACATTTGTATGTTTCATTTTATTAGCACATATTTATTAAAACTGTAAATCGCATGTGTAAGTCTTGATTTATTAAGTTCTTAAAATAATTGAAAATTAAATGTGTTTTTAATATTTTATTCGTTTATATTTTAATTAAATAGTATAAAATGTATCAAGTTTTATTAGGCACGAGCAAAGTTTACAAGCGTGTGTTTAGTAAAAGCGAGTGACTAGATAAGTTTATAATAAAACGAGTTACATACTAAGCCAATTTTACTTGTTAAACGTTTGACATCTGACAACTGTCAACAGATTTAACCTAAAATGCCCGAAAGTCATTGATGATATATTAATATAGGTACCCGTTTTTGGTCTTTTACCATTGAGTTACTTTCTCAATCAACGCTTTTATTAATTCATAATGCTGTTTGCATTTAGTCGATTTATTTGTTTTGTGAATTTTGATGGATTTTTACGTAATTACTAAAATGTGTATTTATTGTATATAATAGGTACAATTTATATTTATGTATGTAATTTATTTTTTCTACTCCTATTGCATATTATTGACATTATTTGGGATTTAACTAAATGGTAACCAATATGGCCTAACAACGTGAATAATAAACTCATTATTCACGTTGTTAGGCATCAGTGATTGGCTGATTTCAATATCCACTGTTATTTGAACCAATCGGGTTTTAAATTGGAAAAAGTAAGGTTAACAGATGTCAGATTTGTTTATATACCGGGTGTATCTGAGAATAGGCGCACCCCTGAAACTTTTTAATTTAAAAAGATAGACACATGAAATTAAGCATGGTTAATAAGGATATAAAATGCCACTTATAAGAGTAAAAAATGAATTTTTTGAACTTCCGGTTTCGCCGGAAATGATATCAACTTTCGATTTTTAAATGGAATGCCCTATATATTTTTACATATTTGGAATCCTGAGGAAATTCTGAGTCTAACAGCAGCCTCAAATTGACCTTTCGACGTTTCGTCATCAGAAAATGCACCATCATAATGTTCAATCTAGAGTGCTTTGAATTATTTGAGAAAAACGAATTTTGACAAGTAGGTATAGACTGCTGGGAATAGCTGAATAACAACTTTCTAAGGCAAGTTCTATTTTTCAGTCATTGTGTGGATCCATTAGAAGAAAATAAGATAGTTCAAAGCACTCTAGATTGATCTTTATAATGATACATTTTCTGATGACGAAACGTCAAAAGGTCCATTTGAGGATGCTGTCTGACTCAGAATTTCCTCAGGATTCCAAATATGTAAAAATATATAGGGCATTCCATTTAAAAATCGAAACTTGGTATCATTTCCGCCAAACCGGAAGTTCAATTCATTTTGTACTCTTATAAGTGGCATTTTATATTATATTCTAATTAACCATGCAAAATTTCATGTGTCCATCTTTATAAATAAAAAAGTTACAGGGGTACGCATATTCTCAGATACACTCGGTATATACGAGGGGCGACTATAATGATCTTTAAAATCGGGGAAAAGTGAGGTTATAATAAATTTTGTCATCAATGAAAATTACTTAATTGAAGTAGATAAAGCATAGTGTGACACTCGAAATAATGCGCATTATTTACTCGGATGAATTACTTCTCTCGCCTAACGGCTCGAAACGCAAACCTCATCCTTGTGAATAATAGCCTGCATTATCTTTCGTATAATAATATACTTTAAATTTTATTGGGAAACCTTTGAAAATTCAACCCAGGATTCCTTCTTGAAAAACACTCAAATTATTGTTATTTGCAATTATTGCTTTTTCATGAATTGAAATGTTACTATATTTTATGGACCACCTAAATGTTGACCACTTTAGAAAACTTTAGTAATAAAAACATGCTTTCATCATTTTTTTCAAAAAAAAAATTCCGGGCTTTCCAAAGTAAAATTTAATAATTAATAATTTCATATAGCCATAATTACTATTTTACCTATAATGAGCATGTTTTCTATCTATAATTTAGACGTTTGAAGCATTGTATGTAAATATCTGACAATTAAAATGAAACATGCTCACATGTATCAAGTTAACACGTTTATGCTTCTCAATTGTACTTGTTTTGTACTAGATTATAATGGGTGAACTATTAGCACAGATACCCTGAATGAATGCTCTTGTTTAAAGATTTTTACATTGTTTGTGTAACAGTAAAAAAAACAACAATAATAATTTCAAAAAGTTTATTTGTATAGAAAAATATTAGAATACTGTTCGGTTTTAATTTCAGTAAATACATAAATAAATAGTTAAATAATATAAATAACAGTCGTATCAAGATGAAATTATAGTAATGGTTTGTACATAAAAAAGTTGACTAAAACGTCATTGCAGTGTTACTTAGGCACGTATGCTTTATATGGTGCGGTTTGGGCTGCATTTAAGGATCTTTTATCCCAGCCGCCGCCGCCGGATTGCCAACCGCCGCCGCCTCCGGCCGACTGCCAGCCGACGCTCTGATGACCGCCGCCGTGGTGTTTCTGGGAGAAAAGTTTCTTGAGCGCGATGATTCCGGAGAGGAGCAAGGCGATTTTGGCGGTGATTAAGGCTTTACCCGCCAAGAGAAATAAGCCGGCGATTGCGATAGGGATCAAGGCGGCCATTTTGGCGGCTACACCCATCATCATGCCGCCCATCATGCCCATCCCACCTTTGTTTTTCTTTCCTCTACCTGTAATCAAAATATAATTAGTATGTGATTAAGTACTGTGGTGATGATTGTGGTAATTACTTTCTTCCAGGACTTCGTTTGGTGAGATCTTGGGTAGCGATATTTCCAAGGAGCGTGAGCTGATGAGTTTGGTAACTTTGTCCGCTAGTAGATCGTTTAGAGCGTCGTCTTTGGCGTCCAGGGCGCGAGGCAGAGTCGCTTCCAGTTGCTCCTCGGTGATGGTAGGTTCTGGTTGGGTATCTTTGGCTTTGATGATGGCGAATCCGTCGGCTACGTAGAGTTTGTCCATCCTGGAAACCCTGTCGAGGACGGTTATGGCTTTCTTCTTCAAACATGGCGCGAATGCATCGGCTTTGCTGCAGTCCTCGTAGACTTTGAGGGCGATTCTTAGACCACTTTCGACGTCTTGCGCCGACGTACCGGCGACGAAAAGGACCGCGAGCACGCACGTCAATCTCATTCTCACTGAAAAGTTCTTCGGTTCACTCACAGCTTGCACTTCGATCGACGACTGATGCAGATCAGTGCAATCCCTCGGGTTATATACCCGCAAAATTTTCCTGCGATTTCGCGGGGCATCGGGGTGCACCCCGGCCTTGGCATTGGCCGACTCTGACCTAGAAAATTCTTTCCGCAACCCGATTGGTGCCCCGCTTAGCAAGTGCACTCGGCTGTGCAACGCGTTAGCAAGTGTTTTCGTCGCGCGATACTGGAGCACTTGTAATTACCAGCGGGCAGTGAATCTGGTCCGACCTGCCGGCAGCTTGACAAAACGAAAAACAACGATATGAAACGGAAACCGAAATTCATAATGCTCGTTTTGCATTTGATCATAACATATCAACGAAAATGCAAGTGTGACTTTCTTTATTTGTTGTTTGTTTTACCTAGGCAAATTTACATTCTTAACTTATTTTGCCACCAGAATAAACAACATATCAGTATTGTCAAACATTTCTACTTCATTATTTAAAATATAGACGACAATTTCTCTCGTTTCAAACAACAAACGAGTTTCAATTTAAAAATAATGAGAACATTTTTAATAAACCGTTCTTAAACAAAAAATATTTAGGGCTTACGCTTAATGTTTAAAATTAAGTGGCATTCTTTAACTAACTCGATAATTTACTTTAGAAAACAATTCTTGAACTAATTTTAACAGTTTTAATCCTGCGAAGTGTTTTGACTAATTAGGTTTTATATCGTTTTAAAATAGTTTAAAAAATGTTTATGACTATTTTAAAAAATTGGCTTTAATCTGTTTTTTTACTTGGGTCATCCAAAATATTTGTTAAGAGTCTAAAAACAATTTAGAAATGAAATAAAATAAATAAAATAAATAAAATAAATAAAATAAATAAAATAAATAAAATAAATAAAATAAATAAAATAAATAAAATAAATAAAATAAATAAAATAAATAAAATAAATAAAATAAATAAAATAAATAAAATAAATAAAATAAATAAAATAAATAAAATAAATAAAATAAATAAAATAAATAAAATAAATAAAATAAATAAAATAAATAAAATAAATAAAATAAATAAAATAAATAAAATAAATAAAATAAATAAAATAAATAAAATAAATAAAATAAATAAAATAAATAAAATAAATAAAATAAATAAAATAAATAAAATAAATAAAATAAATAAAATAAATAAAATAAATAAAATAAATAAAATAAATAAAATAAATAAAATAAATAAAATAAATAAAATAAATAAAATAAATAAAATAAATAAAATAAATAAAATAAATAAAATAAATAAAATAAATAAAATAAATAAAATAAATAAAATAAATAAAATAAATAAAATAAATAAAATAAATAAAATAAATAAAATAAATAAAATAAATAAAATAAATAAAATAAATAAAATAAATAAAATAAATAAAATAAATAAAATAAATAAAATAAATAAAATAAATAAAATAAATAAAATAAATAAAATAAATAAAATAAATAAAATAAATAAAATAAATAAAATAAATAAAATAAATAAAATAAGTAAAATAAATAAAATAAGTAAAATAAATAAAATAAATAAAATAAATAAAATAAATAAAATAAATAAAATAAATAAAATAAATAAAATAAATAAAATAAGTAAAATAAATAAAATAAATAAATAAAATAAATAAAATAAGTAAAATAAATAAAATAAATAAAATAAATAAAATAAATAAAATAAATAAAATAAATAAAATAAATAAAATAAATAAAATAAATAAAATAAATAAAATAAATAAAATAAATAAAATAAATAAAATAAATAAAATAAATAAAATAAATAAAATAAATAAAATAAATAAAGGAAAGAGTTTTCATAAAAAATATTTATTGTTGCATGTATATTTATTAACAATATTGAAAAAAAATCTAAATTGTTTGGAGCCAACTCTAAGTGATACATAACATTATGTAATATTCAATAAATTTGTTTTTTATTATTTTAATTTAAATATTTAATTAATTTTAATTTGTCACAACAACTGTGGTTGTATACATACAATGTAATTTATAAGTTAGCCACATTGTATTTAAATTATACTGTAAATTGAATTAATGTATAAACTCGATCTTAGTTTTATTGATTTGAAACCGTCTTCTTCAACTTTAATGATTTGGTTAGCCTGGTTAATTTAGAACCTATATAATTTAAATAATTATTATATTTCGTGACTTGAAAAAATCTAGGACACAAATGCCCAAAGATTTATAGCGGATGTTCTTTATTGATTGACTTAATTCTAATTGATTAGAATATCTGACTGACTAACTGTATATTTCAGAGAAAAATGGATGTTCTGTGTAATTAGGTAAAGAGTTTTCAGAAGAAACAACACATGTCGCAGCAAGGCATCGTGACCCAATAATGAGGGGGTTAAATAAAAATATTTTTAATAATAAAAATCATAGCTTTATTTAAATAAAATAAATATTATAAATTAAAACAATAAATAGACCAGAAAATTGGTCAGTAACATTTTTCTTTGAAATTTCAAAATTTTATTATTTTGGAGCATGAGCTTTGTAAGCCAAACTTTGAGCTTCATCGAAGGACCTCTTGTCCCATCCTCCGCCACTGCCTCCTTGCCATCCACCGTGTCCTCCATGTGAAGAGGCGTGAACATGCTCAACATGGGGTTGTTGGTGTTTGGAGGCGAACAATTTCTTAATAGCGATAATTCCAGCCAGAAGAAGGGCGACCTTAGCAGTGATCAAAGCCTTTCCAGCGAGGAGGAAAAGACCAGCGATCGCGATCGGGATAAGGCTGGCCATTTTGCCCACCATCATCATCATCATGTGTCCCATCATGCCGCCTTTCTTTCCGCCCTTACCGCCGCCGCCGCCGCCTCCACCGGAACCTTTTCTTGCTACTGAAAAGGAAAGACGAAGTTAGTTTTTTCTAAATATATAGATATCGATATTACCTTCAAATTCGTTCTCGATAGCTCTCGGGGAGATTTCCAAGGTGCTGGCACTGAGGAACTTGGCAGCCTTATCGGCTAAAATGTTGTCGAGGGCATCCTCTTGGGCGTCCAATCCTCTGGGTAGAGTAGCATCTAGCTGTTCTTCCGTGATTGATTCAGGAGCACTGTCTACTTGGTGAACAACGGTGATCCCTTCGACGAGGGTGAGTTTCTGCATGCGCCCTAGACGGTCCAAGATGGTGACGGCTTTTTTCTTGAGACAGGGCGAGAATCCCTCGGCTTTGCTGCACTCTTCGTACAATTTCAAAGCGGCACTGACACCAGAATTGACCTCGGAACAACGTCCTGCTACGTACAGAGACGCAACGACCACTAGCACATACGCGAACCTCATTTTCAGCGATAGGTGATGGCACAATCTAAGCAGCCGCGCATACAACAAGTCAACTAGAACTGAAATCAAAGTGGACCGTACGGGCAATTTATATCTTGTCCAAAATATTTGAAAGGAGCTTAGGTCAGGCCGCACAAAAGTAGCATGCATGCAAGTGTTTATTTCAAATCGCCAAATTGTAACATTTCATCTTCTTCTACTCACCAACCTACACACTTGTTTGCACTTAAGCATAAAAACAATCAAACGAAAAAGTGTTAAATTTTGCTTAAATCGGTGTATTGTGTAACGACGTAGCCATACATTATTCAGTGAAGTGGTGACGATTTTTTAATAGCCATTGTATGTGTGAACAATAAATTTTAAGTATCAATTAACATTTTTTATTGCACCAACAAGCCTGGTATATTAATTAAGATTTAAAGGTATGTAAAACCATAAATCAAAATACGTAGTTTTTCATTGCGATAATTCTATAATAAAAATAATCAATTTATTTTTAAATAATCAAAAAAATAAAAAAAGCATGTTTACCATTTAAAAAATCTTAATTATATTTCAACAAATCACTATTTTTCTTTTTTAACAGTAATTATTATTATAAATGAGTTTTTTAATAATTGATCCAATCCAACTATTAAAAAAAATACAATAAATATAAAAAATTAATGAATTAGATTTATTCTTTAAATCTTGTAATTTTTATTAAATTAATGCACTATTTAAAATTAACGCTGTTTTATATTCTTGCATTTTTAAATTTTATTTATAAATTCTATATTTTTAAAATTGTATTATGTTAACCAAAAAAAATATGTAAATAATTAAATAAAAAAATTTGAAAATACAGTACTGCTAATTGCTTTATTTTTAATAAAATATTGTGAAATTAAAGTTTTTAAATTGTATAAACCTCAATATTTTTTATTACTTTAAATAAATTTTCCACTAAACAAAATATATAATTATTTTTTATAAAATATATACATATATTAGACTGAGCCAAAAAAATCGACTATTTTTTTTTGGAAAGTATATCGAAAATATTGTTTGGGGTGACAAAAAAAAATATGGTGAAAGTTTGAGTCCATAATATTAATATTAAGGGGTCTGTCATCGCAATTTTAGATTTTTTTTCCTAAGCGAGTTTTTGTCTCAGAACTCCCAAATCATTGAGTTTAACAAAATTGACTTAAGAATATTTTTTGAAGAAAATTGAATGCTCTACAAAAAAGGTTAAAATGGAATTTTCCATCTGATGAACCCTTTTCTGATTTTTACATGAATTACAAAATTCCAATTTAAAAGATCAAAATATACCAATTATTAGGCATGATTTTAAGGAAACGGTTCATCTGACGGAAAATTTTACTTTAACATTTTTTGTAGAGAATTTAATTTTCTTAAAAAAATATTTTCAAGTCAATTTTGTTAAAGTCAATGGTTTGGGAGTTCTGAGCCTAAAACTTGCTGAGGAAAAAAAAATTAAAATTGCGATGATAGACCTCTTTATAATAATATTATGGACTCAAACTTTCACAATAATTTTGTTTTCTCACCCCAAACCATATTTTTGATATACTTTTCAAAAAAAAATAGTTGATTTTTTTGGCCCAGTCTAATATGTATAGTACGATTTTATTTGCTATGATTTCACAAATATCTTTACAATTAAAATTATTATTAGTATTAATATTATTTTAGTAATTAAAATTTAGATAGGTATATTATTATTATTATATTTGCTATTATTAGAAACCGGATTCAATTAAATTGATGCAATTTAATACACCATTGAAAATTCTTAGTGCAAAATGTAATTTTTAGTGCAATTTAACCCAACCTTATTTTTGCCCTTTTTCGAAAAAAATTACAAAACTGCTAAATACTTGCCTAAAGTGCCTTAAAGCTTGCCTGAAATAGAAAACATAATGTCTTTTTGGTCCTTTTTTAATGCATGTATTTAATGGCAAATAAACTAACAGAACCATAAAAAATGCCTTAATATTTTGTTAAATTAGTTTTGTGCATTTTTTGCCTTTTCACCTGCCTATTTTGCCTTTTTTGGGTGCCTGTTAAGTATCCTTTTTAAAATTTTTAAGTCCGTAAAAGTCCGGTCTCTAGTTATTAGTATACATAATAATAAAAATATTCAAAAATTACTTAACCAACTAAAATAACAAAAAAAGAATAATTTATTCCACCCATTTTATTAGGCTCAATTTGTTTTATTATTTGTTTTTGTTAATATTAAAAAAATCTAAAATTTTTAAATTAATATTTTAAAATAAAATTTATTTTTTTACTTCTATTGTATAATATTGTTTTTTCGTGAATAATAATAAACAATATTAAGTCCCTGGCTACCAATGGAAATAATCTACTTATTGAAGTAGATAAAGTATAGTTTTACACAAGATATAATCCATCATATTTCGAAATAAAATTGTATTAATTAAGATATTACTATTATTATTACAAGCATAGCGGAACATGTACTGTACATATACATCTTATATTAAGATAGTTATTTTCAATATCTAACCACAATAATTATTACAAAATCTGAGGTAAGATGCACTTGATATAAATTGAATCTTTGTGGTCTTTTTTTAATTGTATTATATTCAATAATCATAATTTAAATTTTATTCCTATTTATTCTTTTAATAATTAAAATGTATCTAGGAATATTTGACTAAATTAAAGGCCATTAAAAATCGATGTTAATCATTCTATGCGGGAAGCAAATGTTTCTTTAATCTTAAATTATTATCAAAGAAACCAGCTAATTTAAAATAACTTTCTAATATAATAAAACTTTACACAGCTTAAATTATGAGGTAAATAAATAAATTTGATTTTGTTTTAAAACATCGTATTGGTAACTTTAAATTATTGATGGGATTTTTTATAGAACACTTTTGAAAATTGCCCTGTTTTTCTACCCAAGACAAAGTCGACTATGCTTATGTATGTTACCGCATTTTTTTCAAAAACTATTGCATTGAATCGTATGAAAGTTTCTGCATTTAACACCAGTGTTAAGTTGACCCATTGAAGATCCTTCTCGGTAGGTCACCTGCACAGTGAGTAAACCATGGGAAATAAAACGTACCCAATAAGTATTCAACGAGATTATAGTACGCACATTTTTGTTAATTGTATAGGAAAGTAGTTTTTATTGTCTAAGCTAATGTGAAAATTTCTGCGATTTATATCGTTGTGTGAGTGAAACGCTGTTGATTAACCTATTTGTGGTAAACATTTAAAATATACAGGGAGGTCCATATTATATTATACGAATTTTACCAGCCCGATAGATTATTAAAAAATAATGAAAGTTGTCAAATAAAATATGGTCGAATTTCGCTTTCTCTTTCATCTTCTAAAATATAAAAGTTAAAATATCTAATTTTCATATGCATTCACATTTAAGGAAAATACATTATATAAGGTGTTATTTTTTTAATATAATACAGGGTAATGCTTTTTTTGTGACAATACAATTCATTATAATAAGAACCAATAAAATGCCAGTATTTCATAGTTACGCATTTTATCACAGCGATAATATTTTTATCACCTTGTTTGATGATTTTGACACTTTTCTTGATTTGACATTTGTTAACATTTAAATACTGTGTTTATTAAATGATTAAAATAATGAATTATAAACTCTAAAAGATCGATGGGTTGGTGTAAACGATAATAAAATTAAGGTAAGTTTAAATAAATAAGGTTTATTAAAGTCTTTTAATATTTTAAAGCACATTTTAATTTCAAATGTCAAACTGACAATTCGTTAAATCCTAAAATTCATTATATTTTCTCACTAAATATAACTCGTGGTATGATTAATTATCGATGATATTTATTCATTGAAACCGAAGCAGCATATTTCACTCGTCCTGCGGACTCGTGAAATCTGCAGCTCGGTTTTAATTTGAAAATATTATCGATGATAATCATAACACTTGTTATATTATGGGTGACTATATTATAGCATATCGTATAGTCTATAACACCGCAGGTCAAACTTAATAGTTTAATTAGATGCCTTGGCCTTTTTATGTTTTCTTTTGTTTTTCTGAATTTTTTTAATTTCTTCGTTTAAAAGTTCACAAAAATAATTTTTTCTTCAAACGTTCTACAATTATTGTCAACGCTTACTACCAAAGTATTCGAATAGACTGAAAAATAATTTAGACCAATCAAGTGAACTTTTCTACATCCTAATCTGTAAAAAAACCGTTAAAACCAATCAAAAAATTTCTGACAGTTGTGAGAAATTTAACTTTACTTTTTAATAATTGTTATTATAATTTTACTTTATTATTGTTAGGGCTGTTAAAATAATTAAGACTAATCCAAAAAAAAAATCCCTTCTAGTCTGTAAAAAACCCGCCAGGACTAATCAAAACAATTACTGTCATTTCTATCTAACCTTACTTTTCACTTTTGATAATAATTATTATAATTGTACGTTTTATGTATTTAACAAATGAAATTGTGGCTTGAAGATAAAATATTCTATGCCATGCAGCTGAGAAGTTTTTTTTTGTGCTTCGCTTAATTATAGGCCTTCGCTACTAAGGCTCAGTTTTATGACATAAATAACTATTTTAAAACCATGTGATTGGCTCCCAGACTTTATTTAAGCTAAACAGCAAAAACATGTTTTTTATAGTTGGTTAATATACATAAAAAGCATTAAAGTATTTACCTACCTATGTTTATTTACCTATAATATTTGTTCTATATTTTTGTTATTTACAAAATGGTCAATTTTAAATACCAAATCTTACTTTTTGGAAGTAAATTTTAATTTATACTTTTGCAATTTTGGCGGATGCACCGAAAATATTTTTAATAATTATTTTTGTTTTTTAAAACAATACATAAATGAATTGTTTGAATTTTATTTATTTAAACAAAAGTTTTTTCAAAATATAAACATTTCGGTCCATTTTGGCATAATTTACAATAGTATAATATACTAAATATTATAAAAATTATGATTAAATTAACTTTGAGGTATTATTTTGTTTGTGTAAAAATGTATTTTTTTTATTTTTAGAAAAAAACTATAATATGATGACAGTAATAATAATAATAATATATTTATTTGCCAATAAGATCATATACAATGACATAAGCATGGTCAGAAAAAGAACAAAATTGTAAGACAAAAACACTAACTAGACAAATTTTAAAAGGAAATATATACATATAGTAAATTTTCAACTTAAAGAAGTACACATTAACATAAAAAATTACCTGTAAAACAAAAAACAAGTAAATAACATAGGTATTGATGTATAAATAACATATTGATGTATAAATAAAAAATGTACAAAACAATTTGAGACAAAAAGTTGTAATTGCACAAAAAAAACAGACAATCAATATATTAGCATTTAAATTTTATAGTGATAGACGATTAAAACGGACATTGTAAAAACTCATTCAGAGAGTAAAAACAGTGGTGTAAAAGGAACTGTTTTACTGTTTGTTTAAAATTTGTTATAGACTGTATCTCCTTTATATCATTGGGCAACTTGTTTGAGACCGCTATACACCTGTACAAAACACTTTTGTGAAATAATTCAGACCTATGTAATGGAACTCTTAATAGTGCACCGCCTCTCATATTCATGTTATTAAACACGTCCATATTTCTAGTAAACAGTCCTGGATTTTTTTTTGTAAACAAAAGCATATTGTAGATATACAGACAAGGTAACGGCATAATATTTAATTCCTTAAAATACGGTTTGCAAGATGTTGTGCGTCTTAAGTGTAACATTGATCGAAGTGCACGTTTTTGAGCAATGAAGGCTGAGTCAAATGTGTTAGAGGAACCCCAGAAAATCAGGCCATATGCCATATGCCAGTAACAGGCAAAGAATACAAGTTTTATTTTTTTTTATAATTATTATGGTTTTGTATTTCTTTTTAATAAAAAAAATTACACTTGATGGTTTTTTTAAGTCTTAACAATTAAAAATGACAATTTTTTTATATTTCTAAAGAAATTTTGACATATACTACATTTTTATTTATTAACTCTCTTTAAATCAATAAAAAATTATATTTGGTTATACAATCTAATAATATAGTATAATATAAATACATACTTAGTTTAACTACATTTTATTACAAATTTAGTAGTGAAAAAAAGATTTTATATACGATTACGATAACGGTTATGATTATACATCTAAAAATCGTTCGATTGAAAGTAGGTACTATTAATAAACGAAAGGTGGGTATATATAAAAAAAATAATTTTCTTTAGGAAAGGATTAGTATAATTCAATTTATTAAATTAAATTAAAACAAAAATAAACTGATTTTTTATTAGTATATATATTATTATATAGACAAATTTGAACACAGCCATTTAAAAAGCCATTTTTGTTTAGATGTCGCTCTATACAAAAATTTCTAATAATATTTGCTGTACAAAATAGTTATTTATGTCATTAGGTTAAGAAGTAAGGCTTTTTGTGCTAAGCTCAAGGTTTGAAGGCCGTCGCGTAGCGGAGGCCTACAATTGAGCGAAGCTCAAAGAGGCACTTCTTGGCCGAATGGCATATTACATTTTATCTTCAAAGCACTTTATATAGGTCAATTTAATTCAACATCAAAGCGGCCTAACCTCATTTTTTTAGAATCTCATTTATTTATTAGCTAAAGATTACATAAAATTTACAATAAATATTATTGCTTTTAGAACATTTAATTTCACTGAAAACTTAAAGCTAATAAAAACTTAAAGATAATTTAAATCGTAGAAAAAGAATCGTGCGTTTTCTTGGTTGCCTAACCTCACTTTTTGTTTTATTATTCATATTTAATTTTACAATAATTTAATGAAAAATATTAAACATTAACAGTAAAACAAACAAATTAGTGCTTATTATAAATAAATTAAACCAGTTTAGTACGTTAATTTCTTAGAAAAGGATTAATTTGTCAAAACAATACCCCTATCGAGAAAAAATCGAACTTTACTTGCCTCATAAAAAATTTTATCGGCCTAGGCCATAACAAGGTATTTCTTTATCGAATGTTGGCAACAATAAAGTTTAAATTATAGACCGCGTGGAGATAATAGTTATTTATGTCATTAGGTTAAGAAGTAAGGCTTTTTGTGCTAAGCTCAAAGTTTGAAGGCCGACGCGTAGCGGAGGCCTACAATTGAGCGAAGCACAAAAAGACACTTCTTGGCCGAATGGCATACAACATTTTATCTTCAAAGCACTTTATATAGGTCAATTTAATTCAACATGAAATCGCCCTAACCTCACTTTTTTAGAACCTCATTTATTTATTACCTAAAGATTACATTAAATGTACAATAATTATTATTCCTTTTAGAAGCAGTAATAGTTTGACAATACCTAGCTACATGATTTAAGTAGAAATGGATTTTTGTAAGAAAATGGTTTACTTACCCTCTTGCTATTACATTGAATTCAATTAATTGTTTAATAAATAGGTATCTAATTTCAATTTGTTTGCATTTTTATTAAAAAAATAGGTAGTTTGGAATGTTTACGCTGTGTTTAACATTTAATTTCACTGAAAATTTAAAGCAAATTAAAGTTTAAAGATAATTTAAATCGTAGAAAATGAAAACAACTGTAAAATCCACAGAAACGTCAAATTGCAATGTCCTAACCACACTTTTTGTTTTATTATTCATATTTAATTTTACAATAATTTAATGAAAAATATTAAACATTATAATGTTTTAACAGTAAAACAAACAAATTAGTGCTTATTATAAATAAATTAAACCAGTTTAGTACGTTAATTTCTTAGAAAAGGATTAATTTGTCAAAACAATACCCCTAGCGAGAAAAAATTGAACTAATTACTTGCCTCATAAAAATTTTTATCGGCCTAGGCCATAACAAGGTATTTCTTTATCGAATGTTGACAACAATAAAGTTTAAATTATAGACCGCGTGGAGATAAAGTATATTATCCAACTCGTTTATAAACTTTTATTGACACTCAATTTATTAAACACTTTTTATTATTATTATCATTATACAAAATCATGAAGGCAAAATAGTATATGCTGATGAAGCATTAATAAAAACATCCTCTTCACTTTTACTGTAAAAAATTCTTTTATATTGAATTTAAACAATTGTAGTTAATTTTCAAGGGAGAAATTTATATTTTTACAGGAAAACCTGACAAACTGACGCTGACGTTTTAAAAGCCGGTATAATAGATTCCTAATACTAATTTTGGTTAAGTACTTTGTTTTTATAAAGATATCGCTCTATAATTAGTATTAAATTATATTAATGAAATTATAGTATGCAACTTGCTTATAAACTATTCTAGACACTTATTTTCATTAAACATTCGCTCGCAAGCTTCTCTCGTGCCTACTTAAAATGAGTGATTTAAATGACGTTTATTAAACTGGACACATAAGAAACTATTTACTGCAGTAAATATCCACAACTTTATATCATGCATGCCTTGGTACTGTTTTTTAAGAGGAATTATTTTAAAGACAAAATATCTTTCTTAAATCATATTTATGTATGTCACATCCTCTTTTAGAACATTTTATAAAAATCAATGGCAATCACATCCTACTCAAATTAAGACAATAACTTTCACGTATAAAGCGTGAAAAAAAAATCGCGAATACACCAAAAACCAATTACTCATTTACTTGCAAACGCCATTATTAACTTCCTCCTCTAATAGAAGAGAAACCTTATAACCTTGATTAGCTTTGTACCTAAATTGTCCGATATTGAAACGACATAATCACGAAGTCGGCGATGAAAATAACAAACATTACTGAAGAAAAGAGGAGGCCGAAATTGTGCCGCAGGTCAAATTTTTCCTACCGGAGGCACGACGAACTTTTAAATTTAATTAATTTCTCTTAATAGAAGAAGATGCATTGACCTATATTGGGCTTTGTGTTTTATTTTAATTGCTTAAAGCTTTCTCGCATTGTTCCTCTTAAAATCAAACAGGTGGGATACGGTAATAAATAATAAAAACTCGTTTGAGAACAATTGTTTATTGTGGCACAAATAAATAGATAAATAATAAAAGTCTTTTTTAATAATATTTTACGTCATACATCAGGAAAAATATGTACAAAGTGGTTGCGTTCTACAGTAATGTAATCAGTAAAATTTGTGCTAAAATAAATAAATAAATTAGATATGACTAGTTAACTTAAATTATCTATTGTTGAGGTTTGTAAGCGTTGTAAGCCAAATTTTGGGCTTCTTCCATGGACCTCTTATCCCAACCGCCGCCGCTGGACTGCCATCCACTGGAACCGCCGCCATGTCCGCCGCTGCCTCCCTTGGAAGCCAAAAGTTTCTTAATAGCCAGGGCACCGGAGATCAAGAGGGCGATTTTGGCGATGATCAAAGCTTTCTTGGCGATGAAGAAAATAAGGGCGATTTTCAGTGGGAGGATTGCAGCCAATTTGGCGGCGATGAGCATTCCAATGTCTCCCATCATTCCCTTTTTGCCTCCCTTCTTCTTACGACCTATAAAATATTGCCATTAATACATTGTTAAATAATAATGAAGGGGTTGATAACTTACTTTCTTCAACCATTTCGCTGCTGTCATCCTCGATGAATCTCGATAAGGAGATTTGAATGTTGCTTGTTCCCAGCAATTGCGATACTTTGTTCAAAGCGATGTCACTTAAAGCGGCGTCCTTGGCGTCCAGCGCACGCGGCAGATTTGCCTCCAATTGCTCGATACTCTCGACAGGGGCGGTTTGAGGTTCGTGCACAATACTGACTCCCTCGCCGAAGTTGAATTGCTGCATGCGGCCCAATCTGTCCAAGACGCCGATGGCCTTCTTCTTCAGGCAGGGCGAGAAGCCCTCGCTCTTGCTGCATTCCCTGTAGATGTCGAGAGCGTCTTTGAGACCGCCGCTGTATTCGGCCGAAGCCATGGCGAAGGTTGCCACCACCACGCACAAGAATTTCATGTTCATGCTGCACTGTACTGTACACCTTTCGGTTCAAATGTTAACTCAAGACTAAAATTGAAACGGTCCAGCCGTCTGATTTTATATTCGTCTAGAGGACCAAATAAAGGAAAGGATGAGAGGTCATACTGGTAAATCACTGAATATTAACAAGTTTAACTTTATGCATAGTTTATCGGTAAATATTTTATTGTTTTGTGTGTAATCGCTTAGGTATCCGAGGAAATGGGTTACTATTACACCATGGTGTGCCCACCGGCTGCCCAAAAATATTATTTAAATAGAAAGCAACGGTTATTAATTTTTTAACATTGTTTACACAAGGTGTACATACATTAATTACGGTTAATTATACATTTCTCAGTACTTTTATTGCGTATATTAAATTTAACAATGTCATTTATAATTAAACGATAATAAAAAGTTTCGCTATAAATTTATCGTTTTAAAGGGTTTTATAACTTTATTTAAAATTATTTAATTCATAAACATTGACAATTTAATCCACATGGTATTGAAAGTGACCATTAAAACTGGACAATTAGAATTTAGAAATTATTTTTAATCAACCATTTTAAATTAAAATATGCCAAATCTTTCCAAATTAACAGAACATACAACAAATGTCAGTACGAAAGTAAATAAATAATTCATAAAATTTTAATATTAATTATTTATGTGTTCTTATAAATATATTTTTATTAAACAACTACGTTATATGAAAAAAAAGGTTAATATATACAAATAAATAAAATTGAAAATAAAGTAAAAAGAAGTAAAAATGTCGAAAAAGTCAAGAAAACAAAAAAAATTAATAACAATAATTTACATCAGTGCTCCATAAAAAATTGCAAAATTTGGTATTAGTCAAAAAGTCAAAAAAGTAAAAAAATAGTAAAATAAAGTAGCCTACAGTTACTGATTTTTTTTAAATTGTTTTCCTTTTTTTACTTTTTACCAATGGGAATGGGAGAGTAAGTACAGTATTAAAAAAAACAAAAAAAGTTCAAAAAAGCAAAAAAAAGGTAAAAAAGAAAAAAAATTAGGCTACATTTTTTTCCATTTCTATTAGTAAAAAGTCAAAAAAAGTCGAAAAAAGTAAAGAAGAAAATAAAAACAAAAAAGTGAAACAAGAGTAAAAAAATCTACATTACTCGCCCATTCCCATTAGTAAATAGTAACAAAAAATGAAATGTCCTCTATCTGCCAATGAAAGTCCTGTCAAAATTAATTTAGTCGTTTCGGAGATTGGCCATTATAAGGAAACACTTTTATTTATCTACTCCCAAATTGACAAGCTTTAGGGCGTTTTAATCAGTAAGCAATGAACTTTTGGGCATTTTAGTCACGGGCTAAAGTTTTCTAGACACTCGCTCGCAAGCCCCGCTCATGCCTAGTAAAACTCGTAACTAAAATGGCGTTTATAAAACTGGATACATAATATACTATTATAATATACATATTATGTACATATGTATAGATTTTTTTTAACGTTTAGGTTTTTAAGGTTTAAGAATGTATACCTAAGCTAGTCTTAAGAATATAATCCTAAGCTAAAAATCAACATTAAGAATATATATCTGTCTTCATTATGTCAACCTAGGTTAGATGTTTTACGAATGTCTTCTTAAATTATAGTAAAAACAAAATAAAAAAAGTTATGCTCAAAGAAAAAAATATAAATCATATAAGCCATATGAAATGTTAAAAATATAAGAAAACATCCTTTTTATAAAATTAATTTATTTAATTTAATTAGTTTCAATTAATTAATCTCCAATCAATATTAATTTAAACCCGTTTTAAATAAAAATCATAAATCACTTTTACTCGTGCTTTTATATCATCGACAATTAAGTAAAATGTTAAAACATAAAAGCGTAATTTTTTTAATGCGCTTTTTATAAATGAAAGCCAAAGCAATTTTTGAATGAATTTTGTACGGTAGAAATTATTGACCTAATACAGTTTCATTAGTCCAAGAAAATACTTTCAATTGTGTCTGTAATATCGTTCCTTTGCATAATAATTATATCATTTTGTATTTATGGGATTTCAATGGATTTGTCTTTAAAAAATGTAATTGTAATTATTAATTAGATTATATTAACAGTAAAAATTATAGTTTAGGTTAATTTGTGGTTATAATGGCTAACAATAAAGCCATTAAGATTTTATTAGGTGGAACGCTAAATGTTATATTATTTTTTTGTATATTTGTGCTTATTCCCTAGAAATTAGTTGTTTTTGAGGTTGGTGCACAATACACAGACCTTAATATATAACAATTAATAGAATATACACCTAGAAGGTCGAATATTCTTTCTCACAATGGATTATTTTTTTGTAAAAATAAAAGTTTGAAGTCATTTTAACAACAATTAAATTTAAGCCGGATTTAAGTCTAAAAATTTAATAATTATTTAATTTAGTTTTTTTATATATTTATAAGCTGGGTACACACTTTAGACAAAACCTTAACAAACCAAGGCGAGCTTTTGACAAAATATATTAATATAAGCTGTTTATTTAATGCTATGATGTATTTTAAGCCTAAATAAAATATAAGTTATTTTCGTTTAAACAAGTTTTTATTTTATCTTTTACTTATACATTGTGTGAATAATGCTTACGAATAATATTTTTACCTAATACGAAATAAGAATCTAAATAAAAAATAACATCAAAATTATAATTTTTTCAGATAACAAATATTAGTTAGGCTGGGTACACATTTAACAAAAAAACTAGACAAACCAAGACAAACGTTTGACAAGATGTATAAATTAAATTAATCATTATTATATTTCTTGTTAATTTGTACCAAATAAAATTATTAGTTATGCTGGGTATACATAACAGACAGACTTCTACAAATCAAGCCATGCTTTTGACATAACGTATTTAAGTTGTGTAAATAGGCCCTAATTTATTGCGATTACATTTATTGGTATCATAATTAAAATTAACAGTTAAAATTATAATTGGTATAATAGAAAAACAAATTATAACCCATTATTTTTTTTGTTGGTTTAAAATATTTTTTAAACAGAACTTTTTCTCATCCTAAATTATCTATTTTTTGTTAAATTATAAACTAAAATTATAAACGTTTGTCAATATGTATTAAATAATGGAAGAATTGTTTAATTTATTTTTTAAATAATTTATAATAAACTGTAGTATTCGTTAAGCTAAGTACACACCTAAGACAAACTTTAAAAAAATGTATCAAATATGGGATGTTAACGTTATGAATTTTTTAGTAAATTACATAATACCTATGTATTTTTAAGAAGTTTGCGTTTTTATAAATTTTGTGAATAGGACTTAATTTATTTTAATTGTCTTCTTATTAAACAGTTACAAAAAACTAATTAAAATTTAACATTTTAACTAATAATGTAATATAATTTTAGATAATAAAAAAGAAATTAACATTTTGGTTTATTCACGATGTATGTTAAATTGTAAGGCTGGTTACACACTTAGGACAAACCAAGGGAAGCTTTTGACAATAGGCATAAAATAATATTATTTTTTATAAGAAATTTGGGTTAACTGGTTATTATTAAGCATTAATTAGTGTTTAATGTATTAAAATAAGTAGGGTACACATATATTTGGTTAAATTAGGTTTTTAAAGTCGTAATTAAATAAAATAAGTACTGTGAATAAACACCATAGTAAATAAGCGCCAAGTGTGTATAAAGAAGCTTATCGTCTTTTTCATTTTCTAATAATTAGGAAACCAGCAATTTTCTACAGTGGCATTTAAATTAAACAATTACGCTGATGCCTAACAAACCGTGAGCTAAGAATTTTTCAGAGGCAGCATTAGGGACGGGCTATGCGCGTTTGTGTTCTCTCTGTCCGGTTTTGAAGGAAAATAAGAAACTTTCTTTTTTACAATAGATGTATCGGTAACCCGAGTTTGACCTCCCAAGTTCGAATTCCGGCCCTCCCCACTAGTAGATTTCGTGTATATAAGAATTCGGTACCAAGGCCAAGTTCTATGACACGAAGATACCCATGCCTACTAGCAGGAAATGTGCCACTGATGCTAAGGTCATCCAGTGAAAAGAGATATCTATTTGGAGAGATTTCGTTTATTAGATGAATATTTTAATGGTTTATTTGATTTAATCATCAACCTACAGGTATGGTTTCCCAAAAGTAGCTTCGTTATTTAAAAAATAAAATAAAAAATATTATGTGCATAATGCTTAAGCAATGGTTTGCTGAACATACCGACTACATGCTCGACTTACAATACTTTGGGACACATTCAACCTTGTAGCGACATCTTCTTAAGGTAAACCCTCACGTATCCAACTCGAGTTGAACTGCTTCTAATCGCCGTAACTGCATAATTTTAATGTGAATAAACTGATTGATTGCTAATAACCAGTAATGAAGGCGGTACAAGAACTTTTGCTTCATTAAAAGGTTGTAATTTTGAAACCGCACTCTCTAAAAATGAATTTGTCAAAAATGACTAATTTAATAGTTATTAGTGGCTGCTTTTTCACTTAACCATGGAATACCATGGTATCTCAAAATTTAATAGCCAATTCTTATGTAAAATTGTCCCCTGAATCCAAAAATGTCAAAAGTAAAACAAGTAGAACAGTTTTTGAGATATAGTCAATTTTCCATTTAATATGGAATTGACTATATATCAAAAAATACTCCACTTTCATAATTTTTGACAGTTTTTTCGGATTCAGACAATTTTGGAATACCATGATATTCCATGGTTCACCACAAGTGAAAGCAGCCACTAATAACTATTATATTAGTCATTTTTGACTACCTAATTCATTTTTAGAGAGCACTTCTACACTTCTACAAAAAAACCAAAAATGTGTACTGCATACACAATATGCAGTGGGACCGACTTAACAACATTATTACATTAAAATTTTTCAGTTCAATTGTTGAGCAGTGTATGTCAAAAACTAAGTAAGCTAGGACCATAGTAAAGAAAGGTAAAATGTAGGCAAAAAATATGTAACGTGATTTAAAAAAAAATAGACATAAAAATATAGCACATAAATAAAACACAAAACAGTTCTCATAAAATTACCTTCATAAGTAAGTTAATTAATTTATCGATAACTAAACATAAATCTAACAAACAAAAATAAACGAGTACCCAGTGCATAATCCATGTAATCTAGATATTAATAACGATATCTTCTATTTTTCATAATTCCACGTCTGTAGTATCGAAAGCAAGTCTATTTAGTAAGAGTGACATTTCAGTTAAAAATAAAACAAATGAGCATACAATTTAAATGATGCATTTATAATTATACGTCTGCAGGTTTTTGTATTTATTGTGAGAAAGTATTTTATAAATATGAAATAAATATCTACTTACATTTATTTACATAAAATACCATAATTATTATGTACATATATATTTATAACCGTGAGTTTGCTCCCAACTATCTCGTTATAACTATTTTTCTTTAGTTTTTATCGTCTTGTTTTGTTGTAGTTTTTTCGAGGTTGCTGATAAAATAGATATTATTATACGAGATATAATGCAGGCTATAATTATTATATACTATACTTTATCTAATACAATAATTTGTTGATTAAATGATTTTCAAAAATAAATGGTTAACCTCATGTTGACCAAATTTAATATTTTAATCACAGTGAATATTGAATTCGGCCAATCACTGATGCCTAACAACGTGAATAATGAGTTTATTATTCCCGTTTTTAGGCAGGGAATTTATAATGTTTATGTATATGTATATTTATACGAAAAAAACAATATTATGGAATATGAGTAGATAATAGTATATTATGTATCAAGTTTTATAAATGCAATTTTAGTTACGAGTTTTATTGGGCACGAGCGAAGGTTGCAAGCGAGTGTTTAATAAAAACGAGTGTCTAGAGAAGTTTATAAAACGAGTTGTATTCTATACTTCATCTACGACGACCACAAAACAGAATTAAAAGCAAATTTTATTTGTTAAAAATTTGACATCTGTCTGTACATTAATGAGTTTCTATAAAAGTTTATAAACAAGTTTCATACCATCCTTTTTCTACGACAAATACTTATTATTATCTAAAAATGTTAAATTTTTATGTTATAAATCGAATTGTATCCCTTAAAAATTGATTAAGAATATTTTTCCACAGTAAAATAAAGAAATGTTTTATAAGCACTTTACGGTGGAGTCCGAGCCCGAATTTAAGTTATATTTAGTTTACTGCCGGTAAAATTAAAAGGTCAGTACAATGTTCATATAAACTTTTCAAATATTGGCGTTAAAAAACTATTTAATACTATTGTATAACATTTGACAACTGTCAACTAACTTAAAGCTAACTTCAGCCCGTGGCTAAAAACCTGTTGCTAACTTCAGTCCGTAACTAAAACGCCATAAAGCCACAACTTGTCAATGTGTATTTAAAAGTTGGAGTAAAAAATATTATTATTATAGTTATTTATTTTTGGTTGTGTGACGTGACGGGAATTTAAAAACCTATATACTATAGTCTTATAATTAAATTTTCATCTACCTGTTGATACGGTAAATTCTATGAATTGATCTCGGCGAGATATGAAACACTTATTGACATTTTCAATCGAATTTCTTGTTTACCGTTACCACGATGGCTCACCGAAAGTAAAGACGGGTGTAAAGAAAATTGCGGTCGAGCTACTTTTAACATTTACACACCCACCCGTTTATGTTACAAAACAGACCGCAGAATTATCATATAACTAACTATCAATAATTATTAGTCTTCAGGTCGGTTTTATAATTCATCGAATGAGCCGATAAATTATTATTTATGTACCGATGTTTCCAAATTTTAATTAAGTGCCCGACAACTACCTGTTCAGTATACACAACACGTGTAACTGTTGTTATACCGGGTGTCCCAAAGTATGATATAGCATAACTAACTTCTAGATTAATGTTAAGTAATGTCCATATTCTCGGCCCCTCAAGACATTAAGATCATTTAAAAACGTTTTACGCAAAAATAATATCCACAATTGTAAAAAATACTAGGGATTGCAATTGGTGGATCCCTCATCCAGAAATCCAGCTGGATTCAGATTTTAGTTATATAATATCAATAAATTAAATTAGTTAATTTAATTGCTGTCTAATTAGAATTTTATTTAATTTATTTTTTATTTTCTAAAAATTAGTACCTATTTTAGTTTTTTATAAAAATAAAAATAAGAATAAAAGTTTAAAATTATTAAAAAAAATTAATTAAATTAAAATAGTATATTATGTATCAAGTTTGATAAACGCCATTTTATACACGAATTTAATTTAGGCCCGAGCGAGTTCTTAATTTATTAAGTTTATAGAAAAGTTTATAAACGAGGTGCATACTATACTTTTTCTACGACAAATATTTATTATTATCTTAAAATGATTTAAATCAAAAATTTGTATAGAGCGCCATCTATGAAACAATAGGGGAATCTGTGTGTCACCGTCAAATGTCAATTTTTTTTTATTTTATAAACACAGATTATAAAGGTTATAAATCGAAATGTATTTCTTGAAAATTGACAGTTTTTCACAGTCGAGTCCGTGCCGAATTTAAGTTATAGTTTACTGCCGGCAAAATTAAAAGGTCAGTACAATGTTCATATAAACTTTTTAAATATTGGCGTTGAGAAACTATTTAATACTTTTGTATTTTTGTATTGAGATAATAAAATAATTTTCACATTTAGTATTATTTTACAAGAAAGGCAATTTATTTTAACGATTGTATGACATTTGACAACTGTCAACTAACTTAAAACTAACTTCAGCCCGTGACTAAAAACCTGTTGCTAACTTCAGCCCGTGACTAAAGCGCCCTAAAGCGCCATAAAGCCACAACTTGTCAATGTGTAAAAGGTCACTTAGTGTCATGGAAACATGTACGATAAAGGGCGTTTTAAAGGTGGGAGTAGAAAAAAATTATAAATTGATCCATCAAAAATCCAGCTGGATTAAAAACCCTGCTGGATTGCAATCCATATGTAAAGCATTGCTTATTTTTACCGCAAAAAAATACAAACTTGGACTTGTGATAAAAAAAATTCGGGATAGTTGGGAGCAAAGTCACGGTTATATATATCTTATCATTGTTATTTCCTCTATTTATGTGTACAGAGGTGTAGATACATAAGTGTTAAACAA
The DNA here is from genome assembly GCA_921294245.1 of Brassicogethes aeneus. Classification (NCBI taxonomy): domain Eukaryota; kingdom Metazoa; phylum Arthropoda; class Insecta; order Coleoptera; family Nitidulidae; genus Brassicogethes; species Brassicogethes aeneus. The sequence continues at coordinate 53,161,615 of OV121135.1, forward strand.
AGACTAACCCTTGATTGTACCAATTGTACCAATAGTCTAAAAATTATAAATAAATACATATATAGGTATATTAAAAATAAAATTATTTTTTTTTATTCACTTACTTATTAATTATACGTTATTATTGTTTTATTTTATTTTAAATCCGATTTTTATGTCTAATTGCTCTATTAAGGATTCTGTGAACTGGGACACATTCCCATCGGTTTTTATAATGTCAAAGTTTTAAGTATTTTAAATTGTTATAAATTTTTTAAATAGTTTTTATTGTTTGGACATTTAAGCCTATGTAAATTAGCAGGATGAAAATCCTTATTTTATAAAAGATTTTTTGTCCCACCTAAAATCCTTAAAAAATAAAACGACTTTTTATAACAAAACATTTTTATTCGCAGTTAAAACTGGTGTAACAATAAATAAAATAAATTAAAAAAGATTTAAATTAAATAATGAAAAAATAAATTAATAACGTTTAAATGGCCTTTAAAGAATACCAATGGTGCCAAATTTCAAAAAAATCAACTTAAGTCGGTAATCATGGCTTGTAGGCAGTGTAAGCCAAATCCTGAGCTTCGTTCAGGGACCTCTTGTCCCAACCGCCGCCACCGCCACCACTGGATTGCCATTGGGCATTGGCGCTGTAACCGCCTCCATGTCCGCCTCCATGACCGCCTCCATGTCCGCCACCATGCCCATCTAAATGCACATCATAGGTGCTAGTTGGACCGGAAGACCAGCCGCCGCTGCTGTGACCGCCGCCGCCGCCTCCTTGTTTGGATTGCATGAGCTTCTTGATGATCATGATACCGGAAAGAAGGAGGGCGATTTTGGCGGTAATGAGGGCTTTCTTAGCGAGCAACCACAAACCAGCAATGGCGATTGGGATGAGTCCCATCAATTTGCCCATCAGCATCATCATCATACCCCCCATCATACCTTTCTTGCCTCCCTTCTTCTTCTTCATTTTGGGGATCTTTATCTTGCCCTTGCGACCTATAATTATAATAAAAAGTGAATTAGTAATTGCTGATTATTAAGTTGGGGGTGGTTTGTTACCTTCGAATTCTTCGTCGTCGACATCTTCATCATCCTCATCTTCTACTAGTCTGGGCACGGAGATATCCAGGGATCTGGATTGGATGAAGTTGTTGAATTTGTCGTAAACCATGTTGCTGAGGGTGGTATCCTTGTCCTCCAAAGCGCGGGGTAAATTAGCGTCTAGCTGCTCCTCGGTGGTGGCGGGCTCTTGTTTGGCGTCTGCAGCGCGTACCAGGGTAAAACCATCCACTAAGTCTAACTTCTCCATGCGGCTCAGTCTATCCATAAACACGATGGCCTTTTTCTTGAGGCACGGCGAGAAACCTTCCGACTTAATTTTGCAGTCGTCGTAGATTTTCATGGCGACGCGAACACCCGAGTCGAAGTCTTGTGCCGACGCCACGCAGGCGGCCATGACCACGATCACGCACGTTAACTTCATATTCACAAATGTTCAGCGGATACACTACACCTCGGTCAAACGGCAAGGGACAACTGACATGGAGCTCAGCCATTGTTCGAGTTTTATACTCATCTCCAAATAATGGAAAGGAAGGAAGGATAGATCACGAGTGCCAAGCGAATTGAATACATTAGCAAATACGAAACGGTTCGTAAAATGATGTAGACAAACAATAAGAAAGAAATTAAAACCTGCCGGCCTATGCCTACAATAGAAACTCGAATTTTGAAAAATTATTTTACTGTTTGCACTATGTTTTCACTTACTTACTTACTATACATACAATCAACACTCAAAATGATTGATTAACATTACTAGACAGCTTGGCATAATTGACATTGTCTTAACTTATCAATTTCAGTTTTACTTTACACAATTTACATATTTTCTCAAACATTCACAATTAAATAATTATTTTGTTAATTTTTGTACCAATTTTTGCTTTATGAATATTAGACTGGGCCAAAAAAATTGACTATTTTTTTTTAAATATATCGAAAATGTCATTCAGAATGACAAAAATTTGAGCCCTTAATATTAATTTTTGATTTTTAGTCATAATTTTATGTTTTACGTTAAAACTGTCAAAACATTAAAGTGAAAAAAATTCCTTTTCACTTATTTTTATATAAAATTAAATTCTATACAAAAAAGGTCTGATTGAAAATTTTCGTCAGACGAGCCGTTTCCGAGTAATTGAGCTTAATAAATCGATGTGTTTTTTCGATTTGCCCTTTTTACTTTGAAATTTTGTAACTAATGAATCAATGAATATTTAAAAAAGCTCACGTCGGATTCTTAAAGAAAATTTAATGTTCTACAAAAAAGGTCTCTAAACTTAATTCTTCAAAAGTTATTCACGATTAAAATCGAAGAAAAACTTAAAATTTCAATTTTTTCTTCGTGAATAACTTTTGAAGAATTAAATTTAGGCAAAAATGTTAAGAGACCTTTTTTGTAGAATATTAAATAGAATAGAATATAATTCGAACTTTTTTTAAAATTCATTGATTCATTAGTTACAAAATTTCAAAGTAAAAAGGGCAAATCGAAAAAACACATCGATTTATTAAGCTTAATTACTCGGAAACGGCTCGTCTGACGAAAATTTTCAATCAGACATTTTTTGTAGAGAATTTTATATAAAAATAAGTAAAAAGGATTTTTTTCAATTTAACGTTTTGACAGCTCTAACGTAAAACATCAAATTATGACTAAAAATCAAAAATAGCGATGATAGACCTCTTAAAATTAATATTAAGGGCTCAAATTTTCACGAAATATTTTTTTTGTCATTTTTGGCCCAGTCTAATACATACAATCAACACTCAAAATGATTGATTAACATTACTAGACAGCTTGGCATAATTATCATTGTCTTAACTTATCAATTTCAGTTCTACTTTACACAATTTACAAATGTTCTCAAACATTCACAATTAAATAATTATTTTGTTAATTTTTTTACTAATTCTTGCTTTATGAATATACTTTTTCCTAAAAATAACGTTATATAAATATCTGAATATATAAGTAGTTTATTAAATAATTTAAACATGTTTTCAATACTGTTTTTTAAATTTTGAATATTTTCAATTTTGTTATTTTATTTTGACAGTTTTTAATCAAGTAACAGTAAATATACTGCGCGTCAAAATTAACGCATAATAAGTAAAACAATTTTAACTCTAAAACGCCTTTACCAATTTTTATGAAATTTTGTACAAAAATACTTTAACTTATATCTCAGTTTACGTGTTCAAGGGTTTTTCGAGAAAATACTTTTAAAGCCCTTTTATTTAATAATAAAAAACGTTCAAAAATAATTATTAGGGATTTTTTTTAAGTAAATAAAAAATATGCTAAAAGTGGTCATTTTTGACGACTTTGAGGCGCTGTATTTTCGTTACTGTTCGTTTGATTTGTACAAAAATGCGGTCTTCCACAGCATATTTTTTATTTACTTTAAAAATAAATCCCTATAAAAGTATTTTTTCGAGCGTTTTTTATTATTAAATAAAAGGGCTTTAAGGATATTTTTTCGAAAATCCTTTAACACGTAAACTAAGATATAAGTTAAAGTATTTTTATACAAAATTTTATAAAGATTGGTAAAGAAGTTTTAGAGTTGGATTTTTTTTACTTGTTATGCGTTAATTTTGACGCGCAGTGTATATCACATGCATTGTTGTAATAATGTAAACGGTACTGAATTAATAAGTGGAAATTCAAAAATATATTGGCAATTTACTTTACGTTAATTGAAAACGTAACCAAAACGTTTGTTTTACCGGGTAAGATCCTTCTCTAACTTGATAAGACCACGTTGCATTGACAACAGTTTCTTCAAATTAAAATCAATATGAATTACCCAATAAAATATACCTTTTCCATCTATATTACTGTTAAAAATACCACGTTGCTATGACATATCGTAAATCAAAAAGGTCAAACTCAGTTTTTTTTACGTTTTTGCAAAATGTATACTTTTGGTTAAGGTATGGTATTTAAGAAGAAATTAAAAATTAAAAATAGTTATTTCTTTTATACAGGGTGTCCCATAATTAGCATGCAATACAGCAGATTCTACGTACAAAAGTAGGAAAAAAGTTCTTAAAAACATAGGTAAAGAAGAGCCCTCAAAGATGGTTTTTATTTAATATCTCCAAAACCGTTCTTGATAAAAAAATGAAATTTTGAGAATTGATCAAACTCCCTGTCACATTGCATAAAATGTCGCCTGCAATAATTTTTCTTAAACATGGCATGTAAGGTAATTTTCAAATAAATTTTAAGTGAAAATGGTAAATATTATCTATCTGACCCACACCTTATGGAAAATTTGAAATTGTTATTTTTACATATTATTGGCCATAAAAAGTTTGATCAATTTCAAAAATTTAACGTTTCTATCTTGAACGGTTATGTAGATATTAAATAAAAACCATCTTCAGGGGCCCCCCTTTTGGGGCTGTAGCTTCCTTAGCAAGCATTTCTCGACCCATGTTGATAGAAATTTTGTTCTTATTTTTGTACTTAGACTCTGCTGTTAAAGTATTGCAAGTTTATTATGGGACACCCTGTATATTTGATAATTTTGTTTGAATATATTTTCCATTTTTGTATTTTGAATAAGTATTTTTTACAAATTTCACTCGTTTTTAGAACTGGAATAATAAACCACTGCGCTTTCATGAAAATTATCGAAATTTTTTAAAAATTTTCCCGACAATTTATTTTTAAAATAAAAGGATTTTTGTTTTGGTCAACATATTGTACAGGGTACAAAAACAGCGATATAATGCTAACTCTATAACGTGGTACACCAGAATAGTTTATAGTTTAGTATAAACCAGATGTGTTTTGTATTGAACATATAATCCGTATCTTAATTCTTTATACTTTTATAAATTAAAATTTTTGCTAAATACTCTTTAAATAAATATTTGTATTAATTAAATTTTTAATTAATTTAATTTTATAATAAATTATTAAATTAAATATAAAACAAATATAAGACTTAAAAAGGTGACTAAAGGCTTGCATGAAAGTTTTATAGCATCGATTTGTCTAATTGGTTTTCGATGTATTTTTGTAGCATGATATACCATACAGTTGTAAACCGTTTCCTGTTATAAAGGTGTACCGAATATTTAGTAAATAAGCAATCTTACATTTTTTTAATGCCAGTGTGCCAGCCAACACCTGTGTACAACGTTTAACAACCGTGGTAATAAACAAATGAAAAAAAAAACGGTAATTAAAATAGGAGAAATTTAATCATTTGTCTATAAGATGGAAACCTAAAGAAAAGTGAGTTTCAGGTGTTATAAACAAAAAACAATTTTTACACCTGTGCACGTGTGTAGGTAGACACCAAACTATAAATCATTAATTTCTTCGGGCGGTCCATTCCTATCACATATTTCGTTCCAAAGTAGGTAAATGTAAATGAAACGATTAAAATTTAAAATTCGACAATTTTTCGAGGAAAAAAATTGCATAAGAGAAATTCGGAAGTGGGTCAATCTTTCTTCTTGTGCTGTGATCATACAAGATTCATCACCACAAGATATGAATTATTCAATCGGCGACCTCGAATAAATTCAATAAAGTCGGTGTCAAAGTCATTTTTTAAGGTTTTAAAAGAACTATGGATCAGAAATTTATGATTTAAGCAAAATATTTACTTTAGTGGCTTTGAAACCAAATTTGCAGTGTAGAATGGGAGCAAAGATGTGCTTCATAAACATCGCATTTATGATTTTTTTTTTTTTCAGAGAATTAATAAACCAGCATTAATGTACGAAGTGTGTTCAGAAAATAACGAGAATTGTTAAATTTCGCGGGTTCGGAGGGTCCGGTTGTCATAAAATTTTCTTTATTATGTTGGTATACATGCCCCCGAAGTATGATAAAAACTTTAGCTGTTTTCATTGTTTACTTTGTCTGTGGCAGCCGCTAAGGTTAGACGTGTTTTATGAGCTCGGCGATTTTCCGTTCGTTAAAGAAATGGATCAAAGAATTTGTATCCAATTTTGCTTAAAAAATGAAATAAATTCTGTGAAATGTTAACAAAGGCCTATAGTGAGTCTGCTAAGTAAAACAAGAGTTTACAAGTGGTATAAGAGTTTCCAAGATGGCCGTGAAGACGTTGAAGATGACGAACGCCCCGAACGCACAAGCACATTAACAACCGATAAAAACATGGAAAAAGTGGAAATAATGTTTATAAACCATCAAGGAAGTCGCTGATGATGTTGGTATATCGATTGGGTCATCCCATGACATTTTTTCGAATGTTTTGCGTATGAAACGCGTGGCAGCAAAATTTGTTTTAAAATTGTTAAATTTTGAACAAAGTTTTTGGCCAAAAACAATACTGTTATGATGCCCCAGCCTCCATATTCGCCAGACATGCCTCTGTCTGACTTTTTCCTATTTCCAAAAATATAGAGAACCTTAAAGGGCCGTCGTTTTGCAAGCATAGATGACATTAAAAGCGCATCGCTGAAATAACTAAAGGCTATCCCAAAGATCGAGTTTTAGAAGTGTTTCGAGTATTGGAAGAAGAGCTGGCACATGTGCATAATATCCAATGGGGACTATTTTGAAGGCGACAACATTAATGTAGACGAATAAATAAATATTTGTTTCAAAAAATATTTATTCCTTTGATTTTTTTTATTTCTATTATAATTATTGAAAAATATTAATATTTTCAAATATTGGCGTCTGTATTTTTGTATTGAGATAATAAAATAATTTTCACATTTAGTATTATTTTACTTGAAAGGTACTTTATTTCAACGATTGTATGACATTTAACTATCAACTAACTTAAGACTAACTTCAGCCCGTGACTAAAAACCTGTTGCTATCTTCAGCCCGTGACTAAAGCGCCATAAAGCCACAACTTATTAATGTGTATTTTAAAGGTAACTTAGTGTTATGGAAATATGTACGATAATGGGCTTTAAAGGTGGGAATAGAGAAAATTTATAACAAACATTAATTTTCTTAAAAACTGTCTTTAGCAATATTGGATCTAGTTTTATATAAATATTATTATTTCTTAAATATCCTATATTTCCTTCTCGACCAAATAACCATACTTCGTACTAAATATCCAAACAAAGAACAACAAAATTCATGTCGCTTATTTACCGCTTGAAAGTAATAAACCGTACTTTTTAAATTAATGGTATTGTTTTGTCTTCCCAAGAATTATATGACTTTTTCTGTGGCCACATACTGGTCTACAAAAGTACCGAATAATAAGGTGCACGTACAAAAGATTACAAAATTATACCACTTATTTAACAAGATTTTTAACTTAACTTAATTAAATCATTAAAAGGATGATTTCTTTTTCGCTTCCAAGAATTATAAAAAAAACTGTTAGATTGATACTAATTTTAATGGGTTTAATGCGGCTTTTAAATGTACTAATTATGATAAGTATGATTGCAATATTATAATATTGTTAAAACTGGATATAATTAAGGTCATTATTAAATTTTATTATGATATAAAAAGAAAGACCTATCCATGGAATTAGTCAAAAGTGAATTGTCATAGCGAAAAAGCTGTCACTAATAATTCTTGTCAATAGCAATTTACTATATCTCAAAAACTGCTCTACTTCCATAATTTTTGACGGTATTTTTAGATTTAGGGGACAATCAGACTTGGATAATAAATGTTGGGGATACCATGGTATCCCCACTAATAGCTGTATTAACTAGTCATTTTTGACTAGTTAATTTTTAGAGATGCATATATCCTTAGACAGAATCAGACAATTATTTGATGTTATCAGGTCTGCTTGAAAGTAAAATCACTCTGTTGGCATGTAAGTGCAGTATTTTTACCAAGTTAATAGTTATTTATGTCATTAGGTTAAGAAGTAAGGCTTTTTGTGCTAAGCTCAAGGTTTGAAGGCCGACGCGTAGCGGAGGCCTACAATTGAGCGAAGCACAAAAAGGCACTTCTTGGCCGAATGGCATACAACATTTTATCTTCAAAGCACTATATAGGTCAATTTAATTTAACATCAATGCGGCCTAACCTCACTTTTTTAAAATCCCATTTATATATTAGCTAAAGATTACATTAAATGTAGAATAATTATTATTGCTTTTAGAAGCAGTAATAGTTTGACAATACCTAGCAACATGATTTAAGTAGAAATGGATTTTTGCTATTACATTGAATTCAATTAATTGTTTAATAAATAGGTAGGTATCTAATTTCAATTTGTTTGGATTTTTATTTAAAAAATAGGTAGTTTGGAATGTTTAAGCTGTGTTTAACATTTAATTTCAATGAAAACTTAAGCAAATTAAAAATTAAAGATAATTTAAATTGTAGAAAAAGAATCGTGCGTTTTCTTGATTGCCTAACCTCACTTTTTGTTTTATTCATATTTAATTTTACAATAATTTAATGAAAAATATTAAACATTAACAGTAAAACAAACAAATTAGTGCTTATTATAAATAAATTAAACCAGTTTAGTGCGTTAATTTCTTAGAAAAGGATTAATTTGTTAAAACAATACCCCTAGCGAGAAAAAATCGAACTAATTACTTGCCTCATAAAAATTTTTATCGGCCTAGGCCATAACAAGGTATTTCTTTATCGAATGTTGACAACAATAAAGTTTAAATTATAGATCGCGTGGAGATAAAAGTTATTTTTAGGTGGTATTCTATATTTAAGTGAAAATCGTATGTTTATATCTGCTGAAGTTAATTTGTTAATCAAATATTGATCATTTTCTATTTACCTTTTTAATTTAAAACTCGTTTTAAATGAATCAAATTAAATTTGTAAATAGAAATTTCGGTAATAATAAATAATAAATATCTTAAAGAAAAGTTTTATATTGACAAGGAAGGTGGGTCATAAATTATTCCTAATTAAACTCTCATCTATTGGTCTAGTAGCTTTTTGTAATCTACTGGCTTTAGCTCTGATTTCATTGGGTCCACTTCTGGAGTTCCTCAAGGTTCAAATCTTGGGTCCTTGATTTGTCGTTGTCTCCTAATTGTCAACATTTACTTTTTGCTGACCATCTAAAACTTTTTTACCAAAGATTCCTACAAATCTTTATATTTTTGCATTGTTTGATCTAAACTACTAGCAAATTCAAACCTTTTAATAACCAAATTGATTCGTTCCTATATTGTGTTTATTGTCGATCCAATTCTGGATTTATTGATATTTTTTATACTATGAAAATGCGACAACAATAATCTTGGTCAACACCTGTGCTTACCACGTCAAGTCAAGCTATAACTGTATTAGTCATGACTGTGATTTATTTTTTACTAGTCTAAATAATTTCTCTTAAGTTGGGTGTGTAAAATATTCTTTTAGGTCAAATATCACAAATTTTATTATCTTGTCCACACCCAACATTTTATTTTGGAACAAACATCTTCAATCTTAAATTGTAAACAAAATAATTAAAAAAGGTTTATGCAATGGTTTTTCAAGGGGAGGAATTTGGCAATTGTTTAAAAAAAGAAGTTACAGAACATGAGTACTGTGCCATCAAAAATAATCCATAGATATTAAAGTATTACATCAATTTCTTGAAAATAGAATATGGAGTCTTTTAGTTATACTATATTACCTCCACTAATGAAGGCATTACCTAAACCATGCATTCCGCCGCCGGTAGCCTTGAGGTGAAATGTAATAAACCTTTTTTAGGATGAAAAATAGCATAGTCATTTATTTTATTTTGTTTGGAGTCGCGTAACTGTGATACACTTTCCAATCGGCGTTATTATGCAAATGCAAAGCTTGAAGCAGCCTGGCCATCCGCTGCTAACTCGAGCGCGTCAAGCAACGAGCAAGGTGAAGAATAAAAGAAAGGTTCAATGCTTCATTGTCTAGTCCATTTAAAAATAAAATTTATAAATAAGCAGTTTTAAGAATGTTTTATTTATGTAATATTATTATTATAAACTAAACTATACAACAAAAATACCACCTTGCAGTTTTATTAATTTTATTAATATTTTTCAACCTGATCTTTTATAGTTTTTTAGGTTCTTCCTATTTTTATTGTTTGTTGCTGCTGATACTTTCTTTCGATATTTGTTTTCTCCAGATTTCAGTTTTAATTTTTGTACAGTTTAATGATTAATTTTTTAGCTTCATTATATACATCTAAAATTGCTTTTAACGAAGCCAGAGTAAAAAAAATAATTTCTCAAAAATTGTTAAAATTTTATAGATGATTTTCATTTGTTATAATAAGGTATTCAATAGATTCGTTTAATTTGTAATTTGTTAATTATGGGTTTAAGTATGTCGGTCAGTATGGAAATGTTGTTTACTGGTTAACTACAGTCATGCGTGCAAGTTCACCTTATAATTTTAAGTAAAAAAAATTCTTTAGGCTACATTATTTACCATTCAAATATCTTTTCTTTCTTTACACGAAATATGAAATAAGAAGTAATATTTTGTTTAAATATTTAATTTTAATTTTTATAATCATTTTATGATCAAGAATCTTTTCATTTTTAGTTTCTCGTTTCTCATTCTTTATTCTTCTTCCTTCATCTTCTTTCTTTTTTCAGCTTTCCTCTTTCTTCGTTCTTCATTCTTCATTCTTCATTCTTCATTCTTCATTCTTCATTCTTGATTCTTCATTCTTCATTCTTCATTCTTCATTCTTCATTCTTCATTCTTCATTCTTCATTCTTCATTCTTCATTCTTCATTCTTCATTCTTCATTCTTCATTCTTCATTCTTCATTCTTCATTCTTCATTCTTCATTCTTCATTCTTCATTCTTCATTCTTCATTCTTCATTCTTCATTCTTCATTCTTCATTCTTCATTCTTCATTCTTCATTCTTCATTCTTCATTCTTCATTCTTCATTCTTCATTCTTCATTCTTCATTCTCCATTCTTCATTCTTCATTTTTAATTCTTTATTCTACTTTCCTCGTTCTTCATTCTTCATTCTTCATTCTTCATTCTTCATTCTTCATTCTTCATTCTTCATTCTTCATTCTTCATTCTTCATTCTTCATTCTTCATTCTTCATTCTTCATTCTTCATTCTTCATTCTTCATTCTTCATTCTTCATTCTTCATTCTTCATTCTTCATTCTTCATTCTTCATTCTTCATTCTTCATTCTTCATTCTTCATTCTTCATTCTTCATTCTTCATTCTTCATTCTTCATTCTTCATTCTTCATTCTTCATTCTTCATTCTTCATTCTTCATTCTTCATTCTTCATTCTTCATTCTTCATTCTTCATTCTTCATTCTTCATTCTTCATTCTTCATTCTTCATTCTTCATTCTTCATTCTTCATTCTTCATTCTTCATTTTTTATTCTTTATTCAACTTTCCTCGTTCTTCGTTCTTTATTCTTCATTATTTATTCTTTATTCTTCAATTTTCATTGTTCATGCTTCACTTTCTATCGTCATTCTTCATTTTTTATTCTTTATTATTCATTTTTTATTCTTCAATCTTCTTTCTTTATAGAACAAAAATCGTCATAAACTGTCTTAAATCTTACTTTCTATCAAGAGGAGAATGTTATTTAAACGCAGAGCATAAATCTAGATTCCTAATACTGCGCATTTATCCAAACATTACACCAAATTACACTCTTTATTACAATGGCAAAAAATGTTCGTAAGAAAGCGAGAGTAAACGATAATGAGATGTGGAGCACACGTCCCTCTCCGGATGTAGTTTACTCTTAATGCAATTTAAATGTTAAAGGTACTATTTCGCACAATTCTTCTGTGACCTAGTGCCTAGATTTACTGTAAGCTTTGTCCTAGTTTTTATTTTATTTAAATTTATAATCTTATTTAAATCAAGATTTTAGTTTAAACCGCGTCTTTAAATTTAAGATAACGGGAGTGATAGTTTAATAGTAGTTACTTAACTACAAATTTTATACAAAATGTTTAAAATTTTAAAACACAAATGTTACTTTTCAATTTTAAAAATAATTAGCAATTAAGGCGTATCCTGCTTATAAGTAAATTAAATTATAAAAATAAACCTAATAGCGTGTGTTTTACCATTTGTCTCTGTAATTGTGTTACCCATATGGGTAACTGACCATATCAATTATACTAAACAAGGAACCTTAGTACTTTTATAATTTGCTTGCGTGCATTTAATAATATGTTAAGGAGTGAAAATGTGTGTATTTTTTATTTAAAATATTAACGCAATTTCTTTAAAAGATGCAAATGTCTCAATAATGCTTACAGTCTTACTTATATAAATGATTATGGAAAATTATCATTAACACTACCATTAATACCACCAATAAATTTGAAATATTGTATTGGGAAGACCTTTTAACCTTTTGATGATACTAAAACATTTTATGGTGCAGTATTTTACGAATATTCCTAGTAAACCGAATAATTAGACTTCATAGATGCAAAATGCATCCTGCATAAACTGTTTGCATATCAATAGGGATCGCATGCTTTTCATGCACTTTAACGCTCTAAAACGTTTTAATAAACACGAACCCATGATAATAAAACCTTGCGCTAGGTGCATTTAACCATAGTTTTTCTTTAGTTTGCGCGTAGTCAACAATATGATGATGATACCCCATAGAATAGTATTGTTGCTACTCCTTTGTAGTTCGGTTGTCCTCTCTGAGAACGGTGGTTATAAAATACTTGGTAAAATTGTTGATCAATGCTCGACGAAGGAAGAAATGTTCAAGTGCTTCAAAATACAAGCTCTCAAAATGGCCGATAGAGCCTTACGGCAGAGATCCTTGAAGATCCTCGACGGGGTTTCGCTCGTTGGAGATGGCAGATACGGCAGAACATTGTACCAACGTGAGAAACTAAACGACACCAAACTGGAAAAACTCAAAGCTGAAGAATTGGACGACCTTCTCACAGACAAATCCAGACGTTTCCTGGAGTCCAGAACTCTTACAATCGACTTTCCCAAAGCAGTTAGAGAGAGCGAAGAAGGCAGGGGCAAAAAGAAGCAACAAGGCGGCTATGGAGCGTTGATGTGGGCTTTGGCCATAAAATTCTCCTTCCTCACCATGGCGTACAAAGGTATAGCGGTTATGGCCGGTATGGCCCTTCTGGTGGGCAAGATGGCTTTACTGCTGAGTGCCATACTGGGCCTTAAGAAACTTGTAAGTAGCAATCATCACGAGAAAACCACGTTCGAGATTATAAAGAAGCCAATCCATTCCGAGCAGCATACGCATTCGACGTCATACGAAGACGACAGTCACTACAGAAGAATGTATAAGGATTACGACGATTATAATCAGAGTAAAGTGTATAAAGCGTTTATACCAAGTAACTAATACGAAGGCTGTGTAAATATAAGTCGTTTGTTTGTAAGAAATATAAAAAATAATTAATGTAACGGTAAATTATAGTTTTTTTTATTTGAATATAAAAATAAATCTACTAATTTTATAAGATCGATGTCATGACATATCAGTATGGATAATAATAAGATATGTATTGTTAAAACAATATTTGGACATATATTTATTGTTAAGATTGTAAAAACTTGTTGTAATAATAAACTATTTAGTGTTTCGTTAAAATTTGTTTTTGGAAACTGTTTCAATTGGTTATAGGTATATGTCATTAGGCTGAGAGCCTCATGGCATATAACATTTGTTCTTCAAGGCATTATTTAATTTTTAAACCCTGTATGTACTATCCTCCACACCTCAAAGTGTCCACGTACGGAACGCAGGCTTTTCAGGTTATGTATCTGTCAAAGTATAGTCACCCATAATATAACAAGTGGTATGATTATCATCGATGATATTTTCGAATTGAAACCGAGCTGCAGATTTCACGAGTCCGCAGGACGAGTGAAATGTGCTGCTTCGGTTTTAATGAGTAAATATCATCGATAATTAATCATACCACGAGTTATATTTAGTGAGAAAATATAATGAATTTTAGGATTTAACGAATTTTTAGTTTGACATTTGAAATTAAAATGTGCTTTAAAATATAAAAAGACTTTAATAAACCTTATTTATTCAAACTTACCTTAATTTTATTATCGGTTACACCAACCCATCGATCTTTTAGAGTTTATAATTCATTATTATAATCATTTAACAAACACAGTATTTAAATGTCAACAAATGTAAAATCAAGAAAAGGGTCAAAATCCTTAGCAACGTGTAAACAAGATGATAAAAAATATTGTCGCTGTGATAAAATGCGTAACCATGGAATACTGGCATTTTATTGGTTCTAATTATAACGAATTGTATTTCAATGAAAGAAATAATATTTATAGTGTTACCGCTTATGTTTAAGCGTTAAAAGTTAATAAATCTTTTTAGTATCACAATAACAATGGTTGGTTTAAGAATTTAGGAATATAAATACTGCATTTAATGAAATTCCAAAGTGTAAGGTGCAATATAAGTGATATTTTTGTGCATTGGGTCTACATTTCTCCATAAAATAGTTTTAACTAAACAGCATTTTTTAAAAAAATCTAACTTCTCTATTATGAAATAAGAATATCTGTATCAAAGGTAGGTTAATATATTAGAACAAAAAATATCATCTAATTTTGTATTTTAAGGTTAGAAAAATCTATTTTGATCAAAATAAATAAGTGGATTATTTGGAAGAGTGTGTTAATATGGTCATAAATAAATATAGGTATACTAAATAATTGAATATGGTTCAAATTAAATTGAAGCTTTTATACTTCTAATGACAAAACTTGTGATACCTCTCGGCATACCTACTTTAAGTAAAATTATAAGAAAACAAACAATTTTTAGAGAAACTTGCAATGTGAAAATATTTAATACTTCCATGACATGTGATTAATTATTAAAAGTTTTAAAGTTGTAATGATTTTTCGATGTAGATCAAATTCAGTCGAAGCTTTTTAACTATTTGTATTGACAAAACTTTTGTAGGTACACTTTAAGCTAGATAAAAAAAAATATCACATTTTTAAATACCATATTATGCAGTCTTTTAAATAATCTAAAATACTTATTTATTTTGGTCAAAATAAATTTTTCTAACCTTAAAATTACAAAATTAGATGATATTTTTGTTATAATATATTAACCTTCCTTTAAAACAGATATTCTTATTCCATAATAGAGAAGCTAGATTTTTTTTAATAAATGCTGTTTAGTTAAAATTATTTTGTGGAGAAATTAGAATTTCATTAAATGCAGTATTTATATTCTTAAATTCTTAAACCATTCATTGTTATTGTAATGTTATAAAGATTTATACATTTTTAACGCCTAAACATAATATTATTTCTTTCGTTGACTATACTTTGACCGATACATAACCTGAAAAGCCTTAAATGCCAAATTTTCAAAAGACTGCGTTCCGTACGTGGTCACGTGGTGGGACTTTGAGGTTTGGAGCATAGTACAAAAGATTTTTAAAAGTTTTAAGACAACAATATTCTATCGTCTTCAAGCAATTCTTAAAGCTCCTACATTTAAGCTAGGCAAAAGCTTACCTAAAATTTTTTTATTTTTAAATTTGGGATCTTTATTCCTATCAGCACGCCCCGTTTTTCTCTGTAGCGCTAGATCTGGGTCAACCTGTATAAAACGTACAATAATAATAATAATTATTAAAAGTATATAGTAAGTTTAGAGAGATCTGACAGTAGTTGAATTTTTTGACTTGTTTAAACGGGTTTTTTACAGACTAGGAAATAAAAAACTTTACCAGATTGGTAAAAATTATTTTTATCTATTTTGCGTTCATAATGATTTCATTATAACACCGCTTTTGGTGCTGTAATGAGATACTTTATTCCACCCAAAATTTTGATTTTATAGGTTGCATATTGGTTATAATATTTTTATGATTTTTCTAGTACTTACGAGACTTTTCTGGCAATAAATTTTGTTTAACACCAAAGAAAATCCTTTTTTTCTTCTTTAACATTAACAGCTGCTTATTGTAAATAAGTAAATTAAGGACGGCATGGCGAATCGATTTTGATATTAACTATCAAACCAATGACTGTGATACCAACTATCTAAACCAAATTAAATTTAAGGTATAAAATTAAATTTTTTTAAAGAATTTTTGCAAAATAGCATAAAGAACTTATGTCATATAAACGTCATATAAATGTTTATAAACGACAAAATGACGTCTTATGACATTATTTTTTAATATACTATTACAGTCTAGGCGATAATCAATCGCTTTAGTAGTGAAGATAAAAGAAAGTAATTTATAAATTATTAAAAATATTTAAATCTTACGGTCATATAGCGGTAAATTATAGAAATCTTATACAATTTTCATTTTTTAAATTTGCATTAAACAAATAAAATAAATAATTTTAGAAATTTTAAAATTGTCTTGTTTTGATTTAATTGGTTTTTGATTATTGACATACATTTTTTAAGTGGACAAAATTTAACATTTATAAAATATTTATATTATTTACTATCTTTAATGGCATAAACATAACTTATCTTCATTGAACTTATAAGGGTCATAGATAAATTTATGTAATATGTATTCCAGAACAAAAAATTAAACAAATTAAGTACCTATACAAATATATATTTAATAAATCATTTTTTGTTTTAATTTAAATGTTTATCCTTTAAAAGTTTGATGTAATTTTCTTTTTTAATACATTTTCTTTCATGACATACAAGTCCATCCGCGCAGACTTTAGTTTGGGGTACATTACGTAGTATTGAAGCAAAACAAGACTCATTTTCCTCTAAAAAAAATAAAATTAAAATTTAGAATGCTTATAGGAAGTGTAATGCAAACGACTTACTTAGTACAGTAAAACAAACATTACAGCAGTCACAGTAACCACCTTTTCTGACCTCTTGATTTTTTTCGGAACACAAACCGTGGTCTTCACATTTAACGAATTTACAGGGGTCTTCTTTCGGGCAGACGATACAGTTCACCACAGCAATGGTGAGGAACAAAACCAGTAAAGCAGTAAATTTCTGCATTTTAACTTTTTAAGAAACGGTCTGTTATGCTGACTTGAACACTTATTCAATAATAATGTTTTTGTTAATAGCGAAGATATAAGATGCTTTATCAAGAAAATTACGTAATTTGTTGTTTAATAGAAAGGCTAGTGTTTAGATAAGGTTAATCATGAGAATTATTTTTGTTTACATTTTTTTTTGTTAAAAATTAATAATAATAATAATAGATTCTAAATAATAAATGTAAATCCCAAAATACCAATTAGTAAAAACTTGTTTATGGGTGAATCTCACGAAATGTCCCCCGATGGTGTTACCCCATGATATTTAATAAAACTAAATGAGTTTGACCTACACTTTTATTGTATTTTGATCTTTCATAATTAAGCAGATATTACAGCTTAGGTTTCAGGTTTTTAACCGCAATTAATTATTTTTTACAATGTTTTAAAAGTCTAAAACCTATCCTCCGTGACTGTTACTCTTTCAAGGTTAACCTGTATGTTTTCAAATATCTGAGGTAGTAAAAGCATACTAAAAATATCAGTTCATTGTAAATTAAACACATCCAAAGCAATCGAATCAAATATAAAATATTATTAAAAATTAAAAGAAATAATTTTTATAACCATTTATGTAGGTGTTACAAAAATTGATTATATCCTCCGTGAATCTGTTTTTGCTTTAAATTTTATGCAACGGATGGCGCTTTAATCATTTTAAATAAACAAAAACCTCTGTTTACGACATTATAAATGCATGTGATTCCTGAAGGTCAGTTAGAATTTATATGCAGATGAGAGTGTTGCTATTTTATAATTCAAAAGTTTAAGTTCATTAATTTGCTATTTAAAAACCTATCCACCGTGAAGTGTAATATCTCAGTAAGTAGATTTTTTATAAATATTTTATGTATGTACAATTGTATTTTTTTAAATATTAAGTTGTCAAAAGATACAATAACTTATTTTAAATATACAAAAGAATGTTTATAAAAAACATACGAAATCCTAACCTCCGTGAAGCTATCTTCCGTGAAGCTCTAATATTCAAAATGTATGATTTTTTAAAATTCTTGCATTAGTGCAGAACCACTTATGTTATGTTATTACTAGACCTGGTGGCTTCCCAAAAACCCCATTCTAGACTAACATTGAAACAAACAAAAATAAAAAATAATTTTCACTTGGGGACATCTCAATATATTATATAGTATTAATTTCCATTATTGTTAAAGAAATAATAACAAACTAAGAACACTCATCATGCTTCATTTCTTACTATTCCAGTTATTCCACTACAATGTAATACAGAAAAATTATGTTGTCCCTTTGTCCGAAAAACGGTACCTACTTAAGAACGGTAAAAATAAAATAAAAAAGGCTCACAAGAAAGAATATTTAATTCATCGACACGGGTATTTTTTATTGGGCACCACACCTTTCGTGCGGTCAAAATTTGGGCATATAGACGCAAAACCGCCGCCGAATGAAAGTCAATGCCAACATTTCATCATCGATTTTACTCATCTTATTTCATTGATGTTAAAATAAAAGGATGTAAGAGAGAAAGTAAAAATTGTTTCTCTACGTCGGGTCACAAGAGAAATTTTAAAAATATAGGTTATAGGGTAACTAATTGATTTTTTAAACTGAAAACTTCATTTCTATTGGAAACTGCGCTTAGATGTATATGTTTGCTTTTAACTTTGTTTATTTATACAGAGTTGTTTAGTTAAAATATTTGTTTTATTATATTAAACTATCTAAATATTACACCCTGATTTAAAAGTCATTAAGGTTAAAGTTAAACTTATAGTAATTTTTACTTTAACTGCAAAATTATAACTATTTTTATAAAACTGAATTGTTTATTTTTAAAAATATGTGATTTTATTGAAAAAATAAAAAATAATGAAAAAAAAATAAGTGAAAATAAATTCATTTTTTTATCACATTAAACGAATCTGGTACTAGTTTTACTCAATTTTAGTACGATTACTTTTTTACATAATCTTTTTATTTCTGTGAAATCCTACAAAATTTTATATACAATAAAAAGTTTTCCTTCAGTACAGCTAATGACGTAGAAATTCTTTTAACATTTTAACATTTTTTTTTACCACAAAATAAAATTCGTAGTTACGCATACGTTGTCTTGACAGATGTCAAATGTTTAACAAATATATTTTTTCTTTGTGTTCGCTCGTGCCTAATAAAACTCGTAACTAAAATGGCGTTTTTAAGACTTGATACATAATACCTACTCTCTAAAAGTGAAACAGTGAAATTTTCACTATTTCCGTCAGTGAGTTATTATTCACTGTAAAATTAGTGTTTTTCAATATAAATTAGTGAAATTTTAACTTCTCCAAATTAGTGTTTTTTATTATCACTACTTTTCCGGAACTCTCGACATAAAATAGTGAAATTTTAACTTTTTTGAACTAAACCTATTTCACTAATTTGTACAGTGTAATTTCCACTAAATAAATTAGTGAGTATTCACTAATTGCTAGTGGTATACTTATCACTGCGGCAAATAGTTAATATGCACTGTCAATCAGTGAAAATCCACTGTTTCATTTTTAGAGAGTATACTATTATATAAAAGATGCCACAGACCTATTTCAAACTTCAACTTTGCGACACAAAATCTGTGAAGTGCGACTTCTGCCTTCCTCTATTCTGTGGTCAAAGTACTAAATCATACTTGAGCACATGCGTAACTACAAATTTTATTTTTTCGCAAAAATAATTGTTAAAAGAATTTCTAAGTCATTAGCTACAGCTGAAGGAAAATTTTTCATTGCATAATATTTTATAAAATCGTATAAAATTTTACAGAAATAAAAAGATTATGTAAAAAAGTAATCGTACTAAAATTAAGTAAGACTAGTACCAGATTCTGTATGTAATAAAAAAATTTAATTTATAGGAATCTCTTGTCAATAATTTTCACTTATCTCTTTTCAATAATTTTTACTTTTATATATATAATACAATAAAATCACATATTTTCAAAAATTAACAATTTATTTTCAAAAAAATATTGATAATTTTGCAATCAAAGTAAAAAATCGTAAAACTAATTTAATGTAGTTATTAGTGGCTGCTTTTTAACTTGTACCATGGTTAACCAAAATTTAACAGCCAATTCTTATGTAAAATTGTCCTCTGAATCCAAAAATGTCAAAAGTTAAAAAAGTAGAACAGTTTTTGAGATATAGTCAATTTTCCATTTAATATGGAATTGACTAGGTATATCTCAAAAAATTATTAAAAATAATTTTCAAAATTCATGCGATATTATATGCTTCTATTATAATATCGGTCGTGTATTATCAAAAGTCACATTTTTAGCAAAATACAACTAAAATATTCGTTTTATTTTTCTATATTATCTTTACTCAATCATGATTGCTATAATCACAATTATTATAATAATTATTATATTTATTTATTGAAACAGGAATCTTATAATTTAAAAACTCTTACCTTTAATATTATTAAATTAATTTGAAATTTACTCAACAAATTCACTTTCATCGTGCTTAATTTCAGTACTTTATAATTACTAGAATTAGACCACAACAAGCATAATTGATTTAATTAAATAAATAAAAAAATATAAATATATATTTTTTCTAATTCTATATCATAATAATAAGCACAGTATTATACACATTTGCGTTTCGTACTGTACTCTTCATTTTAGGTGAAGGACACATAAAAACATTCTCTTCACTTTCAATGTGTAAAACCATTGTAGTCCATTTTTAAAGGATAAATAGATTTTACAAAAAATTAACAATTTGCAATTGGGTTACTCTATATTTATATATATGCAACTCGTTTATGAACTTTACTCGTTTATGAACTTTACTAGACGCTCATTTTATTAAACACTCGCTTGCAGCTTCGTAACTAAAATGGCGTTTATCAAATTTACTATTTTTATTGAATATGGAAAAAATGGTTTATTCTTTTAACAATTAATTAATTGTCAGAAAAAATAATCAAAATTTATATTGCAAAAATATAAACTGAAGATATTTGAAATTAACGTTTTTTAGAATGGATGGGAGTAAATGGTTATTGAAAAATGATTATATAATGAAATGGAAAAATTAATACAAATTAATTTAGACTAAGCGGTACCAATTCTTAAGAACTGTTTTGCTAGCTATAACATAGTGTAAAATAAATTAATAAAGAAATAAAAAAAAAAATAAAAATAAACCTAAAAATGTAAATGAAACAAATTAATACAATAGAAAAATTCTGAATCTCAAATAGAAAAAAGTATCAAAGTAGAAAAAACCTGAAAACAGCTTTCCTAAAATGTCAAAAGTTTATTTCTTGACCCATACTCATTTTGTATGCTAAATATCGACAAAAACATTTTATTCAAATATTTTTACCTTGAAATCAATCGATGTCAACGATATATAAATATTTAAATCAGCTTAGCGGAGGCGACGAAGATCAAACAAAAATGTAGAAAGTAAAATAATATTCATTGATCAAAATGAACAACGGATGTTGGCGGACAACGAGGGGCAGAAAGAGGATGACTTAGTGTAAGAAAATGACGACTAAATGAGTTGGATGACGGCGATTTTGAAAATGGAACCGCGTGTGTACACTAGATTAGAGTGAAAGTTATACACTGTCTGTGAGAAATCAGTGACCTTTTTGGGTATCAGGACCAATGCATCTAAAAATATTATCTGTAATTTAAAACTTCAAAACTAAAATGATTTTAATAAATTATAGAATATTGCATTTCATTTAGCACATTTTTAATTCTATTAAATATAAAAATAGTTTTAATGTCTTAATTAAGGTTGAAAGTTAGCATCACATTCTATAACCCCATGTCCCCATCATATTGCAATACTGAAAACTGGGATATATTTAATAGGTTTTGTATGAAACAGTACTAATAAAGAATGTGATAAAATGTCTGTGAATAATTTGTTAAGCGTGACCAAACCTTGTCCTTATATTTAATGTCTACTTCGTCCCAAACCTCCTAAATAAAAACAGCTTTGTTATAAAATACACTGGAGTTTAGCATTACATATAAAAAACTCTGTAAACCATATAATTTATAACTGTGTCTCGAGATGGAGCCTCTGCAGTCAATGGTATCGCTATTGTTATTTTGCGCGTCACAAACAAGCAGCGTATGTTTTTGAAGGTTATCTTTCGTCACGGCATTTAGTCGGTAAGTATTTGCGGTATTTAATTTTTTTCATGTAAAGTATTTCTTTCTTTTAAATTTATGCAATGTCACCTGGAAAATAAATTTTTTATTGTAAAAAATGTCTCCTTCGTCACATGTCTCTTTTGTCACACTCTTTAGTATCATTAGAATAATCCTACGAAGGCGTAGAAGAGCCAACAAAAATTTTACAAGTTTTAGCTAAAACTAACTTTTATTTTTGCAATTTCTATTCTATAATTGTAACGAACTTACAATTGTAGGTTCAAGTTACAATTGTAACTTGAACCTACAATTGTAAGTTCAAGTTACAATTGTAGGTTCAAGTTACAATTGTAAGTTCAAGTTACAATTGTAAGTTCAAGTTACAATTGTAAGTTCAAGTTACAATTGTAAGTTCAAGTTACAATTGTAATTTCAAGTTACAATTGTAACTTGGGCAGAAGTAGTGATAAGAAACAGAATAAAAGCATAAACATTCTCTAAATGACTAAATTTCCTTCTTAAAAGATCGATTCTGCACTAGGGGTGGGCAAAATAATCGATTAATCGATTATTATCGATTATTTATTTTTGTAAAAATCGATTATTCGATTAATCGATTATTTTATTATTATAATAATAATTATTATTATTTAAATAAAGAATGTACTGTCTGATGAATAGGGATGGGATATTTAGGTACTAAAAACTGAAAAATAGGTAACTAAAAAGTTACTAAAAAAAAGCATTTTAGGTTAAAAAAACAGCATTTTAGGTAAAAAAAACATTATAAGTTTAAGTTTCGTTTATAATTTTGTTTAGCCGCATACCCAAACACAGAACATACCCACAATAAACTATTGACAGAAGTTCTATGACAGAACATAAGCTCACTAGTAGTGAGTCACTACAAAGAAGGTAACTGTAAAGAAAGTTACTGTTACAGTCTGTAACCATAAGAAAAAATTCTATACCGTTGAGTTGCACGCCCTGGATAAAATATTGGCGCAAATTTAAAAAAAATATATAAAATAAGTAAAAATACGTAAAAATAGGTAACAAATATGTGAAAATAAACTGACAAATTAAAAAATATGTAACAAAAGTATAAAAAGGTAGTTTAAAGCAAAAACCTCCAAAAAAGGTAAAAAAGGTGAAAAAAAGTTAAAAAAAATAGGTAACAAAAGTATAAAAAAGGTAGTTTAAAGCAAAAACCTTCAAAAAAGGTAAAAAAGGTGAAAACAAGTTAGGTTCATATAAAAGAAAATCTTTTAAAACACATTTTGGCATTATTGGTTTTCAAATAGTTACATCGGTTAAAAAAAAGTAAAATAACTAAAATCCCATCCCTACTGATGAATTAAGTTATTTAGTTATTCAACAACTGTCGTGTTGTGTGCTTTTAAAACGTATTTTTTTTAATATAAATAATAATGATGTATAATTTATATATATATATAAATAATAATAAAAAACATAACTGAGTAGGTATGTTTTTTAATATTATTTATCTAAATTGCATGAACATTTCTTTGCTCCGCCAACTTATAGTGGTCAAAAGCATTTTTTTAAACCAATAATATTATCGATTAATCAAATAATCGATTAATTAATAATCGATTAATCAAAAAATCGATTAATCAATAATCGATTAATCGAAAAAATCGATTATTTTAGATAATCAATAATCGATTAGGAATTTTGATAATCGCAGCCCTAGTCTGCACAGAAGCCGTTTTAAGGTTATAGGGCTTATAAATACGTTATGCTTGCCTTTAAATAATATTATAATATTTCTTTTTGCTGAAGTCCCATTTTGAAATATTGTTCCATAGCTACCTAATAAAAACACTAAATTGTTTATACTATAGAGAGAAGAAACAATAAACTTACCTTTATCCTACAATTGTAACTTGAACTTACAATTATAGGTTCAACTTACAATTGTAACTTGAACTTACAATTGTAACTTGAACCTACAATTGTAAGTTCAAGTTACAATTGTAAGTTCAAGTCACAATTATAGAATAGAAATTGCAAAAATCAAAGTTAGTTTTGGCTAAAACTTATAAAAATTTTCGTATAATCCTTAGTTTGCCTAAATAATTATTTATAACTATTATAACTATTATAATAGTCACAATGTAAATGAAAATGTGAAATATTTTTTAGGGGTAAATAGGGCTAAAAATTATACTTTTACCCTACACTATGTCAAAAAGTGTGGGCGCTTTTACATTATATTATAATGTTTAGTGTCTAAAACATGTTTATTAGTTTATTTAACATTATTTTTGGTATACTAACTGGAACATTTTTAAATTATTGTTTGCATATTATCGATTCGATCCGGCCTATTAGTCGAAGAACCATCTTTGTGGTCGGGAAGCAGGCAAGCAGGCGAGCCGAGCAGGTAGATTTCCTTCTTGCCGCCAGTGTTGCCAGGTCTACTATTTTGCAGTAGATCTACTGTTTTGAGACTTCGGCTACTGTTCTACCATTGGTTCTACTTTTTTTATACAATTAGGTTTAAATCACAATTAGGCTAAATAAATTTGGTTAAAAAAATAAAAAAAGTATAGCCTATGGTGGGATTCACCGAATGCAGCTATGCAGTAGGATAAAGTGAGGTTAAAACCGATCTGACAGTTTTTTTACCTTAACTTTATCCAAAATTCTCACACAGAAACCGTGCTGAAATATAAATTCTTTAAAATCTTTATGAAATGTAGTTAATTCCACTAATATTAGAACGGTCATATTCCGAAATAAGAGTAGAAAAAACATTTTATCTAGTTTGCGTTCATAATGTCTTTATTATAACATCGCGTTCAGTGCTTTAATGAGATACTTTATCTCACCCAAAATTTTGATTTTATAGGTTGGCTATACTTTAAACAGCATAATATTTTGCATATTGGTTATAATATTTTTATGATTTTTCTAGTACATACGAGACTTGTCTGACAATAAATTTTGTTTAACACCAAAGAAAATCCTTTTTTTCTTCTTTAACATTAACAGCCGCTTATTGTAAATAAGTAAATTAAGGACGGCATGCCGAATCGATTTTGACGTTAACTGTCAAACCAATGACTGATACCAACTATCTAAAGTAAAATTCGACCAAATTAAATTATTTTTTTTATAAAATTTTTGCAAAATAGATAAAATAGCATAAAAGCACAAAATACACTATTTTATATTTATGGTGTCATAATATTTTTGCTGCAGTTCTTTAAGTAGTGATTTCAGAAATGTTACATGATCTACTATTTTCTACTGTTTTTTATGAAAATCTACTACTGGCCAAAAAAGTGAGCTGGCAACACTGCTCGCCGCAGGAAAGCAGCACCGTGCACGACGCGGGAGTGAAAGTTATGAAGCTTGTGAGAAATTAGTGACCCAGTGATCTGCTCCGAGCGATCTCGACGGTCAAGATCATCGAGATTTCAAATTGTTTTTGTTTTTGAATTCTATACGACTTGTTGCTGCGATAATACCTACTTATTTGCTTAGTTACTATTACTTGAATATCTATTTATACCATGGATAATATCTTTGGCCGCAAGCATTTAGTTTATTTCCATTATTTTTTTTTTAATTATAATGCGTTTGTTAACTGGGTTGCCTACTCTCTAAAAATGAATTAGTACAAAATGACAAAATTGTCATAGCGAAAAAGCAGCTACTAATAATTATCGTCAACAGCAATTTGTATTCCAGACATTTAGCAGTCAATTTCTATGTAAAATTGTAAATTGTAAAGTTATAAAAGTAAAACAGTTTTTGAGATATAGTGTATTTTCCATAACATATATTGGTTTCAGAGAAAAGTTTAGGAAGTATTACAAATCAGGTAAAAACAAATTTAACAACTTTGTCAAATTATCTTGATAGCTCTCATTTGTGTTTGAATCAAGATAAGACATTTATTATGCAATTTTTTTCTTCGATAATAAAAAATCCCTTTAGTTCACTAATTCGATTTAATGGAAAATCTATTAAACAAGTTAACAACTTTAAGCTTTTAGGCAGAGTTGGGAGTACTGAGTATTTTTTTAATGGATTATGCTATCATTACTAATTATTACTTGATTTTATAATTGTAATGAGAGAAAAATATTGAGTACTTTTTATTTTTACTTTACCAATTTGATAATTACAATTTTTTTTTATTTTGTAATTATAATCAGAGAAAATATCAAGTACTTTTTATTTTAACTTAAAATGGTTACTGATTCTAAATATTTTTTATTTTATAATTAAAAAATAATAAAGAACAGAATACATTATATATTTTTTTTGATTTGATTAGAATGGTGAATAAGGATACTTCCGTGCTTGTTTATGTTTTTATTGCGACTAGTTTCGATCTATATTAGATCATCTTCAGGCAAACTACAAAAATATGTAAAATTATTATAAGGTTATGTTAACATGATAATGATAAAATTAATAGTTTAAAGTAACAATACAATGGTTGATAACAAATATTAAATACTTACATGTCAATAATTAAAATATTTGTAAAAAGGTTTATCAATTATATTAAATATATGCATAAAGATAGTTTTAGATTCTGATTAAAATTATTTACAATATACAATGACTTGAAGGACGATGTATTCTTGGTACTTGTATTTTCATTTATATTTTAAGTACAATCAATTTTTTACTTTGACTTTACTTTTTGCATTACGAAGTACTAAAAAATATTATTTATTCAAATTAAAAAGTACAATTATTTTTGTATTTTTACTTTAAATCAATTTAGAGTAAAAAATGTATTGATAATTTTTATTTTCTCCATTCTCAAGTAACTTAAATATTCTAATGGCAATACTTTTTAAGTACAAATCTCGCAACTCTGCTTTTAGGTACCTATCAATCTTGATTCAAATCTTAAATGGGACTATCATGTGTTTGAGGTTTGTAACAAAATTTCCAAAAATTGTTTTGCACTTGGAAGACTTCGATCAATTTTGTAATGTTTCAACTTGTAAGTCGTTTTATTATTCAAATTTTGAATCCTATATTCGATATGGTATTGTATGTTGGGGCTACTCTTCTAGTGCCCAACGGATATTTCTAATTCAAAAAAACAAACAAAGATGCAAAAAGCTTAGCTCAAAACAGCAACACAAATAATATATAATATTTATTGACAAATAAAATCAAGAGCGACTGATAGCCAAATGGGTTATGACAACAGCTTGACAAGTGACTGACCTGAGTTCAATCCCCGGCTAGGTTTAAATCTACTAATTTGACTATTTCATTCAGTAGAATTTGACTAATTATTAATGACTGCTTTTTCGCCATGACAATTAGTCAAATATTATATTAGTTATTTTTGACTAATTCATTTTAAGAGAGTATACTATAGTATCTAAAAAACTTGTCGATTAACGCAGCATCAGTGATGTTGTATACCTAAATATGTATGTGGGAGAGAACTTCTTACCTACATATTTTCTCTTTGCTTGTTGTTTATCTGGCACAGGTTGATGACAAATTACAACAGTAACCATTGAATTTAAAAGCACCGCAACCGTCTTTAATGTCTCGGATTCCTTAAATATTCTTTCGATGATTTATCGAAATAAATTGTTAAATGAAAAAGCGAATTTTACTTGATTAACGACTCTTTCATGCAAAGTACGTTTTTGCACAAACAGTATGATTTGGATTGTTAAATAAAAGATAATTATTAATCATTTTATTACAAACAACTCAATAACATAACAAAAAATCGCATAAATAGTAAATAAATAAATATAAAAATAATTAACCAAATTTATGTACATTTTACAAATTAAAATTAACAACAAATTTAATATTTTTAATAATACAATAAATAAACAAAGAAACAATAAAACAGTTGAAAGTAGAAATTCATTTTCGTTCTGCTGGACATCTGTTAAATAATGAGGATTTTATTAATTAATTTAAATAATGTAAAACTATTTTTAGTTTTCAGTTTTAGAAACGAATATAAAAAATTATTTCTGCTGTAATGACCATATTATTTTTTAAAACAACCCTAGTATCCCATACCTTTATTATATTTCTGAACATTAAATAACCACTTTAAAAATGAGTCAAAAAATACTAATTTAATAATTAGAGGATGCTTTTTCACTTGTACCATGGTTAACCATGGAATTCTGTGGTATCCCAAAATTTTTTAGCCAATTCTTATGTATAATTGTCCCCTGAATCCAAAAATACTGTTAAAAAAGTAGAACAGTTTTTGAGATATTGTCAATTTTCCATTTAATATAGAATTGACTATATCTGAAAAACTGCTCCACGTTCATAATTTTTCGGATTCAGGGGACAATTTTACAAGATTTGGCTGTTAAATTTTGGGATACCATGCACCAACTAATAACTATTTAATTGTCATTTTTGACTAATTCATTTTTAGAGAGCATATAAGTTACTGATAAGTCAATTTTTTGTGACAATATTTAATAATTGCGTACATATAAATGAACAAATTTGAGTAAATATGGAAGCGTTGTGTCTTAAAAGAGATGGGTGCCAATATTTCCATATCATGAATCCCTGCAAGCAATTGTCGACACCAGCAGCGGTGTTGCCATATTTCTGCAAAAGGAAGCAGCTTCCATAAATTAAGAAAGTTTTTTTTTTAATTTTTATTAACTTAAATTTAAATCTCATAATATTTTGGAACCTTTACTGCAAATATAGTATTGTATTAATAGGAACAAAAATTATATACAGGGGTATCTTTATTATCTGTACAATGTACAATGTTGGTGAGTTGCGTAATTAGTCCACTTTAAAATTGAAAAAAAACCTGCAAATAATTTGTGAATTATTAAATAAAAAGTGTATGTTTCAATGTTAAACTTAATTTTTTCAAAATTTTCAGGAATAAAAAGTTATAACGGTTTTTGGTTTGTAGTTTGTACAAAACTTTTTCTGATATAACTGAAATTGAAACTTTTAAAATAAAATTAAAAACATATGTAAACACATAGAAGAATACTTGGAGCCACCTCTATAAAGTTTTGATTTTTTTTAACCCAATGACATAAAATATTTCAGGCAATAGTTGAGACATTTATAATTTATAACTGAATCTCGAATTGTTAAAAATCGCGTAATGTATTCATATTTTTTCTAGTTGGTCTCAAAACCATAGTGAAGAAGTCTTTGCATTTGGTCATAAAAAGTTTTGATCGTCGAAAAAATACCATTTCTTGAAAATTTTTATCTACAGGGTGTTTAAAAATTAGAAAAACATAAAATCGATTCAATTCAACTAATTTTTTTTTAAATAAGAAAAAGTTTTTTGCAATTAAAAAAGTTTTTTAATAAATAATTTTTCGAAAAAAATAATTCTGGAAAAAATTTTTTGATTGCCAAAGAATTTACCACATGGTTTCTATTTTACATTTTTAATAATTTATTTAAAAACATACATATATACATATATACAGAGTGTCACCTAAAAAACTGTTATCATTTGGGGGATGATAGTACACGATAAAACAAGAAATGATTTTGTGGAACACTTAAAAAAATAGCTACATGAGCATCAATCGAAGTAAAAGTGAAAGGTGAAATTTAAAATCGACACTGAAACCTTGAGATACCTAACAATAAAAAGTAAGTATTGTTTTATTCACAGTACCTAAAAATAGCCGAGTATGCAAAAAAAACAATTATCAACAAAGTAATCAATGATAACACATATGTAAGTTTTTAATGAATGTAGAGTTTTGTCCAATGTGCAAGCAAATTTTGAGTCAGTTGTCATAGGTCAGGAACAATCAGTGGCGGCCCAAAATTTCTACTTTTTATAAAAATGATAAAGGAAAAACTTTCTTATTTTAGCGTATACTAGAGTATAGTTGATATATCAACCCATTAAAGGATGGCAACTTATTTGGTGACAACCTGTATATAAATATAGTTTTCGAAAACATTTTTGATATTAAATTGCCAAATTCTTTTGCATTTCGCAATCTAGCATTAAAAATAACTATTTTTGACAATTAAAACATTTTATAATTTATATTTATAATTTATAATTTTAAATAAATATTACAAAAAAAATGTTATTTTTTTGACGATTAAAACTTTTTTTCAGGAATGACTTTTCTTCAAAAAACAAAAAGGCCCCGTGTTATTAATTTTATAATATTGGAATAATTTATGATAGGTAATAATAAAACAATATTAATTTAAAACCTTTTTGGTAAAAACTAAAAATTGCGTTAAAATTTACAGAAAGTACAAAATTAAAAGACGTATGTTTTTATTTTGTCCAAAATTTAAAATGTTTGTTCTAAAACTATGTAGTTAATTTTAATTTTTTATTTTTAAGCATTTAATTTTATTTTTGGTGTAAAAAACCCAATGAAATAGACATTTTCTAGATAAAAAAATAAGGTATCATTAAAATGACGCTCTAATGACATACAAATTAGAAAAAAATTCTAGCTATAGGAGTATTTTGTATCTTTTTTTATCTCCACGCGGTCTATAATTTAAACTTTATTGTTGTCAACATTCGATAAAGAAATACCTTGTTATAGCCTAGGCCGATAAAAATTTTTATGAGGCAAGTAATTGGTTCGATTTTTTTTCGCTAGGGGTATTGTTTTGACAAATTAATCCTTTTCTAAGAAACTAACGTACTAAACTGGTTTAATTTATTTATAATAAGCACTAATTTGTTTGTTTTACTGTTAATGTTTAATATTTTTTATTAAATTATTGTAAAATTAAATATGAATAATAAAACAAAAAGTGAGGTAGGCAACCAAGAAAACGCACGATTCTTTTTCTACGATTTAAATTATCTTTAAGTTTTAATTTGCTTTAAGTTTTCAGTGAAATTAAATGTTAAACACAGCTTAAACATTCCAAAGTACCTATTTTTTAAATAAAAATCCAAACAAATTGAAATTAGATACCTACCGATTTATTAAACAATTAATTGAATTCCATGTAATAACAAAAATCCATTTCTACTTAAATCATGTTGCTAGGTATTGTCAAACTATTACTGCTTCTAAAAGCAATATTAATTATTGTACATTTAATGTAATCTTTAGCTAATAAATAAATGAGATTCTAAAAAGTGGGGTTAGGCCGCTTTGATGTTGAATTAAATTGACCTATATAAAGTGCTTTGAAGATAAAATGTTGTATGCCATTCGGCTAAGAAGTGCTTTTTTGTGCTTCGCTCAATTGTAGGCCTCCGCTACGCGTCGGCCTTCAAACCTTGAGCTTAGCACAAAAAGCCATACTTCTTAACCTAATGACATAAATAACTATTATTTTTGACCTGAAAATTTAAAATTATAATGATTCTTTTATTAAATTTTGCAGAAGTTCTCTTGAAACGCTTTGCTCAAATATGAGTGAAGTTGGATGTATACAAAATTATTCCGTATTTTATGCAGTTTATTACCCATGCATCCATAGCTTGTAGATCAAGGCAGCTTTTGAGTAAAATTCAAACCCTTTAAAACTTCTAGAGCAATACATATTTTATTTACATTTTGCATAAAAGAAACACATTTTTGGATAAATAAAATAACACAAATAATTTATTACTTTTTATTTCTTTTATACAAATCTACAAATTTATTATCATTAATAATTGCGAATTATAAAATAAAAACACGTCTTCTATTGCAGCGTAACATATTACCCAAACAGGTTACTTTTATGCAAAATTTAAATTTAAATAATCTAAAACAATCCGCAGCCTTACTCAAACATTATAAATAAATAAAATAAATAAATAAATAAATACTTAAACATTAAACACAATAAATCCCACAAACAAATCCAATTATTTGTACCCGCTAAATTGGTTCTCCGTGATCTGAGCGCTGTAGGCCAGTCTCGAGTTGTCGGCCGCGTCGATGGATCTGTGCCAGCCGCCGCCGCCGCCGCCGCCGCCCCCATGGCTGTGACCGTCACCGCCGGCCGGAGCAGCCCAGACCACGTGGGTGTCACTTCCTAAAATAAGAAAGAAATATTTTATATGCATGCACCAAGTATCCTTCTACAATCAGTTTCAAAAGTCCTGCACCAGGGACATTCCACGAAAATTTTAACTTTTTTGTCAAAATTAAACATTTAATATTTAATATACAGGGTGTATCACGGTCGATGGTAGGTTAGACGATTATGGAGAACGGCAAAAGATATCGAATTGAAATTTTTATAGCAATTATAATATTATTTAAACTATTTTTCTAAATTATTTTGAACAAATTTCCTTTTCCGGTTTTAACGGAAGCGATATCAACTTTGTTATTTTAAATGGATCACCATATTTTTTTTACAATTTCAAAATCTTACTATCATTCCTTATAAAATGGCTATATCATGTCCTATACCTAAACTTAATACTTTTTGAGTTATTATTTTTTCTTGTAAAATTTGGTCAGTTAATATAATGTTTGTTGATATTCGGTTGGATTTATTGAAATCCTAAAGTACTGTTTTAAAGATTCCATGTAAATTATTGTAATATTTCTAAAAAGATACTTGTAAAAAAACAATGTTAATGTAGCTAACTCAAAACAGCAATAACTTTTTTATTCTCAATGGAACGCCCTGTATATTTTTACATAATTAAATAAAATTATAATACCTTTTCATTGATATAACTATTCCCTATACCTAAAGTTAATATTAAGAAAGATATTTTACAATTAACCTAATAATATGAAGAAAAACTAAAAAAATGTTGCTTATGTGTATTAATTTGATATGAATTACAAAACTTTCCCGATATTTATTATTATTAAAATAAAGGAAAATAACTACTCAAAAGAAGTTGAAAATATTTATGCTTAATGGATAACCAAATTAAAGGTACAACATACAAAAAGTTTCTGCATTTTCTATCAATAAGTTTGTCATATTGTCAATGAAGAATAAACAAGTTCATAAAAACTTCATTTGAATAGTGATTTTCCTCCATTTTAACTATTTTATTAACAATTTTCGTTAATTTAAAACATCTTATATCTTTTAATGAAGGTTCTATATCTCAAAAACTGTTCTACTTTTTTAAATTTTGGATTCTGGGGACAATTTTACATAATTATGTAAGAATTGACTGTTAAATTTTGGGATACCATGGTTAACCATGGTACAAGTGAAAAAGCAGCCACTAATAACTATTAAATTAGTCATTTTTGACTAATTCATTTTTAGAGAGTGCTTTTATTTACAAAGACCGAAAAAAATATTGTTCTTATTAATATTATTTTTTGTCATATGATTTTTGAAACTCATTCGTATATTCCACTTGTCTTGTTTATTAATTTAAAACTAATATTTAAAAATTTAAAATACATAATAAATAGTAGGAATTGTAAAATATCTTTGTTATTCTTAACTTTAGGTATAGGGAATAGTTATACCAATGAAAAGGTATTATAATTTCAT
Organism: Brassicogethes aeneus; assembly: GCA_921294245.1. Lineage (NCBI taxonomy): Eukaryota > Metazoa > Arthropoda > Insecta > Coleoptera > Nitidulidae > Brassicogethes > Brassicogethes aeneus. The sequence continues at coordinate 53,195,273 of OV121135.1, forward strand.
ATTTAATTATGTAAAAATATACAGGGCGTTCCATTGAAAATAAAAAAGTTATTGCTGTTTTAAGTTAGCTACATTCACATTGTTTTTTATCAAGTATCTTTTTAAAAATATTAAAATAAATTATATGAAATCTTTAAAAGAATTCTTCAGGATTCCAATAAATCCAACCAAATATCAGCAAACCTAATAATAAAAAAGTTATAAGCTCTTTTTGTTGAGGGTGAAACTGACCGAATTTTACAAAAAAAATTATTAACTCAAAAACTATTAAGTTTAGGTATAGGACATGGTATAGCCATTTTACAAGGAATTATGGTAGGAATTTAGAAATGTAAAAAAAATTGTGATGATCCATTTAAAATAACAAAGTTGATGTCGCTTCCGTTAAAACCGGAAGAGGTATTTTGTTCAAAATAATTTAGAAAAATAGTTTAAATGATATTATAATTGCTATAAAAATTTCAATTCGAAATCTTTTGCCGTTCTCCATAAACGTCTAACCTACCATCGACCGTGATACACCCTGTATAAATATTAAATTTTAAAGGCTTAAAATAAACAAAAACAATACACACTAAATATTAAAATTAAAATGTAGTATTTATTTATTAACTTAAACTTATTTAATTCGTTTATTTAGTTTCGATGTAAAATATAAGTAAATAATTTGGCTTTGTATTAATGATCTGGCTCTTTTTAAGAACTGACCAACATAAAAATTTATTCAAATAGATGTTTATTGTTATGCTTGTTTAACGTTTATCAACAGAAGGTAAGTTATTATTTGTTAAATTAATTGTTTTAATTGACATGCCTATTTGTCGCACCCGACAAAAAAAAACCAAAATAGTTTAGATTTTAATAGAAATAATCATTTTTTTGAAAGCAGATTTTAATAGCAAATAAAGTCAATAATATCAAATATTTGGGATAATTTAAAGTCTATTAATTAAAATTTATTTTTTTTTATAAATTATTATAATTTGTCCCACCCGTCACACTATGGCGAGTTTTGTAACTTTTTAAGTTAATCTATTTAAAAATCAGTTATAAGTTATTGTAAATGCAGGTGCAGTAGGTAAAATCCAGTTTTTCTGCATCTAAATTTAATAAGTATTTATACTATAATATTTAAAAAATACCGTTTTTATACTTTCTTTAAATAATTAATTAAATAAAATATCAAGATAGGTATAAGGTTTTTTGAATTTAAATAAGATGTATATATATATATATATATATATATTAGGGTGTTTCAAAAAAATCGACTTTTTCTTTTTCTTCAAATGGTCAGCAAATTCTTTCAGAGGATGTCAAAACAAAGACCTCGTTAAAATTTGAGCTTTTAATTTGAAGATTTAGAGGTCGCGGATCGCAATTTTCTATTTCCCATTTAAATAACATAGGTAATTTTTTTTTTTAACTTTGGAATTTTATACGTCTATATCGAATCAACTTATGGCAAGGAACATCATAGATTTTTATAGTAAATTTAACGCTCTATAAAAAATGTCTCTTATAATTTTTCTATAAATTGATTTCTTCCAGAGTTATTCGAGGCCAAAGTTTGATTTCCATCGAATTTTCGCGTTTTTTTAACAGTTTTGGTACAATTATCATTATACGGGTGTCCCGAAATTAGGGGGCCAAACTTAAACAGTGCATTATTCGTATAAAAATAACACTTTTTTTGTTTAATAAACATGTATCAAAAAATGCTCCCTAAAGGAGCTACGGCCCCCTGAATAGGAGCCTAAGAGGATAATTTTTTTAAAACTATTCCTAGAGGGTTGAACATGAACAAATGAACTTTTGGTACTTTGGTAATTTTGACATGCTGAATCTAGATCTATGATCAAAACTATTAAAATTTAATCATAGGCGTAACATTTGGAGGGGGCAAAGTTACAAAAATAGCCCCAACTTTTTCTGGGTTAATAATTTAATTTTTTTATAAAATTATGAGAATTTATAGTTTTTTACGAAAAATAGGTACTCTTAATTTGAATTGCTCAGATGCACCATTTTCGAGAAAAATGCATTTATATATAAATTACTCTGCATATTATACACATCTCATATTTTCATTAAAACTTTGTAGTAGGCTTTGGAAAAAGTGACGTTTTTTTGTTTTTTTTGTTTTTTTTACAACACTTCCTATGTTTCAGATATAAATATGTGATTTTTTTACTACATGATGCTAAAAGTTGAAAAAAACGAGAAAATTCGATGGAAATCAAACTTTGGCCTCGAATAACTCTGGAAGAAATCAATTTATAGAAAAATTATAAGAGACATTTTTTATAGAGCGTTAAATTTACTATAAAAATCTAAGATGTTCCTTGCCATAAGTTGATTCAATATAGACGTATAAAATTCCAAAGTTAAAAATATATATATATATATATAATGTAAATATATATATTTCCTTGCTTGGCAAAGAAATATAAATCTTATAAAAAAATACATCAAATTTAAATTCAAAAAATTCAATATTCAAACATTGTTAAAAATGGACTACAAAAAATAAATAAGGTTTTTTCTTGTCACCCTTCGAAATGCTAAAACTATCTTTTATTTAGATATGGATTCAGCTGTAGCTGCACGAAAAAGCGGAGATAAAATTAAAACAGACCCTATGAAATATAAAAAATTAAAAAAACTGGGGATAAAGAAGAAGGGCTAAAAGAAAAAACGTACTGAAAAATACAGAAGCTGTAAACGCTGCCTTTGACGTATGACTAAATAACGCCAAAGAAAAGATTTCGTATGCCATTTTAAGTAATAATTTATCTCATGATAAGTCTTTAGTCTGGACTTTTACAAAGAAAATAGTTTTCCATTTAAAAATTAAATGCTCCACTTTAGAACATATAACATTTTTTACCGACGGTTGTGCTGGGCAATTTAAAATTCGATATATCTTGTCTAATATATGTAACGCGCCTAATAAACTTGTACTTACGCATTTTTTCTTATTTAACCGCTTTAATAAAATGGGAAAGGTTTGGAAAATTATATACAACATGCCTTCTAAAAGCCCTTTACCATTAATAGTTAAAAATCCTCAAAACAAAATAAATTCTAAACACGCTTTAAAAGTTAAATAAATATTGGGTCTTCCCATCTCAAATCGACCCCATCATCCTGTTTTATATATTGTATAAAAAAATAGTTTTGGCATAAAGTATGGTTTTTCTATTTTTGAAAGCTCCTAAAACCAGCATTGCAAAAAAGAATAAAATTGTATTTTTTCCAGACTACTTGGCCCAACATGAAGCAGAAAAGCCATAAAATTTTAAAAATGATTTGACCTGTCAAAAATTGACAAATGACATATATATGTATTCAGAATTTTATTTTGAATCGAAATATGTAAAAAAGCATAGTGTTTTATTAAAATTTCCGGTGGAACCGGAAGTGACACAAATTACACTTTATAAAGGTCACCCCAGTTTCATGACCCTAGATAAATACCAAATTTTTGCGATGAACCACGAATTTACTAGAAAATGGCATTTTCATTAAAAAAATATTAATTCCGAAACGACGAATTTAGCCAACTTGGGACTTTCGGTAAAAGTTTATTATATTATTAACTTTAAACTAAAAAAATATGAAGTAAAAAAAATGTGGCAATGTCAAAATTATGATCACAATTTTTTTTCTTTTCCAGAAAAAATAATTTAAAAAAAATTTAGTAAATTTACTTAATTTTATTGGTATGTAGTAACATTAAAAAAAAAATTTAACGATCGAAACATTTTTGGCCAAGTTATCGCATTTGGGTGAATATATTGAGATGTCCCCCAAGTGAAAATGATTATTTTTTATTTTTGGTTGTTTCATTGTTAGTCTAGAATGGAGTTTTTGGGAAGCCACCAGGTCTAGTAATAACATAACATAAGTGGTTCTGCACTAATGCAAGAATTTTAAGAAATCATACAATTTGAATGTTAGAGCTTCACGGAAGATAGCTTCACGGACGTTAGAATTTCGTATGATTTTTTAAACATCCCTTTGTATATTTGAAATAAGTTATTGTATCTTTTGACATATAATATTTTTTAAAAATACAATTTTACATACAAAAAATATTTAAAAAAAAATCTACTTGTAACACTTACTTAAATGGATATAAAAATTATTTCAGTTAATTTTTAAGAATATTTTATATTTGATTCGATTGCTTTGGATGTGTTTAATTTACTTAGTGAATTGATATTTTTAGTATGCTTTTACTACCTCAGATATTTGAATGGATTTAAGATGGAAATGCGCTATTATAAATTATAAATTAATATTGAGAAAAACTTTTTTATTTTGTTTTGATTAACTTTATATCTATAAGCTTTAATTACCTACAGCACATTTAGTCATTATTAGTCTAATTAGTCTTTCATCATACCACCGCCTCCAGACATTTTCTTCATTCCTCCCATGGTCGCCAAAATTAGAGCTATTTTGGCGATTATCAGGGCCGCACCCGCCATGAACGCCACCTTGCCCATCATCATCTGCGCCATCATGCAACCCATACCGATCATACCCATCATCATCATGCCACCCTTGCCTTTGCCGCCGCCGCCTCCTTTTTTCCTGCCTGCAAATGATAAATGTAACAATTTGCCTTATTACTAATTACCTTATTACGCAGTAAAAAATTGTGCCAGTGTAAATTTTTTAGTGTAGGGGTAAACATATTAGAGTTGATTTGTAAGTGTAAAAGTCACACTACAAAATACACTAGGTAGCATTTAGTGCTTACACAGTAAAAAATTTCTGGTAAAAAACAACACCAAAAGTGGTCTATATAGGTCCACACTAGAAATGGTATATCTAACCACATACAATTTGGTAAATTTTACCCTTTTTAATTGGTTAAAAATCTACACGTACTATTCGTACAAAAAACTCGTAACAGTGTAAAAATCATAAAATATAATACACTCTTAGGGGTAAAAGCAACACGCAATATTGGTAAAAGAACTCCATTCAAGAATAGAAAATGCTCAATTTGGTGTAATTTACTACACATGTCGGTGTTAAAAATGGTGGGTGTTTTAATATTAAACACAGCATGTACTGTAAAATAAAGTATATTTTATATTACTTACAAACTATTAGATATGAATACAAATAGGCTTTGGCATAAAATTAAAAAAAAATGATTAACACTACTTAGGTGAATTCTTATACCCAAGAAGAGTTAATAATTTTTTTTATTTGAAAGAAAAGTAGTACTTAATATTTTAAGTTTTTTCCAGTTTGTGCAAAACCATATTTAGCTTATATAGGTATATAAGTTAAATATGATTTTTCACTAGCTCAAAAAACTTAAAATTTTACTAAATTTCATATTTCACTTAAAAATCACAGGTAAAAAAACATGTTATATCACAAACATAAGTTGCATCCACTGTCACATTGCACCACTTTACCCGACCACTGAATTTTAATTTAAAAACCATGGTCTTAAAATAGCATGCATAGGTACACTACCATCAACTGCATTTGGACTACTGATTGCTCCTTTGTCGAATGGTGATGACTACGTGACTTTTTTTACCACAATGTGTGTAGCTGTCAACAAATAATAGTGTCAAATGTACACTGCGTCGAGTTTATCTTTAAATTAACACTAGATTGACACGGTGCTGTGTAAAATAAATTTAAATTAACACGAATGAATTTTACCACAATTTAAAATAAACACTTAATATTTTTGACCAATTTTAGTGTATAAATTAACACCAAATGATTTAACCACTCCATTTGGTAACTTTACACCGAAATATTTTCTACTGTGTATTAACTTTATTAAACACATTTAAAGAATATGAACATTATTCATTGGTACATTCACACTATTTTTTATTAAAATAAATCAAAAGGGTAGAAAAACTTAATGCAAGTGTTTATTACCCCTTAATGTGTTAAATAGTGACAAAATCTACAGTACAGTGCATGCCAATTTCTTTGTCTGTTTTGATGTTACTAAGAACTCTTTTTCTTTACACTACTAGTGCACATTGTATCACAATTAAAGTTAAATTACACCAATAGTGGAAAATAGACTAAAAAAACTGGTAATAACCGAAATGCGTTTTAAAATGTTTGGTTGGTACCTATTTACCTACGCAGTGCATATCCGGAGATACCGCGTTGTGGAAGTGTGGCATTTTTGTTTAGTTAGATTTTAATTACGGTGAATCCATAAGAGGACATTTAAAGAATATAAACATTATTCATTGGTACATTCACACTATTTTTTATTAAAATAAATTAAAAGGATGGAAAAACTTAATGCGAGTGTTTATTACCCCTTAATGTGTTAAATAGTGACAAAATGTAGAGTACAGTGCATGCCAATTTCTTTGTCTGTTTTGATGTTACTAAGAGCTCTTTTTCTTTACACTACTAGTGCACATTGTATCACAATTAAAGTTAAATTACACCAATAGTGGCAAAATAGACTGAAAAAACTGGTAATAACCGAAATGCGTTTTAAAATGTTTGGTTGGTACCTATGCAGTGCATATCCGGAGATACCGCGTTGTGGAAGTGTGGCATTTTTGTTCAGTTAGATTTTAATTACGGTGAATCCATAAGAGGACATTCTCATTTTTTGGTAAGTATTATACTTCCTTTTTCTTTAAACCTTAATACTCAATAAATACCATTATGTTAAAAAGATGTCCATACCCGAGATCGGGTACTTGTAACATTAATAATATAAATACATACACACTTGATTAACTTTTTATTTTCAAGCGTAGTGGTTGTTATATTAACCTATACCTACATTTTTATTAATATTATCGAAAATTTGCACACGTGTGGTAAATCCCCGATATACAGCCGCCTGACGCCTCTCTACCAATGGGATCACCCATTTTTCATAACAGAAAAATGGATTATTGATGAATTCTCAAGATAATTCATTGCTTACAAGTTGACAGCCAGTAAAACATTGCATTGATCTAAAACTTTTACGTTTTAAGGAACCATTTTACTTAAGACAGCCATACGACTCAAATATAAAATTATATTTTAAAAGGCACCGATTTTGATAATTGTCATAGATTTTTGTTCCAAATAAATGTTTCTCTTTATTTACCTTTTCGTTTTATTCACTACCACCAATAGGTTTTACTCAAATAATAGTGTTAATTTACACTAGAAGTTTGAACTAAAAGAGTAAAAGTACCTTTCTAAAATTATAACTTTTCCAAAGTGGTGTTAATTTACACTGAACAAAAGTGGGATTTTACCCAGAAAGTGTAGAAGTATACGATTTTAGGAAAATTAACACTTTTTAATACAGTGTAAAATTACTTTATCCTCAGTGCTATAGTGTTAAATCATACTTGCTTACTTGGGGAAAATTACACTATAAATTAACTCTAATTGTAGTGTTATAAAACAACACTATTTAGTGTGGACCTGTGTGAACTCTAATTAGTGTTGCTTAAAGTTGATTTGTTTACTGTGTAACAAAAAACTGTATACTAAGAAATAATAAAAAAAATAGTGGATCGTCTTTAAAAAGGCGTTACAAAAAGTTAAATGTAACATTTCCGAAAATAATAGCGCGATAAAAGCTTAATTAACTAATAGTTTGAACATCTTAAATGGCGGCCCAGTTTCTTCGGTCTGTAAAGCTTTTGTCAAGCAAATTGCAATGCTTTTAATTTCATTGATACCACCTGGATTACGCAATTAAAGTAATAGTTAGTAGTAGAGTACATATTAAATAATAGTTATTATTTTTTAAACGGTTTTTTGTGTTGAAACCGTTCTGAGAAATTACACGTTTTTGATGGATGGTAGAGTTTGTGGGAGTTCTAAACGCTCTGATAAAATTATTTATTATAATAAGTATGTATGGTGTTTTACTGGGTTAATATTATACGAATTTAAAAAACATTGTATTTAACTAATAATTATATACAAGTGCAATCATCTACCATTCGGCTACTGCTACGTTTAATGTGTAACCAACCTACTCTTTTTGTCATTTTCGTTGTCATTGCAATCTGAATCTTCGTAGCTGTGTTCGATGTCCCTACCTAAAACGTTTATTTTTGTTACATCCTGAATTATTCTGCAATTTATTGACACGAAAAACTTCAATTATACCTACATTTCCAATCTAATTATTTAGTTGATTTTAGTACCTACACTAGAACTTCTAAAAATGTTCAAATTTAGTTGTTTTAATATTAATATCGTTTTAATATCAAAAATCATTAAATTGTGACTGTTACACTCTATGAATAATGGGTCCTATAAAATTACTTATTAAAACTTCATCAACTAGAAATAATTATAGGGGCTTTCATATTTTACCTAGCTACTAAAATCATTGATCTATTTTATAAAAAATGCACTGGTTTTAAAATTGGGGGATATACAATTTCTACAAATTGAAATTACTCAGATTTTCTCTAATTTAATTGACCTACTTGGATTTCAAGTTTTTTAGTTTAATAATTTATACAGGGTGTCCGATAATTACCGTGCAATACTTTAACAGCAGATTTTACGTACAAAAATAGGAAAAAAGTTCCTATAAACATAGATCAAGAAATGCTGCCTAAGGGAGCTACAGCCCCTCGAATGGAAAAATGAAATTTTGAGAATTGATCAAACTTCGTGTTACATTGCATAAAATGCCACCTGTCTTGAATAATTTTTCCTAAGCCGTCATAGGCTTAGTTAGTATAGTTTTACCCTTACTTCCTATTTATCTTACCCACCCCCTATAAAAAAAATAAAATTGTTATAAATATATCGTATTAGCTATAAAAAGTTTGATGAATTTCCAAAATTTTCACGTTTCTATCGGTATTGAAGATATTAAATAAAAACCATCAGGGGCTCCTCTTTTGGGGGCTGTAGCTCCCTTAGAAAGCAATTCTCGACCTATGTTTATAGGATTTTTTTATTATTTTTGCACGTAGAATCTGCTGTTAAAGTATGGCACGTTAATTATGGGACACCCTGTATACAATTTTGTAGTTTTTTTTAAATATTTTTATCTCTATAACTTTTAAGTTTTAAGTTTTTTTTTAAATAGTATTTTTCGTTTTTTATTATTTTTTTTCATTTAAGAAGCTTTCATTTACAGATATGTGTATTTACTGGATTTAATGTCCAAATATTGATTCCTAACATTAGTTCAATAAATACATATTTATACATATGTCATACAATTAAGCGAAGATGTTTAAGGAACATTTTTATTTGTTAAACGATACATTTAAACGTACTTACAATAACCTCACTTTGTTCTTTTAATATTTATTGTAATAATTGTATAATTGTATCACTTTCCAGCCTTATAACATAAAAAAACTATTATTAATAACTATTACAAAGTCCCGTCCGTTACTCTTTAAATTATTAGTTTTTAAGGAATTAAACAGTCAACCACGATACCTAATTTTGCCAAATAAAAACCTTGTTAAACAGCTTTAGTTTAGAACTATTTATAAAAATTTGACATTGGTAATATAATAGAACAATATTATTTTGTAAATAAAAACACGGCAACTGTCCTATCCGTTACGCGTGGAATGGCCCTTTTTCTTTCTCAAAATTATTATTATAAAAGTCATGTTAAAGATATAACCATTTGAATGTGTGAAGCTATCCGAGGAAAGGAATTTAGTGCCCAAAAACTAATTTTTAAGATTTTCATAATTTTAAATAGAGTGGTAAACCATTTTTAGTTCGCTTGATTTTGGACACTAGGTCCCTTTTTTAGATCGTTTTGCATATATCTATTTACTTTAACTTTTAGAAAGAAACAAAACGATAAAAACCTACAGAAAAACTATAAAACATACCTTCAAACTGTGGAGCCAAATTGACCTTCAACGTCCTGGACTTAAAAAAATCCTCGATCATTTCATGCAGAATATTCGACAGTTTCGAACTTCTAGCACTGGCCTCCGAGGGCAGATTTTGCTCTTCGATCGTATCAGGAATATATTCAGGGTTCCTCTCGATAATTAATCCGTCTATAAAAGTTATGGGTGCGTCGCTCATGATGGTCTCATTGAGAACGTCCAGGGCTCTCTCTTTAAAACACATAATGGGGTATTTATCCCCTAGGCATTTCTTGAAGTTGTTTACGTTTTCCAATAACAATGAAAAATTTTGATCGGCACTAACTGCATGATGTGTGTCGATGATGATGACCAGTAGCGTGAACAATAATTTCACACAGGCACGTTTACTTAATTGCATGTTTTTGATGATATAAGAGCAACTATACTAAATTTTGTTGCGCTCAGCAATTGCTTTATACATCTAGAAGACAGTAGAGCGTGTCCAATGAGTGACATACCGTTGAAATTTACACACGAATTTTCCTTGTGTTTTTTCGACTTTAGAGGTGGCGGGGGTAACGTTTGAAGGCTAATGCGAAATTTTATGGTCTCTTTAGCAAAAACGCATTATCTTGAATATTCATTAGGGTGGTTTAAGGAATTGGAACATGATATAATTAAGTTTATTTCTGTGTCAAGTTACAATTTCGGCTATGGTCACACTTTTGCTTGTGTCTTTAATTACTTAAATTGTTTAGATTTAAATACTTCTTTTTACTCCTACCTTTAAAATGACCATTATGACTCTAAGTGACCTTTTAAACACACATTGACGAGGTGCTTTTATAGAGTTTTAGTCAAGGGCTAAAGTTTTTAGTTGAATTATTTTATTATATCAATACTAAAATACAAGAGTATTAAATAGTTTTGAAAAATTTATATAAACATTGTACTGACTGCCGGAAGTAAACTAAATTTAACTTAATTTCGGGTGCGTGGACACTCCGCCGTGAAGAGCCCATAAAATATTTTTTTCACTTTCACTATGAAAAACTGTTGCTAGTCCATTTTCAAGGGATACATTTCGATTAACACATTTTCACCGGCAAGAAACATGTAATTTTGTGGCCATGCTGAGAGTGGGCAAAATAATAATTTTTTTTAAACGTTTATTTCTTCATTTTATCTTCAATAGAGGGCAAAATAGTGTTTCGCCCACGGGCTGAATTTGGCTTTAAAATCGAAAAAAGGGAGCTTAAAACTAATTGACAATTGTCAGATAAAATATCAAATAATTAGTCTATAAATTCTTGCGTCAAAAGAGGAGATTCCACTGGAATGTTATTGTATTCAACACCCGCAAGAAATGTGTAACTTTCTAGCCCCACTAAGGGTAAGTAAAATAATAGATAATATAAATGTAAGTTTCTTAACTTGAACCCGTGGTCGAAATGATACTTCGCTCACTAGAGGGCAAAATAGTATTTCGCCCACGGGCTAAAGTTAACTTTAAGTTAAAATTGAAAAAAGTGAGGTAAAAATGTTTTACAGTTGTCGGATATCAAATAAAATTACCATTGAATTTCTTGGATCATAACTGTTTCGATTCTTTAATTGTTCATTACTAGTTTTTACACTATTATGTAGGTTTATTGCGGTAGTTGAATAAAATATTGTGTGCAACTGTTGGTCAAAAGGGGAGATTTCACTCGCATGTTAACTTCTCCTCTTTCTTTCACTAGCCGCACAATAAACTATATTTTATTATACCTCCTCTCTTAAAATGAATTAGGGCCGGTTTATCAATCTCTACTTAAGTTCCAGTTAGTCTATCTGACGGTTAAATTTCATATCGATCGTTGTGAGAACAATGGTATCCATGGAAATTATCTACCAGATAACTAACTGCAACTTTAACTGGACATTGATAAACCGGCCCTTAGTCAAAAATAACTAATTATAAGTCATATTTAAATAATTGTCATAGCGAAAAAGCATTCACTAATAATTAGTCAAATTTTACTGAATGAAATAGTCAACTAAGTAGATTTAAATTTAAAAAAAGTTTTGACCCAGCCGGGGATTGAACTCAGGTGTGTCACTTGTCAAGCTTGTCAAGCTGTTGTCATAACCCATTCGGCTATCAGCCGCTCTTATAAAAATCAATTTTATTTGTCAATAAATATTGTTCATAATATTTTAATTCAAATAATACTTTCTTGTTGGCCGCAAACGATTAAAGAAATAAGTTACTTTAAACTCTCAGAAATAGTCAAAGGTGGTGAATAATCTTAAATTAGTCACACTTTTTCGTAGTAAAAAATAACTATTTAAAAGTGAAAACGACTATTTTATTAGTAAAAAATGCTGGTACTAAATCAAATAGTAGAATTTTGACTATTTCATTTTTAGAGATCTGCTTGGATTGGTTTAACCAAAATTGTCCAATTAAAAAATACTTTAAAAATACTTAAGTAATATGCCCATGGACATTACTGCCGTAGGTATATTGGGTTGAGTGGATTTGATAAAATTATAACAAAAAAACTATAAACCTTATTATTTTTTATTTACATATAATAAAATAAATATATATATTTAAAAATGACTATTTGGTAAAGAGTTTTGCAAAGTATTAAATATTGTTATAAATTCATTTTCTTAATTTTTTACTTCGGTAGAAAGAAGAGTTTAAAAATAAAATAGATTGACAAGTCTGAGGTAACTAGACTTAATATTCCAATCAGAACAGATGTTAAAATGTAATATATTTTAATTTATTCAGTGTAAGTAATATCATTACTTCATGTACTTTTATTTTAAATAAAGCAGATACATACAATACTAACATTTAACCAACTATTAATATTCCATTGGATATTGATTGTTGAAGCAATAAATCCAAAATTGAGTTGATATTTTATCTATTTTGCGTTCATAATGACTTCATTATAACACCGGTTTCGGTGCTGTAATAATATATTATTATAAGATAATTTAATTTTTTTATAGGTTGGCTATACTTTAAACAGCATAATATTTTTCATATTGGTTACAATATTTTTATGATTTTTCTAGTACTTTTCTGGCAATAAATTTTGTTTAACACCAAAGAAAAACCTTTTTCTCTTCTTTAACATTAACAGCCGCTTAATGTAAATAAGTAAATTAAGGACGGCATGGCGAATCGATTTTGACATTCATTGTCAAACCAATGACTGTGATACCAACTATCTACAGTAAAATTGGACCAAATTAAATATAAGGTATAAAATTAATTTTTTTATAGAATTTTTGCAAAATAGATAAAATAGCATAAAGAACTCATGTCATAAGACCTTTTGTCGCATTCGTCCATTACAAAACTCGCTCCTTCGTCGCTCATTTTATAAATTGGACGCCTTTCTGCAGAAAGGAACCAACCCACAAAACCAAAAAAATCGAGATATTTAGCCTATGAACTAATTAAGTATGTATAATTTATCTGCAAAATAGGTCATAGCCAAAATGCAAGTGTAGTGAAATCTATTAATCATTGAACCAACCAACATTCAATAATAGTGTGGATTACTAATCCAGAATTAGAATCTGTATAATATCTGCAAGTGGGTTGTATCTTTTTTGTAAAAAAGCAGGCTGGTTGACCCACTACCAAAGTCTTTAAAGATTTCCTGCTTCTGCAAAATATAAAGTCTGGATGCATTTTTTTGGTAGCTTACAAGATGAGGTGGGGTTGGAAGATGATTTGGACGAATTTCAAATAGAATCAAAATTAATTCATATTACCATTATAATAGTAATATCAGTTGTATTTTGTTTGGAAATAAATAATTGTCGCTTTTCTTTAAATACATACATACATCAGATAGTAGTTTTCATAAATTGCAGAAAGGAACCAACCAACAAAAGCTCATTTTTTTCGTCACCCTTACACATAACATCACAAAATCCACCTGATGAAATTATTAAATTATATCCCTTAAACCTCCGTAAGTCCAAAATCGGCATAAAATTAACAGGTAATTTTAAAATTATTAAAATCTTTGATAGCTTTTTTCTCAGTTTCATCATGGTGTGGGTTGGTCCCATTCTGCAGAAAGCCGTCCAATTGTCCTCGTGCGATAAAATGACGTCTTATGACATTAGTTCCTTAATATACTATTATTTAAGCTATTAAAAATAGCATACGTATACTTAATATATGAGTTTGGGAATCATAACTGTCAAATTTACTGTATTTTTAGTAACCATTCCCAAATCAGTTCTATCCGTGAAATAAAATATAACATAAAAATGTTTTAATTTGTTGGATAAGGCTTCATTAAAATTTATAAATATAAATATTAGCATTTTAAATTTTAAATTACCAAAACATACATAAATTGCTCTATGAGTAGGTACGTAACTATAAAAAAAGCCGAATAAATTTTATCAGATCTGGCCTGATTACAATATCTAACAATCTCAGCATTTTTAATTTGTAAAATTAAAAGTTCCGTAATAGGCATTTATTTTTATAATGATTGTTTTTTTAGGTTTCCAGTCATGTGTGTACGTTTTAACCAATCAAAACATGGAGATCCCAACAAGCAGTAGACGACGAACCTAATTTTATTTTAATTGTAAATTTAATATTTAATATTTAATATACTAAATTTGTTGTATTGAAAAGGTTATTTATTAAAAACACAAAACATTGCTTTTAATCTTTTTTGTACAAAAATACATTATTTAAACAATTCCGGATTTATTATCTATTTGTATACAAAGGAGTTTAAATATTTAATAGACTTGTTTATATAGTAACATTGCCAGTTACTTAGGTAGGATAATTTCACAAAGTCTACTTTTCTATTGCATCCGTGTTTGAACTTTCCTTGGTAAGTAAAACTTATTGATTTTATCTAGGCACGAAGAAAACAATATTCTTTGCATAATACACTCACAGGCAAAATAATCGATCCACACAAATTTTCGATGAATTTCAATCGCAAATAACTTTTTTATTTGATTTCGGATTTAAACAAATAATAAAGAATATTGTAGATACATTAATGGAGAATCGCTCACATTTTAAAAATTACTAAAAAATACACGTACGTTTATAATATACAGGTTTAAACAAAAATATGTTTTATATCATAAGTTTAAGACACTCTGTAGAGTGGCAAAACCGTATATTGTTCTAAATTAAGTTTTATTTATCAAGTCACATCTATTTATAACATTTTTATTTTTGGTTACCTTGATATATTTATTTTTGTGAAAAATTTGGATTTAAAAAAAAACATTGTAATTTCCAATATTTTTCCTGTATGAAGAACTAAGGTTGCTATGGTCCATCCATAGCCCATGTAGGATGACAGTAACAGTTTTGTTGAATCATCCCATACTTGGACATGTCATATACAGCTTTCAAAAACTATAAAATTGTTTTTTGTAAATTAATGTGTTAATTTTGATGTGTCTTCTTACTTTTAAAAATGTCTCCGACTGATGTTGCCCTTTGTACTTTACTTCTTGTGACGTTTAAAACACTTGCCACGTAATACTGTGACCGTCCATCCTGGATTAAATTAATGGCTCTGGCAATATCAGTCGGAGACATATCCATTTTTTAAAGAAAGAATTTAAACATTAATTTGCAAAAAACAATTTGATAGCTTTTGAAAGCCGTGTATGACATGTCCAAGTATGGGATGATTCAACAAAACTGTCACTGTCATACCATAGCATATGGATGGACCATAGCAACCTTAGTTCTTCATACAGAAAAATATTGGAAATTGCAATGTTTTTTTTAAAAATCCATATTTTCCACAAAAATAAATATATCGAGGTGAACCAAAAACAAAATTGTTACGAATAGATGTGACTTAATAAATAAAACTTAATTTAGAACAATATACGGTTTTGCCACTCTACAGAGTGTCTTAAACTTATGGTAAAAACATCTTTTTCTTTAAACCTATTATAAACGTACGTATTTTTTAGTAATTTTTTAAAATGTGAGTGATTGTCCATTAATTTGTCTACAATATTCTTTAATATTCGTTTAAATCCGACAAAACAAAAAAAAAAGATATTTGCGATTGAAATTCATCGAAAATTTGTGTGGATCGATTATTTTGCCTGCGAGTGTATTAAACTTTATTTAATGTTAAATAGACATTTTTTGTATGTTTTAAACGATTGTATGTAGTTTTAGTATTTGGTAGTAAAAAAATCATTTTGAAAAATAATATTTCTCATAATCATGTAAAACAACCTTAACACAAAGGCTTAGCAAAAAACCTGTGAAACTACACGTTATCATGTAAGTTGTAGTATAATTGTCTAAGATCCTGATTTATGTGAATGTGATAAAAAGCACTTAATTGTTCTTTTCAGGGTAAATGATAAATAATTTTACTTGCATTAGTATAGTAAAAAGTACGATGTAGGTTACAATTTATACTAAGGAAAAACTCAATTAAAAAACAATTTTTTTTTATTTTAACTTGTTTTGCACAAATCATTTAAATTTATTTGAGAATCTCTAATATTATTATTATTATTATTATTATAATTAATAAATAAACTATAACATAAAATGTTAATTAAAATTTTTCAATCGGCTTTAAACATTTTGATAAAGTTTCGCCTCCCAATTAGTTCGATTAAACAGTTTTGAGTTACACGTTGACTTTAATTTAATTTGCATTCCAGATGCGATAATTATGCAAAAGGTTGCCCGAATTCCTTTAGGGCAATCCCAGTTTGCAGACAACCGGAATTTTTATGACGGTAATCATACATTTTCACGTGAGCAGGTGGCCAGGTCGTGGGTAAAGAATTTCGGTAATTATTGTTTTTGCTTTAATATATTCAAATTTTAGCCTGTTTGACATTTCGAGTGCATTTGAAATAGTTTTAAGATATTTAATTAATTTAAGATACTTAATTTAATTTTTAGGAGGGTGTTGACAACAACAATATCTAACAAAAAAACAAAACAAAATACAATTAAAAGATAGTTAACAACATGACCTAAAAGAATTTTCATTTATAGAGGATGTTTTCCTGGGAAGATACTAATATATTTTTTGCATTTTTGTATTCCATAACGTTTTTATTATTGTTTTATTGCCTTTATGAATCAATGAATAAAGGGCAAAGTTCAACATCAGCTGCTCTTTCAAGCTTCTCACAAAGCCCTTAATTTCTAAGATGAAGTTTTTTCGCTGGACTAATATGGGACCAGCTTCATCCTGATAGAAGTAGAAGGATGGAGGGAGTAAAACAGTTTTTTTTTTCGCAGCGCCCCCTAAATTTTTAGTTTATGACCTAAAATAAATTATCAGACTCATATAAGCCCTTAATATTCATATTAAACCTTGCCACATTTTTAGTTTATGACCTAAAATAAATTATCAGACTCATATAAGCCCTTAATATTCATATTAAACCTTGCCACAAAGACGATCCATTTCCCATTTAAATAACACGTTTCGGCACGTTTTACATTTAATTTTTTCTTCTCAGGAGCAAGTTAACATACAGCAATAAAAGATACATATTTTGATAGAAAATTGAAGGCTGTACAAAAAAGCTTTTCAATGATTTTTTGATAAATTTACTGGGTTAAAAGTTATTTAAGGTTAAAGTTAAACGATTTTTTTACTTTTACTGCATTTTTATTAAAATAATAATGTTTTCGGCTGAAGGACTACGGTCAATAGCCTTTGAACTTGGTTCAATAAAGCATTATTATTATTATAAATTGTGTATTTTTAAAAATATGTGATTTTATTTAATGAATTATCAAAAAAGTAAAAATTATTAAAAACAGATAAGTAAGTGAAAATTATTAACAAGAGATTCCGATAAATTAAATTTTTTTTATTACATTTTAAAAACGAATCTGGTACTAGTTTTACCATTACTATTTTTACATTTTTTTATTATTCCTGTGAAATTACACAAAATTTTATACGATTTTATAAAATATTATACAATGAAAAATTTTTCCTTCAGTACAGCTAATGACGTCTTGAATATGAGATGCAGACATTTTCGCTACACCAATTATTCTTTTTAAATAAGTTAAATGTATTTTTCTACTTCCACCTTTACATGTTTCCATGACACTAAGTGGCCTTTTAAATACACATTGACAAGTTGTGGCTTTATGGCGCTTTAGTCACGGGCTGAAGTTAGCAACAGGTTTTTAGTCACGGGCTGAAGTTAGTTTTAAGTTAGTTGACAGTTGTCAAATGTCATACAATCGTTAAAATAATGTGCCTTTCTTGTAAAATAATACTAAATGTGAAAATTATTTTATTATCTCAATACAAAAATACAAAAGTATTAAATAGTTTCTCAACGCCAATATTTGAACAGTTTATATGAACATTGAACTGATCTTTTGCCGGCAGTAAACTATAACTTAAATTTGGGCACGGACTCCACTGTAAAGTCCTCATAAAACATTTTCTTTACTTTTACTTTGAAAAACTGTCAATTTTCAAGAAATACATTTCGATTTATGACCATTATAATTTGTGTTTATAAAATGTAAAAATGTGACACACAGATTTCCCTATTGTTTCATAGATGGCGATCTATACAAATTTTTGATTTAAATCATTTTAAGATAATAATAAGTATTTGTCGTAGAAAAAGTATCGTATGCACCTCGTTTATAAACTTTTTATACACTCATTAATTAAAAAATTCGTGTATAAAATGACGTTCATCAAACTTGATACATAATATACTATTATCTACTTCTACATTGACGAGCTGTGACTTTATGGCATTTTAGTAACGGGCTGAAATTGCTTCTTTGTGTTCGTCGTAAATAAAGTATAGTATGCAACTCGTTTTATAAAATTATTTGAACACTCGTTTTTAATAAACACTCGTAACTACTATTATATAAAAGATGCCTCAGACGATGGGTGATAGACATACTTCAAACTGCGTGCGCGACACTGCTGCGCTATGTCAACTTTGCGACTAGAAATCTCTGAAGTACTAAATCATGCTTTAGTGCGCATGCGTAACTACAAATTTTATTTTTTCGTAAAAATAATAATTATTGTTAAAATAATTTCTATGACATTAGCCATAGCTGAAGGAAAAATTTTCATTTTATACAATTTTATAAAATCGTATACAATTTTGTAAAATTTCACAGAAATAAATAAAAGTAATCGAACTAAAATTGTATAAAACTTGTACTAGCGGTTCTCAAAATATTTAAAAAATAACTAAAAACCAAAAATCGTTATAACTTCGTTATTTCCGGGAATTTTGAAAAAAAGTGAATCTTACATGTAAACATCTACTTTTTTCTCTAATTTCTTCACTACTATATTTTAAGCGCCTAATTAGTGAAGATCAGTATGGATTTATGGTAAATAAATCATGTACAGTCAATTTAGCCTGTTCTTTTACAAAAACTTACATTTTTTGGCTTTTCTAACTCCATGCTTGCCCTAGTTAGATCATATCTTAGTGATATATCCCAATATGTTGAGGTTGCCGGGTTTCAATCAAGTAGCTACATTGTAACGTCCGGGGTTCCCCAAGGTTTAAACTTGGGTCCCTTACTTTTTGTCCTTTTTATTAACGATCTTATAACCGTCAACAAGCTAGCATTTGCTGATGACTTAAAGCTTTTTAAAAGGATTGATATCTATGATGACTGTGTGATATTGCAAGATTCTATTAACAAAGTAAATGAATGGTGTAAATCATCAAAATTAATGTTAAATTTTTCTAAATGTGTCGTGGTTTCATATACCAGGAAAAGAAAAATCATGGAATTTGGTTACAGCATTGCTAATAATCAATTAAGGCGAAGTGAGGGTGAGAAAGACCTTGGTATACTATTTGATAAACAATTTTCATTTACTAACCATATTAACAATGTGGTTTCCGGTTCCTTTAAAACTTGGTTTTATTTTGAGAAATTGTAGGGACTTTAAGAATAACAAATGCTTAATCTTTCTTTTTAATTCGTTGGTTAGAACTAGGCTTGAGTATGGGTCCTTAATTTGGTTTCCCATTTTTTAACTAGTTTTTTTTTAATAAAAAAGATACCCATAAATAGAAGGATACTTGGTGCACCTTGTATATAAGGTGGCATGTATCACGTATGTATCGGAAGTCGGTACAAGATGAAGAACAGATGCGACCCAAATTCTTCGGCCCCAAGCTGTCTTCAGCACGGTTTCGTTTAACTTTCCATGGTCGAGGACAAGAAACCACACCACAACAAATACCCACGACGATGCTATGCTATACCATAGCATAGACATAGATTTTCTTTTTGGATTAAATTAAATTAAATAAAAACAAATAATTTTTATTTTAAAACAAATATAGAACTAATT
Organism: Brassicogethes aeneus; assembly: GCA_921294245.1. Taxonomy (NCBI): domain Eukaryota; kingdom Metazoa; phylum Arthropoda; class Insecta; order Coleoptera; family Nitidulidae; genus Brassicogethes; species Brassicogethes aeneus. Next base: position 53,215,494 of record OV121135.1, read on the forward strand.
AGCAGTAACTTTTTTAACTTTGTCGTCTTCACTCCAAGCGAAATTTCTTCCTTTACTTTTTTCCTCCCTTTCCGATACGTCATCAGAATACCTGAATTGGTCTTTCGTATTTACAGCCCCTCTATAGGCGATGTTTTGGATGTTTATATCTTCATCATGGTACCTAAAACTCAATATGTATTTTATTTTTTTGAAATTAAAAAGTTATAATGTGGATGTGTACTTATGCCCTCCAAAACCAGGGTTAAAATGTTGACTGTGATGATGATTTTGTCCTTGGTATCCTAGTGAAACTCCTGATCCGGAATGTGATGCAGCGCTAGCCCCAGCACCACCAAACAACAATGTTCCAAGTCCAAACGCACTACTCACCACCAAAGCCAATTTACTGATCACAATAGCTTTTTTGGCCAGTAAAGCCAAAATGCCAAATAGAATTGGTAAAATTGTGGCAACTTTAAACTTAAGACCAAGGATAAAGGGCAGAACGAACTGTCTAGCTAATAAGGTACCTAAAAATAAATAATGGCAAATTCAAGTAAAAGTCTTAGGCATATAAATATATTCCTAAACCATTTAAGCTACGAATAAATTTTCTCCTAGTAGTCAGTTTCTAATCTTGTTTTGAGCGTCGATAAAATATCTATTAATGTACGATGTGTACAATATAACATACTTTTCCCATTTAATAATTTTCACCTTGACTTACAAATGAACAACCTAACTAGCTAGCATCGCATCTCTCGGCTCTAGCGATGAAGCCTTGAACTTACACGAGAAGATGCTGTACATTCTTGCAGGGAAATTTTGTTTTATTGCCATGTTGCCACCTCTACAGTTTCAAATCTTATAAATTAAATTAAAATTTTTAAAAAGAACCCAATAGTTATTTATAAGGCGAAGAAGTAATTTTTGTGTTTGATGCACAAAAAGATAAAAATTACAATTATTAAAAGTTTGTAGTAAGTGTTGACAATAATAAAACTTAAATTACATCTAGAACGCTTAAGGATAAAACTATTTTAAAGCAAAATTATCCAAGTAAAAGAGTGTAATCATTAAAAATATTTGAGGCATGGTTCACTAAAATCAGTTAAAATCAACATTAAAAAACTTGTGGTTAGTAAATTAGGCAACGCAGCTCATTTTCTCCACGTTTGCCTTGTGTTGTAGCAGGTTCATTCAATTTGTATCCAAATTAAATGGTCAATGACGTAGCGACATATATTTAAGATTTACGAAGTTTTGTTGTATGTTTTTATTTTATTTCGATTAAAGGTTTACAGGTGCAATTTTATTGTGATGTTGATTTTGCAGAATACATTTGTTTAACCATATTGTGTTATTGTATTTTAATAATTCGAATTAGGTTTAAAAAAAAATTAAATATTTTTTTGGATAAAATGAGACATTTTTGCAAATATTCAATTCGTTGTGGTGAAATTTTTTCTTTTTATGTACACGTTGTATCTTTTTAGTACGATTAAATAAAATAATCTAAACACTTTATTACCACTTTGACATAATTTGGTGTCCATAAAAATGTGTTATTTTTTACTTCCTACATCTTCTTTTGGGCCCGCCCAATGTGTAAAGTGGGTCATCGCCCATTTAAGGTCAATTTTTGGTAGTCAAACCTTCCTATAATTTTAAATTTCCTAATAACTTTTTGTTAAAGAGAAAAACATTTTTAATCTAATAACCTTAAAACAAAGATTATTAATTAGATTAACAGTACAATTTTAATTGCTATTATAGCATCAACGAACTTTTTTAATTTCTATAATTTGTTCATATCCAGTTATGTATAAATTTTCTTAGTGCGTCTATGATTTAACAGTAATTATTGTAATACAAAATAAACATTAATTAATTTTTTATACCTAGTATGTTATCTTATTGTATTTTGTAATCTTAATATACATTGACCGCAAAATTAGTTTTAATTTAAAAATGTTAGATTTGGATAATAAAATAAAAAAAAACAGTGAACAAATTCAATACTTTTTTGAATAAATATAAAATACTACTTAATTGTTGACAAACAACAATTAAGAATATTAAAAAGCATGTCCAATGAATGTATTGCAAACAAAAAATGTGCAATTTCACTTACTAAAGATTTTATTATATATTTTATTTAAATTTCCACTTAATGCAAATAACATAATGGTAACATAATTAGTTTAAATTTGTGTTTTTCTTAAAAACCGATATTTTAAAACACTTAAAAATATATATAAATATTTTTAAGTTTACTAGCTCGAATTAATTCATAAATAGCAAGTGCTATCTACAGTATAAGAACTCAAGTTCAAGGTGAATAACAACTATACTGACTTGCTTAATAAAGAAATCTGCAAAGCGGTTTCTTTTCTACGGTATATATATATTGGTTCTTAAAGAGTTAAGAGTTTACCGTTATCCTAAAATTGCAGTTTTCTTCTTCCAACAATAATATTCCCTAAATCCTAATGTAATAACAATTTGAATGATTTTCTTTAAACCAAAGCACAAAAAAGCCAAATGGCCTACAATATTTTATCCTCAAATTTTTTTTAAATTTAAAGCCAATTTTATTCGTTAAACTGTACATGGTCCTTACTCTCTAAAAATGAATTAGTCAAAAATGACTAATTTAATAGTTATTAGTGGCTGCTTTTTCACTTGTACCATGGTTAACCATGGAATACCATGGTATCCCAAAATTTAACAGCCAATTCTTATGTACAATTATCCCCTGAATCTGAAAATACCGGCAAAAATTATAAAATTTTTGAGATATAGTCAATTCCATATTAAATAGAAAATGTGTTTGTTGTGTTTAAAAGAAGTATTAGATTAGACAGTTCGTTAGTTTGTTTTGGTGGTAAGTGAATATTAATATTTTATTTTTCTACGAAAACATACGCCAAAACTTTGTATAAAATAAAATATAGTATATTACACTACAAAGGCAGAAAGTGTGAGATTCCTGCACTGCGCGCCATGATGGCGCGCAGTTCAGGGCTCTCACACTTTCTGCCCGTGTAGTGTATACTATTTTTCTTACTACCTCGGCCGAAAATACAACCCGGCCGAAAATACGGGAAAAAATTAAATGTGTATTTATGTACCTATCTCCATTTGAAAAGCTTGATAAATAAATAACAGTAGGCCGTGAATTCAGCGGTGCCAATACAGTAAAAATAAAACGTGTATTTTAATTAACAAATTACTACTTTAAAACAAAAAAAGTACCATTAAACACTTAAAACAACATAAAAAGTAAAAACATAAATTGTTTATTTGTTGTTATAATTGCAAAATTATGGTTTAAAACTGTCATATTTTTGTGTTTCTCATGTTGGCAGTACGAAATTTGAATGTTAAGCACACGACTAAAAAATTTTTACTCCCACTATTAGAGTGTGCGCGTATAGCTTGACCAATGCATAAAACGTAAACTTTCTGCCGTGGAATCGGGGACGAACAACGTATTTTGAGTCGAGGTAGTAAGAAAAAAATATTAATTGAGCTGGCTAGAATCAAAGTTGTGTGAGTAATTGCAAAACATTTTTTGGTTTTAAAACTACCAAATAAAATCATTCAAATATTTTGAAACGATTATAAAAAGTTATATCTAACTGCCCCATAGTATGGCCATTGTAGGGAATCTCTGCCAATAAATAAAAAAACGAAATATGAAATCAAATAAAATTTTGTTATTTCTAAACATAATTAATCTGTTATTTCCCTTCCTGATAGAGCCTCAGTTAAAAAGAGGATAGACTGCCTCACTCATATCTGTTAACCGAAAAAAAAGTTCGGAATTGTTTGTGTAATACTTACTTTTTATTATTTTAACCAAAATTAACTTTCATATACTTTTTACATCTTTTAACAGTAACACATGCAAAAATATTAAGAATTTAAATTTTACTTTAAAATCTTTAATAATTTAATTTATTTACTTCAGAGCATTTCCGGTGAATAAAAATGACAAAAATATGTTAGTTTTATGACCCTAGATAAAATTTAATTTTTTATATTTTTTTTATAGTAGGCAATTTAAGAAAAAATTTTACTCGTAAAAAGAGAAAAATCATTTTTCAAATATTTCCTACTGGTGAAAAAAACAAATTTAAGCAAAAAGAAAAAATAGGGGTCTCATCGATTTCAGTGGAAAAACTGTAAAAAAAAATTCTTTGAAATATAACGGTGCCTAATAAAATCTATGGAAGTTTTGACAATGATAAAGTTAAATTTATAGACTGCTTAAAGATAAAAAATGTATGTTTAAATATCAAGTGCACTCTGCATTCCAAAGTGTCAAGCTCAAGGCTAACTTTACTATAAGCAGGAAACTGCAACAACCTTCACTTATACGTAAGCACACATTGGCAAAGAACCTGTTACATACCAATTTCAACATAAACATAACGATCATAAAGAAGAAATTTTTTATGAAATTTCTTATAATTTTTTTTTAAATTCCTGCAAAAATACTTTACTACAAAATGTAAAATGAATTTCTGCTAAACGCGGGCATTCCGCGAACTAACAATCTAAAGAGTTCTTTAGCATTTTGAATGCCATTGAACTTGCGCGTAAGTTCAAGGTTTCTCTTCCTGCAAATCTTACCGGTTCCTGCTTCTTTCAGCGAGTAAGCGTTGGCCGCTTCGCGTTGCGGATCGAGCACGAATTCCAGTACGCCGCCCGGAGTGCTAGATGGCGCCAGCTGCATACCCAGCCCGGGATACAAAAAGTCCATGCTGAACTGCGTGTTGCGGTTCGAGAAGACGTGGTTGAATGTGTCCATTATGCTCCTGAAAGATTTATGAAACCAAGTAGAAAAATAAAGGGGATTGATGTATTTTAATTAAGTCAAGAAAAGGACATTCGGGCACAAAATTAGTCGGTATGAGAAATATTGAAAAAAATTGTAGTTGAGTCTATTTAAAATAAATTTATAACGTTTTAGAAAGATTGTCGGTCTTTTTTCCAAATAAAAAATTATTGAAGTTGCCTATCATTAAAAATGCCATAAAAAACCTTGTAAACAACTTTGTTTACTACTTTAATGAATTCTTAAATTTTACCGACTAACTAATAATTATAATCTTAACGATTTTTTTTACCCATTTAAATGTTTACCAAATGTTTATTTATTTATCAATCATTGTTTACTTGGCTATCATTGTTTACTTTGTCTGTGGCAGCCGCTAAGGTTAGACGTGATTTATGAGCTCGGCGATTTTCGTTCGTTAAAAGAAATGGATCAAAGAGAATTTGTATACAATTTTGCTTAAAAAATGAAATAAATTCTGTGAAATGTTAACAAAGGCCTATAGTGAGTCTGCTATAAGTAAAACAAGAGTTTACAAGTGGTATAAGAGTTTCCAAGATGGCCGTGAAGACGTTGAAGATGACGAACGCCCCGAACGCACAAGCACATTAAGAACCGATAAAAACATGGAAAAAGTGGAAGAAATGGTTATAAACCATCAGAGAAGTCGCTGATGATGTTGGTATATCGATTGGCTCATCCCATGAAATTTTTTCAAATGTTTTGGGTATGAAACGCGTTGCAGCAAAATTTGTTCCAAAATTGTTAAATTTTGAACCAAATTTTTGGCCAAAAATAATACTGTAATGAAGCCCCAGCCTCCATATTTGCCAGACATGCCTCTGTCTGACTTTTTTCTATTCTTAAAAATAAAGAGAACCTTAAAGGGCATCGCTGAAAGAACTAAAGGCTATCCCAAAGATGGAGTTTTAGAAGTGTTTCGAGTATTGGAAGAAGATCTGGCACATGTGCATAATATCCAATGGGGACTATTTTGAAGGCGACAACATTAATGTAGACGAATAAATAAATATTTGTTTCAAAAAACGAAAATTCCCGATATTTTCTGAACACACCTCGTATGTTTTATGACTAAATGTTTCACCCTGTTTTTTTCTCTCGTATTTTGACGTTGCTTATATCATGTATGATGTTATTAGCAATAAACATATTAGTATTATTATTATTATTATTATTATTATTATTATTATTATTAATAATATTATTATTATTAATATTATTATTATTATTATTATTATTATTATAAGGAATGTTATCGTTTATTATTACTAAACTGTGTTGTAAATGTTTACAAAAATTTATATGCCAATTCTATACGTGTAAGTGTATTCGAGAAAAAAAGTCATGTCACAAGATAAGCATTATACAAGCCCTAACAATTGTTCGGGTTAACTATATATTGGAACAAGTATTTATTTTGAAAAAAATGCTAGTTTAATGAATCAATTTTATTTTAATTTTGATTAATGAAAAATTAGCATTGTGAACATTTTATAACATTTGTACGGTAAAATTCTTAATATTCTTTTATTAGAATTTATTTAACTCTTTCATGTTTAAAAACGCTGGCAACAAATTGTTGGAACACACTCTCTAAAAATGAATTAGTCAAAAATGACTAATTTAATAAATATAAGTGGTTGCTTTTTCACTTGTGCCATGGTTAACCATGGAATACCAAGGTATCCCAAAATTTAACGGCCAATTCTTATGTAAAATTGTCCCCTGAATCGGAAAATTTCGAAAGTTAAAAAGGTAGAACAGTTTTTGAGATATAGTCAATTTTCCATTTAATATGGAATGGACTATATCTCAAAAACTGCTCCACTTTCATAATTTTTGGGAGACCATGGTATCCCATGGTTAAACATGGTACAAGTGAAAAAGCAGCCACTAATAACTATTAAATTGGTCATTTTTAACTAATTCATTTTAAGAGAGCATATTATCGTTTTTCTAGTTTCTTCACTTTTATCTCAAGGGATTTGAAACAAGATATGGTTGCTATGGCAACAAAGCTTTTATCAATTCAACAATTTAAATACTGTCAATTACAATTTTTGCTCAATTACATAGCGGGAAGCCTACCGATCGAAAAGTATGCGAAATTATTACCAATCAGTACCATAAAGGCAAAACAATTCGTGAAGTTTCTACTGAATTTGCGATAGCAACGACTACTGTGTTTAATATCATTAAAAATATTGTGAAACCGGGAATTTTAATATTCGTGGTAAAAGTTCAGGTGGTCCCAAGAAACACGCTGCGGAAAGTGACTGCAAGGTGGAACGTTTCCCGAGAATGCTGCCGTAAATATATCCACCAAGGTGCTCTCAGTTTTTATAAAGAATAGTTTATATTTATTTTTCTTGCAAATTTTATACATTTAAATTGACAGACTAAAGAAAAACCATTATTAACAGATGTTAAAAAAATCGTTACAATTGGGCTAAATCTAAGCTGTCGTGGTCTAAAAATGACTGGAGTAAAGTCATTTACAGTGACGAAAGAAAATTTGATGTTTGTGTGTCAGACTACCAAAAACGCATCATTCGAGATAAGACAGAAAGAACAAGTGTCCACAATAGGGTGATTCATTTCCGCAAAGTTTTTGTTTTTTTCGGTGCTCAAGCAAAATATTAATCTGCATATAGAAAAAAAAATTCTTACCAAGTTTGAGCTACTTACTATTTAATTTTAAAGTTTTACCGTTTAAAATGCATGTAAAAAATATTTTTTTTTTCAAATTTCTAATGCTTACCCACCCTTTACAATTTTACAAATCGGTTTGATGGACCTTGTGGGAAATTTCACGCTCTTCAAAATTGCTTTGAAGTTTTTTTGTGTAACTTGCATTGGTTCATCCGTAGGAGTCGTCAAAGTACAGTTTTTGAAAAATATCGTTTTTTTTTAAATTTTTTCTAACAAACCGCAAAAAGTAGGGAGAAAAAAGGGCTGAATCAAAAAAAAAGTTATCCAACCAATATTTAATGAGTTTACTGCCATTTTTATAACTGAAAACGTAAGAAATTGATAAATACCAACCCATAATGTTATTTAGATTGATTTTTTCTATTTATTATCATTATATTTCCCTACACTAAGAACTTTTTTAAAATTATTGATTTCTCACTCATAATGAATATGAAAACAACACATAAATTCATAAAAAAACAACAAAACTTTAATCGGAATATACAGAAGGATATGTAACATATTTCAAATTTCGCTTCAAAAAATTAAATAATCTTCATTTATATTTTTTTGCTATATGACAGAAATGTTGAAAAATTGCAAAATCTACGTTACAATTTTCTTATTGTTTTTTTATGAATTTATCTGTTGTTTCCATATTCATTATAAGTGAGAAATCAATAATTTTAAAAAAGTTCTTAGTGTAGGGAAATATAATGATAATAAATAGAAAAAATCAATCTAAATAACATTATGGGTTGGTATTTATCAATTTCTTACGTTTTCAGTTATAAAAATGGCAGTAAATTCATTAAATATTGGTTGGATAACTTTTTTTTTATGAATCAGCCCTTTTATCTCACTACTTTTGGCGATTTGCTCGAAAAAATAAAAAAAAAAAAACGATTTTTTTTCAAAAACTGTCCTTTGACAACTCCTACTGGTGAACCAATGCGAGTTACAAAAAAAACTCAAAAGCAATTTTAAAGAGCGTGAAATTCCCCATAAGGTGTATTAAACCGATTTGCAATATTGTCAAAGGTGGGTAAGCATTAGAAATTTGAAAAAAATATATATATTTTTTACATGCATTTTAAACGGTAAAACTTTAAATTTAAATAGTAAGTACTTAAAATTAATATTAAGAGCTCAAACTTGGTGAGAATGTTTTTTTCTATATGCAGATTAATATTTTGCTTGAGCACCGAAAAAAAACAAAAACTTTCCGGAAATGAATCACCCTAGTCCACAAGGAATTATGGTGTGGGGATGTCGGCAAAAGGATTGGGCACATTACATTTTATTGAAGGGACTGTAAAGGCAGCTAAATATTAGGACCTTCTAACCAGCTCGTTTTTACCAAGAGCTGCAAACTTATATCCCAATGGGGATTTTTTATTTCAGCAAGACAGTGCCTCATGCCATACTGCAAAATCTACAAAAAAATGGTTTGGTGAAAATAATATTAAGGTTTTCAGATAAAGAAACATCTGAAAAATAATCCACAACGAATCATACCACAATTACATACTACAAGAAATTTGGTATAATTTTACACCTGAAATCTGTGCATTTAATAAACAAGAAACACTTAAATAAATTTCAATAATAAAATAATGAGAATTTTATTCTACAACGGTTATAAAATGACATCTAAAATGTAATTCCAATTATGCAATTTAAAAACATTAAAATCAAATTGATTCAGTAAACTAGCGTTTTATTTGTAAACTAGTTGTTAGGGTTCGAAATATATTATTTATCAAGTTTGATAAACGCCATTTTGTCTAGAGAAGTTTATAAACGAGTTCCATACTTTTTCTACGACAAATACTTATTATTATCTAAATATGATTTAAATTAAATATTTGTGTACAGCGACATCTATAAAACAATACAGTAACATACTTACATTTAGTATTATTTTACAAGGTCACTTTATTTTAACGATTGTATGACATTTGACAACTGACAATCAACTTAAAGCTAACTTCAGCCAGTGAGTAAAACGCCATAAAGTCACTGGAAAAGTCAGTGGAAAAATAATATAATAGTATTACTGTTATGGTATAGAAATAGAAAAATATATATTTTTATTTTATTATTTATTAAATCAATTATACAAGTTGTGGTCCAATTATAGTAATTATACAGTTCTGAAATGAAACACCATAAAAGTGAATTTTCGAAGTAAATCTCAAATTGATTTAATAATATTAAAGGTAAGAGTTTTTAAATTATAAGATTCCTCTTTCAATAAATAAATATAATAATTATTACAATAATTGTGATCGTAGCAATCATGATTGAGTTAACATACCATAGAAGAATGAAACGAATATTTTAGTTGTATTTCGCCAAAAATGTGATTTTATAATAAATATCCTATGAATTATTAATAGTATATTATGTATCAAGTTTTATAAACGCCATTTTGGTCACAAATTTAAAATTGCCACGAGCAAGCTTGCGCGCGAGTGTTTAATTAAATAAGTGTCTAAAAAAGTATAGAGCGCCATCTATAAAACAACTTACATTTAGTATTATTTTACAAGAAGGTCACTTTATTTTAACGAATTTATGACATTTAACATCTGTCAACTAACTTAAAACTAACTTCAGCGCGTGACTAAAACCCTGTTGCTAACTTCAGCCCGTGACTAAAGGACATAAAGATAAACATTTACGATAATGGGCGGTTTAAAGGTGGGAGTAAAAAAATATATATTAATATTATAAATATTATTTAATGCATATCTTATTAATCTATTATTATTCTAATTACCTAACATAATTTCGTTTTTAAAATAAAAATTTTATTTATTATAAGTTATTTTTTTTGATAATTGGATAATTTTTCTCCTCTTTGTTTTCTGCTCTTCTCTTTAGACTTTTGCTGCATACGATTTTCAAATGCACTCGTTATTGAAATTTTTTTCAATACTTTTAACGGTAACGTCGCTTATTGTTTGAACTGTCTTACTTTGTAGCTGATTTGTCCCAATCAATATCATTGTACAATAAATATGTTTTACTCGAGGGTAAGGGTTTTTAATAAATTAAGTTTTAAAATAACGGGCTACTTTTTTTGGACTTTTATTACATGGTGAAGTTTTATATAGATTAGTAAAGTCTATTCACTAACAGGTTAAATAATATTACCAAAACTTCAACAATAGCTAATCCGTTTGAAGTTTATGTATTATACCTTTATTAGTGTAGTTATGCGATCAAATCGATATAGAATCACTTCAATAGTTAATCATGAACTCAAATAATGTGTGTTCTAAAATTACAACCAATTATGCTTAAAGTTTGCTTAATTACATAAAGTTTAACTAACAAAGTTTACACCAATTCGGTAATTAAGACGAAAATAGGTTTATATTTGGATTTAATCAAAATTTTAATATACGAGGTGTGTTCAGTTGTCATAATTTTTTTTTTATTATGTTGGTATACATGCCCCCGAAGTAAGATAAAAACTTTAGCTGTTTTCATTGTTTACTTTGTCTGTGGCAGCCGCTAAGGTTAGACGTGTTTTATGAGCTCAGCGATTTTTTGTTCCTTAAAAGAAATGGATCAAAGTATTTTTATCCAATTTTGCTTAAAAAATTAAATAAATTCTGTGAAATGTTAACAAAGGCCCATAGTGAGTCTGCTATAAGTAAACCAAGAGTTTACAAGTGGTATAAGAGTTTCCTAGATGGCCGTGAAGACGTTGAAGATGACGAACGCCCCAAACGTACAAGCACATTAACAACCGATAAAAACATGGAAAAAGTGGAAGAAATTTAATTAATTAATGGTTATAAACCATCAGAGAAGTCGCTGATGATGTTGGTATATCGATTGGCTCATCCCATGAATTTTTTTCGAATGTTTTGGGTATGAAACCCGTGGCAGCAAAATTTGTTCTAAAATTGTTAAATTTTGAACAACATTGATGCTCCAGCCTCCATATTCGCCAGACATGCCTCTGTCTGACTTTTTCCTATTCCCAAAAATAAAGAGAACCTTAAAGGGCCGTCGTTTTGCAAGCATAGATGACATTAAAAGCGCATCGCTGAAAGAACTAAAGGCTATCCCAAAGATCGAGTTTTAGAAGTGTTTCGAGTATTGGAAGAAGAGCTGGCACATGTGCATAATATCCAATGGGGACTATTTTGAAAGCGACAACATTAATGTAGACGAATAAATAAATATTTCAAAAAACGAAAATTCCCGATGTTTTCTGAACACATTTCGTACTTGTTATACTATTTATGGTATGTCTGAAAAAAGAAAATACATATATCGAAAAGAGTGAAAATTGTTTATTTGCAAATTGTTTTTATTATGTATAAATAGATTTTTTAAATAAAATTGATATAAATTAAGTAATAGATTAAATAAATCTTTAATATATAATTACCTGAAACTTGAGGTATCTGTACCCGCAAAATTATAATCCTCTCTGTACTCCTGGGTGTTATCCTTAACCAAGGTTACCCCATCGACCAGATCGAACTCAGGATTGGCATCCAAATCCTGCAACCTGCTAATTGCTCCAACGGCCATGCACTGACCAAGAGACTGCGGTTGACTTACTAAACAATCCCGAAAAGTCCCGCCTAATCCTGCCGAATCAGCAGGACTTAGGGAGCACTGCACTGAAACCAGCAGGAACAAACAAACGCACAAACTTGTCGGGATGGACATTTTTGCTAAAATAAAATTCGCGAAAAGAAGACAATACGTTTTATAACATCAGATTGTTATAGTACAGTGAATTCTGAACTGTCAGTGAAAGTGCCATAGTCTTTTCCACGGGATAATTACGGGTTTTTTATTGTCTGAGTAGACAAAATTCACATGCGATTTTGCGGATTGCGAAGACATTGTTTAATTATAACGCGGTTTTGCTTCAGGAAACAAGAAAGTATTAGGTAAAAAAGTCCTTTATAAAGATATTTGTCAATATATGGGTCATTTTCAAGAAACACCCGCTTTCAGGAAAATGAAGATCAAAATTTGTTAAATTGACTTTTGGTTGGATTTTTATAAATGTTTAGAGTTTTGTTTACTTACATTTAAGACAGGCAGTGCACTTTTTAATTTTTTTTACGTTTTTTTCAGAAAAATCCACTGTGTTACCAATTTGAAATCCAAAATTTAATTCAATAAAAAAAGTTGTTATAAAAATAATTTGAAATAAAATGTACTTAGTTCACAAACTTTTGACTCCAATTTTTTATTTTATTTTTTATTAAAAATTGTATGCTTTTTTAAATATGTATGTTCGTTAAGTTACTTTTTAAAAGAAACCATTCCGATTCTTTGTTAAAAAAACAATACCATTAATATTTTCTTTTAATCACCGTATTAGTGAGTTAAACTCTAATTTATAAACACATATTACCAAGTGATAGTGTATAAAAATCATTTTAAGTATTTTTTTTTACAAAAAAAGTAACGAAATAGACATTGGTATCACAACGGACTGGGGTACACAAAGGACTTAATCAGATAACGTAAAAAAGAAACTATAAAGGATGGTACGATTTTAGAGTAATGCATAAACAAAATCCCTTATAGTGGTGCTTACTTGCAGAACAACAACTTAGATTTCTAAATTGTACCCCCTTTTTCTTTGACTATAAGCTGGTGAAGGTCCCTTTTAGTACTTGTATATTGCGTGGAATTTTCCCTTGTATATCATGAGTTGTAATCACAAATAATTTTAAATTGGTTTATCATAAACTACTTTTAATAAAAGCGACGGTAAATATCCACTTTGTTGCTGAAAAATTCTATTGCGTTACTCTAAATTAAATTGCGTTACCATAAGGTAACATAATGGACTAGGTAACGCAGTGGAAAAAGTTGTGTGAAACCATATTTAAAAAATAATAATAAGACATTACAGTCATTAATTACTCTTAATGAGCTTTAGTGCCCTAAAATAAACACAAACTTAAAAAATAATATTTTTTCTTACCTTATTTTTATTATTTTTTTGAGTAACTTAGCGGACAAACTATTATTACATTCGCGTTACCCGCACCTGTTTCAACCGATATCTTCTTCCTGAGTGAATAAATAAATTCAGCTGGGTAATGTGTACGTCCGAACATCATTTGTTGATCACGTGAGTGCCAAAAAAGTTGCCATATATATGTTTTTTTTAATATTCTATCGGTAACGCGACGGACGTAACGCAACGGAAAAAATGTCTGGGACATGAGTCAAATTTAAAAAAAATAGATTAAAATTAATTATTTTATATATAAATTGTTTACTGTATTAACTAAGGATGTTATGGATTGCTATAAAGCAACTCAAAGTTCTGGTTATTCAATATTTAAAACAAATCATGTATGTAAGTTTTATAAAACGCTAATGGGACATGCGAAAATTTGTGTTTCACAAGTTTCAAAATTAAAAAAAAATATTCTGAAATAACTAAACAAACATTTTCTGAAAGAGTTTACTAAGGGCTTGTTAGGCTTTGACATGGTTGTTAAATCAATAAGATCCGATAATTTTTAACAAAGTTATTGGAATTCAAACTTACGGACAGCGGAAGGCGGGTGTTTTTTAAAACGACCCCAATATATGATGATAGTTATGGCATCTTAAACATAACATTACTCCATTGCCTCCAGATTTCTTTTCTTCTTATACAATTAGTGAAGATTATAGCCAACACCCTATATATTTAAATAATTTATAATATCAAATATGTTGGTATCCTATAGTTTCTCGTTTCTGCAAGATACATTTAATAAAATTAACTTCAGCTTCACATGTTTCAATTTAGAAAAAAATAATTTTAATACGCGAGATATTCTACACCGGTTCTAGGTCACTACTTGCGTTTTTTGCCAACAGATGACGCCACTAGTTGCTGTCCGTCATTTTGAAATAGAAAAATAGAAATCTGTAATTTAAACATCGACCAATAAAATCTTCGCAAAAAAATAATTATCCACTGTAATGTAATTTTTAGGAAGTAGATTTACAAATAATAACTATTTTGGTTAAAGTTAAAAGCAAGATTTTGTAAAATTAGTGTAGCACTTTGTGACTCGTCTGTTATAAATACCTTCAACGGTATCTGTTTGTTAAAGGGTCTCTAGTCTGTTAAAGCAAAAGTACTGCGCTCTCATTGGGACACCCTGTACAAAAAAGCCTTAATTTAATCGCAAATAACACAAATAATTTAAACAACAATCAAACATTTATTTACCACCAACATCCTAAAACATAAATATAACATAACATTATATACAATTAAATAAATAAAATTGTACCATAGAAAATAAATAAACATAAATAATGACCAGCTCAACTCAACTAAACTTAGGAGGATCAGTTATGTCTAGCTCCTTTATGAGCATTATAGGCTAAATCCTGACTGAAGGATCTATCGTAGTGACCATGATCTTCATAGGCGTGAGGATGTGACACCACCTCGTACGTAGCCGAGTGGTGTTTCTGCTCAACAATCTTCTTCAAAGCAATCACGCTAGCAATGGTCAGCGCCACCTTTGCTACAAGAAGAGCCTTGAAGGCCACCAGGGCGACTACCTTCAAGAAGATTGCACCCAGGATGGCAGCCTTGAGTTGGATGAGCATCATCATGTTCATCATTCCTCCGCCTTTGTTGTTGTTATTTTTCTTCTTACGACCTAAGAATATATTTTTAGATATGTCTCTTCCACATGGAGACTTCAGACTTACCTTCTTCCATTGATCTTTTGAGATCCTTGGCGGTGTCGGTGGGCATTTTGAATTCGAAAGTGTGCGAAGTGAAGTAATCAGCGAGTTTTTCAATGATGATGTTGTCGAGTTCATTTTCTCTAGCTCTTGGTTCTTCCGGTAGATCTGCAGGTTGGTACTGTCTAGACGCACGGTTGGCGCCTTCAAAATTTTCCTTGATTTTGATCCCTGAACCTAGGTCTACGTTGTTTGGAAGGGATTCGAGGTACTTAAGTGCTCTTTCCTAAATAAAAAATATATATGATGGAAATTGAACATGAACAGATGAGAAACGTTTATCCGAATTATAATACAGTTTGATAAATAACGGAATATCAGCATATTGCAAAGCTGAAAGATAAGAATCCTTACAAATTATAAACTTTTTTAAAATTATAATATCGTTTAACCAAAGAACATATGGTCTGGGCAAGATATACTGTAACTATTAAATATACCGTATTAAAGAACCCAAATGGAAACTATAATAAACAAAGTGTTTAAGGATTTATTTTTGACTTACCTTAAAACATAGAGATAATTCCTTGTCACCGCACTCGTTGACGAAGTTAATGGCGTCAGAGTAGACCGAATCCTCGTAGACTTGGTCTTCGTCCTCCGCCCGAGCGAAACAAAGGACGATCACAAAAACAAAAGGAACAAACAACCTCATGATGCGCACTGCAAAAGGTCTCGACCGACACTGTAAAGTTTTCTATTTGCAACCTGGTTATATGGCTTTGGTGTTGCTAGATCTAAATGGCCTTAGAAAAATTTATGTTATCCGATACCAGTTTCCAATATTGTGTTGTGTGTACCAGATAAAGCCGCTGCCTTTTTGTTTTTATTCTACCGGTTTTTCTGCGTGCTTTTTGCGGCACGACAATTGCCTGTCGGGAGATTTCCGTAGGCGTTTTCAAAACGGATAAACTGGGCGACAAGTTTCAGGGACCAACTCTGACATTTATGTAAATCAGTGAGAAATCTTTAGACTTGTCACTAAAAACAATCATACTATTAAGAAAACCTATTTTTTACTGTCAATTTCGTTAGTTACAAGGTATATTGGTATAACAGGCGTATCAAGATTTACGAATGAAGTATATGTAAAATAAAAATTTTATACACAAACAAATTTAACAAAGGATTTAAACAATTTAAAGAATAGAGAGAGATGTTGGATTCATTCGTAATTCTTGACACATCTGTTATAACACAGTGACGTCACGAAGTCTCTTCAAGGTCATCGAAATGTTTCTAAAACACAACATATAAAGATTTGAAAAATTATCCTCTTCGCACTAAAGCAAAAGAATTAATACACACATTTTCAAAACTGTCTAAGGTATAAAATTAAAAAAAAAATTGTTTACTTTTTTATCAAAATAGTATATTATGTCTCAAGTTTTATAAACGCCATTCTAGTTAATAGTTTTATCAGACACAAGCGAAGCTTGCGAGCGAGTAGTTAATAAAACGAGTGACTAGGGAAGTTTATAAAACGAGTTGCATAATATACTTAATCTCTTAAAATAAATTATTTAAAAATAACTAATTATAAGTCATATTTGACTAATTGTCATAGCGAAAAAGCAGTCACTAATATTTAGTCAAATTCTACTGAATGAAATAGTCAAATTAGTTTGAAGAAATTCTAACCCAGTCGGGGTTTGAACTCGCGTCAGTCGCTTTTCAAGCGGATGTCATAACCAATGAGCCATCAGTCACTTTTATAAAAGCAGTTTTATCTGTCTATAATTATTGTGCATAATATTTTAAAGTTGATATTTTTTGTGTTGCTGTTTTGAGCTAAACTTTTTACACCTTTGTTTAACCATGAAGCCTATATGCATTTAACTAAAACAATAATTTGTTGTTGGCCGCAAACGATTAAAGAAATTAGTTACTTTTAACTCTCAGAAATAGAAAGATGGTGACTTATCTTAAATTAGTCAAACTTTAACTATTTAAGTAGTTAAAATAACTATTTAAAAGTGAAAACGACTATTTTATTAATAAAAAAGCCGGTACTAATTCATATAGTAGAATTTTGACTATTTCATTTTAAGAAAGTACATAAAAATACATTTAAATGTAAAGCCAATTTTAATTGTTAAATATTTGACAACAATAAAGCTAACTTCAGCCCGTGACTAAAATGCCCAAAAGCCACTATTGCTAACTTCAGCCCGTAACCAAAAGGAAATAAAGTCACATCTTTTCAATGTAATATAATAAAAGAATACAACATGTAGAAGTAAATATTTATTGCTGAGCAGTGTATAGTTTAATTGATTATTTGACTTTGTCCAAGAAAGGTGATTTAACATTATTCCATTTAAGATAAAGATGTAGGTATGGAAATTTAATACAGATAAGTTTCAATGGACAACTATAAAATATGTTGGACAATTTCTAATTTTAATTAGATAATTACTTACTCCATTTTTTGTTATAGTTTAAATACCTAGTAAAAATCTGTCGAAGGACACTTCACTAACTTTTTATTATAGCTTTGAAAAATGTTCTATGCTTTGCACAACTTAACAAATTATTAGCAATTACTTATAAAACTCAAAAAGACGATAATTTATACCCTTACAAATAAAAATGCGGAAGTTGCAAATGGGACAAATTTTTTCGCGGGTAAAAAGATGTTCTTTTTCTTGGAAACAATTCCAGGCTGTCTGGGAGAAAGCAGAGACATAATTTCCTTACCGACGAGAAATGATTACATTTTTCTAGGATAACTGATTTACTTTTACAGTCGTCTTTCTGACACATCCGCACCAATTAAAAAATAATGTTCTATTTTTACTACCAATAGAACCTGTTTTCGTGATAGTTGGGAGCAAACTCACAGTTATAGATTTCATAATTGAAGGGGATAAAAGCAAAACAACAAAATAGTATATTAAAGAACTAATGTCATAAGACGTCATTTTGTCGCACGCGGACAATTTTACTTTAGATAGTTGGTATCACAGTCATTGGTTTGACAGTTATATCAAAATCGATTCGCCATGCCGTCCTTAATTTACTTTTTTACAATAAGCGGCTGTTAAAAAAATTAATAAATGCATGGAACAACTTTTTTTATTAAATTAAATTAAATTAAATTGTTAAATTAATTATACAAGGAAAGCATTTGTATTTACTAAATACAAATTGCACTCTTAGCTCTACTTACTTTTTATTTTACAAACGATATGTATTCATTACAATTTAATTGGGATAATTTTCTGTTGTATAAAGAGTATAATTTTCAGTGCATGTTTTAATAAAATAAACAATTTCACGTGATAAATAATTCACAATTAGTTATAATGTAATTTAAGAAATATTATGATTATATTTTATTAACATTTTAATTTACTTTTTTATGCTTTATAAACAGTAGGTATACCCATTCTTTTTAAATTAGATACAATATAATTTAGAAGAAAATTCTCAATCAATACAATTACTTAGCAAGATCAATGATCTAAAGAATGCTTGTAGTACAGTTTAAAACGGTTTTAAAATAGTTTTCTAAGAGATATTCGCGACTTAAGTAGCATCTTGCACCCATGTTTCCTTATGTATGAGTGTATTAGAAATGTAAACTGCAGAATATATTATATATTTTACACTTAAACTTACACGTGCTGAATTGTATTTATCGGTGAACTTAGTGGTCAAAATATTATCAATCATGTTGGTTTTAACTGTTTCTGGTAATATTGACTTAATTGTGTCGTGTTCGTGTGAATTTTTATTGCCTCTCGTCAGCGGAAGAAAAAGTAATTTACTACCATGGCAATGAATTCTGCAAAATGTCACAAAAGTGTCATTAAACGGACGATTAAAAAAACAAATTTTTGCAGAATTTTCTTTTTTATATACAAGGTGTTTCAGAACTTGCTCTACAGAGAAGAAGGGAACCTGTCATATAGTAAATTTAAAAGGAAACGACGTACACGTCATCAATCAGCTGATCGGGCACGGTTGTCAATGTGATTAAAATCATTGCATCAAGTGAAAGTGTAAGTGCAACTACAGGGCGATAGATGGCGTTTACATGAATATTACCTTAGGGTCCCTAGATTTGGGACCTTAGAATACCAAAACGTCAAAAGTCAGAGTTTTATAACCTATATGATCCACCGCCAAAAGTATGTTTTTAGCCATTTTTAAAGACATTTTCAGCTATAAAGGTGTGTTCAGAAAATAACGGGAATTGTTAAATTTCGCGAGTTCGGAGGGTCCGGTTGTCATAAAATTTTCTTTATTATGTTGGTATACATGCCCCCGAAGTATGGTAAAAACTTTAGCAGTTTTCATTGTTTACTTTGTCTGTGGCAGCCGCTAAGGTTAGACGTGTTTTATGAGCTCGGCCATTTTTCGTTCGTTAAAAGAAATGGATCAAAGAATTTGTATCCAATTTTGCATAAAAAATGAAATAAATTCTGTGAAATGTTAACAAAGGCCTATAGTGAGTCTGCTATAAGTAAAACAAGAGTTTACAAGTGGTATAAGAGTTTCCAAGAAGGCCGTGAAGACGTTGAAGATGACGAACGCCCCGAACGCACAAGCACATTAACAACCGATAAAAACATGGAAAAAGTGAAAGAAATGGTTATAAACCATCAGAGAAGTAGCTGATGATGTTGGTATATCGATTGGCTCATCCCATGAAATTTTTTCGAATGTTTTAAGTATGAAACGCGTAGCAGAAAAATTTGTTCTAAAATTGTTAAATTTTGAACAACATTTTTGGCCAAAAACAATCCATATTCGCCAGACATGTCTCTGTCTGATTTTTTCCTATTCCCAAAACTAAAGAGAACCTTAAAGCCCCGCTTATCTTTTTTACATTATGTTGATGAATTATATGATATATAAACTAAGAATTTAAGTTTGAACGTGGTACAATTGAGCGAAGTGGCATGCAATGTTTTATCTTCAAGGCACAATTTTATTTGTTAAAATTTACATAAAACATACCATCATAATAAAAGTAGAAAGTAAGGTAAGTAGTGAGTGTTGACAATAATAAAGTTTAAATTATAGAACGCTTGTAGAAAAAATACTTATACTACTTACTACTACTACTAATAGTATGGAAAAAGTGTAAGTAGGGAAAATTATTCATCGTACCATTATTATTAATTTATAAATATTGGACGCTTCAATTAAAAACCAGCGTTATTGTGATAATTCCTAACAATTAACCATGACATAGAAGTGAAATCAAGTCGATCACGCGGTATTGATCTAGTAAATAACAAGTTCAAAAAAATTGTTTCGAACTCGCATGATTTCCATGCATCTATTACTCTATTTCTATACGCATAATAATGTTAAGACAAATTGCATGTTACAATAGTCAGGGCGTAACAACTTGAATATTGAATAAGCACATCCAATAAACTACTTATAGGTAAGTATTTAATGTGCTGGTTTACTTCTTATCTTAGTATATTTTCCAAAAAAACTAGCTAGAAACAAGAAGCGTTGAAAGTGAAATCGTAATAGGACTTTCATCGAAAATGAAATTATACAATCTGTAAAACAATTATCAATTTATTAAGTCTTGTCGGTACATTAAAATTATAGAATAAATTACTTAAATAACTAATCTAATAAACTAGCTCGTGGGTTCTTTCGGAGCATAGGCATTGTATGCCAACTTTTGGGCAGCTTGTTCCTTTTCGTACGATCTTCCCCATCCAGATGAATGCCCGCCAGCGACCACCTCAACATGCCCGGATTCGTGGCCACCACCATGTCCAGAACTGAGCAGTTTTTTCAATCCAATGATACCAGCAAGTACCAAGGCGAGTTTGGAGACAATCAGGGCTTTACCGGCTAGTAAAGCGAGCGCTCCAAGAGCTAGAGGGATCAGGGTACCCATAGCGATGAGGGGGAGAAGAAGCAGTCCGGAAGACTTCTTCTTCTTACCGCGACCTTCCTCGCTGAAGGATCTCTGCAAGTCGCTAACTGTTGGGAGTTTTACCTTGAAGAAAATAATAATATTAAGATTTTGTTGTTAAAGTTAAAGTAAGTTAGTACCTGTAGGGTGTGCGTTTCAAAGAAGTTGCTGACTCTACTGGCGATCAAACCGTTCAAGGCTTGATCCTTCTCTCCCAAGGCTCTGGGAAGGGTGGATTCTATTTCAGCTTCACTTTTGACCTCTGCAGGAGCAGCTTCGGCATTTTTAACGAACGTAACTCCCTCTAGGATTGATACGTCGGAGTACGATCTGGCAACGCGGTCCAAGGCAGCAACCAACTTCAGTTTAAGGCACGAGGAAAAATCCGCAGCGGCACATTCTTGATACACTTTATACACATACTTCAGTTCGCCGAAATAACTTGTAGACTCGTCGCTGCGCGCTTTTTCCTCGTGGATTGCGTTCGAGGTGGCACCTGCGGTGGTACGGGCTTGCGCCCCAAGCGCCACTAAAGCGACGACAACAAAACACTTAACTAACATGATGGCTGGGAAGGTGGCTACTGATATGGAGCCATTGCACCACGAGCAAGTTTTATATAGTCGGGTTTGGGTCCCACCTCGGGCGAGTTTTTGGTGCGTGCATCATCCCTCCTCCGCGCCTCTGATCCTCAATGTTTTATCCTCCCATCGCCGCACAAAATAACACAGACGAATACACTTCATAAACTTTTATTGTTTATGTAGGTACTCATAAATTACGGTTAAATAACTAATAGTGCAGATGCTAAATGACATCGAAACCATACTTTTATAGATCGCAAATACATTAGTGTCACACATAAAAATACAAAAGACAAGACAAAATACCAAAATTGGTTTTAAAACAGAAAACTAAATGTTTTTATGTTCATTGTTAATTTTATTTATCTCAAGAACACAAATTACTGCACTTTTGGTATGATAAATCACGGTCATTTATTTTGTCAGGTTACCGATTTTATTTTTGCATTTTTTTCCATATTAAGAGTTATAAATTATTTTATTTATGGTTGATTTCAAACACTTTTAAAAAAATTAAAAGTGTAATAATTAGGGATGGGATTTTGGGTTCCATTAATAATAAAAATGGGTACTGAAATAGTATATTATGTATCAAGTTTAATAAACGCCATTTTATACACGAATTTAATTTAGGCACGAGCGAGCTTGCGAGCGAGTGCTTAAGTTAATAAGTTTATAAACGAAGTGCATACTATACTTTTTCTACGACAAATACTTATTATCTTAAAATGATTTAAATCAAAAATTTGTATAGAGCGCCATCTATGAAACAACAAGGGAAACTGTCAAATGTCACATTCAGATTCACATTTTTACATTTTATAAACACAATTATAAAGGTTATAAATCGAAATGTATCTTGAAAATTGACAGTTTTTCACAGTGAAAGTAAAGGAAATGTTTTATGAGGACTTTACAGTGGAGTCCGTGCCCGAATTTAAGTTATAGTTTACTGCCGGTGAAATTAAAAGGTCAGTACAATGTTCATATAAACTTTTCAAATATTGGCGTTAAGAAACTATTTAAATTTTTTGTATTTATGTATTTTTGTATTTCACATTTAGTATTATTTTACAAGAAAGGCATTTTATTTTAACGATTGTATGACATTTGACAACTGTCAACTAACTTAAAACTAACTTCAGCCCATGACTAAAAACCTGTTGCTAACTTCAGCCCGTGACTAAAGCGCCGTAAAGCCACAACTTGTCAATGTGTATTTAAAAGATCACTTAGTGTCATGGAAACATGTACGATAAAGGGCGTTTTAAAGGTGGGAGTAGAAAAAATAACTTTTAGGTGGTAAAATTATTTAATTAATTATTGTATAAAATTTTATTTAACAAGATTTTTATGATTTGAAAAATTAAAAGATAACTTACGAATATATCTTATAAAAATATCATAATATATATTATAAATATTATAAATATTATGGTATACCATTATAATGCAAATGCAAATGAGCATACCTATAATTGCTTAAAAATTTAAATGTATTATGATCGAAATGTTAAAAAAATACTTTCTCATGAAAAAGCAAAATTTTGCCAGAATTTGTAAAAATGCAACATTGCATAGAAATGTCACATTCGGGTCACTCGCGTCATTCACGTCATTCATAAATACAAATACCCCAATTTTACAAAAAAAATATGTTTTCATGGTATGGTTTTAAAACCAAGAATTTGGGTGAAATAGGTAAAATCACAATATTTTAGGTAAAATTTAAAAATTAGGTCCATTTCTCTTAAAAATTTAAATTTAGGTAAAATGGGTAAAATAAAATCAGTTTCAAATAAAATCTTTTTTTTCAAAACGATTTAGCCTAGACAAATAGCTAATAAAACTAAAATCCCATCTCTATAAATAAGCACAAATTTTCTTGAATTTGTGAAAATCCATGAGATTTTTAAATAAAACCTGATAACATGACATTGATAAAAAACTTGAGATCTCATCCAAAAGCATGAGATCTGGCAACATTGCAGAGGAATGTCACATTCGCGTCGCTGTTCGCGATTCCCAGTACCAACCATTCCCAACCAATCCTGTAAAACAAAAATAACTACATGGCGACATCCTAATACGACAACCCTAATATTACAAAAAAAACATGTTTTTGATTGTAAAATTTGAAAATTTGGTTTATTTCTGTTAAAAATAAGAATTTAGGTGAATTAGGTAAAATTACACTAGTTTCGGTGGGAAAATGTAAAAATTAGGTCCATTTCTCTTAAAAATAAAGATTGAGGTAAAACAGGTAAAATAAAATTCTTTTCTTCAAAATGCATTTTATTCCATTGCACCTAAATTTATGATTAGCGTAGACAAATAGCTAATAACAATAAAATCCCATTTCTAGTAATAATAATAAAATATTACAAAAACAATAATTTAAACACATTTTGTGGTCCAAAAAATGGCCAAAAATCAGTCAACTTTTCAAAATGAGCGGAATACAGAAAAATAAGTTTTAAAAACTACAAGAGGTAATTAATATTGCAGTAAAAATAGAGAAATTTATATAAAATACAATTTCTAAAGCGCGTGTGTATATAGATCACGAATGACCACGTAGCATCATGCACAATTAGCATCTTAATCAGTTTACCATAGGAATTCGCGGATAAACAATTGAAGTAGACCAAAACCAACATGAAACACAATGTGGTTTAAATTATATTTCATGCGGACAATGGACAATATAATAATATTAACCACCTTAAGAGTACGCAGCACTTAAATGCTTTCTATAGATTTTACGTTTTATTTTTCCATTTATGATAAAATTTTATTTGGTGATAGTTGGGAGCAAACTCACGGATACAATATAAAAAACAAAGAATTGAGATACATGGAAAATATCAACTAAATAATATTTAAGGCGAGTTTGTTTCCAACTATCATCACAAAATTAATTTTATTATACAAGTTAATGAACTTATAGTAAGGTCCTTACCCTAGAGCTTGACACATAGAAGACATGTTTAAGTAAAGGAATAAAAACAGCAATGAAATGTCTGTTTACTTTCCAGGTGATTCATTAAAATGCAGTGAAAGTCATTTACGAAAATTTTGACGAATCCGCTTGTGAACTGATTGACAAGCCTCGCTGATGCGACCATGACCAATTGTCCTAATATTTTAATTGAGAAATTGTGATTTCGCAGATTTTTTGTGTGGCGTTTTGCTCTAAAAACGTTTTTTATTTTCAAGTGACGTTGTTTTCTTAAAAAAGATTTTAAGGTATTAATTTCCTTGACCCATATTTTTCAATTTCTTCTCCTCCTCTCTCTAGAAATTTAAGGTTCATTAAACTCATTACTAGTTCAAACACCTTATGAAATAGGAAAAAATAATGAGGATTATAACTTTTGTCATCTTCAAACCTTTATAAAACCTTTAATAAAGAGATTCTCAATATGATAAAATATTGTTATTAAAAAAAATTGCATATTTCACTTAAAAAAAATCGAATATACATTTTTTTCTGACACTAAAAAATTGGTTTTTATGCTTACCAAATTTTAGCTCTTAATATCATCGAAGTTTTCCATTTTTTCTTTAGTTCTTTTTAACAAAGACCACATTTCATTAAATGCTCTACAAAAAGGATTGATGTGTTTAAGCGATTTCTCTAACCATTTAAAAAATATGTATTGTCAAATAAGTATGACGCATTTTTATAGGAAATTTAACTCTTTACAAAAAAGGTCTAATGGGTTTAATTGATTACCCTAACCGTTGAGAAGATATTTATAATACTTATTGTAGGGCGTTAAATTTCTTACAAAAATATGTCAAACTCATTTATTAATTATTTTTCAATGAGTAACAAAATTAAAAAAAAAATCCTACAAAAATATGTATAAAGATTTGATTAAACGATTGATTATAATAAAATAGGGACTAAAGAAAAAATGGAAAACTGTGATGAGGAGGATCTTCCTATTAGGGTGAATATATTGAGATGTCCCCCAAGTAAAAATGATTATTTTTTATTTTTGGTTGTGTCACTGTTAGTATAGAATGGGGTTTTTGGGAAGCCACCAGGTCTAGTAATAACATAACATAAATGGTTCTGCACTAATGCAAG
Organism: Brassicogethes aeneus; assembly: GCA_921294245.1. Classification (NCBI taxonomy): domain Eukaryota; kingdom Metazoa; phylum Arthropoda; class Insecta; order Coleoptera; family Nitidulidae; genus Brassicogethes; species Brassicogethes aeneus. The sequence goes on from OV121135.1 coordinate 53,241,377, forward strand.
AATTTTAAGAAATCATACATTTTGAATATTAGAGCTTCACGGAAGATAGCTTCACGGAGGTTAGGATTTCGTATGTTTTTTTTAAACATCCCTTTGTATATTTGAAATAAGTTATTGTATCTTTTGACACCTTCATATTTTTTTAAAATACAATTGTACAGGGTGATCCCCTATAATGTCGCCGGTTGAAACGGTTGAATTTGGGTATATGGTATGATATATAAAATATGCTTAGAATTTTACAAGGAATCGAAAAATAAATTCATATATAGGGTGATCCATTGAAAAAAAATTAACATAACCACACTGTAAATTTTTTTGGGACACTTAAAATAAAAAAGTTAAAGGGGGGTGACATTATAGGGGATCACCCTGTACATACTATTTATTAAAATACATATTTATTAAAAAAATCTACTTACTGACATATTACACTTCACGGTGGATAGGTTTTTAAATAGCAAATTAATGAACTTAAACTTTTGAATTATAAAACAGCAACACTCTCATCTGCATATAAATTCTAACTGACCTTCACATGCATCTATAATGTCCTAAACAGAGGTTTTTGCTTATTTGAAATTATTAAATATTAAGAGCTCATATTTGGTGCCTGAGAACCTATTTTTTAGTGTCTGAAGTAGAACAAAATATTTGATTTTTTTAATCACCCTAATATATAAGTGTATAAGTGAAATAATCTATTTTTTCTAGTTTTATTTGGGATCAAACTTAAGGTCTGAAGAATGTTTATTAAAGAAGATTTAATATTTGATAACCCAAGGATTAGGTTGCATCATTCGTTTCAATTTCTATTTATACAGGGTGTCCCGGGTTTTTTGATCTTAATTTTGCCAGTCGGTAGAGAATCAAAAAACAAAACGAATTTTCAAGGAAAACATGTATCGAAAAATTGAAAATAACTGAGATACAGATCTCCAAAGTTTGAAACTAAAAATCGTTTTTTTCCCATAACTTTTAACCCGTTTCACTAATTTGGCTGAAATTTTATGCATATAGTTGGGAAATACTGACTCACGTACTGCTTATAACAATTCTTTTCAAGGCACTCCAGTGGCATAGATATTGAGGGTGTAGGTTCCTTTTTCCGACCTATGTTTACGCCACTGACTTTTTTAAAATACTGACACTATTTTTAAATTCTGTGTTCAATTAGGGAAATAAAGTTACTACAGTAAATTTGATAAGACAGTTGGATACAAAAATATTCGAGTTTGAATGTTTGAAAAACATCTCCAGACACCCATGTGTAGGACATGGAAATTCCATGATGGAATTCATACCTAGGTACTTGAAAATGGGTAATAAGTGTTCGCTTTACCATAGCATACATTTAAAAATTAATGACATTTCAGTAAACAGTGTTTGTTTGTACTTCAAAAGTTAAAAAGTTATGAGAAAAAAATATTTTTTTATTTAAAAAATTGGGGGTCTGTATCTCAGTTATTTTCAATTTTTCGATACATGTTTTCCTTGGAAATTCGTTTTGTTTTTTGATTCTCTACCGACTGGCAAAATTAAGATCATTAAACCTGGGACACCCTGTATATGCGTGAATCCGTGTAATAATTGTTTAAAATTCTTGTTAAGAGTAAAAGCATTTCTTTTTTTTCTATTACGACATTTGATGTTTGTGTTCAACTCAATTAGCATATTCAATTTCACAATGCGCCGGATATACAATACTCATGACTAAGATGTTGACAACTCATTATTCGCCAGAATTTAAATGTAATTTATTTAATTTCTCCATTTGTAGAAATCAAAGCATTGTTCAAGCAAACATATCACAGAGAAACCTATTTTTTTCGTAAAATCGAAAGTCCCGACATTTTAAATCCATTCAGGTCCGCCTGACCTCATTGACAAAAGGGCATTGGCTCTACGAAGAACCGACGTGGAAGCCCGATGGAAAAGTAGGTGAGGGTTAAGTTGGTTCCTCGTGTGTGGCAATGCACGCAAGTTCGATGCATCCGGACGTCCTTGGAAGCGGTCCACTTGATCGAGACTCTCTTCGTCTTCTTCTTCATCATCTACTTGCGTGCTTTATTCAAATTAGGGTTGGGTGGCACAAGAAGACGCAGCTGTGATTTTTATTGTAGTAGTTCAATCCGAATATTGAATTTCTTTACAAAATCAAAACCAAAAACAGAAAATAATAATAATTACCGACTGCGGCAATAATTTACAAACTTTCCTTTTTTTCAATTTCTTTTATGTTCAACCGTTTGAAAAATTATGCTTGTTTTTAATAAATGTAATTACTTAAATATTAGTTGTTAACTTCTTAACAAGCTAAATGACTCACAATATAAGTAAAATAAATATTATTCATAAAACACTTACTTTATTTAATTAAACACTTGAGACATATCTTATATTGTTTTATTAATTAGAATGACCCATATCTTTGGTTTAAAAATATTTTTTTAAACTAATAAATACAACTCCAAGTGAGTAAGTAGGAAGGAGTTATAGGCGATTGTATAAGTATGAGAGAGATGGTAGACATTGCAAGAAAAAATCTAGCCATCCTTGGGTAATTTGCAGCAGAGCAGCAACAGCAGCCCAGAAGATAAGACCTGAAGATGGTACATTGAACCAAAAACCGACAACACGGAGCAGATCCCGGAAAACAATGAATATGTATAACGCCATGGAAACCTATTTAGGTTTAGGTTTAGGCTTTAAAGCAAAACATATGATATTTTTTGTATTTTATTTGAAAATATTTGAAATTTTTTATTAGTGTTATATTTGATCGCTGATATCTTAGAAACTGTTGATCTGAAGAACTTTGACCTTCAGATGTTTTTTGTAGAGTGTGAAATTGTCTATAACTTCTCTCGCTTGGTTGTTGCGAAAACAAACCATTCCAAAGTTATAAGAATTCAAAATTAAAAAAATTTCCGTGTTATTGAAATGGAAAAACAACAAATGAATTGCAATATTCGCCAACATTTTTGTTTTTTAATGTACTATTAATTTTTCAACACCATTAGAAAAAAAATAATTGTTTTTTTAAACACCCTAATTTATATAAATATATATATTTATACCCTTAAAATAAAATGTCGCCCCCCGCCCACCCAACCAATCCCTGAGTATTAATACTTATATGTCAATCAATTAATAGTTCTACTTAAGGGAAAATCCAATGGGACATTTTTTTATGATAAAGTAGTACATTAAACTTTCATATTTTAAATGCGCTTTGAAAAAATAAGAAATAAAGAAAATAAAAATTAAACAAAATATTTTTTCTTTATTTCATTTAAAATTGATTTAAAATAAATTTAAAACATAAAATAATATTATTTTTTATTATTGGTTTGTTCATATTACCTTATTTTTAGATTAAAACAAAATATTAAAATTAATGGCATTTCCTTTTCTTAGAATGGACAGCAAACAATATGGCGATTTTAGGATGCTTTTACTTATTGGTTAAATTCAAAAATATTTATTTTCAATTTTTCGAAAAAAAGTCACTCTTTATAATTTCCTCTGCTTGTTATATAAATTTGATTCGCGTTGAGAAACATCCATTTTATTGTACAGGGTGAGCAAAAATACTGATTTTCAAAATTAAAATTTTTTAAATATTTTTAAAGAGATGGTAAAGAGAATTCAAAAAGTGTTTGATACTAAGATATTTGATATTGAAAATTTAAGATATTAGTTTTTAAATTTTAACAAATAATTGTAGACATTGTAGACATGTCAGTTGAAAGCAACAAACTTGAGTCTTAATCACAAGACCACTCAAGTTAAATTGAATTTATTTTTAATAACAAATATCTTAGTAACAACAACTCACATGAAAAAACTTTATTTGGCTTTTTGGTTTCTCCTTACAATCTCTTCATATTAGACCTTTAAATAAATATTTAACAATTTTTAATTTTGCAAAATCTACAATTGTATTTTTTGTGCGCACCCTGTATAACAAAATAAAAAATTCTCATCGTGAATGGTATTTATACAACAAGCAGAAGAAATTATGAGGGGTGACTTTTCATCGACTATTTCCCTCGTCTTAATTTCCACCAATCACAAACGCGCAATTTTGAATTACAAATGGTTTCTAGGTGAAAAAACTGTGTGACAGCACCTGTCAGCAGTTTATTCGAGTTTACCCGCGGCAAAACTTGACAGCTGTTGTCACCAAAAATTGCAATTTATATTTTAATTGTTAACTGTTACTCATGAAATACTATTTCAGAAATAGTCTTGTCAAATACCATTCGGGCATCTAATTTTTCCTGTGAAAAAAATCGAAAAAACACAATGCTAAGTAATATTTTTTAACAAAATGCATTCGTGCAGGTGCAAAAATCCTCCTCTTCGACTCGGATTTTTGTTGCCACCAGCACTCATGCTTTTTGTTAAAATATTACTTAGCAACGTGTTTTTTCGATTCTTTTCGGAAAAATTAAATGCCCTTATGATATTACTTACGACTATTTCCCTCGTCTTAATTTCCACCAATCACAAACGCGCAATTTTGAATTACAAATGGTTTCTAGGTGAAAAAACTGTGTGACAGCACCTGTCAGCAGTTTATTCGAGTTTACCCCCCAAAACTTGACAGCTGTTGTCACCAAAAATTGCAATTTATATTTTAATTGTTAACTGTTACTCATGAAATAGTCTTGTCAAATACCATTCGGGCATCTAATTTTTCCTGTGAAAAAAATCGAAAAAACACAATGCTAAGTAATATTTTTTAACAAAATGCATTCGTGCAGGTGCAAAAATCCTCCTCTTCGACTCGGATTTTTGTTGCCACCAGCACTCATGCTTTTTGTTAAAATATTACTTAGCAACGTGTTTTTTCGATTCTTTTCGGAAAAATTAAATGCCCTTATGATATTACTTACGAAAAATTGAAAATAAATATTTTTACAAGTATAGTTAAGTCAATCCGTGGACACACAGTATATAAATTAACCTGCAAGTTTATTTAAACCTTTTGGTTATTTTATTATGTTTTATTTAACTACTTTATTTCCCTATCGGTAATCAGATTTGTTTTAAATTAAAATAAAACAATTTAGGTGTATACAGTTAATAATTACCAAAATTGGTTGGATTAAACTAACCTAAAAAAAATCCCGCCGATCCACTGTGGGCCCTATGCCCAAACTAGGTTGCAATAAGTCATTATTGAAAATGTATAATTTGTCACTATTGTTTTATTAAAAACATATTCAAACTTGTAAAAACATAATTGCTTTTTGAAAATACTCTACGAAGACTTTTTTATAAATGCCCAATGTCAGATCTTTAAAAGAAAGTATATTTTTAATGCAATCGTTTTAATTAAAACTACGATTTTTGCGAATTTTTTTATAGCTTAGAGGGCCATGAAAAGCAAAAGTCGCCTTAAACATTTCATAACTGACATTAGACCTGACAATTAGTTGTGTTGGGTAAATAAAATTATGGAAAATTCGTGTTTTTTTTTTGTTTTTGGCAAGAACTGATAAGGTAATTAACATGAATATTTAATTTTATAGTTTTGCAGAGTAAAAAAATAGGAAGGCCAACGAATGCCAAGCCAAAATATATATTTTTTATTAGACAAAAATGTAGACTACTAAAAACTGTTAACCAAAAAAATCGCAAAAAATCGCGAAACTTATCCCAGTCAAAAATGTAAACCTCTGAGAAAAGAAAATATTAACAATTAATATGAATCTTAAGTTGTTTATCGCATGTATTGCTTGGACAATGAGAAAATTATATACATGGCGTTTAATATTTGTTAAAAGTGTTTACGCCTACTTTTTCTTTTTATCCGTTTTTAATATTACATTAAGGTGGCCTAGATGCATTGTTAAAAATTGCTCAAAGGGCATTAAAAAATCACATTTAAGTCCAGAATTATGTTAAGAATCCGAGAATGTAAATATATACAGGGGTTTCTATTTAATTTTTTTAACCTGGACCCATTTCCGGTGAAACCGGAAGTGACCGAAAAAATATGCGAAAACCCTCCTCTTTATACACCATTTACCTATTACCAACACTCTGTATTTCACTTTTTATCTGCTAAACGAAGCAACTGCGTTGAGTCAAATTGAACTATTTTCAGAAAAGGAATCTCTAGATTTATAATGTTCAATTTTCGGGATAAAACATAGTAACTATCGCGATATATCGATAGTAGGTATGCAGACATTACAAAATAATTTTTTTTGGCTAAACCGCTCATCGAACTTTTACAAGAGACAAAAAAGTTTTTAAACAAAGTAAGCTTTCTATTTCCTAGCAAACCATTATATCAACAGTAAAAAAAATACAAGCGAAAATTAGTACCTAACCTTGCTTTTCTGATTATTCTAATTTTTAATTATAACTGAGTTTAGCACCAAACGACGTTAATTGGCAGTTAAAACTTAAATTCCAAAAATATTAGAAATACATTAATACGTTATTAAGATATTAAAAAAATAGTTATTTTTTAAAACTTTAAAGACCTCTAACGACTAAACGAAGCAACTTAGTATAAAGGTAATTTGGGTTAAATCGACTTATTTTGATCCGAAGATAACGTTGGTATGGTTTGTTACACTAGTTGAAGATAACCCTGTATTTTATAAATTAATTTCCAAAAATACTAATGTGGCAACACTGGAAAATGAAAAAATAAATTATATAATTAATTACCAGCATTGGTTAGTCTCAAAGTTTAATTATTTTTAAAGTTTTAAGTAAATAGAAAAAAAATTGAATTAATGCAACCTAGTTTGGACATTGGGCCCACAGTGCGATCTTACGTTCTAAATTTAGTTGCAGCCCTGCTTTATTTTTATAAAACGCATCTGTTCTGCGATAAAACCTTTACCAAACTAATTAAAAGTGAGGGGACTGTTTTAAGATTTGTAGATAAAATTTATTTATAATAATTTACAACATTGTTATATGTTCTATGCAGGTAACAATGAAAACTGCAAAACTATGACTTTTTTAACCAGTTTATTAATTAAACAGCGAGTTAAACTATATTTGGTAAAATGTAATTTGTTGGTTAAAAAATGTATCCAAATTAACCAAAGCTGTGGTTAATTTACCAAAAAGTTACATCAAAAATTAAACTAAACCAAAATATGTCTTAAAAATAACTAATTAATTAATCTTAACCATTTTTAAAGGTTAAAATTAAAAGTAAATATAAAGTTATGTAACTTTTAAAATATTCTACTTTTTAACATAAGTTATATTACTAACTAGTTAAATATTTGGTTTATTTAATTTAGTTAATTTTAAAAATCTTAATTTATCTATAGGCAAATTTAGGTTATCTCAATTTAAATGGACTATAAATAAACCATATATTTAACTAGTTAGTAATATTACCAAAAGGTTTCTTTATTAGTTAAATTATACTAAAAAATAACCTTAAAATAGTAAATAATGAATTGGGCTTGTAATCACGGCCTAATAAAAAATAGAGGCAAATTTTAACTTGCTGGCAAAACATTGCTCTGAATATTTTTAACATTAAATTTGACATTTAAAAAAAATTTAAGCAGGAAATAAACTATGACATACGTTTTTCAAGGCATGTCTGACCTAAATTTCTTGCAATATTTTCTTGTAATGTTCACTTTTAATGTAACAAAACTCTGAATCAAAAAGGTACCTGCTTTGACATTTTTTGGAAAACAGATTGTTGGGTTTTGACACTTAAAATCCTGCAAAATTGTACATAGGTACCTACTTGGGACTAAGGCTCGGTTTTGACTTTGGTAATATTGCTACACAATTTTTTAAAATTAAAATAATCCATATTTTTCGTATTTATGTTTAATAATAGGAACCCTTACATTTTTAATTAGGTAGTAAATTTGTCATAATTTTTACTAATTTGGTAAATAACATATTATTTGTTCCTTTTTTTCTTAAAAATTGGTTTTGCCGATGGAAAAGAATTTTCTGTTTCTAGTTGGGTGAGAAATTTCTTCAAATCGTTAACTTCATCTTTATTTTCCATATTAAAATGTCTAAAAATAAAAATTATATTTAAGAGTATTAATTAACAGGTTCCTAATGTTATACCTACCTTATCGTTAATGAAACATAAATAATTAACAAAATGTATAAAAATGTCTGCATTTGACAAAAAGTCATATAAATATACGTCAAACAGTCATACCATTATATTGGTACCTATTGTTTATGTTTTAATACCATAAAGTTTATACTAAAACTTATTTTTATTAAGTTTTCTTCTTGAACTGTCTTATATCAAGAATATTTAAATCATTAATTACACATTTTAAATTTAACCGTTACTATCGTAAAAAAAATTGTGTTCATTATCCTACATGATTTAACCCAGTTTTATGAACAATATCCTGCACAAAGAAAGAAACAATTAAATGTTTAACAAGGATCATGAGTCGCTTTAATAAATCGTAGGTGTGTTTAATTGTGTTTTTTGCAATTGAAAGTTTTCTTAAATGCTAATTTTATTGTGTTAAAATTTAAACTACTTTAAAGAACTAGTTTAAATATTTTAAATCTTTATTAAAAAAAACAAAAACCGTAATATTCTGTTGCTATCAGTTTTATTTGCCCAATTTAATATATAGATTATGTCGAATTCTTCAGACAAAATCCATCGTAAATATTTCTTAAATTACTATTACAGCAAAAAAAGTTTATTTTATTTTTTAGGAAAAAAAGTGTGCTAAAATTTTTGGGATTTAAAAAAAATCTACAAACATGATTTTGCTATAAGATTTCTAAAAATATTTACCTTAAATATGTTGCACATGGTTTATCCCATATTTGTAAAATTATATATATTTTTTCCTATGTATATTTGTTGTTATATTTAAAAATGCTTCAGCGATATCTTGGTTGCATACTTTTTAACCATATGTTACAAAGACGTCAAAACTGTGCTACTTTTGGTAAACATTCTTTATTCAATAATGTGAGTTTTTTAATTCAGCGGTGGCTCGCTATAGCGCGTAGCATGCTGTCTAAAAACATGCAGTGTGTTTATTGAAAGAAAGGTGTATTATGAGTTGCAGAAAAATATTTTTTAAACTTTTTCATTCTTACATAAGTAAAAAATTAATATATTTATAAAATATGGCTTTTTATAATTAAAATGAAAATGGATGTAATTTAAAAATTTTGTCCAACTCATATTTGTTTACACATGTGCAGAAAAAATAAGCTTCAGACTAGGCTTCACTAGAGAACACTGGTTTTAGCTTGAGCAGGTCTACTTTATTACACAGTTCAACATGATTTTCCTCCCATGAAAAATATTAACAAATTTTAAAAATAAAGGTTAAAAAAACTCGTCTCACTGTTTTAGGAAATCACGTCATTTAATTTTTTACACAGCCATTCTTATTATTATAACCTAAACAGATTTTTAATTCACTATTTTGTTATAAATCATTTTTTTTCTTCAAATATTTTATGTTTTTACATAAAACAAAAATTATATTTAAACAAAATAACAATTTTATTTTTTTAAGTAAAAAAATTATTTCTGGTTTTACCATTTGATTTTTTTTTAATAAAACATACCTATTTGTATTTATCTTATATTAAATATATCATATACGTATATATATATATATATATATGTATATACAGGGTTTACCAACAGCGACTTCTTTTTTGGTTTCAAAATAAAACAAACAATTTGAATGAAAATGCTGTGAATCTTTATTGATATATAAAGTGGAAGGTTTGCCATTTATAAATGAAAAATAATATCATTCAAATGCCCACCCCCAGTACGCCTACATACATCGATTCTTTTGTTAAAATTTGTAATCACATTTTGGCATAACTGAGGCTCTATCTCACGAATGGTACGTTCAATGTTGGCTTTTAACGCCTCAATGGTTAGCGGATTATCCTCATAGACTTGATCTTTCACATAGCCCCACAAGAAATAGTCCAGTGGTGTTAAATCACAGGATCTAGGCGGCCAATTTAATGCAAAGTTACGCGAAATTACTCGATCTGGAAATTTGGTTTGCAATAAATCCGTTGTTTGACGAACGTAATGGTCGGCCGGCTTCAATTCTTGAACCAACTGTACCTTATAAGGTTTTAGAAATAAATCCTTACGCAAAATTTGCCATGTGGTCATTGTCGATAAGCCCAATTGTTGAGAAGGCCGCGGAATGGATAGATTTGGATCTTCTTCAACACTTTTACTCACAGCAGCGATATTTTCAGCTGAACGACCCGGACGAACATGAATTGGAGTTGGTATGTTGTTGGTTGAACCAGTAGATTTTAATTTATCCACCAAATTCCTAATAGCGTTCTCAGATGGCCGACCATGACGGCCAAACATATTAAGAATTTTACGATATGTGGTTTTCACCCAACGACCATTTTCGTTATAGGTTTCGATGATTTTAATTAAAATATTAATACGATTTTCGATTGAAATTGAAGGCATTTTTATAAATGGCAAAGCTTTTACTGACATATATCAAAAAAGTAATTGTCAAAGCTGTCATCTTATCAAAATTTGCCCCTATTGAAAAAAGAAGTCGCCGATGGTAAACCCTGTACATATATTATATATATATGTTGGGAACAAATCTTGATCTTTTATTTTGACGATTATTATAATACATTGCCTTCGAATCTATATTGGTATCACAACCTAAAAACACCACTTGATATACAGGGTGTTTCACATTGGTGGTCCATTGGAAGTTTCTGGAGAACGGAAAAAATATAGATTTGAAATTTAAAAGTATAATCCATTAAGTCTATTTTTTTAATATTTTGAACAAAATGCAATTGTTATTTCAAATAGAACACCCCATATATTTTTACATTTTAAATTCTACATAAAATTCTGAGTAAAATTACTATACCATTTGAATATTTTTCTAGATTTTTGCTATTAGGTTTACGGATAAGGGGGTAAAATGTTTGGAATCTAATAACATTGTTTAAAAAATACCATGTCAATTCTTTAACATTTTTCAACAAATTGGGCTAACTTGAAACGTTAATAACTTTTTTATTTTAAATGTAACACCCAGTATGTTAAGAAATTGACATGGAATCCTTTAAACAATGTTTTAAGATTCAAAAAATTCCACCCCTATTTCTGCAAACCTAATAGCAAGAAAGTTATAGGCTATTTTGATTGACGCGCATTTGTCATGTTTTAACGGAAAAAATTAATAACTCCAAAACTATTTACTCTAGGTATAGGACATGGTACAGTAATTTTACTTAAAATTTATAAAGTAATTGTCAAAGATTGTAGTTTAATTTTTTGTAAAACTTAAAATGGACTGTATTTTTATATAAATATAAATTTTATTTGTTTTGTATAAATATTATTTAAATACCCCATCAAGATATCTATATATAAATATAAATTCGTAAAAACAGTCCATCATAAGTTTTACCCTACAATAAAATATAACTAATCTTTGTCAATTAGTTAAACTACGTGTAAATACGTTCAAAACACAAAATAATATTTTGGCACAAAGTACCAATTGACACTGTTAGATTGGTTTAAATTGTATGGCTCTTTGTAAAGCATACATTTAAGATTAATGTAATTTCAGAATGTAATTTCATTGTATACAGTCATCTCCACAATCACTTCCTAGTAGCACAAAGGTATTGGCCCAATGTAATAATTTAATTATCTACTAATTAAAGTAAATAAAGTACAGTATTTTACTTGAAATTAAAGTTAAATCGCATATTTTTTCATTTAGTAAAATTTCATTAAAATAACTAAATATTTAATTTTCACCAAAATAAAACTGGAAACGAAGATTTAACATTTAATTTCAAGTTTGTCTTTCAACTTGCGACGAGTAAACGAAACGGAGCTGGATGCAATTATTTATATCATTTGCGTTGAGTTTTCTTATTAGATAAGTGTTAGATTGTATTTATGCAATTGCGGATGTGCCGCTGACTTGTGAAATGAAAAGTAACGCAAGATTCGAATTGGAGCAGCTCTCGTCTAGACGTCGCATCTTAGCTCACTATTTACACAAACGGCTACAAATTACACAAATTAAATGCGACGATGAGAAGAAGAAAGTGTTTTTTATTACCAACGAATTTCTTTGCTAGCTTTTGTTAAAGTTAATGAAAAATTAAACCAAAGGAAAGGAATAATGGTAGGTTAAAATTCAAAAAGATGTAATTTTAAGGAGATAGGATTTCAAAGTAAATTAAATATTTTTTGTGTTATATCAAATGATATTTATTTGTTAAAATTCTCTTAATATATATTTGTCTCATTTTGGTAAATACTTATTTTCCTTTCAAGTGCGTAAAGTTACATTTTTCCGCACGCTACTGCAATTGCACGAACTACGCGAAGCAGGCAAGTGCGGAATAATTACTTTGCCCATGTGTTACGAACAACAAAAACTTTACTAGCGTGCTAAAAGTTAGATAACAATGATTATTAATGGTTATTACCAGTGGCGGCTGGTAGATTTTGGGCACACCCATATCTCAGTTATTAGACATGAGACTCACATCAAATTTACATGAGTTTATAATGACATTATATAGACAAGATCTGCGCAAGCAGAATTCAAATTAAAGTTTGCGAAAAAAAGTTTTTTAAGTGTGCCCCCCCAGCCCCCTGCCCCCCCAAATTAAGATAATTCAAATGGTGGTACAATATTTAATTTACTGAATATCGACAAATTTCAAATTTTATTAAAAAAATTCAAGTATTACATATTTTATCCCATTTCTATTTTTTTTAAATTTAGTAAAAGAAATAATAAAAATTTAAAATGGTATGTGGTTTTGGTCAAATTAAATCATACTACACAGAAAAAAAGGAAACAGGAAGTTCCTTGACGCATTACTGGTATATTACCAGTGGTATTATTCCAGGAAATTGAACCTTCAACTCGCTAGAGATAATGTTTTTAGTGCGTTCCACCAACTTAAAATACTTCAAGTATTGACAGCTGTTTCCACCTATTTAAGGTCTCTTTAGTAGTAGCAAAGGACTACCTGAGCTTATATACTCTTCATGTAAGTCAACAGAGGCGAGATTTAAGAACATCACGTGATCCACACCGCCTTTGCCGCGATCGGTACACACTATGCAACCAGGAATGCCCGGCAAATTGTTTTAATCGTTTTAACAGAGTGCTTTAGGTTGAAGTAACTCTTATTTTACAAACAACATATTTAGTAAATTGAACCATACAGCGGGTTGGTTTCACTAAAGTTTTCTGGGTTAATTTAACCAATTTAAAAAAAAAAAATAACTATCTGGTTTAGTACCGTCAAACTAATCTTTGTTTATATTAACCTTGCCACAGTTGATTTAAATAAATACTTATGGGTCAACTAAATTAATATAGTTAAATGAACTATTCCTTTTTTTCTGTGTAGGTGAACTTCTCAAATATTTTTAGATAAACCCCGTTTTGGTGTTTGCTGTATATAAAATTTTCAACCATAATTCATGGTGTTTATATTAACACCACTTGGTGTTGGATTTTGATACCATTTTAAGTTTACTCTTTACACCACAGATATTTTAAACAGTGTAATTGCTCAGTTGTCAAAATTTCATCATTTGTATCTTTCAATAAAGGTATTGTAAAAAATAGTGTGCATAACTTTTACGTAGATTGATACACACATTAAAATGATCAAATCCGATACTTCAGAAAGAAGAGAAGCAGTTCATAAGTCTACTTAAAATGAGTTCTATGCTGTTTGCAGGTTGCATCTGTGGTTAGTACGACATTTATTTATTTAGACGCACGACGACACTATAATTGTTAAATACACAGTACGGTCGTATTTACCTACTACATGCCAAACAGATTGGAAATGTTTTCTTTTTAGTAAACATTGATTGAAAGGAAAAGGAAATTATACACTGGAAGATAAGTATACCCATAAAAAGTATTAATTTAAAAATATCAAAAATAAAGTTTAACATTAAAAAACAAACTAAAATAATAATAAATAACTAGTACTAGTACTAGTGAATGAAGAAAGATTTAGAAAATAGGCAGACATTGTGCTACAAAATTCGAGTTTAAAAAAAAATTCTTGACAAAATAAAAAAAAATAAAAACTTTTTTGCATAAGAGTCAACCAATTTTTTTAGCTGTCTGATTTCACTCGTTTTAATTTTCGAAGAAATAATCTTAAACAATTATGTTTAATTATTGTCCACAGAATGTATTATATTCTATATTTGTTTGTCCACCTAGTATAGTAACAGTTTACACATCAATTAATAAACACGTTACACTTTACTTTATGGTTCAATCTAGGACAAACAATCAATACTTAATTAAATTCTTTTTTCATAGTGTTTATTAAGGAAACTATTAGTACAAAGGGTAATCAAGTAAAACCGAAAAAATTTCTAATTTAATACGGTGGTTTATAGGTATTTTTACATAAATACAATTACCATTAAATATTTATAATCCACCTATAATTCTACTTTTAGATGACATTGCTTTGAAATATTTTTCCCTGGTGAATCATAAAGAAAGGATAAGTTATGGTACCAGTAATCTACTTTATATTTTTTGTATAGAAAATAGTCATTGTTGTAAGGGCGAAAGTAACTTTCTTACTTTAATTAACCTTTATTAATAAAATAAAGAAAATTTAAATATGTATGATGTGGGACGACAATTTGCTGACATTAGTATAAATTTAATGTTAAACTAGAGCGTAAAAAACTAAATTTTTAAAGAGGACTAAAACATAGCATTTTTCACGACCTTGGCTTAGTTCATTTTTGATCAGCCATTCAAGTGAAGTCTGACCTTTTGGGTCTCGAACAAGTGTAAAGAATATTTAAATCTTTTAAAGAAATAAATACTCATTAAAAACAGTTATTATTTTCCAATTAATTATATATAATATACTCAGGTACCTAGGTAGGTATAAATTTACCTTGACATTGATTGCGAAGAGTTCTTCGGTGTTACTGTGAACAAGAAGAACTGGGGCAGTCGAGAAAAATGCCCGTCTTAAACGTGTTTTGATCGACGTAGACAACCACCTGCCCGGGGTCACAGATGGTTTCAAAAGATGGGTAAAAATGATTAGGTTAAAATATTAATAAAGTATTTTTATTGACTCGTATAAAAATAACAATTGTCTTATAACTAGTGTCTGGTAAATGCAGACGTTATGGTATGTAAGTCTTTGTTCGTAGTCTAAAAACGTAGACTTAAGTAGCAAAAATATAAATTACTTAATTTATAGATAGAAAAATAAAATAAATACATAAATTAAGGTACAGGCGGGCCGTGATGCCCGTTCGATGGGAACTAGAGGCTCGCTGAGAATGACCGTTTCAGGTACACAGCCTGGGCAACAAATGGGTGAGTTTATTGCTGGGTGGCGGCTGGTTGGGCGTGGGCCCTGTAAGCGAGTTGCTGTCCCTCCAGGGAGCGTCCCCATCCTCCGTGACCGCTGGAAGCTCCGGCAGCCGCTCCACCGCTGTATCCTCCGGAAACATCGCCGCCATAGCCGCCTCCGTGTCCGCTGCCTCCGTAGACCGACTCGTGGGTGCTGACGTGGCTCGAGCTGTGCTGCGGGTGCGACACCACCTCGTAGGTGACGTGCTTGCCTTGTCCGCCGAGCAGCTTCTTCAGTCCAATGATGGCTGAAAGTACAAGTGCGATTTTACCGATGAGAAGGGCTTTACCGGCGATCAGAGCGATGGCGCCGAGGGCGAGTTTTCCGATGACGGCGGCTTTCAAGGCCATGGCGGCCATCAGCGGTCCCATGAGCTTGGCGGCCTTCTTCTTCTTGCCTCTGCCTTCTTCGGTCTCGATGGAGTTTTCTTCTTCGGCCAAGCTGTCGACTACGTCGCCGAGGGAACGAGCGGACGAACTCACGGCATTAACAATTTCACTTCCTTTCAAGTCAACTTTGATGGTGTGGGATTCGAGGAAACCGGAAATGCGGTTCCACAGTACGTTCTCGATGCTCTCGTCGGCGTTGTAAGCACGCGGAGCGCCGTCTCTCTCCTCGCCGGTCTTGATGATTTGCACTCCTTCGGTCACGGTGATGGTGTCCTTGTGTCCCAGCATCTTGTCGACGAAGTTGAAAAGCTTGTACTTCAGACAGGACATGGAGTCCTTCCTGAGGCAGTCGGTGTAGATGGAGTCCAGCAAGTCATTCTCCGTTTGGATGGAGTTCCTCGAGCCGCGGGCTTCTTCTTGTGCTGGCAACGCACACGCCACGGCCACTATGCACAAAAGTATTCCGGCTTTGTAAGAATGCATTGTGTGTTGTTGTACTGTGAGTTGATGATCGGTGTGTGATGTCCTGGAGATGCGGCGTATGGATATATATTGCCGGCTCCCTCCCTCTTTCCGACGACTGGTCTCAGCACAATTTGGGTCCAGAGAACATAATAAAGGCCGCGGGGCGAAGTGTTGGACCGCTTTCTCAGAGCGTAGCTGCGCCTAACCTCGATTCTTCTCGAACGGCGACGGCCCGTACGCGGTCTGTCGTGTGTGTCGTGCGATATGCACGTACCGCGGACGCCTCTATTTGCTACCAATTTGCCTACGAGCAACAACTCGCTAATCGTGCCTTGTCTATGTACATCTTACATCTCAATACTGCAGTCTAGACATTATCTATCGATAAAATCCATCAAAAACACGCGTCAAATACACCAGATTCTATAGTGCAAAATATATTTTGGCCATTTTTGTGCAAAGGCCAAAACTATACAAAAATATCCACAATAACTCCTTAAAATGTCCTAAAACAATCTTAAAAACGTTTTAATATTTAAAATAGGAAATATTAGCCTAATCTATTTAACACGATTAATTTTTATTAGAACTTCACTTTTATTGGGCAATAATGGTATATTGTATATATGTATATATTAGGGTGGCCCAAAAAAAAAGAATATATTTTTTCTTATCTCTTGTGAAAATAAGTTGGTTTATCATGTTTTAAGACCCTTGTCAAAAAATCAGCTGGATTAAAAAAAATTTTAGGAGTCGCTCAAGATTTTTAAAAAATTCCAAAATCTTCAAAAATTGAATTATTTTTTATTTTTATTTTTTTTCTCGTTTGAAATAATAAAGATTCTGAAAATTTCAAATCGATATTTTGATTTCTAAAGATTTTTGAACTTTCAAAGTAGAGTATTTTGAATATTTTCGATCGACCTCTGAATATAAATATTAACGAACTTTTAACGACCTTTAGAAATCAAAATATCGATTTGAAATTTACAGAATTTTTATTAATTTCAACCTAGAAAATAATATCGGGACGAGAAAAAAAAATTTAATTAAACAAAAATTTAATTTTTGACGATTTTGAAAATTTTTAAAAATCTTGAGCGACCCCTAAAAATTTTTTAATTGAGCTGGTAGGACTCTTACAACATGATAAACTAACATATTTTCACAAGAGACGAGAAAACAAAAATATTCTTTTTTTTTGGGCCACCCTAGTATATATGTATCAAGTAAAAATGATTTTAATTAAAATTTTTATAAAGCGACATCTACGAGTATAAAAAAATAAAGTAGCCATTCCAATAAACATTTTTGACGTAATTCTCACCATTAACATTGTCCGTTATTATTTTAATTAACCATAACATAATAATACATTTTATCTCCACGCGGTCTATAATTTAAACTTTATTGTTATCAACATTAGATAAAGAAATACATTGTTATGGCCTAGGCCGATAAAAATTTAGTATTTAGTATTTAATTCGATTTTTTCTCGCTAGGGGTATTGTTTTGACAAATTAACCCTTTTCTAAGAAATTAACGTACTAAACTGGTTTA
This sequence comes from Brassicogethes aeneus, assembly GCA_921294245.1. Taxonomy (NCBI): domain Eukaryota; kingdom Metazoa; phylum Arthropoda; class Insecta; order Coleoptera; family Nitidulidae; genus Brassicogethes; species Brassicogethes aeneus. Next base: position 53,259,226 of record OV121135.1, read on the forward strand.
ATTTATTTATAATAAGCACTAATTTGTTTGTTTTACTCTTAATGTTTTTAATATTTTTCATTAAATTATTGTAAAATTAAATATGAATAATAAAACAAAAAGTGAGGTTAGGCAACCAAGAAAACGCACGATTCTTTTTCTACGATTTAAATTATCTTTAAGTTTTAATTTGCTTTAAGTTTTCAGTGAAATTAAATGTTAAACACAGCTTAAACATTACAAACCACCTATTTTTTAAATAAAAATCCAAACAAATTGAAATTAGATACCTATTTATTAAACAATTAATTGAATTCAATGTAATAGCAAAAATCCATTTCTACTTAAATCATGTTGCTAGGTATTGTCAAACTAATACTGCTTCTAAAAGCAATAATATGTATTGTACATTTAATGTAATCTTTAGCTAATAAATAAATGAGATTCTAAAAAAGTGAGGTTAGGCCGCTTTGATGTTGAATTAAATTGACCTATATATGTAAAGTGCTTTGAAGATAAAATGTTGTATGCCATTCGGCCAAGAAGTGCCTTTTTATGCTTCGCTCAATTGTAGGCCTCTGCTACGCGTGTCGGCCTTCAAACCTTGAGCTTAGCACAAAAAGACTTACTTCTTAACCTAATGACATAAATAACTATTATTGGGCAATAATGCTATATTATGTATTATGTCTTATAAACTCCATTTTAAAAATGATTTTAATTAAAATTTGTAGAAAACAACATATATACGAAAATATATAAAGTATCCATCCCAATAAACATTTTTGACGTAATTCTTACACGGAAAATGTTAAAGGTACAAAAAGTGACAGTTGTTTTTATTGGAATTTCCGTTAGAATTTCTAACTTGAGAATCTACCGGCGTTAAAATCTCAACATTTTTTGTGTAAATCAAAATTTATCCCTTGAAAATATACTAACAATCGATATAGAAGCAGTTTTTCACAGTAAAAGAGAAGAGAATGTTTTATGGGCACTGTACGCAAAATTTTTAACGCTTTATCAGTTAAATCTATTTTACTGCACTACTTCGGCGAAATCAAAAAGTCAGTACAAACGTTTATATAATCTTTTTAAATCGTCAAGAGACTATTAAATACTTGTATTTTTGTATTGAGATAATAAAATAGTTTTCGCATTTAGTATTTGTTTACAACAAAGACACTTTAATTTAACGATTGTATGACATTTCACAATTTGTTAATGTGTATTTAAAAGGTCAATTAGTGTCTTGGCAGTAGAAAATAGTATATTATGTATCAAGTTTGATAAACGCCATTTTATACACGAATTTAATTTAAGTTATGAGTGTATAGAAAAGTTTATAAACGAGGTGCATACTATACTTTTTCTAAGAGCGCCATCTATGAAACAACAGGGGAAACTGTCAAATGTCACATTTTTACATTTTATAAACACAATTATAAAGGTTATAAATCGAAATGTATCTTAAAAATTGACAGTTTTTCACAGTGAAAGTAAAGGAAATGTTTTATGAGGACTTTACAGTAGAGTCCGTGCCCGAATTTAAGTTATGGTTTACTGCCGGCGAAATTAAAAGGTCAGTACAATGTTCATATAAACTTTTCAAATATTGGCGTTGAGAAACTATTTAATATTTTTGTATTTTTGTATAAGAGATAATAAAATAATTTTCACATTTAGTATTATTTTACAAGAAAGGCACTTTATTTTAAGGATTGTATGACATTTGACAACAGTTACTGTCAACTAACTTAAAACTGACTTCAGCCCGTGACTAAAAACCTGTTGCTAACTTCAGCCCGTGACTAAAGTTTCAAATTATAATTGTTGACTTCAAAAATAAAAAAACAAATCCCTATGATATTGGAGTGAAAATTTGGGTTGTAGAAAATATTTAATAATATATTTTGGCTGGTACAAGAGCATTCAATAGAAAGTAAAATGGTTTACTAATATCAAAATGTTAATTGATTTCAGATCAAAAAAAGAAAACTATATTACCGTAGGTTTTAGTACTTTCATTTTCTGATGTAAGAATATCTCTACTTAAATGGATAAACGAGCAAATGAGGATCGTGTGTACATTGACGTTGAGTATATTATTATCTATATAAAATTGAATGTGTAGAACCAAAATAAACTAGTCGCAATGAAATGGGAAGCACTTAATTAAACCGGCATAACTTTATATAAATAGATATTAACATTACTATTCTATAAATTCTAGAATCACATTGGTTTCTGGGGAACGGAAAAAGTTATCAATTTGAAATTTTTAATGCGTTTAAAATCCAATTTTTTTAAATATTTTGATGTCACTTCCGGTTAAACCGGAAGTGACTTCAAATTTGTTTTTTCAAATGGAACAACCGATATATTTTTACATTTTTAAATTCTACGTAGAATTCTAAGTAAAATTACTATACCATAGCAATTAGTGACTTTGAAACAATTTTAGAATTTTTAAATATCTCTGAAATTATTAACTTTAGGTTTACCTAATGAATATTAAGATTAATTAAAAGATTTATAATTTACTATTTGATTATGTAAAAACATACCCGGTCCTACAATTAAAACAAAGAAGTGCGTAAAAATTTTGTAATTAGTAATTATTTATTACACGAATAAATATTATTATTATTATTATTATTAATATTATTAAGCTTAATTTGGTTTTTCAGGTAATTTGTTAAAAAATTTAAAAAGATTCCAAAAATTCCACCACCATATCTGCAAACCTAATAGCAAAAAAGTTATAGGCTATTTATAATTGACGTGCATTTGTCAAATTTTAACGAAAAAAAATTAATAACTCGAAAAATATTCACTTTAATTATAGTAATTTTACGAATTTACGAATGAGAAACATTCTGTAAATATATATATATATACTGTCTGTCCACTCTAAGTTGGCTGAACTAAGGAATTTTGTTGTTTAGATATTAAAGAATTGTTCTGTGTGCTTTTAAAACAGATTTTATATTATAAATAAGGCCCGGATTTTTAGGTCATAAAAAAGTGATAAAAGGTTCTTAAATTAGGTGATATTTTTAATAAAATAGGTTATTATTTTAGGTACTTAATTAAAAAGTTATTATTGGTTGGCCCGTATTTAAAAATGTAAAAAAAAATTAAAAAAATAGGTCACATAGTTATAAAATTAGGTTAATATTTTAGGTGCCTACATTTTAGGTACTTAAATAAAAAAATAAAATAAGCTGATTTATTGAAATAAAATTTTTTATAATGTCGATATCGTTATAAAACCATACATAGGACTTATGTAGTTTTAGTTACATTATAATAATTATTGCTCTGTTAATGTCCGGCAATAAAGGATTTAAATTAAAAATGAAATAATATTTATTATTAACATTAACTGAACAAAAATGTTTGGTTGGAAAAATAACAAATAAAATAAAAGATTCTTTAAAAAAGTAAATATATCATATCACAAATAATGTAAAATAGCAAAAAAAACATAATAGGAACTCTAAAATTACAAAAAAAACAAAATAGGAACTCTAAAATCAAAAAAAATTAATTTTATGATTGAGTAAAACTTAAAATTAGTAGGTATATTTTGGGTAAAAAAAGTTCATTTTAGGTATTAAAAATACAATTTAGGTGCAAAAAAGGAAAATAGGTGAAAAAAAAATAAAAAAGGTATTTTAGGTCAAATAAAACTTAGTCAGATGACTCCATTTCTTATAAAACGGGCAAATACAAAAAAATATCTTTAAAACCTAAAAAACCAACAAAAGGTGTTTTACCTAAAATCCGGGCCTTAATTATAAATAATACTAGTATAAAATATGTAGTATTATTTATAATATAAAATCTGTTTTAAAAGCACACAGTACAACATTTCTTTAAAATCTAAACTACAAAACTCCTTAGTTCCGCCAACTTAGAGTGGACAGACAGTACATATATGTATTAGTGGTTTTTCGGGATCTGATCCGTTTTGTCTGTTTTTGGTTCTTAAAAGAACCGTATGTCTGACGACGTTTCGGTACAATCTCATATTATATGAGTTGGGACAGTTGAAATTTTCAAATGAAAATTTCAACTTTGAAAGTTTCAAACTTGAAATATTTCATTTATAAATCCAACTATAGTTGGAAAAGTGAAATTTTTAAAAATTTCAAATGAAATTTTCAATTCGAAAATTTCAACATTGCCTGTGAAACTTTCAGAAATTTCATTGAAAGTTTCGCAATTTACAGGGACCTTTAATAATAATTTACAACAGATTCCGAATCGACCAATAAGAACGAGTTATCAAGCGTCTGGTCGTTTTTATTTAGTCCGGCTTGGATTTGAATACACTATAAGTAATTATTGTTACTTATATGCATAAATTAATTTTAATAATTTAATTCAGTTACCAATTTAATTTGTAAATAAAATCAGACTTTAAAATTTTTTAAAAGTCATGATTAATTTAAACTTTTACTTTTGCTATAATTGCATCGAAAAACGGATAAAAAATGCCTTTAGCTTATATAATTTTGATGAAGTTTCTTTAATTTTTGTAAAATTTCAGTAAAATATATAAAAATAATAAATATATATATAAATATAAAACAATGAAAGTGGCACAATCTCATTAGCTTACCAAAAAGTGCTATAGTTTTAGTAATTTTAAAAATATTTTAAAAGGAAATCTCAAGAAATTTGTGGTAAACATAGGTATTTACTATTTATATTATTGGTGCAGGGGCCCACAGGGGAGTAGGAGGTAAGAGAGGCAATTTGCCATGGTCACCGAGTGAGCTTATTTCAATATTAATATATTACACTTAAAGTGATTGAAATTTATATATAGTTTCAATAAATTTCATAAATTTCATGAAATTTCAGACATTTAGGAAATTTTAATAAATTTCATAAATGTCGTGAATATTTCAAGTGAAATTTCAAGTACAAGCAAAAAGTGACATTTTCCCAACCCTACTCATATACCATCTTCAGGTCTTAAAACCTTAGCATACCCTCTATAACAATTCAATAAGCTGGTCTATTTGATTCTTTTTTGTACCATTATACCAAGCTCTTTAAGGGGATTCGGATAACCTTTATCGAAAAGGAACCCAGCGCCAAAAACTTTTAAATTATTTGCAAAATAACTCATTTTAAATGCTACTCAAAAAATTAATAATGAATTGGGCACATCCTTAATCCTTATAAAAAATGTTTCAAATGATGATTAACCTTTTGAGCAATATTAAATATGAGTTATTTTAAAAATAATGTTACCAAGCCCAGAAAAGTTTTTGGCGCTTGGTTCCTTTTCGATAAGAGTCCACCTCCGCCTGCCCTTCCTTAACTGTGAAGTCCAGGAAACGTTCTCCTATACAATCTATTTACTCGTTAACGTCCATCAAACTTATATAATTCAATGTATCAAAGTCGAATAAATAAAAAACTTTAGCTGTTTTGTTATTTCGGATAAACTTGAAATTTTCGCAAACCCTGTAGATTTATGTGTGTACGTTTTACGCTGTTGCACATCCAGCCCGTTTGTCTTCTAATATTATTATACTAACTATCCTATGTAATTGCCATACTGTTTGTTAGTTCATACTTAGGTTCAAACACCGTGACTTCGACAGTAACACTTGGACGGAAACCTATAGCTTGTAAGGTAATTCGCTAAAATTAATAAAGCTATCATTTTAATCAGGATGATCTTGTTATTTTTAACCGAGTTACGAACCAAGACAAATAACGTACCTACACCTAATTAAATTACCGACGGTTGTTGGTCAGTCTTACAACCATTCCAAATCAATTTCACGATGTTATTTTTAATAATTTTGCAAATTTTTTGTTTGTTTTTGTAACTTTGTTAACACATCAATTTTTAATTGAAATAGGTACTATTTAAATGCAGAGAATAAAATAAAAAATGGTACATTTTTATTGAGAAAAATCAATGTCAGATTGTGATTTAAAAAATAAGTTATCCTAAAAAGTAGTCTAGTTTCTTAACTGTTAAAACTAAAAATGTCCGTGGTACTTTTTGTAAAAAAATTTAACAATGAATATTTTTTGTGGTAATGTGCTTGACAAACGTAGTCGTCATCGATGTAATTCCGTTGCACGCGGTAGTGATTTTGTGAGCGGCATCGAGAAAGTGCAATTTTCTTTTTGATATTCGGCCCACTTAAAAAAAATCAACCCGTCTACATACCGCGCATTTTGCCTGCAGCAGAGCCGGCGATTTAGTTTTCTGTTTCCTTTTAATTCGAGATCGGACGATGTGTTTTTTTAGATGAGATGAGGGCAGTTGTGAGCAGATTGGCAATTTAAGGGAATTAAAACTGAAAATATCAATTTTATTTAGAAATCAAGTCAAAGAGTTTGAATAGTCAAAAACACATAATAAAGGGTGCACCAAGAATCCTTCTATGAATGAGTAACTTTTTTATTTGATGGTTATATTAGAGAAAAGTTGCCTTATTTTAAGTCTAAACTGTTATAAAAATCAAATTTGTTAACATGAGTTTGTAGTTTGTTAATTTTTAAATTTTAACATAATTTTTTTAGTTTGTAATTATTTTAACAAAGTCAAATATTGTACCGAAAGTTTTGTAAAGGTAATATGCAATTTTGCAAACATTTTGTTAATTTTAAAGGTTACAGATTATTTCGTTAATGTTTAACGAATTATTTCGTTAAAAAAGTACACGTGATTTCAGGCAGTCAATCAAAACATTTCCCACTGAGAATACCCGTCTGCAACTTATGTTTCTGCTTACTTTATTTTAATTCGTAACTGTCCAGAGTGTTTATAATATATTACCAGATATCTGGTTTTTATTATTCGGATTTTTGTTACCTTTTTAACAAACACATTTAATATATTATGTTTTATTTTTGGTTACACACATTAATTTAAAAATATAGCATTTTAAAATCTTACTTTAACATTACAAATTTATTTAATATTAATACATTTCAAATTGTTCTCTTAATACGTGAACAAATATTTAGAACTTGTACGAACCTAAGTTTCTAATTCTCCCTCTATGATTTTCACTATATTTGTTTTTTTGCAGCCGGTATCTCACAAAAAATCAACATCGTCATACTTTTAAATAATTTAAAGTTCTTGCTGTTCTAAAACTGTATACCTATGGTCTTCTCTTGTATTGTATTGTGACTTTAAAAAAAATCTCCAATATTTAAGTTCTTATTAAAGGTTAGTTGCATATTCATAAACAGTTTAGCTACCACTTTAATTTTATTTACCAGTTAAGACAAAAAACTGCACACTGATAAACCGGCCCTAAGTGTAGTAGTAGTACTGATAATTATTTTGCACTAAATTTCTTTATTATTTGATGATTTCAGAATGTTATGTTATTTAATTGTGTGTATGTTATTTTTTGGTTCATTTTTGTAGGTATGTGTTAATTTTTTGTTTATGAAATTGATTAAAAAAACTATATTTCTTATCAAAATTCTTTTCCCAATTTTCGCTTAAACTTTTATTACTGGGTATACAAAAAGGTTTGTAAAAATAAGTTTCGTTTTTGAAATTACAAGAATTATGGTTGAATTATAAAAATTAAATTGAATTTTTATACACGTTTTAACTTCTTCTAGAGCATTACCAAATAAAGCAATTGCTAAGATTTTGTTTTCTTTCTTAAAGTGTTCGAAATTATATTTTATTTCTGATATTTGTTATTTTTAGCAAAAATAATAAATATTTTATCTTGTGCAACAAAAAATTACTTTAAAAACTTCCTTTGTCTGCTCAAAATTAATGGGGGCATTATAAATCATCATTGCCATTAAACGTTTTAAAATAAAATCGTCAATAATAGCATTAACTAAGGAAAATAGGCAATAAAAATTTAAAAACGTTTTATTACTATCCACTGTTTTTATATTCCCCATATCATAAATTTCCAATATTAATAGGCACACTTCTCACAAATTAAACAATACCCACTCTAAAAATAAAATGAACAATTTATTTTTACAAACTGACGTACTGAAAAGCAGTAAATTAACAGCAAACAAACAAATACATGTAGCTTTATACAAATATTTAAATTAATTATTAATACTTTTTTATAATAATATTTTTCATAAAAAAGTTGGTAAACTTTTCAGTGGCTTTTATCAAACTAAATACATAATTATGTATCAAGATTGATAAAACCACCAATGTATAATTTATTATTAATATTAAAATTTTACTTTTTAAAAATTTCACTTTTCACTTTTTGTTCAAGTGAATTTAATGACCTTATAGGCAAGATTTTCGTGGAAGATATGACCTATCGTTTTAAATCTGGCAAAATACAATGACCCTCGCTGTAGCGTGCAATTTCTAAGTGAGAGTAAAATTTAATCTCTTCTACTAGAGTAAGAGCTTCTCACTAAGACGAATATAGAATGACATCTTCTCTTTTTATTTATCATACAATACAATACAATACAATACATGTTTTTATATACAAGATCAAAAAATAGGGTCACGATTATTGTTTCAAGTTAAAGTGGGACCTGCCACAAAGGAATAATTGGTTTATTAAGAAAAAAGTAGATCGTGAACGACTACAATAATGTTTCGTTTTATACGATAATATATAAATACATGTTCAGTTTGTCTTTTGATTTAATAATACACTCACAGGCAAAATAATCGATCCACACAAATTTTCGATGAATTTCAATCGCAAATAACTTTTTTATTTGATGTCGGATTTAAACGAATATTAAAGAATATTGTAGATAAATTAATGGACAATTTAAAAAAATTACTAAAAAATAGACGTACGTTTATAATATACAGCTTTAAACAAAAAGATGTTCTTTACCATAAGTTTAAGACACTCTGTAGAGTGGCAAAACCGTATATTGTTATAAAATAAGTTTAATTTATCAAGTCACATCTATTCTTAACAGTTTTGTTTTTGGTTTACCTCGATATATTTATTTTTGTGGAAAATATGCATTTTTAAAAATATTGCAATTTCCAATATTTTTCTGTATGAAGAACTAAGGTTTCTATGGTCCATCCATATGCTATGGAGAATGACAGTGACAGTTTTGTTGAATCATCCCATACTTGGACATACATACACGGCTTTCAAAAGCTATCAAATTGTTTTTTGCAAATGAATGTTTAAATTTTGAGGTGTCTTCTCACTTTAAAAAATGGATATGTCCCCGACTGATGTTGCCAGAGTCATTAATTTAATCCAGGATGGACGGTCACAGTATTACGTGGCAAGTGTTTTAAACGTCACAAGAAGTAAAGTACAAAGCTCATTATCAGTCGGAGACATTTTTAAAAGTAAGAAGACTCCTCAAAATTAACACATTAATTTAAAAAAAACAATTTGATAGCTTTTGAAAGCTGTATATGACATGTCCAAGTATGGGATGATTCGACAAAACTGTCACTGTCATCCTCCGTAGGCTATGAATGGACAATAACAACCTGTTCTTCATACAGGAAAAATATTTTAAATTGCAATGTTTTTTAAAAAAATCCATATTTTCCACAAAAATAAACATATCAAGGTGAACCAAAAACAAAACTGTTAAAAATAGATGTGACTTGATAATTAAAACTTAATTTAGAACAATATACGGTTTTGCCACTCTACAGAGTGTCTTAAACTTATGGTAAAAAATATCTTTTTGTTTAAACCTGTATATTATAAACGTACGTGTATTTTTTTATTAATTTTTAAAATGTGAGCGATTCTCCATTAATGTATCTACAATATTCTTTAATATTTGTTTATATCCGAAATCAAATAAAAGAGTTATTTGCGATTAAAATTAATCGAAAATTTGTGTGGATCGATTATTTTGCCTGTGAGTGTATTTATTTCTGGATGAAACTATATATATATATATATATACTGGGTAAGTCTTTTAACAAAAAAAATTAAAGGTTTTGAGGGGAGAAATAAATTATTACCAAAATTATTACCCACACATCCTTATAGCGAGGGTATGGGGTAACTTTAAAATTTCCAATGGAACACCCTATTTTTTATTGCAGATTCGTATCATTCGACTAAAAATAGGTAGAATTTGTCTAAAAATATGTTTTTTTATTTGGAATAGATGGCGCTGTAATAACAAACTTAATTTTGTTCGATTTCTCCCCTGTATACCATTCTGCAATAATTTTTCATTAAAAATATAAAAGTGATATATCACTTTTTTATTGAAAATAATTATCTTATTAAATTAAATCTGATTTTTTTATAAAGTACAAGGCGCAATTGGCTACTTTTTTTCCTTGGGTACAAAAAACGAAATAACCTTTAGGAACAACTTAAATAAATTGTATGCAGTTCAAAGATTAATTTAAAAACAAAAAGACCTGTTTTCGTTGAGCAGTTATTCTGATATATCAATACAAATATTTAAACTAAAACGTGTAACAACTTTGCTAAAGGTAAATTGAAACGAAGAAAATAAAACATTTTTTTAGATAAATTTTTTTTATTGTTTCATTGTTTTATTTATATCACACCTTTTTTGGCTCTAACTCGCGAATTCGTGATAGGATTTTCTTAAATTCAATGTATTATAAACAAGAGCTAATTGAGCAAAATGATGGCCATTTTTTAAATAAGCGCACCCACATTACTCATTATTTAGGATTGCATTTTTATTTATCTAACAATACATTCTTAGGTGACCTAGAAGAAAGGTTCAATGCTTTTATTACTAGGTTTATGGTTTTTGCAAATGTAAGACAGCACTTACATATGAAAGGAATGCAAATACCTTAAGTGGACTTACTACAAACAATGATTTCAGTAAATTGATGAATTAAATTAATTTAACTTAATTGATACTTCAGTGTTAAGAGTTGTTTAACAGTTAAAATAATATATAATTATTATTAGAGTATCAAGCAACTTATTTTTATCATTAAAATGGGATTTTAGGTTGTCAAATTTATAAAAATAGGTACCTATATAGGTAAAGTTTTTTCTTGTTTTAGGTAAGAAAATTCTTAAATTAGGTAAGTACCTTTAAGAAAATAAGTACTGAAAAGCAACTTTTAGGTGGTAAAATAATTTAATTTATTATTGTATAAAATTGGATTGAACAAGATTTTTTTGATTCGATGAATTTTAAAATAACTAACGAATATATATTTTAATAATATTATATCATCATAAATTTTTTAATGCGGCGGCACATTTAAAATGTTTTTGTTAATAGGCAATGCATAATAGGCATACAATTGCTAAAAATAACAAATTCACGTTCATTATGATAAAAATGTTTAAAAAATACTTTCTTATAAAAAAGCACACGTTTGCTAGAATTTGTGAAAATACATGTGATTTTTAAATAAAACATAAAAACATGAGATTGATTGGACATTACCAATCCTGTACAACAAAAATAACTACATCGTGCATAAGAATTATTTTATCCGAATACGACATCCCCAATATTACAAAAAAGCATGTTTTTGATTTTATTTCGTTGCATTTAAAATGATTAGCGTAGACAAATAGGTAATAACACTAAAATCCCATCTCTACTTATCATCGTCCCAAAAAACAGGGTTAATTACGTTTTCATAAAACAATTTTGTTGTGTATAAATCGAAAGTGGTACCCCACAATATTAAACAAACAAGTTTTTAAATTAGTAAGTAATGTTTTCAATTCAACGCCTAACAATTAAACAAACAATTAAATAAAAACGTATAAATAAAAAGCATTTTTTATTTATTACCAAAAATGTTGGTGTAAATTTACGAACTGCTTAATTTTGGTGCTTTACATATTAATAAGACAGCTTTCTACATAAATTAGTTTAGAACATTAGAAATGCTTTTTGATAGTTTCAAATATTTATCGTATCCATAAAAACCGACTTCTACTGATATACATATAATTAAAATTTGGAACGAAACGGCCTAAAAAAATTAACTTTATAACACATATTTACGCGCTAATATTTCCACAAACTTCGTTAGTCTAATATTATTTAATTAAATAATTATCATTTATTTATTATTTTATTTCAAGTTTTCTTTTAATTATAATTTGAAAACTTGTAAAACTTTTCATTTCATTAATTACTTGATAAAGTGTTAGTTTTAGTTTAAACTTATCCACTCTATTTAAATGAACGGGTTCGTCGTGTCACCAGCGTTGGTCTCTCTTTTTCTTTAATTAACTCAATATTTTTGGTGTGGATAATAAGTTAAAGTAGATAGTGGTAGTTATCCCACACTTAAGTTATTGGACAATTAACATTAATACTGTAAAAACAAGAGTTCTATAAATAGTTACCTTAAAGTTAAATCATTAGATGATGCTGTATACAATTATAATTTTCTCAGTCGGTAATAATACAGAACTACTTTATTTTGGGTCCAATATAATGTAAATTTCTATTATTGGACATATGTCCAATATTATACTCTATAGAGTTTAAATAAATATATTTATATCCCGGGCATTTACCAGCCAATTCTTATGTAAAATTGTCCCCTGAATCCGAAAACCATAAAATCACGACATTTTCGGATTCAGCGAATAATATTTCATAGGAATGGACTGCTAAATGTCCTGGATACAAATTGCTGTTGACGAGAATTATTAGTGGCTGCTTTTTCGCTATGACATTTTTGACTAAATCATTTTTAGAGAGTAAGTAATATAGTGATTTCTTCGTCACAGGACATCTTGCAGAATAAAAGTGATTTAAATACAGTGCATGATAGAGAACATAAAAAACTAATAGCAACAAAATTAATACATTTGGAAAAAGCTTTTAACAAACCACCCGAAACAATATTAGATATATATATATATATATATATATATATAAATCATCCTGTTCGGGCCTAAACATTATAAATGCTTCACAAACTGGAGATACCACACTTAATGATATTTGCAACAAACTATTTCAGAAGTCAGACCAATAAATTAGTAGTTACCTTCAGAATCCAGAAAAGGATGAGGAATCCGAGAAAGAAATATATGAATTATATGATATTTACAAAAAAGAAATAAAAAAAAAACAGCAATTTATCTTTAAAAAATATTTAACAATTTATGTTATTTGATGTAAAGTTGTTATGTTTATATAAAAATTGTATGTCCAATAACTTACTTTTATGCATGTTTTATAAAACTATTATTAAAAATTCAAGTATTCTTATTTTCAAGTAAACGTAAATAAAGTTTAAACAAACAAACTATTCTTTTTATATATTTATAATAAAAAATTAAAATCCTTAAAAAAACTGCATATATATATTAGGGTGTGTCATTTTTAGGTGACATTTTTTTTTTCGCTGTTATACCAGAAAATCTAATACTTTATAGAAAATAAAAAATTATGCCGCCGGGTAAAAGGTTCTAAGTGCAATAGCGGCTTAGCTCATTTAAAAATTCAATTTCCCATTGAAATAACACAGAAAATTTTTTTTGTTCGTTTTAATTAGATTTTTCGCTGTTAAAAACTTTTTTATAGCTTTTGTAGAAAATTAAATTCTCTACAAAATCATCCCTTTGCTCGAAGAAAAATAAAATGGAATTTGAGGTCTATTTTTATAAAAGTTTATATTTCCAGCGCTATAACTCTGAAACTACTGGTTATACGGTCTTCGAGCAAAGGGATGATTTTGTAGAGAATTTAATTTCCTACAAAAGCTATAAAAAAGTTTTTAGGGAAAAAAGTTTGTAACAGCGAAAAATCTAATTAAAACGAACAAAAAAAATTTTCTGTGTTATTTCAATGGGAAATTGAATTTTTAAATGAGCTAAGCCGCTATTGCACTTAGAACCTTTTACGAGGCGGCATAATTTTTTATTTTCTATAAAGTATTAGATTTTCTGGTATAACAGCGAAAAAAAAAACATCGCCTAAAAATGACACACCCTAATATATATATATCGTATAACTTTTATATAAATAATATTCCTTTAGTGTCCAATAACTAAGTGGTTTACTATTATTATTTAAATTTTATAAATTATTTTTTAATTTCGGACATTTTAAATGGGTAAATTTGAATTATACCAAAACGAAAATGAAACTTTTACTTTACTGTAAAAGTGTTAACAATTTTATTTTTGTTGTTTGTGAATCGAAAGTGCCTGCTTCATAATATATTAAACAAGTACAACTAGTTATTTTAAGAATTTAACAATTTATAATTAAAAACACAATAGACAAAACTATTTTTACTTTAATTTTTGGTTTAAATAATTTTAAATTTTTATTAATTAATAGCTGTAAACCCAAAGTTTCGGTCGCGTGCGTCTAGGAAAAAATGAGGGGTGGTCTATATATACAGGGTTGCCCAACAAAAACACGTTGTGATCAAATTTTATTGTTGAATACAACTTAACTAACTTAATAAGTATAATATAATATATATATAATATGTATTTTGATTCGACAGTTTTATAAAAATAAAAACAACATTTTTAAATGTTGAGTTAATTACATTTTCCAAAAAATTATATACATTTATGCTATGTTGTGTTGTTTATTTTACGAATTATAACAATTAAATTAAGGTAACGCTATTTTTTAACGTTAGAAAGTACTCAAGAAAGCAGGAAGATTTCCATTTTGGCATACGTAAATTTAGATACCTAACAACACTACTAAGGTTAAATGCAAAATATATCAAAATTACTTTCACTTAACCAACATTTTAGTATGGTGTATTGTTTTGTCCACAATATGTGTTTTTACAAAAATCATAAATTACATGTGAATGTATTTTAATAAATAAAAATTGTTGCCATTTAAACTGTAATATAAGAAAGGTTGGCATAATCATATTAAGCTTTAATTGCCAATTAGATAAAAGAATAACGTATTTTTGAGTGTCACTTTAATTAAATTAACAGAAAAACCTCCTTACAAACGGAGAGTATCATAAAATTAGCGGTTCTTTTAAAAATCCAGGTCGCTACTATGTAAATTCTCTCATGCTATAAACAATATTCCATATGACATATGGAATACTTTGTACAGTATGATGTATTAATTTTATCCAGTTTTAATAAAAATTAATTTACAGCTAAATATTATTTTACTTATATGGAGTTGAGAATTTATAACTGAATCATTGTAAATTTTAGCTTATTGACGAACTACACTCACAGGCAAAATTATCGATCCATACAAATTTTCGATGAATTTCAATCGCAAATAACTTTTTTATTTGATGTCGGATTTAAACAAATATTAAAGAATATTGTAGATAATCGCTAACATTTTAAAAAATTACTAAAAAATAGACGTACGTTTATAATATATAGGTTTAAACAAAAAGATGTTTTTTACCATAAGTTTAAGAGACTCTGTAGAGTGGCAAAACCGTATATTGTTTTAAATTAAGTTATATTTATTAAGTCACATCTATTCTTAACAGTTTTGTTTTTGGTTCACCTCAATATATTTATTTTTGTGGAAAATATGGATTTTTAAAAAAGAACTAAGGTTGCTATGGTCCCTCCATAGGCTATGGAGAATGACAGCGACAGTTTTGTTGAATCATCCCATACTTTGACATGTCATACAGGGCTTTCAAAAGCTATCAATTTGTTTTTTGCACATTAATGTTTAAATTTTGAGGTGTCTTCTTACTTTAAAAAATGGATATGTCTCCGACTGATGTTGCCAGAGCCATTAATTTAATCCAGGATGGACGGTCACAGTATTACGTGGCAAGTGTTTTAAACGTCACAAGAAGTAAAGTACAAAGGGCAACATCAGCAGGAGACATTTTTAAAAGTGAGAAGACACCTCAAAATTAACACATTAATTTATAAAAAACAATTTGACAGCTTTTAAAAGCTGTATATGACATGTCCAAGTATGGGATGATTCAACAAAACTGTCACTGTCATCCTCCATAAGCTATGGATGGACCATAGTTCTTTATACAGGAAAAATATTGGAAATTGCAATGTTTTTTTTTAAAAATCCATTTTTTTCCCAAAAATAAATATATCAAAGTGAACCAAAAACAAAACTGTTAAAAATAGATGTGAATTGATAATTAAAACACAATTTAGAACAATATATGGTTTTGACACTCTACAGAGTGTCTTATACTTATGGTAAAAAACGTCTTTTTGTTTAAACCTGTATATTATAAACGTACGTGTATATTTTAGTAATTTTAAAAATGTGAGCGATTCTCCATTAATGTATCTACAATATTCTTTAATTATTGTTTAAATCCGAAAACAAATAAAAAAGTTATTTGCGATTGAAATTTATCGAAAATTTGTGTGGATCGATTATTTTGCCTGTGAGTGTATTACAAGACCACTTTTCAAGTGAATATTATAAGAAAATATTGCAAGATCAAGTAGGTTATATGCGATTGTATTAGTATAAAAGAGAGGGTAGATATTACAAACCATTCAATTAATTAAAGGGATTATGAACATAACCTTAAAACAGTTTCTTAAATCTTGAATAAAATTTTGCTACATGAAACCGAGCAAGCAACATTGTAAAATGTAAAACTGTGAAAGCGAAATAAACAACCATTCACAACTGTAAATTCGGTGTTTATCAATGATTTTGGAGACCCATTTAATCGGTAAACTTACTATTTTTTAATCAGCGCTCATGAATTATGTACGAGGTTTTAATTTTGGCTCTCGGCAAAATATAATCGACACCGGCACAGTTCTAATTGCTTTTAATATTAAGGTTTTTAATTTATGTGGATTATAAATTAACCAAGCCTATTTGTAAATTGATTTCATGATCTAAATAGATTGTCATAAAATATTAAATTCTAAAAAAATGAAATAAAAAAACTCAATTTTTTTAGAAGTTGATATTTACTGTTTTGAATATTTAAATAAGGAAACTACAAAATTGATAAATTTGGCTAATTTTCAGTTTTATTATCAGTATTATTTTTTGAGGTAGAACATCAAAATTGGGTTTGTTATCCGAGCCAAATTCCTATAGCTTGAAAAAAATACAAAATTATAAATTTTGTAGTTTCCTTATTTAAATATTCAAAACCCTAAAACCTAGATATTTTAAGAAGCGTATCTTAATACACCTTTTATCTATTTTGCGTTCATAATGACTTCATTATAACACCGCTTTCGGTGCTGTAATGAGATACTATCCCACCCAAAATTTTGATTTTATAGGTTGGCTATACTTTAAACAGCATAATATTTTGCATATTGGTTATAATATTTTTATTATTTTTATAGTACTTTCGAGACTTTTCTGGCAATAAATTTTGTTTAACACCAAAGAAAATCCTTTTTTTCTTCTTTAACATTAACAGCCGCTTATTGTAAATAAGTAAATTAAGGACGGCATGGCGAATCGATTTTGACATTAACTGTCAAACCAATGACTGTGATACCAACTATCTAAAGTAAAATTCGACCAAATTAAATTTAAGGTATAAAATTAGTTTTTTTTTATAGAAATTTTGCAAAATAGATAAAATGGCATAAAGAACTCATGTCATAAAACCTTTTGTCGCACTCGTCCATTACATTAAAATTACATCTTATGAGATTAGTTCTTTAATATACCATTTATGTCGTTTATAAAAACTATAAACAACAAAGGCCCAAATGTACTACGTGATTTTATTCCTGTTATTCATCTTATGAAAAAAATCATTTTAGGATTTTTACTTTAACAATACGCATGAGTTTGGCAACATAATGTGCAACAATTAAATATTACAACAATTAATATTCCATACTGTTTTAAATTTGTATTTAGAGTTTTTTCATTAACGTATAATATAATAATAAATATATTATTTATAATTTTTGGCATTTATTAAAGCAATGATCTACAATTTTTTCATATTAATTTTTATAATTACTATTAAACGATAATAAAGTTGATTTTTTAGGTTTCACATAAGGATCATCAAATTTTGTAACATTTATAAGTTTTTGAGCTTTGTGATGAAATTTTTTTATAATTTGTTAAAATGTTATTTACTATATACCCTATATGAGAGTTTGCATTCCAAAACTTGGCTTATCCAATATTAGTTGTTTTTGGCCAACAGAATACTTTAAACGAAATATATAGGCAAGTAATATATAATAAAAATTATAATGGCAAAAAAAATAAGTATAGTATATTCTGTAACAAGTTGTCATTCCATAGATAAAAGTGATAATAGAACGGTCAAATTCCGTAATAGGAGTAGAAAAAAAACATTTATATACCTACCTTGATAAAAAAGTTATAGCTCCAATTTAAAATAATTTTAAATTACATACGTACAAGCCGAGTTCTGCATAATATAACCAATATATAAGGCAAGTTTTGGAACGACAGTCAATTTGTAAATAAATTTTAAATGGAATAAGGTTAGTTTTAGAATATTATGAACTTTTAAGGTTATAGGGGGATACATATTAAATGTACAGACACCACTAACTCATTTTTATTAAAAAGTGGATAAGCCGAGTTTAGGGATGGACCTCCTCATATGGTAGGACAAATTCGCACAGTGGGAATAATTTAAAAATGATTGGACAAATTTGCACAGAAGTTCAAAATTAAAAATTGTGGGCAAAATTAAAATTTAAAATATAAAACTTTAATTTTTTCAGGATTTTTTAAATTAAAAAAATTTAAATTTATTCTCTAGGAATTTTTCTCGGATAGCAAACCCAATTTTGATGTTCTACCCCAAAAAATAATACTAATAATAAGACTGAAAATTTGCAAAATATATTAATTTTTTAGTATCCTTATTTTAATATTCAATTCAATATTGATTTTTGTAGAAGCAATGACGTCAATAGCCGTTTAATAATTAATATCCCCGAAAATGTCGGAAAAAATGAATTAGTCAAAAATAACTAATTATAAGTCATATTTGACTAATTGTCATAGCGAAAAAGCTGTCACTTATAATTAGTCAAATTCTACTGAATGAAATAGTCAAATTAGCAGATTTAAATTTTAAAAAAGTTTTGACACAGCCGGGCATTGAACTCAGGTCTGTCACTTGTCAAGCTTGTCAAGCTGTTGTCATAACCCATTCGGCTATCAGCCGCTCTTATAAAAATTAATTTTATTTGTTAATAAATATTGTTCATAATATTTTAAAGTTGAATATATTATTTGTGTGCTGTTTTGAGCTAAACTTTTTGCATCTTTATTTGTTTTTATGGGTCATTTAACCATGGAGCTTAGGTATATGCATTTAATTCAAATAATACTTTGTTGTTGGCCGCAAAAGATTAAAGAAATTAGTTACTTTTAACTCTCAGAATTAGTCAAAGATGGTGACTAATCTTAAATTAGTCAAACTTTAACTATTTACGTGGTCAAAAATAACTATTTAAAAGTGAAAATGACTATTTTATTAGTAAAAATGATGGTACTAATTCAAATAGTAGAATTTTTGGAGAGTACAAAACCGAATTTTTTAATGAATACTTTTACCGGTTACTGTAGAACAGTCAATTAGCTCTAACAAAAATTTGAATTTTAGTTGATTTAATTATTCTTTTGTCCATAAAAAATCGTAATCATGAAATCAGTAAATCCTCTTATGAAAACACCAAACAAAAGAGGATAAACAGATGGCAAGCATATTCACGCAATAATAAACTTTTTTTCTTGTAAACAAATAAATATAAATAAACCAACACATATCAATAAGACATAAAAGGTTTTCTTGGTTGCGCCGCTAAACTTCAAGATTAGCGGTAGAAAGTAAACCGTACTCTTTTAATAAAAGTTTACATACTTCAATACATATTGTAGTGTATATTTCTTTGAACATATGAAGTAAAAGTGACTACCAACTGTTTCTGCGACACAAAGATAATTATGACCTACTCTGATCCGTCAGTCTTGCAGGAATGAAATGCATGTGCCCCATCAACCCACATACATCATATATCACATATTTTACTACCTAAGTTTACCACTTCACGACATTGATTGATTAATTGTCTTATATTGTCTTTATTTTATTATTATAATTACAATTATAAGTTGGCTGATAAATTTACCATTAAGGTCAAGTCACACTACACTAATTTGATTTCTACAAATGTTTTTTATTATTATTTAATTTTATACGGCCTATACAAAAATAAATATACTGCATAATGTTATATTTGATTACACAGTAAAAAAAAATCAACTCTAAACAACACTAATTAAAGTTCACACAGGTCCACACTAAATAGTGTTGTTTTATAACACTACAATTAGAGTTAATTTGTAGTGTAATTTTCCCCAAGTAAGCAAGTATGATTTAACACTATAGTATTGAGAATAAAGTCATTTTACACTGTATTAAAAAGTGTTAATTTACCTAAAATCGTGTACTTCTACACTTCCTGGGTAAAGTCCCACTTTTGTTCAGTGTAAATTAACACTACTTTGGAAAAGTTCTAATTTTAGAAAGGTACTTTTACTCTTTTAGTGCAAACTTCTAGTGTAAATTAACACTATTATTTGAGTAAAACCTATTGGTGTAGTGAATAAAACGAAAAGGTAAATAAAGAGAAACATTTATTTCGAACAAAAATCTATGACAATTATCAAAATCGGTGCCTTTTAAAATATAATTTTATATTTGAGTCGTATGGATCGCTTAAACAAAATGGTTCCTTAAAACGTAAAAGTTTTAGATCAATGCAATGTTTTACTGGCTGTCAACTTGTAAGCAATAAATTATCTTGAGAATTCATCAGTAATCCATTTTTCTGTTATAAAAAATGTGTGATTCCATTGGTAGAGAGACGTTATGCGGCTGTATGTCGGGGATTTTCCACACATGTACAAATTTTCCATAATAATAATAAAAATGTATGTATAGGTTAAAATAATAACCATTACACTTGAAAATAAAAAGTAAATCAAGTGTTTATGTATATATATTATTAATATTACAAGTACCCGACCTACTGCCGTAAATTATTGATATATAATATTGGTCGGGTATGGACATCCTTTTAACATATTGGTATTTATTGAGTATTAAGGCTTAAAGAAAAAGGAAGTATAATACTTACCAAAAAATAAGAATGTCCCCTTATGGATTCACCGTAATTAAAATCTAACTGAACAAAAATGCCACACTTCTACAACGCGGTATCTCCGGATATTTACTGCGTAGGTAGATAGGTACCAACCAAACATTTTAAAACGCATTTCGGTTATTATCAGTTTTTTCAGTGTATTTTGCCACTATTGGTGTAATTTAACTTTAATTGTGATACAATGTGCACTAGTAGTGTAAAGAAAAAAGAGCTCTTAGTAACATCAAAACAAACAAAGAAATTGGCATGCACTGTAGTGTACATTTTGTCACTATTTAACACATTTAGGGGTAATAAACACTCGCATTAAGTTTTTCTACCATTTTGATTTATTTTAATAATAAATAGTGTGAATTTACCAATGAATAATGTTCATATTCTTTAAATGTGTTTAATAAAGTTAATAAGCACTAAATGCTACCTAGTGTATTTTGTAGTGTAACTTTTACACTTACAAATTAACTCTAATATTTTTACCCCTACACTAAAAAATTTACACGGGCAAAATCTTTTACTGTGTATAGGACAAAATAATGGATTTTTGTAGAAGAACCCATCTGATAATTTTCGCAATACTCACAAACTTGGTAACATCATGATCTTGGCAATGGACTTTCTCTTTCTTGTTTCATTATCAGGTTCATTTGATATTTCTTAATAGCCGTGAGAAAATGATGAAATCTATAACGAGGAAGTACGTTCTAAAATTTATACCGACGTGATACATAAAAGTTATTTATAATAATTTGATTTTTCGGTAAAAGTTATTAATGGTTTTGAATTCGGGTCAATCACGAACAGACTAGGGAAAATAATTTGATATGTGAAGTCTTTCCAACAGATGTTGCATGACTTTTTGCACGTTTTGACAAGATAGAACCACAACATCTAAAACTTTGTAAATAGTCAAGCAACATCACATTGTATTGAAAAGAGCAGCAAATGGCCAACTCTTGCAATATTAATTTTTCCATCCAGTATTACTTCGGCCAAAATGCCCCGAGACTAACTACTAATAGTATATTATGTTTGATAAATGCCATTTTTATACACGAATTAAATTTAGGCACGAGCGAGCTTGCGAGCGAGTGCTTAAATTGATAAGCGTATAGAAAAGTTTATAAACGAGATGCATACTATACTTTTTCTACGACAAATACTTATTATTATCTTAAAATGATTTAAATCAAAAATTTGTATAGAGCGCCATATATGAAACAATAGGGGATTCTGTGTGTCACCATCAAATGTCACATTTTTACATTTTATAAACACAGATTATATAGGTCATAAATCTAAATGTATTTCTTGAAAATTGACATTTTTTCACAGTGAAAGTAAAGAAAATGTTTTATGAGCACTTTACAGTGGAGTCCGTGCCCGAATTTAAGTTTTAGTTTACTGCCGGCGAAATTAAAAGATTAACAATGTTCATATAAACTTTTCAAATATTGGCGTTGAGAAACTATTTAATACGTTTGTATTTTTGTATTGAGATAATAAAATAATTTTCACAGTTAGTATTATTTTACAAGAAAGGCACTTTATTTTAACGATTGTATGACATTTTACAACTGTCAACTAACTTAAAACTAACTTCAGCCCGTGACTAAAAACCTGTTGCTAAATTCAGCCCGTGACTAAAGCGCCATAAAGCCACAATTTGTCAATGTACGATAAAGGGCGTTTTAAAGGTGGGAGTAGAAAAAATAGTTTATTTTACTACGAATCTTTTAACGATTGTACTAACTAAAAATGAAATGGCGTCATATGTGGGCGACTTATAACTATAATAAGAAATAAGAAATTACAATGTAGCCAACAATAAATAACTATAACTATAGATATGTCTTTAAAAGTTTCTATTCAATTGTATACACTTGCAATATAAGTAAAAAATGTTTAAATTATTCCGTTAAATGTTCTATTAAGCTGGTAAATTTCAAATCATCCATTAAATAACTGTAATTGAGTTGTTAAAAATAAGTTTGCCTGTGGCAAATTTGTCTATCGAAAGTTGGTTTAAAACAATTTTTTAGTAAAATATAGGAAAAACAATTTAACCTACGATTTCAGTCAGGATTGAAATTACCGCACTGTGTAGAAAAATTCATTAAAAAAATCTATAAAATAGTAAATTTGCTAAACGCCATTGTTTAATAAAATGGGTGTCTAGAAAAGTTTATAAACGAGTTGCATATTATCGTACATGTTTCCATGACACTAAGTGACCTTCTAAATACACATTGACACGTTGTGGCTTTATAGCGCTTTAGTTACATGCTGAAGTTAGCAACAGGTTTTTAGTCACGGGCTAAAGTTAGTTTTAAGTTAATTGACAGTTGTCAAATTTCATACAATCGTTAAAATATAGTGCCTTTCTTGTAAAATAATACTAAATAAATAAAACCCTATAAACTTGGAAATAGAACCCTCTAACCTATAAACTTATAAAATAAAACCATGGTTAACCATGGTACAAGTGAAAAAGCAGCCACTAATAACTATTAAATTAGTCATTTTTGACTAATTCATTTTTAGAGAGTAAAACTTATAAGTACTAATTGTATGTTCTTCTTCACAGTGCATTCAAAATCTTTTCTATTAAATCTTCGAACACTTTTGATTTCATTACGCCCGAGGGTCTTTGCGGCAAAATTGATCCTCTCTCTCATTGTTTTTCTTCGATAATACACTTCAGTTGCTCTGTAATGTAATGCGTCGATGTACTTGTTCATTTTGTAATAAAATCACTTTTACTTTTTTCATACGATTAGGTTTTAGATTCAAGAGTTTTTGTTCATTCTATTATAGTGATGTGTTATCTTATCTAAAGAATATCGGTTTAATTTTTAGATTTTAAATTTAGATATTTTATTAAAAAAGTGTTTTAGGTTTTAAAAAATTAACAGTTAAATCATTTCCAAATAGACAAAGTATTTTGATAATTTAATCCAGATTTATTTGTTTTTTTTTTGTTTCCCTGCTTCTTAAAAGCATTGTATCCTGAAAAAAAAATGATATTAATCCTGTAAGAATGACTTTATATACAAAAGCATTTGACATAACACTTACTTTAATAAATTTTGCTATAGTGCTGGAAAGCATAACAAATCTTTTATTTATTTTTTGTTTCGCTCTGCCTTAAAAATATTAAGAATTCAATTCTTGTTCCCTTTTCTAACACGATTGCTAGATAAATGCATTAAAATATGTACGAAACGCAGTGAAATTTTTCTTAAGGTGCCGCAAAAAATACTACAACAACACGTCAACGACAACGTCGTTTGAATACCAAATTGCCTATTTCAGTCATAGGTCAAAGAAATGTGTTCTAAGCATAACAATTTAAACAACTTTAGTTATTTTGCAATGGTAAATGCTCACCTTGAAAAGTTTGCATTTTTTCGTTTAAATTGAAAAAGTTTTAAGCTGTTTTGTCGTCAAAACATGTTTTATAAGTAATAATTCAATTTTTAAAGAAAGTATTTTATTAAAATCTAAAAAAATGTATTATTTTACTTTTAATGTGTTAAAAATAATTCAAATTAAATTAAGGACTTTTAATTTATAAAGATTTGTATCTAGGTAGATACATTTAAATAATGTTTTTTTTTCAGTTTTATTTAAACCGGAATGTCCAGAAACTTTCTTTTAAATTCCAATGATAAAAAATATATACCTACGTGTGAGTTAATTTTAATAAAATAATCATTTAAATACTTGGACACATGTACCTAGGTATTTAAAATAGCCCATCCTAGTTCATTAATTTATTACATATTTAAGCATTAAACCCATTATATTTTTTTGATTTTTTGCTTGTAAAAGAACATTTATATTTTATTTTTTTGCGTTTTAAGATTTAAGTATCCCAAGTCGATTCCCATACATTCAAGAATGGGATGAAATATGCTATGACCTCCACATGGTGTGATAAGACGTGAATATTGTTTATTATTTTTTAATATTTTGTTTATTTGTTTGTTTTGGTTAATTAACCTTAAGAAATTAATAAATCAATAAAAATAATTAATACAAAATTAAACCTGCAAACAAATATTTAAGTTGAGCATTTAAATATTTGGGTAAAAATGTACAATATATTGTATAATAATTAGTATTATAATTAAATAATAGATACAAAATATAGCGTTAACTGTTTTACATACTCCATATGGTTGAAAATGTTTTATTTACATTTTTATTTAAAATAATTATATATTACAGTATTTCAAATAAATAAAACTGTTAAAATAGTGCTAGTAACATACTAATACTAGTGCCATCTAGGAATGATCTATGCAAGCTTTCTATCAAAAGTTGTTCAGGAATTATTTGCTTTTAAAGTATATATGTTTTATAATTTATATTTGTTATACAGGTGTCCGAAAATATCGTTTATACGAGGTGTGTTCAGAAAATATCGGGAATTTTCGTGTTTTGAAACAAATATTTATTTATTCGTCTACATTAATGTTGTCGCCTTCAAAATAGTCCCCATTGGATATTATGCACATGTGCCAGCTCTTCTTCCAATACTCGAAACACTTATAAAACTCGATCTTTGGGATAGTTTTAGTTCTTTCAGCGATGCGCTTTTAATGTCATCTATGCTTGCAAAACGACGGCCCTCTAAGGTTCTCTTTATTTTTGGGAATAGGAAAAAGTCAGACAGAGGCATGTCTGGCGAATATGGATGCTGGGGCATCATTACAGTATTGTTTTTGGCCAATAATTTTGTTCAAAATTTAACAATTTTAGAACAAATTTTGCTGCCACGCATTTCAAACCCAAAACATTCGAACAAATTTCATGGGATGAGCCAATCGATATACCAACATCATCAGCGACTTCTCTGATGGTTTATAACCATTTATTCCACTTTTTCATGTTTTTATCGGTTGTTAATGTGCTTGTGCGTTCGGGGCGTTCGTCATCTTCAACGTCTTCACGGCCATCTTGGAAACTCTTATACCACTTGTAAACTCTTGTTTTACTTATAGCAGACTCACTATAGGACTTTGTTAACATTTCACAGAATTTATTTTATTTTTTTTAATCAAAATTGGATACAAATTCCTTGATCCATTTCTTTTAACGAACGAAAAATCGCCGAGCTCATAAAACACGTCTAACCTTAGCGGCTGCCACAGACAAAGTAAACAATGAAAACAGCTAAAGTTTTTATCATACTTCGGGGGCATGTATACCAACATAATAACACACCTCGTATGTTTCAGGAGGTGATTCTACAAGTAAACTAAAAGAAACAGTAACTGTTCCTATAAACATGTCCGAAAACGCCTTTGCTAAATCAGGTTTTAGGTTTTTTAGTGTTAAAATAATGAAACTTTATTCTTGAGGTATTTTTTGGGCAATTAATCATCTGGTGGTGTCAATTTGGATAAATGATGACCATAGGCTACTACACTAAAAAAATAATATGTCCAAGAGCTATTTTAATATAAATCAGAAACTACCTTCACATAATTTTTTTTAAATTACTTGAGGGGAAAGATTTATGTATTCGTTTAAGGATATTACAATATTAGCTTAAATCAAAAGCTAGCGATTTCTTGCTTTTGAATGAAGAAACCGTTTTTTAGCGCAAAAGTATGGGATTTTAACAACATCTCTTAATTGAAAAGCTTAGGAACTTTCTAAGAACAAAAAATTGTCTTGCTACAATATGTTGTAGTATATTGACCTAACCACATTTTATTTTAATTTTAGAGCAAATATCTCTTGGTCCAATAGTACGTATTGCTTTATTCAAAAGCTTCTGATCTTCACTGAAACTACCAGCGTTGTTAGTATTTAAGCCTAAATTTCCCTCACCACATAGGCCTTTTGATTTAAATTATTAAACATGCATTTAACAATTAAAATCAAGGACCTTCGCAGTGAAGGGTGTTCAAGCTGAATATTGGCATCCTTGAAAACTAGAAGATTGACTGAAAAATAGGTTTACAAAAAAAATATTTAAATAAAATAAGACATTTATTGTTTGATATCAACAAAAGTGCAAGTTTTTTTATATTAACACTAATAAAGTAACATACATATGATTTAACATAAAATTTTAATTAAATATTTTAATTAATACCTTACTTTCAAAAACATTAAACAAATTAATTAAATTTCATTTATTTAAAAATGTTTTAATGATTCCAAATCCACTGTGAAAGTACATACAACACGCCACAACACAACACAACCGGCAAAATGTTTATTAGAAATACCTATAATAGAGTAATAATATTATATCACTGCCCCTGGGAAATGGCGAATTGCAAGTTGCAATGATACAAAACGTACTAAACACATGTGCCGCAAACGGTGTGCGCGTTTTGCATCCCCTCCCATGTATCAGAAGCTACCAGATTTTGTTGTAAAATTGACATGCTATTGGGATAATTGTGACGTATCTTAAATGAATTGCGTATAAATATAAATAATTTTTATAGCTTTTGAACAAAAACACTTTGCACTTGGTTGAAAGAAGAAACATTCAAGAGATTTTGTATTTGTTTTTAAGAGAACTATACTCCCTTCACTAAGAACTTTTTTCTTTAAGCAATAAATACTCTTTAGTTTAAGGAGAAAAACTTATTTTTGTGGTTGTTTATTGAATTCTCGATCTTGGATTTCTCCAGATAATTTTGCGTAAAAAACTCCTCTTGTTATAATCATGAAGCACACCGTTTTTGAGAAAAACGCTATTAAAAATGCCTCGTCACAAAAATTCATAAGTTCCAGTAAGTAAACTTCAAAAATAACGCAATGTATTGCCAATTTCATTTATCAAATTTGACACCACCATACCAAAAAATACCCCAGAAATAAAGCATTGTTATGTTTTGTTTTATAAAATATTCAATATCTCGAAGCAAACGCTGTAGGTATGCAACCGTCTGTGTCCCTCTCCAAGAAATCGACGACGACCATCAGCGCCATCTTCAATCTAATGCACGAGTGGCTCCAAAACTGGGTCTCTGGGTCTTCAAGCCGACTTATAAGAAGGCCTGAATGAGCCATGGATGGCAGAAGTAATCGGCAAGCCCAACAGACAACACCGTGCTGTGTATAGGAAATCAGTCAACAGGATATGCTTTTTATTATTTTTTTTTTACTAAAAGACCAAAACTGGGCCCATATGCTTTCTCCGTTTTTTTCTTAATTAAATGCCTTGTATGGTTGATTGTAAGATGATTTCTTCGGTGACCCAGTGCACTGGTTCAGTTTCAAGGAAACACTTTCTTTTCCCACAACACAACAACAAAACCTTCATCTTGAACCCCACCACACGTAAACAGCAGGTTGTTGGCCTGCTCCCCCTCTCTTCACTCGAGGCGATGTTTCTCGTAGAACCAGTCTCTCCGGGAGAAGTGGGTCAGTGTTTTTATAGGCGATGATCGTTGAACTTGAAGAAAAGGCATCCTTGACGCGGTGAAAGAGATGAAGAAATTGGTCATACTCGCGTGGAATTCAGGTCGACGATATTAAAAAAGACGGATCTTCTTCATCGGCTGCAAACAAAATTAAACACGGGCTGCGCGGCGATGTCGAAGCACCAGTTACATATATTAAGCGGTCCGATCCACAAAAACGATTTCGGCTTGTAATTTGTCAGCTTTTAGAAAGTACTTATAATTAATGAAATATTTTACGACAATCGGTAACGCCTAAGTAAAAGTAAGCCGCAGAATGTTGTCCGTCCTCCTCGCTAACTTTAAACTACTTTTATTTGGACCAAAACCACTCAAAAATATAACAAATTCTTACATCCATAACAGATCTTTAAAGATCTTTAGAAGATCTTTCATCTTCATGTCGTAATCTTGTAAGGATTTATTCCATATATTTATATTGAATGTTTCCAATATCTAGGGGTAGAGTTAGAACATAATGGAGGACAAGAATCAGAAATAAATAAAAGAATAGGAAAAGCAATAAACTTATACTACGCTATAAATAACAAATTTATAAAGAAGAAAGAAATAACAAAGAAAACCAAGCTAAATGTTTTTAAAACAGTATTTAGACCGATATTAACGTTTGGCTGCGAATCATGGGTACTAAATAAAGCACAAGAATCCAAAATAGGTGCAATAGAAATGAAGTTTCTTAGAGATATTAAAAGAGTCACAAGAATGGACAGAATCAGAAATACAGTCATAAGAGAAGAACTTGAAATTGAAACCACTATAGAATATATAAAAAAGAGACAACTTAGCTGGTGGGGACATCTACAGCGATTAAACAACAAAAGACAAGTAAAAAAAGTATGAGAGGCAAAAATCATCCAAAAAAGAAGGGAAGACCTAGGAAAAGCTGGAATAAGGTAATATCAGACACACTGGAAAAGAGAGTAATGACATGGACAACCGCAAAAACACTAACTAAGAACAGAAAAGAATGGAGAAAATTCGTGTATAGCTAGTATAACTAGCAAACCCTACACCACCAATATATATATATAGAAGATCTTTAAAATCCGTCAATCATGAACAGTATAACTATGTTATAACAGAAGAACAAAATTTACAACATACTTGAAAAAGGTCAACTTTGGTGATATGTTAAACAAATATTAAAAATATTCCCCAACACCAAAACAAAACATAAAGTGCTTGCTTTTCGCCAATGATGTTGGAATCTTCAGCACTTTGAGTTTTGTTTTGGTGTTTGGTAATTTTTCTAATATTTGTTTAAAATGTACAACCATAAGTTCTTTTATTCTTCCTAATATATACTTTACTAAAATCCTTATGCAATTAAAATTAAACAACCCCTCTCACATGCATAAACTAAAAATTTATTAATTAAATTATTTGGTATAACATTAAATAAATATCTATAAATAAAATAACAACAGGTGGTAATAACAATGACTTGACACTTAAAAAACTAATTCACTGCAACAAGAAGTCCTATCTCCTTTATCTCACCTATCTCCTCTTGTACCCCTCCCACGCGTTGTAGGCTAGATCAGCAGCCGCCTCCCTTTTCTTCCTGTACTCGTGATGGCCGTGAGCGGAGGCGTGAATCACGTGGTGCCCGCCTTCATCCCCTTCGTGATGCACGAGTTTCTTGAGACCGACAACGGTGGCCAGCAGAAGGGCCAGAGCCGACACCATCAGAGCTTTCATCGCGAGGAGACCAACTCCGCCGATACCGAGGGCCGCCATAAACTTTGCCCCCATCATTCCGACGAAGGCTATGCCGTTACCGCCTCCACCGCCACCGCCGCCACCTCCCTTGCCACGACCGGTACCATCTAAGTAAAAAAAAGATTTTTGTTTTGTTAATTTAGTTAAAAATGTGTTTACTTAATTTAAGTAAGAAAAATGCAAAGTTTTAGTTTGTATACTAAAAAAATAAATATTCAGTGGTTTGGTATATACAACTACAAATACAGTGGCGACACTTCTGGAACTACAAACTAAAATATTTAAAAGAAGATGTCAGCACCTGTTCGTTTAGAAACGTCTTGTTTAACTGTTAGTAGTTTGACTTGATATACTTTCTAAATGTTTAAATATTTAAACATTAGTTTATTTATTAAGAAGCTATTATTAAAATAAATAATATACTATATTGAATATTGCCGCCAAAAGAAAATTTAAAAGCTTTGCAAATAAAATTGACGCCAAACATAATAAAATTTTCCAGTATACCTCAAATACGAAATTAGCAACGTTTAAAGGGTTTTTTCTATTCTATTTTCTTTCATTGTATTATTTCATCAATCAGGTAATGGATTTTTTAGATCAGTGTTGTAAAATACCATATCGTAGGCAATAACAATTTTTTATAAATAATATTGACAAAGTCTAAACAAAGCTTTATTTTTGTATAAAAAAATTAAGTGTTTTAAAAAATTAAAAAATAAAGAAAAATTTAAAATTAAAAAATAAAGAAAAATATGACATACTCTCTTAAAATGAAATAGTCAAAATTCTACTATTTGAATTAGTACCAGAATTTTTTACTAATAAAATAGTCGTTTTCACTTTTAAGTAGTTATTTTTTACTACGTAAATAGTTAAAGTTTGATTAATTTAAGATTAGTCACCATCTTTGACTATTTCTGAGAGTTAAAAGTAACTAATTTCTTTAATCGTTTGCGGCCGTCAACAAAGTATTATTTAAATTAAATGCATATAGGCTCCATGGTTAAATGGCCCATAAAAGCAAACAATGATGCAAAAAAATTAGCTCAAAACAGCAACACAAATAATATATTCAACTTTAAAATATTATGAACAATATTTATTGACAAATAATAGTTATTTATGTCATTAAGAAGTAAGGCTTTTAGTGCTAAGCTCAAGGTTTGAAGGCCGAAGCGTAGCGGAGGCCTACAATTGAGCGAAGCACAAAAACGCACTTCTTGACCGAATGGCATACAACATTTTATCTTTAAAGCACTTTATATAGGTCAATTTAATTCAACATCAAAGCAGCATAACCTCACTTTTTTAGAATCTCATTTATTTATTAGCTAAAGATTACATTAAATGTACAATTATTATTGCTTTTAGAAGCAGTAATAGTTTGACAATACCTAGCTACATGATTTAAGTAGAAATGGATTTTTGCTATTACATTAAATCAATTAATTGTTTAATAAATAGGTAGGTATCTAATTTCAATTTGTTTGGATTTTTATTTAAAAAATAGGTAGTTTGGAATGTTTAAGCTGTGTTTAACATTTAATTTCACTGAAAACTTAAAGCAAATTAAAACTTAAAGATAATTTAAATCGTAGAAAAAGAATCGTGCGTTTTTTTGGTTGCCTAACCTCACTTTTTGTTTTATTATTCATATTTAATTTTACAATAGTTTAATAAAAAATATTAAACGTTAACAGTAAAACAAACAAATTAGTGCTTATTATAAATAAATTAAACCAGTTTAGTACGTTAATTTCTTAGAAAAGGATTGATTTGTCAAAACAATACCCCTAGCGAGAAAAAATTACTTGCCTCATAACAATTTTTATCGGCCTAGGCCATAACAAGGTATTTCTTTATCGAATGTTGACAACAATAAAGTTTAAATTATAGACCGCGTGGAGATAAAATTTATTTTTATAAGAGTGATTGATAGCCACATTAGTTATGACAGCAGCTTAACAAGTGACAGACCTGAGTTCAATCCCCGGCTGGGTCAAAAGTTTTTTAAATTTAAATCTACCAATTTGACTATTTCATTCAGTAGAATTCGACTAATTATTAGTGATTAACAATTAGTCAAATATGACTAATTTATTTTGAGAGAGTAATGGAGTAAACATACAAATATCGATAAATAGATATTGGCCAAAAATGTGTACAGCAGAATCCCCTAAATATTTAAAATGTATTAAAAAGGGATGTTGCTCAGTGTTTATTTCGGTTTTTACTGAAAATGCTGCTTTATAAAAATGAATTAGTCGAAAATGACTTGTTTTCAAAATTGAAAGTTATAAAAGTAGAACAGTTTTTGAGATATAGTCCATTTTTCATACAATAAGAAATTGACAATATCTTAAAAATTGCTTTACTTTTATAATTTTTGACGGTTACTATTTTACCAATATTATTTTAAAAATTAAAAATTACTTTTGTTAATAGTAATAAAGATTTAAAGTATACATTTTTAAAACACAACTGTCGGAGTTAAAAAAAAACTATTAGGAATGTCGATCTAAATCGTTAGTTTTTGAGATATAGTCATTTTTATGAATTTTGTAAAACTTGACACCTTAGATCAGTTTTTTGAGTGCCACAGCTACAAAATCTACTATTAATTTAATTTTAAATTGTAATTAATGGCAGTCCTATTCAGGGTTACGCAAAATAAAATATAATCTAAGAATATAGAATGTTGTAGTTGTGGCACTCGAAAAACTGATTTTATGTGTCAAGTTTCACAATATTCATAAAAATGCCAATATCTTAAAAACTAATGATTTTCTACTAAGGTCATGTTTTGATATTCTGATTAGTCATGAGCTGACCTATTAGTCCTTCAAAGGATATCGTTGACTTTTGGGACACCCTGTATATGAGGCAGCTGCAACTTTTAATTGGCATAATTATTTTAAAAATGTCAACCTAACCTTGTAACGCCGGAACGCTGTAAGTTTGATACCGCAACGTAATCAGCCCTGCATTTTCCACCGTTGTCGAGGTATTAAACCTACAACCATGGAGTCAAAATTTTATGTATATAAAAGGGCGCTGGTGTTCCATTTATTGTTTGGTTTGTTCCAAAACAGTAGACGTCAGTACGCCTTGACAATCAGCGCTGCTAAAACCTAATTTGTGCTTACAGCGTTCGAACTCTACATCTATCATCCTTACTTAAAATATTTCTATAAAAACCGTTTCTGGATTTGTATATTATAATATTACATTTTATCGTAGACCACTTTTCTTACCAATAACTCAAAAACAACTTAAAAAAATATTATTCCATTAGACGAGAAGTTAGATTACTTTCACATATAAAATGCGCGATATTACTAGTAACCCACAAAATCTGATTTCTCAGAGAAATCTGTGCCTTATTTACTCTATTGTTTATTATATTATAATACAATATATCACTTTCACTATCTCATTACTATAACAACTTACTTTCATTCGCCTTATCAACTTTATCCATAGCTATTTTGAAAGACCGTCCCAACTCTTCGCCGGGCATCAACTCTGGAAGTTTAATCCTCAACTCGTGGCTTCTAAGGTAATTCTCGAGGGCACTAAATATGGTACCATCATCACTTAAAGCTCTAGCTTCCCCGTCGGCACTTTTACTATTAACTAGATGCACACCCTCGCCAATCAAAATGTCGTCGGGTTGAGACTTGATGTACTGCCTGACGATTTTCCCGAAAATTTTGAACCCGTTGGAGTATTCCGAGGAGACGTGGGGTGCCGCAAGGGCCAGCACGCACAGGGCGACAGCGAGCTGATGGTTCGACAACATAGCTTTTGCGCTGAATTAACATGGAATGCTCACAAACGGGTGGAAATCTTGTCTTATATCTAATTGAGGCGAGAGGAAAAAATCCAGCGGACTTTTCATTACCATTTAGTGGAGCATAAAAGTGCGAAATATTGCAAATAAATAATTAGATCAGCCACTAGTGAGATGATCTGACCTGGTTGGCTGAAAATACACCATCCGGTGACGTACACTGAGATCTAAGAAATGCTGAGATAAGTTTTTTCAGGGTTATTTTCTTTTTTAAAACAATTTAATAAATCTTTTATAACAAATTATATACATTTTAAAAAATCAAATTTTTTAGGAGATTTTGAATGGTAGCATTGACTTCTTTCCATATTTTTTTTCATACTGGATGTCCCACCATAGAGAAAAAGGAAACGTGCCGAAAATTATGCGAAACACATACTTAAAAATTAAAATTATCCAACGCGAAGAATAAGCGAGATAAGAATAAAAAACGATAGCCAATTCCAATACATGGCCATAGTGAATTCTTTAAATTGCAAGGATACTTAGGATGCATTGTTGATAATACAATATGTTAAATATTTTGGTCAACTGGAATCCACTTTATTGTGACACTACTGTCAATTTTTGTTCCAGTCATTATTTATCATTTTAAGATATGTTTTCCTTCTCTGACTATGCCTTTGATGCAAATAGTAGGAAGAGTACAAGGGAAGTTGCACACGAATTTCCCCTTCACAGTTCAGCGGGTTATGAAGGACGGTCATTTTAGGCTAGTGCAGCATCTGAAGCTTGAACATAATCTTGATAGAGTAGAATTCTGTAGTGGTTACTAGAGATTTTACCTCTGTGGTACAAAACTAGTTGTTTAATTTTTATTTTAAAACATAGGCGTCCTGAAGTATGACATTTCTTTATGAAAGAGTAAACACATTTGGACAAAATTTTTTTAAAAGTTTTAAGACAATGTTAACCTAACCTATATGTATAATATACATTGTTTATAATCATTATGGTCTTCACTAAAGCTAGGGTAGCCGTCTTCTTCTTCTTCTTCTTCTTCTTCTATACTTTTTATTCTCTCTTTCGAGAGAATTGGACTTGAGCCAATTAGGGTCTTACTGCCCAGTTACAAGTTTTTACGTCCTTGAGCTTCTCGAAGCCATCCACTCACTGACATTTATAATTTCAAATCTTGAGACATCCACTAAAACCATTGGACAAATCACAAAATACCTCGCTTAAAGGTCAAAGCTTGCGATATTGTCGAAAAATCCCGGTATATTTCTATACCGGGAACCCCATTTTATCCTTCCTGGGTCAAAGTCAACTACTTTCAGACTTTTTCATGGAGCGATGTACAGCCCTTGAAGGATAAAATCGAACTCCAAAAACTAGATACAACTTCTATGGAATGCCAGCTTTCTAAATAGTTCAAAGTTGGTGTAATAGTTTTTCAAAATTTTACTAATTTTTTGGGACAAAATATCGACTGTTTAATAAACATTTGTCTCAGTGTATCTGCTGATTTTACCTTAGTTATATGTTTATTTTAAAAACTAATGTAGAACAAGTTACGGTCTACGCGGCAAGACGAGATGCCGACTTTTATTTTTATTTATTAAAGGCACCGCCCAGATTGTGAACAGGATCCATTCACATCTTGCAAGTCCACTTGTTATACATTTTTCCTTAATTAACCCTTCTTCAAATGAAAGATCGAAAATAATTTCTCCATTTCAGTATTTCTTAGTATCTTATGCTGCTAGTGCTCAAACGTGGTTGTTTGGAAAAAGTAAAAGTCATTAGGCTAGGATGGTAAAAAAGATATTTTGTTTAAATTAATTATTGTAATTTTTACAAAAATGGTGGATGCGCCGAAAACACACACTTTACTTGTTTACAATAAAATATAGTTATAGTTATTTTCGTAGGGTAGGTAAGAGCAAATATTTTTTTCGTAGCAAAAGTCGTATGAAGTATACCAAAGCGATGTTGCCAGCGCCTTTGGTGTATCTGTTCCACTACATTTATTTATATTTTATCCTTTTAATTTTGCTTAAACTTTTTTATGGTCTGATAATCAATACACGATTTACCCACAATTAATTTTTTTAGATCAACAATTGTTACTTTTAACGCATCAATTAAGTTGTCTAGTAACTGTAGTACTTTTTTAAATTTCATTTTTATGTTTTAAACTGTGTTACAAATCAACAAAAAGTGATATTGTAGTTTTTGTTATAATTTTTAATAAATTTAGACAAAATAATGTTTTTTTCCTGATTGTTGTTTAAATATAATTACCTAGTTAATATTTTAAAATATTATATTGTTGATAAGTACCTAACACATTTCATTAAAAATTTTATCATGTGTTTTCATAATTTTTACGAGGCATCAAATAGAAACATAACTCGTATTGTTGTTGCTTTAATTACCCAAACTGATTTAATGATACTTTTAACTACCCATGGGTAGTTTCAAGGTGTTAAATTTATTTTATGGACGACATAATAATACATATACGGTTTAACACCTGTAATTTGTGTTTCTAAACCAATAAATCAATTAACTAACTGCTTACAGAACTAAGTATTTTGCACTGCAAATATTTAATTAAAATTACGAATGTAAAGTCAGGGTTTGGTTGGGCTAATTTTAATATAATTCGTGTATATATTTTTTTAATCAAATAATTAAACCGAGAATTATTAATAATTTAGATATGGGTCCAATGAAACTAAAAATAAATAAATTAAATTTATTCATAATGTTATTCCCCATAAAAATCTTAAATTTAACAAAATCGTTTTTTCATATTTCTACTATATTTTGTTAAAAATCTTTTGTGCTTACATTGAAATTATCGATTGCGACAGTTTTTCAGGCTTGACGTTTGAATTTTATATTTTCTTTGCTGATTTCTAGCGATAGATGAAACCACTCTTCCTATGTAATTTCAATGTATTTTCAGTGTTAAAATATGAAAATTAAAATAGGCTTGAAAAAAAACATATTTTAATTTATATAATTCATGCGCGGTTGTTTTAAGTGCTCTCTAAAAATGAAATAGTCAAAATTCCACTATTTGACTTAGTCTCAGCATTTTTTACGTTTTCACTTTTAAATATTTATTTTATACTACGTAAATAGTTAGACTATTTCTGAGAGTCAAAAGTAACTAATTTCTTTAATCGTTTGCGGCCAACAACAAAGTATTATTTGAATTAAATGGCTCCATGGTTAAATGACAAATAAAAACAAATAAAGATTCAAAAAGTTTAGCAACACAAATAATATAAGTATTTAACTTTAAAATATTATGAACAATATTTATTGACAAATAACATTGATTTTTATTAGAGCGACTGATAGCCAAATGGGTTATGACAACAGCTTGACAAGCTTGATAAGTGACAGACCTGAGTTCAATCCCCGGCTCAAAACTTTTTTTAAATTTAAATCTACTAATTTCACTATTTCATTCAGTAGAATTGACTAATTAAAATTATAATAATAATAATAATAATGTAGTTTTTTGTTCGAGAAATCAATATAATATATTTTTTTAAAGATTTGCTGCTTCTATATGGGATTTATACGGTTGTTAGTACATTTTTAAGGGAAAATTTTTGATTTATACTGAAAAAATTGACATTTTCTGCCGGTAATACAGATTTATATTCTTAAGATTACTCTATTTTTATATAGATGTCGCTCTACACAAATATTTAATTTAAATAATTTTTATTTATTAATAATTATTGTAATGTCGTGGAAAAAGTGTAGTTTGCAACAGGTTTATAAACTTTTTTAGACACTCATTTAATGAAAGACTCGCTCGCAAGCTCGATTGTACCTAATTTAAATTTGTGACTAAAATGGCTTTTATCCAACTTGAGTATAATAATAATGATTAAAAAAACATTGTAACAACAACAACAAAAATACTATAGGTTTAATTTAATAATGCATAAAGTGGATATTAAGTGACGTAGTTTAGAAGCGAGATCCGTTTTAAGAATATCAGCGATTTCTCTAGAAAATAGCCGGATGTTAAATCCTATACAGATGCTTGGAAAATCAGTCCACACTGTGTGTGCAATTTTGTAAATCGCATACTTTTATTATTTAAGTAGAAGATAGCTTTTAACTGATTTAAGTAGTTTTCCTTTAAATAAAAAATATAGTAATTTTTTTACAATTATCGTCGCCTTCAAACACATTTATAAAGGGAGTATAGGTCAGAATCAGAATTTTCAATAACGATATCACAACGGTAACTATTTTTTTATCACACGTTGTTTTAACTTGTTCTTTGTAGTTTCTCATAGTAAAAACTACACCATTTATATTTAACTATTTTCTACTGTGAGGGTAAATAAAAAACTACTTTGTTCAACCGTTTTGCCGCCCCACATACAGGGTACAAATTTAAGGGGGTAGTACCAAAAGTCGATTTTTGGTCGCATTTTGGTACAATAAACATAATATGTCCAAAAATTAAACAAGCCTTTTAAATTTCGCCCCCTGATTGGGCGAGACGACCGAACAAGTGGTTAAAAAAAACTGACAAAATTTAGAATAATTTTTTTCTGAAAACTGTTGACGATGTAGAAGCTGAAAGAAAAGCAGGTAAAGTTTATTTTTAATTCTGGTTTTTGGTTTAACGTAGGTACCTTAATATATTATATAACCTTAGAATGAACAGGTTGTGAGTGCACTTGCTATTTTAAGCGAAAATGCTTTATCTGTAACATTTAATATTGTAGATAAGTCATCTTAATCAAATAATTTTTTTTGTACTTCAATTTTTCATTTCCCTTATTCTAAAAAAATAGGGACAGCAACTTGCACCATTGCAATGCATTGCCCCAATTAGAAAGTTTGTAGATCCGGGCCTGTCTCAAGTGCTAGTTTAACGCATTTTGATGCGCTATTTAGTATTTACATACATGTGTGTGGTGAAGATTTGTTTAACTTATTAATAATACGTTATGGTCTGATAATGGAATTCATTGATTTATTATTAAATATGCTTTTTATTATATACATGTATTAATTATAATACTAGTCATTGGTATACATAATCCAAACAGTTTTATATCAACAGATTGACTATACTATAGTATGAAAAACAATTAAGTTATACTTTGTTACCAATTCTTAACACATTTTTCGTCGAGGCAATAGGAATTCTTTATTACTTTTCTGACACCTAAAAATACGTTAAAATCATCCGTAAAATAAAATAAATCACCCGTAAAATAAAAACCTTATGATTTAAAGTGCTGGAAAAGTTGCCCCAACAACTTTCCTATTGGGCAATAGGTTAGTAAAACTTAAATATAAATCAAACAAATATAGGAAGAAAGAATCAAGGTAACAAAAAATAGCATAAGCCTAAAAATTAGATGTAAAATAAACATTTATCCGAAATTGGCAGTAAAGTAGTCAACAATCGGCAGTAAAGTAAAAGAAATCGGCAGTAAAGTGGAACTTTACTGCCGATTTAATACGATTATTGTATGCAACTTATTATACATTTTAAGATGTGTCTACTGCTCCTCAGCAGCAACTAAATAATATTTTAAAAAAGCAAGCGGAGGTCGATTGGACCCTTTCATAAAATGTTGTTTAATAAAAATAA
The DNA here is from genome assembly GCA_921294245.1 of Brassicogethes aeneus. Lineage (NCBI taxonomy): Eukaryota > Metazoa > Arthropoda > Insecta > Coleoptera > Nitidulidae > Brassicogethes > Brassicogethes aeneus. Next base: position 53,298,913 of record OV121135.1, read on the forward strand.
TAAATTAATTTTATGAATTAGATTAAAAAATCGCCGCGGCGGGCAAATATACAGGGTGTTTCATAATATATGCGCAGGATGTGATAGCTCATCCTCTAAAATGCACAATTTTCGAGATACAGGGTGTTGTAATTTTAGAAAAAAATCGTTTTTTTCGAATATCTCCGGAACCGTTTATCGTAAAAAAAACAGCTTTTGTAAGCATTTTCTACTCATAATAAGCTATGTTTTGTGCCAGAAAAAAAATTTTTTTTTTTACTTATAATTGGTGGAGTTTTTGATGGGGTAGCGGGTGTTTTCTCCTCAACTTCTACGCCCCTGAAAAAAGTACGGTTTTGAAAAACCCATTCGAACCGCCAATTTCTACACAAAAAAGGTACTCTTGGTCATAAGCTCTAAAGTTGACCGTTTTCGGGAAAAATCAACTTTTATGTTTAAAAACATGGTCAATTTTTTGAAATTTTTTTTTTTATCTAATTAAACAAAATTTATTTTAACGTTAAAACAAGTAACAAAACCAAACGATAATTGCAAAATTAAAAAAAAAATAAAAAATGATTTTTAACACAAATGCTGAAATGTGCGAAATCGGCCATTTCAAGCGCTCGAAACGCACGAATTACAAAACAGTTTTTATAAAAAAAATTGTAGATTATTTATTATATAATATTTTGGCATCAAAATTGTCAAAAATATTCTTCTTTTATTAGCTTATACATTAAATAAAAAAAAACGCAAGAAATATTTTATAAAAGTAGATATAATTTTAATAATTGAAAGGTGTGGACGGGACAAAAAAAAAGATTTATCTTGTCCCGTCCACCCCTGTCAATTATTGAAATTATCTCTACTTTTATAAAATATTTCTTGTGATTTTTTTTATTTAATGTATAGCCTAATAATAGAAGAATATATTTGACAATTTTGATGCAAAAATAATATATAATAAATTACCTACAATATTTTTTATAAAAACAGTTTTGTGATTTGTCCCGTCCATCCGCTTGAAATGGCCGAAATGCGTTTGGAGAATTTTGCAAAGACAACTTTTGAATCATTTTTTATTTATTTTTAATTTGGAAATTATCGTTTGGTTTTGTTACTTTTTCTAACGTTAAAATAAATTTTGTTTAATTGGTAAAAATTTTTTTTTTTAATTTGACCATGATTTTAAACATAAAAGTTGATTTTTCTTGGAAACGGTCAACTTTAGAGCTTATGACCAAGAGTACCTTTTTTGTGTAGAAAACATTGGCGGTTCGAATTCAAAACCGTACTTTTTTCAGGGGCGTAGAAGTTGAGGAAAAAAACGCCTGCTACCCCTTCAAAAACTCCACCAATTATAAGTAAAAAAAAAAATTTCTGGCAAAAAACATAGCTTATTATGAGTAGAAAATGCTTATAAAAGCTGTTTTTTGTACGATAAACGGTTCCGGAGATATTCGAAAAAAGATTTTTTTTCTAAAATTTCAACACCCTGTATCTAGAAAATTGTGCATTTTAGAGGGTAAGTTAATAGCGACTTTTTTCATCTTTTTGGATGAGGTATCACATCCTGAAGTCCTGCGCATATATTATGAAACATCCTGTATATAATAACCGTCGCAACAAACAGTATACGTAGACACTTCCTACATTCAAATGACTTTTGAATTGATCATCAAATGACATTTGATTTAATCATCAATATTAATTATTAGTATTATTTAATGTGATTTCGGAAAAAATTTAATATGCACCTCGGCATTAAAGTCATTTTTTAAAATACGACTTTACTGCCTTAATACATAAATAACTATTATCGTTCTTTTGTGGAAGTAGCTATATTTTAATAGTAATTAATTATTTTCTAGCGCACTATTATAATAATTAATATTCCTGATATTCCGTGTGTTCTGGAAATAATCCATCATGCAACGGTTAGGGTTGGTTACCATCCGTAAACGATATAAGAGTTGGTCGACAAATTTCCTCGTTCATTTGCGATAATGAGATTTACAAGTGCGGTGCTGGTTTTCTTAGTTTTCGGCGCGTCGCAGGCGTCCTGGATGAAGGACGTCGTCTCGCCGGAGGGCCTGAAGTTCGGCACAGGATTTGTGGCGAAATTGCAGGATAACGGAAACGTTAACGGTTCGTTCTTGGAACGGGTGGCGTTGAAAGTGGATTACGGGGAGATTGGGGTGAGCGTGGCCAGAAACGCGGAAATAAACGACGTGGAGATGAGTTTTTACACCAACGATGTTAGTGAGGGTAAGGATGCTTACTTGGATAAGAATTTACAATCATTTCGCGTGGTGGAAATATAAACTGGCCACCAAGGTTCTGTGATTTAACGATATCAGACTTTTTAATATATCTATCTGAAAGCTAGGGTCTATGTTATTAAAAAAAGAGACATGTCAAATTTAAGCTACCCATGTTTTCATAACACTAAGTGACCTTTTAAATACACATTGATAAGTTGTGGCTTTATGGCGTTTTAGTCATAAGACGTCATTTTGTCGCACGCGGACAATTTATAAAACGAGCTACGATGGAGCGATTTTTTTAATGGACAAGTGCGAAAAAAGGTCTTATGATATGAGTTCTTTATGCTATTTTATCTATTTTTTACCTTAAATTTAATTTGGTCGAATTTTACTTTAGATAGTTGGTATCACAGTATTGGTTTGACAGTTAATGTCAAAATCGATTCGCCATGCCGTCCTTAATTTACTTTTTAACAATAAGCGGCTGTTAATGTTAAAGAAGAAAAAGGATTTTTTTGGTGTTAAACAAAATTTATTGCCAGAAAAGTCTCGTAAGTACCAAAAAAATCATAAAAATATTTTAACCAATTTGCAAAATATTATGCTGTTTAAAGTATAGCCAACCTATAAAATAAAAATTTTGGGTGGGATAAAGTATCTCATTACAGCACCAAAAGCGGTGTTATAATAAAGTCATTATGAACCCAAAATAGATAAAAGCAATTTATGAAATGAAATGTCACATTTGACACATTAATTAAAATTTTAAATTTGAAAACCGTTATCTAAAGGCGAAAATAAAAGTTTGACCGTGTCACGCTAGCCCGTAAAAATTAATTTACAAAGCTTGACCCTTAAACTGTTATTTACTTTTACAGAAAGTGCTTCGATATATCTATAGATTTCCAATAAATACAACTCACTTATTGTACCTTTAACATTTCGTGTTTAAATTTTTTTTAAACTTTGTGATAATATTTTGCAATTATAGTATCGAAAAAATCAAGGATAAAATATTGTCACAACATAATCATATTTTGAAGTTATTTTACAATAGAGTAATTGCATCAAAAATGAAAATCCCTAAAAACCTTTTTATTGTAATCTAGAGGTAAAAACACATTGCGAAAATATTTTTTTATATTCCAAAAGTTCAACCCGGCCCCAAAATATTAAATTGAAAAAAAGGTCCTTTTAAACGTTCATAAAGCTACACCAGTGTCAGAAATCAAGATCAAGATGTCAACAAATAATAAACACCGATAAAGTTTATGTTTAACATGGAAAACGCGAAACCAAAAATTGGTTGTAAATATTGTTTTGTACCTTGTTGTACAAATACAACCTGGAAAACTCCTGGGAAAAGGTTTATCACCGTGCCAAAAGGGAAAATAAGGATAAAGTGGATTAAAATAGCTCGGCGCGATATCAAAACATCGTCACCGCAGTCAACATTTTATTGCTCATTTTAAGGATCATTTTAATGTAAGTAAAATAAAATGTCGTTTACTAGGTATATGGTTTGAAAAGGTATGTTAAATATTAATAAACTAAAGAAAATACGGCTGAGCCGTAACTACTCTCAGTGTAGGGTCATAAATTTTGCTTTTGATAATTGAAGGGACAACTTTCCCAGGAGTTTTCCAGGTTGTATTTCTACAACAAGGCACAAAACAATATTTACAAACAATTTTTGTTTTCGCGTTTTCCATGTTAAACATAAACTTTATCGATGTTTATTATTTGTTGACATCTTGATTTCTGACACTGGTGTAGCCTTATGACGTCATGCAATATGGCGGGAGTTCGGAACGTTTGAAAAGTACCTTTTTTTCAATTTGATATTTTGGGGCCGGGTTGAACTTTTGGAATATAAAAAAATATTTTTGCAATGTGTTTTTACCTCTAGATTACATTAAAAAGGTTTTTAGGGATTTTCATTTTTGATGCAATTACTCTATTATCAATAATTGTTAAGTTTCATTAAAATAATAACGGGCAATGTTAATGGAGATAATTACGCTAAAAGTTTTTATTGAAATGGTTACTTTATTTTGGTAAATATGTCGCTTTATACAAATATTTAATTAACTTGTTTGTAATATTTTCTAGAAACTCATTTGACTAAGCACTCGCTCGCAAGCTCGCCCGTGCCTTAATTAAATTCGTGACTAAAATGGCGTTTATCAAATTTGATACATAATATACTGTTTTCTACTCCCACCTTTAAAACGCCCATTACCGTACATGTTTCCATGACACTGCGTATCTACATTGACGAGTTGTGGCTTTATAACCTTTTAGTCACGGGCTGAAGTTAGCAACAGGTTTTTAATTACGGGCTTAAGATATTTTTAAGTTGACAATTATCAAATGTGATACAATCGTTAAAAGAATGTGCCCTTCTTGTAAAATATTACTAAATGTAAAAAATTATCTCAACTCCAATACTTCACAAGTTTAATTTTAAGGGCAGTAAACTAGATTAAACTTAATTTCGGGTAAATACACCGTGGAGGGCTAATAAAAAATATGTCTTTATTTTTGCTGTGAAAAACTGCTTCTATATCGGATTTAACCGGTGCTTAGTCAATTTTTAAGGGATACATTTCGATTAACACATTTACATTTGGGTGAATATATTGAGATGTCCCCCAAGTGAAAATGATTATTTTTTATTTTTGGTTGTTTCACTGTTAGTCTAGAATGGGATTTTTGGGAAGCCACCAAGTCTAGTAATAACATAACATAAGTGGTTCTGCACTAATGCAAGCATTTTAAGAAATCATACATTTATTAAAGCTTCACGGAAAATAGCTTCACGGAGGTTAGGATTTCGTATGTTTTTTAAAACATCCCTTTGTTTATTTGAAATAAATTATTGTATCTTTTGACACCTTAATATTTTTTAAATTTACAATTGTATTAATAAAAAAATCTACTTAATGAGATATTACACTTCACGGTGGATAGGTTTTTAAATCGCAAATTAATGAACTTAAACTTTTGAATTATAAAACAGCAACACTCTCATCTGCATATAAATTCTAACTGACCTTCAGGAATCACATGTATCTGTAATGTCGCTTATTGAAAATGATTTAAGCCCCATCCGTTGCATAAAATTTAAAGCAAAAACAGATTCACAGAGGATAGAATGAATTTTTGTAACACCTACATAAATGGTTATAAAAATTATTTCTTTTAATTTTTAATAATATTTTATATTTGATTCAATTGCTTTGGATGTGTTTCATTTACTTAGTGAACTGATATTTTTAGTATGCGTTTACTATCTCAGATATTTAAAAACATATAGGTTAACCTAGAAAGAGTAACATTCACGGAGGATAGGTTTTAGACTTTTAAAACATTGTAAAAAAATAATTAATTGCGGTTAAAAATCTGGAACCTGAGCTGTAATAACTACTTAATTATGAGAGATTAAAACACAATAAAAGTGTAGGTCAAATTTATTTAGTTTTATTAAATATCACGGGGTAACACCATCGGGGGACATTTCGTGAGATTCTCCCATTTACACACGTTGTTTACTCTTGTTTATAAACTTTTCTAGACACTCATTTAATTAAGCACCCGCTCTTAAGCTCGCTTAGGCCTTAATTAAATTCGTGTCTAAAATTACGTTTATCAAACTTGATACATAATATACTAAAATATCCAAACCTTATTTAAAAAATTTATATTTTAGTTATTAAGTTTAATTTAATAAGAACTTTCATAAATAAATAAAACATGATTTATTCAATTTCTAGGCAGAGGCGGCGGTAAAAAGGACAACACTTTATCCTTTTTGATGGGATTTAAGGGTGCCGCTTTGGTGACAGCCATTCTTGCCGGCATGAAGCTTTTAGTGTTGAAAGCTCTGCTGGTGGCCAAAGTTGCGCTCGTCGCATCTGCCTCGCTTTTAATAAAGAAGCTTTTGCACCACGAAGAACACTCGCACTACGAGATCGAGCCACACGAGTCGCAGCATTATCCTGTCTTCGCTGAATATCCGCAACATCAGAACGCAGGTAAATATTTAATAAAGGAGACGTTCTATAAATATCTTGAATAGACTGGGCCAAAAAAATTGACTATTTTTTTTTTTTTAATATATCGAGAATGTCATTCAGAATATACAGATAAAAAAAAATTCGTGAAAATTTGAGCCCTTAATATTAATTTTAAGAGTTCTATCATCGCTATTTTTGATTTTTAGTCATAATTTGATGTTTTACGTTAGAACTGTCAAAACATTAAAGTGAAAAAAAATCCTTTTTATTTATTTTTATATAAAATTTAAGTCTCTACAAAAAAGGTATGATTGAAAATTTTTGTCAGACGGGCCGTTTCCGAGTAATTGAGCTTAATAAATCGATGTGTTTTTTCGATTTGCCCTTTTTACTTTGAAATTTTGTAACTAATGAATTAATGAATATTTAAAAAAGCTCACGTCGGATTCTTAAAGTAAATTTAATGTTCTACAAAAAAGGTTTCTTAACATTTTTGCCTAAATTTAATTCTTCAAAAGTTCACGAAGAAAAAATTGAAATTTTAAGTTTTTCTTCGATTTTAATCGTGAATAACTTTTGAAGAATTAAATTTAGGCAAAAATGTTAGGAGACCTTTTTTGTAAAACATTAAATTTGCTTTAGGAATCCGACGTTAGCTTTTCTAAATATTCATTGATTCATTAGTTACAAAATTTCTAAGTAAAAAGGGCAAATCGAAAAAACACATCGATTTATTAAGCTCAATTACTCGGAAACGGCTCGTCTGACGAAAATTTTCAATCCGACCTTTTTTGTAGAGAATTTAATTTTATATAAAAATAAATGAAAAGGAATTTTTTTCACTTTAATGTTTTGACAGTTCTAACGTAAAACATCAAATTATGACTAAAAATCAAAAATAGCGATGATAGACCTCTTAAAATTAATATTAAGGGCTCAAATTTTCACTAATTTTTTTTTTTGTTATTCTGAATGACATTCTAGATATATTTTTCAAAAAAAAAATAGTCATTTTTTTTGGCCCAGTCTAATCTTGAATATCTTGAATATTAACTGATGGACAAAATTAAAGCACATTTCCAAATTTATAATTTGGATGTTTTGTAGCCTAAAGAGTGCTAAATAAGTTTTTCAAAGCGTGTTATAATATTAATAATAATAATATGTGTTTAAAATAATTGTACAATAATTTACATAAATTTTATACACAATTGGAAAGAGTTCGGCTTTGCCGTTCTTCCACTCTCTCAGAATTAAAAAAAAACAAATAAGTTAAGGGATAGTACCTATAGATATTCCCAAAATAATGATACATATAAAACTGTTACAAAAAAAAAATAAACAATAACATTTCGTGGGTAAACCACAGAGTTATTGGACACTTAAGGAATATTATATACTATTTATTTAAAATATATAAATGCCGTTGTTTTAAAGATTTTAGTTTTTTTCTTACAAATATATTAAAAGGATAGTTTGTTGGTTTAAACTTTATTTACGTTTACTTAAAAATAAAAATATTTGAATTTTTAATAATAGTTTTATCAAAACATGCAAAAAAGTATAGTAATTGGACTCATGGAACATAGTTATTGGACATACAATTTTTATATAAACATAACAACTTTAGATCAAATAACATAAATTGTTAAATATTTTTTAAAAATAAATTGCTGTTTTAGGTAACTTTTTTTATTTCGTTTTTGTAAATATCATATAATTCATATATTTCTTTCTCAGATTCCTCATCCCTTTTCTGGATTCTGTAGGTAACTACTAATTCCTTGGTCTGACTTCTGAAATAGTTTGTTGCAAATATCATTAAGTGTGGTATCTCTAGCTTTATAAGCATTTATAATGTGTAGGCCAGAACAGGATGATTTATATATATCTAATATTTTTTCGGGTGGTATGTTAAAAGTATTTTCCGAATTTATTAATTTTGTTGCCATTAGTTTTATGTTTTCTATCATGCACTGTATTTAAATCACTGTTATTCTGCAAGATGTCCTGTGACGAAGAAATTACTATATTACTTACTTTCTAAAAATGAATTAGTCAAAAATGTCCTAGCGAAAAAGCAGCGACTAATAATTCTCGTCAACAGCAATTTGTATCCAGGACATTTAGCAGTCAATTCCTTTGAAATATTATTCGCTGAATCCGAAAATGTCGCCAAAAGTTATAAAAGTAGAACAGTTTTTGAAATATAATCAATTTTACATATAATATGGAATTGACTATATCTTAAAAACTGCTTAACTTTTATAGTCTTTTCGGATTCAGGGGACAATTTTACATAAGAATTGGCTGGTAAATGTCCCGGATACAAATAGAGTATGATATTGGACATATATCCAAAAATAGAAATTTACATTTTTCGATAGTAATTACTAATTATTTTTAATTTAATTTAATTTAATTATTATTTTTGATAGTAACTACTAATTATAATGGGACACTGGGCATTTTACTGTTTTTTTCCGGAATTAAAATTAAAACGCATTAAAGTGAGAATGTTTAAACCATGAGGAACACATTTATACCAAACACTAATCTGTTCACTGTTTAGAAATATTTTTTATTGTAATTTAAACACAGCCCTGCTCTTAACAAAAAAACAACTTTTTTGTCATATATTGGACCCAAAATAAAGTAGTTCTATATTACCGACTGAGATGGTTATAATTGTAAACAGCTTCATCTAATGATTTGACTTTAAGGTAACTATTTATAGAACTTTTACAGTATTAATGTTAATTGTCCAATAACTAGAAGTGTCCGATAAATGTCTACTTTACCCTATATAGGCTATAAATCAATTGTCTTTCTTAATAATTTAATTTTGCACTTTTCCCTAAATTTATTTTCAGAAAAATTTAAAAATTCAAATAAAAAGGACATTCATTTGATTTAGTCTATTTAAGAATGGTGTAACATGATCTCTAAAATTAATATTCGCGGGTTTCTGAAATATATGGGCTTCTTAAATACACAGTAAAAAATATTTGTTAATTTTAACCAAATAATAACCAGATTTTGTGTTAATCCTGGTCCACATAACTTTATAATAAGTTTACAACAAACTAATTGAATAAGTAGTTTGTAATTATAACAGATTAGATAGATTTAATGACAAATTGCTATACACGCTACAGAAAGGCATTAAAAACATGCTTTTCTCATGTTGAAGTATTTTAGTATTTTTTATTAATTATAAAATCCATTTTTAGGAGGAGGCAATTACGAATACCAACCCAGCGCGTCACAACAATACTTCGCCTATAATAACCACTACGCACCGAGTGCCTTAGCTGAATCGCAAGTGCAATTTCAAACAGTGGAGGCGGGTCAAGGAAACGGCACCGCCGCCATCGGTCAGGAAACCCAAGTAAAAAGAAAAGATATGATTAGAAAGAAGCAAAAAATAACAGTAGCACCGACTATACTGACCATACGAAGATATCATTTAGATAAATAGAAGATTAGATTAGGTACTGTCGAATGAATAATTCTATAAATAAAAATAGTAATAATAATAAATATTAATATAGCACTATTTAAAAGGTAAAATATTGTAAATATAATTTAATAAGTATTTCTCTGTTAAACCAACAAGACTTCTTAACAATAAAATCAAAAACAATTTTTTTTTTTTGAATTTTTAAACTTTTAGTAAATATTGCATTTTCACAGTGCCCATGTATATTATAAAATTCCCAGTGCCGCAGTAAACTTTTAGTTTTGTTGAAGGTTTTGTACACAAACTTAAATGCGAAGAACTACTAGACTGGAGACAAAATCAACAATTTTGTTTTAGAAAATATATATTATTTCTTAAACATTTGTTTTTAAGTTTTACTGTCAATGTTAAAATTCGTAAGCGACACCTACAAATTTTTAATTGAGCTGATTTTTGGAGATAGATCCTAAAACATGATAAACTAACATATTTTCATAGCAATATGCACATGTTTACATTTTGTTTTTTTCACAAACTTTATTTATATAATAAAATAAATGCAATTCAACGATTTTAAGGTATTATAATCTCAATGTATGGGCTTAAGCTACGATTATACTCACTAGGATTACAGTTAACATTCAATGATTTTAAAAATATTTATTAATATTTTACAAATTCTGTGTTCATTCGCGCGTCTGGGGTGTTTTGTTTTAGTCCAGCTTGGATTTGAATAGGTAAGTCTATTATCATACCCTAGTTTATAGATCTAATTGATGTATTAAAATTTGAATATTAGTTATTACAGTCGTAGTTTAAGCCTATAAATTCAGAATATAATACCTTAAAATCGTTAAATTGAATTTATTTTATTATACATAAATTATACATAAATAAAGTTTGTGAAAAAAAATTTCATTTTTAAAAATTACACATTTTTTTTTCAATTAAATAAAAAAAATTGAAAAAAAAATCGGCCCACTCTGGGATTGGCAGGAATAATTGTAACATTAGTTGAAGTTTTTTTTTGAGAAAAAAAAATAAAAAATAAAAAATGTCGAACTTCGCAAAAATAACGATTTTATTAAAAAAAGCGATAATTTCATAAAGTTGATCATGTTAAATTTCTATTTTTTTCAAAAAATTCATTTAAAAATAAAAATTTCAATACCAAAAGGTCAATTTTTAAAAAAGTTATGGCTATTTAAAAATAAAAAACCTATTTATTTGAAAAATTTAAGACGTTTTTGGGGTTGGATAAAATAATAATTATTATAATAATAATTATAATAATTATTATAATAATATAATAATAATAATTATTTGAAAAAATTTTTAAAAATGTTTTTCAAAGGGTAGAAAAGAATGCGAAACTTTTGGCCAGATCGAAAGGGGTCGGGTTCAAAAGTGGTCGATTTGGCATGGAAAGTTTGTGAAGATTTTTTCCATAGGCCCATTTTATTACTTTATAAAAAAACATTAAAAAGTCTTTTAATATCTTCAAAACTATCAGCCAAGAGATATAAATGTTCATATTGCTGGAATCACAATTTTATAATCTATTCGAATCTCCAAAAAAAGTTATGTGTTTATTTTGGCTGCCTTCAGACAGTAGAAGGTAGAAATATCTATTAAATAAAACCAAAGCATAACTTTTAATTATTTTTATAAAAAAAACATAAATAAAGAATTTCAGTGATGTACAAAACAAAAAATAAATATTAAATAAATAATTTAAATTACAAAACAACGAAACACCAATATGGTGTTCCACAGGGGTAGATCACTTGACTATTTATTGAGGGGGAATTTGAGCGCTGTACGCCATCTTTTGGGCATCCTTGGCATCGAAGTTCCTGCCCCAACCGCCTCCATAAGACTCGTGACCGCCGCTTGGGTGGTGTTCTTCGTGGTGCTCGTGATGTGGCTGAGCTACGACCTCGTAGGTCACGTGTTTCTCTTGATGCAAGAGCTTCTTAAGACCGATGACGGCAGCCAGTACAAGAGCCAGCTAAAAAGATTTAAAGATTTGTATGTTATGTTACAGACGTAATCTGAGTTGTCTAAGTACGCACCTTGCTGACCAAGAGCGCCTTTCCCACGAGGAGTACTAAAGCTTTGAATGCTAAAGCTTTCAGGAGACCAATCTTCATGACTGCAGCAGCGATTATTGCTCCCATGCCATCGTTACCCTTCTTTTTACGGGCATCGCCGTTTTCAGAGGACTCACTGGGTTTCAGGGATAGTCCCATGTTCAAACCACCATCCTTAGCCTGGCTACCGGAAACTACAACGTCAGCTCCATCAACCACCTGCAAAAAAATTAAATGTTTTTAATGGTTTACGTAACAGTTGTTGGTTGTTAGATGCATAGTGCACGTTAATTATCTTCAGGAGAAAGCACCGAAGCGCGATGCACTATGGTATAAGGTCAAGTGTGGCGAATACCATATGTCCATTGCCATGGAAAATAGATAATTTAACATAAGTAATAGAATAAGCCTTTTAAGCCAAGTTTGCCTTTGATTTAGGTGCAAATAAATTGAAAAAGAAGCAGTGATAAGCGAAAAGAACAAGTTCATATTTAAAGATAGACATCTTAAGTGTCTGTAAAACAACTACTTCAACTTCAGCCTTATCTTACCTGCCATTTAAGGCTTCTAGTACTAGCAAAACGGAAGATTTTGTCGGCAATAACTTGGCTTAATTGGGCATCTTCAGACGCATCTAGGAGGCTTCTAGACGTCTCGATCACAACCTTATCGTTAGGGGTGGTTTGCTCGATCTGAACTTCACCCAAATCGATGGACGATTTTTTCAGCATTCTATTGAAATATGTGACCAGTTTCAACATCATGCAGGAGCTAAAATCGTTTTTTGCGCATTTTGAGTTAAGTTTTTTTAGTAAAGACTCCTCAATGCTGCTCTGCTCGGGCAGTACCTAGAAAAGTTTCCACATTGTTAAGTTTTAGTAAATATGATACAATTAGTGTTGTGGATAAAAAAAATTACTGACCGAATTTTCGATATGTCCTTTGTCGTCGACCACTGGCCCGGCAGCGGCAAGGGCAACAAAGGCCAGGGAGAGCACAACACAGATCACTTTACAGTTCATTTTCACTAACTAAAAGGTCGTTGTAATTTGAAGGTATCCAAAGCACCAAAGTGTTGCGAATCGAATGATGGGGTTCGTAGCCCGCAGTTTGACTTTATAGGAAGGCTCGCGTAGTGCAAGTGTGTCGAGTGGACCGGCGGAATAGTGGGACTCCGGTCCGGTGCGTGAGGGGGCCAACGGGCGACCACCTCGAGAACCTGTACAATTCACCTGGCCGATTGTTATCTAGCTAGATGCTTTGATCACTTGTTATTGACAGTGAAATTTTAACGATTTTTTTATTCACATTCTGTGCCATTCGGGTTTCACGTTAGCTTCAGGTTTTTTGGTTGGTCATTTCGGTTTCTGATTTTCCTTGCTTAACTTCATTCTATACTATTAAATATTTTAATATTATTAAATATACCAGCGGGGCTGTTCGATTATTAATTTATGAACTACAAATTTGCTATTAGAGTAATTTTCTTTTAAAGGTTATCTACATCCTTTAGCAATACTCAGCTTATATAAATCTATGTAATTGCATCTTAATTAGTACAAGATATCAGACTTACTTTATAATAATTTGTAGTTTGTAATGTCTAATGATAAATCATTAGGTATTAGTGTAAATTGTTTATAATTATTTTTTATTTAGTTTACCGATAATAATAATAACTTTATAATTGGATTATTTTCTTTTTTATATTTATTAATGAATATTATATTAAATAAAAATTTTGATTTATGAATATATTCATTCCTTTTTCTTTCTTTATAAATAATATTAGTTTTTTATTTAATACATGTGTTTTTTTTAAATTAGTAATTTTTAATCTTAATTTTTTTGACAATTTAATAATGGCATATTATGTATCAAGTTTTATGAACGCCCGTGAACGCCATTTTCGTCACGAGTGTTAATTAGGCACGAGCGAAGCTTGCGAAAAAAACTATGTGTACTTTATCTACGAAGAATACAAAAAACATTAAATTCTATTTGTTTGACATTGACATTTTTCAGATACAGATAAAAAATGTGGAAATTATTTTACTATCCTAATGCTATAATACAAAATTATTAAATAGTTTGATTTTGTCATCAGCCAACTAGTACCCATAAAACATCCTCTTCACTTTTACTGTAAAAAACTGCTTTTTATATTTAAACGGTTGTTAGTCCGTTTTTAAAGGAAAAATTTGGATTTTTGCAGAAAACTTTGACACTGACATTTTAAAAGCCGGTAAAATAGATTTCAACTTGGTTACTTAATTTGTTCTATTTTATAATCCTTTAAAAAATATACTAAAAAAATCTAATTTCATTCAAACCAAAATAGGACAAATACACTACATATGTTAAAAATAAAAATCAACATAACTTTCTTAATATCAATTTTTAATTTCTGATTTTTGACTTACTCTATTTGACTGATAAAAAACGTTTTAAATATAACTAAAACAATTTTTTAAAACCTCATTTAAGAGAATATAATAAAATTAAGTATGTTTTAGCTTTTACCGGAAATTATAAAAAAACTGTTGTATTTTAATTAAAATGTGACAAGCTAAAAATGAAATAAATGAGAGAAATTAAAATATGTTTTAACTGTAAATTATTTCTATTGAGCGTTTATTAAGGGTCATGTTTCTAGCTTTAAAAAGTGGTTTATGTATATGTAAATACAAAAAATATAAATTTAAAGATTTCTATAAAGTGGACATCAATTAGTACAACTGAGATTTGCATAAAGAAATATTCAAATCAAAAAGGAAAGAAGAAGACCCAGTTAGACAAGTGTTATAATCTTATAAATATTTCAAATGGGTCATAAATAGGTAGATTTTTTCACTTTCGGTTTGAAACAGTGTTAATGGCATTCCTTGGAAATGGCCGTCGAATCTTTTAAAAAATTTACATAAAATTCTTAATATTTAGTTTTTATTTAGGCCCACTATAAAGAAACTTTACTTTAAAATATTGTTTTACCTACGAATTTATGTAAATTTAGGTGAATATATTTAGATGTCACCCAAGTGAAAATGAATATTTTTTATTTTTGGTTGTTTCACTGTTAGTCTAGAATGGGGTTTTTGGGAAGCCACCAGGTCTATAGACCTGGACTATAGTAATAACATAACATAAGTGGTACTGCACTAATGCAAGAATTTTAAGAAATCATACATTTTGAATATTAGAGCCTCACGGAAGATAGCTTCACGGAGGTTAGGATTTCGTATGTTTTTTTAAACATCCCTTTGTATATTTGAAATAAGTTATTGTATCTTTTGACACCTTAATATTTTTTAAAAATACATAAAATATTTATAAAAAAATCTACTTACATATTGAGATATTACACTTCACGGTGGATAGGTTTTTATATAGCAAATTAATGAACTAAAACTTTTGAATTATAAAACAGCAACACTCTCATCTGCATATAAATTCTAATTGACCTTCAGGAATCACATGCATCTATAATGTCGTAAACAGAGGTTTTTGCTTATTTAAAATGATTAAAGTGCCATCGGTTGCATAAAATTTAAAGCAAAAACAGATTCACGGGGGATAGAATCACCTAAATAAATGTTTATAAAAATTATTTCTTTTAATATTTAATAATATTTTATATTTGATTCGATTGCTTTGGATGTGTTTAATTTACTTAGTGAACTGATATATTTAGTATGCTCTTACTACCTCAGATATTTGAAAACATATTAGTTAACCTAAAAAGAGTCACGGAGGATAGGTTTTAGACTTTTAAAACATTGTAAAAAATAATTAGTTGTGGTTAAAAATCTGGAACCTGAGCTGTAATATCTACTTAATTATGAAAAATCAAAACACAATAAAAGTGTAGGTCAAACTCATTTAGTTTTATTAAATCACGGGGTAACACCATTTCGTGAGATTCACCCATGTAACACAAAACTTATTAAATTTGTTTATAATGGTAAATTTATTTTTTACGTATTTATTTAATTTTAATTAACTTATTATTTTACGTTTGTTTGCTATATTAATTCAAACGGTTTTGGTTAATTATAAAATTAAGATTTTAGAGCTTTAAGGTAATACATTTTTGTGAAGATCTTTCTCAGGATACCGACTTCTTAAGTATTTACAGTAAATGTTTATCTTTTTTTACTGTCAAATATTGGACTTGTTCACGCCAAACTAAATTGAGCAAACATTGTTAAAGCGGTAAAGATATTTTGTTAAACATCATTAGTACCCAACCGGCAGTACTTTCGTTGTTCTAACGAAAGTTGTTTAACATTCGGATTTCGTTTATTTGTTAAAACGCAATGTAAACCATATTTTGTTGTCTTTTTTTATTTGTATAACAAGTTTATGTCTAAGATGATGCAGGCAACGCGTGCTTGATAAAAAGTTGATAACGAAAGTTCCGTCTTCGATTGAATGAAGAATGTAAAGTAAAACAAAAAAGTTGTGTTGGTTTACATCATGGTAATTTTCTCGTAACCGCAGCTAAATAAATATTGATAAGGTTTATTTATTTTGATCTTAAAAAGTGAAAACCGCAATAACCGCAATTTTAAAAATTAAAATGTTTAAGGATGTCCGAAATTGGTCAAATATTAGATAAAATCCTAAAAAAATATAAGATATTGTTATAAACAAAATATGTCGGTTATTTATAAGTATATAAATTATCTTAATTTAAACGCATTAGAAGGTACCACGATTGTTGTACTTCTGAAAACCTATTTTCGAGTTAACAATAAGATCTTTAATACAAAATAACAATTTTTGAATACCTTTAATCACACGGTTTCTTAATCTACTTCTTTTAACTATTGTTTAACACAACTTAATACCGATCTCATTAATCTTTTTTGTTATACTAAAATTATTATTAATACAATTTTCTCTTATTATATTGCTCTAAATTACTTGTTTTACAAACTTTTGGATTTAAAGATTTCTTATAGTAATAAGTTTTGTCACGCTCCAATAAATTGGGTGTTAAAAAATTAAGTTTTTGTTTTTTTTTGTGAATTATTGTCCATTATTTACAAACTTGTTTTTTTTCGCTGTGCCCCAAAAATGTTTAGTTAATGACCTAAAAAATGTCAGTCATATAAGCCCTTAATATTCAAATTAACCCTTGCCACAAATACCATACATTTCCCAATTAAATAACATAGGGTTTCGGCATTCTCCCAAGCAAATTATCATATAGCAATAAGAACATATTTTTATAGGAAATTGAACGCTGTACAAAAAAGCTTTCTTATGAATTTTTGATTATTTCACTGGTTTAAAAGTTATTTAAGGTTAAAGTTAAACTTATAGTAATTTTTTCATTTTATTACTTTGACTGCAAAATTATCATTATTTTTATGAAAATGAATTGTTTATTTTTAAAATATGTGATTTTATTGTATTATTGAAAAAGTAAAAAATATTGAAAAGAGATAAGTGAAAGTTATTATGTTTTTACATTAAACGAATCTGGTACTAGTTTTACTCAATTTTAGAATAACCATTTTTTATATCTGTGAAATTATATACGATTTTATAAAATATTATACAATGAAAAGTTTTTCTCTAGCTGTAGCTAATGACGTAAAAATTCTTTTAACAATTATTTTCACAAAAAAATAAAATGCAGAGATGCAGAAATTTCGGCTACACCAATTATTCTTTTCAAATAAGTTAAATGTATTTTTCTACTCCCACCTTTAAAACGCCCTTTATCGTACAGGTTTCCATGACACTAAGTGCCCTTTTAAATTCACATTGAAAAGTTGTGGCTTTATGGCGTTTTAGTCATGGGCTGAAGTTAGCAACAGGTTTTTAGTCACAGGCTGAAGTTAGCTTTAAGTTAGTTGACAGTTGTCAAATGTAATACAATCGTTAAAATAAATTGCCTTTCTTGTAAAATAATACTAAATGTGAAAATTATTTTATTATGGCAATACAAAAATACAGAAGCATTAAATAGTTTATCAACTCCAATATTTGAAAAGTTTATATGAACTTTGTACTGACCTTTTAATTTCGCCGAAAGTAAACTGGATATATCCTATAGGTATAACTTAAATTCGAGCTCGGACTCCACCGTGCTTATAAAACATTTTCTTTACTTTCAATGAGAAAAACAATTGTTAATCGATTTTCAACGAAAATATTTCAATTTAT
The DNA here is from genome assembly GCA_921294245.1 of Brassicogethes aeneus. NCBI lineage: Eukaryota > Metazoa > Arthropoda > Insecta > Coleoptera > Nitidulidae > Brassicogethes > Brassicogethes aeneus. Next base: position 53,316,914 of record OV121135.1, read on the forward strand.
AACCTTTATAACACAGAAAAATTTGACATTTGACGGTACCTAACACAGATTCCCCTATTGTTTTATAGATGGCGCTCTATACAAATATTTGATTTAAATCATTTTAAGATAATAATAAGTATTTGTCCTATAAGTATAGTATGCAACTCGTTTATAAACTTTTCTAGACACTCATTAATTTAAGCACTCGCTCGCAAGCTCGCTCGTGCCTACATTGAAGAGCCGTGACTAAAACGCCATAAATTTTATTTTGTCGTAAAAATAATTGTTAAAAGAATTTCTACGTCATTAGCTGTACTGAAGGAAAACTTTTTATTGTAGATATAATATTTTATAAAATGGTATAAAATTTTGTAAAATTTAAAGATAAAAAGATTTTGTAATAAAGTAATCGTACTAAAATTGAGTAAAACTAGTACCAGATTCGTTTAATGTAATAACAAATTTTTAATTTATCGAAATCTCTTTTCTATAATTTTTACCTATCTCTTTTCAATAATTTTTACTTTTTCAAGAATCCAATTCATTTTCATAAAAATTTTGATAATTTTTCGGTCAAAGTAAAAAAATCGAAAAAATTACTGTAAGTTTAACTTTAACAATAAAACCAGTAAATTTATCAAAAAATCATAAATCATGTTTTGTACAACGCGTTGCAACGTCTAATTTCCTATTAAAATATATGTGTCTTATTGCTATATATGAACTAGTCCGGGAGAAAAAAAATAAATGTAAAGCGTGATAGTCTGATATATTTTTTTTTAAGTCATTAACTAAAAATTTAGGGTGCCTACAAAAAAAAACAAGCTGGTAAATAACGGACACCCTAATGGGTACGTAATGCGCATTGTTGTGTATTATTATTTCTTCTGCAGATACTCTTTTTTCTGTTGAATTAGTTACTGGGCAGAAAAAAACCTACACTGGATGCGACAAAGCCATACTCAACGTCCTCAAAAAATCAATAATTGGGAGATTATGTGGTGGGAACTATTTCCATTGAAAATCTTAACAGGGCAAAATATCTGAAAATCTCAACTTTAGCAAAGTTTTTAAATCCATTGAATTCTAATCTTTCCAATGAAAGGATATGATTTCAATAAGACGGTGCACCACCCCACTATGCTCTTCCTGTACGAAATTATTTAAATGACACCTTTCCACACAGGTGGATCGAAAGAAGAGGTTTTTATATAATAATATGTATTTATTTAGCAAAAGCTAAAAAGTAAATTATCATTAATATTAATAAAATAGACAAGTGAATCAATTTACATTTTAAAAAACATAACAACATGAGAAATATATCTACCTAATTATAAAAATATGAATAAATGTAAAAAGTACAATTACAAACTTTAAAAAATTAATGGATTGATAAAATATACATATGCTCTAAGTAATCTCTTAATTTTTTAATATCATCGCAAAGTGTAATATCTTTGGGCAATTTATAGAATGGCCGGGAATATCACAATAACTACACGGAAAAAAATCTATACTGATTCCAAGAAAATTCAACTCTATCCAAGTATAGCTTAGTTTCCCTATTCCGCAAGTAAATTTATACTTGTTTCAAGTATCCTCATATTCTTATAAAATAAAGATAGCTTCGGTTTAATCTAAGATTACTGCTATACTAAAAATAAGAAACACACTAATTTTGAGTTAAGTATACAAATTTGTCTTCAATGAAGAGTACGGTATTCTTGTTGTAACGTTAGTATGTACTTCATCAAAGTATAGTTTCTTTGTAAAATCTTTACAGTATTCTTGATTTAAGAATATACTTTCTTTAAAATTTATTTATTTATACTTATTGTAAGTACACGCTTTACTTGCATAAAATGCTTGTATTCTTACTTTTCCTTTTTTCATATTTGATAAAAGTATAGTATATATTTAAAATAACTTTACACTATTCTTAAAGAAAGTGGTTGAATAGAAAAAAACATTCCCTCGTCTAGCGACTCGGAATAATTTTTACAAAAAAAACATTCGTGACCCTGAAAAATATTTGTATTAATTATTCTACTACTACGGAAAATACAAGTGAAAGTGAAAATATAATCGTTATGACAGTAATTTAACAGTATTTTTGGCTTATTATTTTAATTATTTTAATGTACTAAAGTACTAAGTATAATAGGCACTGATATCACAATAGGTTTATTACCTAACAGTCTTAGAGGTATTAGAAAAAGTACTGTCAATTTATATAAATTCATTCTTTCACGGTTAATTAACATAGAGACTATATTTTACATTTTATTTTTTTAAGTACCTAGGTATCACATTTTTGGTGCTATATGTAAAGGTAAGGTTTTTTAATCACAATAGTTAATATTTTTTTAAGTAGGTATTTTTATTGTCAGTAAAATTTATCTCCAGCTAAATAATATGTAAAATGAGTCTCTAAGAAGGCTACCATTATCATCGTAGATGGTTTGGTGTTAATTCTTCAATTTTTTCTCTACACTTGATCCTCAATCCTATTTTTGGAATTAATTCCTTTAAATTCTCCTCGCTTAGGTTTACCATAATATGGATATCTATCTCGTTTTCTAAAACAAAAATAATATAGCTGAATTGGAGGCTATAGCCTTTCTGCTGTTTATGTTTTATTGTCTATTACCTGTCGTATGCTATCCATTTTACACTACAGTATACCTATCCATTTTACACTACATTTTTACGATCATGCCTAGTTAATTACTTTAAATTAATGAAATATTATTTACTTACCCAAAAATGTATCTAGTAAACATTCTAAGCTCCAATTTTTAAGTTTCTTCTCCATTATTTTTTATTAAAAATAACATCCAGACCGAAGAAGGAAAAAACGAACTGCCGGTGCCGACACGTACACACGCTACCACCATAGAACACAGGACAGAACTGAACACAGAAACTGCGTCTTTTCTTTTAGCGAAGCGGTCTTAGAGGGTGGACGGTATTTACTTAAGCGAAGAATAAGGTATTTGTTTTAATAATAGCTATACTTAAATACAGTATAGTGTATTCTTTGTTCTAGTCTTATACTTAAATTGAAGTATAAGCGTTCTTGTATTAAATATACATATATTTAAATAAAGTATACCGAAATTTCATACAAATATACAGAATACTTAAATCAAGTGGCAATATTCCGCTTTGAGTAAACAACTAGAGGTCTTTCATCTAAGTATTATTGTATATTTGATTTAAGTATACCAATTTTCTTTAAAATAAAATACCTTTAAACTCAATCCAAGAATACTCATCTCAAATCAAGTAACAGTTTTTCTTAAAAATTAAGTATATCCCATTACTTAGTTTAAATGTACGCTAATCTCATAGAAATAATAAATATACTTAAATCAAGTTCCTAACATGAAGTATAGAACTATTCTTAAACCTAGTAAGGGATTTTTTTCCGTGTAACATCTCTAGACTTGTTCCTTTGGTGACATCTAAAAAACAGGTTATATTCCGTTTTTTCATAACAAATTTTATACCAAAAGTGAGAACAACACTGTTTATTAAGTATTACATTTTTTTGCACTTTTCAAATATGCTTTATTTCAGTATTTTATATTGCATATAATATGGTCTATTTAACTTTAAATTCATTAAAAAAAAATAATATACATCCTTTTCTAATTTAAAATAGTTTATAAAGAGATCTCGATTATAGAATAATAGACAATTTTCAGAATTGCCTAGCATCCTAACTATTAACTAAAATAACATAATTAATTATATATAATTAGTGCTAGTACGTATTTTAATATATATAATAGTTGGAGACCGGATTCTTAATAATTATATTAATGGTTATATATTGTTTCCCACGGGGTTTTAATAGTTTATTATGTATCAAGTTTGATAAACGCCATATTATAGTATAATATATATACACGAATTTAATTTAGGCACGAGCGAGCGAGTTCTTAAATTAATGAGTGTATAGAAAAGTTTATAAACGAGCTGCATACTATACTTTTTCTACGACAAATACTTATTATTATCTTAAAATGATTTAAATCAAAATTTGTTTAGAGCGCCATCTATGAAACAACAGGGGAAACTGTCAAATGTTTTATAAACACAATTATAAAGGTTATAAATCGAAATGTATCTTGAAAATTTACAGTTTTTCACAGTGAAAGTAAAGGAAATGTTTTATGAGGACTTTACACAGTAGAGTTATAGTTTACTGCCGGCGAAATTAAAAGGTCAGTACAATGTTCATATAAACTTTTTAAATATTGGCGTTGAGAAACTATTTAATACTTTTGTATTTTTGTATTGAGATAATAAAATAATTTTCACATTTATTTTACAAGAAAGGAAATTTATTTTAACGATTGTATGACATTTGACAACTGTCAACTAACTTAAAACTAACTTAAGCCCGTGACTAAAAACCTGTTGCAAACTTCAGCCCGTGACTAAAGCGCCATAAAGCATCTTTCGATACTCCAATAAATTAAAAAAAATATAAAGTAGAGTAAGAACGCGGTTTAATACCCCAACGCCATTGCTCGACAACGGTGGGCAATGCATGGCTGATGACGTTGCGGTATCAGAGTTCGAACTCTTACCTCTTGAGTTATAAAAAATTGTATTCTCAAGCTATATAAACTACAGAAAACCTATATGTAAGCTTAGAGATATATAAATGTAAAATAACCATTTTCTATGCATATATAAATAAATAAATCTGAGTGTGTGATATCTCCAATAAATTTGTCGACAATCTAAAGAAATAAACAAACTAAAAAGTTTGTCCCAGATTTCGGCATAATCCGGCGCAAAGTAACCCAAATTTTCTATTTTTAATGACACGCATACGGCGTGGTTTTTTAACTATTAAGATATTAATTTGATACACAAAAACAATTACCTTCTAGCAAATTAGCGCTGTTCCGCGACCTTGCTTCTCGAAATTAATGGGATTAGAACCATTTCGGAGATACACAATGTTTATTTGGTTATACATGGGTTAAGATGGTTTTAATTTAAAAAACATATATTTATTTGATAAAAAAAAATTTAAATATGATATTCTGGGTCCTGTCCTACCTATAGTATTTTGTTAAAAACAATAAAACAAGTAAAAAAAATTTAACCCTGCCGCCCCTAAAATTTACTCAAAATAGAAAAAAAATGTGTGCCAATTTTCTGCCCTATAGGTCTATCCTAGATTACCCCTGTGAACCACTTTTTCACTGATAATTTAATTATTTAATTAATCATAAAGTAATTTTTAATTTTATATTTATTATAAATAATAATAATTATTGCTATTTTTATAACGGGAGAAATATAAATTGATCCAAATTAAGGGCGCACCATTGCTAACTTCGTTATTATTGATCCTATGATGTCGGTGAAATTAGGAAACAATCAGTATTTTTTAAATACAAAGTGATCAAAATTAAGTAAAGTTTTATTCTAAATTTTCATATTTTGAATATCTTCAAAGTGCATGGTTTAAATATTTTTATCGTTTTACCTTCGCAATTAGCAAAAAAAATACTGATTGTTTGCTAATTTGATCGACATCATAGGATCAACAATAACGAACTTGCGCCCTTAATTTGGATCACCCTGTATAGTATTTTATGCATAATTTGATTAATATTTCTCCCGTAATTATAAAATTAACAATAATTAATATTATTTACAATAAGTATACTTAGTATATATAAAATTAAAAATTACTTTATAATTTTTAATTAAATAATTAAATTTTTAGAGAAAAGTGGTTCACAGGGGTAATCTAGGATAGACCTATAGGGCTGAAATTTGGCACACATTTTTTTTTCCTGTTTTGAGTCAATTTAAGGGGCAGCCCGGTTAAATTTTTTTTTGATAACGACCACCCTAATGTGCATTGCCTATAGCATTGGCATATCTGACGTGTTATAATCATAATCACCATCAATATAATCACCATCTCAGGTACTACGGATAATACGAAAAAAAAAAGAAAATTTTTCAGCAAAGTTTTAAATGCTATTAGCGTTTAAAAGGCTAGGAAAAAACTTTTTTTTTTGTGTTTTTACAAGGTATGAAAAATGAATTTTTTAGTAAAAATTTAATTAAAAAAATTATCAATGACCTAACTGAGTAGAAATAAGTTTAAAACAGCCTTTTTCCAATTTTTTTCGTTTTTTTTCGACGTTATAAAACGCTAGTAGAAATGAATCTAGTATAAACTTTATACTAATGACTTGGTAGTGACTGTAGTAGTGAGGTTAAGTTCTTATGTCGTTAGGGCTGCAAAATTCCAGTATGGAAATATTTTAGTGTTGTAACCAGTGGAGTAACAAACCCCGCAGACCCCGCACCACAGGAGGCCGCACCAGGAAGGGGGCCCCTGAAAACGTTTGCGGAGGGCCCACTCAGTTACTGTTACGCCACTGGTTGCAACAATTAGTGTATTATACCGTATAATTTATACGAGAGATAATAAGTATAAATAATCTCGATTTAATCTATTCCAATTAGTTGATATGACATGGAAGTAAAAAAATCATTTAAATACATTGTATTTTTTACTTTCATGGGTGCACCTTTAAAACGCCCATTATCGTACATGTTTCCATGGCCATGACTCTTAATTACGCATTGACAAGTTGTGGCATTAGGGAGGTTTAGTCACGGGCTGAAGTTAGCAACAAAATTCCATATTACCTTTACAAAACTTTTGGTAAAATATTTTTCTTTGTTAAAATAATTACAAACCCTGGTTTTATACAAAAAATTATGTTACAATTTTCAAAATAATTTTTTGTTATAACAGTTTATTGGTTTGAGGAGCACTTTACTTTTTACTTTATACATTTATGTATATCCATTAGACTGGGCCAAAAAAATCAACTATTTTTTTTTTAAAGTATATCGAATATATGGTTTGGGGTAACAAAAAAAATTATTGAGTTTGTCCATAATATTAATATTAAAAGGTCTATCATCGCAATTTTATTTTTTTTTTCTCAGCATGTTTTAGGCTCAGAACTCCCAAACTATTGAGTTTAACAAAATTGACTGAATATTTTTTTAAGAAAATTAAATGCTCTACAAAAAAGGTTAAAGTGAAATTTTCCGTCAGATGAACCGCTTCCTTAAAATCATGTTTTAAAAATTGGTATAGTTTTTTGATCTTTTAAATTAGAATTTTGTAATTCATGTAAAAATCAGTACCCATAAAAAAACCAAAAATATTCTTATGGAAAATCAAATGCTTTACAAAAAAGCCCCTTAACATTTTTGGCTAAATTCACTCAATCAAAAGTTATATAAGGTTAAAATTTTGTTATGACTTCAAATTTATCCTTGAATAACTTTTGATGGAGTGCATTTAGCCAAAAATGATAAAAGGCTTTTGATTTTCCATAAGAATATTTATCGTTTTTTTTTTTTCAGGGTACTGATTTTTACTTGAATTACAAAATTCCAAAGTTAAAAGATCAAATTGTAAAACTATACCAATTTTTAAGGCATGATTGTAAGAAATGACGGGAAATTCCAATCAAACATTTTTTGTAGATCATTCAATTTTCTTCAAAAAATACTCTTAAGTCAATTTTGTTAAACTCAATGATTTGGGAGTGCTGAGACAAAAACTCGCTTAGGAAAAAAATATCTAAAATTGCGAAGATAGACCTCTTAATATTAAAATTATGGACTCAAACTTTCACCATAATTTTTATTTGTCACCCCAAACAATATTTTCGATATACTTTACAAAAAAAAATGGTCCATTTTTTTGGCCCAGTCTAATATCCCATACAATGTTTATTTTATTTTGACAAACTAGCAGGATCAGGCCACAGCAGCCAAACAATAAACTCCAACGTTATCACAGTGTGATGTTTATCAGACAAACCGTATCAGCGAAGCCGCATTTTAAAAACCGGTCAATCTTATTGCCGTCCTGTATAACACATTTCGTGAATTCCGCTTTTACAAAGCTATAACAAGCGGACTCTCAAAACAGTGTGAAACAGAAATCGAGATTGACTCTGTACGGAATGTTGTACATGCCGTTTCTTTTGGATGAAAGTTAACAACAATTGTACAGATATGTATATCTATTGCAGGCACCGTAAGGCACTAGGTAGTTTAAGTGTATAAAACAAAACAAATTTGCCGTGCATACCGGATTTAGTAGGAAAAGAAAGTAACATGGGTTTTGTTAAGAATATTTTTCTACTTGCGTATCATAATAAGCAATATTATGACACGCGTTTGGGTTTCATAATATCTTATTACGATACTTAAATAGATGGGAGATTTTTTTTACAAATTTGGCCACACTATAGATTACACTGTGCGACAAAATAAGGGTCAAAATTTCTCAGACGAAATCTGTTCACTAATTATTAGAGATGGGGTTTTAGGTTGCAAAATATATCAAAATAGGTTCCTAAATAGGTTTTCGCTTGTTTTAGGTGAGAAAATTCTTAAATTAGGTACGTACTTTACGAAAATAAGTACACACTAAGGTGGTAAAATAATAAAATTTAATATTTTATAATAGTATATTAAAGAACTAATTTCTAAAGAAGTCAAAAGGTCTTATGAGTTCTTTATGCTATTTTATTTATTTTGAAAAATTCTATAAAAACAAATAATTTTATACCTTAAATTGAATTTGGTAGAATTTTACTTTGGCTGTCATTGGTTTGAGAGTTAATGTCAAAATCGATTCGCCATGTCGTCCTTAAAGAAGAGAAAAGGATTTTCTTTGGTGTTAAACAAAATTTATTGCCAGAAAAGTCTCGTAAGTACTAGAAAAATCATAAAAATATTACAACCATTATGCAAAATATTATACTGTTAAAAGTATTGCCAACCTATAAAATCAAAATTTTGCGTGGGATAAAGTATCTCATTACAGCACCAAAAGCGGTGTTATGAACGCAAAATAGATAAAATTGTATTAAACAAAATTTTTATGATTTGAAAAATTTTAAAATAACTAACGAAAATATTTTGTAAAAATATAATAGGTACTATCATAAATTTTATAATTTTTTAATATGGCGGCACATGTTTTTCTTAATAAGCATACAATTCCGAAAAATAACAAATTCACAATCATTATGATAGAAATGTTTTAGTTGCAATTATGTCATCTGAATATAACCCCAATATTACAAAAAAAACATGTTTTTTGAGGGTAAAATTTGAAAATTTAGTTCATTTCTATTAAAAATAGGAATTTAGTTAATTACCCTAGTTTAGGTAGTAAAATATAAAAATTAGGTCAATTTCTGTTAAAAATTAAAATTTTGGCAAAATAGATAAAGTAAAATCAGGCGCAAATGAAATGATTTTCTTCCAAACGGATTTTATTACATTGCACCTAAAGTTATGATTAGCGTAGACAAATAGGTAATAACACTAAAATCCCATCTCTACTAATTATGGAGGAATGCCTCCCAAAAACATATTCCCTGAAAGATTTTGTTCGATTAGTTTGCGTTTTCTAGTAATCAAAATCAATCAAATCAAAAAATCCTTAAACACGTCGATTTTGTTTTTTAATTTCGCACATTTTGATGTAAAATTTTTGTAGAAGCAATGACGTCATCGACCTTTTTTTAAATGTTGACGAAATAAAGATATTAAATAAATATTTTTTAAGAGTGAATACGATATTGAAGATTTATTTCCTTCATAAGCACATGTACTTTTTTATGAAACAATTAACATCTAAAAGCGAAACATGACGAACGATTTTACCACGTAGCTATGCCGATAGAAGTTAGCTATCGGGGAAAAAAAGTTGACGCCATGATCGCAGATATATGTAGGTGGTCGTACCATAAATTTAGGAAATTTTTAAATAAATTTGTTCCAATCTTTTGCAGATTACTGATTTTTTTCAAAACGCGAACTAATCGAACAAAATCCTTTAAAGAATATGTTTTTGTTGGTGCACTTTTTCATAATCAGTGAAAAGATTTCATCTGAGATTTTTACTGTCGAATAGTGTGAAATTAGACAAACAATAAAAAATGCAAAAAGCATATTTACGGACTCAGACATATACAAATTAACAATAATGAACCCTAGCCCACCATTAATGTACTCTTTAATTAAACTACATAAAAATAATCTACCCATTAGACCAGTAGTATCATTCTTTACAGCTCCGTCATCTAAAATCTCGAAAAAACTTATCAATTTAATAACTACATATTGCAATTTTAAACCAAAGTTTAGTATCAAAAACTCATATGAGTTAATTAACAACATCAAAGATATTCAACTACCTAACAATGCTAAATTAATTTCCTTTGATATCACAAATTTATTCCCTAGTGTACCACCACGTGAAACATACAATATAATTCAAAAATTACTAGATCGAAATAAAATTAATCCGGTTATCAAAAATGACATTTTAAATACCTTAGAAATTTGCATTAAACAAAATTATTTTCAATTTGATAATAAAATATATACTAGCCACAATGGTTTAATCATGGGTAACCCACTTAGTCCACTACTTGCAGATATCTTTGTCAATCAGTTAGAACTAATTATCCACAAAAACCCACTTTACAAAAATTTTTTATATTGGTACAGATACGTTGACGATATCCTAACCTGCTTCACGGGTACAAAACGACAACTAAATAGTTTTCTAAATTTTATAAATGACATTCACCCAAACATCAAATTCACAATGGAAGAAGAACAAAACAATCAAATTAATTTCCTTGATCTTACTATACAAAAAAGTTATGGCTATCATACATTCAAAATATTTCATAAACCTAGTTACACAGACATAGTTATTCATAATTCATCCTCACACCCTTGGCCCCAAAAAAGAGCAGCCTTTAATTCAATGATTCATAGACTTTTAAATGTACCACTGTCAAAAACAGATTTTGATCAAGAATTAAATCTAATTAAGCAAATAGCCGTCAATAATGGATATCCAGCACAAATAATCAATGAAATTTTAAAAAACAAAAAACAAAAAATTGCCATTAACCAAATATTTCCAATACAAAAAACCCATACTAATACGTACAATAGTTTTACATACCTAGGTTATAACATGAGACACGTTTTTACCTTGTTTAAAAAAATCAACAGCGAACTCGCTTTTAAAACTAACAATAACTTAGGTATTTTAATTAAAAATAATAAAGATAAATCTAACAAACATAAGAAGTCAGGAGTTTATCAATTAACATGTTCTGATTGCCCCAAAACCTATATAGGACAAACAGGTCGGAATTTTAAAACTAGAATCAACGAACATAGGAGATCGTTTAATAATAATAAAATAGATTCAGCTTACGCCAACCACTTAATTCAAGAAAACCATACTTTTAATCATAATTTTAAAATTTTACATGTAGAAAGTAAAGGCTTAAAATTAAATTTACTAGAATCACTGGAAATCAATAAATTAAAGAAACAAACTGATATTGTATTAAATGATCAAATCGAAACCAATAATTCACCTCTATTAAATTTATTTTAATTATTCAGGAAAATACTGTACTGCAATAAATTAGGTTTTTCCATTATTACTCTCTTTCAATGCATTAAGCAAATATTATTCAGGTAGACCAAAAAATTTTTGTACCATAAAACATTGTGTTATATATACTCACTTAATAATAAGTTATAAATACATTCTGAAGAAGTCACTGTGTGACGAAACAATTGTCAAAAGTAAATAAAACACGTGAAACTTTCAAAACATATTTGTTTTTATATCTACATAATAATCGAATAGTGTTATTATTAAAAACGTCAAATATTATGTTTCAGAGGAACATTCTCTCTGGAAATGAATCAGTCAAAAATGACTAATTACTAGTTAATAGTGGCTGCTTTTTCACTCATACCATGGTTCTATTTTTATTATTTTTGACGACGTTTTCAGATTCAGGGGACAATTTTACATGGAAATTGACTACTAAATGTTTGAGATACAAATTGCTGACGAGAATTATTAATGGCTGTTAGACAATTAGTCATTTTGGACCAATTTATTTTTGGAAAGTTTATCATTATATAAGTGTGCAATTACTTTAACAACCTTATAGCGCTTTAGTCACGGGCTAAAGTTAGCAACAGGTTTTTAGTCACGGCTGAAGTTAGCTTTGTCAAATGCCATACAATCGTTAAAATTACTCTTGTGAAATAATGTTAAATGTGAAAATTATTGTATTATCTTGTAAAATTAAAAAGTAATAATTAGTTTCTCAACGCCAATATTTAAAAAGTTTGAGGTGACAGCATGGTCTTATATAAGACTGTGGCCGGCAGTAAACTATATTTAACATGAACAAATCATTTTTAGATAATGATAAAGATTTGTTATAGAAAAAGTATAACATGCAACTCGTTTATAAACTTTTCTAGACACTCATTTAATTAAACAATCGCTCGCAAGCTCGCTGCTCGTGCCTAATTTAAAATCGTGACTAAAATGGCGTTTATAAAACTTGATACATGCTATTATGTCAGTAGTAAAAGTAATGCATGCGTTACGCATTATACTTCATAAGAATGGCTATTAGATTTTGAACTAGAAAAATTAGTAAAAAGTATCAACAAAGGACGATTTTTAGACATGAAAGATATACCTGCAGGTTATATTAGTTGAAAAATTAATTATGGGCGTAATGTCGTGCTCATCTAATTAAAACAAATTTCAGTCGCCACACCTTTATTTTTTAAGCTCATCTTCGACCGAATGTAGTTCAACATCTGTTCTAAGACAGAGTACAGGTAAATTTCCACTTGCTTTTCTTCTGCTTTAATCAAGGTCATAAAAACACTGATGTAAATCTGAACAGCAAAAAATGTTCTGAAAATGTTCAAGAATATAACGGAAGTCGAATCTTGTATATAAAGTAAAAGAAAATGTTTATTGAAGTAGGTGACACTAATCTTAAAAACACCAAAAGGTTTTAGCTAAACAAAAAAATTCCCATGAGCCTATGTGTAGGTACATTACAAATAACTTTGTATGTAATTTTTTTTTAAATTAATTAATAAATAATTTCTTGTCTTTTAATTATTAAAAATACAAAATACATTGTTGGTAATAACAATTATTACTTACATTAAAACGTTTAGAAAGCAAATGAGGCACAATTTCTACTTGCAGCAGTTCTCCGCGTATTTTAGAGCAATTTGTCCATTAAATTTCCTTTTTAAGTTTAATTATGTCATGATGATAATGCGTAATTAGGTTTGATAATTAAAACAAACAAAGATTTAAACTACATATGGGTGAATATATTGAGATGTCCCCCAAGTGAAAATGATTATTTTTTATTTTTGATTGTTTTACTGTTAGTCTAGAATGGGGTTTTTGGGAAGCCATCAGGTCTAGTAATAACATAACATAAGTGGTTCTGCACTAATGCAAGAATTTTAAGAAATCATACATTTTGAATATTAGAGCTTCACGGAAGATAGCTTCACGGAGGTTAGGATTTCGAATGTTTTTTTTAAACGCCCCTTTGTATATTTGAAATAAGTTATTGTATCCTTTGAGACCATAATATTTTTTAAAAATACAATTGTACATACATAAAATATTTATAAAAAAATCTACTTACTGAGATAGGTTTTTAAATAGGTGGCAAATTAAACTTTTGAATTATAAAACAACAGCAACACTCTCATCTGCATATAAATTCTAACTGACCTTCAGGAATCACATGCATCTATAATGTCGTAAACATAGGTTTTTGCTTATTTAAAATGATTAAAGCGCCATCCGTTGCATAAAATGTAAAGCAAAAACAGATTCACGGAGGATAGAATCAATTTTTGTAACACCTACATAAATAGTTATAAAAATTATTTCTTTTAATTTTATTTGATTCGATTCGAAAATTAATTTTATTTGATTCGATTGCTTTGGATGTTTTTAATTTACTTAGGGAATTAATATTTTTAGTATGCTTTTTCTACCTCAGATATTTTAAAACATATAGGTTAACCTAGAAAAAGTAACAGTCACGGAGGATAGGTTTTAGACTTTTAAAACATTGTAAAAAATAATTAATTGCGGTTAAAAATCTGGAACCTGAGCTGTAATATCTACTTAATTATGAAATATCAAAACACAATAAAAGTGTAGGTCAAACTCATTTTATTTATTTTATTAAATATTACGGGGTAACTCCTTTGGGGGACATTTCGTGAGATTCACCCATACAACTTTGTGCATTTGTGCTTTCCTTTTTCTTCTTTTTTTACTAAGTTCTAATGTTAAGCGTTGTTAAAAATATAAATTATAAATTTCTATGGATGCCTAATAAATTTTTAATTTAAATTAGCAGCATATAAAACTTAATTGTGCCTACTACATGAATATCATGTGTTAATTTAAAGAAAAATGTATTCTTAGTTCGTGTTGTGTTTTAATAATTTTGAATAAATTTTGTAGTATTTAAATTCTGTGTTAGCTAACGCAGAATTAAATATGGCGGATTTAATTCTGTGTTAGCTAACGCAGAATTAAATAATAAAAAATAAAAAACGCCTTCGTACTAAATAAAGCATTTTTAACTACATATTTAATATAAGAAATTTGGAAAGTTATTCATCAGAGTCAGATAATAAATCATAATATAAATTATTTGTTGGTAATGATAAAAGACTCGGTAGTATTGAAGATATAAAACCAAGATAATAAAATTTTTACGATGTAATTAAATCAATTAAATTAATTAAGAAAATAATAGACGATCATTTTTTCACACCTCCTTAAAAGTGTAAAAAGAAATACCAACACCAGTAGCAACTAAATAATTATTTTTTATTGTTTGTTTAAGTTAGTAAAACATTTGTCCGGACCAAATATAATTTAGTTGCATTTAAATTAGTTTTTAGGCTTATTTACCACTTTTAATAGAATTTGTTTGTTATATGCCCAATAAATAGCTGTATTTATTTGCATATAACAATTGCAAAAGTAATTACAGTATGCAAATCATGGTATGTAAAATATTTCCGAGTAATTTATTTGAGGAAATTATGTATATTGAAAAATGAACTTAAACATACTTAATGAAAAAATTTCATAATGTGTTAAATAAAAGCGCATTTTTTCGTTACACCCTGTACAAAAAAAATTTTTGAAAAAAATAATAAATAGTTTGTATATTGTGAAAAACATACGAAATCCTAACCTCCGTGAAGCTATCTTCCATGAAGCTCTAATATTCAAAATGGATGATTTCTTAAAATTCTTGCATTAGTGCATTTAGTGATGCCGCCGATACGAGAGATTCTCGCCTCTCGTCTCGTCTCGTCTCGTCTCGACGAGACGAGAGGGCGATTTTCTCTCGAAAAAAGGCTCGAGACGAGACGAGAGAATGCCCTCTCTCGCTCGAGAATTTCTCGTTTCTCTCGATCTCTCTCGTTCTCTCGATTATAAAAAACAATTTTTTTTACATAAAAATTATAATTTTACACATAAATGACGATATTTATTTGGACCAATGAGAACATTATTCGCATTTCATAATAAACAAAATGTGTTCCTGGTTAACGTTGTATTATTTTATAACACAACTTAACGTTAACCAAGAAAAAATTACTTATAAAATAATAATAATTTTTAAAATTTACCCTGTATAAGCACATCTATGGCACTCCTTATACTTTAAAAAAAACCCGTATGCTTAATAAGCATTGCTTATTCAATAAACTTATCAACAACATGTGGTTTTTGAGGGCCTGATTACAAATTTGATATCCATTTTTTTAAAATAAAATGGCTGATCCAATATGACGAAAATTCGTCGTTCGGCTTTAATGGTTTGGGTAAAATTTAGTATTCAGATATTTATGGGGTCCCTGATTCAGAATTTGATATCCATTAAAAAAAACAAAATTGCGGATTCAAAATGACGGACATGCGCAGTAGGTACATGATGGTTGGATCTATGTGGAGTAGTTTCATCATATATGCGCAGTAGTTTTCAGATGGATGGATCAAATGATTTGATCCATTGAAAACTACTGCGCCGATACAGGCTGTTTCTTTTAACTTGAGACAGCTCAATATCTCGAGAAAAACGCATTTCACGAAAAAATGTTTTAAATAAAAGGTTAATGTGACCAAAGGGGACATTATTTGGTGCTACCGCTAGCCACCCCCTACCTCTCCTTAAGGGTGAAACGGGGGGTAACTTTGGAGAGTCAAATGGGATAACCCTTTTTTTTTACAGATTTTGGTAGTACATAAAAAAATTATCATTTCGAACATTTGTTATAAATTGTTTTCAGAGCCGACCATTGTTGTTTAATGTTAATTTTTGTTTTTCAAACGTTTCAAATAATACATTTTACAAGGAAACCCAACTTTCTTAAATTTTGAATTACAGCGCCATCTGTTGATAAATTGAAAAAAAGTTTCAAATAAAAGTTATTCGTTTTTTTATGTACTACCAAAATCTGTAAAATCGGGTCATTCCATTTGACTTTCTAGTTACCCCCCGTTTCACCCTTAAGGAGGGGTAGGGGGTGGCTAGCGGTAGCACCAAATAATGTCCCCTTTGGTCACATTAACCTTTTATTTAAGACATTTTTCTGTGAAATGCGTATT
Organism: Brassicogethes aeneus; assembly: GCA_921294245.1. Classification (NCBI taxonomy): domain Eukaryota; kingdom Metazoa; phylum Arthropoda; class Insecta; order Coleoptera; family Nitidulidae; genus Brassicogethes; species Brassicogethes aeneus. Next base: position 53,333,517 of record OV121135.1, read on the forward strand.
TCACGAGATATTGAGCTGTCTCAAGTTAAAAGAAACACCTATTATAGGTGTATAATACTAGATGTAACTACTCCACATAGATCCAACCATTTGATTCAAATGCGCAACATTTTCGGCGTAAAAAGTCTTACTTTATTAGTGTGGTCTTGGCACACATTTTTTTTATTTCCAGTTTAAATTTCTATATAAAAAAATATAAACGAATTCGTATTTCATTCCAAATAATTTTGTATTCATACTTAGGTACTTTTACCACGAGAGAAACGAGACGAGACGAGAGAAAGGCACTCTCGAGCGAGAAAAGAGTATTCTCGACGAGACGAGAGACCCATTTTCTCTCGCTGCACGAGACGAGACGAGAGAAGGACTTTTCTCGTCTCGTCTCGTCTCGCGGCATCACTAAGTGCATTATGTTATGTTATTACTAGACCTGGTGGCTTCCCAAAAACCCTATTCTAGACCAACAGTGAAACAACCAAAAATAAAAATAATTATTTTCACTTGGGGGACATCTCAATATATTCACCCATTTATGTCTTATCGAATTTATTTTATTTGGCGGATACACACTGTATAATGTCGAAAATATCTGAAATATATTGTTTTAGAAAAGTCAGTCCACACAATTAGTTTTTTAAATAGGACTTATAGGACTTTTTATACTTCTCTTATTACTAATAATAAGTTATTAGTTGTCTGTTATGTTAAATCCAAAAAAAGTAAATAAAGAAAGGATTTTATATCATTTATTTGGTCAGTTTCTTCTGAATTAATGTATTCCATTAATAGAGATTACTTACACTTAAACATTAATAAAAACAGTTTAATAATTTGCTAAAGCTATTAGATGTACATAATTTAATAAATTATTTATACTATATTTATAAATTATAAAATAATTAAACCACATTAATTTTACAATTAAATTTATTTAGACAGTAAATTTATTAATTTAAATACAAACCTGAATTATGAATAATTAAGATTAATGTAGTCAAAATAGATTTCTTAAAAATTCTAGTAATTAAACAAATTTCAACAAAAAACTATCAATTTTATTTAATTAACCAGGCTGGTGAGCACGGGGGGGGTTCAACTGATTCGTTTTAAATGTGTATTGGTTCCCACCAGATCCGAAACTTTCATTCATACGTGCAAAACTAGTTAGATACGCCTCCAGAAATTCTTTATAATCTCTCATTCAAGTGTTCTATAAAATCGCCTGTTAACCAGGACAGTGTCCATTTCGCGCGCACATTGACTCAAAAAAAAAATAATTAGATACACAATTTTTTGAAATAAAAAAAATATTTTTTTAACCCTTTAAATGTATGCTGTTTTAAATTTTTTATTAAACTAAAAAGAATTTAACGTTATATTTTTTATTCGAATTCCTTTAGATTCATAAATAATTTTTTCTACTCCTGTGTAAGGATTTAATACTTGGTGAAAATATTTTGAAGTTATTTTAATATTTTAAAGTTTCAATAATTGTTAAGATTAATTAAAATAATAACGAGCAATATTAATAGTGAAAATTACTTGAAAAATGTTTATTGGTATGGTTACTTTACTTTCGTATATATGTGGCTTTATACAAATATTTAACTTGAATCATTTTTTATAATATTTAGTATTTGTCGTAGAAAAAGTATAGTATGCAACTAGTTTGTAAACTTTTAGAGGCACTTATTTAATTAAGTACTCGTTCGCAAGCTCGCTCGTGCCTAATTTAAAATCGTGACTAAAATTGCGTTTATCAAACTCTTAATTCTTAAATGATCTAAACTGTATTATTGTAAACACTTACTACTAAAGTGATTGATTAATTTAGACCAATCGGGTAGAGTTTTTTACCTTCTAGTTTGTAAAAAACCCGTTTGCACCAATAAAAAATTCGATTACTGTTGGATCTCTCTAACCTCACTTTTAATAACTTTTATTAATATTGTGTAACGTTTAACAAATAAAAGTATGTCTTGAAGATAAAATGTTGTATAAAAATTGTAATATTAAAATATTGAAATTGATAACAATTTCTTTAATTTTAAAGGTTTCTCCTTTTTTCAGAATAAGGAAAATTATTTGTGCAGCACTATTTCCTATTTAAATAGAAGTACCAAGTTAGTAGTACTACAGTAGCTAGTATAGTAAATAAGAAGTCAATGTTAGGAAAGCAAAGCCACATCAGAGGTATTAGGAGGCAGATAAGTATGTGGGTCAGTAGAAACATGGGGTGCACGGTCAAGGCTGATGTGATGGCTCTCTGCTGCTCGCATCGCCACACTATCATCGCCATGGATGGCCCTGATTAACCTTGCTTGTTCCACTTTGTCTCTCTTCACTTCTATTCTCGTTTCTTCTTTGCTACAGAGATACCGCACACCTACACCAAAAGTCGAAAGAAAGTTTTTGGAAAAAATTAAGAACGATAAATATACGACAAAATTTGATTTTTTCGCTCCCATGAAAAATTTCTAAAGATTTTGAAAATGGACGTTATTCGGCACATAATATAACAGCTAAACTGGTTGGTATAGTTTTTTAAAAATTTTATTTACCGAATAAATGGAAAAATATTTAAGCTGCATTTTAAAATTATTTAAATTTTATACAGGGTGTTGCTCATTTACGAACTATATCATGTAGTGTTTTTTAGGTTGTCAAACTAAAAGACCAACAGTTTTTTCCAACATATTTTCAATATAAAATAAATACAATTCTGTTATTTTATTTAAAAAAATCAAAAATCAAAAATTTAAGTAGAAATTATTTTTTTTATTTAAAAAAATTTTAATTATTATTTTTTAAAGTATAATTTTTGTATTATATAAGAACATACAGTAATAGAAAAGAAATAATTTATAACAAGTTAGAAAATTAAATACATACCTGTATATGTTAAAATAATAAGAATGGCCAGTAGCGGCTCGTGGATTTTGCGTATATCGATATCTTAGTTTTTAGACATGGGACCCACACCAAATTTATATAATTATATAATGACACCAAATTAACAAGTTCTGCGCAATTCTAAATATTACAGATTTTATATCATTTCTAATAAATTTTTATTTATTTTCCTAAATTAGTAAAATAATACAATGTGAAAATCTGTAATATTTGGAGTTTTTATATAAATTTTAAAATTTGTTAATAAACTATCGTAAATTATAAATTGTACCACTAAAATTTGTATTATTGTAAGTTTATAATGATACATACTAAATAAACAATTTGATGTGGATCCCATGTCTAATTTGTATTATTGTAAGTTTATAATGATACATACTAAATAAACAATTTGGTGTGGGTCCAATGTCTAATAACTAAGATATGGCATATGCAAAATCCATGTATAAAAAAATTAAATGACGTGATTTCGTAAAACAGTATTTTCAAAATCTGATAAAATGTTTCATGGGAGGGAAATCCTTTTGAACTGTGTTATAAATGAAATCATTATAGTAAATAATACCATACTTTTTCTACGACAAATGCTTATTATCATACAAAAATAAATGTAATTAAATATTTGTATAGAGCGACATCTATAAAACAATAAATAACAATCAAAATGGATACCTTGAAAATGGATTAACAACAATTTTTTACATTAAGAGTGAGGAAAATGTTTTATGAGCACTTTACGGTGGAGTCCGATCCAGTATTTAGGTTTATAGTTTACTGCTGGCGAAATTAAAATGTCAGTACACATATAAACTTTTTGAATATTGGCGTTGAGAAACTATTTAATACTTTTGTATTTTTGTATTGAGATAATAAAATAATTTTTACATCTAGTATTATTTTACAAGAAAGGCTCTTTATTTTAAAGATTGTATGACATTTGACAACTGTCAACAAATTTAAAAATAACTTCATCACGACTAAAAACCTGGTACTAACTTGAGCCCGTGACTAAAAGGCCATAAAGCCACAACTTGTCAATGTGTATTTAAAATATCACTTAGTGGCATTAAAATATATACTCTGGCATGCTAAGCTACGCTGCCTGATATTAATTCTTAACTTTCGCTAGCAACAACCACAAAAAACACAGTACAGCTTTTTATTTTTACCCTTTCATCCCAACCAAAAGGTTTCACAAGCCATCTGAATGGCTTGTATAATAAAAATAAAACGACAAAATCACAATAATTTTAGAATTTTCCACTTAAATAATATTTTCTTATCAAAAAAACCTTTCTCGTTAAAGTGCTTCTTTCAGTTCAAAAACCCATTTATTATTCATCATTCTCATATAACTTGTATCGCGTTAAAGTATAAGAGACACCCCAAACAAAAACTATTGTTTCCACGATAGCTTTTGTTTAAAATTTCCAGTTAAATTAGAAAAGTTTTCAAAAATAAGTTTTCAACGTTGAATAGATTAATTTCAAGCATTTAGTTTATAAACTATGTAGAGATCTTTAACAAATTGAATACTGGTTTGAAAAGAATAATACTTAAGGCAAGATAGTGCAGATAGGCAACCAAGAATACAATTATATGACTTAAGTCACTAAGAAATAGTTAGTTCTTATACCTCTTTGTAGAGGGCGGTATAAAAATGGTTCAAGTATTTAATATAACCGCGTTAAAAATGTTTTTTTAATATATTTTTGGAATAAAACTGACGATTAAAAAAATTTCGAAAAGTTGTATGAAAGATAACAATATTTTTATTATTATTATTATTATTACAAAAATGATTTTTTTTACTCCTATTACGGAATATGACCGTTCCAATAAAACTTTTTAATGAAATATTCTATCATCGGATGACAGAATACACTGGTGGCGACATCTCTGTATTTAATGTCTAATAAATTTTCTATGGTATTTTTTGGAAACGTTGAAAAAGTATAGTCTGAAACAAATTTGGAATTGCATATTCCAAATAGTTACAGAATATACTATTAGACCATGTTACTCATTTGTATAATAAAACAAGATTTATGTTAATAAAGAAACAATTTATTGATTAAATATTTACAAAATTATAAATAAAACAGAATAAATATAATACAAAAGCATAAATATTAACTATTTACAAACTAAAATAAATATCACTTCAATCATAATTAATTATCAGGCAAAATACTTTTTTTGGAGGTAGTCTCTCCCTCAGCTTCTATATCCTTTTCATTACTCCTATACTGATTCCACCCATTGTAGGCTAAATCCTGGGCTTGATGCTCATCTCTAAAATGAACACCACCACCACCATGCCCATGATGGTAGTGCTCTGGATACTCCTGATGTACAAAACTTGGTTGTTCCTTGTAATGGGGTTGATAGGCAATACCAGCCGGTGAATAGTGAGGCCCTTGGTTGAAATAGTTACCGGTGAAACCGCTTTGCAGGTTAGGCTTGCAGAGTTTGAAGAAACCGATCAATCCTGGGATCACGATGGCCAGGAGACCGAGGAGTTTTTTGAAGGAGGCTAGGCCTAGGATTAAGGGCAGGAATAAGAGGAGCTTGAGTTTGAAGAGCTTGAGGATTATGAGCATTGGGATAAAGAGCTTTTTCAGTTGTTTTCTCTCTGAAAATATATATAGACATATTAATATTTAAAAATAATAATTTGACTGAATTAATTTAGTAATAATAATAAGCAGTACTTACTTATAAAAGTGTCTTTTTTATCTTCGATCGTGTCAATTTCATCGGCAATTTCGTCAATAAATCTAGGGGAATATCTGCCATTTTCGGACACGTCATTATCAATATCAACTTCTATAGCTGAGGATTTAAGGAATTTTTCCACCTTAAAACATAATAAAAACAAGGTTTATTTTAATTTTATTGCAAAGAAACAATTTTAAAATATTTCAATTCTCAATGATGGAAAATACAAAGAATAAAAGGATTTTAAGGATTCATGTGTTGTCATAGCAAATTTCTTAGTAATCAATAATTTTATAGTTGGACTGAAAAAAATACAATAAAGGGAAACATTTTTCATCTGCAATTTTTATTAAATATTGTATCCTACAAAAATGACTAATTGTAATAGCGAAAAAGCAGCCACTACTAATTCTTGTCAATAGCAATTTGTGTGCCGAATATTTAGCAGTTAACTCCCTTGTAAAATTGTCCCCTGAATCTAAAAATGTCGTCAAAAATTGTAAAAATAGAACAGTTTTTGAGATATAGTCAATTTTCTATATAATATGGAATTGACTATATCTCAAAAACTGCCCTACTTTCATAATTTTTGACTGTGTTTTCGGATTTAGGGGATAATTTTACATACAAATTGGCTATTAAATGTTGGGGCCGTGGTATGTCTTCCATGGTTAACTATGTTATAAGTAAAAAAGAAGCCACTAATAACTATAGTAACTAGTCATTTTTGACTAATTTATTTTAGGAGAGTAATACACTAAGGGAAATATACAGAGGAGCTCTGGATTAGCCGGCCAGATCTCCTGATTTGACCCCCCTAGACTTTTTTATGTGGGGTCTCTACAAAATTTGCGTTTTGAGCAAAATTTGTGTTTTTTATGGAAGTTGGTGCTAGACATTTTGAGCAATTAATTGTTTCTAGGTTCCACTATTCTGGGTTCTATTATTTTCACTGTACTTTTTTGGCTAATTGGAGCTAAGCATAAAAATGACATAAATACCTAGTCAAAATTTAGATCGTAATTTAAACCTAATAAGTCTGTCTTAAACGGTATTATTTTTGCTAAAACCTATATAGGAGATAATTCCATTTTTCCGATTTTTTAGTTCTAATAACTTTTAAATTTGAACCAAATTATGACCGTTTGCGTCTGCGCATGTCGCAGAGTAAATTGTTTCGTTAAAATACAGAACTGTGATTGTGAAATTCAAGATTGTGACTGCGAGGATTATCCTTGTGCGATTATTGAAAATTATGTTTGTTTTATAGTTAAAGGCGACATTTACAGGTACAACGGACATGTGTTTGCAAAAATGTGAACTCCATTTATTCTGTTCCGATTGCTTATATTGTGACGGTGCTCTCTAAAAATGAAATAGTCAAAATTCTATTATTTGAATTAGTACCAGCATTTTTTACTAATAAAATAGTCGTTTTCACTTTTAAATAAATATTTTTTACTACGTAAATATTTAAAGTTTGACTAATTTAAGATAAGTCATCATCTTTGTCTATTTCTTGTTATGTTCTGTTTATAAGCCTATAGAAAAGTTACAGATTTGCTTAGAGGTTGCACAGAATCGGCCCATTAAAGTAACTAATTTCTTTAACCATTTGCCACAAATAAAATGGATTTTTATAAGAGTAGCTGATTGCCGAATGGGTTATGACAACAGCTTGACAAGCTTGACAAGTGACAGACCTGAGTTCAATCCCCGGCTGGGTCAAAACTTTTTTTAAATTTAAATCTACCAATTTGACTATTTCATTCAGTAGAATTTTACTAATTATTAGTGACTGCTTTTTCATTTCATTCAGTAGAATTTTACTAATTATTAGTGACTGCTTTTTCGCTATGACAATTAGTCAAATATGACTTATAATTGGTTATTTTTGACTAATTCATTTTAAGAGAGTGTATATATGAAAATAGACGATAATAAATTCTTTCAAATATCTGTAAATGAAACCAAATTTGAATATAAATTTTGCATTTGTAGAAATTTTATCTATATATTTTTAATGAGTATAGAAATAATTTAAATTTATAAAATAAATAGACGAATACTTTACATTAATTATTTACAGTAAAATTTAAAACTGGATTTATCAATGGTAACATTTTTTTTTAATAAAATTATTTACCTGGTGTATAACAGGTTTTAAATCAGTTTTCGTAGGTCAAAGTATATTTAAATTACGATCTAAATTTTCACTCGGGATAACTATTGAATTCTTTACCTTTCTCAATGCAAATTTGACAAGTTGATCCCACTCAGGCTCGTCAGAACGTGGACTTTGAGAAAACTCGTAAGGTTCTTGAGCTATCTCCCTCAGTTGGTTTACGGGCATTCGTAAAATTTTAGCGTTTTCCGTTAGATGATAGAAGGGCTAAAAATAAGCATATTTATAAATTAATTAAAAAAATTTGCGAGTAAACCTAAAAAAGGAATTTTAATTATTACTCTAGAATTTAGTAGCGTTAATATAAAAATATGATGACAAGTATTAAATTATAAAAAATCAGTTTGGTTTGGAATACCAAAATATCTCTTTGTTTTTAGCCAGCAATTTGTGGTTTATTATTTCTAGTATAAATGGCTACTTTGTGCTTATAAAAACAAAAACATTAATAAGATGGATATAAGATATAAGATATATATATATATATATATATATATATATATATATAATATTTTCTTACTTTATTAAAAAATTCGTCCAACGATGAAAGAGCTCTAGATTTAAAACATTCAGCCAGGTCTCCATTCAAGCAAGCGGCATTGGTTTTTGCTAAATATGGGTCAGTTTCCGGTCCTGTTCCGAGCCCAATCCAATCCAAAAGGTCTCTTCCTAAAATAAAATATATTATTAATTGAATCTTATCCACTAATAGTTTGTTATTTTCAGAATATTTAATTATAAGTATTCAATGGTATTAGGATCAGCTTCATGTGCTGGCCTTTTTTAAATATTTTTACTTCACAGAAAAAACGCTAGTATAGCATGAATGTGCTGGTGAGCCATTAAACCAATGGGATCTTGTAATCCGTATTCCTAAATAACAGTTCTTATAATAAATAGGTAGTTGGAACTTGGTTTATAATCGTTTACTGTTTTTAAATTAACAACAAAAGTTATCGCTCCTAAATCTATTGATATTTATTTTTATTTTATGTTACAATGATATTGCATTAAATACTAATTGGATTTATAATAACGTTACTATAGTATATTTCCTATGTATATAATAATCCGATATTAAAAAATTTTGTTTTTAGTTAAAAAAAAATTGTTGCATTTCATTTTTATAGCTTTTTATGATTAATGCAAGAACTCCAAAAACTTCAAAAGTTATTAGGCAGTTTTTTTACATTTAAAAAACATACCTAAAAGCACCTAAAACAATAATTTTGTAATAGAATTTTATACAGGATGGTCAAAAACAAAGGTCAAATTTTGTAAAAGAAAATTTTTAAGCACTTTGTAAAGATTTTGCAAAAACAATCTGTTATTTTTTTAGGTATTACACTAACTACACCTAGTTTTGTTAAGTAACAGAGAGTACTCTAATAGTAATATTAATATAATAAGAGACATAATGTTAATAAATGAACTATTTAAAAGTATTCCTTAAGTACCAGTACTATTTTTAAATTTAAATGTGGTAAATAAATTTTGTTCGAAAAATGGCGAATGCGCCGGGATTAACTGAATTTTGGAGTGTCCAAATTTTTCAAAATTTGGTGGTGGTACGTCAAACGGTAAAGATTTTTATTACATAACTAAGTTTTAATTTGCATAATTTTTTTTATTGTTAATGGTTATAAAGTAATTTAATAATACAAAGTTAGTTGTGTCATAATATTAAGAAGATGGTTTTTGTGTGGTAAGCGCAAAGTTTAAATGTTGAAGCGAAGAACAAAAATACACTCCTCAACTGCATGGCATAAAACATTATATTTTCAAGTCATAATTTTATTTGTTAAACAATACATAAAACGTACAATGTTAATAATTATTAAAAGTTGAAAGTGGGGTTAGATAGCTTTAGAGTTATTACAGGTTTCGAATTTTTGTGATTGGTTTAAATTATTTTTACAGCCTTTACAGATTGAATCGAATACATTAAAAGTAAGCGTTGACAATAATAAAACTTAAATTATAAAACGATTGAAGATAAACGTCTTTATATAGCAAATAACACCGGTTAACAAATTAAAATAAAAAAAATTTACATTCAATGCCGCTATTTTTTTGTATTTGTATTTTGTTTCTGAGATACATTTTTTCTTTAATATTTTAGTTCTTAGTACCCAATCAGTTAATTTGCTTAAGTTCAATTCCTATACAACGGTGTTTAATTTTTTTGAATCGGTTTGTTTATTTTTGAGATATGTACAAATTTTTAAGGGGAAAGCTCCTGGGCCCAGGAGCACAAGGGGTAAGGAAACCAAATTTTGCCATGAAAAGTTGTCCTTTTTAATATAGAACTTTACGTGTCTCGGCGTTTTTTCAAAATTCTTTTAGTTTCCGGGAAATTTTTGGTGTTTCGTTTTAAATGGATCTCATTATAACATATCAAAAATTAAAAATAATTTGGGTAATTTTGGCACTCAAAATCTTGTTTTTTTTCACTCATTGTATCAAATTTTAAAAGTAAGAAAGTAGCTTACAACAGCGATATCACAATGTAAAATTTAATGTTTTAAAACAAAAAAATTTTAGGAATTTATAAAGAAACAACTGTTTCTTTAAAATGTATAAAATTCATTGGTAGTGCAATAAACGCTACGAAAGAAAAAGTTGAATTTTGCTACCTTTACATAAATGTCATAACTTTGACATTTATCCATAATTTTTTTTAATATACCTTATTTTTATCATAAAAGTGCAAACTCCTTGTAGATATTTGATTGAATGTTTATGAAATAATAGCACTTCTCTGCTTATTGTTTTTTATTTTAAAAACTCTACTAGTTTTGGTTATTAGTAATAACTTATTACTAACCTTCTTCGGAGGTCTCTACAATAGTACAATACATATTGAACAACATATTAAAATTGGGTTAAAATTACTTATACGTCAGATTAACAAATACATATAAAAATTGATTTAAATCTTTATATCTATGAGGTAAAATATTTGTAAAATATTATTTTAAACCAGTAAATAGAATGTAAATAGAATTAATTTTTAACGAGAATTTTAGGGTTGTGTTATGTCTTTATGTATACTGGTTGTTTCTGCTTCTGTTTGTACCGGTTGTTTTAAATATTTAAATATTGGTGTATAATATAGATTGACCTGTTCGTTAAAACTTTTATATTGCTTGTCTTGTGCATGTTTATCAATTTCCATTACTTCTAATAAGGTTAGTTTATAGTTTATATCTTGAAAATGTAGGATTTTTACTCCTTCTTTTTCGTGTTCCTCTTCTATGAGATGGTTGCCGAAATTTGAATTTTTATTTTTAAGATGTTCTTCGATTATAGTTTCACCTATGTATAGTGCATTGCAATCTTTGCATTTAAGTTTGTATACTCCGTTCTTTTGTAATACATTTGTTTGATCTTTGGCATTTTTAAGGCTGTTGTAAGTTGTTTTTTTTTGCGGCTTTAGGGTTTTATTTTTTTTTTAATTTTATTGATATTATTTTTGAGTGGTCCTTGAACATAAAAAACAACTTACAATAGCCTTAAAATAAACTTAACTAATTGGGCATTTATAAAGTTACATTTGTTGACATGTCAACTAGGTTTAATTTGACATCTTTTGCAATACTATTGGCCATTTCAAGCTCAAGATGTAAAACTACCTTTAAAAAACAAAGAAATTTTTTTATTTGGAAAACCCTGCCGTAAAAAAAAATTGTATTGTAATTTTCGTGTTTGGCAAAAAATAATCGCATCGAATGTACATTTTGGCTGTAAACGGGTGTAATTATACTTTATTAAATAAAAACTACTAATAAATTATTTTTTTCTACGCCTATTGCATATTATTACCATGATTTGGATTTCTTCCTACTCTCTAAAAATGAATTAGTCAAAAATGACTAATTTAATAGTTATTAGTGGCTGCTTTTTCACTTGTACCATGGTTAACCATGGAATACCCAAGATTTAACAACCAATTCGTATGTAAAATTATCCCTTGAATCCAAAAATGTCAAAAGTTAAAAAAGGAGAACTGTTTTTGAGATATAGTCAATTTTCCATTTAATATGGAATTAACTATATTTCAAAAACTGCTCCACTTTCATAATTTTTGACGGTATTTTCGGATTCAGGGGACAATTTTACATAGATACCATGGTATTCCATGGTTAACCATGGTACATGTGAAAAAGCAGCCACCAATAACTATTAAATTAGCCATTTTTGACTAATTCATTTTAAGAGAGTACATAAAGATAACCATTATAACCGGCCTAACAAGGAAAATAATGAACCAAAAAATCTATATAAAAATAAGTCAAATTATTTGTGGTATTACATTTAATTTTTTTATTAATTTCTTGTGTAAAATAATTATTATTTTTCTCAGTGGGCATTGAAGATCATTAAATATTAATAAAAATAAGTAATTTAACGGTAATATTCTTGCGTGTAAAGTACTCTTCACATGGCCAATTAGGTAAATAAAATACATAATTTTTATATAACAACAAACGCAAAGGAAACAAACTGTTAGAGAAAAGTACTATAATAATGAAAATAGTTATGACACAAATAACGCGTAAAGGTAAATAAAACTAATTACTAAAATTAACACCAGAAAAAGTGACAAAAAGAAAACAATGGATAAGTGACCCACTAATATAAACAAAAAATCAAAAGTGTAATGTATGACTTACCTTGTCTAGGGTCTTGTTGATCTTGGGGCAAAACATTTTGACAGATGCTCTGAAGCGCCAACAGCGACACACCGGCAGCCAGTAAAGACCACTTCGCCAAACTTAACATCTCAACGTATTTATAACAGTTTTACTGATGGTAATAATATCCGTATGCGCTCAGCCAGGTCACTAACTGTAAACCAACTACGTGATTCCACTTGCACTCCTTCGCGATCAAAATTTGTTATTGAATTTTCGTCAGTTCGCCACTCTGTAGGTGAGCTGATTGTGTTGCCAGTTTTTGCCGAACTTTTGGTTTTATAACAATGCGTTGGGAGGGTTGGTTAACATTGGAATACCCAGCTTAAGTAATAGTTACTTAATATTGAAGCACAAGCAGTCAGTGCCCGGAGAAAGTGACTTCTATCTCCAACAACCTTCGTTAGATTTTATGGTCGATGTCGAATAAATTTTGGGAAAAAACTGATTTCTGTGTAATATACAAGGTGTCCCTAAACTTAGTGGTATAAATTTAGGAGCAAGTCTAAATAAGACGAAAATCTAAATAAATATTTTTACTAATTACGTATGTTTCCAAGATACAGGGTGATAAAGTGTTACTTATCATATCAGTTATGTGATAACAATTGTTATCACATAACTGATATGATAAGTAACACTTTATCACCCTGTATCTTGGAAACATACGTAATTAGTAAAAATATTTATTTAGATTTAAATCTTATTTTTTAATTGAAAAAACTATTTTTTAATTGAAAAAACTATTTTTTTTAATGTGACGGCCAGGGTTAAAATTCCCAAGGCTTATGAAATGCGCTTTATAGTTTTTTTAATTAAAAAATTAAATTTTTTATCATATGGGTCGTTTTCAAAAAACACCCGCCTTCCGCTGTCCGTAAGTTTAAATTCCAATAACTTTGTTAAAAATTATCGGATCTTATTGATTTAAAAACCAAGTAAAAGCGTAACAAGCCCTTTCAGAAAATTTTTGTTTAGTTATTTCAGAATATTTTTTTTTAATTTTGAAACTTGTGAAATCCACATTTTCGAATGTCCCATTAGCGTTTTATAAAACTTACATACATGTTTTTTTTATATTGAATAACTAGAACTTTATGTTGCTTTATAGCAATCCATAACATCCTTAGTTAATACAGTAAACAATTTATATATAAAATAATTAATTTTAATCTACTTTTTTTAAATTTGACTCATGTCCCAGACATTTTTTCCGTTGCGTTACGTCCTTCGCGTTACCGATAGAATATTAAAAAAACATATATATGGCAACTTTTTTGGTACTCACGTGATCAACAAATGATGTTCGGACGTACACATTACCCAGCTAAATTTATTTATTCAATCAGGAAGAAGATATCGGTTGAAACAGGTGCGGGTAACGCGAATGTAATAATTGTTTGTCCGCTAAGTTACTCAAAAAAATAATAAAAATAAGGTAAGAAAAAATACTATTTTTCATGTTTAGGGCACTAAAGCTAATTGAGAGTAATTAATGACTATAATGTCTTATTATTATTTTTTAAATATGGTTTTACAAAACTTTGTCTACTGCGTTACCGAGTCCACTATGTTACCTTATGGTAACGCAATGAAATTTAGGGTAACGCAATAGAATTTTTCGACAACAAAGTGGCCAAATTTGGCTAATACTTCTCATAAATACTCGTAGAAAAAATAAGTAAACTTAAGGAAGTAACAAGAATATATTTAGACATGTTTCTGATGTGTCCTGTCCATGGGCTTGGAATGGCCGTATAGTAGAAGTTATATTAAAAAAACTGATATGATAAGTACCACTGATCACCTTGTATCTTGGAAACATAAGTAATTAGTAAAAATATTTATTTAGGTTTTCGTCTTATTTTGACTTGCTCAATCTTTTCCTAAATTTATGTCACTAAATTTACCTTATATAACTCTTATTATTATTATTATTTGTATATATATATATACAAAATTCTATCATTGCTACGTCCATACATTTATAAAATCCCTATTCTTATTGCGTCAACGACCTTACTGCGTCAGTATATCTGACGCACTAATGTCAAGCGCTTATTTCTTAAAATTTACTTCATCCTAGCACTTTCTAAGATTCTTGCTAATACAGATCTGTGTAGAATTTAATGCCCAATTTTTGTGTCCAAAAATTTTTTATGTCCGACCCTGCGTTTTTTAAATATTTAGAAAAATTTGAACACAAAAAGTGTGCAGCAACATACTAAAAATGGAAAAAATGTGTATATTTAGTTCCACCCATTTGACGATGAGGGCGTTGCGATAATATACGTTTTCCAATATACGTGTTTTTAAATACTGTATGTTGTTGCGTCGCACAATTTGGCAACGTCTCGCCTATGATTTTAATATTTGAATTAAACTCACGATACTGTTGCGAATGATAGTGCTGTCTCTCTCGCACCGTGTGACGTCACGCCAGAGACAGTTGTTCTTTCGTTTAAATGTAATCATATTATAATCTTGGGGCGCGCGTCGAGTTTTATGAAATTTACAATTATGACGGTCGATTTATTAAAACTGATTGTAAGAATTGTTTTGTCCATAAGTAATTGTGACAATGTATTTTTTAAATTATATATGCAGATGCAGATTTAAAGGCAGAAAAACGATTATCATTTTTTTACGCTTATAATCGTAAAAAAATGATCATCGTTTTTCTGTTAATTTTACTATTTTAAAAATAATAAAAGTTTTTCATGTTTTTAGATACTTAAAAAAAAGGTTAATATCAATGAAAATAACTACAATGTGTTTTATGTTATTAACAGGTAATTCAAAAAAAATTAAAAAAAGTAAAACATCAATGTTATAAATACAGGGTGTTTCTACTAAAAATTGACAATCTAAATTAGGCTTCCTAATAAATATTTTTCAATTGAGCTTTTGTTTTTGAATTATTAAACTTTGTTTTGAAGTAAAACTTTTTATGTAAGTTATTTATAGGCGGATTAAAAAAAATAGTTTTTAGTAAATTTTGACATTTTTTCTTTAGTATCTTTAGTAGATTTATTACACTTTTTACACAAAATAACAAAAACACAATACAAATTTGAATGTCTTATAATAATAATTATTATAATTTTAATTATTGTAATAATAATAATATTACATCATATCAGTGGCGTAGCTAGCCTCGAGGGGGCCCCGTATCAAAAATCTATTAGGGGCCCTTATCCCGGAAAAGGTGCTGGCAAAAAAATTTTAGGGTATAATTTTTTTGCATTTACCAATTTTTATAATTTAATAAATAATATATGTGGGTGAATCTCACGAAATGTCTCCCGATGGTGTTACCCCTAATATTTAATAAAACTAAATGAGTTTGACCTACACTTTTATTGTATTTTGATCTTTCATAATTAAGTAGATATTACAGCTCAGGTTCGAGATTTTTAACCGCAATTAATTATTTTTACAATGTTTTAAAAGTCAAAAACCTATCCTCCGTGACTGTTACTCTTTCTAGGTTAACCTATATGTTTTCAAATATCTGAGGTAGTAAAAGCATACCGAAAATATCAGTTCACTAAGTAAATTAAACACATCCACAGCAATCGAATCCAATATAAAATATTAATAAAAATTAAAAGAAATAATTTTTATAACCATTTATGTAGGTGTTAAAAAATTGAATATATCCTCCGTTAATCTGTTTTTGCTTTAAATTTTATGCAACGGATGGCGCTTTAATCATTTTAAATAACCAAAAACCTCTGTTTACGACAGTATTGCTATTTAAAAACCTATCCACCGTGAAGTGTAATATCTCAGTAAGTAAATTTTTTTATAAATATTTTATGTATGTACAATTTTATTTTTTTTAAATATTAAGGATTCAAAAGATGTAATAACTTATTTCAAATATACAAAAGTTTAAAAAAACATACGAAATCCTAACCTCCGTGAACCTATCTTCCGTGAAGCTAAAATATTCAAAATTTATGATTTCTTAATACATTAGTGCAGAACCACTTATGTTATGTTATTACTAGACCTGGTGGCTTCCAAAAAACCCCATTCTAGACTAACAGTGAAACATATAAAATAAAAAATAATCATTTTCACTTGGGGGATATCTCAATATGTGTACATAGCTTTTTATGTACAGGCAAATTTTAAAATTTGGTCTGGTTTTAGACATTTGCCGTTCTTCAACATCTTTTAAAAGGTTTATATTTTAAAATAAAGGCAAGTCATTTAAAATAGTTGTAACGCTAATAATTATTTCTAATTTGCTATTAATATAACCTATGATAATAATACCCAAAGCAGACTCATTATGCCGCGCAGAGCAGAGAACAATATGCCCAGACTGCGCCGCAGACAACGCATAGCGGAAAGGTGCGGGCAGAAACATTTCGCATGAGTTAACGGCCTTGTTGAAACAGGAGCCCAGGTAGCACAACACAATGGACACAAATCGTCACGGTTTCGTCACGTTGTGCTACCTGGGAGGGTATTCAGGAAAATTTTAATTTAATAAATCGAAGAATAAACAATTAAATGATATTATTATTTATTTATTTAATTTGATGCCTCAATTTTTGTAACATGTGGGTAATATGTTTTTTGCTTACGCATGTCGAAGCCAATCGGGCCCCCCTGGCCGGATGCCCCGTATCATTGATACGGCTGATACAGCGGTAGCTACGCCCCTGCATCATATTATAATAATAACATTACTAAACAAAATTAAACATAATAATATCATTAAAAATGCAGTAGCAAGTTAAATAAGTAGTTTCGAAACTCGAATGTTGAGCGGTCTATGGAATGTCACCCCGTCCATCATCTCTATGTTCAGGCATAATTAAATACATGTATATCTTAAAATCAAATAATACCACACAATGTTAGTTAAAAAAAATTGTCTTAATTTTAAAAATATTCAATCCCCCGGGGGCGCGGCAAAAATTATTTTTAAAATTTAAAAAAACAGCTTATACAAATACCCTTCTCACAACTTTTTTTTAACTAAGTGAGATTTACAAAAATAATTATTTCAGCCCAGCCTACCGAATTTTTAATTTTTGCCGCGCCCCCGGGGGATTGAATGTTTTTAAAATTAAGACAATTTTTTTTAACTGTTCGTTTTGAATTTGGCATATTGAAAAACTATAAGGTATTAACTCACTTGTAACACAAAAAAAATCTTGTTAATATATTTTAATTTTAAGCCCCTCCCTAAAGCTTTTTAAGTTCTAATATACAGCTCTTCGATTAAAAAAAAAGCCGTGGTGCGCGGCGTAAAATTAAAATAAATAAATATTTTTTTTTGTGTGTCTTAAGTAAGTTAATACCTAATAGTTTTTTAATATGACAAATTCAAAATTTAACTTAAAAAATATTTTTTATTGAATTTTGAGGAATTTAACCCCCCGGGGGCGCGGCTAAATTTGTTTTTAAAAATTTGAAAAAAACAGCTTATTTGTGTACCCTTCTTACAACTTTTTTTAACTAAGCCAAGTGAGATTTCCAAAAAAAATGTTTTGCCTTTTTCTGCCCAGCCTACTGTACACTGTACAGTGTACAGGGTGGTCCTCGTAAAGTGACCCATATACTTATCTCAGAAACTACTGGAGTCACAAACAATTTGTAAGGGAGAAATATTCACGAAGTAAAAAATAGAAGTTAAAACATTTAAGGTTACAAAAATAATTCAGAAATTTCAAATAAAATTAATTATAATTCTGTATTATTTTTATTTAAAAACACACCTTAATAACGATAAATAAATGATTATATTATTATAATATCTCAGCACAACAATAACTTTTTGTTTTATTTAATTTTATTTTAGTAAGTTGACTGATCAATTGTACAAAAACAATTTAACCGGTCAATTCCACAACCCTAGTCTTATCTGTTGGTTGATTGTTGATTTTTATACGATTTAAATTAAATAATAAATAAAATTAAGTAATTATATTTAAAATAATTTACA
This sequence comes from Brassicogethes aeneus, assembly GCA_921294245.1. Taxonomy (NCBI): domain Eukaryota; kingdom Metazoa; phylum Arthropoda; class Insecta; order Coleoptera; family Nitidulidae; genus Brassicogethes; species Brassicogethes aeneus. The sequence continues at coordinate 53,352,001 of OV121135.1, forward strand.
GCAAAATATTACACCCATAGGGGTTTGAAAATTCTTAGACGTTTTCTAAATAATAATTATTACAATTTATTGTATAAGACTAGGGTTGTGGAATTATAATAAAAATACTTATCTTTATTTATGTCAATGTTAACAAAGGTAAAAAAATAGAAACTTAAACATTTAAGGATACAAAAATAATACAGAAATTTAAAATAAAATTAATAATTTTAATTAATTTTATTTAAAAATACATTTTAATAACGATAAATAAATAATTTATGCAAATCAACAATAGTTAATAATTATTATTCTATAAGTAAAAAAAAGGGATAGATTTCTATTTAATGGAAATATCAAATTTCCACGAGATAAAAAAAATTGAAGTGCACCCATTAACCACGCTGTTTTGTCATATTCTTAATGGGATAGTGCATTGCATATAGCATTGCATAAGGGGAAAGGCAGCGATTTCTGAAGAGTGTGAGGTTTGCTGCACGAGCGAGGCGAATGTAGAACACACTATTTAGAAATCGCCGCCTTTCACCACGAAATATCAAATATCAAATTTCCACGAGATAAAAAAAATTGAAGTGCACCCATTAACCACGCTGTTTTGTCATATTCTTAATGGGATAGTGCATTGCATATAGCATTGCATAAGGGGAAAGGCAGCGATTTCTGAAGAGTGTGAGGTTTGCTGCACGAGCGAGGCGAATGTAGAACACACTATTTAGAAATCGCCGCCTTTCACCACGAAATATGTACACTATTTTTTATGACAAAATGAAAATTCGACTTTCGCTGCCCTTTAAGAGAGAAAAATTGTTAATATTTAAGTTAATTCATAAACAAAAATATACCAAACTAAAGACAATAATTAGCTTAATTAATAATATTAATTATTAAAGAACTTATGTTAAGCGAAAGTCGAATTTATTCTGCTAGTATCATGAAAAAGCATTGATTAATATAATACTTTTCTTTACGATTTTTAAAATGTGCTTAATAAAAGTGTTGCTGGGTAAAAAAGTTTTGCTAACCAGAAAACGTATACTTTTCTTTACTATTTCTCTTAGTATAGTAGATATGGTATTTTTCATTAAGAATACGAACAAATATAGCCTTAAAAAATATACCCTTCAAAAAGAATTACTATAGTAATTAATATAATATTAATGGTAATTATTCATGTTAAAATAAATAGCAAGAAAAAAATATAAACTAAAACCTTGAAGGTTAAAAAATAATAGGGATATTTAAAATTAAATATAAAATTAATTAAAACTTTTTAAACCCCACATTCCTAATACAGACATTATTTTATAAACATGCAAAATATCAATATTAAAAATTACATAGAAGAAAAATCACATGTTAAAAATTCATTTATATCTTATTAAAGTTGACTCCCTAAATACCGTATTTCTAGGAGACGCAATAAGGTCGCGAAATGTAATGACGCAATATTGTATTACGGATATATACATATACATATATATTTATACATCCTTAGTACAATATTGCGTCATTACAATTTGGCAACCCTGTAGGACGCAATAAAGTCTGAACAAGCCATATAAAATTTAAAATAAAATATACACGTGACGCAATATTATATCAAGATTAAAATGAGTTCATAATGTAGTGACTTTTGAAAAAAAAGTGTATATCTTATTTTTTAAGATAAAAAAAATCTGACCAGATTTTTGGAATCAGCAAAAAAAAGTACGCCAATATATTCTTCTATATTTTCGCTAAATACCGTATTTCTAGTAGACGCAATAAGGTCGCGAATTGTAATGACGCAATATTGTATTAGGGATGTATATATATAAATATATATATATATATATATATATATATATATTAGGGTGTCCCAAAAAAAAAGAATTTATTTTTTTTTATTGTCTCTTGTAAAAATATGTTAGTTTATCATGCTGTAAGAGCCCTTTCAAAATATCAGCTCGATTAAAAATTTTGTAGGGGTCGCTCAAGATTTTTAAAAATTTTCAAAATCGTCAAAAATTGAATTTTTGTTTTATTTTAATTCTTTTTCTCGTCTCGATATTATTTTTTAGGTTGAAAATAATAAAAATTCTGTAAATTTCAAATCAATATTTTGATTTCTAAAGGTCGCTAAAAGTTCGTTGATATTTATATTCAGAGGTCGCTCGAAAACATTCAAAATACTCTACTTTGAAAGTTAAAAAAATCTTGAGCGACCTTTAGAAATTAAAATATCGATTTGAAATTTTCAGAATCATTATTATTTTTAAATTAAAAAATAATATCGGAACGAGAAAAAAAATTAAAATGAAAAAAAATCCAATTTTTGATGATTTTGGTAATTTTTAAAAATCTTGAGCGACCCCTAAAATTTTTTTAATGGTGCTGATCTTTTGACAGGGCTCTTAAAACATGACAAACCAACATATTTTCACAAGAGACGAAAAGAAAAAAAATATTCTTTTTTTTTGGGACACTCTAATATATATATATATATATATATATATATATATATATATTATATTATATTATTTATATTTTGCCAAATAACTGCCTTGAATAATGTTAAGTATTTTTATATAAAATGGCGAATGCGCCGGGGTTAAGGCTTAATACAGGGTGAGAGAAAAAGGGAACGTGCTGAAAGTTAAGCAAACAGTAGGAAGAGCATAAGGGAAGTTGCACGCGAATTTCTCGTTCACAGGATATATATATATAAGGACCCCTTTTTCTCTGTGGCGCGAGTTCTGGGACACCCTGTATAATATTATTTGTATAAAATTATTGACATAAATTTTACTAATTCAATATTTTTTATTAAATAAATACAGTATAAAATAACAATTTAATTATATAAACAATATAATTATTATAATTCAAAATAAACAAAATTAATTTTAAATTGTGATATTTATTCAAATAAATTAATTTTAATCAATAATAAACTGCAAAATACATTTGAAAATTAGACTATAACTTTAAAATTCGCTGCCACCATATCTAAAAAAACCACTAGACCAATTAAGCTAAAATTTGTATAGTATATTCAGTCAGCACTTTTTTATATATGTAGTGGTTTATGTTTTTTCATGACAAAAAAGTAAAAAAAATTCCAAAATTTACCCTATTTTTGGCTTGTAAATAATTCAAGGATTATGGATTTTTACGGATTTGTATTTGTTTTGTAAAATCAGTTTGGGACACATGACTCACTATTGTATAACATACCTTTTTGTGGTACTTAAAAATGCATGAGTTCATGATAGGATTTTGGTATTGCAGGAGAAAGTAGATCCGGCTCGGGTTGGAAATTCCTGCTACGATGCGATTATATAATATTTTATTTAATAGTTTAATTTTTGGTTATGCAATTGATTATGCAAAAAAACGTACCAATGTTTCAGTGTTAAAAATATAAACAAAGATTGCTTTATATTTTAAAAAATAACTAATAATAAATATTATGTTTCAAAAACTTAGGTACTAGATATTTTTTTTTTTAATATTGTAATTCAGAAAATTTAAACAGTTTATCCCAAATTGCCATTGGAATTAAAAAAGTTAAATAAATTTTGCTTTAATTATTCAGAGTAGGTACGCAATGCCTTGATCTTTTTAGTAATTTTGCCTGTCAAGAACATACTTTAGCTTTATCGTTTTCTTAATTATTTCTTAATTATTAAATTTAATATTACGGCAGTGACATTTGAAACAATAATTAACACTCAAAAATAAATAGTTCATTCATGTAATTTATAAAGGCTGTTTATGTACCAAATCCCGAACGAACAGCCGTTCGTTAAGACAAATTAAATCCTAGTTATGAAATTTAAAAAAAGTAATTTTTTATTTATATCAAACATTGACTTCCGATATTATTTAAGGATGTTCGGGCACGATATTAATGTTAAAAAAATTCTAGGTTGTAGTATACTAAAAAGACATTTACAAGATTGAGCGTCTGGTTTATGAGTAAAAATTTATTAAAGTTGCTAAGACCACACGGGATGTCATCGGTTATTATTGCTAAACTGTGTTGTCAATGGTGACAAAAATTTATATGCCAATTCTGCAGGTATAAGTGCATACGAACAAAACCTCATTGATATCTTATTGTCAAGTTATTTTAAGTTAATTAAAAACATCTCCTATACAGCCCATAATTAATGCATATCTTCTAACGTGATATTTAAAAATTAATGCATTTTTTTCTCGTATAAATGTTTGGTAACATTTACTGCACAGATTTGCATTAATATACAATATTGTTGACTGTGTCCAACCAAAATTTTCAATCTGTCATATTCATCTAGGAGATACGGCAACACTGGATTACGAACACGTGCATATTTTGGTATATTTGGTTTGATTTATTTGGGGACTATCATAATTTTGTATTTAAAGTATATGTTATTTATTTTTTAAAAATAATTTGACATTCTTTCTACTTTTTATGGTTTTCTTATCTTTGTTTTCTGCTCTTCTAGAAGCTTACATACATTTTTTAATAAGTTTTTCCTCATTCGTTATACACAAAATTATAATTTGTTTTTACAGCTCATTTAAGGATTTTAAATAACACTGCATAAAGAAATGTCACTGCACCTGTCAAAATCAAAAAGCGTTACCATAGAAACCAACCATCAATAACTTGCAATGTTGTTGCGTTTAAATCCTTTTTTAACGTTTTTTGTCCCAGAATATGTAGACAATCTCCCGGATTTAGATGGAAGACATAAAAATTATATGACACATTCCTATACGAGGTGTGTTCAGAAAATAAGGGGAATTTTCGTTTTTTATAAAAATGTTTATTTATTCGTCTACATTAAAGTTGTCGCCTTCAAAATAGTCCCCACTGGATATTATGCACTTGTGCCACCGCTTCTTCTAATCCTCTAAACTCTTCTCAAACACACGGTGGTCGGGAAGACACTAAAAGTTTGCTTACATTGCCGACAAAAACTATTTACATAATTCTCTTTGTTTGGACTTATATTCTCAGGAAATCATTATCGAGAAAACGAATCTGCTCCTTTTTGCATTTTAATAATGACAAACCGGGATTTTATGTCAGAATGATAAAAAAATACACAAGAGGAAAATGTGGTCTTAATTTTAATCTTTGTAAACTGCATGATTCCTAGATCTATAGGAAAGCACTGGTTGACATTTACCAGTAGATGTCAACGCATTGACATATACCGTACAATAAGCGCGTTCTTATTAATATCAGTTTTTCTTGGACCAAGAATCTTGTAGGTACGATTAGCCTGTCGGGAAAATTGGAATGTAAAAAATAAATTATTAATTTTTGTTGTTTATAGGTGTATTAAAAGTAATTTTGAAAATGCCAACACACCCGTATTATAAGTGCAGTCATAAAGAAAATCGGCAAAAAGTGTGTGGGCCCTGTGGACAAAAAATTATTCTGGGAAAGAAGAAATTAATTCATTTCAATATCACAGAAAGCATTTATAAATTTATCAAAGAGTTTGTCGATTACAGTTACAATTTATCTAGTGAAAAATATCCTCTGAGCATTTGTTCAACGTGTCGGAAGACGCTATCTGAGCATAAAAAAGGTATAGTGAATAGGCCAATTCAAAAAATGCCAAACTATGCTGATATTCTATTACCGAAAGTTACTAGATCTGAAAATAGTATAGACTGCAATTGTTATATTTGTTTGAGAGCTCGATGCATAAACCATTCCAAATATCAGTTTGTTTTGGGACAAAAGCGAAACTTGAACAACAATATAGATAAATTAAATGGGCTGTACGGCTCTTCAACTCAAAAAATAAATTATACCAAACAGTCAATAAACCTAACGTGAAAAGAAGTGCGAAAAAAGTGATTAAATTATGTGAGAAATGCTTCCAAAAAATCATTCGTGCGCGCACACATGCGAACCGCAAACCCATACCATTCGACAAAATGTTATGAAATTGGTTAATGAACTACCTGATAAACAAAAGGAGCATGTAGCTTCATCAATTAAAAAAGATATATCTAATAAAGTCGTTGGGGATTCAATGCGATTGAGTACCGGACAAATGAACCCAACGATAAAATTTTATTTTCAACGGGAGACCTAGATTCTTTCCACGTGAATTCTGCAGTTTCGAAACTTATAACCATATGAGAAAAATGACTTCTTTCATACGCAAGACTGCAGGTAGAAAATCTGTACCTGTAAAGTATGAACAACACATTAGAGACAGATCTCATTTATTAGATACATTTTATCAAAAAGGCTTATTTGAATTTGAAACGGCGGATGGAAATTACCAAACAAGGCCTGTGGTTTGGGCTAACGTAAATGAATTATTAGAAGAAGTTTTGAAAGAACGTACTGTCTGTCCACTCTAAGTTGGCTGAACTAAGGAATTTTGTTGTTTAGATATTAAAGAATTGTCGTACTGTGTGCTTTTAAAACAGATTTTATATTATAAATAATACTAGTACATAGTATATACTAGTATTATTTATAATATAAAATCTGTTTTAAAAGCACACAGTACGACAATTCTTTAATATCTAAACTACAAAATTCCTTAGTTCCGCCAACTTAGAGTGGACAGACAGTAACTTAATCGGTTATTATGTTGTAAAAGTAATGGCAGATGGTGGGCAAGGCTTTTTTAAAGTATCAATGTCCATAATTCCTGATTCAGAAAATGGTACAGTAGAAGATTATTCAGATAGCTTATCTAATGAAGATATCATTTACAATATTTCTTAAAAAAAAAAGGAAATTTAATCAAGAAAAATTAGTATACAAATCAACCAGTGTTAAAAAATTGATTATGATTTGCATCGTTCCAGATATCAAGGAAACGTACAATAATATAAAATTTCTCTTTGATTTAGTAAAACTGAATGAAGTTTCTTTTAAGTTTGTGTCCGATTTCAAGCTTCTATTAATAATTAATGGACAACAAACAGCCACTTCCATGTTTCCGTGTCCGTATTGTTCAATTAGTCTAAAAGATTTAAGAAATTTCCATAAAACAACTGACTGCCAAATATTAGGTCACGATAAAAGTCACTAAAAACGTATGGAGATTTAAAACAAGATTGTGCTAAGTATGTTTCTCTAGGTAAGAGGAAGAAGATGTCCAAAGAATCACACAGTGTAATAAATGAGCCAATTTTTTATGAAGATAAAGATGTTAAAGTATTAGAGAAATGCTATATTCCAGAATTGCATTTGCTGCAAGGCTTTGTTAACCACCTTTTCTGGAATGGGTTGGTACTAGTCCTAGGTAGAGAAAAAGCACTGATATGGCCTTTAAAATTAAAAATTATTTCAAAAAATTATCACGGGGAAATCTTTGAGGGGAACGCATGAAGAAAATTACTAAAAGAAGCTGACGCACTATGTGATAAAATAATATATGAAAATGTCGGTATATTGGCTCTTGTACCATTTATATCTGCATTTAAGGCTATGAATAAAATGGTAAATTTAGGTTTTTCCACTAAAAGAAGAGGCTCTATTGATGCCCTGGATAAAATCATCGAAGAGCTAAAAAAAGCCTTACTAGCAACAGGAGTATCAATAACTTTAAAAATACATGTATTGTTAGAACATGGAAAGTGGTCGGAGCAAGCCGGCGAGTCCGTGCATCGAGAGTTCCTAAGCTTTTGGGAAAAACATAAAATTAATTTAATTAACGATCCTTCTTATTCTCAGAGATTAAAAGCTGCAACCGTTCAATTTTCATCATTTCACATTTAAAAAAACAAGTTCTTGACAAATTCTGTTTTGTATACTTAAATGATTTTTAAATTATCAAGATTAAGTTTCTGAGCTTATTTGAATTATATAAATTATGTCTGCGTTTTTCAAAAACTATGTTATAAGATTTACAAAAGTAAAGATTGTTTAAATTTTTATTAACATAAAAATAATTTTTGAATTTTTTTAATTTTTTTTATTTAATTGCAAATAGTAAATGCTTATTAGTAAAAAGTAATTTCGGATTCAGTTTCAACGTCCAAATATGTAAACATAAATTTCTGACATATTATTTTGGTTTGTCATCAATAAATTGCAAAAACGAGCTTTGATTTTTGGGCAAGAATTTCCTAAATATAAAAGTCAAAACAAAGTTAAGTGTGTCACTAGATTTTGTCGGCAATGTAAGCAAACTTTTTTTATCTTCCCGACCACCGTGAACAATATCTTTGGGATAGTCTTTATTTCTTTCAGCGATGCGCTTTTAATGCTTGCAAAACGACGACCCTTTAAGGTTCTATTTATTTTGGGAATATGAAAAAGTCAGACGGAGCCATGTCTGGCGAATATGTAGGCTGGGGCATCATTACAGTATTGTTTTTGGCAAAAAGTTTTGTTTAAAATTCAACAATTTTGGAACAAATTTTGCTGCCACGCGTTTTATACCCAAAACAATCGAAAAAATGTCATGGTATAAGTCAATCGATATGCCAACATCTTCAGCGACTTCTCTGATTATGATTCGGTGATCTTTCATAACCATTTCTTCCACTTTTTCCATGTTTTTATCGGTTGGTAATGTGCTTGGGCGTCCGGGACGTCTTTACGGCCATCTTGGAAACTCTTATATCACTTATAAACTCTTGTTTTACTCAGCAGACTCACCATACGCCTTTGTTAATATTTCACACACTTTATTTTTTTTTACGCAAAATTTGATACAAATTCTTTGATCCATTTCTTTTAACGAACGAAAATCGCCGAGCTCATAAAAACACGTCTAACCTTAGCGGATGCCAAAGACAAAGTAAACAATGAAAACATCTAAAATTTTTATCATTCTTCAGGGGTATGTATACCAACATAATAAAGACAATTTTATGATAACCGGACTTTCCAAACCCTCGAAATTAAAAAATTCCCGTTATTTTCTGAACACACCCCGTACATTTTTTACTACTGCCCATAACGGACGCCCCTGAAAAGCAGAAAAATGATAGAAAATTTCAAAACACTATATTTTTAAGTGACATTATTAAAATCAATAAATGTAAAAAAACATTTAAAAAAAGATAAAAATGAATGCAAAAAACCCTATTGTACAAAAACATTTTTTTTTGGTAAACAGTACCTACATTTTATCGATGTCGATTGAGAGTACCTTTTTTAGTTTAAGGTTTAAGCTGACCAAAAATATTATTGCTGTGCCTTTATACTACAGGGCATTAGCATTACTTTGTTAGAGCTAGTCCATCCCTGACAAACTATATTTATAAATAAGCCAAATGTGATTAAAAGTGAATATTTCCCAGTAACCAACATAATAAAAAAATATTAAATTTCAACTAGTTCAAAAGTTATTTAAAAACAAAAATTTTCTTATGTCATTAAAATGTTATCTAGGCAAGGTTACTCAACATCGGGAAATAATATTTTGTTTTCAATATTGATTTTAGACTCTAAACATGTAAAAGTAAAAAAAAAACTTGGGAAATAACAGACACCCTACTATTTCTACAAGCTATTTCAATTAATTTGCTATTTTGCTAATTTTGTCGCGTTACCTTTTGTTTTAATGTAAAAAGAATTTTAAAACCTTTTTGCGTCAAGTTTGTCGCAAACATCTTACATAAAAAGTCAAATATAAAATAACAAAAACACGTTAAGTTGTAATCTTGAAGTTATTGACTTGTGTTGAACTTTTAAGAAATACATCAAGTTGGACAAGTTAATAGGGCTAAAGCTCCAGCTGAACTAACAAAAGAAAGTTAGTTTTATTGTTGTTTTTGGGTTAAACAGTCTATAACATTTTCTGTACGGGATAAAAACGAAAATGAATCGCGAAATAAACATCTTTATAATAAATTTGTATGATTTCTATCCACTGTTTGTAATCTAATAATAGTTATATTTTAAAATATATTCATTAATTTTACTGATATTATTATGTGTAAGCATTATCAATCAAATATCATATTTAATTTAATTAAATAATTTATTTTTCCTTAATTATCTTATCTCGTTACAGGATTAAAATTAGTAGAATTATTTTATTTTACCACACAATCTAAAACTTATATATTAAATTGGTTGTGTAATTGTTGGGGTGCTTTTAGATAATATAATTGTAAAACCTAATAGATGTGTAAGTAAAAATAATGTATGTTTAATTTAATTTATTAAGTAATATTGCCACAATTACATATGTTACAAATAAATTACTTAAAGCTATTTAATAAATAAATAAATTAATATAATAAATTATTGAGCATTTAGTTACAATAAATATTCAAAGAATTAACCATTTTTACACTGGACACCATTTAGTTATAGGTCACATTTTAGTAATAAATAAATAAATAAATAAATAAATAAATAGGTATTTACAAAAGAATAATAAAGTATAAGAAAAAAACAACGCTTTCAGAGAAAATTAAATTTGTAAAGTGTATTTTAATTTCCGGATCTACTGATAAAATCAAATTAGCGATATTGTTGTTTTATCCAACGTATTTTGATAAAATATTCAATTTCAATTAGAGGCAGGAAATTCTATTCGTAATTGGACGCAAATAACAAATAAATGTTAAATAAAGCTGGAGGAATAACACAAATTTTCTTTTATGAGTTTCTGACTCAGATTTTGATATATAGATATAGATACAAATTTTACAGAAACTTTTTTTTAATATCTTCTCTATTAAAAGATATAATAAGACTTAAGAATGTATTTTTTACTACCAGAAATACAAACCCTTTTTTAGAATTAAAATTAATATATTTTATATACAGTACTTTGCCACATGGTGGTTTCTAGGGTTATTTGGGTTCGCCTCCAAAAATAACCATAATTTTGCTCAATTAGCCCTTGTTTTGAAAAGTGAAAAACTTGAATGTATAACTTATTTTTTAATATAATTAAAACCCATAACTGCATTAAAAAATGATCCTTAGACAAAATATTTTATTAACAAAATATATACAGTGTGTTATACTTTGATTGGCAAAAATTCGGTGTTATATGTTATTTACATGGCTTTCTATGAGTAATAGAAGAACTTCAAAAACCCCTAAAACGATAATTTTATAATAAAATTTGATATAATGGTCAAAAAGTAAGGTCAAATTTGGAAAAAAAAACATTTTTTTAAGCACTTCCAGCACTTCGCTTAGTTTTTTTACTAGCTTATACAGAGTGTTTACAAATTAAGGTCAAAAATTATAAAAGATATTGGAATTTTAAATAAAAATATTAATTTAATTAGAGGCATAATATACAAATGTGTGCTGGTACTTAAAGAATAATTTTAAATAGTTTATTCATTAACATTTTGGCTCTTAATATTGAACACTCTGTATAAGACAAAGTAATAAAACTAAGCAAAAGAAATAACGAAATGTTTTTGCAAAATCTTTTCTAGAATTTATACAGTGTGACTTTGCTTTTTTACCATCCTGTATAAAATTTTTTAAAGGTTTTTTGGTATGCCAAATTCAGAATCTATCTGTTTTTATATTTAAAAATGTCTAATATCTCTAAAAATGAATTAGTCAAAAATGACTAATTTAATAGTTATTAGTCGCTGCTTTTTCACTTGTACCATATTTAACCATGAAATACCATGGTATCCGAAAATTGAATAGCCAATTCTTATGTACAATTGTCCCCTGAATCCGAAAATGTCATCAAAAGTTAAAAAAGTAGAACAGTTTTTAAGATATAGTCAATTTTCCATTTAATACGGAATTGACTATATCTCAAAAACTGCTCCACTTTCATAACTTTTGACGGTATTTGCGGATTCAGGGGACAATTTCACATAAGAATTGGCTGATAAATTTTGGGATATCATTGTATTCCATGGTTAACCATGGTACAAGTGAAAAAGCAGCCACTAATAACTATTTTTGACTAATTCATTTTTAGAGAGATAACCTTTGACATTATCCGGCATTACGTTTTTCTACTAAATTTACTAAAAGTCGGTTAGGTTCGGATCTCGGGTTAAAAATAGTAAAACCACAAAAAGTAAAACCGTATTAAGTAAAACCGAACAAATGGTTTTAATTATAATCTAAAATTAATTTTACCTCTATTAAAATCAAAATATAACACTAACATCAGCCTTAATTTTTAATAGAATTTTCTTGATAATTGAATATTTTATAAAGAATATACTACTCATTTAATTTTATTTTTTATCGTTTAAAAAATATAAAAAACCCCAAAGTGTAAAAACCGTTTTCTAATTAAAAAAATCATAAATAAATCGTTTAGTAAGATCGAAATATGATTAAAAATATGTATAAAAAGGATATGTTAAAAATATTATAACGTACTCTCTTCTCTTTTATCATACGAACGAAATATACTTGAGCCAGTATTGTGTTTTTTAGATTTATGAAGAATGTTTATACTTTTAAAATCCTAAATAAGTGTTCATATTTTTATCGAGATATAAAAAGATGTTTTTCTTAAGTTTCTACACAAATCACTAAATTTCCTGTAATTATTGCCGAAAAGTTTATTTGGTTGAAAATTAATCAAAAAAACAAATTTTGTCGAGTCAAACATTTCGGAAAAAAATGAGGATTCCACCATATTTATGGCATAACGCAGCCACAACAGCTCATAAATCATTCAAAAATGTATATTTTTAATATCACATTCACTGAAACTTCCTCGCTTGCACCAACTTGTTGATGTCGTTGAAGGTGGTGAGCATCGCCGGACTAGGTGCGTTAGCTTTGAGGTTAGGACAACCGCCGTGCGCCAAACATTCTTCGCCATCTTGGCCATCCTTGGCCGCCTTCATGTACTTGAAGAACCGCAAGATGTCGGGGTTATCGGAAGAGGGCTTTCGGAGCTCGTTCAGTTCCCTAGGCAATAAGAAAAATATGATGCACTTTTAAAATAAATAAATAAATCTATATTAAAAAGGAAATCCTAATATACAATCAATAAAAACAATTATAAAAACATTAATATTTCTTTAAATAAATTACATTACATTACATTACATTTTAACACCCAATCTAATCTAACAATAATTACTTACAAAAAAAATAAACATAATACAATTTTTAATTTAACAAAAATGCACATAAAGCTCTCTTAAAGGTTGCTTAAGTCTCTTAATTTTTTATTTCTTGTGGTAACAAGTTGTATTCATTTAGCCCTTTAAAAAATAATTAATTCATTGCGGAATAAGTATTTGTAGTATTAATATAGAAGTTATTGGTTCCTCTTGTGTTATATGCATGAAAGTTAAGCATTAAGTTAATAGAGGTACGTTTACTACATCTTAAAATAATACGCATTCCCCTATTTTGAAGTTTTTGTAGTAAATCTAATGATGCATTATCAAGCAAATATAACAAAGATGCACATTAATCAAAGTGGGGTTGTATGATTGATTTAAAACTTAGACAATTATCAATATTACTCAAATAAAACTCAAATATTTAATCCTGTCCACTACCTCAATATTTTAACCTTCAACAAAAATATTCACCCTACCCAAATCTAATCTAGAACTTTTATGTTTTTAGTCAACAATTTTTTTTAAGTCTGTTGTTCATTCTTTCGATTAAATTATCCAAATTTTTTCCGCTAACAACAATAAGCGTATCATCAGCAAAAAGATACAAAAAAACATTCAACAACTCCAAATCTGGCAAAAAACCAATATCATTGATAAATATCAGAAATAAAAGGGGTCCAAGAACACTGCCCAGGGGCACCCCTAGATTAACATTTTTCAATTCTGAGAAGATATTATTAATTTTAGTTCCCTGTTTACGCTCCTTTAAATAACTCTCAAACCAACTCAACACCCTATCACCCATCTGATAATATTTAAGTTTTTGCAACATCGTGTGTGGATCTATTGTTTCAAAAGCTTTAAATCAACAAATAAAGCCAGAACAAATTCTTGCTGATCAATTAAATACTTCCATTTAGAAATAATAAGTTGCAAGGCCGATTCACAGGAATAACCTTTTCTAAAGCCCGATTGACGTGAGTAAAATAAATTGTTGGTGTTAAAATATTTAACAACTTGGGTGGAAACAGCCAATTCTAAAATTTTCTCAATAGGTGGTAGGGTGTTAATGGGTCTGAAGTTTTTAGCACAATCAGTGTGAGCAACCTTTTCAATAGGAACAACTGTAGATATTTTAGGTTCCGATGGAAAAGTTCCACCTTTTAGTGAATTTTTAACAAAAGATAATAAGGCAGCTCCCGTAGATTTAAAAGTAATTTTTAAAATTTTTTCATTAAGTACATTTTCAGGGTTACTTTTATTGTTTAAAGACTTTACTATTTTTTCTAACTCACTTATAGACAATAATTTTAATGTATTCAAACTACACTCAAAATTCAAAGGTTACATTGGAAGAAATGCTCGAGTCAAATGACCAAAATTACTAATTACTAATAAAATATTAGATTGAAAAATTAAACAACAATTCAACTAGTAATAAAATAAACTAAAACCCTAAGGCTTTTTAGTTTTACAAATGCATTTTTTAAAATACATCACTGCAATTAAAACCATGATATTTTTACAGAATTTTTAAAATGAATTCGTTCAGCGAAATAATTTTACGAATACTTTTTATTACTATTTTTTTTTGCAAAACCCCATTAAAATTGTTTGCAGCAATTAAAAAATACCATCAGGAATAATTAAGTTAAAACACTGAACATTTCGAAATGTCACCGATATTTAACTGCAAAATTTAAAAAAAGACATGTAAAATTGTCTGTCCATTCCCATTTTTGTTGGTTTAAATGATTTATAAAATAATAAAAGCGTAGAAAATTGCAGTTTTTTTAATCTTTATTATTATATATACGCAAAACCAATATTACACCCAGTAATTACAAGAAACAGTATTTTACTTAAAAAAATTAATTGAAAATAAAAAGCCCCTTATCCTAACCATTTTCATTACAAAAAAATATAATAGTTATTTATGGTACTAGTGTGTTATGTTGAAAATAAGTCACGCGAGAAAGATTTATACCACGAGGCCGTCAGGCCGAGCGGTATAAATTCTCAAGTGACTTAGGAATCATAACACACATACAATGTTTTATAAAACAAGTGAAAGAAATCGTTTTTTATGAGATAATAATTAATAAGCTTTGTGATCAAATCAAAGCTTCTTGCGTCTCGGTACCCTATAAATGTCAGAATGACTTGACAGTGACTTTTTTACGTTTTGGTCAAAGTAGGTTGTTTGTTTCGTTGCCACGGACATTATAGATTGTTAGCAAAATTTGCTGTTTAATTTAAATAAATTTTGACACTTTTCAGTTTTCCCTGCAGAAAAGGGAAGCTTTTTTTGAAGAAAAAAACGTATAGAAAATGGAGGAAACCGATGAAAATTACGTTTCTGAGAATATCCTTACGGAAGCGGAAGAAGCTTCGATGCAGATTTTGACAGTTCCGAGATGCTTACGACAAGGAGTTCAAAATGTTTGTGTCTTGGATGAATTCACGGAAGATAAAAGGTATCGATGAAACTGTTCTATTGGCTTATTTTTTACATTTGCAAAAAAATTAGCCCCATCGTCGCTACGGACCAAATACTCGATGCTTTGCTCGACTATTCACCTTTATAAAAAAATCGACATTTCAAAATGTAGCAAACTAACGAGCTTTTTGCTTTAAGCAAATCACAGGGATACAAACCAAAGAAGTCCAAGATCTGAAATAGAGAAGTTTTTGAACGAAGCTCCTGACTACGAGTTCCTGTTTATGAAAGTGGCTTTGATAATGGGGATTAGCGGTGCTTGTAGGTGCGATGAATTGGTTAATTTAAAAATAGAAAATATTTTCACGTAGTTTTGCCAGACACTAAAACCAAGAAATTGAGAAGTTTTACCATACTTAAAGAAGGATTTCCAGTCAACCCGATCAATTTGTGTAAAAAATACATGTCTTTGAGACCAAAGAATACTAGTTCTAGCCGCTTTTTTATTTTTTACAAAAATGGAAGGTCTACCCGAAAGTGTGTGGGAATAAATACTTTGTCGAAGATACCTCCAAGAACTGCAATGTTTTTAAAATTGGAGGAACCAGCGCTCTACACCGGTCACTGCCTGAGAAGGTTTTCGGCGACTCTCTTAGCCAATGCAGACTACTTTGAAGTGTCACGGAGGATGGAAGTCCTCGGCGGTAGCAGAAGGATACCTAGAAGAATCGGTGCATGACAAAATACAAATTGCAGAAATAATACAAGGTTCTAATTCGTCGGCATCTTCCAGCACTATCAGCAGCTGTACCGATATGGGAGAGTCTGGTTCCAATAAACCAACGAATTTTACAATGAATTCAAATTCGAATAAACCGTTAGCGTTTTCCTTTAATTTCAATATCAATGTGAATTCTGCTTGTAATAGTAATAAATAAATAGAATACTACTTTAAACACTAGTGAGTTATGGATCATAACACACTAGTGTGTTATTTGATAGTTTATTTGTCTAAAATCACATTAATAATGTCTTGGACTGTCATGTGTTGGATAAAAAATAAATTTTGTATAAAAAAATAACAAAAAATGTGAATTTCTCTAAGAATAAACTTCACGGAAAATTAAAATTTATAAATTTCTTATAAGAAGAAATACTTGGTTTTTGTGGAAAACATTTCCTCACTTCTCTAAATTTGCTTTTATTAGTTTAACCTTATTTCACAAGTTCTCAATTCGATTAAGATACAGTGAACTCTAAAACACACCTTTTATTTCCAAACAATTTTTGGCAACTCTGCCGGTAAATGAAGGTGCATTATCCTGTATAAATCACGAAAAGCACCTTTGCAGAGCCTTACAACGGGTTGTAGAACTAAATACCTCACATACCTTGGACCTCTAAGGGATTTTCTAATGGTGATTAGAAATGTTTCAACCAATCGTAAAGCTACCCCAAAACATTACACCTCCTCCTTTGCCTTGAAGGATCGATCGTCTAGCTCAGAGTCTAGCTTGTCTCTTAAAATACGTCTGATCGTAGGCCAATTCTGGATTGATCCGAAAATAAAACATTTCTCAAATCTCCAATTTTTCAGTTTTAATGCTTCAAATACCAATTTAAGTGGCCAACTCTATTTTCTACTCTCCACTAAAAAATGGAAAGTGTGACTGCATTTCTTCCAAAATTCTAATTTATTGTTAAGTTTGTTCTTTTATAAATTCGCATTATTTGTAATCTGTTCTTTAGAAAATTTGTTTGAATAAATTTTTCTTTATTTTTGTAATAAAATTGTTGCAGATAAAGTGCTTTTTATTTCCAAATCACTTTTTTTTAAGTGGAATAATATTTCTCGTACTGGGTGATATATAAGTTTGGTTGTGTGTATATGCTCGTATATACATATCTATATATATATATATCGTATATACATATCTACTCTTAAAAATGAATTTGTCAAAAATGATTAATTGTCATAGCGAAAAGGCAGCCATTAATAATTCTCTTCAATAGCAATTTGTATCCGAAACATTTAGCAGTTAATTTTCATGTAAAATTGTCCCCTGAATACGAAAATGTTAAATGTGATTTGTGTACTTAAGCTCCAGATTTTATCCGATTACCAATTAGATGTTAAATAAAAAAAAACCTCGTGTAGACAAAATATTTAAAACTTTTATTTTTTGAACTACCCTATAGGGTACAGTATCACCAAGTCTTGCGATTTGCGATAAAAATCAGAAATTTGCCTACTCTTTTAACTATAAAAGCGCTAATAACAGTAATATTTTACCTGCTGAGCTGTGCGGAAACCAAATTACTATAAGGAGCATATTTGGCCGGATTGGCGTACATCATGCATATCAGTCGTTCTCTGCACCGTTCCGTTTCCGGCAGGGATTTGTCGTTAGCCAGGCCAAGTTGCTGGAACACCGCGTCCAATCGCGACAGCAGCGGACTGTAGAACGGGTCGTAACTGGTCAGAAGCATGGACGAGGACGGGATCTTGTGGAACACCTTGTAGTCCGTTTTTTTCGTGGCTGGTTTGCGGATGTAGTAGTTCTCGTTGTGCTGCTGCTGCTGCTGCATGTAGGAGATTCTTTGATTTCCTGCGCCAAACCTAAAATTATTTAAAAAATGTCACCATATTTTGTAATATAAGTTTACTTTGGGTCATTTCATTGTTTCGCGGGTGTTACATTTGTTCAAGTCTTTTGAAATTACATTTTAGCAATTACGTTTTTAGTTGTTTTATCTAAATTGTAAAATTAGTACAGTTTAGCATAAAGGATAAAGATTTTATAAGTCAAAAAGTGTGCGTTTCGGGTGTTTCACGATTCAGCCTCCATATCCTGACCATTGTTACATTTATTTGAAATTCAGCGAATTTTCTTAGGGAAACATTCCTAAAAATTACAGGCCTCCAAAAGTATAATATTTACTAACCATCTACCACATAATCACTGTCACAAATAAAGTTTTACTTTGTTTCGGATCATGGTTCTGTTTCGGGTGTTACAAGTCCAAAAATTAAACACTTTATCTGGACAAAATCGGTGATTTATTAGTTTCTAGGTACTACAAAATAAGTAAATAGCAAATAAACATAAATGGAATGAATTATCCTTAAATATAACTTAAGCAGCTTCGGGTGGGATTGATAAATCGGCAAAAAGTAAAATCGGTATTATTGCCAAAAATTGGATACATAATTATTGACTTAAATGTAAGTAGGTATTCGGTATTTTGGTAGGTGCGACAACATCATCGGAAAAGCAGTCACACCTCTTTAAAAGAGGTGTGACTGCTTTTAATCAAGAAAAACACATATCAAATTAGTCTTATGCTCAGATATTAGTTAGTATTTTAAAGCATTACCACCATAACGTTATTTTTGATAGCAAATTATTAGACTAATCAATCTGTAAGGTATAATAATAAAACAATTGATATGATTTTTCGTTTCGGGTGTACAGATTTTGAAGACTAATTAACTTAAAAATTGCGCGTTAATTGCAGTTTTTTTGTCGCACATTATACTTGTAATTTGAAATGTTTTCTTTTAAAATTCATCAGATTTAATGCGAAAAGAACATTTTTTTTTTAATTGAACGTACACCTCGCCAAAGTTTTTTGTTTTGAGTGCGTTTCACCAACTTCAAATACCGACAGACAGCTGTTTCGACCTATATAGGTCGAAAGCTATCTGTCGGTGGAACGCACTCAAAACAAAAAACTTTGTCGAGGTGTAGGTTCAATTTTTTTTCTTATGAACATTACCGGTAATGGGTCAAGAAAGTTTCTTAAAGAAACTAAGAAAATTGAATGTTTACATATTTATTTTTTCACACTTAGTATCATTTGTCATGGAATGACCCCTTTCTTATCGCATTTAATTCGATTTTGGTGTACAGCTGTAAGTTTCCTTTGTGAAATATAAACTATTATGATTTTTAACACTCTGAACATCAGGTTCAATATATCACCTTGAATTTGTTGTTTGCCAAAAATGGGGTAGAGTATTAATCTAAAAATACTTGCTGGTTACTAAAAATAGTTTCCAATCAGAATTACAAACAAATTCCTTAAGCAGTGGCGGCTCGTGGGTGTATAGGAGGGTAAGGCTACATGAGGTTAATTTAGTCTAAATACGAATAATTTTCACGTTTATTTTTAAAATGACCGATAGCCCTACAAACCATTATAAATAAAAAAATATATACTAAAAATAACAAAACACAAATTAAAGTATGGATACAAATTAAAATAAAAATTTGACGCGGCCTGATAAAATTAAAGGCCAACAGAATAAGCTTTGTTTATAAATGCTTCCGCATAGCCAGGTTTAGTACCATGATATTTGAAAAGTTCGAGAATATTGCTTACCCTGTTTCTTATAGTTATATTTTGATAACATTTTTATTGTTGGACTGCCCAATATCTGTCTTTTTTTAGTTTCGTTTCTTCATAAAAAGGCGTTTCAATTATTAAGAGAATAATGTCATGAACAGGATTCATTTAAAAACCCAGAAATATTTAACTAAAAAAACTTTAACAGCTATTTTGAAAACCTACCCTTATTTAAAACTCAATACGACTTGTTGCTAATCTTAAGAAGTTTTTTATTAAAAGTATAAAATTCGCATAATAAAAAAAGTTAAGTAAGTTTTAGAGTAACTTTTAATCCATACAACATATAAACCACATAAAAGTGAAACGTGAGCTAACATAAAATATTTCCGGTCTTGACACGGCATTGACCCAGAAATGTTACCTACATGTGATACTTTTATATGTAATTAATTACCATGGTCCCATTGGTGTTGTTTTTTGAAAAAAAAATGACTCATGATAACTGTAAATATAATCGAGAAAGATGAGAAGAAAGTTATCGGTAAGTAATTTGATGCAGAAGAGTCGAAACTTAGTGGATAATGATGTTAATGTGTCAGAAAAATTAACTTATTAATTATTAAGTTATTTAAAAAGTGGTTTATATTGAACGTTTAATTAAAAATAAGTGTTAGTTTTAAAGGGAAATTTTAGTAAAAGTTGAACAATTTCTCATTTTTAAAGTTATAAAATTAGTGGTAATGCTTGTATTTATAAAATATAAAATACAGTACAAATATAATACATGTAAGTGAGAAATTGTTGAAATGTAAAAAACCAATATTGCATTGATTTTTTATTTTTTCTACTCTTACCTTTAAAATCGTACATGTTTCATGACACAAGTGATCTTTTAAATACACATATGTCGCTTTAGCCACTGACTTAAGTTAGCAACAGGTTTTCAGTCACGGGCTCAGTTACTCTCTAAAAATGAATAGTTATTAGTGGCTGCTTTTTCACTTGTACCATGGTATCCCAATTCTTATGTAAAATTGTCCTCTGAATCCGAAAATACCATTAAAAATTATGAAACTGGAGCAGTTTTTGAGATATAGTCAATTCCATATGTTGGGATACGAAGAACTAACACTTTGACTCGTAAGATCGTTTATTGTAAATAAGTTTTACATAATAATTAAATGAATAATAAATATTCGAGAAGTTAAATCTTAAGTTAAGTGAGTGAAAAGTAAATAGTAAGTGTTCTTTTGGTTTCTAAAAATGAGCTTTTATACAGCGCGATAATTTTTATCAGTTAATGGAAAAATAGAAGCGCTGTCTTTGAAATTATGAAATATCTAATGATGCGTAATAATTACTTGAACTATTTGAACTTTTTATTAATTTAATTTATGGACTTATTTTTTGTAACCCTAAAGATCACGACTAAAAGATTATTTAATATACATTAGAAAAACAAACTGTTACCAAATAAATATACAGGGTCTAACAAACCTCCCCCGTTAAGTGTTTCGATAAGGGTTAAAAATCCTATTGAAACACTAAATGGTAAAATTAAATTATACAATCTAAAACTTATAAAACACTAAGTAAACTACAAAGATACAATTAAAATTTAAAGTGTACAATATATAAAATAAAAATTAAAATAAAATTGTTATTATTATAATACCTAAACAAAACTATAATTATGAAATTAAATTTTAAAAGATTTTTTCGAAAGACGAGGCTTACGCATCTCCGTGTAGACAGGTTCTAAGTCCTCCATGGGCATTGCATCTGCTTCGGAGTTGAGACTACGATAGCTTCTTCTGTGAGGTGGAAAATCATCCAGGTTGACTCGGTTATCAGATACAGTATTGTGGCTGTTGATACAAACCAGGTGACGGCATTGGTCGGGGTTGAAATATTTCTTTATTGAGTTTAGAAATCTGCAACGACAACATCGGCAACAAACATAGTAGCATATTATTAGCATTACTAATGTTCCAATTATTCCAAAGAAGATGTTGTACCATTTGGAATGGTTGATAATGAATGGTTGGTTTATATTTTTCTGTAGGACGTCGTCGAACTGTTGGAGTTTATGTTGTGCATGACTCAGTTCATTGAGGTTGAGGCTATGGAGTTTGATTGAAGACATTTCTTCATTTTTGAGGTAGGATTGCTCCTTGATACAGCAATCGTCTTTATTGATGTCCAGTAAAGGTATAAAGTTTGTATAATTTGACGTTTGGTTGGAAGTTGAAGTCAATAACGTGGATGTAGTGTAGCATTTACATTTCGGTTGTAATGTAAAAATACCGGAGCCTTGAAGTACAACGTCTGTGATTTGTGAAGCACCATAATTTTCGCAGCTTATGGTCCCAGTGACTGGTTCTGTTAAGATGTATAGCCATTGATTTGTTGAGAGGGGATGCCAAACTTCGATTTCTGACTTCATGGTTTTGGTGTCGCAGTTTGATGGGATTTTTTCAGGTTTTTGAAGTTTCAGAATCGTTTCGCAGGTTGGTCTTTCCTTGATTAGATGTATGATGATGTTGGAACAAATGTACTCGGATGGTGATATCTTCTGGCATTTCGATAATTCTGACATCTCTCCATAATACGTTCTTGTCGTACTTAGGATAAGGTAAGGGAAAGAAGGGTTTATATAGGAGTATATTGAAGAGTTTTGATATTGGACAGGTAAGGGAATCAAATTATATAGTTGATACAAATCTTTAGTTACTAGTGGTATCTTAATTGCATAAATTAAAACTTTATTTGTGTAAACTACTGAGAGTGAACATATTTGCGTGTATTTAAAAATGTTTGCATTATCATCTAGGTCTATTGGAAAATCTAAATCTGTTCTTTTATTATTAATTTTCAATAATTCTTCGCGTAAAGATTTTGGAGTAATTATTGAAGGGTGTAAAATATTTTGTTTGGAAAATAATATTGAAGAAATAATAACATCGAATTCTTCGTCTAATTCTTCGGTAATTTGAGATAATAAATTTAAATGATCCATTACTGTTTGAACGTAGGTTAATGAATTTATTCTAATAATGCTTGAGTTTGAAAATTTATTAAATATTTTTATATTTTTGTTTAACTTTTCTTCATTAAATTTAAGTGTCAATGCTGACCTATTATAACCAGAGATCGCTTCAGAGATTATATGAACTTGTTGCTTTAAAAGTTTTTGCATGTCTTGATTTTGATTTACTACTGCATGAATTGCGTCATTATAATATTCTGCATCATCTGCATCGGGGATTCCAAATAACCATTTAAATGTATAAGATACACCGTTAATTAATCCTCTTTTTACTCTAAGTGACATTTTATCAGGTTCATGACCTGTTAGGTGGTTTATGGCTTCGAGTTTTTTATTTAATTTTTCAAGTCGAATTTCTATTAATTCTAGAGATTCTTTGCATAAAAATTCGGAATGTCTGAATGTTACATTTTTATCGTTAGGGTGCATGCATAAGGGTTTTGAGATATAAAACGATTTTTCGGCAAATTTTAATTTCATTTCATAAATGCTTATATTATTGAATGATAAGAGTGTAAAATAGTCTTGGGTTAGTTTTACTTGACCTAAGTCTTGATAAAATATTCCTGATTTAAAATCTAATTTTTGGTTTTTATAGGGGATATTACCGGATATAGGCGGGAGTGTTAATATGTTAATTAGTGTCAGAACGAGAAGGGTTTTCATCTTCTGGAACAAAAGGTTTTAATAAATTATGATGAACGACTGATGTTTTCTTGTGACTAATTTGTATTTTGACCGTTTGATTAGGATGAATGTTTATGATTTTATAGGGACCTTTATAATTTGGCTGTAATTTTCTGCTAATACCGGGTGTAATATTTTTATTTAGGATATATGCTAAATCGCCTACTTTAAAATTGTGTGAATGAACATTTCTATCATAATAAATTTTAGAAGTTTCTTTGGCATTTATTATATTTTCTCGAGCTAGTTGGAATGATCTATTTAATTTTAATTTTAAGTTAGAATAATAATCATCGTAAGTATATTTAAATTTTGGTTTACAGGTAAGAGTACTAGGTATAAAAGCTTTATGACCAAAGAGTAGTTCGTAAGGTGTGAATTTAGTAGATTTATGATAGTGGGTATTGTAAGTGAACATAGCTAAGGGTACGTATTCGTCCCAATTAGTTGTTTTATCGTTTATGTAGTGTCGTAAATATTCTTTTAGAGTCAAGTGGCTTCTTTCTAAACTACCGTTCGTTTGGGGATGATAAGGGCTAGATAAAATGTGTTTAATTTTAAAAAGTTTATTTACTTCTTTAATTAGATTTGAGGTGAAGTCTGTACCTTGATCTATTAAGATTGTCTCGGGTATACCAAATATACAAATAAATTGCAAAAGTACGTCAGCGACTGTTTTTGCTTCGTGATTAGGTACAGATGTTGCATATGAGTATTTTGTTAGATCGTCTTGCATGGTAACGATAAATTTATTGCCTGCCTCTGTTAACGATAAGGGACCAACTACATCGATAGCTAATCTTTGAAAAGGTCGTTCGCTCGTTGTAGTTATCTCCATAGGAGCTTTTGGGGTTTTATGAACTAATTTATTAATTTGACAAGATTGGCAACTTTTAATAAAGTGTTTTATATCACCTTTCATGTTTGGCCACTTATAATTTTCTTTAATTCTATGATAAGTTCTTAAAAATCCGGGATGACCGGCTACTGACGAAGAATGATTCTCTTGTAAAATATTTTTTATTTCTTCGCGGGTTTTAGGACAAAATTTTGGTTTGTTTACAAGTACAATTTTGATATTTGATTTTGAGAATAAAAATTCTATTAATTCGTTAAATAAATCTTGTTTGATATTTTTATTTTCTTCTACAGGATTTTTAAGATATACTGTAAAAATCTTATTTGTTAAAAGAATAGACCGGAGTTTTTGCAAAGAGTAAAATAAGTCATTGTAAGTTATTTTGTCAAAATGATTTAATTTTGAAATTACTAAAAATGTGGTTTGATTATTTGAGTTTTTTAAAGTAATAGTGTCATAAAGATTAATGTTGTCATGATTTAATTGATTAATGTCTTGATTAATAATAAGACTTTCGTAACAAGGATTGTTTTCATCGAGATCTTTTGAATATAAAAGAATATTGGGAAATTTTGAAAAAACATTATCTTTTATCGTTTCAATGTCAACCAATTTTTGATTCATATAATGGAATTTAATAAAATCGCTATAAGTTTCCAATTTATTTTGAGATTTGTTTTTATTTAAGTTAATTTGAATATTTTCGGGATTTCGCGAAAGTGCGTCAGCGTTACAATTTATTCTACCTGGTTTATAATGAATTTCGTATTCGAATTCTTCGAGTTTAAGTCTCCAACGAACTAATCTACTATTAGGATCTTTACAATTTGCTAACCATTTTAGTGGACGATGATCTGTACAAATAATAAACTTTTTACCATATAAGTATGGTCTAAAGTGTTGTGTAGCCCAAACGATCGCTAAAAGTTCTCTATCAGTAGTAGAATAGTTACATTCGGCTTTATTTAACGTGCGAGAGGCGTATGCGATGGGTAAATCTTTACCAATTTCACCTTGTGACAAAATGGCACCTATTGCAAAGTTTGATGAATCTGTGGTTAAAATAAAATCTTTAGAAAAATCTGGAAATTGAAGAATTGGTTCTTGAGATAAAATATTTTTAAAATGACAAAATGAGTTTTCCTGTTCAAGTCCCCAGGTAAACTGAGTATCTTTTTTAAGCAATTGTGTTAATGGTTTCGCGTGTTTTGAAAAATCTTTAATGAATCTACGATAGTAACCAATGAGTCCTAAAAACTGTTTAATTTGTTTTGGAGTTTTAGGTTGAGGGTAGTTTTTAATAGCTGATATTTTATTTGGATTCGGTGAGACACCTTTTTCATTTATAACATGACCAAGATACGCGACTTCTTTATGCATAAATTCGCATTTATCGGGTTGTAAAAGTAATTTATTAATTCTTAATCTGTCAAAAACATTTTTTAAACGTAAAGAGTGTTCTTCTAGCGTACTACCAAAAATGACGATGTCATCCAAGTACACAAAACATTGAAGGCCTTGTAAACCCACTAGGGCAGCATTCATTGCTCTTTGGAATGTACTTGGTGCATTTTTTAAACCAAATGGCATTCGCAGATATTCGTAATGACCTAATGGACTAGAAAAAGCAGTTTTAGCAATATCTTCCTTTTTCATGAGAATTTGATGAAATCCGGACGCGAGATCAAGGGTTGTAAAATATTTTGAATGTCCTAATTGATCTAAAATATCTTCGATATTTGGTAAGGGAAATTTATCACCAACCGTAATTTCATTTAATTTGCGAAAGTCAATTACAATTCTAAATTTACGTTCACCTGATGCGTCTAATTTTTTAGGTACAATCCATAAGGGACTATTATAAGGAGAGACTGATGGTCTGATAATTTTTTGTTTAAGCATTTTTTCAATCTGTTTTTCGACCTCTCTTTTGTGAACTTCTGGGAATCTATAAATTTTTGTTGCAATTGGGGTAGGGTCGGTTGTTTTAATTTCGTGTTCGAGAATACTTGTGTGAGTTAATGTGTCATTAGGAAGATAAAAAATGTCGTTATATTGCTCGCATAATTTTAAAATAGAATATTTTTCTTCGGGATTTAAATGGTCTAGTCTTAGATTTTCTTTAAGTAATTTGATGCGATTATTTGTTACTGATTGATTTTTAACATTAATAAAGATTGTAGATTGTTTTTCTTCAAAAGGTTCTAGAAAAACTTGTAATTTATTTATTTTTAATTTTCGATTTTGGGTATTTAATATAGTAGTAATGGCAGTGCCATTTTCCACTTTGAGAATAGCTTTTGCTAAAAATACACCTTCGGCAATATTTATTTCTGGACAGATACCCTGTGATAAATTTTTGTTTAAGATTTCAATTTTGATAATTGTTTCTGATCTAGGTTCTAATACAACTGAATATAAATTTTCATTATTATGATTATTAGGAATTTGAGATATAATTTTTAAAGGTATTTTTAGTGAATTTAATTGTAACTCACTATTGTTTAAATTTATTATTGCGCCTTGTAATGATAAGAAATCGTTTCCTATGATACCGTCATAGGGTATATTATTATTTTGATCAACTAATTGAAATTTAATTGGTATAGGTTGATCGTTTAGACTAAGGTAAAGGATTATGCTTCCTGCTGTTTCTACAGGAGAATTAGCACTAAGCCCATTTAATAAAATTTTGTCATTAATATTAAGATTTGATAATAAAGTAGAAAGATGCGCTTGATTTTTTAAAAGTGATACAGATGCTCCCGTATCTATTAAAAATTTTAATTTAATGTTATCACAATATGTTTCGATACACGGACTTACATTATTATTTAAAAGAATATTAAATGTTTTAAGATTTTTAATTATTTTGTTACAATTATTAGGAACCGGATAACAACCAAAATTATTAGGTCTACGGCAAGATTTATTTAGAACCGGATAGCAACCTGAGTTTTCAGATCTACGGCAAGAATTATTTGGAACCGGATAACAACCAAAATTATTAGGTCTACGGCAAGATTTATTTAGAACCGGATAGCAACCTGAGTTTTCAGATCTACGGCAAGAATTATTTGGAACCGGATAACAACCAAAATTATTAGGTCTACGGCAAGATTTATTTAGAAAGGGCTTATTTAAGATTTTTACGTCGGTTTTTATTATTCCCAATCCGCAGAAACGACGTTGTTCTGGGACGCATTCTCGTTTAAAGATTCGGTATTATTGGAGAAATTTGAATTATAATTTATATTTTGATTGGAACTATTTCCTTCATTTTTTCGTTGACGTTTGAAACAATCGTCTATTAAATGACCATTCTTTTTACAATAATTACAAAATTTAGATTGATAAGATGAGTTATAGTTTCCATTTGATTTATGATTTTTATTTGAATTGTAATTTGTATTTGAATAGTTATTTGTATTTGAATTTTCGCTAGGTTTATTTAATTGTACGTTAAATTTTTTATTTTTAAAGCAATCTTGTGTGTTATGAGTTTTTGTTTTGCAATTTTTGCAGAATTTTGATGGACGGGATCCTAAAGAACTAGATTTCGAAATTTGAAGAGCTCTTTCTTCTTCTAAAGCACTAGTTAGAGCGTCTGATAAATTATTAGAGTTTTTACTTCTTAAAAAACGCGATATTTCCGGTTGACTATGAAGGATAAAGCGTTGCAAAGCTAATTCTTTAATAATTTGAACTCGGGCTTTGCGAGTGCCTTCGTCGTTATCGGAAATACAATTAACAATGCGGGTGTATAATTTATCAACTCTGTTGTGAAAAGATAGAATAGATTCGTTAAAATTTTGTCTTATCGTATTAAGATCTTCCATTAATTGTGTGTAATGTTTTTTGTCTGCGTATAATTGTATTAAAAGTTCTTTAAGGTCCTTCCAATCATTTATTTCTTTATCGCGCAATTGTGCTTTTGCACTACCTGTTATTTTCGAAATCACGTATGCTATAAGAGGTTCATTTTGAGAATTGTGTGCAAATTTAAAGGCGTTTTCGCAATTAGAAATAAATTCGTATAACTCTGTGCGATTTCCGTCGAATGATTTAGGTATAAGTGAACAAAGAAAAGCTAATTTGTGTGGAGTAATGTCTCTTATGTTGCTGCTATCAGCACTTCGAAGCGTTTGAGGGTTATTTTCAGGCATTGTGAATAGTAAAAGACGCGAAAATACAAATAAATGTTTAAGAAAAGTAAAAAAAGATTTAAACCTGCTATATAAAATGGGTAAACAGAAATAAGGAAAAAGAAAGGAATAAACGACTTACGTTTGATATTGTCTGTCTTGTGCGTTCTTCGTTGTGGTTGAGGGTTCTTTGTGTTGCTTGATGATTCTTTGTTGATCCAAGGAGTTGAAACTCGCCAAGTTGAAGAAATATAGATGAGTTGCCCTTTTGATTCTTGATTTACTTGATTTTTGATTCTTCTTCTTGTGACCAAATCCAATACGACTGCGCCAAATTTTATGTTGGGATACGAAGAACTAACACTTTGACTCGTAAGATCGTTTATTGTAAATAAGTTTTACATAATAATTAAATGAATAATAAATATTCGAGAAGTTAAATCTTAAGTTAAGTGAGTGAAAAGTAAATAGTAAGTGTTCTTTTGGTTTCTAAAAATGAGCTTTTATACAGCGCGATAATTTTTATCAGTTAATGGAAAAATAGAAGCGCTGTCTTTGAAATTATGAAATATCTAATGATGCGTAATAATTACTTGAACTATTTGAACTTTTTATTAATTTAATTTATGGACTTATTTTTTGTAACCCTAAAGATCACGACTAAAAGATTATTTAATATACATTAGAAAAACAAACTGTTACCAAATAAATATACAGGGTCTAACACATATAAAATGTAAAATTGACTATATCTCGAAACTTTTTTAACTTTTGACGTCATTTTTGGATTCAGGGGACAATTTTACATAATATTGGCTTTTAAATTTTGGGGGTACCATGGTATTCCATGGTTAACCATGGTAACTATTAAATTAGTCATTTTTGACTAATTCATTTTTAGAGAGTAGCTTTAAATTAGTTGTCAGTTGTCAAATACGCCAATATTTAAAAAATGATTCTATATCCGATTAAAATGGTGGTTAGTCCATTTTCAAGGGATAAATTTCGATTTACACAGAAAAATTTGTCGCCCGTAATAGAGTCATTTTTAAGCGAAAAATTTATTTTGGATAAAAAAAAGTGACAAAATGGCGTTTCTCAAACTTAAAATATACTATTTTAAGAAAATATCAACTATTTTTGTTATACCTAATTATTTTTCAAAAACACTTTTTTCGTTAAGAAACATTTTTAAAAAAGCACAAATTTGCATATGTGCTCTATTTTATCTATAAAAGGTTTCTGTTTGTACTAGAGCCAAATAGGTTAATGATTAAATTAATTTTATCCTATATAAATAGCTATAAACCTAATTTCCATTTCCGTGCATTACAGTTTTATCATTATAGGTAGGTACCTACATTAAATTTTAACAATTTAGTATTGTTTGACGACTCTCGACATACATTTAAACTGTTTATTTAATCTAAAAGCATTGCAAGTGATGTTATTTACCTAATAAACGCGTAAAACAAAATATGTACGAGGTGTGTTCAGAAAATAACGGGAATTGTTAAACTTCGCGGGTTCGGAGGGTCCGGTTGTCATAAAATTTTCTTTATTATGTTGGTATACATGCCCCCGAAGTATGATAAAAACTTTAGCTGTTTTCATTGTTTACTTTGTCTGTGGCAGCCGCTAAGGTTAGACGTGTTTTATGAGCTCGGCGATTTTTCGTTCGTTAAAAGAAATGGATCAAAGAATTTGTATCCAATTTTGCTTAAAAAATGAAATAAGGCCTATAGTGAGTCTGCTATAAGTAAAACAAGAGTTTACAAGTGGTATAAGAGTTTCCAAGATGGCCGTGAAGACGTTGAAGATGACGAACGCCCCGAACGCCCAAGCACATTAACAACCGATAAAAACATGGAAAAAGTGGAATAAATGGTTATAAACCATCAGAGAAGTCGCTGATGATGTTGGTATATCGATTGGCCCATCCCATGAAATTTTTTCGAATGTTTTGGGTATGAAATGCGTGGCAGCAAAATTTTTTCTAAAATTGTTAAATTTTGAACAAAATTTTTGCCCAAAAAGGATACTGTAATGATCCTCCATATTCGCCAGACATGACTCTGTCTGACTTTTTCCAATTCCCAAAAATAAAGAGAACCTTAAAGGGCCGTCGTTTTGCAAGCATATATGACATTAAAAGCGCATCGCTGAAAGAACTAAAGGCTATCCCAAAGATCGAGTTTTAGAAGTGTTTAGAGTATTGGAAGAAGAGCTGGCACATGTGCATAATATCCAATGGGGACTATTTTGAAGGCGACAACATTAATGTAGACGAATAATAAATATTTGTTTCAAAAAACGAAAATTCCCGATATTTTCTGAACACACCTCGTGTATATGTATGTTTCATAAAATTTAGTGCGTAGGTACACTTTTGTAAGTAAAGTATGTTTGTAGGTAGGACCAATATTTAAATTGACAACAACAAAAGAAACTAAAATTATCATAATTTTGGTATTCCATAACGCTCAGATATTTTTATTTCGACTAGTATAGGTAATTTATGCAATACAATGACATAAAAATCCTATTGGGAAATTTTACGATTTTACTCGATAATGATGTCTTATATCACGTCGCCATTTAAAGATAATAGAGATTGATGCTGTTAAGATAAGTGGGAGAAAGCAGTTCAACAATTTATGTTAAATATTGAATACCTACAAATACAGGGTGTTTCACGTTCTTGGTCAATTACATTTTTGAAGAACGGCAAAAGCTATCGATTTTAAATTTATAAAGTCTGTTTAATGACTAAACCATGCCCTATACGTAAAGTGAATATAGTTTTCGAATAATTAATTTTTTGTTATAATTTGACAAATGCGCGTTAAAATTAGCCTATAATTTTGTTGTTTTTATGTTTGCGGATATGGGGTTGGAATCTTAAAAACACTGTTTAAAAGGTTTCATGTCAATTCTTTAACATATTTAAACATATTACTTGAAAAAAACCAAATTAGGCTAACTTGAAACGTTAATAACTTTTCTATTTTAAATGTAACACCCTGTATGGTTTTACATAACTTAAAAGTAAATTAATAAACATTTCGATTAATGTAACTATTCCCAATACCTAATTTTAATAATTTCAGATATATTTAAGGTTTTCTAATATTAGACCCAGAATAGTCAATGTAGAAGTAAGAATTAAGAAATTCTTAAATGATAAAGGACACTTTGAACATTTAGTGATAAATAAGTAATAAAAATTGTTAATTAAAATAGTATTGATATATTAAATTGTTACATTAGCGCATTTTTTTATTATTAAAATATTTCATAAATTTTAAACTGACATACTATAGCTTTGTCGATTTTACTTTAAATTAGCAAATACTCTTTGTTTTATTTTTAAATTTTAAAAATGTTTGGCTTGTTAATGTTTTTATGTCACTGACTGCTATTTTTATCAGTAATTTTGTTTATAACGAACTGAAAAATTGACACCCTTAAATTTTTAACCATGACAGATTACGTAGTTACCACAGATAATATTAATAATAATAACAATAATAGTAATAATATTAATAATATTGCCTTTATTAATAAAAAATGGGCAAAGTTTAGCAAAAGCTACTCTTCCACTTAACCCCATATTACAAAAGCAAGGAAAACAAAACAGCAATTTTATAATAACACAATCAAATAATCTGTAAAGTAAATACGGGGTGTGTTCAGAAAATAACGGGAATTGTTAAATCCGGTTGTCATCAAATTTTCTTTAATATGTTGGTATATATGCCCCCGAAGTATGATAAAAACTGTTTTCATTGATTACTTTGTCTGTGGCAGCCGCTAAGGTTAGACGTGTTTTATGAGCTCGGCGATTTTTCGTTCGTTAAAAGAAATGGATCAAAGAATTTGTATCCAATTTTGCTTAAAAAATAAAATAAATTCTGTGATATATTTGTTTCCAAGATGGCCGTGAAGACGTTGAAGATGACGAACGCCCCGAACGCACAAGGGCATAACAACCGATAAAAACATGGAAAAAGTGGAAGAAATGGTTATAAACCATCAGAGAAGTAGCTGATGATTTTGGTATATCGATTGGCTAATCCCATGACCTTTTTTCGAATGTTTTGGGTATGAAACGCGTGGCAGCAAAATTTGTTCTAAAATTGTTAAATTTTGAACAACATTTTTGGCCAAAAACAATACTGTAATGATGCCCCAGCCTCCATATTCGCCAGACATGCCTCTGTCTGACTTTGTCCTATTCCCAAAATAAAGAGAACCTTAAAGGGCCGTCGTTTTGCAAGCATAGATGAAATTAAAAGCGCATCGCTAAAAGAACTAAAGGCTATCCCAAAGATCGAGTTTTAGAAGTGTTTCGAGTATTGGAAGAAGAGCTGACACATGTGCATAATATCCAATGGGGACTATTTTAAAGGCGATAACATTAATGTAGACGAATAAATAAATATTTGTTTCCAAAAACGAAAATTCCCGATATTTTCTGAATATCAGTGTTATAACAAAAAATATACAGTTTTTTTTAAATATGTTTAAGATTAAGAACAGTCATAAATCTATGTTTTTTCGATACCGATATTATTTGTTTTACAAGTGTTGAAAAGCGACTTTTTTATGAATAATATTTAAAATTTTAGAAATTGTTAAATATCTCTGAAACTATTAATTTTCTGTATAGGAAATAGTTAGATTAATTTAAAGGTTTTTTAATTTACTTGATTAGGTAAAAACATACCGTTACATTTAAAATTACAAGTTATTAACGTTTCAACATGGATTATTTAAAAAAAATTTTAAGGTTCCAAAAAGTTTACCTAATAACAAAAAAGTTATAGGCTATTTTTGAATGACGCGCATTTATCAAACTTAAACAAAAAAATCTATAACTCGAAAACTATTTACTATATAGGACATGGTATAGTAATTTTACTTAAAATTTTATGTATACATTGTATAGAATTTAAAAATGTAAAAAAATTAGGGGTGTTCTAAGTTGATGTCACTTCTGGAGGCATTTTGTTCAAAATATTTTAGAAGAATATAATAGCTTTTAAAATTTAAAATTAACATTTTTCGTTCCCCAGAAACTTCTAATGGACCTTGTATACAAAAATGCTGATAATTAAATGCTATTTACTATGGACTATTAAAAATGTTACTTTTACCAGAACAAATACTATAACAAATGTTATTTTGATGATTTCAGTTTGGGTATCGATGGATTAAAATCTACCTCAAGCTCTCTTAAACCTCACTTAAAAATAATGTAGCATTTTATTTTATATGAAAATAGATGATGAATATTTACCCAATATTATAAAAGTTAAAAGTTATAAATTTACCTGCTGTTGGATGTAGCTGCAGCCGTCGTAGACTCCACATTGACATTCATCGTATCAGCTTCGGCATTGAAATCCATACCATCTTCGCTATTGTATGGCCCGGTGTCCTTGAACTCGAAATCTTCGACCTGTTGATGATTTTTCACTCCAGCTGAAGTTCCTGACACTCCAGAGAACGTTGATAAACCTTTGCCGACCAATTTACCCAAACTGCCAAGAATCGATGGTAGGAACATGGCAATGAGTACGGATTTTACCAGTTGGGCGCCAATGAAGACTGGTAAAAGGAGTTTTTTGAGGAAGAAGGCCAAAAAGCCCATACCGAATCCCGTCATGAAGGAGCTCTTTCCAGTTTCAACTAAAATAGTGAGATGTATCGTGTTTTAGGCATGTTTATAAAAAAACATATTTTTGGACAAAAAAAAATTTAGGTATAAATTTAAATTGAAAATGTTTTTTTTTTTCAAATATTCAATAAATAAAATAAATTATAATATTTTATGCAAACGTATTAACCAAATATACTTTTTTTGAATGTGGACATATTTTTTAGTTTATACGAGGTATGTCAGAAAATATCGGGAATTTTCGTTTTTTGAAACAAATATTTATTTACTGGTCTACATTAATGTTGTCGCCTTCAAAATAGTACCCATTGGATTTTATGCACATGTGCCAGCTCTTCTTCCAATACTCGAAACACTTCTAAAACTTGATCTTTGGGATAGCCTTTAGTTCTTTCAGCGATGCGCTTTTAATGTCATCTATGATTGCAAAACGACGGCCCTTTAAGGTTCTCTTTATTTTGGGGAATAGGAAAAAGTCACACAGAGACATGTCCTGGCGAATATGTAGGCTGGGGTATCATTACACTATTGTTTTTGGCCAAAAATTTTGTTCAAAATTTAACAATTTTGGAACAAATTTTGCTGCGACGCATTCGAAAAAATTTCATGGGATGAGCCAATCGATATACCAACATCATCAGCAACTTCTCTGATGGTTTATAACCCTTTCTTCCACTTTTTCCATGTTTTTATCGGTTGTTAATGTGCTTATGCGTTCGGGGCGTTCGTCATTTTCAACGTCTTCACGGTCATCATGGAAACTCTTATACCACTTGTAAACTCTTGTTTTACTTATAGCAGACTCACTATAGGCCTTTGTTAACATTTCACAGAATTTATTTTATTTTTTAAGCAAAATTGGATACAAATTCTTTGATCCATTTCTTTTAACGAACGAAAATCGCCGAGCTCATAAAACACGTCTAACCTTAGCGGCTGCCACAGACAAAGTAAATAATGAAAACAGTCAAAGTTTTTATCATACTTCGGGGGCATGTATACTAACATAATAAAGAAAATTTTATGACAACCGGACCCTCCGAACCCGCGAAATTTAACAATTCCCGTTATTTTCTTAAAACACCTCGTATGTGGGTTACAATAGTAAACATATTATTTTATGTTATAGGTACGATCTAGCAATTTAAATTTTAAACTTTAATTATAAATAATGTAATAAATTTACTACAACTGTTTTAAACAAAACCAAGTTTTGTGTCATAAACTAAAAAAAATATATTCCAGCCTAATTAAAATTTGTACAAACAATTTGATGTGAAATACAGGGTAAGTAGAAGAAATACTGTTTTGTCCATATACATTTTAAAAATGTCATTAT
This sequence comes from Brassicogethes aeneus, assembly GCA_921294245.1. Lineage (NCBI taxonomy): Eukaryota > Metazoa > Arthropoda > Insecta > Coleoptera > Nitidulidae > Brassicogethes > Brassicogethes aeneus. The sequence goes on from OV121135.1 coordinate 53,387,555, forward strand.
AATATAATATAATAAAATTGTTTACTTTTTAGATGAGGTCAACGTTAATAAACTTTAATAGTTAATAAAATGACTTTTGCATTTATAATAAGCACGTAATTCGCACCTAAATTCCACCAGGGAAATCTCCAAATGTGTATGTGTATGTAAAATGCAAATTTCAGACATTTTAGATTATCTATGCCATGGCATGCAAATGGTGAATTACTTTATGTTTTGATTAATTCAAAAAAGTTGTCTACACATGCAAAATAATTTTCTAATTAAATATATTACAGTTTTTCATTACGGCAAAAAAGTTATTTAATGGAGCAGTATTAGGTATTTAATTAATTATGCTTTTTGTTTACATTTTGACTTCTGTCATACATGGGTTGACATGACAAGTGAAAATGATTATTTTTTATTTTTGGTTGTTTCACTGTTAGTCTAGAATGAGGTTTTTGGGAAGCCACCAGGTATAGTGGTTCTGCACTAATGCAAGAATTTTAAGAAATCATACACTTTGAATATTAGAGCTTCACGGAAGATAGCTTCACGGAGGTATTAAAACATCCCTTTGTATACTTGAAATAAGTTATTGTATTTTTTGACACCTTAATATTTTTTAAAAATACAATTGTACATACATAAAATATTTATAAAAAAAATCTACTTACTGACATATTACACTTTACGGTGGATAGGTTTTTAAATAGAAAATTAATGAACTCAAACTTTTGAATTTTAAAACAGCAACACTCATCTGCATATAAATTCTGAAACTGACCTTCAGAAATCACATGCATCTATAATGTCGTAAACAGAGGTTTTTGCTTATTTAAAATGATAAAAATTTAAAGCAAAAACAGATTCATGGAGGATAAAATCAATTTTTGTAATTATAAAAATTATTTCTTTTAATTTTTATAATATTTTATATTTGATTCGATTGCTTTATATGTGTTTAATTTACTTAGTGAACTGATATTTTTAGTATGCTTTTACTACCTTAGATATTTGAAAACATATAGGTTAACCTAAAAAGAGTAACAATCATGGAGGATAGGTTTTAGACTTTAAAAAAATTGCAAAAAATAATTAATTTTAGTTTTATAATTTATCACGGGGTAACACCATCGGGGGACATCTCGTGAGATTCACCCACATGTTATATTTTATTAATTTACATATTTTTATACTTATTTACCAATTATAATTATTTTTCCATTTAGGTTTAATTTTACTATTATATTACAAATACCATACTTCGTTTAAATATTAAAATAAAACTAAAAAGTTATAAAAGTGTATTAATACAGAAAACCCAAAGAATAAATAAAGTTGGTTTTTAAAAAGTTAAAAAGAAAACCATCCAACATACATATAACTAAATTCATTTTAAATTTGTCCCATATAAATAATTTTTTGCCTTCTTGTTAAAAAACATAATTGTGTATATTTTAGAATAAATTTTTTAGGAAAAAAAGTTGAAAACTCATCATTTTGCGTTTGTCGGTTTCTCGTTTACTTATTATTTGCATGTTTTAGATTTATGGAGGCAATATTGATTCTAAATGGAAATAAAATAAAGATAAATGAATGCATGAAGAAATTGTTTTCTGGCTCGGGAGAATTGATTCACGTTTAAACTTTCAAATTTTATTATTAAATTCGCGAAAACCTTTTGCGTATTAAATAAATTTATTTAGGGGAGGAAATGTGTTGTTTTATTTTAACGATGAATCATTTAAATATTTTATTTTTTATATTTTAAGTTTTTATACTTAGTTATTACCTACATTTTTAAATATATGGCAACATTGTATTTATTAGAGTTTTTTTTAAATCAAAATAATATTTTATTCCTAAAATGCATAATTTAATGAGCCTTGGATATGCTTTAACTTTGATCAAGATCAAGTTTATGAAATGTCATAAATAATGATAATTTTTAAAGTCTTATCATAAAAGTCTCAATCTAAAAAGTTTTCCCAAGTGGGAGAAACTAAATAGTTTTAACATTAATAAAGTTGTCTAGACCCAAAGCGAATTTGACATAAATAATAATAATAATAATATGAATTTTTTTGTTTCCCACAGCGTGGTCAATAATTTGGGTCATTTTGCTTTTAACATGCAAACATTAAAATTCGTAGGAATAAAAATTTTGTAAATTAAATATTTTAATAGGTCCTATGTTTTTATGGCGTAACTTGGACAATTTTTACATGCACAATTTTTCTACGACCAATGAAATTTTTAAAATTCTGTAACTTAATCTATATATTTTATAACATTAACATTTTAATGTAATCAAATATAAATTGGATAAATTGCACTTAACGGTCATTTTCGTTTCTGCAGGCCTTTCATAGCAAAAAAGCTTGTCAAAAGTCGGTAAAAATGAGGTCTGAATTTTTAATTCAGTAATGTATCGTTTAATACAGAGGGCAATAGTACACATAATTCCAAAGATTTAGTAAGCTGCATCCGCTTATTATGTTATGGCTCTTGGCTCAATAAGTTTTTGTGGATATATGGGTGAATATTTTAAAACTATCGATTTTCGGAACCATTTTCGTTAACATATAAAAAAATTCCAAATCTTATTAATTTTGCACTTTTAGGACTTTTCCACTCATGAAGACTAAAAAACCAAATCTTTTTTGTATTTTTTAGAAAGTTGAACCCACGGTTTTACTTGGTCATCTCTTATTCTTCTGCGTCTCTCACGTAGTGCTTTTTTTTAGCTTCGTTGGTCAACTTGTTTCGTGGTTTTATCATTTTAATTAATTTTCCACTGAAATGAAATATTTTCAAATGGTTACATGTAAGGGACACGACAATGACGAGCACGGTAATGATGATTTTAAGGTTAGAGTGTTTTAATAAATGTAATGGAATTTTTAAGTTACCATTTGCTTTTTGTTAATGTATTTGTATTAATTTAAATATTTTGTATCTCCATAAACTTTGAAATAATACTTACCCCGACAATGAAGGACTTAGACGTAACAAGCCGTTTTGGTTTTCATTCGGCGCACGTCACAACTTTATAGTTTGACATATGCTAGTGGACGTTAGACAGGCAGGATATTTCCATATCAGACGTTCGAAAACTTCCGGCATTTTCCGAATGTATCGCGTATTTAAATATGAAATTAGACATATTTTAAGTGGCCACGGCAATGACGCTCATGGATGTGAACAAAGTTTAAACGGCATTAAAAGAAAAGTTAACATTTTAAAATGGAATTTCTTGCTTGCATTGTATTATTTTGTATTTTCTTCGTCTGTGTTAGACAGGATATTGCAAGATTTAATTTGTAAATAAATGTAAGAAAATAATATGTTGTTGTTCTTCGAGTGTAAACAAGGCACGGTAATGACGTTTGCGACACGAAAATTAAAATATATTTTTTACTATGCTCGTTTAGGCTAAAATAACTAAGGAATCAAGTAAAAATAGTTAATTAAACTAGACATCAAGTATTTTATTTTTAGTGGGATATTAACTTTTAAAATAACAAGCCAGAACCGATTGAATTACACTTTTGAAATATTCACCCATATACGTAGTACATAGCCAAAATATGTAAATGGAGTTAAGGATGGCTTTCATCTATAGACAAGGTTTCATCGTGTTTACTAACATAAATAATTTAATTTTAATTAGAAACTTAGAAGCTCAGTTTATTAGCATAAACGTGCAAGAAATGGTTACAGCTTTTAGCCCTTATACCATGAATTTATTTAGTATAAAAAATGGAGGTTTAATTTCAAATTAATTGTGTAATTTTATACCTCGATCAATGAGAATAAAAACCTTTTGGTTTAAAGGGCGAATTTAATTTGATTAAATGATCGCAATGTGGGCGATTAAATGTCGTGCCATATGCACTCAAGTTTTACATTTTATTTTTCAGACAAAATACTAATATACTTTTATTATTGTGGTTTTTTAATAAACAGCAATTATTATATTAATAGCAATTTCTTGTTATAAATATCTAATTAAACCATTTTGTAATTAGAACACTTTAAATTTTGGCTTTTTAAATTTAATGCTTAAAATAACTATCATTATTTTGTAAGCAATAGTACAGTCTATTCTCAAATTCCCTTCGAACATTTTGGAAATGTTTGTCGTTGAATGGCTTGGCATTCTTAAAGTATTCGTTTTCGCAGATCTTCAATTAAATGAGGCTAAATTTTAAGTGACCCCATAAGAAAAAGTCTAGTGGTGTCAGATCTGGATTTTGTGCCCCATAAATAAAAATAACTAAAACACGTTTAGAATTTTGAAAACAAAAAATACTATTTAAAATAGCAGTCATATTTATAAATCCCTTACAAAAAATGTACCAAAAACCTACACATTCCATTGAGGATTTAAATTGCTTGGTGAAGGTAATTTTTGTTGTGATACTTATTTTTTTTTAGACTTATAGAACATTACGGCCATTTCAAGCGCGCGAAACGCACGAATTACAAAACTGTTTTTATAAAAAAAATTGTAGATTATTTATTATATAATATTTTTGCATCAAAATTGTCAAAAATATTCTTCTTTTGTTAGGTTATACATTAAATAAAAAAAAACTCAAGAAATATTTTATGAAAGTAGATATAATTTTAATAATTGAAAGGTGTGGACGGGACAAAAAAAAGATTTATCTTGTCCCGTCCCCTGTCAATTATTGAAATTATCTCTACTTTTATAAAATATTTCTTGCGATTTTTTTATTTAATGTATACCCTAATAATAGAAGAATATATTTGACAATTTTGATGCAAAAATAATATATAATAAATTAGCTACAATTTTTTTTATAAAAACAGTTTTGTGATTTGTCCCGTCCATCCGCTTGAAATGGCCGATTACTCGTTTTTAAATAAACACCCTGTATATACGTTTGTGTATAATGGTTGCATACTAATAAAATGTCTTATTAGTGGCAGAACTGGGAATATCTTGAAAAAAAGATGCTTGAAAGTAACTTAGATACGTAAAGTATTTATATTGGACAGAAAGTATCTTTAACTTAGTTACTTTGGAAAAGTATCTTGTAACTTGTATCTAAATTACTTGGTAAAGTAACGTAAAGATACATTCAAGTAACTTAGATACTTTAAAGTAACCAAGATACTTTTTAAAGTAACCAAGATACTTTTTAAAGTAACTAAGATACTTTTTAAAGTAACTTAGATACTCTTCATTGTAACTTAGATACTTTCTTAGAGAAAATTGGGGGAATTTCAGAATGATTCAAAGTGATTACCTAACCAACAATGTTGAATTTTTTTAATTTTATATTTTTTATTAAAACTTAAAAGTAACTTAGTTACTCAAAAGTATCTTAGTTACTTAAAATATCTTAGTTACTCAAAAGTATCTTAGATACTTTCATATAGCATCTTAGATTCTTTCGGATAGTATCTTAAATACTTTTTGAAGTATCTTGTAACTAAAGATACTTTCAACTCAAAGTATCTAGTTACCCGAGTTATTTTGTTTAAAGTATCTTAATAAAGTTACTAGATACTTTTCAGAAGTAACTTTCCCACCTCTGATTAGTGGATAAGTGAATAACATAATGGACGATTTCTTTACCTGTACCTTTAAAAAACCTGGCCGTGGTAGGAACATTAACAGCTAGCACATGAGACTCAGTATACTGTTCAATTTTTTTCATAACATAGTCCTGAATGGAAGCACTGGCTTGCCCGCAACTGCTACCAGCTTCCTGCGTACTATTCTTGACTTCTCGGCTGTTCCTCTCTATATGCACTCCTGGCACTATACTGTAATTGTCCACACTCAGCACTGTGTCCACGTAATGTTTCAGGTCTCTGTCTAAAGCACTTCCGGTGGGTTTGCCTGTTTCCGGGTGGCATGTTCGCGCCGCCGCTGGCAAGGCTAGTACGACGATTAGACTAAATATCACAGGGTTTCTTTTGATGTGCACGCTCAATGGGGTTTCCATGTTTCGAGGAGCATTCCGTTCCGGATCTATAAAAAATAATAAAATTAGTACTTAAACTAGGGAATGACTGAATAGGCAAAAATATAGGAAAGATATTTGTGTTATTAAGCTTAGATAAGAAAAAACCTAGAATTTTTTGATTCTGCACTTAATTAAAGTGAAGAAAGAATTTATAGAAATTTTAAATAATAAATTTATTAATTAAAGAGGTTCGGGCAGTACATTGCGAAGAAAGAAGGTAAGGGGAGTTGCTTTTATACTTAATGCATAAATAGCGATAGGTACCAACTTGCAAAATTAAAACTGACATTGTCATTTTATCACATTTAAAAAAACAGACAATTTTCTAACTGATTTTATATTTATTTTTATTTTAATACAAAAGGCACTATATACACTACACGGTGTGCCTAAACGAAGTGCAGTTTCTTGGTCGGGACCCTTTGGTGACTTAAAAATGATATTTACCAAAATCTTAGCTGCTCCTCTTTTCGAATTTTTTTGAAAATTCATGATTTTTTTTTAAATTTTTGTTTATTTTAATGTAACAAGAAACTGCAATCAGTTTTTGGCGGCATTTTTATGTTCAGGCACACCGTGAATAGGTTCAAAAAAAAACTATTTTTCGCACAAAAAATGTCTCCTATCATTTTTGGATTAACCAACGAGGTCAAAAGTTATTCAAAGTCGAAGTTAAATTTATGTCATAATTGCATTTTTTCTTCAATTTTAGGAAAATTCATTAAAAATATTAAAATTAAGAGCTCCGGTTTTTACAGGTGTCTTGTTTTGGTACCGTTAAAAAAATAGTCAATTTTTTTAAGTAGACTCTACTACAACCAAGATTTTTTTCAACATTTTCTCATTTTCAAAAATTATTTTAAAGTTTAAAAATGGCGAATGCGCCGGGATTACTTTTTTTAAAGTTAGGTCTCTTTAAAAACAATGAAATAATAATTATTTGTATATGTTGCCTTGAAATACAAATAAATATAATTTTAATCGTTTTAAAAAAATATAGTAATTAATACGTTTAATTTCATTTGAAAATTTAATAAAATATTATTTTGATATTTTTTTATATATTGTTACATACCCATATAAATATAATTTGCACTACACATTAAAAAATTATAAAAAAACCCCAACCATTCAAGTATTAAAATCACTATAAACTATAAAAAATAGCCTTAAAATTATTTTTAACTTTTTTTACTATTAAAATCACTAAACAAACTATTTTAAAATTAATTTTTAATTTAATTAAAAACGTTCTTTACTTATAAGTTATAACCACTTCGAAATAAAAGTCTGAACTAAATATTTAGCCATAAATATTATTATTTGGTAAGATGAAAATTTTTATTCATATATGTAAATGATAACTGTTACATGAACTTATGCTAAACTACATTAAAATCAACCAAATCTGAATAAAAATTAGATCACAAATACCCAATTAAATTATTTCAATAAACAACGAAATTTCCATTAGCAAAAATGTTATTTTTTATGAATAATTAATGCTCTGTTTCACTAAAGTGAATTTTAAATTGGCATATAGAATTAAAGAACAAGAAAATTGAATTATACCGTTTATACCTCTTTATTGTAACAATGGAAACCCTTTTAGGACACCATTGTCCTAAATACGATCAGCTCGCAATTTAATGTAATAAAATTATTTTGTCGGATTATTTAAATTAGATTATTTGTGCTAAGTGCTAAGAAAGTTAGTCGCGCATAAATAAAACAAATTTAACGATAAATAAATTATTTTTTCTCCTCCCACCTTTAAAACGCCCTTTATCGTACATGTTTCCATGACACTAAGTGCACTTATGGTCTTTTAAATACACATTGACAAGTTGTGGCTTTATGGCGCTTTAGTCTTGGGCTGAAGTTAGCAATAGGATTTTAGTCACGGACTGAAGTTAGTTTTAAGTTCGTTGACTGTTGTCAAATGTTATACAATCGTTTAAATAAAGTGCCTTTCTTGTAAAATAATACTAAATGTGAAAATTATTTTATTATCTCAATACAAAAATACAAAAGTATTAAATAGTTTCTCAACGCCAATATTTAAAAAGTTTATATGAACATTGTACTGACCTTTTAATTTCGCCGGCAGTAAACTATAACTTAAATTCGGGCACGGACTCTACTGTAAAGTCCTTATAAAACATTTCTTTTACTTTCACTGAAAAACTGTCAATTTTCAATATATATTTCGATTTATAACCTTTATAATTGTGTTTATAAAATGTAAAAATGTGACATTTGACAGTTTCCCCTGTTGTTTCATAGATGGCGCTCTATACAAATTTTTGATTTAAATCATTTTAAGATAATAATAAGTATTTGTCGTAGAAAAAGTATAGTATGCACCTCGTTTATAAACTTTTCTATACACTAATTAATTTAAGAACTCGCTCGCAAGCTCGCTCGTGCCCAAATTAAATTCGTGTATAAAATGGCGTTTATCAAACTTGATACATAATATACTATTATCTACTCCCACATTGACGAGCTGTGACTTTATGGCGTTTTAGTCACGGGCTGAAGTAAGTAATAGTGGATTTTAGGCATTTGACATAATAAAGCCGGTAAAACAGATTCCCACAACAATTTGGTTACTCTATTTTTTGTATATATACAATCTATAGATGCCGCTCTATACATACAGGGTGTTTCTTTTAACTTGAGACAGCTCAATATCTCGAGAAATACGCATTTCACGGAAAAATGTCTTAAATAAAAGGTTAATGTGACCAAAGGGGACATTATTTGGTGCTACCGCTAGCCACCCCCTACCCCTCCTTAAGGGTGAAACGGGGGGTAACTTTGGAAAGTCAAATGAAATGACCCGATTTTTTTCACAGAGTTTGGTAGTACATAAAAAAATGAATAACTTTTATTTGAAAGTTTTTTTCAATTTATTAACAGATGGCGCTGTAATTCAAAATTTAAGAAAAAGGGGTTTCCTTGTAAAATGTATTATTTGAAACGTTTGAAAAACAAAAATTAACATTAAATCAACAATAGTCGGCTCTGAAAACAATTTATAACAAATGTTCGAAATATCGTCCTTCCATTTCGACACCAAGTGGAGCACCAGCGTCCCTGGTCGGTAAACGTTTGGTGCGGTACCTTAAGCGAACGATTAATCGGACCCTTCTTTATTGACGGTGCATTAAATGGCGAAAAGTACCGGAATTTTCTAGAAAACGATCTGACGGACCTTTTGGAGGATGTACCACTAGCACGGCTCCAAAACATGTGGTACCAGCAAGATGGTTGTCCTGCACATTATTCGACAATTGCTCGAGAGGTGTTGGATCGGGAGTTCAATGGCCGGTGCACCGCGGTGGATCGGTAGACGTGGTCTAGTAATTTGGCCTGCTCGATCACCTGATCTTACGCCACCTGACTTCTTCCAGTGGGGTTACTTGAAAGAAAAAGTTTATGCTGCAATTCCTACAACTTGGGAGGACATGGTGGAGCGGATCAGGAACGCCTGTGCGGCGATACCGCCCGATATGTTGGCGCGTTGTGTGCCAGAATTCATTACCCGCATTCAAAAATGTGTTGAAATGGAATGACGACATTTCGAACATTTGTTATAAATTGTTTTCATAGCCGACTATTGTTGTTAATGTTAATTTTTGTTTTTCAAACGTTTCAAATAATACATTTTACAAGGAAACTCATTTTTCTTAAATTTTGAATTACAGCGCCATCTGTTGATAAATTGAAAAAAAATTTAATAAAAGTTATTTATTTTTTTATGTACTACCAAACTCTGTGAAAAAAATCGGGTCATTCCATTTGACTTTCCAAAGTTACCCCCCGTTTCACCCTTAAGGAGGGGTAAAGGGTGGCTAGCGGTAGCACCAAATAATGTCCCCTTTAGTCACATTAACCTTTTATTTAAGACATTTTTCCGTGAAATGCGTATTTCTCGAGATATTGAGCTGTCTCAAGTTAAAAGAAACACCCTGTATATTTAAATTATTTATAAATGATTTATTTATATTTTATAATAATATTTGTCATAAAAAATGTATAGTGAAGTATATAAATTTTAAATTCACTGTATTTACGAGTATCTTTTAGTTATATACATTTTACTTTCCATAATATTTTATAATGTCGTGATTTTCAAAACATGTGTTCGACTTCTTTTTATTTGCAGATGTATTTCTTTACGTTTGATATTTATCTAGAAACGCATTTTTTCTTTTTTTTCTTTACTTTACATTTAAGTTTTCCTTAATGCGTTTCTCTTCTTTTCATGTAACCTTTAAAAAGCTTTTTGTGATATATGTAGTTGAGCTTAAAAAACATTTTTGTTCAGATAATGATGTCTTACAGAAAAATGTTTCTTAGACCTTCTGGGTCATTTTTATCTTACTCTTAAAAAAAAATGATTTTATTTTTATTTTAGTGGGCTATTATGCCAATACAAAAGTAAACAATTAATTTTTACGACAGTTTTATACTTCAATAAGAAATATAAAATGTAAATTGCATGCTTGTTTTTTATTTTTTTTTGTGAATGGAAATGGCGTCACTACATGACATTTTCATTCTCTCTACTGCACTTGTCAGGTAAATATCCATTGTATAAATGTGGATGTATAAAATATAATGAAACTCGTTTAACAATTTATTATCTACTATTCCGAAATCGAATTATAAAGTTAAATCCTTCAGAATAACAACTATTAAACATAATCATCCAGTTAAACTAAGTTAAACATGTTAAATGTCCATGGTGTAAGCCTAAGGGACTGGCATAGACAGGATAAACATAGATGGATGATTTATTTTAGAAATAGGGGTTAAACATTCTTGACAAATTTGCTTTACAAAACGACATTTTTTGTTACCATTCCAATTAATGAAAAAAATAAATAAATAATAAGACCATAATATTCCTATGAATTTTCACCCGCTGAAACTTAATCTAAACTCAGTGTTTCCCCGGAAAAAAACTTTCAATTATACGTTTTTCGAAAAAAATCATTATTCATCATTCATACTCAGTAAAAAAAATATTTGTTTATTTTAACCAAATATTAACCAGATTTTACGTTAATCCAGATCCACATAACTTTATGTTAAGTTTACAACCAACTGTAATCTGTAAACTAATTAAATAAGTAGTTTGTTAATATAACGAACATTTTGTAGATTTAATAACAAAATTCTATAAAAAAGCATTTTCAACGAAATAATTTGTTAAATATTAACAATATAATCTGTAACCTTTGAAATTAACAAAATGCTTACAAAATTGCATTTACCTTTAAAAAAATTTCGGTAAAATATTTTTCTTTTGTTAAAATAATTACAAATGCTGGTTTTCTACAAAAAATTATGTTAAAATTTTACAAAATAAACAAACTCCAATCTCATGTTAACAAATCTCATTTTTATAACAGTGTACTTCTGCTTGTTTAAAAGATGTCAATAAAAAAATCGAATTAAATGTACAGGGTGATCAGAAATTAAGAAAACATAAAAAAGTTTTTAATATAAAATGTTTCTATAAAATAATAAATAAGGTACTTCTCTTAATAATTTATTTCAATTTTTTTATGGAAATCCTATTTTTTAACAACCAGTTTAAAGAAATGGTTATTTTTTTCCTAAAATGCAGGGTACGTTTCCCTTGAATCATTCTTGTGTTTTCTTAATTTTTGAGCGACCAGTATATTTGGTTCAAAAAATTAATTAGAATCTATTTTTCATAAAAAATATTTTTTTTTTGTTAAAGAGCATTATAAAATAGTATATTAAAGAACTAATGTCATAAGACGTCATTTTGTCGCACGCGGACAATTTATAAAACGAGCTACGAAGGAGCGAGTTTTGTAATGGACGAGTGCCATAAAAGGTCTTATGACATGAGATCTTTATGCTATTTTAATTTTTTTGCAAAAATTAATTTTATAGCTTAAATTTAATTTGATCGAATTATACTTTAGATTGTTGGTTTGACAGTTAATGTCAAAATCGATTCGCCATGCCGTCCTTAATTTACTTATTTACAATAAGCGGCTGTTAATGTTAAAGAAGAAAAAAAGGATTTTCTTTGGTGTTAAAAAAAATTTATTGCCGGAGAGACTTTTAAGTACTAGAAAAATCATAAAAATATTATAACCAATATGCAAAATATTATGCTGTTTAAAGTATAGCCAAACTATAGAATCAAAATTTTGGGTGGGATAAAGTATCTCATTACAGCACCGAAAGCGGTGTTATAATGAAGGCATTATGAACGGAAAATAGATCAAGTATTTTTTTAATGGATAAACCGAGTTCAGAGTTTCAGCGGGCGAAAATACGTCAGATAATCTTGGGGGCCTGTGTAATCAACAAAATTCACAAGATAGATAGGAAATACTTTTAAAATATTTTAACAATTTCACCATATAATTAAAATTAAAGATACAGTAAGGTTAGCTTAAAATAAATGTCATATAATTTATTTGATAAATACGAGCTATTATCCTAAAAACTTTCTTATTTCCCATCTGAGATCTCAATTTTATAGGCTTTTGACCCCCAAGACCTAACTTAAATCATCGCTCAAACTAAACTTGTTTTGGGTATTCCCCAAATAACTTTGTAATTTATTGTTTTGTGCCAAGACTTTTGAAATAAAGATTTTAGTTACAACTATTAGTTTTCTACAACACATTCTTAAAACAAAATCTATAAGAAACAGAAAAAAATGTGAAAAAGGTGTCAACGTCCTATTATAAAAGATCTTGACCTGGTGTTATGTGGATTTCCATTTTGGATTTATTCTAGTGAAATAATTCTGCGGCATGTAACTTTCATAACTAGAAAGAGTGTCTTCGACATTGCAGAAACCACGCAAACAAAACGACATGTTGTTAATAAATAAATTAAACGTTTAGCTGTCCAAACGAAACTGAGATCTGTTCCAATTCGGATGGCGAGGAATTCGTGTCAGTAGGAAGTCCGTCTGATGGAGAAATCTCGAGATTTAAGTTAATATTTAAATCAGGGAAACAACGACGATAATTAAGTTAATTGGGTCGTTTTCAAAAAACACCCGTCTTCCGCTGTCCGTAAGTTTGAATTCCAATAACTTTGTTAAAAATTATCGGATCTTATTGATTTAAAAACCAAGTGAAAGCCTAACAAGCCCTTAGTAAACTCTTTCAGAAAATGTTTGTTTAGTTATTTCCGAATATTTTTTTTTTAATTTTGAAACTTGTGAAACACAAATTTTCGCATGTCCCATTAGCGTTTTATAAAACTTATATACATGTTTTTTTTTAATATTGAATAACCAGAACTTTGTGTTGCTTTATAGCAATCCATAACATCCTTAGTTAATAAAGTAAACAATTTATATATAAATTAATTAATTTTAATCTACTTTTTTTAAATTTGACTTATGTCCCAGACATTTTTTCCGTTGCGTTTCGTCCGTCGCGTTACCAATAGAATATTTAAAAAAATATATATATGGCAACTTTTTTGGCACTCAGGAAGAAGATATCGGTTGAAACAGGTGCGGGTAACGCGAATGTAATAATTATTTGTCCGCTAAGTTACTCAAAAAAAAATAATAAAAATAAGGTAAGAAAAAATACTATTTTTAATGTTTATGTTTATGTTTATTTTAGGGCACTAAAGCTCATTGAGAGTAATTAATGACTATAATGTCTTATTATTATTTTTTAAATATATATATATATAGTTTCACAAAACTTTTTCCACTACGTTACCGAGTCCATTATGTTACCTTATGGTAACGCAATGGAATTTAGGGTAACGCAATGGAATTTTTCGACAACAAAGTGGATATTAACCGTCGCTTTTATTAAAAGTAGTTTATGATAAACCAATTTAAAATTATTTGTGATTACAACTCATGATATAGAGTACATCCAAGGGAAAATTCCAGGCAATATGTATACAAGTACTAAAAGGGACCTTCACCAGCTTATAGTCAAAGAAAAAGGGTATCTACAATTTAGAAATCTAAGTGAGCACCACTACAAGGGATTTTGTTTATGCATTACTCTAAAATCGTACCACCCTATATAGATTCTTTATTACGATATCTGATTAAGTCCTTTGAGTACCCCTGTCCGTTGTGATACCAATGTCTATTTCGTTACTTTTTTTAGTTTTTGTTGAAAAAATACTTAAAATGATTTTTATACACTATCACTTCGTAATACGTGTTTATAAATTAGAGTTTAACTCACTAATACAGTGACTAAAAAAAAATATTAATGGTGTTGTTTTTTTAAATAAGAATCGGAATGGTGTCTTTTAAAAAGTAACTTAACTAACATAAATATTTAAAAAAGGCATACAATTTTTAATAAAAAATAAAATTGGAGTCAAAAGTTAGTGAACTAAGTACTTTTTTCAAATTATTTTTATAACAACTTTTTTTATTAAATTAAATTTTGGATTTCAAATTTCAAAATACAGTGGAGACATACAAAGCTAGCTAAACACATTTTTCTGAAAAAAAACGTAAAAAAAATTAAAAAGTGCACTGCCTGTCTTAAATGTAAGTAAACAAAACTCTAAACATTTATAAAAATCCAATTTAAGCAAAAAAAAATGTTGATCTTCATTTTCCTGAAAGCGGGTGTTTCTTGAAACTGACCCATGTGCCGAATACCGTTGCTAAAATTTTATTTGATCGCACTTTTTTTTTAAATAAAAATATATTGCATTATTTCCGCAAAACAAAACTTTTTCACCACAGTGCGCCGTTTCCATTCATACGATTTACAAATAATTTAATTAATTTGTTTAAAAACAATGGAATTTTAATAATGAAAAGTATATAACAAGGAAAGTTTGCTTTATAAATTAATTATCTTACTTTTACCTTTATAGTTCACAATGGGCATTGTTGGTTTTTTATCAAGAATTATTATTATTTGCTTTCATTTTTCCTTTTGTTTCCTAACATTTGTGTATATTTTGGTCAAATAAATATCAAATATTGACAAGAAACCAAAGCAAACTCTAAAAATAGCCAACTTTGAATTTAATAACCACTTGTGTTATGATTCATAACTTATGACATCCGAAATTCCGGGTCGGCTAACAAGAAAACAATAAATTCGTTAGGCAATGAAAACAATCGCTGAATTCCAGCACAAACGAAGGATTTTCATCCATAATTCACGAACGAACTTTGAATGTGTCAGCCAAATAGAACAATTCTTCGTGAAAAGCTCATCTGTCCCGGCTCAGAAATGAACCGACAGAAGTAAATCTCGAGTTCGTCTTGTCGCACCATGAGCACACAAAATAATAATAAATCTTAATTTACGAGGTGTTTTCAGAAAATAACGGGAATTGTTAAATTTCGCGGTTTCGGAGGGTGCGGTTGTCATAAAATTTTCTTTATTATGTTGATATACATGCCCCCGAAGTATGATAAAAACTTTAGCTGTTTTCATTGTTTACTTTGTCTGTGGCAGCCGCTAAAGTTAGACGTGTTTTATGAGCTCGGCGATTTTTCGTTCGTTAAAAGAAATGGATCAAAGAATTGGTATAAATTTTGCTTAAAAAAATAAAATAAATTCTGTGAAATGTTAACAAAGTCCTATAGTGAGTCTGCTATAAGTAAAACAAGAGTTTACAAGTGGTATAAGAGTTTCCAAGATGACCTTGAAGACGTTAAATATAACGAACGTCCCGAACGCATAAGCACATTAACAACCGATAAAAACATGGAAAAAGTGGAATAAATGGTTATAAACCATCAGAGAAGTCGCTGATGATGTTGGTATATCGATTGGCTCATCCCATGCCTGGCAGCAAAATTTTTTCTAAAATTTTTGGCCAAAAAGGATACTGTAATGATGCCCCAGCCTCCATATTCGCCAGACATGCCTCTGTCTGACTTTTTCCTATTCCAAAAATAAAGAGAACCTTAAAGGGCCGTCGTTTTGCAAGCATATATGACATTAAAAGCGCATCGCTGAAAGAACTAAAGGCTATCCCAAAGATCGAGTTTTAGAAGTGTTTAGAGTATTGGAAGAAGAGCTGGAACATGTGCATAATATCCAATGGGGACTATTTTAAAGGCGACAACATTAATGTAGACGAATAAATAAATATTTGTTTCAAAAAACGAAAATTCCCGATATTTTCTGAACACACCTCGTAAAGAAATTTTAAATTTTTTGAGGACTTCTTAGGTAAGATCAAAACTGTGCTTAGTATTTGTTTTACAGGTATTTTACGAATTTTTGTGTGGTGAAAATCTTGTCTTTTTGTTTTCCTAATTTAGATTAATGGCAAAAAGCACTACACTGCCTTTTACTTTGTATATTCAATTTAATCTAAAAGTAGAGCGGTTTAAGTGCCAAGTGGATATTTGTATTCATTTAACAATGTCTTTAATTTGGCGCACTAGGAATTAACTTCAAACAATGGATCCAATTTATTTTTATCTCGGGCTTTGAGGAATTAAAAATGGTACACTGAAAGAAATCTAACTTTTTGTGTGCTTCTACAAAACAAAATTTTTACATGTTATTCCTATCTACTCTTTTTGGGCGTTTTATAATTCTAATAATAACACTAGTTTATAAAATCGAAAAAAAATTCTGCCCACCATATCCCATTATAATTTTTCCATGTATTTTAACCCACTAAACACGAAAATCACCCTCAATTTTTTTTATGGAAGCGTTTTAAGTATAATCTTTACTTAAAATAAATCAAACTGGACTTATCTTTTCGATTTCTACTTTTGCCAGAAAGATATGTAAATTTTCGACCTCATTTTTTGTAAAAAATAAGGACTTTTTCAACTTCATAAAATCGCCAGTATCGAACTACTGAGCCAATACCAAAATTATACAAAAGAAAGATGTAGAGGGCTCAATTCCCTTTGATTTAAGTGCTTGTTTGGTTAAAAACGTCAAAACATCTCAGAAAATTAATATCTTAAAAACGCTTCCAGTAAAAAAGTGTGATTTTTGCTTTTATTGAGCCAAACTACAAAAGAAAATCGTAGTGAGACATGGTGGGCAAAATGGCTGTAAACTAGAGTAACTATTAAATTAAACCAAACTGTGTTTATGGTAAAAAAAACTTTTTCCATTCGCATATTACTATAGTTGATAAAATTATTAATACATTTTAATAATTTCATAATTTAAGAATAACGTGGGTATGGCAAAAGTTATGTAGAACTTACTTTTTAACGTGTATTTTTTTAAAAGAAAAATGATATTCAATAAATTAACAACCTACAATTTAAAGAGGAGTTTTTAAAAGGTTGGAAATTACTGTTGGTTAATGGGATAAAAATAACAACACAATAATTAGTTTTAATGCAATATTTATTCTAAGTGAAAATCACTCAGAAGGTACCGTCTATACATCTCTATTACGACTAACTTAACTTATTTAAAACGAAAGAGTAGCTTTAACAATAAACCCTTATTCAGCATTTTTAATCACTTGCCTTCTCATGATTTTGTTTATGAAACTTAATATATATCGGGGCCTTGGACTAATTTAACTGAACAGTGAAAACTAGATTGATTTTTGTTTATATTCCAACACGCCCCCTCAAAAATTAATCCAAAAGAACTAAAATACATAATTAATGAGAATAATACATTTCATCCCTAAATACTATTATCTAACTAAATAGGTACCTTCTTTGTGCACCCTGGGAGATAGTTACAATATGGTCCAGCATTTGCTGCAAGGATTAGGAAAACCCAGGAAAACCCAATCAGACCACTTATCTTACTCTAAGCCTATTTTATTTCTAAGTGTCAGAAATTTCGGCGTGTTTAAAGGCTTCGTTAGAATGTCAGCTACTTGATTACCTGTGGAAATATAATTTACTTTAATTATATTTTTCTCTACTTGTTCCCTTGAAAAATGATACTTAATGTCTATGTGTTTTGACCTTTTGTGATTTGTTGGATTCTTTGCAATACTTATACAACCATTATTATCTTCATAGATAATAATTGGTTTTAAAATATTTAAATGAATACTAGTTGCTAAAGATTTTAACCATAATGCTTCTTTAACAGCTTCGAATAAAGCCATATATTCAGCCTCTGTTGATGAGACAGCGACTGAATTCTGCCTTTTTGTATTCCAACAAATAGTACAATTTTCAAATAGTTGAAATAAATAACCTGTTGTACTTTTTCTATCGGTATTTTCACTACCACCCCAATCTGAATCGACAAAACCTACTAAAAATTCATTATATACCCGTCGTGTGTAGTTTAATTTAATATCTATTGAACCTTTTAAATATCTTAATACTCTTTTAATGCATTTCCAAAGTTCTTTATTGCATTTATTCATAAATCTACTTAAGATGTTTACAGCTACACTTAAATCGGGTCTTGTACATATCATTAAATACATTAGACATCCGATAGCATTTCGACAAGGGGCATCATATGTTTCATCAGAATTTAATGCTATGTAGTCTAACTTACTTTCAAGGGGACTATTGACAGGTTTACAATCGTTCATGTTAAACTTATTTAAAATTGTTTTTATATATGCACTTTGGTCTAAACACATTTGATTATTATCTTGTGAAATTCTAATTCCTAGAAATAATTTAATATTTTTTAAATCTACCATT